>CM060692.1:187482684-190221840 GCA_030686995.1 Artemisia argyi
AAAAAAGTGGCGGATGTGTGTGCGCGAATATTTAGGCTAAAACATCCCAAGTATCAAAGATGGAAGAAGTATCAGTGATGGATGAAAAGACACCACTTTCAAGTATGAACATAAACTTGTTCTGGTATTTCATCCATTACTGATTCATCTTTGCTCTTTGCCAAAATACAGAAACAATTATCAAGTATATGTTCAACTTGTCATTCATGCACGATTAGCTCTCTAATGTCGTAGAATCTCTAAGAGGTGTAGAATTAGCTTTGAGTCATCTAAGTAAGTCAATGAAGCAAGGTCAAAGTCAGAAGAGGAAAAGAAATACCACAAAGTCTCCGCTCATGAGTGTAATGAAGACATACTTAAAGAATCAAGGTTTTTATAAACCTCATCAACTCAGGGGAAAGTCATATGACGAAATTGCACATCTATACTACCACTGCAAGAGATATATTGAAGAAAAGTTTATCCACATGGGTACAGAAGAAACACCATCAAAGAAACAAAAGATCATTGAAGACAAGCATGCTGAGAAGAAGAATGATTCACAAAGAAATGAAGACAGCTCTTCTATTGATCAGATGATGGTGATTGTTCCTGAAACATTATATGTTGATCCTATTCAATCTAGACATCCAATCATAAACTGGGAGATTTACAAAGATAAATATGGAAAGGCTTGGAAGATAATTAGTCTTGGTGGAGGATCAGCAGTGTGCAAAAGTTTTCAGGAATTGAAAAGAAGAAGTTACAGAGAAGACTTAGACAGATTATGGGAGTTGGTTAAAAAAAACTCAAAACAATCAAGAAGCCAGATGTGAAAGAGCAAGAGCTGTGGGTTGAGTTACACAGGTTATATGAACCTGATCGAGCTGATATCTATTGGAACTTCCCAATTCATGATCTCTCAACTTCATGGAAGTTTTATGATAGCTGCAATGCACATCAGTTATCAACACAAGGTGGAGTTGATGTTTTTATGTTTGCAAAAAAAGAGTATCCATTGAGTGCTAATTTACTTGCTCTGATGATATCTAAAAAGATCATATATGAAGAAAGTACAGAGGTAGTTAAAGATCTCATTGAAAGAATTTGTGCTCAGTATGAGAGACAAATGCAAGGACGGAATAAAAGAAGATAAGGTGTTTAGAGGTAGCAGGGGTGTAGCTTCTCTGTTTTCATTAAACAGAGAATTGTAGCTTCTCTGTTGTTTGTACAAAAGTTACTAATGCTATTATTAAGTTATTACTGCTATTACAATAGTTGTTTGTGTAATTTAGCCTATTGTAATGGATTTAGACTCCAAAAAGTCAAGCTTTTCTATGGCAATGAAAAATTTTGCAGTTTTCACTAGTATATCTACTTGCAGGCAACATAATTAATAATATAACATTAAAATTGATAAAAAAACATAACATGACATGATAAAAACATAACATTAAAATTCAAAGGAACATAACATGGTTGATAAAAAACATTGAAAGAAACTCTAAAGTCCCTTGACAAATGCGTGCTTGTTGAAAAGCTTGAGCTTCGCTTCGGCAATCTTCTTCTTCAATTCCAAAAGCTCGATAATGTCGGACTTTTGAAGCTTCTTAAAATACTCCAAGCACTTGAACATCTGCACCGAAGGACACACAAGTTCCATTTCAGCCATGTACTTGTTCCTTTGAATAACAATATCAAGCAACTCTTGATATGCCTTAAACAGATCTTTCGCATACTTCACAACACGCTGTGTCTCCCAATCAAAATACACCGTCATCTGGTATGGTAACTCAGTTGAGTTAGCAGCCGCTTCAAGTTCCTGAAGAAGCACAAATTGAGACATTCTTACACCCTTTGATACAATTTATGTTTTACTGTTTTTGTTTACTGGATGAATGAGGAAGTTACTTGGGTTATAGCATATAAATAGGCGGGGTAATTACATGTGAAAATGTGTTTTAGGCGTGTTTGAGTAATAAATGCTAAACGTTTAGGTTACCAACATACACATCCCAAAATTTCCTAGCAACATTAATTTATGCCTAGCAGCATTAAGTTATGCCAAGCAGCATTAACATAATTAAAGTAGATTACAACTACTTCATTTCATTTAACTTGATGTTTTAACTTTATTTCGTTTGTAAATACAAGAATTTTAATTAGATTATAACTTTTACATTATAGTTTTAAATGATTGTTACAAACATTTAAAACTACAATATTAAAACAACAAATCTTTGTAAATTTTTAAAAAATAAAACAATCCTATCTAAATTCATTTTTCAACTAACTTAATCTATTTTTAGGTAATGATTAACATAATTAAAGTAGACTACAACAACTTCATTTATGTTACAAGGATAAATGTATACATGGTTAATGGTCACATATAATACCCTTATAACGTGGCCATAATCATGATTTAGATACACATTTGTGATATGGTGTGACTATTGTAAAGTCTATAGTAACATGATCGTGCTACAAATATATGTGACTATACACATTAGGATTTGCAAAGCAAACACACACTAAACTTTAGACACACATATTAACTTATGTGACCATATGTATCGAATTTTCATTATGCTTAATTATGTTTGTATGGTTTAGTGTGACCATATATTGTGGAAAACTAGAAGGGGGGGTTGAATAGTTTTACGTCAATTTTTATTTTATAAAAACTTTGTTTGCAAAATAATTGATTCTACTTTTATGTGAGATCAATAAACAATACTAATATAAACTAATATCTACGAAATGAAATAACAACAATGTAAGTAAATAAGTAAAGAGATAGAGATGGAAAGATCGCACCACAAGACAAAGGATTTATAGTGGTTCGGCTACGAAGCACCTCTTCGCCCTACTCCACTCCCCGAGCACCTAACTCGAGAATTTTCTTCACTACGTCAACAAGCTAAATGCTGAGTCCTAATAGTAGCTAGAACCAATCTCACACCACTACACACCTTCTTCACAACTTATGCACACCACTACTACTACACAACTTCACTACTTCTCTTTCACAACACTACTTCTACTTCTACCCAACACAACTACTTCTATTCACAACTACTAACACAGCTAGATCTATCTATTACACAACTTCTACACCTTTACAATATACACAAGCCTACAATACTTCTTAACAAGATGTTGGAGGAGTATTCTTCTCTTGCACTTTGAATGATGAAGGATTGGATCACTTGAAACAAATACTAATATGTTTATGATCAAAGGATTTAGGAAGATGATTTAAGAGAATTAGAACAGAAAGTTTTAGTGCAAAAGGTGAGGAAAAAATTCAGATTTGAACAAGTATTTATAGGCAAAGAAATCTGACTCAGGAGCGTATGCCAGCCCCCTTAATTGTGTGCCGGCCCCCTTAAAATTAAGGGGGCCGCCCCTTATAATTAAGGGGGCCGCCCACCGAAACGGCCAGATTTTTTGTCTTTTTCTGGGGAAAGTTTATTTGGTGAAAATTTAACTGAATTTGGTTAAAATTTTGAAGTCATATATTTATTATGAAATAAACATTTTCCTGTAATTGCCAAAAATGTTTTTCTTAAATATATAAAATGTTTATACCATTTTATATAATTTGTAATTAGTAAATAAACCTTCCTTTGATCATAAAATGTATTAGGCACTTGTTTATTCAGACCTTAAGTGAATTAGTTGGATATAATGATATTTTGTCACTAAATACTTATTTATGTAATGATTTTACGTTTAATGATTCTATATTTTGTGATCGTCAAAACACAGGGATATCGAAAAATATTAATAACGTTTTTACGCATTATTTATATCAACAATCTCCCCCTTTTAGATGATTACAAAATCTAAACTCATTAAATCAAAAATTATTATATATGCAAGTATTTAATGAGATTTATATCACTTCTCCCCCTTTTTGTGAACATCAAAAAGGTTAACCCGAAGACGGATGAGCTCCCCCTTGATGTGTACTCCCCCTCGTTTAAGGGTTAAAAGACAAATTAAGATATGGAATGCTTGCAAAAATATTTAGAATAAACAATATATAATGCAATAAACTAAATATATAACAAGAAAATATGTAAAAAAACAAACAATAAGTCTCAACAAGCATTCATTATTCATAAAAATTAGATTATGTTGAAAAACATAATCAATGTTACAGAAGCATACATATACGCTTTTCTTAGCAAACTATACTAGATAACACTAAGTTGCCATCTTGAGGTCTCTGGGACTTGCTTGGAGATTTGAAACATGGAGCATGGATTTAGTGGAGGTAGACATTGGTGGGAATTTTGTTTGGAGAGTTTGGAGTGGTTGATGGAGGTGAGCTTGGAGCAAAAAAGTTGGATTGTTGTGTTTGTGATGGTGGTGGGGAAGACCTTGTGAGGAGATACTCAATCCAAGTGAAGTGCTCATTGAGAGCAATGGTTTGTTTTTGGAGAAAAATGCAACAAGGACAATTGTTGACATGATTCTCAAGTGGGACAATGTTTTTGGATGGTGATGATGGAGTGGTAGAGGGTTGTTGAACCAAATTGCGTTGAGCAAGATGTAGGGCAAGGAGAGCGCTAAGCTCATGGGCTTCTTTGAGCTCCTCAACGAACTTTTTATGTTCGGAGGAAGGTGATGATGGAGGAGTTGGGTTATTGTTGGGGATTTAGGTTTGGACATTAGACATAGGATTCATGTCTTGATGAGAAGGATGGATGCGGTCTTGGGATTGAGTATGTTCCTCAAAAGGATCATTTGGAAGATTTGTGGTGAGTGAGATAGTAAGGTTGTCATGTGGAGGTAGAGTGAAGGTATCATTTGTGTGAAGTGAATGTTTAGTTGTTGGTTGGTTGGAGACAACATCATTAATGGATGAGAATTTTTGACATGTGTCAAGTTTTCTTCTCCATACGGGTTTGACGGTGATTCTTACACCTCTTGTGGGTTTGGTTCTTGGATGATTGGGGGAAGACATGATGGATTGAGTGATGACTAATGATGAATTAGGGTATTTATAGTGTGATGATTTGGTGTTTATGGAAGGATAATATGTGGTAGATTTGATAGACAAAGTATGTTTGTGAATTTAGGGAAGTGGGGAATCAAAATAGGGTGAAATGGGCTAAAAAGCAGAAAGCAAATAGGGAACCTCGACCATCAGGTGGCCGGCCCCTTTAATTAATGGTCGGCCCCTTTAATTTTAAGGGGGCCGCCCGTTATAATTATGGGGGTCGCCCAATGTTTGATTCCCAGATTGCCATAAATGGTTTTTAGCACAGGTTTTTCTAGAAAGATGTTTGTTTTGAGGTTTGGTTTTGGGCAAGTCCATCTCTTTAGGCAACTAAACAAATATTATCTTGATGAAGTATGCATGGAAAGTATATATATATGTAGGCAACTAAGCAAATATAATAGTTTTCATGCAAAGGCAATAATGATAAAGAACAAATAAGCAAGTTATGTATCCTAAGGCAACAAATAAGGTATAAGGAAACTTGATTTAATTTGCTTAGTCCAAGATTGCCAATGATATATATTGGATTATATATTTTGACACTTCATGTTAACTCTTATGCATGATTTTAGAAAAACGTTTTTACCATTATTCAACAATGAGTTTTCCTAATCGTGAGAATGATTTCGAAATTAATTGAGGTTTTCTTTTGAGAAATATATATGCAAAAACAAAATATCTCAATTCCTGATTTTTGTGCAAAACAGAATCCTAGACTCAGACTTGAGAAGACGGAAAAGAAAATTTCAATGTTTTTAATGCTCAGATGGCCAGCCCCCTTAAAGTGAGGCCAATCCCCTTAATTTTAAGGGGTCCGCCCATCTGACAGTCAGAAAAAAAATTCAGAATCATGAAATTTCAGAAATAAAATTTTAATCTATTTGTTCCATCATTCCTAATCCTAAACGCAAGTGGTTAAATAATTCACGCTTAAGGGGCTTAGTAAATATATCCACAATGTTATCTTCCGAGGCTACCTTTTCTATTGTTATGTTTCCTTTTTGTACGTTATCCCTAAGAAAGTGATGACGTATTTCTATATGTTTAGTCCTAGAGTGTTGAACGGGATTCTTACTTAAATCTATTGCTCCTTTATTATCACACATTATAGGAATGTTTTCTAACCTAATGCCATAGTCTACGAGAGCTTGTTTCATCCATAGTGCTTGTTGACATGCCTTTCCAGCACTTACATATTCAGCTTCGGTGGTCAAAATAGTAAGAGCGGTTTGCTTCTTAGAAAACCAAGACGTTAGGCAACATCCCATAAACGTGCAAATACCACTAGTGCTTTTTCAATCCACGTAGTCTCCTGCATGATCCGAATCCGCATAGACAATGGTTTCTATGCCGGATCCCTTAGGATACCATAATCCTAAGTGTATAGTGCCTTTAATGTATCGGAAGATACGCTTAACCGCTTCTAGGTGAGAGGTTTTGAGATCCTCTTGAAAACGGGCACAAAGGCAAACACTAAACATGATATCGGGTCTACTTGCCGTTAAGTATAGTAAACTACCTATCATTCCTCTATACTTAGTGTTATCTACGGACTCACCTTCTTCATCTCTTGTGAGTTTCACTTCCGTAGACATAGGTGTCTTAAGGGGTTTAGAGTCTTCTAGGCCAAATTTCTTAAGCATTTCCTTAATGTATTTTGATTGGTTAAAAAATATTCCATCTTTTAGTTGTTTTATTTGTAATCCTAGGAAGAAGTTTAGTTCACCCATCATACTTATCTCAAACTCATCATGCATGATTTTGGTAAATTCATCACACATATCCTGACAAGTCGATCCAAATACAAAGTCATCGACATATATTTGAACAATGATGATATTTGGGTCACTTCTTTTAGTGAAGAGAGTGTTATCTACCATTCCCATGGAATAATTATGCTCAACTAGGAAAGCTTTAAGTCTATCATACCAAGCCTTTGGAGCTTGCTTAAGACCATATAAAGCTTTCTTTAGTTTGTAAACACAATCAGGTTTTGCGAAGTCAATGAATCCCGGAGGTTGTGCCACATATACCTCCTCACTGATAAAACAGTTGAGGAATGCACTCTTCACATCCATTTGGTATAACTTAAAGTCTAGGGCGCAGGCATAAGCTAAAAGGATTCTAATAGATTCTAATCTAGCTACAGGAGCATAGGTTTCGTCATAATCAATTCCCTCTTGTTGATTATAACCTTGGGCGACTAATCTAGCTTTATTCCTAGTTACTATTCCATTTTCATCTAGTTTATTCCTAAATACCCACTTAGTTCCTATTACGGTTGCATTCTTAGTATTTGGGAGTAGTTCCCAAACATCATTTGTTTTAAATGATTTAATTCTTCTTGCATAGCCATAATCTAACTTTCATCTTTTAAGGCTTCATTTATATTCTTAGGTTCTATTGTTGATACAAAACAAAAGAAGTTATTTTTATCTTGAGCTTGTGATCTAAGTGTTCTTTGATTTAGGTGACCTATTATGTTATCTAATGGATGTGAATTTGATTCTTTAAAATTACAACTTCACTTTCTTCTAAAGTTTCTACTTCAAGATCATTACCTAAGGGTTTGGTTTTACTAACCTCAATAGCTACTTCTTCTATAACATCATCATCTTCTAAGGGCAATATTTTAGGTAGTGGAGGGGTTTCATCAAAGGTTACATTTAGGGATTCTTCTACTTTCATGGTATGTTTATTAAGAATTATATATGCCTTACTATTTTGAGAATATCCTAGAAAAACTCCTTCGTAAGCCTTAGGGTCTAACTTAGTGAGATAGTCTTTTTTATTAAGAATGAAGCATTTACTTCTGAATACTCTAAAGTAGCCTATATTAGGTTTTCTACCTCTTAATAATTCATATGGTGTTTTTCCTAAGATTCGTCTAATGGAAACCCTATTAAGTATATATGTTGATGTATCTACGGTGTGACACCAAAATTTTTGTAGGATAGACTGTTCATTTAACATCGTTCTACTCATTTGTTGTAAAGACCTATTTTTTCTTTCTACTACCCCATTGGATTACGGAGTACGTGGAGCGGAAAAATTGTGAGATATTCCAGTCTTATCACAAAATTTTCCGAATTGTACTTCGTTATCAAATTCCCTACCATGGTCCGTCCTAATTGATACTATAGAACATCCTAACTTATTTTGTATCATTTTACTAAATATCTCAAATTTTTCAAAGGCTTCGGTTTTATCACTTAAGAACCTAGTCCACGTGTATCGTGAATAATCATCTACTATAACCAAGGTGTAACGATTGCCACCGTAGCTCCGCACAGCTGATGGACCAAAAAGGTCCATATGAAGTAGTTCTAAGCATCTAGTTGTGGATAACATATTTTTAGCTTTGTGACTAGCATGTGCTTGTTTTCCAATTTTACAAGCATCGCAAAAGTGTTGATAATATCTTAGACTAGGTAAGTTTCTAACTAGTTCCTTAGAGGCTAAAGATTGTATTTTTTGCATGTTTGCATGACCTAATCTCCTGTGCCACAAAGTGGAGTTTTCATCTATAGTAGCTAGGCATATCTTATCTTCTGGTTTGTCTCCTAATTTCATAACATATATACCTCCTTTCCTAATTCCTCTACCTATAACTTTCTTATCCTTAATTATTTCACTATCTTTTTCGGTAAAGGTAACCCTACACTTATTATCACATATTTGGCCTATACTAAGCAAGTTATAAGTTAGATTATCTACATGCTCGACATTTTCAATAGTTAGAGAGTTTTGAGAGATCGTACCTTTGCCTATGATCTTTCCACGACGATCACTACCAAAAACATCATTACCTCCGTTGTATGCCTTATATGTAGAAAATAGCTTGCAATTCCCCGTCATGTGTCTTGAGCATCCACTATCCTTTATCCACTCATCGGGCTCCAAATCTACTCCGAGACATATTTCATTGAGTGCATGGGCCACGAAACATTTGTGCTTCATTGTCTCATCTTCGTCACTATTTGGGTGGAAAATTTTTCTGAATAGTACGGTTTTGTGCTAGTCATACAACTCCTATCCATGAGACGCTTGCTAAAGCTAAAGTTTCACTCCTAAATGTTGTAAAAAATATTAAATTTGGCGCTAAAATTACACAAACAAGTATTTCTCTTAGTTTTATTACACACCCACCATCAAACAAACAAACTCAAGTGCAATAGTATCCTATAAGGTATCATCATTTACCCTCCCCTTACACTTAGGATGAACATTGTCCCCAATGTTCAATTAAAGAATGTAAAAGTGAAATAGGTAAAAGAATGAAAGCAAATACTCCCCTGATTCGTTCGGTGTGGATAGTGTGGTAACAAGGTTAGATCTTCCTCCAAGAAAATGAACATTTAAAGCTTCCCTTCTAGAAAAATAAATCATCTTCTTGTCATATATAACCTGTTAAACCTGAGAACAAGGCAACGTCGCATAAAATCGGCGGCAATCTATATATACTAACAAATCCTAGAAAACAATGAAGATATAATGCTTGTGGAACGAATGTTTGCAGATTTCCTTGAGTTTATAAAACTAAAGAATTAACAAAAACTTTAAGACTCCGTTAGAAAAAACAAAACTCGCAAAATTTCCAGAATTTTACACATAACGCCGTCAGGAATTAATTCATGACGCCGTCAGAAGTGACCTGTAGAAATCTTTACGTTAAGTTTCCAAAAAATTTCTAGAAAAACTTATGCCCTACTACCTGGAAAATCCTTCAAAACATCATTATGACTCGATAAAAGCATTTGACTCTAACAAATACTAATACACATGTTCATTTAATATTGTGGCGAATCAAGATCAATTTTGTTCTTAGAAACAAATTTGGGGTTTCCCCTTACACTTAGCTTTTTCAAAATACCTTTATATGAAGTTAACACGAAGTTAAACAACAAAATAAAGCATTTTCATAATTTTAGTTTGAAACATGATCTACCAACAATAAAAATAAAGCATGCATACGGAAGCAAATAACAATCAAACAATTAAAAACACACAAAACATGGGTTACCTCCCAAGAAGTGCTTTTCTTTATTAACGAGTCTTGTAGCTAGACTCAAGGTCATGGGCTATTACGTGACCTCATCGTTGGTTTCATTCTCTAGGTCATATCCAACCTTAGTTTTGTATTCCGGACCTAGTTGCAAACATTCCTTGTAGAAACCAAGTATTCTATTCATGACATAATCTGCTCCTCCACGTCTATCCTCATCATTCCTATAATAAACCGCTTGCTTGTGTTCCTTTTCTATGTTTGATAGAAGGCGGTATTGTTCAATCTTATAAGGCATTTGGTAAGCAATCTCATCGTTCTCTTCCTTGAATCTAACTATCCCTAGGGACGGGTCATAACTCATCTTAGAGGCCTCAGCAAATGCTTTTCCGAACACTACTTGACTTAGGCAATCATCTATTATCGTACGAGTATCTTCTACTATCACAAAGTTGGTAACGTAAGCGAAGTTTCCTACAAATACATGCAATCCTTTCACTCTTCCTACAAAGTTGCTCATCTTATTCGTGTTAGGCATCATCCTATACCCAAGTTGCTTCTTTATTACCCAATTATAATAGGTCCTAGTTATGAGGTTTATAGGAGACCTAGGGTCGATATTAGCTTTCCACACATGCATATGCCCAGTGTTGCATGGTATGTTGATGTTAGAGGGATCACCTACTTTAATAAGGGGTGAACCAAGGATGTATGGTGTCTTAGGATCATCGAATAGATCCTTGTGATACTCCCATTCTTCCTTGGTGGGTAACTTATCAAAGTATTCTTCTACTTTTTCTACTTCCTCTAACTTTTCTCCTTCATTATCCTCAGCTTCCTTAATCTCATCCCTAGTCCCGATTTCTATGTCAACTTCATCCTTGTCACTTTCTTCCATATTCTTATCTATCGGCTTAATGGTGAAAACATTGACAAAGTGGACGTGTTTGGATGACGAAGGGTCCTTAATTTGGATTCCGCTATTAGTGTCCCTAGTGTCCTTCCTAGGTGTAGTTAGCAGTTGGTTGTTCAGGGCTTTCAACAAGTTGTCAATCTTATTGGTCATCTTCGTTTGTTGTTGATTGAATTCGGTTTCAAACTTAGCTATGCGAGCTTCTTGAGATGCCATAAACTTGGACATCAATCCTTCAAGATTATTGGTACTACCATAGTTATTAGAAGGATTGTTGTTGAAAGTACGGTTAGCGGCTGGGCCGTTTGGTTGGTAACAATTAGGTGGATTGGAAGAATTGTTTTGGTTTTGTTTCCACCTAAGATTGGGGTGATTTTTCCAAGAAGGGTTGTAGGAATCACCGTAAGTATTTGGCTCAGGTTTGAAAGTGTACCACTTGTCTCCCGCTTCGTCGGTACGCGAGGATGCGTGGTCCGCAAAAGCTTGTCTGGGGAGTTCCACGCAATCACGAGTGTCATGGGGACCACTACATAATTCAAATCAAGAAGTGATTTTGTTCACTTGGCTTGAGGGCATAGGAGCTTCGTAGTATTTCATGAGAAACTTGACTGTAACAACCCGATATTTTCCACGTCTACGTTTATTTCCAAACTTTGGAAATTCACTATTCATCGATTACTATTCATCATTTTACTATTCATCATTTTTTATGTCCGTTTGATATTCTGAGAAACATTTGAAAATTTTACTATTCACAGAACACTATTCATTCCGGAAGAAATTCCACTATTCACGTGCATTATTAGTAAGGACCTCTCATACAGACTAGAATAGTCTGCATATCATCATAATGTCATTTACATGCTATACCACTCTTAGGATTCTCAAATTAATATATTTAGTATATTTAACGTTTTACGTATAAGTATTTATAATTAAACGTTAACACGCGATTAATAAATACGACGAATATATCTAAATATTCCCACTATGGTCCCGACATATTTTTATATCCCTTATAACCTCATAAAAGTTATAAAATTCATTTACCCAACATTTTGGAAATTTATTTTATTTATATCGTAAGTTTATTAAAATTACGACGGTTTTCGTGAAAACTAAACAATAATCACCCGAACACTCAGTAATTGTACCCAACACATTTTTAACATTTTTATGACTTTATTAAGTCCCGGTTAACTTCGTTAACATTTATTTCTAGCAAACCCGGTACCCGATTATAACTAATACTTACACTAAACTACAACTAATATTACACCACATTTCCTAAGTGATCAAAACCGATTTTTCTTCTCCTTTTCACATTGAAAACCAGCCCACAAGTCCTCTCCTAGACAAAAATTACAAAGTTTATTAACCTAGTGCATTAATGTACACTTATAATACTATATACTTATACAAGTATTTACAAAAACCACCAAAAACACAACATACATAATTTTATAGAATCAAAAGCTCTCATTCTTCATCCCCATCACCAAACCCACGACTTCATCACCATTTCAAGATCAAGTGAAGGTTTTCAAAAGTTTAAAGCACCAAAGTTGTTCATTTTGTGGTTCTAATCAAGAATATTGCATCAAACACACAAGTAATCCAAGGTTTCTAATCATCTCACCACCTTTTATTTCAAAGTGAGTTATCAAATTTATTTTCATGTTTTCATCTAATTAACATGTGTATCTCATGGTATTCATACTTAATTTCATGCACAAACTAGCTATACCACATTATTTTTGTAGACTTTTGAAACATACAAACCCTAGATTTTGATTTAGGTGTTCCTTTGTTAAATTAACATGATTACTAGTCATTAGAAACCCATGGCACCCTAAGAAGGTGTATGGTAGGATTAAATTAGTTTTGTGAAGTTTGCAAGAGTTTTGGTTGAGGTTGGAACTAGTTTTGAACCTTGGAAATGGATTTCTAACAAGTTTATAAACATGCTGTCCCATTTTGTAAAATTCTGGAAAATCAGTAGATACAAAGTAAACTTTGGCAAAAATTTTAGAAAATACTTTCAAAAACGAATCCGTAGGCGAAAGAACGGATTAAAAAGAGTTTATAACGAAGAAGTTATGATTTTTGCAAGTTTATTGACGAAAAGTATTTTTCTGGAAATTACATGCTGTTGGACGTTTTTCGTCGGACAAAAAGAGGCTTTAGACGTAACCCGGAGGAACCGAGCTTTCCAAAATATATTACTACATACTAAGACGTAACCGTGGATATAAAGAACAAGTAAAACGGACTTATAACGACAAAGATATTCACGTTTGAATATCGGCAAAACTCATTTCATTTCGACAGCTTTTATAAATTTTAACACTAAAACTACGTAGTAACTCTAGATTTCTAGAAATAATACCAAGTACCTAATTTTATAACTAATGAAGTATTAGTTATTACAAGTATATTTTCATCACTACAAGGCGTTATTTCAAAGATTTCAACCCGAGGATTTCAACACGAACATGGAAACATACGATATATATATATATATATATATATATATATATATATATATATATATGTATATATATATATATGTATATATATATATATGTATATATATATATATATATATATATATATATATATATATATATATATATATATATATATATATATATATATATATATATATTGCAACTAGCTTTATTTCTCTAATAGCCATATTTTTCCTAAGTCTTGGAAATATATAATTTTGATATCAACTAGTATTTTTCAAGTTAAGAGTGGTATAGGGAGCATGTGCATGTACATTCCTTTCTTCATTTCATGATCTAAAGTAGATCATATCATTCATTTAGGTTGCGGATAGAGTGCGCGCCTTACTTTAGTTCATACCTTTTTGTTATCATATCGCTTATATCAGGTGAGTATTCACGAACCCTTTTTTTTTCTAACTATTTTAATCGCTTTGGGGTGGATGCATGAATTATTATTTGAACTCTTTGAACATTGTTTTGAACCCTTTGATTATTATGAACTCTTTTGACTTGTCGTGACCTTATAACTTGTTTTGAACTATAGAACTCAACTTGAACTTTTGAACTTAATGAATCGTACGTACTATGACCTAAAGTCTCGCCATTTTTTGTGGAGCGTGCTAAAGTCTCACCTTATTGGTGGAACGTTCTTAACCCTAAAGTCTCGCCTTATTGGTGGAGCGTGCTAAGTCTCCCATGTTTGGAGCGTTCTTAATTGTATATAATAGTTGTATGATGTACTGTTCGTACATTCGCATTGTTCGACACCTATTATATATGTGGTGCTTATATTGTGACTTCTTATGACCGCGGGTGTTTGACTACAAGACATAATACTTTATAATGCCTTTGGCTTGTGAACTTTCTCTAATGGTTTCTCATATTATATAAAACGTGTGTGCTCACCAACTATTTTCATAGTTGACCCGTTTTCTCTCATGCATTTCAGGTGATCGTCAGTAAGCTTGTCATCAAGGTCTTGCATAATGAAGTTTTCACATGTCACTACTATTCATTATGTACTAAAATACCATCTTTTGGAAACTAAACTTATGTCTTAAATTGCCAATGTCGGCAATAACAATGTTGTAATGTTATACTTTTCCTTAATGTAAATTATGGTATTGTCTTATTTCTCTTTGGTGATGTATATCGATTTCGTTGCACCTCGTGTTTCCGCCTTCGGCGAAGGTGTGACATTGACTTGGTCCTCAAGTTCCATGATCCTACGGTCGGGAGTGCTAGAATTGTTCGAAGGCAAAGATATTGCATTGACCGTTTTGTTCAAATCACGGGGATCATTCCAACTTTCGTTGTCATAGAGAGCAAGATATTCAATGAGTTCCCATGATTCTTTCGCACTAAGATCACGTAGCTTGCCACCGTCTGATTGGTCAATGGTTCGCCGTGTGGAGAGGTCGATATGGTCATAGAAGATTTGGACTTTGAGCCAAAGAACTATGCCATGATGCGGGACTTTTTGGAGTAAGTCCTTGAAACGAGTCCATGCTTCCTATAGAGTTTCACCTTGACGCTGTTGGAACATCAAGATATCATTTCTAAGCTTGGTAGTTCTCCCCGGTGGGAAAAATTGAGCAAGGAAACGAGTGGTGAGATCATCCCATAAGGTGATGGATCCCGAGGGTAAACGTTCAAGCCATTGACTAGCTTGATCACGTAGAGAGATCTCGAGAAGCTTACAACCCCCACCAGGCAGTGTACCTGATCGTTGTAGTATAGTATAGTGACAAGTACCGGGGGATTGATCGTTCAACTCAGGAATAGTGTCGCTAGGATTAGAAAGTCTCCTAAACTAAGTCTAGAGGTGAGGGATGATTCTTTTTGTATTTTTATATTTTATAAAAGCAAATAAAATCTCGGGTTTTGGAAGAGTGGGCGGAATTAGTTGCTAGCCAACTAACCCAATAAACTACTAATGCAATCAAAATTAAATAACAGAAATGAAAATGAAACTAATTATACTAGTGGTGTAAACAATGATGGGAAAAGTTGTGTTTACTTAGGTTTCATTACTCCCTAGATATCTTTTACAGGTTGATAGCTTGTTACAATTGCATGGATGACGGGTCATATTCCTTAATACTAGTCGTAGGGCCGTGTACAATATTCCCTAACTCTATAGGATCCTACTTCACTCCTATGTCGAGCTGTTAGAAGCTCCTAACATGGGATCATTAGAATTCTCCTACGCATTAAATACAACCAAATATTGTAGTACACCTCCAATCATGTTTCTTAAGACGTTCAAGCAAGTTACCAATGGAAGTATGCCAGTTTTCTTAAGCCTAACATCGAATACAATCATCCGTAACAACTATAAACAAACAATTACCCATAATTAATATCTAGATTTCACTACATCTAAGCAAACACAAAAGAAATCGAGCCGAGCGTGTTAAATTGAAGACAAGTGTAAGATATATTCAAACAACACATAAACATATTGATTGAATTGAAAGAGTACTTATCTCAAATTGAACATGAAAGTTTCAAAGGGTTAAAACCCTTGAAAAAGCTGGAAAATTCGACCTAGGGTTTTTCCCTCAAAGTTGCACCACAATGAATGAAATTTGGAAAACTATATATAGATTACAAAGGGTGACGACGTCAAGAAGGAATTTGTGACGCCGTCAACTCGCCGCCTATCATGAAATCGTATTGCCTAGATCCACTTGTGACGCTGTCATGTAGGAATTTCTTCTGGGCCGTCACTAACAAATGGACCATGACGGCCTAGGTGACGCCGTCATGTCCTATAGTTAAAAATCCTCTGGACCGTCACGTGTATCTTCCACTTCCACCTCTTTTGTAACTCTTGACGCCGTCACTTGGAGACTCTTGACGCCGCCAGGTACTGTTCCCAACAAGGAAAATTGAGACTTTGCCATTTGCTTCACTTTTATGCTCCAAAAATGTCAAAATGTTTCTTTTTCCAGATTTCTCTCCAAAAGTACCTAAAATGACAAAAGGAACGATTTAGGACAATATTTGATCAAATAATCACGAATCCGGGCTTAAATGACCCCCTAAAAATGTTTCACTTTTCTCCTCATCACATACTTAGCATAGCTCTTAGTTTTGTATATATTAGATTAGATATAGTCACACCGTGGAGGACGGTCTGGTCTTTACCCACTGTACACCTGATCCACAGCCCACAGGAGGGCGTATATTGTAATTGTACGTATACCCTTTCCCACACAAGGGAAGGGTTGGTTGATTTCAATAATACACACACACAAGTGTGAAGTTTTCTCTCTCAAAGAAATCCTCCCACCTCTCTATACTCTCTTTCTCTCTCTAACTTGTTAACCATGTTCATCATTTACTTCCACAATCCAAGACTACCCAAATCATCACAATAATCATGTTTCGATCCTACAATTGGCATCAGATCCAGATTATTTGTTTTGTTGATTTTTGTTGGTGCGTACCATTTTCTATAAACTGATTCACCATTTTTTTTCCTACAAGTCAAAGTTTTTATTATAAGATAATGGTATCAGTTTCACACACAAACTGTTTTTATCACTTTTTGTCTTACATGTCTAAATTTTTATCATAAGATATTGGTAACCGTTTCATACACGGTGCTATATATATCATGACTTGTAAAGAGTTGTGGTCAAACGAGTCAAAATGTTTGATTTGATGATAATACAGAACTGGGTTTGTGCATGCTTTATTCCTCATAGCGATTAGCTATGTTATGGTTCTGTACATGGCTTATTATCATCTTGGGAAAAAGACAGAAGTTGGATAGTGACAGCTTTTGTCCTCTTACACACTAGCGATTAGGTCGAGTTTCTTGGTAGTGATTACCTCGTCTAGCGATTTGTCAATCAAAAAAGAAAAAGGAAGATGACAAACCTCTGACCTCACACAAAATACCAAACAACCGACCTCAGTTTATACCCATCATCAAAGACACAACCAAAAAGAAAGAAAGATAAAAGATGAAGTGGATGGTATGAGCACATAATCAGTAACAATAATATAACCAACTTACAACCAAATCAAATAAACAACAATCTCCCCTTAATCTAATCCCATCCTTGACACATCAAACAACACCAGAAACCATCCTATACAAACTCACAATATCTACCTCAGTCATTTCTCTTTTCGTGCTTATTGCATTGAGCGTATAACAAATGTACAAGAGAAATTTCATCACTGGTCCTTAACGAAACACAAACAAAGAAAAATAAATGGTTCGATCTCATTTCTTTCTTTGTACTCACTTATTCGAGTAAAAGACATATCATCATCGATCATACAAGAAAGAACAAAATAATTGATTTTTTTTAAGATCTCAGTTTCACTCGTTTGGGTTACTCACTGTTATAACAAGACTTTTGAAAGTCTATCAAACAAAAGAAAACAGCTCATCATTGATCAATTGTTGAAGCTTATACTTCATTATTATCCTAACAATTAAAAGAATAATCAAAACATAACATTTGTCTCGATCTACTTTTTGATTCGGTTATAATAAAAACAAGACAACTACCTTCACCTTACCCAAGACCTCTAACAGAGACCTTGAAGCCATGGGCACATCTATATATCATTCGTCACATCACTGATGATTTTTCGAGAGGTTATGAAACCAAGAAACAAGATGTCGTCTGATTGTGATATCAAAAGAATTGGCTTAGGCTATTTTGTAATTTATGCTTTAGATACATTAATGGGTAGGAAGAATGAGTAAGTTTTTGTGTTTGTGATTCGAAGTCACACTGAAATGATGATGATACTGATTTGGTTTGATGGGATTGGATTGTCTCGAAAATAATCAAAGAAGATGGTGGATTAAGATCTTAATGGAAATTGAGATGAAAAGTTGGGTTTGGTGGAGAGGAGATAGGATAAAAGGGGCGGATTTTTCCAGATCCAATTTTTTTTATGACTGCGGGTTTTTTTTTTTTTTTTTTTTTTTTTTTTTTTGACTAATTAGGATTGTCAAATGGTGATTAGGGTTGTTTGTTGCTTTTTATAACCTTATGGATTAAGATATAAGTAAGATTAGGCTTATGTTGACTAATCGAAATGATAGGTTTTTGGGATTGCATTATATATATATATATATATATATATATATATATATATATATATATATATATATTAATTATCAAATGATACGACGTCGTGTAGTATAGCAGATCACATTTCTTTTTTTCTGGCCTGTGGCTTAGGCCCATGACACAAAGCCCAAAAAATAAAAAAAACACTAATAATACAGCCCATATTGAGCAAAGACCCAATTCTAGGAGAGTGAACGAGGCGCAGTAGATGAATTCTTTAGTTTAGTCTCCCGTCACAAAAAAATCAATAATTATATTCATCAAAAAAAAAGTTTCTAATCTACTACTGTGAAACCAAACTCCTAAAAAGACATAATTTTGTTAAAAAATCTAAACAAAAAATGCCAGTATATTTGCATCGTCGCTTTTACTAGCCAACAATTAACGGCAATAAAAAATACGGAGTACCACATTTTATACAAAACACAACTGTCAACAAACATGCCCGGCCGCAACGCAGCCGGTCGTTGCCAATCTCGTTCTTTTATTAATTGTAAGTCTGTTAAGTTGGTGTTGGGCTTGTACAAGATGACCATTTAATGGGCTTTGAGATATTTACTTGGAGTATTTGGCCATCCGAATTTTTGTTGGGAGTTAATGCACTTAAACGAAATTTTAGCTAAACTAACTCTAAGCAAATATTTTGGATATTATATGGATGGGTTATTTTAAATTCGATGATATAAGGTTGTCGGACTATAAATTTTTTGGCAAATTAGTTGGACTATATAAGTTAGACATGGAATGTCAAGTGATCATGGAGGATGATTTGGTATCCCTTATTTGAGATTGAAGTGGGTTTCACGAAGGCGCGTACTTATTTTATCTTGAAGTCGGGGTGGTTGGATGCATGACTTTCAATGATAACTTGCTCGTGCTTAAGATTTAAGTTGAAGACTTGGCTTATCTAGTTTCCAGAAGTCGGGGTGGATGGTTGAAGACCTGGTTAACTATCACTTAAAGGAGTTACATTATTGTACTCAGTGTCACATGCAGAAGATGTTGTGGATAATCGCAAGAGGTGATGAATGTCTCTTACTTTGTCAGGATAGTATTGAGTACTTAGAGACTTGCATGGTGCAAAAATTCTCTACACCGTTCTTCCAACAACAGTGCAAGTTTAAGTAACAAATTTGGGGAATTCCACTTCATTTTCAAGTTGGGTATATCAGGTTTACTTTGCCAAGTGGTCATAGCAATAGCCGACAGAATACAAGGTTGGGTTGTTTGCCTAAGAGTTTAAAGGTTGAAATGTGATTAGCAATTCTCATAGGATATTTGATGCTACAGAATGTCAATGATACTTCACAAGAGCATCTTGGGTATATGGTCGTACACGTCAAATGATGCTTCTGAAAGCTCGAAACCATCATTAGGGGAGAAACGTGTACTTTGATGATATATGGTCAGCCTCCAGGGGAAGTAGTTTATACCACTTTACTCAGTATGGTTTGTGAAGTATTCTACATATAGGAGAAGAATTGTTGCTGATCTCTTGCATGTTTCCCCAAACTGAGATTCACCAAAACCAAAGTTGTCAAAGAGCATTCTATTAATCATTGTCTCACGGTTTCTTCTTGTTTTGTAAAATCCCGCGAAAGAATCTATTTCTTGGTTTAAATCATAGATTTGTAAAATCCCGTGATGATGGAACTATCCTGGAGAAAGAAAAGTGCACTTTTGGGTCTTATTGAATTCTGGTGCTACGGTTTCAACTTTGAAGAATGGATTAAGTGTGCACTTTATGTATTGGATGATTTCTTCTTGATATACTTCATGGCATTTTGGTTATAACAAAGTTTTATGGGAATATGCGTTTTTGGCAAGATCGAGATATAACCATTTATCAAAGTTCATTTTCAAACATCAAAAGCGGTAGATTTGGGCATTTAAACCACAAGATGTGACTATGGCGTTAATTCATTATTATTTATTTGAGGTTGAAGTGAAATTTCACGGGTGCGTGTACTTAGTATTTGAAGACATCGGGTTGGATGAAGATTCTTCGAGATCCTTGTTCGAGCTTTTGACATTTACAATAACGAAGACTTGGATACCTAGTTATTTTTTTTGGTGTTTCTTCTTCTCTATTACCACAAAATAACTATCACTTTAAGGAGTTATGTTGTAGTGCTCAGTGTCACATGAAGTTGTGGATATTCAAGAGGTGGTGTACGTCTTATACTTGATGGTTGGTTGGTTGAAGAGTATAGAGTACTTAGAGTTTCGATGTTGCACGAACTCTCTACATCGCTCTTAGTCACGCATTAGTGCAAGCTTAAGTCACGGTTCGGATTATTTTACTTCAGTTTCAAGTTCATCATATTGGGTTTTCTCCATCAGTAGTCACGACAAAAAGCCGACAGAATGATAATGGGGTTAGTAACGTGTTAGCATAGAGAATTAGAAAAGAGAGAGATGATGTTTGGATACAACGGTTCAAGCCTCGTTCTTCAACATAATGGCGTCTACTGTCAACACTTCAGGCCCCGTTCATCAAAGAAAAGAAAGGTGTACGATTCAGTGCGCCTTATCTTCGAAAGAAGAGAAATCTTCTTATTTACAACCATTCTCATCAACATGATTCCTGCTTTTTCCATGTTCGGTCAATCATCAAGTGAATCAGCGTACATTGGATTATATTTTTGTATTTCACTTATTAAATCAAAAATTGCAACAAACATATGCAATTTTTGAGGAGGAGAAGGGAAAGGGTGAATATACTACATGTTGGATGATGTTTCTAAAATGGTCATTTGGCTCTTGTAAGTACATATTTACTCCCTCTAAGGTTTAACACATTTCAATAAATGGTTTCGGCATAACACAAGCTTCATTGAACTCTTTAGTTGCTAAGCCATTGATGAGGAAACGAAAGAGGGGTTGCTTCAAGAGTGTTTTAATCATCATCTTTTTCGCAGTAGTTCTTGGTGCTACACACATATTTATGCTGCATCTGATAAATTCCAACCATTACGGAATCTCAACTATGGCAAAAATGTCATCGCATGCCATTTTTGAGGAGGAGAATAAGCTTATCCTTTCGACTATGGCAAAAAGGTCATTAGCATGTCACTTTTGAGGGGGAGAATAGGCGTGTATTCTTTCTATTTTTTTGTGGGAGGAGAAATGTGTATGTTGGGGTTATAAATCACAAAGGGATCGAGCTTAATTATTCATGTTGGCGAGATTGGTGTCTACCACTCCGAACTATTTCATGGTTTGTTACTGAGTTCGAGTTCTATTGTCACTTATGGGATTTGAACTTGGTGTTATCATTTAGTACTCCAGTTGATTGACTGATTTAGATAAAGAAGAAGATGGTTAATTTCAAGACCCTCAAACGTGATCATGACGTTAAAGTGTTGAATCTATAAAAGGGGATGATCAGTTTGAGGAGGAGCCGATTCCGAAACATTACAAGTTATTGACGAAGCTCTTTACATATGATGACCTAATTGAGGGGGAGCAAACTCAATTAGTCATCATCTCATGACTCCTAAATACTTCAGTTTAGGACTCGTGAGAGTTTATCGACATCTTCTCATGGGCTGATATTATTAGTGATGAAGGGCTTCCAGTTAATGCTTCATGTACACATCATTGTGATGATTCCGATTAATCGCAACCATCAAGGGAGAGGAATGTGTAAACCAGGGATGCACAATGAGTTCACGTGATCGGACTTAATGTCTTATGAAACAAATTAAAGATGATTAGTGGTTCAACCTGTTACTTTGGTATTATCACTTCCTGTGCACGTCACGGGCTGATTAATCGCAACCATCAGGGGAGAAAGAAATGTGTACATCAGGGACGCACAACAGGTTCACATGATCGAGCTTAATCAGTTATTCCGGAGTTGATATCCACAGAGATGATCAGTGCTTCAACCTGTTACTTTGGTGTTATCATTTCTTCTTGTATTTGGTACATGTGTGCATTATGGGATGATTTGGTATATGTAATATAACTGGAATGTATTTGGTGAGATGAAAATGTTGATATTCTATTCCCCTAATGGACAACCTTGAAGAATTTCGAGTCTACAGTCTATTCTACATTTTCCGCTGCGTATTAGAAGACTAAAGATGATACGCAATTAATTATCAAAAGACTTCTTCATATTCAAGGCACTCATCAGAAAGGTTGTCAGTTTGGAGGAGAGTACTAATTAGGGGAAAGTGAAATGTCTGAGTTAATCCCTAATTAGATGTACTCACATTGCTCTTCAGCAAGTTGATTCTCACAGGATACACTTGAGCTTATTTTGTTCTTCTCACAAGATTTCAAGTATATGGGCGTAAAATGTGTTGCTGATTCTGAGGTATCAAAACCAGCATGGGGGAAGGAGACATAAATCGGAACGCACAACGAGTACACGTGATGAGCTTTACACTTCTACTTAATTGAAGTTATTCCAGGAAGACAAATGTCATAACTGCAGAGAAGATCAGTTTTTTAACTCGTTCTTTTGGTGTATTATTCCAACTACGTGGGGGAAGAGATGTAAGAAACAGTTTCTGATGATAAAAGAGGTGAACAATTGATTGTGTGTGTACTTCAGGTTTTTTAGCTTCATATAATGAGACTGATTGCATCATTTCAACTACTTGGGGGAAGTGGTCTCTGGATACTTTTTGGTACACATTACTTCAGCCTTCAGCAGGAAGAAAGATGAGAAGAACAATTCAGGATATTATTCAGGAGAATCGAAAGCTTTGATGGTGGAAGTTTAAGAGATGTTGACTACTAACTTCTACAATGTGCTAAACAATATCCTTAGTTTGGTACTCTTTTCAACATTCTCTTAAACAAAATAATATACTTTGTACATATTTTAAAGCCAAAAAGAAAAATAGAAAAATATAAAACCGACAAAAACCATAAAAATTTGCAAAATATAAAAACTCAGAAAATATTCTTCTCGCGACATGTCTCTCGTATAATCAATATTACGTACGTTTCTGGAAATGTCATTCAATAATGGCACGGATTCATACATATGCTTGAGCGAGAGTTTTTCTATCTTTTAAAATAATTTTTTCTAAAACATGTCGTTTCTCAAAAATTTCTTTCAAAATGGCTTACAGTTACTTCAGACTGTAACCCAAACTTAAAATTATGGCATGCTATTACTTCAGATAGCAACCCGCACCTCTAGATGGGGAAAACACTTAGACAAAAAGAAGGTTATTCCTTTTACCAGGTGAAGCTCACTCGGGCATGGATTACTTTATATCCATGTCTCATCGAAATGATGTACGTTTCAGGGCATCATTTCTTGTAAAAGAAGATAAGTCTTCTATACATCACGAATACTTTTCCTTCAATGATTCTTCAGGAAAGTATTTGTTATAAACTTGGTGGTGCCATGATTTTTGAAAATCTATCAAACTTGCAATTTTGTATAAAATTTGCCGCTCAATCGATGCTAAATGATTAATCTTTTGAAGTAAAATGACAAATTAAACATGGGCCATCGATTGAGGTGGAGAATGATTTCAAAAATTCTATATCATCAAAACAAGATCTTTGTACATAAAAAGGCAATGAATAAAATGTGATTGTTATGTGTTAGTATACGAAATTTTCATGAGTTTCTAGATAAACTCCAAATCATTTATAAACTCATCAGTTTTGACACATAACCGTCCCCCTCATAGATTGAGGGGGAGCTCAAAAATGTTCCTATTATCAGACCAAATGTAACTTGACCACATTTTCTCTCATAAAGCTTTCTAACTTATTTAAATCACTTGGGATCACAAATCTCAAAAGGCTTGAAATTTTTGATCGGGGGAGAGAATGTGATTTAAATATGAAATCTGATAAACAAATGTGATCTTTTGGATTCAAGTGTAGGCTCCCTCATGTGTGCTAAACTCTTTCGTATATCGATGCACATATTAAGGGGGAGCGAATGGTAAGTATGGAATGATACCAAAGACCGACTATTTTATTTAATGCAATGGAGTTATAAGGATGATAAGGTTAGGTATGTGTTCCCATGATCCACCAGAACTGGAGGGATCTTCCCAGGGACAATCCTCTAGTTAGAGTAGAAGTCCTTAGGAATGATTAAAAAAAAGGAGAAAAGTGAGATAAGGGAAGAGTGTCGACTGAGATGGAGCTAGTACTGGAACAAACCCAACAAGGTTCTAGTAATGAAGTCTCCGTAAGCACTGAAGGAGTTGAAGAATGAAAAAGAAATATAATGAGAAAGGGTGAAAAGAAATAGCCCTCCATATATTCAACTGTAGGGCAGAAACCGGGTTCAACTCATATGCTACTAGTGGTTCCCAAGGTAACACTAGTATTGAAGACAAGACGTCATGGACCCAGTGACGCACTGCACTAACCTTCCTAGCCCATCAAGTTCTCTTAAAAGGACTTGTTTCAATCTCACGGGGAACCTTGCATAATGTATCGACCACTCATTGTGAGCCATGTTAATACCAAAACAGGAGACGCCTCTCCAGTCTTCAGGAGCGGATCAAAACGCACTATTGAGTCTAGAGCCAAGAGATCATCCATAAATCTCATTAGGACACACTTCCAATATGCTTACTGTTTTATACACCTTGGAAAGTAAGATAATATATTAAGAGTCCTACGCATTATCCTTGTGGTATTTCCAGAACATCCGAGTGATACATAAGTATTCACAATGAAGATGGGAATCCCTCTTGAGTCAGCATCAAACAAGCTCATGGTGGGTGACATGTGAGATCCTTCATGGATCAAACTAGTGACAACTGGAAAGCAACGATGGGGCGATTCGTTTTTGAATCAAACTTGTTCCAGGAAATGAATTGACTGATACTTTTGGAAAACCCTTCGATGTGCTTAACTACTTTCTTTCGAGCACATTGATTGCGCATAATTTTCAAACAAAAGTATTTGACAAAAAATTGATGTTTCTCATAAAACTCTCATTGTATTGCAAAAACTCTCTATCGAGCAATACGCGATTGTTTTTCAAAATCAATTTCCTCATTAATCGGTGAATCTATTCACCGGTTCACTCACTCCGTGTTGTCTACTTTGAGACGCTCCGGTTTGAGAATGGCTAGTACAGCTGCGAAACCCTGTCAAGGAAGTTCTTTCGAATTCTACCTGATCACAGGCAGTATTTATACTGATTAACGGGGAACCGTGGTTCTTGCAACCCTATTCAACGAAGGTGAACAAAGACACTTTCGTGTGTTTATTGCTAACTGCTGTTTGCAGGAACACCCGACGGTTGCAGCTGATGGCAAATGAGACGTCAATTCATAACCTCATGCTCACACTCTACACTCACAATTAAAGACATCATGAAAAGTGAAAGATCAACAACAATGCTTCCGCAACTCTGATGCAAAGTTTTATGATCCAGAAAGGTGTGAGCATGACGGTCCGATAGTCTCTACATCACATGGAGGCGAGTCCACAAAGAATGATTTGGAGATTTACGGTGGCTGATGATCTCAATGAAAGCTCAAAGATCACACAAGCCAAAGGAACTTATGCTTAAAGATCACTACTTGTCGTACAAAGACAACACTTGAAGAATCAACGGATACAAGCTAGAGCTAAAGATCAATGTATAGAATGCTAAGATTCAATTTATTTTTTCTGGGGTGACCTCCCTTAGGGGGAGACTGTTAGGATTAAGAAAAAGGTTCGGTCATCCCATGTATTTACATACTTAGCATAGCTCTTAGTTATATATATATTAGATTAGATATAGTCACACCGTGAAGGACGAACGGGTCTTTACCCACTGTACACCTGATTCACAGCCCACAGGAGGGCTTATATTGTAATTGTATCTATACATTTTCCCACACAAGGGAGGGTTGGTTGATTTCAATAATACAACACACAAGTGTGAAGTTTTCTCTCTCAAAGAAATCATTCCACCTCTCTCTACTCTCTTTCTCTCTCTAACTTGTTAACCATTGATGAGGCGAAAAATGATCCGTTTTTAGGGGGTCATTTAAGCCCGAATCCGACTTTATTTGATCAAATATTGCCCTAAATCGTTCCTTTTGTGATTTTAGGTGTTTGGAGAGTGAATTCTGGAAAAGAAGCCATTTTGGACGTTTTTGGAGCATAAAAGTGAAGAAAACGGTAAAGTACCAAATTTCCATGCTGAAGATACAAGGTGACGGCGTCAAGAGTAATATCTTGACGGCGTCAGACATGAAGATTAAAAGACCGTAGGTGGTGACGGCGTCAAATTCCTTCATGACGGCGTCAAAGTGGCAAGAATAAAATACCGTGGTTAATGACGGCGTCACATAGGCCGTCATAAGTAGATCAAGGCCGTCCGAGGAAGTATATGGCGGCGAGGTGACGGCGTCACATGTAACTCTTGACGCCGTCAGCCTACTTTTCCTATATATAGTTTTCTAGTTTTTTCATTAGAAAGGGAGAAGTTTTGGTGAAACCCTAAAGACGAATTTGGTGTATCTTTTACAAGTTTTTCAAGGGTTCCAAACCCTTGAGACCTTGCATTGTAATTGAGATAAGTGTTCTTCCAATTCAATCAATATGTCTATGTGTTGGTTGTTTATATCTTGTTCTTGTCTCAATTCTACTATGCTAGGCTAGATCTCTTTTGTGTTTGCTTAGATCTAATGAAACCTAGATGTTGATTATGTGTTGATTACTTGTCTATTCTTGTTTTGGATGAATGATATTATATGTTAGGCTTAAGAAAACTGGCAGATCTCCAAATGGTAACATGCTTGAACGTCTTAAGAAACATGAACCGAGGCGTACTAGGTCTTTATTGGTTGTATTTAATGCATGAGCCACTGTTTACAATCCCTATAGTTGTGCTGGGTCATGGTGTAGGAGGAGATAAGAGCTCATAGAGTTGGGGAGTTATGTATGCCACCCCACGAATGGTATTAAGGAATACAATCCGTCATCCATACAAGTGTAACAAGTAATTAACATGTAAAAGATATCTAGGGAGTAGTGAAGTCTAAGTAAACACAATTTCTCCAATTACTGCTCACAACCTTAGTATAATTAGTTTATTTTCATTTTTAGTATTTTATTTTGATTGCATCTTAGTTTTGGGTTAGTTGAATAGCAACTAATTCCGCCCACTCTTCCAAAACCTGAGATTTTACTTGCTTTCATAAAAATATAAAAATACAAAAATAATCATCTCTCACCTTTAGAACTATTAATTAGGTTTTCTAATCCTAGCGACACTATTCCTAAGCTGAACGATCAATCCCCCGGTACTTGTCACTATACTATACTACAACGATCAGGTACACTGCCTGGTGGGGGTTGTAAGCTTCTCGAGATCCCTTGAGAGGTAAAGCAAGGTGCGATTCCCACGCATCAAGTTTTTGGCGCCGTTGCCGGGGAATAGTTATTGTCTAGGTTAGGATTTCTTTTTATTAGGTCTACTTGCTAGATTCCTTTCTAGTAAGATTTTTATTTTTATTTTTAGGTCTTCTTTAGTCTATCTTATTTCTTCGTGCCTTTGTTCGTAACTCTATACCATCCGACATCATGGAAGGTGGTAACATCTTTGAACCCATCATCCCACCACAACAAAACCCACCATTAGAACCCCTTAGGCCCCGAACCTTAGGAGAGTATTCCCGACCCAGCCACCAAGGCTACCGAAACACCATTGAGCTCACCGGAGACAATGTGACCCCCTTGCGATCAGACACCATCCGGTTGGTGCAAAGCGGATGTGCATTCCATGGACTTCGTTCCGAAGATCCAAACCAACACCTTAAGGACTTCCTCAAAATTGTAGATTCCATAGACCTAGGTGTTGAAACTAGAGAGACTACCCGTTTACGCCTATTCCAATTCTCTCTACGGGATCAAGCTAGTCAATGGCTTGAGCGTTTACCCGCGGGATCCATCACCACATGGGATGATCTCACCACTCGTTTCCTTGCTCAATTTTTCCCACCGGGAAGAACTACTAAGCTTAGGAATGACATCTTGATGTTCCAACAACGTCAAAATGAATCTCTTTATGAAGCATGGACTCGTTTCAAGGACTTACTTCAAAAAGTCCCTCATCATGGCATAGATCTTTGGCTCCAAGTCCAAATCTTCTATGACCATATCGACATCTCCACGAGGCGAACCATTGACCAATCGGCCGGTGGTAAGCTACGTGATCTTAGTGCGGAACAATCATGGGAACTCATAGAAGATCTTGCTCTCTATGACAATGAAAGTTGGAATGATCCCCGTGATTTGAACAAAACGGTCAAGGAAATATCTTTGCCTTCGAACAATTTAAGCACTCCCGACCGTAGGATCATGGAACTTGAGGACCAAGTCAAGTTTCTCATGAAATCTTACGAAGCTCCGAAACATTCAAGCCAAGTGAACAAAATCAGTTCTTCATGCGAATTATGTAGTGGTCCCCATGACACTCGTGATTGTGTGGAACTCCCCGGAACAGCTTTTGCGGACTACGCATCCACGCGTACCGACGAAGCGGGAGATAAGTGGTACACTTTCAAGCCCGAGCCAAACACATATGGTGATTCATACAACCCCTCATGGAAAAATCACCCAAACCTTAGGTGGAAACAAAATCAACCTAATTCTTTCAATCCGCCTAATCGTTACCAACCAAACGGTCCACCATCCAACCGTACTTTCAACAACAATCCTTCTAACAACTATGGTAGTACCAACAATCTTGAAGGATTGATGTCAAAGTTCATGGCATCTCAAGAAGCCCGCATAGTTAGGTTTGAAACTGAATTCAACCAACAACAAACGGAGATGACCAACAAGATCGACAACTTGTTGAAAGCCCTCAACAACCAAACATTAATCACACCTAAGAAGGACACTAGGGACACCAATAGTGGAATCCAAATTAAGGACCCCTCATCATCCAAACATGTCCACTTTGTCAATGTTGTCACCATTAAACCGATAGATAGGGAGATTGAGGAAAGTGACAAGGATGAAGTTAGAGTAGAAGCCAATAGTGAGAATGAGAGTAGGGAAGTTGAGGTTAATAAGGATGAGGAATTGGAGGAGATAGAACCTATAGAGAAATACTTTGATAAGTTGCCAACCGAGGAAGAACGGGAATACCATAAGGATTTATTCGATAGTCCCGAGAAAACATATATCTTTGGCGACCCCCTGATCAAAATGGGAGACCCCTCCAACATTAACATCCCATGTAATATAGGGTACATGCATATATGGAAAGCTTACATCGACCTTAGATCCCCCGTGAACATCATGACTAGGACCTATTACAATTGGGTGATGAAGAAGCAACTCAATTTTAGGATGATGCCCGGTAAAAATTTGATAAGTAATTTTGAAGGAAGAGTTAAGGGAGTGCATGTGATTATAGGGAATCTCACCTATGAGATTGATTTTATGATAGTGGAAGACACTCGTCCAGTGATAGATGCTTGCCTAAGCCAAATTATATTCGGGAAGCCATTTGTTGAGGCCACTAGGATGAGTTATGATCCGACTTTAGGGATAGTTAGGTTCAAGAAAGATAATGATGAGGTTGCTTATCAAATGCCCTACAAGATCGAACAATACCGCCTTCTCTCTAATTTCGAAAAGGAACATAAGCAAGCGGCTTATTATAGGAATGAGGAGGATAGACGTAGAGGAGTAGAGTATGTTAGAAATAGGATGCTTGGTTTCTACAAAGAATGCTTGCAACTAGGTCCGGAATACAAAACTGGTTTAGAAGACGACCTAGAGAGTGGAACCAATGATGAAGTCACGTAGTAACCCATGACTTTGAGTCTAGCTACAAGACTCGTAAATAAAGAAAAGCGCTTCTTGGGAGGCAACCCATGTTTTGTGTGATTTTTATTTGTTTGATTGTTATTTGCTTCCGTATGCATGTTTTATTTTTATTGTTGGTTGATCATGTTTCTCAATTAAAATGTGGAAATACTTTATTATGTTGTTTGGCCTAGTCTTAACTTCAACCTAAAGGTATTTTTGCAAAAGATAAGTGTAAGGGGAAACCCCAAATATGTTTTTAAGAAACAAACCGATCATGATTCTCCACAATTTTAAATGAACATGTATATTCGTATTTGTTAGAGTCAAATGCTTGTATTGAGTCATAATGAAGTTTTGCAGGATTTTCCAGGAAGTAGGACAAAGTTTTTCCAGAAATTTTCCGGAAACTTAACATAAGAATTTCTGCAGGTCCATTCTGACGGCGTCAGAGCATTGCTCTTGACGGCGTCAAGAGTTAAAATCTGGAAATTTTACCGGTTTTGTTTTTCTAACGGAGTCTTATGGTTTTTGTGAATTATTAAGTTTTATAATCTCCAGGAAATCTGCAAACTTCATTCCACAAGCATTATATCTTACTTTGCTTTCTAGGATTTAGTAACTTATATAGGATGCCGCCGATTTTACGCGAGGTTGCCTTGTCTATTGTTGTCAGGATTTACAGGTTATTTGTGACAAGAAGATGATTTATATTCTGGAAGGGAAGCTTTGATTGTTCGTTTTCTTGGAGGAAGATTTAACCTGGCCAACCTATAATCCATACCGAGCGAATCAGGGGAGTATTTGATTTCATTCTCTTTACCTCTTAACTTTTACATTCTTTACTTGAACATTGGGGACAATGTTCATCCTAAGTGTAAGGGGAGGGTAAAAAGATGATACCTTACATATGCACTTTCGCTTGAGTTTGTTTTGTTTGATAGTAGATGTGTAATAAAACTATGAGAAATACTTGTTAGTGTAATTTTAGCGCCAAATTTAAAATTTTTTACAACATTTAGGAGTGAAACTTTAGCCATAGCAAGCGTCTCATGGATAGGAGATTGTATGACTAGCACATAACCGTATATTCAGAAAAATTTTCCACCCAAAAATGTGAGGTTCGCCTTTAGATTTGATAGGAAAAGCATTCATTATTGGTGCTTATGAGTGTACCGGTAGCATTTAGATTCTAGAACTTGCGTTAGTGATGCATCCCGAGACCGCTAGTGAGACTACATTCGTGTGGTAGGATTTACTACATGACAAGAGGCATTAGGATCACCCTTGTGTTAAACCCGTATTACAATTACTTGACCATTTAAGTCATATTACTTGGCTAGTTAAGTCAACTAATTTTTCCCACACCCTTAGCGTTGTACTCATTTTTCGTTTCTAACTTTAAGCATCTTACTTAAAGGAAGAATTTGTTACACCCCACTTAAATGTACACCCAAATCGCCTTAGCCTTCCGTGTATGCGCTCATTTTTAGTGCATTATTGTTATTTGTTAAACCCTAAGTTAACTTTCTAATTGATTACATGGTTGCTAAGTCGAGTCATATCATTGTACATATTGTTTTGGGACGATTGGGACTCATGGGATAGTACTTATTTTATAGAGTAATGGGGAAGAACATAATATTATTACCCCCATATGTACGTTAATCTTAAAAGTGCTCCAAGTGTTTTGATTTTCTTAATTCGAGTCATTAGAATAGTTTAATGTAAAGTATGTAAAGATTCAAGTGTAAGGGAAACGTTCATACCCCTATGATGTATTATTTTGGATGGTAGGGTAAGAGTGTATGAAAAAAAATAATAATAAATAAAATAAAATAAAATAAAAATAAAAATAAAAATAAAAATAAAAATAAAAAAAAAAAAAAAAAAAAAAAAAAACATACGGACTACCATCCCGTTTTTATTCTATGTTTATTTTATGTTTTTGTTATTTTTCATTTATTAGCTTAAGTCGAGTCTAGTCTTGGCTTAGCAACGCCATCTTGTACATGTAATTAACCAAGATTGTTAACTCGCCACCAGTAAAATTTCCTTTATCCAACAAAACCGTGTATTTCATATCCCTACACCTAACGTTACAACCCTTTAAAAGACCTCTTTGATAGTTTATCCTAGGTGCTTACGCCATGTGGTGGAGGTTTGATCCTTTCCCAAGCCTATGGTAATCTATTTTGCTATGACAGGTAGTGAGAGATATCTTCCATTTCCATAATGTTATATTACTTTATTACACCCGAGAGATGTGAGTATCTAAACACTATTTGTGAGGTGCTTGTATATGACCTCCGTGCTTGTCTATTGGTCTTTAGTTGAACGATTATTTGTTGTAATTACTTTTATATTAGTGTTAAATGACCCCTAACTTGTCTTTCGAGTAGAATAAAAGCGCATTTGCTTGAGGACAAGCAAATCTCAAGTGTAAGGGTATATGATGAGGCGAAAAATGATCCGTTTTTAGGGGGTCATTTAAGCCCGAATCCGACTTTATTTGATCAAATATTGCCCTAAATCGTTCCTTTTGTGATTTTAGGTGTTTGGAGAGTGAATTCTGGAAAAGAAGCCATTTTGGACGTTTTTTGAGCATAAAAGTGAAGAAAACGGCAAAGTACCAAATTTCCATGCTGAAGATACAAGGTGACGGCGTCAAGAGTAATATCTTGACGGCGTCAGACATGAAGATTAAAAGACCGTAGGTGGTGACGGCGTCAAATTCCTTCATGACGGCGTCAAAGTGGCAAGAATAAAATACCGTGGTTAATGACGGCGTCACATAGGCCGTCATAAGTAGATCAAGGCCGTCCGAGGAAGTATATGGCGGCGAGGTGACGGCGTCACACGTAACTCTTGACGCCGTCAGCCTACTTTTCCTATATATAGTTTTCTAGTTTTTTCATTAGAAAGGGAGAAGTTTTGGTGAAACCCTAAAGACGAATTTGGTGTATCTTTTACAGGTTTTTCAAGGGTTCCAAACCCTTGAGACCTTGCATTGTAATTGAGATAAGTGTTCTTCCAATTCAATCAATATGTCTATGTGTTGGTTGTTTATATCTTGTTTTTGTCTCAATTCTACTATGCTAGGCTAGATCTCTTTTGTGTTTGCTTAGATCTAATGAAACCTAGATGTTGATTATGTGTTGATTACTTGTCTATTCTTATTTTGGATGAATGATATTATATGTTAGGCTTAAGAAAACTGGAAGATCTCCAAATGGTAACATGCTTGAACGTCTTAAGAAACATGAACCGAGGCGTACTAGGTCTTTATTGGTTGTATTTAATGCATGAGCCACTGTTTACAATCCCTATAGTTGTGCTGGGTCATGGTGTAGGAGGAGATAAGAGCTCATAGAGTTGGAGAGTTATGTATGTCACCCCACGAATGGTATTAAGGAATACAATCCGTCATCCATACAAGTGTAACAAGTAATTAACGTGTAAAAGATATCTAGGGAGTAGTGAAGTCTAAGTAAACACAATTTCTCCAATTACTGCTCACAACCTTAGTATAATTAGTTTATTTTCATTTTTAGTATTTTATTTTGATTGCATCTTAGTTTTGGGTTAGTTGAATAGCAACTAATTCCGCCCACTCTTCCAAAACCCGAGATTTTACTTGCTTTCATAAAAATATAAAAATACAAAAATAATCATCTCTCACCTTTAGAACTATTAATTTGGTTTTCTAATCCTAGCGACACTATTCCTAAGCTGAACGATCAATCCCCCGGTACTTGTCACTATACTATACTACAACGATCAGGTACACTGCCTGGTGGGGGTTGTAAGCTTCTCGAGATCCCTTGAGAGGTAAAGCAAGGTGCGATTCCCACGCATCAACCATGATCATCATTTACTTCCCAATCCAAGACCACCCAAATCACCACAATAATCAACATGTTTCGATCCTACATAAATGACATGAAAAAACTTGCTGCGGAGTAGTTTTTAATTCAACCAAAACAATTTAGCATTTTGAACCGTCGCTAACTTGTACTCAACTTTATGTCATTTTCCAAATCAAACAAATGCAATTTGTTTATTTGAATGTGTTAATGTTTAAACATTTATCAATTTGAAATTTAATTCTTTTTTTTTTTTTTTTTTTTTTTCTTTGGGGTTTAACACAACTCGATTTAGTTATAATGAGATCATGTTGCTCACGACCATGAAAATGGTATCAATTCCTTATTCGCCTAGGAAACGGTGGAATAATGTTATTCTTATTTCTTTTTATAAAAAAGAAAAGAAAACAAAAAACATGTAGCCTATTAATCATGCATGAAATGTTGTCTATTCTTAAATTTAATTTAAATAATTTATAATTAATTTAATTAATTTATGATTAATTTAAATCATTTATAATCAATTTAAAATTATAGAAAATGCTAACGACAGACCTAAGGATTGTGGTTAACAACAAATTTTTCACGAAATTATATGATATTAAGACATTGTGAGAAACCAACTCCTTATTTTTTGCTAATATGACTAATGGTAAAAGTGAATTGTATTTGTATTTGAGAATCCTAAGAAGTGGTTAATGATTTTTAGTGATTTTATTTGGACATTGTGTATTGTTTTAACATAAATTTCGGTAATTAGTTGTTAACAACAACCTTAAAGGTTGCTATAAGAAAAACCCATAAAATTATTTAAGCATGATAATAATAACAATTCAAGCCTTTAGCGACGACTTTTAGCGACCACTTGTTGTTGCTAGGTTAGATGCGAAAATATCCCTCCACCGGCAAATAGAATTTTGACTTTTGACTAAAAGAAATTTTCGTTGCGATACATATCCAACCACATGGTTGTCGCGATATGTTATGGTCAACGTCAAATATTTAGTATGCAATCTTTTTGTCGTCTAGCTAACCTTTAGCGATGACAATGTAGTCGCCAAAGGTGTAACCGTCGATGCTTTTTTTTTTTTTTTTTCAAAGATGGGGCCAAGAAAGTGGGTATTTTATCGTTCAGTGGATCTATAGCGATGACATCCATCGTCACTATAGGTGGTCCGTCGCAAGAACCTGGAAATACTGTAGTGTAATGACAAAGTGTCATCGAAGAAAGTAAAATAGGGCGACAGTAATAAACAAAGAATGGGCCGGTAAAAATCAAAGCCCAAAAAAAAAGACCAATTGAAAAAGAAAATCACAGTGAATTTCCATCATCACTGAGTACTCAAAAATAGTGGACTTGGGAGATGTATCTTATGCGAAGCAATTACATCTATGATGACTATAAGAAAGTGGATTTAGTGGCATGTAAGGTCCCACTTAGGCACTTAGCATGGTTTTGGTTTTGGTTTCGGTTTCGGTTTATCTTTATTTTGAATTGTAAAGCTGTTATACTTGAGTACCAACCAAATGTAATATCACCCTGTAAACTGTAAAAATTTGTAAAGCTTGTGACAATGGAACTGAAAAAATCATTCGAGCACATCGGTCGACCCATATCGAAATCGATCGTGCCCACTGTGGCAATATCGATCGCCGGTGGAAATCCAAGAGAATCGGTTGCATTCTCAACCGAATTGAAACAAAGAAACACTTCCATTTTGTAATCGTTTGAAACTTTATTAAATATGGGTTGCCATTGTGATGAGAGAGGTGAATATGGGTTGAGGAGAGAGAAAGCTGAGGTGGCAGCCGGAAAGATGATGCAATATAGGTCACCACTGTCACAAGCCTAAGAGACTAGACTCTAGAGAGTGACGCACATCATCAAATTGATTTTATTGTTATCAAAGGGTTCAATTGTTAGTGCACATTGTGTTTTTATAAACTTCGTTGTGGTCACGCCATTTGTTTGTTCGTATCATTCAATCCAAACAACTAAATCCTAGATTATCTTCACATCATTCAATCCAAACAACTAAATCCTAGATTATCTTCACATCCATGAATGAGACAACATATAGAAAATAGAAAAAAAGTGTCATTATAATGGCCATATATATGATGAAAAATTGAAAATGAAGGAAGATATAATGAAATTTTGAAAATGAAGGAAAAAAAGACAGATCCAACAATTAGAATGTCAAAGACGAGAAAGTTTTTCCTTCCCAAGCACAAACCACCATCACCATCTCTTTAAATGAATGATAATGGCTCAAAGTCTTACGGTTCCACTGCTAGAACGGTTGTTCGTGTACGGTGTAATGGTGTATCATAAAGGTAAAAGTCCGCAGTATATTAGTGCTGGTGATTGTTGATGATGACAAATATCATGGGTATATCTAGAAAATGTAAAAAGATCATATGAGTGTCTCCCATTTGAATGATCGAGTGAGCACTACATGAGCTATATGTTAGGCTTCTCACAGTGGTGACTTATATTGCATCATTTTTCCATCTACCACCTCAACATTCTCTCTCCTCAACACATATTCACCTCTCTCATCACAGTGGCAACTCATATTGCATAATCGTCTTTTTTTTTTCTTTTTTCTTTTTAAAAAAAAACATTTTTTAACACAAACACAAATTTTATTAATAAAACGTAAATATTACATAAACGAAACGATACGAAATGAAAACCATTAAAACTAAATAAGGCGACTTAAACAACTAAAAATTAAACACGACAACACTTATTTAAAACTAATAATCTAGCTTGTGGCGTTCCTTGATTTCCGCCTTAAGTCGCATAAGTTCATCTCGTTGTCGTTCGGATAAATTTGGGTCGATTGTCGAATTGTAGAAAATAAAGTCTTGCTCCCTTTTGGTATTTCTCAGGAGTTCCTTTTGTTCCTCCTTGCATTCCAAGAGCTTTTGTTGATATTCCAGTTTTTGTTCTTTGAGCGCTAGCTCTCGTTCCTTGAATTGTCTTCACGACTCATCACGCTCTTTACCTTTATCCTTCTTTGACGGTCTTGATTTCCATAAGTCCGCTAGTAGCCCACTCATGAATGATTTTCATGTTTCACGAGAGGAGGAGGTGGATGATTTCCTCCTTGCTCTGTCACGACCTTGTGGTCATGATTCTCTAGTACCATCCTTCGTTTCATCATCGTCATCATCCAAGTCTTGAAAATTCGAGGGGCCTTGTGTTGACCCCGATGTAGTTGTTGAAACCTTCACTTTCTTTCGACTGCCCGATTGGAAAAGGGGCATCTCATACTTCCAATGATCATGCCCCCTCAAAACTTTCCAACACTCCAACAAATTGAATTCATGACCGTAACGCGCACGATACTCCATAAGAGCTTTGGACATATCGTCAACGTCATTTTCACCACTTCCATGCGTCCCCTTGACATTATCAATAATAGCACCAAAATTCGCAACTTGACAACGAATTCTAGTCTTCCATTTGGAAATGATCGAATTGCATGTCCGGTCTGAACCAGTTTTATTTTGAAAGTAGGTTACCACTTTGTCCCAAAATTTGTACCGATTCATAGAGTTTCTTTTTTTGTCATTCTCCGAAACAAAGATGAAAGCTTTACAAAGAATGACCTCTTCTCTGTTTGACCATGGTTCAGCTCTTTTTGCCGGTTCGAGTTCTTTGCCTTTGCCTTTCGCCTTTGTAGCACGTCGCGAAGGCTTCTTTGGCTTGACGGGTGATGTCTCTTCGACATCGTCATCGTCATCGTCATCGTCATCAACGGGCATAGAACCGTGGAAAGAACCATGGTAGGAACCGTGACCCGAACCTTGCCCCATCGAAACATCTTGACCCGGGTAGTCTTGGCTCGGATAGCCTTGGGTCGAATAGCCTTGGGTCGGATATTCGGCCAAATCATCCAAATTCATATCAAGATTAGTTGACCGAATCGGAGAATGTTGTTGATACGGTTGGGAACAATGCAAGAAATTCATGTTAGGACGATAAGACGAATCACTTGGTTCTTGGTGATAATCCGTATTAACACGTTGTGGTAGGATAAAAGGACGATGAACGGAAAACAAGTTTTCTCTTTGATTGGGTTGTGGTAGTTGTGTTGGATATTCAAAAGATTGTGGACGAAAGCGAATACCCCCTTGTTGTGGTGGTGTTAAGCCGGTTAGTTCAAAGGTGTTTTGCGGAGAGAAATTTATATCCGATGCATTTTGGGTTAGTCGGGAACGTCGGTTTATTTATTGTGGAGTGTTTTTCTTTGACATTGTGAATGTTGATGAGAATTTGGTTGAATTATGTTTGAAATTGTGTGTTTGAAAGTGAGTTTGATGTGGGTATTTATAGGATGAAAAGTGGTAAATATTTTGGAAAAAAAGTTTTTTTTTTTTTTTTTTTTTTTTTTTTTTTTTTGCAAGGTTTGATTTTAGTTTGAAAGTGGGAAACTCTTGCTTCAAAATCGATTGTCTAAGCGAACGATTTGTGAAAACCATTGGCCGGCGATCCATATGGGCTAGTAGCCACAGTGGGACGATCGATATTGGAGATCGATCGATCGATCCACTCGATCGATGTTATCCGATGCACTGCTAGTAGCCTTAGTGGTATGATCGAGTGAGCAGTATGTTAGTGGTGTGACGTCAAATGAATTCATTGGCATTTGAATGATCAAGTGAGCAGTACGTTAGTGGTATGCAACTATGCATTAGAGTGTCTCCCATCATAAATTCTTTCAAATCTAGGCGGACCTACGAGTGTGCGTACTAGATGATTTCCGAGAAATATCTTAGGCTGAAAGTAGTGGTGGGTGAGTCACTTACCGCCACCTCAGTTTTCTTTTTCCTATTTCTTGATCAACTTCCCCTCACTTTATACAAATATACCACACTAAACAGCCCACACACACTCATAATACAAATAAAAAATACTACCTCCGTCTCAAAATTATTATCCCCTATTGACTTTTGTGGTCTTTACTTTTAAACTTTAAGCTTAATTATTTTTGTTTATATTACATAATACTTGATGCAAAATATATGAACGGATTGAATTTCAAGTGTATTATCATTGGTATAATTTTCATTAAGTATTGTATAACACAAACAAAAATAATTATAGTTAAAGTTGAGAAAGAAAGACCGAAAAAGTTAATAGGGAACAATAATTTTGTGACGGAAAGAGTAATAATTTTTTAAAAATGGGCCCACGTTTTTTCACCACTCACCATACATATACAATTTGGCCATGACCATATGTTTTGGGTGTGTCGTGAGTGGGTTACTCACCAAAGGGTTAGTTTAGCATCACTCCCTCTAGTCTTAGAAGAAAAACTTGTTTGTACGCTATATGTTAATTGTTTTGAGACCAACTTTAGGTAAACAGAAAAGTTAAAAGGAAGTAAAATCCGTAAAACAACATGGAGTAATATTGAATGAATTTCTAGTCCATTATATACGATAGCATGCCGATTTATTTTAAAACGCTACTTTAATCTAATACAAACCCTAAACTAATGGACCACAAGTATTGGGGAAGTGATTCATAAATTTTTATTGGGACACTCTATAATATGCATTAAACAGTTGTACTTTAAGTGTAAACTGTTTTAACTGCTTGTACAGTAAAGTATCTAATAAAAAATGAGAATGTGCCAATATTCCAATAAGTATTTAATTAGATTTGAGTCTTAACCTATCATCTAACACTGTCTTGCAGTTTAGACGGGAGCACTACAACAGAAACCACTTATAGCAACTACAAAAGTAGTCGTTATAAGTGGCACTTGTAGACGCTAAAAATCTTTAGCGGCTACAAGTTGTCTCAAAAACATCCATAGCCTAATACTTATTGCTAAAGGTTTTAAACGACTACACTCATTGACGTGACTTTTATTGAAACATTGGAGAAAGCTAGTTAAACAGACCCCGACCAACTCTTGGCTTTTGACCCTTCATCAAGACTAGAGATGGCAATTGAGGCGTGGCGGGGCATGCTTATCGGGTTACGAGGTGGTTTGAGGCTTAAACGAGGATTTTAATAGGGTTTTTGGCAGGGAGTAGGGAATAACATTCACCCTCACCCTCGCCCGAATAATATATACATATATACAAATATATCTATACTTATGATAGTATTTACATAATAAAAATATTTATCTATTATTATTATTATTATTATTATTATTATTATTATTATTAGAAGCATAAAAGTTTACATAAGGTTGGATGGGAGTCTAGACATAAGTTGTGCTTCCACTCCTTTCTGAATGCAAAAGCTTATTTTATGAAAAATAAAAACACCGCTCTTAGCATTATTTGAGTGGCTAATGACAAAAGACTTAATAAGAGAAAGTGTATCCAAAGCTTCCACATCAAATTCCCCAAATGTAGAAAAAGCAATAGACTTTATTATTATTATTATTATTATTATTATTATTATTATTATTATTATTATTATTATTATTATTATTATTATTATTTTAAACATCACTATATTAAAAACCCAAAAGATTTACAAGAAGTTAGTGGGAATCCGAGATACCAACTGTGCTCCCACTCCTCTAGCTATAGAAAATCCAATCCTACTAAATGTATGCGCAGCAACACGTGTTCCAATGTCTTGGGTCATCGAGAACTTTCGAATTCGCTTCAGTAAGGTCACTACATCCTTCTCAAGTTCCCCAAAAAAATAGAAAGAGAAGGGGAAGCACTCATATCCAAAATTGTTTTATCTTTTTAAGATTGCAAAAGTGTGATTATAGAAATAAGTTGTAATTATCGGTGGTGTAATTTATCATTATTATGTCTAATACTTGAAACCTTAATAATGCTTGTTTGTAAATGATTATTAACAATGTTACATGTGCCCGCACGTTGCGCCGAGATATAGTTCTTGCATAAGATAGTTTAAGGTTATAAAAGTTTTTGATAGAAAAAGTTTTGTAGCTTCAATTTGTATTATTTATGCTACTTTTTATGATAAGGTGCAAGTAATTTTTTTAGAAAGTTAATATTAGACAAATATTAAAAAAAAAATGTTTTGCGACTTTAGGTAAAATAATGTTATGCTCTCAAGCACTATACTAAGAATACAAAGTAAAAAATTTGAAAAAGTAAAATTTTTGGTTACTAAAATTAGGAAAAAAATGTATATTTACATAAGTGTAAATATAAAGTAAAACTCAAATGGGCTAAATTGCAAATCATTATTTATTACATAAGTTCAAATGGGCTAAATTGCAAATCATTGTTTATTATTATTATTAAACATCACTTTACTAGAAACTCATAAGATTTACAAAAAATTATTGGGGAGCCGCAATACTATCTGAGCCCCCACTCCTATAGCTATAACAAAGTTAATCCTACTAATGATATGAATAACAGCACGTGCCTCAATGTCTTGAGCCACAGAGAACTTTCGGATTCGCTTCAGTAAAATCATTGCATCCTTTTCAAGTTCCTCATAGAAGAGAATGAAAGGGGGAGAAACCCATATCCAATATTCGCGCACTTAATCTCATACTTGACGCGTTTATGTTGTGCGGTCTCCATCAACGCACGACCCGACAAAAAAATCAACCATACAAGAATGCGTCAAGGGCGATGACCCTGTCAGATCAACACATATATCAAGCCCTCCTTCCTACGAGTAGAGTAACATATCAGCTGGACGAAGGGTTTGTCCCTTTCTCTACTAAGCTTAATGTCAACTTCTTTACGAGCCGAAATCCTCGACCGAGAACAGATGTCAACAAGAGTATCGCGCATCATGTTATGCCGATGTTTATTATCAATAATACTAGCACATGATACAACATGTTCCCCATAAATATCCCCCGTAAAGACCCTAGAACAAGCACTTTATTGTTGTTGTTGTTGTTGTTGTTGTTGTTGTTGTTGTTGTTGTTATTGTTGTTGTTATTTTATTTATCTATTTTTTTCCACCTTTTTTAATTGAAACATAATAATTTTACATAATGTTGGATGTGAATCTAGACACAAGCTGTGCTCCCACACATTTCTTAATACAAAAGCTTATTCTATAAAAAATAAAAACACCACTTTTAGCATTATTTGAGTAGCTAATGACAATAGACTTATGATTGGTTCTGAACGGTCAACTAAGTTTCCCAGGTGATAGTCAACCAAGTCAAACGTCTAAAACCAACTAACCAAGGAGTACAGTGTATTCCCGGGTCATTATGTCCCAGCGAGGTAAGCAATTGTATTCAAAAACGTCTAAAGTGATCGGGTGATTTAACAGAAGGATCAGGAATTTGATTTGAGTGATTAAACTACGAGATTATGATTGAAAATAACTTAGAAACACTATTATGACTATTACTGATGATCAGATTACCTAGAAACGTAAGTTAACCTAAAACCGCGCGTTTGAATTTAAAATAAACGCGAACGCGCAAAATAAAAAGTGAAACGTGAGCAAATAAAGTCCTACGAATATAAAAATTATATTTTTACAATCCTAATGATATAAGAAAATTTTTAGAAAATTAAAATTATTTTTACAACTATTTAATTAATTACTATTAATTAATTACTAATTATTAATTACTTTTTAATTAACTAAATTATACTAATTACTAATTAATTATGAAAATTACCTAGAAAAATGAAAGTTAAATTTAGAAAAGTCTAAAATATTATAAAACTAATTTTAAAACAGAAAACCTATATTTTTTTTTTACTTTTTAAATATTTATTATTAATTAAAACTAATTATTTAATTAATTTAAACTAAATTTAATTATAAAAAATACTAAATGAACAAGGAAAAATCTGAAAAAATTCCTAAAATTATTTTAAGTAATAAGAAGCCTATGAAAAATTTAAAAATGAGAATTGCTTATGAATAAGCAGAAAAATAAGCCAAATGGCTTAAATAGAAGCTATCACTTTCTAAATTTTTGTCTTTTTCTTAATTTTCTTTTACAAAACTCTTAAACTACTAAAAATGGGAAACTTTTGTGAAGGCACTTCTTTTATAACTCAAAAATAAGCTGTGAATATGCTAAAAAGCTCAACAGTGAGCTTTTTGGCTTATAAATCAAGGTATTAAGCTCAATTAAGTTACCCAAGGTACCCAAGCTAGAAAATAAGTTGTAAATGCTTAAGGGAACTGAGATTAACTAAGAAGCACAAGTGATCACACTTAAAAGCTCAAATAAGCAAACAAGCAATTCCAAAGACACTCAGAACCAAACAGGCCCCAAATGGCTTTTTGCAGGCCAATGTTAGCTAGGGGCAAAAGCTCAAAAACCCACAATATGCTTTGGAGTGTAAAGCTGGCTTATTGGTGATTCCAAAAAGCCAAAAACTTCAAAATGGGACCCACTAAGGAGTTCTGGATGAGCTTATGAAAAAGCTGTGTATGTACTGAGTATCCAGTACACACAAGCAAATGGGACAAACTAGGAGCTTATTGCAGCCCTAGAAGATAAGCCAGAAAAAGCAATAAGTTGATTGGAGCTTTGAAATGAGTTGCTAGGCTTCACAAAAATCCAAGAGACACGAGCTGAAGCTCAGAAATGAGCTTATGATTAGGCTTGTGAAAGAGCTCAACTACACTGATTTGTCAGTGTAGTGAGTTGAATTGATGGAACATTTTGAACAAATTGAGCAGTTGTAAAAAGCAAATAAAGGCACAACAAGCCTACAAATAGCAAGCTAGCCAGTTAAGCTATCCAAATCAACAAAATTCACAAGCTCAAGCCAACTATCAAAGATTATACAAGCTAATAAAAGTAGCAGTTAAGACAATGAGCAGGGCAACTTTTCTAAAAAGTGCTAAATTCAAGGCAACAAATAAGCAGTTTACAAAGCAATCTAAAAATTATAAAAAATACTATGAAAAAAGCAAGCAGCAAAATAACAATAATCTAAAAGCACAATTCCTAACTCCTAATATTAAGCTCTACATGAAATTCCAAATTTTATTCAAAAATTTCCAAAGCTGCAAAGTTGACTTTCTAATTACACTGGTGAGTTGACCTAAGTGAACTTTGAATGATCTTAGATGACTCTTGAAGACATAATAAGCTGATATGAGACTATTTTAAGCTAAAATAAGCACTTATGCAACTGTGAGATTGATTATCAAGCTTAAAACTCCTAACAGTGAACAAAAGATGGGGATTAAATGGCTTGTTGACTTTTTCTCAAAAGGACCTTGGTTTTAATGCTTGAACTAGTTTACTATATCCTAATACAAGATAACTTAACAACAAATCACTACTGAAACACACTACAACATAGTGAATCAGCTAGAACCAAACACCCCTTTAAAAAGCTACAAATGAGATTTTCAAAGTCCTAGGTTGATTCAAGCCATGCAACAGATCCACATTGTTAGATTAAGATGCAGAGAACCTTTTTTTTACACAGAAGCATTACAATTAACAACAATAACTTGAGACCCCTTGTGAAACTAATTTGATAGTGAAACAAGAAATTGTGTGCACTATGAGATATATTCAACAAACACTAATTCTTACACAACAATATTACTTAACTACTCTTAAGAGACATAGAAACACAGATTAACACCTACTATATCATGTAAACAGTAACTTGCAAAATTAAGAAGATTTGCTTACAAAATGCCTTTCCATACTAAAACCCTGGTCCAAGAACCATGAACTCACCCTAAGGCTTCCCATGAAGCATCTAACCTAAGGCCATCCTTTATAAACCTTGCTCCAAGCTTCCTTCATTCACAAACCTGCATTTTTTATTTAATTTTTTTTTTTTTTTTTTTTTTTTTTTTTTTTTTTTGTATTTTTGCTTTTTGATAATTAACTGAGTTTGAGGATATCTAAAAGCTTAACTAAGCTTTATGGGAGCTTAAGTGAGCCTAGTAGTCCAGAACAACAATAATTAATAACATTCAAACTTGATTAAATTTTTTGACATAAAGAGGGAATTGCATACACTGATTTGAAAGCAAACAATGATTTGATTGATGAACAAGGTTCAAATTACAATGAGAAATATTCAGATTACAACTAAGATGATTTAAAATACATTAAGACTTAAACTGTAATAATTTCGACATTAATTTTACTCTAAAAAATTACACACCCTTCAATGCTCTTTCTTCATCTTTTTATACTCCAAAATTAGGGTTTAGGGTGTCCCTTTGTCTTTTCCCAGCAAGCATATGGACCATTGGATCCTTAGATTTCAATCTTGACCACGTTTGTGTTTTGGCGCCAAAACTGGGTTTGGCGTTTTCTTTGATTATTGGAGCCAGAGGGTCAATTTTGGAGGCTTATGTTTGGAGGGTTAGCCAGGGGGGGAGGGGGGTTTGGAGTGTTGCAGAGGAGGGGTTGGGTTTGTGATGATGGTGTTGGTGTTGCAAGCCTAGGGAGGTAGGGGGTGAGGTGGAGGATACGGGGTCAAAGGGTGGAGGGGTTTTGTTTGACCGGTTATATTAAAATGGGGGTGATGGGGTTGGTGGGCTGATGGTTTGTAACTTTGGGCTTGGAGGGGTGGGCTGGGAGTGTGTTTTATTATTTGGATTTTAGGGAGTAGTATAACATTAGGTCCGTTTGGTTTGAATGAAATTTCACAAGGACCATTTTGTAATTATTCCAAACATGAGGGGCCAAAGTTGTAATTCTGCCAAAGTATCATAAAGGACCATTCATGCAAAGTTTAAATATCCAAAAGCCATTTTTGCAATTTTTGTACTTTTCAAAATTCCCAGGGACTAAAGGTGTCATTTTTCAAACTACAGGGACCAAACATGTAATTTTCTCAAACTTTTTACCCAAGGACTTATGACAATTTTTTAAGTCCAAAGGACTTGGGTTGACTTTTCTTTCATTTCAAACTTCCAAGGACTAGTTTTGTCAATTTTTGAAACTTGAGGGACTGAAACTGCCAATTGTGCAAACTTTGTTCGTTTTTCATTTGTTTTTAAACATTTTGCATCTAAAACATATAAAACACACTTTTGGGATAATTTCTGTATTTTGATGCATTTCTGAGTGTTTTTGGATGTTTTGGCAGTTCAGATACGATAAAAATGATGAGTATTTACACACTCATCAATCCCCCACACTAAACTATTGCTAGTCCCTAGCAATCTTTTGAGAAAAACTTAATGGATTTGAAACTCTTTACCAAAAGCCATTACTTCTGGAGTAGCCAAATGTATCAGTTCGAGTAAGAACTGTAGTCCACTTGATAACCATGTGATTTTGAGCAAACCACCAGCTGTCAATAGATTTGATTAGTCTTTACCAAAAGCCGTTTGCTTCGGGACTAGCCAGCTCTTGATGGAACAGTCAACATCTTGGTGAGCTGATTACCAATTATGGATTTTCCACGGCCTTTACCACAAGCCATAATCTTGTGGGCTAGCCAACTCATTCGCTTTATGGGATATGGCGAGTTGATTTACCATACAATTTTGGGCAAATTGCAAGCCATCAACGGGTTTGAGATATCTTTACCAAGAGCCGTTTGCTCCTGGATTAGCCAATCCTTTTTGTCGTTTAGACACGGCGGACTGATTACCACAAAAATTTTGAAATAAAGTGAAAAAATTTTGAAAAATTTGGGCCAAAATGGGGGTACTTTAAAGTATTTTGTGATAAAATTCGCTAGAATCCCCCCCCCCCCCCACACTTAGAATTGAATATTGTCCTCAATATTCAAAGTCCCGGCTATTATGCTGAATCTATGAACGTAAAAAGATAATATTCTAAACTAACTGTGGAAAATATCGTTTTGTATTTTTCACTTTATTTATCTGTACATACAATCACACATTTTTTTTTCGAAGATATTTACATCTCAAATAGCTGCAGGGGACGGCCACTCCCCCACACTAGGATGTTAGAAAGTAGAAGGAAATTAGAGACACGGGTGAAAACCCATGTTGTTGCTACTGTTTTTGTTTATCGAGTCGCTAGCTTGACTCGATCCCCGAATTCAATTGTCCTTGGGGAAAGTTTGGAGATCCGGGACAACCATGGATGGTATGTCCTCTCCAAAGTAATGTTTCAAACGATGTCCATTCACTTTGAAATTAGGATCGTCATTTTGAGATAATTCGACGGTGCCATAAGGATAAACCTTAACGATAGTGAATGGACCAGTCCATCGGGTTTTTAGCTTTCCCAAGAAGATCTAGAGTCTAGAGTTGAAAAGAAGGACTCGATCACCAACGTTGAAAACGCGGTTCTTGATTTTTGAGTCATGAATCTTCTTTGTCTTTTCTTTGTAGATCAAAGAGTTCTCGTAAGCTTGATCACGAAGTTCATTTAATTCATTCAATTGAACTTTTCTATGATCACCCGCAGTTTTGAGGTCAAAATTTGCATGCTTGAGGGCCCAATAGGCTTTATGCTCAAGCTCGATCGGTAGATGGCACGCTTTCCCGTACACAAGCTTGTAAGGCGTACACCCGATGGGTGTTTTGTAAGCTGTACGGAAAGCCCAAAGTGCATCATCTAATTTATCCGACCAAGATGCACGATTTTCACCAACGGTTCTTTCCAATATTCTCTTAATGCCTCGATTGGAAACTTCTACTTGTCCACTTGTTTGAGGGTGGTACGCAGTAGAAAGACGGTGAGTTACACCATACTTTTGCATGACTTTATCGAATTTGTCATTGCAAAAATGCGTACCACGATCACTAATTATAGCACGTGGAGTTCCAAATCGAGCAAAAAGAGCTTTTAAAAACTTCACAACAACTCGGGCATCATTTGTGGGTAAAGCTTTCGTTTCAACCCATTTTGACAAATAGTCAACAGCCACGAGTATGCACTTATTTCCATGAGATGATGGAAATGGCCCCATAAAGTCAATGCCCCATACGTCAAAGATTTCACAAACTTGGATTGCATTTTGTGGCATTTCATTCTTTTGTGAAATATTCCCGTGACGTTGACAAGCGTCACAGGATTTGACTAATTCTTGGGCATCCTTATAAATTGTGGGCCAAAAGAAACCGGAATCAAACACCTTTTTGGCGGTGTAATTTGGATTGTGGTGCCCCCCCGTGGGACCAGCATGGCAAGCCTTGAGAATTTCAGTGGCTTCTTGACCATATACACACCGCCGGATGACTTGATCCGCACAGATTTTGAAAAGGTAGGGGTCGTCCCAGAAATAATGTTTCACATCCTTAAAGAATTTATTTTTCTGTTGGGACGACATCACTTTCACAACAAAGTTACCCGCAAGGTAGTTTGCAAAATCGGCAAACCATGGGGTAACAGAATCTCCACGAAAGGCAACCGCATTGAGTGTCTCGAGAGGGAAGGTTTCATTAATTTCCTTCTTTTCGGAGACATCTTGATGGGGGTTTTCCAAACGTGAGAGATGATCAGCAGCTAGGTTCTCAGCTCCTTTTTTTTATCATGAATTATGATATCAAATTCTTGCAGGAGGAGAACCCAACGAAGTAGTCTCGGCTTTGCATCTTGTTTTGCAAAAAGGTACTTCAAAGCCGAGTGATCCGTATACACTATGCTTTTGGTCAAGATCAGATATGACCGGAATTTTTCAAAGGCATACACCACAGCTAATAATTCTTTTTCAGTGGTGGTGTAATGACTTTGAGCCTCGGTCATCGTTTTGCTTGCATAGTGTATAGGCTGAAAGTGTTTAGACCTGCGTTGCCCCAAGACTGCCCCTATTGCATAATCACTAGCATCACACATAAGTTCAAAGGGCAAGTCCCAATCGGGGGCAACAAGAATTGGTGCCTCAGTAAGCTTTTTCTTTAGAGTTTCAAAAGCTTCTACGCACTCAGGTGAGAAGATAAAAGGAGCATCCTTTTCGAGGAGATGGGTCATAGGCCGGGCGATCTTAGAAAAATCTTGAATAAACCTACGGTAAAAACGGGCATGACCCAAAAAGCTCCTAATACCTTTGACGGTAGTGGGATGAGGTAATTTTGCAATGACATCGATTTTGGCTTTGTCAACCTCAATCCCATTCTTTGAAATTTTATGGCCGAGGACAATGCCCTCTTTGACCATAAAGTGACTCTTCTCCTAATTTAGACATAACTTTGTGTCTTCACAACGTTTGAGCATGTTGTCTAAACGGGAGAGACATGATTGAAACGAATCCCCAATGACCGAAAAATCGTCCATGAAGACCTCCATAGTTTTCCCGATCATGTCGGAAAATATGGACATCATACATCTTTGAAACGTGCTCGGAGCATTACATAAACCAAATGGTATACGTTTATAAGCAAAAGTTCCATAGGGGCACGTGAAAGTGGTCTTTTCCTGATCTTGCAGATCAATGGGAATCTGAAAGTAACCCGAGAAACCATCGAGGAAGCAGTAGTACTCATTCCCCGCTAATCTCTCGAGCATCTGATCCATAAAGGGCAGAGGAAAATGATCTTTGCGGGTGGCGTCATTTAACTTGCGATAGTCAATACAGACACGCCAACCCGTAACCAATCGAGTTGGAATCAACTCATTTTCCTCGTTTGTGACAACAGTAATGCCACCCTTTTTTGGAACACAATGTATTGGACTAACCCAAGGACTGTCCGAGATAGGGTAAATCAATCCGGCATCAAGAAGTTTTAAAACTTCTTGTTTAATGACCTCATGAATTTTTGAATTCACCTTTCTTTGATGTTGGACTGCTGGTTTGAAGTCATCCTCCATTAAAATCTTGTGAGTACAAAATTCAGGGTCAATGCCCTTGATGTCAGAGAGTCTCCAAGCAATTGCTTGTTTATGCGACTTCAAAACCTTTATGAGAGCAGCCTTTTCCTCAACACTTAAATTTTTAGCAATTATGACGGGTAATTTGTCATCACCCTCCAGAAATGCATATTCAAGATGAGGCGGCAAGTCCTTAAGTTCAACCACAGGAAAGTCATCAGTTATTTCAACATTTTTGACTTCCTCTTTATGAAGTACTTTTGGAGGAAGAGGGGGAGATGGATCTTCGTTTAACAATTTTTCTAGCAAAAGAATATCCCCCTCAGGATCAAGATAGTCCTCATCAAATTTACCCGAAATTGAACTATCTTGGGCGAGAAAAGCCTCGACCTCTTCCAAAAGGAAGTCACTTCCCTCAAAAGGAGTAAGAGAAGGGGAAGAGTCGGATATGATAGGCTCAGTAGAAGGAGTGGGACTGCCACTCGGTAAGTAGCCAAGAAGTTCTTGAGAGTACTCCTCAGACACAACATCAATGACATCAATTCGGTTAACCGATTCGGCGTCATAACTAGAGGAGTACCTCAAAGTTTGATCGAGGTTAAACGTTACTGCTTCGTTACCAACACGAAGAGTTATTTCCTCTTCATGCACATCGATTAACGCACGACCTGTCCTTAAGAATCCTCTCCCAAGAATGAGAGGAACTCGCGGGTCAGCATCGAAATCGACAATCACAAAATCTGCCGGAAAGTGGAAGTTCCCCACCTTAACAAATACATCCTCGGCAATGCCGAGGGGACGAGATGTTGAGCGGTCTGCAAGCTCTAGAGTCATGCAGGTGGTGGTGAGTTCCGGAAGAGAAAGATTTTTCCATATTGAATAAGGCATCAAGTTCATGCTTGCACCTAGATCGGCCAAGGCGAAGCACTCAACCATTCCGGGGAAAACACATGGAATGAGAAATTTTCCCGGATCTCCTAGCTTCTCGGGAAGCTGTTTCAAAAGAACTGCAGAGCAGTTTTCATTGAGTGGAGTTCGTGCCATCTCAAATAGCTTCTCTTTATTGTTCAACAGATTTTTGATTGTCGATGCAAATTTAGGCATCAAAAGGAGAGCATCCGCGAAGCTGATATCAAAATGAATATCTCGGAAAATTTGAAAAAACTTTTCCATTTGATGATTTGCTTTTTCGCGGAGCTTCTGGTCTTGTAACCGAGATGGATATGGTAGTGAAGGTTTGGATTTAAGGTTCTCTCCAGGAGTTGGTGGTGGTTCAAAGACAACTCCTGGTTTTGGTACGGTTTCTGGTACAACCTAAGGATGGACGTGTGCGGTACTTCATGGGCTAGTAAATTGCACCTTGTCCTTTGTCACCTCAGGCTCAAGTTCTACTACCTTGGGAGGAGAAGAAGAGGTAGTAGGAGCTTTGGGTCCATCATAGGAAACACCACTTCTCGTTGTGATCGCTTTAACATTGCCCCTTGGATTAGCGATCGTGTTGCTAGGTAAAGTAATACCTGAGCCCGAGGGTCGATCATTTAAAGACTTCTTAAGGTCTGCGATCTGAGTTATCATTACCCTATTCATTTCCACCTGAGATTTCATGAATTGTCTCAACAACTCATCATGTGATGGGCCAGTTGGAACAATTGCTTGAGTATGGTTAGGAGGAGCTTGATTAGGGTAATTCTGAGTAGTTGGAGTGATGGCTTGATTTTGATTGGGAAAATTTTGAGCACGGTTATTTTGATGAGAACCGTGGTTTTGAAAATTTCCCTGATGTTGGTTGCCATGTCCATGAGAATTGTTTCCCTGATAGTTGTTTTGACCTTGGTTTCGATTGTAGTTTCCTTGATTTTGGAAACCTTGGTTTTGGTTTCGATTGTAGTTTCCTTGGTTTCGATTGCCAGTTGGAACAATTGCTTGAGTATGGTTAGGAGGAGCTTGGTTAGGGTAATTCTGAGTAGTTGGAGTGATGGCTTGATTTTGATTGGGGAAATTTTGAGCACGATTATTTTGATGAGAACCGTGGTTTTGAAAATTTCCCTGATGTTGGTTGCCATGTCCATGAGAATTGTTTCCCTGATAGTTGTTTTGACCTTGGTTTCGATTGTAGTTTCCTTGATTTTGGAAACCTTGGTTTTGGTTATGATGGAAACCTTGGTTTTGGGTTTGATTGACATTTCCTTGGTTTTGGTAACCTTGGTTCGTTCGATTCTGATTTTGGTTCTGGTTACGGTTTGGGACATTAGGGTTTTGATTGAATCCGGGAGGTCCAAGGAAATTGTTAAAACGATAGCTTGGAAGATTGCGGTCCCCTTGCGGTTGGTAGTTATTACCTCCTGAATTATAGGAACCTTGAGCAGCATATACGTCCTTATGAGTGTAGCCACTAGTGGCTGGACACTCGGAATAAGCATGTGGACCTCCACAAGTTTCACAACTTTGATTAACGGCTTTGGCTTGTTGATTTTGGATACTTTGGTTCATCCTCAACATAGCCGTAGCGAAATCATCCATCTTTTTAGTCAGGATCGCTATTTCAGAAGATGCTGGAGTGACAGACTTACATGACTCTTCCCTCTCAGCTGAGGAATCCCAGAAATTATGATGGGCAGTCATGTTCTCAATGAGATCATAACACTCTTCGGGGCGCCTTTTCATAAAGGTCCCACCAGCAGCAGCATTGAGAATATCACGGTGTCTCAATGTCAACCCATTATAGAAAGTATCTATTTGGGTAACGAGTAACATGTTATGGTTAGGACACCGATCAATTGAGAGCTTATAACGTTCCCATGCCTCAAATAGAGACTCTTTGGGATGCTGGCGAAAGTTACTAATGTCATTTCGTAACTTAGAAACCATGGATGGTGGAAAGTATTTGGCTAAAAATTTAGTCACCATTTCTTTGAAAGTGTGAATCAAGTTCTTAGGAAGTCGATCAAACCATGCAGTGGCATGATGGGTTAGAGAATAGGGGAAAAGAGATAGACGAAGGGCATCATCGGAGACACCATTCTGTTTCATGCTTTGGGTGACGGTAAGAAATTTATCAAGATGCTTGTTTGCATCGTCACCAGGTAAACCATGAAATTGGCACGAATTCTGGACTTGTTGTATCATGTGATGCTTAAGTCCAAAATCAGTGGCAGCAATGTTAAGAGGGGCAATGGGGCCGCCTCTTCCGAGCATTGTGGATTGACACAACTCCTCCATTGTTCGGAGATCAGGAGCTGCATCATCTATGATGGGTGGTTCTTGATTACCGTCCATTCTCGGAACTAGATCCTCAACAATAGGACGTAACTCAGTTACGTTTTTCAGTTGACGATTTCGTTTCAATTGTGAACGAGTGCGCATGCACTAACACAAAATTTCAATAAAACAAGATCGAGGCAAATCAACAGTGAACTTAAACCAATAATCATAAATGAGTGGCTTCTTTAGAAAGGTACACCACTCACAAGGATACAAAGGCAAGTTTTTATCTTTGGTTTGGGAACTTATTATGTCCACACCCCCAGTTGGTAGGTGTTCTGCCTTGGTTTGCGACGGTTTGTTTTTATGTAGTTTATTATTCACAAGAAAAAGATGAATGTTTTTGGGCCTTTGTGTATGGGTTAAAAACTTTTGGACAATATTTTTGGTATCGTTTCGTTTACCAAAATCGTATTTCTTTAAGAATCACCTTAAAAGAAACGCGATATAGAAAACGTAACGATATGTTTTGTTTGTTTTTGATTTTTTTGGCGTTGTTAACACTTTAGGAAAAGTGTTAATGACGTTTTTGTTTTATGATTTGAATTTACAAAAAGGTGGTGGGTTTATATAGTGATGAATGAAAAACCACTAATCTCTAAGAAACGTTTTAAACACACAGCTACCTCCCCGGCAGCGGCGCCAAATTTTGATTGGTTCTGAACGGTCAACTAAGTTTCCCAGGTGATGGTCAACCAAGTCAAACGTCTAAAACCAACTAACCAAGGAGTACAGTGTATTCCCGGGTCATTATGTCCCAGCGAGGTAAGCAATTGTATTAAAAAAGGTCTAAAGTGATCGGGTGATTTAACAGAAGGATCAGGAATTTGATTTGAGTGATTAAACTACGAGATTATGATTGAAAATAACTTAGAAACACTATTATGACTATTACTGATGATCAGATTACCTAGAAAAGTAAGTTAACCTAAAAACGCGCGTTTGAATTTAAAATAAACGTGAACGCGCAAAATAAAAAGTGAAACGTGAGCAAATAAAGTCCTACGAATATAAAAATTATATTTTTACAATCCTAATGATATAAGAAAATTTTTAGAAAATTAAAATTATTTTTACAACTATTTAATTAATTACTAATTATTAATTACTTTTTAATTAACTAAATTATACTAATTATTAATTAATTATGAAAATTACCTAGAAAAATGAAAGTTAAATTTAGAAAAGTCTAAAATATTATAAAACTAATTTTAAAACAGAAAACCTATATTTTTTTTTTTACTTTTTAAATATTTATTATTAATTAAAACTAATTATTTAATTAATTTAAACTAAATTTAATTATAAAAAATACTAAATGAACAAGGAAAAATCTGAAAAAATTCCTAAAATTATTTTAAGTAATAAGAAGCCTAAGAAAAATTTAAAAATGAGAATTGCTTATGAATAAGCAGAAAAATAAGCCAAAGGGCTTAAATAGAAGCTATCACTTTCTAAATTTTTGTCTTTTTCTTAATTTTCTTTTACAAAACTCTTAAACTACTGAAAATGGGAAACTTTTGTGAAGGAACTTCTTTTATAACTCAAAAATAAGCTGTGAATATGCTAAAAAGCTCAACAGTGAGCTTTTTGGCTTATAAATCAAGGTATTAAGCTCAATTAAGTTACCCAAGGTACCCAAGCTAGAAAATAAGCTGTAAATGCTTAAGGGAACTGAGATTAACTAAGAAGCACAAGTGATCACACTTAAAAGCTCAAATAAGCAAACAAGCAATTCCAAAGACACTCAGAACCAAACAGGCCCCAAATGGCTTTTTGCAGGCCAATGTTAGCTAGGGGCAAAAGCTCAAAAACCCACAGTATGCTTAAGAGTGTAAAGCTGGCTTATTGGTGATTCCAAAAAGCCAAAAACTTCAAAATGGGACCCACTAAGGAGCTCTGGATGAGCTTATGAAAAAGTTGTGTATGTACTGAGTATCCAGTACATACAAGCAAATGGGACAAACTAGGAGCTTATTGCAGCCCTAGAAGATAAGCCAGAAAAAGCAATAAGTTGATTGGAACTTTGAAATGAGTTGCTAGGCTTCACAAAAATCCAAGAGACACGAGCTCAAGCTCAGAAATGAGCTTATGATTGGGCTTGTGAAAGAGCTCAACTACACTGATTTTTCAGTGTAGTGAGTTGAATTGATGGAACATTTTGAACAAATTGAGCAGTTGTAAAAAGCAAATAAAGGCACAACAAGCCTACAAATAGCAAGCTAGCCAGTTAAGCTATCCAAATCAACAAAATTCACAAGCTCAAGCCAACTATCAAAGATTATACAAGCTAATGAAAGTAGCAGTTAAGACAATGAGCAGGGCAACTTTTCTAAAAAGTGCTAAATTCAAAGCAACAAATAAGCAGTTTACAAAGCAATCTAAAAATTATAAAAAATACTATGAAAAAAGCAAGCAGCAAAATAACAATAATCTAAAAGCACAATTCCTAACTCCTAATATTAAGCTCTACACGAAATTCCAAATTTTATTCAAAAATTTCCAAAGCTGCAAAGTTGACTTTCTAATTACACTGGTGAGTTGACCTAAGTGAACTTTGAATGATCTTAGATGACTCTTGAAGACATAATAAGCTGATATGAGACTATTTTAAGCTAAAATAAGCACTTATGCAACTGTGAGATTGATTATCAAGCTTAAAACTCCTAACAGTGAACAAAAGATGGGGATTAAATGGCTTGTTGACTTTTTCTCAAAAGGACCTTGGTTTTAATGCTTGAACTAGTCTACTATATCCTAATACAAGATAACTTAACAATAAATCACTACTGAAACACACTACAACATAGTGAATCAGCTAGAACCAAACACCCCTTTAAAAAGTTACAAATGAGATTTTCAAAGTCCTAGGTTGATTCAAGCCATGCAACAGATCCACATTGTTAGATTAAGATGCAGAGAACCTTTTATTTACACAAAAGCATTACAATTAACAACAATATCTTGAGACCCCTTGTGAAACTAAATTGACAGTGAAACAAGAAATTGTGTGCACTATGAGATATATTCAACAAACACCAATTCTTACACAACAATATTACTTAACTACTCTTAAGAGACACAGAAACACAGATTAACACCTAATATATCATGTAAACAGTAACTTGCAAAATTAAGAAGATTTGCTTACAAAATGCCTTTCCATGCTAAAACCCTGGTCCAAGAACCATGAACACACCCTAAGGATTCCCATGAAGCATCTAACCCAAGGCCATCCTTTATAAACCTTGCTCCAAGCTTCCTTCATTCATAAACTTGCATTTTTTATTTAATTTCTATTTTTTTTTTTTTTTTTTGTATTTTTGCTTTTTGATAATTAACTGAGTTTTGAGGATATCTAAAAGCTTAACTAAGTTTTATGGGAGCTTAAGTGAGCCTAGTAGTCCAGAACAACAATAATTAATAACATTCAAACTTGATTAAAATTTTTGACATAAAGAGGGAATTGCATACACTGATTTGAAAGCAAACACTGAATTGATTGATGAACAAGGTTCAAATTACAATGAGAAATATTCAGATTACAACTAAGATGATTTAAAATACATTAAGACTTAAACTGTAATAATTTCGACATTAATTTTACTCTAAAAAATTACACACCCTTCAATGCTCCTTCTTCATCTTTTTATACTCCAAAATTAGGGTTTAGGGTGTCCCTTTGTCTTTTCCCAGCAAGCATATGGACCATTGGATCCTTAGATTTCAATCTTGACCACGTTTGTGTTTTGGCTCCAAAACTGGGTTTGGCGTTTTCTTTGATTATTGGAGCCAGAGGGTCAATTTTGGAGGCTTATGTTTGGAGGGTTAGCCAAGGGGGGGGGGGGGGGGGTTGGAGTGTTGCAGAGGAGGGGTTGGGTTTGTGATGATGGTGTTGGTGTTGCAGGCCTAGGGAGGTAGGGGGTGAGGTGGAGGATACGGGGTCAAAGGGTTGAGGGGTTTTGTTTGACCGATTATATTAAAATGGGGGTGATGGGGTTGGTGGGCTGATGGTTTGTAACTTTGGGCTTGGTGGGGTGGGCTGGGAGTGTGTTTTATTATTTGGATTTAGGGAGTAGTATAACATTAGGTCCGTTTGGTTTGAATGAAATTTCACAAGGACCATTTTGTAATTATTCCAAACATGAGGGGCCAAAGTTGTAATTCTGCCAAACTATCATAAAGGACCATTCATGCAAAGTTTAAATATCCAAAAGCCATTTTTGCAATTTTTGTACTTTTCAAAATTCCTAGGGACTAAAGTTGTCATTTTTCAAACTGCAGGGACCAAACATGTAATTTTCTCAAACTTTTTACCCAAGGACTTGTTATGACAATTTTTGAATTTCAAAGGACTTGGGTTGACTTTTCTTTCATTTCAAACTTCCAGGGACTAGTTTTGTCAATTTTTGAAACTTGAGGGACTGAAACTGCCAATTGTGCAAACTTTGTTCGTTTTTCATTTGTTTTTAAATATTTTGCATCTAAAACATATAAACCACACTTTTTGGGATAATTTCTGTATTTTGATGCATTTCTGAGTGTTTTTGGATGTTTTGGCAGTTCAGATACGATAAAAATGATGAGTATTTACACACTCATCAACTTAATACGTGAAAGTGTGTCCAGAGCCTCCGTATCTAATTCCTGAACGTACAAAAAGCAAATGGTATGAACTTATTATTATTATTATTATTATTGTTATTATTATTATTATTATTATTATTATTATTATTATTATTATTATTATTATTATTATTATTATTATTATTATTATTATTATTATTATTATTATTATTATTATTATTATTATTTATTTATTTATAAAATTATTAATATTATTGAAATGTAATTTTTTTTACATAAAGTTGGATGGGAGTCTAGACACAAGCTGTGCTCCCACTCCTTTATTATTATTATTATTATTATTATTATTATTATTATTATTATTATTATTATTATTATTATTATTATTATTATTATTATTATTATTATTATCAACATCACTTTATTAGAAAATCATAAATTTAAAAGATGTTAGTGGGAAGCTGTGATACTAACTGGGCTCCCACTCCTTTAGCTATCGAAAAGCTAATCATACTAAAAATATAAGCAACAGCACATGCTCTAATGTCTTGGGTCATCGAGAACTTTCGAATTCGCTTTAGTAAAGTCACTGCATCCTTCTCAAGTTCCCCAAGAGAAGAGAAAGAGAAGGGGAGGAAACCATATCAAATATTTACGCACTTAGCCTCATACTTGACGCGTTTTCGTTGTGCAGCCTCTATCACCGCACGACCCAGCACAAAATCAACCGTACCAGTTTGCGTCAAGGGTGATGACTCAGTCAAATCAACACATACATCAAGCCCTCCGTCCCAAAAGTAGAGCAACATATCAGCTGAACGTAAGGGTTTGTCCCTTTCCCCACAAAGCCCGATATGAACCTCTTTACGAGCCGAAATCCCTGACCGAAAACATATGTCAATAAGAATATCACGTACCACATTATGCCGATGTTTAATACCAATAACACCAGTGCAAGATACAGCATGGTCCCCATAAATATCCCCAGCAAAGACCCTGGAACAAGCTGGCCTCAACCACCACATGCCCCGACACAAAATCAACCATACCAGTTTGCGTCAAGGACGATGACCCAGTCAAATCAACACATACATCAAGCCCTCCGTCCCGCAAGTAAAGCAACATATCAGCTGGACGTAAGGGTTTGTCCCTTTGCCCACAAAGCCCGATATCAACCTCTTTACGCGTAAAAATCCCTGACCGACAACATATGTCAATAAGAATATCACGTACCACATTATGCCGATGTTTAATACCAATAACACCAGCGCAAGATACAACATGGTCCCCATAAATATCCCCAGCAAAGACCCTGGAACAAGCTAAGCACGGCATCTGAACAGAGAATAAGGGAACACCTAGCCGATAACTGATGAGGCAAAAAGTGAACCACTTTTAGGGGGTCATTTAAGCTTGGATTCGTGATTATTTGATAAAATATTGCCCTAAATCGTTCCTTTTGTCATTTTAGGTACTTTTGGAGAGAAATCTGGAAAAGGAAGCATTTTGGACTTTTTTAGTGCATAAAAGTGAAGAAAACGGCAAAGTCTCAATTTTCCTTGCTGGGAACAGTACATGACGGCGTCAAGAGTTACAAAAGAGGTGAAAGTGGAAGATACACGTGACGGTCCAGAGGATTTTTAACTATAGGACATGACGGCGTCACCTAGGCCGTCATGGTCCATTTGTTAGTGACGACCGAGAAGAAATTCCTACATGAGGGCGTCACAAGTGGATCTAGGCAATACGATTTCATTATAGGCGGCAAGTTGACGGCGTCACAAATTCCTTCTTGACGCCGTCACCCTTTGTAATATATATATATATTTTTCCAAATTTCATTCATTAGGGTGCAAATTTGAGGGAAAAACCCTAAATCGAATTTTCTAGCTTTTTCAAGGGTTTCAACCCTTTGAAACTTTCATGTTCAATTTGAGATAAGTACTCTTTCAATTCAATCAATATGTCTATGTGTTGTTTGAATATATCTTACACTTGTCTTCAATTTAACATGCTCGGCTAGATTTCTTTTGTGTTTGTTTAGATGTAGTGAAACCTAGATGTTAATTATGGGTTGATTGTTTGTTTAGAGTTGTTACGGATGATTGTATTCGATGTTAGGCTTAAGAAAACTGGCAGACTTCCATTGGTAACTTGCTTGAACGTCTTAAGAAACATAATCGGAGGTGTACTACGATATTTGGTTGTATTTAATGCGTAGGAGAATTCTAATGATCCCATGTTGGAGCTTCTAACAGCTCGACATAGGAGTGAAGTAGGATCCTATAGAGTTAGGGAATATTGTACACGGCCCTATGACTAGTATTAAGGAATATGACCCGTCATCCATGCAATTGTAACAAGCTATCAACCTGTAAAAGATATCTAGGGAGTAATGAAACCTAAGTAAACACAACTTTCCCCATCATTGTTTACACCACATTAGCATAATAGTTTATTTTCATTTCTTTTATTTTATTTTGGTTGCATCTTTAGTTAATTGGGTTAGTTGACTAGCAACTAATTCCGCCCACTCTTCGGAAACCCGAGATTTGAATTGCATTTATAAAATATAAAAATACAAAAAGAATCTTCCCTCACCTCTAGACTTAGTTTAGGAGACTTTCTAATCCTAGCGACACTATTCCTGAGTTGAACGATCAATCCCCCGGTACTTGTCACTATACTATACTACAACGATCAGGTACACTGCCTGGTGGGGGTTGTAAGCTTCTCGAGATCCCTCGAGAGGTAAAGCCTGGTGCGATTCCCACGTATCAATAACATAACACGTAACGGTAGGTCCTAGAATTCATAGTCTGTCCCAACCCAGGTTTCGGAACCACCCTAAGCCAATCCGAAGTGTAGTCCTCCATTTGCAATTTCCATAACGCCATCTGTCGAGTAGATAAAGAAAATGTAGATTCGACTGTTTGAGTAACACGTGTGAAATATATATCTGCCAGTTTCTTCATGAGTTTTGGAGCAGCGATCTCACATGGATTACTCAAAAGGTCAATCTCCATTTTCATATTAAAAGCACACAAGGCATCATCAAAGGAAGGCCGAAATGTTACAACACCAGAATGTCAAAGCAACTTAGTCTGCAAGCTAGCAGATTGAAGTCTAGATGCAAGAAATGCGTGGTTCAAGATGTCACCTGCAGAATAAACACCAAGCCCCCCGAAAGTAAAGGATAAGGTAGCAAGCCTCCATTGCCAATCACCAAAACCAGGTCCAGAAGCAGTGACAATATGCTCTAGAGTAGAATGAAGAGCCACATCAAATGAAATCTGAGCAGGCGGAAAAACCCAGGGAGAGCAAGTGCGCATAGCAAAATATAATTTGGAAATACCGGCACAAGCAAGAAGGAGCAACAACTCACACTGGGGATCATTAATCTTAGCAACAGCACCCATAAGCTCAATGGTTTGGAAACCCTTTTAATAGCAAGCTCACTACTAAAATCAAAGTCCACACTAGCGGGCCCACCTAGTAATTTAACACCGTGCAAAGGTCGGGCAATATTATGTGGAAATACACCCGCAAGCCTGCTTTTAGGATCTTCCTTAGGCCAAAAAACCTCAGTTTTATCAACATTGAGGTGCAAACCACAATGAGGTCCATCCGCCATGATAAGCTCTAAAACCTTCCCCACAATCAAAGTATCTCCAATAATCGTGCCATCGTCCAGATACCAAGCTTGAAGGGTAAGGCTAAAAGAGTCTCTAATCTTGCATACCAAAGGATGTAACACTAAAGAAAAAAGCAAAGGTCCAAGTAGATCACCTTGTTGCACCCCTTGATGCGACCATAAAGTGTGTTCCCCATAAAAATCTAGCTGGGATGGAGTAACAAAATTCCACCCAACGCGAAATAGCATAACATTGAACGCGAACCTCATATAGCATAACCTCACGATCCACCAAGTTGAAGGCATTTTTGAAATCCACCAACAACATCGAAAGACCCACATCTTCTCCATGATCTTCAATCAATCGATTCACGGCATTAAGAATAGCCTCTCCTCCTCCAGATACCCCGACACCCAACTGTAGATCATTTAAATAACCATCCAAAGAATGGCCAATCATAATAGCACTAACCTTGGAAACTAAATACTCCAAATGGTCCCCACAGCAATAGGATGAATACCACCTTCCGGCTTGACCAGCGGTGTGAGAGGGGCACTAGAAATATACTCACCCAAAGCCCTGGGGCATTTACCAGCAATGAAAAGATTCACCACTTGGGTGATAAAAGTGACTAACTCATCAGAAATAGCCAATGCAGCACCACTTAAACAATCCAAAAGGTGTTGGGCACACAAACCATCCTGGCCGCAAGAAGTACCATGAGGGAAACTCTTAATCATATCAACAACCACAGCAGGAGATGCAACGAGGTGATGATGATCAATAGGTAAATGCGGCAAAGAAGGAGCAGGTTTGAAGGGGTGCTTAACCTTTAAGTCCTCAAGAGTAGCATCATTATAATTAGCAACACCAGAAGAAAAAAGAACTCTAACAGCTGCAGTATAATGGCCATCACAAATCTTCCTCTTACACTGTTTGACATTACGCTCACCCAAGTCCAAATTTTCCTCATCAATATTAGGCCATGTTGGGGAGGGTTCGGCTAAAACCTCTCTCATAAGTTGCAAATCACCACTAGGAGTACCCCAAGAATGAATGGCATTAGTAATATACTCTTCCTGGCATTGGCGCTTAATAGCAAACCTACACTCGAGATTGCTCCTCTGGCAAAAGTTTTTAAGGAGACAGAGAGGCAAGACTAACAAAATAACCAAACAAGAAATGTCATCAGGTGTGAAGATCACCTTATCAAGAGCCCATTTCAAAACCCGAAAGAACCCCAAACGGCACTTGGGAGGGATGGATTTGACAGTACGCAGACCTCTAGAAAGCAAAGTGTCGAGGAGAGGCAAATCGAAACCACCATACTCATTCAAAACCAAATATTCAACTTGGGTAAGTTGAATAGAAGAAGTAACTTGTGGCTTGCTGAGATCATGAGATTATATAACATGAACCTAACCACACTATCACCACAATCGGGAAGAGGCACAAAATAAGAACCATTGCCATGTCGGCATTTAGAACGAAAGGTATGCGTCCTAAAATAAATAACACATAACTAATGACCCATGCGTTTAAGCGTAACTTCAGCCGCCTCGAAAACAACAAGACTAGTCGCCAGAGAATGTTTAATGACATCTAGCGCACCCTCATTAAAGTGACGGTCATGAAGGTGAGTGAGCAACGAGGTTTTGGTAAGCCCATTTCCACTACCATCATGACAACAACTAAGGCCCATGAATGGGTGATACGTGGGGATCGCACCCTCGCAACAGGTTTTACCTCTCAAGGGATCTCGAGAAGCTTACAACCCCCACCAGGCAGTGTACCTGATCGTTGTAGTATAGTATAGTGACAAGCACCGGGGGATTGATCGTTCAACTCAGGAATAGTGTCGCTAGGATTAGAAAGTCTACTAAACTAAGTCAAGAGGTGAGGGATGATTCTTTTTGTATTTTTATATTTTTATAAAAGCAAGTAAAATCTCGGGTTTCGAAGGAGTGGGCGGAATTAGTTGCTAGCCAACTAACCCAATTAATCTAAACATGAAATCAAAATAAAATAAAATAAATGAAAACAAAGCTATTATACTAATGTGGTGAAAACAATGATAAGGAAAGTTGTGTTTACTTAGGTTTCATTACTCCCTAGATATCTTTTATAGGTTGATAGCTTGTTACAATTGCATGGATGACGGGTCATATTCCTTAATACTAGTCGTAGGGCCGTGTACAATATTCCCTAACTCTATAGGATCCTAATTCACTCCTATGTCGAGCCGTTAGAAGCTCCTAACATGGGATCATTAGAATTCTCCTACGCTTTAAATACAACCAAAAATCGTAGTACACCTCCGATCATGTTTCTTAAGACGTTCAAGCAAGTCACCAATGGAAGTCTGCCAGTTTTCTTTAGCCTAACATAGAATACAATCATCCGTAACAATTATAAACAAACAATCAACCCATAATTAACATCTAGGTTTCACTACATCTAAGCAAACACAAGTGAAATCTAGCCTAGCATGATAAATAGAAGACAAGCGTAAGATATAATCAAACAACACATAGACATATTGAATGATTTGAAGGAATACTTATCTTTAATTGAACATGAAAGATTCAAGGGGTTGAAACCCTTGAAAAGCTGATAAAATTCAGACTAGGGTTTTTTCCTTCAAAGTTGCACACTAATGAATGAAATTTGGAAAACTATATACAGATTACACATCATGATGGCGTCATGTGTTAGGTTGTGACGTCGTCAACTCACCGCCATAATGAAATCGTATTTCCTAGATCTATTTGTGACGCCGTCATGTAGGATTTTCTTCTGGACCGTCACTAATACTTGGACCATGACGGCCTTGGGTGACGCCATCATCTCCTATGCATAAAAACTCTCTGGATCGTCACGTGTATTTTCCACATGCACCACTTTTGTAATTCTTGACGCCATCATGTGGAGAGCCTTGACGCCGTCAGGTACTGTTCCAGCAAGGAAAATTGAGACTTTGCCGTTTTCTTCACTTTTGTGCTCCAAAAACATCCAAAATGCTTCCTTTTCCAGATTTCTCTCCAAAAGTACCTAAAATGACAAAAGGAACGATTTAGGGCAATAATTGATCAAATAATCTCGAATTTGGGCTTAAATGACCCCTTAAAAGTGGTACACTTTTCGCCTCATCAAATACCCTTACACTTAAGATTTGCTTGTCCTCAAGCAAATGCGCTTTTATTCTAATCAAAATACAAGTTGGGGGTCATTTAGCACTAATATAAAAGTAATTACAACAAATAATCGTTCCACTAAAAACCAAAGACAAGCACGGAGGTCATACACTAGCGCCTCACAAATAGTGTTTAGATACTCACATCTCTCGGGTGTAATAAAGTATATATCACAATAAGGAAATGGAAAACATCTCTCACTACCTGTCATAGCAAAATAGATTACCATAGGCTTGGGAAAGGATCAAACCTCCACCACTTGGCGTAAGCACCTAGGATAAACTATCAAAGAGGTCTTTTAAAGGGTTATAACGTTAGGTGTAGGGATATGGAATACACGGTTTTGTTGGATAAAGGCAATATTTACTGGTGGCGAGTTAATCATTTTGGTTAATTACGTGTACAAGGTTGATGTATTTTTGCATACACTCTTACCCTATATTTTGGTTAATTACATGATCAATGATTGGAGAAATAAATGCCTCTCATATGCTGGAAGGCTCCAACTCATTTCTTCTGTCCTATCTTCTTTGCAGGTATATTGGGCTTCTATATTTATTCTTCCTATAAATGTTTGTAACACCATTAATAGAATGCTTAAGAATTTTCTTTGGTCTGGGAGTGATGAGGATGCTGGCATTGCTAGTGTGTCCTGGAAAGACATTTGTGTTCCTAAGAGTCAAGGAGGGCTTGGACTCAGGCCTTTACAGAAATGGAATGAAGCTTTGATGTCTAAACACTTATGGAATATTATTTCTAATAGGGACTCTGTGTGGGTTAGATGGGTTAATCTTTACTGGCTTAAAGGCAAGTCTCTATGGAGCCTAGATTCTAATATGGATTCCTCTTGGTGCTGGAAACAACTTTTAGGGCTCAGAGATAGTATTAGAAAGTTTATTAGAACTAAAGTTGGTAATGGTTATAATTGTAATGTTTGGTTTGACCAATGGCATGATAAGGGTCCTTTGAGTAAAGTTATTGATCAGAGAACTGTTATGATGTCCAATTTAAGTCTTAAGGCTAAAGTGAAGGATATGGTTAGTAATTCTACTTGGAAATGGCCAAGTGATTGGGTCAGTATGTTCAGTGATGTGCTTGATGTTCCTATCCCTACTCTTTGTGATGATGTTGATGATGTAGCAGTTTGGGTTAATAAGAAAGGTAAGGAAAAAAAGATTCAGTATCAAAGAGGCCTGGAAAGGAATCAGAAGAAATGCTCCTAAGGTTATATGGTATAAGCATGTGTGGTTTTCCCAGTGTATTCCTAGGCACTCTTTTGTGTTGTGGATGGCTCTCAAAGGGAAACTCAAGACAGGCTATCTAGGTGGCTTAACATCCAAGATATGGCATGTCCTTTCTGCAATTCTTGTAAGGACTCTCATAGCCATCTGTTTTTTGATTGTATCTACTCAAGAAGGTTATGGGAAAGGTTAAAAGTTATGGCAAAGCTTGATGATGTTTCCTGTATATGGGGTGAAGTGGTTTCTGGCATTGTTAACAAATCTGCTACTAATAGAATTTGGAGCATCATACAAAGATTAGTCTTTGAAGCTGTGATTTATTTCATTTAGCAGGAAAGGAACTTCAGAGTCTTTCAGAATTGCTTCAGGTCTGAGGATGGCTTATTTTCTATCATCATTGAAACTGTTAGACTTAGACTTATGGGCCTAAAAATTCTTAAAGTTTCTACTGATGTGAAAGAGGCTTCTATGATTTGGAATTTCCCATTGAGAATTGGTATTGATGATAGCAGATAAAGTATAATGTGGTGTTATTCTATATATTATTTTCATAAATCCTTGAAGGGTTTATGTTCTGATGTTAGGAATTTGGTCAGTACTGGGGTGTGGAGTTGTAACAAGGTGTTTATGGTGGATAGATGGAATGATGGTTATATTAATAGACGGCTAAGTATATATGCTGGAAACTAGGTCTTTGAGACCACTTTGCATTGGGTTCATGTGTAGTTAAAGTGCTGATTCTCAGTGTAAAGTTTGTTTCTGGGCCTAGTGAGTAAGCTATTACTGGTTTCCTATTTAGGATTAGGTTTAGTGATGTTTATGATGTGGATATTGTGGTATGGCCTCTGGTTGTATGATGGGCTCTTTTTCTTTATCTTTTATGGTGTATTGGCTTCCTTGGGCTTTTTTGTGGATTGGGCTGTTGGTTGTTGTTCTTGTTTGAGGATCCTGGTTTTTAGTATCTTATTGATTTAGTATTAGTGTAGTTGTTTTTGTTCTTTGTTCTTGTACTAGCCCACCTTATGCCCCATGAGTTTGTTCATGGTTGCCATGGGTCGGTTTTTGTTTATATTTTTTGGTGGCTATAAAATTTTACCTTTAAAAAAAAAAAAAAAAAAAAAAAAAAAAAAAAAAAAAAAAAGGTCTTTTAAAGGATTATAATGTTAGGTGTAGGGATATGGAAAACATGGTTTTGTTGGATAAAGGCAATATTTACTGGTGGCGAGTTAATCATCTTGTTAATTACATGTACAATATGGCGTTGCTAAGCCAAGACTAGACTCGACGTAAGCTAATGAATCAAAGATAGCAAAAACATAAAATAAACATAGAATGAAACGGGATGGTAGTCCGTATGTTTTTTTTCTCTTTTCTTTTTCTTTTTTTTTTCTTTCTCTTGATTTTTTTTTTCTTGATTTTTTTTTTTTTTTTTTTTTTTTTTTTTTTTTTTTTTTTTTTTGTAGACATTCTTACCCTACCATCCAAAATAATACATCATAGGGAATGTACATTCCCCTTACACTTGAATTTTTACATACTTTACAATAAACTACTCTAATGACTCGAATCAAGATAATCAAAACACTTGGAGTATTTTTTAAGATTAATGCACATATGGGGGTAATATATGATGCTCTTCCCCATTACTCCATAACATAAGTACTTTACCAATTAGTCCCAATCGTCTCAAAACAATATGTACAAGATATGACTCGACTTAGCAACCATGTAATCAATTAGATAATTAACTAAGGGTTTAAACATGTAACAATAATGCACTAAAGATGAGTGCATACACGGAAGGCTAAGGCGATTTGGTTGAACATTTAGGTGGGTTGTAACAAATTTTTCCTTTAAGTAAAATGCTTAAAGTTAGAAACGAAAAGATAGGCTCGGAGGGGTGTACTAGGGGTATCGTGTACTAAAAATGAGTACAACACTAAGGTGTGGGAAAAATTAATTGACTTTACTAGTCAAGTAACATGACTTGAATGGTCAAGTAGTTATGATACGGGTTTAACACAAGGGTGATCCTAATGCCTCTTATCATGTAGTAAATCCTACTACACGAATGTAGTCTCACTAGCGGTCTCGGAATGCATCACTAAGGCAAGTTCTAGAATCTAAATGCTACCGATACACTCATAAGCACTAATAATGAATGTTTTTCCTATCAAATCTAAAGGCGAACCTCACATATTTGGGTGAAAATTTTTTCTAAATGGTACGGTTTTGTGCTAGTCATACAACTCCTATCCATGAGACGCTTGCTAAGGCTAAAGTTTCACTCCTAAATGTTGTAAAAAAAATTATATTTGGCTCTAAAATTACACTAACAAGTATTTATCTTAGTTTTATTACACACCTACCATCAAACAAACAAACTCAAGTGCAATTGTATCCTATAAGGTATCACCATTTACCCTCCGCTTACACTTAGGATGAACATTGTCCCCAATGTTAAATTAAAGGATGTAAAAGTAAAATAGGTAAAAGAATGAAAACAAATACTCCCCTGATTCGTTCGATGTGGATATTGGGTCAACAAGATTAGATCTTCCTCCAAGAAAATGAACGTTCAAAGCTTCCCTTCCAGAAATATAAATCATCTTCTTGTCATATATAACCTGTTAAACCTGAGAAAACAAACAAGGCAACCTCGCGTAAAATCGGCGGCAATCTATACATACTAACAAGTCCTAGAAAAATAGCATATATATCTTAAATCGCTTTCTAGGAATGTAAGGGATATAGTGCTTGTGGAATGAATGTTTGTAGATTTCCTGGAGTTTATAAAACTAAAGAATTAACAAAAACTTTAAGACTCCGTTAGAAAAACAAAACTCATAAAATTTCCAGAATTTTACACATGACGCCGTCAGGTGTTAATTCCTGACGCCGTCAGAAGTGACCTGCCGAAATCTTTACGTTAAGTTTCTGGAAAATTTCTAGAAAAACTTATGTCCTACTTCCTGAAAAATCCTGCAAAACATCATTATGACTCGATACAAGCATTTGAATCTAACAAATACTAATATACATGTTCATTTAATATTGTGGCGAATCAAGATCAATTTCCTTCTTATAAACAAATTTGGGGTTTCCCCTTACACTTAGCTTTTGCAAAATACCCTTATATGAAGTTAAGACGAAGTTAAACAACAAAATAACGCATTTTCACAATTTAGTTTGAAACATGATCTACCAACAATAAAAATTAAAGCATGCATACGGAAACAAATAACAATCAAACAAATAAAAATTACACAAAACATGGGTTGCCTCCCAAGAAGCGCTTTTCTTTATTTACGAGTCTTGTAGCTAGACTCAAGGTCATGGGCAATTACGTGACCTCATCATTGGTCTCATTTTCTAGGTCATCTCCAATCTTAGTTTTGTATTCCGGACCTAGTTGCAAACATTCCTTGTAGAAAACAAGTATTCTACTCATGACATAATCAACTCCTCTACGTCTATCCTCATCATTCCTATAATAAACCGCTTGCTTGTGTTCCTTTTCTATGTCTGATAGAAGGCGGTATTGTTCAATCTTATAGGGAATTTGGTAAGCAATCTCATCGTTCTTCCTTGAATCTAACTATCCCTAGGGACGGGTCATAACTCCTCTTAGAGGCCTCAACAAACGGTTTTCCAAACACTACTTGACTTAGGCAACCATCTATTACCGGACGAATATCCTCTACAATCACAAAGTCGGTAACATAAGTGAAGTTTCCTACATAGACATGCAATCCTTTCACTCTTCCTACAAAGTTGCTCATCCAATTCGTGTTAGGCATCATCCTATATCCAAGTTGCTTCTTCATTACCCAATTATAATAGGTCCTAGTCATGATGTTTATAGGAGACCTAAGATTGATGTAAGCTTTCCACACACGCATATGCCCAATGTTGCATGGTATTTTGATGTTAGAGGGATCACCTACTTTAATAAGGGGTCAACCAAGGATGTATGGTGTCTCGGGATCATCGAATAAATCCTTGTGATATTCCCGTTCTTCCTTGGTGGGTAACTTATCAAAGTACTCTTCTACGTTTACTACTTCCTCTAACTTTTCTTCCTTAATATCCTCAACTTCCTTAATATCATCCCTAGTCCCGGTTTCTATTCCAACTTCATCCTTGTCACTTTCTTCTATACTCTTAGCTATTGGCTTAATGTTGACAAAGTGGACTTGTTTGGATAACGAAGGGTCCGTAATTTGGATTCCACTACTAGAGTCCCTAGTGTCCTTCCTAGGTGTAGTTAGCACTTGGTTGTTGAGGGCATTCAACAAGTTGTCAATCTTATTGGTCATCTCCGTTTGTTGTTGAGTGAATTCGGTTTCAAACTTAGCTATGCGAGCTTCTTGAGATGCCATAAACTTGGACATCAATCCTTCAAGATTATTGGTACTACAATATTTATTGGAAGGATAGTTGTTGAAAGTACGGTTAGAGGATGGACCGTTTGGTTGGTAACGATTAGGTGGATTGGAAGAATTGTTTTGGGAAATGTTTTGGTTTTGTTTCCACCTGAGGTTCGGGTGATTTTTCCAAGAAGGGTTGTAGGAATCACTGTAAGGGTTTGGCTCGGGTGATTTTTCCAAGAAGATTTTTCCAAGAAGGGTTGTAGGAATCACCAGGCAGTGTACCTGATCGTTGTAGTATAGTATAGTGACAAGTACCGGGGGATTGATCGTTCAGCTAGGAATAGTGTCGCTAGGATTAGAAAACCTAAATACTAGTTCTAGAGATGAGGGATGATTCTTTTTATATTTTTTATAGTTTTTTAGAAAGCAAATTAAAATCTCGGGTTTGAAGGATTTGGGCGGAATTAGTTGCTAGTCAACTAACCCAATGCTAAAGATGCAATCAAAATAAAATACTAAAAATGAAAATAATATATATTAAACTAAGGTTGTGAGCAATAAGTGGGAGAAATGTGTTTACTTAGATTTCACTACTCCCTAGATATCTTTTACATGTTAATTACTTGTTATAGTTGCGTGGATGACGGATTGTATTCCTTAATACCATTCATGGGGTGGCGTACTTACTTCCCCAATCCTATGTGTGCCTACTTCACTCCTATGTCGAGCCTGCAAGAAGCTCCTAACATGGGATCATTAGAATTTACTCATGCGTTAAATACAACCAATAAAACCTAGTACACATTGGTTCATGTTTCCTAAGACGTTCAAGCATGTTACACAATGGAGATCTGCCAGTTTTCTTAAGCCTAACATTGAAATCATTCATCCAATACAACCATAAACAAGTAATCAACACATAATCAACATCTAGGTTACATTAGATCTAAGCAAATACAAGATAAATCTAGCCTAGCATGGTGGAATCAAGACAAGTACAAGATATAGACAACCAATACATAGACATATTGATTGAATTAAGATATTTCCTTGACTGTTTTGTTCAAATCACGTGGATCATTCCCATGATTCTTCCGCACTTAGATCACGTAGCTTGCCACCGGCCAATTGGTCAATGGTTTGCCTTGTGGAGAGGTTGATATGGTCATAGAAGATTTGGACTTGGAGCCAAAGATCTATGCCATAATGAGGGACTTTTGGAGTAAGTCCTTGAAACAAGTCCATGCTGCATATAGAGTTTCACCTTGACGTTGTTGGAACATCAAGATATCATTTCTAAGCTTGGTAGTTCTCCCCGATGGGAAAAATTGAGCAAGGAATCGAGTGGTGAGATCATCCCATGAGGTGATGGATCCCGCGAGTAAATGTTCAAGCCATTGACTAGCTTGATCACGTAGAGAGAATTGGAATAGGCGTAATTGGGTCGACTCTCTAGTTGTAACATCAAGGTCTATGGAATCTACGATTTTTAGGAAATCCTTGAGATGTTGATTAGGATCTTCGGAACGAAGTCCATGGAATGCACAACCGCTTTGCACCAACCGGATGGTGTCGGATCGCAAGGGGGACACATTGGCTCCTTGAGTGAGCTCAATAGTGTTTCGATAGCCTTGGTGGCTAGGACGGGAATACTCTCCTAAAGTTCGGGGCCTAGGAGGTTGGTTTGCTAGTGGTGGGTTTTGTGGGTGGTTTTGTTGTAGTGGGTTGAAGGGTTCAAAGATGTTACCACCTTCCATGATGTCGGATGGTGATGCATTGGAATTGCACCAGGCTTTACCTCTCAAGGGATCTCGAGAAGCTTACAAACCCCACCAGGCAGTGTACCTGATCGTTGTAGTATAGTATAGTGACAAGTACCGGGGGATTGATCGTTCAACTCAGGAATAGTGTCGCTAGGATTAGAAAGCCTAAAAATTAAGTCTAGAGGTGAGGGATATTCTTTTTGTATTTTTATATTTTTATAAAAGCAATTAAAATCTCGGGTTTTGGAAGAGTGGGCGGAATTAGTTGCTAATCAACTAACCAATAACTAAAGATGCAATCAAAATAAAATAACAAAAATGTAAATAAAGCTAATTAAACTAGTGGTGTGAACAATAAATAAGAAAATTGTGTTTACTTAGATTTCATTACTCCCTAGATATCTTTTACAGGTTGATAGTGTTGGGAATTATACTAACAGTTACCACGGCTAAGTGAAGATGTTACAACTGCTGAAGATTGTACTTGCAGTGGAAACTCATTACCACTACAAGAACATATATTACCACTGCTGATTAGATAACTGTTAGGAAACGTGTTTAGATAAATATAGAATAGATCTTGTGTATATCTTATTCTATTAGCATTATACTTATCTTGTAGAAGAGGACTCCTTGTGCTATAAAAGGAGATCCTAGGTTAAAGGTTAGATATACGTTTCTAGAGCTTCAAGGTGTAACCCTAGTGATATCAAGATCACTCGTATTATTATCATTAATAATATTGGAGCTAATCGTTTATTTACATACATTGTTCTTATTCATAAACAATTGTCTTACTCACAATCAAAATTCTAAGTGTTACTAAGTAGATTCCGCATACTTAGTGATATAACTCAAAGTATCAATCTAACACAGTTCAAGGTGTTTAGATCCATCAAGTGGTATCAGAGACAGGCTTTGATACTTTGATTTAGAAGACTCTAGTTCACTCAGAAGAATCAATGGAGACATAAACCAGTAACTCAAACATTGCTGCTAAGCTTCCAAAGCTTAAGTTGAATGACTTTGAGATGTGGAGGCTAATGATCGAACAATTCTTTATGGTCCAAGACTACACACTTTTGGGAGATCATTATGGTTGGAAATTCTTTCAAACCAAGTTCTACTTCAGAGATGGTTGGTGGCAAGGAAGTAATTAAGGTCAACACTGGACCTGTTACTAATGATGAAAGACTTCAGATGAAGAATGATCTGAAGGCCAGAGGTTTGTTGCTGATGACACTTCCCAGAGACCAAGTTCTAGCATTCAGCAAGTACAAGACTGCAAAGACTCTTTTTGAGGAGATCTGTAATGTTTTTGGTGGTAATGATTCCACCAAGAAGACTCAAAAGACCCTGCTGAAGCAGACTTATGAAAACTTTGGTTCAACAAGTAATGAATCTATTGATAGCATCTTCACAAGGCTACAAAAGATTGTTACGCAACTCACTGTTTTTGGAATTGAGGTGTGTTGACATAAATAATGCCTAAAAACATTATTAACATGTTATCAATATCTCTATGTTTTAATTATCACAAAATATAAACTCATAGAACTAAAACTTGTGACATAAACAAGTATTTAGTGATTAATATTTCTCTTTACATCCAAATCACTTAAGGTATGAATAAACAAAGTGTTTAGTGCATTTTATGATCAAAGGAAAGTTTAATTAAGCATTACAAAGTTTATTTAATTATATAAACATATTATATATTTTTGAAAAACACTTTTGGTAATAAAGAAAAATGTTTTATTCATACTAAATATATGAATTCAAAATTTTAACCAAAATCAGTTAGTTTTTCACCAAATAAACTTTCCCCACTAAAAGACAAAGAATCTGGCCATTTCAGCTGAGCGGCCCCCTTAATTACAAAGGGCGGTCCCCTTAATTTTAAGGGGGCCGGCCATGATTTAAGGGGACCGGCCACGCTCCTCTGTCAGAATCTGTTGCCTATAAATACCACATTAAACCTGGATTTTTTCCTCACCTTTTGCACTACTAAACTTTCTGATCTAGATCCAAATCTCCATTCTTTTATCCTTTGATCATAAGTATATAAATTCTTTATTTCAAAGTGATCCAACCTTCATCCTCTCAAGTGAAAAAGAAGAATACTTCTATCCCTCAAGACAAGAAGTATTACAACTTGTTGTGATCTCCGCATCCAAGTTGTTGGTGCATCATCAAAGATTATTTACATTATTCTTTGTGAAGATTGTTGTGAATATTCGATTATAGTTAGTTGTGTTAGATATAGATTGTGTGATTAGTTAGTAGCTTGGTGTGAAGAAGATAAGCTAGGTACTAGATTGGTGTGAAGAAGATAGGTGTGAAGTAGTTAGTTGTGAAGTAGATTGATTTGAAGAAGTTGTGTAGAAGTTGTGACTTAGGTGTGACGAAGTTGTGGTGTGAAAAGTGGTGTGTAGATTGGTGTGTATATTGGTGTGTACGGTTGTGGGCTTTAAGTTCAACTTGATTACAGCGATAAGTTTTTTACTTAGAAATAACAAAATTAACCATCAAGATTGTCAATAAATAAAGGGTTAATGTCATGTAATAGCAGCATATTTTTCTATTTGTTTCGTTATTAAATACGAACCAAAAATAATACAACAATTCCCATCTAACTTTTAAATTTTGTTTCATTATCATACGTTTTGTTTGCACCATTAGTCCTTTTGACTAACGACCGTTTGTAATTCACTCAAAAATATGTTTTTTTACGTTTTCATACGTTTCTATACGTTTTTATATGTTTTAGCCTGTTTTCTTTTCGTTTTTGTTTGCGCTATTAGTCTTTTTTACTAACGACCATTTGTAATTAACTCAAAAATATATGTTTCTTACGTTTTCTTACATTTTCAAATGTTTTTATACGTTTCTATCCGTTTTTATACGTTTTCGACCGTTTTTTTATGATTTTGTTCGTTTTTAAACGTTTTCGTCCGTTTTTATGAAAACGTATAAAAACGTATGAAAACATATGAAAATGTAAGAAAACGGATGTAAACGTAAGAAAAACATATTTTTAAGTTAATTACAAATGGTCGTTAGTAAAAGGGACTAACAATGCAAACAAAAACGTAAAGAAAACGGGCGAAAACATGTAAAAACGGACAGAAACGTATGAAAACGTAAGAAAATGTATAAAAACTCAGGAAAAACATATTTTTGAGTTAATTATAAACAGTCGTTAGTCAAAAGGACTAACAATGCAAAGAAAACATATGATAATGAAACAATATTTGAAAGTTGGATGTGTATTGTTGTATTATTTTGGGTTAGTGTGTGATAATTAAACTAATGGGAAAGTACAATGTCACTGACCCCATAAATAAATAAATGAGTATATGGTTGACTGATGCGTGGGAATCGCACCTTGCTTTACCTCTCGAGGGATCTCGCGAGGCTTACAACCCCCACCAGGCAGTGTACCTGATCGTTGTAGTATAGTATAGTGACAAGTACCGGGGGATTGATCGTTCAGCTTAGGAATAGTGTCGCTAGGATTAGAAAACCTAATTAATAGTTCTAGAGGTGGAAGATGATTATTTTTGTGTTTTTATATTTTTATAAAAGCAAGTAAATCTCGGGTTTTGAAGGAGTGGGCGGAATTAGTTGCTAATCAACTAACCCAAAACTAAGATGCAATCAAAATAAAATAATAAAAATGAAAATAAACTAATATTAAACTAAGGTTGTGAGCAGTATGTGGAGAAATTGTGTTTACTTAGACTTCATTACTCCCTAGATATCTTTTACATGTCAATTACTTGTTATACTTGTATGGATGACGGATTGTATTCCTTAATACCATTCGTGGGGTGGCATACATAACTTCCCAACTCTATGAGCTCTTATCTCCTCCTACACCATGACCCAGCACAACTATAGGGATTGTAAACAGTGGCTCATGCATTAAATACAACCAATAAAGACCTAGTACGCCTCGGTTCATGTTTCTTAAGACGTTCAAGCATGTTACCATTGGAGATCTGCCAGTTTTCTTAAGCCTAACATATAATATCATTCATCCAAGAACAAGAATAGACAAGTAATCAACACATAATTAACATCTAGGTTTCATTAGATCTAAGCAAACACAAAGAAAATCTAGCCTAGCATAGTAGAATTAAGATAAGAACAAAAGATAAACAACCAACACATAGACATATTGATTGAATTAAGAGTATACTTATCTCAATTACAATACAAGGTCTCAAGGGTTTGGAACCCTTGAAAAACCTGTAAAAGAGGCACCAAAATCGTCTTTAGGGTTTCACCAAAACTTCTCCTCTTTTTTTTATGAAAAAACTAGAAAACTATATATAGGAAAATCTTCCTGACGGCGTCAAGAGTTAAATCTGATGCCGTCAACTCGCCGCCATACACTTCCTCGGACGCCCTAGATCCAATTGTGACGGCCTATGTGACGCCGTCACCACCTACGGTAAATTAATCTTGGCCACTTTGACGCCGTCATCTCTCTATCTGACGCCGTCACCAGCTACGGTAAAATATTCATCTTGTCTGACGCCGTCAAGACTAAAGTCGTGACGCCGTCACCTTGTATTTCCAGCTTGGATTTTTTTGGTACTTTGTCGTTTCCTTCACTTTATGCTCCAAAAACGTCCAAAATAGCCTCTTTTCCAGAATTCACTCTCCAAACACCTAAAATCACAAAAGGAACGATTTAGGGCAATATTTGATCAAATAAAGTCGGATTCGGGCTTAAATGACCCCCTAAAAACGGATCATTTTTCGCCTCATCATATACCCTTACACTTGAGATTTGCTTGTCCTCAAGCAAATGAGCTTTTATTCTACTCAAAAGACAAGTTAGGGGTCATTTAACACTAATATAAAAGTAATTACAACAAATAATCGTTCTACTAAAGACCAATAGACAAGCACGGAAGTCATATACAAGCACCTTACAAATAGTGTTTAGATACTCACATCTCTCGGGTGTAATAAAGTAATATAACATTATGGAAATGGAAGATATCTCTCACTACCTGTCATAGCAAAATAGATTACCATAGGCTTGGGAAAGGATCAAACCTCCACCACATGGCGTAAGCACCTAGGATAAACTATCAAAGAGGTCTTTTTAAAGGGTTATAACGTTAGGTGTAGGGATATGAATTACACGGTTTTGTTGGATAAAGGGAATTTTACTGGTGGCGAGTTAACAATCTTAGTTAATTACATGTACAAGATGGCGTTGCTAAGCCAAGACTAGACTCGACTTAAGCTAATAAATGAAAAATAACAAAAACATAAAATGAACATAGAATGAAAACGGGATGGTAGTCCGTATGTTTTTTCTCTTTTTTTTTATTTCTCTATTTTATTTTTTTTATTTATTTATTTTTTTTTTTTTTTTTTGCATACACTCTTACCCTACCATCCAAAATAATACATCATAGGGGTTTAAACATTCCCCTTACACTTGAATCTTTACATACTTTACATTTAACTATTCTAATGACTCGAATTAAGAAAATCAAAACACTTGGAGCACTTTTAAGATTAACGTACATATGGGGGTAATAAATGATGTTCTTCCCCATTACTCCATAAATTAAGTACTTACCCATGAGTCCCAATCGTCCCAAAACAATATGTACAAGGATATGACTCGACTTAGCAACCATGTAATCAATTAGAAAGTTAACTTAGGGTTTAACAAATAACAATAATGCACTAAAAATGAGCGCATACACGGAAGGCTAAGGCGATTTGGGTGTACATTTAAGTGGGGTGTAACAAATTCTTCCTTTAAGTAAAATGCTTAAAGTTAGAAACGAAAAGATAGGCTCGGAGGGGTGTACTAGGGGTATCGTGTACTAAAAATGAGTACAACGCAAAGGGTGTGAGAAAAATTAGTTGACTTAACTAGCCAAGTAATATGACTTAAATGGTCAAGTAATTATAATACGGGTTTAACACAAGGGTGATCCTAATGCCTCTTATCATGTAGTAAATCCTACCACACGAATGTAGTCTCACTAGCGGTCTCGGGATGCATCACTAACGCAAGTTCTAGAATCTAAATGCTACCGGTACACTCATAAGCACTAATAGTAAATGCTTTTCCTATCAAATCTAAAGGCGAACCTCACATTTTTGGGTGGAAAATTTTTCTGAATATACGGTTATGTGCTAGTCATACAACCTCCTATCCATGAGACGCTTGCTACGGCTAAAGTTTCACTCCTAAATGTTGTAAAAAATTTTAAATTTGGCGCTAAAATTACACTAACAAGTATTTCTCATAGTTTTATTACACATCTACTATCAAACAAAACAAACTCAAGCGAAAGTGCATATGTAAGGTATCATCTTTTTACCCTCCCCTTACACTTAGGACGAACATTGTCCCCAATGTTCAAATAAAGAATGTAAAAGTTAAAAGTAAAAAGAATGAAATCAAATACTCCCCTGATTCGCTCGGTATGGATTTTAGGTTGGCCAGGTTAAAACTTCCTCCAAGAAAATGAACAATCAAAGCTTCCCATCCAGAATATAAATCATCTTCTTGTCTTAAATAACCTGTAGATCCTGACAAAAGTAGACAAGGCAACCTCGCGTAAAATCGGCGGCATCCTATATAAGTTACTAAATCCTAGAAAACAAAGTTAGATATAATGCTTGTGGAATGAAGTTTGCAGATTTCCTGGAGATTATAAAACTTAATAAATCACAAAAACCATAAGACTCCGTTAGAAAAACAAAACTGGTAAAATTTCCAGATTTTTGACTCCTGACGCCGTCAGAGTGGACCTGCAGAAATCTTTATGTTAAGTTTCCGGAAATTTTCTGGAAAAATCTTGTCCTACTTCCTGGAAAATCCTGCAAAACTTCATTATGACTCAATACAAGCATTTGACTCTAACAATTACGAATATACATGTTCATTAAATATTGTGGAGAATCATGATCGGTTTGTTTCTTAAAAACATATTTGGGGTTTCCCCTTACACTTATCTTTTGCAAAAATACCTTTAGGTTGAAGTTAAGACTAGGCCAAACAACATAATAAAGTATTTCCACATTCTAATTGAGAAACATGATCAACCAACAATAAAAATAAAACATGCATACGGAAGCAAATAACAATCAAACAAATAAAATCACACAAAACATGGGTTGCCTCCCAAGAAGCGCTTTTCTTTATTTACGAGTCTTGTAGCTAGACTCAAAGTCGTGGGTTACTACGTAATTCCATCATTAGTTCCATTTTCTAGGTCATCCTCTAAACCGGTTTTGTATTCTGGACCTAGTTGCAAGCATTCTTTGTAGAAACCGAGCATCCTATTTCTAACATATTCTACTCCTCTACGTCTATCCTCCTCATTCCTATAATAAGCTGCTTGCTTTTGTTCCTTTTCGAAATTAGAGAGAAGGCGGTATTGTTCGATCTTGTAGGGCATTTGATAAGTGACCTCATCATTATCTTTCTTGAATCTAACTGTCCCTAAAGTCGGATCATAACTCATCCTAGTGGCCTCAACAAAGGGTTTCCCGAATATTATTTGGCTTAGGTCAGCATCAATTACCGAACGAGTGTCTTCCACTATCATAAAATCAATCTCATAGGTGAGATTCCCTATGATGACATGCAATCCCTTCACTCTCCCCGCAAAATTACTTATCAGATTCTTACCGGGCATCAATCTAAAATTGAGTTGCTTCTTCATCACCCAATTATAATAAGTCCTAGTCATGATGTTTACGGGTGATCTAAGGTCGATGTAAGCTTTCCATATATGCATGTGCCCTATATTACATGGAATGTTAATGTTGGAGGGGTCTCCCATTTTGATCAGGGGGTTGCCAAAGATATATGTTTTCTCGGGACTATCGAATAAATCCTTATGGTATTCCCGTTCCTCCTCGGTTGGTAACTTATCAAAATAATTTTCCATAGGTTCTATCTCCTCCAATTTCTCATCCTTTTTAACCTCAACTTCCCTACTCTCATCCTCACTATTGGCTTCTACCTTCGCTTCATCCTTGTCACTTTCCTTTATCTCTCTATCTATTGGCTTAATGGTGACAACATTGACAAAGTGGACATGTTTGGATGATGAGGGGTCCTTAACTTGAATTCCACTATTGGTGTCTCTAGTGTCCTTCCTAGGTGTGGCTAATGTTTGGTTGTTGAGGGCTTTCAACAAGTTGTCGATTTTGTTGGTCATCTCCGTTTGTTGTTGGTTGAATTCGTTTTCGAACCTAACTATGCGGGCTTCTTGAGATGCCATAAATTTCGACATCAATCCTTCAAGATTGTTGGTACTACCATAGTTGTTAGAAGGATTGTTGTTGAAGGTACGGTTGGATGGTGGACCGTTTGATTGGTAACGATTAGGCGGATTGGAAGAATTGGGTTGATTTTGTTTCCACCTAAGGTTTGGGTGATTTTTCCAAGATGGGTTGTATGAATCACCGTATGTGTTTGGCTCGGGCTTGAAAGTGTACCACTTATCTCCCGCTTCGTCGGTACGCGTGGATGCGTAGTCCGCAAAAGCTGTTCCAGGGAGTTCCATACAATCACGAGTGTCATGGGGACCACTACATAATTCGCATGAAGAAGTGATTTTGTTCACTTGGCTTGAATGCTTCGGAGCTTCGTAATATTTCATGAGAAACTTGACTTGGTCCTCAAGTTCCATGATCCTACGGTCGGGAGTGCTTGAATTGTTCGAAGGCAAAGATATTGCCTTGACCGTTTTGTTCAAATCACGGGGATCATTCCAACTTTCGTTGTCATAGAGAGTAAGATCTTCTATGAGTTCCCATGATTGTTCCGCACTAAGATCACGTAGCTTACCACCGGCCGATTGGTCAATAGTTCGCCTTGTGGGGATATCGATATGGTCATAGAAAATTTGGACTTGGAGCCAAAGATCTATGCCATGATGAGGGACTTTTTGGAGTAAGTCCTTGAAATGAGTCCATGCTTCATAAAGAGATTCATTTTGACATTGTTGGAACATCAAGATGTCATTCCTAAGCTTAGTAGTTCTCCCCGGTGGGAAAAATTGAGCAAGGAAACGAGTGGTGAGATCATCCCATGTGGTGATGGATCCCGCGGGTAAACGCTCAAGCCATTGACTAGCTTGATCCCGTAGAGAGAATTGGAATAGGCGTAAACGGGTAGTCTTTCTAGTTTCAACACCTAGGTCTATGGAATCTACGATTTTGAGGAAGTCCTTAAGGTGTTGGTTTGGATCTTCGGAACGAAGTCCATGGAATGCACATCCGCTTTGCACCAACCGGATGGTGTCGGATCGCAAGGGGGTCACATTGGCTCCGGTGAGCTCAATGGTGTTTCGGTAGCCTTGGTGGCTAGGTCGGGAATATTCTCCTAAGGTTCGGGGCCTAAGGGGTTCTAGTGGTGGGTTTTGTTGTGGTGGGATGATGGGTTCAAAGATGTTACCACCTTCCATGATGTCGGATGGTAAAGAGTTACGAACAAAGGCACGAAGAAATAAGATAGACTAAAGAAGACCTAAAAATAAAAATAAAAATCTTACTAGAAAGGAATCTAGCAAGTAGACCTAATAAAAAGAAATCCTAACCTAGACAATAACTATTCCCCAGGCTGCGGCGCCAAAAACTTGATAGCGCCGCACTCTTTTGCGAAAGTTAAGGAATAAATGTAAAGATAGACAATCCCCGGCAGCGGCGCCAAAAACTTGATGCGTGGGAATCGCACCTTGCTTTACCTCTCGAGGGATCTCGCGAGGCTTACAACCCCCACCAGGCAGTGTACCTGATCGTTGTAGTATAGTATAGTGACAAGTACCGGGGGATTGATCGTTCAGCTTAGGAATAGTGTCGCTAGGATTAGAAAACCTAATTAATAGTTCTAGAGGTGGAAGATGATTATTTTTGTGTTTTTATATTTTTATAAAAGCAAGTAAATCTCGGGTTTTGAAGGAGTGGGCGGAATTAGTTGCTAATCAACTAACCCAAAACTAAGATGCAATCAAAATAAAATAATAAAAATGAAAATAAACTAATATTAAACTAAGGTTGTGAGCAGTATGTGGAGAAATTGTGTTTACTAAAAGCTGAGCTTAAGGCCTTTCTAAAAAGCCAATAAGCAGGTCATGGGACCCACTAATAAGCACAGGAGAAGGCTTTAAACTTTGGCACAATTGCTGAGTGCTCAGTGTGTGTGGTGGAATGGGACAAAGTACAAGGGCATTGCAGCCCTAGCTAATAAGCTCATAAGCATGAAATAAGCCTAGAACCTCAAAGTTGGGCTTATTGGCTTCCCAATAAGCCAATAAACAGGAGGTAGGTCCCACAAATGAACAAGGAAATGGCTAATGAAAATAGAGGTTTTGGACTGGACCCCTGGTGCAAGGCAACCCTTTGCCCTGCAGGCCACTTTAAGCCCACAAATAAGCAATTAAGAAAAATCTTAAAAATAAGAACATGGTTGATTCCTAAAGCTTAACTGAGGGTCTTTAACTACTAAAAGTTTCAAGGCCTAAAACTAAACACAAAAATCACAATAATTCTCACAAAATTTGGTTTTCTGCATAAACTTGCAATTTTGACTTTTTAATATTAAACCTACTTTGACTTAATTGAGATTCTAGAAGCCCTAGATGACTGAGATTGGTGTATTATGCTACTAAATGACTTAATTAAGCTAGAATAACAACTAATGAATGGAAATGGTGAAATTGCAAACCCCAAAACCTAACAGTGATCAATGAGTGAACCTAAACTAGGATTTTGACTTCCTGTCAACTAATGCTGGTTTTAAACCTTCACTTGACCTAAAATAACCTAATGCAATCTACTAGTACTAAATTAACAACAAAATAATCACAAGATCACCTAGAGCAGTAACAAAACACTCCCTAATGAAGCAGTTGAACTATGAAACTAAGCTAAAATCCAAATAAGCTAGTAAAAGGTACTAAACTCACTTTGAATAAGCAGAATAGGATCAGATAACTACAGGGTATAACTAATAAACTTATATAAAAAGGAATGTAGAAAATTCAAAATGAGCACTTACTTTGAAACCAAGGGCACTTGCAACAGGAAATGAACTGGGATGTGAGATATGCTCAGGGAAACTATCAAGGAGTTTCCTAAGCTTATCAAGAGGTGTTCGAAGCTTATATAAGCTTATGTCCTCAGCTTATCACTATTTTTCTTTTTATTTCTGATTTTTAGTATTTTTTTGATTTTTTAGATTTTGAAATAAAACTACTTCTTGTGCATCAAAAACATATGACAGCTCATGTATAAGCTAAAATGACTGCATATGAGCATTAAGCACCCAATTTCAACAACTGATAAGGTATAATGGATTTAAGAGCAATTTTTAAGCAAAAATGAACTTGACTGAGAGAAATTTGGAAACTTGATTAATGAAACTTAAAATTACAATAGAAAATACTCATAATACAACTTTGAAACACTATGAAAGCTAAACTAACTCTAATCTAACATTGATGAAAATTAAGCTAAACTACCACTAACTACTGCTACTAACTAACACCTCCTTCTTCTGTCTTTTTTTTCTTTTATAGACCAAGGAGTGTTCCTTAGCATTTCCCACCACCTTTTAGAGCCGTTGGATTGCTTAATTTGATCATAGCCATCAAATATAGTTTTGGCGAAAAAACTGGGAAGGGTAGTTTTAGTGAGTTAGGTGAGGGCAATTAATGGAGGGTTGGTGATTTAATGGAGGAGGGGCAATTGAGGTGGAAGGTGAGGAAAATATGGAAAAGGAGGGGGAGTAGGTTGCAGGAACTAAGGTGGGAGGTAGGGGATGAACAGTGGTCTGTTTGACCACTTTGACTGGGGTGGATATCAAACGGGTAGGGAGATGGGCCTTGGAGGTTTTGGCTTGGGTATTGGCTGGTGGATTAGGGGTTGGTTTGGGTGGATTTGTTGGATTGGATTTGTAGTATCAAAGGGTCCATTTTGGTTTATTAAATATCACAAGGACCAAGTTTGTAATTAGGCCAAAAATGAAAGACTAAAAATGTACTTTCCCAAAAGTACTCCTGAGGGTAATTCCTGCCAAGTATGAATAATCCAAGGTGAAAATTGCAATTTTCCACTTATGGACCTCCAAGGACTAAAACTGCCATTTTACAAACTTTGAGGACTAAAACTGTAATTCCTTCAATCTTTCATTCCAAGGACCAATGTTGATAACTTGTGATTTCCCAAGGACCAAAATTGACTATTTATCCAAAAATATTTCCTAGGGACCAAATCTGCCAAAATTGAAACTCCAGGGACTAAACTTGTAAATTCTCAAAACTTTTTACCCAATGATCATTTTTGATAATATTTGACTTTTAAAGGACTTGGGTTGACTTATCTTTCAAAATGAATGCTCAGGGACCAATTTTGACAAGTTTTGAAAGTTGGGGGACTGAAACTGCCAATTATACAAACTTTGTTCGTTTTTCATCTATTTTTACTCATTTTGCATCTGAAACATATAAAACACAATTTTGGGATATTTTCTGTATTTTGATGCATTTTGAGTGTTTTTAAATGTTTTCCAGTTCAGATTTGACCAAAAATGATGAGTGTTTGAGCACTCATCAGTTGTTATTAGGGTTTAGTTATAATCATATCACCATTCGGGCCATCATATCTCAGAAGTATATGCAATAATTGTTCGAGGAGTCAGGGCACTTTAATTCGTAAACCCAACAAACTCGTCAAAACGAAATATCCACATAGTACTCCTCGCATGAAGCTCCCTAGTATTGTGTTATGCTTCTAACTTTATTTAGGTTTTATACTTATATGATATTTTCACTTTTTACCCTTATAGTATATATATTTACGTTTTCTACCCTAAATTTATATTACTTATATTACTTTTACTAATAACTATCTATACTTGACACAACTAGTCCCTAGACTTCTATGTTTTAAGTAACTAACCTTAGGCTCTTAAGTTTTCTATATTTACCATTAAGACCTTTAATTTTTATAATATTTACGTTTTTAGTCCTTTTTAGTTTATACTTATTTTAATATCTATCCTAGGGTTTTAATATTATACAAAACTAGTCCTTACACTTATAACTTCTAGGAAATGTCAAAAACAGTCCCTAGACTTTATAATTTCAGGAATTTAAGATATATAGCCTTATGCATGTAAAGTTTTGCAAAACTAGTCCTAAATGCATGTAACTTATATTTTATCTAGCAACTAAGTTTTCTAGCTTATGTTTTACTTATTTTAACTTATCTAGGTTATTTATAACTAATGTATGACTTAAAGGAATGACTTATAGCATGCATGCAAGTATATGACTCAATCTAGGGTTCTAAAATGTAAACTAGTAAATGGAATGGTTCAAGGCTCATGCAAGGGTTCATAGAGTATCTAAGGCATCCTAAATCTATCCTAAGACTAAACTAAAGCTAAATGTAAGACTTACTTGGTTAGGGGAGGGTTTACATGGGTATAAAACTAGGGTTAGGGTTTTAGCGATGGGAAATGGGACTCGATACCATGCAAGGTCCTCCTAGCTCGACTCTTAGCTCTTCTATGATCTCTAAACTACTACTAGGTACAGAAATTTAAGGTGGAAGAAGAAGTGTGGGATGGTTTTGAATGGTGAATGGGTCGCGGGTATTTATAGGGGTCGAGGGAGTGGTGGCCAAGTTTACTTAGCATGGTGATATTCTAACGTGTAAGGAGGAGGGAGGGTGACAAGGACGAGCAAGAGATGACAAGGAAGAGCTAGAGGAGTAGCTAGGGGGCTTCAATGGCGGTTTGGGGAGTAGGTGGTGGCGGTGAAGCCGTGGAGGCGGTTTAAGGGAAAGTGGTGACAAGTAGCTTACAAAGAGGTGACACACCTCCTAGCTTGGTAGCTTAGAGGTTCTTGTAAGCTGCTTAGGGTGGTTAGGGATGGTTTAGGGTGATTAGGGGTGGATTAGTGGTGGTTTAGTGGTGGTTTTGGGTGGATTAGTGGTGGATTACACAAGTAGGTGATGCACCTACTTGTGTGGGTCCTTAGAGGTGTTAGGGTGTGTGCTTGGGTATGACTAAGGTGTTAGGATGCTAGGTTGAGGTGGTTGAGGTGCTTATGTTTAGGTTTTACTTGTTTTAGTTAAGTTTAGACCTAGTTCTACTTACTAAGTGTTTAAGGTTTTACCTAAGGTTTAGTGCCTAAGTTAAGTTTCTAAGAGTGTCTAGTGACTAATCCTAAGTCCTAAAGGGTTTATTCTAAGTGAGGGTAACTTATGGGAAAGGTTTGGGAAGGTTTGACCTAGTTTTGTAACCTAAATGACCTAAGTGTGTCTAGTGAGAGACTAGGGTTTATCCTATGGTTTAGTGCCTAGACTAGTGTCCTATGAGTGTCTAATAACTATTCCCAAGTTCTAAGAGGCTTATACTAAGTAGTAGTGACATATGGGGAAGTTTTGGGATGGTTTAGACCTAATTCTAGTTAATTATGACCTAGTTATGGTTTTGGGCTTATGGGGTTTGTATCTAAGTTCTAAAGGGTTTATTCTATAGCCTAATGGTCCTAAGATATCCTAATATTCATAAGGAAACTCATACTTAAGCCTTGGACACAGTCATACTAGTTAAACTAAGCATATAGCTTCAAATAAGCACATAATCCTACTTAAGTTTTAGTTAGTGTTTATCAGGGTTTTGTGTTATGTTTAGTGTTTTAGATTGGTGAATTACTTATTATGGTGTTGTTATGATTTTATGCTTGACATACCTGAGGTTTATAGGATGTGAGTGTTGAGTTATTTGGCTTGTGTAGATACGTGAGCAGGTCTAGTGAGTCATGCAAGTAATAATGCATATAAAAAGCAAAAATTTACCTGTGAAATACCTACTATAGGTATTTGTAATAGGAATGATAGTAACGGGTGTTTGTGGGTTGTTATACATTAGCATGAGTACATGATCTTCTCAATAACAATTATATCCACAGGCTGTATGGAGGGTGGTAATTTGGGTTAGGTTCAGGTTGATCGGTTATGTTGAGGAGACATTAGGATTATCTATTTTTTGGTACCTATAATTGCAAAGGTAATAATCTTTAATCTACTCAGCAAATTCAAGAACAATTATCATTTGGATTATCTATTTTTGTGGTTTATAGGATTACCTACAATGAGTACATGATCTTCTAAATATATGTTACTAAACAACCATATCTACTCAGCAAATTCAAGAACAGTTATCATTGTGAATATATTTCCAGATAATTAAAATCATCATCCAACATTGATAAACTATAAGTAAGTACGATTTAAGATGATCATTTCACCTTTAGCAACCATAGTCGTATATAATTCACTAACAATTAGTTTTCCCCTATCTAATCACTTAATTCCTAACGATACTATTCCCCAAGATAATGATCAATTCCCCAGACCTACCTATACTACACTACAACGATCTGGAACACTGCCTGGAGGATTGTAAAACCTTTTACGAGGGTTACAATTTCTCGCATCAGCAACAGAGCAGCTCAGTGGAACTAATTTAGGTAATGGTCCCTGATGCAAAGAAACTATGGGGGATACTATTGCTCAAACTAGGTTTGAGAATGTATATAAGCAATTCAATGATTCACCACTCGGAAGATGTAACACACTTCGAAGTGATGAGGATAGTATTAAACTAAATGAATTGATGGCTTTATGTACCATCTTACAAAAAGAGGTTCTTGACTTGAAGAAGACCACTTCCTCTCAACAAAATGAAATTATAAGTTTGAGGAAGTGGGTTAAGAATCTTGAAAAGAAGAGAAGGTCAAGAAATCATAAGCTTACAAGATTATACAAAGTTGGTGCTACAAGCAAGGTTGACTCCTCTGGTGCAGAAGAGAGATTGGGTGAGGATGCATCCAAACAGAGGAGGAGTATGGATGAGGAGATGCTGGATGCGGGAACAAATGTTGTTGATGAAGGTAATGATGTTGGTAATGTTGTTGAAGAAACAGTTCAAGATAATGCTGCTAAAGTTAGTACTACTAGTGTTAATATTAGTGCTACTACAACAACTGTCATAATTGCTGATGAAATTACCTTGGCTCAAGCTCTTTCTGATCTAAAAAGTACAGAACCCAAGAAGAAAGGGATTGTCTTCAAAGAGCTGGGTGAAACTACAACAACAACAAAAATAACTTCACCACATGGCAATGGGAAAGGCATATTAGTAGAACCTGTGAGTAAGAAAGATCAAATCAGGCTTGATGAAGAAGCTGCTTTGAAATTACAAGCTGAATTTGATAGTGAAGAAAGGATTGATGCTGAGAAAGCAAGACTTCTATCAAAGAAAGAAGAAGCCAACATTGCATGATGTACACATGGGATGATGTATAGGGAAAGATTGATGCTGATTATCTATTGGCTATAAGACTGCAAGAAGAAGAAAGGGAAAAGTTGTCTGAGGTTGAAAAAGCTAAACTATTTGTACAACTCTTAGAGATAAGGAGAAAGCACTTTGCAGCAAAGAGATCAAAAGAGAAGAGAAAGAAACCACCAACAAAGGCTTAACAAAGAAAGATAATGTCAACTTACCTAAAGAACATGGAAGGATGGAAGCTTATCAAGTTGCAACATTTTGACTTTGAGACTATCCAAAAAAAAGTTTGACATGGCAATAAAAAGGGTAAATACATTTGTTGACTTAAAAATAGAGTTGGTGGAGGGCAGTAGAAAGAGAGCAAGAACAAAGATGGAGCAAGAGGTTACTAAGAAGCAAAAGGTGGATGATGATCAAGAAACAGCTAAGCTTAAACAGTAAATAGTGATCATACCTGATGAAGAAGAACCAAAATTGATGCTATTCCTTTAGCTTCTAAGCCTCTAAAGATTGTTGACTGGAAGATATATATATATATATATATATATATATATATATATATATATATATATATATATATATATATATAAAACAAGAAAATCTACTGGAAAATCACAAGAGCTGATGGAAATTCATAGCTGTATACTATCTTTGGTCAGATGCTTAAGAGTTTTGACAAAGAAGATTTGGACGATCTATGGAAATTGGTTAAAGCTAAGTATGGGTCAACAAGGCTAACAGAAGAGCTGCGGGGTGATCTGAAAACAATGTTTGAACCACATGTAGAAGATTCAATATGGAAAGCTCAACAAGGATATAAAGTATTGGAATGGAAGCTATATGACTCCTGTGGAGTTCATTCCATGATGATGCAGTCTATAGTGGTAAAAGGGGGAAATAGGGCATAGAGTTTTACACAAAAATACACAGATTTACACAAAGTCATATAATTCTTATAGCTTCAAGGTTTTGTAACCCTAATACTATTAGAGTATTTGTATTATTCTTAATAATATTGGAGCTTGATTGTTTGTTGAGGTACATACTTTACTGTTTCATTAAATTCTTCTAAAGATCAAAGATTAGATTCCATATAATCTTTAATACATCAAATTTTTAATACATTCATACACAGTTTCTACCATAGTTGTGTTAGATTTATGTAATATAACTAAACCTTAAACAAGCTTAAGGAATTTAATCTAAGTTCAACTGGGATTCAACAATTTGAATTTGTTGTTGCCATATTTTATTTTGAAATCTTCTTCTAACTTTATTATTATAATAACTGAGTCATTTATTATTGTTGCTATTTATTTTGTTTGTTATAGATACATATAATTGTTCTAATTCTTTTATATCGTAATGGCCTGGATTAATATATTCTAATTGATAAACGCATGTTTCAGCGTTAACGATTTGTAATTCTTGATTTAATATTTTTATACCATTCATATTCTTAGACTTAAATATCATAACATTTATTTTAATTCTTCATTATTAGTATGTGTATTAGAGGATTCTCCTCTTGTTACTGAAATTGGTTTTTCAACTTGTGGTATCCATACTAATGATATATCAAATGTTGATTTTCTACTTCTTTCAATGTATCTATTTTTTGAAAATAAGTTTGGTGTCTCAAGATTGAGTAATGGTTCAAAAATTTTATCGCTATAAATTCTATCATTTGAAAGAAGTAGAAAATCAACATTTGATATATCACAAGTATCGATACCACAATATAACTGAAGTTGCATTTTTTACTTACAAATTTGAAGCTATTGGGATTTGAGCGAAAATCTACAAAATTTAAAACAAAGGATATGTTAATATGAGAGAGAGAGAGAGAGAGAGAGACGAAATGCTGATAACTTTCATAAAAAACATGTAATTTTCTAAAATACACTCGTTCTCAATACATTGTGTTTTTAGTTATTACTTAGTTTACTAAACTAAATAGGTGAAAAATGAACTTAGTTGAAAATCATAATTTTTTGTTATTAATTTCAAATATCCTTACTTTCATGATGAATTCATATATACCCAAACTGCAATCATTGAATTTATAATCTTCTTTTTACTACAGTTAGGAAAAAATAAATAAAAAATGCACCCGGTCACTTTTAGCTCTGGTTTTTTTAAGGGTCCCAGCATAGTGGATGGTGGTCCAGGAGGACCCTTGAGGAATTACATTGTAGGGCAGTGCCCTTGCTCGAATGTCACAATTATTATTGGCTTGGCCCGTATGGAATTATAGGCCTCTAATTCGCGATCTTGAGGAACAAGTTTGGTTAGGCTTCTAAACAGCGTTTCACCTCTATAAATACAACTCTGATGTAATTGTGACACATGTACTTCATTCGATAATAGGATAATCTCTCTAATTCAGCCATAGACGTAACACGATTGCTCTGATCGTATACATGAACCAAGTAACTTCTTTGTGGAATATTGTGTTATAGACTATAGTGTTTTCATGAATCAGTTATTCTCAAGAGTCAAGAAATACTTTGGTAGCATAATAGATACGTTGAAGACTTTATTTATTTATTTATTGTTGTTGTTGTTGTTGTTGTTGTTGTTGTTGTTGTTGTTGTTGTTGTTGTTATTATTATTAAGGTAGTTATTAGCAGTTAGGATTTAACAGTTATGTTAGTTAATTATAGTTAAGGTAGTTATGACAGTTATGTGTCAAGGGACACAATGGTTAGGAATAACTGTCTATGTGTCGTTTAGTTATGTATATATACGTACAATGTTGTCTTTAAATATATCATTCAAGTATTAATAAAAAACCTTTGTTGACATAGTTTGCCCCATAAACTGTTTCATTAATTTTCACACAATTTGTCTCACATTCAATCATAGAATCATGGTTCATTACAAAAACATTATGCAACACAATTGGCTTGGTTATAGACATTGTCACAACTCATCATTTCAGGTCATTTCCCGAACTTTGGAAAAACACTATTCATAAATCACTATTCATTAAAACACTATTCATCGTTTTACTATTCATCATTTTCGAGGTCATTTTGATATTCTGAGAAACTTTTTGGGAAATTTACTATTCACTAAACACTATTCATTTCCGGAAAAGTTTTCATCATTCACATGCATTACTCATTTCATCGTAAATTTAGTTTACGGGTATTCAAATTCGCGTAACCGGATTGGTTTAGGTGCGAATTCATTTCATTAGTGCTGAGAACATTGCATACGGACTAGAGACAGTCTGCCTATCATCATAACAGCATTTTCATACTATACCACTCTCAGGATTTTCAAATTACTATATTCAGTACAATTAACGTTTTTACGTATAAGTATTTATAGTAAACGTTAACACCCGGTTTATACATGACGAATATATCTAAATATTCACACGATGGTCCCGACATATTTTTATATCCATTTTAACATCATAAAACTTATAACATTCAGTTACCCAGTATTTTGGAAATTTATTTTATTAATAACGTACGCGTACGAATATAACGACGGTTTTCGTGAAAACTAAACAATAATCACCCGATCACTCAGTAAATGTACTCAACATACTTTTAACATATTTTCAACATTATTATGACTTTATTTCATCCCGGTAAACTTCGTGAACATTTATTTCTATTAAAACCGTTACCCGATTTTAACGAATAACACGGAATAACACTTAACGCTACACTAACTTTCCTAATTAAATCAAAAACTAAGTTTTCTCCTTTGAACCCTTTGAAAAATCAGCCATGAACCCCCCTTTTTAACCCCTAGCATTAATTCCTAAGTATTTAACTAATAAACCTTATAAACCATACTTTACCAAAATCACAAAATCAAAATTCACTTTTTAGCAAGAACAATTTTCATCTCATTTCTTCTTCTTCCCTTTGCAAACCCACGACCAAACCACCATCACAAGATCAAGTGATCATTTTTCATAAAGTAAAACACAAAACTTGTTCATTTTACATGCCTAATCAAGAATCAAGCAACAAAAACACAAGAACATCAAGCATAATCATCCAATAATCATCTCATTTTATCAAGTAAGTTTTCATCTTTATTTTTTTCATGGATCATCCTATTTTTACATGTATTACATAAGTATCATGCTAAAAACCATGTACAATGAGCTATACTACCCTTTATTTTGTCTAAAATGAAACATACAAACCCTAACTTTTTAGTTATGAATCCCTTTGCTCTAATAACTTGGTTAGGAGTCCATGGCACCCTAAGAAGGTGTATGGTAGGATTAGATTAGCTATGTGGTGATTACAAGAGGTTTGGTGATGGTAGAAATTAGTTTTAGACCTTGAAAACTTGATTTGGAACATATTTTAGACATGCTGTCCCATTTTGTAAAAATCTGGAAAATCAGTAAACACCAAGGAAACTTTGGCAAAATTTTTAGAAAATACTTTTAAAAACGAATCCGTAGGCGAAAGAACGGATTAAAAAGAGCTTATAACGAAGAAGTTATGATTTTTGCAAGATTGTTGACGAAATGTATTTTCTGGAAATTTGTTTGCTGTTGGACGTTTTTCATGGTACAAAAAGAGACTTTAGACGTAACCCGGAGGAGCCGAGCTTTCCAAAATATATTACTACATACTAAGACGTAACCGTAGACATAAAGAACAAGTAAAACGGACAAGAAACGACAAAGATATTCACGTTTGAATATCGGCTAAAACCACTTTATATTTGACAGCTTTTATTAAATTTGGCGCAAAAACTACGAAGTACATTTTTGAGCTAGAAGTAATATTAAGAACCAAGCTTTATAACTAATGTAGTATTAGTTATTACGAGTATGTTTTCATCATTTCAAGGATTTCAACTCGAGTATTTCAACGCTAACATGGAAACTTACGATATATATATATAAGTATATATATATTACAACTAGCTATTTATATTTTCTAATAGCAATATTTTACAAATTCTTGGATTATATATTTTTGACAACACAAGTGTTTTTACAAAGACTAGAGTGGTATAGAAACATGAGCATGGACATTCATAACATCATTTGGTGATCTAAATGAGAACATTCATCATTCATTCTAGGTTGCGGCAGTTAACCGATCATTGTTGTTCACTTCATTTCATTTCAAGTATCATTACTTCGAGGTGAGTCATAGCCCCTACTCTTTTAATTGTTTTATCAACTCTTTGGGGGAGATACATGCTACTACTTGCTTACTTGTACAGATTCACATAACATTTATACTTGGAAACATTATACTTGATTACATTATACTTGTTGTCATACAATCGTGATTGTACTATACTTAACTGTGTTATACTAAACTGTGATGGTGTACTCTTGATACTTCCAATGGCCCCAGATTAAGTTGCTGGGCACAACCATGGATACATACATACATACTTCCAATGGCCCCAGATTTAGTTCTGGGCACAACCATGGAGACATATATACTTCCAATGGCCCCAGATTAAGTTGCTGGGCACAACCATGGAGATATACATACTCAAGTGAGGTCTTCGGAGATGAAGTGTAGACTCACTACTAATCGCTTAACTGTTGTTATGAACTTATACATATTTTAATCATACTATTTTGTAGCAGTGGGTTGTGAACACACAGGTTACAAGTCTCTTATGACGGGACTTGTAACTGAGTGGATTTACGATGCCTTTGCTGTGTGAACATTCTTTATAGACTTTTCAACTGTATTAAGACAAACTCTATGAACTCACCAACCTTTGTGTTGACACTTTTAAGCATGTTTATCTCAGGTTAGAAAGGCGATAGCAGGTGTGTGGAGCTGAGAGTCTTAGGGCATGCTTTTGGAGACTTTCACTTTTATCGTTTACCATTCGATACACTTTAAAACTTATGCATTATTCTACTTTGGGATCTTTGTTTGTAAACTATGACTTTTATCTATTCGAATGGTAACTTTTCAAAAACGTCTCATTTAGAGTTCGTTTTCTATATCTTGTACTTTGTGCCCTGAAGTAGCATCCCAATGACACAGTCTTCCGCTGCGGTATTTTGGGGGTGTTACAGATTGGTACCAGAGCCTTGGTTATAGAGAACTAGGTTGTTTTAGAGTCTAGACTATAACTACATACATGTAGACTCTCCTCCCTATCGCCTTGCACTTTACATATACATACGCTTGCTGGTTATTTATTTTTAGACCTACGCTATTAGATACTTTGTAGAAACCGTTAGAAACTAGACTTCCCGGTGACTTTAACACTTAAGGGAGAATCCTTTGTTCCTTTGTACTAAGCGTGACGTTCCCTAGATGCCCATTTAAGTAACGTCTACCACTGAGATATGTGTGCCTGGTGATATGTACACTTGTGAAAGGAAACATTTATAATTATGGTGGCCAACATAATTATAAGTGCTTCACGACACACGTGGATATATGACTATGCAGATGTAGATCAGTGTTGGCACAACTTAGGAAACAACTGGTGGCACGGTATTATATATGAGGATGTGAAGTATAGACTTTGGATAATCAACGGTTTTCCCTCATCTCTGACGTTCACTAAATGTCCTCCCTCTCAGGAAATCATGGCACCAAAGAGAGTGACTCGTAGCTCTGTTCGAGGAGGCGCAACACCAAGGGGTGGAAGGACTGGTGGACGTGGAGGTAGAGGAGGTAGAGGAGCTGCTCATGACACTAGTAACCCAAGTAACGATGGTGGAAGAACTGGTGGACGTGGAGGTAGAGGAAGTGGTCACGGTGTTGAAAACAATGATAACAACGACGGTGGAAATACTGATTTTGAAGCCATCATCGCTCGACAACTTGAAAACTTTCTCCCTACTATTGTCACTCAAGTTGGCGATCATATGAATAATTTGGCAAACCACGAAAGCGGAATTAACAACACCAATGGTATAGGCCAGAATGGTAATGGCAACAACATCATTAGGACTGGATGTACGTATAAGGAATTTACGTCATGCAAGCCAATTGATTTCAATGGTGTAGGAGGCGCGTTGGCGTATACTCGATGGGTTGAAAAGATGGAGACGGTGATTGACATTAGTAACTGTGCAGCACATCAAATGGTGAAGTATTCCATGTGCTTACTATCAGGAAAGGCATTGACATGGTGGAATACGCAGATTCAAGCTAGGGGTAGAGCGGCAGCTGTAGGTATGACATGGGACGATTTTAAGGCATTATTGAAAGAGGAATACTGCCCGGATAACGAGATGCAGAAGCTGGAGGATGAACTCTATCATCACTCTATGATAGGGGCTGGACATGCAGCCTACACAGATCGATTCCATGAATTAGCCAGACTAGTTCCACACCTAGTTACCCCTGAGTCCAAGAGGATCGAGAGGTACATATATGGTCTTGTCCCAGAAATTCGTGGGACTGTGAAAACAACTGAGCCTTCTACAATTCAGAGTGCAATATTGAGAGCAGGGACTCTGACAGATGAGATGGTTAGAAATGGAAGCTTGAGGGACAGTGATAAAAGGAAGGGAACAAGCGAGTCGAACAAGCAGACTGACAACAAAAGGGCAAGGACCTTTGCGGCGACTAATTCGGGTCAGAGAGAGTATTTAGGCCAGCATCCTAAATGTACGAAATGTAATTTTCATCACCAAAAGACTGTGCCCTGCCGTGTGTGTGCTAATTGCAGACAGTCTGGTCATTATGCAAACCAGTGTAGAGAACCAGTGAACCAAAAGACATGCTATGAGTGTAACAGCCCGGATCACTTTCGGAACACCTGTCCTAAATTGAAAAGGAATCTTAACCAAGGGGGCAATCGTCCAAACTTAGCAGCAGCAATTGAAGGGCCACGAGATGAGGCCAATGAGATTCCACCCGCAATTGGCAGAGCTTACTTCTTAGGAAATCCTATCACCCAACATGTCCGCGGTAGCACATCGGGTACATTCTCTTGAACAACTATCGCATTGTAGTAGCACTTAAGTCTTAATATAGGACCTATACACAACATTGACTAATCTGAGACCTAGCAGCATTAACCTTAGTCACCCTAACATTAGAAATTTGATTAGTGTAAGCAATTCCAAAGTCGAGCCAATCTTTCAAAAGATCTTTTTCAAGGATGTTGAATCCAGACCTTGATTTTTAGCTTGGTTCTAGTGACTGTTCTTGTTTGATTGGGTTGCGAAAATCGAGCTAAAAGTTAAAGTCATCACTCAAACCGATTTAGCTTAATCTCATGACTGTTCTTGTTTGATTGGGTTGTGGGCTTAAGTGAAAATCGGTTACCTAAATGATTAACCTAAAGGAGGTCTTTTGAGGACTATGCTCGGGATTGGGAAGGTTTGCCTCATCAAGTCTGACCACGAGAACGTACCTAGTTGGATAGAAACCCACATACATAAGCTTTGACACATTTAACTGATTAACATTAACTGAACTTCGGGACGAAGTTCCTTTTAGAGGGGAAGACTGTCACAACTCATCATTTCAGGTCATTTCCCGAACTTTGGGAAAACACTATTCATAAATCACTATTCATTAAAACACTATTCATCGTTTTACTATTCATCATTTTCGAGGTCATTTTGATATTCTGAGAAACTTTTTGGGAAATTTACTATTCACTAAACACTATTCATTTCCGGAAAAGTTTTCATCATTCACATGCATTACTCATTTCATCGTAAATTTAGTTTACGGGTATTCAAATTCGCGTAACCGGATTGGTTTAGGTGCGAATTCATTTCATTAGTGCTGAGAACATTGCATATGGACTAGAGACAGTCTGCCTATCATCATAACAGCATTTTCATACTATACCACTCTCAGGATTTTCAAATTACTATATTCAGTACAATTAACGTTTTTACGTATAAGTATTTATAGTAAACGTTAACACCCGGTTTATACATGACGAATATATCTAAATATTCACACGATGGTCCCGACATATTTTTATATCCATTTTAACATCATAAAACTTATAACATTCAGTTACCCAGTATTTTGGAAATTTATTTTATTAATAACGTACGCGTACGAATATAACGACGGTTTTCGTGAAAACTAAACAATAATCACCCGATCACTCAGTAAATGTACTCAACATACTTTTAACATATTTTCAACATTATTATGACTTTATTTCATCCCGGTAAACTTCGTGAACATTTATTTCTATTAAAACCGTTACCCGATTTTAACGAATAACACGGAATAACACTTAACGCTACACTAACTTTCCTAATTAAATCAAAAACTAAGTTTTCTCCTTTGAACCCTTTGAAAAATCAGCCATGAACCCCCCTTTTTAACCCCTAGCATTAATTCCTAAGTATTTAACTAATAAACCTTATAAACCATACTTTACCAAAATCACAAAATCAAAATTCACTTTTTAGCAAGAACAATTTTCATCTCATTTCTTCTTCTTCCCTTTGCAAACCCACGACCAAACCACCATCACAAGATCAAGTGATCATTTTTCATAAAGTAAAACACAAAACTTGTTCATTTTACATGCCTAATCAAGAATCAAGCAACAAAAACACAAGAACATCAAGCATAATCATCCAATAATCATCTCATTTTATCAAGTAAGTTTTCATCTTTATTTTTTTCATGGATCATCCTATTTTTACATGTATTACATAAGTATCATGCTAAAAACCATGTACAATGAGCTATACTACCCTTTATTTTGTCTAAAATGAAACATACAAACCCTAACTTTTTAGTTATGAATCCCTTTGCTCTAATAACTTGGTTAGGAGTCCATGGCACCCTAAGAAGGTGTATGGTAGGATTAGATTAGCTATGTGGTGATTACAAGAGGTTTGGTGATGGTAGAAATTAGTTTTAGACCTTGAAAACTTGATTTGGAACATATTTTAGACATGCTGTCCCATTTTGTAAAAATCTGGAAAATCAGTAAACACCAAGGAAACTTTGGCAAAATTTTTAGAAAATACTTTTAAAAACGAATCCGTAGGCGAAAGAACGGATTAAAAAGAGCTTATAACGAAGAAGTTATGATTTTTGCAAGATTGTTGACGAAATGTATTTTCTGGAAATTTGTTTGCTGTTGGACGTTTTTCATGGTACAAAAAGAGACTTTAGACGTAACCCGGAGGAGCCGAGCTTTCCAAAATATATTACTACATACTAAGACGTAACCGTAGACATAAAGAACAAGTAAAACGGACAAGAAACGACAAAGATATTCACGTTTGAATATCGGCTAAAACCACTTTATATTTGACAGCTTTTATTAAATTTGGCGCAAAAACTACGAAGTACATTTTTGAGCTAGAAGTAATATTAAGAACCAAGCTTTATAACTAATGTAGTATTAGTTATTACGAGTATGTTTTCATCATTTCAAGGATTTCAACTCGAGTATTTCAACGCTAACATGGAAACTTACGATATATATATATAAGTATATATATATTACAACTAGCTATTTATATTTTCTAATAGCAATATTTTACAAATTCTTGGATTATATATTTTTGACAACACAAGTGTTTTTACAAAGACTAGAGTGGTATAGAAACATGAGCATGGACATTCATAACATCATTTGGTGATCTAAATGAGAACATTCATCATTCATTCTAGGTTGCGGCAGTTAACCGATCATTGTTGTTCACTTCATTTCATTTCAAGTATCATTACTTCGAGGTGAGTCATAGCCCCTACTCTTTTAATTGTTTTATCAACTCTTTGGGGGAGATACATGCTACTACTTGCTTACTTGTACAGATTCACATAACATTTATACTTGGAAACATTATACTTGATTACATTATACTTGTTGTCATACAATCGTGATTGTACTATACTTAACTGTGTTATACTAAACTGTGATGGTGTACTCTTGATACTTCCAATGGCCCCAGATTAAGTTGCTGGGCACAACCATGGATACATACATACATACTTCCAATGGCCCCAGATTTAGTTCTGGGCACAACCATGGAGACATATATACTTCCAATGGCCCCAGATTAAGTTGCTGGGCACAACCATGGAGATATACATACTCAAGTGAGGTCTTCGGAGATGAAGTGTAGACTCACTACTAATCGCTTAACTGTTGTTATGAACTTATACATATTTTAATCATACTATTTTGTAGCAGTGGGTTGTGAACACACAGGTTACAAGTCTCTTATGACGGGACTTGTAACTGAGTGGATTTACGATGCCTTTGCTGTGTGAACATTCTTTATAGACTTTTCAACTGTATTAAGACAAACTCTATGAACTCACCAACCTTTGTGTTGACACTTTTAAGCATGTTTATCTCAGGTTAGAAAGGCGATAGCAGGTGTGTGGAGCTGAGAGTCTTAGGGCATGCTTTTGGAGACTTTCACTTTTATCGTTTACCATTCGATACACTTTAAAACTTATGCATTATTCTACTTTGGGATCTTTGTTTGTAAACTATGACTTTTATCTATTCGAATGGTAACTTTTCAAAAATGTCTCATTTAGAGTTCGTTTTCTATATCTTGTACTTTGTGCCCTGAAGTAGCATCCCAATGACACAGTCTTCCGCTGCGGTATTTTGGGGGTGTTACAGACATGTGCAAAAGTGGTATAAGAGCCACGACTCAAATCCTTGGGAGAAGCCAATACACAAACATGATCAGGGAATACACACAAGGAGATATTTGCAGAGAGAGACACAAAAGAGGCTATTTCCATGGAATAGTAGAAAGAAAATCTTATCTCCAAAAACTAAGGAGATGTTGGTGAAAAAGGTGAAAGAAATTTAGGCTTTTAATGCTTCAAGGATGCCTGCAAATCCAAAGATCATGGGAAGAAAATTGCAAGTACTCAGAAGGATAGAAGAGCAAAGTGCTACATATGTAGAGAAAGAGGACATGTTTTCTGGACATGTGATGTGTCATTGTATAGGTGATTGTTCCTTATCAAGTTTTAATATTTATATTTTGCCGACTTAACCTATAACAACACTAACGGGCAGTGTACCCGATCAATGTAGCCTAGTTGGTAAGTAGGATGTCGATCACTAAGAGTAAGATTTCTAAAATACTAATTCTAAAGGTATTCGACTCTACTAAATTAACCTAAACTAAAGCAAAGGGGGGTTCAGCTTGAGAGACTGGCACGAGTTTGGTTTTATGCTAAACTAATTAAACTAACAAACAATAGAAGCTTGAATATATCAAATATAAGAAGAACGTGTTAACCAAGTTTAGTCATATATGATTAAGTTCTGATAAGTTCCTAAGACATGTAGCGATGGTGCTCAAGACTAGGCGCGATCAATCCTACCTCTAGTTTCCCTAGAGTCGAGATTCCATTATAATTAATCCTGTCACAACTAATAGGAACCCGTATAAAGCTGCTTAATAATTACTATGTTTATGATTAAGTAGCTTGTCACTTGTTTTATTGCTAGTTTTATATGAAGTGTATTGTAATCTGGTCTTTCTCATTGGATCGCAGTATATCGGTGAGTAAACCCTTAATGATCACTTATGTCTATCCTACTTATCTAAAGACGTTAGGTTAAATAGGCGTGGGGTGGATATGTCAATTCAGTCCACGGGCTCAGCTAGACACAGAGGTTATCAAAGCACTAATATAAGTCACCAAAGACCTCAACATATAAACTTTAATTAATGGGGAAGTAATATTAAGGGGACTGTACGATGTTCCGTATTCACATATCACAAGCCCATCTATCCTGATGAATTAAAGCTTACTAATAGAATAAAACAAAACTACTTAACATAAGTAATTAAAACGAAGACTGAGCAACCAATCGAATTAGAAACAAATCAAAACATCAAATAGCCGATACGGCGCATCGGATTGTAATCTTTGACTTCTTCTTTAAGCTTCTAATCTTCACTTGATCTCTTGAATTCTTGGTAAGGATTGTATATAGCCGATACGGCGCATCGGATTGGTCCGATGCGGCGTATCAAGGTAACTTCGCGTGGGGTCCAAGATTATTATATTCTAGAATATTCGTACACCGCCTTTAGATGCGGCGTATCTTCAATCTCTTATGCGGCGCTTGTTCTTCTGTATCTTGGATCATCTTTTGGTGAAGTCTTAAGATTGATAAGACGTATGTCTGGAATGTAATACGGCGTATCCTTCGTCAGTTCAGTAGACTTTTCCATATTGATCCATTTTGCTCCAATTTACGTCCAAAATAGCCAACTTTCACTAAATGCTTGTTTATAACTGAGAATTACAAAAGTAAGCGATTAAGTATCGATTATCATATAACATAATATAAAACAAGCGAATAACATAGGATAAATGATGTCAATAAAATGTACTTATTTAATGTCATCAACATGTCAAAACAAGAAGAAGATTGCCAGGGTTCAATTGCAAACGAAATCAGTGGAAAGCACAAACAAAAGTGATGTAGAGAAGGTCAAGTATCCAGAGAAGATTCATGTAATCACTGATTACATGATAGAGGGCACAAATGATGCAACTTGGGATAAAGTGTGGTATGTAAGCAGTGCTTACAAACACTATATGTGTCCAACAAGACTGTTATTCAAGAAATTGAAGTACAAGTTCAAGATGATTGGAAAGGAAGAGACTGAGAAGAAATTCATTTTCTCTTATGGTGTTGGTGATGTCACTGTCGAAGCAAAAGATGGAAACATGGTGATACCACATGTTCAATATACCCTAGAAGTCACTTTAAACATTCTCAGCATTGATCAACTTGAAGAACAAGGATATATTGTGAAGTACAACAATAACAGGTGTACTTTACACTATATGTTTGATGAGAAGAAGCAAGGAACAGAAGTTTCACAAGAAAAAGATATCAATGAAGAAGATGGATCAAAAGATGTTGTCATTGAACACAAAAAATTTCTAGATGAATATTTTGAATCCATAGACCCAAAAGAAGAATGTTCATTGGTGAATGGGTTGGAAGACTTGAAATGGGACAAAAATGACATTCATGATTATGTGGATGAGGAGTACATTAGTTGGAATGGTTCACTATATGCATTAAAATAAATTCATTTGCTAGGTTCTTATCCTTTTTAAATCTGTTAAAAAAGGATAACATGGTGTACAAGCATTGTGACATTTTCAGTAAGAAGTATGTAGAGATGTTGAAGTGGTTTTATCTAGTTTATCTGAATTATGATATGCTAGAAAAGATACCACCAGTTATAGGGGTGATGGAAATCAATTTGCTTAGTCTGCATAAGATATTTGATAACCTTGGAGGCTATCTGTGTGTTACACTTGGTGACAAATGGAAGACAATTGCAAACTTACAAGGCCTGACAAAGGATGATGGAGAAGCAGTGAAAGATTGCTACAAAAGTTCATTGACATGGTGCAAGTATATTATGAAACAACAAAGATGCCTTGGTATGAGAAGCCTAAGGAAGATGTTGTTGAGAGCAGTGCTAATGCTAGGTTAAAAGATCCATAAGGCAAAGAAAAGGATGATGCTGGAAGAGAGGAGTCACTAGATGGAAGACATGAACAAGACAACAGAGTTTGGGGTCAGGTTAGAAAGCAATGTGGAGAAAGAAGCAGAGGAAGGCAGCACCACAGATAGCAATGACTTTGTTGTCATTGTTTAAAGATTAGAAAGAAAATCACTCAGTAGATTGTTTGACATTAATGAATTAGGGGGGAGATGTTGACCACTTAATCTCATTAGATGTCAAAGTTCAATATGTAATCAATATATACTTAGTATAAATATGTTATGGGTCTAATTGCTGTTGGATTTAGTGTCCAAGGTCATAACTAATTGGTAAGACTATCGTTAAAAGTAGAGTCCTTTTTGGGTCGCCCTCAGTAAACCGTAAAAGAGAAAATGATTCAAATAATAGGTTACGGCATAACCACGTTTTGATGTTATGTCATAACAAGGTATTTGGCATTTTTTGGAAATGTCCCACATCGCTCTAAAAGGTAAACCAAACTCCTACTCTTTCCTTATAAATATAAGGAGCATGCCAAGGCTTTCAATTGCTCATTCCCTTCTTCTCATTCTTACTTCTTATAAGAGTCTTTCGTGTATCGGGACCTTAGGAGTTCGAATAGATTTTCTCTTTGGTTCGTGGGTGTGAGCTATTAGAGGTACTCTCATTTGGGTACTCGCCTCCAAGTTCGACCAAGGTGGTCCGTGTGAGAAATTCGACTTTCTCAAAGGTTAGTAATTTTTTTATTACTTATTTAATTATTTATTTCTTTTAAGTTGCTTTTAGTTAATTAGGTTTAGATCCTTTAGGGTTTAGTTCCCTTCTTGCCCTAGATTATTATTATTTACGCTGTGTATTAATCTAATTGGGAATAGAAAACCCATCAGTGGCATCAGAGCTTTAGCCTAATTCTATTAGCACTTAAAAAGTAAATTGTTAACATGTGATAAGTGTAAATAATAATTGTATATTATATTATTGTCTTTTGATCATTGAATGTTAATATCAATTTACATTTTGAACCTTATATTTTAAAATGTTTAAAATAGAACCTTAAAGTTTAAAATGTTTCATTTTTAACCTTATATTTTAAAATGTTTAAAATAGAACCCTAAAGTTTAAAATGTTTCATTTTGAACCTTATATTTTAAAATGTTTAAAATAGAACAAATGTTTAAAAGAAACCTTATATATATTATAATTGTTATATTATTTGAAACTACTAAAACAAAATTCCCGTTTTAGATATATAGAAAATGTGAATAGTATGCTAACCCATGAAAACCGCACATCTATCATATGGGCTATTAATGGAGCGTGTGTGGTTTACCGGCACCCTAATAAGAGAACATAAGTGAAAGGTGATGTGGGTCTCGCGATTCTCGGGCTGACTCGAGCCGGGTACCACGCGGGTTTTGCATGGTTAAATTCAGTATCTTATTCATGATCCTCGGCATCCCAGTCATGAATTGTAGATAAGCATATACGAGATTAACATGCCATTGATCAGAATCAATGAATCTCAAAAGAACTAGGAATTTCCTAGAGAATGAAATTGACAAAGACATTGTCTACCTAAAATAATTTCGTGATGTGATTACGGCAACCCTCTTCATAAAATGAATCTAAAATATGGATCCTAGCCTTAATATAAAATTGAGTAATTGATTAAGGAATATTCATTCTAAACTAAAATTATTTTATCTTATAGATGTCTACTGAAAATGGTGTCAATCCTCCCGTTCCCAATCCCTCACATAACCCAAACTTCTCATTACTCTCAGTTCTTGGGAGGGAAAGACTCACCGGTCCTAACTATATGGACTGGATGCGAAACCTTAGGTTCACCCTAAGGTACGAGAACAAAGAGTATGTTCTCGATGAGCAAATTCCCAAAATTGATGATGATTCAACCCAAGAAGAGATTGAAGCTCACTGAAAGCACTATAATGATGCAAACAAAGTGTCATGCATCATGGCATCGTCCATGAGCCCTGAACTGCAAAAGACTTTTGAGAACACTTGGGCTTATGAGATAAACCAACAGCTCAAAGAAATGTTTCAGGCAAAGGCAAGCAAAGAACGCCTTGATGTTGTTAAATCCCTCATGGCTTGCAAACCAAAACCTGGAGCCTCTATTTATGCTTTTGTCTTAGAGATGAAAGGGTACTTTGACAGATTGGGATCTCTGAACATGGTATTCGATACTGAGCTTTCTATCAACATAATCCTATCTGTTCTGCCAGATGATTACAATCAGTTTGTGCCCTCGTATCAAATGAACGGGAAAGAGACCTCAATAATGGAACTCCATAGCTTGTTGCAAACCGCTGAGCAAGGGATCAAGAAGATTGATATGCCCTCTACTTCAGCGGCTCCTGTGTTGACTGTTGGTCATAATGCAAAGAAAAGAAAGACTTCTCATTCCAACTGGAAAGGAAAGGCCACAAAAGGAAAGTCCGATCATGGGTATAAGAGAAAGGCTGAATCTGATATTGCACCGACAAGTGATCCAAAGGAAGCAGTGTGCTTCTACTGCAACACAAAGGGACATTCGAAGCGTAGCTGCCCAAAATATCTGAAGGACCTCAAAGATGGAAAGGTCGAAAAGGGTAGTCACTCAGGTATGTTTATGATCGAACTCCACAATACTACAACTTCTGATTCGTGGGTCTTGGATACAGGGTGTGGTACTCACATTTGCACTGTATTCCAGGGTCTAAAGGAAAGTAAGAAGTTGAAGCATGGAGAGCTCAACTTAGCCATGGGGAACAGGAAAATCACACCTGTGACGAAGATTGGAAAGTACGAGCTCATGCTAAAGTCTGGAGTTAGGATAAATTTAAATAATTGTTGTTATTCGTCAGAAATGACAAGAAACATTATTTCATTCCATGTTTTGTTTAAGGAAGGTTATCAATTTTCATTTGACAATGAGAATGGAGATATTTTGGTTTATTCAAATGGTTGTTTTATATTTAAAGCTTCTCCTTGCAAAGGCATATATGAAACTGTTGAATGTATTAGTGATAATGGCAATGTGATTTTAAATGTTGGTTCGTCTAATGAGCTTGATAAATCAAAATTGTGGCATTCTCGTCTTGGGCACATAAACAAGAAACGCATCGCCCCACTCCAAAAGGATGGAGTGTTGGAATCATTCGACTTCAAATCGGATGATGTATGCGAGTCTTGCTTATTGGGAAAGATGACTAAATCACCATTCACAGGAACATGTGAAAGAGGTGAAGGATTATTGGACTTAGTACACACGGATGTGTGTGGACCATTCCGATCAAATACAAAAGATGGAAATCGCTACTACGTTACATTTACTGATGATTTCAGTTGATATGGATATGTTTATCTGATTAAACATAAGTCGGATACTTTTGAAGTATTCAAAAGGTTTCAAAACGAAGTAGAGAACCAACTGGGCAGAAAGATAAAGGTACTCCGATCCGATAGGGGAGGAGAATACCTTAGTATCGAATTTTTCGATCATCTTAAAAACTGTGGTATAGTTTCACAGTTAACTCCTCCTAGAACACAACAACTAAATGGAGTTGCGGAGAGGAGAAATAGAACCCTGTTAGACATGGTTCGATCTATGATGTGTCGAGCAACACTTCCAATAAGCTTCTGGGGTTACGCATTAGAAACAGCTGCCCATATCTTAAATCTTGTACCCACTAAGAAGGTTTCGAAGACACCTTTTGAGATGTGGAAGGGAAAACGTCCTTCCCTTGGGCACATCAAAATCTGGGGTTGTGAGGTTTTCATTAGACGAGAAGCTCAGGACAAACTAGAAGCCAGATCCGAAAAGTGTCTTTTCGTCGGTTATCCTAAAGAGTCATTTGGATATCTGTTTTACAGACCCAAGGATAATGTGGTGTTTATAGCTCGAAGAGGAACGTTCCTCGAGAGAGAAATGATCTCCAAAGAGGACAGTCGGAGTAAAATTGACCTTGAAGTAATTCAATATTCTGCCGATGAAGAACCTATAGTAAACACTGACACTCAACAAGAGGTGGTGACACCTGATGATATATCCTTACCCATTCGCAGAACAAGTAGTAGAGTAAGCAAGCCTTCTCAGGATCCTCAATTCTATTATGGTTTCCATATTGAAGAGGACAAGATTAGTGATAGTACACTAAGTGAGTTGGATGAGCCTGCCAACTACAAGGAAGCGATGGTAAGCCCTGAGGCTGCTAAATGGAAAGAAGCTATGAAAAGCGAGATTCAGTCTATGTATGACAACCAAATTTGGAATTTGGTTGACACTACACTCGGTCTTAAGATTGTGAGATATAAGTGGATCTTCAAGAAGAAGACGGACATGGATGGGAAAGTACACACTTATAAAGCTAGGTTGGTGGTGAAGGGTTATACTCAAACCCACGGGATTGATTATGAGGAAACCTTCTCACCAGTAGCTAAAATAAAGTCAATTAGGATAATGCTTGCCATAGCTGCATTTCATGATTATGAAATATGGCAGATGGATGTCAAGACCGCTTTCCTTAACGGAAAGCTAACAGAGGATGTGTTTATGGCACAACCAGAAGGTTTTGAAAATGCAAAGTATCCTAAAAGAGTGTGCAAGCTTCAAAAGGCCATTTATGGACTTAAACAGGCATCTCGTAGCTGGAATCTCTGCTTCCATGAGAAAGTCACACAGTTTGGATTTTCTAGAAGTGAAGACGAGTCCTGTATATATATCAAAGTTAGTGGGAGTATTGTAGTCTTCCTGGTATTATATGTGGATGATATACTACTCATAGGAAACGATATCCCAACATTACAAAGTGTAAAAGAATGGTTGGGGAAATGTTTCTCTATGAAAGATTTGGGAGATGCAGCATATATTCTGGGTATAAAGATTTACAGAGATAGGTCAAAGCGTCTTATAGGACTTAGCCAGGACACGTACTTAGATAAAATTTTGAAAAGATTCAAAATGGAGAATTCTAAGAAAGGGAATCTACCCTTACATCATGGCATAAAGATTAGTAAGGATCTATGTCCGAAAACTAATGAAGAACTGGACAGAATGAGTCGAGTCCCATATGCCTCGGCTATAGGATCGATCATGTATGCCATGACGTGTACAAGGCCTGATGTCTCCTTTGCTTTGAGCATGGTGAGTCGACATCAGCAGAATCCTGGTGAAGGTCATTGGACAACTGTAAAGAACATTCTTAAGTATTTAAGAAATACTAAAGACAGGTTCTTAGTTTATGGTGGAGAAGAAGAAATCAGAGTGACTGGTTATAGTGATGCAAGTTTCCAAACAGATAAAGATGATAGTCGTTCACAGTCTGGTTGGGTATTTTTGCTAAATGGGGGAGCAGTGACGTGGAAAAGTTCAAAGCAAGATACAGTGGCAGACTCCACATGCGAGTCTGAGTATATTGCAGCTTGTAAGGCTTCAAAGGAAGCTATTTGGATGAAGAATTTCATTGGAGATCTTGGAGTTGTTCCAACTGTACAAGACCCTATTGAGATATTCTGTGATAATGAGAGTGCAGTCGCCTTGACTAAAGAACCCAAGGATCACGGAAAGTCAAAACACATTGAAAGGAAATACCATTTTGTTTAAAGAAAGGTAGAAGAAGGACACGTGATTGTGAAAGACATACGATCAGAGGATAATCTAGCTGATCCATTCACAAAGGCATTGGCTAAGTCCAAACACGATGAACATGCATGGAGCATAGGATTGAAAGATAAAATAAAGTTTTAGTTGTTAGTTTGAGTTTGAAACATTATAAACAATGATTGAAATCGTAATAGATTTGGTGATTAAATAATGGAGATTTGTTTATTTGCAAGTGTGCTACCATTTACTATTGTTTATCATTGTGTTTCATTTTTGCATGTTTAGAATCCACTTCCTGAGTACTTAGTTTGCTCAAACCTCCTCAGTCGTTCAAACTACTGGAAGTAAGTTTTGATTTAAGACTATCATGGAGTGTTAGTAGATTGTCTATAAAGATTAGACATAGCATAGAGAATGCTGCAACACTCATGAGTACTTAATGGGAATTAAGTATAGGACAAACCCGTACTTAGAGAGATTACTTCATGGATTGAGATCACGAGTAATTCTAAGATGATAATATCCTCTATTCTTAAAATGGAGATACATCGAGTATCTAGTTTTCAAGTCTGTTATACTTTAGTTTATTCAAACGCTGTGCGTAAATGCCAGTTATAAAGGGTATGCTAGGTATGACATGATAAGTTAACTAGTTCTATGTATTCAAAGTTTATTTGTTCCTTTCGCCTAAAAGGGAAAGCGATATCAATGGGCCCCTCGATGATTAAACATTGACTTAAATGTGCTAGGCCTAGCCGGGACTAAATTGATGTGTTCAATTCAGTAGTCTCATATAGTCAAATAATCGGAAATCGAGAAACATAATGTTGAACCTGGAGATTGATTAAAATCCATGTCTCAGGTTCATATGATATCAGTAGAACAAAGGAATAGTTGATCGCTTATCTAAGGGCTGACTCTAAGATATGATTCAGAGTTCGGCAGTTGCATTGGATGGCACTCTCTGCTTAGTTAATCAGGATAGACTTAGACCAATTTTATAGTTGATGACTTGTCCAAGTGGGAGACTGTTGGATTTAGTGTCCAAGGTCATAACTAATTGGTAAGACTATCGTTAAAAGTAGAGTCCTTTTTGGGTCGCCCTCAGTGAACCGTAAAAGAGAAAATGATTCAAATAATAGGTTACGGCATAACCACGTTTTGATGTTATGTCATAACAAGGTATTTGGTATTTTTTGGAAATGTCCCACATCGCTCCAAAGGGTAAACCAAACTCCTACTCTTTCCTTATAAATATAAGGAGCATGCCAAGGCTTTCAATTGCTCATTCCCTTCTTCTCATTCTTACTTCTTATAAGAGTCTTTCGTGTATCGGGACCTTAGGAGTTCGAATAGATTTTCTCTTTGGTTCGTGGGTGTGAGCTATTAGAGGTACTCTCATTTGGGTACTCGCCTCCAAGTTCGACCAAGGTGGTCCGTGTGAGAAATTCGACTTTCTCAAAGGTTAGTAATTTTCTTATTACTTATTTATTTCTTTTAAGTTGTTTTTAGTTAATTAGGTTTAGATCCTTTAGGGTTTAGTTCCCTTCTTGTCCTAGATTATTATTATTTCCGCTGCGTATTAATCTAGTTGGGAATAGAAAACCCATCAATTGCAGGGCTGCAATGGGTTGAACTTGGGTAAAAAACAATTAACCCAAACACCCATTATTAGCAATTAGGATTTAACTGTTATGTTAGTTAATAAGAGTTAAGGTAGTTATGACAGTTATGTGTCAAGGGACACAATGGTTAGGAATAAATGTCTATGTGTCGTTTAGTTATGTATATATATGTACAATGTTGTCTATAAACATATCATTCAAGTAACAATAAAAAACTTTTGTTTACATACTTTGTCTCATACACTGTTTCATTAATTTGCATACAATTTGTCTCACATTCAATCACAGAATCATGGTTCATTACAAAAACATTATGCAACACAATTTGCTTGGTTATATACCTGTGCAAAATTATTATTATTATTATTATTATTATTATTATTATTATTATATTTTTTTTCTTCTGAACTAAAGGTTAATTTTTGAAGACTTGTAAATCTAGCTATACGTTGAAGACATGTAAAACCTTTGCAATAAGCATTATGTTTCCCTCCAAATACTACGGAGTACAAGTTTAACGAGGATCTTGTAAGAGAGGTTTTAAAGGATAAAGAATCCTATTTCATACTCTTAGTTAATCCAAAATTTACATATTTACAGATATAAGATCATTTGAGGAGCAAACCTTTTTTTAGGACTAATCTCCACCCTCCATTTTTTCTCAATCTTTATTTGATCTAATAGATGAAATTAATCTCAACAATTTAAAAAACCCACTTTCATCAATTTTTTTTTCAAATATTAATATCTTTCAAACCGTTAATCGTCAAGCGAAAAAAATATACCGTTACGACGAGCATTTAATTATCTTTCTATAGATAGGCTATTTGATATATTTTCGACAATTTTTTTTTTCGTTTTTTTCACGTTTTTTTCGTGCCCAAAAAAATCATATATGATATTACATATCATATCATATGTGACATGTAATATCATATATGACTTTTTCGGCCACGAAAAAAAACATAAAAAAAACGAAGAAAATTTTTTTTCGAAAATATATCAAATTGCCTATCTATAGAAAGATAATTAAATGCTCGTCGCGATGGTGTAATTATTTTCGCTTAACGATTTAAGAGATATTTAAATTATAAAAAATGAGTGAAATATTAAAATGCTTTTAATTTCAACCATTGATTTCTTTTTAGATGGATGGTGGGGATGAGTCCCTTGACATGTAAAAAAAGTTTGGTATTTAATATAGGATTTTGCTACATCCACATAAAATCGCTACAAAAAACTCCCACTCCCTGACGTGACGTGTCAGCTGGTGATTGGTTTTTTGTGGGTTCCACATCCCACTAAAAACCAATCACTCGCTGACACGTCAGCGAGTACGAGTTTTTTGTGAGAATTTTATGTGGATGTAGCATACATCTTTAATATAACTCTCCTCCATATTTACTTTAAGTTACAAAATAATGGCAAGTATCAAAGGTGCGCTCGAAATGCGATTACTTGCGTGTTCCAAAAGTAGGCCGCATAGCGATAGAAGACCCTTTTAGAGAGAAGAGAGAGAGAGAGACGACACTTACCATTATAAATTAAAGAAGTAATTAAGCAAATTTAATGAACTCAAAAACTGAAGAAATGGATCACAAACTCTTTGCTCGTATTAGTTTAGCTGCTCTACTTTGTTTCATCATGTTGATGTCCAGCAATTTAGCAAATGCCACTGATAAGTTTACAACCTCAAAATCTCAAGGTATGTATGTATGCGTATATCTTTTTCATATTCTCGTATCTATTTTTTCATTCTCAACTCGATAATAATCGTTAAGCTGTAATTGGTGTGAAGTTCATGTGGCTTCATGGTGGCGGAAGATCCTCCGTCTCTATCCGCCGGACGATCCTGGTAGACGTAAGGATAAGCATGATGATCCTATTCAGGAATAATATAGATAACATCATTGTGATTGCCTTCTACAGATTACTGTTTTTATTATTAATGTACTAGATCCAAGATCCGTTGAACGGGCTAGTTCTGTAAAATTGATAAATGAAATAAGACGTTGTTGATGTAGATAACGACATTTTCTTTAATGTTAATATACAATACTAGAAGGAAAAATAAACATCACCACTATCGGTCCTTCTTAGAGGAGGAGGTGTCGGCTCGTTGTGTAGCCTCATCATCCGACGTGGAGCTCGCCGGAGCTCGCCACCACACCCTCTCTTGCTCGCTGTGGCTCGTTGTGGAGGATCTCGTCGTCTGCTTGACGAGGGAGAAGACTGCAAGTTGTGTCCTTTTTTTTTTTTTTTTTTTTATGGGTTTTATTGTTTATGTAGTATTTTGTAGAAAATGTTTTGTTTGAAATTTTGAATTTTAAATTTTAAATTTGAAATTTTAAAAATATCCCGACCTATGTGAAATTTGAAATTTTAAAATTTGAAAATTTAAAAATACACTCCTACTCATCTTGTAATCAAAATTTTGACGAACTATATTACGTGATTATATGTTTTTGGTGATAATAACTATTATGCATGACGAGAATTCTAAGGAATAACTTTATCACACACTATTAGGGCTATAAACGAACTGAACGTTCAGTGAATATTTCATGAACCGTTCCGTAAAAAGTTAGTTTATTTATTACATGAACGAACATTAACAATATTTTTCGTTCGTTTAGTTAAATGAACGAACATGAACAGATATTTTACATTCGTTTAGTTAAATGAACGAACATAAACAAAAGTCGCGTCCGTTCATTTATATTTCTAAACGTTCGTTTATGTTGATTTATTTTGTTTAGGTTCGTATATCACATATTCTAATTATATATTTTTAAACAAGTTGTTTAAACAAAACAACACTTATAAAACAAAATATTATACATAATTTAATAAACTTTATGATTGTTTTAATATGTTCATTTATGTTCGATCGTTTATATTCATTTAGGGTTCGTTTAGTATCTTAAATGAACAAATATGAACAACTCATTTTCTTAATAAACGAACATGATTAAGAAAATTCGTCCGTGTAAATGTTCATGTCTATTTATTTGACCGGTTAAAAATAAGTGAACGAACATGAATAAGGCTTTGTTCGTGTTCGTCCGGTTCGTTTACAGCCATACACACTATCTCATATAAAAATGATAGAGTACTCGTGCATCACACGATGCAATGACAATACGAAAATGATAGCTAATAGTATTACGAAGTTGTGATAATTGGCCGTAAAAGTTAATTGCTACTGTCAGTCTTTTTCCAACCAGATCAACCTGGTTCACTTTTATTTGCCAGTTGTAATTCTTTTACGCACAAATGCATACTTAAACTTTTCTTATGCCCTTAGCATATTAGTCGTTAGCAACTTTTTTGCTGCTAATAGTGCACTTTATACAACACTTCGTATGTAGCTTCTTTCTTATTTTGGCAGTTTTATAACCAAATAGGTAAATACTACACATAGGTATCGATATTTATTGTCAAAACTCAAAACGTAGCTTTGCTTGGTTTGTATCATGCGTTATATTAATTGTACTTTTTGGTGATGGCTGTTTAAAAACAAAATTAATTATATGTTTTGAATTGATGTATTTGTGTGATATAGTTGTACACATAGTTTCAGAATTTGTAATGCTTAAACTATGTTGTTATCTCGGTCAAAAATCTCATATCGTTCAAGGTCCGATATTTGAAATAGCAGTTTTCGCGGTGAGATATCGGTTTTTATATTTCTAGGATATTATATATATATATATATATATATATATATATATATATATATATATATATATATATATATATATATATATATATATATATATATTAATATATTATACATATAAAAATTAAAATCATAAAAGATTAAACAAGAAACATAGCATAAATGTTATTAGATAGATTTAAGTTCACCATAATAGAACATAAAAGTATTCATAGCATAAAATTAAAATCACGAAAGCTTGAACAAAAAACATAACAGGAAACAAACGGATTTTAATTGCAATCCATGGGTTCAGCATCTGAATCAACATCGTCTAAAGCATTCACTTTTTCATCCAAGTTAACACCCAAACCAAGATCTTCCTCTTCCATAATCTCATCATCGTCATCTCTATAGCGCTCCCTTTTACTTCTTGTACTTGGTCCGATGTTTTCATTTCCTCCCATTGCTTCTCTCACATCCGACCAAAGAAGACCATCACCTGCATCAACAAAGTCTTGAAGCTCATTATCCGTTGGTATCGTCCGCTCATCGTTTTCCTCTACGTCTCTCAACCAGATAGGGTCTAAAGACTTGTCGGTTTTTATAGACTCAAATCGCCTTCTTAGCCTTGTGTTGTATTGGATGAATAAAAGGTCATTGAGCTTTTGTTGCAAAAGACGATTCCTTTTCTTCGAGTGTAAATTGTCAAATGCACTCCAATTGCGTTAACAAGGTGAAGCACTACAAGTTTGACTAAGGACCGTGATAGCAAACCTTTGGAGCAAAGGTGTATCGATCCCATAAGAACGCCACCACATATATGGTGCAAATTTTGTTCTAGTCCTTTTAGCGGAATCAGATCCAAATTGGCCCCGAGCATCCATCCTCACAATATCATTTTCTTCTGGATCGGGAACAAGTTTGTCAATGGCAACATAAAGACTTGTCGTAAGCTCCTTATTGGTTTCAAGGTTTGCATTTTCTCTATAAAATATAGCGGGGTTAAGGAAACATCCAGCTGCACGTTAATAAATGAAAGTTTACATCAGAAAGGTTCAAAATCAGAAAGAAGGTTTTACATCAGAAAGTTTCAAACATAAAGACATAAAATTTCGAATTAATACCCGCATGTAAAGGATGATGGAGTTGGTCGGTCCACCTTGTCTGAATCATAGACAAAACTCTATTGACTAATCTTTCATTCGACCCACCTTTCAGATTTTTGGTTATTTGCTCTTTTGCTCTACTCATCGCATCATAGATATAACCCATGCATGGCCTCTCTTCCGTATCAACCAACCTAACCACATCCACCAACGGAGCGAGTACTTGACAAGCTAGATAAACATTGTCCCAAAATTCTTGTTTTGCAACTATTCTCTCAACTCTCTTTCCTGCCGCTTTCTTTGCAAAGTCACTTTTGGTCCATTGTTCGGACACAAATAACACTTGCAAATGATGTCGATTCTCATGCACACTTTGTAGAGTATAGAACTGGGTTGCAAACCTAGTTACACAAGACCTGTGCAACTCCTTATTCTTTGTCAATCTCCGCATCATATTCAAAATCCTCCCGTGGTTATAAATGTAAACCACGACTGCTCTTGCATCACTTAAAGCACTATTTATTTTCGGTATTTTCTCCCCTATATCTCCTATCATAAGGTTCACACAATGTGCTGCACATGGTGTCCAAAACAACTTGGGATGTTGTTCTTCTAAAATCCCTCCAGCAGCTTTGAAGTTTGACCCGTTATCTGTGATAAATTATAAGAAAAAAAAAAAAAAAAAAAAAAAAAAAAAAAAAAAAAAAAAAGGAATTTAATTAAGTAATATGGTTAAAAGTTGAAAAGTAATTCAAACTTTGAAATAATCAAGAAACTAAAAGTGAAAGTACCTGCACTATGTTTTCTTCTCCAACATCTTCAATCACTTCATTAATCATGTTCACAATTAAATTAGCATCCTTTACATGCTCCGATGCATCAATTGACTTGAGAAATACCGTGCCCGTAGGACAATTGAATAAAAAGTTTATCAAACTCCTCCCTTTCCGGTTTGTCCAAAAATCAGACATAATGCTACACCGGTATTTCTTCCATTGTAGCCTAAATGAATCTACAAACTTTTTCGTATCTTCTAAAGCATCTTTAAGCAATGTTACACGAAGATTATGATAACTTGGAGCAGGCATACATCTTCCATAGTCTCCAATAGCATTAATCATATCTTGAAAGCTCTCGTCATTTACGGCATTGAAAGGTAACCCAACCGCATAAGTCCAAGTTGCAAATTTTTTCCAGGAAACCATCTTCAACTTCTGTTTTATTGGATTGTTTTTATCCAATGTACTTTGATTTTTTTTTTTTTTTTTTTTTTTTTTGATGATCACTATTAAGTATTGAATCAAGAGGACCGCGGACATTACTAGTACCTACGAACTTTCGTTTCTTACTTTCCTTCCTCTTAACTTGTACCTCATCATCCACATCCTCGTCTTCGTCTTCTGATAAATCTATCATAGTTGATGACCTTAGAATTTCTAAATTTCTCTTTTTTTCCTTTGTTACCTTATCCTTTTCTTGCATTGATGCAAGAACCCTCTTTGTTATTTCTGTTGTGGCCTTAGTACAACCGGTTACATCTCCTTTTGTATGAGTAAGGTGTTCTTTTAACCTTGTGATCCCTCCCGACATTCTCTTGTCACAAAGCGCACACCAAACAGTTCCTCTTTTTGTGGGATCTTTCAAAACCCCCCATTCCCAAGCTATATCCCCACTTGCACATTTCAAACCAGTACCAGCATCCGATGAAGTATTAGCACTAACGAGCTGGGGCACCCGCGCTTTGCTGCGGGATTGTTTTGTTAAATACAAACTCGAAATAAAATGATAGATTTTTTTTTTTTAGTAAGGACTAAATTTGAAAAAAATCGCTAACGGGGGACTAACGGTGGAATTTACAGCTAACCGAGGGACTAAAAGCGTAAATTTCTTAGGAACAGTACCAGGCACTATTTGGTACTGTTTGGCACTGTAGCAGTACTATTCTGCACTGTTTGGTACTGTAGCAAATGAATTTTCAGTTTTAGTCTCTTAACATGGCATCCTGTTGCAAAGTTGGTCCCTACACATGTTAGATAACGACCGTTAAGTACTATTAAGGACTAACTTCGCACTTGACCACCAACCTCAGGGGCTAAAATGGGGCAACGACGAAACTTGCGTGAGCACTGTTGCTACAGTGCACCTCACGCTTTTTAGAATATATATAAATATTCTCATTTATGGAAGCATGCGAAGATTGACCCTCCATTCAAAAACCACAAAACAAATAACTACCTAGTACCATGCTATTCACCTTAAGCATATAAATAACTACCTAGTACCCTGCTATTCAATTCAAAAATCACAAAACAAGTAATCAACTTAGCAGCTAATCAGCTAATCAACTACATGTTACTTTCCTTAAGCATAAATTGACAAAAAGAAGAAAAGAAGCATTTAATTGCCTGTTGTTATCTGTTGTATGTTTTAGGAAGAAGAAAAAAACCCAGAAAAGAAGCTGATTGTTTATCTGTTGTATCATGTATGCGCCATCTTTTAATTAGGGTTCGCTTTTAGGTTATAGTCTAATTAAGTTGGGCTAATTGCTAATTGGGCTGCCAAAAAATAAAACCCAGAAAGTCAAAGACAAAATATCGCTGATTTCAATATCTCGCGATTCCAAAATATCGTCAAAATATCGCGATATTATCGGATCCGATATTTTGAAACGATATTTTGATCCGATATTTTTTTAAGGGCGATACACGAGATATCGACGATATATCGCCGATATTAACAACATAGTGCTTAAAACCATTTATGAAAATTTTAAAAATAATGAAGAGAGAGACAAAGATGCTTTCTACCCCGTATTAGGGATGAGCAAATGACCCGAACGGACTGGACCGACCACATTCGGTCCGATCCTTAGTCTTGGCTTTTTGGCTAATTCGGTTCTCGGTCCGGTCCGGCCCGAACCGCAAACCGATTATTTGGCCTTGTTGGACCGGACCGATCGACCAACCGAGACCAGACCGAACCGACCACATTCGGTCCGGTCCTCGGTCTTGGCTTTTTGGCTAATTCAATCCTCGGTCTTGTCAGTCCGGTCCGGTCCTGGACCGATGCTCACACCTACTCCGTATGTAGTTAGATGAAAAGCTTCACCTAACGTCACAGATCGAATAATTAACAAGTTACCGAACCTCATTGAACCGGAAAGGGACTGGTCACTGATTGTTAATTGAGTCATTTGAGGCATGCTATGGATTATCGAAATGTAGCACCCAACCCAGTAGAGGCTTAGTATGCTTTTCGAGAAGCCAGCTACATATCCAGGGTCGTCGCTTAGTGTAGAGGTGAACCTAATCATCATTAGGTCCTTATCTGAGTCATCTTGTCAGAATCACTTTATTATTGTCTTTATATACACGACAAGTACTGGGTTAGTTCCTATCCGATATGGTAGACGATTTTATTTGTCGTTAAACATATTGACCATGCTAGGATGTTCTTAGAAAAGAAACGACCATACAAAACAAGGTAACATCTACACTCTGCCACTTACAAACAGCTTAAAGATTCAAGGAAAACATTCAATGCTGAACATCCATAACAGCTGGACACCCAGATATGCGACTGGACACTAACATCTGAAAAAAGTGCATCATAACATCCTCCTTTGTGATTGCAACTGGATGAAACAAATTCTTACAACAAATTAAGTTCACATAGCGCTATCAGAATATATTTTACCAATGAATAAATGCAACGTATCAGACACCTAGAAACATAGAAACGCATAAGTTCAATTGCTCAAAACAAGTATAGATATGCAGAACCTGACATAGCACAAATATATGTTACTTTCACCTTTGAAGATCTATTAGATTTTCATTAACAAAAACCTCTACTGCAAGTCTGCAACTGTTGTAATACAGCTATGAGACGGCACATTCAACACAACTATTCAATAAGGGATAAACACATATCATCTCACTGCTATGAAGCAACGACCACATATACGGTATACCATTTCATACCAGTGTGAATTATTTTTGAGCTAGTGTTAACTAAAATAGTAGCACCTTTAAGCTAACCAGGATTTTGACTACTGAGTTAATATCACCTGTTGTATTAGAACCCTCCTCAGATATGTTAACATGAGCTCCCGAACCTCACTCACTCGTCATATGTTTGGGTTTAAGATCAGCTACAGCACTCTTAGCAACGATCACAGCATACAGACTAGGTTGAGCATTAAGAAAATCGGGTGCTGCATATAACCGCATCAGCTATAGCTAGGCAATATCAACTTCAATCATCTTTTTTTTTTAAGATCAGCTACAGTGCTCTTATCATCAATCACAGCATACAAACTAGGTTGCGCATAAACAAAATCAGGTGCTGCATATTACTGCATCAGCTACAGCTAAAGGCAATATCATCTTCAACCATCGTTTTTTCACCCAGCTACCGAAACCCCTTAAATGGCCCAAAAACAAAAGAAAAGTAAGGATAAAAATCAAACCCAATAGTCAATCCTATCTTGACTTCAACATTAAGGTGTTGAACTCTTACCACCCACACTATCTCACAACCGTAATTTACTGCAATAGACATCAATCAACTGCAAACGTAACAGCATAACGGCTGCTGCACCATTTGTCACCAACAGCATACAGCATACAGCAACATTAACTCTATAGTTCATGACAAAAAACTTCAGTGTGCACGCATAAAAATAAGACAAAGCAATATAGGATATCCATAAACATCCAACAGTCATAAACCAAGAAATCCATACTGCAACATCATTACCAGAACATAAAATTGCACATACGCAAGGAGTACTTCTGAAAAAGTTTAACCTTAAAATTATGCATGACGAAATGAGTTCAAGAATTCATCCAACTCATCACAAAACAGAAAAATTGTTCTTCATTTCATGCCGATACATTTAATCTCCAACAGAGTAGTTCACTTCTTATTCCTGTAAAACAAATAAAAAGTTTAATCAACATCTCACTAATTTAGTCCCCAGCAACTATTTACAATAACGATCATGTATTTATACTCACATCAGCATCAGAACGTTGTGGCGAAGGGCTTCGAGAATCTGCTCTTCCAGGGGGTGAAACACTTTTTGGAGTGGCTGAGCGTTCCTTTTCAACAGGAGCTACAGGACTTCTGCTCCTAGAAGGTGATTTGCGTGGAGACGCACTCTTGCGCGGACTAACACTGCGACGAGCAGGAGGAGAAGCGCTCCTATACAATCCAAATCAGCATCTATCAGATTCTTGGGATAAAGCAATGAGATAAGGTATAAATATGCCACACAGGTATTTAGATTTTTACACCAAAGGCCACCCAAGCATCAATGTAGTTTCTTCTAAGAAACCGTCAACAAAAGCTAAAAATGTGCCAGATGAGCAAATCAGAAAACCGGACGCCTATAGTGTATTGTGTTGCAAATAAGCATATAATGCTGTTTTAGAAGTTGGGCGTCTTTACTGTAAACTTATTTTTAATCCTTAGGGTAGCCCATGCATACACCATTCATAAAATAAACAGGAAGGAGAAGAAAAACAAGTAGGGTGTCGGGCATACAAAACTCTTATTTACCTGATAGGAGACCGGCTCCTGACCTTCTCATCATCATCATATCTGGACCTCCGACGTTCCCTGCGATAATCAGGACTCCTGCTGCGACTTCTGCTGCGGTAGCGATCCCTGTCCCTTGCTCTAGGCCTGTCATAATCAGACCGATCCCTGCTTCTGCTACGGTTTCTCCGCCTGTCTCTGTCCCTATAGTCGTCTCTATGCCTGGAACTACATTCAGAACATAGCCAAAATACAAAAGTAACTAACTGAACAGCATATGCAGAAAACCTCATAAAGTTGCATATTAAAGCATATATCATATGCCACTGCCAAAAAAGATTTTCATTTGCAGCGTTGACATTGCATATGCCTCAAATGACTTGGCATTCATACGACATGCTTGGGTATCATGGTACTTTTATAGTAATGTCTATAGAAAACCAGCATACCTCAATAGAAAGACTTAAGAAAATTATTTATGCGTATGTAGCAAAGATCTTTTACCTTGGCCTGGGACTTCGGCTCCTTGACCTCCCCTTCAACTTTTCTGCTGGTTCCAGAATTCTTCCCTTATGACTATAGCCCAAAAAACAAGGCGTAAAAGAATAAGCCGATATGACCACAAGTATAACTGATACAAGTTACATCTCAGTAGTAACATAAGTGACTCACATTCTTTCAGCATCAGGCCCGTATTTAGCAAACTGAACCATTATCTCTCTCCCATCAACAACTCTTCCTGAGACGATCACATACAAACAACATGTCATCCCTTTGAACCATAAAGCATACAATTAAAAGAAGAAAAATCTGTTCTCACCGTCAAGCTTCTCAACTGCCTTCTGAGCCTCGTCTGCGTACTTGTAACGAACAAAGGCAAACCCGCGAGAATCACCAGTCCTACAAGTTACAAGTTAAAACATTACAAAATCTTCAAGTTATGAGTTTTAATATCAAAAAAATCATTTCAAAATCAATTCCACTTGCATGTAATATAGTTTACCCTTTCCTGATTCAAAGTTTTACACTTTATAACAAAATAATAAGAAGTGGCAAGTTAGTAAACCTTAAGTCACACAAACTAGCGACTTAAGAGCAACAAACTATAGGTTAATGTTTACTTCGGGCATATGCTTCACATTTGCCCGATAGCAGCTAAATTACTTCGAAAGTAATCAAAAATTATAATTTTCCATCAGAAGTTTACCCTTTCGACTATAACAGCTAATGAGCTTATCAACTTGTTCTTATGGCTTATTTAAGTCCAGAAGCTCAAATTGATTGAGCCCAAAAGCTGCTAATAGAGAATTTATCGTCTTCTCAAAATTTCAATATGCTTTTAAGCTTATAACATAAGCTAAACCAAAGACCCTCTTGAATTTTTTTGGCATAGTACAGTGTCATAGTCAAGCTTTTTGAACATTTTAGTGAAATAAACGCCCCAAAAAGACATTAGCCCAAGCTGTTTTGAACCTTTTAGCATTTTTTAGGTGTTTGGATTAGCTTGTTTTTTGATATCAGTTTATTAGAATTTCTAAGGGAAAAAAACCCAAAAAGCTCACTTCCTTTTAAGCTTACGAGCCTAACAGCCTGAGCTAATGGACTTATCTGAGTCAATTAACTTAGGCAGCTAAGGTTCGTAAGCTCAATAGCCCAAAAAAATGAACTTATCAGCTTTTTCAATATCTCAATAAGCCTATAAGCCCATAAAATTATGAAAAGCCTGGCATTGAGACAGGGTTTATTCTATGGTATGCAACACACGGCAACAACTACAATTAGGTAGGTGTTTGGATTAGCTAATTTTAAAGCATTACAGCTTATGAAAATTATGAAAAGCCTGGTACACACACATCATTTGGTTCATCATCTTATAAGTCGATCAGCTCAACTTAGTCATAAACCGAAAAAAAAAGTGAGAAAATCGAAGTTTTTCAAAACTTTTGATAAGAAGCCCGTAAAGTAATCTAATCCAAACACCCATTCACAATAAGACAATCTTTACTATGTTGTATGTAACAAACAGTAACACATACACCTACACCATTAGGCGGGTGTTTGAATTAGCTGATTTTATGGCATATCAACTTATGAAAATCCTGAAAAGCCCGATATACAAACTTATTAAGGTTTAGGAGCTTGTGAACTTATAGCTTATAAACTCATAAACCGAAAAAGATAGTATATCACATACTTTGTATTCATAAGCCCATAAAAAATCTAATCCAAACACCATTCAAAAACGAAATCAAATAATTTAACATTTACTTTATAGTAACAAACAACAAACACTATCCCGTATAACAACTACACAATTAGTTTGGTGTTTAAATTAGCTTAGTTTACGGCATATCTGCTTATGGAAATTTTGAGCAACCCAAGACACACTACTCATAAAGGTCTATGGGGGTGTTCGTTTTCGCTTATACAGCCGGCTTATGGCTTACGTGGTTTTCGGCTTATGTTTTATAAAAGCTCACTTTTTTGTCGCTTATTTTAAAACCTCCGGGCTTATCTAAGCTAATTATGGCAGCTTATTATGTCATAATAAGCTTATATAAGCCAAAAATATAAGGGATGTTATGTTTCGGCTTATATAGCCGGCTTATGGCTTATTTGGTTTTGACCTTATGTTTCATAAGCTCACTTTTTGCGATTTATTTCGAAACTTCCGGGCTTATATAATCTCCTTCCGGCAGCTTATTATGTCATAATAAGCTTACATAACCCAAAAAAATAAGCCCAAAAAGTTTCAAAACAAGCCACAAAAATGAGCTTACGAAACATAAACCCAAAACCAAATAAGCCATAAGCGAGCTATATAACCCGAAACAAACACCCCCTTATAAGCTCAAGTTGACAGACCTTCAGTGCATAGGGTGTGTTTGTTTTGGCTTATATAGCCGGCTTATGGCTTATTTCGTTTCGGGCTTATGTTTCATAAGCTCACTTTTTGTGACTTATTTTGAAACTTCCGGGCTTATATAAGCTAATTATGGCAGCTTATTATATCATAATAAGCTTACATAACCCGAAAATACAAGCCCGAAAGCTTCAAAACAAGCCACAAAAAGTAAGCTTACGAAACATAATCCCAAAACCAAATAAGCCATAAGCCAGCTATATAAGCCGAAACAAACACACCCTTATAATCTCAAGTTGATAGACCTTAAGTGTATAGGTTTGTTTAGGCTTATATAGCCGGCTTATAGCTTATTCGGTTTCGGGCATATGTTTCATAAGCTCACTTTTTGCGACTTATATCGAAACTTCCGGCCTTATATAGTCTTCTTACGGCAGCTTATTATGTCATAATAAGCTTACATATTCCAAAAATATAATCCCGAAAGCTTCAAAATAAGCCACAAAAAGTGAGCTTATGAAACATAATCCCAAAACCAAATAAGCCATAAGCCAGCTATATAAGCCGAAACAAACACCCCCTATACAACCCTCTACACTGAAAGTCTGTCAATTTGAGCTTATAAGGGGGTGTTTGTTTCGGCTTATATATAGCTCACTTATGGCTTATTTAGTTTTGGATTATGTTTCGTAAGCTCATTTTTTGTGGCTTATTTTGAAGCTTTTCGGCTTATATTTTTGGCTTATGTAAGCTTATTATGACATAATAAGCTGCCATAAGAAGACTATATAAACCCGAAAGTTTCAAAATAAGCGACAAAAAGTAAGCTTACGAAACATAATCCCAAAACCAAATAAGCCATAAGCCAGCTATATATAAGCCAAAACAAACACCACCTTAGACCATCTTTATTCACAACCTCATCCAACCCAATACGCCGTAAAACAACCTAATCCAAACACCCCCTTAATAAAATAAATAAATAATACCTTCGATCCCTAGGAATAAAAACATCAACAACTTTCCCATACTTGTCAAAAAGCGGAAACAAATCATCAGCAGTTGTACCTGTAAAAAAACAAAATTAGGACTAAATTTTTTTTATAAAAAAAAAATGAAAAATGAAAGGTGGGTATTACGGAAGGTGATGTTGAGGACAAGGAGGGAATAGGTGTCTCTGATATCTGGAGGGCCTGCTCTTCCAAAGTGTGACATGGTTGGTTATGGAATTAGGGTTTGTGTTGAAAAAATTTGGGGGTTTTTTTTTTGGGGGTGAGTGGATGGATGGATAAATAGTTGGGGTGTTTGGTTTTGGGTCCCTTTAGTTTTGTGTACTTTTAGTTTTGACTCTTAACTTTAACAAGATTGGCGACGGTCGCCGCGTTGCCGGCGTGCCTGTTTATCCGGCTAAATGTTTTTCCAGCGATTGCACAGCTATTAATTTGCTAAATTTATAATTTAGTCGTAATTCGTTGCACCTATTCTTTTTGTGATATTTTCCTTATACCTATTTTGCATTATAACTTATACAATTAATTTTTTTATTTTCTTTTAGTGGATTTTTTAAAGAGTTGTAAAGATCAATTATTTTGTAGCAGATAATTTTCCAGCGATTCTTTGTAACGGTAAATTATCCGTTTGCGATTATTTAGTGTATTTTTTTTTCGGATAATGCCTTTTACTTTTTCATCATCGTACTGTTATTTTATGTTTAAATTGTTTGATCAGATAAATTTTTAACGTTTTTGTATTATTGTTTTTTTATTTGTATTTATGTTTTCTTTAGGGTATGTATGTATATTACTTGTAACGACAAATAATTTTGTAACAAATTTGCGATTATTTAGTGTAATTTTTTTCGGATAATGTTTTTTATTTTTCAATGATCGTACCGTTATTTTATGTTTAAATTGTCTTATTAGAGAAATTTTTAACGTTTTTGTATTATTGTTGTTTAAATTGTCGTACCGGTATGTATGTATATTACTTGTAACGACAAATAATTTTGTAGCAGATTTGCGATTATTTAGTGTAATTTTTTTCGGATAACGTTTTTTATTTTTCAATGATCGCACCGTTATTTTATGTTTAAATTGTCTTATTAGATAATTTTTTTTCGTTTTTGTATTATTGTTGTTTTATTTGTATTTATGTTTTGTTTAGGGTATATATGTATATTACTTTTATATAACCTTTTTATATAACTTTTTAAAAATGTTTTTTTTTTTTTGGGGGGGGTGTTTGGTTTTCCCTTACTCGATATTAAAAGGGGATCTGCTTCTTCTTTCATTTTCACATTTCCATCTAAACCCTAAACACAAATCTTTATTATTAGCTTCTACTTTTATAATTCTTTGTTTGTACCATGGCTGCACCACCAACAACTTCAGCATATGCCCTTGCTCGTACCCCTAATTTCCAAAATCTGACGTTTGCTGCTGATTCCAATGAGGTGTACGATTGCTTGAACGCGGCGTTCACACAGGACTATATCCAGAATGATCAGCTTTTGATGGTGCTTGGTCAGCAAAGGGATGAGTTGGCTGCGAAGGTTAGGTGGTTGGAGAATCATGTTCAAGAAGCTGAGCGTTTTATACTATTTCATGATGACGGTGAGATTGGTTTGGAACGTTTGAAGGTTACTTTGAAGAAGGAGAGGAAGGTACTGGCTCGTTTGATCGATACCATGGATGCAGCTCGCAAGGGAAGGGAAGAGAAAAAGATTAATCTTTTCTGGTTCGAGTGATTGCAATAGCTCATCTTGGGTGGTAATCTTTTGGGTCTTTTGGTATATGTATGGGGCTGTTTCTGTTCTGGGTATTTAGTTGTTTTTATTGCGAAATATGATGCAAGCCTTTAGGCTTTTTGGGTATGCTTGTTAGGCGTTGTATGTAATGGCATCATCTTTTAAAGTATGAATGATAAGAACATCTTTTAGTATTTATATAAGCTGTGTTGTTTAGTATTTATAATGGCTGTGTTGTTTATTTATCATTCAAAGGCATTCAGTCGAACGAATGGACGAAATTGCATTAGCTTTTGCGTATGATATTGGCCAATGAATTAACTTTGAAACGAATCGAAAAACTATGTGACACAAACAAATGCTATGTCAAAAAAATGTTTCAGTTATTTAGGTCCAACAATTTAATCCAAAGATTATGCGCCCGTGCTAAACTGCTAGCAATGTATCACTACAAACAGAATGGCATCGGTACAATGTAATGAAATACAATGTGATGTGCAATATCTGTTAATGCAAAGTAATTGTTTTGTTGTATCGTAGATTTTAGTTAGGTAGAAATTCTCAAATGTTTTTGGGTAGTAGAAATTCTGCTCAGATGTGATAGGTGTTATGCAATGCTGGCAGCGATAAGTGGTCTAGGCTATGATTCGTTTGTATTATATGCCTGGTCTATAATGTATGAAAAGTATGAATAAAACTATCGCTTCATAATATGTTAATGCTTCGGTTCTTAACCATTTCCTTTGATTCTATGCAAGGATATTTTGTTTTTGTTACGTAATCTAACATAAGTGACGTTGCCATATAACTGCCAATAGGTTCGATATTTGTTTACATATAACATAGGTTTTGAGATACATCAAAGGAAATTACATCTAAGTAGCAAAAGTCGTTACCAACTGTTTTTAAAGTACACTTAGCAGTGCATAGATTGTTATAATATTATACATAATTCGGTGCAACACTCTTGTCACGTTTGCACCATGCAGCTTTAAGATGATCACTCTGTCTTCTTTGATTTCTTCTGAGATGTTGTTTCTTGTGCATCCTTGCCTTCTGTAAATAGGGTTTTTCTGACAGATCTTTTTGGCCTTTCATTTTCAGCTTTGGATGTTTGAGACGTAGGAGTTTGCTCTGGTGGCGGCGCGCCATCAGCTTGCTTTAGCTCAAAGGTGTCAGGCGTTCCAGCTTTTGCAATGCTAGTGCTTCCTGGTGTATTGATTACAGGCGGTGCACTATTTTCAGATTTGGGAGTTGACGGTTCATGCACAGGTATTTCCGCTGCTACATTTTTGATATCTACATTGGTTGATGCCATAGTGATTTGACTTGAAGAACTTGCAGCACTTTCAGGCAATGATGACACAGCTGATATCATCAATGGCACGTCATCCCAGCACGTATCAAGAATGAATACTTGTTTATCTTTTGTACTTTCTGGGTCATAATGCAGCTGAAAAATTTTGCGCTTTCCTTGCAGAGACAGCAATTCTGGAGGATAATCATACGGGTCCGGGTTAGGTATGTTTTGCAACAATTCTTTGCAATCTTTTATCATTGAGTTTGCTTCGTTACTGAAGCATGTCATTACTCCGGTGCCAGTGCTGTCAGATAGTACAACTCTAAAGCAATAACTGTTTAGATATTCAAAAAGTTGTTTGTTAGTAATTATAAATCCGACACGTAAAAGTGCATTGCTTATTATTCATTACCTGTAGATCGAGTCTTTGTCAGTTGTCGGTTGCTTACAGTGAACATGCGGATAGCGCTCTGAGATTTTTGAACCGCAGTCAAAGCATTTCTTGAAAAACCATGCCCTAGGTGTAACGAACCCAGTAATTGTAGCAACAACAGTGAACCGGACTTTCTGTAATTTAAATATAAGAGCATGCATTATTTTTTTATTTGGCGGAACTCATGTTAAAATTATTTCTTACCCTTTGATTTTCTGGATTTTCTGCAGCCAAATCCGCCAAAGTAACGCGGTTCCTTTCCTTTTCGTCTTCTGGATTTGTGCATTTTTGGTGCTGGATATTGAGTATTGTCGGTGGGTCAATGAATTCTGCATACCTGTATAATCAAACAATGTAAGTTTAAGTTCTTTTAAAAGATAAAAGAGTTTGTTAGTTATTAGGCTTACACATCGCGAATCTCTTTTACTTCTGGTATGTTAGGGTTAAAGTAATATGACGTTGCATTGGTGCTTGACAGTTGAAGGCCTGTATTAATTTATGCATGTTAATTTAAAAAAAAAAAAAAAAAAAAAAAAAAAAATTGAACTTGAATGTTAAGCATAAACCTGAAAGTCATAATCATAAAAATCAAACCTAAACGGTAAGTGTAACGATGCTGCATCTGGTGCTTGCAACGTTTGCTTGTCGTATATAAACTCTATCAGCTCTTGGACAGCTGTTTCGCTTTCGGGAATGCAGTACCTATCTGGTATTTGCACCCACTTCGAGTTCTCTGGATCAGCTTCATCTGTTTGGCCAACGACACCGTTCCCAACTTGCAGTAACCATTCAGAGAACGTCGCAATCTCTTCGGCTTGGTCACGCGAAAGACCTAGTTGTTGCAGTCGCATATTTTGTGTCAGTTTCATGATTCTGAAATATGGCCATAAGTATGACTGTGTTATGCAAGAAGAAATAACTTGATTGTTTGTAGCTTTCTTCTTTACAGGCAATGTTTGCCTAAAATCACCGCCTAAAATGACTGATTTCCCTCCAAATATATGTGTCGGCCTATCCATTATATCTCTTAATGTACGGTCCAGTGCTTCAAAACACTTGCGATCATTCATTGGAGCTTCGTCCCATATGATTAGATCGGTTTGTGCAAGTAACTCTGCGACCTGTGTCTTTTTTTTAATACTGCACATTGATTCGTCTGATAAATCTAGCGGTATCTTGAATCTTGAATGAGCTGTTTGCCCTGATGGGAGTAATAAGGCAGCAATACCGGAAGAAGCGACTGCCAAGACGATCTTCCCTTCTGATCTAAGTGTAGAAATTATGGTCCGCCAAACGAAAGTCTTGCCTGTACCTCCGTGACCATACACGAAAATGAGCTTCTGCTGATGGCCATTGACTGCGTCTGTCACTTGTTCAAAGATTAGTCGTTGGTCAGCATTCAGATGACTAACTAATCTGTCACTTTCACTTTTCAACAATTCACGATTATAGGACCTTTCTTCCATGAGTGCCCTGTTATTCAAGATCTGCAGCAACTGAGGTGGAGGAAGATTAAATCCAAAATCTCTGACCGATTTTCCATAGGAAGAAAGTATTGCTTGCAGCTCGTACATAAGACCATCGTGTAAGTCTTCTGGACTAACATGAAGATCTTGTATATGTAAGACTTCTGAAAGTATTCGGGGGATGTCTTCTGACATGGCTTGCGCATGTGACTGTAACAGTGCGATTGGGTTGGAAACCTCGCAAAAGATAAGGAGCTGACAGAAAAGGTTTCTCATGTAAGCTGGGGTAGCTGAGAAAGAAGCTTCTTGTAAAGCGATGTTCCATTCCTGATCACCACCCAATAGGCCCATGGCTTCACATGCGCCTCTATTTGTAGGATATACAACCTCATCGACTGTACGGATATGTTGGAACGATGTAGAACCTTTTTGATGGCAGAGTAACAACCTTAAGTAGAATGCATCTCCAGAGTTAGGATGCACATATGTTAAACGGCCAATAGAAACTCGGCCTGCACGTTGCCTTCGTTGCCAGTATTTTCCGTCCTTGTGCCATACAAATTCTTTTGGGAAATCTAAGTATGTTAGATGTCGGCCGTCTGTATAGTAAAGGTTGTACCTAAACCATTCAGTCAGCGTTGTTCTTTTGTTGTGTTCACTGTTCACCACCGCTTCCAACCGTTGTTGCCTTCTAAAATTTACCCGTTGCATATTTTCAAGGTGAACTGCAAGTATCTGAACCGGCGGATCCCTGCTATGTATGTTGAACCCTAAAATTCGCCAGCACGCTTCATGCGGCCCAATAAACCTAGCATCCTGGAAATTTTTTATTTCATCAATGTGCAACGGACGGTGGCTTGTACTTGGTGTTGCACTCCCAAGCGTTCTTGTAATATGAGTCACTATTCGGTCAGTGCCTTTTGCAATATACTTAAATAGGTATTTTATAAGCATTGACCACTCACAATACTCAACGTTGATGTGTGCGTAGAAACGCATGCACAGAGAACGGTTATGTGGAACAACACACCCGTTATCAAGGCTGACATTTTGCCTGATCGTTGTTATGCCTAAATCTCTTCTACGGTAATGCACGTATCCCTTCTCATCAATAAACGTCTGTGCACAAAAAGGTTTAGGAAATTTCTTAGTACACACAGCACTGTTTCTCATACACGGTGCCGCTGTATTCACTGCCCCACACGGACCGTGCATCATAAACTCTGAAATGACTCTGTAGCCTTCAGGGTCAACCGATGGGTCTGGAAGTTCTGCAGAAACATACGTATCTACATCTGTGTGTGCTCGCACACGGTCACTTTCTTTGATCCATAAGAGCAAATGACAATGAGGAAGGCCTCTTTTCTGGAACTCAATCGTGTATAAAACTGCAATAAGATGGCAATTATTAGATATCTTGCAAATGTATTAGTCTAACATACATTAGGCAAATGTAGATTTTAAGTGGCACCTGCTTCGACACGACCAAAAGGCTTTGAATCTCGTAAAAAAGTAACCAAATCACGTATTTTTCTTTCAAACACACGGTCTACTACATCAGGCCTGTCAGCGGCTACAACATGCGGGAACTGCTCCATATACTCTTGGATCTCTGGCCAGTTAACATTACATGTAAACGTAATAAAGAATGATGGGTTCCCATGCACACGGCATATGGCTAAAGCATCCAAATAGTGGCTATACATATAGCGGGGGCCTCCTGTAAAAGACGAAGGCAGGATTGTTCTCGAACCGGCATCCGAACCGTCTTGGTCACCGCGCGAGATGGCATCATGCAGACCTGCCATATAATCATTACGAATATCGTCCTGATGCTCCCTGACAAAGTCAATCCGAGATTGCTCGATGCTACAGTAAGCTGTGACGACGTACTGCTGGAAAAGCCTGCCACTCCTTGGAAGCAACCGATAATCATTGAGGCGGTCGTGTAGCTCGTACGCATAGTACATTTTCATTGACATCTTCTTTGGAGGGTCAAGAGATGCACTCCTGCTCAGTAACACGCGTCCCAAATGGTACCCGTCTTCACCGAAGAAAAAAATTAACGGAAACTGCATTGACATATAAGATGCGTTTAACTTGCTAACTGATTTTAGCTGTCGATCGTGTTGTTCCACGACGACATCAAATTCAGTCTCCACGTCTGGCCCACCTTCAAAAACAATTGCACCGATGGAATCGCCTGCGGGCAACTCATGCTGCCTTGACCCGACAACACCAAACAAACGGATCTTAAATTCTGGAACATCAGCCTCTTCAATTTTATCTCTAGCAGTCCTGAACAACTGTACCAACTCATTATGCTCGTCTAACAATTCAATCAAATTCTCTACAATGTCTGCGCGTAGCACTTGGCCAGCTCTCTGAAAGAAGTCCATACGATTTGCAACTTCATTTTGTGTGTCATAGATATATAGCTGCAAGAATTGCGGTCGTGTATTAGGTTCTGGTAACAGAGAACCTATCCGATGGTAAAGCTGGCCGGATATTTTAAAAACATAAGGACCAGCACCCATATTTATAGAATTGTCTATCTCTGCACCGAGTGATGTCATTGCAAACATTTGATTGTAAGAACGAATATTCTCTTGGAAATGCCGATTTGTAAAAAGATCTTTTATATACTGCGGGTATTCGTTCTGACTATCCAACTTAACCTTGCCGTTATTGCAACACTTATGGTACTCGACACGGTTCCTCTGAGGTAAAGCAGTCCTCTCATCATACCAAAACATTGCACTGCAATGACGGCAAACCTGGTCACATCTTCCCATATGTACATATGTATCGGGAGGGCCTGCATCATACGTAGGAACTCCACTTTTAGCATTACTCTTGTAAATGGCACAACAGGTAACCATATTTTGCATGTGAAACAGGCATACATAAATGGCAACATACCTTGCCTAGGCCTCCTATTTCTGGCACGCATATTAGGCGGAACTCGGGGTGCATCTGATGAAGAGCCAAAGGTAACTGCAACAGGTAAAAAGTAAAAGTTTTAGCATAACATTTTCTTTGTTAGATTCCTCTACATCTAATTCTTTGTTTCAAACCAAACAGACCTTGAGAGCGCCTGCGACGATTATTCCTTCCTAAGTTACCTCTCACTGTACCAGAGGTCTGTGAGAGCTCATTAGCAGGCGGAACTCGCGGTGCATCTGATGAAGATCCAAAGGCAACTACAAAAGGTAAAAAGTAAACGTTTCACCATAAGATTTTCGTTATTAGATTCCTCTACATCTAATTATTTGTTCCAAACCAAACAGACCTTGAGCACGGCCACTACGACTATTCCTTTCCAAGCTGCCTCTGACTGTGTCAGAGCTTTGAAAGGTTTCATTAGATGAAGGGCCAACACCACAGAGTGTAAAAGCATTCGGAACATGGTCAGGTACAACTCCGGCCTCACCACCATCTATAAAAGAAATATCTTCACCACCTGTAATAAAGACATATAATATGTTATTATCACAGATACCAGCATTTGTAAGAGCCAAGGAAACATCCAAAGAAAGGGAAATTACAATGGAATTCTGTGTCATCAATGGGTGAAAGTGCTGTTGAGCTTGCTCCCCCAGAACCAAAGGCATCTTCACTACAAAGGCCTGTTACCTTCTCTTTTCCTTTATTCACATAACTTGCAGAACTGGATAAGTTAGCAAGCTCGCTAGGCTGACTCCCTTGCACATTGCATTCATCTAAAAGAAAATGCAAGCAAGTTTTTTTTAAAAAAGCGCAACTTTTAAAAGGTAAACACCCGAATGTAGGCATTGCAACATAAGTAACAGGAAATCTACCTGTTATTTCTTGCACTGAACCATTCCATACATGAGCAGCATGTGAACCACTCTCAGAAGGCCGATCCGCAAACATGGGAGTTGCACAACCACAATCACTACTTACATCAAAGGTACCATATCCTACATCACTCTCTCTCATTAACTCTTCTCTGTGACATTCCACTCCCTCACCAAAAGTACTAACTTCTATAGATTCTAAAGTAGGCACAGAAGTAACCCTACGAATAGCCTTTTTTTTAGTCCTCATACTCTACAAATTTTATAGCAGTGGAAACTTCACAGACTCAACCATCTTTTTAACTTGACAATATATAAGGCAAAAGAAAAAATCAAAGTATTAGGTATGCATCATGGATGACCATATTCAGTAGCATCATACACACAGGTAGCATTCACAAACTCAAGCAGTTTTTTTTTTTTTAACAGTAATGCATGCATGCAAAATCAAGGGAAAAAAACATAACAAAACACAGCCTACTCATGCACGGATGGAAAAACAACCACAAAAACCTTTTGTAAATGCTTCTACCTTGTTTGCAAATGCAGCTTCTGGGTATGATCTTTGTTCCTTAAAATTTTTTTTACCAGTTTTTAATAGTAAAATTAAAAACTTGGGTTGAGTATGATTATGTTTGTTGCAGGTTAGAAGGTTCTAAGAATGGGCAGCCATACATACCACACGTGCAAGTTGATTTAGTACATGTCCTTTCCATGAAATCCTCCTCAATTTCAAAGATTTGGTGAAAAAATATATGGATAAGCACTTAGATGATGGACACGTTTCATAACTGCCCAATTATGTATCTAGGAATGTATTTTGTATTTTTATATTTAAGAGTATTTTTGTATTCAAGAGTGTATCTTGTATTTGGAACCGTATATTGCATGTATAAAACAAACTGGGCCACAAACAGGCCACAACTGGAAGGCCGAAAATAAGCATGAACTGGGCCACCTGCTTGTCCTTTTTTTTTGGCGGGAAAACACATAGCAAAACGGCGTCGTTTGCTACTAGGTTTAATATAAACCTTAATTTGGTGTACTTTTAAGATAGGCTCTAAATTTGAATCTCAATTGCACATGTGAATCTTAATCTGAGGCGTAAATGTCTGAATCTGAACTAACAAAAAAGAACAAATACAAGAGGTTGGGAGGGAATGGGAGAGTGAAACATTTTTTTTAAAAAATTTTGTCTCAACAAGAGACATTAAGAGCCATTAAGATACCCCTCTCAAGTCTGGACCATTAAGATGTTTTTAGGTCTGACCACGTCTGAATGAAAAGAAAAAACAAATCTGACCGCCCAAAACATCTGACCGATTAAGTGGTTTAGCTCATTAAGAGCCTGTTTAAGACATTTTAAGAAAAAAACAAACACCACGTTAGTTTGAACTTTGGAGCATCTCTTCATGCTTTAAGCACTACCGCTTTGTTCTCGAGTACCATTTAAGAAAGAAAAATAACCAAAAAAGAAGGAAAATTTGGTTGATTTTAAAGTAAAATATTTCTTTCCAAAAATAGTGAAAATGTTTATTTTAATATTGTTTTACTTGTTCTTTCTTAAAAAAAAAAAAAAAAAAAAAAAAAAAAAAAAAAAAAAAAAAACACTTGAGAACTGAACATGCGTGTTGATCATTAAAACATCATCACACGTGATAGTGTATTCTTGTTGAGGATGTTGGTGGTGGCGACAAACAACTTGTGAGACACACAAAACAAATCCAGAATATCAATAATAAGGGTATTTGGGGGTGGTTGTTACTACAGGTGCTTTGGGTTGGTGGAGTTGGAGGTTGAGTTAAAAACTAATGTGGCGTTGAGTTGATGGTGGGGATATTGTTTGTTATTACATCACGGTCTAAGGTTGTCAAGTCAAGCGGTAAGGTGATACGAAGGTTTGGAGAAATTGATAAGGTTTACATGATTAAATCTCGTTGATTATACATGTTGTGATGGTAAGGAGATATTGGTTAGGTAGCGTATGTTAGAGAAAAAATATCGACTTTTCCTATTAGTCTGAACCAGTGTTGCGAAAATCGGCCGAATCAGCCGATTAATTGGTAATCGGCCGAGGACCTTGGAGAGAATTCCACGGAAATCGGCCGATTAATCGGCCGAGTCAAGAAAATCGGCCGATTAATCGGTAAAAAATCGCTAATCGGCCCTGGACCGCCTCAGTACCGATTCACGATTTTTGCAACATTGGTCTGAACAAAGATTATCGTCCATTGGATCAGTTTTATGTATTTGATAGTAGTAGGTTAATACAACATTTTTTTGCAAGGTTGAGAAAACATTTCCTAAATAAAAAATATACAACATTTGTATCGAAATAACTTTTACTTGCCTTATTGTAAAATTGTTTTTGTAAGATTAGAGTTTTTGGTGTACAATGTAATGGCTATTTTTCTAAGCCTCTAATTTATTTCTACAATCTTACTATATTATAAAGCATTAAGGCCTACTTAATATAGAAACTCTTAAAATTAAGCAATACAAATTATAAAGTTAAAAGTACAAGTAATTAAAACACATTTTCTAACAATTACAAGTTCTTAAGCTCAAAATAAAACTAATTAAAATAGAAATACTAACATTAAATATAATAAATAAATCATTATGTACATTAAATACAATTAATTAACTTGTTAATGAATACAACTAATGCAGTTATTAAAACACTCTTATATAAGAAATACAAATTATCAAGCATATTGTACAACCAAATTAAATAAAATTCTTACATTAAATGTCACTAATACAAATAATAAAGCACATTATACAAATATTCAAACCCGAACGGGCAACGGGCCAAACGGGCTAGCCCGAACTGATACGAGCCAACGGGCTCGAGCCAGAACGGGCACAAGCTAAACGAAATTCTTGATATCTTTAAATTTATTGTCAAAAAGAACATAATAAACTAAAATACATAGTTCACCGGAAAATTTTATTTCAGGGTACTCGCCGCCGCAACACGCGGATACCCTGCTAGTGAATACTTATTTAGCAAAGCTAGTTTTGGAAGAGAACGCGGAAACGCCGTGTGCATATAGTCAAGCTTTTGAGTATGTGAACACTTGCTTTAGCAGGTCGACGAGTTAGGTTGAAAAATTGTCTTTGGAGTGAAGTGTGTGGATCATTAACATTGTCGGGTATTATTTTGCACAATGTAATACTCGCACACTATATATGAGCTGATTTTATTTCTTCTAGCTTGGTTGTAAGTATATAATTTTGTCTACTTTCTTAAACGTTGACATATATAGCTCTCTTTTGTACATGGGGCTTTGAGATTTTGCACTTTGGACTATTTTGGTTATAGCCCATTTCAATAGGCTATCTAAAAGCTTGGACTTGGTCTGCCCGGAAGATTGGATTGATCATGGTTCCCCTGGCTTACAAATAGTTTTTGGACTTCACCAACACATCCTAAAAAACATGGATGGTGTTTATACAATCAACATAAATATTTTATGTGTACAAAACGACTGCTTTTTGCTACGAGTACTTTGCTTACTTAGTTACACACTTGTTGGGTGCTTAAATCACACTCTCAAACCTTTGTAGTCCAATTTGCAACTATCAAACATGCAATTCGGGATAATTTCATGGAACTTTTACATAAAAAAGTGAACTAAACGCTTTTTACAATCTCGAACGGTCATAAAAACAAGAGTGAATGACATTTTTACTCAACAAGTCGGGGAATGGTCAAAGACGGTCACGAGGATATATACACGTTAGGCCGCGTATATATGATTAAGAAACTCGCCCTCCCCTGATAACATGAACAAGTAAAATCTCATATGCTTTGAACCTATCGCTTCCCCTTCAATGGAAACTAATGCAAAACACAAATGATTCAATAAAATTTTAATACGACGGTAACACTAATCCTAGGGTACAAGTATGAAACATGAAGGGAATAAACCTTAAATCAATCAAAAAAAATTCTTAAGTTGTGCAAAATGAATTTAATCCAAGAAACGAGTAAACTATGCATAGTTGTCTTAGTTTAACTATAAAGGTATCTTTTGATTATAAATTTAAGCTTTAGATAGATAACATCCCAAATTAATTTAATTCCAAATAACTTCTTTCTTATTTAACCTTCAAACATTTTTTCCTCATTCTCGTCCGCTTCCCATGCTCAAATTGATTCCCCGACCAACTCTTGCACCTTTCCCTCATCACCCCCTCTCTTGAAAGAAAGAAACACCTCTCGAGTTCTCGACATTAGGCACAATGTCATAGACTTCATCTTCAACTATTGTTTATTGGTCTTCAACTATTGTTTATTGGTTTTTATCTTTAATTCATCTTAATGAGGAGGTCCATCAAAACCTCTCTCTCTTTCTTAACTAAGTTGCTCATATGACAATATTTCCGAGCCACTTAATTTAGTAAACAAGCCCAAGTAATGAGTTTGTTTAGGCCCATTGCTATTATTAGCAGGCTTGACCCATGTAATTATTATGTATACCGTTATTTGGCATATTATGTACTTGATCAAACATGTTATGCCCCCATTATCTTCTTTCTTCTTCATAACTACAACAAACATGTCGACGTTTCGTAGAAGCATATACTGTTGTTGGGTTTGTCTGTTTTTTACCCAAACTTACGAAGGCCAAAATCTTTTTTTACCATCATTTAATAATTTCGTGACATATAGTATAGTAGTTGTTGCAGAGATAAAATGTTTATTTGGTCCTACTTCCTTTCAATCACATTTATACCAAATGTAAGGTGTCTTGTTCCCTTAATTGCTCTTTTCAAGTCATGTCCAATTGTCCAGAAGTGTTGATCATTATCTGAAAGCAATAAAGATCATAGTTGAACAAAAGATCATATTAAACTGTAAGCGTGCACAATTTTAAGTTCACTCACAAATATAAATACATGCAGGATAGCAACCAATGGATTTGTAGCTCAACGGTATCATGAGATAGTGTGGGATGCTTTAAATCAAGAGGTTGTGAGTCCATGTCGTGTCAGATATATATATAAAATTTATTGTTGCTTTTCAAATTAACCATTATCACAACCAGAGACGGACACGGAACTTTTAAGAGGATGTTGTATAGTTTTATTTATTAATTTATTTATTTATTTTTAGTTAAATTATAAGCACTAAAGTTGCATTATAAAGAATTTATTAGGTAAAATTTGTGGTTGCACGTGTCTAGAAAAGAAAATATATTATAAAAATTTACACTTCGTGTCCTAAAATCAGATGTGTCATGTGCTACACCCGATTCTCATGTGGGTCTGTCATGATCACAACTATGATTAAATAAAGTTCGTTCTCACTTTATAACTACCTTTAACTATGATTAAAAATGCTGTATTTATTAAAAGGTTTACTTTAGTGTAATTAGGATAGTAAATGCAAGAGCAGTGAAATTGCCACAAATAGAATGAAAAATCAAGGACAAACCAATGTTATTGATTCATCCATCTGTATTATCATGAGTATACAATGCATCCACCAACCGTTTTAACCGTAGGACCCCACTAACCATAATTTCTATAAATAACATTTATGGGATATTAATGTTTATCTGAAATTTGTACACAAAATTTTAATCATACTTCATATTTGAGAACGACATTACATGTATATTTAAATCAAGCATTTCCATAAACTTCCTGGCAAAATTATTGCAGTTTGGGACGGCTAGCATGAGTATGTTTGACGAAATGAGTTGGATTTGAGGCTAAGATTAAAGTTGGAGTTGAAGCTGGATTTGGGCTTATATAATAAGCTGGAAGCTGAAGCTTATGTTTTTATAAAGTTATTTGCGAATTAGTTGAAGCTGAAGCTTAATACTGTAAAATTACGTAAAAATACATCAAATTAAATAAAATATATTTTCAGCTTTTATGTAATAATCTACTATATTTTAAAGGATACTTAATTTAACTAACTATAAGCGTCTCTAAAACCTATCTTGATTGGCCTGAGTTGATTGTGCTTATGACTTATAAAAGCATCTATAAAACTATGTGACAAACAAAGATTACTTTATAAGCTAGCATACTTGAAAGCTTAATCACATTATAAGCTTTTACAATCCTCGTGCCAAACACAACCTTAATGATAAATCAATTACCAGCAACTCAAACGAGCGACCATAAAGAATAACCAAAACCAGCAGCAGCTTTGCAAAATCAATTTTATCCATCACAATAATACATTTATGACTCCTTATATAGACATAGACGGGGCGCTAGGCGCTCACTTTTTTTGTATGCATAGAAGCTGGCGGCGGGGCTTGCTTAACCGGATACACGGAATTGGGATCTCTGTCACATGCAAATCTTTCTATCGGGAAAGCCTCATTTAAATTCTTATCATTCATTTATCTAGCTAATGAAAGAAATGGAAATCATGGTCGTAAAATAGTTGGTTATATTTTTTTGGTTCATTAAACTAAAGAATATTTTGTTATTCTTTTTGGAAGGCAAAGACACATCCATCAAAAGAAATTATCAAAAACATAGAGACTGCAATGAAGATTGAAATTCAAAAACGAAAACCCCAAAATAAAGAAGAAACCAAAACTGGATTAGTGGAGAATCGAGAATAAGTTGATATACTTACATAATTGAATAATATAGTCGATAGACTTATGCATATTCCTTTTAACGACATACAACAAGAGGAGATTGGGTCATATTAAAACCACACTGAAATGATCATATTAACTTCGAGTTTTCATGACATAATGTTATCATCTACTTAATGCAATGCAGACATGCAGTAACACAATGTCACTGGTAACGTGAAAGTTTGGCATGTACAATTTAATTTGATTATGTACGTGGTGAAAAGAAACGTGCATCTTGACATATGAGCTGATATGAACACAAGGTATTGCGTGAACATATGCATTCTCAATTGATTTATTGTGCTTTAGCACGTAGCGATTGCATGAAATAAACGGGCACCTTAGCATCGATCAATGGCTAGCTAGTTTGTCAATACTTTTTTTTTGAACAGCAGAAGAGGAGAATATATATAATGAAAAAAACAGCTACCTAGTAAGTCACTAGGAAGCCAAGAGTACAAAGGTTAATTGTAGAAAGTGTTACAAGGGTTATCGAACCAATCGATCCAACTTATGTGAGCCTTTCTAAGCCTACAAGATATCCAATTAAATGAATAGAGCTTAATTTCGTTGAGGATCAACTCCTTAGAAGGGCGCTTCTGGGAAAAAGACATCTCATTCCTAAATCTCCAAATACACCAAAAGGTAGTTTGAACAACTACGTCAAGGGGCCTCTAAGATTAGCCGTTAAGAGGACGTTATCAGCTAAGTTAATAGCATCAGTGAGAGAGGAGATTGAGATGTTATGAATATTCCACCATGACAGAACCTTGGACCATATATCTTTAGCAATGCCACACGAAGTAAATAGGTGTTCTTCCGTCTCGTTATAATCATCACAAATGGGGCAAAGAATAGAGTTCAAGTCAATACCTCTACGGTCAAGAAGGCCTCTAAGGTTGGAGCTAGTTTGTCAATACTTAAAGTAATTACTTTGGGTGTCCATAAATTTGAATTCATGTATGGTACAAATGCACTTTCACAAGTCTTCTTCAACTAATAGTGTTGTTTTAGAAGCCATGAAGTTCCACATCCAACAACCATAGTAAATACTAATAATGTTTTCGCGTAATTCCGGCCATCTAAACATCACATCACAAGCCATTGCGATTGGCAACCAAACATACATTGAAGCCAGTTTGTTCCTATATATCGTACTATGCTTTCGATTGTTTTAATTGAAAAGATTGTTGATGTAGATTGATCATAGCGTATCGACTTAATTAGTTTGTATTAAACATTTACACCAACTTTGGATGGCTATATTCACTTTGTATTTATTGATGTATTTACTCCTGTTGTTTATTTAATATCAACATTTTATTAGTATTGAATAAAAAATACATATATGCAAAAATAGTAAAAAAATGAACCCGTGAAATATAAATACCTTGCAAACTTATCAGTACTACAAACTAGTGGCCAAAGACCAGATCTGATAAGTTTAATAATATCATATCTATATATGTTACGGAGTATTTAAGTTAATTATCGATAGTACTGCATACAACAAAAGCTCCAAATTTAATAGTAGCAGAGGCTTTATTTAATGCAATTGACATATATAAACTATTTTGGTACGATGTTTTTATTTGTTCGCATTCATATGTAAGCCAAATATGTATGTAAGAACTATATATGAATTCATATGTCGTTGGCATTATTTATTTATTTATTTTTAATCTTTCTAGATCGAGATAAGAAAAAAGTAAGCGATATAAAAGAGATAAGCTGTTCGTGATTGTTGATGTTTACCTTTAAATGCCGAAAAGCTTGACATTTTATAACATATTAACACAGGACGTGGAAACGAATTTAAATAACTTCTAATTCAAAGGTATATAAGCGAGGCACACCTCAAGAGAATAAAACTTAACAAGAAAACTCTAAAACACAATATTATATTAATGATCCAAGATTTCTCGTACAATGATAATAAGCCCTATATATAAAGAAGTAAAACTTGCATAAAAAGAACCCTAACTAAAGTAAACAACGAATTAGATAAATAATACAAGATTATGAAATTGACTCCTCTACGGTGTAGAAAGGTGTTTGTCTCTATGGCGTAGAGACGGTAAGCCTCGACCAAAATTCTATTCGAGAGCTCTGCAGCGTAGGCATCCATACTACGCCATAGAGAAAATTGGCTTCACGTTTCAATCTTGTCTTCATTATTCCCTCTCACTTGAAAAGAACTCGCCCTCGAGTTCTCACCATCTTCAATCAACAGGCGAATGGACAAAGTTCAAATCCAGTGGACGTGTACCGTTGGGAAGAATAACTATGTTCTTTCCAAATCAATTAAACACAAAAAAAGTTCTTTTTACCCTTATGTATTGCATCCACATCATGTTGTCGCGGTCTTCCTAGCAAAACATGACTAGCACCTAATTCCACGACATCACAAGACACCACATCAAGATAAAAACTTACAATAGCAATTGGAACATTGCAAACTTCATCAACATTCACTTCAGGACCTTGTTTTATCCAATCTAACTGATACGGATTAAGATGTTGCTCGGTTGGTAACTTCAAAGCCTTCACAAGCTCTTTGGAAACTAGGTTTTCACAACTTCCTCCATCAATGATCAATGAGCAAATGTTGTCTTCAATAACACACTTAGTTTCAAAAATCTTGTTGCTTTGTGAAAAGAATTCAATCTTTGTTGCACACAAAGTACGTTGCACCATCAAGTTCATAACTTTGCCTTCAACTTGAGCAAATTCATCAATATGCCCCAAGTCATCTCCAAAATCAATCTTCGTAAACCTTCATGATTTTTCCCAACATTGCATTCAACTTCCTGTTAGGACACTCATTAAACCTATAACCCGATAAACTACACCTAAAACACGTAGGAGGTACAAGTTTGGTAAACGGATTAGAATTCGTCTTCTTAGTAATAACCCTTTTCACACCACTTTCACTAGCCAAAACTAGAGAAGTCAAACCAGAATATACATGAGCTTCAATAGTTAATTAAGTTTGATTAGATTGGTTTACCTAAGTAGAATTCAAATAAGAATTATTGTCTAATGATTTTCCAAAATTCAAATCTCGTTTGGTCATTGATCTCTCTACCTTCATAGCTAAGGTTTCGGCTTGAACAATGGTCCAAATTTACAACACACTTAACTCCTTTTGAATTGATTGATTTAACCCACTAATATACCTAGTAGTAGTTTGTTCTTTAGATTCCTTTAAATCATACCTAGCTCGTAACCTCAAGAACTTACTCGTGTACTCCACCATGGTTCTTTTCCCTTGAACACAAGTATGATATTGTTGATATAAAATTTGTTCAACATCCAAGGGTAAAAACCTACCTTTGATCATTCTCTTCATCACTGGCCATGTGTTGATTAGATACTTGTCTTGTCTCCTATGGTTATCTTGATCGTTTTGCCACCAAGCTCCAGCTCTTCCACGTAACTTGTAAGCTGCAATCTTGACTTGATATTCTTCAGGAACATCCATGATGTCAAAGAACTTATCAACCTCATACAACCAATCCAACACAACTTTAAGATCGAGATTCCCAATCTCAGCCTTAACACAATATCTTTATCGATCTGCATAACCATTTCGACCCTCATTCCTCATATTAAAAATCCTATGACCATTTAACCGTACTCTAGGTTTTCTAGCCACAACTTAGCCATCATATCCTTCCTTAAATCATCTTGTCTCCAAACTTGTTTAGTGATGCGTGGGAATCACAACAGGCTTTACCTCTCGAGGGATCTCGAGAAGCTTACAACCCCCACCAGGCAGTGTACCTGATCGTTGTAGTATAGTATAGTGACAAGTACAGGGGGATTGATCGTTCAGCTTAGGAATAGTGTCGCTAGGATTAGAAAGCCTAATTACTAGTTCTAAAGGTGAGGGATGATTATTTTTGTATTTTTATATTTTTATGAAAGCAAGTAAAATATCGGGTTTTGGAAGAGTGGGCGGAATTAGTTGCTATTCAACTAACCAAAAACTAATATGTAATCAAAATAAAATACTAAAAATGAAATTAAACTAATTTATACTAAAGTTGTGAGCAGTAATTGGAGAAAATGTGTTTACTTAGACTTCACTACTCCCTAGATATCTTTTACACGTTAATTACTTGTTATAATTGTATGGATGACGGATTGTATTCCTTAATACCATTCATGGGGTGGCATACATAACTCCCCAATTCTATGAGCTCTTATCTCCTCCTACACCATGACCCAACACAACTATAGGGATTGTAAACAGTGGCTCATGCATTAAATACAACCAATAAAGACCTAGTACGCCTCGGTTCATGTTTCTTAAGACGTTCAACCATGTTACCATTTGGAGATCTGCCAGTTTTCTTAAGCCTAACATATAAAATAATTCATCCAATACAAGAATAAACAAGTAATCAACACATAATCAATATCTAGGTTTCATTAGATCTAAGCAAACACAAAAGAGATCTAGCCTAGCATAATGGAATTGAGACAAGAACAAGATATAGACAACCAACACATAGACATATTGATTGAATTAGAAGAACACTTATCTCAATTACAATGCAAGGTATCAAGGGTTTGGAACCCTTGAAAAACCTGTAAAAGTTGCACCAAATTCGTCTTTAGGGTTTCACCAAAACTTCTCTCTTTCCAATGTAAGAAACTAGAAAACTATATATAGGAAAATCGAGGTGACGGCGTCAAGAGCAATGGTGTGACGCCGTCATCTCGCCGCCAAATACTTCCTCGGACGGCATTGCTCTACTTATGACGGCCTATGTGACGCCGTCATCAACCACTGTATTTTATTCTTGGGACTCTGACGCCGTCAAGAGCAACTCTTGACGCCTTCATGCACTGTTCCCAGCATAGAAATTTGAGACTTTGCCGTTTTCTTCACTTTTATGCTCCAAAAACGTCCAAAATGGCTTCTTTTCCAGAATTCACTCTCCAAGTACCTAAAATCACAAAAGGAACGATTTAGGGCAATATTTGATCAAATAAGTTCTGATTCGGGCTTAAATGACCCCCTAAAAACGGATCATTTTTCGCCTCATCATATACCCTTACACTTGAGATTTGCTTGTCCTCAAGCAAATGCGCTTTTATTCTACTCGAAAGACAAGTTAGGGGTCATTTAACACTAATATAAAAGTAATTACAACAAATAATCGTTCCACTAAAGACCAATAGACAAGCACGGAGGTCATACACAAGCACCTCACAAATAGTGTTTAGATACTCACATCTCTCGGGTGTAATAAAGTAATATAATATTATGGAAATGGAAGATATCTCTCACTACCTGTCATAGCAAAATAGATTACCATAGGCTTGGGAAAGGATCAAACCTCCACCACATGGCGTAAGCACCTAGGATAAACTATCAAAGAGGTCTTTTAAAGGGTTATAACGTTAGGTATAGGGATATGAATTACACGGTTTTGTTGGATAAAGGAAGTTTTACTGGTGGCGAGTTAACAATCTTGGTTAATTACATGTACAAGATGGCGTTGCTAAGCCAAGACTAGACTCGACTTAAGCTAACAAATGAAAAATAACAAAAACATAAAATGAACATAGAATGAAAAGGGATGGTAGTCCGTATGTTTTTTCTCTTTTTCCTTTTTCTATTTTTTTTCCTTTTTTTTTTTTTTTTTTTTTTTTTTTTTTTTTTTTTTTTTTTTGCATACACTCTTACCCTACCATCCAAAATAACACATCATAGGGAATGAACATTCCCCTTACACTTGAATCTTTACATACTTTACATTTAACTATTCTAATGACTCGAATTAAGAAAATCAAAACACTTGGAGCACTTTTAAGATTAACGTACATATGGGGTAATAATATTATGTTCTTCCCCATTACTCCATAAAATAAGTACTTACCCAATCGTCCCAAAACAATATGTACTAGGATATAACTCGACTTAGCAACCATGTAATCAATTAGAAAGTTAACTTACGGTTTAACAAATAACAATAATGCACTAAAAATGAGCGCATACATGGAAGGCTAAGGCGATTTGGGTGTACATTTAAGTGGGGTGTAACAAATTCTTCTTTTAAGTAAGATGCTTAAAGTTAGAAACGAAAAGATAGGCTCGGAGGGGTGTACTAGGGGTTTCGTGTACTAAAAATGAGTACAACGCTAAGGGTGTGGGAAAAATTAGTTGACTTAACTAGCCAAGTAATATGACTTAAATGGTCAAGTAATTATGATACGGGTTTAACACAAGGGTGATCCTAATGCCTCTTATCATTTAGTAAATCCTACCACACGAATGTAGTCTCACTAGCGGTCTCGGGATGCATCACTAACGCAAGTTCTAGAATCTAAATGCTACCGGTACACTCATAAGCACTAATAGTAAATGCTTTTCCTATCAAATCTAAAGGCGAACCTCACATTTTTTGGTGGAAATTTTTTCTGAATATACGGTTATGTGCTAGTCATACAATCTCCTATCCATGAGACGCTTGCTATGGCTAAAGTTTCACTCCTAAATGTTGTAAAAAAATTTAAATTTGGCGCTAAAATTGCACTAACAAGTATTTCTCATAGTTTGATTACACATCTACCATTAAACAAAACAAACTCAAGCGAAAGTGCATATGTAAGGTATCATCTTTTTACCCTCCCCTTACACTTAAGATGAACATTGTCTCCAATGTTCAAGTAAAGAATGTAAAAGTGAAAAAAAAAGTAAAGAAAATGAAATCAAATACTCCCCTGATTCGCTCGGTATGGATTATAGGTTGGCCAGGTTAAATCTTCCTCCAAGAAAATGAACAATCAAAGCTTCCCTTCCAGAATATAAATCATCTCCTTGTCGAACATAACCTGTAAATCCTGACAACAATAGACAAGACAACCTCGCCTAAAATCGGCGGCATCCTATATAAGTTACTAAATCCTAGAAAACAAAGTAAGATATAATGCTTGTGGAATGAAGCTTGCAGATTTCCTGGAGATTATAAAACTTAATAATTCACAAAAACCATAAGACTCCGTTAGAAAAACAAAACCGGTAAAATTTCCAGATTTTAACTCCTGACGCCGTCAAGAGTAAACCCCTGACGCCGTCATAATGGACCTGCAGAAATTCTTATGTTAAGTTTCCGGAAAATTTCTGGAAAAACTTGGTTCTACTTTCTGGAAAATCCTGCAAAACTTCATTATGACTCAATACAAGCATTTGACTCTAACAAATACGAATATACATGTTCATTTAATATTGTGGAGAATCATGATCGGTGTTGTAACACCCCCAAAATACCGCAACGGAAGACTGTGTCACAGGGGTGCTACTTCATAATACAAAGTACAAGTTATAGAAAACGAACTCTAAATGAGACGTTTTGAAAAGTTACCATTCGATTAATGAATTCAAAGTTACAAACATGAGATTCCAAAGTATGATACATAAATGTATACAAATGTTTTGAATGGTAAATGATAAAAAGCGTAAGTCTTCAGAATATGCAGCTTGACTCTAAGTTCCACGCACTAGCTATCGCCTTACTAACCTGAGATAAACATGCTAAAGTGTCAACACAATGGTTGGTGAGTTCATAGAGTTTGTCTTAAAATAGTTGAAAAGCCTTAAAAGAATGTTCACACAGCAAAGGCATCGTGAATCCACTCAGTTACAAGTCCCGCCATAAGAGACTTGTAACCTGTGTGTTCACAACCCACTGCTACAATATATAGTATGATAAAGACATGTATAAGTTCATCAAGACAATTAAGCAATTAGTCGTGAGTCTACTCTTCATCTCCGAAGACCTCACTTTTATGATGTATCCAACATTCGCAAATGTTAGGATGTATCAAAGACAACTGGGAGTCAATTCCCAAAGACAACTGGGAGCCACTTCCCAAAGACAACTGGGAGTCAATTCCCAAAGACAACTACTAGTCAATAAATAGAATAACGCAATTAAGTATAACGCAGTCATGTATGTAAGCAATCAAGTATAACACAGTCAAGTATAGACGTTTTGAGTATTTGTACAAGTAAGCAAGTAGTTGAGCATGTATCCCCCCCCCAAGAGTTTAAAACAAGTACGTAAAGAGTAGGGGCTATGACTCACCTTAAGTCTATGAAATGAGTAATGAAAGTGGTAGTCGAATCGCGAAAGTCTCTAAGAGCAGCCTATAATAGAACGTTGCGACTTAGGTTTGGAGTAACGTCTAAGAGTACGAAGAATTGCCTATATATGTCTTGCATAATGTTCATGATGTAGTACTTAGTATATAGTGTAAGTCGTTGAATATAAGTGGTCTATGAAACATGTATAGGTTGTACATCTCTTACTACCGTTCGGGCCGACATAATTCAGAAGTCATGGAGTAAACGTTCGAGGAGCCAGGACACTTTAACTCGTAAATCCACAACTCGTCTCGACGGCTTACTCAATGAACTCCTCATATGAGGCTCCCTACTATTGTAGTATTTGATAACATATATATATATATATATATATATATATATATATATATATATATATATATATATATATATATAAGCATTTTCAGGTCTCGAGCTTCTTTGTTTCTGAACGAAAACGTCGTTCCGGACAACTTTCGTGTTTTAACTTTTTGATGAATCGGACCAGAAGTGGGACTTTCAAAACCATAATTTGATCAGAATGCAATTTAGGCAGATTTGCCGTTTTGGTTTCGCTAAATTCAAATGGTCATAACTTTTGACTCGTATACTCGTTTTGGGTGATTCAAATTGCTATGTTTTCCTTGTTAAGTCCTCTTTAATAGTAAGTAAGTGTCAAATATCAAAGTTATACTATTGTGGTCGTGGTTTTCCATAAAAATCACTAGTTTGCTTGTTTACTTGTCATAAGTTAACATATGTATATCAATACTCGTTTTATCCATTTTTAAACGTCATGAACACAATACAAAGACCATATATAGCATGAAAGAAACATAATAAGCATGAAATGATATTGAACAAGAAAGTGTATAAGGGTTTGCTTACAACTTTTGGCTTTCTAAAGAAAGGAAGTCAAGTATAGAACTAGGACACTAAACCTAAGCTTGTAAACCCTTCACCATAACTCTTGTAACCCTTGCTAGCCTTGATCTAACCCTTGTGAAAACCATTTAACTTCAGCCCTAGTAACCTTGTGTAGCTCCTAATTCAACCATGGAATCACCAAACAAACTTAAGAACTAGGTAGAGAATACTAAGACCTTGAACTTTGTAGTGTAACTTGTATATTGAAGATCAAAGGATCATGGTGCTATGATAAAAGGTTGTGGCGTTTTTGTGGTGAAGAAAGGAAGGAAATGAGCTCTCTATTTATAGCAAGAATGAGGAGGTTAGGAAGGTGGCTAGGAAACTACATAAACTTGGAGACAAAGTTGTAATTAAAAATGATCTAATGGCTAAAGTCATGAGATGATGCCACAAGTGTGAATGCCCCCCCCCTAGTGGCGGTTTGAAGAACTTGGAGAACAAGGTGTGGACTTTTGATGGTATTATCCTAAGTATGTAGCTAGTTTTGACTCCGTAAATCGCTAACCGTAAATGATTAAGCCTCAAAACGTAAAACCGGGTATCCTAAAAATATGAAACTTATAAATATGGTTAAACATGTCAATATAGTCCATAATAAAATATAAAATGAGTGGTAGGTTCTATCGGGTGCGAAAACCCAGCTAAAAACTGGAAACACGGGTCTAAAACGCGCAATTCGCGTAAAACGCTGAACTGAAAAACGTAAAATTCCGAAACTTTTGGAATTGTCCTAAAATGAGAGAAAATCATATTTCTATTGTTTATAATGTTTTATGGACATATCGGGATGCCGGAAGGACGTTTAAACCTAAATGTAAATCTCGGACACGGCTTTGTGATTTTTGCAGAAATGATCCGACGAGCGTCAAACTCTCGGATTATCGTTAAAATAGTTTAACTTACGAGAATATGAAATAAAAATTTCTGAGATGAATAGTGAAAAGTGAATAGTAAAAAGTGAATAGTAAAAGTGAATAGTAAAAAGTGAATAGTGAAATTTTCGGGAATAAAAGTTAACCTGAAATTGCGAATTGTTACAGTCTCTACCCCTTAAGGAGAACTTCGTCCCGAAGTTCAGTTGATGTTAACTACTTACGATGTGTCTAAGAGAATCCGGTATTCCAGGATCTCTAAAATAGTGGTGTTCACTCTGATTCGTCTAAGGTTCTGGTTAAGGAGTTGTATCGGCTACAATTAAGCCCACTTATTTATAACACATTACTTACATAAAGAAGCGTCCAAATTTATGTAAGTAAGGTCTCATAAACTCATGGTTCGGTGATTTACAATTTCTTTATTTAACTGAAGAGGCGTCCCAATCCATTTAAATAAGGAGATTCTAAAACATCCTACTTAAGAATTTCGGACACAAAATCCGCCTTCTGAGGCAGATGGTAAGATAATCCAGTCATCAAATCCCTAAAGCTAAGCAATAATATTATTTAACTCAAATCTTGTGTCTCATCAAACACAAGATTAAGTTAACTAATTAGTTATTACTGAGCTCCATGTTTTTAATGACTCGACGAATCTCTGGGGCTCCTTATAATACTAAAGTCACATCATCTAACAGCGTGGAACTAAGCAAACCTCTAACCAAAAAGCATATGTGTATGTATTGTGTGTAAGGAAAATAAAGAGGAAGGTCCCAACGTATATAGCAGTTATAGTCTAGGCACTAAATGCAACCTAGTTCTCTATAACCAAGGCTCTGATACCAATCTGTAACACCCCCAAAATACCGCAGCGGAAGACTGTGTCACAGGGGTGCTACTTCATAATACAAAGTACAAGTTATAGAAAACGACCTCTAAATGAGACGTTTTGAAAAGTTACCATTCGATTAATGAATTCAAAGTTACAAACATGAGATTCCAAAGTATGATACATAAATGTATACAAATGTTTTGAATGGTAAATGATAAAAAGCGTAAGTCTTCAGAATATGCAGCTTGACTCTAAGTTCCACGCACTAGCTATCGCCTTACTAACCTGAGATAAACATGCTAAAGTGTCAACACAATGGTTGGTGAGTTCATAGAGTTTGTCTTAAAATAGTTGAAAAGCCTTAAAAGAATGTTCACACAGCAAAGGCATCGTGAATCCACTCAGTTACAAGTCCCGCCATAAGAGACTTGTAACCTGTGTGTTCACAACCCACTGCTACAATATATAGTATGATAAAGACATGTATAAGTTCATCAAGACAATTAAGCAATTAGTCGTGAGTCTACTCTTCATCTCCGAAGACCTCACTTTTATGATGTATCCAACATTCGCAAATGTTAGGATGTATCAAAGACAACTGGGAGTCAATTCCCAAAGACAACTGGGAGCCACTTCCCAAAGACAACTGGGAGTCAATTCCCAAAGACAACTACTAGTCAATAAATAGAATAACGCAATTAAGTATAACGCAGTCATGTATGTAAGCAATCAAGTATAACACAGTCAAGTATAGACGTTTTGAGTATTTGTACAAGTAAGCAAGTAGTTGAGCATGTATCCCCCCCCCAAGAGTTTAAAACAAGTACGTAAAGAGTAGGGGCTATGACTCACCTTAAGTCTATGAAATGAGTAATGAAAGTGGTAGTCGAATCGCGAAAGTCTCTAAGAGCAGCCTATAATAGAACGTTGCGACTTAGGTTTGGAGTAACGTCTAAGAGTACGAAGAATTGCCTATATATGTCTTGCATAATGTTCATGATGTAGTACTTAGTATATAGTGTAAGTCGTTGAATATAAGTGGTCTATGAAACATGTATAGGTTGTACATCTCTTACTACCGTTCGGGCCGACATAATTCAGAAGTCATGGAGTAAACGTTCGAGGAGCCAGGACACTTTAACTCGTAAATCCACAACTCGTCTCGACGGCTTACTCAATGAACTCCTCATATGAGGCTCCCTACTATTGTAGTATTTGATAACATATATATATATATATATATATATATATATATATATATATATATATATATATATATATATATATATATATAAGCATTTTCAGGTCTCGAGCTTCTTTGTTCCTGAACGAAAACGTCGTTCCGGACAACTTTCGTGTTTTAACTTTTTGATGAATCGGACCAGAAGTGGGACTTTCAAAACCATAATTTGATCAGAATGCAATTTAGGCAGATTTGCCGTTTTGGTTTCGCTAAATTCAAATGGTCATAACTTTTGACTCGTATACTCGTTTTGGGTGATTCAAATTGCTATGTTTTCCTTGTTAAGTCCTCTTTAATAGTAAGTAAGTGTCAAATATCAAAGTTATACTATTGTGGTCGTGGTTTTCCATAAAAATCACTAGTTTGCTTGTTTACTTGTCATAAGTTAACATATGTATATCAATACTCGTTTTATCCATTTTTAAACGTCATGAACACAATACAAAGACCATATATAGCATGAAAGAAACATAATAAGCATGAAATGATATTGAGCAAGAAAGTGTATAAGGGTTTGCTTACAACTTTTGGCTTTCTAAAGAAAGGAAGTCAAGTATAGAACTAGGACACTAAACCTAAGCTTGTAAACCCTTCACCATAACTCTTGTAACCCTTGCTAGCCTTGATCTAACCCTTGTGAAAACCATTTAACTTCAGCCCTAGTAACCTTGTGTAGCTCCTAATTCAACCATGGAATCACCAAACAAACTTAAGAACTAGGTAGAGAATACTAAGACCTTGAACTTTGTAGTGTAACTTGTATATTGAAGATCAAAGGATCATGGTGCTATGATAAAAGGTTGTGGCGTTTTTGTGGTGAAGAAAGGAAGGAAATGAGCTCTCTATTTATAGCAAGAATGAGGAGGTTAGGAAGGTGGCTAGGAAACTACATAAACTTGGAGACAAAGTTGTAATTAAAAATGATCTAATGGCTAAAGTCATGAGATGATGCCACAAGTGTGAATGCCCCCCCCCTAGTGGCGGTTTGAAGAACTTGGAGAACAAGGTGTGGACTTTTGATGGTATTATCCTAAGTATGTAGCTAGTTTTGACTCCGTAAATCGCTAACCGTAAATGATTAAGCCTCAAAACGTAAAACCGGGTATCCTAAAAATATGAAACTTATAAATATGGTTAAACATGTCAATATAGTCCATAATAAAATATAAAATGAGTGGTAGGTTCTATCGGGTGCGAAAACCCAGCTAAAAACTGGAAACACGGGTCTAAAACGCGCAATTCGCGTAAAACGCTGAACTGAAAAACGTAAAATTCCGAAACTTTTGGAATTGTCCTAAAATGAGAGAAAATCATATTTCTATTGTTTATAATGTTTTATGGACATATCGGGATGCCGGAAGGACGTTTAAACCTAAATGTAAATCTCGGACACGGCTTTGTGATTTTTGCAGAAATGATCCGACGAGCGTCAAACTCTCGGATTATCGTTAAAATAGTTTAACTTACGAGAATATGAAATAAAAATTTCTGAGATGAATAGTGAAAAGTGAATAGTAAAAAGTGAATAGTAAAAAGTGAATAGTGAAATTTTCGGGAATAAAAGTTAACCTGAAATTGCGAATTGTTACAGGTGTGTTTCTTAAAAACATATTTGGGGTTTTCCCTTACACTTATCTTTTGCAAAAATACCTTTTGGTTGGAGTTAAGACTAGGCCAAACAACATAATAAAGTATTTCCACATTTTAATTTAGAAACATGATCAACCAATCAATAAAAATAAAACATGCATACGGAAGCAAATAACAATCAAACAAATAAAATCACACAAAACATGGGTTGCCTCCCAAGAAGCGCTTTTCTTTATTTACGAGTCTTGTAGCTAGACTCAAGGTCATGGGCTATCGTGTATCGCTTATGCTCACATAACCAAGTGTGAGCCATCTAATAGTCGCCTCATCTTTCTTATACTCTTCTCCTAACTCTAAGCACCCGCGATAGTATTTTTTATTCTTTTCATGCGTATACTTAAGTCCTTTCCTCTTATCATTCTCACTTAGCGTTTCCATGGGCGGATACCTACTACACTTTTCCATGGAAAAATCTTTGAACCTAGGGTGTGCGCGGGGCATTTGATAAACAAAATCTTCATCCCCATCCGAGAATATAATTAGCCCTTCTATGAGTTTTTCATCGAGGTTGGTCAACCGTTTGAAGGGTTTTCCAAACACAACTTGGGTCAATTTATTATCAATAAACTCTCCTAGATTCTCCATAACCATGAACTCAACAAGATAAACCAACCTTCCTACAAACACATGCAATGGTATTGCCTTAGCAATAATGTTGTCTCCTTTGTATTCTAACTCATCTACCATTATTTTATTGTATTCATTACGTGAGATTATGTTCATTGGAAGAGATGAGTTGAGATAGGCGTTAAAGCTCTTAAATCCGAACTTACAAGGGAATTGCATGTTAAATGAACTATCACACTCAATCCTAGTTCTAGGGTCAACATACCTAAGAGGGTTTATTTCCTCTTCCATTCTATCCTCATTAATTACATCACCGTCATCAAGATCTTCATCAGAGTCTGAATAGTAAAAAGGACTAGCCCTACGGTCATCATCATGATCAGACTCTTCTAGCTCAGAATTATTGTCAAAGTGGTGGTTGGGTGAGAGGTTAGGTGGGTTCTCATTTTCTGCTAAAGGAAGTGGGACGGGCATTTGGAACATCCTACGACGAAAAACACGAATAACAGGAATCAAACGATCAATGTTATTGTTATTCATCGAAACAGTTTACGAACAAAGACACAAAGAAATAAATAGACTAAGAGAAGACCTAAAAATAAAAATAAAAATCTTACTAGAAAGGAATCTAGCAAGTAGACCTAATAAAAAAGAAATCCTAACCTAGACAATAACTATTCCCCGGCAGCGGCGCCAAAAACTTGATGCGTGGGAATCGCAACAGGCTTTACCTCTCGAGGGATCTCGAGAAGCTTGCAACCCCCACCAGGCAGTGTACCTGATCGTTGAAGTATAGTATAGTGACAAGTACCGGGGGATTGATCGTTCAGCTTAGGAATAGTGTCGCTAGGATTAGAAAGCCTAATTACTAGTTCTAAAGGTGAGGGATGATTATTTTTGTATTTTTATATTTTTATGAAAGCAAGTAAAATCTCGGGTTTTGGAAGAGTGGGCAGAATTAGTTGCTATTCAACTAACCCAAAACTAATATGTAATCAAAATAAAATACTAAAAATGAAATTAAACTAATTTATACTAAAGTTGTGAGCAGTAATTGGAGAAAATGTGTTTACTTAGACTTCACTACTCCCTAGATATCTTTTACACGTTAATTACTTGTTATAATTGTATGGATGACGGATTGTATTCCTTAATACCATTCATGGGGTGGCATACATAACTCCCCAATTCTATGAGCTCTTATCTCCTCCTACACCATGACCCAACACAACTATAGGGATTGTAAACAGTGGCTCATGCATTAAATACAACCAATAAAGACCTAGTACGCCTCGGTTCATGTTTCTTAAGACGTTCAAGCATGTTACCATTTGGAGATCTGCCAGTTTTCTTAAGCCTAACATATAAAATAATTCATCCAAGACAAGAATAAACAAGTAATCAACACATAATCAATATCTAGGTTTCATTAGATCTAAGCAAACACAAAAGAGATCTAGCCTAGCATAATGGAATGGAGACAAGAACAAGATATAGACAACCAACACATAGACATATTGATTGAATTAGAAGAACACTTATCTCAATTACAATGCAAGGTATCAAGGGTTTGGAACCCTTGAAAAACCTGTAAAAGTTGCACCAAATTCGTCTTTAGGGTTTCACCAAAACTTCTCTCTTTCCAATGTAAGAAACTCGAAAACTATATATAGGAAAATCGAGGTGACGGCGTCAAGAGCAATGGTGTGACGCCGTCATCTCGCCGCCAAATACTTCCTCGGACGGCCTTGATCTACTTATGACGGCCTATGTGACGCCGTCATCAACCACGGTATTTTATTCTTGGGACTCTGACGCCGTCAGGAGCAACTCTTGACGCCTTCATGCACTGTTCCCAGCATAGAAATTTGAGACTTTGCCGTTTTCTTCACTTTTATGCTCCAAAAACGTCCAAAATGGCTTCTTTTCCAGAATTCACTCTCCAAGTACCTAAAATCACAAAAGGAACGATTTAGGGCAATATTTGATCAAATAAGTTCGGATTCGGGCTTAAATGACCCCCTAAAAACGGATCATTTTTCGCCTCATCATTTAGGATATTTGTTACACTCATGATTTTCAAAGAAACCCTCTTTGATAGAACATAATCTAGGATTACCATTGATTGTTACCCTCACGATTTGAGTGATTACCACCACCACCCCCGATTGCTGATTGGATCTCTTCAAGCATAGTGGACATAATCACAAATTTGGATGTGCAATCGTGGATTGCATGATCCATGTCTTCAGTCTACTGTACCCCACCAAGAGTACGGGTTTTTTGATCTTCTACACCATCCACCATCTAGGATACTAACAAGATCAAGACGTTAATTGGCGCAGAAGCTTCTACACCAATTATCACCAAGATACTAACAAGCTTTTATGCCAACTGACACAAGATGCGGAAGCGAATTTAGATAAACCCTAATCCAAAGGTAGATAAACGAGGCACGCCTCAAGGGAATAAAACCCAAATAAGAGATAAAACTCTAAAACACAATATTATATTAATGATCCAAGATTTTTCATATAATGATGATAAGCCTTATATTTATAGGGGAGTAAAATTTGCACAAAAGAAACCTAACTAAAGTTAAAAAAAAAAAAAAAAAAAAAAAAAAAAAAAAAAAAAAAAAAAAAAAAAGATTCTGGAATCGAATCCTCTACGGCGTAGAGAGATGTTTGTCTCTACGATATAGAAGCGTTAAGCCTCGACCAAAATTTTGTTCGAGAGCTCTTTGACGTAGACATCGAAATCCTTCTATGCCATAAAGAAGATTGGTTTCACATTTCAATCTTGTCCCCATCACATATAAATAGCAAACGACCGATGATCGAGCTAGAACCCTATACCGACAAGTGACAACACTCGGTGGTTACATTTTGTATCTAATCATAAAGTTATGAAAATGATACATTCCTAACACTTTAATATCTAAATTTTAAAGCATATAAAGTCTAATCATTGTCATGAGATTACATGAATATCTGATATTTATTGTACATTTTGTATATTTTTAAATAAACTAAAAAGCAACATGAATATCTGATATTTATTGTTCATTTTGTATATTTTTAGGATCAATATAAATGTCACTAATTTTATTCAATCAACTTTGATTCAGCTAGTGTTGTCCTGATGGACTGATAAGTTATAATAGCGATCATAAACCTCATTAACATATATATATTTTTCTAGTTACATATATAGCATGAGAAAACTAATTATATTGTGCGTTTACATAAGCTAATTACTATATAGTTTATAAGTTCTTTTCAAAGATGCAAGTTAAAGAAATGTCTGCCATCGTTATCATCTGGACATTGTCTTGTTGGAACAGTTTTTTTTGTCTACCCTCGTCTACAAATAATTTAAAGAATAATGGACCACAACATCGTTATCATGGCATACTATATATTTGCAGTGTTTCCAAATGATAAACTCTTGATCGAGCTTTCACGTACATGGTCCACAGAGTCCAAAGATCAGCTAGGTTCGATCGCTAGGAATTAGCTGGGAAGATGTTCACCTCCGTTATGTATATCCAATTATCGATCACATGAGTTTCACCGATCATTATCTAACTACTAAAGTTAAAATTGATCATAAGATAACTTGAAAAACGATTGAATTATGTGAACTAAAACAAAACTCTCATCAATATATACCTTCTCGTGGGATCAATCATAAGTTCATATACGCCTTTGAGTGAAAGAGTTGATTCATTACGATTATCCATTATCATAGAACGAATTGAATCTGAGAGAAGGTGCAAAGTTATTTAGTATATTTCTGTGGTATTTGCACATATATAAAGTTTATAACCAATTAGTATTGTTTACAAATGTTACTAGTTTTGGTTTTAAATTTACTCGATAAAAGTCTGACTCCGCTCTTAATAAGCAAAAGTAAATCGACTAAGTAACTAGGAGTCAACATCTATGCTTTTTCATGAAATATGCGATGTTGTTTGCACTTGAATCGGAAGTTGATATACTAAGGGGTAGCTTGAAATGGTTGGATTGGACTCATGATCTGTATGGTTCATATTTAGTTTTGAAGTAGCGTGATCTACACTCTTTTTTTGGTGCTGCTCTTTTTATTTGGAACTGCGCGAGGAAAATTTTCATTGATGTAGCTAATAAAGAACTAGAAAAAGCAAAACTACAACGAAAGTGACACTAAACCAACAGACATAAGAACCTAGCACCTTGCTAGAACGTTAAGTTTGTACTTAGTTATGATATTCTTCTTTTCGTTTTTCAAAAACATCAAGGACAATTTTTATCGTCATTCTTAGGACCATCGAGTACTTTAAGCAATTGCGGTTTATTAGTGTTAGAAGTAACGGATAAACATTAATGAATATGTCCAGACTCGAACACGAGACTTCGGAATTGCGCACATTACGTATGATTTTCAATTTAATAATAATTATTATATTTAGTTATGAATAATTATTATTTTCACAAATAAACACTTAACGGTACCTAACGGTTGTTAGACGAAAGGAGAAGGGCTCGAATGCAAATAGTGGACAAGAAGGATCCGGATAGACCCTCCTTGGGCTATGCTCGGCCAAAACCCAACCCACAAGCTGGGGTTAGGGTTGTTGTCTTGTGCTCCAAGTTGTGATTAGTATAAATACATGACCCCTTGTGTTCATTCTATGATTTCTTGATTGACTTGCAATCACATTCTTCTTCTTCTCTTCTCATTTGAACATACGGAAATTCATACAATTCCACTTTGTTCTACTTAGTTTTCTTGTATCCAGAAACTAAATGTCCATTTCGAATTATCCCAGTAAATGTTAGTGCTGACACTAGTCTGAAACAAGAGATTAGCATGGCTATCCCGGTGGATGGGATTGGATATACTAAAGAGATTATAACAGTTGAATATGAATGGAAACAGCCACATTGTGTCGATTGTAAAGTCTTTGGGCACTCCAATGCAAGTTGCTCTAACAAGGTGGTGGATCCGAGAAAGAGTGATGTAACAATGGATTTTCAAAATGACGGTTTTATCATTGCCACACGTAAGGGAAACAAAGGGAAGAATAATAGCCACAAGGCTGATTCTAATTAGCCTAGCTAAATCCCTTCCGGTGGGTGGAATCAGACTTAATTAACCAAAGCCGAATTTCTACCGCCCCGTTGCTAAACCGGCTATATCGTAGGGGCGTTTTTACCTCCGATCCTAAGGAATAAAATGTTCCATCTAATTCTGGTCCAAATGTATCGAGGCCAAATGACAATGGAACGAATATTTATGTGTCAAACACTTTTGACGTATTGAATGAATGGTAGAGGATGAAAATTGTGGGAATTTGAAAACCACGGGTTATACAGAAACGGAATAGGTAAACGAAGATGGCAAACATGAATATAACGAGAATAAATCTAGTAGCCCAACTATTAAGCCTCTTAATGCTATGGAGGCTAAGGAACCTGAAGATTGCAATTGGAAGGTAGAGGCTCCTTCCAAGAAGATATCCAAGAAGGTATTTGGTATTTTGGTCTAGCAAACCTGATTTGTCTCTTGGTGGGTTTTGAGATTGGTGAGCTTGGTGAGTCTGATGAGGATGAAGTATTTGAACCTGATGATGATATGGCTAGGTATATGTCCTCGTCTTGAGGACGTCAGCAGCTTGAAGCTAATGATTTTTTATTTTTTTGATGGATACAAGGCTCAGGTCTATGACTTACCTGGGCAAATGGATGCTTTTTGTGATTAGTTTGATATCCGACTTAAGAGTCGTGTTAGAAATTAGTTGTTCTTTCTTTGGTTTTTCATAAGATTGACGTATCTTTCTTATGTAGTGTGTAGGTTTGTAGCACTACGAGTGCTTGGTTTTGCTTATGTAATTGGCCGAGATGAGAGACTTCACTCTCATCCGTTGTACTTAAATGTTTTTTATTAGAGTAATATATTTTACCGAGGAATTCCTCTTTACCAAAAAAAATGATAAATAAAAGATAATAAAAAATTTCGTGATATCTAGCCATTAAAAGATCGAAATAAACGTACAAGATTTGAGAAGATGTATATTCAAGATTATCAACACACCTAAACTTTAATTTCTAACAAGGACTTCAACCATAAACATACGTAAGCTTACAAAATCCAACATATATACTATACATATATACTACATGTATATACGTGTGTGTGTATACGTACGTACGTATATAGTGATAAATGAAGAGAAGGAGAGGTGGGTTGATGGCATTAAAAACCGGTGGTAATGAAAGTGACGAAGGAAAGCAGTTTGTAGAAAGCGAGGCGTTTCAATGCTCCTTCCTTTCATATCATTTATTTCAATTCAACCATCTTTTAATGATGGCAGGTAGCATTTCTTTCATCTGCTATACATATCTTTCTAAATCTCTAATTTTCTATAAATAAAAATGAAATTTCATCCACATCTAACGTTAGATGTGACGTTTTTTCTTACATCGTACACGCAAATGTTTATCTAAAAAATCCAAACATTAATTTATCAACTGTTGAAAGTTTCAAATCATACTGTGTAGTACGTACGTACATGTGAATGCATGATATATCTATAGGAATTGTTATACTAGAGCATTGATCTTTCATCTATGCAAACATGGGAGTAATGATCATTGCATGTTAGCATGTAATATATGGAGTATGTATATTATTGATGCAAACATGGGAGTAATGATCATTGCATGTCAAATCAAAATTATACTATATATACAAGTAACTAAAAGTTATCATCTTTTTTACAGCTTAATATTGCTTTCTCTTAGCTCTATATATATGTTGCCATTCTTTTTGTCGTATCTATTACAGTAATGATAGACATACCTGATTATTATGCATAATCAACTTAACAAGTGCCATGATATAGACATGACTAGAAGTATGCATAATATAATGAATAAGTGTCATCATATAGACATGACAAGAAGTATGCATAATCGATCAATTCAAATATGAATAAATGCCATACCCATTTTTTTTCCTTCTCTTCTCAATCACTGAATAAATGTTTGAGACATCGGGGTCAAAAAGATAGGGCATATATTCAAAGGCGTTGCTGACAGAGAGGTCGCAAGCAAAGAAGGTGATCACCGGAAAAGGAGGAGAGCAAGACAGACATATTCGCGGGAAGGCCGCCTGTAGTAGAAGCTAAGCCCTCCGCAAGGGAGACAACCGCATAAAGTAGATGGCCGCGCGCGTCCCACGAGCGCTAAAAGGTTTGACTTGCCTATTTGGCTTTTGACTTACGACTAAACTTTTATGATAAAACCTTTAACAACTACATGTAGTCGCTATAAATTCGTTGACTTAATGACCAAAATCTTTAGTGACTGCGTGTGGTCGCTAAAAGTTTGTGACTTATTTGACCAAAATCTTAAGCGACTATATGTAGTCGTTAAGAGTCATGGCTTGACTCTTTGACCTGTAAAAAGTAACGACCACCTTTAGCGACCACATGTGATCGCTAAAGGTGTCTGTAGGTTTTTAAACCGTACGTTGTTTCTAGCCGTTTTCCCATGTCTCAGACTCATTTCCGCAACCAATTTTCCAGAATTCTCAAATCAACACAAGCGATAACTAAAACATACGAATCACATTCCAGATTGATAAACGTTAAAAGTCGTGTTCAACATTTGTCACACACAAAGTTAAACAAAAACATAAATTGCTCAACGACAAAGTTCAAAACCATAAATTGTTCGACAAACTAACCTAAACAAATACATCCTGGCCTACTTAAGTTGCCAAACGGATTGAAATCATTAGCAGCCAACCCTAGTTAGACGTTTCTAGTTTCTTTTATAAACTCTTTATTGTTCTTATCAAACTCATTTCATGCTTTACCATCAACCGGTTAACCCAAATTACTATCTTTCATACATTGTCCAGTAGCATGACATGTCATATACTTTGCAGTGTATATAAAGCCGTACATATGCTTTAGTCTAGGAATCAAAGGAAAGTCACGCAACACCTTTTAGGAACTTTCTTTCCCATTCTGTCTTTGTCTTTCCATCTACTCGCTTTGCACCTTGGACATTTTACGAATAAACAATAGTCATTTATACAAGAATGGATCGATTCGTATCCTAACCTGACTATTTTCATCGACTTCATAGCTTCATAGTGTGACAACGGGACTTTGTTTCCTGATAGGAAAGTTGTTTGAAGAAATTCCATTTTTTGGTTAAATGAAGCATCAGTCCATTTATACGAGACTTTGATGTGTGACATTTTTGCCAAAAAGACTAATGAAGACGCCCAACTATAACCTGGGAGTAGCTCCTCATTAGCCATTTCAAACAACCCTTACAAATCGTCTTTTGTAGGTCCTGTAGCTTCCGGTGGTTCATTACTTGTTAACGCAATATCTGGATCATTACTTGTTGATGCAATATCTATGTTCTGTTATGTGTAATTATTCTCCCTACGAATATCATTGAGGACATTGATCATATCTTTTGTGTCACCCACTACTAGCGGAGCAATAAAATTATTTTCACCGTGATATACCCAAGTTGAATAAAACTTGCTAAACCCGTTATTATGTGTGTAACGATTAATATCAATAAGTGTATGCTTATTCCCGTTCTACACCTCCGACATGGGCAACAAATAATTCCCGGTCCTTAAGTGTGCTATACATCTCTCGATGAAGGCGTTAAGACCATCTTTAAACTCAGTGGTATTACAATTTAAGTTAGGTGTAGTCCAAATCTTATCAATCAACATAATTATATTCACCAAAGTCTAACTACTCGGGTGGTGGGTTGTGGTGGTAGGTGAGGTGGTAGTGGGTCAGCAAATTTTATATTTCAATATTCAATTCAAATTGTTGATTCTTGTTAAACAAATTATTACATGTAGTATTAATAGGCATGGAAAATAAGAGTTGGCATCTCTTGCCTGTTTAAACCAAACCGGCATGTCTTCTTCTGAACCGAAAGTGAAATCCACAATAACAATACTTCATCTTTTTATTCCCATCAGCATCATGAACAATAATGACTAGACACATACTTTCTTTAGTTCTTATTCGAGTTGATTTCCACTTCACTGACTGAAACAATAACAAGGCTTATGTAAGATCGCTCTAGTGAAGAATTTTGAAGAAATGAGATTTTGTAGTCCATAAGAGAAGTTGAGTTATCTTTAGGATCCAACTTAAGTACTTCACGATACTTCTTCACCATTAACCGTTGTGTACCATCATTGTAAACCATGTACACAAATGATAATTTCATGAACAGAATTTGTTAAGAACAAAATGAAAAGGCATTATATTCTTATAGATACAAGATTATTACATGTGTCATGCACTAGTTTTCTCTCCTTACTTGACTCATTAACTTTTTCACATGTCACAATCATATTAGTTAAAAGGATAAGGAAAGCCAAAAAAATAAATATATATATATATATGAACAGCATAATCGCATTAACTAGTAATCAAATTAAGTCGATCTGCTATTACACATATAAAGTTAACTTTCGTAGACGACTTCTGACTCCATGAGTAAATGAGACTATGTAGCCCATCAAAAGAGTATTTGTTGGTGTTGATCAACCTACTAAGAGACGGGTATATGTTAAGTTCGAAAACAATGGGATGCATACTACTGGAGCGGTGTGCATCAAGTAAATATGTCAGGATCGATCTATAACAACTACATTACTAGTTTAAAGAAAACAATTTCTAGATTAATTTAAATCAATTTTAAATTATTTAAAATTTAAATAATTCTTAAATTATTTATAAGTAATTTAAATCATTTTTGAATTTATTTGTATTAATTTAAATGATTTTTAATTTTTAAATTAATTATAATTAATTTAATATAGTTTAAATTTATTTAAACAATTAATTAAGTCACTCAAACAACAGCGACGACTTATAGCGACCACTTGTCGTCGCCATAAGTTTGGCGTGTAAATTTCCCCAGCAGGAAATAAAACTTTGACTGTGACTAAAATTTTGATTATCATGAAACTTTTAGCGACTATAAAGTTGTCGCTATAAGTCATAGTCAAATGCATTTGTTTTATCGTCTAGCAAACCTTTAGCTATGACATGTATGTCGCTAAAGGGTTTAGTCAAAGACGGGGCCACGAAACTGACTATTTTGTCGTGTAGCGGGTTTAGTGTCTACATCCGTAGTTGCTAAAAGTGTCACGTCGTGAGAAGTGAAAATTGGCATAGTGTCGGTTATTCACATCAAACGCTCAGTTGATCGATCAAGGAGGGCTTTTGGAGAAATAGGTTATATGTTCAATCCGAAATAGGTTATATGTTCAATCCCAACTTGATCGGAACAGGTGTTCATGCTTTGGGCTAAATCTTTAAAAAAAGGTCGTCGGGTATCTAAAAGAGGTACACGAAGTCAGAATTTCTCCGCCTTTAAACCTCTTGGAGAAATGTTTGAGCTTATAATTGGTTCAATATCCCATTTTGTGCTTGAATACGTAGATTAATTGCTAACATGACTTAAAAGTAAATCAAAGCCCATTTCTTGCATATAGACTATTTTATTTCTTGCATAAATGCATTGGGTACATATCTTAAAAGAACTTCCATAAAAGAACCTATCTACACTTGATATTACACAAGTAGCCCCTACACTTATAGGAGATTTCAGTTCCATCAATATATTAACTTAAATGCAAAAATGTACCGATCAACTAGGTGAAAACCTGGGTAATAATAATGTCAACCAGCTACGTACGTAATAAACGCCATATATTGAATGTACTGCACAAATTTATGAAGACCTGTCTGTCAAAAAAATTTATTTATCAATTTAAATACGTGTGACTATGCATGCATGCATTAGGGCAAGTACATGGGTTTTCCTAGGGTTGAAGCCACCTCCTAATTGTTGATTGCATTTTTGTAAATGACTTAAAAAATTACACTTACAATTCATAACATAGTTTAACCGGCGCCAATGTTCCAAAAAGTGAAGAACGGTAGAATCACTCTGATCCTATGCATCTTAAGGATGCCAACCGGACCTTTCCCAAGTACCGGCGCCAATGCTAATCTGTCTTCACGCCTCACTTGTTATAATTCATGGTTGTTTTGTCGATAATGTAGTTTAGGACAAGACAGGCAATTCTTCCAAATATTCACAATCTAGCTTGTATGACTTTGAAGTAATTAACTATACTGAAGCATAACTACCATGGCTTATTTTTGTTTACCCAATTTTATTGTATGAGACATTAATTGCACAATTGATACTAGCTAGAATCGTGATGGTTTATGATGCATATAATAAATATATGAACCTATATAGGTAGATGCTAGATGCCACAAGTTTCTAACAAAGTTTCAAACAAATAATATATATATATGGATTTGCCATGGCGGGTTCAACATGATAAATTTATTAGGCATGGTGATATCATGCCTTATACAAGGTAATAATAGGGAACCCAAAATTAATATATAGGGGCATGCGGCAACTACATTTCTCAAACATCTTAATTAACAATGTCTTTCAAGCAATATATAACTCAATGTGACGTGAGCAATATTGGAATTAAGGTCCAAGGGGACCATGTTGATCAATTCAAGGAGGGTTTGCGTGAATATACTTGGAACCTAAATTGCAATGGTTGCTCCTCTATGCCCTGATCATGCATATCATGGGACATTGGTTTGACCGGCGTCTACAATGTACGTGGAACAAGAAGCGAGTTACCTGATAAAAGTAAGTGTCGCCCGTCGAACCAACCTTTAATTTTGTGGTGTGAAGGTGCATCTATTGTACTTATAACATGTCTAGCTAATTAGTAGGCAAATGAAAAATAGCACATGCCTAATCAAATCTACGTACAACACAGAGAGATTATTAGTTAACCCTTTCTTAATCATGGTTTCGAAATTGTAATTATTTAAGCAGGCATTTCTTTTTTTTTTAGTAAAAGGTTAACGACCCGGTAAATATATTACTCAAAAAAACATTTAAGCAGGAATTTCTATTTGTCCTTAAACCTATAACACATCTTAACTAAGTTACGTATATAACCATCGGTTTACCGTTACTCAAGGCCCTTTATACAACAACTAATTAACCAAGCTTCTTCATTCTAAACCTCTTATTCTATATAAACCACATCATTTCAACTATTTCCACGAGAAGTACTACACTCTATAGGACACACAATATACAATAGTACATAGTCTATGCTACCATTATCTCTTTATTTTAATGTCCTTAAACATAAACAACATGAAGACAATTCTTATATCCCAACAATAATATGAAGTGTGAGAGAGAGAATTGAATTGAATTGAAAAAAAGAGGACATGAATAAATATGGTTGTTTGATGACATAAATTCGTAGGAGTAGATGAATAAACTTATGGTGGTATTTAAAGTGTGTAGAGGGGGTTGTGGGAAGCTTTAAAAGTTTTAGTAGTTCAAAGGGGGAAGATGACTAATGTTTTAAATACTAAGAGGACGTGTCATAATTTAATAGCCGAGGGGGTGTTGGGTGCTTTTAATTAAAGTTTTTATTATAGTTCTTTCAGTGACCCAATTGTGGAAGTTGGTTTTTAATGAATCCCCATTAAAAGCTCTTTCTCTCTATGTGCATTCATGGCTTTCTTCAACTGTATCTACGCAGTCTCTATTAAACCTCATTCAATGATAAGTTACACTAAACCCTCTTTCTTCTCCAATATGGCACTTTAGTCCTCTTTATCCATGTTGCATCACACAATAGTCTCTATCTAAGAATTATACTTGTGTATTAGACTATTAGAGTTCTAGGTGGGGTGCTCGTTGGAGCTCGCCACAATGACATGGCACCTTTGCCTAGCTAGTCACCACACCACATCATCAAGCCAAAGCTACTAGTTTCCCTTCTCGTCGTGCAGACGGTGAGCATAAGTTTTGTACTTTTTTTTATTATTTATTTATAATAATTTGTGTGTGTGAATAAGTGTGTATGTGAGACCCAAATGAGTAAGTTGAGATTAGTTGTAATAAGGGGTTGTAGAAGTGGGTTTGTTAAAGTGATGTGGCACCCCATGAGCCCCAAATGATGAGTTTTGGTATGCCACCATACCTAGAGCGATTATACATCCAAGGGCAGCAAGGAGTGCATCAATGAACACATGCAAGACAAATGTTTCACCTTTTATAGCTAGATAGTATTCTAAACGAAGTCTTGCTAAGTCTCTTTCCTTCCATGCTATCTCTATCATGTGTTCGATACGTGTGATTCTAAGTAAAGACACCTCCCGGGTATTTTGGGGAGAATTCATATGAACATAGCATGTCGATCACAATCAATAGATGGAGTGAGTTATGTATGTAGTTATACATCATATAATCAAATAATACATACAATTAATAGATGATCACGACATTTACTGAGTCTTTGATACGTGCAATCAAATAATGGACATGATTTCGTTAGGCCAAGTGTATACATTCAAATTGAATGCATATGCCTAAAAGACCTTGTATTTAATTATAGACGTAGTTGTATGCTAACTTATCAATTATATTTGACTTAACAACATGAGTTGATGGATCATGAATTACAAAAATATAGCATGAGTTATTAGTCCATGATAACCAAACAATTTGAACAAACATATAGTCAATTCATATTGTTTTCATAGGTTCATGACACATATCAAATAATCATATGTTTTGATTAAATTTGATCATACATATGAAAGTGAAAATTGATTAAATATGATCTATACGTTTGGTGGAACTACAGAAAATAGTAATTGCACAAACTTAAACTTCACTTGAAGTGCACGTCATGGGGTGTTTTGATGGGGCCTTACTAGTTTCACATTTAATATTTTGCCCCTTTTAGATTCTCCCTTGCAGTTATGTGCTTATTTTATTTATGCTACCACATTTACCTCCTCTATATAAATCTCACCACCATTTCACAATATTGATCACACACATAACACCTTAAACACACACACTCATCAAAAGGTGATCAAAATATATAGAAGAAGCTTCCTCTATATATATTTATGGTTTCTTTTCATGCATCTCTTTTGCCTGCATCAACAATGATTCAAGATTCTGAGGATTCATCAACCAAGAGGAAACGTGAAAGATCATTACAACCAGAAGAGTTTTTAGATGATCACCATTTTTCGAAAACAAAGTTCTCTAAAAGATCGGTACATGACACTGAGCTTCATCTTGAGACTCCCATGCCTTTGGAGTGGCAACGATGCCTCGATATCAAGGTATTTATCTTAAAAGAAATGTACTAATTAATTGCTCGATGATCTTACTTTTTATCTAAAGAAAAACTATGGAAATCTCCATTGTTTAGTTTTGAAGTTTTTTTAGTGATCGAATTACATAAACTTGACACAAGTTTCATCTTTCGATCTGGAAATAAATATAGGTTCATAGTTTTAAGTGATTTAATAAAAATATGACAGAAGTTTATCTTTATATGTTTGATATTATGATAAAATAAACATGGTGACATGAGACAAGTAATGTAAATCTCATTTCAAGTACAAAAAAGTACTAATATGAATATGTGTTCATTCAAATATATTTTGTTTTTTCTTACTATTAACTACTGTATCTAATTTTTTTTAAATAACGAATGCAGTCTGGCCAAATATACTACTACAACACAAAAACTCAAAAAAAGACATCAATGGATCCAAGAAGTAGCTTAGAGCCACCCAAGAACAGCATGAGTCTTGACCTTAATCTTGAACTAAACCTACCATGTGGATCATCATCATCTAATACACCAAAGAAGCCACACCAAGTTGCTGACAACTTCTCAAAGCTGAAGTCTTTAAGCACAACTTCAAACACGAAAAACGTCGGTGGTGGTGCACTTTCTTGGTTGGCATTAGATGGAGGAGATCAACAACAAGAAATGATGACAGCAGTTTGTAAGAAGTGTCATATGTTGGTTATGATGTCCAAGACCTCACCTTCATGTCCTAATTGTAAATACATGCATCCACCAAATCAAACCCCTCCAAGGCTATTTAACAGAGAATTAAGCCTCTTGTGTTAAATAAGTTAAGCTTATTAAGGTTTAATTATTAAGTGCCCTAGTTTTCTTTTATCTATCAAGAATGTGTAAAATTCTAGCTAGTTACTATAAAGACATTAGTTTATTTATGTCTTCTACTCTTCCTAATTAGTCCTAGTATAATGGTAAGGACAAAAAAGGTATATATGAAGCCTATGGAATTAGAAATAATGTGTACTTTAATTGCTGAAGTTTCAAAAGCTTTAACGTATCGATCTTGGTCTGATTATATACATATATCATCCAATCGTAAATCGTTTATTCGAGTGTGACAATTATATAGGTGAAGAGCCGAGTAAGAAGATTTTAAAAACTGTAGATTTTTTGTACGGGCAACCATTGATAATTTTCTTTTGCTACTTTCATTTTTTTATGGTGTAACTCTGGTAACCCAAATGGTAACAAATGGTAATTGTGTAATACCCTCTCAAAAATCTTAGATCCTTATGGTACAGGTAAGTGGTGGTTTTATGATTATAACATATAGAAAAGACTTTCAACTCTAATTGGATACTGAAAATAGAAATGTGTATTAATTTGGATTTAGGACTATTTTGTAAAATTATGTGAAAAAATCGATACAAATATATTTAAGCGTTGAGAATAGTTTGTTACAGTATTTATTTGGCATAGTTATATCACCACACCAACCATAAACTAGCGATACAAATGCTGACTATATCCAAGGGCCAGATGATGGGTCACATTTCAACAATTTTTTCAGTGAACAAAGAGTGTCAATCCCGATGCATATATAAATGTAGTTATTTGATTTGCATACACTTCCATCATGACTCCACTTTTTACAACACTCAACCAAATAAAATCTTCTCTTTTGGGAGCAAATTGTTAGGTGATTGATTAAGTCCTAAGGATATAGTTTGGTTTGCGCTAACTAACGTAGTCATCTAACATTGTCATCCAGTTTGAACGGAAAGCTTTCAGACGGATAAACTTGAACTTATGTCGGAAGCTGCTTCTTTTTTCTTCTATCATCTTCTTTGTTGTTTGCTTAAACGGGTGTATATAATTGTATTTAGTGGCATAGTTGTTTACTGATTACGGCTTCCTCTTTTGTGTGGCCTTTTTTGTACGTCATAGCTTGCTTGCTTGCTTTGCTTTTATGTAAGAGCGACATTTTTTTAACAACTATTTTTGAAAAAAAAATGATCACAAGCTGTAAAACAAAGAGTATGTTGATGCGACAAATTTTGTTGATTAATGGCTACATCAACATAATATGAGATGTGTTATAACAACTAGAGTTTTTGTGTTCTAGCGTTTATAATTTGGATGAGATAAAAGTATTAATAAAACGAAAATATAAAGCAAAATAAAGTAACTAAATCGAGATCTTTCCAAATCACTAGCGAGCAACTGATTACGTGAGGATAACTATTTTACAGTGGGTTGTTGCCTTTTCGAAAAGAGGAAATCATATGATATGTGTAGAAAGCGATTTGTATAAGGCTATAAGCCCAATAAATTAAAAAGCCTAGTGTATTATTTTAGTGGATCTTTTCGAAACAAAAATATGCTTGACAGGGAGTAAAACTATAAACAACCTAATCTATGTTTACATGTAAACATTACAATAAACATGTGGTATCTTGATAAGTCATGAAATAGCGAGTATACCAATTAAGATAGTGAGTTGTTGAAGTAAAACTTTGCTTCTACTTCAGACAAGCGGAGTGAATCCTTTGGACTATGATTGGTCCTTCGGATTCGGGGTGATCCTTACTTATAGCGGGTTGCTTCGGATATCTGCAAAATAGGTACGTCTGTTAGTCTCGCCCCGGGAATGTATCCCAGGACCAACCTCCGGTGTGAGAGTAAGTATATATTCTTAGAGAAAGAAAGTATGAATGAAGTTAAAAAGTGAGAGAATTAGTTAAACTTTTAGTGAAGATTTCTTCTCTATTTATAGACTTTCTATATGGAATGTCAGGCTGGTTTGTACTTAGTTTCTTAATGTTTGCTAGTTTATGCTCCATTATCATATACTTGGTGTACTTACTTGTACTTTGGTTTATGTACTTACTGATTTATCCGAATGGTTATGATCTTCGGAGGGTTGGGGTCATGCATATGTCTTCAACCCTTCGGCTATTGGTCCGTTCTGCTTGAACATATTTGGGCACGCTTCGCTTGATGTAAACCCGGAGGGTATGTGACATGCACAGCGTATATCCGGAGGGTACATACGCCAACATGAGTACTGAGTAGAAGTAACTCAAACTTAATTCAAGCTAGCTCAAACTTAAGATAGTGAGTACTGAGCAGAAAAAGTAGGACATGATTAAGATCGAGCAAAGTAGGTGTCGTTTAAATTACGGCGTAAATTCGAAGCTTTACTTATGCCGTAACCTTTGTCTTTCATTTCTTATGTTTTGGTAGTTATGTGAGTTACGCCGTAACTGGAGTTTCAATTTACGCCGTAACTTAATGTCATGAATTATAATGTCTACGGAGTCACAGCTACGCCGTAGCTAGTATATCTAGTTACGCCGTAACTTAGTCACATACAACGTACTGTTTCCTTTTATGTTTTAAGTCGGTTCTAGAAGATTCTAGATTACTTTCTCCCCAAGTTTGGCTTCCCTATAAATATAGGGCTTGGGTTTACTGTTTATTATTCCTGAAAATCGTTAATAAAATTGTCTTTTAGAGTTTTATCTCTTATTCGGGTTTATTCCCGCAAGGTGCGCCTTGGTTATCACCCTTGGATTAGGGTTTATCTAAATTCGCTTCCGCGCGTCCTACGTCAGTTGGCATCAGAGACACGTTGTATCCTGGTGTCAATTGGTGTAGAAGATGTTACGTCAATTAAACATCTAGAACTTGTTAGTATCATAGATGGTGAACGGCGTAGAAGATCCAAAAGCCCATCCTGTTGGTGCGGTATGGTCTTGAGAGTACATGGATCATGGTTTTACCAAATCGATGAAAGAACTTGACATGTGTTACACTATGCTAGAAGAACTATGTTCCGTGATCGTAGGTGGGGCATTAATCCACAAGAATCGCGAAGGTAGCAATTATGGAGGTTCAAGAATTCGTCCCACCATAGGCGGATCTATTGACAACTGTAGGTGCAACTAATCCCCGTTCAACAATAGGAGGATAGATGAATGAGAGGAAAGAATGAAGGTGGAGGATCGATTGCCTACAACCAAGATTTTTCGTTCGAGAATTCTAATCAATAATTCGGTATGTTCTTTGATTATTGATTGTCGTTGCATAAATAATTTGGTTTCAAGAAATTTGGTATAATTCTTAGAATTACCAATAGAGGTTGGTCCAATTGAAGGTTATCAAGTTTGTAGGGTTCTGGTAATGATTAGGAAACATTACAAAAGGGAGATACTTTGTATTGTGGATGATTTTGATGATTGTGATATTTTGTTGGGAAGACCTTAGGTACCTGAGGTTAAGGGCATGCATGATTTTCAAAAAAAAATATTTATCTTTTCTCATGGGAAGGAAAAAGGATTGTCATGGTTCCACACAAAGTAAAACCACAATTACAAAGACCCAAGCCTAAAACAGAAGAAAAGATGTTGAAGGTTGAAGTTATTGAAGAGCTTGTCGAGAAAACACAAGACCTCAAATTTGTGATACACATGTTAACAAAATCTCAACTTTGGTGTTGGAAACAACAAAGGAAGATGGTGTTTTGAAGACTTGTGATGATGAAGTTGCGGGTTCTAACATTGATCAAGTGGTGAAGGATTTTAATGGTGAGCTAAACATGGATTCTGAATACATCAAGAAGTTAAAGGTTTATGATTTAGATTATGGGTCATGGGCTAATCGTTGGGAATGTGGAAGACGTGTTATAAAAGATGAAGGTTCTCGAGTTAATGTGAAGCGCAAGTCTACCCAAGATAAGGTCCGTCGTGAGAAGATGTTCGAGGTGGATGAAGCTTTTGACAGTGAGAACTCGAGGGCGAGTTCTTCTAAAGTGAGGGGAAATGATGAGGACAGGATTGAAGATCGAGCAAAGTAGGTGTCGTTTAAATTACGGTGTAAACTTGAAGCCTTACTCACGCCGTAACCTTTGTCTTTTGTTTCTTATGTTTGGTAGTTATGTGAGCTACGTCGTAACTGGAGTTTCCATTTACGCTGTAACTTAATGTCGTGAATTATAATATCTACGGAGTCACATCTACGCCGTAGCTAGTATATCTAGTTACGCCGTAACTTAGTCGCGTACTGTTTCCTTTTTTTATGTTTTAAGTCGGTTCTAGATGATTCTAGGTAACTTTCTCCCCAAGTTTGGCTTCCCTATAAATATAGGGCTTGGGTTTATTGTTTATTATTCCTAAAATCAGTAATAAAATTGTCTTTTAGAGTTTTATCTCTTATTTGGGTTTATTCCCGCAAGGTGCGCCTTGGTTATTACCATTAGATTAAGGTTTATCTAAATTCGCTTCTGCGCGTCCTGCGTCAATACACAAATGAATTAATGAATTATGCTTATAACAACTTCTAAATTATGCTAACCACTAATAGGATGGTTTATTGTAATAACATTATCAGTATTACTATCACTACTGAATTATGAGAGTTATCAAGTTTAAATCCTGTATAGGTGTAAATAATCCTGAAGTAGTCATGTCAACTTCCTTAAAACGAATGGTTTTTTGCCCGGTTTAAAATTTTGTGTGGCGGTGCGTTTAAACCCCGTGAATTAGTCGGCAAAAAGATGAAAACATAGTTAACCACGAAAAAAGAAAATCTAAAATTAAGTTGATTTTTTGCAAACTCAATTTTTTTTTTATTTTTTTTTATTTATTTATTTTTTTTTTATTATTATTTTTTTTAATATGACGATGCTTTTTAAGTGCAGAATTCAAATTTAATTTTATGAACAATATTATAAGTTACCCAAAAACAAAGAGTAGTACAGTAAATGGTTTTGGTAAAACATACTTGGCCCATACTTACCAATAATTCTTCTTGTGTTACATTTCACCAAAGCATGCATGCCTTTTCTATCACCGTATGAAAGTTTCCATATATATACAACATGCAACCCTATAGGACGACATATACATACTGCATACACGCATGCACACATATTTGATGTGTAAATAAATGCACCCTAGCTTTCTCTCTTCCTCACACACACATTTTATACATACGTACAGTCATACACATAAGATTGATTCATGCATGACAGTGTCTAGTCGATCTCTGCGATGGTAGCCCAATGATGAGGATGAGCATACATCGTAAATACTAAAATGAAGGGCATGCATTTTCACAAATTCTTGTACTACGTATACAGTATGAACTACAAAGTACATGATCATATTTTTTCAATCATTTTTGTATTAATCTTTGAAATTACCCGCTAAGACGTAAAAGGGGGGGGTCCATACATGCTTGATGGTTCTTCCATGTAAGCATTAAAATCATCTAGTGTCCTTTTAAAATTCTTGCACGAAAACGTTGATATTGTTTATTCAATGATCGATCTCGTAATCTTGCTTTTTTGTCAAAGTTGATACAAGCGTATTAAAGATCGCGTGCATAAACTTAATCGAATTTATACCTTGGAGAGTATAATTAGGATATATATTGGAAAAGATTTCAGTTTTTTCACTATAACATAAACACGGTTTAGTCATTTTTTGTTAGCGGAAGACATTATTGGGGATTAATTTGGAAAACGAGAACAATGCCTACTGTAGTTAGTTCTCGACACTTGAACAACGGGGAATGGGGATACATTGCAAGTTACAAGTTATTTATTTTTAGCAACAAGGATAGAAGAATCCACAAGCAAATTAAACACTCATATTCAAACATGAACATGACACTCTGTTACTTATTGTAGATTGTGATTTTGTTTAGCATTACACAATTGTCCATAACATTTGGAAATAATACATTGCCACTCGTATTTATATGTTTTTACATTGCAATTATAAAGAGATAATTTGTATAAACTTAATGTTGATTCAAACTCAATACGATATCATTATGCATTTATCATTTGTTACATTTAGTATAAGCTTATTTATGGGGTGTTTGTTTATATTTACATATTAGCTTATGATCATACCAAGTATTTTTTTTTTGGTAAAAGGTCAACGACCCGGTAAATATATTACTCCAAAAAACATTTAAGTACAACGGATATGAGTGATTCTCATATCTCAGCCCGTTACATAAGCGAAAGGCTTACATAACAAGATACTTCCAATTTTCTAGACAAGAAAACAAACCATTTAAAGACATGGACAAAAATTTAACCTACTTCCTACGACCTTGGAGATTAAAGCCATAAATAGCGTTAAGAGCATCCAATTCCCCTGGAAGATCAGAAATTTGCTTCGAGTAATCATCATAGTCATCCAACTCATCTTCACGCTCATGACCTCCACCAAAAAGATTTGCTGATTCGTCGAACGTGTTAAGAACCTCCTCCTCATCACTATCAGTAACCACAATATCACCCACTTTAGAGAATGGGTTAGCCCTCTTATTGGCAGATGCAGACGGAATAGGAACACCTTTATCATCCAAGAGGGTAGCTTTCCCATCGATAAGTAGCTTTTCAAGCTTACTAATTTTCTCAACTATAGGAGTAGAACCACCTTCCTTAGTTCCCATTAAATCACTCATAAGGGGTTCTTGTGATGTAGTACCAGTCTTAACCAACGCATCCTCATTAACTTCCATTGTACAGCCAGCATCCACATCCATGTTGGTGTCATCAGTAGGAATACCAAACGTATCTGTATCATCCATATTAAGAGCATCAAACTGGTTAGATGTAGAGATCGTTGTACCACTAGAGCTAGCCACATCAGGAGTCTTCTTCTTATTGCCACCAACATTCTTGGGTTCAGGAGGAGTCTGTTTGGGTTGATACTGAAACTTCTTACCCACAACAGGTTTAGAAAACCCTCCTTTACCCGGAATTGTAGAACCACCTTGTTTTCCTTTCTTCCTGTTATTGACAGTCTTGAAACTATCATCAACAGGCTTAGTGTGCTGAACAGGAGGTATAACAACGTTAGGGCATTCAGTCAGAGTATGACCAAATATCTTACACATGTCACAACGAGGTGGTTTCCACTCGTATTCAACCCTTATCTTCTCAATAGTCGAACCCGAACCGTCAAGTAACGGTATCTCAACAGTGAGGCTGTCCCGCAGCACCTCATCCGAATTCACTTCTATCATGCATCTAGCAAAACTACTACGGCCCCACGATTCCTTGCACATATTGCTTGTAAAAGCATCTAATCTTTTGGGCGTACCAATCAGTGTGGCTAGAAGACTGAGGCCATCATCAGAAAACATTGCAAGGGGGACATCATGGAATTTAACCCAAACAGGGATGTTAGTCAAATCCTCTTTAAGAAGGTTAGTGTTCAAAGTCCATGGCTTAAGAATAATAGGAACATTTCTGATCAACCAAGGACCGTTTTCAAGCACATCATCAACACCTTTCTTCGAATTGAACTTAAAGAAGAAGAACCCCTTTGCATTCATCATTACCTTTTGCACACCAAACTTAGCCCATGCGTTGCGGACATAGTAATCAACAACCGGAAAAGCAAGGCGTTGGCCAAGAAAGTAACCGTAGAGAGTATTCTCAAACCGTGTATTCACCTCTTCCACTACTTTCATTGGAACTGAAAGGTCGACATCCGCCTTCTTCTTGCTACATTCCAACCTACGAAAATTTGAAACATGTTTCAAAGGTTCATTAGAAGTAGCACCCGCGTAAGAAACCAACTTCACTCCCGTACCACTAGTAGTATCAACCTGGTGAGCATTAGGACCAGAAGTTACATTCTTATTCATATTCACATTTATCCCAGCCGAAGGAGAAGTACTTGTAACATTAGCTCCAATCTCACTTTGAATTTTCTTCATGGCATCATCAAAATTCTGATGTGCATTATCAATCAAATGCTTCACAATATCAGCACTTGAAGTCCGCTCCAAGTCATCACCATGTGATTTATCTTTCGTAAGTGGAATCGGCTCCACTTTCTGAGTACTATTCATAAAACAATTAGGTGAATCATCCACATTCAAACTAACACTACTAGGGTTCATCGTTGAGGGTGTACTCAACTCACCAAAGCTAGTAGTGGCCATTTGAGTATTGCCAAGTGAAACCGGCTCCACTAGGTCTTGTTTGTTTCCAACCAATTTATCATTCATACCAGATTCAGGACTAGGGTTCTCCACACCCCTAGCCTGTTGTCGAACATGAGGAGTACCCAACGTAACCGTTGGTACAGTAGATACATTCTTGTTGCTAAGAAAACCTTTATTCATCTCTCCCGTAAACCCTCCCAAACCAAACCAGCAGAATCGATCAACCAGTACTTAACTACCAACCAGCATGCATGCAATCAGAATGAAAAAAGATAAACCCTAATCGCTTAGGGTTTTGAGATTTAAACGCCAATGAATCAACCAGCCCCCATAGTAATCATACCAAAAGAATGATGAATCAATAAGATCAGGACAATAAAGGAATAGATAACCAACTAGGAATAATACCTTAGTCGATCAGAACATGAGAATCACAAAACCGATTAACCAACCCTAAAGAAACAATTGACAGAAAATCGCTTAGAACTTGAGAATCACAGGACGAATCCAATAGAGATACAATTAACGATTGTCAAGAGTAACTAAATCAGAATCATGCAGCGAATCGCAAGTTGTCACACCCCCAAAATCGGGTCCAGCGGAAGCATACATGTAGCTGGGGTGTAACTCAATTGATATCACAACATTAGTTCAAAAATGGTTTGCACTTGAATCATTTAAAATAAAATAGTTAATCAAATTGTTGAATTTACATCGTTAAAAGTAATGCGGAAGTAGGCCCTTAAAATAGTTTAAAACGGTCCCCAATTGAATAATCAGAGTCTTCTATGACCATGTCATGCCCTGCCAAAACCTCCTGTAGCGTGCCATTGGATAAAACCTGAAAATACATGCTAAAGTGTCAACACAATGGTTGGTGAGTTCATAGAGTCTTGTGAAAAAGAATGTAATGCATTGAAATGAAGATTTCCCAGCAAAGGCATCGTAAATCCACTCAGTTCCAAGTCCCGCCATAAGAGACTTGTAACCTGTGTGTTTACAACCCACTGCCAAATGTAATATGTTTGTAATAAATCAGTCATAAGGTTGTTGCAAAGGCATTGTAATTCCGTAGTAATAGTGGTGGAAAAGTATCGTAATTCCATAAGTAATTTTCGTATGTACAATAGCCATGGCGATGTCACCACAAAATGAATCTGACCATAAGCAAAACGCATAAAATGAATATTGATTGCACTAAGTTCAAGGCACCGAAAAGGTTTTCTAGCTATCTGTAGGAGGTTACGCTCCCAAGTAATTGTAGGTAATCAAACATACCCATGAAATTGTAGGTAATCAAACATACCCATGAAATTGTAGCTACCGGTCCTTAACTTAGGCAATCTTAGGAAATCGGTAAATAGTTTAACTTTATGCACTCATGTCCATGAGTAAATAGCAAGTATGTAGCAAGTGAATTGTTTTGTACTCGGAAAATCAAACAAGTATTTAAATAAAGCTGAAAATGTTTGAGTAATCAACCATGTAAAGCAAGTAATGCGTTTAAGTAAAACGAACATGTATTCTCCCCCAAAGAGTTTGCAAAACAATTTAAAAGAGTAGGGGCTATGACTCACCTGATATGATGGTACCATGAACATGTAATGAGCTGAAAAACAAGGCGCGCACACTAGCCGCAACCTAATATGAATGATGTACGATCTACTTTAGATCATGAAATGATGTTATGAATGTCCATGCACATGTTCCTATACCACTCTTAACTTGAAAATACTTGTTGTTATCAAAAATATACATTTCCAAGACTTAGGAAAATATGGCTATTAGAAAAATAAAGCTAGTTGCAATATATATACTTATATATATATCGTATGTATCAATGTTCGTGTTGAAATCCTCGGGTTGAAATCCTTGAAATAACGCCTTGTAGTGATAAAAATATACTTGTAATAACTAATACTTCATTAGTTATAAAATTGGGTACTTGGTATTATTTTAGAAATCTAGAGTTACTACGTAGTTTTGGCGTTAATATTTATAAAAGCTGTCAAAATGAAATGAGTTTTGCCGATATTCAAACGTGAATATCTTTGTCGTTATAAGTCCATTTTACTTGTTCTTTATATCCACGGTTACGTCTTAGTATGTAGTAATATATTTTGGAAAGCTAGACTCCTCCGGGTTACGTCTAAAGTCTCTTTTTATCCGACGAAAAACGTCCAACAGCATGTATTTTTCCGGAAAATAGTTTTCGTCAATAAACTTGCAAAAATCATAACTTCTTCGTTATAAACTCTTTTTAGTCCGTTCTTTCGCCTACGGATTCGTTTTTGAAAGTATTTTCTAAAAATTTTGCCAAAGTTTACTTTGTATTTACTGATTTTCCAGAAATTAACAAAATGGGACAGCATATTTATAAACTTGTTAGAAATCTATTTCCAAGGTTCAAAACTAGTTCCAACCTCTACCAAAACTCTTGCAAACTTCACAAAACTAATCTAATCCTACCATACACCTTCTTAGGGTGCCATGGGTTCCTAATGACAAGTAATTATGTTAATTTTACAAAGAAACACCTAAATCAACATCTAGGGTTTGTATGTTCAAAAAGTCTACAAAAATAAAGTGGTATAGCTAACTTGTACATGAAATTAAGCATGAATACTATAAGATACATATGTTAATTAGATGAAAACATGAAAATAAATTTGATAACTCACTTTGAAATAATAGGTGATTAGATGATGAGAAATCTTGGATTACTTGTGTTTTTGATGCAATATTCTTGATTAGAACCACAAAATGAATAACTTTGGTGCTTTAAACTTTTGAAAACCTTCACTTGGTCTTGGTATGGTGGTGAGGTCGTGGGTTTGAGCAAGAAAAAGATGAAGAAGTTGATTTTGATCTAAAAATGTTAAGTGTTAATGTATCTAGTGTTTGTAGATATTTTAGGAAAGTTATATTGTATTATAAGAATACATAAATGCACTAGGTTAGAAAAGTGTAAGTATTTTGCCTTGGTGAGGACTTATGAGGCCGGTTTTATATGAGAAAGAAAGAAGTAAAATCGGTTTTGATAACTTAGCAAAATTTAGTGTAGTATTAGTTGAAATCGGGTACCGGGTTTGCTAGAAAATAAATATTATCGAAGTTGACCGGGACTTAATAAAGTCATAATAATGATAAAAATATGTTGAAAATATGTTGGGTACAATTACTGAGTGATCGGGTGATTATTGTTTAGTTTTCACGAAAACCGTCGTAATATTCATAAGCTTACGTTATAAATAAAATAAATTTCCAAAATACTGGGTAAATGAATGTAATAACTTTTATGATGTTAAAATGGATATAAAAAGATGTCGGGACCATTGTGGGAATATTTAGATATATTCGTCGTGTATAAACCGGGTGTTAACGTTTATTATAAATACTTATACGTAAAAACGTTAAATGTATCAAATATATATAAATTTGAAAATCCTGAGAGTGGTATAACATGAAAATGCTGTTATGATGATATGCAGACTATCTCCAGTCCGTATGCAGTGTCCTTAGCACTAATGAAATGAATTCGCACCTAAACCAATCCGGTTACGCGAATTTGAATACCCGTAAACTAAATTTACGATGAAATGTGTAATGCAAATGAATAGTGAAAACTTTTCCGGCAATGAATAGTGTTTAGTGAATAGTAAATTTTCTGAATGCTTCTCGGAATGTCAAACTGACACCAAAAATGATGAATAGTAAATAGATGAATAGTGTTTTGATGAATAGTGTTTGATGAATAGTGTTTTTCCAAAGTTCGGGAAATGACCTGAAATGACCTGAAATAGTGAGTTGTGACAGTCTTCCCCTCTAAAAGGAACTTCATCCCGAAGTTCAGTTTATGTTGGTCTCTGAAAACATATTGGTGAAAAGGTGATGATATTCGAGAATTCCAGCGAATTCTAACGATAGGAATTCGACTCTGCTTCAACTGTTCGACCTCTCGGTCCATGATTTCTACTTGTTCTCCTGCAAGGTTTATGTTTGACTTTGGGTTGGATTCCTTTCCAAATGGAATTATGAGTGACAATTCTGAAAAGTTGATAATACGTGGTTGTGTAATCCTGTTGCTGTTATTCTCTAACAAGGCTCAAGTCTGACGGCCACTAGGCCTACTCTGTTTGAAATATTACATGGTCCAGTGTATATCCGGGTTTAACTTTCCAAGTTTTCTGAATGACATCATGCCTTTCCTAGGCAGAACTTTCAGCATAACTCTGCTTACCAACTTGAAGTTTTAATGGTTTACAACTTTATCGAACTTGTAACTGATTCTTGATTTGTAGGAAGTTCCTGGTTATATCATGAATGCCTACTAGACTAGTATGTTGGGCTTTTCCAAATTTCGTTATGTCAATGGATATTGGCACTTCGACCATAGAGTGCTCCAAATGGTGTAGTCTCTAAGCTCGCGCGATAACTATAGTTGCAACTGAATTTGATTTATGGTAATTGGTTAGTCCAACCATTTCTTGAGTCAATCACTCATGCTCTGAGCATATCTCCCTATGTTTGAATCGTTCTCTAATTCTGACCATTGGTCTGCAAATGATAGGTGGTGTGGTTCCAAAGAAATCTTAATGTAATCGCTAAGTGTTTGAGGTGAATTAAATTCCTCTATTAGAAATAATTGAAATGGGTATCATGAATCTTGTAGAAAACTTACAAGGTTAAGTCCGTCAAAGGGGTGTTGTTGAAAATAATAGATTAGGATAAAGTGGTGATCCTCCGCAGGATGTCATGAATCGAGTCTCTCTCCACCTACGATGCTTAGTCTCCATTACTAAGATTTTCCCCAAGTTCTATGTAGTCAATTCACAAAATCCTAAAATATATAAGTGATGTAATATAGTGATTGATTTTTCAAGGTTTGTTTTGAGATTGTGTTTTGTTCATAAACCTTCCCTGAATAAATGAATTTACAACTTTAAGCAAACGGCTTTCTAAGTAACATTTTTCTTGATGTTTCAAAATTTAATAGTTATGCAAGATAGAACTGTTTTCAACCTGAAGTAAATAGTATGGTTTGCCAAGGATTGATGTTTAAAATTCCTTAACGTCCAATAGTTTTGTAGAGATTAACCAAAAGGAATTTGCTTGTCAAAATAAGTGCCTCAGAAAAGTATTTCTTACAAGGTATATGTTTTGCATAACTTTAGTTTGGAGAAAAATCCATGTAAAAGTGAAAGTATGAAGAGGATAAAATAGCCAGGTAGGTATGTCTGCACAAATGTATAAATGTCTAATATGTTTGAATAAAGTCTATTGGTGAGTCCATGTTTAATTGAATGTTCTACAGTCTTGGTTAGGAGATTGGATTTATCTCTATGGTGTTGTTTTGTGAGTACTCGTATCTAAACGAATCTTGTAATTCAGTCAAGCCAATACTTTCTAGATGATGGAATTTTGGCGATCAGGCCAATGATAGTGGTTCGAATGGTTTTGTGATATCCTGAGATTTCTGTTGAGTTTTGAGTGATCTTAATGTACCGAGGGATCCTCCTCCTAGATGGTATGGAAAGTCTTTCCTATGGAAGTCATTGATAATATCCACTTATCAATATTAGGAGTAGTGAGTACTGAGTGACATAGGAATCTATAGATTGTTAGCTAATTCCTTATATATATGGGGATGAGGAAAGGAAATGATAGTGATGGTGAGAAGGGAAGAGACTGTAACAACTGCGACAAAATGATATTGTGATAAAAGAAAATACCGTGATGTAAGTGTATAATGCATAGACGTGAATGTTCATGAGATGAAATGATCAATAGACATGCTTCCAAGCGGCGGTTCACGAGGTGATGAAAAGTATGAATGTTCTGACGACTAGGGTATACACACACATGCATGAAACATTGGGAAAATGAGTAAAGGATTCAATCCAGACATAATTTTATTATAACTATTCTCAGTGTTGCAAAATTCATTTCTGATTCAGACATAGGTGGTCAGCCTATATCTTACTATCCCGGGTTGAATATAGATGACCAGTCTATATTCCACCGAGGTTCCATGAATTTTGAAATACTCAGCTCAGTTATACTAATACTATGTCCTTCACAAATACCAAGACGTTCTGAAAGACTAAGGCAGGCGACCAACTCATGGTCAAATGATGAAACTATGCAAGGAAAAACATAATGCTGTGATATATATGATACATGAGCATGCTTATGTGAAAGACAATTATAGTAATCAACTATAATAAATGAATATAATATATCAGATAATGAGACACAAATCTCATCACCTATGTCAGCAACTAACCACAAATGAGGCTTCAGCTTGGCAGGCAGGCACGTGACGGTCATAGGGTTAAGTTTTCTTGAAAGTAGCTATAGTCTAGGTTTTAAAAACACTTAGTTCGCCATAGCCAAAGCTCTGGTACCAATCTGTCACACCCCCAAAATCGGGTCCAGCGGAAGCATACATGTAGCTGGGGTGTAACTCAATTGATATCACAACATTAGTTCAAAAATGGTTTGCACTTGAATCATTTAAAATAAAATAGTTAATCAAATTGTTGAATTTACATCGTTAAAAGTAATGCGGAAGTAGGCCCTTAAAATAGTTTAAAACGGTCCCTAATTGAATAATCAGAGTCTTCTATGACCATGCCATGCCCTGCCAAAACCTCCTGTAGCGTGCCATTGGTTAAAACCTGAAAATACATGCTAAAGTGTCAACACAATGGTTGGTGAGTTCATAGAGTCTTGTGAAAAAGAATGTAATGCATTGAAATGAAGATTTCCCAGCAAAGGCATCGTAAATCCACTCAGTTCCAAGTCCCGCCATAAGAGACTTGTAACCTGTGTGTTTACAACCCACTGCCAAATGTAATATGTTTGTAATAAATCAGTCATAAGGTTGTTGCAAAGGCATTGTAATTCCGTAGTAATAGTGGTGGAAAAGTATCGTAATTCCATAAGTAATTTTCGTATGTACAATAGCCATGGCGATGTCGCCACAAAATGAATCTGACCATAAGCAAAAAGCATAAAATGAATATTGATTGCACTAAGTTCAAGGCACCGAAAAGGTTTTCTAGCTATCTGTAGGAGGTTACGCTCCCAAGTAATTGTAGGTAATCAAACATACCCATGAAATTGTAGGTAATCAAACATACCCATGAAATTGTAGCTACCGGTCCTTAACTTAGGCAATCTTAGGAAATCGGTAAATAGTTTAACTTTATGCACTCATGTCCATGAATAAATAGCAAGTATGTAGCAAGTGAATTGTTTTGTACTCGGAAAATCAAACAAGTATTTAGATAAAGCTGAAAATATTTGAGTAATCAACCATGTAAAGCAAGTAATGCGTTTAAGTAAAACGAACATGTATTCTCCCCCAAAGAGTTTGCAAAACAATTTAAAAGAGTAGGGGCTATGACTCACCTGATATGATGGTACCATGAACATGTAATGAGCTGAAAAACAAGGCGCGCACACTAGCCGCAACCTAATATGAATGATGTACGATCTACTTTAGATCATGAAATGATGTTATGAATGTCCATGCACATGTTCCTATACCACTCTTAACTTGAAAATACTTGTTGTTATCAAAAATATACATTTCCAAGACTTAGGAAAATATGGCTATTAGAAAAATAAAGCTAGTTGCAATATATATACTTATATATATATCGTATGTATCAATGTTCGTGTTGAAATCCTCGGGTTGAAATCCTTGAAATAACGCCTTGTAGTGATAAAAATATACTTGTAATAACTAATACTTCATTAGTTATAAAATTGGGTACTTGGTATTATTTTAGAAATCTAGAGTTACTACGTAGTTTTGGCGTTAATATTTATAAAAGCTGTCAAAATGAAATGAGTTTTGCCGATATTCAAACGTGAATATCTTTGTCGTTATAAGTCCATTTTACTTGTTCTTTATATCCACGGTTACGTCTTAGTATGTAGTAATATATTTTGGAAAGCTAGACTCCTCCGGGTTACGTCTAAAGTCTCTTTTTATCCGACGAAAAACGTCCAACAGCATGTATTTTTCCGGAAAATAGTTTTCGTCAATAAACTTGCAAAAATCATAACTTCTTCGTTATAAACTCTTTTTAGTCCGTTCTTTCGCCTACGGATTCGTTTTTGAAAGTATTTTCTAAAAATTTTGCCAAAGGTTACTTTGTATTTACTGATTTTCCAGAAATTAACAAAATGGGACAGCATGTTTATAAACTTGTTAGAAATCTATTTCCAAGGTTCAAAACTAGTTCCAACCTCTACCAAAACTCTTGCAAACTTCACAAAACTAATCTAATCCTACCATACACCTTATTAGGGTGCCATGGGTTCCTAATGACAAGTAATTATGTTAATTTTACAAAGAAACACCTAAATCAACATCTAGGGTTTGTATGTTCAAAAAGTCTACAAAAATAAAGTGGTATAGCTAACTTGTACATGAAATTAAGCATGAATACTATAAGATACATATGTTAATTAGATGAAAACATGAAAATAAATTTGATAACTCACTTTGAAATAATAGGTGATTAGATGATGAGAAATCTTGGATTACTTGTGTTTTTGATGCAATATTCTTGATTAGAACCACAAAATGAATAACTTTGGTGCTTTAAACTTTTGAAAACCTTCACTTGGTCTTGGTATGGTGGTGAGGTCGTGGGTTTGAGCAAGAAAAAGATGAAGAAGTTGATTTTGATCTAAAAATGTTAAGTGTTAATGTATCTAGTGTTTGTAGATATTTTAGGAAAGTTATATTGTATTATAAGAATACATAAATGCACTAGGTTAGAAAAGTGTAAGTATTTTGCCTTGGTGAGGACTTATGAGGCCGGTTTTATATGAGAAAGAAAGAAGTAAAATCGGTTTTGATAACTTAGCAAAATTTAGTGTAGTATTAGTTGAAATCGGGTACCGGGTTTGCTAGAAAATAAATATTATCGAAGTTGACCGGGACTTAATAAAGTCATAATAATGATAAAAATATGTTGAAAATATGTTGGGTACAATTACTGAGTGATCGGGTGATTATTGTTTAGTTTTCACGAAAACCGTCGTAATATTCATAAGCTTACGTTATAAATAAAATAAATTTCCAAAATACTGGGTAAATGAATGTAATAACTTTTATGATGTTAAAATGGATATAAAAAGATGTCGGGACCATTGTGGGAATATTTAGATATATTCGTCGTGTATAAACCGGGTGTTAACGTTTATTATAAATACTTATACGTAAAAACGTTAAATGTATCAAATATATATAAATTTGAAAATCCTGAGAGTGGTATAACATGAAAATGCTGTTATGATGATATGCAGACTATCTCCAGTCCGTATGCAGTGTCCTTAGCACTAATGAAATGAATTCGCACCTAAACCAATCCGGTTACGCGAATTTGAATACCCGTAAACTAAATTTACGATGAAATGTGTAATGCAAATGAATAGTGAAAACTTTTCCGGCAATGAATAGTGTTTAGTGAATAGTAAATTTTCTGAATGCTTCTCGGAATGTCAAACTGACACAAAAAATGATGAATAGTAAACAGATGAATAGTATTTTGATGAATAGTGTTTTTCAAAAGTTCGGGAAATGACCTGAAATGACCTGAAATAGTGAGTTGTGACACAAGTGGTTAGGCAGATTACTGACAAAAAACGATTAGGAATAGAGGGTTTGGAAAAATCGCCAAAGGGAGAGTCGGTTTTTAGATCATACCAAGTATTTGAGCTTGTTTTCAGCGTATTTTTCAGTTTATGCACTTACTTTTGTAACTTTAAATTAGAAAGGTTTTGCTAGTTATAACTGCACGATGTCGTTAATTAAAAGATTTCATTTTATTACCTAATATCATTGGATTGAAAATTTCAAAAAAGATGGATGCAATATTAAAAATATGAATGCATAAGTAATTGATTTTCTAGTGAATGATTTAATTTCTTACAATCAATTGTAAAGTAATAGCTATAGTAAAAGATTGTCATTAACAAATCCATAATAAAAATAAGGGAAAAATATATTAAAAGGTAATATACTTGCCACGTATTCATCTTCTGGGTATCAAACTTTTTTTTTCCAGAATTAACACCATTAACTTGTAAATTTTTCATCTTTTGGGTAATCTGTCACTTGCTAGACCGGTAGCAAGTTCCACCACTACCCAGAAGATGAATATGTAGTAAGTATAATACTTTTTTTTTTATAATTTGCCCTACCCATCACTCCGACGACCACCGCCGCTCCGGCCACCTCAACCCACCACCCACCTTCTCCTTCCTCATCACACAAACCTTAAAAAAAAATAAAAATAAATAAAAAAACCCAAACACCTCCACCATTATTCGCCGCCGTTATTTCTTCTGGAAACCACCACCACCATCACAACAGCCGCCGTTATTTCTACATGAAACCACCACCACTAACACAATAGCCGCCGTTATTTACTTCCTATCATGTAAATAACACGAAATAACCGTATTCCAACACCCCACATCTCTCTCAGACACGTAGAGATGTTTCTAGTTCACTACCCAAACATCTGATGTGCTGCTTTACTAACAAAAATTCTTGAATTGCTATTAACGTAAAAATTATTGAATTGCTATTATGGTAAAAATACTTTTTTTTTAATTTGCCCTATTGGTATATCCTTAGTTTAGTGGTGGTGGTTTCATGTAGAAATAACGGCGGCTGCTGTGATGGTGGTGGTGGTTTCCAGAAGAAATAACAGCGGCAAATAATGGTGGAGGTGTTTGGGGTTTTTTTTTTTTTTTTTTTCTTTTTTTTTTTTTTTTTTTTTTTTAAGTTTGTGTGATGAGGAAGGAGAAGGTGGGTGGTGGGTTGAGGTGGCCGGAGCGGCGGTGGTCGTCGGAGTGATGGGTAGGGAAAATTATATAAAAAAAAAGTATTATACTTGCCACATATTCATCTTCTGTGTAGTGGTGACCGGTTAGCAAGTGACAGATTACCCAAAAGATGAAAAATTTACAAGTTAAAGGTGTAAATTCTGAAGAAAAAAAAATTTTGATACCCAGAAGATAAACACGTGGCAAGTATAATACCTTTTAAAATATTTTTCCCTAAAAATAACCTCATTGTTACAAATCCCTAACAAATGCCTAAGTACATCTATAAGCTTAAACAAATACGGTACCACTTATATTGGTTGCAATATGTTGTGTATGAAATAAAATTTTTTTCCCCCATATTGTTAGAATATTAGTGTGTAATAGTTAGGATATAAGTTTAGGGGTTATTGTATTTTAGTTCAAACTTAAGTAGGTTAGTCATGTGTTAGGAAAGTTCCTAACCTCTTCAATTGTAGATTCCTTGTTCACCAAGGATTAGGTTTCTCCCCCTCATTCTCTATAAATAGGGACGAGGGGGTGAGGTTTTATTTGCACATTCTTTTCTTACTCACGTTTAATAAACGTTTGAGTGTAAAATATCTCGTATGTGTGTTGGTGCCACTAGACATTAAGGGACCATAACCCTTTGTTGAGGTCTTGTTGGACTAGTTCTTGATCCATAGTTCCGCTCTAGAAATCAATTTGTTAGATTTCTTCCAACAATTGGTATCAGAGCCAGGTTCGAGAACAATGAATCACACAACGTGGATAGAGCCAAAATAAGATAAACAAGTGATCCGGGTTTGGTTCGTCGGTTAATGCGCAGTCGTGGGAGAATTGGCGCTGCGGGTTCGTTAACCTTTGGATTTCTACAAAATTCAAACTGTAGGTTGAATGCACATAGATCTAGGTTCTAACCAGAGGGATCTTGCATCGGAGCTTCCAGGAAAGAGATATAGGTTGTCGAAGTTTCTGGTGTGATTGTTGTGTTCTTTATCGTTTTTTGGTTAATGTTTGGCTATCGTTGTGTATATTACAAGGTTCAAGGTTTATAGGTTTGCGAGTCAAGATTGTTTGGGAAAAAGGTTCTTAAAGTTGTCTTGCAAGGAGGTGGATCGATTCTCCTAGGGTTATAGGAAATCGTTTTCTTTTGTCACAAGGTTTTTGTAGTTTCGGTTTTGAGCTTCAAAGGTGACAAGGTTTTGCAAGAAGTTTCAACTTCAAGTTTTCGGTTTCTTGGAATTCAAGTCTTGGTGGTTCTTGGAAGACAAGTAAGGTTTAGCTATGTCTAGGGATTCAAGAAAAGTGATTACTTTGAGTACAAGGTATATCAAGGTTGTAGACTTGAGGTGGAAAGATCAAAGCTTTAGATTTTCTCTAAAGGTTAGTAGATCGATAATTACAAGAAAGCGGTTTAACACATGGTTTGTGAGACTTGTTGGTAAAGTTGGTTAAAAAGCAACTTGACAAGGTTTGTAGCAAGGTTAAAGAAGAATGGCTAGTATGAATACTAGGTTAAACATCGAAAAACTCGATGGGAATATTGTACAAAAACATGGAGGTTCAAAACAAGTTAGGTTCAAGCAACTTGGTGTTAAAACAAGGGTCCATGGAGTACATGTTCAAAAGCGTGTTTGGTTTGAGGTGGAACTGCAGGGAGCTCAGGAAAATTGTGAAGCTGAGGTAATTCAGGAGAGTAACGATCATGCTGCAGTGGCTCAAAGAAAGTTGGAGGTTAAATAACTTAAAGGAAAGACAAACACGGATTGCTTGGTAAATAAGCATGTACATCTTGGTGCAAAGGTCGGGGTAGACATTATGAAAACCGGAGCACCTGGTCAAGATGGTGCAGAGGGTAATGCTGCTGAAAGGTCTATAGGTGACAGTAATATGGCTGCTTTAGGAGTTGATGCAGTGATAGAAGAATATGCACATGCGTTGTTGACTTTCAGGGATGCAATTGCTTGTGAGGTAATTTCCAAGTGGATGGCTGTAATGAAAGAAGATCTGGATACTCGGTTAAGTATGTGTTTGATCAGCAACGGTTTCAGGTGAAGCAGTGACGACAGTAAAATATATTACTGGAACTATGCTTCATGTATGTTTATATATCTATTCCTCTATATAGATTATATGGGGTTTACTTGCGAAAGCAAAGCTTAGATCTAGGTTACCAAGGGTTTTCTGGATGAAGAAAAGGAAAATATACTTGGTATGAAGATCTTCAGGACTTAGAGTGGTAATACTCTGAGGGTGTCACGATTAAGGTTTTCCAATAGGATGTCGGTTCAGATATTGTTGGGGGAACACTCTACGCAGTCGTTAGATGGTAGTCTGTCAGGAAATCATGATGAAGAAAAGAAAAGTAAGGGGTTATATATATATATATATATATATATATATATATATATATATATATATATATATATATATATATATATATATATATATATATATATATATATATATATATATATATATATATATATATGCAGTTGGAAGTCATAAGTATCAAGTTGTCTGCACGAGACCTGACATAGCATCTGCGGATGTGGGAATGTTGGATAGGTTTGATCGTGGATTACAGATGGACGTACCTGCTTTTGTAGATTCTGACTACATCATGGGTAGATCAATCACAATGTACGGGTTTATGATACAGGAATGTGCAGTGCGGCACATGATGACTTTGTTGAAAACTGAAGCGGAGTATATGACACTTGCTGGAGAATTGAAGGAGGATACATGGCTAAAGGGACTCTTTACAGAGTTAGGATTTGAGCTAAGGTTAGTAGCGGGTATTGCTACTGGTGCCTTTATGAAGGCGCTCCCCGGCCCGATGTTCCAGCACTGGTTGAAGCTGTTGCGTATCGGAGAAGGCTAACTATTACACTAAGGTGGAAATTGTTAGAATATTAGTGAGTAATAGTTAGGATATAAGTTTAGGGGGTTAATTGTATTTTAGCTCAAACTTAAGGAGGTAGTCATGTATTAGGAAAGTTCATAACCTCCTCAATTGTAGATTCCTTGTTCACCAAGGACTAGGTTTCTCCCCCTCATTCTCTATAAATAGGGATGAGGGAGTGAGGTTTTATTTGTACCTTCTTTTATTGCTCACGTTTAATAAACGTTTGGGTGTAAAATATCTTGTGTGTGTGTTGGTGCCACTCGACATTAAGGGACCGTAACCCTTTGTCGAGGTCTTGTTGGAGTAGTTATTGATTCGTGGTTCCGCTCTAGAAACCGGTTTATTGGATTTCTTCCAACATCTATCAACGGCTTTTAGGATTATTGTTAATAATGAATCAAATATCTAAACGTATCATCTTTAACAACTTCTCAATTCTTAAAAATTCACGGTTACAAATATGATTCACTATTTTAATTGATCATATCATCGTTATATGCGGAGTTCGTTAGAAGCTATGTCCTAAGGTGTGTTGGACGAAGTTAGCTAAAGTTGAAACTGAAGCTGTAAAAGCTGGAGTTTTTATTCTATTTGAAGAATAAGTTGAACCTAGAGCTTATTATTGTAAAATATCATAATAAAAACATAAAATAAACTGTGTCTACATTTCAAACTTTTATGAATGCATTTATAATATTTAAAAAGATATTTATTATAAGTTATACTCATTTTCATTAGTTTGAGCATGAAAAGTTTTAGCTTATAAAAATTTCCTTAAATTTATATGACATACAAAACTCATTTTAAAAGATTAAGATCTAATAAGCCTTTATAAGCTTTCCATTGAACACGCCCTAAGAGTACTGGGTACTATCATGTCAGCAAAACACTCTATGACACTAAAAATCCTTTGGCACCACATTTTGTGTCGTTACCCTTAACACCAGAAAATGTGGTGCCGTCGGCATTTTTTTTTCATTTACATAAAATAAAACATACACAATATTAATTAAAATAAAATTTATTAAATAAAAAGAAAGAAAGAAAAAAAAGTTACATAAAAATAAAAACATAGTACGTAAACAAGAAAAAAATTTAAAAACTAGTGATGAAGGTTTCTTGAAAAGGCACAAATTTGTTCTTGTTATGTTTGTTTAATTTTTAAAGATGAATAATTTAGGATCGACTTTTATTTGGTTTTGCTTGTTGCTTATCATATAAAATATATTTTTACTTTTTGTGCGACTAAATTACTTTACCATTTTTATTTTATTAAATAGGAGAATGAGTAAATCCTACCCTCTTAGGCCAGTATGAATAATCCCTTTCGCCTATGAGTTTATAGAAGTCATAGTCTTAAAACATACACCAACTCTTTCAAACTCATTGCCTCATTTCGATACACAAACCAAACATGCCCTAAATATTGGTCATAAAAAACCGAAGTAATCATTAATAGTATTCGGTACACTGAGCCATAAGGCGTGTTATAGCGCTATGACACCAGGACATACCATCTTTCACGTTATAAGGCATTACTCCGAATCCACCAAGGATCAACCATTTTCCCCTGCCTCTTCGCCTTGACTCTCGATGAGATATCATGAGGGATACAGGATTGCATCCCTTGGAGCATGATATTCGCAGACGATATTGTGCTGGTTGCAGAATCGGCTGAAGGGTTAAACTACAAACTGAAGCATTGGCGAGAGACACTGGAAGATAGTGGCCTTTGGGTAAGTATAGAGAAGACTAAATACATGAGATGTGATTTCGGTAGCAACAAGATCGGCCACAATGAGGAGGAAGTTCGTATCGACGACCCGATTCTTCAACCAAAAGAGTCTTTTAGATATTTGGGTTCGGTGATACACAAATCTGGGAGGATAGACGATGACGTTACCCACCGTATTAGAGCATTATGGGTATAATGGAGGGCGGCGTCAGGAGTACTCTATGGCAAGAAAGTTCCCTTTAAGCTAAAGGGAAAGTTTTATAAGGTGGCAATTAGAACATCTATCTTGTACAGGTCTGAGTTATGGCCTATCATGAAAGCTCAAGCTAACAAAGTAGAAGTGGCAGAACTGAGAATGCTAAGGTGGATTTATGGTAAGACCATGCTTGACATGATCCCTAATGGAGTTTTCAGAGCAGAACTTGAAGTTGAATCTATTATCTCGAAGTTGCGAGAAGTAAGGTTGAGGTGGTTCGGTCATGCCAGAAGAATGCCATAATCAACGCCAGTAAGGAGAGTTGATGGGGGCGGTCTGAGAAGGAGAGGAAGACCTAAACTTAGGTGGGAGGATCGACTTAGGCAAGACATGAAGGAGCTTCGCTTGTCCGAGGACCTGATCTTAGATAGGAATGTGTGGAGAGCTAGGATTAGAATTTGCGGGTCGTTTCAGGTTAGGTGGTGAGAGGTCGTCTTTGCATCTGGATCTTTTCTCTTTCTTTTGTTGGCTTGCCCCGTAGCTTTTTAGGTTAGTGGTTCCTTTGCTCTTCCCCCTTTAGGTTTTTAGGAGGCTTGTCGCCTCTCTTTTTCTTTTGATTTGCCTTAGCTTTAGCCCCCTTTGCGTTGCCCTGCTTTGTTGTATGTGTTGTTCTCCCTGCCTTTTCCCTCTTAGCTTTTTAGGTTTAGTGGTTCATTTGCACGTCCCCCTTTTTGGTTTTTGGCCCCTCTTTTTCCTTTGCTTTGCATTAGCTTTAGCCCCTTTTGCTGCCTTTGCGTTTTTGCTTGTGTTTGTTTGTATTGCCTTTTCTTTCTTTGTTACTTATGTGGTTTTGCTCTTTGATTTTTGTTCTTTATGTCTTTTGTTCATCATGTTGGTTTCATGCCTTTCTATCTTTTGTACTTTATGTTTTGTATGCTTGCTTTGCTTGTCTTGCCACTTGTCTTTTAGTTGGTGCTCTGTTTATATGTTTGTTTTTTTTTATCTTAAGTCCCTTGTTTGATGGTTCCTTACGTTTCTACTTGGTTCGCCTGGCTTTCCCCTTTTGTCCTCTATATGCTTTTACTCAGTGTTCTAAAAGGCGCACCAAGGCGCGAGGCGTGGCCTCGCCGCCATGAAATGGACCTTGGCAGCTGATCTAGGAGTGGCGCAAAAATATGTGAAATAAGGCGCGAAAAGGCGCGCCTTTTGATAAGGCGTGACGCCACTTTTTGAACCAGTTTATTTTTTATTTTTTTTAATTATTTTTTTGAACTATTTTGAACTAGTATATGGAATTTGGGCTATTTGATATATGGGTCTGGTAAATTATATTTTAAGTAGTAGTCTAAATGTCTAATATAATACGAGTAATATGATCTAAAATTATAAATACATAAATCAATAAATATTATTTTGCCGCTTTAGTGACGCCTTAAGAAACACAAAGGCTCCGCCATGGCGAGTAAGGCTTGAGGCGTGGCCATGCCGCCACGCCACGCCTCACGCTTTTTATAACCTTGCTTTTATTTGATGCTCTCTTGTTCCTTCCATTTATTTCGGTTCTCTTGCATTCGCGCATTTGTACTTGCCGGATGTCTCATTGGAAGCAGTCTCTTTACCCCAGATTTTTTCTAGGGTAAGGGTATGATTTGTCTACATTTATACCTCCTCATATCTCACTTTTGCGGAATTAGGTATGTTGTTGTTCTTGTTGCTCCGATCCACCAGCCAAGTTATAAAGTGTTTTTCTTTTGTCTTTTTCTTTATGTTTTCTTATTGTTTATTTTAAAAAGGGTTTTTATAACTTATGCTCTAGCGTCACAAGTTAACCTCACCAAAAATACACAAGGGTTCACGAAAAAATACAGAGAGATCCACATAAAAGTATAGACATATATACTTTTATGTGAGTCTCTGTTTATTTTTTATGTACTTTGAATGTGCTCTAAAAGAAGTACAGTATTCCAAAATGGTATCTTTAACTTCAAATGTACAACTCTTTTAACCTTATCTTGTTTATAACAAGGCACTTGTTACCCAAAATCCAAACCCTACCCAAAAACAATGTCACCGCCATCTTCAATAACCCTAATTCCCAAACCCTAATCCCAAAATCCAAACATGTCACAAAAATTAAACAATCATTTCACCACCACAATTGAATCCCCAGCATCATCATCATCATCAGGTTTATTTCTTGACAACAACAACACACTCCCTCATTACATACTAAAAAATCATACCCATTTCAGTTCCGGTCACCGGAGATGCTCCGGCGGTTTTTCCCGGCGAAAAGATTGGATTTTGAGAAATGGGTTTTGTTCAGTTAGTTTTTCTGGTAAGGGTAGTGAAATTTTGAGCGAAAAATGTGCGGCGGCGGGTGACGGCGGCGGTCGCCGGAGATGCTCCGTCGAGGGTTTCCGGCGGAAAGAGTGGGTTTTGGGAAATGGGTTTTGTTCAGTTAGTTTTTCTGTTAATGGTAGTGATAGTTTGAGTAAAAAGTTTGTGACGGCGGGGGGCGGCGGTGGTGGTGATGGCGGCGGTGACGGCGGTGATGGTGTTTATTGGCGGAAAGATGGGATTTTGGGAAATGGGTTTTTGTCAGTTAGTTTAAATGTTAATGGTAGTGATGAGATTGGTGGGGATTTGGGTAAAAAGTTAGTGGCGGCGGTTGACAGTGGTGGTGGTGGTGATGATGGGGTGGTGAAGAAGAAGGTGGCGGTGAGGTTGAGAGGGAAACCGGCTGCGGTTAATACTACTAAGCATTTGTGGGCTGGGGCTGTTGCTGCTATGGTTTCAAGGTTTGCGCTTTTTCTATAGAACGGAATTATTTAGCGTTTATAGATGAATTTTGGTTATTGGGGTCAAAGGAAAGTGGTAGATGGTCAATGCTTGGTTTGATGAGAATTCGTTAATTTCGGCAAAATTGGCGAAATTGTGGAATAGATGAGGTGTTGTAACTGATGCTAGTGTGGTTCTGTTTGGCGTTGCGTTTTGAGGGTGATTATGGGGTTATTGGTCTTTAAGCGCGGATAAGTGTTAGCTATGGGAAAATGATTGCGGTTATCTGATTGTTTAAGGGTCATTTTATAATGTAGATTCTTAAAAAAAAGAATTTCGAAAACACTCAATACTACAAGTAAAGATGACACGGGAATCGTTGGTGAGGTTTGAAACAGGGAAACTAGCTCACTTGTAAACTTGTTGAAGATCTACGGAAGAGATGAAGAGAAAGTAATGTTGATTCATAAGATTTGTAACTAACATACGGGCATCCCACATGACGATGATGATGTTCGGGTATATGCTATATGGAGCATCGGTAGCATCGGAAAAACCACACTAGCTCAATATGTTTACAACCATAAACAGTGAGGAAAAATTTCAATTTAAACTCTTGGTGTATGTTTCTAATGAGTTTGATGTTAGACGAATTTTAAAATCGATATGCGGCTCACAAGATCCACAGTTAGATGCGATGCAAATATGCCTTCAAAACAAGTTATGAGGCAAGAAGTTTTTTATTGTCATGGATGAGTATGGATTGAAAACAAAGTACATGGAAAAGTGGGATGAGTTATGTAAAACATCAAGTTCCGAAGCAAAAGGCAGCACCGTTATGGTAACGACACGGAAGGAAGATACTTCCCACTGATGGCTAAGCTTCCTGAGTTGCAGCATAATGTGAGAGTATTATCAGAAAATGGTCGCTATTCGAGATGCTTGCATTCCGATGCAGAAGAGAAAAGAGGGGGGGGGGGGGGGGGGGGGGGGGGCGCGTTTGCATTTCTTCCTTCCTTGTATTTACCATGACGGATTAGAAACAAACACCCAAGACTTTAAATCAAAATTTGTCCTCACCGTTTCATGGTTGTAAACATATTGAGCTAGTGTGGTTTTTCCGATGCCACCCATGCCCCATATAGCATAGACCCGGACATCATCATCGTCATGTCGGATGCCTATATCTTGGTTACAAATCTTATGAATCAACATTATCTTCTCTTCCGTAGATGTTGGACAAGATTACAAGTGAGCTAGTTTCCCTGTTTGAAATCTCACCACCGATTCCCGCATCATCTTTACTTGTGGTATTGGGAGTCAGTTTAAACAACCAATAGCACAATTTCAAACACTATGCCCTGCATGTTTTATTATGCTGGTGCTGATTATTTTGTATCGCAGGCAATGTCGAAATGCATTGCCTCCTAATATGTCAGGTTTTTAATATAATGCATACTACTTTTGAGTTTTGAAATTAATAGCTTTATCCCTTAGGTCAAATTTGTATGTCAGTATTGAATTTCGAGCCGATGGAGCGAATTTAAGTAATGCAAACAACTGTATGTTTATGACTTATGAGCCACTAAACACCATGGTAGCTAAAGGCAAAGCCGCAAAGGCAACTGACTCGACTAGCCTCTACATCTTGAGTTATGTGAGAAGTGCAAAAAGACTAGGGTAAAAGTGAAGTATGTTTGTAAATGATTCTAAATTGTGTATATGACGATGTAGAGACATAGGATAAGAGCACATACGAAGAATACAAGGGTAAATTCGTTAGATGTTAGTGATTAAATACCTTAAAATACGAAGGTAAGTACCTCAGCATACTATTGAAGTTTAGATACTCTTTTATCCGTTAGGATGACTAGCTAAACAAATTTCTTTTAACAGAACTACTGTTGCGCCTCTCGAGAGACTAAAGCTGGAATATATGCTTCGTGGTGAACAGAAAAATCTCTTCGAGCTAATTAAATTCATTGCTTCCTCTCAAGGTCTACGAGGCTTCTGGAAAGGAAACTTTGTCAACATTCTTCGCACCGCTCCATTTAAGGCCCTCAATTTTTGCGCTTATGATTCATATCGAAAGCAACTTCTTAGGTTAACCGGAAATGAAGAAACAAGTAATTTTGAAAGGCTTTTTGCTGGTGCCGGTGCTGGCATGACTGCTAGTATTCTTTGCTTACCACTTGACACCGTAAGTTCTATAAAATCTTTTCATATAATTATACTCTATGTACACTTATTAGGATCTTTAGATTTTAGCAAGGATATGCGTTTTGTGATTCAAATAATAACTTGTTACTAATAATGTTATTTTTTAGGAAAATAAATTAGGAGATGTTTGGATTTAAGTTCTGAAACTCATTATTCGACTAGTGAAACTTGTAAGCCGACACTAAACTCAAGTACACAACCATCAGATGTTAATGTTTCGATACACAAATTATTTATTAATCAGATTATCTGACTATTATTATTACAAGATAATCCAAACACTATCTCATATATCTTGTTTTTTCTATAGTTGTTTATGTGATTCTGATAATTCAAAATCACCTTTTCATTAATCAAGTCACAAATCCAAATAAGAACCCCCTTAAAACTTGTTATGACAAATCAGTTATGAACTATCTCTCTTTGGTAAGAAAAAAACCAACGAGTTTTTTTTTTATTTTTTGGGTAACCATGGTTTCCGATCTTTGGGTCGGCTAATCCACCGGGCTTGAGCCCATCACAACGAAGACTGAATCCGGGTAAAGCCCTCCCCTTCGGGAAGGTTGGTGTGGCCACTTCAGGGCTGTTTGCACCAAGCACGATTTGACTCCGAGACCTCTCACATTATAGTGATGACAGTCACACCTTATACCAACTTGGCTGCCCCTCGGTGGTTAAATAAATTTTTATTTTAAATCGAATTTGGTTATATCAGTAAAAACCTGCTTTTTTCACTAAATAAATGAATTTAAACTTAATATATACTGATGACTGATTTAGCACATATAACGTGAGAACTAACTTAATTAAAATTTACTTATTCTTATTAATCCTATTATTAAAACCAACCATACTCTTTTGCTATTTGATGTTTTACTGAATTCTTGATCAATGTTAATTATCTTTTAGATACGAACGAAGTTGGTGGCGCCAGGTGGCGAATCCTTAGGTGGCGTGATAGGAGCATTCCGCCACATCATTCAAACCGAAGGGTTCTTTTCACTTTACAAAGGACTAGCTCCTTCAATTTTAAGCATGGCACCTGCAAGTGCAGTCTTTTATGGAGTGTACGACATATTAAAATCAGCTTATTTAAATTCACCCGAAGGAAAGCAAAGAATCAAGTACATGAATAGACAAGGGGAAGACTTAAACATCTTGGAACAATTAGAATTGGGACCAGTTAGAACGTTATTACACGGGGCCATTGCTGGTGCTTGTGCGGAGGTTGCTACTTATCCCTTTGAAGTTGTCAGAAGGCAGTTGCAGTTGCAAGTTAGAGCAAATAAAATGAGCGCGTTAGCAACATTTTCCAAGATTGTTGAGAATGGAGGTGTTTCGGCTCTTTATGCGGGACTTATCCCTAGTTTACTGCAGGTTTGTTGTTATATTTCTTTCTTATTTATTTATTCTTCCTTTTATTGGTTAGTATATGGTGGTAAAAATAATTTTTGGGCACTTTTATTATTACAAAATGATGCTCCCTCTGTCCCGGAGAAAATGCAACATTTAATGTTTATTACTGTAGGTATTCAATCCTATTCACCCTTTTACCTATTGGTAATTTTCATCGGGAATGAAAAAATTTAATATTGGGACCACAGGTATTAGGGGGAATTTTGATTGTCTTAAAAAACATTATTCAGATATAATAAAGGTGCATTTTGGATATTTTCAAACTTTAAAACGTTTTTGTTAACCTATGTGCCAAGTTAACCATTGTATTTTTATGGGGACAAAGATGATGCATATGATACTTGGTAACTATGTACTCACTTGACTTTCGAGATACAAAAGTTGCTTAACGAGATTTGATGTTTCTATGTTCTTAACTACTAAATACCTTATATTGATTATAATCCCTCAATGCATGTATGTGTTTGTCCCAAACACCACAAACATCCTCGTAAGTTTTAAAGTCAGTAAAATAATTCACTTGACAAGTAAAAGTCCATGCGGGATCGAATGTTTATGAGTGGCGATAATGCATGAATATACACGTATGAATAGAGCATGGTTTTTGAAAATGTTTTTGACTTGCTGTCAAACTTCTGAAGCATTATAGGAGTACTCTCTAAAGCAAACAGTTTATGGGGAGTGTTTGACTATTGTTCTAATATATATTTTGGTATGAATGACCTTTTTGGAGCTTTTTGAGATCATCTTTGAATGAAACTGCTGTTTGTGTCGATCTTTATTTACATCTATTCTCTTGCCCCTCACAATAGGTAGATTTTCACGATTACAGTCATCACTTTTCAAGTTATGCATGATATGGTAGTATTATATTTGCGCTTGGTGCTTCGAGTTTTAACGATCATATTTGATGGTGTTGATTGTTTGGCTAATCCTGACTTTTTTGAGGAAGTAATAGATATAACAAGATATATAAAGGTCATGTAAGTCAATAGTTAGTATCAAATTGATTATTCATTTGACCCCAGAATAACCATATTTGCGTAAATAACCATACACTCATAAGGAGAAGTAGCTTACCAAATGGATTGAAATAATAATCAATAGATTTCATTTTCTTTCAAAAACACACTCAAACACCACCTTACGTTAATGCTATTTGCTTTGACCCTTCATAAGGGTAGTCTTCGATTTCTCAGGTCAAACATTTGAAATTTACGCATGCTCGTTTTGAGTCCCTGTTAGAACTATTCCATACTAAGCTGTTATTCTAATTAGATTTTGGATAGAATCCGTTATCTTATACGTTTCAGTAGAGGCAAGCTTTGGATGAAGTTCAAATGGTCACGTTTTAGATTCATGCATGACTGGATGCTAACTTCCTTCGATATATTAATTAGCATGAAGCTCTGTGCGATTAAATGAATAATTATTTACATAATCAGTTAATCACTAAGATGCTTAGAGATTAAAATTGACTTTTGTTCAAGTGTCTTGAATGAATATCTGAATAAACATATACATCGCTATTTCCTAATAAATGAAATATTTTAATAGTTGTTATACTCGTTGAATGCAAAAACAATGTTATTTATGGACAGTCATAGTATCATACCAAGATAATTAAGGGTAATACTAGTGTGAGGGTCCTCTCCTTTTAATTTTGACGTGTGAGGTCAAATGGTCCCGGCCGTTGGTACATTCTTGCATCAAAGTTTCTGTGATCTGATTTTGTATTATCGCCCAAGATCAAGAAATTTACCAATTATATGTAAAACATCTATTAAAGGTTTGACTTGTTTAAATTCTCAGGTATTACCTTCAGCTGCAATAAGCTACTTTGTTTACGAGTTCATGAAGATCGTTCTCAAGGTGGAGTAACTTTTACATAACAATTCCTCGATACATTGATAACCATTTTCTGGACTGTAATTCTTTAGCTACAGAACAAAATTATTTACGCTTCTTTCAGATCGTTAATTAGTATCAAAGAAATTTTGGTCTCATGGCGGCTTATACTCCGTATATGCTTCATCTTTGACTATGACACCATCATAAAAATGTAGTTTATCGCCGGTTTGTAATTTTTTTTTAATCATTCAAGTCAATGTTGTTAGATGTCGAAAACATGATATATGATTAGTAGTTAATGGTTAATATTTGGGGGGGTCATTATCTCTGTTGAAACTTCTAGGAAGCTAACGTAATTTTTGTATCAAAGTCAAATTTTGATATTAATAATTTGTCTCTTTCACAGTAAATACTATAAAATGATTACATGCATAGGCTGCTAAAATGTTTAATGCTCCAATTATCAATTGAAACATCAAAGTTATCTTTTAATATAAGCAAAATGAGTGTACTAAAAACCAATATAATATATAAAACATCAAGGGTTAACTTTTCAATATTGGTTTTTTTTTTTATTTTTTTTTTTATTTTTATTTTTAAGAGTTAATATCCGGTGAATATATTACTCTAAAAAATCGTTTAAGTACAATAGATGCGGGTGAATCCCACATATCTATCCGTTACATAAGAGGTAAAGTTAACATAACAAGACACTACTCTTTCTATACAAAAGAAACATACTCCAACCCACTAGATATACATTTGACTCAAGACCAAATATAATCTAAAATCTAACTTGATCATGAAGCTTTATATCAAACGCATCACAAAATGCCATTTGTTCAGGAGTTAGATCTTCGCATTCATAATCATCATAAGTATTATGTTCATAGCTCTCCTTCCATTATTCATATAAGCTCGACTTCCCACTTCCACCTCCACCAGAAGAGATACTTGTACTCTTTGGATATTTTGGATTCATAAAACGTGCAGTTTCATTGTCATCCTCAATAACTTCATTATCACCTACCTTTTTCCATATGTTTTCCAACATCCACATCAGACTTCTATTGGAACTAAGCGTGCCACTCGAAGGAGCACTTACAACATCATCAGCCAAATTTAAAGCTTCAAACAGATTTGAAGTCACGATTTCCGTTCCATTACGCATATGGGATTTCTTTTTCGTGCCACTAGTAGTAGCCACATTAGCTATATTGCCTACTGTTTCAGCAACTTTCGAATCATTGCCATCTTTATTATCTTCCTTCAATTTGGCCCGCCTTGTATCCTTGATGTTTTCGAGACAAGTTCGTACAAAAGTTTAGATTTGGTATTAAAACCATAATATCCTCCAACTTGTTTCTTGCTCATCTTCTTAATTCCTTAGACACCCTCATTTTGAACCTCAACCTGATTCATGGACTTATTAGGACTTATTAGGAACCACTTTAGGGCATATGTATAAATAATGGCTAAATACCATGTTGGACATAATTAGTTTATACTCGTACTCAACGCGAGTTGAATGCAAGATATATCTGCCACTTTCAATATTAGGCATCGCTACAACAAGAGTGTATTTCAATTCAACATGGCTAAAAGATCAATCATTGCTCTCACAAAACTAGACCGACCTCATGATTCAATGCACATAGAAGCTGTATATGTATCCAACATCAAATGGTTGCCAAGTTTTGTAGCAATAACACTCAACCCATCATCTGTGTATGTCGTGATAGGAACATCATGGAGTTTAACTTAAATCAGGATACTCAATAAGTCTTCGTTAGATACATTCGCCATAGGAGACCATTAACGAAGAATCAATGTCACATTACGAATCAATCATGGCCCACTTTCAAGCATTGCTTCCATACCCATGTTTGAGCTAAATTTAAATAAGAAAATGCCTTTCGCATTCATCGTAGTACGAACAAGCCCAAACCTGCTCCACGTGTTCTTAACATAGTTTTCCACCATTGGATAAACAACTCTCTTACCCAGAAAAAATCCATATACATAATTCTCGAAACATTCCTTGACCTCTAGGAAAAAATTTATAGGAATAGTAACATCAGCCCCATTACCAGTCGGGGCTATCAAGGTACGAAAGTTAACAATTTTCTTACTTGGTTCACCATTAATGCTAGATTGAGCATTATTCGTCTTAACTCCTCCGGTGTTCAATGGCTTCCCATTGTCACCCAATAGCACTAGTTTACCTTCCAACATTTTTTTTCAATGTTTCGAATCTTATCAGCTAAGGAAACATTTGTGTCCGCATCATCATTTAATACGTTGGCATAAGATGGAGACTTAGCTCCATCATTCAATTTCAGTGAACTATCATACCCAACACTCGTTGTCGTCTTGTTTACCAGATTCGTTTAGCTACTAAGAGCCTCAGAAAGGCTTGGAAACGACTCCATTCCAGCAACCTTCCCCTCGTTAACAGTAACAGGCACATTACTTTCATGGTCGAACCATCCTTATTCGACTCATTACTCTCCTTATTCTTATCAATAATGCGTCCACCCCCTTTTCCCTCTGAATCTAAAAACCCTAGCTTCATAATCACACCATGCAAAATACCATGCAATACACCAAAATTACTATTACCAAATTAAATCCAAGAAACCTTAAAACAGATCCACGCACAACAACTACGTTGCAAACCCTGGTTCAACTAATTTACTATATCAGCTATAATCAAGATGATTAGAATAGTTATAAAGACAATAATAATTTATAAAGAGTAAACAAACATGTAACCAAGCAACCACAACACCGAGTCTGAAAACCCTAATTGGTAACCAACCTCTAATAGCAAACCAAACCCTAATTAGCGAGCGATTAGTCCAAAGAATTAATCATAATTAGAAACGAAATAAGAATGGATTATAATCAAATTAGCAGGTTAGGAATGAAAGGGGATAAGTCGTTTTTATACTTAGGGTTAATCGCCAATATCTCCACACAATGGAGCGAAAATGGAGGTTTTTTACTTACTCTAATCTTTTGATTGGTATTGGTATCATTTATAGGTACCTATATCAAATCTGTTCAACATGGCATTAGGAAATTTTAAATATCCTAACATGTTCCTTAGTAATAGTGAAGTAAAAAAAAATCCATATAAATTCAAAACTCGCATTTCACTTCAACACACACCTTGTAGCACACTAGCACAGACCTTCCATCAAACTTGTTGTTCGAGGCAGCTTAACTGTTTCGTGTTTAGGTTTTTTGAATTTTTTTTGGGTAAAAGGTTGTTACACCCTTTAAATTTATTGCTCAAAATAACAGTAAGTACATAGGATGTGAGTGAATTTTACATCTCGGCCCAGTTCATAAGCGAAATACAAACACACTACTTGTGCTTCAAACCAAACCAATTATAAGAAAGACATCTTATGAAAAAGTACAAAATAAACTACTTACACCTAGTATAACCATGAACCCTTATATCATAGGCGTCACAGAAAGCTAATTGCTCTACAGTTAAGTCTTCACACTCATCTTCATCATATGGGTTATTATCATAGTCATCTTTTCAATGCTCGTATAAGCTCTTCATCCTGGTTCCACCTCCGCTTTTTGAGAATTTCGTAGCCTTTGAACTTGTTGATGCCATAAATCCCGAGGTATCATTAGCATCCTATTCCACTTCATTATCACTATCATTATCCTCATTATCCAAGTTAACAACTTTACTGTTACCTACATTCCCATCGTCACCTTTCGAATTAACTGAATCCCCAGGAATTGTCTCAATCTCTTTTTCAATCATATTAAGAACATCAAAAGGATTTGAAGTCACAATTTTCATACCACTTGAACTAGCCACATCACCCATAGATTTCGAACAAGATTTTAATACTATTCCCAACCATATTAGAATGCGTACCTTTTGGTTTAGCCTATTTATTTTCTGTTTTCTTTGCAGTCACAGGTCTGTAGACTAACTGAGACTTAGGAGCAACATGAAGACCTCTAACAGTTTGTCTTTGCATCTTAACATTCACATCAGATACAATCTTTTTAGGGCATTGGTCCAATGAATGATCAAAAACCTTACAAGTTGAACATCTAGTCGGCTCCCACCCATACTCAACACGAATCGAAGCAAAATATAATCATTAACATTCAATTTTAGGCACTGCCACAACAAGAGTGTCTTTTAACTCAACATCAGCATGAAGATATATCATTGCTCTCGCAAAACTAGAATGACCCCAAGAATCCATACACTTTGAAGCTGTATAAGTATCTAAGATCAATGGGGTACCAATGTTTGTAGCAATAGCACTCAATCCATCTTCCGTGAATGCCGTGATTGGCACATCATCGAGTTTAACCCAAACTGGTACACTCTTTAATTCTTCCTTAAACACATTCACCAAAGGCGACCACTTGCGAAGAATCAATGAAACATTATGTATCATCCATAGACCATTCACAAGCATTAATTGATTCCATATCAATAATAAAATTAAATTTGAAGAAGAGAATACCTTTCGAGTTCATCATTAAGTGAACAAGACCAAATATACTCGAGGCTTTCTTAACATAGTTTTCAACCACAAGATATGCCACTCTTTTACCCAGAAAGAACCTATAAATAGTGTTCTCGAAATGCTCCTTAACTTGAAGGACAAATTCTTTTGAAACTGCAACATTAGCTCCATTACCAACCGGGGCGATTAAGGTACGAAAATTTGAAACTTTCTTGCTCAGATCACCATAAAGACGATCATCATATGACCCAAGCCCCGTACCATTGGATTTATCACTAACAGTATCCACATTAGCAGACCTATTATGGGAACCAAACGATTCCAACAAGCTAGGAAACGACTCCAAAGTAGCTTGACTATCAGTATTCATAGGTTTTAAAGGTTCCCTGTCATCTACCACTAACGCAAGTTTGCTCTCAAGCATTTTATGCTCAACATCATTGATCTTAGCAACAATAGAACAAACATCCTCCTTATTAACACTAACATGATCATCGTGACTAACCTTAGCATATGTGACATCCACAACATAAACATCATGGTTAAACTGATGATCAACTATACTCTCCTTCCTGAATAAAAAAAATCCACTTTTCATTCTTAAACTAAGCACATACTATCATAATAAGCAATAATAACAGTCCCAACCCATATTTTCCACGTAATACCAATAGTCTCTAACAACGAACACAAAAAATAAAAACCCTAAAAAGGTTTCAACCACAATATAACGTAAATGAACCTTAGTCAGTAGAAAATAGCCCAATATAGCATCAACGATCATCCCAGGATAAAAAAACCAGCAATAAAAATGATTAAGGATATAATAAATGAATATGTGAAAAACACTAACCCTAAAAACCAAAAGAAAACTCTATTCGTATTGAATATACGAATATGTCTATGAATCAAGAAGACTTAATCATAAACAAGTAATGTATACAGAACAACAAATTAATGTTTAAGAAGAGATGGGATAACTAAGAATAAAGCTTTTTTTTTTTTTTTTTTTTTTTTCTTTTTTTTTTTTTTTTTTTTTTTTTTTTTTTTTTTACAAGTATGTATGCTATTTTGGGTAATTTTTGTTCTCTTTGTTTTGAGTTATAGTTTCTTGCATTTTTAACGGGTTTTGTTGTATATTGCTGTATCATTTCTCTTCTTCCCTTTCCAAAATTTCTATTTTATTTTACTCTATGAGTTTTTATTAGGTCTATGGCATTAATTTGTTTATTGTGTGTTTGATGGCTTTATATGGGGTTTTGTGTGTGTTCTTCGTCGAGGTTATTATGGGTTTTTTAGGTTTGTATGCGTGTGGTGAGATGCCTTGATTTTGTTTCATGTGTAGTTTTTTAAGAACATGAAGTATTGGCTATGAAAAAGTATCCTTTTGCAAAAGAACATTGCTATATTGATGTGTTAAAAAGATTGTAAATGTATTTTATAGAAAAGATTGTTACATTATATTAATTCAATATTACATAGTACATTTGTTCATTATCATGTATAATGTTTAAATTATTTCATTAACACAAATAAATAGGAAACTTGATTGATTGAACATTATCTAAAGTAAATGTTTCATGCAAATTACAATGATGAAAAGGAACTTAAACAAAAATAATTTAAAAAGGTATGTATTGTGACATAAATAAATTAACCCTACAAGCAAACTACGTAATCCGGGAGATACGTATGTGAGCTTGTGGAATGCATTCCGGCCCTAGGTCGGTCGTAACAAAAGCGATGAGGCAGGGATGCTACTGGCTAACTATGCACCGAGATGCCCAAAATGAAATTCAAAAATGTGACTCATGCAAAATTTATTGTTCGATCAAAAAATTGCCGAAAACGTTTGATGACTTCAATTATGGCCCCATGGCCATTCTATCAATGGGGAATGGACATTTTAGGCCTGTTACCACAAGCTGCCAGAAAGATAATATTTGTGATAGCGGCTATTAATTATTTCACCAAGTGGATCAAAGCTAAGGCATTGGCTAAGATCACCGAGAAGGAAGTCAAAAAGTTTGTATGTGATAACATCATTTGGAGGTTCGGTCTACCAAGGGATCATCATCATGGACAATGGAACACAATTTGTGAATGATCCATTCAAAAGCTGATGCGAAAGATTAAAGATAAAGCAGATGAACACGGCTGTGGCTCATCCATAAGCCAACAGTTTGGTGGAATGAGCAAACAAAAGCTTAAAGGAGGGAATCAAGACAAGGTTGGGAATCAAGACTATAAAGAGTTAGTATCAAATGAGAAGAGTGAGAATAAACCACAATCACACATTTTAGATGTGTGGCTAAAAATCTTTCTCATTATTTTTATTTTAATTTTTCTTCTCACCAAATTCCTTCCCATCCTATAAATACTAAAGTGTTTCACAAATAAATGTGAAAATTTTAAGTGATATCTATGTAAATAATAGGATATTAGCTCACTATTTGTCAAGATTAACCTAAAATCACACAAAATGAGTTTGAAAACATGCATATTTCATAACCCACCGCAACACGTGGGTTGAGAAGATCTTGTAATAACCATTTCAAATGTGAACACGAATGAGTAACTAACGCATAATCAATCATTCGTAATAACACGTGTCATTATTTTTAACGTGATAACATATCAAAATATGCATATTATAACACTTTAAGAGAATTTGTTGCATTTAATGATTTTTTATATAGTTTACCTACCAAGACAGAACTTTAGAAAAAGTTTGTTGCTATTTTGTGACTCAATCACTTTAACTCTCTATTCAATGACTCAATGAGCAAAGTATATGATCAATACAATCATTAGTGAGATTAATCAACATATGCATTTGTGATATCGACAATCTTTGTAATACAAACAATAATCATTAAAATGACGTTCTAAAACATGTATTTTTGCCGTCAGCGTTTTGACTATATAAATTTAATTAGATGGTGACTTATATTTATTGTTCTTTTGTTAAAAATGTGAAGAGGAAGTTGAAGTTTAGAAGCAAAGGTGAGGATATATATATACTCCAAGGGTTGATTAGTTTCCAACACAAGAAAACAGAAGTCTCTAAAAATAAAGAAATGGGAAGGTGTCCAACTCCAACAAGTAGGGACGATGATGACAATAACGTCAAGAAAGGTGCATGGACACCTGAAGAAGATCAAATACTCATTGATTACATTCAAGCTCATGGCCATGGAAGCTGGAGAGCTCTACCTAAACTTGCAGGTGATCATTCTTCTCTCTCTCTCTCTCTCTCTCTCTCTCTCTCTCTCTCTCTCTCTCTCTCTCTCTCTCTCTCTCCATAGACAGGGTCGACGAACCTAGGAGAAAGGGTGTCGTTGTACAATTTTTTCCACTACAAAAAAGTTTTGGGCTAAAAATGTTGCACGAAAAGAAAGTAGCACTTTATAACCTAAAATCGGGCCACATCCGGTACCCAACTGGTTCTGTTCATGCAAACACACAAGTGCATACGTATGTATACACCGGAATGTGTCAACATGAGTGTGTCGTTTAAATATAAAAGTTAATTACTATTATTTGTATGTTGGGAGAAAAATCTATGGTTTGTGTTTAAACCTAGCTATAGCTAGAACTAGATGTTTATGGAGTTCTCATGTTAAATGTACCATTAGGGCTATGATGTTGATGATGATCCACAAATTTCAAGTTTTTCACAAGTAATAGTTGATTTGTTGATGCGAACAGAATATTTTTCAGAGTTAAAACTGGTTTAAATATTTTCTTGAGTAAATTGGTCATTTTTTCAGCTCAAGTTCTATGATATAAAATATGTAGGGTTTCTTTAAGTAATACATATGGTTGTTTTTATATTTAAATGAAAAGGAGTAGAGTTGTTTTTGAACTTTTTTGTGCATCCTAACCTTATAAAGTTATAAGTTAACTACTACAGTATTAATTTCATGATCAATAATAAATTTTAGAAAAATCTTGAGTATGTTACATGTCAGTGTTACCCTTTCATACTCTTTAATGATTTTGATGTTTTCATTTTTAGGTCTTCAAAGATGCGGAAAGAGTTGTAGATTAAGATGGACAAATTATCTTCGACCCGATATCAAAAGAGGAAAGTTTTCTAAAGAAGAAGAGGACATTATTCTTCACCTTCATTCCATTCTTGGAAACAAGTAATTCATCACTAAAAGCTTTAAACACTTCTTAAAATACAAAAACTTTATGGATAATTCTCGATATTGTGATGTCAACTTAATCAACAACTAACCTTACATGTTTTTCTTACCAATTCTTGACTTAATAAAGTTTCCTTTTTGGTTTTTATATTGAAGATGGTCCACTATTGCAACACGTCTACCAGGACGTACGGACAATGAAATCAAGAATTACTGGAACACACATATGAAGAAGAAGCTGCTTCATATGGGAATCGATCCAACAACTCATCAACCAAGAACCGACTTCTATTCTTTCTTGCCTCAACTACTAGCCCTAGCTAACATCAAAGAGTTACTTGAACACAATCAACTTGCTCAAAACCTTCAATACTTCAACCTTTTGCTCCAAAACAACACAGGGTTATCAACCTTGTTAAACCGAACAAATTCAATTCCTCAAATGCAAGAAGAAACTCCGAGTTTTGCAAATGATTTTCAACTAGCATTAAATCAAGAAAATGAGGAGATGACACAATTTATTGGCCTAAGTTCTAGTGTTACCCAACCACTCCATGAGGTCTCAATCATGAATTTACAAACAACCAATGATCATGAAGTTGTGGGTCATGAACATGGCAAAGCAAGATTGACAACTGTAAATTCGTCGTCATCGTTATCGTCATCAGTGACTAACTGGACTTCTATGCCACCATTGATCGATTCCACAACCGCCACTACCACCCTCACTATCAATAGCGGCTCACTTGAGAGCGGCAGTGCCATTAGCTATGGTGGAGGTGAGGGAGATGGAGGAGCTTCTTCGTATAACTGGCCGGAGTATCTATTCGAAGACTCTTTCTTGGATTGAAATTTACAAGAAATCAAATATAATCTATAATGAATATTATATCATGTAGTGCATGAGCTAGGATCAAATAAGAAAAAAATTATAATAAGAATGATAAAAAGAAAACAAAACCACTCATTTCAGATGCACCTACAAAAATAGATGCATCTCCTCTTAAAATTCTCCCTCTTATTTGAAATGTGTGGCTAGAAATTTTTCTTATTCTTCTTATTTTAGTTTTTCTTCTTACTGGATCCCTTCCCTATAGCGCATATCTAGTATGGGAGATTTTTTTTTCAGTGTTTAATTTATGAGGAATGATACAATCACTCAAATTTTACAAAACAAAATCCACACAATGACATGGATGCATATGATTGGGTTAATTAAAGAGGTGAGAGAGAACAATAAAGTGAAACCACCAATCATAAACATACAAGTCATTGTGTGGATTTTGTTTTTGTAAAATTTGAGTGATTGTAGCATTCCTCTTAATTTATTACATATTGTACAATATATACTGCATGATACAAGTTTACGTTGCATGGATTGATATATGTGATTATATATAAACTAGTTTTTGATTGATCTTATACGGAGTGCATGCATGGCCATGCAGGAACTTCTTCAATTTGATTTCCTAATGCTCATTTCTACGTACATACGACATATATCGTTATAAAACTTTACCAGTTTTCTTTTATAGTCCATCTTTTTCTTTTTGCTACTTATCCTTCGAATTCTAGTTATCAGTTAGAAAGCTCTCGGTGTAGATTTATCAAACAACAAGATAGGAACTTGGTATAACACATCATTTTTCTTTTCTTTTTATCGAGACACTGCGATTTACTTTTCCATTATCCGCTGTGAGACCGGTTAGCTAGTGAAGATGGCCAATATGTTGTTTAATCTTTCATTAACAAATTAGCTTGGACTATACAATGAGAAAACTCTTACTAAATTGTATGTTGCTACATATATTTAATTTTGGAAGTTAGAATGTGGAAGTTAGTACGTATTCGATCACTTTTTTCCGTAAGAACATACTAATATAAATGTCATTCTTCATGTATCATTTGAATAATCTTGAAATTTTTTATTATGTATTTTTCTAATAGATATTCATTCATTAAATTCTAGATTTGCATTTTAGCTTAACATTACTAATAAGCAATTCTTTGACTCATTCCAATATTGGTATTTTTGGTATATTAAAATAGAACTATAAAAAAATGATGGTAAACTAATTAATCATTTTCTTGATTAGACACCTTAACACTATCGCTTTCCAAATTGCTGCCACCAACTAACCACACCTTATAAGATCATACGGCAATCATGCACAGCTTACTAATACTACCTCCGTCTCAAAATAATTGTCCATATTTCCTTTTAGGGATGTCTCAAATTAATTGTCCACTTTCTCTTTTAAGTAAAAACTAGATAATAAAGTAAAGAAATATTCTCTTTGAGTGATTAAAAATTAAATTGGCCCCACTTTTATTAAACTAAGTGATTCTTGTCTCCTGACAATTATTTTGAGACGGAGGGAGTAATATTTTTCACCAATACATCCTAATATCCTATACAATTTGCAAATTATTTATTACTTTTTTGAATATATGTTAGGAGAGGAAAATATATATATTTATTGCATAAATAAAGTGTCTACTTGATCAAATTACGTAGTCATAAATATTGTATATCCAACTACAATACAATATAGTGTTATAATAATACAAATGTGTTGACACAAGTCGATCGGACAACAATCCAACCAGGCCATTGACCACTATTACTGCTCTAAAAAATAATAATAATGAGATATCTAATCACTCACTACATATACTATACATATATCAATTATCAAAGATATGTCGTAAAATATGTAATCAAGACCCGTAAACCCATGAACTTGGTCTCCTTGAGAAACTTCTGTGACAATTTATCAGTAAATATTATTGAGATCGTCACCAACAAAAAGTACATAACCATATGACTTAGTGTAAATATAAAGATATATAAACTAAACAATCTCTAGTGTTTTAATAACCTCATAAAATATAACGTACAATGCTTAAGTTACTCATAACCATAAATCGTCAAAACATATATTTCTCAACGCTTCTCGTCTTCAACGTATCGAGTCTTCTCGTACTTCAACACATGTTCGAATATGTTTGTTGTTAAGATGTATTATGATAAAACTGTACGTTTAACAAATCATTGAAAATTCTTAAAATTTTGATTAAATTCAGTAAGTCGTTTATCCAAACTAGTGTCTCAAAACATATTTTATAGATGTCCAATTAACTTTGTTAGTTAAACACAATTTATAAAATTAACAAAGGCTAAAAATGTTTGATCCATTTGTGGATTGAATTCAAATTGAGTTTATCTAGTTTACATAAACCTTCCAATTAACGGAAAACATATTTTGTTTTAGTAAAAAGATCAAATCATTTTGTTTTCATTAAGTGAACTTTCATAAACACTTGTAAATTCAAACATTATTTGTTAGTCAAAAACACACTTTTAAAAGCCTTTTAAATAGGTGAACATTTGTGGAAAGAATGGAAACATGTGACTAAACCAAATTCAAAACTACTAGAATATTTTCCAAATCTGATGATCACAGGATCCGAAACATGGAACGTGTCCATGGATCCGTGTGGCCTTGTAACTGAGTCTTGCTTGCCTATTTAACAAATCATTTGGCCACAATTTAAACTAAGATTTTGTATTGTAGTCTTCAAAACCCGCACTAATCCTTGATCATAATGCTTCTAACTCTCATTTGTTGAAATCGTGGATCCTATTACATGAAAACCCATCAAACATGCTTAGAGTTCTTGTCATCTACGTCCATTGGAAGCACAATAGCATATAAAGATCTAGCACAACAAGATTAGAGTCATTGTCATCTTCATCTATTGAAAGCTTCTTATCAAGAGAAGATCAACCATATCAATCTTAGCGTTCTTGATGTCTAGATTAGCTATACATATCCATTAGACAACCATATCTTGTATCACCATTATACAAGAATGTGTATCACCACCACACAACAACTTGTGTCACCAATCATATTCTAAACTAGATGTTAGATAGGTTTATGGTTAGCCTTATAACACAAGGGTTATAAGTTTGGTGTGTTTAGTTCTTAAAATAAGGGGGAAATAAGTTTGTTGTGTTTGGGCTATAAACTACAATAGGTTTGGTTCTACCCAACTCGATGTTTAGCTTCGTATCAATAAACTTGTAAGGACGTTGTAAGGTTTTCTCTTTCTGAAAAGGGAACTTGTTGAATTAGTGAAGGAACTCTCAAGTAGGAAACGCGAGGAGTGGGTTAGAACGAAGAGGCGCTTCGTGCCAAACCACTATAAATCATTATCCGTTTGATCTCTCTTTTACTTATTGTCTTATGTTTATATTTGCATTGTGTTGGTATGTTCTCTTTTTATCTCCCCTATTATTATTGTTGTAGAATTAGTATTACCAATTATCATATTGCATCACACTTGATTGGTTATTTGATACAAGAAAAATAAAGTTTTTAAAATAGAACAAGTTCACCCCCTATACATTTCTACAAATTAGAATGTAAAACGATAAGCAAATGTGACACAATGATAATTAACGTGACTCGATTGCGCTTCTCATGCCAACTCCACCAAGAAATTCACTTGTAAATATTTGGGATTGGAAAAAAAAGGAAAAATTCCGAATCTAGCCAGTTGCCCAATGTGCTTATCACTCTTTATCAACAAAATGAAAAAAAAAATCCCGAAAAACAAACACCATACTCAACACTTGAATACCCTGACCATACAATATCAATGGATATACAACACTCGACCTTATTGATTTTCCGGAGATTTTCACATGGCTCTCTGTGTCTCTCCTCCTTGAAGTTCTATAATATGTTCTCAATAAGCCTGCTCTCATACCACTTGTTAGGATCGTTAATCCAAAAAAATCACTTAACTATCTAACAAATAATAATATAAAATGGAAAAACACAACATAACAAGGCAACTCTACCAACAACTTCACTGCAAATAATCAGAATTACAAGAATAGATGATACACTCAACACTACTGATCGAGTTTAATATATAGTAAACTTTGAGTAGCTCGGTTTCTCAAGGCAACTTGGTTAGTATTAGATGACATATTCCCAATTTAGTAACAATAAAAGAAATGTTTAAAGTTACAACTATTCAAAATTGGTATCCATTGTTCATCTATAGCTTAGTTTCTTAGTATGTTAATTGTGAAAAAACCCTTGAAAATTCATACTTAAAAAGATGTGTTTGATCACTCACCAGGGACGAAAATAAGGTGAGCCCTGGGAGGTCACGGGACACCTCATAACTTTTACGACGTATTGTTAACTTTTGTAAAAAAAAGAAAACATTAGTTTTTCTTAAATCAACCCGATTCAAAAGAATTGAGTTTGTAGTCTTATTTAATTTTCCTGAAATGCACCTAGCCAATATACGTTCTTGTTCCATCCATGTATTGATACTTAGGTACATCCGTATATGTTTTACTTTATTTCTAATTCCAAAAACTTAAACAATTACAATGATGAGGGGTAAAGAACTTGCAAGATCACACATGTTAAAACTTTGTCGCCAAATAGTTTAATCACGTATTCATCGCCGTTGTATCACACGGGTACTATACTATCTTCTTTTGTTTAATCACGTATTCATCGCCACCAGTATTATATTACGTACATTCTATCTTCTTTTGTTTTTCTTTCCCAGAAGAATTGAATAGGCAAATACGGTAAAAGGGTGACATAAGAAACTTACAGGAATATAAGTAAATAGGTAGTTAAGAACTTCATCCGACAAGCAATCAACTAAACATATCTTAATGCATTCAAACTTGCTTTGAAATTGGCCATTTGTGACTTAACTATTTTGACTTTTTAACATCATATATATTTAATGATACCGAATCTTTAAACTTCTTCCACTCTTTTGCCCTACATCATTTTACAATAGCATTATATTGTAATTACAAGAGAAATAGAGAGAAATCAATAACTACTTGGAGTTGTGCCTTTGAATTATCCATTCTATTGTTATGATTTATGTATCGAGATCCTCTCAAGTTGATACATAACTGGTTATATTCTTTAATAGTCAAAAAGAAAATTGAGTCCCTGAGTATGCCTTAATGTTTTGTTTGTTAAAGAACATTATCGATCACATTTCTATGAACTTGAGATGATCTTAATCCATTATTTAATTAGTATTAATATTGGTTTTCTTTATTGTTGTTTGCAAGCGAGTCTTGGATAGAATGTATAACCTTCTCCCGGATTTATGTATTTGGTACTGTGATAAATTAAAAGACAAATACATCCTAAATATAAAAGAAACCAAACATCAAAAATGAGAAGTGGGTACAAATATTTATTCGGAACATTTACAATTTAGATCTTTAAATAATAAATGTTGCATGGGAAATATGGGTATGCAAATAACCACTTAAGATAAATCTATCTAGCATAGTAAAAGTGGAAATTACCATGCTTAGTAGCTAGATGAAGCTCCTGCATGCTAGGTAGAGGTGGCCATTTGCCGGTTCCAAAAAAAACCGGACCGGTTCCAATCCGGACCGGTTCGGTCGTCAAAGTCAATGGACCGGATCCGGTTCCAATCCGATCCGGTTCCATTCGGATCCGGGGTCCCAAAACCGGAACAAGTATACCCGGTTCCGGATCGGATCCAATCCGGTTCGGTCCCAAGAACCGGTCGGACCGGTTCCAAAGAACCGGTGGTCATTTTCTTAACAGTGGGCATGCTAACTTTTTCGATTCCGGGTTTTTTTTTTTTTTTTTTTTTTTTTCGTTCGCGTTTCCCACACAATAAACTTAATAAACTTCGACTTTTATTAAAAAAACTAATAGACGTCACACTTAAAGTACTTGAAACACAAATTTAATACATTTCGACTATTTATTATTCTTCGGTTTCATCTTCATCTTGAATTTCAACTTGAACGGCGGCCCTTGCGGCGCTTGTAGCTTCATCGTAAGCAATTTCTTCTTCGGTAAGATTGATTACATAACCTTCTTGCACCTCGACCTCTTGTAATTGTTTTTCGTAGTCCATCGGTTCTTCAAGTATTGAAACGTCTTGTATACGTTCATTCCCATCCAAATAATCCTTCAAGCAAATACACATCTCCAAAGATAAAGGTGTGAGTTTTGTTCTTCTTACCGACAATACCCTTCCACTAGTAGAAAAAGCGGATTCCGAAGCAACGGTTGAAGCTTGTACGCTTAGTAAATCCCGGGCCATTGCGGCTAGAACGGGAAATTGAGATTCCCTTTGTTTCCACCAATTCAAAACATCAAATTTCTTGAACTCTTCGGATGTGATAGTGTTTAACCAATCGGTTCCCGTATATCTCCCATATTCGTTGCTCGTTAAATTGTCACTCCTAGCCCGTTTACCACTTTCTTGTCTTAAACTTGAAAATAAGTCCAAATCCGGATCCACGGATGAAGACGAATTCCACATACTTGGCACCGAACTCGTTCCCACATTTGTTGCACCATATTTCTCAAAATAAACATCATATAAACGTTTGAAATTATTTTTAAACGATTCTTGTGCATTAATTACATAAAAAGGGTCTATTTGGTCCAAATCCAAGTCTTCACCAATCCTTTTGATAAGATATTCCACCCCGCTAACGTTATAACATGGGTTTATTGCGGCAGCACAAGTAATTACCGGTGGAATTTCTTGAAAATATTTTTTAAGCTTTTCTTTCATCGGTACAACCATATTAGCAAAAAGTGGACCATCATATTCGTATGCTCCTAATTTTCTACACATCAAATAAAGTTGGTTGAGGACCGAATGACTCGTGGGATAATAAACACCCGATAACATAGTTGTTGCGGTTTTAAAAACTTTGAGTAAATCGGTTATTTTTTGAACAAGACTCCAATTTTCAACCGAAAATGGTACCATATTTTCCCCACGCCTTTGTCTAGCACAAAGCTCATCATGAAAATGTTGTAACGTGTTTTTTTGACGTAAAGCACTAACAAACATATCATACGTCGAATTCCATCTTGTAGGAACGTCCCAATTTGGTGATAAAAAAATGGAATTCGATTCATGACACAATTTTATATAATCCAAATATCTTGTCGATCCAACTTGAAAAATATCTTGTAACATTTTTCTAAAAGATTCTCTTAAATTAAACATTTGTTGGGTCGCTAGTCCGCTTTGCACAACCAAGTTAATGATGTGTGCAACACATCGACTATGATAAAAAATGCCTTCAACAATCGGTCGGTATCTTAGTTTTAGTAATCCTACCGCATTTGTATTATTAGAAGCGTTATCGAATGCTATTGAAAAAACCTTTTCTTCTAAATTAAACATTTTCATAACATATCTCAACATTATACTTAAATTTTCACCCGTGTGCGGATTTGGAAATATTTCAAAACCAATAGTACGTTTCATCATTTGCCAAGTAGCGGGGTCAATCCAATGTGCGGTAACACACAAGTACGAACCCGGCAAACCATGACCCGCCGACCAAACATCGGTTGTTAAGTTTACACTAGTTTTTAAAGCATCAAAACCAAGTATTAATTCCTTTTTAACCTTTGACCAAGTTTTAATACAATCACGTTTAAGAGTTTGACGACTTACATGAGTGTAGCGTGGTTGAAGCCTTTTTTGAATCAACCTCGTTAACCGAGGGTTGTCGAAGTGGTTGAACGGCAAACCCTCTTGAATCACAAAGTGAGCTAAATCTTGACGAAGCGCCCTCTCGTCATATACAAAAATACTCCCATCTCGTCCCATAACACTTTGATCCGATGACCCAACGCCTCTTGTTGCTTTACAATGGTGATTCGTGTGCTTCTTCAACGTAGAATTCCCCGATGAAGACATATAAGTGTTACAAGCTTTACAACGAGCCTTTTTTGAATTATCCGAAAACCTAACCAAGTCGAAATGACACCAAATATCTTGGTTTCGGGTTGTTGGTTCAATCCCAACTTCCAAAGGTTGGTTTGTAGAACTTTGAGCATGAGAAGCGGGATTGTTTGATGATGTTGGTTGAGATTGAGAAGCTTGGTTTCTTCTAGACATTTTTGATCAAGTTTGTGACTTGTGAGTAAATTTTGAGTGTTTTTTTTTTTTTTTTTAATTTGATTGTTGTGATTCAACCAAAATCATCAATGGTATTTATAGGAATGTTTAGGAGCTTAAAATGGGACAAATAGGGGACAAACCCGTTGGAATTTATGTAAAAAACGGTCATATGACCGTTGTGCTGCTGCTGCTGAACCTACTGTGAACAAAACCCAGAAAAAAGCAATATTAACGTTGGAACCGGTTCGGAACCGGTTCCCAGGAACCGGATCGCGAACCGGTGATGGATTATCCGGTTCCGAACCGGATCTTGTATCAGAAATGTGGAACCGGACAGGAACATGCGGATAATTTTGGAACGGGACCGGATCTTGCCGGAACCGGTGTTGACCGGATTCGGTTCCGGTTAATTATCCGGTTACGGTTCTGGAACCGGATCCGTTGGCCACCTCTAATGCTAGGTATTTACTATTTACATGAACATTTTTCTTTAAAAGGTAAGAAGAACATACATTTCTTCAACTTATATATATGCAAATTATAGTCATAATTAAGTGTAATGGGTTTGCTTACAATAAAATCTATATTATGCGTGAAAAAGGTTATTTTCCTATTTAAGTAAATATTTAAGGAAAAAAAGTTAACTAATCATCTGAGTTTAAGTGAACAAGAGTCAATTGCTTGTTGGAAAAGGTATCATATTCACTAACAACTCCTTAATTACAACTTTTACTAACGCCTTCTATACCGACAATATAAACTTGATTTAATATTTTATTACTACAGTATTTCTGTCCTACTCTTGGTTCTTTTTATGTGACAAAATGATTGGATAGTAAGAAATTTGTATAGACAAATTTCTTTTAATAGAACTACTGTTGCGCCTCTCGAGAGACTAAAGCTGGAATATATGGTTTCGCGGTGAACAGAAAAATCTCTGAGTTAATTACATTCATTGCTTCTTCTCAAGGTCTACGAGGCTTCTGGAAAGGAAACTTTGCCAACATTCTTCGCGCCGCATTTAAGGCCCTCAATTTCTGTGCTTACGACTCGTATAGAAAGCAACTTCTCAGGCTAACTGGAAATGAAGAAACAACTCATTTTGAAAGGTTTGTTGCTGGTGCGGGAGCTGGGATGACTGCCAGTATACTTTGCTTTCCACTTGACACTGTAAGTTCCAGTTTGGCGTTTTAGTCATTTTCATTTCTGCAAGCATTATAGAGATGCCCAATAAAAATTGATTTTTTCTGGTCAAACTTGAACCTATAATTTGCAATAGATTTAAGAATTTAAGTGTTTTGCATGGATGCTAGATTGCTTGTAATGTTCACAGAAATGCATCTTCTGAAATTAACGATCAGCGTTAATTATCTTTCAGATACGAACAAAGTTTGTGGCACCAGATGGCGAATCCTTAGGTGGCATCATAGGAGCATTCCGCCTCATCATTTAAACCGAAGGGTTCCTATCACTTTACAAAGGACTAGTTCCTTCAATTTTAAGCATGGCACCTGCAAGTGCAGTCTTTTATGGAGTGTACGACATATTAAAATCAGCTTATTTGAATTCACCCGAAGGAAAGCAAAGAATCAAGTACATGAATCGACAAGGCAAAGACTTAAACATTTTGGAACAATTAGAACTGGGACCAGTGAGAACGTTATTACACGGGGCCATTGCTGGTGCTTGTGCGGAGGTTGCTACTTATCCATTTGAAGTTGTCAGAAGATGTACAGTTGCTGTAATACCCGAAATTTTATTAAACGGAAGTAATGTGATATCTAACTTTTTGGACTAGATATAAAGTTAATAAATGCTTGAGGGTTGTGTTTGTACTAGCCTAAAATTAAAGGAGTTAATTATGTCATATGCTTTAAAAAGTTAGAAAAGAACGTAGTTAAATTGGTCATCTATATAGAGGGTTACGTGACTTTCATATAAATCGGGATTCTCACGATATTTATGGGCCTAATTACTCTTATATATCGTACGTATCATTGATAAACATTTAAGAACACAAGCAGTAGGGAGATATTGGGGCGGTACTTTTGACTTTCTGGTAATTTCTTGTGTTTCAACTGTCAAGTTTAGTTTTTGCTATTCAGTTTTTTTTTTTGGTTGGATTTCACACTCACCTAGTACTCGAATGGTTGAGTCTCCAAGCGTCACCGATGTATTTTTCAGTAATCATGTTACATGTTTTGTTTTGGAATTATAATGATTTGAATGGAAATCATGATGATATGAATTAGTATGTGAGTACAGTGTGAGAGTAGTACAACAGTTAATATCAAGAAATATGTGTTTATGAATGACTTATCGAAAGCTTGGAAGCATATATTAATGGAGTCTTGGCACTATATACGTGTGCATGAAAGAGATGAGATAAAACACATGTTTAAAACTCTGTTTGCACATTCGTTATCAAATACAGGAAAATAGTTAACGTTAATATATTGTTTAACAGAACAAAGAAAGTTGTATATGCATGTGTCTTCGGTAAAAGAGTAGAAATCATGCGCATGGCAGTATGGCACTAATGAATGGAACTGTTAGTCATTTTAAAAGGGTTTAAACACTAACGGATAACAACTCGACCAATTGATATCTGGTAGTACAGCATATGTAAGTGGCCTTGTATATAAGTTTTATATTTTGTTCTGTTGAAACTGTAGGAGATTTTGTTTGGACGAGACGTAAAAGCTAGCTAGAGATTTGAGTGAGTTTTCATGTTCTTTTAAAATTGGGTTGTATTTTTATTTGAAGTACTATCATGCAAAGTTGTTTAAATGATCATATGTTGCTACATGTTTTTGATGCTTCATTATATGCCGATGTTGTAAATTTGCCATAGTTATATGATGAGATATATAATTGTGAATCATGAACCGTGAATAGTGATCGTGAACCGTTAAATTGTGAATCGTGAAACGTTAAATTGTGAATCGCGAACCATGAACCGTTAAATTGTAAATCGTGAATCGTTGATACACACTGTATATCTTTGAACAATTTTTTTTCTTTTCTTTTTTTTTTCAACGGCAATTTTATATTAAAAACTAGCAAGACGCTAGGAGATACAAGCCCCATATAGCAACAACAAATTCCCCTAAAATGCCTAAAGAAACATCTGAAAACAACCACATCACTAGGGATGGCAAAAAACCCGGACCCGACGGGAAAACCCGAAACCCAAACTAATTGGGACGGGGCGGAGCATGTTAATCGGGTTACGAGGCGGGTTTGGGGATTAAACGAAGATTTTAATTGGGTTTGGGCCGGTGAGCGGGGAATCCTCGCCCCACTCCGTCCCACCCGATTAATATATACACATATACAAATATATCTATACCTATATACGTAACAGTATTTTGTTAGTATTTAATAAAAAATATTACTCTTTAGTATTTAATAAAAAATATTACTCTAATATTGTTAGTTTTATAATATTTATAAGAATGCAAAATTGTGATTATAGAAACTCGTTTAGTATCATATTTTTAAGTTTTAATTTTTGGTGGTATAATTTATTATTATTTATGTATAATACTATTGTTGAAAACATAATAAGGATCGATTGTAATTGATTATTAATAGATTCGTTATTGCTAACAGTAAAAAAATAACAACAAAAGTGAAATGGTGCGGCTTTGGTCGATAATTGCACCCAAAGAGGACACCCTGATAAGATTCACGAATAATACGGGGCGGGTTTGGGGGACTATCACTCCCCAACGAGGCGCTCCGATTAGATCCCTGATGGGGATCGGGGCGGGTTTGGGGAGAACATTAGTAAACGGGTTTGGGGATGGGGATGACCGCCCCGCCCCAAAACCGTCCCGTTGCCATCGACATCACATGATTGAAATAAAGAACCAACTCCTTAAAATATACTAAACCTAAAGATTCACACGCGAAAAGCTAAACGCCATTCGAAAATACACGAAAAAACCATGATTCCATAAACAACAAATTAATATGCCGCTTTACGTATCAACTTGAGCGCTTTGGTTGATCTTAGTTTTAGAGAGGGGTTTTTTCCTTTTCACCGATTTCTTGCAAATTTTTTTCTCTTTCACGGTCCTCATCTTTTTCTTTTTTATTTGAGCCGCCTTTTCAGATCGCTGCATTCTACCTTCAACAGAATCTTTTGCGTCCAACGTTTTGGTGTTGCTTATTTGAGATGGACTCAAATAATTTTGTGATTGAAACTTAACAAATCCTTCATGTATATGTTTGGACGAAGAGTTTTAGAATATGCTACTATCTTTTTGAAATCCGAGTAGGATGGCTTAGGTTTGATGTTCTCAACTCTTTCCCCAATGTTAGATGAAGACATTTCCTTTACCCCAATGTTGATATATGTTGAATCGTTAATATGTGTTACATGGTTACATTTGTTGAGTTATTACTATATGTTGAATCGTTGAATTGATAGCGAACTTGGATGACTACATAGCACTTATATGATATTTGAGCAAATTGCATGATAGTTTTACAAGTTTGATATTATATGAATATTTGTACGTGAAAACCATGAATTCTCACTACACATTTGGCTAACTCAAAACTGTTTTAAAAAAATTTTGCAACCCAAATTAAGCTGCTTTAGGAATAAAGAGATTATTTGGGCTTGACTAAGAGTAGACATTTAATTTCAGCTGATATGAGATAAATTAGAGGGTTTAACGCCCCGAAAAAATTAGGGTGTTGCAGTTGCAGTTGCAGTTGCAGTTGCAGTTGCAAGTTAGCAAATAAAATTGGGGTGTTCCAAGATTTGTGGAGAATGGAGGTGTTTCGGCTCTGTATGTAGGACTTATCCCTAGTTTACTGCAGGTTTGCTCTTATCTTTCGTAACTATTTATTCTCCCTTTTATTGGTTAGTAAGCATGAAACATTGATTTCGGTTCATTTATATGATGGTAAAAGAATTTTGGGTCCCTTTTATTTTAACAAAATGATGCTCCCCCTATCCCTAAGAAAATGCAACATTTATTGTTCATTTCTCTAGGTATTCAATCCTATTCACCTTTTTACCTATCGGTAATTATTATCTGGAATGAAAAAAAATTAATATTGGGTCCACATTTATTAGGGAATTTTGGGTATTTTCAAACTTTATAACGTTTTTGTTAACCTATCTGCCAAGTTAACCGTTGTATTTTTATGTGGACAAAGAGGATGCATATGATACTTAGTAAATATATGCCCACTTGACTTTCGAGATACAAAAGTTGCGTAACGAGATTCGATGTTTCTATGATCTTAGCTCCTAAATATTTATATCTAACAGTTAATTTATTATATGTATGAATAGAACATGGTTTTTGAAAATGTGTTTGACTTGCGGTCAAACGTCTTAAACATTATACTCTTAATAAGCAAACAGTTTACGGGGAGTGTTTGACAATTACTCTACTATATTTTTTCGGTAATGAACGACTTTTTTTGGAGCTTTTTGAGAGCAGCTTTGAATGAAACTGCTGTTTCTGTCGATCTTTATTTACAACTATTCGATCTCTTGCCCCTCATAATAGGTGATTTTCACGATTAAAGTCATCTTAGTTATGCATGATATGATTAGACAAGTTACAATGCTTGCTAGTTCCTACTTCCCTTCATTAGCAATAAGTGAGATGGTTTTATTAGTTATATGTCTTAAAAAACCGTTTAATGATGTAAAAATTGAGGAACCTCATCTCGCTTTTTTGTATATTTTGGGGTTGTCGACGAGGTAGTATTGGATAACGATCATATTTGGCTAATCCTGACTTTTTGAGGAAGCTATAGATATAACAACGATAGGCATGTAAGTCAATAGTTAGTATCAAATTGATCATTCATTTGACCCAGAATAACCATATGTGCCTAAATAACCACACACTCATAAGAAGAAGTAGCTTACCAAATGGATTGAAATATCAGTAGATTTCGTTTTCTTTCAAACACACGTACACTCAAACGCCACCTTACGATAATGCTATTTGCTTCGACCCTTCATAAGGGTGGTCTTCGATTTCTCAGGTCAAACATTTGAAATTTACGCATGCTCATCTAGAATCCATGTTAGAAAATTAGATTTTACATAGAATCCATTATCTTATATGTTTCAATAGAGGCAAGCTTTGGATGAAGGTCAAATGTTCATGTTTTAAATTCATGCATGACTGTATGCCAACTCCCTTCGATATATTAATTAGCATGAGGCTCTGCGCGATAAAATGAAAAATTATGTACATAATCACTAAGATGCTTTGAGATTAAAATTCACTTTTGCTCAAGTGTCTTGAATGAATATCTGAATAAACATAATAACATATACATCGCTATTTCCTAATAAATGAAATATGTTAATAGTTATTATACTCGTTGAATGCAAAAACAACGTTATTTATGGACAATCATAGTATCATACCAAGATAATTAATGGTAATACTAGTCCGGGGGTCCTCTCCTTTTAGGTTTGACTTAAATGGTCTGGTTCGTACAGTATTTATGGACAATCAACGTTATTCTGTGATCTGATTTTGTATTGTGGCCCATGATCAAGAAATTTACCAATTTTATGCAAACATCTATTAAAAGTTTGACTTGTTTAAATTCTCAGGTATTACCTTCAGCTGCAATAGCTACTTTGTTTACGAGTTCATGAAGATCGTTCTCAACGTGGAGTAACTTCTACATTACAATTCCTCGATACATTGATTCATAGATGTAAGTTTACTACAAAGCATTACCACGTTGATAACCATTTTCTGGACTTTAATTAATTCTTTAGCTACAGAACAAAATTCTTTACACTTCTTTCAGATCGTTAATTAGTATCAAAGAAATTTTGGTCACACGGCGGCTTATATTTGACGATGATACCATTATAAAAATGTAGTTTTATCGTCAGTTAGGTTTTTTTTTTTTTTTTTTTTTTTTTTTTTTTTTTTTTTTTTTTTATCATTCAAGTCAATATTGGGTGGGTCATTATCTCTGTTGAAACTTCTAGGAAGCTAATGTAATTTTCGTATCAAAGTCAAATTTTGATTTTAATAATTTGTCTCTCTCACAGTAAATACTATAAATGATTACATGCATAGGCTACTAAATGTTTAATGCTCCAATTATCAATTGAATTATCAAACATGACCTTTTAATATAAGCAACATGAGTATACCAAAAACCAATATAATATAAAGGGATAATATATAACATCAAGGGTTTACTTTTCAATATTGGTATTGGTATCATTTACATGTACATATATGAAATCTGTTCAACATGGCATCAAGAAGTTTTAAATAATAACAATTCACTTTAATTCCTAACATGTTCTTTAGTAACACTGAAGTAAAAAAAAAAAAAAAAAAAAGAACCCATATAAATTCACACGCCTTATTTCACTTCAAAACACACATAGTAGCACTTTAGCACAGACCTTCCATCAGACGTGCTACTCGGGCCAGTTTAACTGTGTCGTGTTTGGGTTTTGTTTGACGTTTTTGTGTTTTAGATTGACAGGTATGTCTGCTATTTTGGGTAATTTTTGTTCTCTTTGTTTTTGTTATAGTTTCTTGCATTTTTTAATGGGTTTTGTTTTAAATTGTTCTATCATTTCTCTTCTTTCCTTTCAAAATTCTATTCTACAAGTTTTTATTTAGATCTATGGTATTAATTTGTGTGTTTGATGGGTTTGTATGAGGCTTTTTGTGTGTTCTTTGTCAAGGTTAATGTGGGTTTTCAGATTTATATGTCTTAAGCAGGATTTAAACTCACAACCAATTGGTTGAAGAGCTTTCTTTTCATTGCTTTTGTTTCCGACGTTTGATTTTGTTGGTGATTCTTGGACGTTGTATTTAGTCCAACAAGAATTTGAAGTTTCTTTGGCTATAATGGTTCATGAGAGATTGGAGAGCAGTGGTGGTTGGTGGAGTTTCACAAATGAGTTATCAATAAAAATAAAAAAATTGAAAAGTTAGGATTAAAAGAGAATAAAAATTAAAATAAGAATGATGAGAAATCATTCTTATTTTTCTCATTTTAGTTTTTCTTCTTACTGTATCACTTCTCATCAAGAAAATTCATAGCAATATACATTTTAAATTTTCCATATGGTCAACACTAGTAAGTAAACAAAAGCCACCACTGTCAAAACACGTTACTCAAATAATCAATTATTATAGGTGTATACGTTACATTATACTGTAGAAGAAGAAGAAGAAGAAGAAGAAGAAGAAGAAGAAAAAAGAATAATATTTTATTTAAAAAGCATGGTCACATGGACATGACAAGAGGGATATACCCATGTATAATGAAAATGACTAGATGATAAACTGATATGAGAAATATTGACTATGAAGTATCCTTTTGCAAAAGAACATTGCTAGTTGTTGTGTTAAAAAGATTATTAATGTATTTTATAGAAAAGATTGTTACATTATATTTATTCATTATTACATAATACATTTGTTTATTATCATGTCTAATGTTTAAATTATTATATTAACTCATATAGATAGAAAATTTAATTGATTAAACGTTATCAAAAGTAAATGTTTCATACAAATAACAATGATGAAAGGGAACTTAAACAAAAATATGGAAAAATTATTCACCGTTGTTCATTCACTTTTGTTAAAAAAAATACTAGACTATAAATACTAAAGTGCTTCACAAGTACTAATCATGCATATTCATGCGATCCACATATCTTGATATTTTAATAAAAATAAAATAAATAATAACAACGTATATCTACATCAAACTCTATTACATGATTTTTTTTAAAATATTACTTGCAAACAGAACATATTTCATTAAAAGAAGTATCTCAAAAGACTTAATTTTGAACCCAACTTTTATAAATACATTTAATTCTTATTGTTATCTAGATATATGAAACATATTTATAGAATATATATTTAAATCATTATTTTATAATTACTAATGGTAATACGTTAGTTATTCCATGAAACTAACTATTTATATACAACTATAATGTTAATATATATATATATATATATATATATATATATATATATATATATATATATATATATATATAATAGTAAAAAATTATAATAATTAATACTTGCGCTACATTTAATTATAAAAACTATTATTTTATAATCATAAAAGTTTATATTTATTGCATGAAACTCAATTTTTATATAAATTTAGAAATATGAAAGTTTTAAATGATTTTATTTAAATAATAGAATATTAGCTCACTATCTATTCTACTTATAAATAGTGAATGTCTATTTTTAAAATTTTGAATCTTGTAAACTTAAAATTAATTTAGTTTGCCTAATATAACCATAAGTATTTTTATGCAATATAGTTTGATTCTTGAATACTTAAAATTATAATGAGTGAATGCCCTATACTTAACAACTTTTCAAAATACATACTATAATAATTTTAAAAACACTTTTTGTATTTCAAAAAAATACACGCTTTGCATCAACGGTCAAACCATAATCACGATTTCACAAATATAATTATTTGCCTATATACACATCGCATTGTGCGATTATTCGTCTAGTCAAGATTAACCTAAAATCACACAAACAAATCATATATTGAAGTAAGTTTGAAAAAATACATGTTTCGTAACCAGCCGCAACACGCGGGATAAGAAGATCTTGTAATATAACCATTTCAAATGTGAACACGAATTGAATGAGTACCTAATGCATAATCAATTATTCGTACAATAAGAAGTCATAACCAACTCTTCCTAGGCAGTCGCTATATGATGACAACCACACGATTGCGACGCTGCCCCTTCGCCGTCTCACTCGATCTCAGCTCCTTGTGTGTCGTGCGTCATCGTCCGATATTTTTATATTTCGACCACCAAATAAGTTCAGTCTTTTTGTAAATAACACAGGCTGGGAAGTTAATTGGTTGCCCATTTAATTTTGACATTTTTATAGTTAAACGAACTATTGTAACTTCTTCGATACCTCAGAGACATTCTTTGGCATTTCCCTGTCAATTAAGAATGTACGTAGTTCTATTTACAATATAAAAGAAGTCGACAAGAGTTTTGCAAACAATATATATACATTTAAGTATTCATTTATTCACGGGTTTAGGTTGAAAAATAGCAACGAACTTTTTATAAAGTTCCGTCTTGATACGTGGACTATAAAGAAGTATCATTAAACGCAACGAACTTTCATAAAGTATTCAAATATGCACATTTTGATGTATTGTTGTATAAAAAAAACCGACACATGTCACTATTTTTAACGTGACAATATATCAAAATGTGCATATTATAAGATTTTAAGAGAATTCGTTGCATTTAATGATTATGTTATAATCCACACATACCAAGACGGAACTTTGAAAAAGTTTGTTGCTATTTTGTGATCTGAACCCTTTAATCAACGAGCAAAGTATTATGATCAATACAATCACCAGTGAGACTAATGATGAACATATGCATTTGTGATATCGACAATTAATCTTAGTAATCAAGACGTTCTAAAACATGTATATATATGCTCCAAGGGTTGATGAATTTCCAACACAAGAAAACAAAAGTCTCTAGAAATAAAGTAATGGGAAGGTGTCTAACTCCAACTAGTAGGGACGATGATGAAAATAACAACCTCAAGAAAGGTGCATGGACACCTGAAGAAGATCAAATACTCATTGATTACATTCAAGCTCATGGCCATGGAAGCTGGAGAGCTCTACCTAAACTTGCCGGTACATTATCATTCCTCTGTCTCTCTCTCGATCTCTCCACACAGAGGGACGAACCTAGGAGAAAGGGTATCATCATACAATATCTTTTGTAGTACAAAATAGTTTTGGGCTAAAAAAGTTACACAATAAAGAAAAGAAAGTAAAACACGCGTAAAAAAAACTAGCTTTTTGAAAAGAATTTGCACTGTATGACCTAAAATCGGGCCACAACCGGCACCCAAGTGGTTATATCCATGCAACACACAAGTACATGCATATACCTAGGGTTTGTGTTTGAACCTTGCTAGAAATAGATGTTTATGGAGTTCTCCTGTTAAATGTACCATTATGTTGTTGACGACGATGATCCACAAATTTCAGTTTTCCAGAAGTAATAGTTGATTTGCTAATGTGAGTAGAATATTTTCAGAGTTAAAACTGGCCAGTTACATATTTTCTTGAGTAAATTGGTGATTTTAGTTCAAGTTCTATGATATAAAAGGAGTAGGTAGAGTTGTTTTTGAACTTTTTTGTGCATTCTAACCTTTTATGTTTCATGTCAGTGTTACCTTTCATGCACTTTAATTAATGGTTTTGATGTATGAATATATGTTTTCATTTTCAGGTCTTCAAAGATGTGGAAAAAGTTGCAGATTGAGATGGACAAATTATCTTCCACCCGATATCAAGAGAGGAAAGTTCTCTAAAGAAGAAGAGGACATTATTCTTCACCTTCATTCCGTTCACGGAAACAAGTAATTCACAAAACGATACTCATTCATGTCATAACACGACTTAAGGTTCTGTAGAATGAATGCATATATCGTTTTGTGATGTCAACTCTATCAACAACATTACATGTTTTTCTTACCAATTCTTGATTTAATTAATTTTCCTTTTTGGTTTTTATATTGAAGATGGTCCACTATTGCCACACGTCTACCAGGACGTACGGACAATGAAATCAAGAATTACTGGAACACACATATGAAGAAGAAGCTACTTCATATGGGAATCGACCCAACGACTCATCAACCAAGAACTGACTTGTATTCTTGCTTGTCTCAACTACTAGCCCTAGCTAACATCAAAGAGTTACTTGAACATAATCAACTTGCTCAAAACCTTCAATATTTCAACCTTTTGCTCCAAACTAACACAGGGTTATCATCAACCTTGTTAAACGGAACAAATTCAATTCCTCAAATGCAATTTGCAAATAATTTTCAACTGGCATTAAATCAAGAAAATGAGGAAATGACACAATTTCTTGGCCTCAATTCTAGTGTAACCCAACCACCCCATGAAGTCTTAATCATGAATAATTTACAAACAACCTTTGATCATGAAGATGTGAGTCATGAACATGGCAATACACGATTGACAAGGGTAAATTCGTCGTAATCGTTATACTCATCAGTGACTAACTGGACTTCTATGCCACCATTGATCGATTCCACAACCCCTGCTACCACCCTCACCATCAATAGCTGCTCACTTGAGAGCGGCAGTGCCATTAGCTACGAAGGAGGTGAGGGATATGGAGGAGCTTCTTCGTATAACTGGCTGGAGTATCTATTCGAAGACTCTTTCATGGATCGAAATTTATAGGAAATCAAATATGATCTCAGTGGCGGCATAGAGGGTGTGCAAGTGGGGCCGTCGCACAAGCCCCACAATCTAAGTGGCGTCACTTTGTGTACTTATGCTATATATCCAATCCGAATGTCTCTTCTTAGTAAATCTCATTAGCTAAATAAAATTCATCTTGCTACAATAAATAAAACATCATTAAAGGGCCTCATTATAGAAATTGTTATAAATGAACATCATTTATGCACACTTTTAAGTTTTTTTAATTTTAATGAAGTCTCTTTTAAATTTTCGACCGGGGCCCTCCAAATTTATTTGCCGGCCCTGTATGATCCATAATAAATATTATATCATGTAGTTCATATATAGTCTCGGAGATTTTTTTTTTTTTTTTTTTTTTTCCTTCAGTGTATATTATATATTGTACAATACTGTATGATACAACTTTACGTTGCATGGATTGATATGTGATTATATATAAACTGGTTTTTGATTGATCTTATACGGAGTTGCATGCATGGCCATGCAGGAACTCCTTCAATTTTATTTCCCAATGCTCATTTGTACGTATATGTGACATATATCGTTATAAATATAAACCCTACCAGTTTTCTTTTATGATCTGTCTTTTTCTTTTTGCTACGTACTTGTCCTTCGAATTTGTCAAAAAACAAATATCGTTACAGAACGCTCTCGGCGAAGATTTATCAAACAACAAGATAACTATCGCTTTCCAAAATATTGCTGCCACCAACTAACCACACATTATAAGATCATATGGCAATCATGCCCGTCTTATTAATAATATTTTTCACCAATTTGCAAATTCTATATTACTTTTTTAAATATCTGTTAGGGGAGGAAAATATATATTCATTGCATAAATAAATTGTCTACTTGATCAAATTACGTAGTCATAAATATTGTATATGCAACTACAATACAATCTAGTGTTATAATAATACAAATGTGTTGACACAAGTCGATCGGACAACAATCCAACCAGGCCATTAACCAACTATTACTGTTCTAAATAATAATAATAATAATAATAATAATAATAATAATAATAATAATAATGAGATATCTAATTACTCACTACATATACTATACATATATCAAAGATTGTATGTCGTAAAATATATAATCAAGACCCGTAAACCCATGAAGTTGGTCTCCTTGAGAAACTTCTGTGAAAATTTATCAGTAAATATTGTTGAGATCGTCGATCACCAACAAAAAGTACATAACCATATGACTTAGTGCAAATATAATGATATATAAACTAAACAATCTCTAGTGTTTTAATTACCTCATAAAATATAACGTACAATGCTTAAGTTAATAATAACCATAAATCGTCAAAACATATATTCCTCAACGCTTCTCGTCTTCGACGTATCGAGTCTTCTCGTGCTTCAACACATGTTCGAAAATGTTTGTTAAGATGTATTATGATCAAACTGTTTAACAAATCATTGAAAATACTTAAAACTTAGTTTAAATTCATTAAGTCGTTTATCCAATCTAGTTTCTTATAACATATTTTACAGATGTACAATTAAGTTTGTTAGTTAAACATAAATTACAAAATTAAAAGTTTGTTAGTTAAACATAAATTACAAAATTAACAAAGGCTAAAAAAGTTTAATCTATTTGTGGATTGAATTCATATTCAATTCATCTAGTTTACATAAACCTCCCAATTAAAAGAAAACATGTTTTAGTAAAGAGATCAAATCACTTTGTTTTGATTAAGTGAACTTTCATAAACACATGTAAATTTAAACATTATTTGCAAATAAATAACACACTTTTAAAAGTCTTTAAAATAGGCACACATTTGTGGAAAGAATGAAAACATGTGACTAACCAAATTCAAAACGGCTAAAAAGTTTTTCAAATCTGGTGACCAACAGATCTGAAACAAGGGACGGATCCATGGATCAGCGTGGCCCCGTAGGTGAGTTTCGCTTGCCTATTTAACAAATCATTTGGCCACCATTTAAACCAAGTTTTTGTAATGTAACAAAACACATTTTCAAGTATTCAAAACCCTCACTAACCTTTGATCATTATGCTTTTAACTCTCTTTTGTTAAAAGTATACTATCACATGAAGACCCATCAAAACAAACTTAGTGTTCTTGACATCTTCGTCCTTGAAAGCAAAATAGCATATGAAGATCCAACACAATAAGATTAGATCCATTGTCATCTTCATCCATTTTAAGCTTCGTATCAAGAGAAGATGAACCATATCAAGCTTAGAGTTCTTGATATCTAGATTTGTTATACATGTCCATTAGACAACCATATCTTGTATCACCATTTTACAACAACCTGTATCACTACCATACAACAACTTGTATCACCAATCATATTCGAAACTAGATGTTAGATAGTTTTGTGTGTAAGCTTTATAACACAAGGGTTATAGGTTTGGTGTGTTTAGATCTTAAGACACAAGGGTAGTAGATTTGTTGTGTTTGGGCTATGAAAGTAAACTTGTAAGTGACGTTAAGGTTTACTCTGCCAAAAAGGGAGCTTGTTGAATTAGTAAAGGAACTCTCGAGTAGGAAAGCGAGGAGTAGAGTAGAGCTAAGAGGAGCTTCATACTGAACCACTATAAACCATCTTCCGGTTTAATCTCACATCTTTCTTCAAAGGCCATTGACTTTGCTTCCTTTACTTGAGTGCGGAGAAGAGGAAAGGGCGCTTGCTTTTACTTATTGTCTTGTGTTTATATTTGCATTGTGCTGGTATGTTCTCTTTTTATCTCCCTATTATTATTGTTGTAGACTTATTATTGCCACTAATCATTTTGCATAACATTTGATCGGTTATTTGATAAAATAAAATTAATGTTTTTAAAACTGGAACGTATTCACCCCTTTATGTTTCCACAAATTATAATGAAAAACGATAAACAAATGTGACACAACGATAATTAACGTGGCTCGATTGCGCTTCTCATGTCAACTCCACCAAGAAATTCACTTATAAATAATTGGAATTGCAAAAACAAACACGATAATCAACACTCTTGAATACCCAGGCCATACAATCTCAGTGGATATACAAATGCAACAAAGAAATCGCGCTCGGCTTTATTGATCATCCGGAGACTCTCATATGGCCTCTCTATTTCTCTCCTCCTTCAAGTTGTATATAATGTTTTCAAAAGCATTGCTCTCATACCACTTGTTAGGATCTTACACCTAAAAAATCACTTAACGATCTAACAAATAACAATATAAAACAGAAAAACACAACATAATAAGGCAACTCTACCAACAACTTCACTGCAAATAATCGGAATTACAAGAATAGATGATACACTCAACACTACTAATCGAGTTTAATATATAGTAAACTTTGAGAAGCTTGGCTTCTAAAGGCAACTTGGTTAGTATTAGATATAGTAACAACAAAAGAAATGTTTAAAGTTACACCAATGCAAAATTGGTAGCAATTGTTCATCAATAGTTTAGCTTCTTATCATGTAAATTGTGAGAAAACTTCGAAAATTCATACATAAAAAGATGTGTTTGATTACTTACCATGGATGAAAATAGGGTGAGCCTCGGGTGATCACGGGACACCTCATAACTTTTCGATGTATTGTTAATTTTTGTAATTATTTAATTTTCCTGAAATGCACCTAGCCAATATACGTTCTTGTTCCATCCCTCAACTGGTACTTAGGTACATTCGTATATGTTTTACTTTTATTTATTATCTAAAACTTAAACAATTACAATGATGAGGGGTAAAGAAATCGCAAGATCACACATGTTACAAAACTTTGTTGCCAAATAGTTTAATCACGTATTCATCGCCAATGTATCACACGGGTACTATACTAGTATTGTATTACGTAGTTTCAATCATCTTTTGTTTTTTCTTTTCCAGAAGAATTGAATAGGCAAATAATGTAAAAGGATGACATGAGAAACTTACAGGAGTATCTAAGCAAAGAGGTAGTTAAGAACTTCATCCGACAAGCAATCAACTAAACATATCTTAATGCATTCAAACTTGCTTTGAAATTGGTCATTTGTGACTTAATTATTTTGACTTTTTAATATCATACATATTTAATGATGAGAAAAATTCAATTGCATACCTTTATTTTGGTGCATACCAATGGACAAATCCCCACCATCTATCCTTTTTGATCTAATTGTCTAGACTAATCTAAGATTTAATATGCTTAACCTTAATTCTCCCAACTATATAAAGTCTTTTTTTCTTTTTTCATTCGCTTTATTTTTTTCACACATTTACTGTGTGTTTTCCTCCCAACCTGCTCTCCTCCTTCCCTCCAAATTCCCTCCAAAAAGTAGTTATTCCAATCAACTATTATCGTTTGACCATCACCAGTTGGATCACCATCACCATCACCATTCCAATCACCATCACCATTCCGATCACCATCACTGTTCGATCATCATCTCATCATCACCTCCCGATCATTATCATCCTTTTATGTCTTCTTTAGATTTGAAAGAACCATTTGTTTCAGAAGCTGGTTTGATTGATATTGTTGCGGTTGATAATGTTGTTGATCGGTTGCTAATTATGTGGATCAAGTTATTTAACATTCTTTTTTATCAAGTTGCACACCAAGTGTTTGATGAAATGTGTGAGTGTAAAATATTTGATAATCTTGTTATCTGCTCCTGTAATTTTTCTTATTAATTAAGTTGTTAGTCGAAATTTTGTTTTTAACTGCATTGGAATGCTATTTGCTCTCTATCGTATGTGTAGTATCACTAGTGATATCATATGTGTAGTATCACCAGTGATATCGTATGTGTAGCATACGTTTAGTATCACCAGTGATATTTGAAGTTGATTATTATAAACTGGTTTAGTATCACCAGTGATATATGTTTAATATCACCAGTGATAATTGTTAGTCTATTTATTTATAAGTTGTTTATGTTAAGATGTTTAATTTTCTTATATAATATTTTTACATTTTGATGAGGATGAAAATATAAGTTTGTGGGGATAAGCTGTGAGTATAAGTTACTGATAAGTTATTAATTATAGTGTAATATTGCTTATTATTTATTAATTAAGGTGTAGCTTACAGTGTTTTGAAGTCTTTTCTGTGATGCTCTATTTAAATGCTTGCACGGCTACCAAAAAAACTTATGGAGTTCTTGGCATTTTTCGTGTTGTTTCTGAGTTTAATGCTGAGTATGTAATGAAGATCATTATTTGATTTTACACTAAAGTATTAATTACGTACTTTTTATGTACAAGATGGTTTTTGTGTCTTTCACTGTAATAGACAAACACAATAAATGTTTTTGCTGATGGTATATGTGTAGTATCACTAGTGATATGTTTGATATATGTGTAGTATCACCAGTGATATGCTTGATATATGTGTAGTATCACCAGTGATATGCTTGATATATATGTAGTATCACCAGTGATATGTTTGATATATGTGTAGTATCACCAGTGATATATTTGATAATTTGTTTCTTATTGTTGTAATTACTGATAAGCTGTCTATGATACTGGACTACTTTTGTAGACAACCTGAGAGAGCTAAAGTCAAAAGTTGAGACTGATTTGCCAAGTCTTTCACCCCGAAAAGTTTGTGATATTGTTCAATATTTTATGGGTATAAAGAATCCTCCTAAAGGACATAAGAATTACCGTATTAAGGGTGGACGTGAGAAAGCTATTGAGAAAAGTAAGAACCAAAAGAAGGGTTGTAATAAAGCTATTGAGAAAAGTAAGAACCAAAAGAAGGGTTGTAATATTTTTAGTTTAATTGATCATAATAGACATACTTGTCCAAACAAGGGAAAAGTTTCAAATGTCAATGGAGTGGCGGCGTAGTTGAAAGTGGAGGCGGTTTCTCAGTTGCTACAATTGAAGTATTAGTTTGTTGATTGATTGATTTTTTTACTGAATTGCTAGGTTTATTTAATAGCATTGCTAATTTTATCCTGTACTTGTATATCATTTGTGATACTATTATTATTATTTTATTTATTTATTTATTTATTTATTCTGAATTGTTAGGTTTACTAAATAGCACAAGTAAAATAAAGCTTAACAAGTAAACAAAAAACCTATAAAATATACAAAATTTCACAAGTGATAATACAAATATCACTAGTGATAATACACATATACAGTTCAACTTCAAATATCACTGGTGATACTACAGGTATGACACTTTTCACTTTTCATATTACCATATTAAACTAAATACCACTCAAAACTTTATCAAACGAATATTCACAAATCAAGATGGATTAAACAATTGCTCACTATGGCCCATTTCTGTGAGTTTGAATCTCTTGTGACAAATAACATGATTCAGTCAAACTAAATACCTACTATTGACTTCCAACTTGTCAACTATACACATTTATTAATAACCGTATAGATTAAAACATAACAACGCAACTGTTTTCATCAACTTGTTTTATTTACTTTTGTTCTTCAACAATCATCCTCTTCATTGGTTCATCAACCAACACCTTCATTTTATTCCCAGATGCTTTCGGGGGAACCTTTGATATCACATGTGATATCACAGGTGATACCACCTGTGATATCACAGGTGATACCACCTGTGATATCACAGGTGATATCAAGTGATATCATAGGTGATTTCAAGTGATATCACTGGTGATATCACATGTGTGTCAACTTTCTTCTATTTGTTGAATCAATTGTGGTAGTTGAGGAACTTGTGATATCACAAGTGTTTGAGCTTCTTCAATTTGGTTGTGGAGATGTTGTGCTTTCTTCAACGACAATTGCACTTGTTGATTCTTTTCATTTGATGAGGCTGTTTTTTGCACAGGTCTCATTCAAATCTGCATCAAAATATTTTAATAATTTGTGTTAGTGTACGAATAGTTCATTTGTTTTCAATATCATATGTCAAACAAATAACTATTTGTTATCACAATAGATATTCTACCAATCAACAATAATTTAACTTTTATATCACATGTAATACACTACCAGTCAATATTGTTTTCAAATACCGCGGTAAAACCTTTTGAAACATGCACAATCATTAAACATACGAATCCACCACAAATCAAACAGAAGCATCACAACATATCTTTTGTTCTGTTAAACCTAACTTTTAATCTCTTGTATTATCACATAAATCATCACAACATCACAAATTATCAAAAATTAACTAGTAAAACACACTAATAATGATTCTATAACTGTAAAAACTAAAGTATTCATTGTTTTAGATGTCGATTGCTTTATTTTCTATTTGCTTATGTGATTTGCACGGTTAAGTCAAATACAAATATCACTAGTGATAATACACATATACTGTTCAACTTCAAATATCACTGGTGATACACACGTACACAGTTCAACTTCAAATATCACTGGTGATACTTTTCAGTCACACATTTCATCAAACACTTGGTGTGCATCCATGTATGCAAAGTTTTTTACTCAGAAACTCAACCAAATGTAAACACTAAAAAACACAACCAATAAAACAACTAAATAATTAGTCAGAAGCATCATACCTTCATCCCGAGATTCATTAGGTTCATTTTGAACTGGTTTTTTTCGTGGATCTGGTTGTGCACTCAATGATTCTTCTATTTTTGTGTTTAATTGATGATTTGAACGGTTAAAATCGGTTGATTTTGAGTGTTTGTTACAGTTTTTTAATGGAGGTTAGAGAGAGAAAGTGAGATTTTTGGTGAAAGTGAGGTGTAGGGGTGAGGTTGGTGGGGTAAGTTTCATGAATTGGCAGAAGTGGTCCCTCCGTGTTTTTTATTCTTAAATCTTGTCTCTTTAATCTGACGGCCAGGAATTGTCCAATGGTATGTAGCATTTTTTTGGTATTTAAAATAAAACGCCTCATTTAATGATACCGAATCTTTAAACTTCTTCTAAATCTTACTCAAAAGAAGCCATTGGGACAAGTGTATCTTCTACTCTTTTGCCTAAATCAATTTACAAAAGCATTATATTGTAGGTACGGGATCCCTTACAAAGTAGATACAAAATAAAAAGTCTAGAAAGTAATGTAAACCGTTGGACTAAAAGATCTCATCAGATCACCGTCGGATCAAATTAGGGGTATTTCTGTCCCATCCCCATTTATACCACCCTCAAAACAAATCTCACTCTCACTAACCACTTCACCTTCAACACATAACTAATTGACGGCAACATCACAGCCATCGCTTCATCATCATAGTTACTGCCAAACTTCATCACCGCCAACCATCACAGCCATCGCCGGAAACATCCATTCAAGATTCAGTTAAATAATTGACGGTCATGACGTCACTTTTTGTGAGATTTGATTCCTTCACCACACCAGTAGCTTCTTCTTCTTCTTCTACAGCATTGTACGGTGTCACGGTGGTTTATGACGGTTTCCGGTGCGGCGGCGGAGAGTTAAACTCTAACCATCGCCGCACCGATACCCACAACAACCGTCACTATTAACAATCGGAAATTGATTGATAACGATATTCCATTAACAGATCGGAAAACTGAACTTAACGGTGTCATCTTCATCAGTGTTTAACTGTAACCGATTCAGTTGAGACGACGTCGTTAGATATGACGGGAAAAAAAGTGAGGTGATTTTAATGGAGATGAAGATGTTGAGCTTGGTGATGATGGAGGATGATCGATGAATTCCTCCGTGAAAGCTGCATACCATTATTCAATGGTCGTCATCTGTATATGCGAATGAAGTTTGATGTGGGGTACCTAATACACACATAACTTTGACTTTTAAGGATATGGATGCATGAAATGTCAAATAGTGGAAATTGAATCACAAATTGTATCACAAATTTTATTAAAATAAATGTTCAATCAATAAAAAAATGATTCATCAATAAAAGACATTGTTCGTCAATAAAAAAATGGTTCATCAATAGAAGAGATTGTTCATCAATTAAAATAAAGGTTCATCAATAAAAAAATGGTTCATGAATAGAAGACATTGTTTGTCAATAAAAAAATGGTTCATCAATAGTAGTTTTTGATAACGTTCATCAGTTATTTTTTATAATGTTCAGCAATTTTTAAAAAAATAACGTTCATCAGTTATTTTTTATAATGTTCAGCAATTAATGTAAGATTCAAATAGATCACAGTTAATAAGGTTCATCAGTTAATAAGGTTCATTAGTTAATAAGGTTTATCAGTTAATAAGATTAATAAGGTTCATCAGTTAGTTAATAAGGTTAATAAGGTTCATCAGTTAATAAAGTTCATCAGTTAATAAGGTTAATAAGGTTCATCAGTTAATAAGATTAATAAGGTTCATCAGTTAGTTAATAAGGTTCATCAGTTAATATGGTTCAACCAAAGTAACTGATGAACAAAATGTCTTTTTTAAAAATCAGTTAATAAAGTTCATCAGTTAATAAGGTTAATAAGGTTCATCAGTTAATAAGGTTCATCAGTTAATAAGGTTAATAAGGTTCATCAGTTAATATGGTTCATCAGTTAATAAGGTTCATCAGTTAATATGGTTCAACCAAAGTAACTGATGAACAAAATGTCTTTTTTAAAAATCAGTTAATAAGGTTCATCAGTTAATAATATAGTTCATCAGTTAAAAAAAAACAACAAAAAAACAAAAAAAAAAAAAAACAAAACTTTTTGAATCTTACATTAATAAAATGACTAAAGGTGCATTGTTGTACAAAAATTAGTGCATTTAACTCGATTTTAAGACTAAAAATCTAAGCTAAACATTTCATCAAACACGTTGTATGCAACAAATATGAGTAAAACGTCATCTTTAACATACGATATCTCACTCATATCATATTGGATTTGAGTGATTCAAATTTCTGGGTAAAGAATGGCCAAGAAGCTACAACTTTCGTGTTTTAAGTTTTGCAAAATTCGGCCTTTAAACTAGACAAAATTAGAGCTGAAAATGCTAAAATTTTCAAGAAAATCATGACCAAATGAATATGTCAAAAAAAAAGTTTCGAAAAAATTAAAAAAATTTATACCAAATTAAAGAGGATTAAATTTTAAAAATTTTGGTGAAATCGGTTTTTTGTAAAAGTTTGTCATTTGAAAGTTATTTGCATTTGAAATTTAAGGTGGAATTAAAAAAATAGGTCAAATGACCAAAACACCCTCTAACTAAAAATATTAAAGAAAAAAAGGGAGGGAGTGGGTGGGGACACATGTCATTAGTTTAGTGGTTAGAAACCTTTTTAGGCTTTTTAATTTTGATCCCCTTTATAGGGGATCGCAACTCTTATATTGTAAATACAAGAGAAATCGATAAATTTAAAAAGAATCCATTGGGACGAGTCTTGGATAGAAGTATAACCTTGACCCGGATTAAAAGACAAATTATAATTATAATTATAAGAATATAACAATAAGCGGGCTTTGAAGCCCAATGCTTTTATCCCCGGTTCGGGTTATTTGAGTCCCACACCCTAAAGTTAGCATTTGGTACCCGACCCGTGCTATTCACCTTATCTCACATTTTCTTCCTTTCCCCAGCTCCGACTGGGTGATAGTTCGAACAACAAATTAACTGTCACCCGATCCGACAAGAATGAGTTACTGTTATGCTACAGTTGCCTGTGAGGGAATGAACAGTAAAACGCACAGGAACCGGGTTATTTTAATCCAAGTGTGTTGTGTGATTGCCATCTGTTATATTCTACAGGAAATGGGTTTTTTATAGCCACATATGGTTGATGGTGGTGTTCTTGAAGCTTCTTCCTATGTGATGACCTGATTTTTCCTTTTAACCTGATTTTTCCTTTTTATTGTTACACACACACCACTCGAAGATGTTTCGTTAAAGTGGATGACGGGTAAAGATTAGGTTTTTCTAATTTTCGGTTTTCTGATTGAATGTTTATGTGCCTTGCTTCAAACTCAGGTATGCATTTTTTTTTAAATTGGAATTTAATATATGTGTTGATAAAAAGATTGGAATGTTTTATTAGAAAAAATTCCTTTTTACTCTATTTGTTGTTTCATAGCATGATTGTACAATTAATGAGGTCCGTTGGTTCCAGGTTATGTTAGTAAAATTGATTAAACTCTATTTGTTGGTATGTTATTTTTTTCTTTATTTCTTTTGAGTGATGTAATCATATAAGTGATTTTCGCAAATGGGTCTAAGTTAAAGTTAGGACTCTGAATAGTTTTTGTGTAATAATACTATAGGGGTGTTTGGATTGGTGATAAGAACTGCTGATTAGCTTATTCTTATGTGAATTATTTGCATTCTATGACATTTGACTTATAATTTTTGCCAGGTATGGGTTTGGCGGTGTCTTGGTTGCAAAAATCATGGTTTGCGTAGGGTTTGCTGCCAATGTAGTTTTGGTTTCTGGTGTTCGTCTGCTAGACATGAGTAAAGCTAATGCTGGATTAGCCTTATCCGCCCCTATCTTAGCAGGGCATCATAGTAATGTGTTTGCAGCCATGGGGGTGGACTCATATCTTAGCAGGGCAACTCACTTGGTTTGCAGCCATGGGAAAGAATATTGGCTACTTATTGTTTCTATTGATTTGTTGGTTACGCTAGAGTGCATTAAGCTTGCAGATCTGACCAACTTGCATGGTGTATACTTCTTTGCAATTTAATTTAGATTACTATCTTGAGGCTATGATGAGTTTTAACGGGTCATGTTAAAAATGAGATTCCCCGCATCTTGGCATGGTAGCCTGTTAGAGTTGCAGCCATGACGGGTGCGTCCATTCTTTCCTAATTTCTGCCCTATCTGAGCCTATATTTGAAAGCCTGATATCTTGAACGTGTGGGCAATGATGAACTTTCTGCATATTAACTATTTCATGAGTGTGGCTAGCGCATTCCCGCAACTTGGCTTGGTAACCAGGCTGTTCTATGGTTGCAGCCATAGCGGGTGCGCCATGTTGCCCAAAGAAAATGCAGATCTGAGCCTCATCTTAGTGTGCATTAAACCTTCTTTACCATATTGGAAGAAAAACTACAAAAGGTATATTTCTTTTCTAATTTATCGCTTTCAATATCCACATTTTTTGCTTATGGATTTACCTTTCCTTTTTTTTTTTTTTTTTTTTTTTTTTTTTTTTTTTTATTACTGAATCCAGGTAATAGGCGGGACAAAACCCGTGTTGTCAATAATAAGGAACGGTTCACAACAGGGCAACTACGAATGGGGGATCAGTTTGTCCTGATTCTGAAATTGAGTAAAATACTTTTTTTATTCACTTTTTGATTACTGTTTATTATTTGTATAATGCTGGGTGACAACAGTTTGCAAAAAAATATGTGGTAGTAAATTGAATATATGTTCACAGTTTCGGTTTTGTTGTGTGTATTTATTGTTTGAATTGTTGGTGATGGTTTTGTGTTTTGTGTGTTTAGGTCAGTGGAGATGGATGGTGTTTGTGTGCAAGATGTATTTTCCTGTAGTGGGGTTGAATGGGATCGAGATTGAACCTTTGGCATGCATACGGCTGGGGCTGAGGTTAATTCGCAGTGTAATCACGTTTGAGGTCATTTTTTTTGCTTATTTTTTGGATTGCATTCTTTCTAATCCAATTTCTGATTAATCTGATCATTCCTTCATAATTGATGTTTTACAAATGGGCAAATAAGAGCAACTCATAGAAGCCTTGGGGAGACTCATTCCACCATAAATAGAAAAGGAATTGGGATTTTCCTGCTTTGGTTTGTGGATCACCAGCTCAGGCAACAGAGAGCACTTCAGCAGCTCGGAATCATGCAACAACATTCCCAGAGACAATAAAGAGGGCTTCCTGAAAGCTCTGTGATGATTCTTCGTGCATAGCTGTTTGACCATTTTCTTCATCTGTAATCACTTATTACCTTCTCTATATGATTAATTGCATCTTTTTCCATAGTTAGTCTTTTCTTCATAGATGAAAAAACGAGTGATATTTGCTATAGACTTAGTTAGCTCAGCCTTGATTTAAAGATGGAAAAGAGCTAATGGTCAAAATAGGTTTGGGTTGAAACAAGAGAGGTAGGTCGACCGACAATATTGTTTTCAAAATTTTCAAGTAATATGGTAATTATGATTGCAAGAAAATGTCGCTACAACGGATTGTTATCGTTATATTATCTTCTTTATATATATATGACCGTCTGGCTTTTGCTTGGTTATTTGCTTATATTATAATCAACATTTTTTTCCCCAGGTCTCCTAAAGATTCAAACAAGATTATGCTAGCAAGATAAACAGGATTGATTCGAAAGGCAGGTAAATTACTTCTTCAAACTCTCTTACCAAGGCTATACTTTTAATTTAAATTCAAAATCCAAATTTCAATTCTTTTATTCATATTGGGCAGGTGTCAAACTGGTTTATAAAAGCACGTGTCCGTCTATGGAAGCCAATGGTGGAAGAATTTACGAAGAGGAAGGCGGAGATGCTTAAATGAAGTCCGATTCCTCATCAGAAAATGCACCCAAGAGCACAATAATAGAGGAACACATGAACATCAGTTGCTCACGAAGATATGAACCAGAGTACTTCAACATCTGGATTTGACGCAAAATCATCGCATTAGACAGGTACTATCTTTCTTTCTTTTATAGTAAATTAAATCAAGCTTTCCTTTATAGAAATCATTGTCACTCGAGCTAATTGATTCTGTTAACTGTACAGCCAGATTAATTTTCCAAATGTAAAGATGTTGTCTGATTCACGCACCTGATGAGCTTCACAGCACTTGGAATTCATACTGGTCTCAGGTTTGCTCTCTCTACTTTAGCTTTCCTTCCATTCGTAGCATCTGATGAGCTTCGCAGCATCTTTAAATTTTAATGTATTATCAATATATATATTGTTTACTAGATTTATCGTTTGAGGCTGCTTCGAGACTACAATCATAACACTAGCCTTGCGTTTGTTGAGTTTTGACATCCAGGGCTCCTAGACTACAGGAATCTGATATGTCCTTAGTCCCTTTAATATACTACATGGATGCGTAATAACATGGACAGGTTGGTATTGGTACTCCAAATGCATATTTTCTATAAGTCATGCCTTATTTACATATACTAGACTTCATGACGGTTTCTTATGCTTGATTTGCTTATGCTTAGATTTCTTGCTACTTCCATTGCCGACTTAAGGCATGCTAAACAGGTAAACTGTCGTTTCTTTAAAAATTTACAGTTTCGCTCTCTTGGAATTTTTATATATCGAAAGGCCTAATTTGTTTACTTAAAAATTGTTGTAAGAAGGCGTGTGAGATCTCATGTTGCCTGCTAAATGATAGCAGTTGTAGAAAAAAGGTTCCAGCCAGTAACTTTTATTCACCATCATCCAAAATTGCCTTTCAAGGTCTGGCGATGGACTATGGTAAGTTACTTAATCACCATTGGTGGATATTGATCGATTTGCAGGTTGAATCTGTTGGATATTGAAGTTGACATTTAATTAACTTGGAATTGTACATAAATGCAGGCTTTGCTGATCAACAGTAAGACAATGTGGTTTCCTGAGTTTGTTCGGCCTAATTTTAAGGTAAAAAAACATTTCATCTATAGGAAAATGTCGATGTTGTTTTCTCACACTAATGAAAAGAATATGTACCTGATAAAATAGGGCAAGAATCTAATATATGTTAAGTTTGAATATATAGTGGCAGTGGATAATTTATGTTTCTGAATTGGAATTGTAGTAAAGTATGATTTAATGTAGATTTGTTTGCGTATGGGTGTTTGATATTTTTTGCTTTTGCTGGATCTTTAAACTTATCAGCTTATTATAATTTCGTATATTACCCGAGTCAAATAAGCTCATATGCTGTGGTCATAAGCCATTTATGAGCTCTGGTCATAAGTGTATTTGGAAACAATTTGTTAAAGTTTTAGGGGGTGTTTGGTTTAGCTTATTTTTCAGGCTTATGAGTTTAATTAACCTTAAAATATATGTAGGATATTGATGAGGATCTACATATTAGGCAACTATGGTCCTCCTTATAAACTTGCAGTATGAAATGCATTTATTATTTAATACTTCAACCCTTAATTTGTGATGCTATCATATGAAGGGGTCTCATTGGCTCAAATTCACGAGTAGGATGTATAGTAGTAGTGTATTAGCATATATGGTCATGAAAGTATTCTCATTTTAATAATTATGATGAAACAGGTTGATGCATTCAAGCAATTGACAAACGCATAATTTATCCAATTTTACGGTGAACATATTAAAAAGGTAGCTTCAGAAAAGAAGCCGTTAACTGTGCAAATACATGTGACTACACATTATGCAGAGGAGAGACCACATTGAGACCAGAGGAGAAAGTTAAAATCGAACAACAAAGCCGTACGTAAGAAAAAACTGGTCAAGCTTCTTTTCCAAACACAGCTTTATTCTAAGTTATACTACGGTTACAATAGGAATTAGATCAATTGCAGTTGCTGGACTTACTTGACCCGTTTGCAATGTATTTGAGGAAATGAATCACAATGTATACAGTTGCGGTTGCTGGACTTACTGGGTTTAGTACACGTGTTGTTGGGCATTTGGTTCGATGATGCTATTTGAGGAAAACTCATTATGCTGCATTGGTGTTGCAATTCCCCTAAACTGGTAATTTATGCCCTTTTTGTAATTTCTGGATATGTTTGATATAGATATGTTTGTTGTATGTTTTAGTTGCATATCTGATGCATGCTACTATAGTGACTCATTTGAGCTGAAGTTGTTATCACCTACTTGAATATTCAGTTCGTAGAGATTAAATTTCGCCTTTTGGAGATGGAACTGAAAAGAATGGAAGTAACAGCTACGGTCTATGGCTTTAATAAGAGAAAGAATCATGATGGGCTGCTGTAGTTTGTGCGCAAATGAATCACAATATATACAGTTGAACGGGATTAGAGGTGTTTTGGCTACTATTATATGTCATGCTAATAGACTTTTAAAAAAGATGGCAGCCTATCTCTTTTGACTTATATGTCTTTTTGTAATAGATGTTCAAACTTTAAATATTTTGAAACACGCTAACTATAACCTTTGCACTTATGTATATATATATATCTTCATATATACTTAGGGAATCTGTTATATAATTGAGCGATCGAATAGTTTGTATTCCAGAAACCCCGCGGCAACGCGCGGGTAGTCCACCTTGTATGTCCTAATATAAAAGAAAACAAACATCAAAAATGAAAAGTGAGTACAATTATTTATTCGGACTTATCTAGTTATTTAATCTCCTAAAATAGAAATAAAGGGAGATGATCTGCAGAGATCACTTACAAGTTACAATTTTGATTTTTAAGCAACATATAAGATTTAAATCTTTAAATAGAAAATGTTGCATGGGAATTAGGGGTATGCAAATAACCACTTAAGATAAATCTATCTAGCATAGTAAAAGTGGAAATTATCATGTTTAGTAGCTACATGAAGCTCCTGCATGCATGCTAGGTATTTACTATTTACATGAACATTTTTCTTTAAAAGGTAAGAAGAACATACATTTCTTGTGTTAATTAAATTCATTGCTTCTTCTCAAGTTCTAGCTTTGTGGCTTCTGGAAAGGAAACTTTGTCAACATTCTTCGCACCGCTCCATTTAAGGCCCTCAATTTCTGTGCTTACGACTCGTATAGAAAGCAACTTCTCAGGCCAACTGGAAATGAAGAAACAACTCATTTAATTTGAAAGGTTTTTTGCTGGTGCGGGAGCTGGGATGACTGCCATAGTGCCATACTTTGCTTACCACTTGACACTGTAAGTTCCATTTAGGCGTTTTAGTCATTTTCATTCCCGCAAGCAATATAGAGATGCCCAATTTTTGTGGTCAAACTTGAACCTATAGTTTGCAATAAACGTTCCAAGTAAATTATCTTTGGCTTTATACTGAAATTAACGATCAAAGCTAAATATCTTTCAGATACAAACGAAGTTGGTGGCACCAGCAGGGAATCTTTGGGTGGCATGATAGGAGCATTCCGCCACATCATTCAAACTGAAGAGTTCCTATCACTTTACAAAGAACTAGTTCCTTCAATTTTAAACATGGCACCTGCAAGTGCAGTCTTTTATGGAGTGTACCACATTTTAAAATCAGCTTATTTAAATTTCACCCGAAGGAAAGCAAAGAATCAAGTACATGAATCGACAAGGAGAAGACTTAAACATCCTGGAACAATTAGAATTGGGACCAGTGAGAACGTTATTACACGGGGCCATTGCTGGTGCTTGTGTGCAGGTTGCTACTTATCCATTTGAAGTTGTCAGAAGACGTACAGTTGCTGTAATACCGGAAATTTTATTAAACGGAAGTAGTGTTATATCTAACTTTTTGGACTAGATATAAAGTTAATAGGCAAAATTGCATATATATCTTTTGTACAAGTTTTTTATACACATAATACAATGATTTTTATGCATGCTTTGGATATATATATGCAATTATGCATTTTCGAAAGAATATATATGCAAAAACCCCAAGTTAATACGTAAATGCTTGAGCATTGAGGGTTGTGTTTGTACTAGCCTAAAATTAAAGGAGTTAATTATGTTATATGCTTTGAAAAGTTAGAAAATAATGTAGTTGAATTGGTCATCTAGATGAGGGTTATGTGACTTTCATATAAATCGGGATTCTCACGATATTTATGGGCCTAACTCAACTACTCGATCTTATATATCACACGTACGTATCATTGATAAACATTTAAGAACACACAAACCCTAGAGGTAAGTGAGTAGTAGGGAGATATTGGGGCGGTACTTTTGGACTTTCTGGTTTCGAATGTTTCAACTGTCAGGTAAGGTAACCATTAGTTTAATTTTTGCTATTCAGTTTTTTTTGGTTGGATTCACACGTGCCTAGTATTCGAATGGTTGAGTCTCCAAGCGTCACCGGTGTATTTTTCAGTAATGATGTTACATGTTTGGTTTTGGAATTATAATGATTTGATATGAATTAGTATGTGAGTACAGTGTGAGAGTAGTACAACAGTTAATATCAAGAAGTAAGTTTTGGTATATGATCAATGATTTATTGAAAACTCGGAAGCATATTAATGGAGTCTTGGCACTATATACGTGTGCATGAAAGAGATGAGATAAACCACATGTTTAAAACTCTGTTTGCACATTCGTTATCAAATACAGGAAAATAATTAACGTTAACATATTGTTTAACAGAACAAAGAAAGTTGTATATGCATGTGTCTTCGGTAAAAGAGTAGAAATCATGTGCATGGCAGTATGGCACTAATGAATGGAACTGTTAGTCATTTTAAAAGGGTTTAAACACTAACGAATAACAACTCGACCAATTGATATCTGGTAGTACAGGATATGTAAGTGGCCTTGTATATAAGTTTTAGATTTTGTTCTGTTGAAACTGCAGGAGATTTTGTTTGGACGAGACGTAAAAGCTAGCTAGAGATTTGAGTGAGTTTTCATGTGCTTTTAAAATTGGGTTGCATTTTTATTTGAAATATACTATCATGCAAAGTTGATTAAATGATCATATGTTGCTACATGTTTTTGATGCTTCATTATATGCCGAAGTTGTAAATTCGCCATAGTTATATGATGAGATAAATAATTGTGAATCATGAACCGTGAATCGTGAATCGTGAACCGTTAAATTGTGAATCGTGAAACGTTAAATTGTGAATCGTGAACCATGAACCGTTAAATTGTGAATCGTGAATCGTTGATACATACTGTATATCTTTGAATAATTTTTTTTTTTTTTTTGAACGGCAATTTTATATTAAAAACTATTAAGAAGCTAGGAGATACAAACCCCAGATAGCAACAACAAATTCTCCTAAAAAAGCCTAAAGAAACATCTAAAAACAACCACATCACACGATTGAAATAAAGAACCAACACCTAAAAATATACTAAACCTAAAGATTCACACTCGAAAAGCCAAACACCATTCGAAAATACACGAACAAACCATGATTCCATAAACAACAAATTAATACACCGCTTTACGTATCAACTTGAGCGCTTTGGTTGATCTTAGTTTTGGAGAGGGTTTTTTCCTTTTCACCGATTTCTTGCAAAAAAATTTCTCTTTCACGGTCCTCATCTTTTTCTTTTTTATTGGAGCCGCCTTTTCAGATCGATGCATTCTACCTTCAACAGAATCTTTTGCGTCCAACGTTTTGGTGTTGCTTACTTGAGATGGACTCAAATAATTTTGTGATTGAATGATCGTTTTACAATTTTTATATTATATGAATTGATTTGTACGTGAAAACAATGAATTCTCACTACACATTTGGTTGACTCAAAACTATTTTAAAATTATTTGCAACCCAAATTGAGCTGCTTTAGGAATAAAGAGATTATTGACTAAGAGTAGACATTTAATTTCAGCTGATATAAGATAAATTAGAGGGTTTAATGCCCCGAAAAAATTAGGGTGTTGCACTTGCAGTTGCAGTTGCCAGTTAGCAAATAAAATTGGGGTGTTCCAAGATTGTTGAGAATGGAGGTTGATGACGTATAGTCTATATATGGGCCACGAGCCCATATGATAAACATTACTAAGGCCCAAAGCCACCATGCGTGGGCTATTTGTTAGAAACTAATAGCGCCAATAATAAGATAGTTTCTAGGACCGTTTTGGCTCAAGACAATTAAGTCTAATCTAGGAATAATAATGTTCATAAGATAAATCATAGCGGAATAAGAACAATATTATTAACAAGGTTTTTCTTCGTCATCATAAGTCCCTCATGTTTCACATATTTTGTCTTATCAACTTAATTGTAATTCCCAACAATCTTCCCCTAGTTGATAATGACAAAACTAATAAGCATGAACTTCCCCTGAAGTTTGTATGTCATGAAACATGTGACTTCCCCTTAAACCATGCATATCATCAAGGATCTTCAAGCTGCAATCTTCAAAGTATTCTTCTTCCCCTTTTTGTCATCATCAAATAGGGGACAAATGTATGCAACCTTGATCTTCACAACCACGAATCAATATTACACGTCCAATCCATCTTTCCAATGTTTCTAAGTCGCCCACCATTAAGTTTTCCGCATCTAAAAATGGACTTGAAACAGTAGAAATCAAAACTAGAAGTAGTAATAATAACCAGCAGTAGTAAAGACCTTCACCTCAATGTAGCAAATAAATGGTTAATCATTTAAACACTTAAGCTTCCCCTGAAACCCATATGTTAACCATTTGTTGAATGTAGACTCCATGTAATGATTACTAATGAAGAAAACTAAATATAACCAACTTGATGCTGAAGTAGAACCACCCAAACTTGTGCCTTATATCTTGTACTAAAATTGACTTCGAACGTATACTTAACGTATAGGGAGATCGCAACCTCTTGACAAAAAATCACTGAGCACAATAACGTAACTCCTTCAAGTGTTTTGCCAATTCGTAGTCACCTGAACGAACAAACAAGTTATCTCAAAAGTGTAACACCCACCTTGAGATATGATAAGAACACTCATCCAAGAAACTCCACTTCAACTTCAAATAGGTGATAAAAACCTTTCTTCGTAACCAATTAGAACAAATAAAAACGAGCCATAAATCTATTAAGCACCGAAACCAATATCCAAAAATCATATCTTGTGTGTGTCTTCCCCCGTGTGTGTGTTGGAACCAACTGTTCCAAAATAATATATACTTCCCCTCACTGCTTGTAACTCATGATTGCCAATGAAATAATCAAAGTCTCCATGTGAAATATAGCAACATGAATAAGTACCAACCACATGCCCCTTAAGAAATATGAACAGCAGCGGAAACAATTAAGGCATCAATGGTAACTTGTATAAGCAGTGGAAAAATAATTACCAGCAGTGGAAACAAATAACTAGTAGTGGAAACCACAAAGCGTAGCAGTGGTAACTTTTAACTAGCAGTGGGAACGCACAGTGGTAACAATCTTGACAGCAGTGGTAATGATTAAGCTTGCAGTGGTAACTGTCAACTTGCAGTGGTAACGGGAAGCAAGCAGTGGTAAAAATTTAGCCTTGCAGTGGTAACGTATAAGCATGCAGTGGTAAAATTTAAGCCTTGCAGTGGTAACTTTGAAGCTTCAGTGGTAACAAATAACACAGCAGTGGAAACCATATATGAGCAGTGGAAACAAATTTGTTTAGACCACATTAATTCACCACAGCAGCAGCAGCTCAGAATCTTTAATATCATCAGTAGACCACGCAGCAACAACAATTCAAACCACCAAGCAGCTATCATCACGTATTCCTACTAGGGTTCATCGTCAATCCTAGAACTGACTCACCAAGACTAGTAAGAACAAATAGATCAAACCCTAAAACACAAACATCTTCAGGGATTGGATTTGCTATCAAGCTGCTATCATAAACAAGTGATCGCCTTCCTTGTTTTTAGTGAATTAGGGCTTGCAAAAACCCTAACCTTCACGTACCATGTGAACAGCAACAATAACGTAACATACGAATCTAGGGTTTCTTTTGCAGTCGTCTTTTTTTTTTTTTTTGGAGTCACTAAAAACCCTAAAATTCGAAATAATATACCTCTCTGCAGCAGTTTTCAAGAATTTTTATCTTTTTATTGGAAGCTCAGATTGAAGATCCCTCCGGTGGAACTCTTCCTTGATATGTTGAGAAGCTCCAATAAAAATTTCAGCCCGATCTAACGGTTAACGAAGGAGATATCGCGCCTTGAAAACTGACCTGCAGTGAGTTACGAAAATTGAACCAAAATCGAATTTTTCTTGTTTTCTTCGTTCTTCGACAACGAACCTTGTAAATCCTAGATATCAAGAGCCCCCTCTCTGATACCACATGTTAGAAACTAATAGCGCCAATAATAAGATAGTTTCTAGGACCGTTTTGGCTCAAGACAATTAAGTCTAATCTAGGAATAATAATGTTCATAAGATAAATCATAGCGGAATAAGAACAATATTATTAACAAGGTTTTTCTTCGTCATCATAAGTCCCTCATGTTTCACATATTTTGTCTTATCAACTTAATTGTAATTCCCAACAATCTTCCCCTAGTTGATAATGACAAAACTAATAAGCATGAACTTCCCCTGAAGTTTGTATGTCATGAAACATGTGACTTCCCCTTAAACCATGCATATCATCAAGGATCTTCAAGCTGCAATCTTCAAAGTATTCTTTGGGAATTAAACTAACAGTACAAACTGCTAGTGTTGGAGTTCCCACTGCTGGAAGAATACACTATCAGTGGAAACATTATTCCTACTACTGAAGAATACACTAGCAGTGGAAACGTCATTACCACTGCTAGTGCATATAGTTACCACTGCTTGGTTTATAACTGTTATAGATAAGTATAGAAAAGATCTTGTGAATATCTTATTTATTAGCATTATACTTATCTTGTACAAGAGGACTCCTTGTTCTATAAAAGGAGATCCTAGAATATAGTTTTGATATACGTTTTCTTAGAGCTTCAAGGTGTAACCCTAGTGATATCTCAGATCACTCGTATTATTATTATTAATAATATTGGAGCTAGTTGTTTTGTTATATTCATTGTTCACACATTAATCTGTTTCACTTACAATTAATCTTCTAAGTATCATTAAGTAGATTCCGCATACTTAGTGATATCACTCAAAGTATCATTATCAACACAAGTTCAAGGTGTTCACGATCCAACAAGTGGTATCAGAGCCAGGTTTTGATACTTTGAATTAGAAGATCCAGAAGAACAGTTTACCTACAAGGAAGATGGCGTTTTCTGACTCAGAGGTACATTCTATAATTAGTTGTGCTAAATCTTGTTCTGCTTTAAAAGAATATGAAAAACTTAAAGTGCAATATGATGAATTAATGCTAGAGTTACATCATACTAATTATAACTTAGCAAATCATAAAAGAGGTCTTGCTGTGCTAGAAGAACAGATTTTGCATTATAGAAAAAATGAATCTAAATTTAATGATGATATTGCTGTATTAAGAAGAGATTTAGATTTTAAGATTGCAGTAAATGAGGCTTTTAGAGAAGAATTGGAGAAAGCTCAAAAGGCTAATGAAAATGTACAAATAACTTGTGATACATTAGCTCATCAGTCTAAGTGCATTGATAAAATTTGGGAAGCACAGGTTGTAAACAAGGCTAAATCTGGTATAGGTTATAAGTCTGTTCCTCCACCATACAGAGGTGTTCCTTCACCTCCTGGTATTGACCTAGCACACACAGGTCTAGAGGAATTTCAAGAACCTCAGATGATATATGGTCAAAAGTCTAGTCCCAAGATAGAAAAGACTGAGGAAACTAAAGAATGCTTTGAAAGTGCTAGTGACACTTCTTTAGTTGATGAAGATGTGTCTAAAGCAAAATCTGAGATTAAGGTAGATGTGAATAATGTTCCTAAAGTGGCTAAAATTGAAAACAATAAACCAGTTAGGAATACTGTTAGATATGCAGAGATGTACAGGTCACAACCTAGAGGTAACCAAAGAAATTGGAATAATATGAAATCCCAACAGCTAGGTAGTGATTTTGTGATGTTGAATAAAGCATGTTTTGTATGTGGTAGTTTTGATCATTTGTCTGCATATTGTGAATACAATCCTTGGAAAAAGGTAACTTCAAGGGATACAAGGGTATTTGGGAACAAACAATCTAGAGTGAATAAATATGTTTCAAATCAAACTCACTCTAATGTTAAAATAATACCCAGAGTTGTTATGATAAGGTCTGGCACTAAACCTCTTTATCCTGCTAGGCCAAACAAGACTCTTTACCCCAAGCAAACTGTTCCAAGTGCTAAACCAAGATTTTCAAATCAAGCACAAACAGTTAAAAATGCCTTTTTCAATAAAACAGCTAAGTATAATCAAAAATTGATGCCTAAAGTTTCAACTGCTAAGCCATCAGTTTCCACTGTTAGGCCAAAAGTTCCCACTGATAGGCAAAAGAAAGCTGTTAAGGGTAATATGGGAAATGGCATGAAAGCTACAGCACAATGGGTTTGGAGACCAATAACAGGTGACAAAGCATCTATGGTTTTAAAGAAACACACTTATATTGATGCAAAAGGGAGAGTCAAGTCAGTAATGGCTTGGGTTTCCAATGTTTAGTTGTCTGTTATAGTATGTTTTGTTAGTCATATTCATTATTGTTAAAAGGAAAATATTTTGTCTTGTATTTTCTTGGTTTTGGACTAACAAATGCAGGTTGATAAAGCAAATGATTTGGAGCTATCAGATTGCTTGATATGAGAATTGGACTGTATGCTGATATAGAGTTTGGAGTGTGTGACCTGGATACACAACAAATGGTAATTGGTTCACCATGTCTAACCCACACCAAGAACCAACTAGTCCAGAGCAAACGGCTACTGGTAAAGACTTATCAAATCCGTTTATGGTTGATAGTTTACCAAAAACTAGGTTATCAACTCACCATACATCCATGTGATCAAGAGTTGGCTAGTCCATAGCAAACGGCTCATGGTAAAGACATATCAAATCCGTTGATAGCTGGTAGTTTGCTAAAAACTATGATAAAAGCAGTTTTACTCAAACATATTTTTACCACTGCTTTTATTATTTTTACCACTGCTGGTTCACAGTTACCACTGACAGTGTAAAATTTTCCACTGTTGTTCTAAGTAACCAATTTTTAATATGTGTAGATACAGGACATGACAATATCATTAAGACCTCTACCATGGCAACACCTAATGTGTCTCATCCTTTTGGATTGGATACAGATGGTGGAATCCCAAGCTAATTGAAACATTGGGTGGTTCAGGAGTACTTCCTAGTCCAACTAGGGGAGAAACTGAATCTATGCTCCATGATGCACCTCTCCCAGAAGTTAACACATCTGGAAGTGCTGAGGGTAGTTTGCAAATAAAGGATTTGATGGAACTGTGTACCAAATTATCTTAAAAGGTGGATACTCTTGAAGAATATAATGCTGCATGATCATGTCAAGAGTTTGAAAGATAAGAGGAGAGTAAACACAGTGGAATCTTCAAGTTCTTTTGAATTTTATCTGATTGTGATGATTTTGGTGGTGATTCTCCCAAACAGGGGAGGATGAATGATGATATGGTTCAGGGGAGGATTGCTCTCAGGTCAAAGAAACTCAATTTGATGCAGATATGAAAGCTTTACTAATGCATACACAAGTTTCTACTGATGATAGCAATTCAAGGCAAAGATAAAGGTATCATGATTGAATCAGAAGAAGAAAGAACCACCAATGAAGGATGGACAGCTGCTTAGTTGAATGGAAAAGTTGTACTATAATGCATACAGAAGAGTTTATCATTTTGAAGCATGATTGAAAAGATAAGTGTTTGGAAGAATCCCCCCAATATCAAGGAGGAAGTTTAATTCAAGAAACTTGTGGATTTGCAGAGGAATCACAAGTTTAGGGGAGGATTGTTGGGAATTAAACTAACAGTACAAACTGCTAGTGTTGGAGTTCCCACTGCTGGAAGAATACACTATCAGTGGAAACATTATTCCTACTACTGAAGAATACACTAGCAGTGGAAACGTCATTACCACTGCTAGTGCATATAGTTACCACTGCTTGGTTTATAACTGTTATAGATAAGTATAGAAAAGATCTTGTGAATATCTTATTTATTAGCATTATACTTATCTTGTACAAGAGGACTCCTTGTTCTATAAAAGGAGATCCTAGAATATAGTTTTGATATACGTTTTCTTAGAGCTTCAAGGTGTAACCCTAGTGATATCTCAGATCACTCGTATTATTATTATTAATAATATTGGAGCTAGTTGTTTTGTTATATTCATTGTTCACACATTAATCTGTTTCACTTACAATTAATCTTCTAAGTATCATTAAGTAGATTCCGCATACTTAGTGATATCACTCAAAGTATCATTATCAACACAAGTTCAAGGTGTTCACGATCCAACACTATTGTTACTTGGGCCGCATCAATAATGGGAACAGGCTCACGTAAGCCCAAACCCAAATAAACTATACATGATATAGATAAGGATCATCTATCTATAGAATAGATATCCTTACCCGGATAAGCACCATGGGTGCGAAGCGTAAGGAGCACGAACCCTACAAGGATTCTGCGCCTATATAATGAATGACATAGCTATCATTCAAGGTACGACACAAAACCCTAAACTCTTTACGAGAACCCTAAATCGATTACTTACTCTCACGCCGGAGTCTAATCGTGGGAGACAATCCCACGATAAGCCTAACGGTGTTGTTTATTTTCTTAGTGCGCAGGTTACAAGTACTAAGAAGCGGATTGATACGAGAACAAGAGCCCATAATCAGGAACGCCCAACTTTTGTATCAACAAGTGGCGCCATCCGTGGGACCCTACTAAGAACTAAGAACTAGAATGACAAAGAATAAGAATTCAAGCCAGCGGACTCCGCAGTCAGAAAGACGTGACCCCCAGAGGAAGAATCAACAAGATTCGACCCCTAGGCAGGTTGCTGGGACAACCAGTTCACCTGGTCACCAAGAGGCGGGAACAACCCAACCTCTTCCAGAGGTAGAACTACTTGTAAGGACTACCCAGTGGTCCCAAGCGCTGAGGAACTCCATCGCACCCTCTTCACTACTCTTCACCAAACTGTACCCACAGTGAACAACACTGTGCCTCCAGGCGCGCCTAACCGAGATAGGGTGCCTAATACTGAGGCGGACATTCTTGCAGCAACTGAGGACACACCCAATCTAACGTTGGGAAATTTTGTATCCCAAAATTATGAAACCTTAACAGCCCTCATGCAAGAAGAAGTAAGGAGAAGGGCAAGCACGAGCCTACAAGCTCGACTCAATTTTGGTCCTGAACGCGAACCAGTACCACTGCGCCACCCACGAGGAAGACGCGCAAAACGTACCACTATCCACGATAGGCTGGGTACGACATCTGATTCACAGTACTCAGAAGACAGCGAGAGGCGCACTAATGTCCACTCCAGACTTGGCAGTCGAGAGATTCAAGACCGATTAGGACCTCAAAATTCACCAAGCCAAGGGTCCTCCAAATCTGGGAGTAAGAGGATTCACGACAGATTGGGAAAAAGAATATCCCCAAGTGAGAGTCCCTCAAGCTCTTCTTCTGAAAGAAGCCGGCGCAAGCGCCAAAAAAGAGACTACTCTTCCTCCAGTGACTCCTCGGACAACGAGGATAGAGAAACAGGACACTGGAAGTCAAGAGGTAGACGTCGCGAGGAAGAAAATGAAGATATATCTCTTCCATGGCGTCGCCAGAAAGTTGATGTGTTTACACGACGCATCAGTGATTACTCCGACCACAAGCGCAGGCGCATGCCCACTAACGTAAAAACATATGATGGAACAGGTGACCCTGACGATCACCTAAAAGTTTTTGAATCAGCTGCCACTATCGAAAACTGGCCACAGCCTGTGTGGTGCCATATGTTTAATTCTACATTAGTAGGGAACGCGCGCACATGGTTCAGCAAACTCCCACGTAGGAGCATCGGTGAGTTCGAGGAATTACGGAAAGCATTCTGTCTCAACTTTACCCAGAGAAAGAAGTGCGCTAAAAACCCTGTTGAGCTAGCAAGAGTGAAACAGCGCCAAGGGGAATCAACCAGCGCTTTTATGGAATGCTTCAAGGATAAGTGCATACAAGTCAAAGCATGTCCTGAAATCCTAAAAATTTCAGGGTTCATGAATGGGATTAATAACCTAGAACTTATCCGAAAGCTAAATGACAAAGTTCCCCAGACTTTCGATGAGCTAACAAAGCGCACCAGATCCTTTATACAAGGAGAAGCAGCTGCTGCGGACAGCAAAAAGGGTTATTCGAACTATAGGCAGCAAGAGCAGCCTAGGAGACAATCCAACGATCAGAATAACAACCGCACCAGGAATTACCGCAGTGGAAGAGACAATGACAAGTATACCCCTCTCACAAAAACTCCGAGGGAAATATTTGTAACAGAAGGCGCAAACTTCCCAAAACCACCACCAATGCGCACCGCAGAAGAAAAGCGCATAAGGAATGGATACTGCGAGTACCATGGTCAAAAAGGCCATACAACTAACGAGTGCGTCCAGCTAAGACAACTAATTGAAAAGTTAGTAAGAGAAGGCAGAATGGACCACCTTGTAAAAAACATCAAAGAGGGAAAAGATAAACAGAGGAACGGGGGTAAGAAAGAACCCCCCCAAAGAAAAAGCTGATACCATATACATGATACAGTAAATGCAGCACAAGATAAAGCAAAAAGTCAGCCAAAAATTCTCTCCAGAAAAAGAGATATCTTTCCCTACTCTAGCTGCGGACAACGCAGTTGTAGAACCTCTAACTATTGAAATACATACGGGAGGACATGATATCCACCGCATGTACATTGATGGAGGAGCATCCGCAGACATCCAGTATGATCATTGTTTCAAAAGACTGCGACCTGAAATCCAAAGTCAATTGATACCAGCAACAACGTCATTGACTGGATTCACAGGAGAAAAAATTTGGCCCATGGGGCAGTTACGCTTGCTAGTGGTCGTAGGAGATGAACAACACTCAACCGCAACATGGATAAATTTCATGGTAATAAAGTCTCCCTCACCATACAATGGTATCATTGGGAGACCTGGAATATCATCCATGCGCGCTGTACCATCCACAGTGCACGGAATGCTTAAGTTTCCAGTGGAAGGAGGAGTTGTCACCCTCTATAACACAACAGTACCACCAAGAGAATGCAATGCGGTAACAACTGAAGTAGAGACTATTCCAGAACAGCGCAAAGAAAAAATACCAAACCTAAAAGTCGCTATTCATCCCGATTACCCGGAACAACAAGTTTCGATTGGTGGATCTTTATCTGACAAAGGTAAAGCAGCCGTATGCGCACTCTTGCAGAAGAACCTAGACATCTTCGCGTGGGAACCAAAACACATGACAGGAGTCCCACGCTCTATCACAGAACATAAGCTACAAATCCGACAAGGATATCCCCCAATACGACAAAAGAAGCGCTGCCAGGCCCCAGATCGTGCAAAGGCTATTCTGGAAGAAGTACATAAACTCGTAGACGTAGGCATCATGCGCGAAGTGTACTACCACGACTGGCTCTCTAACCCAATTATGGTAAAAAAGAGCGATGGCAGTTGGAGAATGTGCGTGGATTTCACGGACCTTAACAAAGCATGTCCACATGACTGCTATCCACTGCCAGAAATAGACTAGAAGGTAGAATCCCTATGCGGATACCCTTTCAAATGCTTCCTAGACGCGTACAAAGGGTACCATCAAATTCAGATGGCAGTCGAAGATGAAGAAAAAACAGCTTTCCACACCAGTCAAGGAGTGTACTGCTACACAAAAATGCCTTTTGGCTTAAAAAATGCAGGCGCAACATACCAACGACTGGTGGACACAGCTTTCGAGAAACAAGTAGGTCGTAACTTGGAGGTCTACGTTGACGACCTTGTCATCAAAAGCCACACAGAGGATGAATTGGTGCGCGACATCGAGGAAACATTCAGAACATTGGGACGAATAAACATGAAGTTAAATCTCAAGAAGTGTACCTTTGGCGCAACCGAAGGCATGTTCCTTGGATACTTAATAGAACCCGATGGAATCAAGCCTTGTCCAGAAAAAACAAAGGTTGTTATTGATCTCCCCTCATCGCGCACAATCAAAGAAATCCAGTCATTGAATGGAAAGTTAGCAGGGCTAAACCGTTTCTTATCTAAATCAGCAGACAAGTCACTTCCTCTCTTTAAAACACTCACGAAGTGTACAAAAAAGGGAGATTTTCGCTGGACCGAAGAAGCGGAGGAAGCTTTCCAACAACTCAAACACCATCTGGCATCTCTTCCCAAACTTGTCGCACCGCGACCAGGGGAAGAGCTAATCATGTACTTATCGGCAACTCATGGAGCAGTTAGCGCAGTACTATTAAAAGATAGGAACTTCGTCCAGATACCCATATACTTTGTAAGCAAAGCCCTGAAGAAGACAGAGACTAACTACAGTGCTATGGAAAAGCTGGTCTTAGCTCTAGTATTCGCAACCAAAAGGCTGCGCAGATACTTTCAAGCGCATCCAATAGCTATAATCACCGACCAGCCCATCAAACAAGTTATCACTAAACCTGACGCATCAGGACGGTTACAAAAATGGAGTGTACTGTTAAACGAATATAACATCTCATACAGACCGCGCACTGCAATCAAAGGACAAATCTTAGCCGATTTCATCGTGGAGAAGCCAGATACTGACAGTCGAACATCTGCAACCAAAACAGATCTACATGAACCCTGGATTCTGTTCACAGATGGGTCTTCATGTGTAGATGGATCAGGCGCAGGCCTTATTCTTACAAATCCAGAAGGTATGGAATTCACCTATGCGTTGCGCTTTGAATTCACGGCCACAAACAATGAGGCAGAATACGAAGCCCTACTAGCTGGACTATGCATCGCAATCCAAATGGGAGTACGAAACCTGGAAGCAAATGTAGATTCCCGGCTAGTCGCTAACCACGTGTGTTGACATAAATAATGTATGAAAACGTTATTTATATTTTTCGATATCTCTATATTTTGACGATCACAAAATGTAAACTCGTCAATCGTAAGATTACTACGTAAACAAGTATTAAGCTAGTTTATACAACTATATCCAACTTAATCACTTAAGGTATGGATAAACAAGTGCTTAATACATCTTATGATCAAAGGGATATTTAATTAACTAATACAAAGTTTATTTAAATATATATAAACATATTATATATTTTTGAAAAACACTTTTGTTAATAAAGAAAAATATTTTAATCATACTAAATATATGCTTTCAAATATTTAACCAAAATCAGTTATTTTTTCACCAAATAAACTTTCTCCACTAAAAGACAAGTTTTCTGGCCGTTACAGTTGGGCGGCCCCCTTAATTTTAAGGGGGCCGGCCACGATTTAAGGGGACCGGCCAGGCTCCCCTGTCAGAAAATGTCAGAATTCTTCTCCTATAAATACCACCTTAATTCTGAAATTTTTCCCCACCTTTTGCACGAAATTTTCAGATCTATAACTCTCTAAAACATCCTCTAAAACCCTTTGATCATTTGTATATTAATCCTTGTTTCAAGTGATTCAATCCCTCATCATCCATTCTCATCCAAAGTGCAAAAGAAGAACACTCTTTCTACAACCAAGTTCAAGAAGTGTTGAAGAGTATTTGTGCATAGTGTATATATATTCATTTGTGAATATTTTGTTGTGCTTGTGATTAATTGTGTAAAAGATATAGAAGTTGTGTAGATAATAGAAGTTGATAAGTAGTGAAGTATGATAGTTGTGAAGATAGGTGTGAAATAGAAGATTGGTGTGTAGAAGATAGTTGTGAAAAAGATTGGTGTGTAGTATATTGGTGTGAAGAAGTTGTGTAGAAGGTGTGATCAAGTTGTGAAGTTGTGTGGTGTGTAAATTGGTGTGTAAGGTTTTCTCCGCCAGAAGGGAGTTTGTTGACATAGTGAAGAAAACTCTCGAGTAGGTGACTCGGGGAGTGGAGTAGGAACAAGGAAGGTGTCCTTGTAGCCGAACCACTATAAATCCTTGTGTTGTGGTTTGATCTTTCTAACTCTTCTCATTACTTATTTATTTACCTTTACTATATTAGCTTTGTTAGTTAGTTACCATACAATTGTTCATATAGTGCAAGTATTGAGTTCACATAAACTAGAATCGAAGTTTTTAAAACAAACTTGTGTTTATAAATTTAAAAGGACGTAAAACTATTCAACCCCCCCCCCCCCCTTCTAGTTTTCCACAACGTGCTAGGTGAATATGAAGCCAAGGATGAACACATGATCCAATACCTGGAAAAGACCAAGTCCTTAATTAAAAACTTTGACAGGTTCACAATAAAACAGGTGCCCAGAGGAGATAACAGGAAGGCTGATGCGCTCAGCAAGATCGCATCCACAAGCTTCGCGCACCTATCAAAACAGGTATTAGTAGAAACCCTAAAAAACAAGTCAATCTTGGAAATGGAGACATCCACAGTGATAGAAGAACGAGATCCTACATGGATGACACCTATCATTGAATTCATTAGCAAGGGAACTTTACCACAAGATCATAAGGACGCTCGAAGAGTGCGGTGCACAGCGCAACGATTTGAACTACGAGACAACATACTCTATCGACGCTCTTTCTTACAACCCTGGCTCAGATGTGTTGGACCTCTTCAAGCAGACTACGTACTCAGAGAAATCCACGCTGGATCATGTCGTATGCACTCAGGGCCGCGATCTGTGGTGGCAAGCGCTCTAAGGTCAGGGTATTATTGGCCAACCATGCATCGCGACGCACGCGATCTGATAAAGAAATGCAGCAATTATCAAGTACATAGGCCAATCCCGCGCCGACCACGACAAGCGCTAACACCCATTACCTCACCATGGCCATTTTATAAATGGGGCATTGACATCGCGGGTCCCTTTCCAGTTGCAGCGGGAGGAGTAAAGTTCCTCATCGTAGCCATAGACTACTTTACGAAGTGGATTGAAGCAAAGGCGGTAGTGAACATCACAGGAAACCAAGTCAAACGCTTTGTCTGGGACAACATTGTCTTTCACTTCGGACTACCGGGAGAGATTATATCAGACAACGGAAAACAATTCTGTGATAACCCATTCAAAGATTGGTGCGCGCAATTGAACATCACGCAACACTTCGCTTCAGTAAAACACCCACAAACTGATGGCCTAGTTGAGCGCGCAAACCGCAGTCTAGGGGAAGGAATAAAAGCGCGCCTTGACAGACACAAAGGAAGGTGGGTGGACGAGCTCTCGCATGTCTTATGGGCGCATCGCACAACAATCAAAACCAGTACTGGCGACACACCATTCTCCCTCGTCTACGGAACAGAAGCCGTCATACCAGCTGAGATAGGAATGCCAACTATACGAACAACAGAGGTCAACGTCACAACAAATGACGAGGAACGGCGCATAGACTTGAACTTACTGGAAGAAAGGCGTGAACGCGCTTCTATACGCGAAGCAAAGGCTAAGGCAAAACTGAAGAAGTATTATGATGCAAAGGTCAAACACACTTCATTCAGACCAGGAGACTTTGTATACCGCGCCAACGATGCGAGCCACGCAGAAGACACAGGCAAGCTCGGACCAAAATGGGAAGGACCTTACGAGGTCACAGATGCACTCGGCAACGGTGCATACAGACTGCGCGATATGGAAGGTCACAACCTAGCGCGCACTTAGAACATCTGCAATCTTAAAAGATGTTACTTTTAGGCTACGGCCATTACATAGACACCTTTGCACCCTAAGAGGTGCCCAATAAGTGTTTGTTTTTCTTTTCTTTCCTAGGAATTGTATTTTTATTTTTTCAAAAAACTTGCAAGTATCAATAAAATGTTATGGTTTCTAGCTAACTCCATAGCGTATTTCACTTTATTGCATACATACTTACATATGTCAATATTTTTATCTTATATTTTCACCTACATGGCGTGCATGCACTAATTAAAGACCCACAAAGGCATAAAGGATGAGTAAACCTACTAATTCACTCGTTGAGTAAGAGGGTTGCAAACCCATCAACATTGGATCACGTATCCTTGCTAAGCGCCTTACTTTTGAGACGTCGAGGTAAGTTTCATGTGCGCATCCCACGACGGGTGCGCAAATATTAAGTACACCGTACAAGCTTAGCAAATAACGAGCCAAGACACTTGGTCAAATAATAAAACTTAGCAAACAATGCAAGTATATTTCTTAAAGTTACGCACTTAACGAGCCAATACACTTGGTCAAATAATAAAACTTAGCAAACAATGCAAGTATATTTCTTAAAATCACGCAGCCAATACACTTGGTCAAGTAATTAAACTTAGCAAATAATGCAAGTATATTTCTTAAGTCACGCACTTAATCAACAAAAAGGTATCTTATTCAACATTTTTTTCACAAAAATTACAAGGAAAGATACACTTCATTATTTACATAATACATATACAAAAAGCCTACACACTATGGCGATGCTCAGGGCTATCCTCCGGAGCAGCAGAACTCCCCGCCTCCTGAAGCTTTGTCAGAATCAAGGCGTCCTTGGGAGAAACGGTAGGAACACTCACGGGAACCCCATCAGACCTGGGGATGTATGCAGCACCCACGCCACACAACACTGCCTTGCCCTGAATGCCTCTCTTCTGGGCAGCCCTCTGCGCGTGGCGCTCTAGAACCTTTTTCAAGGGAATCTCCCTCTCAAGAGCAAACGGGGTGAGGATGTGGCGAGGCTGCCCGAACACGGGAATCAGCAGCTGCGACACATCAGGCTTCAAAAAGTAATCTGGTTGAGCCTCTGCATCCTCTAAAAGGTGGCGCTCCAAAGTCAACCCCGCCATAATTACATCTATGGGGTTGTCTTGGTCACGCTCCAACCTTCCAATGTGCGGCAGCTCGAGGACCTTCAACCCCGCCATAGCCTGCATCAACTCATCGTATGCAGCCGCATTATAGCCAGGGACCTCCGCCAAGTCCTTGCTCAGAAGTTTGGCCTCATGGAGATCCTCCATAGCCTGCGACTTCCCACGCGCCACCGCACAGTGAACCACCTTCCCAAAAGCGTCCAACACCTCTTGGGACTCTAGAGTGCCCATAGCTGCCAGGCGCAGCCCGTGACTAATCAACCACCTACATCAACAAAGACAATTTATGTTAGGGAAAGGCATAGCAACAAAAAATATTATAGAGAAGAAGAGTAAAAAGGAAATACCTGCGCTCAGCAATGGTCGACATCAAATGAGGGTATAACTCCTCATCGTACTCGATGCTCAGGCCGCGCAGCTTGTTCTCTTGAGCCTGGATGATCTTCTCCATACTCTCTTTAAACTTGGTGATACTAGCATAATGCTCCACCTTCTTCTCCTCCAAAAACCTCACAGCCCAAGTCATGTCAGACTTATAATGATGAAGCTGCCCGTGCGCTTCCTGCACCTCAGCCAGTGCGGACAACTTCTCATGGGTTACCTTCTCAGTGTACACCCTGGAGGACTCCAACTCCGCCTGCGCTTCTGCCAGCTGCGCACGGAGCCTAGCTATCTCCTCATCCTTCTGGGCGAGAGTACTGCTCTCCCCGACATACTTCTCCTTCAACTGAGCCACCAGCTCAGCCAACTCATCCATCAACCGCTGCGCCTCTGCACCCTCAGCAACCTTGGCTTTCCCCTCCTTGTTTTCATTCTGCGAAGAGGAAACTACATCCACGAACACTCCATCATTCTTCGTGGCATCATCCCTACAATACATAAAGAAGACAGTTAGCACATATTGTGACAAGTAATATACAAAAAAACATAATAGAGACGCAGATACTTACAGAAATGGAGAGGCCTCGGCAGCCTTCTTATCCGCGCCAGGAGCGGATGTTTCCTCCTCGGCAGACGACTCCGCATCCCCAATAAGGTAGCGTCGTCTCTTCTTAGTGCCACTGCTCCCAGCCTCCCCTTTGCGCTTAATATTCTGCGCCACCTCCTCCTTCAGCACCTCCTCAGGCTTTAGGATCTCTATGCTGTCAGACGATTCAGCGCGCGCCTCCTCCTCATGCGCCATCTCCACATCTGGCGCCACGCTCTGAACAGGCGTTACTTGTAGTGGCGGCGTATTCTCAGGGATAACCTCCGGCAGCACTGTCAAACGACCCTCGGTCGCCTCCAGTAGTGGCTGCTCACCCTCCCTCAGAGGGCGCACCCCCACAGTCACCTGCTTTGGCTTCTCCAGCTTAACAACGGCGAACAGATCCATCTCTGCGCACATAAACAAACAACAAAGAAGAAAGGATTAGTTATTAAAGGTGCGCATATAAAAGGACTTACATATTAGAAGTAGAAAGGACGAACACCCACCCCGGCCTTCCTCATCTATAAAGGTTGGCACCTCGTCAGCAGCGCCGAAGTAATTGCGACTCAACCCCATGTGCACCAAAAACTCCTCCGGATAAGGGTTAATGGGTATGCGGTTGGCATCAAGAGTCTGCACATCAGTCAGCCTATAGGAACCGGGTGCGGGGCGCCCATCCCTTGGCAAAGTATCCTGAGTATAAAACTCAAAGGGCGATGGAAAAACCACATCATCAACCCAGAAAAAATGTTCCCTCCAATGTCTGAGGGAGTCTACCTTCTCAGTGTAACACTGAAGCGCCCCCGGGTGCTTCGCGAAAGACACCCATCCATTTGACCATGTTGTGTGGTAGAAGGCACAGAACAAGGCTATGGTCGGCTCTATCGCAAGTAAACGGCAGTTTACTTCTAAATTCGACACCTTAGCCGCACCGATACAGTGCAGCTGTGAGATGTGGAGGCGATAGTGGTTGAGCAAATCGCTCAGAAAGATAGATATCGGTACGCGGTAATTCGCGTACTCGAAGAAGCGCGTGTATAATCCTATTTTCCCTTCGGGGAAATCGGCTATACACGCGTCAACATCTGGAGCCTCTGGACGCACATCCAGGGGAATGAAGTAGTCAGATGTAAACTGAGTAACATCATTTTCCGTCATCGCAGAGCGAAAGTCCTCTAATTGGGCAACCATTTTCATTAATTCACTAAGACACGCACACAAAGATTACCTAATGAAACGAGTACTTTCTTTGCAAAAAATACGCTTTTAAAAAAGTGAACAAAGGAGAGTGTGTGTTTTACTGCGTGTTTTTGTAAAAATGGGGGGCGGTGACTATTATATAGGGAGTAAAAACCCTAGATGATGTCCACGTGGATCCCACACACAAAAACCGTGTGGCTAGAAACGAAACGGTACATGCACTTTTTCCCGATTTACGAGGGCCACGTGGACACAACCCCCGGTTTCCGAGGTATTTCCTTGAAATATCTAGGACTAGGTACATTGCACTTCAAAAAGGGCGGCAATATTTTAAAATTTTCCCGCCACGCTTACCGCTGTTGTAATTAGTCTAGCATCCGCGGCTACGCGCCGCGCACACTAGATTGGGGGGACACGATGACGTATAGTCTATATATGGGCCACGAGCCCATATGATAAACATTACTAAGGCCCAAAGCCACCATGCGTGGGCTATTGTTACTTGGGCCGCATCAATAATGGGAACAGGCTCACGTAAGCCCAAACCCAAATACACTATACATGGTATAGATAAGGATCATCTATCTATGGAATAGATATCCTTACCCGGATAAGCACCATGGGTGCGAAGCGTAAGGAGCACGAACCCTACAAGGATTCTGCGCCTATATAAGGAATGACATAGCTATCATTCGAGGTACGACACAAAACCCTAAACTCTTTACGAGAACCCTAAATCGATTACTTACTCTCACGCTGGAGTCTAATCGTGGGAGACAATCCCACGATAAGCCTAACGGTGTTGTTTATTTTCTTAGTGCGCAGGTTACAAGTACTAAGAAGCGGATTGATACGAGAACAAGAGCCCATAATCAGGAACGCCCAACTTTTGTATCAACAGAGGTGTTTCGGCTCAGTATGTAGGACTTATCGCTAGTTTACTGCAGGTTTGCTCTTATCTTTCGTAACTATTTATTCTCCCTTTTATTGGTTAGTAAGCATGAAACGTTGTTTTCGGTTTATTTATATGATGGTAAAAGAAACTTTGGGTCCCTTTTATTTTAACAAAACAAGACAGCATGGCCCGTGCGATGCACGGGCTTCGATTACCATGAAATATCATTAGTCTAGCAACGGTTAATTAGGTGTGTTAATATTAGTCGTGAAACTTAAAGTGTTAAACTAAAAAATTCGCTTTATTAAGCTTTTACAAATAGAAATGTTTCATATGAAATATACTCAAAGATATGTTTGAGCATTAGTACATGTGGTTATAAGTAGTAGTTCATGTTTGATTTGCTTACTTAGCGGTTCTCATGCATTTTATACTAGGGCTGCAATCGAGTCAAGCCGAGCTCAAGCTCAACAAGGCTTGAGCTTGGCTTGAAAGAAAAACACTAGGCTTGAGCTTGGCTTGATAGCTTGTCAAGCTTTCATCATCCAAGATTGAGCTTGGCTTGAGTAGGTTCGAGCAAAGCTTGAGCTTGGCTTGAAAAGCTTGAATGAATACAAAAATATTGTATTCAATAGCTAAACTCAACTATAGATATATGTATAAAGTAAAACAAGCTAAAACCATATTTGAAAACTAAATTAGACTGATTTAACACTAATAAAACCAAGAACAACATTATCATACCCAAGTCGAACATCAAAATAAAACATAAGCCAAAGTACTAATTAAGGTTCAAATGTCTAAAACATATCAACAAAACTTGATAAAAGCTTGATATCCAAAGCTTGAGCTTGGCTTGTTAAATATTTCGAGCTAATTTTTGGGCTTGAGCTTGGGCTTGAGCTTGATAAAAGCTTGACTCGATCGAGCCAAGCTCGAGCTCGAGCTCGAGTTACTTGATAATAGCTTGACTTGATTGCAACCCTATTTTATACATTTTTCATCAAACAAAGTAGTGCACGTTTGATTTGCTTACTTAGCGTTTCTCATGCATTTTATACCTTTTTCATCAAACAATTCTATTTAAAAGAATAGTTTTCAAGCACCTGTTATTCACATCGCATATACCATTTAAAAAAGGTGATCCAAAACAAAAGCATATTTACCGGTTAATCATTAGCAAGTGTATACAATAATTTACAACTAAACTGCTCGGCCCAGTAGTCCACTAACCAAAAGTTCCAGTAAATTAAACAAACTAAGCACCACATTTGCTTTATACAAAAGTCATTTTACCCTAAAACTTCTCACACACAAATAACCTAATCCCACGCCTCCATCCCTAAGATATGCAGTCACCAACTACTCTTCTTACATATCACTTTTGATCATATGGTTAGTTATCAATTATGTGCATCCAAACTTCTTGTATTTGCACTCTATCTTGATTGATTGAACCGGTGTTCTTTGAGATCTAGTAGTTCCTGTAATGGGATTCACATTTTTGGGCTCAAAGTGAAAACTTATGATAAGCTTTGTAGTGTATGTTGTGCTTAATGTTTTGTTTAATCGAAAGAAAAAGGAGATGAAAGAAATTCATTTCAATCTTTCTTTTATATTTTCGGATATTTAAAGAAGCAAAGCTTCAAAAGGGATCGATGATGGTTTTATTCTTTCGTTAACTTGACCTTCAAGGTTTGATATTTATGTTGTAGACACGAAAGAAAAACATATATCTTTAATTATTGCTTTTCATTTTTTATTAAGTATTGGGAAGTGAAGGTGAGGGTCTTGGTTGTGCCTAAGATATAATTTGGTTAAGGTTTTTGGACTGATTTCGTGGCAGTGGTTGATTCAATACACATAAGTCGAGTCTTGTTTATTTGTTTTATTTCATTTGTGCTTTTGACTGATGATGGGTGGGTTAATGGGTTATGTTACTGTCGGTTTATTTGTGGCTTATTGTTTGGGTGTTGAATGAGGTTGAACGGAAATGGAGATGGAGATGGACTAAGATAGGTTGTTACTTATACCCATCAAAACTCATATGAAAAGTCACATTTATAGACTTCTTGTTAATTATTTGTGAGCAACTGAAAAGATGAGAATTTACACCTATTGGTAATTATTATCCGGAATGAAAAAAAATTAATATTGGATCCAGTATTAGGGGCATTTTGGGTATTTTCAAACTTTAGAACGTTTTTGTTAACCTATCTGCCAAGTCAACCGTTGTATTTTTTGTGTGGACAAAGAGGATGCATATGATACTTGGTAAATATATGCCCACTTGAGTTTCGAGATACAAAAGTTGCTTAACGAGATTCGATGTTTCTATGATCTTAGCTTTTAAATAGTTATAACGTAACAGTTAATTTATTATGTGTATGAATAGAACAGGGCTTTTGAAAATGTGTTTGACTTGCGGTCAAACGTCTGAAGCATCATACTCTTAATAAGCAAACAGTTTATGGCGAGTATTTGACTATTACTCTAATATATTTTTTGCTAATGAATGACTTTTTTTTGGAGATTTTTTAGAGCATCTTTAAAATGAAACTGCTGTTTGTGCCGATCTTTATTTACAACTATTCTCTTGCCCCTCACAATAGGTAGATTTTCACGATTAAAGTCATCTTAGTTATGCATGATATGATTAGACAAGTTAAGTACAATGCTTGCTAGTTCCTACTTCCCTTCATTAGCAATAAGTGAGATGGTTTTATTAAACTCATCTTAGTTGGCGAGGTAGTATTGGATTACGATCATATTTGGCTAATCCTGACTTTTTGAGGAAGTTATAGATATAACAACGATAGGCATGTAAGTCAATAGTTAGTAACAAATTGATCATTCATTTGACCCAGAATAACCATATGTGCCTAAATAACCACACTCATAAGAAGAAGTAGCTTACCAAATGGATTGAAATATCAGTAGATTTTGTTTTCTTCCAAACACACGTACACTCAAACGCCACCTTACGATAATGCTATTTGCTTCGACCCTTCATAAGGGTAGTCTTCGATTTCTCAGGTCAAACATTTGAAATTTACGCATGCTCATTTAGAATCCATGTTAGAAAATTAGATTTTATATAGAATCCATTATCTTATATGTTTCAATAGAGGCAAGCTTTGGATGAAGATCTAATGTTCATGGTTTAGATTCATGCATGACTGTATGCCTGCAACTCCCTTCGATATATTAATTAGCATGAGGCTCTGCGCGATAAAATGAATAATTATGTACATAATCACTAAGATGCTTCGAGATTAAAATTGACTTTTGCTCAAGTGTCTTGAATGAATATCTGAATAAACATAATAACATATACATCGCTATTTCCTAATAAATGAAATATGTTAATGGTCCCGTTCGTACAGTCTTGCATCAAAGTTTCTTGCCCAAGATCAAGAAATTTACCAATTTTATGCAAACATCTATTAAAAGTTTGACTTGTTTAAATTCTCAGGTATTGCAATAAGCTACTTTGTTCACGAGTTCATGAAGATCGTTCTCAAGGTGGAGTAACTTCTACATAACAATTCCTCGATACATTGATTCATAGATGTAAGTTTACTACAAAACATTACCACGTTGATAACCATTTTCTGGACTGTAATTCTTTAGCTACAGAACAAAAGGAAAGAAAAATAATAATAATAATAATAATAATAATAATAATAATAATAAAGGTTACATTTCTTTCAGATCTTAGTATCAAAGAAATTTTGGTCACACGGCGGCTTATATTTGCTTCATATTGACGATGATACCATTATAAAATGTAGTTTTATCGTCAGTTTGTAGTTTTTTTTTATCATTCAAGTCAATGTTGTTAGATGTCGAAAACAAGATAGGAGTAGTTAATGGTTATACTGGGGGGTCACTATCGCTATTGAACCTTCTAGGAGGCTAATGTAATTTCGTATCAAAGTCAAATTTTGATATTAATAATTTGTCTCTTTCACAGTAAATACTATAAAATGATCTATAAAATAATTTGTCTCTTTCACAGTCATAATGCTCCAATTATCAATTGAAATATCAAAGTTATCTTTTAATATAAGCAAAATGAGTGTACTAAAATGTTTAATGCTCCAATTATCGATCAATTGAATTATCAAAGTTATCTTTTAATTAATATAAGCAAAATGAGTATGCCAAAAACCAATAAAATATAAAACATCAAAGGTCAACTTTTTTGATAAAAGAGGAATATAATTTCATTCAATAGAAAGATAATGGTACATATTTCATAGCTCATTCAAGAGCATAATCTTGAACTCTACCTTTCAAAACGATATAATCATTACATCTTACAACCCAATTAGCTATACTATGAGCAACTTTATAAAAAAAGCCCTTCTATTTTAACAAACGACCATTGGCATGTACTAAAAGCTAGTTAAATAGATAAAATTTGTGAAAACATGTAGGCAATTTGTAAAAGAGTACATCCACTACGTAGTGCATTAAATAGGCACACAGAGTCGGATACAAAAGCAACATTCGAGAAACTTCTACTTCGAGCATGACTCATATCCCATATTGGTATTGGTATCATTTACATGCACATACATGAAAGCTGTTCAACATGGCATCAAGGAATTTTAAATAACAATTCCGAATATTCATTATTCCTAACATGTTCATTAGAAACACTTACGTAAAAAAAATCCACATAAATTCACACCCCTCATTTCATTTCAAATAGCACACACCTTCCATCAAACGTGATGCTCGGGCCAGTTTAACAGTTTCCTGTTTGACGTTTTTGTGTTTTAGATTGACATGTATGTATGCTATTTTGAGTAATTTTTGTTATCTTTGTTTATGTTATAGTTTCAAAAAAAAAAGTTTAAGCACATATAATGCAGGTAACCCCGCATCATAGCCCGTTACACAGGCGGTAAAACTTACACAACAAAGCGCTACAATTCCTAAACAACGGATTTCTTTGATCAAAACGTTATGAGTCGTGCTTGGAGAGGCATTCGGACGATAAACAAGTTTAGACTTCAAAGAAATGAGTTTAAAGTTTTTGATATCTCCATTCTTGCCACCCGAGCTATTCTTGATCACTTCAACAAAACCCATATTATCGGTACTCGGAGAATAACCCTTGCCTTTATCCATCCAAGTCACTACACGTTTAGGAGCAGCTTTAGGAGAATCATCAAGCGAGTGACTGTATTTCAAACATGTGCTACAATGAGGTGGTTTTCACTCATATTCAACACGAATATTATCTTTCGTATATCTACTTCCATTATGGTTAGGGACTGCCACCACCAAATTATCTCTAAAGTCATTACACGCATTTATTTCAATCAAATCTCTCGCATAGCTACTCCGTCCCATGAATCCAAACACACGTCATTTGTATATGAGTCATAGTAGCACCAATTGTCGTAGCCATCAAGCTTAAACCATCCGATGTGTATGCAACCAACGGAACATCATGAAACTTCACCCAAATAGGAACATGAGTCAAATCTTCCTTTAGAAGGCTCATAGAGGGCGACCACTTCTTAAGAAAAATAGGAATACCTCGAATCATCCATGGACCATCTTGAAGGATAGAATCAAGCACCCTGGATAGATGAGAACTTAAAAAATAAAAAACCATTCGCATTCATCGTTACTTTCTTGATTCCATACTTTTCCCGGTTATTACACACAAACCATTCAACCACTGGAAATGCAAGCCTTTTACCAATAAAGTACATGTGCAATGAATTTTTCAGTATATCATGAACCTCGCGAACAGAAACTAAAGGCAAACCAAAATCATAATCAATATTTACAAACAAATTAGCTTCAAGTTTTCGAAAATTAGCCTTGTCACATGAGACATAGGTCTAAGTTTAGTAGCATATGATACGGGGATCTCTTCATTAGGCTAACTACTAGGACTAGTAACCATGGGAGTAGTATTTACCTTCGTAGCCACATCACCACCAGAAACCTGCTCCATGTTTGGAGTACAATTGTTGCCACCCGTTATCATTCTCGTTACCATTACAAGAATCAGCAGCATTCACAGTCGCGTGTTCATCTGCATTCACATAAACCACTGTATTCTTACCTACAGTAGCAGTCTCGTTCATACCTACCAGTAGATGTGAGCAAAACAGGTTCTACAATGTTCGAGCTTGAGTTCGTCACATTCACCTGCTTTTTCTTGTTATTACTTCCCTTCTTAATGACCCTAAAAACCCATTCTCCATATTTACACCATGCACGAAAACCAACTACCCAATTAATCCAACACCACTTACCCAACCAACATTAAACACACCAAATCAACTCAAAGTACCCACGACAATTCAATACCAGTTAGTAACACACACGTAGATAAATAAGCAATAAGAAAACTCCGAAATCTTAAAACACAATAAATCAACGGCATTGATAACATCAAATTTACCCATGATTTAAGTGTTAATTTCCTCCTTAATTGCTCATCTTTTCTATTCATATGTAGGATATATACTCTTATTTGTTTATATTTTGGTTTTAGGGCAAAGATGAGCAAAAGAACGAAGAAACGCAAAAATGGCAGGACTTAAGTGAAAATACATGAAAAATGTAGATTCTGCACTAGCTATGGCGTAGAGGTTCATCTACCTACGCCGTAGCAAACATTTATGAAGACTACGGCGTAGCTCACTCCATGACTACGGCGTAGAGATTTACTAAAGGGCACTACGGAGTAGCAACTCTCCACCTACGGCGTAGACCCTAATTTGAGGCAGTAAAGAACTCACGAGGCCAAAGAAGAAGTTACGGCATAGTTACCCTAGCAACTACGCCGTAGAAGCATCCAATGAAGAAACTACGCCCGTAGCACTTGATCAAGCTACGGCGTAGTCCAGATTTACAAAGGCTACGATGTAGCAACTCAATCAGCTACGCCGTAGCAAAGTCGGGCCTATAAATACCAGCCCTAATTCTGAGTTTATTCATTCACTTTTCACCACACAAAAGTTGGGAGAAACTCAGGGAGCAGAAGGAACGAAGTTCTAGCCACATAGAAGTCATTTCCAAGGGAGGATTCACACACCAATCATAAGTTTATCGTTTCCTTTGTCTTGTATTCGATTCATGTTTACATTTGTATTAATTTAATATTGTTTTACTGCAACTATGAATATGAATGGATAAACACCTCTTGGTGTTAGCCTAGTTATGAAATTGTTGTTGTTATGATTTAGTTTTCTACGCATCTATTGTCTATTGTTTGTATACTTTCATGGCGAGTCTTACGACACTTTAGTTCTGGTAGTGTTGAGCATTGGTAGTTCCTTGGAGGTTTGGGGAATTAACCCTAGGAACCAAGCCGATAGGGATGTGACTTAGTGATAGCAATATCACCAAACATGTGCGAATTAACCCTAGGACCACCTACCGATGCGATACGCTTAAAGGAGTTAGAGGGGGTGTAAGATCTGACCATGCCACATCCCGCTAGATTTGTCCATGTTAGTAGAGATACTTAATGACTCTTACATCTTCGTAGGTTCACGCCGCCCGATGAACCTTCGGCTTTACAATAGTCGGGGATAGAACAAGGTGTAAGATAGATTTAGGTGATTTAACCCTCTGATCCTGAATGAATATAACCCCTAGACGATATGATAGGATGCACTTATAGAAAACTAATCATAATAATAATAAGAGTAGTAATTAGGTTAGTACTATGTCTCTTTATTGACTTCCTTCTATTTTACTTATATGCTTTGTCATTTACATTTCCTAGTTAATTAATCCTGAATGAATATAACCCCCAGACGATTAATGTCTATTAAGTCCACGCATGTTACCTCACCATCAACATACTTCCTCTTGGGTATGTTTGTGAATCTTCCATGATGGATCATCATTGTAAACAAGTCTTGATACATTGTTGTTTCATCATCAAATGAAACTAAATCAGTACCAAATACATAACAACTTAAAGAGTACGAAACAATTAAATAAGCATAAAAAATGTGTTAATGCTTTTACCATAAACTGATTTAAAATCAAACTCTTCTCCATCACCTCGTATGTGCCAAAGCTACATTGGCATGCTCATGTTTCTTCTTGCTAACCCTAGGGATTGTAAGTGGAATAAAATAAAAATAATGAGGGTAGAAAGGAACTCGATTAATGTTTTATAATAAGATTATGTCGGGTTTAATTGGGTTTTTGTTGTGTTGGGTTGGATTTGGTACCAAAAAGGGACCACTGCTTTTTGTGGGTTTGGATTGGATATAAAAAAGGGACTACAATGCGAAAGGACAAAACTGCCCTTGGTATTTTTTTCAACTAACGGAATGACACTAACCATCGTTAGTGCCAAGGACCAAATTGATCAAAAGATTTTATTCTAGGGAGGCCGTATGCACTTATAGAAGACTACGGACCATTTCTAAAATTTGCCAAACCACATGGACGATTTCTGCAATTTACTCTTATTTTAAAACATATTTATAAAATATATATTTAAATTATTATTTTCTAATAACTGATACCTAATGTGAGATCAAACTTAAAGTAGTAAAAATAAGATCTAGTATAAACAACCACTAAAACCATTTTATAGATAACTATATTAGCAATAATACACAAAAAATAAAGTATTAATACGAATTAACACTTTAGCAACTAATAACCAAATGATACATGAGTTTAGATTAGTGATACACAATTGTAAATTTACATGTCGAATCAAAGTGTATCATCCTAACCTGATACATTACATGTTGAATCAAAGTGTATCACATTGTTTTCGTCATTTTAAAAAAGAAAACTATCGGAACTTTCACAATTTTAGTTATACTCAATAAAAAAAATAATTTTATTTTAACAAGAGTGTAATTTGTCAAATTTTAGTTGGATCTTATTTTTACAACTTTAAGATTGATCTTATTTGATATATATATATATGGTAAGGTTCTAGAGAAAAGTCCACTTTGATAGAAAAGTAAGAAAAAAAGTTATAGTGTTTAATTTGAAACATCTCAAACTTCAGGGGTATGTCTTGAAACATGCCCCCACCCCACCCCACCCCCTCCCCCCCCCCCCCACCCCGAAAAAAATAAAAAAATAAAATAAAATAAAATAAAAATCCCGACAAAAAAAATTTTTTTTTTGGGCAAAAAAAAAAATTTTTTTTTTTTGGCCAAAAATTTATAACCCAGATGCACCTTTTTTTTAGTGCATCTCAGTTATAAAAATTGGTGCATCTCAGTTATAACTGAGATGCACCAATTTTTATAACTGAGATGCACTAAAAAAAAGGTGCATCTGGGTTATAAATTTTTTGGCCCAGAAAAAAAAAATTTGGCCCCAAAAAAAAATTTTTTTGGCGGGAATTTTTTTTTTTTTTTCGGGGGTGGGGGTGGGGGTGGGTGGGGGGTGGGGGGGGTGAGGGGTAGGGTGCGAATTTACAAAACCTCCTTAAAGAATGAAGGAAAATACAATTAGGTCCCTGTAATTTGGTGTGAAAAAAATGAGGGGCTGATTTGTACACTTTTCTCACTTTTCTATCAAAATGGACTTTTTTCATGAACCCACCTCAGAGTCCTCTATATATATATATATATATATATATATATATATATATATATATATATATATATATATATATATATATATATATATATATATATACACTAGACTTCAAAGCCCGCCCAAGAGGCGGGCATGACTTATAATGATAATTCATATGGTTTTAGTTATCGTGAAATTATGGTTAATGATGTTGGTTATCATTGACTTATTTTTACTATTGTCAAAAAAGGCGGGTAAAAAAATGATCGGAAAGTTGATATTTTGAAAGAAAGAGGTATAAGGTTAGCTTTTGAATATTAAGTATAGTCTATGAATATTAATTAATGAATATTAAATATACTTGATAAATGTTAAGTATACCTGATGAATGTTAACTATATTTGATGAATGTTGTTGTGTAGCTTCATCCAACCCTTCTTCCAGTTTTGTTATTCTAAACCCTTGAAGAAAATGTTCCATAATTGTTGATTTGTAAGTCTCTTTTAACTGTTACTAAGCACAATATTCAAAATAAGATAATGTGCAAATGATATTTATGATGTTGTTGTTACAACAAAATCGTCCCATCCATAACCGGTCAGTCCATTCATTCTTACTATCTTATCTTCCCATGGTTTAACCCTTTTATGACGAACGGGAAACATCATTTCTGCGTAAATGCCTGTGAATGTATTCTGCCATATATCTTGTAAGAAATCTCCCGGTAACAACTGTATGCATAAAGATGTAGAGTGAAAAGAGTGAAATCTTTTATAGTTATAACTTATGTATCTATAAAAAGACAGGCATGGCTTATAATTATTTTTTTTGATAGTATTAGTCAACTGAAATTCATATTCAAGGACGGGGAGGTTAATTAATATTTTTATAGTTTTTTAATTATGCATTTTTTATTTTAACAATATAATGGATGTGGTAATAGTCTCTCTAGTGGTTTCCATTACTATTGTACAATCAGTATCATGTTTTACACTCAAAGGAGATCTAGATTCCTATGCGTTAAAAACATTATGTTTAGTGTCTTAAAAGTTAAAAGTGACATGAATAAGGAGGGCGGATGTATATTTTGAGAATGTGATAGTAATATATTTTTTAAATATGTAACAAAACAGATTTAAGGATTAGACAATCAAATAAGTAGATTATTACTTAATCATGTCACAAACCTATACGATATACTATGTTTAAGACGAAACTTATATCTAATTTACTTCCCGTCTTTTTTCTTGATATATAACTATGATCACAATTTTCTGTTCTTAGTTGCTTCTTTCCCGTGAAAAGTCACCAAGTGTTCACCTCTATTTAGCCTGGTTTCCTTCTTTTCCTGAGGTAAATAGAATAGTCCGTTAATCAGAGAATTCATTCTCAGTGTGGTTTTATTTTTGCCTTTAATGATGATATTATGAACCCTTTTCCACCAAGAACCGGATAACATATGATTTTGGAATCTGAAGCTGGAAATGTGAAAAATTAAAACACATTGCTGCTCTCATTTGAGTTTATTCGGGAACTACAACAGAATGTTACACTGTTAGTATTGCATTAAAGCATAATCACTTGATTTAACATGCGACATAACAACCAAAAAGACATAATTATGTCATGTTAAGGTTAAAAAAAAAAGGTTGAAAACATAGAGAAACAACATATGCATCTTGGTTATAACTCTACAGCATAAGTGAAATAGGAAAAAGCACTAATAGAAATCCTTAACATTTAAACGTGTCAGTCAGCCAGGTCTACGTATCTAATAAGAGGGTGTTTGGAATTGCATTTAGCAATTGATTGTTTAATTATAATGACTGGAATTCACAATAATCAGTTGTAATGATTGGATAAACGTTCCTACTTATGATTAATTGATCATATACCCGCTGCAACAATACTACCTATCTAACTATAAATGATTGGATAAATGTTCCTACTTATGATTAATTGACCCGTTGACACATTAACCAACCTACCTAACACATAGTTGCCACTTTAGCACGTTAACCAAACCAACAAATGCTACTGACAGCAAGAAACAACAAATAGTTACTACTTTGGCATGTTAACCAATAAATTATGAGGATCAAAATGTGTAACTGCTGGTCATAATATTCCTACGCATCTCGGTTCATTTGGGTCTGGTTTTGGTTTAAACCAATTCTCATCTTTACCATGATGGCATTCACATTATACTTAAAACATTTGATGCTCGACTAAATAGATATTTACATTTCACGCCAAAAATGCGCCCACCTTCATATGCATGCATAAGGTGTGATGATATTTCAGGTATTAATATATGTATATGTTATATTACAAACATAACTTGCAACTTTTAAGCAACTTATGAACAGCTAGCTACATTTTGGATACCACAAAAAAGCAACAAAAAACATGATTTGGAGACCAACCTCCTCTCAATCGAGTCCATTAATCCTTTCACACCCTTTTAAAACCTCTCAAACTAATAAAAAATTTTAAACCATCCAAACTAATAGAATATTTTAAACTTCCCAAACTAATAAAAGATTTTAAAGCTCTCATTCGTAGACTAACCAAATCGTTTAGAATGAAGAAACATAAGTATCACATTGACATTTAGAGGGAAGGCATTTAGATTTTCTAATCATACCGTATAAGAATGCAACTTTAGTAACTTAGAGGTGACAATTTCAATCCATTTACCTTTAAATGGGTTTATTTAGATATTTCTACTACAACGGGTCAAATAAGTCAAAAGTTAAAAGTTTTAGTTAGAAATGAGAAGTGGGTTGAAAGTCATCGTGTTGCTCAAATGTTTTCTGTATCTAACCGATTCATTTTCAACAACCTTAGCTAATGTGACCATATGCCCATGTTGATCAAAATTAGTTCATTAAAGTTTTCATTGTTTTGCTTCTAAGAAAATCCAAATTAAGTGCAGTGTGTAATAGCATAATGTCAAAGACATACATACTTAGAGTCACATACCTATAGACATAATTAACACGGCAATACAAAAATGATTCAGGTCCAAAGGAGAAGTGTGAACCTTGGCTCCCCATGTTTGCATCATTAGTTACCTATATGGCTTTTGATCATAATAAGACTATAAACATTCAAGATCCTAGACATTTTAATATATTGAGAAATAAGTGTCAAAAATACTTACTTCACAACTGAGACAAAATAATCTGCAAGCACATGCCAAAAAAAATCCCCCACTGACAAGCACCAGTCTCAAGTGACGACGTTCTTAACACCTTATTGTGCATTGTATCAATCTCGATGGAGCGCAGTGTTTGGTTTCTTTGAACTGGCTAGACTCACACCTTCATATTTGTAGTCAAACTTCAATTTCATCATATGATAAGCTAAAATTTGCATAAGAGTGAAAGTTGGTACCCAAACCTTTAGATTCTCTCTACAACCGGGTAGTTAAGTTTGAAAACAGAAAAGTCAGTGGGTCAACTTGGTATGATCCGAATCAGGTAAAAAAAAAGGTTTGACCCTGACCAAACCATTTTTACCTAGTCTAGTTCATAATCCAATTTTTCCATTACAGCTGAATACTAATAAGAAGCTTGTGCAACGTCTAGAGCAGTATATAGCACAATAACATTTATACAGTAGGTTATCTTCAGTAAAACTAAATAGGACAACTATATACTAACCTTGGTTCCTAGCTTGAATGGTTGTTGGGATTGCAGTGGCTGTTCCAGTATCCAATGCAAGTGTTTGGTTCTGATTATTTTGTCTTATAGATGTGAAAAAGCACACTGCAGACATTTAAATAAGCAACCCCAAACAACCCCTCACATAAAAATAAACATGTTGAAACTCGCATTTGGAAACATGAAAATGAATTGATTAACTTTATTACATAATCCAAACACCTATAAACAGAATAACAATTTTTCATTTCCAAATCCTCAATAAAATGAAATAAGCACTTTCATTTAACACTAAAAAAATGCTTATCAAATTCATATAATGAGTTGCTTGAGATTACTTATATGGTTCTAGCGTATACACACAGAAATGAAGGTAAAAAAATATAGGAGCACTTGCTACTTCAAGTAAACGACCTACACCAACAAAAAAAGTTTATATAAGAAAATTATCATACTGAGCTATCAGTTCAGGCAAGCATTTACATAGACAATACTAAAGAACTCAGTAAAACACTTGCATTAAATTTAGGTAAGGTATGTAGTGGACTCAGTAAAACACTTTCATTTTTATCACCTGGTTTTGAATCTAGTTGACAAAAGTTAAGCATAAAAAAGTTAATTCCAAGTGTATGAGACACCAGGTAGGCACCAATTGTTACAATCTTGTGGAGCCGGTTGTGGAGTACCTGGCTCACGATATCTTGAGGGGTGACCATCTTTCCTTATTGTTGTTAGATAAGTAATATCCAAGAAATAGGATTTTCTGTTTGCACTTTGCATCTCTTTTACCACATACAAAATGATCTGATTGTTCAAGGACTGCCAAGAAGTACCAAGCTGGAATCCTGTTGGCATAAGTCAAAACATTTATGGTTTATCCGGGAGCGATTGGTATAGCGGAGGTTGTAAAGGGCTTGGTGTAGACAGGATTAATCTGTACATCGCAGCAGCAAAGAAAAGCTCATCATTCATGGATGCGTTTGCAATTCTTAAAAGGTATTTCTTCCCCTTGTCAACTTCCATTGCAAACGTATATGTAAAGCAACTTCAAACATCATTCATTGTAGCAGATTCAAACACCATCAAACTAATTGGCAGGCAAGATAAATAAGAAATAACACCTTTATGAAATTGATAAAAATGAGAACCTCATCCTCATTAAACAACTTATTATCACCTAACTGAAAAAGTACTACGCCACCGTTTATGCCTTGCAACTGTGAGAAGTCAAAGTGAACCTACAATAAACATTTTATGAACTCAAACGTTTACTGGAGTACCATGGAAATCTGACTCGCTGTTACGTGGGTAGAAAACAAAGTAGCAAATAAATCTGTTGAATTCTATTAATGCAGATCTAGGATATACCTGGTTTGTGTCAGGGTTTATTTCCAATAGTGTTTTTAATGATACACGGTTTCAGAGCTGCTCTTCTCCCAAGCGGTGTGCCTTTCTGTCCCATCTCTAGCGTTAGCAAAGTATCTGTCGATTGTGGCTGCGAAACTCAAACACGGAGTTAGATATCCGGTAACTTTTTCTCACACTTATTTATACATTGTTATTATCTCCTCGGTTCAGGAATATTAGAAATCTAATTGATGTTGTCATTTTTATAGTATAGTGTTTATTTTACCGAAGAAATGCTTAGGAAAGTATTTCCCCGGATCGTGTCCCAACGAAGGTGTGAATGGAATTCTTAATTCCCGAATCGTGAAATGTGTCGTGAAAACGGTAAAAAATTATTTGAATAAAATTATACTAATGAAATAGTAATTGAAGCACAAATAATCTACTAAGCACATAAATAAAGTAAACAAACTTAAAACGTAACGTAAAATCGAAAACGTAAGCTAAAACGGAAAATAAACGTTAACGTACGAAATAAAACGCGACATATAAGCTACGCTACTCCTACGGACTTGAAAATAATTTTCAAAAGTTAAAAATGATAAAAGAAAATTTTGAGAAAAAGAAAAATATTTTTTGACTTTTTATTTATTTTTTATGAATTAAAAACTAATTTAACTAATTAAAAATTAAAAGAAAATGGAAATAAGGTGATAAAAATGAAAAAATAAATTTTGAAAATTATAAAATAACTAAAAAGTAATTTTAAAACTAAAAACTAATTTTTTTGGCTTTTTATGTAATTTTTGGGAATTAAAAACTATTAAATCTAATTTAAAATTTAAAATAAATTCAAAATAAATGAGAAAAATGCAAAATAAATTTCTAAAATTCTAAAATAAATGAAAATAATTTTCTAAAATATATTTGGATTTTTCTTGGATTTTTCTGATTTTTTTGGACTTTTTGGCAATTAAAATGTATTTAAAAATGATTAAAAATGAAAATAAAATAAGAAAAATAGTAAATTAACTCAGAAAAATTTGAAAAAATTACAGAAAATCTAAAATATTAAAATAAGCTTGAGAAAAAATTTTGAAAGAAAAATAATTAAAAGAAGTGTTGAAAAGCTAAAAACTGCTTATTTGAAAGTGCTTATTAGTAAGCACTTTGACCAAAACTGACCCCCCAACTTAACCAAATGTATATATGACTCAAATAAGCTAAATGGAACAGTTGAAAAGCCAAAATTGATATAGAAACACAAGTATGGGCAAATCAGATGGCAATAAGCATTTTGGAATAAGCTATTAAGCAACCAGATGAGAGCAATTGGATCCAAATCAGTAAATAAGCTTCTACATGTACTGCTGAACTAACAAGAACCACAAAACTCAGATTTGAACAACTAAAGTACACTAGCAGGTATAAACTTAAAAACAGATTCTTGCTTCAGGTACTCTACTTGCCGCTTAGATATAAAACACCAAATAAGCTGAAGAATGAAAACTAAGGAGTGCAAAATAAAGTCTAACCTACTGAGAATTGAGAAAACAACAAAACTTTGAATTCCAAACCAATTTGGACCCTTAAAACTCCCCTGGTTCAGCAGCTTTTGAACCTGCAGTCTGCTAATTTGACTTTTTCTGAATACTCCACAGGTTTGACCAACTCCAATTTACACAGCTTATATCTTATTCTAGATGTTATATTAAGCTAGATTATTATTGAATTTCCCTAGATGAACACTACAGCTAGCAATGCAAACACCCACAGGTTCTAATTTTCAGAAATGAAGGTCTTAGGTGAGCTTTTGACTTTTTTGCCTTAATCCTACAAATTTTATGATAGAATCAACTTATCTATGGCTATTGTGAACTATTGCTGCAGAAACAACAAGAATAAAGTAACAAGAACTCACAGAACAGTCATAATCCAAACAGTCCCTTATATGAGCATTTACACTAAGATAATCAGATATAAAACTCAAACCCTAAATCTAATTACCAAACTCACTTTCTTATCTGAATTATATACTAACTAAACATTAAAATTCACCAAAGAACAATCAAAAAGCAACAGATCCAAAAACCTCTATAGATGGCAGTTAAACTAACTGCTTATGCTACTACTACTGATTTAGCTTAATCCTACCAAACTAATGGTCCAACTATGTTACTAAACACTATTAGAAGCTAACGGAATGATGAAATCCAAAAATGAATACTGAGAACACGACAATGCAAGCTAAAGTACACTAGGCAATGGAGACTTACTATAGAACCAAACTAATCAGACACACCAAATAAGTTCAGAGTATGAATCAATAAGCTCAAAACAATATAGAGACACAGATAAAAAGCACAATTCACAAACACAGATCTAAGAGTATGATATAGCAAATGGAACAGTAACCAACAAATTAAGTATGCAATATTGTTGAACTGATAAAATAAGCTAGAACCTGAACAATAAAACAACTACAGCTAAGAAACAGAAACAACCAACAATAAACAGATCAACAATACTAATCTAGAAAATGCAAAACTCAGCTTTGAAATTTGAAATGAAAACTTACAATTCACCTTTCAGCCAAACAGAAAGGCTCTCCCACACAGCCTGTCTCTAGACAGACCAAAAGCTCCAAATGGCTGTCTCTTAATCTCCAAAAATAAGCTAAATGCTTATTGCAATAAGCAGTTGACCACTTTGACTTTAACTGATTTTTAAGCAGAAAGTAAACCATAAAACTTTCTTCAAGTTATTTGAATGATTTCAATTAAACAGTAACTAAAAATTTTAAACAATAAACAGAAACAGGTTTGCTGAAAATAAATTTGCAAGGAAATTAAATGCTAGAAAAATCAAACTTTTATTAAAAACTTAATATTCAATTACAACTTTTAAACTGAGAAACAGTAAATTCAAATTACTTCTACTCCTACTCCTAAGCTTAACCCTAAAATCTAACCCTAATCTAACAGATTACAATGATGTGAGGAGGTGCCATTTATAGCCTGAGGGAGTGAAGTCTTGTGAAAGTTCCAGAAATCCAGGTCATCAATCTGTGGCACTTGTGCTTCTTTGAGTTCTTTCACAGCCGTTGGATCACCCTTGGCCTCCAAGCTTTAAATCACAACCTTTGGATTGATTGGGTGACATGACCTATCCTCCGTGTGTAATCTCACTGGTCCACGTGTCCCTGCCATCTCTGACATTCTAGAACCTTCAATCATTGGGGTAATTATTAGTTATCGTGGGTAATTTTGTTGGGGTGGGGGTTAGGGTTCATGACACAGTGAATAATTTCTGGGTTAAAAGGTTTTGGGGGGTGGGTAAAATGGGATTTGGGGTTTTATTTGTTGTGGTGTTGACCGGGTCTTTGACCGGGTAAAGGGAGTGGACCGGGTAGTAATATTAATAGGTGGTGAGCTGTTTGTTTGTATTTTGGGCTTTGGTTGTTTTGGCTTTAGGGGTTTAGGAGTTTGTGGATCCGGTTGTATGGTTTTTATTAAGAGTAGTAATATTTAGAATGACAAGGACCAAAATTGCAAACTCTGAAAATTAATGGACCACTTCTGTAGTTTATTCCAAGTTTCTTTCAAAGGGCTAAAGTTGTCAATCTCTGAATCATGGAGGGTTGACTTTGACTTTTCTTCAAATATTTCTTCAAGGGACCTCTTTTGTCAATTTCTAAAAGTACAGGGACTGGAATTGCCAATTCTTCAAACTTTGTCCAGGGACTAAATATGTAACATTATGAATCTCTGAGGAATTCAAATGATATTTTTAGCTTTCTTTGATCATTAAGCTTCCCCGGCTCCGGCCTTAGACCTTTTTTCCAATCTCGTGCTCGTTTTTGTCGGTTTTGGCATTGTTTTTGTTCATTTTTCACATATCCGTACCTGCACATACACAAATACAAAAACATACGTTCTCTTGGCATATTTGGTTAGTATTTGGTATTTTTGGTCTGAATTAAGGCCTAAAAAGGATGTGTGATTAATCACTCATCACTAATCTTATAAAGAATAAATGCAAGTTTACAAAGCATAAGTAATGGTCCTTTTAGGATCAGATTATCAGGACTAATCAAGCTTTAATAAGGACCGCATCTCACCAGGATTTTTTTCGGATCTTATGACTAAAGTAGAAAATGTACAGGTTCAACCAGGCCTAGAACTCCATAAGCGCAATGCTTTTATGGACCACCAGGTGTAAATACAGAATATTTATACCAGCCTTTTAAAAATGAGATTTGGATATATTTTTAATAACCATGTGAAAAATACTCATCTGACTTGATCTTCCCCTAAGCTTACTGGTGCATATATATCTTGCATCAATTAGCACAATGTGACCATTTTAACCATTTTTTTATAGTCGGGTAAATTCGAGTGATCGTATATCGTTGATAGCTACACAAAAGAATTAGTTGGATTAAAAATTGATTGAAAGTCTGCTACACTTTTTTAATTCATATAGATATATTCAATTAATCACATAATTTTTGTAATAATGTGAAAGACTCATGATTACCTCGACAATTTTGAAGAGCAACTTCAGCCATGTATGTGCCACATTTTTTTCCTTGCCTCTATGATCAAGTAGAAGTGATAATAAGCATGATTTACTTTTAAGAATCCGTACTCCATAAATTCAATCAATTCCAGCATTCCTCCAACATGGAAAAACATAAAAGAGAATCCAAAGTGAAGTATGTACGTAAGCCAAGAAGGTTATATTTTTCCCTGATAAGATTTCCAAGCCCACTCTCATCTACACCAAGAGACGTCAAAAGTTCTACTCTTTCTTCTGTTGGGAGTTTGGTTAGCTCGAACTCCACCTACAAATGTATAACTAAGTTTATCTAGAAAACACTTTTCAAGACATTTACAATACTCATGCAATTTCTGATTTTTTTTTTCTACTTTAAATACCTGTGCAGAGACATTTACAATGTCAGACTGTAATTGAGAAGCGAGTTCCATGACGTTTTTGACATGAGGATTACTTTCAGGAGTATCTAAATCTGTTAGAGCCACTAATTACAGGCTTCATTTGTAAGTAGACAGAGACGCTGTATTGACTCCTTTTCAAAATCTGTTAGAGCCACTAATCTTGCTGGTTTTCCATCCATTGCCTACTTTTCTCCCCTGAATATTCATCAAAATTATCGCAAAATGTCAAATCAAGAACGGGAAAGAATGATTATCAATCGATGTGGACGACTGCAAAACAATAATCACCTTAGCTTTGACTTGTTGATTACTCTCTTTGCTCTTTTTGAGTTTCTCTATGCTTTTCTCAATCTACAGATCAGTACAATCATTTCATCTTTTTACAACTATAAAATGCTATAACTATATCAGCCTGGAAATTGATAAAAATGGTTCATCATATAATAAGATACTTATATAAGATAACTATATCAAGTAATGCTTACAATCATTTCTAAACCTCCAAAATACCTCTGGTTATGCTGCCACATCTGCAAAACATAGCAAAAACATAGCCTGCAAGCAAGTGACGAATGAATTACTATACCATGTGATCGCTGGGTAGAAACATATAGAAAAGAATACAAAAATTAACAATGAACTTACTTTTTCAGGGGGCTTTGTAATAGTGTTATAGTGCTCAGAATTAAAGTCCCAATTATATTTAAAAGGGTGATTCCAGCATCGTGACCAGTAATTTTACAGGTAAACAAAAAGAAAATAGTCATAAAGAGGGACTAAAAATATAAGCAAGATATAAGGAATGAGTTGGAGTGAGGTTGGCAGGACGTGGAACATAAACAAATGGATCGTCATAATCATTGTTTCCAAGAGCCTCCCAAATTACTTGTTTTGCCTCCTCGTCAAACTCAGATGAGATACGAATTTTCTTTATGCCGACATCTAAAGACAAGTGCATCGTAACCGGCATACACAATCATTAGGGTTTTTAGAAAAAATAGATACCTTCATATAAAGAAAAAATATAACATAGTTTCATTAGGGTTTTGAGAAGAAAAAAAACATGTACCTTCAAACAAAGAAGATGAACAAAGAGTGCGAACATATTAGAATAAAGGTTACAACAAATTTTCTGCAATCCTAGTGGTTTCTGCATAAAGAAAAATAACAAAAAAATAAATAAATAATAACAAAGATTCATTAGGGCTTTGAGAAAAAACCATATACCTTTAAACAAAAACAAAGAAGATGATTAATCGACTTTTTTTGGATGTAGGGTTTTGAGATTTTTTTTTCATAATACGTTTTTTTTTTTTTTTTTTTTTTTTAAATAATGAACCATTATATTATCAGTATATTTTCCATATATAACTGATATTTTTTTAAAAAAGCATAACATATTTGATTTTCATTGAATATCACAAATTGTGGCTTAGTCCACTGGTTGAGGTCTTTGTGTTTGTATTAATTGACCTTAGGTCGATTCCCACAAAAGACATAATTGTTTATTAAAAAAAAAAAAAAAAAAAAAAAAAAAAAAAAAAAAACGAATTTTATATAAAAAAGAAAAAAATCCGGATTTTATTAAAAATAATAATAATAATAATAATAAAAGATGTGATGACATGGCAAAACATGATGACTGGGCATTGACCATGAATATGTGGCAATGACTGGGCATTGACCATGAATATTTGGCAATGACTGGGCATTGACCATGAATATGTGGCAAAAAATAGTCAAACGCCTCCAGTTATATATATATATATATATATATATATATATATATATATATATATATATATATATATATATATATATATATATATATATATATATATATATATATATATATATATATATATATATATATGTATGTATGTATGTATGTATGTATGTATGTATGTATGTATGTATGTATGTATTATAGTTAAAAATTTATAATAATTAATACTAGCACTACATTTAATTTTTATATATTAAAATATGAATATCTTGGCTACAATTTTTGTGGCTAATTGGCTATAATCCTTCACAAAATATACACTAGCAATAAATCAAGGACTCACAGAAAAGAATCAGGACTCATAAAAAGAATCAGAGACTCACATTTTATAACATAAAATTGTAGCCAATTAGTTAAAAAAATTGTAACTAATACTACCTCCGTCCCATAAAAACTGTCCAGTTTGACTTTTCAGAGTCAAACTGGTTCAACTTTGACCTTATCTATTTTTGTGGGTATTATATAATACTTGATGAAAAATATATGAATGAATTGAGTTTTAAGTGTGTTTTTCATTGGTATAATTTTTCATCAAGTATTATATAACACATAAAAAATATTTAAGGTCAAAGTTGAACCAGTTTGACTTTGAAAAGTCAAACTGGACAGTTTTTATGGGACGGAGGGAGTATATTACTTATTAAAACTGTTATAATCATAAAAAGTTAAAGTTGTAGCATGGACTCAACTTTATATAGATATAGTAATGTGAAAGTTTAAAATGATTTCTAAGTAAATAATAGAATATTAGCTCACTATTTGTCAAGATTAACCTAGAATCACACAAAACAAATCACATATTTAAGTATGAAAACTATGGATGTTTCGTAACCCGCACACGAGCGGCTAAGAAGATCTTATAATATAAACACGAATGAGCAATTAACACATAATCAATCATTCGTACAATGAGAAGTCATAACCAACTCTCCCTAGGCAGTCGCTATGATGACCACCACAAGATTGCGAGCCTGCCCATTTGCCGTCTCACTCAATCTCAGCTCCTTGTGTGTCGCGCGTCATCCTCCGGTATTTTCATATTGCGACCACAAAATAAGTTGTCTTTTTGTCAATAATAACACAGGTTCGGAAGTGGGTTGCCTATTTTTACATTTTTATAGTTAAACGAACCATTGTAACTTCTTCTACACCTCAGAGACATTCTTAGGCATTTCCCGGTCATTTCAGAATGTACGTAGTTTTCTATGTATCTTGCATCAATTAGCACAATGTGACCATTTTAACCATTTTTTTATAGTCGGGTAAATTCGAGTGATCGTATATCGTTGATAGCTACACAAAAGAATTAGTTGGATTAAAAATTGATTGAAAGTCTGCTACACTTTTTTAATTCATATAGATATATTCAATTAATCACATAATTTTTGTAATAATGTGAAAGACTCATGATTACCTCGACAATTTTGAAGAGCAACTTCAGCCATGTATGTGCCACATTTTTTTCCTTGCCTCTATGATCAAGTAGAAGTGATAATAAGCATGATTTACTTTTAAGAATCCGTACTCCATAAATTCAATCAATTCCAGCATTCCTCCAACATGGAAAAACATAAAAGAGAATCCAAAGTGAAGTATGTACGTAAGCCAAGAAGGTTATATTTTTCCCTGATAAGATTTCCAAGCCCACTCTCTTCTACACCAAGAGACGTCAAAAGTTCTACTCTTTCTTCTGTTGGGAGTTTGGTTAGCTCGAACTCCACCTACAAATGTATAACTAAGTTTATCTAGAAAACACTTTTCAAGACATTTACAATACTCATGCAATTTCTGATTTTTTTTTTCTACTTTAAATACCTGTGCAGAGACATTTACAATGTCAGACTGTAATTGAGAAGCGAGTTCCATGACGTTTTTGACATGAGGATTACTTTCAGGAGTATCTAAATCTGTTAGAGCCACTAATTACAGGCTTCATTTGTAAGTAGACAGAGACGCTGTATTGACTCCTTTTCAAAATCTGTTAGAGCCACTAATCTTGCTGGTTTTCCATCCATTGCCTACTTTTCTCCCCTGAATATTCATCAAAATTATCGCAAAATGTCAAATCAAGAACGGGAAAAAATGATTATCAATCGATGTGGACGACTGCAAAACAATAATCACCTTAGCTTTGACTTGTTGATTACTCTCTTTGCTCTTTTTGAGTTTCTCTATGCTTTTCTCAATCTACAGATCAGTACAATCATTTCATCTTTTTACAACTATAAAATGCTATAACTATATCAGCCTGGAAATTGATAAAAATGGTTCATCATATAATAAGATACTTATATAAGATAACTATATCAAGTAATGCTTACAATCATTTCTAAACCTCCAAAATACCTCTGGTTATGCTGCCACATCTGCAAAACATAGCAAAAACATAGCCTGCAAGCAAGTGACGAATGAATTACTATACCATGTGATCGCTGGGTAGAAACATATAGAAAAGAATACAAAAATTAACAATGAACTTACTTTTTCAGGGGGCTTTGTAATAGTGTTATAGTGCTCAGAATTAAAGTCCCAATTATATTTAAAAGGGTGATTCCAGCATCGTGACCAGTAATTTTACAGGTAAACAAAAAGAAAATAGTCATAAAGAGGGACTAAAAATATAAGCAAGATATAAGGAATGAGTTGGAGTGAGGTTGGCAGGACGTGGAACATAAACAAATGGATCGTCATAATCATTGTTTCCAAGAGCCTCCCAAATTACTTGTTTTGCCTCCTCGTCAAACTCAGATGAGATACGAATTTTCTTTATGCCGACATCTAAAGACAAGTGCATCGTAACCGGCATACACAATCATTAGGGTTTTTAGAAAAAATAGATACCTTCATATAAAGAAAAAATATAACATAGTTTCATTAGGGTTTTGAGAAGAAAAAAAACATGTACCTTCAAACAAAGAAGATGAACAAAGAGTGCGAACATATTAGAATAAAGGTTACAACAAATTTTCTGCAATCCTAGTGGTTTCTGCATAAAGAAAAATAACAAAAAAATAAATAAATAATAACAAAGATTCATTAGGGCTTTGAGAAAAAACCATATACCTTTAAACAAAAACAAAGAAGATGATTAATCGACTTTTTTTGGATGTAGGGTTTTGAGATTTTTTTTTCATAATACGTTTTTTTTTTTTTTTTTTTTTTAAATAATGAACCATTATATTATCAGTATATTTTCCATATATAACTGATATTTTTTTAAAAAAGCATAACATATTTGATTTTCATTGAATATCACAAATTGTGGCTTAGTCCACTGGTTGAGGTCTTTGTGTTTGTATTAATTGACCTTAGGTCGATTCTCACAAAAGACATAATTTTTTATTAAAAAAAAAAAAAAAAAAAAAAAAAAAAAAAAAAAAAAAAAACGAATTTTATATAAAAAAGAAAAAAATCCGGATTTTATTAAAAATAATAATAATAATAATAAAAGATGTGATGACATGGCAAAACATGATGACTGGGCATTGACCATGAATATGTGGCAATGACTGGGCATTGACCATGAATATTTGGCAATGACTAGGCATTGACCATGAATATGTGGCAAAAAATAGTCAAACGCCTCCAGTTATATATATATATATATATATATATATATATATATATATATATATATATATATATGTATGTATGTATGTATGTATGTATGTATGTATGTATGTATGTATGTATGTATGTATGTATGTATTATAGTTAAAAATTTATAATAATTAATACTAGCACTACATTTAATTTTTATATATTAAAATATGAATATCTTGGCTACAATTTTTGTGGCTAATTGGCTATAATCCTTCACAAAATATACACTAGCAATAAATCAAGGACTCACAGAAAAGAATCAGGACTCATAAAAAGAATCAGAGACTCACATTTTATAACATAAAATTGTAGCCAATTAGTTAAAAAAATTGTAACTAATACTACCTCCGTCCCATAAAAACTGTCCAGTTTGACTTTTCAGAGTCAAACTGGTTCAACTTTGACCTTATCTATTTTTGTGGGTATTATATAATACTTGATGAAAAATATATGAATGAATTGAGTTTTAAGTGTGTTTTTCATTGGTATAATTTTTCATCAAGTATTATATAACACATAAAAAATATTTAAGGTCAAAGTTGAACCAGTTTGACTTTGAAAAGTCAAACTGGACAGTTTTTATGGGACGGAGGGAGTATATTACTTATTAAAACTGTTATAATCATAAAAAGTTAAAGTTGTAGCATGGACTCAACTTTATATAGATATAGTAATGTGAAAGTTTAAAATGATTTCTAAGTAAATAATAGAATATTAGCTCACTATTTGTCAAGATTAACCTAGAATCACACAAAACAAATCACATATTTAAGTATGAAAACTATGGATGTTTCGTAACCCGCACACGAGCGGCTAAGAAGATCTTATAATATAAACACGAATGAGCAATTAACACATAATCAATCATTCGTACAATGAGAAGTCATAACCAACTCTCCCTAGGCAGTCGCTATGATGACCACCACAAGATTGCGAGCCTGCCCATTTGCCGTCTCACTCAATCTCAGCTCCTTGTGTGTCGCGCGTCATCCTCCGGTATTTTCATATTGCGACCACAAAATAAGTTGTCTTTTTGTCAATAATAACACAGGTTCGGAAGTGGGTTGCCTATTTTTACATTTTTATAGTTAAACGAACCATTGTAACTTCTTCTACACCTCAGAGACATTCTTAGGCATTTCCCGGTCATTTCAGAATGTACGTAGTTTTCTATGTACAATATAAAAGAAGTTCTATATATGTATAATATAAAAGAAGTCGACAGGCGTTTTACAAAGACCATATTGACATTTACGTATTCATTTAATCAACGAGCAGGTATTATGATCACTACGATCACCAGTGAGACTAACGATCAATCAACACATGCATTAATTTGTAATATCAACAATTTATCTTTGTGATACAAACAATAATCATATAAACGAGGTTCTAAAACACGTATTTTTGCCGTCAGTGTTTTGACTATATAAATTTAATACGATGGTGACTTATATTTATTGTTCTTTTGTTAAAAATGTGAAGAGGAAGTTGAAGCTTAGAAGCAAAGGTGAGGCTATATATATATATATATATATACTCCAAGGGTTGATTAATTTCCAACACAAGAAAACAAAAGTCTCTAAAAATAAAGAAATGGGAAGGTGTCCAACTCCAACAGGTAGGGATGATGAAAATAACAACCTCAAGAAAGGTGCATGGACACCTGAAGAAGATCAAATACTCATTGATTACATTCAAGCTCATGGCCATGGAAGCTGGAGAGCTCTACCTAAACTTGCAGGTGATCATTCCTCTGTCTCTCTCTCTCTCCACACACAGGGACAAACCTAGGAAAAAGGGTGTCGTCGTACAATTTTTTTTTTTTTTTGCACTACAAAAATGTTTTGGGCTAAAAAAGTTGCACAATAAAGAAAAGAAAGTAGCACATACGTACAGAAAACTACGCTTTTTGAAAAGAATTTACACTTTATGACCTAAAATCCAGCCGACACCCAATTGGTTTTGTCCATGCAAACACACAAGTACATACATATACATTGGAACGTGTTAACATGAGTGTATCTTTTTAATATAAAAGTTACTATTTTAGGAGAAAATTCTAGGGTTTGTGTTTGAACCTTGCTAAAACTAGATGTTCATGGAGTTCTCCTGTTGAATGTACCATTATGTTGTTGACGAGTGACGACGATGATCCACAAATTTCAGTTTTTCAGGTGTAATAGTTGATTTGCTTATGTGAGTAGAATATTTTCAGAGTTAAAACTGGTTTACACATTTTCTTGAGTAAATTGGTGATTTTTTTAGCTCAAGTTCTATGATATAAAATATGTAGAGTTTCTTTAAGTAATACATATGGTTGTTTTATATTTAAATGAAAAGGAGTAGAGTTGTTTTTGAACTTTTTTGTGCATCCTAACCTTGTAACTACTATTAATTTCATTATCAATAATTTACTTTCAAAAAATCTTGAGTATGTTAAATGTCAGTGTTGCCTTTCATGCTCTTTAATGATTTTGATGTTGTGATTATATACAAAATATGTGTTCATTTTCAGGTTTGCAAAGATGTGGAAAGAGCTGCAGATTAAGATGGACAAATTATCTTCGACCCGATATCAAAAGAGGAAAGTTCTCTAAAGAAGAAGAGGACATTATTCTTCACCTTCATTCCGTTCTTGGAAACAAGTAATTCACCTAAAGCTTTAAACACTAGCTTTTTGATAAATAATTCTCGATGTTTGATAGGACACCATGACGAAACGATACACCTTCATGACATAACACGACTTATGTTATGTAGAATGAATGCATATCGTTTATGTGATATCAACTCAATCAACAACCTTACATGTTTTTCTTACCAATTCTTGACTTAATGAAGTTACCTTTTTGTTTTTATATTGAAGATGGTCCACTATTGCAACACGTCTACCAGGACGTACGGACAATGAAATCAAGAATTACTGGAACACACATATGAAGAAGAAGCTGCTTCATATGGGAATCGACCCAACGACTCATCAACCAAGAACCGACTTGTATTCTTGCTTGCCTCAACTACTAGCCCTAGCTAACATCAAAGAGTTACTTGAACACAATCAACTTGCTCAAAACCTTCAATATTTCAACCTTTTGCTCCAAAACAACACAGGGTTATCAACCTTGTTAAACCGAACAAATTCAATTCCTCAAATGCAAGAAGAAACTCCTAGTTTTGCAAATGATTTTCAACTAGCATTAAATCAAGAAAGTGAGGAAATGACACAATTTCTTGGCCTAAATTCTAGTGTTATCCAACCACTCCATGATGAGGTCTCAATCATGAATTTACAAACAACCAATGATCATGAAGTTGTGGGTCATGAACATGGCAAAGCAAGATTGACAAGTGTAAATTCGTCGTCATCGTTATCGTCAACAGTGACTAACTGGACTTCTATGCCACCATTGATCGATTCCACAACCCCTACTACCACCCTCACCATCAATAGCGGCTCCCTTGAGAGCGGCAGTGCCATTAGCTACGGTGGAGGTGAGGGAGATGGAGGAGCTTCTTCGTATAACTGGCCGGAGTATCTATTCGAAGACTCTTTCTTGGATCAAAATTTACAAGAAATCAAATATGATCTATAATGAATATTATATATATTATGTATGTAGTGCATATCTAATATGGGAGATTTTTTTTTTTTTTTCCTTTTTTTTCGGTTTTATTACATATTGCATGTACAATACTGTATGATACAACTTTACGTTGCATGGATTGGTATATGTGATTAGGGAAGTGATTTGCACACTCCCAAAAATGATTGACACACTCAAATTTTGAGTGTATTGACATTTATACCCTCACATTGTTTGGACTCATTCTTATCTGTAAGGGTATAAATGTCAACACACTCACATTTTGAGTGTGTCAATTATTTTTGGGAGTGTGCAAATCACCTCCCATGTGATTATATATAAACTGGTTTTTGATTGATCTTACACGGAGTTGCATGCATGGCCATGCAGGAACTCATTTAATTTTATTTCCTTTCATTTGTACGTATATTTTTTTTTCCTGCTTATCATTCGAATTTGTCTATTTTAATTTTCTGTTAGAACGCTCTCGCACTACACCAATTCAGGGATCTCGCTACCAAGACTTCTAGGGACTACAGAGTGTAGTCGCTAAAAACCCGCTTATAGGGACTACATGTAGTCACTATAAAAGTGGGGACGAAATTTTCAACTAAATCTCCCTGATCTTTGACCAGAGTTTCTAGGGACTACATGTAAACATATAGGGACTACATGTAGTCACTATAATTCCGCTACACGACAAAAAATAAATCAATGAAAAAGTGTAACTTTGACCCAAACTTATAGGGACTACATGTAGTCCCTAAATGTTAAGTGACGAACCAAAAAAGTCATGGAAAAAAGCCTAACTTTGACCCGAACTTCTAGCGACTACAGGTAGTCCCTAGAAGTAAGGTGACTATGAAAATTTTTTTGTCTATTACAAATTTTTACATTTTTGTTGGCGGGAAGGTTTAGCGCCAAACTTATAGGGACTACATGTAGTTGCTAAATGTTTGATGACGAAACAAAAAATACTAAGGAAAAAGTCTAACTTTGACCCAAATTTCTAGTGACTACATGTTGTCCCTAGAAGTAAGGGGACTACAAAAAAACTTTCGTTTATTAAAAATTTTTGCATTTTTGTTGGCGGGAAGGTTTGGTGCCAAAGCTTTAGGGACTACATGTAGACACTAAATGCCACATGTAGTCCCTAAAGGTAAACGGAAATTTAAATTATTTTTAATTTATTAAGAATGATCTAAATTAATTAAAAATCTTTTATTAAGATTTAATTATAAAAAAAACATAAGTGAACCAAATGGGCTTAAACCACAACAACGTTCATTAAAAACATTAGCGCGTTTCGTTCTATTAGCACTTTTCGTTATGTTAGCGCTTTCGTTATGTTTGCATTCTAAATTGATAAACGTTTAAACATTAATTAACACATGTAAGTTGTGTTAAACGAATGAATCGAGCTAATATTGATATATACGCTATGGGTCGGACGCTTTCACCTTCACGCTAATGTCGTTCGTTTTGAACGGCCGAGTAAAAACCGTAAACCAGCGGGCTATACTCAGCCTAAAGGTTATTCTCCTCCTGGCTCTTTTGTGAATGCGGTTAAAGGTAATTCTTCGAATGTTCCTCTTAATCCTTCTTCTGCCTCTCCTTCTTTGGTGTTGGATGATTCATGTGTCAACACTCGTGATTTATCCCGGAACGTAATGGGTAAGGTTAAAGTATTAAGTTCCATTCCTAACTTACGTACCCTTCTTACCAAGGAAGGGTTTCCGAAGGCTCAATTGGCCTATCTAGGTGGTATGTGGGTGATGATTGAACTGGTTAATGAGTCTACTAAAAACAAATTGTTACAACATATTGGAGTTAAGTCTTTGGTTTCAAGTTCTTCAGCCCACGATTCATGATTTCGTTAGTGAGGAACGTGTTGTTTGGGTAGACATTGAAGGAGTTCCGTTGAACTTGTGGTCTCGTGAAACGTTTATAAATATTGGTAAGAAATGGGGGGAGACCATGGATATTGAAGAGAACCTTGTCTCTTTGTTCGCTCGTAAACGATTGTGCATCAAAACAAAACAGCCGAACAACATTTTGGAGAGTTTTAAAGTTATTTTCCATGGAAAGGTGTACATGGCTCGTGCTAAAGAGATATTTGTTTGGACCCCAAATTTTCTTGATTATAAAGAGCCAGAGTACTTCTCGGACGATGAAGCTTTACATAATGTTAAAAATAATTCTGTTGGGCCTTAACATGGAGATGATGCTTTGGTTGACGACAATGTTGTGGAAGGAGTAATCTTGTGCATAGAGGAGTTGTCTTGGATTATGATCATTGTCCGATATGTGGTACGGTTATTGAGGATATTCTCCACGTTTTGTTAAAGTGTGACATGGCCATGCTTATTTTTCGTAAAATTTGTTGTTGGTGGGATCTAGATTGGCAAGTCTTGTTGTCGTTCGACGATTGATATACTTGGTTTTCGGCTATCCGGTTCTCGTCTAAGATTAAGCTGATGTTGGAAGGAGTCTTTTATGTTGCTTGGTGGCACCTTTGGGCGGGAAAGTTTGAAGCCAAAACAATTAGCAAAAATGAAAGAAAAAAAAAAGAGTCAAACATGGACTTTCTATTTGGTGTCCTCGCCAATTCTTTAGGCGGGAAAGTTGCGAGCCAAATGAAAACATAAAACGCTAATGTTGTGAACAAACATTGTTGCGGGTTAACACCGTTCGATTTATTTACGTTTTTTTTTATATAACACTTGCGGTATAAGTCACTATTTTTTTTTAAATATTTTTATTATTTTTTCTATTTTTGTATTTATTAATTTATTTATTATATATGAAAAGTATTTTGAGAAAAAGAATTGGAAAAGACTATAGAAACTACATGTTGTCCTATAGTATGGTCCTATAAAATTTTCACTGAAAACTCAAAAAAGGCGCCCAAGTGTTTTCGTTTTCCCGCTGGACATATAGAGGTTTTGGTACCAAATTCAAGGCCTCATTTAACACTTCAACACTTATAACACTCTCTCACTAAAACCATCAAATTCCAGATCTCATATTTCTTTACAGTATTTCACTCTCACCAAAACCACTCAATTACTCCCAAAACCATCAAAACCACCGCCACATTCACCATCAAAACCACCACCACATTCACCGCCAACACCCACTACCACTCACCATTCTCCTGCTGCCGTGTCGCCGTTGTTGCCGTCTTCCCGACCGACCACACAAACAATGTAAATGGTTTATGGTTTTGGTTGATTTTTAATTTGGTGTAAAGTTTTATGGTTTTGGTTTATTTTTTAATTTGGGTTTGTGTATTTTTCTGGATAATTTTGTTTGTCTTTAAAGTGGTTTATGTGTTTGTGTAGTACCCACCACTGTCGCCGCCGCTGCTGTCCGACCCACCACCATCACCGCTGCTGTTGTCCGACCCACACTTTTAGTGTTGCCGTAAGTGTTCTCATATTTGGTAAATGTGTAAATGTGTATAATGATTATGATTTGATAAGTGTGCTTGTAACTGTTAGTTGTTTAAAAGAAACTTGTACTCAGTTTTTAGTAAATATAAGAAGCAAAAATACCAGATAGAGTGGGATAATTTCAAAGAAAAGTAAGGAGCAGGATTATGGTGTATGTCATGGTGTTACTATATTTACGTTTATACATTTGTCGTATGCCTATAATTATGTTCATCTGATGTTCCTGATAAAGAGTAAAAAGTAATGTGATTATGGTTTTCAAAAAATTATAATTTGAAGACCATGTTGGTGGTAAGGTTTTGAAAGAAAAATACTTGTTTTTGGTTCATCTGATGTTCGTGTTCTTCGGCCTCGTGTTTTGCATTCTTAGGCCAGTTTTAAGTTGTACATAATAATGATGTAATTTGTGAATGTGGGACTGTTTGTATTGTGTGGTAATAGCATGACAGTTTGCATCAGTTTTAAATGTGTATACTGGTTTATGGTTTTTACTAGTTTCATGATAAATGTTGTTTGTTAATTTATTAAGGGGTGATTGACTAAGCTTATTAATTTTTTCTTGTGCTATTAAGGTCGTCAACACAAAACCTCTCGTCTTTCACCATTTCATTCCCAACTTTTACCACCAAAACCACCAGCACCTCACCCACCACGACACATCACCACCACAACACACCACACGAGCAGGTATGTTGATTGATAAGGATTGGACTAGGGAAGGTTTAAATCGTAATACCAATGAGTTTAAACTTGGTCTTAACGCCTTCATTGAGAGGTGTAAAGAACACCTAAATGGTCGGGGCTTATGTTTTTGCCCATGTCGGACGTGTGATAACATGACTAAGCATACACTCGCTGATATTAAGCGTCACATACATAATAATGGGTTTAGCAAGTATTATGATGTTTGGGAATATCACGGTGAAAGCAAGATTATTGTTCCGCCACCGGTAGTAGATGACACAAATGATATGATCAATGTCCTTCGCGATATTCATAGGCAGAACAATTACATAGACCACAACAATGGGCCAGATATTGCGTCGACAAGTAACGAGCCTCCAGAAGATGTGGGTCCTATAAAAGACAATTTGGAAGCGTTGTTTGAAATGGCCAATGAAGAGCTATTCCCAGGTTGTACTTGGATGTCTTCGCTAGACTTTTTGGCAAAGATGTTGCACCTCAAGGTCTTTCATAAATGGACTGATATTTCATTTAATCAAACAATGGAATTTCTTCTAAAATGTTTCCCAACAGGAGCCAAAATCCCCCAGTCACACTATGAAGCTAAGAAGGCGATGGCAAAAGTCGGGTTAGGGTACGAATCGATACATGCTTGTGTGAATGACTGTTGTTTGTTTTGGGGGAAGAAGAACGAAAATTTGGAAAATTGTCCAATCTGCAAGGCGAGTAGATGGAAAGACAAAGACACAACGGGAAAGAAAGTTCCTAACAAAGTGTTGCGTTACTTTCCTTTGCTTCCTAGGCTAAAGCGTATGTACGGTTCTTTACACACCGCAAAACATATGACATGGCATGCTACTGGACAATGTACTGAAGATGGTAAGATGGGCCACCCGGTTGATGGTAAAACATGGAAAGAATTTGATAAGAAGTATGCAGACTTTGCAGAAGAACCTAGAAACGTTCGACTAGGGTTGGCTGCTGATGGTTTCAATCCGTTTGGCAACTTGAGTCAGTCTTACAGTATGTGGCCGGTCATATTGACAACATATAATACCCCTCCGTGGATATGTATGAAAGAGTCTTCTTTCATGTTGACACTGTTAATTCCTGGCCCTAAATCACCTGGTAAGGACATTGATATTTACTTGCAGCCTTTGGTTAAGGAGTTGAAGAAATTATGGAAGAAGCCAGGAAAAAAGACATTAGACGTTGCTACAAACACTGAGTTCAGAATGAGAGCAATGCTTTTATGGACCATTAATGATTTTCCAGCCCGCAGTAGTTTGTCTGGTTGGAGTGGTCAAGGCTACTTTGCCTGCCCTACATGTAATGATGAGACTCCATCTACTCGTGTAAATGGGAAAACCGCTTATGTGGGTCATAGAAGATTCCTACCCATGGATCATAGATGGAGGTGGAAGAAGACCTTCAATGGTAAGACCGAGGAGAATCCAGCTCCACGAAAACTCGATAGTGCTCAAATCTTACAACAACTTGCTAAAGTGCCATCACATACTCCGGGTAAACATCCGAGTCATGGGGGTGTGAAAAGAAAACGTCCCCTCATAGAAAGGAATTGGAGTAAACGGTCGATTTTCTTCGAGCTTCCGTATTGGTCAAGTCTTGCACTAAAACACAATTTAGATGTCATGCATATCGAAAAAAATGTATGCGAGAGTTTGCTTGGTACATTGTTAATGAATGACAAGTCCAAAGACACTAACAAGGCAAGACAAGACTTACAAGACTTGAAGATTCGAAAGGAGTTGTGGCTCACAAATAAAGGCAACGGGAAGTTCTTAAAGCCTCACCCCATGTACTCTTTCACACCTGAAAAGAGAAGAAAGTTTTGTGAATTCGTTAAAGGAGTTAAACTACCTGATGGATTCGGATCAAACTTCAAGTCAAAAGTAACCGACAATGATAACAACATAACAGGCATGAAGTCTCATGACTGTCATATAATGATTCAGCGGTTGCTTCCCGTTGGAGCTCAAGCGTACTTGGACCCGAGTATTGCAACACCAATAATTGAGCTTTGCTCGTTCTTTAAGCAGATTTGTGCTCGAAGTTTAATGGAGTCAGACTTGTTGAAAGCCCAAGAACAATTGATCCGTGTATTGTGCAATTTCGAGCAAATATATCCTCCGGCCTTTTTTGACATAATGATTCATTTGGTCATGCATTTACCTGAAGAGGCCATTCAAGGTGGCCCCGTATACATGAGGTGGATGTATCCATTTGAAAGATATATGAAAAAGTTAAAAAAAAACTATGTTCGCAATAAAGCTAAGCCCGAAGGGTCCATAGCGGAGGGGTATGTTGCGGAGGAAGCGTTAACTTTCTGCTCACATTATCTTAAGGGTGTTCAAACAAGATTTAATCGTCCAGACAGAAATGATGATGGTCCTCCTCCAACATGCGAGATGCATGTATTCCGATCAATTTGTGAGCCAAAAAGTGCGGGTGTTGAAAAAAAGCTGGATAAAGAAGTTAGAAAGGAACTAGAATGGTATGTCCTCGACAACAGTCATGAAATCGACAAATACAAGACGTACGTGCTTTTCATATCAACATTCTTGTACGTTAGTTATATCTTTGATGAGTATACTAACATCATGTACATTTACAGAGAATGTCGTATTGCCATGTCCGAGAATGATTTACCAACAAAATTTTCTCCCTGGTTTTGCGACAAGGTAAACTCGATGTATATGATTTACCAACAAAATTTTCTCCTACGCATGCTTTACTAATGCGTTATCTATTTTTGTCTTTGGCATAGATCTCTACTCTCCGTTCAGAAAAGCCATCTGAGTGTAGTCTAGAACTCCTCGCTTTGGCACGTGGACCGTCAATTTATGCAACTTATTACACCTCTTGTATAGTTAACGGTGTGAAGTTTGTGGTTCACAGCCGCGACGAACGCCTAACAACACAATGCAGTGGTGTTTCAACGCCTGGTGCGGATGATGAAACCATGTATTATGGTGTGTTGGAAGAAATTTTGGAGCTTCAATATCTAACCTCTCACACAGTTGTATTGTTCCGATGCAAATGGTTTAAGACCAATAACACTCGCAGTACCCAACTTTGTGTTACTAAAAATAATATAACCAGTATATCTACAAGAGATGATTGGTGGAGGAATCAACAGTACATTCTTGCAACACAAGCAAGACAAGTATTTTACCTTGAAGACCCTTCTAGATCACATCATTGGAGGGTCGTCCAAGATGTCAACCATCGAAAGATTTGGGATAAGGACATCATCGTGGATGCAGATGTTATTCATGACAGCATGTCATCTGATCTTGCATTGACAGCTAATTTGGAAGATTTGGATTATAGGAGCTTGAGTGGAGTTGGTCCATCAACGGAAGTTCAATATCAGCCTACTCGTTCTCTCATCGACGATGATGATTTTATTGATGAAAATGAGAATCATGTTCCTCATGATTTTAGTAGTGATTCTGATAGTGCTCCTGATAGTGATTCAGATTGATATGAAATAATAATTTGTAAAGACAGTAATATGAATGAAATTGTTATCGCGTTGTTTTTACAAATATGTTTAGTGTTTCGAATTGCTTATTTAATTTGTTCAAGTACTTGTACTTTTATATTTGTGAACTTCAATTTATTTTTAATTGTTATTAATTTATTTCTACAGATGGCAATGGTTCAAGGGCGAGGGCATGGCGGGGACAATGGTCCCCCTGATGATGATCGTCCGTGGCAGCCTCCCCCCTACCACATAAGTAAGTTAAAATATTTAATTTGAATTTCATTACTTATAATTTGACTTTATTCATTTGAATACGTTTACTTTGTATTTTTTATTTGTTCATTTAAATTTGAATTTGCAGATGAAAAGGCCCGGAAGAGGGCCAGGGATGGTGAGCTGAAAAAGAAATTCAAGGATGGTGGAAAAAAGAAGCTGTCAATCAAATTTGATGTTGTCGATCAAAACACTGTTAAACCTGTGGGCAAAAATAACCGCCATTTCACGGGCTTAATCGGCAACGAAATCGAAAGAGGAATTCCTTTTTGTTTTGAATCATGGGAAGATGTACCAGATAAGTACAAGACAACCCTATGGCCTACACTCAAGGTCGAGCTTTACACTTAAATCTACTATTTTAACTTTGTAAACAATATTCATTACATAACTATTTTATTTGAATTGCAGCACTACTTTGATATGGAAGAGCATCTTACGGGGCCCCATGCTAAAGAGATCGAGGCAGGGATTAAAGCTTCGTTCCAAGCACGATACAAAGGCAGGAAGCACAACTTCCATGAACGTGAGTTTGTAGGACGTGATGGGTACAAACAGCCAATCAAAATCAGGAACTTTCCTCCAGAAAACATGAAATTAGATGACTGGCACAAATACTGTGATATGGTGACATCGGAGAAATGGCTTAAGCGTTCTAATTCAAACAAGACGAACAGGGCAAAACAGGTTTACTCATCGAATCATGGGACGAAATCTTATGCTCAGAGCAGATTTGAGGAGGTAATCTGATTAATTTTTTGTTTGAATGTTATTATATATTCAGTTAATTTTTTTTTTTCATTAAATTTGTTTTTCATTAAATGTTATTATGTACTCATTAAATGTGTTTTTCAGTATGATGAGGCCACTGATACATATCCTGATCTGGTTGAGCAATTCAAGAAAAAGCATACAAAGGGGGGAAAGTGGAACAGTCCGGTTGCTGAAGAGCAATATGTAAGTAATTCTTTCTAAGAACCAAAAACACATTTCACCTGTTTGTTGTTTATATTACATTTTAGGCTTAATATTTGGTTGAAAACTTGAAAAATCTTGTCATCTTTTTTGTTAGTTTAACTTTCTATTTGGACTAAAAAGTCTTGCTAGCTTTCATACTTCTTTTTCATGCTTACTGTTACCGAAGTCTGCATACTGATCTATTTGGTTGAGATGTGAACCAGTGAATTTCTTTATTTGTACATACTGCTCTACTTTTTCATGCTTACTTGAATGCATTTTATAATGATGAAATGGTGATCTATTTTTTATACATACCGATCTTATATCAGTTAGCATGTTATAATGGTGAAATGGTGAATTGGTGAAATGCTTACTGAAATAGTGAAATACATACTGATCTTAGATCAGTTAGCATGTTATAGTAGTAGTAGACAAAAGTAGTGAAAACTAGAATATTCACTTATCTATAGGGTCGGGTTGCAGGTTAGGCATGTACTAATAAATAAGTTTGTAGTTAATATTACACACGTTTCACCCATGTTAGCCCAAAATGTACGAATAAGTAGCTTTGTCGTTTATGTGAGTCATTACACCCATTTTAGCCCAAACATTTACACGTTTAGGCTAGAACGGGTGAAATGGGTCAAAACGGGTGAAATATGTGTAATATAAATGACAAAGTTACTTATTTGTACACGTTTGGGTTAAAATGGGTCAACTAAGTCGTTTTTTATTTCTATGAAATTAATGAACTTGTTTTGTGACTTTACAGAACGATATGATTGCGACTAGGGAGGCGCAAGAGGGCCAAGAAGGGCCCTGCTTGACTGACAAAGAGATAGTGACCCGGGTCTTGGGAGAGAGCCGGAGCTTTCTTCCGGGACGGGGAAGGAAGCTGCCTCGTAGGTCATCATCTGGGTGCAGCTCATCTTCTGTTCATTCACACGCCTCTGGACCACCAGTCTCTCGAGAGGCGTGGGCTAGAGCATTTGCGGCGAGTCAAGATCAGTTATCCGGTCTCTACCAACAGTTGATCGCTGCAAAAATCCCGGTGACCCAGCCAGCCCCACTCGATCCACATCAGTTTGAAGTTGATGAAGTTGTTGATGACCGTGAAGATGCCCCCGAAAATGAGTAGCTTGGCAGGGATGTACTTGTGATTTCTGGTTTGTTAGACACTCTGCTTTTGAACATCTTATGTTTTATGTCGTTGAACATATTAAGTTATTGTTAGACACTCTGCTTTTGAACATCTATGCTTGTAATGAACCCGGATTTGCTTGTTGAACACTTGTAGTGAATGGGATTTGTATGTTTAAATTATCGTTTGCGTTGAATTGGTTTGTGTTGAGTCTGGAAAAACTGGAAATCTAGAAAAACAGGTTGCGGAAATGGGTCTGAAAGACCTGGGAAATTATGCAAAAGCAGCCTGTTGTGGAAACAGGTGCAGTCACTTTTAGGGACTACATGTAGTACAACACCCTTTGGTCAAAGACACCTATAGCGACTACCCGTGGTTGCTATAGGTCATGATCTAGTCGCTATAGGTAAATCTTTAGTGACTACTTGTGGTTGCTAAAGATGAGGCGTCATATATTTTGATCAAATAGTCACCGTACTATTAGGGACCACTTGTAGTCACTAAACGTAGTGCCCCTAAAATTAGTCATTGGTCAAAAAGTCAACAAGTCAAAAAGTCAAAAAGTCAAGTCAACTAAAGTAGTCGCTATAAGTGATAGAATGTGGTCCCTAAAAGATGTAGCCACCGAGTAAAACCGACCATTGATACAAGGACTACGCGTAGTCCCTAAAGCTTCTAGCGACTACATTCTGGACTTATAGGGACGACAAATGTAGTCCCTATAACCACTTTCTGGTGTAGTGTCGGCGAAGATTTATTAAACAACAAGATAATTAAAGAACTTGATATAACGCATCATTTTTTTTTTTTTTTTAAAGGTCAAACTACCCGGTAAATATATTACTCCAAAAAGCATTTAAGTACAACGGATATGGGTGAATTCCATATCTCAGCTCGTTACATAGGCGAAAAGCTTACATAACAAGATACTTCCTATTTTCTAAACAAGAAAACAAAACCACTAACCACATGATAACAAAAGACTCTGACAAAATTATAAACTACTTCCTACGACCTTGGAGATTAAAGCCATAAATGGCATTAAGAGCATCCAAATTCCCTGGAAGATCATAAATTTGCTTCGAATAATCATCATAGTCATCAAACTCATCTTCACGCTCATGACCACCACCAAAAAGATTTGCTGATTCGTCGAACGTGTTAAGAACCTCATCATCATCACTATCAAAAACCACAACCTCACTCACCTTTGAAAATGGGTTAGCCCTCTTAGTGAAAGAGGTAGACGGAATAAGATGACCATCATCATTCACAAGAGTAGCTTTCCTATCAATAAGTAGCTTTTCAAGCTTACCAATTTTCTCAACTATAGGAGTAGAACCAACTTCCTTTGTTCCCATTGAATCACTCACAAGCGGTTCTTGTGATGTAGTACCAGTCTTAAACGACTCATCCTCATTAACTTCCATTGTACGACCAGCATCCACATCCTTGTTGGTGTCATTAGTAGGAATACCAAAACTATCCATATCATCCATATTAAGTGCATCAAACTGATTGGATGTATTGATCTTCATTCCACTTATACTAGCCACATCAAAAGCATTCTTCTTAGTGATAGCAACCTTTTTCGTTCCACTTGAACTAGCCATACCAGAAATATTATTCTTATTGCCATCCACTTTCTTAGGTTCCGGAGAGGTCTTTTTGGGTCGATACTGAAACTACTTGTCCACAACTGGTTTAGTAAACCCTCCTTGACCCGGAAGTGTTTGAGCACCTTGCTTTCCTTTCTTCTTGTTATTGACAGTCCTGAAACCATCATTAACAGGCATATTAGGCTGAAGAGAAGGCACAACAACTTGAGGACAATCAATAAGAGTATGACCAAAAACCTTACACTTATCACACCGTGGTGGTTTCCACTCATATTCAACCCGAATCTTCTCAATAGTCGACCCCGTACCATCAAGTAAAGGTATCTCAACAGTGAGGCTATCCCGAAGCACCTCATCCGACTTCACTTCAATCAGGCATCTAGCAAAACTACTACGGCCCCACGAATCCTTACACATTTGGCTGGTAAAAGCATTTAACCTTTTGGTAAACGCATCATTTTTCTTGTTATCGAGACACTGTGATTTACCTTTCCATTTTAGTCGTCGTGAGACACTGAGACCGGTTAGTGAAGATGGCCAATATGTCGTTTAATCCTTCATTAACAAATTATCTTGGACTATACAACGAGGAAAGTCTTGCAAATTTTTTCGTAAGAACATATATAAAACTAACGTTATAACATTAGAGTCAAGTTACTAACGGTTTTTCAAGTTATATTTTGAAGCATACTAATATAGTTTAGGTATCATAAATGCCATTCATCATGTATCATATGAATAATCTTGAAATTTTATACTATGTATTTTTCTAATAAATACTCATACTTCTAGATTTGCAATACGCAATTCTTTGACTCATTCCAGTATATTATTTTTGGTATATTAAAATAAAACTATAAAAAAAATGATGGTAAACGAATTAATCATTTTCTTGATTAGCCACCTTAGCACTATCGCTTTCCAAATTACTGCCACCAACTAACCACACATTATAAGATCGTATCATATGGCAATCAATCATGCACGTCTTACTCAAAATATATTTCACCAATACTTTTTTGAGTATCTGTTAGGGTAGGAAAATATTTATTGCATAAACAAAGTGTCCACTTGATCAAATTACGTAGTCATAAATATTGTATATGCAACTACAATACAACCTAGTGTTAAAATAATACAATTGTGTTCACACAAGTCGATCGGACAACAATACAACCAGATCATATCGTTGACCAACTATTATCGTTCTAAAAAAATCAATACTGAGATATATAATCACTCACTACGTATACTATACATATATCAAAGATGTATGTCGTAAAATATGTAATCAAGACCCGTAAACCCGTGAACTTGTCTCCTTGAGAAACTTCTGTGACAATTTATCGGTAAATATTGTTGAGATCATCACCAACAAAAAAGTACACAACGACATAACCAATTACAATGTAAATGATAAACAAACATGACACAACGATAGTTAACGTGGCTCGGCTGCGCTTCTAATGTCAACTCCACCAAGAAATTCACTATAAATAGTTGGGATTGCGAAAACAAACACCACACTCAAGACTCTTGAATACCCTGACCATACAAGCCTCCCCGTTTCTCTCCTCCTTCAAGTTGTATTATACGTTCTCAACAAGCCTCGCTCTCATACTACTTGTTAAGATCGTACATCCAAAAAAATCACGCAACGATCTAGCAAATGATAATATAAAACGAAAAAACACAACACAATAATTAATGTAGCTAGCTAGGCTCCTCAAGGCAACTCTGCCAACAACTTCACTACAAATAATCGGAATTACAAGAATAGATGTTACACTCAAAACTACTGAACGAGTTTGATATATAGTGAACTTTGAGTAGCTCGGCTACTCAAGGCAACTTGGTTACTATTAGATGGCATATTCTCAATTTAGTAAGAATAAAAGAAATGATTAAAGTTGCAACTATTCAAAATTGGTAACCAGTGTGTAACCTTCGAGAAAAAGATTAGAAATTCATAATTAAAAAGATGTTTTTGATCACTTACCAGGGAGGCAGGGACGGAAATACGTTGAGTATCGGGAGGTCACAGGAAACCTCATAAACTTTTATGACGTATTGTTAATATGTGTAAAAAGAACATTAATTTTTCTTAAATGCACCCGGTTCAAATTTGTGTTTCTAGTCTTATTTTGTTTTCCTGAAATGCACATGACAATATGTTTTGCTTCGATCCCTGTACTGATACACAGGTACATCCATATGTGCTTTACTTTATTTCTAATACGTAAAACTTAAACAATTACAATGATGAGAAGTAAAGAACTCGCAAGATCACACAAATTGGCCTTCGTGGATAGGAGTTTTGGTAATTTAGAAAGTGATGATGATGATGATGATGATGATGATGATGAAGTATTTGAAGTTGATAATACATGAAGAATGATGGTTCCACAAGTGGTGGTGGAGCTAGAAAGAAGAGCTTTATGGAAGGATGATACTTATGATCAAATTAAGCCCGTATATTGATAAAGATCTTGATGATTGTGGTTTGACTGGTACTTAATGGGAGTATGCTAATGCGTATGACATTCATCTTCATGGTCAAATTAGATAGGTTCCTTCCTTGGAATGCATAAGTAGTATGGCATGTCATTCTTATGCTAGTTTAGGTCTTATTCTCTGTAGGTGTGTTTGTTTAGCCTTCTTAGGCTGAGTTGTGGGGCTCACCATCAACCGTTGTACTTAACTGTTTTTTTTAGTAATATATTTTACCCGGGGAATCCTTTACCCTAAAAAAATAGTTTAATCACGTATTCATCGCTGTTGTATCTCACGGGTACTATACTAGTATTATATTACGCACAATCTATCTTCTTTTGTTTTGTTTTTCCAGAAGAAGTGAATAGGCAAGTATTTGAGGAGGGAAAAGGGGTGACATAGGAAACTTATAGGAGTATCTAAGCAAAGAGGTAGTTAAGAACTTACTCCGACAAGCAACCAACTAAACATATCATAATGCATTCAAACTTGCTTTGAAATTGGCCATTTGTGACTTAACTATTTTGACTTTTGAATATCATACATATTTATGGATATCAAATCTTTAAACTTCTTCTAAATCTCACTCAAAAGAAGCTATTGGGACAAGTGTAACTTCCACTCTTTTGCCTACATCATTTTACAATAGCATTATATTGTAATTAACAACAAAAGTAGATAACAACTTGGAGTTGTCCCTTTAAAATAGGCATTCAATTCTTATGATTGAATTAGTGTCGATATTGGTTTTCTTTAATGCTGTTTGCAACCGAGTCTTTAAATAGAAAATCTAACCATGACCCGGATTTATATATTTGGTGCTATGATAAATTAAAAGACAAATACGTCAGAAAATAAAGGAAACAAAATATCAAAAAATGAAAAGCGAGTACAGGACTTCTCTAGTTATTTAATCTCCTAAAGATAAAAATAAAGAGATTTGCACATATCACTTACTAAGTTACAATTTTGATTCTTAAGCAACATTTACAAGCTCAAATTAATGCATACTAAAACATGTAATACATAGTACAAGTTTGTAAATAGAAAATGGTGCATGGAAATTAGGGGTATATGGAAATAACCACTTGAAGATAAATCAATCTAGCATAGTAAAGGTGGAAATTACCATATCTAGTACCCACATGAAGCTCCCATATTTACTATTTACAATAACCTTTTTCTTTAAAAGGTTAGAAGAACATACATTTCTTCAACTTATATATATGGAAATTAAGGTTATAAGTAGGGGTGAAAATAAGCTGAGTCGAGCCTTTCAGAGCTCGAGCTTTGCTAGTTTCGAGCCTTATTGTTTAAGCTCGAGCTCACCTCGTGGTATGTTATACAGGCTCGGGATCAGCTTGTTTACGATTTGGCAATAAAAATTTAAAGCTTGGCTCAATCTCGGTTCGTAATATATGTGTTTGAGCTCGTTAATAACCTTATTATTGAGTTGTTTATATTTCGCTTATAATACAAATGCATAACGTTTTATAGATGTTTAATACTTAAAAGATACTAGTGGCGTCTAGACTCGTTTAGGCTCGCGAGCCCAATTGAGCTTTGTATGTAAAGCTCTGGCTCGAGCTCAATTAATAAATGAGATTCAATTTAGGCTCGAGCCCAGACTCGAGCTTGTTTAGGCTTAGCTTGTTTGAGCTTTTTACTTATCTGATTCCGAACTTTCACGAACTGCTCGGCTCATTTTCACCCTAGTTATAAGTGTAATGAGTTTAATTGCTTACAATAACATCTATATATGATGCGTGTCCTAATTAAGTAAATATTTTAGAAAAAAATTTAACTAATCATTTGAGTTTAAGTGAACAATAGTCAATCGCTTGTTGGAAAAGGTATCATATTCTCTAACAACTCCTTGATTACAACTTTTACTAACGCCTTCTATAACGACAAGATATACATATGTTGTGTGTTGTATGTTGTATGGTGTTTGATTTAACTTATTAATTAAACTAAATATTTCTGTCCTATTCTTTGTTCTTTTTATGTGAGAAAATGATTGTAGATTACTTTACTATGATAACCAATAATATAAAAGAGTGTTATTGATGTTTCCTATTAGTAACTAAGTGATCAAGTGAGAAAAAGTCAAGTTTCGATCGTCACAGATAATAAATAAAGAGTAAATGCAAACACTCGTTTGGCTAAATTGCAAGTACAGTCGGTAAGAACATATGAAACTTATATTTGAAAATGGGCTTTTGCTTTATATTTGAAAAATAAAGAATAAAAACTCATTTCTAACCATCCTTCGTATTTGAAGAAGTTTTTGAAAAGTTGATTCATATCTCTCATATTTGAAAGATCAGTATACACCCTTCAAATTTATAATAATGTATTACATACTTAACGTAATATGAACAAATTAAATTATTTGGCAAAACTAAATCATTGTAGGATTATTTTTTTTATTTTTTTTTAAACGGCAAGTTAATACAATATTATCGGTTAGCGAACCAAAGCCCAACATAGATTCTTACCTAGAAAGGAAAACCGGTGATGCTCGTATTTAAGACCTCATGGAAACAACCTACCCCAAAGCTCTTTAAGAGATCTCAGGTGGCCAACTGAGCTAAGCCTATTGTAGTAGATAAAGGTTTTGAAGTATAAGTTTCGAGTATGTGATTGGAAATGATAATTTTTTAGATGATGAATCTAAGTGAAACTCTTCAAATTTGAAGAATTTTTTGAAGATGTGGTCGGAGATGGCCTAAAGTTCCCCGCAGGAATACGTCTTCACTTTCAAAGTTGTAGTAACCATGTCTAAAATTCAGCCGAACCATTAGACGGTTTTTGCAATTTACTCTAATATAAATATATGGTAATTCAGCCGAACCAACTGAGTTAATAGTTCTTCATTTTTAATCATTGCCTTACAAAGTCGCATGCAATGAAGTCATTTATCGTGTTACTCGTTGTGTCCCAATCTGGCAGATAGATATTTTGAGCTAGAAATATCTGTTCCAGTGACAATTGCTGAGCTATATATTTATTACGTGTCATGGCTAGGGGTGTTCATCAAATTTGGACAAAGCCTTAGGCAATCGCACCTTGGAGCCACGTTTGTAAGAATGAAATTTACATAACTGATGGAATCGGCCATGCACGCTATGCAGCGGGTCATAGCGACAATGCCATGTTTGACAATGGTGATGATTAGTAAGAATTCGTTCAATTTAACATGCATGTTGAAACATAATTTGGAGCAAAAAGAAACAAGATAACCGAAGGAAAATTTTTGAAACATTGAGAGTGTACATCACAATTTTCACCTCTTCAAATTACAAGTGATCACACAAATGAGTTCTATATGAAAAAAATGAATTTGTTTAAGGAGTATCATTGATCAAATTAAATACATTAAGTATTATTTAGGGTGCGTTTGGTATGCTATCCGGAATCACTAAAAGTATGGTTTTGATTAGAAAGGTGTATGAGATTGTGGTTATCAATTCCATTATTGTTGTTTGGTATAAAACTTTAGGTATTGGTATCACATTTAGTAGGGTTCATTCAATCGCTCCAATTACATTATTTTTGTGGTGGAAATAATAAGATATTCGAAACCCACATAAATGGTTAACCCCCCCCCCCCCCCCCCCCCCCCCCCCCGTTGGTTTGCATCTATGATTATCAGAATAATACTTTAGCAATAAATCTCCAGCCAAACATTTGGAATGACTATGAATGTTATTGTTTGATTCCTATACCCTTCAAACAAACGCCTCCTTAAATTATAAAATGGTTTCCTGCCATTAATCCTCTTTGTTTTAAAGTTGATGAGTTACAAAATGTATTAATATTTGGCTTACAAGTGTTGTACGATTAACATACATAGTAGTACTAGTTAATTTACATATTAATGTTTGTCTTGTGATTGTTGTAAAGGTAGCATCAATTGTTGTACTTCTTAAAATTCTGAGACAATTTTATGCATGCATTATATAGGAGTAAGATAAGACAAGAAAAGAAGGGTTGTAACCAAGCTCAAGCTTGAACGGCTCGAGTAATATTCGAATAATGCTCAAGCTCGGCTCGAAAATCACAAGATAGGTTCGAGCTTGGCTGGATGGCTCAACGAGCTTTAATCATCCAAGCTTGAGCTCGGCTCGAGTAATATTCGAATAATGCTCAAGCTCGGCTCGAAAAGCTCGAATTTATACATAAATATTGTACTCGATAACCAAATTCATCAATAAATACGTGATGAACTCAAGAGCAAAGAACTTATATAAAATATTGGAGCATTAGCATTTAGGTTGTTTATATGAATATGTATAATAAAAATATTTATGTACATAAAGGCTCAAAAAGATCGAGCTCGAGCTACTGAAAGCTCGAACTCGGCTCATCATGTGTTTCAAGTAAGGTTATTGGGCTCGGGCTCAACCTCGAGCTCAATAAAAGCTCGACTCGATCGAGTCAAGCTTAAGCTCAAGCTCGAATTGCTTGATAAAATCTTGCTTTAAGACACCGTAAAATAATATTACACGTTTATTACATGTTGATTGTAAAAGTGACCAGTAAAGCCCGCCAAAGAGTTGGTCACTTTTTTTTCATACCAAAAGAATAGTCGAATACTATTTCTTAGTCTTAAAGACTAGAATTTGAAGGACCAACATGTATGCAATTTTGGGCTTATCCATAGGCCCAAATATAACTACTAATTCTATTATTTGGGCTTGTTCACTTGTAGTTTGCACTTTGTAACTTTGTAGGCCACTACTACATTACAACAGATTTTTGGAAGAGTGAAAATTTGGTCTCCCACTCTCTTGGTTTATTTTATCAATAATGATTGTATAAAGTTTCTTGCTCGGATGAGGTCTTTCATGTTCAAAATATTAAGGAAGAGCATTTTTTTATTTTAGATGTACGCAACTTAAACGAGGTATCTCTATAACTTTCCACCATTTTTCCATGCCATGTCCAAAGTGAAGTTATAATTTATAAAGGTGTGGTTAACAAAACACATAAGATTTCATGTATGTGTTACAACTATTATATAAATATTTTAGGTGTCATAAATGATTGCTTACCTCTTCCAAACGGACATGAACTGAGATACGTACAAACACAAAACGACTCATGTCGATTAGTCGATACCTAAGTTTAAGGAAATATCCAAATGATCGACATGGACTCCTTTTGAAATAAGGATCATGATGTTACAAACTTTACAATCTCTGAAATACGAGATAATTGCTTTAATTAATAATGATTTCTTTCTGTTCAAAAAATAAAATAAATAAAGATTTCTTTCTTTAATGCCATAAATACTCAAAATGACCCACGCTTTAAAATTGATGTTTGGTGAAAAAAAACAAAGCACCTACATGACCAAATTTTAATATTAATTAATCATATTTTTAGTCTTCAAAAGGATAATATCATTTATTACATATTTTATATAGCATGTCCTTTAAGTTAACATCACGAATACTAAATGTTGTACCTTTTAAAAAAGTTGGTTTCAAAATATTGCTTCAACAAAAGAAAAGGAATTCGTTTTTATTTTTAAAAATAGGTCCAGTCAAAGGCGGAGCTAAAAAACTACAAACGATGAGGTAAATTTTGATAATTTTTAAAAACTACACTGCAAATTTGTTTATTGAGGAAGGCAAATTACAAAAATAGTTACTCCCTCCGTCCTAAAATTATTGTCCCCTATTGACTTTTTCGGTCTTTACTTTTCAACTTTAACCTTAAGTATTTTTGTTTGTATTACATAATACTTGATACAAAATATATGTACGGATTGAGTTTTAAATGTATTTTCATTTGGTATAATTTTTATCAAAAATTGTATAACACAAACAAAAATATTTATAGTCAAAGATGAGAAAGAAAGACCGAAAAAATCAATAGGGGACAATAATTTTGGGACGGAGGTAGTATATATTTTTAAAATTTTACATAACATTTTTTTCGTTAGAGAAGGCACATACCCACCCTGCCCTCCTCCTATTTCCGCCTCTGAGGTGTCGAGTGACCTATTAAAAAGATGATACCATACTCATCAAAGTGAGGTACATCTCATGAGTTATTGAAATTTCGGTTTCAAATTAATTTGTTTTGTCATTTAGTTGGTACAAAAGCTGCAATACAACAAAATGAGAGAACATGTATTTTCATGTATAGTTATTGGATTCCTTTGAAAATGTATAAAAGATGTCACTATTTAAAAGACCATTATCTCATATGCTGAAAGCGAATTGAATAGTAAAACCATGTGATCATATTCATTACCAAAACATCAAAAAATGACTTTACTTAGTCAAACATGTGGAATGCTTTTCAAATTATTAAGTTGTGTTTAGGTTATGTGTTTCTTTAACTTGTGTGATAATGGATATGATTAGAAGTGTCTAATGAGCCTTTTTGTTTCTGCATATAAATTTGTTTCTATATAAACTACATGTAAACTTGATAAACATCAAACGCTAAGGGTCCGTTTGATTCGCAAATTGTTTTTGATGAAATTATAATCGGTCTATAGAATTAGAATGTTTGAATTCGGGTTAGTCTGGTTCGGATCAATTCATGTCGGGTTTATTTGGGTTCAGGTCTACCCGAACATGACTAATATAGTAACAAAATTGCCAATTTATACTAGTTTAAATAGATAATTCTTATAAAAACCTTTAAAAAATAAAAATAAGAAACCTTTATTCGGGTCAATCGGGACGATCCGAACCCGAGTTAGCGAAGCATTTTCAACCCGATATCCAACCCTATTTAGTATTCGGGTACTCGGTTGACCCGAATAAAATTATTAAGCCAAGTAATCCGATCATGCACGAGCCCATGCAAACTGGTTAAAGCCAGTAGATAGCCTGGTTTATATAAGCCTTAATCGGGTTCAGATCCGAGTCAAGTTCAGGGTCGGGGTAATTTTTTGACAACCTTACTTTTAATCATGTGATATATGGTAATTGGAGTCCGTTTAATAGTTTTAATCACGTGACAACACGACACAAGTTTATAAAAAAAAATAAAAAAAAAAATAAAAAAAAATAAAAAAAAAAAAAAAAACTCAAAATTCACTTAATATTAGGTTATATTCATTGATTCGTCAAAGTACTATTATTTCATGTTTCTCGCATGTGTATGAGATTTTTTTTCTTTATTTACGATAATTTATGTGCCTCGGTGTTTTTCCACTAATTAATTTCTCGCACAGTGGAAGATTTGATCATTATACATAAGAAAGTTGTGCATTCATGTTCATATATTAAAAAAAGCTCTCATCATAGTTGTCAAAATCGTGCCTAAGTCGCGCAACGCTCTAGCCTTTGGGTTTTTTTTAGATCGAGACTCACGATATGCATGAATCTCACAAAAAGCACACGCTTTGGGGGCTTTTGCGCCTTGGGGCTTTTTGCGCCTTGGAGATGTAACAATTTTTTTTCTTTTTTTTTTTCTTTTTTTTTTTAATACTAGTATTAAGATAAGATACATGGGCCTTTTAAGTTATAGGGTGAGTATTTGTATGATTTGTAAATTTAAATTAATTTTATGTTTATTTTATTGATTGGAATTTTTTTTAAGAAGTTACTTTGTTTTATTAAGTATTTTCTTTTCGACATATTATCATGAAAATATGGCATTGTGCCTTAAATATTAATATGTTGTTTGCTTGATATTTTGGGTTAAATTGTGAGCTTTCTTAGATGTAAACTACAAGTGTAGGACACAAGCATATTTAGTCTGATATGGATTTTAATCTCTATATAGGTCATCAAGCCAAAGAGTTGATCCGTTTTAAAAGTGACAACTGATCCATTTTAATATTTATAATGGCAATATGTGTCATGCATTAAGTATTTTAACTTAATTTTGTGTTATTTAAGCTAAATAAATGGTCATATATGTTATAAAAAAAACTTAATGTTTTTAGTGCGCCTTGCATTCTTGAAGTACACACCTTGAAATGCGCCTCGACTCGAGGCTCGTTGCCCCCCTTTGAGCCTTGAGCCTTTCAGAACACTGGCTCTCACTGGTACGTAATAATTGATTCTCGCGATTTATTTTATTATTATTATTATTATTATTATTATTATTATTATTTTATTTTATTTTATTTTTGTAAAGGGTTTACACCCAGTGAAAATATAAATGAATGAAAAAGTTTATGTTACAATGGAAGGGGGTCATGAGCCACCTTATAAAATCTAAACACAAGAACCTATATGCTTAGAGTGGCTCTAAACATAACAACAACACTGGACTATCACAACTAGCTAAAGGACATATCAAAGTTAAAACTAAGAAACTAGGCAGTAGAAACGAAGCATCCGACACCATCCATTAGAAGACTAGTTAGCCTCCAAGTTCTTCTCATTTGATCAACTATTGGTTTTCTCTTGAAAGGGATTGACGCTAGTTTAAGACGAACCATATCAAAGATGATCTTCGCCACTTGATCTCGGGTTCTAATTCCGTTACCATGAATCCTACGATTGCGTTCCTACCACACAAAATACGTCGAACCAGCTAAGATTAAGCGGCTAACAAATAGTCACATTGTTTTGTTTAGCAGTAGGAAGAAGCCATCCCATAATATCACTCCATCTCGAAGAGGAGAAACCAATATTAGCCATTCTTAACACTTTATTCCAAATGAGCGAAGTGAAGAAGCATTCAAAGAATAAGTGATCGTGAGAATCAGGTTGAGTCTTACACAACGGACACCGAAGCAAGTTTAAGTCGATAGAGTTACCAACATCCCATTGCCTCATTCTATCTTGTGTAAGTAATCGACGCTTCATAACGAGCCAAAGATGAATTGTGTGTCTTGGAATAATAACCTTCGACCAGACAATGTGGAACCATTTAACGTCAATACCATGTTGTCGAACACATTGCCATGCATGGTTAACCAAGTACATAGTGAAAGATCCGTCATGCATTCTTCAAAAAAATGCGTCAATCTGATTAACATCAAGGTGAGGAAGAGTGATGTTAGAGAGCACAACAACAACATGATTCCATGAAGAAAGCCACATCCATGACCCATGTAACACTATATCCTTCACCAGTGTTGCAAAAATCGGCCTACAAGGCCGATTAATCGGCGATTACAAGCTGAACGGCCTTGGACCTTAGAGCGAATTACAAGGTAATCGGCCGATTAATCAGCCTTGAACCTTGGAATCGGCGATTAATCGGCCAAAAATCGCTACACGGCCCTCGACCGCCTCGAGACCGATTCACGATTTTTGCAACATTGTCCTTCACGTATTCTTTTCTCGTGTAACCGCATTGAATAATAAACGATTAGGCAGATGAGTGCTAAGAGGACAATTAATGTCGCATGTATCAAACCAGGCTGACGCCTTAGCACCATTGCCTAATTTCACCCATATATGAGGGCGGATAAGATCACGAATTTGCAATAATTTATCGGTACTTTTTTCAAATCTCTCACGCATCTCAGGCGGAAAAACTCAGCAGTATACGTGAAATGTGAGTATTTTGACAAATCCATAAAATAATTAATTTGTAAATTGATTAGATTATTTTACCCAATTTTCTTTATTTTGACTGATAAAATCATAATAGCAAATCTAATTGTTTTCCGGAAAAGAAAAAAAAAAAAAAAAATGCCTTGCTTTTTGCAAAAAATTTACGTAGTATTATTTAATTGAGTCTTTTTTTTTTTATTCATATCATAGGATATTAACATTGAATTCCTATTAAATGCATCAAACCTTGAGAAAAAAAGCCATTATTTGTGACCACATACGAATACCCCTGCCATATTTACAAGCGACTTTTTTGGTTTGTGCCTTTAAAACATTAATTTTCCTACGTATTTCCTGAAACCTATACGGCTATACTTCAAATGTAAAAAAGTATTAAATACCATTATACTCCTTCATCTGAAATTAATAATTCATATTTCTTTCTTAGATGTTTAAATTTAAATGTCTTTACTAAAAACCAGACATAAAAGTTTGATCGAATTTAACATATTATTTTTGCTTGAAATTATCATTAAAACGTTAAAGAAGTCATTAATTAATTGGGCTATAGCAATGAGCTTTTCACAATGTACTGATTTGGTACGTAAACTCTAAAAACGTTGTGTAAATGTAACGAACTTTCGTAAAATGATCATACCAGAAAGCAATGGTGAAATTGTTTAGGGGCAGGGGAGGGTCCCGGCCTCCCCAAAAGTTGTGACAACTAGTGTAAATATTATAGATTTTAAAAGTAATTTAATTGATAATACAACAAATCTCCAATTCGGCCCCTCCAAAATAAATTCAACCCCCACAAAATAAATGTTTGACTTCCAGCATTGCCTCTGACATATGACACAATTTATAATGTGACACATCATCAAATGTGAAAATTTGAACACTTTATGAAAGTTCATTATATTTACACAACTTTTTTAAAGTTCACATACCCCGAGAGATAATGAGGAAAATTCGTTGCTATATTTTATGACTAAAATATTTAATTAATTAGTAGATGGTAAAATTGTCATCTTGTTAAAAAGTAAGTAAAAAAGAAAGTAATAATGACCTTTTTTAACAATGTGTTTTTTGTTGGATAATAATTATTTTGAGATAGAAGGAGTACATGATATGTATATTAAAATAGAAAAATGATTAAGAAGCCTGAAAATATGATTAATTTTATAATTAAATAGATGTGTCAATAATTTATTAGTTTATGAAAAAATAAATTTTTTATTGTCACTAATAAGATACGAACACATAAATTTAAACATATAATTAGGCATAATAATCATACATCTCAATCCAATAATCAATCAATGCTCATTAAAATTATACCAAGTTTTCATAATTTGTGACACTCAAGTTATGGAAAATGGAACTTTCAAGAAATAGAAATCACGTGGATCATCAAGTGGTTCTTTGTCAATATTTACCGACGTAGTTGATGCAAAATGATGACACTTGTTAAAAACATTAAATTATAAATTGAATTTAAAAAGGGATATTGTTCTTTTCATAAAGTACAAAATAAGTGTAAACTCTAGATGTTTGCCAATCACCAAGAGTTACAATGAGCAACTCGTGTAGAATATTTTAATGAAATATTTGAATATATTATATTAAGGTTGTAACTTAGTACCGGGTGGGTGACCTTCCGGAAAGTCCTCACTTGTGGACCACAATGCTCCGGAGATACTAGGCAATGAAGAGGAGAACCTTTGAGCCAATAGTTGCGGAGGTTCGAATCCGAGCCGGCCCCGGTTTTAATCCTATCGTTTCTCCAACGAGAATTACTCGTGTGGAGGCGGTACGGTTTTCGGGCGGAAGCCGTTTAATCCCCACTGCGCCAGCGTGAACCCGGTTCAGACAACATAGTCTGGGCATGTGGTGGATGAGGGCCTGCCAACTAGGTAGGTGCGCAAAAAATTATGAAAGTCGCCTTCCAAAAAAAACTTTTGGACTTTAAGTTAATCATTGATCTTGTAACAATCATTCATTTTACTATAGATCATTGATGATGGTAAAGATAATCATCAATCGGTTAGTGATAATGTAATCAGTTATTACCCAATAATAAGTAATTTTTTACAATTTCAAAGATAATGATAATATAATACTTTAAAATCTCTCTATCTCTACTTCTTTCAAACCCGCACCCCAGCCTTAAATTATAACTTCTCTTTTTTCCAACCTCCATTCTTCTTGTTAGAGTGTTCGGTATGGGGCGTTATTGCCTACATGGCAAACGTTATTGGGCGTTATCCACTCCAAGGGTTCAAGCGTTGAGCTCGCGTTATGTTCTACGTTGCTCTAGCAACGTGGGAAGTGACAAAAATGAACTTACACAAACACCCTCTGGTGATTTGCATTTGTGTGCGTGTTTAGGTGTGTGTGGGTCCGCGTTTGTGGGTTTGCATTTCTGGGTTTGCGTTTGTGTGTGTGCTGGAGAAGTGACTAAGAAGATGAGTTTTTGTGCGTGTGTGTGTTAACAATGGAGATTAGACCAAATATCAATTTAATAGGTGGTGGTATGGGTGGGCTGGAAACTATTGGACCAAATATCCATTTAACTTATTATTATTATTATTATTATTATTATTATTATTATTATTATTATTATTATTATTTCGTTATTTTAGTTTTGTAATTTTTTTTAATAAAAATGTTATTTGTATATTAATTTAATGAATGAAATATTAGTTAAGAGTTTTTAATGAATATAATTGTTGATGGTAGAATTTGTAAATTGTAATTTATATAAAAAGTTGGCATCAAAAGGTTGTGTTATTTGATGTTATGATAAGGGTAGTGGCAATGGTTGCGGTTTGGCCATCGGTTTGCCCCAAACCGCCGGGGAACACCGCCGCCACCCCAGCGGTTTGGTCCAACGGGTTGCTCCAGCGGGGAAGATCCCTGTTGCGGTTTGAAACAATCTATCCGTTGGAACCATTAATGCAGTGAACGTTGGGGGTAGAATCCAAAAAAAAAAAACGTTGGCTGGGAAAAAAAAAAAAAATCATGGTTTTAAAAAACAAGTGGAGAAGAAAATATATTGTTGTTGTTTGTGGGTGACTGCCCAACCAAAGAAACAAGTGGAGAAGATGAATGTTTTTTGGTCATGTACACTTTTAACCCTTAACGTTTATTGTTTTTTACACTTTTGGCCAAACTATCTTTCTATATCCTTTATAGAAAACAAGTTATAAAATTAACAGTTTCAACCCTTAGTTTAAAGTTTTATGAGATTTTTAAGTATTATGTATTTTTATTTTAATTATTAATGAAATATTATGTTTTTATTAAATTATTTATGAAAATAAAAAATAAAAAATAAAAAGTTGGAGGTTTGGGAGGTATGAAAATGTGACCATTGCCACTAAAATAAGGGTGGGAGGTATGAAAAAAGTGTGAGTGAGGTGTAATGATATTATTGGTGGGTTGGGAGGTATGGTTTTTTTTTGTAGTGATGATTGCCACTACCCTAACGGGTGATTTTTTGATATTAAGTTATTTGGTGTTAAAATGATGTGACATTGACGTGGTATCAAAAATATTGTGTTAACATGTTATGGTACCCTTTGGTCTTAGTACATCTTCTTGATATTTTCTTCTTATAATTAAGGGTAAATTGCAAAAATGTTCCTTAACGTTTCACGAATTTGCAAAAACGGTACCGAGACAAAAAGTAGCGCAAAAAAGCCACCCACGTTCCACATTTTCGCAAAATCGCCACTGAGAGGCCTTTTCCGTTAACTTCCGTTAGTTTTCCTCTTTAAGTGCAGTGAAATGACTAATATACCCTCGTCTTCTTCCCCATTTGAATTTCTTTTTAATTTATGTTTAACTTTAATACAAAATCAAGAATATCAAGAACAAAACCCCATAATTCAAATCAAAACCCAGATCCAACAATATAAAATCAAGAACAAAAACCCACACATTCAAATCAAAACCCATTAGAATAGCAGAATAGCCGGACTCGAACCGATAGCCAAAAGGATTACGAAAATCCAAAAGGATTACAAACATAAACATTTTAGAAACTGGATTGTCATTGTAACAATTTATTTATCTAATCATATAAATTCAAGAAAGGAAAAGAAAAAGGTTTTGCAGGTTGGCCAAATGTCTTCTAAAATATTACTGGTTGCCTACCGTGCTCTGCACATATCGTATAACCAACTATTAGCTAGAAGTGGAAGTACAGTTGGGGACCTTCTTTTTATCCATAATTCCATATTGAGTGTGCCTTCCATTAGTTGAATTTGAGACATTAAAACAGAGTCTGGGGATCGTCCTTATATTGTTTATTTAGTTTTCTTTCTGAGTAAATGCTACTACAATTTATGTGTAGGTCGATGCTACGAAGCGTGGTGGAGTTGCGAGATTCATTAACCATTCATGCGAGGTACATTGGTTCAATAAATTATCATATTAAGTGAAGCTGTTTACCAGTGTCGAGTTCAATTGACATTTGGATTATAAAATGTTTTGCAGCCAGGGTGAGAACGTTTATAGCTACATCAGGGAACAAAATCTCGACATGAATGAGCAAGTTTGTAACGTGGTAATCGATATGTTTGGGAAATGCGGGTCTGTTGGAAAAGCTTATCAGGTTTTTAACGACATGAGGTGTCAAAAGACTATTGTTACTTGGAACACGATGATCATGGTTTTGGGGACGAATGGTGATGGTGTCGAAGCACTTCGACTTTTTGAGAGGATGAGTAAAGAAGGTTTCCGACCTGATAACGTGAGTTATCTAGCTGTTCTATGTGCTTGTAATCACGTGGGTATGTGTAACAATTCGCAATTTCAGGTTAACTTTTATTCCCGAAAAATTCACTATTCACTTTTTACTATTCACTTTTTACTATTCACTTTTACTATTCATCTCAGAAATTTTTATTTCATATTCTCGTAAGTTAAACTATTTTAACGATAATCCAAGAGTTTGACGCTCGTCGGATCATTTCTGCAAAAATCACAAAGCCGTGTCCGAGATTTACTTTTAGGTTTAAACGTCCTTCCAGCATCCCGATATGTCCATAAAACATTATAAACAATAGAAATATGATTTTCTCTCATTTTAGGACAATTCCAAAAGTTTCGGAATTTTACGTTTTTCAGTTCAGTGTTTTACACGAATTACGCGTTTTAGACCCGTGTTTCCAGTTTTTAGCAGGGTTTTAGCACCCGATAGAACCTACCACTCATTTTATATTTTATTATGGACTATATTGACATTTTCAACAATACTTTCAAATTTCATATTTTTACGATACCCGGTTTTACGTTTTGAGGCTTAATCATTTACGGTTAGCGATTTACGGAGTCAAAACTAGCTACATACTTAGGATAATATCATCAAAAGTCCACACCTTGTTCTCCAAGACTTATGAACCGCCACTAGGGGGGCATTCACACTTGTGGCATCATCTCATGACTTTAGCCATTAGATCATTTTTAATTACAACTTTGTCTCCAAGTTTATGTAGTTTCCTAGCCACCTTCCTAACCTCCTCATTCTTAGTATAAATACAAGCTCATTTGCTTCCTTTCTCATCAAATAAAAACGCCACAACCTCAATACCTAGCACCATGATCCTTTGATCTTCAATATACAAGTTACACTACAAAGTTCAATGTCTTAGTATTCTCTACCTAGTTCTTAAGTTTGTTTGGTGATTCCATGGTTGAATTAGGAGCTACACAAGGTTACTAGGGCTGAAGTTAAATGGTTTTCACAAGGGTTAGATCAAGGCTAGCAAGGGTTACAAGAGTTATGGTGAAGGGTTTACAAGCATAGGTTTAGTGTCCTAGTTCATATTTGACTTCCTTTCTTAAGTGAAAGCCAAAAGTTGTAAGAAACCCTTATACACTTTCTTGCTCAATATCACTTTCATGCTTATTATGTTTCTTTCATGCTATATATGGTCTTTGTATTGTGTTCATGATGTATAAAAACTAGTAAAACGAGTATTGGTATACATATGTTAACTTATGACAAGTAAACAAACAAACTAGTGATTTTTATGGAAAACCATGACCACAATAGTATAACTTTGATATTTGACACTTATTGTTAAAGAGGACTTAACAAGGAAAACATAGCAATTTGAATCACCCAAAACGAGTATACGAGTCAAAAGTTATGAAACTGCCTAAATAGCATTCTGATCAAATTATGATTTTGAAAGTCCCACTTCTGGTCCGATTCATCAAAAAGTTAAAACACGAAAGTTGTCCGGAACGACGTTTTCGTTCAGGAATAAAGAAGCTCGAGACCTGAAAATGCTTTCTGCGTGATAATTTTCTTCAAATTCTTAACAGCCCATTTTTAGACCAAAGTAACTATATAATTATTATAATTAGATGAGACCAAGAGGTCTAATGACCTAAATCCAAGACCACAACCATGGCTAAAGCCAAGGTTGAGTCTCAAGACCATGGTAACATGACCAAAGTCACGGCAAAGCCACGGCTAAAGACAATATAACTTTTAAAGATCAAAACAAATATATATGTTATCAAATACTACAATAGTAGGGAGCCTCATGTGAGGAGTTCATTGAGTAAGCCGTCGAGACGAGTTGTGGATTTACGAGTTAAAGTGTCCTGGCTCCTCGAACGTTTACTCCATGACTTCTGAATTATGTCGGCCCGAACGGTAGTAAGAGATATACAACTTATACATGTTTCATAAACCACTTATATTCAACGACTTACACTATATACTAAGTACTACATCATGAACATTATGCAAGACATATATAGGCAATTCTTTGTATTCTTAGACGTTACTCCAAACCTAAGGCGCAACGTTCTATTATAGGCTGCTCTTAGAGACTTTCGCGATTCGACTACCACTTTCATTTCTCATTACATAGACTTAAGGTGAGTCATAGCCCCTACTCTTTTTATACTTGTTTTAACTCTTGGGGGGATACATGCTCAACTACTTGCTTACTTGTACAAATACTCAAAACATTTATACTTGATTGCTTTATACTTGATTGTGTTATACTTGATTGGCATTATACTTGATTGCGTTATACATACTTATTACACTATACTTGCTTAATTTAAATACAAGATTCATATTTACGTGCATACATAATACTCTATTCTGTCGGAGAGGTATTGGTAGTACTCATGGGAAGATGCCCCCTACCCTTGTGTCTATACTTGACCTTGGATGTCGTAGTACTATTTGGGGAGAGGCCCCCGCCCTTGTGTCTATTCTTGACCTTGGGTGAATATAATCCGGTGCATTGTATAAACTATCTTTTAGCAGTGGGTTGTGAACACACAGGTTGCAAGTCTCTTATGGCGGGACTTGCAACTGAGTGGATTCTCAATGCCTTTGCTGTGTGAACATTCTTTAAGGCTTTTCAACTGTTTTAAGACAAACTCTATGAACTCACCAACCATTGTGTTGACACTTTAGCATGTTTATCTCAGGTTAGTAAGGCGATAGCTAGTGCATGGAACTTAGAGTCAAGCTGCATATTCTGAAGACTTACGCTTTTATCATTTACCATTCAAAACTTTGTATACATTTATGTATCATACTTTGGAATCTCATGTTTGTAACTTTGAATTTATTAATCGAATGATAACTTTTCAAAACGTCTCATTTAGAGTTCGTTTTCTATAACTTGTACTTTGTATTATGAAGTAGCACCCCAATGACACAGTCTTCCGCTGCGGTATTTTGGGGGTGTTACAGGTTGGTACCAGAGCCTTGGTTATAGAGAACTAGGTTGCATTTAGTGCCTAGACTATAACTGCTATATACGTTGGGACCTTCCTCTTTATTTGCCTTACACACAATACATACACATATGCTTTTTGGTTAGAGGTTTGCTTAGTTCCACGTTGTTAGATGATGTGACTTTAGTATTATAAGGAGCCCCAGAGATTCGTCGAGTCATTAAAAACATGGAGCTCAGTAATAACTAATTAGTTAACTTGATCTTGTGACAGTTCTTGTTTGATTAGACACAAGATTTGAGTTAAATAATATTATTGCTTAGCTTTAGGGATTTGATGGCTTGATTATCTTACTATCGGCCTCAGAAGGCGGATTTTGTGTCGGAAATTCTTAAGTAGGATGATTTAGAATCTCCTTATTTAAATGGATTGGGACGCCTTTTCAGTTAAATAAAGAAATTGTAAATCACCGAACCATAAGTTTATGAGACCTTACTTACATAAATTTGGACGCTTCTTTATGTAAGTAATGTGTTATAAATAAGTGGGCTTAATTGTAGCCGATACAACTCCTTAACCAGAATCTTAGACGAATCAGAGTAAACACGACTATTTTAGAAATCCCGAATTCTCTTAGACACATCATAAGTAGTTAACATCAACTGAACTTCGGGACGAAGTTCTCCTTAAGGGGTAGAGACTGTAACAATTCGCAATTTCAGGTTAACTTTTATTCCCGAAAATTTCACTATTCATTTTTTACTATTCACTTTTACTATTCACTTTTACTATTCATCTCAGAAATTTTTATTTCATATTCTCGTAAGTTAAACTATTTTAACGATAATCCGAGAGTTTGACGCTCGTCGGATCATTTCTGCAAAAATCACAAAGCCGTGTCCGAGATTTACTTTTAGGTTTAAACGTCCTTCCAGCATCCCGATATGTCCATAAAACATTATAAACAATAGAAATATGATTTTCTCTGATTTTAGGACAATTCCAAAAGTTTCGGAATTTTACGTTTTTCAGTTCAGTGTTTTACGCGAATTACGCGTTTTAGACCCGTGTTTCCAGTTTTTAGCAGGGTTTTAGCACCCGATAGAACCTACCACTCATTTTATATTTTATTATGGACTATATTGACTTGTTTAACAATACTTTCAAATTTCATATTTTTACGATACCCGATTTTACGTTTTGAGGCTTAATCATTTACGGTTAGCGATTTACGGAGTCAAAACTAGCTACATACTTAGGATAATATCATCAAAAGTCCACACCTTGTTCTCCAAGACTTATGAACCGCCACTAGGGGGGGGGGGCATTCACACTTGTGGCATCATCTCATGACTTTAGCCATTAGATCATTTTTAATTACAACTTTGTCTCCAAGTTTATGTAGTTTCCTAGCCACCTTCCTAACCTCCTCATTCTTAGTATAAATACAAGCTCATTTGCTTCCTTTCTCATCAAATAAAAACGCCACAACCTCAATACCTAGCACCATGATCCTTTGATCTTCAATATACAAGTTACACTACAAAGTTCAATGTCTTAGTATTCTCTACCTAGTTCTTAAGTTTGTTTGGTGATTCCATGGTTGAATTAGGAGCTACACAAGGTTACTAGGGCTGAATTTAAATGGTTTTCACAAGGGTTAGATCAAGGCTAGCAAGGGTTACAAGAGTTATGGTGAAGGGTTTACAAGCATAGGTTTAGTGTCCTAGTTCATATTTGACTTCCTTTCTTAAGTGAAAGCCAAAAGTTGTAAGAAACCCTTATACACTTTCTTGCTCAATATCACTTTCATGCTTATTATGTTTCTTTCATGCTATATATGGTCTTTGTATTGTGTTCATGATGTATAAAAACTAGTAAAACGAGTATTGGTATACATATGTTAACTTATGACAAGTAAACAAGCAAACTAGTGATTTTTATGGAAAACCACGACCACAATAGTATAACTTTGATATTTGACACTTACTTATTGTTAAAGAGGACTTAACAAGGAAAACATAGCAATTTGAATCACCCAAAACGAGTATACGAGTCAAAAGTTATGACCGTTTGAAGTTAGCGAAACCAAAACGGCAAAACTGCCTAAATAGCATTCTGATCAAATTATGATTTTGAAAGTCCCACTTCTGGTCCGATTCATCAAAAAGTTAAAACACGAAAGTTGTCCGGAACGACATTTTCGTTCAGGAACAAAGAAGCTCGAGACCTGAAAATGCTTTCTGAGTGATAATTTTCTTCAAATTCTTAACAGCCCATTTTTAGACCAAAGTAACTATATAATTATTATAATTAGATGAGACCAAGAGGTCTAATGACCTAAAGCCAAGACCACAACCATGGCTAAAGCCAAGGTTGAGTCTCAAGACCATGGTAACATGACCAAAGTCACGGCAAAGCCAAGGCTAAAGACAATATAACTTTTAAAGATCAAAACTTATATATATGTTATCAAATACTACAATAGTAGGGAGCCTCATGTGAGGAGTTCATTGAGTAAGCCGTCGAGACGAGTTGTGGATTTACGAGTTAAAGTGTCCTGGCTCCTCGAACGTTTACTCCATGACTTCTGAATTATGTCGGCCCGAACGGTAGTAAGAGATATACAACTTATACATGTTTCATAAACCACTTATATTCAACGACTTACACTATATACTAAGTACTACATCATGAACATTATGCAAGACATATATAGGCAATTCTTTGTATTCTTAGACGTTACTCCAAACCTAAGTCGCAACGTTCTATTATAGGCTGCTCTTAGAGACTTTCGCGATTCGACTACCACTTTCATTTCTCATTACATAGACTTAAGGTGAGTCATAGCCCCTACTCTTTTTATACTTGTTTTAACTCTTGGGGGGGATACATGCTCAAGTACTTGCTTACTTGTACAAATACTCAAAACATTTATACTTGATTGCTTTATACTTGATTGTGTTATACTTGATTGGCATTATACTTGATTGCGTTATACATACTTATTACACTATACTTGCTTAATTTAAATACAAGATTCGTATTTACGTGCATACATAATACTCTATTCTGTCGGAGAGGTATTGGTAGTACTCATGGGAAGATGCCCCCTACCCTTGTGTCTATACTTGACCTTGGATGTCGTAGTACTATTTGGGGAGAGGCCCCCGCCCTTGTGTCTATTCTTGACCTTGGGTGAATATAATCCGGTGCATTGTATAAACTATCTTTTAGCAGTGGGTTGTGAACATACAGGTTGCAAGTCTCTTATGACGGGACTTGCAACTGAGTGGATTCTCAATGCCTTTGCTGTGTGAACATTCTTTAAGGCTTTTCAACTGTTTTAAGACAAACTCTATGAACTCACCAACCATTGTGTTGACACTTTAGCATGTTTATCTCAAGTTAGTAAGGCGATAGCTAGTGCATGGAACTTAGAGTCAAGCTGCATATTCTGAAGACTTACGCTTTTATCATTTACCATTCAAAACTTTGTATACATTTATGTATCATACTTTGGAATCTCATGTTTGTAACTTTGAATTTATTAATCGAATGGTAACTTTTCAAAACGTCTCATTTAGAGTTCGTTTTCTATAACTTGTACTTTGTATTATGAAGTAGCACCCCAATGACACAGTCTTCCGCTGCGGTATTTTGGGGGTGTTACAGTATGATAGCTGAAGGGGTTAAGCTGTTTGAAACAATGGTTAAAGATGGGTCGGTGATTCCTAATATTAAGCACTATGGTACTATGGTTGATCTGTTGGGGAGAGCGGGTCGGTTAAAGGAGGCTTATGATATTATCAATTCGATACCTATAACGCCAGATATTGTACTATGGCAGACATTGTTAGGTGCTTGTAAGACGTATGGGAATGTAGAAATGGCAGAAAAGGCATCAAGAAAGCTCGTGGAGATGGGTTCGAGAAGTGATGGTGATTTTGTGTTACTATCAAACATATACGCTGTACAACATAGATGGAAAGATGTGGGTCAAGTGAGAGACAATATGAAGATCAAGGAAGTTAAAAAGGTGCCCGGTTTTAGCTACATTGATGTGAATGGCGTGATACACAAATTTGTAAACGGAGATCAAGCCCATTCAAATCTGCAGGAAATATATAGGAAGCTTGAGGAGATTATGAGTAGGATTATGGAACACGGGTATGTTCCCGAGACGGATTACGTATTGCATGATATAGGATTGGAAGAGAAAGAGAACGCGTTGAGTTATCATAGTGAGAAGTTGGCTGTGGCTTTTGGGTTGCTTAATATTAATGATGAAAATACAGCAATACGTGTGAACAAAAATCTTCGAATATGTGGAGATTGTCATGAGGTGATGAAGCTTGTTTCAAAGGCTTACAAGCGAGAGATCATTGTGAGGGATCGGACTCGGTTTCATAGATTCAAATACGGGCTGTGTTCTTGTAAAGATTATTGGTGAACATCATCTGTGGTTTGATATGGGCTAACAAACTATCTGTATTTGAGAACGGGTCATATGAGTTTGGTCATCGTGGCTTCTACATCACTGCATCAACATTATTTTCTTTGTTAAACATCGACTTCTTCTTTTCACTGCTTTTATCGTCTCGTCAAATTACAGATTCTCTTCCTTAATATTTCCTCTGATCAAATAATCCTTCGGAATCAATCTATGCTCAAATCCTCTCATCTAGTAATCAGGTATTATGTTAATCTGCTGCTACTAACTACTTTCATCCTCACACATAACATTCTCTCTTTTCATTTCATTAAAATGTTGTTTAGGGTGCATACTGTAATCAAGTCGACAGAAGTATATGGTCCAACACGAAAATGCACAGAAGTATATGGTCACCAACTGAAGACTTCATCTCAATGACTAACGCCGCATCCCTTCTCTCGTTTGCTTCAGTTAGATCTTTTTTCAGCGCCTCAATCGACTTGGCTCAAAGCTTTCTTTGATTTGAATTATGGGTTTTTGTTCTTGATGTTCTTGATTTTGTAATAAAGTTAAACATAAATTAAAAAGAAATTCAAATGGGGAAGAAGACGAGGGTATATTAGTCGTTTCACTGCACTTAAAGAGGAAAACTAACGGAAGTTAACGGAAAAGGCCTTTCAGTGGCGATTACGCTACTTTTTGTCTCGGTCCCGTTTTTGCAATTTTGTGAAACGTTAAGGACCATTTTTGCAATTTACCCTATAATTAACTATATTTATTATCTTAATCACACATAACATTTCTATCTGACTAAACTAAATATTAAAAAACAGATCATTTCTAGGCAAAAAGTGTTTTGTGTATGATCAATTCTACGGAGATCTTGAATATAGAAACGTCATGTCAAGAACATATGGGTGCGTTTAGTTGGTAAAAAATATCTTATTTTTCTAAGAAATTTTTTATGTGAAAATGAAAAAATTGAAAATCCGTTTAGTCACACTTTTTTTCTAACAATTTTTCAAAAAAACAAAAATTTCATTTTCTAAATCTTAACTAAGAAATTGAAAAGTCCACTATATAATTCTCACTTTTTTCTTTTTCATTTTCTTTTTCTAAAAAAAAAAACCATTCTACCCCTAATCTCTCGTGTCATCTTCCACCACCCACCGTCGCCGCCACCGCTCGCCTTTGCAATTTGAGGTAGTCTTCTTATCATTTAAAAAAAATGAAAATATAACTCTAACTAAATGGATTTTCAAAATTCTCAACTTTTCTCCAGAGAAGAAAAGTTATTCCCTTTTTAAGGAATTTAAAAATGAAAAAAGGAGAAAATTTTCTACACCTAAACGGCGCCTATATGTTTATCTTGTCATACAAATGATACTAATTGCGATTTTCATTTTTCTTTAAGTGATGACACAAATTGGTTATTGCGTTGTTAATATTGATTGAGATCAAACGGCGCCTATATGTTTATCTTGTCATACAAATGATACTAATTGCGATTTTCATTTTTCTTTAAGTGATGACACAAATTGGTTATTGCGTTGTTAATATTGATTGAGATCAAACTTGTATGTTGGTCAAAGCATTGTAAAATAACGGTATTACAATATAGAAATTTTAGATTTTCGAACCACGCATCAATTATCTTTGATTGAATCAATTGACTCTTTAAACTTGGCTAGCTCTTTAGTTTATGGGCTAATTACACGATAATATATCATAGTTTTTATAATTTTCTTTTATTTTTATATGTATCGAATAATTTTTTTTTGCTATTTTATGTACTAAACTTGATTTTTTGATTTTTTTTTTGTGTACTTTATTACCAAAAAATACAAAAAATCAAGTTTAGTATATTGAATAGCAAAGAAATTGTTCGATAGATATAGTAAGAAATCTTACAATTATGATACATTTTGAGTCTTGTATATGAGTGGAAATCATCTTAACATTTACATTTCTTAGTCAAAACAGGTCTCATTTTTTGATCAAAGAAACAACATGGCTAGTTTAATAATTTCATTAGATTTTGATTATCCATTAATGTGGTACTTCATTATGCCATATATTTAAGACTGATTCTTAGATAACACCATCTATTTACAGAAGGCCGTAAGCTATGAAAGTAGCTTGTATGATTTGAAAAAAGAGGTTTCCATTGATAACAAGCAAAAATCAACTTTAACCACTATACTTTTAGACACGACCATACATAATATAGGAATCACAATTTTATTTGTTGATAATCCCAACTTTATCAATTATTTTTGGTGATTGACTTTTACTTGAAATTCAAAAGATTTATTATTTTCTACTTTAAATGAGTCAAAAAATGCATAGTACACAGAGAAAATATTGAATTTCGGCTGATAGAACCACATTTATGTTCTCATTTGTAAGACATAATATCAAACAATACTCTAACGTTAGCCGATTGATTTCTCATGTCTTAAAATTCAATTAACAAACTTTCTTATCATATACCACTCTAACAACTAGAGCTGGCATAACAGGTTACACAAACCTGTTAAGACACGAACCTGTTAAAGTCAAACACGAACACGACCTGTTAACTAATCGTGTCATTTTTCTCAAACACGAACATGACACGAAAATAAACAGGTGCACCTTTTAAGACCTGTTAAGAACCTGTTAACATGCATATGACCAAATCGAATGATACAATAACCTGTTAACATGCATATGACCTGTTAAGAACCTGAACCTGTTAAGAACCTGAACTTGAACTTGAACATGAAACATACAATTTCAATTTCAAAGAGCTGCTCAGCTGCACAGCCTACACTTGAACTCTTGAAGATGCAAAAGTTCATACATAATGCAAAAGTTCATACAATTTCAAAGACCCACAGAACATGAAACATACATCACAAATCTTAAGTCTTAACTAATACATAAATACATAATGATAATAATCCTTAACAATACGAAGTGGGATTGTTGACATTATATCTTTCAGCGAGCTCTTCAATTTTGACGCCTTTACTCGTATCTTCCATTTTAAATCTGAAAAGTCAAAAGAGTAAATATTAGAAAATGGTTTTTGTTAACACCAGGTACGGATTAGAACCTGTTAAGAACCTGTATAGGCTGCTGTAAATAAGGCTACTATATTTTTCTTATACTATATTTTTCTGAATCCTATATTTTTCTGCATATAGGCTGCTGTAAATAAGCAGGTCCGAACCTGGGTATTTTTCCCAAAATAAGCCAGAAACACAGAAGCTGTGTGGGTTTTCTAAACACTCTAAACTGCTTTTATGCTTAAAATAAACAGATACATAGAAAAGTAAGCACCTGATTAAGTGAGTCGGGATTGTTGACTGAGTTTGAAGCACCTGATTCAGGACCACCATCAAGCGACATTGACATTATATCTTCAGCGAGCTCTTCAAGAGGAACGTCATTTGAACCTGCAAACAACCAATCTTTTGTGCAAATAAGGGCCTCAAGAGTTTCTTTGCTAAGTGAACTTCGATGTTGATCTAATACTCTTCCGCTAGCACTAAATGTAGACTCCGATGCAATAGTAGATATTGGAATTGTCAAAAAGTCTCGAGCCATCCTAGCAAGTACGGGATATCTAAACTCATTGGATTTCCAGAAAGCCAACACATCTAGTTCCAATTTCCTTTCCATTTTTGGCTCCTCCAAATACAATTGCAATTCTGACTTTTTGTTGCTTGTAGATTCATTGCTTTGAAACTCATATATGGGTCGAGTGTCGACAACAATAAACAAGAATGAGATAAACAATTAAACATATATGGGTCGACTGTCGACAAGAATAATCTGTAACAAAAATACCCAAACATATATGGGTCGACTGTCGACACCAATAAACAAGAATGAGAGATTGAGATGGAATCGACAACAATTAATAAACATATACGATTTGAGCTGCTGACCTGCTGTGTTGTTGAAGCTGCTTACTTCATTAGTGTGAGATTGAGATTTGAGAGGGACTGAGGGAATAGATTGAGAGGGAACGATTTAGGATTTTAGGTATTGAGATTTGAGAGCTGCTGAAGTGTTGATGTTTGGTCCGTTACTTTTTGTCATTGGAGGCGGATGGATAAGAGGATAAATGAGATTTAGTATTTTAGGGTTTTTAATTTTAAGGATTATATTATTATATATAATTTATATATATATATATATATATATATATATATATATATATATATATATATATATATATATATATATATATATATTATAATATTAACAGGTCACTAACAGGTCTTAACAGGTCTGACCTGTTAAGACACGAAACCTGTTAAGTTAAGACACGAAACCTGTTAAGAACAGGTCGTGTCGTGTCGTGTCAACAGGTTTCGTGTCAAAATTGTCAGCCCTACTAACAACAACATAGAATGTAAATACTCACATGTTATAAAGACATTACATCCTAAAAAAAACAAAAAACAAAAAAAACTCTAGCAAAATGTGAGTAAAACAACTAAATATTGTACTATCTTTCTTCTAACTAAGTGCTATGTTCATTAAATTTATCATATTCACATTAGGGCTACATAACAATTTATCACACTATTAAACCCACCACTAAACCAAAAATATAAAAATAACTCACTTTATACAATATATCTCATAATATACCTAACAAACACACATGACACACCAAACCATCAAACAAGTGCAAAATTTACACCTTTCATGCGCGGTTAAAAGTGGTCACTATGGTTTTGGCGCGTAGTGCACTCGACAACCAGGTGTGGTCGACACCACCATAGTGACTAGGCTAAAACAAGTGCAGTGATTTTGTAAGATAAATGGAAAGGATAAATCATATATATTCCACCCTGGCAAAGAAAAGGAGGTTTTGTAGTCTAGTTAAAACTCAAAGATAAGAGGGAACTAAAAAACACAAAGCAAAACAAAACACTAGTGGCTGCAGTTGCAAATTGCCTCAAACACTGACCCCATCAATACCCAAGATTCTTGATAAAAAAAAATTTCCTACTTTTTTTTATTGCTTTATCCTAAAAAATTATTCTTTTTCTTCTTTAAGAAAGCAAGTTGGAATTTGGGTTGTTTCTTTTTTTATAAAAAAAGTTGTTACTTATTTTGCATGATGTTGGATTAGTTTTATATATTTTGTTTATTTATAGAAAGTTGTTGGCTTTATGTGGTATTTAGGTTTGCTTAGCTAAAAAGCATCAAATTTGGTACAAGGGTTTCATAAAAAAGTTGTTACTAGAAGTGGAAATTAGGTATCTTGCGAAAAAAAGCTCGAAAAATGGATTTTTAGTTGAAGTAGGATTAAGTTTTTTTGAGGTAAGAATTATCAAATTTTAGGATTAGGGTCTTTTAAGGAAGGTGTTATTTGAGTATCTTGAGCTAAAAAGCATCCGAATTCGTTAGTTTAGCGAATTCGAGTTTTTAGGAAAAAGGTTGTTGTTTGATATAGGATTAGTGTTTTATGAAATGAAAGCATCAGAAATCCGTAGTTAAGCGAATTAGTATTTATATATCCTGATCAGAATTCTGTAGTTTAGCTAACTAGGATTCGGGTTTCTTTCTATTTTTAGAAAGGTACAATATAAGAGAATCCTGTAGTTAAGCGAATTAGTTGTATTCAGGTTTCTGGATCAGAATTCTGTAGTTTAGCGAATTGGAATTCGGGTTTTCTTTCTATTTTTAGAAAGGTAGTTAAGCGTGTTTAGGCGAGAATAAGATGACGAGTGGATGTAGTATAGTGTGGTTTAGGAGGGATCTAAGGGTAGAAGATAATCCTGCTTTAGCCGCAGGTGTAAGGTCGGGTAAAGTGATAGCGCTTTTCATATGGGCACCTGAAGAAGAAGGTCATTATTACCCTGGAAGGGTGTCGAGATGGTGGCTTAAACAAAGTTTATCTTTGCTTGATTCTTCTTTAAAGAATCTTGGAACTTCTTTAATCACCAAAAGATCGTCTGATAGTGTTTTATCGTTACTTGATGTTATTAAGTCCACTGGCGCTACTCAGCTCTTTTTTAATCACTTATATGGTCAGCCCTTAACTTTATTTATTTTTTATATTATGTGTGTTTTTAATTTAATACTATGCTATAAAGTTTGAATTTTGGATGTAAAGGGGGTGTTTGAATGCTGTTACAAAGTATTAATTGTGATTTGAGTTTTTGAAGATGCGATAATCACGTTTTATGTGTTTCGATAAATGGATTATGCTTACGGTTTTCTTAATGATTTAGGCTTGGATTTCAGCTAAGAAATTCTTACCGTCAAACAAGTTGTTAGGATAAAAATGTAAAATTACTTAGCAACAATTTATCTGATTTTGGTCCTTTGAGTTGCAAAATTCATTTTGAAAACGCTCGTACAAACATCACAGTATCATTTTGAAACACGATAATCATTTTACAAGGGTTGAGTCTTATCTCAAGGTTGGTTTTTGTTAAAAATCTGCTCAGTTCCCTTATGGTTTTAAAAATTGAAACATTTAATATCCAACTGTTGTTTATGTACACCATTATACTATTAATTATGAATTGAGTGCTTGAAATCGGGATGGTCACATTTGAGTGACAAAGGTGATTTTGATTATAAATTTCTAATAGATATTTAAAGTCTCTACTCTTCCGTTAGCATCAAATTATCTGATAACAGTAGTCACTGTGAAAATGCCATCCAAACATCCCCCTATTGCTTACCAAGATTGTGGTTGTGAATTTCGTGTTTCTTTATATTACTTTGTGTTGAATTTAAGGGTTGTATCTTTATGTATTGTAGATCCTATATCACTCGTAAGGGATCACCGAGTAAAGGAGATATTAACTGAAAATGGGATAGCAGTACGCTCCTTCAATGCAGACTTGTTATTTGAACCATGGGAAGTTCTTAATGATGAAGGTCGACCATTCAATACATTTATATCATTTTGGGATCGATGTCTTAGCATGCCATATGATCCCGAGCCTCCACAACTCCCACCTAAAAGAATAATATCAGGTCACTGTCTTCATGAATTTCGATAAGAGTTTGAGTTGAATGGTATCTATAACTTTTATGGGTGTTTGGAATTACTAATGCTTAATTATTATTTTTTCTTACTCTCACTGTTTAGGTGACGTGTCTAGATGCCCTTCCGACACATTAGTTTTTGAAAACAATTCAGAAAGAGGAAGCAACGCCCTTCTAGCTCGAGCATGGACACCGGGTTGGAGCAACGCCAACAAAGCTCTAACCTCTTTCATCAACGGGCCACTACTAAACTACTCAACAAACCGCAGAAAAGCTGATAGTGCTACAACCTCATTCCTCTCCCCACACCTACATTTCGGTGAACTAAGTGTTAGAAAAGTATTTCACCAAGTCCGGATTAAACAAACATTATGGGCCAATGAAGGGAACAAACCTGGTGAAGAAAGTGTTAATTTGTTTCTTAAATCCATTGGTTTAAGGGAATATTCAAGGTATATGAGTTTCAACCATCCGTATAGTCACGAAAGGCCTCTCTTAGGACACTTGAAGTTTTTCCCATGGGTGATTGACGAAAATTATTTTAAGGCATGGAGACAAGGTAGAACGGGTTACCCTTTAGTTGATGCGGGTATGAGGGAGCTTTGGGCTACAGGTTGGTTGCATGATAGGATAAGGGTCGTGGTTTCTAGTTTCTTTGTGAAGCTTTTACAGTTACCGTGGAGATGGGGTATGAAATACTTTTGGGATACGTTGTTAGATGCGGATCTCGAGAGTGATGCACTCGGTTGGCAGTATATTTCGGGTACTTTGCCTGATAGCCGTGACTTTGAACGCATCGATAATCCTGAGGTATGACTTTACTTAGACTATTGGAGTCAGCCTGTTACCCTTCTTAATTGACATGAATTGTGAAGTTGCCGCGTTTAAGTGTGTTAATGATTTAACTTGTTATATACTCAAAGATTCTGGTATGATCTCAATGGAGAATCAGTGAAATTGATCTGTCTGAAACTGGAATAATTTTTAGTAGTTTACCTAAAAAAAAAAAGACGGGTCGGGCAGGTTGGGTAAATAATAAATCTGTTAAACATGATTACAAAGTATGTACTTCAAAAAAAGTTGTCGGGATTTGTTCATTGTACCTTCTTAGGTTTATAAAAAAATATCTTTTTGTCTCCTATCTGGGTCATCTTGTAACATGTAGCATAGAATTTTTTATACAATAACATATTTATACATGAATTTAGCATTTCGATATAAAAAGTATTATTTTTGGCAGTCGGTCTTGAAGTGTTTTTTTGATTGCAAATTGACCCAAACGAGAAACAAAGCCATAAGTTAATGATTCGATTCTGAAGTAAGTACAATGACTAAATCGGGACAACTGAAAAAATACATTGGTATTTGATGCATATAACCAGTTGGAGATAAAATATACCTCAAATCGACTATAATGCAAGAAACTTTTGTATATTTTTTTTAACAGATTGAGGGCTATAGTTTCGACCCAAATGGTGAATACGTAAGAAGATGGCTTCCGGAACTTGCTCGACTTCCAACCGAATGGATTCACCATCCATACGATGCACCAGAGTACGTACTTCAAGCTGCTGGAATCGAACTCGGTTCTAACTACCCTCTCCCAATCGTAACAATCGATGCAGCAAAAGCTCGTTTACAACAAGCTTTAACACAAATGTGGCAACAAGAAGCAGCTTCAAGAGCCGTCCTTGAAAATGGGACGGAAGAAGGGCTTGGTGACTCATCTGATGACTCCCCAATTGCTTTCCCTCAAGATATGCAAATGGATATTGAACAAGAAAATGTTCGGAACCGTCCAATGGGTGTGACTCGTCATTACGAAGATCAAATGGTTCCTAGTATGACTTTGAGCACATCTTTGTTGCGTGGGGCCTCATCAGAAGAACAAGAAGAAGAATCACCGATAGATCAAAGGCATCTTGCACGTGATAATAACAGAGCGGAAGTTCCTAATGATGTCATGAATATGGAAGAACGTGTTCAAGTTTTTGATGGTCAATCAGGGTTACCACAGTTTAATATCCAAACGGCTCTTAGGAACACTCAAGATATGTCTCAAGGTGAATCTTCTAGTGGTGGTGGGACGTCTAGGAGGGAACGAGATGGTGGTGTGGTCCCCGTGTGGTCACCTGCGAGTTCTAGTTATTCAGAGGCGTTTGTAGGTGAAGATAATTCGTATTTGCAAAGGCATCCACAAGTAATGAATTGGAGGCAACTTTCTCAAACCGGGTAAGACGTACTTTTATTAGTCAAATAACCAGTTTTCTTTCTATAATATAGATTCTACCTTAAGAAATGTGTCCTCTTACTTGTTTATCGGTTGTTTCTCTTCTATTTACACTTTTGTACCTAACTTTTCAACGAACTCCAAGTCAAGAATTTGACGAGATTTCATTATGCACAAAATATGTCTAATTTCGAGATTTCTTGGTAAAAAAGAAGAAACCATTGTTTGTAAATTGATTATAATTTTTATTTGGGATTTTTTGGTTTAATTCTGTACTAAATTTTGAAAGCAGGTAAACTTTGTGATCGAGAACGTCAGCCGTACAGATTTTCATCAACGGTTCTCGTTTCCAAGACTTGGTCAAAGGACAATCTAGGTCAGATTTGTAACTGGAAAGATAACTCTTAGAGAATCCATTATTAGTCCTTTGTTGTTCATATTATTCTTATGTTGTATAGTAAAAACAAAGACGTGTTTAGACATAAGAGTTATGGAGTCGTTAAAAACCCGAGGTTTTGCCTTTTCCTATTCATATCATTGTGTGCGATGATTGATCATCGAATAACAAACTTGTACTAACTACGTTGTATCATAAGGATACAAGGTGTGTGTTATTTATGCAATAGAATGTGAATACACATTGTTATATATGATGCTTTTGGTGCTGTCGGTTTCGATATCTTGTTGATCCTGTTTTGGTTGTCGAAGAAGACTGTATACAATAGTTGCGGTTAAAGCTCCTGCAATAGGGGCAACGATATAAATCCAGAGGTTTTTGTACTCGTTAGCTGCAACTGCGGGTCCTATGCTTCTTGCAGGGTTCATTGAAGCTCCTGTAATCGGCCTGCAATCAAAATTTGGTATTAGTGTGTTTTATAGTGGACTTTATTTACTAGAGTACGAAGATGGTATCATTGTTACCCTGCAATTATCACATTGATTAGAAGTGTCGCCCCAATCGCTAGTCCTGCAAGCTCCTTGCTCTGCGTTAATTGTTTCAAGATTAAAGTTAACACCTTTAGCAATTCAAAAAAAACAAGATTTATACTAATACATGCTAAACGAGAACATACTGATCTATCGTCGGTTGCAGCCCCGTTAATGCTAAACATCAAAATGAAAGTAATGATGAACTCCCACAAGAAAGCTTCTAAATTGGTTGTTGGAGTTGAAAATTGAGTTAGAGTTGGAAGTGTGTCCTCTTGATGATTGAACAAAACTTCTAAAGTGAGGCATGCGAGTGTAGATCCTAAAATTTGTGAGACCACATACATTGGCACCTACAAGAACAAAAAAACCGTATAAGAAACACACCCGATTTTTATTTTTCAAAAGCAACAATATATAATTCTTACGTATATTAGAGGCAATCTCCCAGAAGCAGCAAAAGAGATAGAAACTGCGGGATTGAAATGTGCACCAGAAATATGTCCGAGTGTGTATATCAAAGCTATTAGACAAAAACCCCACACCATAGCAATGCCTAAGATTGTTAGAGAACGGTCTCTATCGACAAGTGCAGCTCCACACCCTGTGAAAATCAAGATATACGTCCCTAGAAGCTCTGCTATAATCTGGTTTTGTGCAAAAAAGTTGAACAACAGTAAACATGTTACAAAAGTGCAAAATTATGGTTATATCCTTAAAACATTATGGGAAAAATTCACTACCTTTTGACAGTAAGATGGAAGACCAGGAACATTATCGAGAAACCTTTTTTGGGTCTGTCTAGTTTGAGTCGTTGGGTTCTCTTGAGTAACAGGCAAAGTATTCTTTCGAGGAGGACGTTTTGGTATAAATGATTGTGGTGAAAATGTGTAAGTTTCTGAGATCGAGTCAGCCATTTGATGATAAAGTTTTGAGCTAGAAAAGATGCTATTTAGTTTGCTAGTTGAGTGTTATGGACTTAGGTGTAGTGTGGTGCTTTTAAACTAGTTTTAAGATTGTATTTTGCGGCAGATTTGGATTATTTTGTTAAATTTATCTGATGTTGATGTAAAGAAAAACAGGCATTTGCCAAATGATTGATACAAAGATGAAGCCGGCTATTAATGGAAAGTTATAAGTGAACTTAATTGACTGAGTTTATGTGAATGGATACATATAGACAAAGCCAAATTAGTTTCTACATACTTGTTTGTATTCAGTGAAAGATTTGCTTCTGAAATAGAGCATCAAGACTTTTCTCGGTTTTACTAAGGGCCGTCTTTGTATACAGTAGTATTCTTACGTTTTGTACCAATGTTGAGTTTTTTTCTTTGGGACTAAGTTGTTGATTCGAGTGTTTGTATATGTTAATCATCAGTGATTGAGTTTATGTGAATGATTCTGTATAGACAGTGTCAAATAAGTTCATGTTTATTTGTGTTTAGTGCAAGAACTATTCCGAACTAGAGAGCATCAAGGCTATTAGGTTTTGTTCATATGGAATCCGACGTCTTTACACAAGTTCTTTCCTTACATACTGTTTTAATGTCGATCCTTGACCAGAACTCACATAAGAGAAACAATAATTTTCATGTAACAAAAACCAAAAAAGCTGGATTTACGTGCAGTTTAACAAACATGGTTGATTAACCAAAAGTACGTATTGTAAGAAATCGTTAACTTTGGTATTTACTTATACAAATTGTACAAAAATCAATTTGTTACCAGTTGTCAAGAATAAAAACCAAGTCGTATCTAAATTTCAAGATCATGTTGTGGAGTGTCTCGCTTTCGTTTGTCTTTGTCATGACCGGCAAAGGAGAATCAAAAGCTTTATGTCAAAATTGATGTTAATCTTGGTTTGTCGAATAACTTTGTTGTGTTGTAGAACAAGAACATGTTAGGTTCCATTTTGCTTGAAAAGTACAACGCATGTTCCATTTGTATTAGCCAAAGGTTATTTGGCATATACGTGTAGTAACAGGCGAGTAACAAGCTAAATGTACTTATTCGTTTGGAAAGTATCCGATCTACATCAAGAAGAACGAATTTGAGGCTTAAGTGCAAGTTACAAACATTATCTCATCGATTAAGACACCAAAGAATCAGTCAGAAGACATTTATGTCAATTTCTCAAACGACTGGGCGTCTTTTATGGGTGTTTACCTGTATCACCTTTTGCCGAAGAGTGGCCAATGGCGTGATAGCCAGAGACGGAAGATTTTGCACGAGTATGATAAATCACAAAACGGAAAATGCCAAGAAGTTAAAAAGAACACATAAAGAACTTGTTACAACTCTTTTTTCTATCAAACAAATTTGTAATCTACATTTCACACACTTCCCATCAAGAAACACATTACGGAAAGTAATTATCTAAAAAACAACAAATTCGTCAATTTCCAGATTCATCGCGGCTACTACTTGCTTCGCCAAAAGAAACCGAAGCCAATGATTTTGATGCCCATGCAGCCTTAGCCTTGGCATTCATGGCTCCATGCAAATTGCTTCTCTTACAAGGCTCGGTTAATGAGCTAAACAACTGTATTGCACGTTTCATGTACGCTAAAGGATGTTCCCACAAGCTCTTAAACCGTATGTTTGCAATCCTTTGTCTCCATGAAACTCGAGCACATGTCATGATGAATGGGTAGCTCAAATATACCAACCGCAAAACCACAAATATGGTGGCTAATGCTAAGTATGTTTCATGTTGAAGCATGTTTTCCGGTGACTGGGCCCACGAAAACGGGCAGTTTTCTGGCTCACTGTTGTTTTTCTTTTCATGCTCGTGTATGGTTTCCGCCAAGGATGTTTCGTTCGCAGATTCGGGCTTAATACCTATACATAGAATTGTTTAATGTATAAAATTGTCTGGTTTCGTCTATACAAAATCAAGCGAAAAAACAGGCTAGATGATAAAGATAACCTTCAATTTTTAAAATAAAGACGCGCTCGCAACTTTGCAAGTGCCATTTACTTATCAAGCCCATAAAATAGCATGATTCCGATATGAAATACAACTAAAATTAACCTAAAGAGACGTTTTTATAAAAAAATGCTTCTGTTAGACTATTTGGTGAGATCACACTATAGGTGGAAAATTTGGTAGTTTATGTTAGGTAACGGGTCAAAATGGATGGTTTAATAAAATGGATCAGGTTGACCCACCACCACGTTTTTGTCAATTCTTTTATGTTTTCTATTTACCACTTCAACCCATCGGAGATGCTGCGTTTTTAATATGGCCTGGGCTGACCCACACCTTTTTTTTTTTTTTTTTTTTTTTTTTTTTTTTTTTTTTTTTTTTTTTTTATCCCTACTTGCTACATTTATTTTACCGCTTCAAAGCAGGACCCAATTTAAAACAAGATTATAATTTATTAATTTTACATATTTTATAAACCAGTTTTACCTTTGTAATTTAGAAAACTTCCTTGATAAAAGAACGGACAAATAAGGAGTATTTAAGCAAAAGTATCATCTAATACCTGTAACATTAGTGTAGAAAGCCATAAGGGAACCAAGAGTTCGGGAGCCATGATAGCGCGCACGCATTGTTGAGTTTAAGACAAATAGAGTAGGAAACCCATGAACTCCATACTTTGAGAGTATGCTGCAAATGTAAATCAACCGTTAACTTAATGTTATTTAAGGATTTGAGTTGAAATTCATTTATCGTGTTAGAATACTTTACATTTATCTATAAGGTATCAGCAAAACAACCCCACATATGTTTCAACAAAAGTGGTTAAGTCCTTCGTATTTTTGGGATAGATTCGCTCCTAAAAGAAATCCTTTTATTAAATATCTAAAATAAAATGATTTTTTTGTAAGAGGTAAGTCGGTAAGTCCCCAACCCGTGTTATTGATTTACCATTATACGTCCCTAAACTTTCTTTATTTTCATAACCTGAAGGACTACATCACAATTTTAATCTTGGAGAACCGAAACAACCACTAAAACTATTTAGCCTAACCCGCATTTTACAATAACCAGTATGAGGAATTTACAAGAAACACGTCAAAGGCTTTAATGGTTAGTTTTGGTTCAAAAAGTTGGACCATTTACACAGTCCGCAAGAAATAAAAGCAGTACACAGGGTCTCATACCTTGGTCTTATGACAGATTCTTCAATCGCAAAATGAGCAACAGAAGGATACAAGGAAGCCATCACTGTTAAACTTGGTCTAAACGTCACTGAGAAGGGGCACCAGGATGCATAAAAGAGCACAACAACGTAATCTTGAGCATTCTTGTGAACCATACTCAATGCCTTTTGCAATGACGCCTCATCTCCCTGAAAATAAATATTTCCAACATTGCGTTAGTACTCCAAATCCCATTTTTATATATCGTCTTTGACTACCAAAACAAAGATGTAACTAAGCTTAATACAGTTCACAAAGCCCAAAAAAATAGCAATATTTGACAAGGTTGCAAAAATCGCTAGGCGGTAGCTGGGCGGCCACGTACCACCTAGCAATTAATCAGTTAGGCGGGGATTAATCATATTTGATTCTTTATATGTAAAATTATAAAATTTTGAAACTATATGTCCGATTTGGCCGATCAAGCCGATTTTTTTTCCGATTTGGCTGATTTATGCCTAATTTGGTTGATTTTTATCGAGTTGGCCGATTTATCCGATTTTTGTCCGATTTGGTCGATTTATGCCAGATTTGGCCGATTTTTATCCGATTAATCGGTATGTTGACCGATTTTTGACCAAACCGATTAATAAGGCCGATTAGTGAAACCGGAGCGGTTAATCGCTGATTAATCGGCCGCCTAGGCCGATTTTTGCAACACTGATATTTGATAACCATAAGTGACTTTCAAGCTAAAAAGGTTAATCTTCCCAACAGTTACAATATAGGACCCAATATGATCCGGAGTCTATGTTTGACTACAGACAAATATCTATGATTCTACGGGTACGTTTCAAGCTAAGAAGTTAATCTTTGCATCCTAAGATAACTGCAACATTTCAACTTGATAACAAAACTGTTTGACTATGTCTAAGATAACCTTATTACCTTACGTTAAAAAAGTACTCGCTAAATACCAAAATATCAAATACAAACCACTAGCAAAATTTGAAAGATGATATTCAGTTCTAGTAACTAAATAAGTCTATCAGCGAGCAATTAAGCAATGTGATCATAGACTATCAGCAATTCTTAGGGGGTTGGAATTCGGGTTATATTTCGCATAAATCTTTATACGGTATGTTTGGATTAGCTTATCTATCGGCTTTATAGACTTACTGAGATTTTGAAAATCCAATTAGCTCACTTCTATAAGCTCGTCAACTTGAACTTATGGACTAAACAAAGCCAAAAAACGACAAAAGTGAGCTAATCTGCTTTTCCAAAATTCAATAAGCCGATAAGCTTACTTTTATGAGCTTGTTGACTTGAGCTTATGAACTTAACCCATAAGCCAGAAAATGTGAGATTATCTGCTTTTCCAAATTCAGTAAGCTGATAAGCTAACTTTATGATCTTATCAACTAGACCCTATGGACTTGACCCATAACCACAAAAATGAGTTTATAAGCCAATAAGCCCCTAAAATAAGCTACTCCAAACACCTTTTTTTAACAGCTGATCACCTAATTAGAATCATAAACACCCAATCAAAACAAACAAATTGCATACCTCAATAACACCAAGAGAATTATCAAGCCCATTCAAAGAACAAGTTTGAGTACTAAAGATTTCATCTTTAATAGATTTAGGGACACAAATTGAATTAGAAACCTCATCTGCTGCATATGTTACATTCACAAAAACCACAAATAAAACAAACCCAATTCTTAAAACCATATAAAGATTCATTCTTTTGTATAAAAATAATTATTAAAAAAAAACCTTAAATTTCAAAGAACAAAGTATATGGAAATGAAATTAATTTGAGAAATGAATTTATGGGTTTTTTATTTTGGGGAAAAGGGTATTTGAAAAAGTAATTTTTTTTGTAAAATGGGTTTCTTGTTTGGATTTCAAGATTTTCCAGAGGTGATAGAGAATATTAAATGATAAGGAGTATTTGTTTTTTATTTTTATTATTTTTTTGGTGGTTAATGAGTTTTGGAATCTTGTTTAGTAGACATGGACATCTAATCGGACAAAACTAAAATCTACTATTGGTTTCGGATAATGTGCTATGATAGTTTGAGATATTTCAGCCGATCTAAAGAAAAAAAATCTTTGAGATAGATCAGCTTTGAGTTACAAGACTGGGCGTAATAAGGTAACCACGATCGAGTCTAGGACCACCTAGGACGTGTCGGGCATATTACGGCTCGAAAGGAGCACTTGTTTTCAAGCTTTAAAAATGAATACTCGATAGATGTCAAGACTGGGTAGCGTAGTGTGTGTTTTTGTGCGTGTGTGTTTTGGTGAGGTATATATGTGTTTAAGTTGAGTATATTTTGTGGTTAAGTTAGTTGTCTTATTACACTAAGTTGGTGGTGAAGTTTGTTGTATAGAGAGAAAACTGATGTGACGTTGAAGTGATGGTGGTGAATACGGTTTTGGGATCTCCTTATTACACCCAGTCTAAATGATTGAAACAACTAACTTGTTTAGGTTAGAGTAGGGCTGATACAGACCGTATCGTACCGGTAAACCTGCACTAGCCGACCCAAATGAACTGGATTAAATATATTTTGGTTCTGCCTTCGGTTCACATTTTTCCTCATATTCATTTCTTGGTATGTTCAAGTTTGGTTCGATCTTAAACAGTCGACCAATATGCTTTGTTGCACCGGATTAAGCACATTTTGATCTGGTCCTCGATGAGTTATTTGGGCCAACTTAGTTTTCGTTTTGGTCCCGTTTTTAGACATGATCAATCCTAGATTAAAGCTAACTTTCTATGGTAATGAACTAAACATAAGTTAACTATAAGGGGTCTGCATTTCAAAGAGGAGGTCAAAGGTTGAATCTAATACGTAGAAAATTAATCATTTTGTGATCATGGAGATTCACCTGCGTCGACTCGGGGCTATCCATTCAAAGAACAATATATTTTGGAACAAAAACCAAAAACAATTACAAAACGAGGCATCCACTATATTAACAAGATAATTAATTATAGTGAATCCTAAAAGAAAAACGATACATTTACATCTAACTTTATTGCAGCCAACAAAAAAGATTTCATCTTTAATAGATTTAGGGACACAAATTGAATTAGAAACCTCATTTGCATATGTTAAATTAACAAAAACCACAAATAAAACAAACCCAATTCTTAAAACCATATAAAGATTCATTCTTTTGTTTAAAAAATAAAAAATAAAAATAAAAAAAAAAAAAAAATCCCAAAAATTTCAAAAATCAAGAACAAAGTATATAGAAATGAAATTAATTTGAGAAATGAATTTATGGGTTTTTGTATTTGGGGAAAAGGGTATTTGAAAAAGTAAATTTTTTTGTAAATCGGGTTTCTTTTTGGGATTTCAAGATTTTCCAGAAGTGATAGAGAATATTATATGATAATAATTGTTTTTTCTTTTCTTTTATGCTTTTTATTTTTTATTTTGGTGGTTATGAGTTTTGGAATCTTGTTTAGTAGACATGGACATCTAATCGGACAAAACTAAAATCTACTATTGGTGTCGAAATAAACGTTTTGGATAATATGTTATGATATTTTGAGATATTTCAGCTTTGAGTCATAAGATCGGGCGTAATAAGGTTGTCACGACCGAGTCTAGGATCACCCAAGATGCATCGGGTTTATTACAGCTCGAAAGGAGCACGCGTTTTCAAATTTAAAAATGAAAACTCGGTAGATGTCAAGACTGGGTAGCGTAGTGTGTGTTTTTGTGCGTGTGTGTGTTTTGGTGAGGTATATATGTGTTTAAGTTGAGTATACTTTGATGGTTAGGTTTGTTGTCTTATTACACTAAGTTAGTGGTGAAGTTGGTTGTATGGAGAAAAAGCTGATATGATATTGAAGTGAGGTGGCGAATACGGTCTTCAGATCTCCTTATTACACCCTGTCTAAATGATTGAAACGACTAACAACTTGTTTAAATTAGAGTATGGCTGATACATACCGTATCATACCAGTAAACCTGCACGAGCCCACCCAAATAAATTGGATTAAATATATTTTGGTTATGTCTTTGGTTCAAATTTTTCCTCATATTCAATTAGTTTCTTTATTTTTAGGTAAAAGGGACGATACCCTGACAAATATGTTCAAGTTCGGTTCGATCTTAAGAACAGTCGACCAATATGCTTTGTTGGACCAGGTTCTCGATGAGCTATTTTGGCCAACTTAGTTTTCGTTTTGGTCCAATTTTTTAGACCCTGATCAATACTAGATTAGAAGTTAACTTTCTATGGTAATTAACTAAACATATAGAGTTAGCTATAAGAGGCCAGCCTTTCAAAGGTCAAGGGTTGAATCCAATAGGGATAAAATTAATCTTCTTAGGCCACAGAGATTCACTTGTGCCAACTCTGGGCTACCCAAAAAGGTTGTCGCTCTGGAATTAATCGGTTTACAATGTCAAATCAGAAACCCAATTAAAAAAAAAAAAAAAAAAAAAAAAAAAAAAAAAAAAAAAAACCTCACGAGTTATAGTCAAGATATATGAACTCGTCTGCCATACAATTCATATTCGATGTATAAAATGCTTTGTAACAATGTAACATTAAGATGCACATCAGACATGTTTGGGTAGTTTTTACTCTAGAGGATGTGTTTGTTTTGTAGAGGGTTTAAGATTTAGATTTGATTTAAATTTAAATTTGAATTTGGTTGGAAGTAAAATTAATGATAGAGAGAGAAAATAAATTATATAAAAGTATATGTTATGTAAAATATTTTAGAAAAAAATATTATTTTATAAAAGTAATGAAAAATGAGATAGAGTGTAAAATATGGGTCTCATCTGAAAAGAAAGTAAATTCACCTTACTAGATGAGAATTACTTTTGATAGATCAAATCCATTCTCTTTAAATGTGGAGCCCACATTGATCCCCCAAAGCCGATGAAACAAACACCCCTTAATATGATTTGGCGTTGACTTGAAGCCAAAAATAAATCTATACAATGATTTTTTTGCCGTTGTATTTCAGAGTTGCTCGCATACTAATTTTAAAATGATCTCAAACTTCTCTTTAATTTACGCATTTAAATGTGTCTAGAGGTCATGTGTTACTCGTGTTGAATGGATGAGAGAGAGGTAGGGTTCCATTACAAACCATTCAAACAACTTTAATCTATCCTAATACTACTTATGAGAAAATTTTGAAAGACCAGAGATTGAACAAGCAAAGAGTAAACCGCAAGGACCATTTTTGCAATTTATTCAAATATTATATGATAATAATTTTTTCTTTTTTTTTTCTTTTTTTTTTTTTTTTTTTTTTTTTTTTTGGTAGTTATGAGTTTTGGAATCTTGTTTAGGAGACATGGACATCTAATCACACAAAATTAAAATCTACTATTTGTGTCGAAATAAACGTTTCGGATAATGTGCTATGATACTTTGAGATATTTCAGTTGTTCTAAAGAAGAAGAAGAAGAAAAAAAGACTTTGAGATATTTCAGCTTTGAGTTACAAGACTGGGCGTAATAAGGTAACCACGATCGACTCTAGGACCACGTAAGAACGAGCACTTGTTTTCAAGCTTTAAAAATGAAGGCTCAATAGATGCCAAGACTGAGTCGCGTAGTGTGTATTTTGTGTGTGTATGTTTTGGTGAGGTATATACTTGTTTAAGTGAAGTATATTTTGGTGGTGAAGTTAGTTGTCTTATTACACTAAGTTGGTGGTGAAGTTGGTTGTAGAGAGAGAAAACTAATGTGACGTTGATGTGAGGGTACTGAATGCGGTCTTGGGGTCTCCTTATTACACATAGTATAAATGATTGAAACGACTAACAACTTGTTTAGGTTAGAGTATGGCTGATAGACCGTATACGAGCCGACCCAAATGAATTAGATTAAATATATTTTGGTTCTGTCTTCGGTTCACATTTTTCCTCGTATTCATTTCTTGGTATTTTGGTTCTGTCTTCAGTTCACATTTATCCTCATATTCATTTCTTGGTATGTTCAAATTCGGTTCAATTTTAAAAACAGTCGACCAATATGCTTTGTTGGACCGGATTAAAGATATTTTGATCCGGCCCTCGATAAGTTATTTGGGCCAACTTAGTTTTCGTTTTGGTCTGGTTTTTAGACCCTGATCAATCTTAGATTAGAGTTAACTTTCTATGGTAATTAATTAAACATATAAAGTTAATTATAAGGGGTCTGTCTTTCAAAGAGGAGGTCAAGAGTTGAATCTAACAGGGAGAAAATTAATCCTTTTGTGGTCATGGAGATTCACCTACGCCGACTTCAAGCAATCCAAAAAGGTTGTTACTCTAGGATTAGTCGGTTTGCAATTTTAAGTAAAAACTCGTGTAACCTATAAAAAAAATGGAAAAAAAAAAGAAAAAAAGAAAAAAAGAATGCTTTGTAACAATGCAACATTAAAATGCACATTAGACTTGTTTGCGTAGTTTTTACAACTTGAGGGTACCGTTTTGTTTGTAGAGGGTTTAGGATTTGGATTTGGATTTGAATTTTGATTTTAGTTTGGATTTAGATTTGAATTTTGTTTTAGATTAAATTAATGCCGAAGAGAAAAAAATTAAATGATATAAAAGTGTATTTTATGTAAAATATTTTATAAAAAATATTATTTTATAATAGTAATGAAGAAATAGATAGAGTGTAAAATATAGGTCTCATATTTGAAGAAAGTAAATCTCACATTACTAGGTGAGAATTACTTTTGAATTTTTGATAGATCAAATCCCTTCTCTTTTAGATGTGGAGCCCACATTGATACCCCAAAACCCATGAAGCAAACACACGCTTAATATGATTTAGCGTAACTTGAGGCCAAAAATTAATCTATACAATGGCTTTTTTGCCGTTGTTTGTCAGAGTTATGCTAAAATACTAATTTTAGTGTGCAATTGATAAACACAAATTATTTTATTTGAATATACGGTTCATTTAAAATGATCTCAAACTTCTCTTTAGTTTACTCATTAAAATGTGTCTAAAGATCATGTGTTACACGTGTTGAATGGATCAGAGAGAAGGTACGGTTCCACTACAAACCATTCAAACAACTTTAACATATTACTATTTTGTATGAGAAAATTGTATGTCATACTCCTTATAAGTTTAAGAAGTGTTTGGTTTGAGGGTTTTAATCTCATAAAATGACAATGATAGTGATCATAATGTTATGTTGAATTTTTAGAAATTAAATATTATTGAATTTTGAGTTACATAGAGATAGAGAGAGGGGTTTCTTTTGTTGGTTATATTCCTTTAGGTCCTATTGTGATTCTCTTTTGACCACACATTTTCTACGATATCTTGTGTCTTTTTTTATTGTGATATCATGTTGAAGATAAAAGGCACACTGTTATAAATATTGATACCCATGCCATAATTTTCAGTCTAAACAATAACATTCGGAATGACACATATAGTCATATCTATTGTCATTCTATCTCATATCTAAACCTATTCTCATTGTGATTCATGTCAACAACCCAAACGACACCTTAATCTATCATAATACTACATATGATCATTGGGCATGTATTAACATATTAAGAAAAGGAATGTTATGGTGTATTTAAGTGAAAATTATGTTCAAATATAGTAATTTATCAGTTTAGTTAGTATGTATTGAATGCATTTTTTAATTAAATAAAAAAGTTTATTTTTATTAACTACACTAGTCATTCAGATCCATGAGTGTAATGTGTGGTATTTATTTTCGTCATTAGGTTTGTAAGTGGTGATGGTATCACAACTTTTGTAAGCATCGCATGAGTTTAAGATGAATGAGTTTAATTAGTTGTTTGTGACTTTTATATTTAGACCGAGTCATTCATAGTCGTGCGATGCACACGGGCTTAATCTAAATGTTCGTTAGTGTATTGTTCAACACTAATTTTCGTCATTACATGAGTTGTATATAAGTGTTCATAGCGTAATCTTTGGCACTTATTTTCGTCATTATATATCTAAGTTGTTGTGATTGTATCACACCTTTTCTAAGTATGACACACATTTAAGTAGTTTATTGACATTAAAAAAATATATGTGAAGAGACTTTTTTCAAGATGCTACATTTAAAAGAGTCTCTTCACATGTAATTTTTTAATATGTATAAGTTACATACTAAATGTCAAAGGGAGGTTAAACGCATATGGTTCTTTCAAAATAAATGTAATCCTTATATAAAATCGTAACAAAGTGGAGATTCTCTATATTTTGAGATCTAACTTGTGACAATGAATTATCCTTTTGGTTTCTCATATCAAATAAGGTAGCTTACATTACTACGCTTAGTTATTCGAACTTTATTTTATCCACAAAACTCATTTAAGTTTCAATATTTTTTTATTGTTGTGAAAATCGATCCAATATTGTTAGTATATTTAATTTGTAGCATATTGCATATATAAATATATTTGAAGACATCAATCTTAACATATAATTTTTCTACTCTTAATAACTAATATATTCTATAAATGAAACTAAAATCATATTAAAATAATCAATTAATCTCTATAGTGATATTAACACACCGCAAGACAAAAAACTACATTAAGAGCAAAAATATTAAAATGCACCAACAAAGTGTAGTACTAGTAATAATTATTGATTAAAAATTAAATGCTCGTCATATTATTTTCAAGAAACTTACTTGCTAACGAATCAATAGTATTAGCCCGTTTATCGGTATTACATGAAGTAAAATATTGCATGTTTAATTTGTAACGTAAATTAATATGAATGCTAAGTATTCATCCCACCGATGGCTGTGGCGTTGTTCTTGTTTTTATTGTTGTTCTTGTTGTTGTTGTCTTTGTCGTTGTTCTTCATTAGCCTTTTGCATGTTTTGTTCTTGATACAATTTTTGTGACTTCTCGATCTCTTTCTTTAATGATTCTTGACGTGCTACAAAAAACAATTAGATAGTTGATCGTTAGTAACTTAAATACAGTTAATCAATATATTACATTTTCGATCAAAGTAAAAATGTTCGTGCATGTTTCACTTAATTGATAAAGACAACGATGTGTAGGATCTCTTCAGGGGCGGAGCCAGAAATTCGTATTAAGGGGGGCCATAAATAATTTGTATAATAAAATGCACTAGCCGTTATCTTAGTGGTTTCAATGGTTCAACCATCCTGATCAATTTAAGAAGTTATATATAACTTTAGATTATCAATAAAAATACTATCTTGTTATCAAAATCACAAACTTTACACAAATATTTCAACTAACTAGGTATCAAGCTTTACTAAAAGAGTAAATTCTTAAATCATTCTTTCCCTTTAAATTACTCTTCCTCAAACATAAAAATGTTTTTCTAAATTGTATGAACAGTAGGGAAAAGTGTTTCATAATTATAAAAAACAATTGAAATACTTGCTCAAAAAGTTGAGAAAAATAAAAGAAACGAAAAAACGGCAATAACGAATCTAAAAATTTAAGTTGAAGATAGCGAGAAAACAAATTGAGTAGCTTTTCTTTTACTCATAGTGTCAAAATTATAACCCTATTGTAAATTTTGGACGTAATATTTATTATTCAAAACAACTGCATAAGAAAACACATTAATTAAAATGAGAAGTTTGAATTTAGAAGCGATATGATGCAGTTGTATTTTCTAGAGTTAAAAGTTAAAACAATTAAAATAATTGGGAAGATAATATACTAGTAAGATAATTAAGTAAATAAATAGAAGAAGTCAAACAAGTTATGCTGACACTACACTGTGTTCTTAAGAAAAAAAAATGAAGAGAGTGAAAGAAATAGGAAGTAAAGTAAGAGAGAGGAAGTAAAGTCACTTTCATCCCAAAAGTGGGGTGAAAGTTTTATAACTAAAATCTTAACACTTTCACTTACTTTCACTCACTTTACTTCTTAAGAAAAACTAGAGAACACAACTTTTATCACTTTCACTTTCCTTCCTCCCTTGTACTCAACTTGAGAACACAGTGTACATGTGTACATATTTACTTTTTGCCTTCTCTCTCTCTCTTACTTCATTCATATCTTCTTCTTTATACATTTAACCTGCAACTTATCTACCATTTTTTTAACCTTCAATCATCAAACTTGACGATTCTTGCGAAAAAGGTAAACATAAACAGAAAATCTCAATCAAGCTGGACCAGTTGGGGGTGGCCGAGCACCCTCTAGCCACCCTATTGGCTCCGCCTCTGGATCTCTTAAACCATTAGAGAAGATGATGTTACTACCAAACCTCCTAAGCACGATCTTTATGTCTTACATTGTTACACACACAAAACACACGTGAAATTTACATGAAACAATATAAATCAATATGCTAAATAAGTAAGACGATATGATGCTTACTTTACCACCATAATAAGTTGTAGGCCAATGTGCACGCGGTGTGAAGGAAGTTGTGGTTTGTTGTGTGTGATGTTTGATACATTATATAGTTGATAAAATATTTGTAACTTATGGACGGGAAGGTAAAAAGACTAACCACTAATTAGTGTGTTTAATTTATGCATTCATAGCACCAAATACTTCATCTCCTATGTACTTATCCTTATGCATGACTATTAAATCAATGTACTAGCACATGAAGCATCCACATTTCACTTTCAATTCATGAGTCATTTATTATAACCACTTACATTTATAAGACTACTTAAGCTTTTAGTATATAAGATGCTAACTTGTGTTCGGTGGGCATTTGTTAGCAAAACTCAAGTTTAAGAGGAAAAAGATATAATCTCAAATACTGACTTGTTGTTTTCAAGATTTAGAGTAGATTGACCCATTCTCAGGTTCTTAAATGGATGTTGTCCTTTTTAAGGCCATTCATAACAAGAAGAATAATTGATTAATGGATTTGAATCTAGATGCTTTTATTTCATTTCATACACCCATATGATTCAATAAATACCCTGTAACTACCATACATTTGAAACAAGTCAAGCTTTCGTTACTAGTCGAAAAACATTTAATAGATGTTATTCACACATAACAAACTACTCTACAACTTGCCTATAGATACTCCCTCCGTCCCATTTTATAAGTCTATTTTGCCAATTTGAATTGTCCCAAATTATATGTCCACTTTTAATTTCAACCAATGAGAATGCTTGTAAGTGGGTGATAATGAATTTTTATTGGTTAATATTGTGAGGGCCCTACTTTTCTTAAACTTTGTGAAATATGGAAGTGGACTTATAATTTGGGACGGAGGGAGTATCACTTTAAAATTCACATGAACTTAAGTAACTACATATCTAACTTTAAATGTGCCAGAAATAAGTATGAACTGTCCAAAAGAAGTCACCACGGATATACTCTCGTCCAATAAAGTCGATACTTTATGGACTAATTTGCTGTGCGCATACTATATGCTACCTCCGTCTCATAATAAGTGTTCACATTGCTCTTTTGAGATGTCCCAAATTAAGCGTCAACCAATGAGAAGAGGTTTTAGTGAGGAGAAATGATATTTGATTGATGAACAGTGTAGTTAGTGAGATTTCTCAAAACTTTGTGCATATTGAAAGTGGACACTTATTATAGGACGAAAGGAGTAGTTTCGTATTGGTGTCCATCGATACCAATTTGTTATCTATAACATGTGCAGATCAACCGTGGGTTTTTAAGTTATGGGATGATTTGTACATCACTCAAATTGATTGATACAAAAACCAATGACTTCTAGGGTACCATACTTGAAGGATATCGACAAAACAGCCTTCTTGATGTGCTATTGGTGGTGTACAAATAATCTTTCTTTAGCTATAATGATGAGTATATGAGGTTGTCCCGATGAATTGGTCGTAATTGGCACTTGAGGAAATAGTCTATAAATAGGTATGCGTATCGTGTGAGTGTCCAAAATTCCACGAATCAAATCCAAAGGGTCCAAAATTGAGGCGTCATTGTCAAGATGTGGTATGCATTTCGTGCTAATGGTATGGCCACCCATTTCACACGATTTCCACAAATAAAATCTAAAGGGTCCAAAATTGAGGCGTCATTGTCAGGATGAGCTTGTTAGACAAGTTATCTAACGCGTAGAAGTCTAACTGTTACCAATAACATACAAGTCGCTCAAAACATGCTCAACTGTTTTCTATAACACTATTTTAGAGATCATCTGTACAAAACCAAAGTTACTCTGCGCAACAGATGGTACAAGAAGACACAGAACAACAGGGATGGTATAGAGATTATCTATGTTATTTTAGAACTCGGTTATCAGCAGGAGGGTTTATGCTAAAACTAAAAGAAACAGCTCTAAAATGACAGATCAATCCAATGTCTACATATTCATGACCTGAACTTGTTGCATAGTTGCAGAAAAGTGGACATTGTTAAATGGCTACATATGTACCGCAAATCCTAATCATTGTAAATACTTTATGATATAATCTTACATACTATATGCCGATAAATAGTTCTCTTAAACCATCCAAAGTTACGAATTTGGATCCAATGTCAAGATTGATGACAAAACTGACAACAAAACATTTGCAGATTAACACAAAACCCAACTATTATTTCCACATCAACAACTTTATATATAGAGGAAAGCAGAAAGCAAATGGCATTAAGAACTGATGCAACAACCATTTCCACACCAATTTGAAGCACACAAACTTGCAATCAATGCAAAGCAAAAGTGGGCTTCATGCCATATTTCAGCTGCATGAAGGACAGAATAATAGAGGTCCAATTCTATTCGCGTACGAAAAACTATGACATATCCGTGGCTTTGACAATATGCCTAATGCGACAAAAAAACTACTGTATATGTGAGCCGTGAACAGAGATCAACTGATATCTCAATTCCTAATCAACATAATTGTCTTGTCTAATAAGGTTAAAATCATCCTAAGATCAAAAGGTTCACTTATTAACTTTGATGCCTTCACCATTTGGTATCATGATAGATAAATAAACAAGGTTATAGAGAGATGATTTTTAAGTTAAACTAATTCATGATATTTCCAAAAAACATACCATAACTAAACAACATCCATAACTACAGACGGCCTTAATGACTACAGATGGCCTTAAGCAAAGCAGATAAATAAATAAACAAGGTTACCTTATGAAAGAATTCTTGTCGTCAAATAACCCAGTACCTACTGAAAGACGAAATCTACAAATACAGACTATGCTACAAATCTACAACATGTTGGCTTGCCCAGAAAATCCAGCACTGCAATTTGGGCACAGAGAACCAACTCCAGCTTGTGTTTGTTGGTGGATAATAGCCGGGAGCTGAAATTCATTTCTACACCAAGCACATATAGTAACCACGTTTCTGCCACCCATATTTGGCATCATTGTGTTCTTTCCCATCCAAAAATTGGGGTCAAACGTTTGCTGTTCCAATCCTGTATGGTAGGGGAAAGCCCTTGAATTACTACCTTGAAGAGCATGTGGATTATGTTCACCTCGACCTGGTATACTCCCTTGAAGAGCATGTGGATTATGTTCACCTCGACCTGGTATGAACCTATATTCCACAGGTTCAGATCTAACTGATCTCTGTCCATTGACATTTGACCCGTCATTGTATCTTTCACCATGTCTATAGACTCCATCATCAGCCTGTTGATAAAGATGTTAAAATTCAGTGCTCTGAGCAAAGTTTTAAATCACTAAAATGGTGCAATGTAATAATTGCTTGTTATTTTATAATTAAGTTTAGAGGAAAATAATAGGGTGACAATTTCGACCGATCTACTTAGAAACGCCGATTCTGGTTATGTTTTATCTCTGGCGTATCAGACAGGTAAAGATAATCTAATACCGCAACTGGTCAAAATTCAAAGTGTATTTTTAACGGATAAAATCTCAAGTTAGTTTTTTGTTAAAAATTTGATTGATGCTGCAAAAAGAACTTTTAAATTAAAACTGTTTGGGCAAAAAATGCGATTTAGGTCCCCTAACCTAACCGCTTTTTACCCTTAACATAAAGTAGCCCATTTTGACCCGCTACCCAAAACCACCCATTTTTTCATCTCTAGAAAATATATTTAAGATGGCCTAAACTCAAGACCTTGTTGGACATAATGTCAAAGGAATGAAAACTGCTTGGTGACTGGCTCTGTGCTTGATGATGGCTCTGTGCTTGAGGATGGCTCTGTCTCTGTGTATGAGGATTCGCTAAACCACTTTGTAGCTGACTTCCTTGACCAGTGTTCCACATTCCACGATTCACAACTTCATTGGGCTGCCGTTGATTGCTACCAGAACCTACCATAAACTTCTTATCCTCACGACTTCTATACTCATCTGATCTATTATGATCTTCCCACGTTCTGCCAGGATAACCCGTATTATTACCATTATGCTGGAAACCCCTATTCTGACTGTTGGAAGATGAACTATATGATCCGCTCACTGACTCTCTTCCCCTTTTGAGATCCTCAACCATACTATTATTAACCATACTTAAATTTGTTTGGACATCAGTCTTGGGTGGAACTACGGAGCAATTTACACCATCTTTTTTCTGGTTAACACTAGTTGTATCTGCATATAGATCATGAGGGTTCCCAAAAGCAAGATTTAAGTCATGCATACCAATTCCTCTGTCTTCATCAAAATTAATCCCATCTAACGGTGTGGAATATATCTTATTCCCAAAAATTTCATCAGAGGTTTCAGCAACGGAAAAATGATCAAGCAATCCCCTTTCAGAGCTCTGCTGAGCACTCTCATACAAGCCAGTTACATCATCTTGGAAGCTGAATGCTTGGTCATTCTCAGGCGGGACAAGTGAGCTGAACTCAAGATTTTTTCGTGTATTGAAATCTATAACACCTGCATTTCTGCCCAAAGAAGCAACCTGATTGTTGATCGGTCCATTATTCCGATAGAACTGGAAGTTGTCTATATTGGCTTCCCCTAATTTGTTTGAAGGAACATTGTTTACATTGTTCGCCGTATGGAACTTTTCCTTGTTCACAGGTTCATTTTCATGCCATGGTGACACAGATGAGCGACTTTTATAATTGTCTTCCTTCCTAACACTGGTCACGCCTTCGGTACTTGACATATTATAGCTGTCAAATGCACTGCTCCTGACTTCATTTTGACGATCAGGTTTGGAACTTGCAACGCCATAGGAAAATCTATTCTGCTCAAAGCCAGGAGGCACCTGATTTACAGATGGGAAACCTACTTTTTGAGGAGCTTGTGCTGCCTGATTAACAGATGCAAAACCCACTTTTTGAGGAGCTTGTGTGACCTGGTTAACAGATGCAAAACCCACTTTTTGAGGAGCTTGTGCTACCTGATTAACAGATGCAAAACCTACTTTTTGAGGAGCTTGGGTAGGCTGATTAAATGAGGCAAAACCTATCTTCTGTGGAGCTTCTTGTTTAATGGAAGATATCATGCTCTCACTATTGACAGCTTTAAATGCATTGCTGCTTGGTGAAAAAAGGGAAAAGTTTTCTTTCACAGGAAGCTTGGTCGCATCAGCCAAACGATCCTCATTATGCCCATGCCGCCCATGGAAAACCCCAGATGATGACTCATTATTAACAACTTTTTCCTTCTCAGATGTTAACTCACCAAATGAACTACGGACATGCATATCATTAATGTTTCCCCGAAAGCCCTTTTCATCATGCCCATGCCGCCCATGGAAAACCCCAGTTGATGACTCGCTATTAACAACTTTCTCCTTCTCAGATGTAAACTCACCAAATGAACTACGGACATGCATATCATTAATGTTTCCCCGAAAGCCCTTTTCTTCATAGATGCTTGATGTCTGAATCCTTGATTCAGAAACTGCATGACTGGGTTCCTCAACACCACCAGGCTTGCCAATAACGTTTTTACAAACACCACCAGCACCAACCATCATATCATTTTTAAATGGAGAAAGAGGTCTATTTCCAGAACTTCTTTCCTGTTCTGGTTTGTCGTTAACCTGTGTAAAGCCAATTCTGGAAACTGCATCTTGACCATTAGGTATACCAACTATATCTTTCTCAAGGACAGCACGGTCACCAGCGAACTCTTTATGAGCGACGGTTCCACCAGAACTTTCAAATCTCCCATTGCTTTCAGTAATAGAAATAGAAGCTTCATGACCCAAACTAAAATCGGATTTAGATACAGAAACATCAGGGACTTCATTGTCATCTACATCAAAGTCGTTATCAATACCGTCACCAGAGTCTTCACCAAATAAGTCTCCATTTGTGTTAAGGTCGTGAACAAGCTCATCAGTTTTAGATTCAGCACCATAATTCATTGTATGCTCACTTTGAGGAGACGCCGATTTTGGCTCATCATCAAAACGTGCATCATGATTTTCTCTTGTAACATTTTCAGCCGAAACTGATGCAGTGTCATCAGCTTTTTCGGCAGTAGGAGCTTTTTCTGCTTCAGACGTTTTGTTATCATTTGTCACATGCGTCCCAATATGTTCATTATACTGGTTCATGTCATAAAATGTCTTATAGCAGAACCGGCACTCAAAAAATCCACCTATTACTATACTCCAATGAGATTGTTCATCTTGGTGTACTAACGCCTGGTGGTCCAATAGATCAATCTTTCCATCAAAAATCAAGAAGCACTTGAGGCACTTATAATGCTCTCCTGCATGTACAGGAACCGGAACTTGTTTCTTACAGTCTGTAGGCAATGAAATTGGGGGTTCTGATGGAATGTGAGCTGAGCTATCTCTTTTTGGGTCTTCCTGAACACAAAGATCTGCAGCCTGTTGTGCACAATTAATAAAAATAAATGTTTGAACAAAAAAGAGGCAATTTATAGAGGTTAAAACAAGTAAATATAGAAAAAAGTTGATGCAAATGCAAACTTACATTTCCAGAAGCTGCTTTCAAGGCTGAGTCATCACAATCATTACTGTGAGTGCCACTTGGTTTATCCACGTTTTCTCCTCTAAGAAGGGAGAGCAAGTACATAGATATATCCTTGCATGACTCAAATTGCCGACCACTAGGACTGGTTATCATCAAACGTCATTTGCAAACCAAAAAGAAGTTAGATTCATAGTCATAAGATGGATACTAATAGAATACTAAACTTAAAGTTCATGGAATAAAAATACATGCCATAAAAGCAACACAACAATTACCCAAGATTAACAAGTTCCTAGGGCACTAATATTTGATGATTGTACACACACTTTGAAGAATTAGAGAAGTAGGTTAATGGTTAAGATGGTATCTGGAAACCTACAGAGCTCCATTTGATTCTTCTATTGGTGACCAACAGATCTCTCATCTATTTAGCCTCACTTACTCTCAAAGTATTACATCGTTTTTTATCTTTATACTGGACCTACCCATTGTGGTTAGACCCTTCGTAATTTTCCTTTCATTTACCCTTGGTTCAAAAATCTAAACTAAAAAATATAAGTCTATTTTCGATTATTAGTCTATTTGCCAGAACTTTATCTGCCACTAATTATTCCTTAAAGGGGTGTTAGGTATTGCTCTTTGTAAATATTAAGTAGAACGTACAAGTCTTTTTCCTATTATTAAGTTTTTTTTGCCAGAACTTTTTTCCACCACTACGTATTTCCTTAAGGGGGTGTTTGAAATTGCATTTTAAAAATGAATATCTCATCATTGTGTCTCTAGTATTTTGGCACAGAGAAACAGACTCTAATTATTCAAGTGTTTTTTTACTGGAAGGGAACTATCTTACAATATAAATACCACCGATATATATCACATGTCCTAGGCAGGACTTAAACCCATAACCATTTTGTTGGGGAGCATTCTCAGACAACATCATACAGCTCATTATCTAATTGATCAACAAGTCCAATGGCATAAACATATCCAAACACTATCTACTACAGCAACCTTTAGTACAAGTGATCATCAGAGTATCAGACTCTGATTACTCCACATTACGTAGTCCACTTCCGAACATTCGCATAAGAAGACATAAAATCATAAATGCATGTCTCATTATTACCTACATCTTGCCTAAAACATCACAATATCCAATGACTATTATTAATTAGGAAGCATATCGTACATATAACAAAACAGCATATGAGAGTTCAATGACTGAATTTTAGTGATAAAAGCAAGATCAAAAACCAAACCTTATGTAACGACGACAGAACACCCAAACAAGGCCTCCTTTTTTCCTAATAGCAAGACTCAACTTCCAACCTTTGGGCAAAGCATCACCAAAATCACTAGCATCTACAACTCTCCTCTTCTTTCTCGTGGTCCCCCATTGGCCATTCAAACCTCTTAGAAACCCTAACAACTCATCTTCAGTAGACAATCCTTCGGTCCTCCTCCTAAGTTCTAGACCGTACGGATCCTCTAACCTACTCAGATTCACGATGTTAACCTCCACACCTCTACAATTCACAATTTCACGATCCAACTCATTATCATAAACCATTACTTTTGCAACCATGTTATCACGCATTTGTTTCACAGCCGGTGAACGAACGACCGCCGCATTTCCATTTTCATTTTTGCGCGGTCGTCCTCGCTTTGGCTTCATCTGCGAACTACACGATTCCGTCACGGGCACCGGCACGACAGCAGTGCTCTTGTTTTCAACACCAATCGTCTCCGAATTTACACGTTCCGTCACAGGCACTGTCACCGATTCCATCGCCGTCACTGTCACAACCGGTTCCGTCACGGGCACTGTCACAGCCGGTTCCGTCGGGGACACTGTCACAACCGGTTCCGCCGCCTGCACTGTCACAACCGATTTTGTCGCCGGCACTGTCACTGGAGCTGCCACTGGTATTGTCACAGGAACCGGAACCGGAACTGGCACTACAACATTGCTCTGAGTGTGACTTGGTATGTCCAAGTTTTCTTCTCCAATGAGGGAGATCAGGTACATAGATATATCCTTGAATGACTTGAATTGGCGGCCACTAGGACTGTTATCAAAGTTCATATAAGAACCAAAAAAAATATTAGATTCAGAGTTATAACATGGATATACATGAAAATATTATACCTAACATTTAATTCATATATTAAAATGGTGGTCATTTAAGATACATGTCATTCAATAGTCATTAGTTAAGTGTAAAGAGATATCTCGAATATACACGCAACATATATTGACTACAAGACAATATCTGAATATTACGTTTGTTTTTCTACTGTAAGGGTATTGTGAAATCGAATCTAACTATTCAAGGGTCAAGATGATAAGTTCTGGATAATCAGTTATAGGAGTAGCAACAAAAAAAAAAAGACAAATTATATTTTATACCTATATTAAATCCTTAAATAATCAGATTCAACAAAAACTCATACAGAGCATATCTATTTCAATTCAACGTCAGACAGCAAAAGCACATCCAAACACCATCTGCTACAGCTGGTTTCAGGTTACGACAACTAATCATCTAAATCAGATTATGCTGCATAACAAAATAAGTTGATAACTCATATAAGCATGTTTCATTATTACCTGCATCCTGCCTTAGCTATGACAATATATATTCAACTATCAATATTAGCAACATATCATATGCATAGCAACATAAACAGATAAATAACTTGTTTCACATGATGCTACAAAAGCAAGATCCGGAATCAAACCTTATGTAACGATGACAAGAGACCCAAACACAGCCTTGTTTCTTCTTAACACAAAGAATCAACTTCCAATCTTTAGGCAAAGTATCACCAAAATCACTAGCATCCACAACTCTCCGTTTCTTCCTGGTAGTCCCCCATTGTCCATTCAAACCTCTCAAAAACCCTAACATCTCATCCTCCGTCGACATTCCTTCAGTCCTCTTCCTGATTTCCGGACTATACGGGTCCTCTAACCTACTCAAATTCACAACATCAACCTTCACACCTTTACAATTTATAATTTCAAGATCCATCTCACTATCATACACAACTAGTTTCGCAATTGTACTCTCACGCATTCGTTTTGCTGCCGGTGAACGAACAGAAACAGGATTCTCAGCATCTTCAAATCTCCGTGGTCGTCCTCGCTTCCGCTTCATCTCCAAACTCCCTGGTTCCGTCACTGGTACAGAGACGACAGCATTGCTATCATTTTTTAAATTAATCATCTCCGAATTCAGCGACTCGGTTGCCGGCACTGTCACCTGAACAACAACATTGCTATCCTTTTTGGCATCAATCGTCTCCGGATTCAACGATTCTGCCACTGGATCAGGCACTGGCACGAAAACATTAGTCTGAGTAGAACTTGGTTTATCCAAATTTTCTATTCCAAGAAAGGAGCGATCAGGCACTGGCACGAAAACATTGCTCTGAGTAGAACTTGGTTTATCCATATTTTCTATTCCAAGAACGGAGCACAAGTAGGCAGATATATCCTTGCATGACTCAAAGTGTCGACCACTGGGACTGTTATCATCAAAGTTCATTTAAGAACCATAAAACAATAAGTTAAATCGAAGTTATAGCATGTTTATTAATGCAAATATTATACCTAATTTTAAATTCATATGATAAAATAGTAATCATTCCATTTACATGTCATTTAAGCTACACAACAGTCCAATGAAAATAAACAAGATTCTAGGGTATTAATATTTAATAGTTAATGACTCTAAAGAAAAACCTTAAAATTGACACAGGTTTAGCTCTAAACATTTACATGCATTCCATAGAGATCAGCTACGCAATTTTTAGATTGATTATAACTTTCAATAGTAGGCTTGTAGGTTTTCCATATAAAACGCTACTTTAAAAAAAAATAATGATATCCCATTATTCAAATTCTTTATACAAGTTAAGAGAACAAACATTCTCATTGTTTGCCAGTAGTATTTCTGCCAATACTTATTCCTTCCTAAACAGGTGTCTGTAATTTCGTTTTTTAAATCTTAGGCAGAAAATAAAAGTCTATTTTCTAGTATTAGCCTTCTTTGCAAAACGTTTTTCTGCCACTACGACACTACTTATTTAAGTTAAGGGGGTGCATGTTGAAAGTGATTATCTAATTATTGTGTTTCTAGTGGCAGGGTTTTGTGAAACTCGTTCTATATATTTAGGAGTTCAAATAACAAGTTTAGGAGTAGCTACAACAAAACTAATTCCATATAATCTTATTAAGTTATTAAATCCTTAAATAATCAGATACTTCAAACACTCATAAAAATGCATATTCTAACTCATCACAACTTTATACAACATAAGCATATCCAAACACCATTTGCTAAGGCCCGTTTTGTTCCAACTAATTATCTTATTCTTCCCCGTAACATACTCACATTCAAACTGCAATCTAGCAAGTCTATAAATCTTAAATGCATACATCGTCATTACTCGCCTTAAAAATCTATCAAAATGTCATAAATTGATAAATATAGCTAAAACGAAAACCAAACCTTATATAACGACGACAAAACACCCAAACACGACCGTCTTTCCTCTTAATACAAAGACTCAACCTCCATCCTTTGGGCAAATGATCACCAAACTCGCTCGCATCAACAACTCTCCTCTTCTTCCTAGTCGTCCCCCATTGCCCATTCAAACCTCTAAAAAACTCCAACAACTCCTCGACACTCAACATCCCCTCAGTCCTCCTCCCAATCTCCGGTCCGTACGGATCATCTAACTCACCTAACTTCACTACATCTACCACCGCGCCTTTACTATTCACTACCTCCTTATCCTTATCCCTATCGTAGTCCTCCACTACTTTCATCACACTACTCTCCCTCGCTCGCGCCCGCACTCGTTTCGCAACCGTCGACGCACTAACCAAAACCTCATTTCCTTCTCCGTTTCCGCTCTCACTCTTCTTCGGCCGCCCTCGCTTCTTCTTTGTCTCCGTACTCTCCATCATCTCCTCCTCCGGTAACACCGCCGTCACCGGCTCCGGAGACATCACCGCCTCCTCCGTATCCTCCCTCACTCGTTTCGCAACGGACGCACTAACTAAAACCGCGCTTTCGTCTACATTTCCGCTCTCGCTCTCGCTCTTCCGCCTCACCGCCTCCTCCTCGGCCGCCTTAACTCGTTTCGCAACGGTCGCACTAACTAAAACCGCGCTTTCGTCTACATTTCCGCTCTCGCTCTTCCGCCTCACCGCCTCCTCCTCGGCCGCCTTAACTCGTTTCGCAACGGCCGCACTAACTAAAACCGCGCTTTCGTCCACATTTCTGCCCTCGCTCTTCCTCGGCCGCCCTCGCTTCTTCTTCACCTCCTCCTCCTTCTCCACCGGTAACACCGCCGTCACCGGCTCCGGAGACATCACCACATCATTCTCAACAACCTCACTCTCCTTCTCCACCTCCTCCTTCTCCTTCACAGTGACGTCATCTTCTCCCACAATGACGTCACCATCACCATTATCACCATCATCTAAGCTAGACCTAGACATAAACAATCCTTTCAAAACACTAACAATCTCCGAATTCTCAGCTAACTCGTTCTCACTAGCAACACTAACACTATTATCATTAGGTAACGAAACCGCAACAGGTGCGTATTTTAGCGTCCCGCGGTGGCGGCGCATGTTAGCGCTAGGCGACGCCGACGTGGAAAGAGGCGGAGCGAGACGGAGCCGAGAGTACGTCTGCTTCCGGCTACCGGCAGATTCGTTGAAAACGGTTTTATCAATCTTAGGGATGATGACGTCATCCGGACGGTTGTGGTTGTGGTTGTTGGATGATGATGATGACGTGGCGGTAGAGAGAGAGTAGAGGTCTGATTGGGATAAGAGACGGAGGTCTATGACGGGGATTGAGGATGGGAGGAGTGGTTGTTGCGGTGGTTGTGGTGGTGGTTGGTCGGGATCTGCGGTGGCGGTGGTCGCCATGATTGGTGTGTGTGTTTGGGGATTTTATTTTACCTAACGGATGGGATTTAACTATGAAAGTAGAGTAGTTGAGTTGAGTTACCTTACTACCACATGATGTTGAGAACAACCAAATGTGTTTAAAGAGTTTAGTTTAGCTATGTGTCTACTAGATTGTTGTAGGGGTCCAATTAGTGTTATATTGTGGACCGGATCGAACAGAGAAATCAGATCAAATCAGATTGATTGGACCGGATTGAACGTATTTATGTCCGCTCATCGATCTACCATTTTTCTCAAATTCGGTCCGGTTCGATTCAATCTTAGACACAACCGGCCATTATGCTTTGTTTTACCTGACCGAATCAATGAACCAGACCGATCGAGCCGAACCGAACATTTCGGTCCAGGATTTTGAGCCAAATTGGTATGTGATCCGGTCCAGTCCAATTTCGAACCGTGCTCAGCCCTACATCATATTAGGTTTTGACAATTGTTTTAACTTATCTCGAGTTGTTGTTCGAGTTGTAGCTAGGGGTGTCATCGAGTCAAACCGAGCTCGAGCTAGACAGTGCTTAAGCTTGGCTTGGATATTTTAAGGTAGGCTTGAGCTTGGATTGTATATTTTAAGGTAGGCTTAAGCTTGGCTTGATAGCTTGACGAGTTTTAATCATTCAGGCTTGAGCTCGGCTTGTGTAAGGCTTGAGTAAGGCTTGAGCTCGGCTCGAAAAGCTTGAATTCATATATAAACATTTAATTTAATAGTCAAACTCATCAATAAATTCAAAAAATAGGCAATGAACTCGAGAGGAAACTTATACAAAATATTTGGGAGAATTAGCGTTTAAATGGCCCTCCTTTAATTATTAGAGTTTTGCTAATGGCAGCCCTAAGGGTGGTTGTTAAGGGTTTGATTTTATTACATGTGAATAAATGAATGATTCTTATTGGATGACATTTCCGATAAAAGTGAATGAAATCCTTAAAAATCTGATATACATCAAATACTTGGGTGAATTAGTTTCTTACAACAAATTGTAATAAAAATGTTCATATTAATGACAGCCTTAAGGGCTGTCGTTAGCAAAACTCTAATTATTATACCAATATTAATGTTAGTTTTAAGTTATTTATATAAATCTGTATACTTTTTTTTTTTTTTTTTTGGAAAGCTCGAAAAGCTTGATAAAAGCTCGAACTTGGCTCGTTATGTGTTACGAGCTTGTTTATTGGGCTCGGGCTTAAGCTTGATAAAAGCTCGACTCGATTGAGTCAAGCTCAAGCTCGAGCTAGAGTTGCTTGATAAAAGCTTGGCTTGTTTGCACCTCTAGTTGTAGCTATAGCTTGTAAGAGTTGTAGGTGAAGTTAGAAGTGGAGGTTTTATTTTTAGACATGTTTAGCAAAATTGCTAGAGCTTATAAATATGCTGTGACATTAAGTGAATACATAAATCTAAAAGATGGAGGTATTTATGTAAATAGGCATGTCAAAAGCTCTTATGGAGCTTCTATTTTAAGAGCTTATGTTTTTCAAATGTTGCTATAAATTAGTCACCCAAACAAAGCTTATTAAAAAAAAACTCAAGCTCTCATAAACTCTCAAAAGCTACACACCAAACATACAAGCTCTTGTCTCAAGAGAAATTAAATAAGAAGATTGGGCTATTTCTTCTTACTTCAAATTCGATAAATGTTGGTAGATCGTATACTAAGCTTTGAGTTTGACGATTCATATTGTTATTTCCTATGTGATTCCTTAGAATTCCATACTCGAAGTTGCTATTGAATCTATTCATTAAGAAAAACATTATATAAATGTATATAAGACTTAAGGTTTCAAAATTTATTTTTAGGAAAAAAAATATGTAATTCGGTTTATGTTTAGTATTGTATACATTAAAGTTTAAACCGGATTGTTAAGATAGTTTATTTTGATGCAGTAGTTGGTATGGTATATTTTTAATTGTCGTGTTTGGTTGTCGCATAAGATAATGTATATAGCTTTCATTAGCTCATTTATTGTCTTGAATCTCATAACTTCTAATTGATAAACTTGTAATATGTTCTATGAAAAATTAAAATCTCAATAAGCTAATAACCCTATAAAATAAAATCTCAAAGCAGGTTCTTTAATATATCTTTGATCTTGTGTTGAAAAAATTAAGGTTTTGAAAAAATTGGAGGTTTCTTGATTTTAAGAGTTTTGGTCGATTAACTTGTGTTAAATGTTAATTGATAGTACTTGATTTTAAGATTGTGTTCTTGAGAAGTTTGGTAGAAAATGCTCAATTTTGAGAAATTAGGGTTTCTTAAGAATTTAGGGCTTTTGGTTTAAAGGCTTTGGGTGATTGATTAACGGTTGGTTATCAAGTGTTTTGGGGTTAAATTGTTCAGAATAGAAGGAATTTAGAAAAACCCTAATTTTAGAGTTTGGGGCTCAATTGGTATTTTCCCACTGCGTTCTTGTTATTAATTGTAGATCAAAGTTCATTCTTGTAAGTCATTCTTTTCTTATTCTAAGTATCTATGATTGGTAATCTTGATATATTCAAGGATCAAGGTGACCCTTATTATGGTCTAATTGTTTATTTATTTGTGTGTTTTATTGATTATTATTATTATTATGGCTTTTTAAGGTCATGGTTCGTGAATATGAGCAATATAAGTGTTTTAGTAATGAGTCTTTTAATAATGATAATTTTACTCGAATTAATAGACTTGATGCTAGTAGTCTTTTAAATTTGCATCTTAATGATTCTAGTTTTATGACTGTTTTTTCTGTCAAGTTGAAAGGAACTTAAAATTACAATGTTTGGTCTTGTGCTCTTTTACTTGCATTAGAAGTAAAAAAGAAAAATGGTTTTATTGATGGAACTTGTAAAAGATCTGATACCGATGAAGTTTTAGGAAAAGCAGCTCAATAACTGAAGAATTATATTTTAGGCCAAATTTTTTAAAAAATGGCTTATATGGTTTGGCGAGAAATGCAAGAAACATATGACAAGGTTGATAGTTATGTAACTTTCAATTTGCATCAAAAATTGAATCTTTGCGTTAAAATGAAACATCTAATGCTGATTATTATAATAAGTTGAATGCTTTGTGGAAACAATTTGATACATTAGTTTAGTTACCTAGATGTACTTGTCATGTTGATGAGGATTTTAAGAGGCATAACCAATTGTTTAAGTTGATGCAATTTTTGAAGGGTCTTGATTATGTTTACATGCAAACTAGGAGTAACATTATGTCTAGAGAAACTTTACCTAATGTAAAGGGTGCTTATGATGTCATCTCTAGAGAAGTCTGAAGTCTCATAGAGGCATTGCTACTAGTAGTTATGTTCGTAAAGATCATTCTAGTGCTTTTATGATAGTTGAGATTGTTTTTAGAGTTAATTGCATTTTTGGTCCATGTGGTTTGGCCAAATTGCAGGTTTGGTCCCCAAAACTTTAAAAAGTGCAATGATAGTCCCCATTTTGAAGTTTGGATTGCATTTTTGGTCCCTCGATAAAGTTAAATGACTAAAATACCATTTTTCTTCTTCAGAAAAAGACAAGGGTAATTTGGTCATTTCACACCAAAAAGGACAAAAAATGCAACCCAAACTTTAAAATGGGGACTATTGTTGCACTTTCAAAGTTTTGAGGACCAAACCTGCAATTTTGGTCAAACCACAAGGACCAAAAATGCAATTAACTCTTGTTTTTATTGGATGGTGATGTATTGGATGAGGTTGAGAGGGAGTAGAGGTCTAATTGGGATAGACGGAGATCTTTAGTAGGGATTAAGGATGACTAGAGTGGTGGTTGGTCGAGATCTGCGGTGGTTGTGGACATGATTTGTGTGTGTGTGTGTGTGTGACTGATGGTAAGGATGTGATTTGGAGTTTAACTCATAAAGGGATGAAGTTAGTTGAGATTGGTTAATATCTTTACTTGAGTTACCTTACCTTACTTGTATATTGTTTGAGAGCTTAGATGATGAAACTTATAAAGGGATGAAGTTAGCTGAGATTGGTAAACATCTTGACTTGAATTACCGTACCTTACTTGTACATTGTTTCAGGTCAACGTAGATATTGAAAAGGCCAAAGGTGTTGTATACTTGTATGAGAGTTATGTTTACTAATATGTTTTAGATTTTGAAAAATGTTTACAATATCAAGAACTTAGACCGGCCGTTATGGTGGTGTTTCACCACACGTGAAGGAGCTTTACCGCGCGCCAACCCCACGACAGCCAAAATCCACTTCGCACAAAAGAGGAAAAATGGACTCGGTTGGGTGGTTTGCACCACTTAACAAAATGCACCTCTTATATTTTTTGTTTGTGAGTGTGTGTGGGTATATTGTGAGGTATGTTTGTACTAAGGGGTTTGATGGTCAGCACTACGCCTCTAAAGGTAGTGTGTTGAAAAGCTGAGATGGTGGAGGTGGTTGGGTGACCGTTACACCCACCCTTATGGTGTTTTTTTTTTTTTTTTTTTTTTTTTTTTTTTTTTTTTTTTGGTAATCATGGGTTTCCCACCCTTATGGTTTTTCAATATGTATACCAGTATATGCCTAATCATTGATCTCTCGTTTCCAGGAAAAATAAACAAGAGGATCGAATTCTGACTATTTTATAAATTCGATAAATGTTTGTTCAAAACATAAATTTTACAGAGCCAACTTGCAGTAACCATCCAAAATGTAAGAAAACAAAGACATGTGACAAGACCACAAAAATCACAACTGGTGCACCTTACTCTGCAAAAGAGGAAAAACTATTTTGTTTTCTCTGCTAGTTGACGCAAAGGACCATTAATGATTCACCATAGCCAGATCAGACATACCGAGGTCCGATGGACCTGATCAAGCCGGTAGGTGGTACTGACTCACTATTGACCTCTAGGCTCAACAGGCGAAATAAGTTAAATCCCCAAATGACATACAAACAGAACATAGTGAGACTTGATATAACAAATAATCAAAGAATAGAATTCAAATATTATGAATTGAAAAAATATCGTCTATCAAGAAATAACAAATATTTGCTTTCATCCAAGCCTCGTATATATATACTAACATAACCTTATTCTTATAACAATAAAATTCATGATATAGTTGTATACTTACGAGACAAAAGACAATAAGCTTAAGTATAAAAATCCCGCACCTATACTTTCGTATAATTACACCGACCCTATGTCTCTTTTGGTCCTTTCAGCGGACGTGTTCTTTCTCTTTAATATCACCAATAACTTAAGTTCCATTCGGCTTTCTGTTTCTGCCAAAAAGTTCTTCGGTTTGGTGACAATGCTGAAACATGAAGTAAATGAATATTGAATGTTGAACTATTTTGTCATAATGAATTTGCGTGGCTCCTTATCAAAGGTTTCTGGCACACAAGGAGTTTTTCGTCATTGTTATTATCGATTTCTATGACCCGTGCTTCCCATTTTAATCTAGCTGTGATGATTCTGGCTGATTCAATGAGAGAATTGGTGTCACGTAGTATCACCCAACCCTGCATCAGATTTGATTTCAACAGAGATCAGCAAAATGGAAACTGAAGCTGGTAAGAACTGAAACTAAAGACATATGCAGAATAAAATTCACGAATAATTTATTGAGAAAGTTAGTTAATTTACCCATTATTTTGACCTAAAATAAGAAACTTTTATTACCATTCTGCTGGACTTATCTATTTTCACAACCTTTTGGTTATTTTTTGGGTAAAAGGTCAAAAGACCCAAATTGATTAGTATTACTTCAAGCAACAAACGCACATCCAAACATCATCTTGTACAGCCTGTTTTATTACAGCATTACAGCTGAATATCTTTTTCTTATTCAATCAGTTTTCAAAACGCAACTAAATATTTCTTATATACACACACATAGTTCATAAATAAAGACACCCTTGTATCCTCTGGACGGAGTAAAAAAAATAAAATAAAAAATCATGTATATATGAGCTGCTACACTTGGAAGTTGGAACATCTAGTTATTTCATCTATATTATCTTGCATTGTAAGATCTTACAGAATTTAGATGCATGATATAATACTAGAACTATCAATCAAGATACCTCTGGACGGAGTAACCGATCGATCTCATAAAAAAGATCTAGCATGCTGCAACGTGACTGCTTTGTGGTGTGAATTGATAAAAGTCCATCAGCGTGTACCATATCATAAGTTCTAGGATAAGTCGGAAATGCTTCACACCTAACAAAAACGTTCCCAGACAGTGAAAATAAGTTAACATTATGCAATTTAGTAATTTAGCAAATGATTCCAAGTAAAGGTGGCACTTTCAACCCAAACACGTATGAATGGTTTAATTCGGGGTTACAAATCTTTAACGGTCAAGCGGGTAAAATAAGAAAACTAGCTAAAAAGAAAACGGGTCAAAGTATAATTTTAATGCATAGAACTTCCTAGATTATTTAATTGACAAACTTTGAAATAACATAACTTTGAGATCATATGTGACACTAATTATATGGAGAAAAAAGTAAAAGCTACTTACGAAAGTGTTTTGGGTCAGTCCAACCCGATCCAGTCCAAAATTTACCCGTTTGACCTGTTACCCAACCCAGCTGACCCACTCAATTGGCCACCTCTAATTTAAAGTAAAAACAATAAGAACATACCAATCATGCAACACGCCAACAAATCCCCTATCTAGGATAAGGGGAAGGTGGTTAACGCCACTGGTGGGGACTACATTCATCACCCATACAGATTTTCTGGCATCCAACAATGCGGAATTAAAGCCACCAAAATGGGCATTCATGTCTAAGACATTTCTGACCATGTTATAAGGCGGAATAGGATCCTCCTCACCAGGTCTCTTCGGATGATCTGAAAATATCAGTGGAGAGAGTAGAGACCAGTAGTCTCGAACTGCTGACTTCCAGTTAAGGTTATCTTCTGTAAAGTCATCTGGAAGTACACCTGATAAACCAGAATGGTGTTGGTGATTATTCGGATATATGTCCACATAATACAATAAATTTAGTATAAAGGTCTTCAGCTGACGCAGCATTGCATATATGGTTTAGTAGACAATCATTACATTAGAATATGCTTGGTATACTACTGAATTCGGATATTGACTTTTTTCACTTTTTCATCAACATTGCATTGGATTCTATGAAATGGCGGCCCCCCAAATGAGTTTTCCCATTCAAAAATATAACAAAAGCTTACCATGAACCGCAAGTTCCTTGGAGTTTAATGTAGCTCTAGAAGGCCAAGTTGCCCTTTCCTCTATAGGAATCCATCGCCGGCTACGGGTCCCTCCTATGCATGCCTCAAGTGGATGGTAATAGGGAGATTCAACATCACGGCCCTCTTTGCAAATTAAAGGACCCGACCCATGTTTCCTATCAATAATAGTAGTTCAAGGACAAACATTAAGATCAATGACAAGTCGTAATTTTTATAGCTTGTGGGTCAATTATACAAATATCACAGATGATTAATTAACATGCACAAAGTTTTATAGATGTACCTAGAAGCATAACAATTTTTCTTGCTCGGTTTTTTCCACACGACTGTTTTTTCTTGTTGTGATAACAACTCCCAGCAGAGATCTTTAGCAAAATTACGCACAAAATCCCATCTTTTCAAATTTTCTTTATCACGAACAGAAGCTGGCGTGTTAGCATAGGGTGAGGTCCAGACAAAGTACCCACCAGGCCTCAAAACTCGATCGACCTCTATCAAATGTATACCATCTGCAATAAAATTCAAAATATAGGGATGGAGTTAATTTAAGCTCAATTCTTTAACACCAACCAATAAATGAAATAAGCCATCAACAAAAATGTACCTTTTTTGTCCCAATCAATACCATCCCATGCACTGTGTATCATGTCGAAGGAAAGTGATGGGAACGGTAACTGTTTTGAAGCAAAGGAACCAACCATTGCTGGGAGACCACGTTCAAGCGCTATTTCAACTTGACTGCCCGAAGCCTCATAGTTCGCAATACACATTGTTAAAAGTTGTTTTGGGAATAAATGTGCTCCTAAGCTACCATAACCACACCCTATATCTAACACGGTTCTGACCTGAAAAAAATGATGGATAAAAAACAAGTCAGAAAATATGCATTTTCATCATATTAAATGCATCTAAAACTATGCCAATTTGGTATCATCAAAAGTGGAATTTTTTTCAATTGAAAGTGATTTTCACTTACGCCAGCTTGTACAAGATAAGACTCATTTCTTAAACCGATCATTTCTGCAATCTGATGAGAATAGTCCTCGATATTATCATCTACCATAGAAGATGCAAAACTAAACGAGATTTGGTCTTCATCCAACATCATCATCCTGCAACCACATTATTTAATATCGGACCCCCCCATGAATTTAATATAATGAAAATGAGACGATGGACACATTTAACAAACAACCGACCTTTTTGTCAAGCTTCCAGCTGAAAGTACCTCCTGTGCAGTAATTTTCACATTATCTATCCAGATCACATCTCTTCCAGTAGGCCACCGATGAGGAATTTTGTATTTAGGTGGAGCAAGAACTAAACAGTTCTGCTTTGACATGGGCCCACACCGACGGTCAAATTCTTTTCCTTCAGTCAAACCCGACTCAAGATTTGCAGTAATATTGAAACAGGGAACGTAATTTTCATATTCTTGAGGACAAAACTCAGACTCTTTAAATCTAGTGGCACCAAGTGAAATTTCACCAATGTCCCACAAATCTGACACGAGCTGTTCCTGCAGCCGTCTATACCCACGAACCACATGACCTCCAGAAGCAGTTGTAAGTGAGATTGTCCACAAAAACGACATGGTAAGACCAAGTATTACTATCACAACTAAACTCAGCTTAAGAAAAAGTAAAGTTAGCATATGACGATTCCTTAAAGCTGTGGGCGTATATGGATCAGGAACAATATATCCATTCTCAATAGCATCTTGTTTGGATGCTGAATTATCTGAGAACAAGAACTGGAACGGGTTCCTTAACGTTAAAGACACATGATCTGACGATGTTTTTGAATTCTTATCAAAATCTTCTTTATCTGTTTTAACCTTCATTTGTGAGTCTTCTAAATAATCTTGTATGTTACCCGAAAGTCTTTGCCCACCCAAAACACCTCGTTGCAGTGGCCTGGACATTCTCCTACATTCATAACCAGCACATTCATATTACAAATTGATCAAAAAGAACTTAAATTTCTACAAAAACACGTAAACAAGCTAGAAATGATTGGTACAAGATCTGTTCCTAACTTCCAATAATTACTCCACTAGATCCAACTTACTAAGATCCTACCCGACAGCTGTATTCCATTCCAACTCATCAAATGTACTAAAAGGAATCCAATGCAAACATATACAAAAATAGATAATTGTCTGAAAATGTATCTTACTTGTCACTTTAAGTTGTATGTAGCATCATTTCAATCCGACAATTTAATAGTCTGATTGAAACGATGCTACATACAACTCAAAAACGCGACGAAGTAAGATACATTTTCAGACAATTATCCCTATACAAAACTTCGCAGAATCAAAATAAAAAAGGCAATCTGTTTACCTCAATCAAACACGACGAATTCAACCAAACTCAAACCAATTCAGCCAACAACCCGGCAAGTTCCAATCGTTACATACTCAATCACTTCACTCGGGTTTATCAATCTTCTCACTTCTCACTTCAACACATACACTAGTGAGTGTTTTCGGCACTAATTAAGAAGCTGAAAACAGAGGTGTAGATTTAGTATTGCAGTGGATCTAAATACTAGTAGTAGTCACTTGGACTCTTTACACTATATAAATATACATGATGACAGATGGAGACAATGAGAGAGAAACTATGTATATTTAATATACACAAACATTAAAAATGACAGTGATGACTTAAATAGACATTACACTAGATGCTTAAATAGAATAGATCAATGTCAACTTAAACGCGCTAATTCTGCTTACACACTTAATTATTTTTACATTAGAAGGTCAATCACTCAGATTCACCTCAAATTCATCAGTTACTATGTTACACTGAGAATTCACATCTAAAAGGTCAATGTATTAGATTCATCTCAAATTCATTAATCTAATACATATTCCATCGGTCTCAAAATTATTATCTGCGGGACAAAAAACATACAGTTTAATAAAAACATAATCATTAAGCTTACTTTTTGCAAATGACAGTTTTACCATTAACCAATTATTTAAGGTTTTGTTTCATCTTGTAACTTTTAGTTAAGGGCATTTTACTAAACTTGATATAATATACATTTCTATTTTAGTTAGTGGACAATTATACTGGGACAGCTAAAATAGTAACGTGGACAATTAATTTGGGAAAGATAGAGTAATGAAGCTTAGTTTAACGAGCAATGCTGACTCATCCACGCGCCCCACCCCAACTCATGGACTATTATTATTATTCTTTTAAATGGCAACTAGCTATCTCGCAATATAGACATAACAAATTTGTCTTTCATGTCCTAAGCATGACTTTGGTAACAGACAGATTATTATATGAGAAATGCTAGACCCGCTCACAAAATTCACTCGATGTGTCAGCGGGCGGGTGATTGGTTTAATAAAAGAGAGGAGAGAGAAACTGTCACAAAATGCACGATTCACCCGCTCACACGTCAGCGCGAGTTGATTTTGTGAGTGTGTCTAGCATTGCTCTTATTAAATTAACTTCATCAATTACAATGCTAGAGTGAGAATTCACATCTAAAACACACACACACACAATTAAATAGAAACACAATGTCCCAACTAGCTAGATTCTTTACCTCACATTAAATTAAATACTAAGTTAACATTAAGTCCATTCATATTTCACAAAGACACACACACATTAATTAAACCTAATTATTAACCTTAAATAGATTAAATATATAGGAAATGAAGTTGATCAATTATTATTAGTTAATATCTAAAAAGAAGTAATGAATAAAAATTAAATAATAATAATAATAAATGGGATTACTACCTGGAAGTGGTACCAATAGCACCGTCAAAAATGAAAAAGTAGAAGTACTAGTAGATCTGCCGCCGGTAATGCCGGTCAATTTATATTATACATTTAATAACAAAATGTAATAAATAGATAAATAAATAGATACTATATGAATTGATAGTAAACACTAAACACCGTCAAGAGTGAAATAAATGTAAATAAAGAGTTAAATAAATAAGGAGAGGAGGATCCCACTAGATGAGAAATAAGCCGATTTGAAAAAATGTTTTCAAGTAAATTCCAAAAGTTGAAGCTACTGTAAGTAAACACATCGGGGTGGTAGTACTTCGAATCATTTCAAACATAAAACCCTTTTTTACACTTTTTACTGTTTCCCGCTGTACTTTTTTTTTTTAAATAATAAAAATCAAATGCTTTTTTTTTTTTTTTTTTTTTTTTCAAAATCATTATTACACAATTATGAATTTTTAATTCAAAATAGAAAGGTAAATTGAGATAAAAACAGTGTTTTGAAACCGGGTCGACCCGGCTAGGTTAACCAGTTCCAGTCAAAAAACAGGTTAAAAAAATCCGGGTTTCTAAAACCGGGTTAACCGGTTAGACCCGCCGGGTTTTGAGTGACCCCGGTCAACCCGATTCTCGAAACTGATCGGGTTTCGTTTTTTCGTAATTTTTAATAAAAACCCGGGTTGACCAAGTGGTCGAACCGGTTTACCCGGTCGGAAAAATAAAAAAATAATAAAATGAAAACCGAGTTGACCCGGCGATCGAACCAGTTGGCCCGGTGCCCGCTGACTTGACCGGATCAATTTCGAACCCGATTTTCAAAAACATTGGATAAAAAGAAAGAAAATACCTAAATATAATCTTAAAAGCCAAGTTTAAAGTATATAGATATGCAATAATTGTTTGTATTTTTAATAATAATTATTCACTCATTGCTTTTAACCTCTATCAAATGACTTTATTTATCACCACCTATGCTTGTTTTTATTTCTTTTAGCAGAACCCAAAAAGAAAAAGTAGTATTTTATATTTATATGCGGCCTAATTAAGGTATTAACTTAATTATTTTTTAAACTCCTTTTTAGTTCGATCAAAATGCTAAACCTAAGACTTCTTGTAAATATCAAAGTGGCTAAACAATAAGATTAAATAATAAGATTAAATGTAAGTGTCACCCTTATCGCACCTTTGGTTTAATGTCTATCTCTTTCACTTTTACCATTGTATGATCACTTTACCCCTCACCAGTTACTTATATCACATTTATACACACACATATATAATATATGTAACGCACAAAACATTTCTGATGATCGATGAGAAAGATAACCACATACTTGAAAAATACCTCATCACACACGAGGAAAGGGGTTTTGTGACACGGGCCTCACGTACGGTGTTTGCAAACCCTTACATCGAATCTAATGGCATACCGTACACTTACCTCGTGTCCTCGCCTGATTGCTAATATATTGTACAAGCCTTAACTGAAACTTGATTATTTGTTCGTTTGCATAACACTTTCATATTTTGGTTGACATTAGAACTCACTAGTTTTTAGTATAAACATACTTTATAATTATATATAGAAACACACATAATATGTTGTTGGAAAAAAAATTCACCATATTTCTTCTAGCACAGTCCGTTTACTTTTATCGACAGTCTACTTCGTGGCCTATATTTTATTGTGTGGAATTAAATAATTAATCAATGTCTTTTTATGTTTTAATTACCTAAAGTAATTCGTTAAAAGAATTGGAAATGGAATAATGCTCACACGTATCTACCGACACACGAAAACACTTTTGGACAACCTTTTCCCATACAACATTGTACAGTATTATCTGATTACCCTTTTTTGTAAGTTTTCTAAAAAAAAAAAAAAAAAAAAAAAAAGGTTAAATTTATTTTACTAAAACTATATAATATGTTATAGCACTAGCGGGGTTGCCCGCGCGTTGCGGCGGGTGCGTTTTGTGTTTTGTATTTTGTCGGTTATACGGAAATTTATGTAAAAAAAAAAAAAAAAAAAAAAACTGTAGCATGTACTGTAGCACTGTTCATGCTACAGTAATGTTCATAAGTGTACTATTCATAAGAAGCCCAATAAATGTAATATATACTAATATGTTTTTAAATATGTAAGTGAATACTTCAAGCCTTGTAAAGCTTATCCAAATCTAGATACTTCATAAAAATACAAATTTTTATCAAGATAGAGATTTTATTTTTTCATTTGTCTTTTAAGAATAAAACATATACACAACAAATAAACTGAATTAATCAAAGGGACCAAGAAAACGAAATGTTATTGTATCTATCGTCTTGTTTTAATGTTTACCTTTTCGAACATATATAAATGTTTATAAAATAAAATTTAGAAAATGCATTTTGAATGTTTAAGCATTAAATCAAACATTACATGCGAACTTATTATTTTTTCCTAAACATCTTACAATCCGTAACAACGATGTTACGGTGTTCACTTATACTTTATGTATCTCTTTAATCTTTTATATAATACAAGAATTACATCATTTCGGAGTGTTTTTGCAAAACCCTTCTCATTGAAAAAAAAAATTGACCAATAGGAGAGCTCGATTTTGACACATAAGCAAAATCAAGCAATATGATTGGTCAATAAAAAGTCAAAATTGAATTGATTTTGGTCAAACTTTAATAAATTTGATGGAGAATTTGATTGATAAAAAAAATACATAAAAATATAGGTGTCAAATTTATGAAAATAAAAACTTAAGAAAAGATGAGGTAATTAATAAAACCTTAGTTGTTAAGTGTAAAATTATAAGTCTCCATGTTTTTTAATAACTTTAGATAATAAACAAATAACCCCTTACACTTCATACCCCATATACTTTATAATGTTAACGTTGTTTAAAATTATATGAGTAATAGTATTAGTTTTTTTGACTTTCATCTATTAAAATAAATTTGGTAAATATGCGAGTTAGTTTTAATATATGTTAAATATTTTTTAAACTAATGTTAGTTTTAAACTTTCATCCATTAGAATATATATATTCTTTTAAATAAGGACTCATATTAAAGTTTAATTTATGCGTACACGGGTTTGAAATACGGTTAAATTATTAGTAACGGAAATATAAATATCAAATGGTAAGCATAAGTTACTGTGATATAAAATAAATATACGTGATTCTACTTATAACAACGACTCATGAAATTGTTATTTAAAATTTATATATTGATATCCATAAAAATATTTTAAAAACTTTACGGAACATATTTTAACTTTATCAACGCTCATTATGTGCCACTAAACTCGCACATTTTGTACAACATGATATCAATAGTTAATGTTAAATAACAACATTAACCTCAAACTCAACATCTGTGCCAGTTAAAAATGTTATACAAAGCTAATTATTAAAAAAAAAATAATAAATAAAAATAAAAAAACCGCATCGGCTAGATAGTCATTTTTTAATATAGAAGGTGTTTTCCTTAAATTATAAAAAAAATGTACGCATTACAATCATTATTTAATAAGAATCACCTCCTTAAAAAAAATAATAAAAAAAAAAGTGATAACCTACTTTTATTCATTGACTTGATGTTTCAAAATAATAATAATAATAATAATAATAATAATAATAATAATAGTTGGTTGTTTTAAAGGAATTAAATGTATGTACATAAGAATTATTCAGCAAGAATATATAGTTTTTAATTAGGTTATTACGTTACTATACTGCGATAATGTTATTGACTTGGTAATCACGGATGTGAGATACAACTATTATTCTATACCTATGATTTATGTGTAAACCCCTTTTTGCTTATGAATAAAATCCGAAATAGACCTCAACAGCACTTTAGCTTATGCCTTATCTAGCTGATAGTTTTTAGTAAAATTTTTTATAGTTTAACTTTTTTGTTATACATACCAACTTTTAGTATTTTTTTTTTAATATTTTATTGAAAATTTCTACACTTAATATTTGTGTTTTTACTATAAACACATTAAGCTATGATAGAATTAGTTGGGAGTTCAGGGGTTTTTTACTAAGCTTCTCAAAAAAGCTTATAGTTTTATCATAAACTTACTGTGTTGTGGTAATTGAATAATCCAATAAGTACCTTTAATAAGCATAACCAAACACCCCTTTAGTTCTAATCTAAAGATTTCTGATTTGATGTTATAACTAACTTTGTTGTTATCCTCACTATAATGCAACATGTTAGTGGTTTTTGCAGTTTTATGATCTCATCGCACACACTAAAGTGTAATGCAATTTGATGTGTGCGCTTTTTAGAGAAGAATTAAGTATCAACACATGATTGTCATGGAAGAATAATGTACCAAAGATGTGTTTTAGTGCCTATATAAGAAATTTTATGGTAGGAATTCTGTTCGGAGTGTAATTTGTCTTTGAATGAATTAATAAAACTTAGCAGGTGTTTGCCGTCAATGATAATACTATGTGTGTCAACCAACGGACTAAAATATGGGTGTGTTTTACCTTGATAATTTAGGCCAATTGTGAAGAAAGTTTCATTAAAGTGAAATGTCGGTAAGGATTCAAACAATCTTAAAAGACTTGCGAATGTACTCTGTCATTTTTTATGCATTTATAATTTACTTATACAAGTAATAATAATTTCCTTATATAGTTCGGGTTTAGAGAAAAATTATTCTTATACATTATAAATAATCATAAGATTAAATTTGAGTTCTACCAATTACATTTTTTTTTTGTTTCTCTTTATGTAATAAAGAAACTATATTTTAAGCATCTATGTTAATTTGGTAATTTTATGATCAAACATGACAAGTAAATAGCACAAACTTATGAAAAATACAAATTTTCAAACAAAAAGGTACATTAGTAAACATGGTATACTTGTTATTCATAATCAAGGAAATGAATCAATCTTCAAAGCTATCTAAATATGCTACATATATTAACGAAAATATAAGTAAAAGAAATACCAGAATTACAAAACACATCGTAAATTGATAGCACGGGTTTGCAAAACTAAAAGCATATATCACTAACATCTCATGCAAGTCAAGTATCGTCATGTGATTTTGCTTGAATAATAAAATATAATTTTTAATCTAAAATCATTCTCCTAAAATAATAGGTAGATTATAACATATATATATATGATTTTTTATTTATAGTCCACTAAGTAAAACAATTTGAAACATGTTAAGTGGTTCATTTCTTAATCGATAATAATACATAATCAAAACGAAATTTTCAAAACCCTGTGCGTGCACAGGTATTATAACTAGTTGTATGCTATGCGATTTACACAAACGGTTGCCATTCAATTGATCAGTTTCTCATACTCGTATAGTTTTAAATAATTAAAGACTGAACCAGCACACAATTTAACCAGATGCATTTATAAAAGCCTAAATAATATTAAAGACAACTTTTTTAGAATCAGATGTATTTACGAAAACAAAAGCTTTTCATAAAAAATAACATTATGCCGAAAAAATCCACAACGTCCCGCGAACCCTTGAAAGTTGAAACCCGCCCTGGTTCCGTCCTACTTAAAAGAATAATCGAGTCAACATTCAAGATCAATATGAAAGAACCACAATAATACAATATGAAATATTTGACCATTAAATTAAATAGATAAAATAATTTGGATGACATAATGATAAGAATTTTAATGTGGGGAATGGAAACTCACATGCAACTACGTTCTAAAAACATTTTTAAAACTTTATAAAATAAGAAAAATAAATTTTATATAAATTAATAAGGTGTGGGTCCCAGTTGGAGGCGCGTTACTGTGTCGGTGATGCCTTTACTTCATTTGTGAGTATTTGCCAACGTGTCATAGTCCAAAAAGCCTATCCATTATTACATTTTTTTTTTTTTTTAAAAGATATTTAAATATGGGTTTTGCTAACAACAACTCAATGAGTTTTATTTAAGCTTGCTATAAATAATAATGTTTTCAAATATTAACTCATAATTTCTATAAATACATGATTCCATCACATATAATTAAGGTAAGCTAGTTTTAATAATGAATTTATTAATATAAAGTGAATTTATATTTAAAAACTTTGTTAATTATGGTAAGCTTAAACAACATCCATTAGATTGTTGATGGCAAAACCTTTTAAATATTTTGATTGGGTAATCAAGTCATTAAAGTCTCTTAAAATCTTTAAAGCAAACAAAGATTTTAAGGTTAACACTAGTTATATAGTAGTTTTACTAATTGTTGCATTTAATAGCTAGTAGTTAGGTGCTTTTTTTTTTTTTTTTTTTTTTTTTTTTTTTTTTTTTTAACAAAAAGAGGTGATACTTAGGCTAGACACAATAATATAGTCGACCCATTCGGTCGAGCTCCAAACGATCGATCGTCCCTTTTGTGTGTATTCGGTCGCGACCCAAATGAAGCAAGAAAACAAACCCATTCGGTCTCAACCTTGACCGAATAACTTTCCAACTTTATTTTGATATTTGATCCAAACGGTTCACTCATTTAAGGCTGCTAGCCGTTTGTGACTAAAAAAAATGTATCCATTTGATCCATAGCCGTTGGGAAAAAAAATCCCTTTATAAATAGACAAAGTAAACATACAATCTCACAATTACTAGCAATCAAAATGTCTAAGAAAACACCACAACAACAAGCAAAAGGCAGAAAATATCGTTTACCACAACAAAACATCCCACAAGTATCAACGGATTCGACTTTTCGGTTAATCGGTGTCTCACCAAACGTCAATTTCCATCCCCGTTCTCTTGATTATGAATCTCAACTACTTCCACAACAACAAACATTAAATCCATTTGCTATGCATCGTAATATTAATCGTCCATTTGTTCCCCCGTAACAAAACAACCAACAACCACAACAAAGACACTCCCGTCGAAGTATGTATGGCTCCCCCGAATCGTGTTATCATCCAAAAATGGACTCATCAACGTCTTCCTATTGTAATTATCAAAATTATTCTTTGGTAATCCACATCAATCTTGATGCTTGTGATTTTATGGAACAATTACAAAACAATCCGGATTTTTATGTTGGAACCGGTTCGGGTTATCCGAGGCAACAAATGTCACGGGGTTATCAAGGTTCGGGTCACTGATCGTATCACGATTCGGTTCCAAATGATGATCTTGTTGGTGATGCCGACGACAACATTATTTCTGAAGAGATGTCACCGGTCAAAACAAAGAAGCGTGTTACAAAGGGTAAGAGGAAGGCGGTTGAGAAAGACACCTCGAATGATTCGGCGAATTGGTCAATACAAGAAGAGATCGCATTGTGCATGGCTTGGTGTGATTCGTCGGAGGATAGCGCAATTGGAAACAACCAAAATTCTAAGGGATTTTGGGCAAAAGTGATTGCATACTTTGAAAAGGAGGTTGGTGAAGGGAGATCGTACAACTCAATTACTAGCAAGTGGAAAAATAGGATTCGTCCTAGAGTTTGTGCATTTTGTGCCATTTACGACAATTGTTATACGAATTTTGGAAGTGGTGCGAATGATCTCAATATTTACCAAAGAGCGTGTCAAGAATATGAGATAATGATGAAGCATGCCTTTCATTTGAATCATTGTTGGGAGATTTTGAGGGAGCATCAGAGTTGGAAGAAAAATGAGATGCCGATTTTTTTTTTTAAACCAAAACGAGGCTCGAAAAAAACCAAGGACTTCTGAAACGGGTTCGGATGTGCCTGATAATGAAGAGCCTCGAAATGAGCGACCGGTTGGGCGTGATGCAGCTAAGAAAAATAAGGCTAAGAAGAAATCGTCAGGGAATTTTTTAGATGGGGTAGCCGACAAATGGCAAACCATTACGTCAAAGGCATTGGGTAAGAAGCAGGAGCTTGCAGACGAATACTACAAATTGAAGGAAAAAGAGCTGGAGCAAAGGGATAAGTAGTTGGCGCTGCAGCAAAAGAAAGCGGAGCAAGAAGACAGAAGATTGGCAATGGAAGAAGAAAGGCTTGAATTTGAGTGACAAAAGAAATATCAAAAAGACATCATCTTCTATTTCAAACCAATCGACCCATCTTTACCCGCATTTTAACGACAAAAAATACAAGAACTCAAAGACTTGATCAAGGAACAATACAACCTAGATGATTAGTTTTTATGTTGTAATGTTTTAATAAGTGTTGTAATGTTTTTATTTTATTTGAATTAATATGTAACGTTTTAATTATGAATGAAATTTTAATTTATGTTAAAAATGTTTAAAAGAAATTGAACTTGGTTGCCTTTACTGGGACACTGCACACAAAACAATGTTCTCATAACATTTGTTATACAATCTCATTGTTTAAACATGTCTATAATTTTTCTAATACGTGTATCTATTTATATTTTAAAGTTAAGTTTTTGGGTGAGTAATGACACTACATTATTTAGATTTGCAGAATTTGTAAAGTCATGTAACAATAAATGAGTTACTATAATAGAGAACTTTTGGATTTATGTCATAGGCTAAGCCAATATCAATCACAAAGTAATTGTTCTATCATTTCCTAAATGGGAGGTGATTGGCACACTCTCAAATCTTATTGGGACACTCCATTGTACAAGTAGTTAAAGCATCTTACACTTAATGTACAACTGTCTGTTGCATACAGTGGAGTGTCCCAATAAATTCAAAAAGTGTGCAAATCATTTCCCTTCCTAAATTGTTTTAGCTTACTAATCATTATAACTAATTGAGGTGACAAAGAAAATGTCTTTTCATTTACTATTAAGGGAATATATTAGCTATAATTTTTGTAGTTAATGTAAGTCATTATAATTAAAGTGACTAAGTAAATGAGTCTCTTCACTTATCTTGAAGAGTTACATATATACAATAAGTGTAACAAAATAAGAGTTACATATATACAATAACTGAAAGGTACCAATGTGATGAGCATTAGGTCAGACCGTAAGTAAAAGAGAAAATAAGTGTAACAAAATTGTCAAAGAAGGTAGGATTGTCGTGCAATTGAAGACACCCTTGAATTAATAAATGTTTTGTCCAAATACTCAACTTTAAAATGGAGCGTCAAGTATGATTTCAAAATTTATATCCTTGCATTCATAATATTTTACTATAGGCAATATACAGGTTAGAAAAATTGAGCGTTATGGATGAACCTCACACCACATAGCACGTTTGCATTCATGTTGAATCCAATGTGTTACTCCATGTAGCATCTAATCGACCCATATAGTTATAGTTTTTTCTATCATTGTTATTTGTAGGTGTAGTTATAGTTTTTTCAATTAAAGGTTAGCAATTAAGTAATTCGAAGAAAACTAATCTTGCGACTTTCATTTATGAATTAAGGATGATTTCCAGTAAAGTGAGATGATGCATGCGAATTTGTGATTATATTTTTTTCTTTTGATTATTGTTAGATACGGTCTTTAAAGAGAGGCATATGGATGATAAGTATCTAATAAAATTTAGCCAAGATGAGAAGACAAATCAAATCCACTGGAGGACGAGAGTTTGCAGACATGTGGAAGGAATGATCGCCAACTTGATCTTTCTACTCTTTATGAGCTTTTATAACATGGTATGTTATATGGTCGATATTCCTAATGACCATACACCAATGTTTGTTACACAAACAAGAAAATAAAAATTGTTTTCCATGATACAACTTTTAGGATGATGAACCTAGAGCAATGATGCATTTGAATATGTTTCTTTTTGATGTTATTACAAGTGAAGTTAACAACAGTTTCATGATAAATCTATTTCAATGTTTTTGTTCTGTAACCAAGTTTAGGAATATGACTTTTCTCTCAGAGGGCATTTCAAGTGGTATTATTTTATATTCATTCATGTTTACAATGGCTTTTAATAAACTCTTGATTATAAATAGTTATGATCGGAAATAAAGTTAGGTGACATAGAAATTGAGGGTTTACATATTGGAAGTAGGAGACGGTGAACTTGGACAAGCAAACGACAGAGATGATCCGTCATACTTCCAATAAAAGGCCATCCTCTCTCCGAAGATATTCTAATAGATGAAGCTGATGGTAATCTATCAAAACACTGCTACACATGTAGTTTACAAAGAAGCTTTTCAAGGTCTTTGACCAAGTTTCAAGAGGTACGTACCAATACATACGATATCTTTTATGCCATATTTTTATTTACATGTATTATCAATTGTAAACACCTTTTACTTACACTTTTTTTTTTTACACTTATTAGATGCTCAACAAATGTTCATTGGCTTACCACTTAATTCACTCTCAATACATACATTTGCTTTCCAAGACCATGAAGATTGTAGGCCACGTGCATGAATGTTTATTAGATTAATAGTTACATATATATTTTTTTATTGTATCATTGACTTTATATATTATTCCATTAAAAAAATTTAAATATTTACTTTCGTTGTTTTTTCTTACTTTACCCACAAAATTAATTTCTTGATAAATTCACTCTTCTAAAACCCCGTCAATTTGACGGGTCTATAAGCTAGTCTATTTATATTTTAAAGTTAAGTTTTTGGGTGAGTAATGACACTACATTATTTAGATTTGCAGAATTTGTAAAGTCATGTAACAATAAATGAGTTACTATAATAGAGAACTTTTGGATTTATGTCATAGGCTAAGCCAATATCAATCACAAAGTAATTGTTCTATCATTTCCTAAATTGTTTTAGCTTACTAATCATTATAACTAATTGAGGTGACAAAGAAAATGTCTTTTCATTTACTATTAAGGGAATATATTAGCTATAATTTTTGTAGTTAATGTAAGTCATTATAATTAAAGTGACTAAGTAAATGAGTCTCTTCACTTATCTTGAAGAGTTACATATATACAATACGAATTAGAATCCATAAATATATATATTTTTTCTACAACTCATGAATTAGAAAGAATGTTGAATCCTCAAATTGGTATAAATCATGACACATGGTCAAGTGCAGCAAAGCATGTATTATTTGTTTCTTCACCAGTTAAAGGAACATATAAGTGATTCAATTATGTGATGATGTGATGTAAATGTCGACATGTAGTGATAGAAGATACATGAACATGATTTTTATTGTTCTACAGAGATGCTAAAATCTAAAGTCTTTTATTTATATGAACATGTAATTTATATATAAATTTTCAACAAATAATAACAATGCGATATCCATTTCAATACATGTATTATACCCCAGTGCATCACACGGGTCATGTTGGCTAGTGTTAACAATGATCAACTATATGTAAGGCTCAAAACGTTAAATATTTTCTCGATTTTCATTTCTTTAGGCTTGTACTCGGTCGTACAATCTTACGACGTGCGATAAACATTGAAGTTCACTTGTAACAATATTGAACACCTCAATTACATGGACAACTTATCCATCAATTTGATAAATATCGAAGTTCACTTGTTATCCTATATGATTTTTTATTTTTATTTATTTTTATTTTTTATTTTTTACCTTTTGTATCATTCAATTAACAATAAATTTTTTAGCAGTCAGTACAACGTGGTTTATTGTTTCTGAAACACATTTAAAGGAAACATGATTATCTAATCATAATGTCATATTAAATGTTTTATTGTTTTATGTATAGCTTTTTGAACATGTTTAAATTGGACATTTTTGCATGTGGGATGCTTATGTCTCGATGCATCAATGTACATCGAAATTTAATTCTTGAAAATGAAATTGCATGAACTTACATCAACAATAATTGGAACTACATTATTGATTCATATTCAGTTGAGATCGACAGTTTTTATACAACAAAAAGGATTTTAAACACAAGCTCCATTTGTAAAACATAGGGGCCGGTGTCATGCGGTCGAGTTTGTTTTGTTTTCGGAAACTTAAATCAGCTCGTATATGTATATTTATTTCGGGGATAAGGATCCTCTCATGTTCTTATTTCGGATATATTAAATACTAAGTTGAAACAATAATTCATACCATTATGGAACCGTTAATTGTGGACCTTTATGTTTTAGTTTTTGTAGGGCACAAATCGACTTGTATGCAACACAGAAGAGCGACACTACACGTTCGGTTAGTTTGAGTGGTTTTTGTGTACTCGAGTCGTCTTATTGCTTCAACTGGGATGATATATGTGTATTATTAGCCGATTATAGTTAATCTTTTGAAATTATAACTCGGTAGTAAACGATGTTACATGTTATATTTTGTAGCAAAGTAACAAAACGATACGCTTATTAATTCAAGTTTATTTGACTATATTTTATGTAAAGACACACATAAAAAAAAAATGATGAACACTTTATTTCTTTTGTTATATAAAGTTAACAAAGTTACAAAGGAGATAAAAAGAAAAGAAAAGCAAAAAGAATATTAAAAAGATCAAAATGGCCAAGTTGTCTAGGTATCGAAAGTCAATAAAATCCATGATCCCATGTTTGATTTAAGTTCTTTTTTTCTTCTTCTTATGATTTGTTACTTTGTTAGAAGTGATACAATAATTCCTAGATATATTATTTTAGGTCAAGTTGCACTAATACGACATATTTTGACACATTGGATTGATGATTGCTTAATCTCTCATGTTGTGATGTTGATGGATTATAAGAGAGATCAAATTACTGAACTCTTAATGTTACTTATTGAAGTTTCTAATTTGTTCAATTATTAATACAAGAAGCGATATAGTCTTGTTTTTTTCTGTCGTAATACTAGCATATTACTCACGCAATAGAGTATAATGCAAGATATTACGATAAAAGAAACCACTATCACGACAACCTAGTAGCTAGGGTATCAAACATCGCCACATTAGGTACACGTCTTGCGGGTGGTTAGTAAAAAGAGTCAAAAATAATCACGAAGATATAATATGGAAAACTGCGTACATATAAGTCAACGACTCACTTTCCTCGTATATCTGAACAGTTAAACCTCATCTGTAAATTTACGTAATAATAAAAGATTATGCTTATCTTAATGAGATCACACATGTTACATACTATCATTACCAAAAAAAGAAGTTCCAAGTGGAACCTATAAAATAGTATTATGAGATCCTAAGTAGACCAAGTCTTAGAAATGTATAATGCATCTAAAGTAGCAAAAGTTTGACTTGTGAGTTGTGTCAATGGTGTCTACGCGTGTTCATACTCATGTCAAATGGAAAGTTGGAAACTTTGTGTTTTCTAAAATTTAGTGTTATTGTGTTTGCCAACTCACTTGTCAACTCTTATAGATTGATCGACTTGCAAATATAAACATGTCGACTACACTTGGCTTGACAAGCTTTTAATATGCACTCGTATTCGGTCGGAAAAAATCTCGATAGGAACTTGAGTCGAGTCGAGCCCTAAAAGCTTATGTTTATGTTTAGTATTGGGGTACAAAAAGAATCCTTTTTTAGTCGTATCCACTTTGATAAGAAAGCGTTCTTAGTTCAGTCTTGGCTTGACAAGCTGATAATATGCACTCATATTCGGTAGGAAAAATCTCGATAGGAACTTGAGTCGAGTCGAGCCCTAAAAGCTAAAACTTGACTCTACATATATTTTGAGGCAAGTGGTTTGAACTCCATTTAAGAAAACTGTGGTCCTTTCAATATCTCATTAAAGTGTAGGTACACGAAATGTCGGTTTATTCATAAGAGGAAAATAAGTATGTCGATAGAAATAGTACATGAAATTTATGCACAATAGTGAACACGAAATTAACATGAAATGACAATTACTCATATGATAATAATAACTATGTCGGTAGAAATAGTACATGAATCTCTATACACAATCTATACTATCTATAATGAAAAAATGGTCAAAAGTGAAATCTTGAGTTTTCAACAATGGTCAAATGATAGAGAAAGTGAAATGTAATTAATACTCTTATTAAAACACCCCAATACTTAGAAGTACAATTATTTATTCACATTGTACAACCAAATTAAAGCATATCTACCAAATTAAATACAACCAATCAAACACAAATCGGGTTGACCCGGGACGCTTCAAACCCGGCGGGTTGACCCAGTTTAATTTGACCCGTTTTCGACTCAACCTAGCAAGTTGACCCGGTTTAACTCGACCCATTTTTCGACTGGAACGGTTCAACCGGTTGAACCAACCGGGTTTCAAAACATTATCCATTACCTAAAAAAGTACAATGATTTATTCACATTGTACAACCAATTAAAAACATATCTACCAAATTAAATACAACCAATTAAAACACAAACCGGGTTGACCCGGGATGCTTCAAACCCGGCGGGTTGACCCAGTTTAATTTGACCCGTTTTCGACCAACCTAGCAAGTTGACCCGGTTTAAATCGACCCATTTTTCGACCGGAACGGTTCAACCGGTTGAACCACCTGGGTCGAACCGGGTTTCAAAACATTATCCATTACTTAAAAGTACAACGATTTATTCACATTGTACAACCAATTAAAACATATCTACCAAATTAAATACAACCAATTAAAACACAAACCGGGTTGACCCGGGACGCTTCAAACCCGGCGGGTTGACCCAGTTTAATTTGACCCGTTTTTGACCCAACCTAGCAAGTTGACCCGGTTTAAATCGACCCATTTTTCGACCGGAATGGTTCAACCGGTTGAACCACCCTGGTCGAACCGGGTTTCAAAACATTATGTTTAATTCCCAAATCTTCAAACTTTTATTATTTTTCGTTTATAACCTATAAACTTTTTTTATCAATAAACTATTTGTCGCTATAAAATCCCGTTGCTATGCACGGGTACTCGTCTAGTAAGTAATAAACACCAAATTAATATGAAATTGAAATGTCACACCTTTTAAATTGAAATCTGAGTACAAACTTAAAAGCTACTGTATTTAAAAGTAGCGAGAGGTTAAAGATTTAGACGGATGAGGTTTTCCTGTTTGTGTTTTCCGAGGAGGGTGGGTTTTTTTACTCAGATGTACGCAGCCTCACCGAGTTAGTAACATTTCCGACCATTCTTTGACCACCCTTAAATATACACACCTAACAAGGCTAAAGATTACAATGTACCAAAAAACACCAAAAGAAACCAAAATCGATGCACACAAACAAGACTAACAACGCCCTCTCGAAACAACATCAAGGCAACCCCGAAAACAAACCCAAACTCCGCCCTCAAACAGCACCAAACTAACACAACTTTGACAACCAGCACAAAGCATATCAAGAATGCTTAACACCTCTTTAACGCCTTTACAAAACCAAATATTGCTAATTACACCAAGAACACAACCAAAACCAAAATCAAAATTTTCATTCCAAAGAAAACGCATTTCAAATAAAACAATTACATGCTAAAAGAGTTAACTAGATTGTAACTTTTCATCAAATGTATTCTACACTGACACACGTTATAAAATGACATATGCTAACCCGATATTTTCATCAATGTATTCTACACCGACACGTTATATGACATTTGATAGCCGGCAAAAATGACCTAGTGAAAGATAAATGCACATCCTGTAATCTAATAAACAGCGATCACAGATAAGAAAATGTACCAACATTATATGATAAAGCTTGATAATAATTTATAAAAATAAGTGTACTTTATAAGACTGAATGCAGTGCTTACAGTAGCTGCTTCTACAAACCTACACGGCTACACAAACTATCCGATTCTTTTGATTTTTCTTTTGCAATTTTAGCAGGCTAATAGACATGAACCTCTTTGACTACAGGTTATATTTCACATTCCATTTACCATTAGCATCAGCAGTAAACGTCCAGTTGTTTTCCCTGACCTGTACATACGGAATCTGCAATAAAATGCACAAAATGAGTTAAAAGTCATTTACTTTAAAATCGGTCCATATGGGTTGAATTTCAATTCTATCAAGTCAAATGTTCTGAGCCTCTTAGATCACTCTATTCAAACAAATTATAAAATAGACCATTTGACCCGAATCTGTTTTATCCCGTTTACCAGACAACCCAACCCGTCCAATTTGCCGCTCTTAATAAGAACTTCAACGGAATTCTAGAGTGGAACACAGTAACATCAGTGAAACATACCTTGTCAACGATTTCGTAGCCAACCTTAAGCCTAATGTCTTGGTCTTTCTGAAAATCAAGAATGTTCCAAACCAATTCAGCCGCTCCACTTGGTATTGGCTGTTACAAAACAAGTACACATAAGAGAACCACAAGTTAATATCGAGATTTATTTTCTTCCATACTAAGTAAAACACATCATATATCACCACGATACTTCATTTAAAACGTAAATAAACTACTCTTAGTGAAAATGACCCTAGACCGTATAATCGAACACCAACCTGTTTAAACTCTTTGTCAAGATCACAACGTCCCTTAACAACGAAGTTGACAAAGCGATCAGGTGTCAGTGGGAATGTCTTCTTCCCACGCACGGTATAATGAAGCTTGTCACGTCTATCATACTGTAATCCAACACCAATCTTTGCTGAAAGCTATATAGTGCATAAATACGTCAGTTCCAAAAAGAGAATACATTGCAAATATTACGGAAAAAGGGATATCTTACTTCAGGAGGAAAGTATCTCAGAAGTGCAGTGAAGAATGTCGGTGCCCCAACCCTTGTATCGAGTTCTCCATTCAGCTGCGAGTATCAAGCAGGAGTACAAAATAATTAGTCAGTGTATAATAACGACCCTGATAAATGCAGGTATTATTGGGACTTCAATAAAAGAGTTTCAACTTTCATGAGATGTGTTTGTATAACTAATTAACTGAAACAACATGATAACAAAGTAAACTTATCAATACCACGTATCGTTTTTTATTTCCCAAAGCCTAAACAAACAAGATATAAGGATCACGTAGTAGTTCTGGTTTCGGCTCAGAAGAACATTATCATGACCTAGTCTACCTCTTTGACTCCGTTTCTAATATAGCTAAGTTTCTTTAATCCCTTGATACCGACAACATGTTCAAAGTGTTGCCTCTTCTCAACAATGATAGCAGAACTAACCTTACCATGGTTTTTACCAAATGTAAGACAAGCTGGAACAACTGGGCAATGTCGCCCAGTCAGATGTTAGTATCCAACAATCCATCTAAACCTAATAATTTCGATAGACAAAAGGATGGAAAAATCGTTATCATCTATGTTCTGCTTCTGAAGATGAACATCTCCAAAGTAGTCCTCTAAGGGTTAAGATATTCACTAGTGCGCTTTTGACCAAAAGAGGTTCAAGAACTGAAATTTAAATCATGAATCAACTAGTCTAAAAGCCTTTACATCCAAATGCAGATATTTGGATTACTGTAAACGTATATGCGAAAAATTTGGCACAACATGGTGAAGAAAACAATCGGAACCTATAACAAACAGCACATCATCATTCTGACACACGCTCGAGTCAAGAACAGCTTTTTTGAATAAGTATCTTAACTATGACATCCTTTCTTTAAACTATATACAAAATGTAGCACAATCAAACCTAATGATCCACATATACGTAAATACTCTAAAATCAACACACTAAACCAAAATATTACTACAATATACACAAAAATGGTGCAGAAAACAATCGCAATCCAACACAAATCATTCTGAAACACACACGAATCAATAAGCCTAAAAAATTGCAGCACAGCCAAGACCTAATCCGATCAACATAGACATGAACACGAAACCTAATGAATAACCATAGCATATACAAAACCGGTAACAAAGCAATCAGAATCCAGGACGAACAACACACACACACATGCTGATATACCTATATATTCAGTAGAACTAAGACCAAGTCCGATTGAATTAGCCGTAACTGCTCCAAAACTAACACACCATACATAATAATTACCGTCACATTTACAAAACAATGTGAAACCGATAACAAGCATCATAAATTTTATTCATAAACAAAAGGGCAAATCGTATAAAAATTTACTCAACTTATACCCAATTTCAATCTAAGGTACTATACTTTTATTTTCCCAATTTAGTGTACCCAACTGATTTTTAGTTGCAATGTTAGACGATTTATAGGTTACCACGATTTATATGACAATTTTTAGATTGCATTGTTATAATAAACCAACATATGAGAAGCTACTGTATGATATTTAACATTTTACTAAGGCCATTTTAGCTTAAAGTTGTGTTAGATGCTCCTTTTCTTCTATAATCAAAGCATGTTGGTTTCTCCTTTTATGCATCAAATGCATGTTCGAGTAACACGGAGTACTTGAGTATAGTTTTTTAAAAGCTTCTTTGTGAATGTGTGAATCTCTATTTGATTTTTTATATTACTAACATAAGGTTTTTGATGTATACACAAAATTTTTAGGGCGACAAATACTGTTCTTTGATGACATGTGGACAGAAACAAGGTTACTGAAGCACATTATGCTCTTTTAGTGACAAGGTTCTTAAATGAAGGCGTGTTTGGCTAAGCATATTGGAGGAATGTTATAGTTTACTGTATATTAAATGGGTGTTATGGCTAATATTACTACTTTATATGTAAATCTATTTTCTATCTTAAAGGGGTGTTTGGCTGAGCTTATGGTATTGTAATAGACTAGCTTATAATTTACTTTAAGTCTAAATGATCCCTGCAGTAATCTGGAAGTTGAGTTGTGTAGAAGGCACCTTCACCTGAAATGTCTTTGAACTGTTTTTTCAAACTTTTCATTGCATTCATGCACAAACACAACATTTGATTCTTATTTATCATTATCCCACACAAGAATGTGTACATGTTTAATGTATTTTGTTTTTGCTAAAATCTTTCATGTATTAGATTCACATTTTAGTATTCTTAGTTCAGTTATCATATGTTGGTATTCTTTATGATTGTTTACATAGTTCTTTTTTATCATTATCAAGTAAACTCATGAATCTAGCCCCTCCATTATGAGATGATGATTGTATAGAAACACAAAAGACACATCAGTTTAATCTGACCGCGATGCACCAAGTATGACTGCAACGTATGATTACCTAATTTGCGATCGATACACAAGATTTGATCATCTTTAAAAATAAATTCACGGCCCATTAAGGTGACACTTTTTTATGTCTAAAATGATGGTTTTGTTGGATATTGTAGGCAAACTAACTTACCAAGAGGGCCTTTTTGGTCTACACTTTTTGTAAAGATGGACAAAGAGCTTTGCATATAATATGTACATATTATATTGGTATGTTTATGTGTACTGTTTTTGTTTGACAAGGTTGTTATTATTTTTAGTTAAAGGCAAAACTCATATAACATGTATAATCTCATATAAATACAAAACCCCACTTTTGTTTTGACAGGAGTTGAACCACAACTTAATAGGTAATATACATAATCATATCACATATGATCCAAACACTTACTGGTTGGTCACACACTCACACTTGCTAATCTAAAGCCATACGTCAATAGTTATCTCATGAATCTCATTTTCTAGTTACACAAAATAAGCCCAATATTATTCATTTGTAAAGAAGATTTAGACAGGTCAAAGCTTTCTGCAGAAGGGTCCAATGATTTGCATTTTGCTTTTCATCATATAACAATTCTTTATTTAGACTAGTATTCTGCAATTCTATCATCTTTTTCTTTTATCACATAGGAAAATAAACACAAATCTGTGGCATCTCCAACTATGTTTATTCCAGTAACTACAAGTATAGAGGAGAAACACAATATTTACTTCAAATTTAACAAACATAAAGTCTGATGCGAATGTTTTTTCTTCTCATCGTAGTAAACACATGTAATAGAAGCTAATAGGTGTTGTTATTCTCATCATGAATCATACGGATTTTATTTTGCACGCTACAAATAATAATATCACAAGTAAAACTATTGAAACGCTAAAAACAAAGTACAAACAACAATAAAAGTCTTACCTGATACAATGATTGACAAAGAGCAAACTCAACAGGAGTTCTTACCAAAATTTGAAAAGTCGTATAAAATTTAAAAGGTAGCTCATTATCAAGATTGTTGAGAAGAATCCAATCGGAAAACCAATCCATGCTCCTTCCCAAAACATCCATGATAGATCCTCCTCTTCCTCGACTCTTCCTTCTGATGATGGAATATCCTCCGGACATTTGATATTAATCTGCATACCGCATAATCCAGTATTGTTTTGAAAATATCTCAACTCATTCATAGTGTCCATTTGCCCACCACGAGGAATTTTACCCGTCAACATGTTGTTGCTCACATCTAGAGTTCCGAGTTCGTGAAGCTGCACTAGTGATTGAGGGATCGAACCTGAGATTTCATTGTGCGAAACATCCAAGCTTTCTATGCTCCTTAGATTGCCAAATGACGGTGGAATGTTCCCAGAAATCTTGTTGTGTGATATGTTGAGTTGTTTTAGAGCTTTGAGATTGCCTAAGGATGCTGGTATTTCACCAGAAATATTGTTGTCCGACAAGTCCAACAAAACAAAAAAACGGGAGTTGCCTAGGCGTTGAGAAGATTTTTTCCAATTCACAACCGAGTCTTGAAGCAAGTCTTTAACTCCAACCCCACTTTCCACGATATACCAAAGGGAATATGAGTCAGGATATGATGATGCTGACATATTCAGAGTTCTAATCATTCTTGGAAGGTTTGCCATCTGTTGTGGGATACTTCCAGTTAGGTTGTTCTTGGAGAGATCAAGAATGCGAAGAGAACTGCACATGGAAATATTGTTCGGGATAAATCCGTTGAGGGAAGTGTTTCTTAGGATAAGTATTTCAAGAGTAGGGATTGGAGGGAGAATATCTTGTAAATTTCCAGTGATAATGCTATTACGAAGATCAAGAACTCTAAGGTTGACCAATTTAGTCAAATTAAAAGGTAGAGTGCCAGAAAACTTATTCCCGCCTAAATAAAGAATTTCGGTGTCATTAAGAAAATTCGTTGGGATATTACCAGAGAAATCATTGTCGGACAAATCCAGGTAAACAGCACCCAAAAATGGTAAACTGTCACCAGCGAATCTATTTCGGGACAAGTCGAGTACCGATAATTCGTTTAAATTGGAGATGGATTTTGGAATTAGTCCTGAAAAATGATTTTCTGATACTGCAAGATAACGGATCCGTGTGGCATTACCTATGTTTTCTGGCAACTCCCCTGAAAAAATGTTCCGTGACAAATCAAGAATCTCTAATATGTATGATGTAAATAGCCGAGGCGGGATTTGTCCGCTGAGGTTGTTATCTGAAAGAAATATAAAACTGATGTCCATCTCCGCCAGCCAATGTGGGAATCTTCCCTCCAATTTATTCCTGCTTAAATCAAGATGATACAACTCTTTCTGAGATGAAATCCATTCAGGAATTTGGCCTGAAATTCCACAAGAAGCCATTGAGATCTCTTCAAGACTACATCTTGGATCAACCTTAGTTGTGTTATTCCAAACCAAGTTGCTTCCCTTTCCACCGATGTATAATTGCTTTAGAGTTCTGATTTTGAATAACGAAGCTGGGATCTCCCCGGCGAGCATGTTGTCTTTGAGCCAAAGGTGCTGTAACTTGCTCAAGTTTTGCATCGATGATGGTATCGGGCCTGTAAACTGGTTATTGCTCAGTTGCAGAGAAAACAAGTTGGTTAGTCTTCCTATGGAGGTTGGAATTTCCAATGATAAAGAATTTTGAGACAAATCCAGTGAATCTAATTTCGTGAGGTTTGAAATTGATGATGGTATCGGCCTGTAAACTGGTTATTGCTCAGGTGCAGATAAAACAAGTTGGTTAGTCTTCCTATGGAGGGTGGAATTTCCAATGATAAAGAATTTTGAGACAAATCCAGTGAATCTAATTTCGTGAGGTTTGCAATTGATGATGGGATTCCACCGGAGAAACTATTACTCATCAATAACAAACCCCTTAACTTTGTTAAATTTCCAATCTCTTCCGGGATGTTTCCCCAAAGAAAATTATTACCCATCGACAGTGATTCAAGATTTCGAAGCTTGCCGATTTCAGGGCTTAAACTTCCCCCGAGATTATTGTAACTAAGATCAAGATCTTGAAGAGATTCGAGTTCAAAAAGTTGAGCAGGAATCGGACCCTGGAAACCATTACAACTTAACGACAATGTAGTCAATTTTCGAAAAGAACCCAGTTCAGGTCCTAGCTTTCCCTCAAGTAAATTGTAACTCATGTCCATGGAACGTAGATTTGTTAACTGGAAAAGTTGGCTGGGGATGGAACCATTGAAGTTGTTAACCTCCAAGTGAAGAAGAACCAGTTTGGTGAGATTACCAAACCCTTCTCCTGGGAACTCGCCTTCCAAAAGATTCCCCGAGATATCAAGTTGTTCAAGTGACCGGATACGAAAAATTGGAGTCAAGATTTCAGAAGATATCGAAACTGGATCGAAATCTGGAGGAGGGATGGCTACCTTAGATAGCTGAAGCTCGGTAACACTTCCGGTTCTGGAGCAATTAACAAGCTCCCAAGAACAACAATGAGAAGCAGGATTCCATATTTCCATGAGTCTAGTTTTTTAAACTTAACGGAATATTTGGAGTTGTAGATGGCGGTGAGGGCTGATTTGAACTGGAGTAGTGCTTGCTTTTGATGAACGGGGCATGAGAATGATGGGACTATAATGGAACTGAGTATTAACACGATTAAAAATAACACTGTGGTTGTGCTTGCCATGGTGGATTTTGGTTGTTCTATCTTTGATTCATATGCGCTTGTGTGGTGGTTATTATAAAGGCAATGGTAAAGCACACAACCATTGCTGAGTAAAAACGGAGAAACAACGTGTGGGTCATTCAAGTCCCATATTTTCTTTTTCTAAAGGTGGTGACTTGACATAGGAGACAGTCCACAAGACGTTTACTAGACTAATTATGCTTTAAAAGACGTTAAAGAGAAAGACTTGGACTTGGTGGAAAATAAAGGAGAAAATTCCCAAAAAGAGGCAAAAAAGTTAAGCTTTTTCCCAAAAAAAATAAAAAAATAATATGTTTTCTCAAAACGGTCATGTGCGAATGTGAGATTTCACAAATTTATTGACATGTGTTCAGACAAATAGTACAATACCAATCATTTGTTGGCCCACATCCCCGACCATTAGTACACTCCCCAACCAAGCAGATGTGCGAATGGCGGTTGTGCGAATTCTGGCTAATGTGCGAACGTTAAAAAAATATTTTTTTTTCCAATCACCATCAACATCAATCAACCCCACCATCACCACCACAGATCCGTCATCAACTAATGCTCCTATAACAACCACTACAGTGTAGCCATAATGCCATATAACTAATGCTCCTATACGCAAGGGATCACAATCATTGCATAGCTAACGCCAGAAATGTTATCTGATTCAGTTCACGCAAAAGAATTTTATAAATCAGGAATTTTATAAACAAATTATGTGCACCACTTATAATAATAATCTAACTTAACAAATTTAAGATCTTTGACCAGCATATTAACTCAACAAAGAATTATTACTTACAAAATATTAAAAGGAGAAAATTTGATCTCCGGTGGCCGTCATTGGTAAATTTTGGGACTCGAATGTGCAAATTTGTACCCTTTGGTTTTGGCTAATTGAACGAAACCAATGTTTTTAAAGCATGTCTCACTGTGGGCCAACAAATGATTGGTATTCTAGTGGAATCGAACGTTTGCACATTCTCACATGACCGTTTTGGGATAGCATGTTATTTTTGGCTTCTTTTAGAAAAAAGCTTAACTTTTTAAACTCTTTTGGAAATTTTCTCAAAATAATGTCCATAGCTTTTCATGCATGCAAATAAATGACATTTATACTCTACTGGCTTATAACCCGTCAAATTAACGGGGGTTTTAGAGAAGTTATTCATTAAGAAATTAAGTGTGTGAATAAATTAACAAACAACAACAAATGTAAACACGTTCTATTATTTTTTAAAGGGATAATAAGTAATAAGTCAACGATATTATAAATAATTATGTTTGTAACTATTAATAAGTACTAAGTCAACGATACTATAAGCAATACATGTTCATTCTGTGGACACCTAAAAATTTAAAAGCTATTATTTTTTTAAAGGGATAATAAGTAATAAGTCAACGATACTATAAACAATCCATGCTCATTCCCTGAAAATGTAAACAATGTAGACATGTTCGATTTTAAGTTTCCACCTTCATAGACGATTGTGGACGTAAAGTCTGGAATGGGCCCGGCCCGGCAGACAGCGACCCACTCTACGCCTAAACCCTAATCCATGCCTTATAAATATAGGGCTGAGATTCCTTTCTTGAGGACACAACACAACAGGTTACTCTAAACCTAAACCTAAACCTGATTCTTGTATGCTACTCCCTCCGTCCCAAATTATAAGTCCACTTTCATATTTTACAAAGTTTAAGAAAAGTGGGCCCCTTACAATATTAACCAATAAAAATTCATTCACACCCACTTACAATAATTTTGATTGGTTGAAATTAAAAGTGGACATTAATTATGGGACAACAAAAAATAGCAAAGTGGACTTATATTTTGGGACGGAGGGAGTATATTGCACCTATATTAACTTGACCGTCGGAGGTGGATCCCGGGGCTACGGCCTCGGGTCCACTCTTGACGGGTTCTCTTTGTTGACAGGTCTACTTAGGGCTCGAGAAAACGAAGAACGGCCCAGGGAGAATCGTTGGATCTAGCCCGCGCCAGATTATGCATCAACAAGTGGCGCCATCCGTGGGACTGACTACGACAAGTTTCGTGCTCTCACATCACCGGAAAGCAATCATCGAGTTCAAAAGCCGGTAATTTAAAACTTTGTATTTTTTTTTGGGTTGCACTTTAAAACCCAGCCGATGCGGTATTCATGCGTTAAGATATATTATCTTTTAAATATTCATAAGATTTTATGTAAGTCTTTTAACTTGGTAAACACGATTTTATATATAGCCGCACTAAGTCCGCACGATCGGACCTACTTTATCTTTTAGCCGCGGATTAATTCGTGCACATATTGCTTTTGCGGTTGGTATGCCTGTTCGCACTTGTTTGCACTATAGAACTACGTGTTCGAACAACGCAATCACGATAAATCTACCCGCGTTAGACCGTGCGTTCGGACATCTTCGCAGATTAGCGCCATGAGCACACTGTCACATACAGGCACCACGATGCTAGTCAATCGCCATGAGCGCACTGGACAAAAGCCGTGGTCATCTGCGATCATCCACAAACGTTCGAGTCTATGCGGTCACGATACGTCCATCTGCGTTTGTGCGGGCGAGTGAAACTATTAGTTGCGGTCACGGTGCATCCATCCGTTTTTTTTTTTTTTTTTAAATAATAATAAAAAAAATTAATTATATATGCCATGTGCTATATATTGCTCCACTCTAATCTTTTACTTCATTAGGTTTTATATGTTGCGATTCGTGGCATATACTTTTAATATTTGCATTAAGTGTTTTTCAGGATTTGAATAACTAAGTTTAATGCTCCTACACGAGTAGCACCATCAAACTTGGGGGGCTACCAGGGTATATAGTACCACTATTTCCGTACGCGTCACGCATGTATATTTGGAAGCAGATCGTACGTAAGAGGTATTGCAAGCCCGGTACAAAGACGGATTTAAATATTCGCACCATCTTGCCGCAGGGGAGACGTTCTCTGTCGGTTGTAAAGACGGATGTAATTTTCGCACCACGTTGTCGCGCACAGAAGCACGTCTTCTGTCGCACCATGCTGCATCGCTACTGGTACAAATGGTACGCCCTTACCCAGGATATAGCATATGAGATCCACCTTCACCATTGTGAGACTCTCACAATCGCAATGTCAGTGTTACCCCAACTATAGAACTACGTGTTCTTCTTACGGGGTCTTTACTGTCACACTGTGGCGGGAAACCTAGCATATGCGCATCCCTCCCAGTCATGTAAAAACGGATGTTACTGAGGATGGAACATGGTCACCATGGATGCGCCTGCAAGGTCGTGGATTTGGATATAGTCTAATGGGCTAAACAGGACTGCGCCTCTGGGACAACCAGTGCGCACTGTCGCATTTGGGCTGCGCAGTAAAGTCCGCCCTATGGGCACACCTGAGTTGCGCACACATGGGTCATGCCGTCATGGTTGATTGGGCCTACGTGGCCATGAATAGAACTTAAGTCTAGCATAACATAGCCATGCACTATGTCACACTAGACTTGGGGGGCTTGTGGACGTATAGTCTGGAATGGGCCCGGCCCGGCAGACAGCGGCCCACTCTACGCCTAAACCCTAATCCATGCCTTATAAATATAGGGCTGGGATTCCCTTCTTGAGGACTCAACACAACAGGTTACTCTAAACCTAAACCTGATTCTTGTATGCTATATCGCACCGATATTAACTTGACCGTCGGAGGTGGATCCCGGGGCTACGGCCTCGGGTCCACTCTTGACGGGTTATCTTTGTTGACAGGTCTACTTAGGGCTCGAGAAAAGGAAAAACGGCCCAGGGAGAATCGTTGTATCTAGCCCGCGCCAGATTATGCATCAACAACGATCATTATTATTAAACTTGAAACATAACATATTCATCTAAATGGACGGGCTAAATCTATATTATTCTTGAGAAGAATAAGTCATGTGTATTCATAAGTTTTTTGATTAAAGATATACATCAAAACAAACAAAACTCTTGATAAATTAAAAGTATGTTGAGTACTTCTTAATAATCAAAAAAATATTATGCTCGGCTCTCATGTGCTTAAGACAATCTTTTACATCCTGCCTCTTGGCTCCCGGTAGCTCGAGTTGTGTATGCATCTTCAAAAATAGATATCAATATTACATTAGATATCAATATTACTTTACATAGAGATATTATGAAGATGAGTCTAAATTAGAAGTGACTTTTAATTTCACATAACAAAATGATCTTACGAAATCATAAAACCATATAATCAATTCATTTTTTACTTAGAAACAACCATTATCAAGCATAATCAACCGATCTGAATTGGATTATAAATACAACCGAGACCTACTGGTAAGGAGTTAATCATAGTCGTTTATCTGAAATCATAAGCCAATGTTTGATCCTAAGCATTTTATAACGAAAAAGAATAACCTAATGTTACTTGTTCAAACACCATTATGATTATATGTTCATCTATGTTTGTAGGAAAAAAAATCATATTGATGAATAATTGGTATGCCACAAGCCCATAAGCGTAAAAGAAATTAGATACATGTACAAAACCGTTCAGTTTCGGTAACGTAATGTAACACCCCCAATTTTAAAATATTTGCAGCGGAATAAAGATTGGGTGTTACTTCACAGCTCACAGTTTTTCAGTAGAAAATGATTATCAATTTAGTCATTTTATAACATTTATCATTCGAATTTTTATAAATATCAGAGTTTTCAAAAAGAGGTCCCAGTAGTTTCAAAATTTGTTAAATAGGTTTTCGAATGATAATAAAAATTTATAGCTTTTGTGGAAATTTCGTGCTCCTCCGTCCCATCCTTGCTCGTTATGGACCTGAGATAAACATGCTAAAAATCAACAAAAGTTGAGTGATATTCATAGGTTTTAGTTTAATAGTTGAACACAAGTCATAAGTGATAATTGCACCGTCATACAATTATAAGTTAAAAACAGTTGTTATTGCATTAAGCTCATGACACTCAGCCGATTAACAGATCTCATCATAAATGATGGATTATAGTAACATGGCCCTCGGGATAGGTTATTGCCAGTAACCTATTAGGGTGTGTTTGGTAGAGGGAATTCAAATCAAAGAAATGGAAATGCCATGATTTCTCTTGTTTGGTAAGCCGGAGAAATAGAAAAGCGGAGAAAATGTAATTCTCTAGAAATTGATGCCTTTGTATTTTGGTTTCTTTTATTTCCATCCATTATGGTGTGGAAATCACATTTCTCAGCCCAATATTATCACGTGCATGTCACATGTTGCACAAAATAAATAGGTTCTTTTTTTTTAATATTTTTCTTTTAAAAATATTTTTTTTATAAAAAATAATTTAAAAAATACATATATATTTTTAGAATTGATATTAAAAAAATAATTTTTTTAATATTTTTCTTTTAAAAATAATTTTTTTATAAAAAATAATTTAAAAAATATATATATTTTTTTAGAATTGTTATTAAAAAAATAATTTTTTTAATAATTTTTATAAAAAATAAATTTAAAAAAAATAAATTAATTTTTTTAAAAAAATAGGTATTTTTTAAAAATAAATTAAAAAAATATTTTTTTAAATATATATTTTTTTAGAATTGTTATTTAGAAAAAATAAAATTTTTTAAATAATTTATATAAAATATAAATTAAAAAATAACAATTTTTTTTAAATAATTTTTTTAAAAAATAAGTTTTTTTTAAATATAATTTAAAAAAAATATATTTTTTTAATATATATTTTTTTGAATTGTTATTTAGAAAAACATTTTTTTTATATATAAAATCAACATTTTTTTTTTCATTTCTCGGGTCAAGTCTCTGTGTTACCAAACATTAGAATTTAACAAAATTCTCTACTGATTTCTATTCTCTGAATTTATATTCTCTGCTTCATTTCTATTCTCTGAAATTCTCTCTACCAAACGTGCCCTTAGATTTCAAATAAAGTGCGTTTGGTAGTTTTCTCCAATGCCCAAACGGGGATTGTCAATCCCTAATAGATCTATCCACAATTATTTATGTTCACCCTCTGGGTGACTAAGGCTCATGATATGAGGGACTTTTGGCAATAAGGGACTTAAGCAATAACGATATCAAGTAAAGCATACCAAGAAAAATACTTGTGTTCAGTTTGTAAAAACTAGCATGTATCCCCCTCGCGAGGTTTATAAAACATTTAAATAAGTAAGGCGAAGCTATGAACTCACCTTAGTGGTATAGTGGTAAAAATATCGATATTCAGTTTGCAATAAGGGAACGGCTCCACACACGACCTAGATAATATATGGCAAGTTTTAGTGTTTGATAGTCTTAATGTTTTAATCGCGAGTAGTTTTGAATACGTGAGTTGTTGATTTAACGATAGTAAAACTGGTGGTTTGATAAAGTATCGTAAGTTTTTAAATAAGTTATATATATATATATATATATATATATATATATATATATATATATATATATATATATATATATATATATATATATATAGGGGAAGGTTAATGTGAGAACTTTCTTAAAGTTGTAAAAATGAGAACTATTCTAAAATACCATTATAACATTGATACATAACCATTTTAGTAAAGATGCACCAAAATATTATATATTTATACAAGTTAATATTAAATCGACTAATAACCAACTCATACATGAGATACGGATTACTGATACACAATTAAATTTTTGATACATATACATTAAAATATCAAAAAACTGATTTCTTATACATAAATTGATACACCTAATACACAACAACCACTAAAAAGTTGATACACAATACTAAACCTTGATACACATTACACGTTGAATCAAAGTGTATCACTTAGTTTACGTCAATTCACAAAAAAAATCTATCAAATTTTTAACAGTTTTAGTTGTAATTAATTATGTTTTTATTTTCTTTTAAGTTGAGTGTCATTTGTGATATTTTGTTTGGTTCTCATTTTTACAACTTTAAAAAAGTTCTCATTTGATCTCAATTATATATATATATATATATATATATATATATATATATATATATATAAATTTAGTGCATCAGAGACTTTTTATTTTTATATATATATATATATATATATATATATATATATATATATATATATATATATATATATATATATATATATATAAGGTTTGAAAATAATAATAATAGTGTGAAATAAATGTAAACGTCATGACTCGAGATCGTAAAATGGAAAGTAAAAATAAAAATATTAATTACATTATATGGCCCTTGTCTTTTCCAGATTTTTACAATTTTTACCCTAACGGTGTTAGCGTTACGTCGTTAGTCCAAAATAAAATATATTTACGTTTTACGTCCAAAACTTTATGATTTTAACATTTTTCATCCCAAAAGTTTATAAAAATTAGTTTTTCATCCTCATGTTTGTAAAATGACAATTTTTACCTAAAGTTTATAAAAGTGACACTTTTAACCCGAAAGTTATAAAATTTGCAAACTTAGTCCAAAATTTACCAAATTCAAAACTTAGTGTTTTTATTTCTCAAATAAGTAAAAAAAATAGTTTATTGAACTTTTCAAAACTGCTTATTTATCGAAAATAGCTTATTAGAGCTTAATGGGTTTTTTAACGAAAAAGACTAGGCCCGTTAAGCTTTTAAAATCCATTGTGCATACGAAAGTTTTGGGCTTGGTTACGGGCTCATTTTTGGATACTAAAAACATTTCGAGACAACTTATTAGACTGCTTATCTCGTTAGTTTATTTTCAAAGGATTGGGCCTTAAGGCCTAATCGACATTCATTTGTTTTAAAAAAATAGTTTCAAGTCGATTTGCTTTGTATCATTTAGAGGTTCAAGACGCGATTATCTTTGCAAAGTTTTTATACGAAAACGATAGTTTGTCAGGGGGTCTATTAGTTTGTGAAATAAAATAGTATGCTCGTTACGTTAAATTCGAAAATATGAGTTTGTTTCTTGGGTTGTTTGGAACGAATTTTTATAGTAAAAAGACTTAGATTTATTTTTAAAGATTTTACAACTTGTTGTTATACGTTAGAAATGTATCTAAAAATAGTTTATACGTAGCTTTTAAGGTTCAAATTTTTATATAACTTGATTGCTAAGGTAGTAAATATATAGACGAGATAATAATACGTGAGTGTTGTGTATATAGATTTCGAGTAATAAGGTGTAAGTGAAAGTGATTTATACCTAAAAATTAATGAATACGTTTTAAGTAAAAATGGAAAAAGTTGTGTGAGACTTACTACACCAAAATGGTGGGGTAAAACGAGACGTAGAGTCGAGGGGAAGTGAATACGAGAGGGTAGTGTGAGTGTTGACTCGACCAAGGTTCACAAACAACGATTTGTTTCTTCAAGACTCGATTTGAAAAGCTTGCTTTCTAGCCAAAGCGATTTGAAGTAGTAACTTAGAACTAGGACTTAGTTTTTGTAAAATTTGATTTGTATGAAAGGTGGTAAACGAGTGCATGCATGCATGGTGTATATATATGAAATTTGGAGTATCCTAGTGACCAAAATTAATGAGATGAGATGTTTGCGTGTGTACCAAAAGTCATGAGAGGAAGAAAAGTTTACATGGTTTCCTTGTTTGCTAGTATGTCGACATACATAAGTGTCAAATGAAAACGTGTGGGTTTGGTTATAAAATATGATTGTACGTTTGAATTTGTTTTTAAAATGTACCTAGTACTTTCATAAAAACATATATTAATCTATGTGAGTGCATGAAATGGGGAGGTACCATCTTTGTTTTTAAAATATATGTCGACACATCTTTTTATTTGGTAACGATTTGGAACTTTTGGCTAGGCTCGGTGATGATTGATCAAGGTAATATTTAAACATGAGATTTAGTTTAGAAATGGTTTTAGGACTTAATAGAAGCAAACGGGGTTCAAAACGGTTTAGTTTTGGATTAGTTGTAATTGTTATGAAATTGATTTTTAGACAAACACTTTGCCTAGTAAAAACGTTGTTAGACTTGACGTGGGGAACTAAAAATCGACATCCTCAAAGTTGACTAGGTGAGGAACGAGGGAGTGTGAAAATACTTATGTGTCGTGTGTAAGAATAAGGAGTACGAGACGTGTTTCTGGCTTGGTCTAGTCGATGGTTACGAAAATAAAAAGAAAGAAAATGGGCTTGAATTGAGTGGGCCGTGAATAGTAACAGGCCGAAAATAAGATTGGGCTTAGGGTGAAATTATGATTCGATTAGGTGAAATTAGGATTAGTAAATAATTAATTTGTGATGAGTGAAATGTTTACGTGAGTCCGAGAGTGAATAGTGTTTTGTGAATAGTGTTTCGTGAATAGTAAAACTTTTGAAAAACATCTCAATATCACTAACCGACTCCAAAAACGATGAATAGTGAAATGATGAATAGTGTTTGGTGAATAGTAACTGATGAATAGTAAATTTGAAAAATGTCTCAAAAATGCAGGTTCGTAACGAATAAAAGAAAATTTTAATATTCTCGTGATTTTAGACTATAGTGGTACATGTGTGAGCATCGTTCCAAGCAAAAAGAATCATGAATATCGCAATGATTTTTAAGTAACATAGCATATTTGATAAAAAAAAAAAAAAAAAAATTGTTATTGGTAAAAACGTTATTAATTAACGAAAAGTAATATTAGTCTTTGATTTACTTTTACTATTTATTAGGAAATTTACGGGAGTTTACACGTAATATGTTTCAAACTACAAAATTCTCACCACAAGCATTGCAGGTAAACTATAAGCTATTTCTCAGGAGATTGAGGTCTATGGTTTCTACTTGCACAATTGTATATCCGAATAAGAAAAAACCCTAATATAATTAAAGTGATTTGTACTTGTACCAATATGACCTTAAAACAACTCTAACCACGAAAAAATAGCAAGTTACACACCTGAACATGACCCACCCTCAACTTCTTTTAGCAAGGCTAGCCAGTCTTCTTCGATATCATATACCTATGGAAATTCAGAAAACTAACAGCAAAAGTATAAAACATAGAAAATTAGGCTAATATAATTCCCAAGCTTTACTTCCCCCAACCAAACATGACCCGTACGCCTAAAATGTACCATTGCTAACCCGGTTTAGAAACATTGTCTGAATTAGGTAGATTCGTGTTATATATTCTTTGACAGGTACTGTTATACTATTGAGTCAATATTGCCTGACTCGTTTGTCAAACCATTAGGTTCAACATTTACACTTTAAAGTAATTTAGAGGGTGTTTGGCATTCACTTTTGATTACGCTAAAACTCTATAAAGTACATGTTTAAAGGGTGTTTGACATTAACTTTTAGTATATACAATGGCCATACCACCAGCAAGTCTAATCAGCAATTCCGATTAACTCATCAGCACATAAGCAAACAATTGGTTCGTTTACAATCTATCTAAATAATGCACATGACAGGGTACATGTTTGTTTGTCCCCATTATCGTTTTTTTCTAATTCCTACATAACCACCAAATATATCTAACCAAGACCTGCTCAATCCCCAAACAAACTGAATAAAGAAACATAAGCGGTTTTAACTTATTTAAGAAATCTAACATGCTTTTTTCCATTCATGAAAGGCAAGCATTTAATATTTCCAGATAAGATTACATAATACATACTAAAGGGCTATTTGGGATTAAAGGTGTTGTTGGCAATTGATTATTGAAGTTGCATGCATAGGGTTGGTTGGAATTGCTTATAAAGGTGATGTTTGGATTTGCTTATCGAACCACATCACCCAATCACTCGAATTTAGCAAAAAAGACTCGCGCAAAATCTGAATGTGTCACCTGTGGTGATGAAATAGCCCAGCTAGTTGATCCCGCACGACCTGTCCTTCCAATCCGGTGCACGTAGTCCTCAATGGTCTGAGAATATGCCACCAAAAATATATAAAGTAAAAAGAGTTGCTTTTAAAATCATCAATTGTTGATCTTGTATAAGATCTTGCACCACACAGAAATGCTAGTGTTCCGTATACTAAGAAAAAAGTCATGGAAGTAGGGACACCTTATCTCTTTACCAACAGAAGACACAATCATATTTGAATAAGTCCTTCTCACTTTCACTTTATATATTTCAGTATTAGAATTACAATTAAATTTGAAAGATAAAAAGGAAGTCTTGAATTAAGTTATTTAAATTTCAGGATTAGTTATTTTGTATTTCCAATTTATTGGGTTAGAAAGTAAGAAAGTAAGATTAAGTCTTATATATTTTCTATTTTAAAGAAACAAAAATTTGTTTTATTAGAAAAATATAAAACTAGTAAGAAGTAAGAAACTGAACCATTGTGGTTCACATAGTAAGAAGTACGTAGAAACCTATCGTTTTTAAGGAACCTAGTGTTTAGCGAAACCTTGGTGTTTCAAAGTAAGTAAGAAAACTCTAGTGTTTCTAGAGTAAGTAAGTAAAGAAAACGTTTAGTGTTTCAAAGTAAGTAAGTAAGAGAAAATCTATTGTTTCAAAGTAAGTAAGAGAAAACATAGTGTTTTTTAGAAACCTTAGATTTTCACCAGTAAGAGAAACCTTAGCGTTTCACCAGTAAGAGGAAACCGTAGTGTTTCACCAGTAAGAGAAACATTAGTGTTTCACCCCGTAAGAGAAACATCAGTATTTCAACCAGTAAGAGAAACTTTTGTTTCAAAAGCAAGTAAGAAAGTACGCAAGTAAGAAAGCAACCAAGCATGAAGATAGGAGAATCATCTACACCAACTCGTGACCAAAACATAGCACTTCAATGTCCAAAACTCACTGAAACAAACTACACAACATGGGCAATACAATATTGAAGGCATATGGTCTTTGGGAAACGCTTGAAGATACAGAAAAAGTAGATGAAAGAAAGATGCATACAACAAAAGTAATGATCCTCACAACATTTCCGGAAAATATTCGAACGCAAGTTGCGCAGTACAAGACTGCGAAGGAAGTATGGGAATCAATTAAAGTACGTTATATTGGAGCCTACCGAGTTCAGATTGCACGCCTAAAAACTTTAAGAAGCGAATTGGAGACCTTAAAAATGAAGACCGATGAAACCGTGAGCGACTTTGCAGGAAAATTGGGAAGCATAAGAGTGATGCGTGGGAATTGCACCAGGATTTACCTCTCGAGGGATCTCGAGAAGCTTACAACCCCCACCAGGCAGTGTACCTGATCGTTGTAGTATAGTATAGTGACAAGTACCGGGGGATTGATCGTTCAGCTAGGAATAGTGTCGTTAGGATTGAAATTAATCTAACTAGGTCTAAAGGTGAAGGTTGATTCTTTTTATGTTTTTATATTTTATGAAAAACAAGTAAAAATATCGGATATTGGGAGAGTGGGCGGAATTAGTTGCTAATCAACTAACCCAAAAGCTACTAATTAAACTAATAAACAAGAAAATAAACTAAGGTTCTACAAGATAAGTGAAGCATGTCTACCTATGATATGTTACTCCTTGCTAGCTATCCAATTCTACCTATTGAATTGTAAAACCTTGTTTTAATTGACGGGTTGTATTCCTTAATACCATTCATGGGGTGACGTACTTACTTCCCCAATCCTATAAACTCCTACTTCACTCCCGAGCCGGCTAAGAAGCTCCTAACATGGGATCACTAGAATTCGCTCATGCATTAAATACAACCATAAAAACCTAGTACACATCGGTTCATGTTTCCTAAGACGTTCAAGCATGTTACCATTTGGAGATCTACCAGTTTTCTTAAGCCTAACATCGAATTCATTCAATCAAAACAAGAATCAATAGGAAACAAGAATTATAAACTAAACCAACTAGATCTATTGAAGTTGTCACGCCTTAATTGATGGAGATAGACACACACATCAACAAGCCCCTCATTGATGGAGATAGACACAACATCAACAAAAAATCAATGAGATCTAATCAATTATATACAAGTTTCACATAATCACAAGTAGACACAAGGTGAATTAGCAAATCATCATCAAAGAAGAGCAAACAACAATGATAATGGAAAACATAATTAAGATAGAATCATCAAACCAATACATGATGTTTATGGAGTGATTGAAACCCTCTAAGTTGCTGGAAAAACACCTACCTAAACCCAGGAATCGACCTTAGGGTTTAGGGCTTAAAAATAATAAAGTTTTGATGTTATATTTATAGGCTGAAATCTGCCCGGCCCGATCTTGACGGCGTCAGACAAACCCTGACGGCATCAAGAACAAACTTTTTTTTACCAAATTGTAGATCTTTTCGTCCTGGTCGTTTTCTTTTTTGAATCGCTCAAATCCGAGTTCGTATGCAAAAGTTATGGCCAAAACAGTGTCAGCTACTCCGCGCGCAAGTTTTGACAGGTTAACACGTGACGGCCTTGGGTGACGCCTTCACGTTTCTTCTGGGCCGTCACCACTTTTACTCTTGACGCCGTCAGGTACTGTTCTCAGCATGAAAAATTAAGTCTTTGGCGTTTTCTTCACTTTTATGCTCCAAAAACGTCCGAATTGCTTCCTTTTCCAGATTTCTCTCCCAAAGTACCTAAAATCACAAAAGGAACGATTTAGGGCAATATTTGATCAAATAAATTCAATTCCGGGCTTAAATGACCCCCTAAAAGTGGTTCATTTTTTGCCTCATCAAAGAGGCAAGTGTAAAAGTCTTGGTTCTAATCTTAAAGACAAAGTACTAGTAAGAAAGTTGTTGAACTCAGTTCCAAAGAAGTTTTTACCAATTGTGCCATCCATCGAGAAATATTCGAAAGTTGATGAAATGTCATTTGAAGAAGCAATGGGAAGAATAATAACTTATGAAGAACGCCTCAAGAGTCAAGATGAACCGCAAGAAGATTACCAAAACAAACTTCTAATGGCAAGTTCAAGTAATCAAGGCCGTGGTAGAGGTCGAGGAAGAAACTTTAGTAAAGAAGAAAGAGGACGTGGAAGAGGTACAAGTTGAGAACAAAGAAAGAAAGAAATGAGATGCTATGAATGTGGTGAATTTGGTCACTTTGCATACGAATGCACCAAATGGAAGGATAAAGACAAAAAGCAAGAAACACATCTCATTTACCAAAGCGACGAAGAACCAACATTGTTGTAAAGCAAGTCAAAGCAAGTTGAAGACCCACCTTAAACCAAAGTTTAGTTTAAGGGGGAGTGTTGATTGTTAACCTAAACTTTGGGTTAAAATGTGTCAAATTAGAAAGTATATTTAGTATGTAGGACCAAAAGTGTCAGGTTAGAAAGTTTATAACCGAAAAGTTAGTTAAACTCGGTTATAGGTAGTTATGTGTCAAAAGTTGTATCGGTTTATGAAGTGTCGTGTTTGTTGTATGTGTCGGATGGTTGGCTATATAAAGCCACAACCACAGCAAGTCATTAGTGTCGAATATTTGTATATAAAAACAAATTTTGTATAAATTACAAGCAAGTTTATTCGTACAACATAGTAAGAATATATTCCAACAATTGTATGGCTATACCTATAATAATCTCTTGTTTGTTCAATTTGGCCTAGGGAGGAAATTGGACATGCAAGTATGGTTATGTAGGAGGCCTAACTAATATGAATGTACCATAAAGTAGGGTCCCCATTGTGGAGGGTAAATGGTATTGGAGGATGTGTATGACGAGTGGAATAGAGAGGTGTGCAAGATAAACCTTCTTGGTCCACTCAATACACCTTCACAGGAGGTAAGGGTTGGCATCATGGAGGGAGTGTGTTTCCAAACAATTGAAGCCTTCCATCGAGAGGGAAATGTAGGTTGTTTGGTAGAGCCCCCCATGGATTTGTTATGGGTTCCTAGTGATGCCGCTTTCTATTCTTACTTTAGCTAGTGTGGTGGCAGGATGAGTGGTTATGGTAGAATGGAAAGTGGAAATGTAGCTAGATGGTTGATGCTAAAAAAGGTGAATGTTTTAAAGATGAATGTCATGGGCTGGAAGGTGTAAGTTTTCTGAGAAGACCTTGGTCTGAATTGAAAAGAATGCTCTGTTTTCTATGTTTCTATTTGAGATTAGTTGAATCAGATTTAAAGTTGTAGTTTAGTCTGATATCAGGTGTAGTAGAATTGGTTAGATATTGTGTTTGGATAGTTTGTGTTTGTTTTGTATAAGATTTGGGCTTGTCCAATATCTGCTTATTCTTATGATGTAAATTTTTGAGAGTAATATAAATTCACCTTTGCTCGTAATAAAAAGATTAACTAAATTAAAGTTAACTAACCAAAGTGTAATTGTTAGTCCAGAAGCTGTACACGATTGATACTTAACCAAGTTGTACACGGTTATTTTTTTGGGTTATTTGTAGCCTGGATTTCATGAATGTAATAAAAAAATCGCGTGAACTATGTAAATTGTTGTGTGTTAGTAGGTGGGGTTCAAACCTACTGATGTGGGGACTCATGGACTTGTTCCCTCAACACATACTCAACACATACACTGTTCCTCTGTGCGATATGGTGTTGATTCTTCGACATTGGTTTCCAACATTGATAAGGTGAAGTGGAATAAAACTCTCCCTATTAAGATAAACATCCACTCATTGAGGTTACGCAAAGACCGATTGTCTACTCGCTCGAGCTTGGATGCTCGTGGGATTGATATAGATTCTCTTCGTTGCCCGGTTTGTAACGATGCCATCGAATCAACACCACACCTCTTTGTCGAGTGCACTATTGCTGCAGATATTTGGTCATTTGAAGTATTTGCCGAAAAATACATGAAGCAATACACGTAATATAGTTTCTTCATATTTTGCTTGGTTTAGAGGTCTAGCTTTCACTATATATGATTGTAACATGTTTTAATCCCATAATAATGCCCAAAGCATATCGAGAATGCCTAACACCTCTTTAACGCCTTTACAAAACCAAATATCGCAAATTCAACCAAGAACACAACCAAAACCAATAAAATAAGTTTTTTATTATTTTTTTTAAGAAACAGTCAAATCAAATAAAACCATGGCTTTTAAAACCGAAATTTTTTCCCGGTTCCCGGATTTTTCCAGTTGGACCCGCTTTTTCTGGTTCAAGAATCTGCCTGTTTGGTCCATTAAAATAAGACGCAGTGAAAGATAAATGCACATTATCTAATTCTGATACAAGGATATAAATGCAATTGCAGATAAGAAAATGTACCAACATTATATGATAAAGCTCGATAGTAATTTTTAAAAATGAGTGTACTTTAGAAGATTGAATGCAGTGCTTACAGTAGCTGCTTCTACAAACCTACACGGCTACACAAACTATCTGATTCTTTTGATTTTTCTTTTGCAATTTTAGCAGGCTAAAAGACATATCAACCTCTTTGACTACAGGTTATATTTCACATTCCATTTACCATTAGCATCAGCAGTAAACGTCCAGTTGTTTTCCCTGACCTGTACATACGGAATCTGCAATAAATTGCACAGATATGAGTTCAATTGGTCCATATGGGTTAGATTTAATCTTTAGCAAGTCAAATAAGAGGGCCGAGTGGACCAAATGGTGGAAAGCCCAAGAAGTTGTACAAATGTTTCCAGCCTCTTAAATCACTTTGTTCAAACAAATTATAGAAACATATTCGATACAACTATCTTATCCCCCTGTTTTAGCCCACATTATAAAATAGACCATTTGACCCAAATCTGTTTTAACCCGTTTACCAGACAAATCAACCCGTCCAATTTGCCACCCTTTATAAGAACTTCAACGGAATTCTAGAGTGGAACACAGTAACATCAGTGAAACATACCTTGTCAACGATTTCGTAGCCAACCTTAAGCCTAAGGTCTTGGTCTTTCTGAAAATCAAGAATGTTCCAAACCAATTCAGCCGCTCCACTTGGTGTTGGCTGTTACAATTACAAGCACACATAAGAGAACCACAAGTCAATATCGAGATTTATCCCTTCATATATCACCACGATACTTCATTTAAAATATAAATAAACTACTCTTAGTGAACATGACCCTAGACAGTATAATCGAACACCAACCTGTTTAAACTCTTTGTCAAGATCACAACGTCCCTTAACAACGAAGTTGACAAAGCGATCAGGTGTCAGTGGGAATTCCTTCTTCCCACGCACGGTATAATGAAGCTTGTCACGTCTATCATACTGTAATCCAGCACCAATCTTTGCTGAAAGCTATATAGTGCATAAATACGTCACTTCCAAAAAGAGAATACATTGCAAATATTACGGGAAAAGGGATATCTTATTTAAGGAGGAAAGTATCTCAGAAGTGCAGTGAAGAATGTCGGTGCCCCAACCCTTGTATCGAGTTCTCCATTCAGCTGCGAGTATCAAGCAGGAGTACAAAATAATTAGTCAGTATAATAACGACCCTGATAAATGCAGGTATTATTGGGACTTCAATAAAAGAGTTTCAACTTTCATGAGATGTGTTTGTATAACTAATTAACTGAAACAACATGATAACAAAGTAAACTTATCAATACCATGTATCGTTTTTTATTTCCCTAAGCCTAAACAAACAAGATATAAGGATCACGTAGTAGTTCTGGTTTCGGCTCAGAAGAACATTATCATGACCTAGTCTACCTCTTTGACTCCGTTTCTAATATAGCTAAGTTTCTTTAATCCCTTGATACCGACAACATGTTCAAAGTGTTGCCTCTTCTCAACAATGATAGCCGAACTAACCTTACCATGGTTTTTACCAAATGTAAGACAAGCTGGAACAACCGGGCAATGTGGCCCAGTCAGATATTAGTATCCAACAATCCATCTAAACCTAATAATTTCGATAGACAAAAGGATGGAAAAATCGTTATCATCTATGTTCTGCTTCTGAAGATGAACATCTCCAAAGTAGTCCTCTAAGGGTTAAGATATTCACTAGTGCGCTTTTGACCAAAAGTGGTTTAAGAACTGAAATTTAAATCATGAATCAACTAGTCTAAAAGCCTTTACATCCAAATGCAGATATTCGGATTACCGTAAACGTATATGCGACAAATTTGGCATAACATGGTGAAGAAAACAATCGGAACCTATAACAAACAGCACATCATCATTTTGACACACGCTCGAGTCAAGAACAACTTTTTTGAATAAGTATCTTAACTATGACATCCTTTCTTTAAACTATATACAAAATGTAGCACAATCAAACCTAATGATCCACATAGACGTAAATACTCTAAAATCAACACACTAAACCAAAATATTACTACAATATACACAAAAATGGTGCAGAAAACAATCGCAATCCAACACAAATCATTCTGAAACACACACGAATCAATAAGCCTAAAAAATTTCAGCACAGCCATGACCTAATCCGATCAACATAGACATGAACACGAAACCTAATGAATAACCATAGCATGTACAAAACCGGTAACAAAGCAATCAGAGTCCAGGACGAACAACACACACACACACGCTGATATACCTATATATTCAGCAGAACTAAGACCTAGTCCGATTGAATTAGCCGTAACTGCTCCAAAACTAACGCACCATACATAATAATTACCGTCACATTTACAAAACAATGTGAAACCGATAACAAGCAACATAAATTTTATTCATAAACAAAATGGCAATTCGTATAAAAATGTACTCAACTTATACCCAATTTCAATCTAAGGTACTATTCTTTTATTTTCCCAATTTAGTGTACCCAACTTTTTTTTAGTTGCAATGTTAGACGACTTATAGGTTACCAGGTTACCACGATTTATATGACAATTTTTAGATTGCATTGTTATAATAAACCAACATATGAGAAGCTACTGTATGATATTTAACATTTTACTAATGCCATTTTAGCTTAAAAGTAGTGTTAGATGCTCCTTTTCTTCTATAATCAAACCATGTTGGTTTCTACTTTTATGCATCAAATGCATGTTCGAGTAACACGGAGTACTTGAGTATAGTTTTTTAAAAGCTTCTATGTGAATGTGTGAATCTCTATTTGATTTTTTATATTACTAACATAAGGTTTTTAATGTATACACAAAATTTTTAGGGTGACAAATACTGTTCTTTGATGACATGCGGACAGAATCAAGGTTACTGAAGCACATTATGCTCTTTTAGTGACAAGGTTCTTAAATGAAGGCGTGTTTGGCTAAGCATATTGGAGGAGTGTTATAGCTTACTGTATATTAAATGGGTGTTAGGCTAATATTACTACTTTATATGTAAATCTATTTTCTATCTTAAAGGGGTGTTTGGCTGAGCTTATGGTATTGTAATAGACTAATACGTAGTACCTTATTACCAACTCTAATGTAAGAAGACATGTTTTTGACATAAACAAGGTTGATTTGAGACTGTACAATTGTATACATTATATCAGGTATGACAATATAATTTACTTTAAGTCTAAATGATCTGTAGATTAAAGTAGAGTTGTGTAGAAGGCACCTTCACCTGAAATATCTTTGAACTGTTTTTCCAAACTTTTCATTGCATTCATACACAAACACAACATTTGATTCTTATTTATTATTATCCCACACAAGAATGTGTACATCTTTAATGTATTTTGTTTTTGCTAAAATATTTCATGTATTAGATTCACATTTTAGTATTCTTAATTCAGTTATCATATGTTGGTATTCTTTATGATTGTTTACATAGTTCTTTTTATTATTATCTAGTAAACTCATGAAGCTAGCCCGTCCATTATGAGATGATGATTGTAAAGTAACACAAAAGACACATCAGTTTAATCTGACCGCGATGCACCAAGTATGACTGCATCGTATGATTACCTAATCAGCGGTCGATACACAAGATTTGATCATCTTTAAAAATAAATTCACGACCCATTAAGGTGACACTTTTTTATGTCTAAAATGATGGTTTTGTTGGATATTGTAGGCAAACTAACTTACCAAGAGGACCTTTTTGGTCTACACTTTTTGTAAAGATGGACAAAGAGCTTTGCATATAATATGTACATATTATATTGGTATGTTTATGTGTACTGTTTTTGTTTGACAAGGTTGTTATTATTTTTAGTTAAAGGCAAAACTCATATAACATGTATAATCTCATATAAATACAAAACCCCACTTTTGTTTTGACAGGAGTTGAACCACAACTTAATAGGTAATATACATAATCATATCACATATGATCCAAACACTTACTGGTTGGTCACACACTCACACTTGCTAATCTAAAGCCATACGTCAATAGTTATCTCATGAATCTCATTTTCTAGTTACACAAAATAAGCCCAATAAACACATTCATTTGTAAAGAAGATTTAGACAGGTCAAAGCTTTCTGCAGAAGGGCCCAATGATTTACATTTTGCTTTTCATCATATAGCAATTCTTTATTAATTAGACTAGTATTCTGCAATTCTCTCATCTTTTTCTTTTATCACATAGGAAAATAAACACAAATCTGTGGCATCTCCAACTATGTTTATTCCAGTAACTACAAGTATAGAGGAGAAACACAATATTTACTTCAAATTTAACAAACATAAAGTCTGATGCAAATGTTTTTTCTTCTCATCGTAGTAAACACATGTAATAGAAGCTAATAGGTGTTGTTATTCTCATCATGAATCATACGGATTTTATTTTGCACGCTACAGATAATAATATCACAAGTAAAACTATCGAAACGCTAGAAACAAAGTACAAACAACAGTAAAAGTCTTACCTGATACAATGATTGACAAAGAGCAAACTCAACAGGAGTTCTTACCAAAATTTGAAAAGTCGTATAAAATTTAAAAGGTAGCTCATTATCAAGATTGTTGAGAAGAATCCAATCGGAAAACCAATCCATGCTCCTTCCCAAAACATCCATGATAGATCCTCCTCTTCCTCGACTCTTCCTTCTGATGATGGAATATCCTCCGGACATTTGATATTAATCTGCATACCGCATAATCCAGTATTGTTTTGAAAATATCTCAACACATTCATAGTGTCCATTTGCCCACCACGAGGAATTTTACCCGTCAACATGTTGTTGCTCACATCTAGAGTTCCGAGTTCGTGAAGCTGCACTAGTGATTGAGGGATCGAACCTGAGATTTCATTGTGCGAAACATCCAAGCTTTCTATGCTCCTTAGATTGCCAAATGACTGTGGAATGTTCCCAGAAATCTTGTTGTGTGATATGTTGAGTTGTTTTAGAGCTTTGAGATTGCCTAACGATGCTGGTATTTCACCAGAAATATTGTTGTCCGACAAGTCCAACAAAACAAAAAAACGGGAGTTGCCTAGGCGTTGAGAAGATTTTTTCCAATTCACAATCAAGTCTTGAAGCAAGTCTTTAACTCCATCCCCAGTGAGCAAGATATACAAAAGGAAATGGGATTCAGGATATGACGATGCTGCCATATTCAGAGTTCTAATCATTCTTGGAAGGTTTGCCATCTGTTGTGGAATATTTCCAGTTAGGTTGTTCTTGGAGAGATCAAGAATTCGAAGAGAACTGCACATGGAAATATTGTTCGGGATAAATCCGTTGAGGGAAGTGTTTCTTAGGTTAAGTATTTCAAGAGTAGGGATTGGAGGGAGAATATCTTGTAAATTTCCAGTGATAATGCTATTACGAAGATCAAGAACTCTAAGGTTGACCAATTTAGTCAAATTAAAAGGTAGAGTGCCAGAAAACTTATTCCCGCCTAAATAAAGAATTTCGGTGTCATTACGAAAATTCGTGGGGATATTACCAGAGAAATCATTATCGGACAAATCCATGTAAACAGCTCCCAAAAAAGGTAAACTGTCACCAGAGAATCTATTTCGGGACAAGTCGAGTACCGATAATTCGTTTAAATTGGAGATGGATTTTGGAATTAGTCCTGAAAAATGATTTTCCGATACTGCAAGATAACGGATCCCTGTGGCATTACCTATGTTTTCTGGCAACTCCCCTGAAAAAATGTTCCGCGACAAATCAAGAAACTCTAACATGTATGGTGCAAATAGGCGAGGCGGGATTTGTCCGCTGAGGTTGTTATCTGAAAGAAATATCGAACTGATCATGTCCATCTCCGCCAGCCAATGTGGGAATCTTCCCTCCAATTTATTCCTGCTTAAATCAAGATGATACAACTCTTTCTGAGATGAAATCCATTCAGGAATTTGGCCTGAAATTCCGCAAGAAGCCATTGAGATCTCTTCAAAACTACATCTTGGATCAACCTTAGTTGTGTTATTCCAAACCAAGTTGCTTCCCTTTCCACCGATGTATAATTGCTTTAGAGTTCTGATTTTGAATAACGAAGCTGGGATCTCCCCGTCGAGCATGTTGTCTTTGAGCCAAAGGCGCTGTAACTTGCTCAAGTTTTGCATCGATGATGGTATCGGGCCTGTAAACTGGTTATTGCTCAGGTCCAGAGAAGTTAAGTTAGTTAGTCTTCCTATGGAGGTTGGAATTTCCAATGATAAAGAATTTTGAGACAAATCCAGTGAATCTAATTTCGTGAGGTTTGCAATTGATGATGGGATTCCACCGGAGAAACTATTATTCATCAATGATAAAAACGTTAACTTTGTTAAATTTCCAATCTCTTCCGGGATGTTTCCCCAAAGAAAATTATTATCCATCGACAGTGATTCAAGATTTCGAAGTTTGCCGATTTCAGGGCTTAAACTTCCCCCGAGATTATTGTAACTAAGATCAAGATCTTGAAGTGATTCGAGTTCAAAAAGTTGAGCAGGAATCGGACCCTGGAAACCATTACCACTTAACGACAATGTAGTCAGTTTTCGAAAAGAACCCAGTTCAGGTCCTAGCTTTCCCTCAAGTAAATTGTAACTCATGTCCATGGAACGTAGATTTGTTAACTGGAAAAGTTGGCTGGGGATGGAACCATTGAACTTGTTAACCTCCAAGTGAAGAAGAACCAGTTTGGTGAGATTACCAAACCCTTCTCCTGGGAACTCGCCTTCCAAATGATTCCTCGAGATATCAAGTTGTTCAAGTGACCGGATACGAAAAATTGGAGTCAAGATTTCAGAAGATATCGAAAATGGACCGAAATCTGGAGGAGGGATGGCTACCTCAGATAGCTGAAGCTCGGTAACACTTCCGGTTCTGGAGCAATTAACAAGCTCCCAAGAACAACAATGAGAAGCAGGATTCCATGAGTCTAGTTTTTTAAACTTAACGGAATATTTGGAGTTGTAGATAGCGGTGAGGGCTGATTTGAACTGGAGTAGTGCTTGCTTTTGATGAACGGGACAAGAGAATGATGGGATTATAATGGAACTGAGTATTAACACGATTAAAAATAACACTCTCGTTGTGCTTGCCATGGTGGATTTTGGTTGTTCTATCTTTGATTCATATGTGCTTGTGTGGTGGTTATTATAAAGGCAATGGTAAAGCACACAATCATTGCTGCGTAAAAACGGAGAAACAACGTGTGGTTATTTTCTTTTTCTAAAGGTGGTACAGTTAGTTATCAACGTTGACCGACACCGGCGACTTGACACAGGAGACAATCCACAAGACGTTTACTAGACTTATGCTTTAAAAGACGTTAAAGAAAAAGACTTGGACTTGGTGGAAAATAAAGTCCATAGCTTTTCATGCAAATAAATGTGAAACACACTTCCGTTAGTGGGTTGTGTCCACATTGTCTTGTCCTTTTGACATCTATACTCTACTGTATATGTTTCTGTTGTCAATATGTATTTTTTTGTGGCATTTCTAATACCCCGAACATATAGTGGAAAAGCGGATTGAACTATATTTAGATCACTGGTCACAATGTCACAGCGTAAAATCACGACACGGAAAGAATTGACAATATCACAGCCTAAATCCCCTTTTGTTTGCAGCCTAAAATCACGACACGGAAAGTCTTGATATTTTTTTTCTGTTCTTTTGTATGTGTATCTATTTTGTGTTTCTCATGCATGTGCTTTCAAAAGACAGAAAAGGAAGACCTATAAGGGTCCGATAGGCAGGGGCAGACCCACGTTGTACCAAGGTTTTTAAGGTGGTTCCTGGGAAACACTTTAGAAACAAAAAGCCTTTAGAGTCGACGTGGTGAGTTTTTAAGGTACCTACCTTGGTTTGAAGTTGGGAACCACCTTGAGTGGGTGAGAGCGTGTATGTATTTGTTTGTGATCATCAGTAATTACTCTAGTGCCGGGAAATGGCACCATGCCACCATAAAGTATGAAAGTTGGTTATAGAAGACGAACGAGGAGGAAGAAAATTAAAAGAAAATAGTAAAAAAGTTAATTTTCATTCTCTGCAGTATTCATCCTCCATCCACACTATTTATTTCCTTTTTACAAGATAACTAGCTGGGTAGCCCGCGCGTTGCGGTGTGTGTATTTTGTGGTTTGTATTTTGTGGGTTGTACGGTGTAATTAATAATTTTATTATTTGAAGTATGCATATGTTTACTTGAAAGCATAATTTGTTTATGTTTACCGATTTTTTTTTTTTTTTTTTTTTTTTTTTTTTTTTTTTTGTATTTTAAAAGAAACAAATTTGTATAAGAAATTTTTTGTAAGTGTATTATTTTTTGTATTTTTTTTTTTATTTTTTGTTATTATTTTTTTTTGTAAAAACAAATTTTCATAAGGAAATTTATGTAAAAAAAAAAAAAACTGTAGCGTGTACTGTAGCCAGGGCGCAGCTTCTAAGGGGGGGGGGGGGGGGGGGCGCCCGAACCCCCGAAATTTTTTTTGCGATGTAGGAGGTATATAGTTTTCGTGTAGAAAAATTTCGGTATATTCGGTTTCGACCCCTCAAAAATTTCGGTATACCTGAAATATACCCTTAGGAAAAAAAAATTTAGATCCCGACCCCCCGCTTAAAAATTCCAAGCTTCGCCACTGACTGTAGCAAACACTATAGCGACACGTGTCGCGTTTTGGTGAAGTGCCTGGGTTTTAGATAGTATATATAATATCTTCTTTTTATATACACTTCAGATATTGATTTACTATCGAACTAATTCATTATTAAGTGATAAAGTACGCTGATAAAAACGAAGTATATGCATGATATACATCATATAATTTTTGATACCAATTTTTGTTACCGGTAATGCACTTGACCTACTCACAAAATGTTAAGAATTCAAACCTCACCAGATTTACATTTTGAGGTGGCTAAGGAAAGGTTGAAAACGGGGTTTTTCATGTTTAGTTGGTTACAAAGATTAACTTAAGTTAATTAACCAAAGTGGAATTGTTAACCTAGTTGTACACGATTGATTTTTTGGGTTATTTGTAGCCTGGATTTCATGAATATAATAAAAAAAATTGCCTGAACTAACTATGGAAATTGTTGTGTGTTAGTGTGACAATTTTGTTATTTATTCTAATACTAGTAGGGTACCCGCGCATTGCGACGGCGGATACCATAAAATAAATGTTAACGGCACCAAATATTTAGTATTGTGTCCGCATGTCCGCCACGGACAAGTAATCAATATATAAAATGCTTAACGATATTTTATAAAGTACAACAAGTGAATAAAATATATTCATTGATGAGACTACAAATTCATATGTTTGGCTTAGTAGCTTAATTGCATTGTACCATGTGATAAAATGATTGTATATTTTAGTGAAAGGGTGATTTAATTAGTGTATTAATTGTATGTGATTTAAATGATTGTATTTGTGCTTTGAATAGTTGTAAGTAGTGCTCTTTTATTTGTAATTACTTAAGATCTATATTTGGAAATCTTAAATATTTAATAGGAGAGAAGGTGTAATCTCTATTATAAGTAGTATAGATATTGTCTTGCCTAACAGTTAGCTCTCTCAACAATTTAATGATTTACGGGTGGCGGGATAAACATTTAAAGTGATTATGGTGAATTCAGGAATAGTATGTTCAAAAAAAAATAATAATAATAAGATAAAATAAAAATTCAGGAATACAAGTGATTAACAATAACCTTGATTCGATTTTCTTAAAGAAAATTGGTAATGGTTCGGTGTTTAAATTTTGGCATGATTGTTGGTTTGGGATATCTAATTTTATGTCTTTGTTTCCAAGAATTCATGCTTTGGAAATTCACCAAGATTGCTTGATATCCGAGAGATGCTTTAGTGGTGGCTTAATGGACCTCTCATCACATGTTTGGGCATGGCGTAGAAGTCCAAGAGATGGCATAGAAAAGGCACAATTCAATGATTTAGTGAATCTACTGGTGGGCTTTAAACCTACTCATGTGAGGGACTCGTGGACTTGTTCCTTTAATTCCCTCAACACATACACTGTTTCCTCCATGCGATATGCTATTGATTCTTGGACATTGGTTTCCACCATTGATATGCTAAGGGGGGGGGGGGGGGGGGGGCGCCCGAACCCCCGAAATTTTTTTTGCGATGTAGGAGGTATATAGTTTTCGTGTAGAAAAATTTCGGTATATTCGGTTTCGACCCCTCAAAAATTTCGGTATACCTGAAATATACCCTTAGGAAAAAAAAATTTAGATCCCGACCCCCCGCTTAAAAATTCCAAGCTTCGCCACTGACTGTAGCAAACACTATAGCGACACGTGTCGCGTTTTGGTGAAGTGCCTGGGTTTTAGATAGTATATATAATATCTTCTTTTTATATACACTTCAGATATTGATTTACTATCGAACTAATTCATTATTAAGTGATAAAGTACGCTGATAAAAACGAAGTATATGCATGATATACATCATATAATTTTTGATACCAATTTTTGTTACCGGTAATGCACTTGACCTACTCACAAAATGTTAAGAATTCAAACCTCACCAGATTTACATTTTGAGGTGGCTAAGGAAAGGTTGAAAACGGGGTTTTTCATGTTTAGTTGGTTACAAAGATTAACTTAAGTTAATTAACCAAAGTGGAATTGTTAACCTAGTTGTACACGATTGATTTTTTGGGTTATTTGTAGCCTGGATTTCATGAATATAATAAAAAAAATTGCCTGAACTAACTATGGAAATTGTTGTGTGTTAGTGTGACAATTTTGTTATTTATTCTAATACTAGTAGGGTACCCGCGCATTGCGACGGCGGATACCATAAAATAAATGTTAACGGCACCAAATATTTAGTATTGTGTCCGCATGTCCGCCACGGACAAGTAATCAATATATAAAATGCTTAACGATATTTTATAAAGTACAACAAGTGAATAAAATATATTCATTGATGAGACTACAAATTCATATGTTTGGCTTAGTAGCTTAATTGCATTGTACCATGTGATAAAATGATTGTATATTTTAGTGAAAGGGTGATTTAATTAGTGTATTAATTGTATGTGATTTAAATGATTGTATTTGTGCTTTGAATAGTTGTAAGTAGTGCTCTTTTATTTGTAATTACTTAAGATCTATATTTGGAAATCTTAAATATTTAATAGGAGAGAAGGTGTAATCTCTATTATAAGTAGTATAGATATTGTCTTGCCTAACAGTTAGCTCTCTCAACAATTTAATGATTTACGGGTGGCGGGATAAACATTTAAAGTGATTATGGTGAATTCAGGAATAGTATGTTCAAAAAAAAATAATAATAATAAGATAAAATAAAAATTCAGGAATACAAGTGATTAACAATAACCTTGATTCGATTTTCTTAAAGAAAATTGGTAATGGTTCGGTGTTTAAATTTTGGCATGATTGTTGGTTTGGGATATCTAATTTTATGTCTTTGTTTCCAAGAATTCATGCTTTGGAAATTCACCAAGATTGCTTGATATCCGAGAGATGCTTTAGTGGTGGCTTAATGGACCTCTCATCACATGTTTGGGCATGGCGTAGAAGTCCAAGAGATGGCATAGAAAAGGCACAATTCAATGATTTAGTGAATCTACTGGTGGGCTTTAAACCTACTCATGTGAGGGACTCGTGGACTTGTTCCTTTAATTCCCTCAACACATACACTGTTTCCTCCATGCGATATGCTATTGATTCTTGGACATTGGTTTCCACCATTGATAAGGTGAATTGGAATAAAACTCTCCCTAAGATAAACATCTACTCATGGAGGTTACGCAAAGACCGATTGCCTACTCGCTCGAACTTGGATGCTCGTGGGATTGATATTCTCTTCGTTGCACGGTTTGTAACGATGCCATCAAATCAACACCACACCTCTTTGTCAAGTGCACTATTGTTGCAGATATTTGGTCTAGGATTAAAGATTGGTGAGGGCTGGTTTGCACCCCAATAATCTCGATGGCATGAATCAGCGCATCTCGACAGAAAGGAAAAAATTTGCTTGGATGTCATTGTCAATACCTCCACATGGGTCATTTGGCGCTTTCGAAATAGAGTTTGCTTTGACTTGAAACCCCCTCGTCGGGACACTCATGGAAGAAATCAAGACTCTTTCATACCTTTGGATTACTTATAGAAGCAAAACATCCGGTTGAATTGGCTTGAATGGACCAACACCCCTAGAATGGCTTGCACCGTTTAATTGTATCAATTCTCGTTGTAACTTTGTTCTAGCTTCTTGCCAGTTTTTAATACAAATCGCCATACAAAAGAAGAAGAGAGAGAGAGAGAGAAAAAAAAAAAAAAAAAAAAAAAAAAACTCTTTCTTTGTGTTCATGTATGCTGGCGAGAGACTTTTACAAGTCTTTTATTGGTACTTATATTGTAAGTTATTCCTTTAATGAAATTTGATAATTTTATTTTATTTATTTATTTATTTTTATTTTATTTATTTAATATATATGTACAATAAAAAGCATCATGAAGGTCATCTGAAGTATTTGCCAACATGATGCAATACACATAATTAGGGATGAGCAAACGACTCGAATGGACCGGACCGAGACCGGAGACCACATCCGGACCACAAACCGATTATTTGGCCTTATTGGACCGGACCGATCGAAACCGGACCGAACCGACCATTCGGTTCGGTTCTCGGTCTTGGCTTTTTGGCTAATTCGGTCCTTGGTCCGGTCCTGGACCGATGCTCACCCCTACAAGTAATATAGTTTCTTCATATTTTGCTTGGTTTAGAGGTCTCGCTTTCACCAAATGATTGTAAAATGTTTTAATCCCATTTTTTTTTTAAAGAAACAGTCAAATCAAATAAGAGACATCGAGCCCGCTTTTTCCCGGTTTTTTCCAGTTGGACCCGGTTTTTCTGGTTCAACCGGTCGAACCAGCTCTGGTTCCCAGTTCAACCGCTTGAACCTGCCTGTTTGGTCCATCAAAAAAGGACGCAGTGAAAGATAAATGCACATTCTCTAATTCTGATACAAGGATATAAATGCAATCGCAGATAAGAAAATGTACCAACATTATATGATAAAGCTGACAGTAATTTATAAAAACGGGTGTACTTTAGAAGACTGAATGCAGTGCTTACAGTAGCTGCTTCTACAAACCTACACGGCTACATAAACTATTCGATTCTTTTGATTTTTCTTTTGCAATTTAGCGGTCTAAAAGACATATCAACCTCTTTGACAATTTGACTACAGGTTATATTTGACATTCCATTTACCATTAGCATCAGCAGTAAAAGTCCAGTTGTTTTCCCTGACCTGTACATATGGAATCTGCAATAAAATGCACAGATATGAGTTCAATTGGTCCATATGGGTTAGATTTAATCTTTAGCAAGTCAAATACGAGGGCCGAGTGGACCAAATGGTGGAAAGCCCAAGAAGTTGTACACTTGTACAAATGTTTTCAGCCTCTTAAATCACTTTGTTCAAACAAATTATAGAAACATATTTGATACAACTAACTTATCCCCCTGTTTTAGCCCACATTATAAAATAGACCATTTGACCCAAATCTGTTTTAACCCGTTTACCAGACAAACCAACCCATCCAATTTGCCACCCTTGGTAAGAACTTCATCGGAATTCTGGTGTGGAACAAAGTAACATCAGTGAAACATACCTTGTCAACGATTTCGTAGCCAACCTTAAGCCTAATGTCTTGGTCTTTCTGAAAATCAAGAATGTTCCAAACCAATTCAGCCGCTCCACTTGGTGTTGGCTGTTACAATTACAAGCACACATAAGAGAACCACAAGTCAATATTGAGATTTATTTTCTTCCATACTAAGTAAAACACTTCATTTAACATGACCCTAGACAGTATAATCGAACACCAACCTGTTTAAATTCTTTGTCAAGATCACAACGTCCCTTAACAACGAAGTTGACAAAGCGATCAGGTGTCAGTGGGAACGCCTTTTTCCCACGCACGGTATAGTGAAGCTTGTCACGTCTATCATACTGTAATCCAGCTCCAATCTTTGCTGAAAGCTATATAGAGCATAAATATGTTCAGTTCCAAAAAGAGATCAAATGAGTAGATACATTGCAATTATTTTCTAAAGTTAGTACGAAAAAAAGGATATCTTACTTCAGGAGGAAAGTATCTCAGAAGTGCAGTGAAGAATGTTGGTGCCCCAACCCTTGTATCGAGTTCTCCATTAATCTGTCATAATCATGAAACAAAATAAACAAAGTTAGTGTATCATAACTACCATCAAAGTTTGAGCTAAACTCGCTTATGATAAAGATCCTCAGGTGAATGCAAGGTACTATTATACTTCAAAAAAGGAGTTTCAACTATCGCAAAATGTATCTGTATAACTAATTAGTTGAAACAGCATGATAACAGAGTAAACTTATCATTTTTGTACCGCATAATGTTTTTTATTTCCCCAAGACTAAACAAACATGATGTAAAATTCACACAGTAATTCTGGTTTCGGCTCAGAAGAACGTTATCATAACCCAGTCTACCTCTTTGTCTCAGTTTCTAATATAGCTAATTTTATTTAATCCCTTGATGCTGATGACATGTTCAAATTGTTGCCACTACTCAACAATGAGAGCCGAACTAACCTTGCCATGGCTAACTACCAAATGAAAGACAAGCTGGAACAATTGGGCAATTTGGTCCAGTCAGATGTTAACAATCCATCTAAACCTAAATATTTCTATAGACAAAAGTGGAAAAATCGTCATCGTCTATATAATTCTGCTTCACATGGTGGACCAAAGACGAACATCTCCAAAGTAGTACTCTAAGGGTAAAGATATACACTAATGCGCTTTTGACCAAAAAGTGGTTCAGGAACTGAAATTCAAATCATGAATCAACTAGTCTAAAAGCCTTTACATCCAAATGCAGATAATCGGATTACCATAAATGTATATGCGACAAATTTGGCACAAAATGGTGAAGAAAACAATCGGAACCTATAACAAACAGCACATCGTCATTCTGAGACACACTCGGGTCGATAACAGCTTTTTTTAGTAAGTATCTTATTTATGACATCCTTTCTTTAAACTATTTACAAAATGTAGCACAATCAAACCTAATGATCCACATAGATGTAAATACTCCAAAATCAACACACTAAACCAAAATATTACTGTAATATTTACAAAAACGGTGCAGAAAACGATCGCAGTCCAACACAAATCATTCTGAAACACACACAATTCAATAAGCCTAAAAAATTGCAGCAAAGCCAAGACCTAATCCGATCAACATAGACATACACTAAACCTAATGAATAACCATAGCATATACAAAACTGGTAACAAAGCAATCAGAATCCAGGACGAACAACACATAATCATCCTAACCACAAACACACACACACTAATATACCTATATATTTAGCAAAACTAAGACCTAGTCCGATTGAATTAGCCGTAACTGCTCCAAAACTAACACACCATACCTAATAATTACTGTCACATTTACAAAAAAGTTTGACCTCCACGTTACGTAATAGACCAAGGCGTCGACTCTAGTTGTGGCGCCTTTTTGAATTTAACTCCTATAAAAAAGTTTTGAAGAAGATACATCTTGACTTAATTACATAAGTAATAACATTTTTTCATAAACTCGATATATATGAAATAAAATATAAATCTATATATATTTTCATATTTTAAGTCACGCCTTAGGAGCTATGGCGTGAGGCTTGGTCATGCCGTCACGACACGCCTCACACTATTTATAACCTTGACTAATATATACACAACCTAAATCTAATAAAAACAATCAAAACTCATAACAAACAGCTTAAGAAAATTAAATAAACTCATAACAATCTGGTTGCAAAAACCCGGCCACATCCGGTTGAACCGGCCGGGTCAACCCGGGTTATAAAACATTGGTTCAAATTAATATGTATATACCTGAAGATGAGTGTCAGGATCGAAACGGAAGATTTGTTTGGCGTGGATTTTGAGACCTGATGTATCGCCCAAGTACCTGGCTGTCGGTGGCGCTTTCTTGTTTGTGCTTGTGTTCACTTTCAGTGTCGATGAGCTCCCGCCGTATCTCAACGATGTCTCCATTTTTCTTTCTTTTATCCAAATGAACAAGTTGAAGAAGTTGGGTTGGTAGGTAGTAAAACCCTAAAAAGACAATAGATACTTGACTTGAGTTTTATCTTTTGTTATCTTGTTTTTTGGGTTTTGAAATCATTTGAAAAACTTGGAATTCACTTTTTTAGTTCACTAAGCATCGGCCTAAGACTGGACCGGACCGAGACCGATCCCAAAACCTCAGATCGACGACCAGATCGAACGTGTTCGGTCTGGTTTTTCGGTTGATCTGCCCAAGAAGGCCTAATGGCCGGTTTATATGTTAGACCGGACCGCACAGGACCGAATTGACCCGAGACCGAAATAAGACTAGACCGCTGGTCTTTCGGTTCGGTCAGGTTTGTGTCGGTCAGGTCGGTTTTGGAATCTGCGATGCTCAGGCCTAGACTCAAGGTATCGGTTGATACCAGACGAATATACGTGCATAGAAACGAGATTTTGTAATGACAATTAGTTATAGTTATGATATTGAAATTGAAATAATGATTGGATTGAGAGGAAGATGAATGAATTTGTAAAAATACGAAGGAGAAAAAATAAGAATAAATGATTAAAATAAAAAACACAATATATATAAGGTTGCAATTGTACTACCACATTTTAGTTCGAAACTTTTTCAACACTAGCATCAACATTTTTTGATCATTAGATTTCATTAACTATAAACTAACATAGTAATAAACTAGACAAGTACCCGTGCATAATAACGGGATTTTATAGCGACAAATAGTTTATTGATAAAATAAAGTTTATAGATTATAAACGAAAAATAATAAAAGTTTAAAGATTTGGGAATTAAACATAATATTTTGAAACCCGGTTCGACCCGGGTGGTTCAACTGGTTGAACCGTTCCAGTCGAAAAACGGGTTTGAAGCGTCCCAGATCAACCCGATTTGTGTTTTAATTGGTTGTATTTAATTTGCTAGATATGTTTTTAATTGGTTGTACAATGTGAATAAATCATTCTACTTTTAAGTAATGGATAACGTTTTGAAATCCGGTTCGACGCGGGTGGTTCAACCGGTTGAACCGTTTGGGTCGAAAAAAGGGTTGATTTAAACCGAGTCAACTTGCTAGGTTGGGTCGAAAACGAGTCAAATTAAACCGGGTTAACCCACCGGGTTTGAAGCGTCCCAGGTCAACCTGATTTGTGTTTGAATTGGCTGTACAATGTGAATAAATAATTGTACTTTTAAGTATTTGGTTGTTTTAATAATAGTATTAATTACATTTCACTTTCTCTCTCATTTGACCATTGTTGAAAACTCAAAATTTCACTTTTGACAATTTTTCTATTATAGGTAGTATAGATATTGTAATATGGTATACCGTAGAGTTTGTTGACAGGACTTTTTGATGTTAGTGGAGGAAACAAAAAAAAAAACAAAAACGTTGTCATGTATTTTTTATAAAGTTATTATTAAGTTAGCTATTTCTATAAGGCAACATGATTTGAATTTCATGTGGAAAAGTAAATAAATAAAATATTGAAATTTAAGTTCCAAAAATAGTATTTTATGATTTAAACATTACTAATTTTAAGTTTTAAGGGAAACCATTTTTTCATTTATATATAGTAGAGATTAAGCTTTAACTTTAAAATTGAAGGCTTGGTAAAGCACCACTCGAGTTGAGTTTTTTTTTTTCCTCCTTCCTTCTTCTTATCTCTCTCTAATCGATTCAAGCTCGAGTTTGGCATTGTATCATCTCAATTACACAACAATCTTATATTATGATTGTCGTTAAAAAATCTTAAACAACGAATAATTTTCTGAATTTTTATAATAATCCTTGTTACAAACATTTAATTAAGAAAAAAAATTGCATCGTTTCTTCTTAAATCGCCCTTACAAATGTATTTGGAGATCCTCTAAAGTTGTGTTATAGTACAACTTTAGTAAAGTTAGACAATTGTGAGCCATTGGATCAAATCCAATGGCTTAAATAAAAATAAGTTCTTTTGATTTGTGTTTGAATTGGCTGTACAATGTGAATAAATAATTGTACTTTTAAGTATTTGGTTGTTTTAATAATAGTATTAATTACATTTCACTTTCTCTCTCATTTGACCATTGTTGAAAACTCAAAATTTCACTTTTGACCATTTTTCTATTATAGGTAGTATAGATATTGTAATATGGTATACCGTAGAGTTTGTTGACAGGACTTTTTGATGTTAGTGGAGGAAACAAAAAAAAAAACAAAAACGTTGTCATGTATTTTTTATAAAGTTATTATTAAGTTAGCTATTTCTATAAGGCAACATGATTTGAATTTCATGTGGAAAAGTAAATAAATAAAATATTGAAATTTAAGTTCCAAAAATAGTATTTTATGATTTAAACATTACTAATTTTAAGTTTTAAGGGAAACCATTTTTTCTTTTATATATAGTAGAGATTAAGCTTTAACTTTAAAATTGAAGGCTTGGTAAAGCACCACTCGAGTTGAGTTTTTTTTTTTTTTTTTTTTTTTTTTTTTTTTTTCTTTCTTATCTCTCTCTAATCGATTCAAGCTCGAGTTTGGCATTGTATCATCTCAATTACACAACAATCTTATATTATGATTGTCGTTAAAAAATCTTAAACAACGAATAATTTTCCGAATTTTTATAATAATCCTTGTTACAAACATTTAATTAAGAAAAAAAAAATTGCATCGTTTCTTCTTAAATCGCCCTTACAAATGTATTTGGAGATCCTCTAAAGTTGTGTTATAGTACAACTTTAGTAAAGTTAGACAATTGTGAGCCATTGGATAATAAAAATAAGTTCTTTTGATTTGAACTATTAGATCAAATCCAATGACTCACAATTGTCTAACTTTACTAAAATTATCCTCTTAACTTTAGAGGATCTCCCTCCTAGAAACACATGTTGCCACATGAAGTTAAACGAAGAAAGATATTTAATTTGGACTTTAGAGCATCTTGATAACTCGACGACACAAACATCTCATCATGAAATTAAAACCTTTTTGCTTCATCAAGAATGACAACATCACAAGAAAACTCAAGTCTACTCGGTATAAAAGACAATCAAGTTTCTACAGAAGTTGCACATAATGTTACCGCAAACAATACAAAAAGAGCCTCAATTTGTTGAGCTTGGTTTTGCAATATATCTCAAGTAAAGTCCTACAAAGCTCGCTATCCCTTCTATCAGATTGTATTACTTAACGCGTACCAGAAAAGGTAAACTGAAATGCTGATTAAATATCTTCAACAAATTCGAGAAGATCATCCACTTCTTGCTTCAAAGATGTGATCTTTTGCTGGATTGAAGCCACACGGTTCTCAATATCCCGTCCTGCTGATTTTTTCTCATAAGAGTCTACGACTGTTGTGTGTTTTAGCATAATCTTTTCTTGCAAGTCTCTTTCCTTGACAACCAACTCCTCAACCTATACACCAGAAAGAAATATTAATGATTTTATTAGGAAGCATGGATAATATGATGAATGATAGTATAATTTTTGCTCCATTAGGTTAATTATGATTGCCACGTAACTAAAAGAAAACCGTTCCATTGAGGACCCACAGAATGAAAAATGTAAATTGAAAAAAATAAAAAGACGAAGGGGGTGTTTGGATGTGTGTGTAAAGTAATCACTGATGTCGGCATGTCACATAATCGGTTTTGAGAGTTTGGACGACCGATCACGATTCTGTGACAAAAATCATTATTGACCTTAAATCAAATTTTATCTAATTATCCCTATTATCTGGTCATTTAAGTTGCAAAGTTCACTTCAAAAGTATTGTCGTAGTAAAAACCACTTCTGAGTTGCACAACTTAAAGGTTGTTTTGGCCTAGACTCGAGGTCCAATTTGGGGTACATGGATATTAATGAAATCAATAGCAATTCAAATATATTAAGAGGTTGCAACCTGATCCATTTCAACTGGACGACAAAAATACCCATATTAAACTCTTACACAACCCCCGGCTCTGGGCAATATTCACTACGGGGCAATAAAATGACATTATATTGTAAATAAGACAGTATTTTTTTAAACAAATTAGAATCAAACCTTGGGTAATATATGTGCAGCTTGTGGAGAAGATTGTAGGACAGCCAAAAGGGACTTCGAATCTTTAGAAAGATCCTTCAACAAGCCATCGGCTGATTTGCGGACTGCTTTACAAGCTTGGACATCACCTGTCCTAGAAAGTTCTCTTAATGAGGCTTCTAACTTATCATGCAGCACCAAACATTTATTAATTATATCTACAAGCTGCTGAAGAGTTCCTAGCACCTATAAAAGAATGTCATTCAAGGTTTAGTGTTTTTTCCATAAAGCATGATGACGAAAGTGAATGTAGGGTTCACGCACCTCATCCCATTGCTGCTTTGCTAGATATGAAGCAGAAGACTTTGAGATGGTGAAGTCGACATGCATATAGATGATGCCAGCAACAAATAGGGAGAAAAACCCAAATATTAACATCAACGGTTCTGTAAGTAGTGAAAGGTTGCTGAACTTGTAGTGAACCTGCAAAGGGTCAATATAGAGTGATTCAATTGAAGTTAATTATTTGTTAATGTTGGTAGATATAATCAGTTATTTGTGTTTCTATAAACTGAACCTGATTCTGACTATTTAGTAAGATTACTTAATGGAAAACTATAAGTACTCATCCACCCGTCATGTTTACTTAAACCAGTATTATTTTCATTTACATTTCTTTATGTGCATATGATTATTTTTTTACACAATTTATCAATTAAAAACTCAAAAGAAATGTAATATTTGCTAAAAATTATTTCCTATACTCAAAAATTAGATATTTAACAATACATTAAATGTTCTATTGATCATTTATCACTAGTTACTAAAATAATAAGAATTTGGCAACCAGTAAACCAGCTCATTTTCTGACTATCACAACTTTAAACGGTAGAAGCACACCACTATTACAGCTAATTATCTAATTCTAATTTCAGATTATCCTTTAAACGGTTGAAGCACATATAATCACTATCTCATGTAACACCACTGTTACAACTGATTATCTAATATCTAATTTCTGATTATATCATGTAATCAGTTTCAAAATGCGCATCCAAAATGGTTGCCGTAAGTATACCTGGAAATATTGGTTATGCTCTGGGATGACATTAGCCTTTTCAATCACAATCGTGGGTCTACCAGCAATATCCAAGTGTGAAAATGTTGTCTGAAAAGAAAATAAAGGGTCAACAAACAGAATTAACTTAAGGGGCACTAATATCTGGTTTTGCAGTACCTCTTGCGACTGTTTCACTGGGAAAGGAACTGAAACAGATATATCTTTTGACCCTTCAGGCAAAACAACCTGCACTCAAAGAATTTCAACAAACTAAGAAAAATGTAGAGAACGTAAAAGCTGTATTTGGTCTATTTGAAATGATACCTTCAGAGTAAGGTTTTCAACAAGCACATCATTCATTGGTGACCCGAAAGTAAAGTTAAGGAAGCGGGTTCCTGCTGCCTGAAACAAGTAGTCTTGAAGAGGCAAACCGTATCCTATGGTGAAGGAAGTTTTCCAACCACCAAACATAGGATATCGAGGTTCAATTTCGAGTAATGTCTGCAAATTCATATGAGTATTTGGTAAGAGAAACTTGGATAGAGGTCAAATTTGTTTAAATAGTAAATGTAATCCCACCTTGCTTGAATCAGCATAAATATTAGATGTTGAAATATTGCCAATGGCATCTCTGTAGTAGATAGAATGGGCTCTTGGTGGTAACATGGCAATAAGATTCCTAAATGCAGATGCACCTCGGACATTGGGTCTGGCCTGGAAGTCCAACCTGAAAACAATATGGCACTCACAACGTCAAGCTTCAAGTAACCAAAAGGGTTGTTTGGATGTGAACTTTTGGAGTGGTTATGTGATTTTTGAACAATCAGAATCATATAACCAACTATAATAGATGGTTAGTATGTGATGGTGTCCGAATGTCCCTTTTCGGCTTGAAATTGTAATGATATCAATTGTTTAAGGGTGTGGCAAATACTGATTTTGAAAGAAACTAATACATAAAATGACGAAAATGGCCTTCTGAAAAAAAGATCATAGCCTTTAACAATCAATTGTATTGTACCTAGTATGAAACTGATTGTTCAACCTCATACAATCAGAAGCAGAATTCATTTATCCAAACATTAACACTAGTTGTTGCCACTAAAGCACATACCCAACCACCATAAACTAACAGTAAAAAGTAGAAAATGTAAAACGATACCTTGAAAATTCACCAGTGCTTTGAGCACCACCGTGAACAACTTCATAATGTTCAGTCACTTGTACATTTCCCCAATGCGAGATCTCAATTTCACGGACCAACTCTTTAGCTACCGCAAACGGCTTATTACTAGGAAAATGAACAATCACCGGGACATACGAAAAACCAGGAACATTCTCATACGGGCCATACTTAATCTCAGATCCAGAAAACTTAGTATTTTCAAGCTTCGTATACGATTCAACACTTTCACTGGGTAGTTTAACAGTAAGTGATTGGTATTTAACTTTATAAGGCGACGTAAAATGAGCACTATCTTGTAACAAAAAGAGCTGAGCCTCAGCCTGAGTGATTTTTTCGGGAAATGGTCGCAACGTATGTGTGAAAACCGCTAAAGCGTCAATGTTTAAAATTTCACCCTTTGCTAGCTCTTTAGGTAAAGAAGCATGGTACCAAACTAGTGACGGTGGTGAATTATCAGGTTGGTTAACTTTGATAGGGAGATTAGTAGCAGAACCTCGATTTTTCCCTCTTCCTTCGGTACTAACAGCTACCAAAAGTGCTAAATTTTTCGCTTGGTGTTCTGGGAAGGTGAAAGATAGCTCTGAAACTGGATCGGGGCCTGTATTTTCCACCTGCAAGGAAGAGGAACTCTCGATGATTACTGGAGGGAAACTTTAACAGGATAGCAACATACTTCTCAAAATGGTCCAATTTGGTAATTACATCTTGTTTAGTAATTAACGTTTTCCCCCTATCCGGTAATTACTTACCTACACTATACTTGCCATATTAGCCGATTTTAAAAACTTTAGTAGAGGAAAAAGAAATATATTACCAAATAATAAAAACTTTCATAGTACATTCTTAATATATAGAATTAGCCAACGCTTAAAACAGGTTGAAATAGCAATAGAAATATAGAATGTTGTCCTATAGATTTATGTATAACATGAAGCAAACTTTGGATTTACACGCACCTTCAAGGTCAATGTCATCCGCACAATCTGTGAGGTCAGATCAATCTGCAACAAAATATGAGATACAGTCAGGTTGCAGCTAGAATAGAAAAACACGATACCTCTGTAGTAATAAAACAGGTTATATCTGCAGTTTCTGGCAGCAAGGATTGTATATGTTAGTAATAAAACACATTCTATCCATATTTAATAAGAAACTCAACGCATAATTAACACTATATCCAGCCAAAAAACCTTCTAAGGTTCATACTAATCGCAATACACACAAAGTTACATACTCAAGAGGGCACGGTGCAGGTGTTATAGGAGTTTCAAGTCTTATGGTGCCGCTATTGTTGCGCCACCTTCCGTGTTATAGGGCCTTTGCCAAGAGTATAATGGTAGTTATTATGTTTTGTTAGTGTAACTTAAAAAAAAAAATGAGGGTCCCGTGTACCTATAACTTGGGTTATACGAGGGATGGTGTTTTTGGTTATTTATTTTTTTATTATTATTATTATTTTTTTTTGGGTAAAAGTGACAATACCCCGGCAAATATAGGTTACAACAACTTGGCGGGGTGGATAACACACCCATAACGCACAATACACCTAGCTCTCTATTAAGCTGACAACTAAAAAGCTGCTATAGTATGCCCGCTATATCTCTTTTTACATTTCATGTTATAACTACATTCTAGGGCTGTGTTTGGCGACGAGCGTTTAGAACCTAAACCTTGTTTTTTTGGTAACCATGGTTTAACTAATCCGCAGGATGTAAAACCCTCCATTTTCAAGAGCCTGGAGTGGCCACTTCACGGTTGTTTGCACCTAGCAGGAATTTGAACTTGAGACCTCTCACTCTCACTTTGGTGATTATAGTCGCAAGTCCTTTGCCACTAGGCCACCCCTAAGTGGTTAAGTAACCCTTGTTTGGCAACTAGCATATAGCTTTTGTTTAAATGCTCCTATTTAACACGCTAGCAAAAAAATGTTCAAATATTTGACACTTCACAATTACAGATTAAGCAATGTTATCAAAAACTTTATAAAACAAACACCTACTACTTGCCGCTATAGCTAATTTTGCCAAACACAGCCTACGTGTATCTTTGTTCTATAAAAACGTTTGGTACGGTATCTGTAATTAAATCATAACGTGTTATAAAATGAAGTACAAGTAGCGTCAGAATTTTTAATGTTTGTTTTCACCACTTACCGCCAAACAAGCATTTTAATCCTAAACTTTCTAAATGCTCCGCGCGTGCGCGGAGCATTTAGGATCGGTTAGCGTTTAGGATTAAAAAGCTTGTTTGGCGATAAGTGGAGAAAACAAGCATTAAAAATTCTAAACGCTACTTGTACTTCATTTTATAACACATTATGATTTAGTTACAGATACCGCACCAAACACTTTTATAAAACAAATAACAGCTACTGCTAGTTTTCCCAAACATAGCCTATGCGTATGTTCGTTTTATAAAAGTGTTTGGTACGGTATCTATAACTAAATCATAATGTGTTATAAAATGAAGTAGAACTAGCGTTTAGAATTTTTAATGCTTGTTTTCACCACTTATCGCCAAACAAGTTTTTTAATCCTAAACTTTCTAAATGCTCCGCGCGTGCGCGGAGCATTTAGAAGCATTTAGCGTTTATGATAAAAAGTTTGTTTGGCAACAAGCGGTGAAAACAAGCATTAAAAATTCTAAACGCTTGTACTTCATTTTATAACACATTATGATTTAATTACAGATACCGCACCAAACGCTTTTATAAAACAAATAACAGCTACTCCTAGTTTTCCCAAACTGAGAACATAATAACTAAAAAATGATAAGATATAGTAGTAATGCAATAAAATACGGTTGAAATAAATAACTAAAAAAAGAGGGATCTAATTAAAAAAATAGAAATGAAAAAAAAAATGACTGATTGATTACCCGACGATCAAGCTTGGAGATGAGTAGATCGGATAAAACAGGAGATAATTGTACGGATAATAATATTAGTACTGACACAATTAGATCAAACCGTAATCGAGTCATGGTGATTGATAAAATTCCTAAATTAGGGTTTATGATTTGGAAAAATGTGTTTGGTGAATTAGGACAGAGTGAAGTTTTCTGTGTGCAGGTTAATAAGTCATGACTGTGATAACGTGCGCTTCTTTGTGGTGCGTATGTTAGCGAGTCATTGCTATAATGCGCAATTAACCATTTTCATGGGTGGTGGGTACGGGAACGGGTCGGGTTCGGGGCGGGTTTTAGTGACCTCGTACCTGCACCCGTTTATAATGTCCACATTCATACTGTTGGATACCCGGTTAATATTGGCTATCGGTTTTTCAGATTTCTTCGCGGGTTTTAGTTATATAGAATTGAATATTTGTTGGTTTGAATGTCGCATATTAAGATTAAGTCAGACTAAAACTCACCGGAAAAAGAAAGCAAAATATACTCTAATATATTAAAACAAACAAAAATTTAAAGAAAATAAACATTGTATCAAACGATTTAACATTTTCAAATAATTCATGTACAAAATCCAAATGTTTTTGATAAAAGAGTATTATATATATTTTAGTTATAATTATACTAGCAATAAAGCGGGTACGGATTCAGATAAACGAATATTAGTATAGGTACGGGTAATTGGGCGGTTATTAGCAGAACCCGTCACCGAACTCGTACCTGGCTAAAAATGATTATCAATACCCAAACTCGCATCCAAACCCTCTAACCCGTCTCATGGCTAACATGGGAGAGGTGAATCGCGTAATACCATGACTAACGGACACGAGGTCAGAATTTAAACCCATGATATCCGCCTTTATGTTGTATGTACTTTACCATTGGACTACTAGTACTAGGATATATATTTAACAACAACATTCTAAGAAAAGATATTAATAGATATCGGTAGTTGTCCGGTCGTACCCAAACAATAAGATTCCTGAGGAAAATGCAGATTGGTTCGTCAGGCTTGACTCCCATTCCAAAGTTTCCGAATTAGCTTTAGAGATTGAGCAAGTGTAAAAAGTATCTCATATAGGCATCTAAGGGCTTGTTTCTTTTTTCTTCTGGATTAAGTGGGTGGGTCCCTTTCTGTTAATGAGTCTTAATGGGGAGGAGCACCATTTGCTTCCTCTACCCATATAGACCATTTAACAGAAAAAGAAACATATTATATGTGTGGCCCCCACCACTATCTCCTCATTAAGACACTATACAATCAATTTTTAAATCTGTAATTCCCTAATTCATGCCAAGATTATAATCCATTATACAAGAGGTTTAAGAAAAAACACGCAAAATAAATATTTTAATATATGACACACCAAAAAAATATCATCATACAATACTTGTAATTCCTTTTACTTGTAATTGCTTGTTGTATATATATAATGTTAGTTCTTACACGTAGATTATTTTAATCTTGTCTCTTAAGTATACGAGGGCGCTTTTTACTAAGTGCATGATGATCTAATTGGATATTAGGAGATCAAAATTATATACTTATAAAGGGTATAATTGTAAATTTGTTTACTTTCTTTACTCTTCTTTCAAACTAAATAAATAAATAAATAAAAATAAAAAAATAATTTATGTCTTCTTTCTTTTTTCTCCTTAACTCAGGAACACAAAAAACACGATCATCTCCTCTTCTTCCACTCCTCATCTTCCCATACACTTTCTCTTCTTTTCTCATTAAACTTGGGAACAGAGAATGTTTTGTGGAATAAACACATTGAATGACAATAGAGTTACTGTCAGATCAAGCAAACTCAAACAAGAGTTAGAGTTTACAAGTGAACTCTAAGTCTCTGATAGGATAAAGGACAATGACGAGTAAATGCTCTTCTTTAAATGTGATAATTAATGTAGAAGAGATATCATTTATTCCGACAAACATTCTCTTTATATAGGACGACAAACGAGGATGTCACATGTGTGTTGTTGAGAATAGTGATGCCAATTGTTCAATGCATTTTCACCAACTCATACTTGTCTTGGTTTTTTCTAGGATGTACTTTCTCTCACTCATATGTTATCTTGAAAAAGTCCCGCCTAAATATCTTATAGATACTAGTAGGGTACCCGCGCAATGCGGCGACGGGTATCCTAAAATAAATTTTATGGGCGTAAAATATCTAGTAGCGTGTCCAAACGGTGTCACAGATCAAATATACATATGCATTCTACTCTTCACGTAGGACTTCTCAATACACAACGTTTTCGTGAATAATGGCGCAAGTTTCGTAATTTTTCGAGTCCGTTTGCTATGTCGAATGAGCCAGAATTGTTTTTGTGAAAAGTTTAGACGAATTGACATATATGGTCCCTCCGCCCCTATCTTACACAATCTACCCTCACTTTTCAATTTACATATTCACCCTTCCCCATTTAATATAAAAATCTTTTATTTCATTTTTTAATTCATTTTACAACTAATAATAAAACACACATTCCACCTACTCTCTCTATCTCTCTCTAAACTCCCTCACTGGATCTTCATAATATCCGGCCAGCACCAGCAGAATCCGACACCACCGTCGCCGGAATAATTTTTCCGGAGAGACCTTTTTCCCTCCCAATTGATAAATCAATCTATTTCTAGCATTTCTGGAGCTTATTAGCTCTCGAAGCACCATGTAACACCATCCACGCGCCACCACCGCCACTACAGTCCGTACACCACCACCGCCGCACCTCTCCTGGCCACTTCTCTCTCTGTTTTGGTAACGCACACGCCTTATTCTTACCCCTTTACACCATTTTTAGCAAGCCCTAATTTTTACTTTTTTAATAAAATCCGATTTATAATAATTTCTTTTGATAAAAACTTTAACTAAATGTTTTTAAACATGAAAAACCGTGTGGATCTTGTTTTTCTGTCGCGACTCGGTCAACTCGGAAGAACCACCGAGTCGACTCAGTGACTCGGTGTGGATTATAGTTTGATTGATTTCTTCTTTTCTTTTCTTATTATTTCTTGTTTTTGTGATTGGTTTTGGATTCGGGTTTGTTTGGATGTGACTCGGACTGTTGGAACCGAGTGGGGCCAAGCCGCGACTCACGGGAGTCACGGCGAGGCAAGCTGAAGAGATATGCATAGGGTTTGTCTAGGATTCGGATATGTGTGGTTATGGTTGTATCTGATTTGATTTGGATGTGGATTTGAATGTGGATTTTGGAGGGAAAAGTTTGCATTTATAGCTGGGAATTATATAGAGGGTTGTACATTACGTTTAAATAATTGTAATATTAGGTGTAGGGGTGTTTTTAATGATATTTAATATATAATTGTAATATTTTAAGGCCATTAATGGCAAAGACAAAGTAGTGTGTACATGTAGCTACTAAACTTGTACATGTTTAATTCTATAGAGTTTAATGTATTAAATGTCTAATTATGTTGAATTACTTATACTTTTAGCATTGAAATGTGTAATGCTTAATTTTAGGAATTTCTTTTTTTAGAAGGGCAAAATGCATTATAAGATAGTAAGATATCGAGTTAAACTTGTTGCATTGATCAGAGAGCTTATATGATCATTAGAGCATTGTCGATCCTTGATGACCCTTTTGTCTTGAGCGTCTGGTTCATTTACTTACTCGACTGATACTACATAGCTAGCAAGAGTATTTTCAAGTTGTTTTTGTTTTTTTAAGTTGTCTCTGACTTGAACCTCGCTGAAGTTGTTCACTAATTACCAGCGAGTCTTAGAAATACATAGTTTAATTTATATTGTTAATACCTGATTATGAATGACTAGCAGGGTACCCGCGCGTTACAGCGACGGGTACACTGAAATGAAATTTTCTCGCAAACCAAGTTCTTTAATATATGTATTACATTTTTGACAATAATTTACGGATGTCTCGAATTTCATGTCACATGTTTCAGCGTGAACTCATCTTTTCTTACATGCATTTTTTTTAGGGGTATTATACATGGTTTAGGCTCGGGTAATATGTAATGCAAGCTATGTTAAAATGGACTGTTACTACGAAATGAGGTGTTACAACTTTACATTTATGGGTTGTTACTACCAAATAGGCTGTTACAACGTTACATTTAATTGCCAGGATGTTGAAATGGGCTATTATTGTGACCTTTAAGTAAGACAATTCTTTTCATTATAATCAAGTGTTGAATCTTAATTTTTTAAGTTTTTCTTTCTCGGAAAGTCCCAAATATATTACTTGTATAAAGTTGTATAGATAGATAAATTTAAGGCAATAAAGTTAATGCATTTTTCATGCTTAAAGGAAAAAAATGACATGCTAATAATATCATTTATATTACCTTTTCAAAATTATAGTAATATCATTTACAATTTACATTGATGAATTTTTATTACACTATCTCTATAAATAGTATTCGTATTTGAGACTTACTGCAAGTTTTTATAAAATCAAACATGAATTTGTTCATTCGTGCCCTTTTTATCATCGCAACGATACCATTATGCGTTGCTTCTTCACCAAATGACCTATGTTTTTTTAGGATGTATGTTACCAACGGCATAGAAGAAAATATTGCAGTCCATGTCTCTAAGAGACGCGGAGAAGATCTAGGAAATCGCACACTGGCTTTCAATGAGGAATTCGATTGGAAGTTTGGTGTTGTACTGTTTCGCACATATTATAGAGGTGAATTTTGGTGGGGATCAAACTTTAAAACTATTAGTATTTTCAATAGGTATGTTTTTGGTTATTGTTTTGATGGAAACTTTTTCAAGGTACAAAGATGTTACTGGTTGATAAAACCAGATGGCTTTTATTTGAGTGGTAATAACGGGACATTTCCTGATGCTTGGAACCAAGTGGAACCTTGGTAGAATTTGTAGTTTCTTTTCAATATGAAATGTAATGGTAAAAAAGAAAAGATGCCAAGTTTTGGGCAATGAATTGGCTCAAGAGGACCAATTCTAAAAAAAAAGTTAAATCTGCGGAGGGGTTGTAAACGTAAACTCTTCCTTAAAGACCAATCTCAGACGATGTTTAGCTCTCGCAATGCCCTTTTGACAGAACTTGATATTGAACTTGTGTTATTTTCTTAAAGATCCCTTAGTGTGCTTTTGCATAATTGCACTAGGAAAATGATACCACCAGGGAAATACCTAACTATGTTAAACTTGCTTTCATAACCATTAGTGGCCAAAACCTGAGGGAAAATGTGTTTGGAGGTTCGCCCAACTATTTAAATGGCTTTAGGAATTATATTTCTACTTGTACTTCATTTTTTTCTATGTTTTGCATCTATCTTTATATTTCATTTCACATGTACATCATGGAGTTTCACACGATGCAAAACGAAGCAAACCTTTGTCATCTAAGCTTGAGTACATTCCGAAACCGTTTATGTGGTATGTTCAAATTTCAGACGCAATCCCTACCTTCTCGAAAGTGCATTGCCGTCTCTGTGGGAAACCTTTGGTGCGGATATCGTCCCTGACATTTTAGTCATTTCACTTTGGGAAAGGGACTGTATCCACATCAAAAGTTTCCCACAGAGATGGCACATGCACTTTTGAAAAGGTAAAGATTGCATCTGCAATTTGAACATAAAATAGAGACTGTTTTTGTAATTTACTCTATAAACTTTATCATCATAAACATAACACAATACAATAACAAGTATATATGAATAAAAAATACACCAAAATATGTACCATTTAACAAGAAGTAAGATACAACTTGATTAGGAGCAATGTACTTTCTAAACATAATCACAAATATAACACCATATTCTGATGTTATCATATCACATCTTCTAGTATGGAGTACTGTTTATATATAACAACAAATAATTCAACATAAGCTATAATTCAAAGCAAATTCGGGGTGGATGATGATGACGCCGGCTTTTGTTTATTTTGTGGAATGTCTACACTAGCGACAATGTGAGCCGTTTGGCTTGGGGAATCAGTAGTAGTTTTTGGTTCTAGAGAATTTCCTGCTGTAGAGCTTAGACTCAGACTCTTCATTGGAAGATGACCAGATTGCGACTTACTATCCCTTCTCTTTAGCGCGTGTTTGTGCCAATGCTTGAGTGCTTTTGAAGTTTGATCGTCGAAGATAGACCTCTTCATCTTAGATCCCATCTTCACACACATAACAAAATGCACATAGCGTCATGTTCTTTTTAGTATCGAAATGATTAAGCAAAACTAGTTATTAGAAACCTGTATAATAATTAGCAGTTCGAAGTACCTGAGTAATAAGGGAGTAGAGTGGAAGTATGCTGTAACTGCATAAGATTTGAACCGCAATTCTGTCGAATGTATAAAGCAAACAGATCACAATCTTCAAACTTACCAACAATAACTCTATTATGGTTAGATTTCACGATAACTCTTCTATAAACTTTTGTTTTTCAAACAACAAACAAGAAATTATTTTTCTATTTAAATAAGGAATAGAAAAGCATACTGAACTTACCCAATCAAAACTCTGCCATATTGAAGAATAGGCTTTTCGTGAAAGCAAGAGTCAAGTCCGAACTCATACTGTAAGCAGACAATAAAGACATCATAAAGGCTACAAAGTTCATTAGTATAGAGAGTATGTGTGTGTTTATGTGTTCATTTCTTTGAGTAACAAAGAAAATAAGAAAGATAATCCATTACCCATATCCAGAAGAAGTGCGTTATCTCAAACGAGTTCTGTAAAATAAACAGAATTCAAAAGTTTAGAAATTGCTGAAGTTGGGTCACAGATAATGGTGTCAGTTTCTACTTCGGGTTATGCTTTATCTCTTACAACTTGAACCAAAAATTAACTTAGAGGAAGATGGGTCAAATGGGGCAAAATTCACTCAAAGTGTTAAATCATTTGACAGTCATCACCCGAGGCGTATTTGAGAATATGAACATCTGTAATACATACCATAAAGAGCGTGAGCTGAATAAAATAAAGAATTAGCGTAGGGTCTTGAAACCAAAAATGTTTGTCCGTGACTTGTACTAGAGGTATGCCTTGTATAACAGCGTGTCGTTCTTGAATTTCAATAGCCATTTGTGCTATAATTCCCTGAAGCTTTGTTCCAACTGCTAAGATTATCTATAGCAAAAATTAACGGTTATTTATCCCTCTTACGTGAAGTAAAAGACAACATATGCTCTCTAAGGAAATAAGCAAATCATTAATCGTCTTATAAAAATAGATCTTCAATGAAGAAATCCTTACGACTACAGGAAATAGAGATAGCCAAATCATAGCATGAGTTCCTGCATTATATACAATGAATAATGGGTGAGGCTGATTCTTTTAAAAAAATTAAAATAAGTATATCCAAAATCCTTTTTAAAATTTATATCGGACACAAACTGTTTATCGAAACTTTGTAGCCTTTTAACAAGAGTCTTCCGGGTCAAGCCAGATTGACCTTTACCAAAAATTACTGATTTGACCAGTTACCCAAGCCGTCCAATCTTCACACACATGAGTAAAAAAAGGTCCTCTGGTAAATAAGTGCAAACAAAAAACTTTACCTTCGACATTGGCAAACAGATAGAGGACCGCTGTAGACCATAACAGTGGACTGAAAGAGTCATCAAACATGACCAAATGAATTAACATTTTTACGTGCTAGATAAGCAATAAGTAATTTACACAGTTATGTACTAAACTATGTACCTGATTCCCACAATTACTTTAAAATCGTCCTCAAGTGACCTCTTTATATACTTTTGAAAGTTAAATTGACTGCCAGGAGCTAAATGAACCTGTGCATGAATTTTTTTGAATATCAACATGAAAAAGTTGATAAAAAATAAGATGCATAGCATATTGAACAACTAGTGGACACATTTATGGAACAGTACGAGCAAGAAAACATGCTTACTTCAAACGAGCGTACTTTGCCACAATTTTTTTTTCCTATTATCTCATTAACTCATTTGTTCACTATGCGTGCTTCGATCTTTCATTAATAGAATGTATCAGTAAATAAAAGACAAGTGCTTTGTAGAACTTACGGAAATGAATCCATGGCGCATGGTCAAGTAGTCTGATCTACCAACAGAACTAAAGAATTGCCGAAAGAAGCAGATCTGAAATAAAACATTACTTATTTGTGTACGAGAATTATTAATCTGACGAACATGAATGGAGAAATCGAGATGCATTAGAGGGTGGTCTGGGTCATGCTTTATCTCAAATGGATCAAAATGGAAGCGGGTCGAAAGTGACCCAAATGGATTATAGTTTACAAAAAAGGTTTTGTGGGTCAACCTGGTCAAATTAGTGATCCCACCTCTAAGATGCATCATTTGGGTAAAAAGCATAATTAAACTTACTATGTAAAAGAATACTGGCAACCCAGTAAAATTGGTGGCGTGACCTTTAATAAAAGAGGATTCTTTTGTAAGTCGAAACCTAGAAGGATCTGCAGATGAGCATTGCAATGACAAGAAATATCAAATGAAAAATAAGTGCATAAGCAAACCACGAAACAAAATTTAACTTAATAATCTGTTAGTGCCGATGATCATAGGAAATACCGTGTGCTGCTGCTTGTTGCTGCAAGATATCTTTTTCCCAGACCTTCCACTCACGAATCTGCATTCAAAAAATGTAAACTTTAATACAGACAAAGGCCAATGGTGATTCGTGTTTATCGGGATTTTTGCTAGTTATATGAAATTTGTCACCTTTGCTCTTCCAATGATCATTGTAAGGGCACTATAAATAACATGAAAGACTGCCAAGAAGAAAATGAATATGTGGAGTTGATGCAATCCTTCAACGGTTATAAGCGGCTCAAATCCCTGATAAAATAAACCAGAGTTAGGCGACGTTAAACTAACATGTGCATTAGGATGAGGAAAAGACAGTTAAACGATCTTACAGGCTTGCATTCTTTTGGCGGACCATCTCCTGCTAAACGTCTATGATCAAACCATAAGAGCCTGCGACGGGTATCTGCAGCGTCACTGTCGTCATCAGGTGGTGCTTTACCATCCGGTCTCTTCTTGCAAGGCAAGAAATCTTTCGTAAGGACCTTAGAAACACAAATAGCGGCAATGTAGTTCTGACAAAACGTCAGAAGCAGAGATATAAATCCAAGCACCATAAGTTCTGCATAATATATCATCAAACAAACATATCATTACAAAATCCTTATTGAACATATCGAACATAATTACAGAATCATATCATTAATAAATAATATGATTTATTTTAAATATAAGAGTTCGGGACAATGCAAGGCATGTAAGAATTTTAATAGATGTTTAGCAACTTCGACCGCGTTCAACCTATTTGACTCATTTTGGTTTAGCCAATTTAACTTTTAACCCGTTTCATCCATTATCAATCAGTACAACCCAAATCGAGCCATGCATTTGCATACAGATGGTTGACATTACCTGTTTTGATCTTCTCAAGCGCTTCAAGTAGCCCGTTTTTATGTCTTTCTTTTAAATACTGAAACAATACAATTTACATCAGAAACAATCATTAGAATAAAAATGAAAACGGAGAAGAAAAGACGACCAATGATCAAAAACTATATAACACGTTGAGGATCATTTACATGTCCAACATGATGAAGTGCTTTCTCCATCATAATCGAGAGTACGACAATGACAGCACAAACCATAGCCACAGACCACGTAGCGGTTTCATCTAACCCTCTTCCTCCTCCTGCCATTTAACCTTCAATTTACGCAACCACCACCCTAATCAATCTTTTTATTAAAATTGTAGCTTTTTCTTAACCATCATATTCTCCTAGGCGAAAAACACATCCATCAACATTAAGATGATAAAAATACAAATCTTTTTTTAAATGACTCTTTGAATCTTGAAGGAAGAAAAAAAGAAGAATGAGAAAAAGATTTGTTGTTTTTGCTGGTCCTAACAGAAATGAATTGGACCAGTGTCTCTACGGATGGATAAAAATAAGTATGTATATTTTGGGAGTCAAATTGTTGAAAAATTTTACTTTTTCATATTGATGAAAAAATTTATTTCAAAAATACAAACACCTTGAAAAACCAATTAACCAGAGTGTTAATAGGAGATTCAGTTGCATGATCACAAATTATGGCCACAAGAATGCATGATATTATTAGAGCACAATTACACCCCTTAAGATATTTGCAAATTATAATGATACTCCCTTAGCACCCAAAATGTTGGTATAGTCTCTTTCAGAACACATATAGCAATTTTTACCGACGTGCAAAAATAATATTTTGTAGCGAATGAACAAGATATAACACCCGCTTTTCTTATTCTAATTCCTCAAAATGGCCTAATAGTATCAAAGAAAAGTTAGCATCTGCGTTCGTTTGATTGAAAAGGCACAATATATTCTAATTCTTCAAAATGGCCTAAGCGTATGTCAGCATTTTCGCTCTAAGAAAAGTCACAATAATCACTATGGAATGCGCATACTAATACCCTTTTACTAGAAAAAATGTAATCCTAACCGTGGTCATAGAATGTATCAGAAGTATGAGCAGATGTTAGTAGAACCACATATGATACTCCGTATATAAGTAATATCATAAGTTCAGGTTTAGCCTCTAGTGTTGCGGAAAGGGTCAGATGATCAGATCAGCATTAGTAAAGTGTAGGTCTTTGGCCTTGAGCTGTTCTACACGGCGTATAGACAAGTCCATACGGCGCATAAGTTTAGTTTCAGTATAACTCAGTTATTAGTTCAGATTCAGTATAGCTCAGTTGAGTTTCAGTACAGCTCAGTTATTAGCTTAGTATCAAAACAACTCAGTTAGTCAGTTTAGTTTCAATATAGCTCAATTATCAGTTTAGATTCAGTTTTAGTCAGTTGTGCTTAAGCAGTGCACCAGAGGAACTCCCATTTTAGTTAATGCCCATATGGGATTGGATTAGAGATCTCATATGGAGCATGCAAAACACATTAGACACATATGATTAAGTTATGTCACCTTTCAGTAGTTCTGGACCGTATTGCATCCGTGCAAGAGGCCATAGGTCGAATATGAGTACTCGAAGCCTTCAGGGGAATTCCTATATTCAGCAGCAAGTCGATTCAGATATCGCATATTCAGTTTCAGTATAAGTTTTAGATACTGTTAGCATTAGAAGTGTTGATCATTTATGTAAATAAAGAGAGATCTCAATGATCGCGCCTTAGGGGAGATTGTTAGGAATGGAAGTGACGATTATTATAGTGTAATAGATTAGTTAATGGGCGATGGACTTGGATAAGTTAGAATGATATTAGTTTAGCATGAAAGCCTTTGTAATATGTAATCTAAGTCCATAAGCAAAACATAGCCCATCACAAGGCCCATGAAGGGTGGTGTTTAGAACTATATAAACCCTCAAATGGTGTCATTTGAGGGTGTGCTTGTATGCGTGAAATATGTTTTTGTTGGTGAAATACAAGTTCCAAGTTTCTCTTTTCTTTTCTCTCTACACCTCCACGTCCCAACCTCTCTCTACTTTGTTTGTGTGTTAAGTTTAATCAACCTAGGGATCCTATAGATACAGTTTCATATGTCAGGGTGACAAGGGTTCAATTTCAGTTTAGCTTCAGTTTCAATTTAGTAATAGACATTCAGTAAAGGGTTCAATGAGAATAGGACTACGCAGCAATTATGTTTATAGCATGTTCAGTTTACGTTTTAGATTCATTACCATTTACTCACTAAGTCATCTGGACTTACCATTCTCAGTTATATTTTTATGTAGGTAAGTCAAAGAAGGACTTGGGGGCTTGAAGATAGAAGAAGGTTACTTGAGGGAACGGTAATGCTCGTGAGCATAAGTGACGAGCATCTCATCCACACTTCTTTGTTACTCAGCTTGTTAACGCCCCAAATTATTGTAGTCAAATGTCTTTCAAGTCCAAAATAGTTTTAGTCAAGCTTTAAGGTCAAAATGTATGTTTTAGAATAAGGTTATCTAGTAATGGGTCAAAACTGGGGTGTTTGCGTTAACACCCTCATTCCAAGTATTTGACGTTTCCTCACGTTGTTCTTATGAAACTTTTATTCATAAATGATATTTAGTACATTTGAAGTATGATTATAGGTTTTCATGAATTTATGAGTAGTAGAATTATGTTTTCCGAAAAAGTTAGCATCATGTCTTAGATGCCTATACGGCGTATAGGGTAGATCCCTAAACGGCGTATAGCACTTTGGTATGCAATCAAGTATTAAAAAAAATTAGCATTGGCGTTTCACTTAACGATTCACTGTTTGCAAAATATTTTATTTTTAAGATAAATGTTGAAATCTGGTTTTTTGTTTTGATGAAAAAATGAATGGCAATGATTTCTTTGTTAGGTCTTTAGAGAATTTGTAATATATATAGATCTCAATCTTAAAATAAGGGTTTGTCTGACATTGTTTTAGATGATTAGAAAGAAAAAACATGAGTTCATTTAATAAAGCAGTTTTCAAGAAGTTTAATTAATATGTACGTATATTTCAATTTAAAAGAGTCGAAGTTAAACTAAGAGAAATGGGCGTAGTGCAAACCTATAACATGCTATAAGGTCGCCACCTTAGCACACACCTTATAATATAACTATAACTAAAACACTTTCCGCAGCTATAACATATTGTAAACTAAAATACAAATAAGATATATTAAAAATTCGATGTGACTTACAAAGAAACTAAGAATACAATACAATAAATACATAAAAACTAAAAATATTTTGCTCGAATCTCCCCTTTGATTTTGTTGATAGCAGCCGCATCTTCTGGCGTCATCCCTACGGTGCTAGTTTCAAGAAACTTCAATTCCTCAAATTTCTTTGAGTTGCTATAAAGTCATCTTTGTTAACATGTTCTTGTCACAACTCTTTTTGGACAATTTCCTTGTGATTTGGTTTGAATGTTTGAAAGATATAAGTTAAAAGTGAGTTCTTATAACTTATAAGTGATAAAATGGGTGTTTTTTTCCCGTTACTCAACGTTCAATTTTTTATTAAAAAAAATAATACTAAAGCGCCCGTTAAAGGGCTAGCGAATGGACGGATAACATGCACTTAGAGAAACTTTTTCACCCTTATGTACTTGAAAGCATTATGATTTTTAACTTCGAAATTCTGTTTTTCTTTAACATCTAATGGATATTTAAAACTTGAGGTTATCTATATTTTTCTTGGATGTTTTGCACTCTATATAAATATTGAATGGTTTCATTTGGAAGACAAGAAATCATAACTTTTGAGCCTATTGTCGTGATTTTCTACCATCATTATTTGACCAATGAATTGATGGTTTTGAAAGAGGGTTTTTTAGGTATGGAAGTACATATGGATGGCAACGGGTCGGGGCAGGTTTTAGAGTATCTGTACCCGTTTATAATATCCGCATCTGTATCCGTCCTATTAACCGCCGGATACCTGGTTAATCTTATCCATCGGTTTTTTTAGTTTTCCCATGGGTATCGTTTATCCCTAAATTTACACACACCCAAACCAAAATCCCACGGATATCACGTTTATCCCAAAGCAACACCGATATAAAGACTACCTTCTCACCTAATTTTCTTTCATCCTTTCTCTCATCCCCACTTATTTATTCCATCAACACACAAAAAAACACACCAAATAAAATCGGGGCAATTGCATATATACCCACTAAAACTTGCATATTTGCATATATACCCAAAACATGCTTAATTTGCATTGTACATCATGCATTAAAAACTTGTATCTTGGGGAAATATGCAAGTTTTTAAGTTTTAGTGTGTATATATGCAATTCTCCTAATAAAATCTCAACTAGTACCAACCTTAATAGCGCCTGCAGAAAGGAGTCTTTTTTAGGTACAGAAAGCGTCTATTTTAGACTAACACTAACCTTAATAGTGTCCGTTAAAAAGAATAATTAAAAAAAAGAAAAAAAGAAAAAAAAATCAAGTCAGGAAAGGGGCATTTTAGGCGCCATCGCCAGTGAAGTTTGGCAGCATCGGCGAAAAAAAGGCCTTATGGCGTGTTACCTACCACTGCACCGGGCACTCTAATTACCTAGTACCTCAGTTTAGCTATAAATAACAGGTTTCGCTGTTTTAGAAGATAACATCATGATTTGAACACATTAAATCGACAGGTAACAGAACAAGAAAGATAAATATACATGAATCCATGTTACATACATGTATGAATACGTAACCATGCATCAACTTATGAAATGAAAGCTACGTACAACTACAACCATCGAAATCAACCATGAATGTTTGTAACTCGAGTCATCGAGACATCCTCTTTTCTTTAATTTGGCGTCGTCTAGCTGGGAGTAAACTCGCATGTTCCACCACATCATCGCTGCTAGACCCGCACACGACTCCATGTCTCATCCAAAACCCGTTATGGTTCTTGCTCTTTATTTTAGTTTTCATTTCTTTTGAAACAGTTCTCCTGCCACCATGATCACGGCCATCTATCGACTTACGACGATGATGCTCAACCCTACTCGACCCTACATAGCAATCGAGCTCCTTTGAAATTCTATTTTTTTCATAACCATCCAAAAGGGAGTTTTCGACGTCTCCAGTGCCTAAAACCGAACTGTTAATACATGATGGTGCTTCATGAGTTTCCGTTTGTTGTTTCTTCATTGCTTCGAGCTTGTACCGGGAAGGCCTAGGAGTATAATCACGTTTTCTTTCGAAATCACTCTCTAGTATTAAATTGTGCTCGAGCAATGATCCACGTTCGTACCACGCCCATGCTGCTGCCCTTGTAATCGCGAACTGGTCCATGTTTTTCTTTCGACTTTCTAGCATAACCATGATTCGATCAGCCACTACTAGCTAACTAGTTGCGTTATTTTTAATGTAATTTTACATTCGACGTGTCAACAGAATGTTTAAGGAAAGTTATTATGGAACAATTAATTTATAGGATTTTGGAGCGTTGAAATGAATATTTGGTATGTGTGATCATGCTTTGCTTCTATTACGTCGTTGTCTGGGACGTGGCATTTAATAGAATGTCGTTGGAGTATAAGGCCAGTTTTCCTAACAACTCATGGGTTGTGTTGGCCTTTTCTTGACCACCATTAGCATAAGACACAAATTCAACTTTTGCTTCAAATCAAGAAACTCATTCTTAAAACACAATCTTTTTTTTTTTTCCTTATTAAAAGACGAGAGAATTGCAAAAATCGTCCCTAAAGTTTGGCCAAATTGCACGTTTCGTCCCAGATGTTTGGAAAGTGCAAGGATCGTCCCTGTGGAGAAACCTTTGGTGCAAATATCGTCCCTACAGGGACAATACTTGCACCAAAGCAGGTTTCCCCAAAAAGGACGATACTTGCACCAAAGGTTTCCTCACAAGGACGATCCTTGCACTTTTCAAACATCTGGGACGAAACGTGTAATTTGGCCAAACTTTAGGGACGATTTTTGCAATTCTCTCTTAAAAGACAAAACTTATGAATTTTGATTTTTTTTTCCTCATATAAAATGATCATTTTTCGTATTTTGCTCATATAAAATTACCATTTTACCTCTCGCTGTTAATAGAGCTGTTACCAAATATAAGGGTAAAATGGTCCTAAAGATATAAAGAAAAGTGGGATTTCAAAGGTTTTGTGTTTTGACAGGAAAAAAAAAAAAAGATGACTATACGAAACTAGAAAAAAAATGGTAAGTTAGGTGCATTTTCAAGTAATTAACCCTTTATATTTTCTGCTATTTTACTTTTAATGTTTTTTAGTTTTCTGAATAAGTTCGTAAAGGGAACAATATAAGTTCTCACAGGAATAAACAACTGATAAACTACTCTTCGCATGGAAATAAACTCACCTTAATGCACAAGTTCTAAGACAGATAAGCAGAATTGTTCGGCATATAGAGCATATATATGTTCCATTAGCATTCATCCAGTTGATTGAAAAGCGAACAAGTAAGCTAAACAGATTGGGAACGTAATTATGAATAGACGAAGAAAAGAGAGTAACCGTGCCGTGGTTCATAGATTAAAAGAAGCAAGAGACATCAAAAGTGTGTCCACATGGAGTTTTAAACTCATCTAATAATTTTTATGTTAAGTGTGCAGTCAAAATCACGGTACGTGCTGGTGTCCCATGGAGTCTCCTTCCAAAAATGTTGATTGTTACGGCATGATGCTGAAAGGACTAAACCAAAGAATAAAAATACCTTTAAAAAGTTGTGATCGAGATTATGTTGGCCAAGTATAATGTATTAAAGTTACCTGGAAACATCAAGTCGAAGACCAGAAACAATTTGCATCAACATTACCGAATAACATGATGCAACGAACATTTCTAAACTCTAAAAATTGAGTAAAGAAGTAGAAAGAAAATTGCAATCATATCAAACTTAGTTTTAACTAATAATACCATACCATCATAAAAAAAAATCAATTTAGTGCCTCAAAATATTATGTTATGAAACCTCAGCAAAAAAAAAACTACTAACGTGATTAATTCGACTAAAATAATATTTAAATACTAGGCAAAACTCATGGGCAATGCTTGTTGTTGCTGTAGTTGCTCGCCCATAAACATCTCGTCCAACTTCAATGTGTCGTTGATCCAATCAAGATCTTTGTTATCTAGAGTACCAAAGTCCCAATCTGGAAAATCACTAGACGTTATTTCATCAGACCCGCAAGGGATAAAATCATCAATATTCCCAAACCCGTCCAACAGACCAATATTATCAAGAAACGGTGCACCAAATTCCATATCGAAGTCCAAATCTTTCCCAATTTCTGCTAATGTCAACTCCCCATCATTTGGGTTCATAAGCCCTATATCAGGCAACAACTTTTCATCAATAGCCTTGTTGCTAGTCGAATAAGTTTCAATCTTTTTGTCGTCGTTCTCAAAGATTGTTGAAGCTAAAGATGACTGCGTTTCAAGAACAGATGACGGCGACGAGTGTGGAATTTCACCAATAGATTCTTCAGAAACCGCTTGTTTTTGATGATCAGGACCCACATCCACAACTAACGATCTGGTCTTACTTTTCTTGTGATTGGTACGCTTAACACAACCGTTCAAAGATATTGCCATTTTCTCAAACTCAAGTTTCCTGCGTTCATAAGCATCTGATGCTTCCTCTGCAGTATTAAAAGTACCAAGCCAATCTCGCTTACCTTCAAACGGGTTACGGATTTCCGCAGCCCATTTCCCCCATTTTCTTTGCCTAACACCTCTATATTTAATCAAACCATCCGAAGCACTCACTATTTGTTGTTGACTCGAGGTTCTAGTGAAAACCCTTTGCTTTTTCCCCAAATTTATCACTGCGTTGTTACTATCATGCAAAGAACCATATGTATCTGAAAACTCAACCATTGGAATCTTAATTTCCCGGACAATTGTTTTAGATTTAGATTTTGTATTCCCCTCGTCATCAGAAGAATCATCAGTCATATCTGGATCATGTAAAATGATCCGAAGAGTCCTCATCTGATTTTTCTGCTTAGTTGGGGCTACTTTTCCTCTCCATTTCGGTTTTTTGTTAGAAACAGTTTCTTGTTTTACAGCCAATTGCTCCGAAAAATATGACATTTTCAAATCCCTTTAAAACCCAACAAATATCACAAAAAGTACTAATTCAAAAACACTACAAATTTTGTCAAAAAGATGGGTAAATGTTTAAAGATCGTATATGAAAACCCCCAAAACACTCGAATCGAGAACAAGTCCTACAAGAAACAACAACAAAAAAAAAAAGACTAAACATTTTGCACAAAAACATATGATAAACAATAACAAAAACCATTAATTTAATAAATTTAGTACAGTATACCTTTTTGGCCTCAAGCGCATCAAAGTTATTTTCAAACGATAAACGACACTCTGCTGAATATAACAACAGCAGAGTGACAAAAAATCAACCGTAAAAGGCAATCCGAAGCCAATAAACATGCTAACACAAAATCAACTCCTTGTTGCTCTTTTTCCTCCAAACACCACACTCTAAAACCCCGGCCTCTTCCAACTACACACAAGAAAGAAGCAGTCACAAAAAATAATATTATTTCACCTTTGAACAGTTACAAAAAGCATCAGTTCATCATGAAACAGTCACAAAAAAGTATCAAATCATCATATATATGGGGTATGAATGTATGATGAGTTTTCATGGTCACGTATGACTTTTACCATCCATTGGTTGGGTGTAATGTTCAGCCGACCATCACCTCACTACAAAAAAATGTGGGATTAGGAGCGATGAACTCTTCCCTAGTTAACCACATGGGGTGACCCAGTGGTTTGGATTTGGTCTCCTAAGTGGTTAAAGTCCCTGTTCAAATCTTGGGGAGAAAATTAATCCCATGTGGCCACGGAGGTTCACCTGCGATGAATTTGGGCTATCCAAAAGGGTAGTCGCCCTGGTATTAGTCGGCTCACAATGTCGAGTCAGAACCCAGGTAAAAAAAAAAAAAAAAAAAAAAAAACTCTTCCCTATTTTACAAAGGCGTCGTATCAAAGTAAAGTAGGCACGACATCTCGTCCCTACTTGGTAGTCCCGTTTCTTTCTTCACAAAGAGGGCCCACAATTAGGGACGACATTGAATGTGTAAAGAAGGAACGCCAAAGAGGGCCCACAATTATTCAACGAAACCATGACTAACAGAAAGGGAAGACAAAGCTTTTGCAAGTGGGGACGAGATTGTTAAACGGGCGAGTCGAGATGGTATCATTATACATGAGATGTTAAATGAACGACTCGAGATGATATTGTTATACATGAGATGTTAAACAAGCGAGTCGAGATGGTGTCGTGATACATGAGATGTTAAAGGAACGAGTCAAGATGGTGTTAATCGAATGAGTAATACCACTATAAATAGGTTAATGAGATCATGTTGTTTCATTTGCTTGTGACACGAGATGATATCGTTATACATGAGATGTTAAACGAATGAGTCGAGTTGATACCGTTATACATGAAATGTTAAACGAATGAGTCGAGATGATATCGTTATACATAACATGTTAAAGGAATGAGTTGAGATAAATGAGATGTTAAACGAATGAGTCGAGATGATATCGTTATACATAACATGTTAAACGAATGAGTCGAGGTGATATGGTTATACATGAGATTTTAAACGAATGAGTCGAGAAAACGGATGAGTCGAGATGCTATGGATATGCATAACTTAGTGCCAAAATTTTCCACCAAAACTTCTCACCAAAAGCTCTATTTTTTACCATATATAACAGCTAGCAGATCTGCTCTTATCCTCACAAACACATTATATACTCTTTTATCCTCACAACCATCACATACACACTGTTATCATGAAGATGACGCAATTTGAAGCGTTTGCTCGTCCTTGTGGACGAGGAGATGTAGTTTTGTGAGAATCGCATCAACCTGAAACCCGTGGTAAATTATACTATGTATGTCCTTTAAACAAGGTGAACAATTACATTTTTTTTGTGTAATATATAAATAATTTGGTTAGTTGTTAAAAATATTTTTTTTTCACTCTTTAACAACCTCGGTCAAAGGATTATGGATGTGATTTTTTTTATGGAAGGTAGAACGATTCTGTTTATTGGCCGGTTCTCTTGGAGCTTCAACACGTCTAACTTATTCTGCAAGACCTTTCTCTGGAGGACCTTCAACATCGAGTCCTAGAAATGCATAGTGCTCAAACTGCATCAAATTGAATTAAAAGATAAAGGTACTCGAGAAAATGCTAGAAATGTATATGCATCCCCAGAAACACTTGTTTCAGCTACCCTATTTCACTACCTTTATAATGACCTGGACAATCTAGGTTTTGAGTAATTCGTATGCTTTAATGTTTAAACTTTCATCGATTTGTAATGTAATTCATACGCTTTAATGTTTGAACTTTTAACGATCTGTAATGTAATTTATACGCTTTAATGTTGGAGTAATACGTATGTTTTACTTATTCGTATGTATCTTTCGAGTATTTATTTTAAGGAAAATGAAAATAGTATAGTGTTTTATTTCAAATATACATTTTAAATTTTATAATTAATATATTTAACTAGAAAACATTTTTGATAAATAGTAAAGTATTGATTTGTAAAATTTTTAATTTATATATTTTTTTAAAATTAATTTTTACATTAACATATAATTTTAAAGCAAATAATTTTTTAAAATTAATTTATATATAAGTATTTTTAAATAAAATTTTGGATTACTAATGTTATTTTAAATTAAAAAAGTGATTTTTTCAAAATAGTTAAGGATGACATTATCGTCCCTATGTTCTTTTAAAATTGTTTTTAAGATTATAAAGGTGTTTTAAAAGGTATCATTTGATTAAAAAAGTTTTTAAATATTCAAAAACTAATACTTATTTGTAAAACACTTGGGGGACAATGTCTTCCTAACTGTGTGGGCCCATGATAATTGTCGTCCCTAAATTTTGGTGGTCCTAAAACCTTCATATTGGTGTAGTGCTTCCAACTCAACGCCACATAAGCTTTTTACGCACCACCTTACCATCACCTTTAGAGGCATAGTAGTACACTCCTATTAAAAAAAAAAAAAAAAAAAAATCTGTTTCGTTAGGTTGTGCAGACCATCGAACCATGCCCATTTAAGGGTCTTCGCGCGCCAAGGTGTTAGGGTGTCATGGTCAAGCTTACCACCATTACGGGCGGTCTTATACCATGCATATCATGCCAACATTTTTATTGCCATATGTTAACTTCACGCACTTAAGTTATGCTTGTCTTACACGCGCGGTGTTGTTAGCTAAACAATGATAATCTAAAGGAGTTTGTAGCCTTAGATTGTGATGTGGATCACACGTGCAAAAAGGATTTGGTAAATATTTTGTGCATTCCTTTTGTTTTTTTGTTAAGAGATTATGGTAATACTGCGATTAGTAAACATTGACGAAAACTAATACTTTTTTTAATCGGTTATAGGTGTAATGTTTCTTTATGATTAAGAAAATGCCATTGTAATATGTGGTTTACCACAAGTAGCCTTGTTAGAATGGAAATTATTCTTTTTAGGATAAATTTTGTTTCAGCAATATTTTCCTGTTTTGATATTTGGCAATGAAATTCTTGTTTCTTTTTCATTAGTTTTTTCAGTTAATTCTTGATTAGTAGTTTCACTTCATTATACTCAGATATAGGTAATTATGAACCAAATTAACTAATTATTAGCTACACTTGATTATGGGGGATACCTATCCATCATATCTGGTGAGAGCCGCTAAGCATGCCACGTACAACGTTTTTAGGTTAACACATAACAAGGCTGGCTACTCAAAAACAACACCCTTTACCAAAGGTCTCATAGTCAACGGTGGAGAGATACTGATGGACAACTCTTAGTGAACTATTAAGGTTAAGCAACATGCCATAGTCACTAAACAAGAAGTGCCCCTACCTTACAACTAGCAACTGTTTAAGTTTATTTAGTTATTTATAGACTCGTTCAACAACATGTATTATGTCACTTAAACCAATTAACCAGCATAATTATTAAATAAACAAATAAGCAACTAACAAGCAATAACAACGAACATGTCATACCTGCACACAACATAAATCAATCCAAGCACATATAAAAACAAATAAACATGTCAATGATTTGTGCATAAGTATATAATACATAATATACAATAAAGACACCAAAAGAAACGCTATTGACGTGTACCTGGTTTTTGCAATCTACTGAACTCACCTCAATTTCCACAAGAAGCTTTTACTCCTCGTAAGTAGAGTCTCCTGCATATAAATTGAGCTCACTAAACACTTTGTTCAAACATAAAAGCGTTTCTTAAATAGTATCCAATTTGACTGGTCGAGTTTCCCAAATACTTTTACTATTGTTTTTTTTTTTTTTTTTTTTTTTTTTTTTTTTTTTTTTTTTTTTTGGGTAAAGGGTTTCCGGGTAAAATTACTTAAAAACCTGTTAGATAGGCGGTAAAGCTAACATAACAAAGCAACCTACTTCTATAGACTCACCCACATTTGACTCAACAATTCAAACATAAACTACTACTTTTTCCGATCGCAAACCTTGATCTCCCAAGTGTTACAGAAAGCAATACTTTTACTATTGTAAATGTCATCAAACTGTTTACACATACAACCTTCAAACAAAACATAACAAGATATATGTTCAATACTGTTAACTCTCTCAATTAGGTAAAAGAACACTTAACACAATTACATAGCTTTAGATAACACATAATCCTCGATATTTTTCTCTTTCTGTTTATAAGCTATTGATTAGATAAAATCATATATAGAAACCTTATTTTGCTTACGAAATTCATGATCATAAAATCCTAAATAACAACATATAGCTCAATCGACCAGGAACCAAATCATGCATGCTTAAAATAAATAAATAAATAAATAAATAAAAACGCAATTTTATTGAAGAACAGGAGCTAGAAGAAAAAATATCGCAAAGAATTAGTATAAGCCGATATTGGACCACAATTCCAATCTAGCCAAATCGGTTTCAGTCTCCTATTTGAATTATACATAAACCCTAATATACTATATGGTGTCAACGCAGTTTATTTTGGTTCTATAACACTTACGCGATTTTGGTTTATAAAAGTAGAGCTGTTACCTTGAATAGTGATTGGTTCCTTCAACTTTTGCTACAATCGCTTTGAATCCACTTGTTTCTCAATATCGTATTAGGGTTTACGAGTTTCTTTTGAGCGTATATAATAAAATAATAAGCCTTAATGCTTTTCTAATAACACCGCCTCAATTTCTATCCTTTGTCATTACTAACCCCTTAACAATCATAAGGGAGCACACCGTGCAATACTTGTAAGTTATAACATGTTACAGGTCTTTTTTTGCCCTATGGCATAAGCCAAACTGCATCGGGAATGTTATGAGGGATTTTTTTTTTTTTTTTTTTTTTTTTTTTTATTTATTTATTATTTTTTTTGTTGTTGTTGTTGTTGTTGTTGTTGTTGTAAGTGAGTGGGTTTGGTGGTGTGTTATAGATTTATTAAGGAGCGTGTTTATATTATAGTGGCGTTATAGGGTAGATGTTGAAGTGACGGTAGATAACACACCTATAACACCCAACTGCACCTAGTTCTCTAATAATAAAATTCAATAAAAACAACGATGTCTACATTTTTCTCAATACATTATGATGTATTAATCTTAGTGATTGTTAGGCACTTTAAACCAAACTGATATGGAGATTTGAATAACTAGTAGAGGTGGCAATTTGTGCTCAAATTTAAAAAAATAATTAAAAAATAATAATTTTGGCTATTTTGTAAAAGATTTGATCACATTTAGCCCCCTCTCTTTTTTGTAATGGGCATATTTAGCCCATTAAAAAGTTAAATGGGCACTAACGGGCACATATATTTATTTCAATTGGAGAACACTATAATCGTTTTGAAGAAAAACTTATATATAATATATTTAATTTTTTAAATGTAAAAGATGTATTACGTTTATGAATTTTATTTTGTCATTTTTGATATTTTATAAAGCGGTTTGTATAACATGTGCTCGTTTGGCCCCTGCCCCCATGCCCGTGCTCGTTCTCGTGCCCGCCCGTTTTGGTACCTCTAATAACTAACAATCTCAATACATTATGATGTCTACATTTTTCTTTCTCGCTCATTAGCTTGACCTTCTCTGCCTTAAAAGAAGTTAACAAGCTTTTCAAAAAAAAAAAAAAAAACTCTGTTCTCAATTTTGTTTGTGAAGTATGTTTCTACGGTTACTCTAATCACGTGTGGTAAACGTACAATTTGACTCATAACATGGTGTTTTCCAAGTGGGAATTACAAAAACGGACATGATCGAACAAGGTTATCACAATAAGTCAGTAAGTAATTCAGAGCAGAAAATCTACACTCAAAATCTCCATTGATCAACTACATGATGAATACAAGTTTAATTTAGCACCATTTTCAATAGGGAAATCTAGAACGAATATTACCTTAATATTGGATCATAAACTTGATTTAGTCCAATAAAGATTGGACAATCCATAAAAGCCCAAGCCCATGATCAAGAAGCTTCTAGAAAGTCATAGAATGGTATGGAAGCTTCTAGAAAGTCGTAGAATGATATCTATAGAAGTGTTTAGAATTTTGTAGTAGATGATGACTACAAGAAGTATCTAGAATATGATAGAAATATCTAGTTAAACTTATCTAGTAGGAAGTATCTAGAACTAGATATGTTGATAAGGATAATGATGTATCAAGAATGATCTAGAATTAAGATTAGGATGATGATGTAAGTAATTATCCATGGAAAATATCTGGGTTCTAGAACCTTCCATGGAGTAGTATAAATAGGTGTAGCGTGATGCATTTGTAAAGTACCACATGAAGAAAAGTTCAAGTAATAGAAGTTTCATTGTAAAAGCTCTCTAAGTATTCCTCTCTTCATAAGCCTAAAAGGCCCTCGTGTTTCCAACAAAGTGGTATCAGAGCTAGAAGATCGAGATGTCAAGTGCAATGAACTTGTTCCAATTTCCTCGTCTTACCAAAGACGACTATGGTAGTTAGTGCATTTGAATGAAGGCGTTACTTGGTTCACATGATGTGTGGGAGATAGTAGAGAAAGGTGTTGAGAAAGTTGATGATGAAAGTTCGTTGAATGCCGCCCAAAGGGTGGAGTTGCAAAAGGCAAGAAAGAAGGATCAAAGTGCTCTTACACTCATCTATCAATGTCTTGATGATGCGATGTTTGAGAAAGTTGCAAATGCAACCACTTCTAAGGAAGCGTGGGAGATTCTTCAAAATGCTTTCAAAGGAATTGACAAGGTGAAAAAGGTACGTCTTCAAACTCTTAGAGGAGAGTTCGAAAGCTCCAAATGGAGGAATCCGAAACAATTTCGGATTATTTCACTCGTGTCTTGACCATTTCAAATGAAATGAAGAGAAATGGTGAAAGCTTGAGTAACGCAATGGTGATAGAAAAGATTCTTCGCTCTTTGTCACCAAGCTTTGATTACATTGTTGTGGCCATAGAGGAGTCAAAAGACATAATGACCATTGATCAACTCATGGGATCTTTACAAGCCCATGAAGAGAAGTTGAATAAAAGAAGGAGGAAAGAACCCTTAGAGCAAGATTTATACTCAAAGGTCTCTTTCAAAGAAAGAGAAAAGAGCGTTCTAAATGGAAAGGAGCAAGGACGAGGACGCGGTACTTTTCAAGGTCGTGGTGGTTTCCAGGGCCGAGGACGAGGAAGAGAAGATGCCAACAAAGAAGATGAAAACCAAAGGTTTTCATATCGAAGAGGTCATGGGAGAGGCTTTCTATCTCAAAGAGGAGGTAAGCCCCATATACAATGTTATAATTGTCGCAAATATGGTCATTATGCCAATGAGTGTAGCAGCTCAAGACAAGTTGAAGAAAAAGCCAATCTTGTGGAGGTAGAAGACAAAGATGAGCTTATATTGCTAATGACAAGACATGATGAACAAGAAGAGAGGATAGAGCCATGGCATATAGATTCCGCTGCAAGTAACCATATGACGGGTGAAGAAGACTTGTTCGTGGAGATAGAGGAAAGTAAAGGTAATGTCACCTTTGGAGACGAATCAAAGGCACCGGTGAAAGGAAAAGGTAAGATACTTATCCGAGCTAAATACGGAAGTCACCAATATATTTCGGACGTATACAATGTGCGCAATCTTAAAAGTAACATTTTAAGTGTGGGACAACTTTTAGAGAAAAACTACGATATTCATTTCAAAGATCGTAGTGTTACAATAAGAAATCCCGAAGTAAAGCTCATAGCAAAAGTTCCTATGACTAAAAACCGAATGTTACTTCTAAACATTCAACATGATGAAGCTAAGTGCTTAAAGATTTGTCTTAAGGATCATTCGTGGCTTTGGCACATGAGGTACGGGCACTTAAACTTTGGTGACTTAAAGTTATTATCCTCAAAGGGAATGGTGAAAGGGTTAGATCAAATTGATCATCCCAATCAAGTGTGTGAAGGATGTCTTCTTGGGAAGCATGCTAGAAGTTCATTCCCGAAAGAAGCGACATCAAGAGCTAAGGAGCCTCTACAACTAATTCATACGGATTTGTGCGGTCCCATTACTCCACCCTCTCATGGTAAGAATCTTTACTTTATGCTCTTTATTGATGACTTTTCAAGAAAAACTTGGGTATATTTTCTAAAAGAAAAATCCCAAGCTTTTGAAGCTTTTAAGACATTTAAAGCTATGGTAGAAAAGGAGAAAGGTTTAAAAATTAAATCCATGAGATCCGATAGAGGTGGAGAATTTTTATCAAAAGAATTTAACAAATTTTGTGAGGATAATCGGATCCGGAGATTTCTAACGGCTCCTTACTCCCCACATCAAAATGGAGTGGTGGAGAGAAAGAATAGAACCATTCTCAATATGGTCCGAAGCATGTTGAAAAGTAAGAAGATGCCAAAGGAGTTTTGGGCCGAGGCGGTGCATTGTGCAGTATATCTATTGAACCGGTGTCCATCAAAGAGTATAGATAACAAGACTCCACAAGAAGCGTGGAATGGGATGAAGCCTACCGTCTCTCACCTAAGGGTATTCGGAAGCATAGCGTATGTTCACGTTCCAAGCCAAAGGCGATCCAAGCTTGATGATAGAAGTGAGAAGCATGTGTTCGTTGGCTACGACAAGCAGTCAAAAGGCTATAAGCTCTATAATCCAATCACAAGGAAGGTGGTAGTGAGTAGAGTCGTGGAGTTCGATGAAGAAGAAGCATGGGATTGGAGCATTAAAGAAAATGAAAGGTATGACTTTCTTCCTATGACCGACGAAGAAGAAACGAGTGAATCAAGTGAAGAAGTCCAACAACCTCAATGTCCAACTCCAACCCAAGACTCACCTTCAAGTTCAAGTGAAAGAGAACTGAAGACAAGAAGTTTGCAGGAGCTCTACGAGGTAACTGAGGAAATACCCCTTCTTTGTTTATATGCTGACTGTGAACCTTTAGTTTTTGAAGAAGCTATGAAAAGCAAGAAATGGAGACAAGCAATGGATGAGGAGATAAAGTCAATCGTTAAGAATGATACGTGGGAGTTGACGACCCTTCCGAAAGGCCAAAAGGCTATTGGAGTTAAGTGGGTATACAAGGCAAAGAAAAACACCAAAGGCGAAGTGAAGAAGTACAAGGCAAGGCTTGTGGCTAAAAGGTACAAGAAAAAGCATGGTATCGACTATGAAGAGGAAGGATGTGAGAATGATACATGCGAGATCCGAAAACCAGGTTGTAGATATCTTCACCAAGCCGCTCAACGAGCGAGATTTCTCAAGACTAAGGATAATGCTTGGAGTAGGGAAATCAAGTTTAAAGGGGGGTGTTGGATCGTAAACTTGATTTAGTCCAATAAAGATTGGACAATCCATAAAAGCTCAAGCCCATGATCAAGAAGCTTCTAGAAAGTTGTAGAATGGTATGGAAGCTTTTAGAAAGTCGTAGAATGATATCTATAGAAGTATTTAGAATATTGTAGTAGATGATGACTACAAGAAGTATCTAGAATATGATAGAAATATCTAGTTAAACTTATCTAGTAGGAAGTATCTAGAACTAGATATGTTAATAAGGATAATGATGTATCAAGAATGATCTAGAACTAAGATTAGGATGATGATGTAAGTAATTATCCATGGAAAATATCTGGGTTCTAGAACCTTCCATGGAGTAGCATAAATAGGTGTAGGGTGATGCATTTGTAAAGTACCACATGAAGAAAAGTTCAAGTAATAAAAGTTTCATTGCAAAAGCTCTCTAAGTATTCCTCTTTTCATAAGCCTAAAAGGCTCTCGTGTTTCCAACACTTAAAACAGAAGCGCACCGTTTTTTTCATCATATACTTCTTGTCAATCTTCATCTATTATATATATTGTAGACCTTGATCAATCATTTTCATCATCCCAGGCCAAGAAGTTTTCTACAAACATGGTATGCATTATTAAGGGCCTACCTACACTGCTTGAAATTGCGCTTTATATTCCAAGCTTCCATAGGAATTGTTGAAGTAAAAGTTTGTACCTCACTTAATAATCATGTAAGTTCCTTTGGACAGTATGAAGCCTGGTCCTTCGATCACCCACACAAAAGAAAGCACGCATTAGCCTACCCGTGGGTTTTATCCCAAGGCCAAGCTCCGGCGCGAGAATAAGTATATATGCCGGAAAGCGCGATAATAAATGATAGAGTAAATGTGTAGTGGAACATTAGTTGTGTCATAGAGGAGGTGGGGTATTTATACTACCCGACCTCGGTACCTATGGTGCTTTGGGAAAGAGCATCGCCGAGCTATACCTAGTCTAGGCACTAGGTGTCAGACCATGCATGAAACAATCCCGTGAAATCCAGATAGGCGGCGTGGTCCGGTCCTTGCAATGATCCTTTGGGTAATTGCCGGTATCTAGATAAAGGGAGTGTTCCCTCCTGTTTTTGTTAGCGTGCCTTTCGATAATGCCTTTGCTGTTCGGTATGGGCCATTCGACCATATACGCCAATAGCAATGTTAGTCATTTTACCCCATTAAGTGGCTTTGTAGGTTCTAATCTCTCGAAACCAGTCTCAGGGTTCCATTTTTTCACCATCAATGGCACTCCACTACTATTGGCTGAAAAGCAAGTTTTCAATTGCAATCAAAGGAACCCCAAACAAAATTATAATCTATCTTGCAAAATAGCTTTTGCAAGATAGATTGCAATTTGAGCTTTTTTAGTAACCGGTGCTTCATAGCTTATTCTATCTTGCAAAAGCTATTTGGTTATATTTTATTCAAAAGACTTATTATAATCTTTATTCTCTCTTGATTTCGGGCTCTTTTTGTTTTTAAGCATCACCTTACCCCATACACCCCAACCCAAGAAGAAGACGCAGTCAGCGACAAAGCAATGATTTTTCTTTGGGTTATTTGGTTAAACTGTAGTCGTTTCAAGGTTTCAGTCCTTCCCAGCTTGTGACCTTTTGATTAACACTCTCTATTCGAGACCAAATTTTTTAAGCATCAATTAGCTTTGGGTCCTTTTTACTTTTTTCAACTACTCATATTCTTACCAAAGATGATTAATTTACCTTTAAGATTTAACTTTGCAATATTCTTGATTACATTTGAGAAGTGGATGATTGTTGCCGTTGTTGACGTGTGTGTGTGCGTGTTTACGTGCGTGCTCGCTGCAGCTGTCTTACTTGTGGGCATATGTATGGATTGTCATGTCATGTATAAAGAAATGGCTTCTTCAAAGCTCCTCCAGTGGGAAGGTATTAGGTATGTCCACTTTGTCGACCATTGATGCGTGGGAATCGCAACAGGCTTTACCTCTCGAGGGATCTCGAGAAGCTTACAACCCCCACCAGGCAGTGTACCTGATCGTTGTAGTATAGTATAGTGACAAGTACCAGGGGATTGATCGTTCAGCTTAGGAATAGTGTCGCTAGGATTAGAAAACCTAATTAATAGTTCTAAAGGTGAGGGATGATTATTTTTGTATTTTTATATTTTTATGAAAGCAAGTAAAATCTCGGGTTTTGGAAGAGTGGGCGGAATTAGTTGCTATTCAACTAACCCAAAACTAATATATAATTAAAATAAAATACTAAAAATGAAATTAAACTAAATTACACTAAGGTTGTGAGCAGTAATTGGAGAAATTGTGTTTACTTAGACTTCACTACTCCCTAGATATCTTTTACACGTTAATTACTTGTTATACTTGTATGGATGACGGATTGTATTCCTTAATACCATTCGTGGGGTGGCATACATAACTCCCCAACTTTATGAGCTCTTATCTCCTCCTACACCATGACCCAGCACAACTATAGGGATTGTAAACAGTAGCTCATGCATTAAATACAACCAATAAAGACCTAGTACGCCTCGGTTCATGTTTCTTAAGACGTTCAAGCATGTTACCATTTGGAGATCTGCCAGTTTTCTTAAGCCTAACATATAAAATCATTCATCCAAGACAAGAGTAGACAAGTAATCAACACATAATCAACATCTAGGTTTCATTAGATCTAAGCAAACACAAAAGAGATCTAGCCTAGCATAATGGAATTGAGACAAGAACAAGATATAAACAACCAACACATAGACATATTGATTGAATTGGAAGAACACTTATCTCAATTACATAGACATATTGATTGAATTGAAAAACCTGTAAAAGATACACCAAATTCGTCTTTAGGGTTTCACCAAAACTTCTCTCTCTTTTTAACGAAAAAACTAGAAAACTATATATAGGAAAACTAGGCTGACGGCGTCAAGACTACCATGTGACGCCGTCACCTCGCCGCCAAATACTTCCTCGGACGGCCTTGATCTACTTATGACGGCCTATGTGACGCCGTCACCGACCACGGTATTTTATTCTTGCCACTTTGACGCCGTCAGGATGACTTTTGACGTCGTCACCACCTTCGGTATTTTATTCTTCATGTCTGACGCCGTCAAGATGTAACTCTTGACGCCGTCACCTTGTATCTTCAGCATGGAAATTTGGTACTTTGCCGTTTTCTTCACTTTTATGCTCCAAAAACGTCCAAAATGGCTTCTTTTCCAGAATTCACTCTCCAAGTACCTAAAATCACAAAAGGAACGATTTAGGGCAATATTTGATCAAATAAATTCGGATTCGGGCTTAAATGACCCCCTAAAAACGGATCATTTTTCGCCTCATCATATACCCTTACACTTGAGATTTGCTTGTTCTCAAGCAAATGAGCTTTTATTCTACTCAAAAGACAAGTTAGGGGTCATTTAACACTAATATAAAAGTAATTACAACAAATAATCGTTCCACTAAAGACCAATAGACAAGCACGGAGGTCATACACAAGCACCTCACAAATAGTGTTTAGATACTCACATCTCTCGGGTGTAATAAAGTAATATAACATTATGGAAATGGAAGATATCTCTCACTACCTGTCATAGCAAAATAGATTACCATAGGCTTGGGAAAGGATCAAACCTCCACCACATGGCGTAAGCACCTAGGATAAACTATCAAAGAGGTCTTTTAAAGGGTTGTAACGTTAGGTATAGGGATATGAATTACATGTTTTGTTGGATAAAGGAAGTTTTACTGGTGGCGAGTTAACTATCTTAGTTAATTACATGTACAAGATGGCGTTGCTAAGCCAATACTAGACTCGACTTAAGCTAATAAATGAAAAATAACAAAAACATAAAATGAACATAGAATGAAAACGGGATGGTAGTCCATATGTTTTTTTTTCTTTTCTAGTTTTTTTTTTTTTTTTTTTTTTTTTTTCTTAATTTTTTCGATTTTTTCGATTTTTTTTTTTTTTTTTTTTTTTGCATACACTCTTACCCTACCATCCAAAATAATACATCATAGGGGTTTGAGCATTCCCGTTACACTTGAATCTTTACATACTTTACAATAAACTATTCTAATGACTTGAATTAAGAAAAATCAAAACACTTGGAGCACTTTTAAGATTAACGTACATATGGGGGTAATAAGTGATGTTCTTCCCCATTACTCCATAAAATAAGTACTTTACCCATGAGTCCCAATCGTCCCAAAACAATATGTACAAGGATATGACTCGACTTAGCAACCATGTAATCAATTAGAAAGTTAACTTAGGGTTTAACAAATAACAATAATGCACTAAAAATGAGCGCATACACGGAAGGCTAAGGCGATTTGGGTGTACATTTAAGTGAGGTGTAACAAATTCTTCCTTTAAGTAAAATGCTTAAAGTTAGAAACGAAAAGATAAGCTCGAAGGGGTGTACTAGGGGTATCGTGTACTAAAAATGAGTACAACGCAAAGGGTGTGGGAAAAATTAGTTGACTTAACTAGCCAAGTAATATGACTTAAATGGTCAAGTAATTATAATACAGGTTTAACACAAGGGTGATCCTAATGCCTCTTATCATGTAGTAAATCCTACCACACGAATGTAGTCTCACTAGCGGTCTCGGGATGCATCACTAACGCAAGTTCTAGAATCTAAATGCTACCGGCACACTCATAAGCACCAATAATAAATGTTTTTCCTATCAAATCTAAAGGCGAACCTCACATTTTTGGGTGGAAAATTTTTCTGAATATACGGTTATGTGCTAGTCATAAAACCTCCTATCCATGAGACGCTTGCTATGGCTAAAGTTTCACTCCTAAATGTTGTAAAAAATTTTAAATTTGGCGCTAAAATTACACTAACAAGTATTTCTCATAGTTTTATTACACATCTACTATCAAACAAAACAAACTCAAGCGAAAGTGCATATGTAAGGTATCATCTTTTTACCCTCCCCTTACACTTAGGATGAACATTGTCCCCAATGTTCAAGTAAAGAATGTAAAAGTGAAAAAGTAAAGAGAATGAAATCAAATACTCCCCTGATTTGCTCGGTATGGATTATAGGTTGGCCAGGTTAGATCTTCCTCCAAGAAAACGAACAATCAAAGCTTCCCTTCCAGAATATAAATCATCTTCTTGTCATAAATAACCTGTAAATCCTGACAAAAGTAGACAAGGCAACCTCGCGTAAAATCGGCGGCATCCTATATAAGTTACTAAATCCTAGAAAACAAAGATAAGATATAATGCTTGTGGAATGAAGTTTGCAGATTTCCTGGAGATTATAAAACTTAATAATTCACAAAAACCATAAGACTCCAATAGAAAAACAAATCCGGTAAAATTTCCAGATTTTTAACTCCTGACATCGTCAAGAGTAATACTCTGACGCCGTCAGAATGGACCTGCAGAAATTCTTATGTTAAGTTTCCGGAAAATTTCTGGAAAAACTTTGTCCTACTTCCTGGAAAATCCTGCAAAACTTTATTATGACTCAATACAAGCATTTGACTCTAACAAATACGAATATACATGTCCATCTAATATTGTGGAGAATCATGATCGGTTTGTTTCTTAAGAACTTATTTGGGGTTTCCCCTTACACTTATTTTTTGCAAAAATACCTTTAGGTTGAAGTTAAGACTAGGCCAAACAACATAATAAAGTATTTCCACATTTTAATTGAGAAACATGATCAGCCAACAATAAAAATAAAACATGCATACGGAAGCAAATAACAATCAAACAAATAAAATCACACAAAACATGGGTTGCCTCCCAAGAAGCGCTTTTCTTTGTTTACGAGTCTTGTAACTAGACTCAAAGTCATGGGTTGTTATTTTCTTGGTAATGTTTTACACGTGATCTGATCATCGAACATTACATCCTCCTCATTAATCATTTCATTGTTATTTTCTTGGTAATGTTTTACACGTTGTATGTTAACCGTGAATTCCCTACCCTCATCATCAATTAACGCTACTGCCCCAAATTTAGAAGAATTCTTTACCGTGAACGGCCCATACCATCTAGACTTAAGTTTTCCCGGAAATAATCTCAACCGAGAATTGTATAATAGGACCTTGTCTCCTTCTGAAAATTCTTTGGGTTTCTTAATTCTTTGATCATGCCATCTTTTAGCTCTCTCTTTATATGTGATGGAGGATTCGTAGGCTTCTAGTCTGAGCTCATCAAGCTCGTGTAATTGCAAAAAACCTATTATTCCCAGCAGTTGTGTAATCTAGGTTGCATGCTTTAAGCGCCCAATAAGCCTTGTGTTCTAACTCTACCGGTAAGTGACATGCCTTACCATACACCATGCGGAATGGGGTCGTTCCAATAGGCGTTTTGTAGGCAGTTCGGAATGCCCATAAGGCTTCGTCGAGTTTGAATGACCAGTCCTTTCTATTTTGACTAACCGTTTTTTCAAGTATTCTTTTAATAGCTCTATTGGTGTCTTCGACTTGGCCATTGGTTTGTGGATGATAGGCGGTTGAGAATCGATGGGTACTCCATACCTCTTCATGACCTTTTCCATTTGTGCATTGCAAAAATGTGTCCCCCTATCACTGATGAGAGCTTTCGGAATCCCGAATCTTGCGAAAAGCTTTTTCAGGAAATGAATGACTACTCTGGCATCATTTGTCCTAAGGGCTTGTGCTTCAACCCATTTTGAAACATAGTCAATGGCGACTAAGATGTACTCGTTTCCTCCTGAGGATGGAAAGGGTCCCATGAAGTCGATCCCCCAAACATCGAATACCTCACAAACTTGTATAAAGTTCTGAGGTGCTTCATCCCTATGTGATATATTTCCGGCTCGTTGACATGCATCGCACGCCTGCACCATTTCTTTTACATCACGGAAAATTGTGGGCCAATAGAATCCCGCATCGAGAATCTTTCGGGCGGTAACGTTAATCCCATGATGCCCTCCAGAGGGACCGGAGTGACATTCCCTCATAATCTTTACTGCCTCATTTTCCGAAACACAACGCCTTATAATATGGTCAGGACACCTTCGGAATAGAAAGGGTTCATCCCAGAAGTAGTATTTTAGCTGGGAAAAGAACCTCTTCCTTTCGTATTTAGTCAGGTGTTCAGGAACCAGTCTACATCTACTTGCGAAGTAATTGGCAAAGTCGGCGTACCATGGCTCCGCATCAATCATTGACATCAGTTGTTCGTCAGGAAACGAATCCCTAATCTCACTTCTATCGTGTTTATCCAAGGGGTTTTCAAGATGAGATAGATGATCGGCGGCTAGATTCTCTGCCCCCCTCTTATCGCGAATCTCAACATCGAATTCCTGTAACAACAAGATCCACCGAATCAGTCGTGGCTTGGCATCCTGCTTTGCAAACAGATACCGAAGAGCTGAGTGATCAGTGAAGACGACTGTCTTTGAAAAGACAAGATATTGTCGGAATTTGTCGAATGCAAACACCACAGCTAATAATTCCTTTTCGGTGGTGGAGTAGTTCTCTTGAGCGGGATTCATGGTTTTGCTAGCGTAGTAAATAGGTTGGAAAAGCTTGTCACGTCGTTGACCTAATACAGCCCCGGCGGCGTAGTCGCTAGCGTCACACATGATTTCAAAGGGTAACTCCTAGTTGGGTGTGATCATGATTGGGGCTTGAGTGAGTTCCCTTTTTAGGAGATCGAAAGCATCTTTGCATTCTTGGGAGAAATCGAACGGGGCATCTTTCACAAGCAATTGGGTCATGGGCCGGGCAATTTTGGAGAAGTCCTTGATAAATCTCCGATAAAATCCGGCGTGCCCCAAAAAGCTGCGTATTGCTTTAACAGTCGTGGGGTATGGTAATTTAGATATAGCTTCAACCTTAGCTTGGTCCACCTCTATCCCGTTCCCTGAAATCTTATGCCCCAACACAATCCCTTCCTTTACCATGAAATGACACTTTTCCCAGTTCAACACCAAGTTGGTTTCCTTACAACGTTTAAGCATCTTTTCTAAATTAGCAAGACAGCGGTCGAAGGAGTTTCCGAAGACTGAAAAGTCATCCATGAATACTTCCATGCTGTCTTCCATGAGTTCGTGAAAGATTGCGGTCATGCAACGTTGGAAAGTGGCGGGGGCATTACATAGCCCAAAAGGCATCCTTTTGTAGGCAAATGTTCCATAGGGACAAGTAAACGTGGTCTTTTCTTGGTCCTCAGGTGCTATGGGGATTTGAAAATATCCAGAGAATCCATCCAAGAAGCAATAGTACTCGTGTCCAGATAATCTCTCTAACATCTGATCAATGAATGGTAAGGGAAAGTGATCTTTCCTCGTGGCATCGTTGAGCTTTCGATAGTCAATGTATACCCGCCATCCAGTGACAGTTCTCTGGGGCACCATCTCACCCTTGTCATTTTTTACTACAGTCATTCCACCCTTTTTAGGTACAACCTGCACAGGACTGACCCATGGGCTATCCGAGATTGGGTAAATCAGTCCTGCATCCAAAAGTTTGATAACTTCTTTCTTCACTACTTCCTTAATGTTAGGGTTCACTCGCCTCTGGGGTTGCACCGTAGGTTTATAATCTTCCTCCATAAGAATCTTATGTGTGCAAAAAGTTGAGTCAATCCCCTTAATGTCGGCCACACTCCATGCGAGTACCCCCTTGTATTTCTTCAGGACCTCTAAGAGTTTAACTTTTTGTTTCTTTTCCAAGGAAGAGTTTATGATTACCGGGAGTTGGTTTTCTCCCTGAAGAAAGGCATACTCCAAATGATTAGGGAGCTCTTTAAGATCAATGTCAGGGGGCTCGATAAATAGAAGGTTTGAGCTTGTTCTCGGGCTTTCGGAGCTCGAGATGCTCCGTTGCCTCTTGTCTGGGGTAGAAGGAGACTGCATTAACATCCTCCGTCTTTTCCACCTCTAGCAAAGGCAGAAAACTCTCGTCCCGTAGCCAGCCTTCATCGATTTGTTCATCGATGCAATCATCAATGACATCTGTGAGCTCATCTACTTCCCCGATAAAGTAGAGCCGGTTGGATGCTTCGAGGGGGAGGTCCATAGAATCCTTAATATCGAAGGTTGTGCTGTCGTCTCCTACTCGTAAGGTCAATTTGCCATCGTAGACATCGATGACTGCACGAGCGGTAGCAAGAAATGGTCTACCTAAAATGATAGGTACCACGTCGTCCTCCTCCATATCCAGGATTACGAAGTCGACAGGGAATTTGAATTTCCCAACTTTGACTAGCACGTTCTCACATATCCCCACGGGGTACTTGACTGATCTATGGGCTAGTTGGATGTTCATACGGGTAGGCTTCAATCCAGAATATCCTAGTTTACGGAACATAGAGTGAGGCATGAGATTGATACTTGCTCCCAAATCGGCAAGAGCATTCTTGATTGATAGAGGTCCTGTGGAGCAAGGCAAGGTGAAGCTGCCCGGATCGTCTACCTTCTTTGGTAGCCCTCGATGGGTCACCACTGAGCATTCTTCCCCCAGGGTTACAAGACCCTCGAGCTTCTTCCTGTTAGCGAGCAGCTTTTTGAAGTATGTGCTATACTTTGGCATGTGATAGCAAGCATCCAGGAGAGGTATGGTGACAACTGAGTCTTTTAGGTATGACAAGAACCTCTTGTTATCATTCTCAGTTTTCTCGTTCCTTAGTCGGGATGGGTGTGGAATTCTCACAGGTGGGTTAGGAAGGGCTGATGGGGAAGGGGTTGTCACGGGTGGTTGGTCCGGGGTGCCAATGCCGACATCCTGCTCCTCCTCCCCAGGTTTATCTGAATCGAGTGTGACGGGGGACGAGTTTGGGTAAGGAGGGTCCTTGGTTGTCGTTCCGGCCCGTGTGGTTATCGCGAGCATGGGGTCTTTTCTTCTTCCTAACGGTGTTTGGAGGTTATCTAGGGCTGAGTTAAGCTTGTTGAAAAATTCTCCGACACCCTCCTGCTGTTCGTCGAAAAGCTCATTAAGCCCTTTCATCTGCAAGTCTTTTTCTTGAGTGAAGTGACCAAGGTTGATGAGGCGAAAAATGATCCGTTTTTAGGGGGTCATTTAAGCCCGAATCCGAATTTATTTGATCAAATATTGCCCTAAATCGTTCCTTTTGTGATTTTAGGTGTTTGGAGAGTGAATTCTGGAAAAGAAGCTATTTTGGATGTTTTTGGAGCATAAAAGTGAAGAAAACGGCAAAGTATCAAAAATCCATGCTGAAGATACAAGGTGACGGCGTCAAGACCACCATCTTGACGGCATCAGACATGGAGAATTAAACACCGTAGCTGGTGACGGCGTAAGAAGGCTTGATGACGGCCTCAAAGTGGCAAGAATAAAATACCGTGGGTGGTGACGGCGTCACATAGGCCGTCATAAGTGGATCAAGGGCGTCCGAGGAAGTATATGGCGGCGAGGTGACGGCGTCAGAAGTTACTCTTGACGCCGTCAGAGTGTTTTTCCTATATATAGTTTTCTAGTTTTTTCATTAAAAAGAGAGAGAAGTTTTGGTGAAACCCTAAAGATGATTTTGGTGCCTCTTTTACAGGTTTTTCAAGGGTTCCAAACCCTTGAGGCCTTGCATTGTAATTGAGATAAGTATACTTTCAATTCAATCAATATGTCTATGTGTTGGTTGTCTATCTTTTGTTCTTATCTTAATTCTACTATGCTAGGCTAGATTTCCTTTGTGTTTGCTTAGATATAATGAAACCTAGATGTTGATTATGTGTTGATTACTTGTCTATTCTTGTTTTGGATGAATGATATTATATGTTAGGCTTAAGAAAACTGGCAGATCTCCAAATGGTAACATGCTTGAACGTCTTAAGAAACATGAACCGAGGCGTACTAGGTCTTTATTGGTTGTATTTAATGCATGAGCCACTGTTTACAATCCCTATAGTTGTGCTGGGTCATGGTGTAGGAGGAGATAAGAGCTCATAGAGTTGGGGAGTTATGTATGCCACCCCACGAATGGTATTAAGGAATACAATCCGTCATCCATACAAGTGTAACAAGTAATTGACATGTAAAAGATATCTAGGGAGTAATGAAGTCTAAGTAAACACAATTTCTCCAACCACTGCTCACAACCTTAGTTTAAATTAGTTTAATTTCATTTTCATTAGTTTATTTCAATTATATAATAGCTTTGGGTTAGTTGAATAGCAACTAATTCCGCCCACTCTTTCAAAACCCGAGATTTTACTTGCTTTCATTAAAATATAAAAATACAAAAATAATCATCTTTCACCTTTAGAACTATTAATTAGGTTTTCTAATCCTAGCGACACTATTCCTAAGCTGAACGATCAATCCCCCGGTACTTGTCACTATACTATACTACAACGATCAGGTACACTGCCTGGTGGGGGTTGTAAGCTTCTCGAGATCCCTCGAGAGGTAAAGCAAGGTGCGATTCCCACGCATCAAGTTTTTGGCGCCGCAGCCCGGGGAAATAGTTATTGTCTAGGTTAGGATTTCTTTTTATTAGATCTACTTGCTAGATTCCTTTCTAGTAAGATTTTTATTTTTATTTTTAGGTCTTCTTTAGTCTATCTTATTTCTTCGTGCCTTTGTTCGTAACTCTTTACCATCCGACATCATGGAAGGTGGTAACATCTTTGAACCCATCATCCCACCACAACAAAACCCACCATTAGAACCCCTTAGGCCCCGAACCTTAGGAGGGTATTCCCAACCTAGCCACCAAGGCTACCGAAACACCATTGAGCTCACCGGAGCCAATGTGACCCCCTTGCGATCCGACACCATCCGGTTGGTGCAAAGCGGATGTGCATTCCATGGACTTCGTTCCGAAGATCCAAACCAACACCTTAAGGATTTCCTCAAAATCGTAGATTCCATAGACCTAGGTGTTGAAACTAGAGAGACTACCCGTTTACGCCTATTCCAATTCTCTCTACGGGATCAAGCTAGTCAATGGCTTGAGCGTTTACCCGCGGGATCCATCACCACATGGGATGATCTCACCACTCGTTTCCTTGCTCAATTTTTCCCACCGGGGAGAACTACTAAGCTTAGGAATGACATCTTGATGTTCCAACAACGTCAAAATGAATCTCTTTATGAAGCATGGACTCGTTTCAAGGACTTACTCCAAAAAGTCCCTCATCATGGCATAGATCTTTGGCTCCAAGTCCAAATCTTCTATGACCATATCGATATCCCCACGAGGCGAACCATTGACCAATCGGCCGGTGGTAAGCTACGTGATCTTAGTGCGGAACAATCATGGGAACTCATAGAAGATCTTGCTCTCTATGACAATGAAAGTTGGAATGATCCCCGTGATTTGAACAAAACGGTCAAGGCAATATCTTTGCCTTCGAACAATTCAAGCACTCCCGACCGTAGGAACATGGAACTTGAGGACCAAGTCAAGTTTCTCATGAAATCTTACGAAGCTCCGAAGCATTCAAGCCAAGTGAACAAAATCACTTCTTCATGCGAATTATGTAGTGGTCCCCATGACACTCGTGATTGTATGGAACTCCCCGGAACAGCTTTTGCGGACTACGCATCCACGCGTACCGACGAAGCGGGAGATAAGTGGTACACTTTCAAGCCCGAGCCAAACACATACGGTGATTCATACAACCCCTCATGGAAAAATCACCCAAACTTTAGGTGGAAACAAAATCAACCCAATTCTTCCAGTCCGCCTAATCGTTACCAATCAAACGGTCCACCATCCAACCGTACCCTCAACAACAATCCTTCTAACAACTATGGTAGTACCAACAATCTTGAAGGATTGATGTCGAAATTTATGGCATCTCAAGAAGCCCGCATAGTTAGGTTCGAAAACGAAATCAACCAACAACAAACGGAGATGACCAACAAGATCGACAACTTGTTGAAAGCCCTCAACAACCAAACATTAGCCACACCTAGGAAGGATACTAGGGACACCAATAGTGGAATTCAAATTAAGGACCCCTCATCATCCGAACATGTCCACTTTGTCAATGTTGTCACCATTAAGCCAATAGATAGAGAGATAGAGGAGAGTGACAAGGATGAAGCTAAGGTAGAAGCCAATAGTGAGGATGAGAGTAGGGAAGTAGAGGTTAAAAAGGATGAGGAATTGGAGGAGATAGAACCTATAGAAAAATACTTTGATAAGTTGCCAACCGAAGAGGAACGGGAATACCATAAGGATTTATTCGATGGTCCCGAGAAAACATATATCTTTGGCGACCCCCTGATCAAAATGGGAGATCCCTCTAACAATAACATCCCATGTAATATCAGGCACATGCATATATGGAAAGCTTACATCGACCTTAGATCCCCCGTGAACATCATGACTAGGACTTATTACAATTGGGTGATGAAGAAGCAACTCAATTTTAGATTGATGCCCGGTATGAATAGGATAAGTAATTTTGCAGGAAGAGTGAAGGGATTGCATGTCATTATAGGGAATCTCACCTATGAGATCGATTTTATGATAGTTGAAGACATTCGTCCGGTGATAGATGCTTGCCTAAGTCAACTAGTATTCGGGAAGCCATTTGTTGAAGCCACTAGGATGAGTTATGATCCGACTTTAGGGATAGTTAGGTTTAAGAAAGATAATGATGAGGTCGCTTATCAAATGCCCTACAAGATCGAACAATACCGCCTTCTCTCAAATTTCGAAAAAGAACATAAGCAAGCGGCTTATTATAGGAATGAGGAGGATAGACGTAGAGGAGTAGAGTATGTTAGAAATAGGATGCTTGGTTTCTACAAAGAATGCTTGCAACTAGGTCCGGAATACAAAACTGGTTTAGAAGACGACCTAGAGAGTGGAACCAATGATGAAGTCACGTAGTAACCCACGACTTTGAGTCTAGCTACAAGACTCATAAATAAAGAAAAGCGCTTCTTGGGAGGCAACCCATGTTTTGTGTGATTTTAATTGTTTGATTGTTATTTGCTTCCGTATGCATGTTTTATTTTTATTGTTGGTTGATCATGTTTCTCAATTAAAATGTGGAAATACTTTATTATGTTGTTTGGCCTAGTCTTAACTCCAACCTAAAGGTATTTTTGCAAAAGATAAGTGTAAGGGGAAACCCCAAATATGTTTTTAAGAAACAAACCAATCATGATTCTCCACAATATTTAATGAACATGTATATTCGTATTTGTTAGAGTCAAATGCTTGTATTGAGTCATAATGAAGTTTTGCAGGATTTTCCAGGAAGTAGGACAAAGTTTTTCCAGAAATTTTCCGGAAACTTAACATAAGAATTTATGCAGGTTCATTCTGACGGCGTCAGGGTATTGCTCTTGACGGCGTCAGGAGTCAAAAATCTGGAAATTTTACCGGTTTTGTTTTTCTAACGGAGTCTTATAGTTTTTGTGAATTATTAAGTTTTATAATCTCCAGGAAATCTGCAAACTTCATTCCACAAGCATTATATCTTACTTTGTTTTCTAGGATTTAGTAACTTATATAGGATGCCGCCGATTTTACGCGAGGTTGCCTTGTCTACTTTTGTCAGGATTTACAGGTTATTTATGACAAGAAGATGATTTATATTCTGGAAGGGAAGCTTTGATTGTTCATTTTCTTGGAGGAAGATTTAACCTGGCCAACCTATAATCCATACCGAGCGAATCAGGGGAGTATTTGATTTCATTCTCTTTACTTTTTCACTTTTACATTCTTTACTTGAACATTGGGGACAATGTTCATCCTAAGTGTAAGGGGAGGGTAAAAAGATGATACCTTATATATGCACTTTCGCTTGAGTTTGTTTTGTTTGATAGCAGATGAGTAATAAAACTATGAGAAATACTTGTTAGTGTAATTTTAGCGCCAAATTTAAATTTTTTTACAACATTTAGGAGTGAAACTTTAGCCATAGCAAGCGTCTCATGGATAGGAGGTTGTATGACTAGCACATAACCGTATATTCAGAAAAATTTTCCACCCAAAAATGTGAGGTTCGCCTTTAGATTTGAAAGGAAAAGCATTCATTATTGGTGCTTATGAGTGTACCGGTAGCATTTAGATTCTAGAACTTGCGTTAGTGATGCATCCCGAGACCGCTAGTGAGACTACATTCGTGTGGTAGGATTTACTACATGATAAGAGGCATTAGGATTACCCTTGTGTTAAACCCGTATCATAATTACTTGACCATTTAAGTCATATTACTTGGCTAGTTAAGTCAACTAATTTTCCCCACACCCTTTGCGTTGTACTCATTTTTAGTACACGAAACCCCTAGTACACCCCTCCGAGCCTATCTTTTCGTTTCTAACTTTAAGCATCTTACTTAAAGGAAGAATTTGTTACACCCCACTTAAATGTACACCCAAATCGCCTTAGCCTTCCGTGTATGCGCTCATTTTTAGTGCTTTATTGTTAATTGTTAAACCCTAAGTTAACTTTCTAATTGATTACATGGTTGCTAACTCGAGTCATATCATTGTACATATTGTTTTGGGACGATTGGGACTCATGGGTAAGTACTTATTTTATGGAGTAATGGGGAAGAACAACATATATTACCCCCATATGTACGTTAATCTTAAAAGTGCTCCAAGTGTTTTGATTTTCTTAATTCGAGTCATTAGAATAGTTAATGTAAAGTATGTAAAGATTCAAGTGTAAGGGGATTGCTCATACCCCTATGATGTATTATTTTGGATGGTAGGGTAAGAGTGTATGCAAAAAAAAAAAAAAAAAAAAAAAAAAAAAAAAAAAAAAAAAAAAAAAAAAATCGAAAAAATTATGAAAAAGAAAAAAAAAATAGAAAAAGAAAAAGAGAAAAACATACGGACTACCATCCCGTTTTCATTCTATGTTCATTTTATGTTTTTGTTATTTTTCATTTATTAGCTTCAGTCGAGTCTAGTCTTGGCTTAGCAACGCCATCTTGTACATGTAATTAACTAAGATTGTTAACTCGGCACCAGTAAAATTTCCTTTATCCAACAAAACCGTGTAATTCATATCCCTATACCTAACGTTACAACCCTTTAAAAGACCTCTTTGATAGTTTATCCTAGGTGCTTACGCCATGTGGTGGAGGTTTGATCCTTTCCCAAGCCTATGGTAATCTATTTTGCTATGACAGGTAGTGAGAGATATCTTCCATTTCCATAATGTTATATTACTTTATTACACCCGAGAGATGTGAGTATCTAAACACTATTTGTGAGGTGTTTGTGTATGACCTCCGTGCTTGTCTATTGGTCTTTAGTGACGATTATTTGTTGTAATTACTTTTATATTAGTGTTAAATGACCCCTAACTTGTCTTTTGAGTAGAATAAAAGCTCATTTGCTTGAGGACAAGCAAATCTCAAGTGTAAGGGTATATGATGAGGCGAAAAATGATCCGTTTTTAGGGGGTCATTTAAGCCCGAATCCGACTTTATTTGATCAAATATTGCCCTAAATCGTTCCTTTTGTGATTTTAGGTGTTTGGAGAGTGAATTCTGGAAAAGAAGCTATTTTGGACGTTTTTGGAGCATAAAAGTGAAGAAAACGGCAAAGTACCAAAAATCCATGCTGAAGATACAAGGTGACGGCGTCAAGACCACCATCTTGACGGCGTCAGACATGGAGAATTAAACACCGTAGCTGGTGACGGCGTCAGAAGGCTTGATGACGGCGTCAAAGTGCCAAGAATAAAATACCGTGGGTGGTGACGGCGTCACATAGGCCGTCATAAGTGGATCAAGGGCGTCCGAGGAAGTATATGGCGGCGAGGTGACGGCGTCAGAAGTTACTCTTGACGCCGTCAGAGTGTTTTTCCTATATATAGTTTTCTAGTTTTTTCATTAAAAAGAGAGAGAAGTTTTGGTGAAACCCTAAAGACGATTTTGGTGCCTCTTTTACAGGTTTTTCAAGGGTTCCAAACCCTTGAGACCTTGCATTGTAATTGAGATAAGTATACTTTCAATTCAATCAATATGTCTATGTGTTGGTTGTCTATCTTTTGTTCTTATCTTAATTCTACTATGCTAGGCTAGATTTCCTTTGTGTTTGCTTAGATCTAATGAAACCTAGATGTTGATTATGTGTTGATTACTTGTCTATTCTTGTTTTGGATGAATGATATTATATGTTAGGCTTAAGAAAACTGGCAGATCTCCAAATGGTAACATGCTTGAACGTCTTAAGAAACATGAACCGAGGCGTACTAGGTCTTTATTGGTTGTATTTAATGCATGAGCCACTGTTTACAATCCCTATAGTTGTGCTGGGTCATGGTGTAGGAGGAGATAAGAGCTCATAGAGTTGGGGAGTTATGTATGCCACCCCACGAATGGTATTAAGGAATACAATCCGTCATTCATACAAGTGTAACAAGTAATTGACATGTAAAAGATATCTAGGGAGTAATGAAGTCTAAGTAAACACAATTTCTCCAACCACTGCTCACAACCTTAGTTTAAATTAGTTTAATTTCATTTTCATTAGTTTCTTTCAATTATATAATAGCTTTGGGTTAGTTGAATAGCAACTAATTCCGCCCACTCTTTCAAAACCCGAGATTTTACTTGCTTTCATTAAAATATAAAAATACAAAAATAATCATCTTTCACCTTTAGAACTATTAATTAGGTTTTCTTATCCTAGCGACACTATTCCTAAGCTGAACGATCAATCCCCCGGTACTTGTCACTATACTATACTACAACGATCAGGTACACTGCCTGGTGGGGGTTGTAAGCTTCTCGAGATCCCTCGAGAGGTAAAGCAAGGTGTGATTCCCACGCATCAAAGGTCATCTTCGAAATTGCTCCTGATCTTGAATTCAGGGCCTCCCTCCCCTTCTCTTTTCTTTACCAGATTTCCCCAAAGGGTGTAATCGTCATTTTGGTAGAAAGGCAGAAGGGAGGGATCAGCATAAATGTCTCCTCCTGACAAGCACGCATGTTCAGTTGTGGCTGCTCCTCCGCATTCCTCTACCTCATGCGGGCCTCCACAGTAATCGCAGATCAAGTAAGTAATCGACAGCAGTTTAGGTAGTTGCGATCCAGCTAGGCAATCCATTCTTTTGTGGACTTTGCTTAACCGATCCGAGGTGGTTTCAGAAATGCCGACAGTCGACTTAGGTTCATCCCAAGTGTCATCCTGGTCTTGGGCATATTCTTCAATCCTGTCCCATCCTTCCTCGGCACTAAGATTGGCCAATCTTCCTTTCCTAGATTGGTTAATTCCGTTCCGGTCATTAGAGGAGATATTTTCGTAAAAGATTTGGACCAAGAGCCAAAGTTCAATGCCATGATGTGGAACTTGTCTTATTAAATCTTTGAATCTAGCCCACGATTTATGAAAGGGTTCATCTTTCCCCTTTCGGAAACGAAGGATCCTATCTCTAAATGTTGAGGTTTTTCCAGGTGGAAAGAACTTCTCATAGAACTTGGATATGAGTTGCTCCCATGTGAAAATAGATTCGAAAGGGAGTTTGTCATACCATTCTTGGGCTTTCTCGTATAAGGTGAAAGGAAAGAATCGCAGTCGGGATGTGTTTCTAGTAGCCCCATCCGTATGGATGGTGTCCACTATTTTTAGGAAGTCCTTGATGTGTTGGATTGGATTTTCCTCATCAAGTCTGTGGAACTTACACACACTTTTGACAAGCCAAACATCATTTGCATGCAAGACCTCGTTGGTGTGTTCGTTTGGGTAAACAATGGCATTGGAAAACCCACGAGGAGTTGGGGAAGAGTAGTCCTTGAGACGCTTAGGAGGCGGTGTTATAGGGGTATTCATCTCGTTGTGGGTGCTAGGGGTTGTGATGTGATTTTCTGAATTTTCTTCAGAGAGAGGTGCATCAAAGTCGATAGCAATGCTGGATGGTTCTGGTGTTGAGTGAGTTCGTCTTAACCTACACATTTCTCTTTTGGGTTCTGCATAAGGCAAGCCAAGGTCTTTAGTGGTGCTATGACTCCTAGTGATCCTAAGGTTGGAGAATTCGTTAGTTACCATGATGGTGAACGGTGAAGAGTTACGAACAAAGGCACGAAGAAATAAGATAGACTAAAGAAGACCTAAAAATAAAAATAAAAATCTTACTAGAAAGGAATCTAGCAAGTAGACCTAATAAAAAGAAATCATAACCTAGACAATAACTATTCCCCGGGCTGCGGCGCCAAAAACTTGATGCGTGGGAATCGCAACAGGCTTTACCTCTCGAGGGATCTCGAGAAGCTTACAACCCTCACCAGGCAGTGTACCTGATCGTTGTAGTATAGTATAGTGACAAGTACCGGGGGATTGATCGTTCAACTTAGGAATAGTGTCGCTAGGATTAGAAAACCTAATTAATAGTTCTAAAGGTGAGGGATGATTATTTTTGTATTTTTATATTTTTATGAAAGCAAGTAAAATCTCAGGTTTTGGAAGAGTGGGCGGAATTAGTTGCTATTCAACTAACCCAAAACTAATATATAATTAAAATAAAATACTAAAAATGAAATTAAACTAAATTACACTAAGGTTGTGAGCAGTAATTGGAGAAATTGTGTTAACTTAGACTTCACTACTCCCTAGATATCTTTTACACGTTAATTACTTGTTATACTTGTATGGATGACGGATTGTATTCCTTAATACCATTCGTGGGGTGGCATACATAACTCCCCAACTCTATGAGCTCTTATCTCCTCCTACACCATGACCCAGCACAACTATAGGGATTGTAAACAGTGGCTCATGCATTAAATACAACCAATAAAGACCTAGTACGCCTCGGTTCATGTTTCTTAAGACGTTCAAGCATGTTACCATTTAGAGATCTGCCAGTTTTCTTAAGCCTAACATATAAAATCATTCATCCAAGACAAGAATAGACAAGTAATCAACACATAATCAACATCTAGGTTTCATTAGATCTAAGCAAACACAAAAGAGATCTAGCCTAGCATAATGGAATTGATACAAGAACAAGATATAAATAACCAACACATAGACATATTGATTGAATTGGAAGAACACTTATCTCAATTACAATGCAAGGTCTCAAGGGTTTGGAACCCTTGAAAAACCTGTAAAAGATACACCAAATTCGTCTTTAGGGTTTCACCAAAACTTCTCTCTCTTTTTAATGAAAAAACTAGAAAACTATATATAGGAAAACTAGGCTGACGGCGTCAAGACTACCATGTGACGCCGTCACCTCGCCGCCAAATACTTCCTCGGACGGCCTTGATCTACTTATGACGGCCTATGTGACGCCGTCACCGACCACGGTATTTTATTCTTGCCACTTTGACGCCGTCAGGATGACTTTTGACGCCGTCACCACCTTCGGTATTTTATTCTTCATGTCTGACGCCGTCAAGATGTAACTCTTGACGCCGTCACCTTGTATCTTCAGCATGGAAATTTGGTACTTTGCCGTTTTCTTCACTTTTATGCTCCAAAAACGTCCAAAATGGTTTCTTTTCCAGAATTCACTCTCCAAGTACCTAAAATCACAAAAGGAACGATTTAGGGCAATATTTGATCAAATAAATTCGAATTCGGGCTTAAATGACCCCCTAAAAACGGATCATTTTTCGCCTCATCAACCATAATGTATTCAATTTTACTATAAATCTTGTCTTAACTATGTTTTATCAACAGTGCCCCCATGGAACACCTTATGCTCATTTAAGGATGCAATACTTCTTTATCAATCTCGCATTTGTGTTACTGCTCATCAAAAGGTAGCCAACCTCTTTGTTTACAATTAACCTTGACATCTTTTTGTAACTTGGTTTTTAATAACTGTCACTACTACAAAAAAAGGGTATAGAGCCCGGTTAAAAAGGTGCAAAGTGCCCGGTTTTCACAACCGGAAATCCTTTTAGAGCCCGTGTTTCATTAAAACCGGGCTCTATTAAGGGGGCACTATGTTCATTTTTGTAGTAGTGTGTTATTATCATTCATGCAGGTATCATCCGCTAGACTCTTTTACCAAATAGAGTCACGCACCTTGAATTTAAGAGTTATGAATTCTCACTGATGGTTGATGCACATATGCTGCAGGCTAATGACATAGACCATATGGATATTTTTGTGAAACATCATCGTGATTTAGTAAATCACTTGAAAGAATTGACGAGACAGTGGGATAATTTATTAACACGGGTGGAGAAATTAGGACAGCCGGTTGAGTCATTGGGACCGGCGGATGCATTGCGAAGGTGGCTAGTGCACTAAAACGACGGATTGATGCATTGGGACATCAGTCTGATGCATATGAGTCAAGGATGATATTTTATTATCAAATGTACAAGGAGCATCATAAGAGGTTGGCACCAAAGAAGAATAACAATGAGCCATGAACTAGCTATCTAACACTTTTATGAGACGAGGGTCCACGACACATATAGTTAATTGTTATTTGTTTCTTCGCGGTGTACTTAGAGGGCAGGGAGTCGTAACGCAAAAGTGGCGTTATTGCCTACGTACATGGCATCTTAACAACGGCGTTATCGCGTTAAGACCATTTCCCATTCGTTTGCGTTGGACCTGCGTTTCCATTTACGTTAACATGGCAACGCGCGTTGTGGCATATGCATTTGATTTTCAAAACAGCCCTTGTATTAAATTTGTAGTTACCGTTTGCGTTTAAGTTTGAAGGTTTGCGTTATGATTTTACGTTTGTGTGTTTACGTTTGTGGGTCTACGTTTGGGGGTCTACGTTTGTGGTTTGTGATTTACCGTTTGTGTGTGTGTGCAGGCAAGGCACGAAGAAGAAGAAGAGTTTTTTTTTTTTTTTTTTTTTTTTTTTTTTTTTTTTAATAGTTAGTGTGGTATGGGCTGGATTAACATGTAGTGTGGTTGGGCTGGATACTATTGGACCAAACACAAGATATAGTTTGGTAACTTGGTTAAACACTTAATAGTTTTGTATTTTTTGTATTTATTATTAATTTTTTTTATATATAAATGTTATTTTTATTTTAGTTTAATGAATGAAATAATAGTTAATTGTTTTTAATAAATGAAATATTAGTTGAAGGTAGAATTTGTAAATTGTTATTTTAAAAAAAGGTGGGCCTCTGAAAGTGGTGTTATTGGGTGTTATGATTTCCTGGTGTTTTTGGTGTTATGTTATTTGGTGTTAAAATGATGTGGCGCTGACGTGGCAATGGTGTTGGTGTTATTACTCCTTGTGCTTATCTAAATACCACTGCTCTTCCATGTCCGCTTCTTATAGGAGATACACGTTCAGTAGCAACCGGTGTTAAGTTTAGGAAAACCCTCCCTCACATTGGAGATTTTGCAGCCACCAAGTATGTGTCCAACAACTTTAAAATAATCAAAGTGCTTATGTAATTTAATTGTGGTTTCCGGGCCTCATTCGGGATTTGTATGCTTGGAGCAAGACAAGATTTTTCCCATACGCCACAGAAACAATACACTAGTAACCAAACCTCAATGTTAGTCGGTTGTTGTTAAATAACTTGGAGTAGGGTATGTCATTTTAGATGCGTAGTCGGAAGGTGAGCTTGAAAAAGTAGGGCGCGAATGACATTATTAATGGTTCTGGTCATTCGTTCCGATTTTCCATTTTGTTGAGAGGTGTGGTGCAAGAGAACTGCATTTGAATGCCAAGTTTGGTCAAACAAATGAAGTAGGTTTGTGTTGTCGAACTCACCCCATGATCATATTGAAAAGTCAAAATATCACATTTAAATTGATTATTTACATAAGACCGAAAATGCAAAAACTTTTGAAAAACCTAAGATTTAGTGCGTAAATGATAAATCCAACAACACATAATGCTTAACTAGAAAACGAAAGTCGCACATGTTTGCCAAGCTGGCATGCATGACAAACACTAGTAGACTTCTCTTTATTACATGAAATAAAATTATGAGAAACAAGATAACGTAACACTTCTTCACCGGGGTGCCTGAGACGTTTGTATCATGTTGTAGGACTGGAAAGCAAGACTTGAGGAACAGGAGAAGGTTGAATCCTCCGAAGTGTCACATCTGAGGAGGATATGGCGGGTCAGAAAATCCTTCACAGAGAAATCAAAAGTATCAAACTCAACAGTGCAATTATAACCTCTAGTGAATTGACGAACAAAAATGAGATTTCTAATTATATTAGGGGTGAAAAGAACGTTATGTAAATGTAAAAGATGATTAAGAATAGGTAAGATGCTATGTCCGGTGTTAGTAACATATATAGATTTACCATCGCCAACACACACATAGTATACAAATAATTATTATAAGGGTTTTTCTAACACCCTAAGGGCACATGTTAAGGAATGGGTCCCTGAGCATTTTTTGTATGAGTTTTTGTCAATTTTTAAATAAAAACTATTCTTTGTATCCTTTTCACGGGTCCCTAAGTCTTTTTTTAGGTCTCTGACTCTTTATCATATGCCTAAAGGCACAAGTTATATAAATCCTTATTGTAAATAGTACTTAAATTACGTGTATGTGAGTTAAGATGAGAGGATGCACCTGTATCCATGTTCAAAGTGGGATCATGAAGAGTCATGGTACTGAACGCACTTTGAAGCAAGGTCTCTTGTGTCGGGAGTAAAGACGAAGCGGGTCCCAAAATTCCAGTAGTAGTAGGAGCTGCAAAACTGTCGGTTTGGGTCGACTGGGTTACCTGTTGGGTTATCAGGTGTGCTTGTTGGGCGATGATTGTTGTTGTAGTTGTTTGTTGTTGTTGCTTTTGTTGCTCACTCATTAACAGCTCGTCCAACTTGATTGTGTCACGCCATTCGTTGTTTAGCTCCAAATCCCGATCCGGCATATCACAAAACATTTTCTCATCTAATTCGTAAAGGCTAAAATCATTAACATTTTCAACCCCTTTAAAAGGATCATCAAAACAATCAAGAAACGAAAAACCAGGGTCCATCCACACGTCCAAATCTTTCTCAATTTCTGCTATACTCAACTCATCATCAAATAATAGGTCCATAATCAGCCCTGCATTAGGCAACAACTCTTCATCAATTGCATTGTTACGTTGCTAGCAGAACAAGTTTTATATTGTTGACACACACAAACTTTAAACAAACCATAAAAAGATTTCGAATAAGAGGTTGAATTAATATATACTGTTAACTCTCAAATAGGTAAAAGAACACTTGACACAATTACATACATAGCTTTAGATAACACTAATACCCACCATGCATGCAGTGGCGTAGCCAGGAAATGTGATTGCAGGGGGCAATCGAGCACTAATCGGGGTTATATAACATTTTAGGAAATGCCAGCTTTTAGCGTAATTTGAAACAAGACGGGTCGGGTTTGATTAAAGGTAACAAAAGCTCTTTACTTTGACGCAACTGACACTAAATATAGGTCTAGTCCAATTGGTAATTTCAACCACATTATAAAATGTACCAACTTAGTCCTTGCATTACATCTTTATGTCAAATAAAAGAACCTTGCGAAAATTTATATATCCCAAATGTATTTAAGCCATGGGCATGTTATGAAACTCAAACACACGATTGTCATTTTCACATATATATATATATATATATATATATATATATATATATATATATATATATATATATATATATATATATATATATATATATATATATATAATACAACTGTTAACATTATATTGCTAAATACTCAACTATTCACGCTAAAAAATGTCCACCAATTTACCAAATAGTAAAACTATACTACTAGTGTATTTGATTAAAAACAAAAAACAATGACCTTGTACAGTTGTACTCTTTAAACAAAATACGTGTACCTAGCAATGGCCCACATAAATATTTTATGTGTTTATCAGTTGGCCCACTACCTAGTTCCTATTCCCACCTCCCACTCTCTCTTCCACTTTATCTTTTTCCTCCATGTTTTCCGACTAAGGCAGGTGGTAGTGGGACGGAAAAAATCGTTTGCCAATATGGTTCGAACGTTTTGAACATCATTTGTGCCCATTGTGGCATATGGTTTGTGATATCGATCGCCGGCCACTTTTTTGCAATATCGATCGGTTAGACGACCGATATTAACACACAAAAGTCACATTTTTGTTCCAATTTACAAGTATATATTCCACTATGATGAGAGATGTGTAAATGGGTTGAGGAGAGAGAAAGCTGAGGTGTCAGCCGGAAAGATGATGCAATATGGGTCACGACTGTGACTAGCCTAAGCAACACCAGAAAAAGCATTTGTTTGACATTAAAGAGCACTCATTTTGATCAAATTTCAAGAGCAACGAGGGCACTCAGTTTATTTAGCCGAGGGCACTGGACTTTTTTTCCATCATTTTGATTCTTTTTCCAACATGTTTTAGTGTGTCGAGAAGAACATGGTTGGGGGCATCGCCCCCCACTACCATTAACATGGCTCCGCCCCTGCATACATGTACAAATCTTTTTGGATATTAATTAGCAACCCAAAATCATACTTCGATCTTTTATCTAGGAGTTTTACTTTGCCATATTAATCTTTTAGTATGAAAACATATATGTTTTTCTCTTTTTTTTTATAAGCTTTGTTCACGAAATTCGATATATTAAACATACCTGCAATATATTATGATCATAAACCCTAGAACCTAATAATTATATTTTTTTTATAGAGAAACTTGATCGATCAGTCTTCTAAACACTTTTAGAACGTACGACTCACTTTAGGCCGTTAGTCGTCTTCTCGAGCCCTAAGTAGACCTGTCAATAAAGAGAACCCGTTAGGAGTGGACCCGAGGCCGTAGCCCCGGGATCCACCTCCGACGGTCAAGTTAGTGTCGATGCGTAGTAGCATATATGAGAATTAGGTTTAGGATAACCTCTTATATTCTGTTGTGAATGGAACCCAGCCCTATATTTATAAGGCATGGATTAGGGTTTAGGCATAGAGTGGGCCGCTGTCTGCCGGGCCTGACCCATTCCTGGCCCAGTTCGGACCATACGTCCACAATTGGTTTATTAAACTAGAACGCTTACCTTAATTAACGAACTCCTTCAACTTTTGGTTTTACGAGCTTCTTCTGATCATAATCCATATCTATACAAATTGCTTTTATAATAAACCCCCTTTATTTCCTCCCTTTGTCATCACTAACCCCTTAACAATTATTCTTAATAAACTACGGGGCAATTTCATATCTCCCTTTCTTTTAAATGTAAATTTCATATATACCCCAACATGCATTAAAAATATTGTACATTATGCATTCAATACTTGCACTTTGGGTATATATGAATTAATTATGAAAATAGGGTGATATATGAAATTAATTCACAAACTTAAGTACAAATAACCATAACATTTTTTTATATGATCAAGATATGTTACATGTTATTTTATAGAAGTGGCACACAAATCATCAATAAATAAGCTACAAGTGTTGCACCAACAAATTTGTTATATTAATCGGTCAGTCAAAATGTCGGAAATCATAGTTACCAAAAAAACCTTACATGTTGAATGTTTGTTTGATTGCTTTACTATGTTCCACCATATCACTGTCCACAAGCATAGGTAAGTCTATCCTTCTCACAGGATCATTTCATTTATAAGAATAGACATGGTAATTTTCATACGAAGGTAATTTATGTAGTTAGACATCTTTTTGTGTAGAGAAATAGTTGGGAGGCCTAATACTGTGACTAATTTTTTGTCTGTTGTGGCATCATTTCACGTTACAAAGCCAGTTTGATGTGTAAAGTAAATTGAGGATAAGCAAAGTAGCAACTTGTATAGCTTAAGCACAAAACATGGTATTTTGAATCAGACATTTATGCCAAATAATAATGTAACTAATTTGTTTCTAATATGTTAACCAACTAATCAAGAAACAGAAAACATAAGAACAACAATACTAATATACTTGTGTCAAAAAGCTAAACAAATGCTAGAATACATGCTTTCTTATGATGATTGTTTAAAAAATCAAGACATCTTCCAACATAGCATAAAACATTCTAATGCTTGTCATAGCCATATTTGGCACCTATGGCGCCGCTGCCGCCGCCAATTGCACTCCTACAGGCGCTATAGGGTGCATCGCCATTCGTGTAATGAAGGTTACCTTCTTTTTTTTTTGTGCGTGTTTGTGTTAACAGAGTGTGTGCTAACCAGTGTGTGAAGAGGGTGTGTTGAGAAGAAGATGTGTTTTATTATATTTTTTATTTTTAATCTTTTTGGGTTTATTTTTATCCTTGTCTTTTACTCACATTGTTAATCTTTCAATTTTTTCCTTACATTACTAGTCCTTTAATTTGGTTTAAATTTTGTAATGTTTTTATTTTAATATGTTTTTTTAATAGAAAATGAGAAATAAAAATAAAAACCGCTACTAACTCTCTTGTGAGTAAGAGGTGATTTGTATGCAACATCAAACGTTTTTGTGTTCTTTTGGTAGTTTTTAAATTAAGTAAGACAAGTATTAAAGGTTATGGTGTGTGAAAATTTTAGCGAGGAAAACAAAAAGTTGCTTTATAAAGTTTTCTAAAGATGTTTTTTAATTACGAACTTGTAGCATTTATAAGTTATTGACCATAATGTGCCACTTTAGATTGCACTAGAAATAGAATTTATGTCATACTAATTGTTTACTTTAAATAGTTGCCAAACACTTTTGCCACGCGCAACAAGAATAAAAACTTATTATTCCAGCTAGTCATTACAATGAACACTTAGACCAAAAGATACTTTAAACTAATAAATAATACCATACGATCGAATAATAAAACGACTCAAAACATTAAGTTATAAAGCTCAACGAAAATTATCTACTAAATATGATAGAAATTCAACATAAATAATATTCAAATACTAGCCGCAAAACTCATAGGCAATGCTTGTTGTTGATCGCCCTTTAACGGCTCGCCCAACTCCAATGTGTTGAACCAAGCACGTTCTTCATTATCAAACTCACTGAAATCCCAATCCGGCAAATCACTAGACAATTTATCATCAAAACCGCAAAGATTAAATTCATCAACATCTCCGAACCCGTTCAAAGTACTATCAAAACAGTCAAGAAACGAAACACCAAGTTCCATCTCTAAGTCCAAATCTTTCCCTATTTCTTCTAATGTCATCTCATTAGGGTCCATAATAAGCCCTCGATCAGGCAACAAATCTTCATCAATTGCATTTTTGCTTGCAGAACAAGTTTCAATATTTTTATCATTGTTTTTAAATACTGTTGAAACCAAAGATGATTGTGATTCAAGAACAGATGAAGGTGACGATTTCCGATTTACACCAAATGATTCTACGAAAACTGCTTGTTTTTTATGATCATTAGAACCCATAACCAACGGTTTCCTCTTATTTTTCTTGCGATTATTACTCTTAACGGAACCCTCTAAAGAAACCGCCATTTTATCAAACTCAAGTTTTTTGCTTTCATAAGCAATAGACGCTTCCTTAGCAGTATTAAAAGTACCAAGCCACTTACGCTTACCTTCAAACGGGTTACGGATTTCCGCCGCCCATTTCCCCCATTTTCGTTGTCTAACACCTCTATATTTCAGCAAACCATCTGAAGTTCTTGTTGCCTGGGGTTGACTTGAAGTTCTAGTCAAACCCCTTCGCTTTTCCCCTAAATTTCTCATCCCATTGTTACTATTTTGAAAAGATTCATATGTGTATGAAAATGTGACCATTGGAATCTTAATTTCTCGAACAATTGTTTTAGATTTAGGTGTTTTATTCGCCTCATCGTCAGATGAACCATCAGTCATATCCGGATCATGTAAAATGATCCGAATGGTCCTCATTGGATTATTCTGTTTACTTGGGGCTACTTTTCCTCTTGTTTCTACTTTTTTGTTACTATCAATTTCTTGATTTTCAGCCAATTGCTTTGGAAAATATGACATTTTCAAATCCCTTAAACCCAACAAATATCACAAAAGGTGCCAATTTTAAAAACCAATTTTTTGTCAAAAAGATTGGTAATTATATAAAAACCGTATATGAAAACCCCCAAAACACTCGAATCCTAAACAAGTCCTACAAAAAGCAAAATAAATAAATAAATAAACATTGTTCACAAAAACATACCATAAACCAATAACAAAAACCATTAATTTAAAGATTTTGGTATACCTTTTTGGCCTCAAACGCATCGAAATTGTTCTCGAACAATAAATGACACTCTGCTGAATATAACAATAGCGAAGCGGCAAAAAAATCAGTCGTAAAACCGTAGCCCCAATAACATTCAATAAACTTGCAGACATAAAATCAATTCCTTATTGCTATTTTTTCCTCCTACACGAAAAACAATCAGAAAAATAACATCAGTTCATACGGTTAAAAAAAACAATCCATCATATATATACCAAGAATCAACTTTTGTTTTTTTGAAATTAAAAAGTCACATAAAACATCAACTCATATATAAACAAACACTTTTACACATATCAAACATATATGAAATTAAAAAGTCACATAAAACATCAACTCATCATATATAAACAAACACAAACCATTAAATTTTTTAAATATTTTTAATAAAACTCAGCTACCTTATACAGAAGAAAAATACACTTCTCATAAATTTGTAACAAAGCGTGAAAGAAGATGATGTACTTCGATGATGATTCTTTGTGAGAGTGAATTTTTAAAATATAATAAAAAAAAATGATGATTTTATTCTAAAATATATATTTATATTTTTTTCACTCTGTTTTTCAAGTAGTCAAACTGCATATATGGTTGGTATATTTATAATGACTTGCAATATATATTGAACTAAATGGAAAGTAAATAATGGTTAAATATAATAATTAAAATTTGTTTATACTATATGGGGTATGAATGTACGATGAACTGTCATGAGTAGTGATATATAGGCCTAACAATGAGACTTAACAATAGACCTACTCCATTCATCTTTTGACAAGTGTTATACACTTTTTCTCTTTCATTATTTCCCACTAATCAATTTTTGAAATGCACCAATCACATCTTTAGGTCTAGTTTTAGGTGTAGGTTTTAGGTTATCAAATCATTTTTCAACTGTCATATGGGCTTGTATCATGTACTCTTTGGTCATAAAATTATTTTCTATTAAAAAGTACGCACTTTTGAAAAAAAATGCATTTGTTACTATTTTTATACTACAAAAGCACCGAATAATAATTTTACCATTTGACAATTAATTAATACTTTTATGGGGTAAAGCTAAGGATACACAATATATTTGTTCAAATAAACTGATCTATGTAATGTACTTTGTAAAAGCCAAAGATACGCAACATATTTTCAAATAATCTTCGATCTAGGTAATATGACCGATTACCAACAGGTTTACAGGTTACCCAAGAATAAAAGTTACACCGTTAGCCCCCAAACTGGAAAAAAATTGCGCATTTGATCCTATTTAGTTAACGGTCGTTAAAATTTTTTTTAAAAAACTTTTAAAATTTTTTTCTTAAAATCTAAATAAAGTCTTTTTTTTTATTTCAATTTTTTCAAAAAAAAAAAACGAAAAACTTTTTTATACATTTTTTTAATTTTTTTTAATCTGGATATATTTTTTCAAAAAAAAATTAAAAACAATAAACTTTTTTACACATTTTTTAAAGTTTTTTTTTCTTTAAATCTGGATATATTTTTCAAAAAAAATGTATAAAAAAGTTTATCTTTTTTCTTTTTTTTTAATTGAAATAAAAAAAAGACTTTATTTAGATTTTATGAATTTTTTTTTAAAAGTTTTGAAAAAAAATATTTTAACGACCGTTAACTAAATAGAATCAAATGCGCAATTATTTTTTTCCAGTTTGGGGACTAACGGTATAACTTTTATTCTTGGGTAACCTGTAAACCTGCTGATAACCGGTCATATTGAGTAGATGGAATAATATTTGAAAGTATGTTACGTAACTTTGACACTTTAGAAATATATTACGTAGATGTGTTTATTTGAACAAATATGTTGTGTATCCTTAACTTTACCCTTATTTTTATTTAATTTTATAAATAATAATTTCGATTAAAGATTGGGCAATTTCATATATTCCTTCATTTTAGTTGGAAATTTTATATATACCTAAACATGCATTAAAAATATTGTATATTATGCATCCAATTCTTGCATTTTGGGTATATATAAAATTAATCATGAAAATAGGATAATATATGCAATCTAAATAAATAAAAGTAAAAGATACAATAATATAGTAATAGAGGGAGTATGATATTTTTCTCATAAGGCTTGTATCATGTACTCTTTCGTCCTAAAATTAAAATTCTACTAAAAAGTACACAGTTTTTAAAAAATGCATTTATTACAATTTTGATTCCGCAAAAGCACCAAAAAATAATTTTACTATTTGACAATTAATTAATCTTATTTAATTTTGTAAATAATAATTTTGATAAAAATAATATATTAAACTTAAAAAATTCTTACTTTTATTTTTAATAGCGGACAATTTATTTTAAGAGAATTAAAAAAGAAAGATACAACAATATTAGGATGGAGGGAGTATGATATTATTTAGTGATAATATATCAGAAGGCCATCAAAATTGTAAGTTTTTCTCATACAGTCTACCTGTTTAACGAAAGTAACTTAAAGGTCACCAAATTAAATATTTATCTTCATGTACATTAATTCACATCAAATTTAATTCGAATAATTATTGTAGGGCAATAATGAACCTAACACTAGCATATTAAACTAAGACGAAATTTCAATTTATCCTTCTAAAGTATTTTTAATAATATAAATTCAAACTTAAATTAAGGGTATAATCGATATTTCACATCAAACTTTTTATTTGTATTGTTTGAGTACATTAGAGGTTAGTTTCTTACTTGTATATCATAGGTTTCGAGCTGGTCGGAATTGGTGAAAATGATTATAAACCAATAGTTGAACGACCTATAAATTTAATAATTTGGTGGTTTAGATGTTAAAAGTTGAAAATTTGGTTGGCCTCTAAGTACATCATTGCTGTTATTTACTACCCTCTCCGTCTTAAAATTATAGTCCGTAATTTTAATTTTTGATCTTTCAAAATAACTGTCCACGTTCTATTATAATCAATACAAGAAAATTTAGTAGAGAAATATTATATTTGAAATTATAATGATCTAACTTTTATTCAACCAATTGATTTTTGTCTTCTAACAATAATTTTGAGACGGATTAAACTATATGATTATTGTCTTCAGACAATAATTTTGAGACAGAGTAAGTATCTAAGGCTGGACACAGTAAGGCGACCCAATCCTCCCATTTTTCCCTGTCACGCCAGCTTTCTCTCTCCAGCAACCTGCAGGCGATTCGGTGCTCCAGTAAGGGCGACCTACACTACAAAAACACACCCCACAAATATTCTTTTTTAATTAAATAAAACACACAAAATAAATACCCACTCGGTCTAGCCTGCGACCCATATCCAAAATAAATAGCCACACGACTGATTGAGAAAAAGTCACACAATAAAGGGATCGACTTGTGATCGGTCATGGAATTCGGTCGACCACTACTACTTAGGGGTGGATATTCGGGTCGGGTTCGGGTTGTCAGGTTGGCGGGTCAGAAAACCTCAACCCGAACCTGACCCATTTAAATCATCGGGTCAACTACATCAACTCTAACCTGTTTACACGTAACCCGAACCGGACCCATTATATATACTTGGGTTGACGGGTTAAATAGGTTACATGGGTTGAATATGTTAAACAGGTTTCGGGTTGATCCATTTAACCTATTTTATATATACAAAAGTTAGTACATTACACGAGTTAAACAGGTTAAATGGATTAGCGGGTCGACCCGTTTAACCTATTTAACCCATATCATTAAATATAAATAATTTTAATTTATGAAAAAAAAAAATCTTAAATGAGTTGGCGGGTCGAATCGTTTATTTTATTTACAACCCGAACCTGACCTGTTTAATAAATGAGTTAGATACGTCGACCCAAACCTGACCAGCTCATCTCGAACCTGTTAAGTTTCGTGTCGGTTTCATATCGGATTTCATGTCGGGTCAAAAATTGCCACCCCTACTACTACTGTGTCCAGCCTAATATAGAGAAAAAATACATAGATCTAAAAATAAACCTAAAACATGTGTCATTTCTCTTTAATATATCATGCATATCATGCATTTAAATACATGTGTCATTTCTCTTTAATATATCATGCATGTCATGCCAACAAGTAGGTACATGTCTATTTAATATATCATGCATATCATGCCAACATTTGAGTCAAAACAATCTTGTATATAGAATTCACGTGCTTTGGTTAGAGCGTGTATCACACGCATTTTGTTGTCCCTAAATGAGCGACAATCTGGAAGAGATTATTGGTTCAGATTAGACTTAGACTACACGCGCGAAGTGTGAGATTTGGCAAGTATTTTATGCATTTCTTTTGTTCTTTTATGAAGTATAGGTTATATGTTGCGATTCGTAAACGTTGATGGCAACTATGAGATATGAGATGATATTCACACCACATCTTTTAATGCATACATTATAATTTGTGCATTACAGTATTATACGGTACAAATTATAATGCACAAATTATAGTGCAAACATCAAAAAATATGATGTAGATATCAATTCTCACTGTTTCTTTTTTGAGAAATAATAGCGACCTAAAATTAGGATTAAAATTAATTAGCATTATTCTAATGGCTGCAGAAATGTATACACTTATTTTACAACTATCACAATGATGCCACTTAATTTTATGCCTCAATTTAGGTCACCTATCACCTTTTTTTTTTTTTTTTTTTTTTTAATAATTTTTTTTACTCTGTATTACCGGAATGTCATTGAAATATAGTTAGAATGGAAATTATTCTTTTTAGGATAAATTTTATTTTAATTATACTGTCCTGTTTTGATACTCTTTTTTATATTAAGTGTTCACATTATTATTTTTAAGATATCCCATAACAAGTGTTCATAATGTATTTCAAGCATTGAAAAGGGGAAAGGGAACCGGTAAAAGAAAAACTAAAATAAGAAAAAATTATAACCACACATTTCAAATAGGAGAGTGAACTTTAAAAAGAGATACATCTATTTTTTTAAATGCATCTGAAATGAGTGGTTGTTGTTTCTTCTTATCATTCTTATTTTAATTATCTTCTTATTTGATCATAACTTTTAAAAAAGAGACTTTAATGTATGAAAAAGAGACTTAGTGCGTGAATATGATATTTGATCATGGAGAGTGTAGTTAGTGAGATTTAGTAAAATTTTGTGCATTATAAATGTGAACACTTAATATGATGAATATGAAGTAAATGAAAATTTTGTTTATTTTTTTTGGTTAATATTTAGTTACTTTTTGATTAGTAGTTTCACTTGATCAAAGGAACCAAATTAACTAATTATTAGATTCACTTGATTATATTGGGGGATACTTCATCGAGCATGTCGGGAGCCGCTAAGCATGTCATGTACAACATTATATTGGGGGGGGGGGGGGAATACATATTTTGTGCAATTTTTATTACTCCTTTCGTCTCAAAAAAAGAATCCTTCTTATTATTTATGTTTGTTCCAAAATAAGTGTTCAGTTTTTATATATGAACAGTAATTGTGATTGGTTTTACTACTTTACCCTTATAATTAAAATTTGCATTAATTACTCATTTTTTATTTATATATTAACTATGAGGGTAAAATTGGCTTTTTATCAATTAAAACTAACATTAATTACATATATCATAATTTTTACATTTTTTGTTTGCGTAGAATATAGGTTTAGTTTGTGTTAAATAGTAAATGATTCTTTTTCTTGGGGAATTTTAATTTAAAGATTTCTTCAATTTTAAATATTGGAAATGAATATCTTGCTTCTTTTCGGTAATATTTAGTTAATTTTTTACTAAGTTTTATTCATATCTTAGTTGAAATGGTTAATTTTCTACCATTAATGAATGATTTAGTTTGATTTTGTATTATTGAAGTTCAAGAATGTCATGATGAAGGATAACTTTCTATTGGTATTGATACTGAAATTTTGTGAAGTAAATAAGTTAATAAAGAAAAACGTTTCAATTATAAGATTGTTTTAGTAATAGTTGATGGTCAAATAATCACTAGTCAATATTTTTGTAAAGATGAAAACAGACTAGTTACGGTTGATATTACATGTCTCATATCTTTTCGTCTCACATTTTACATCATTTCATAATGGGTTCTATTATTGTCTTAACTTATAAAAAGTACAAATATTTTGTACTTTCTACCTCTTTTGTCACTTTGTTTACAGTGCAATACAGTTTTTTATCAGTTTTTGCTCTGTAATTTTTGTCAGTTTAATACTTTGAATTATTAAACTTGATATTTTTTGTTCCGCACTTTTCGTTTTACAATTTTATAATATAAACAAAATGTAAAAATATAAATAATTATAATAATAATTAAATAAAAAACCGAAAAAAACAATAGGTACACCTTGTAAATTTGGATGGTCTTTATACCTATCCCTTTTATAATTTGTGTCTATCTTGTTAAACTATGTTCACATGTCTTGTGACACCTCATATAATTTGTGTATGTCTTGTTAAACTTTGTTCACATGTCTTGTGACATCTCAAATTTGGTTGGATCACTAATGGTCAATGAAAAATAAATCCCTTTCATAATTTGTGTATATCTTGTTGAACTTTTTTCACATGTCTTTTGCCATCTCATATTTGGTTGGATGACTAATACTCAATAAAAAATATATGATAGTCATCGAGTTTTTTAACGTCAACCAACTATCTCATATATATATAAAACACAAATCAATCCCTCGAATTATAAATAAGATTTGAACCTACAACTACTTAATTAAAAGCTTCTCAAACAACATGAAATACCTTTAACACAAGCTCTTTGATAATAGTCATTGGGTTTTTTCTCAACAGATAATTAGTTACGACTCTAACCCACTGAAAATTTACTTAGTCAACAATGCTTATCTATATGAGCAAATATTACAAAATACAAATGATAGATTAAATTTAAGGTACTAAGAAGTACAAGCTAAATGCTCAAGATATAATATAAGAAATTTGCTAACAACAATATTAGAAGTTATCGTTAATAGCTAACTTTTCTACGAATTAAGACACGATCCATGGTATATACACTTATGCTAGAAAGAACCCAAAATTCTCTGTCGTGCATTGATTTCTAATCATGGAAAATTTTAAGATCACTCAAGTGCACGAACATGTTTATATTGATAAGAAGGCATTCATTTGTTGTGTTTTATAAGATCATAAGTCATAACTGATAACTACCATCCTTTGTGCTCTTAATTACTCATATTATTTACATGTTTTGTTAGGAATACAATTTTGAGTTGGGTTGTTTTCATAATATGATTTAAAATATTTTATATACTAAAACAATACACATTAATTTGAACGTGGGCACTGTTATTAATAAATAAATAAGTAATTTGGCATAACTTGAACTCGTAGAAGTGATTGATAATGCCACATATCAAAATTGAGCTAGATGATTGGACCATAAAAATTAGAAATGAATACAAAATTGGTAAAAATTGTTTTAAATTAGATTTTAAAAGAAAAAAAATCATTAAAAAAATTCATACTACCTCCGTCCCACAATAAGTGTCCACTTTGAATTTTCAAAGTCTTACTCATTCAACTTTGACCATAAATATTTTTATTTGTGTTATGTAATACGTGATGAAAAATATATGAATGGATTGAGTTTTAAATGTATTTTCATTGATATAATTTTCATTAAGTATTATATAACACAAATAATTATATTTATGGTCAAAGTTGAATGAGAAAGACTTTGAAAATTCAAAGTGGACACTTATTGTGAGACAGAGAGAGTAATTGTTAGAAGGCTTAAAAAGATATTACAACTAAAATTTACAACTTTTTTTTTTCCTATTTCCAAGATGATATTATTTAATTAGTAGCATGTTACCCGCGCAACCAATGGGGGAGTGGCGGGACATAAATAACATATTTAAGGATGACTTTTTTTGTTCCTTTTTTCTTGACGCATTTTTCGATGATGGATGATACTTTTTGTGGTTGTGGGCTTATAGTGTAAGATTGTGAAGAGGTTAATATGTCATATTATCATGTGTAAATTTAGAAAGTTATGATTTCAAACTATAAACATATTAAATTTAGGATGGTAGTTATATTTTATTACTGTAATATCTATTTAATGCTAGTACGCAATTATTGTATTTTGAAATTTAGTTTTGAGTTACTAAATAAATTAAAGATGTGCAAACTAAAAAAGTATAAAATTTCTAAAAATAATCATGTTAAAAACATTATAGAGATTAGTTAACTACATATGCTTTTACATAGATTTATAAAGTAAAAAAAAGTAAAATACATGTACGAGCAATGAAAAAAGTTATTTTTAGCAAGTTTAAGATCGAAAGAGTGATGAACAAAGTTATCTTTTGTAAGTTTAAGATCGAAAGTGTTAAAATATGTAATCTGGCCTGGAAATACTTGAGGGACTAATAGTGTTAAGTTTGATATTTCAGATATAACTATGATGATCTTTGGGAGCTACTCCCTCCGTCCCAAATTATAAGTTCATTTTCTTACTTTTGGTTGTCTCAAAATATTTGTCCATTTTTCTGTTTCAACCAATCACAAAACACTTTAGTGTAAAGAGAAAATATTTGATTGGTGATTAGATTAGTTTGTGAAAATTTATTAAACTTTGTTCAAATTTAAAATGGGCTTACAATTTGGGACGAAGGAAGTATTTGAAAAAAGGATTAAAGTTAAACTGGCTGAAGTGTGAAGCTGTAACAAGAGTCGGTTGAGGTGCTATAAAAGGAGTCAAGATAAACGAGAGTCTCGTTATCTCACCTGCTCTCCCTCTCTACATACTTCTCACTCTCTCTCTCTCTCTCTCTCTCTCTCTCATTACAAACCCTAATAGTTGATTTGATCAAATATGTTGTTTAGTTGTATTGTTTCACTTAGTGCTTGTACAGATTGAAATCTGTGTGTTTTTCTTGTTATAAACTAATTGAGATCAGTTTGGTGTACTCATTGGTTTTCTAGGATTAATAAAGTTTTTTTCTAGAGTTTTATTGTGTTTCTTTACATGGTATCAGAGCAAAGCTGTCTAATCTTGCCCTAAAATTGATTTCTGGAAAATTAGGGTTTCGAAATAAATTGAGGATTTTCTAAAATTCTTTGATATCTTTCAATTAACTTGTGTTAATTGATATATTTCAAAATTAAGTTCTGAAAACTTTTGTTTCATAACCGAGTTAAATAAAAGTTTTGAACCTAAAACCTATGAACAGGTTTGTACAATTTTGCACTGGGTGGAAGCAATGAATATGGAAATGAATGCTTTTTATGGTAATGGCACTTGGGGAATTACTTATCTTCCTGAGGGTAGAAAGGCCATAGGAAGTAAATGGGTTTTTAAGATTAACTATAAGTCCAGTGGAGAAGTAGACAAATATAAGGCTAGATTAGTGGCTAAGGGTTATAACTAGAGAGAAGGGGTTGACTTTGGTGAGACCTTTTCTCCTGTGGTTAAGATTGTCACTGTTGGGTGTTTAATTAACCTAGCCATTTAAAACCAGTGCCATTTTTCCAGTTAGACATAAATAATGCCTTTCTGTGTGGAGATCTTGATGAGGAGGTTTATATGACTTTGCATGAGGGATACTTTGATCCTAATGATAAAAGAGTTTGGAGGCTAAAGAAGTCATTGTGTGGGCTTAAACAAGCTCCTAAACAATGGAATGTTAAGTTGACTAGTGTTCTTATTGAGAACGGCTTCAAGCAAAGTAAGAGTGATTATTCTCTTTTCACCAAAATGAGTTAGGTTTCTATGGAAGTAAATTACTTGAAATTCAGTAACTGGATATTGCTTAAACTTAAATGGTTCATTAGTTTCTTGGAAAAGTAAAAAACAAAACACCCTCTCAAAGTCATCAACAGAAGTTGAATATAGGGCATTACCTTCTGTGACCTCTAAGATTGTTTGGGTCCTTAAAAAATTTAAAGGATCTGAACTAGGAACATTTTATCTATGTCAAAGTTAATTGTGTCAGTCAAGCTGCTATTAAAATAGCAGATAATCTAGTTTTCATGAAAGGACGAAACACCTAGAAATAGATTTACATTTTGCGAAGGAAAAAATTTAGTAGCTGTTTTAGAAACAAAAAAGATTGCATCAGCAGTTATATTTACTAAAGGACTTGATAAATTTCAGCACAAGAAATTGGTTTCAAAATTTGGTTTGTATGATGTATTCCAGGCCATAGAAATAGATTTAATTGTGTCAGTCAAGCTAGTATTAAAATAGCAGCTAATCCAGTTTTTCATGAAAGGACGAAACACCTAGAAATAGATTTACATTTTGCGAGGGAAAAAATTTAGTAGGTGTTTTAGAAACAAAAAAGATTGCATCAGCAGTTATATTTACTAAAGGACTTGATAAATTTCAGCACAAGAAATTGGTTTCAAAATTGGGTTTGTATGATGTATTCCAGGCCAGGATTAAGGGGAGATGTTAAAATATGTATTCTGGCCTAGAAATACTTGAGGGACTCATAGTGTTAAGTTTGATATTTCAGATATAACTTTAATGATCTTTGGGAGCTGTTTGACAAAAGGATTAAAGTTGAAGGGGCTGAAGTGTCAAGCTGTAACAAGAGTCGGGTGAGGAGCTATAAAAGGAGTCAAGAAAAACGAGAGTCTCTCTCTCTCTCTCTCTCTCTCTCATAGTTGATTTGATCAAATCTGTTGTTCAATTGTATTGTTTCACTTAGTGCTTGTACAGATTGAAATTTTTGTATTATTCTTGTTATAAACTGATTGAGATCAGTTTGGTGTACTCTTTGGTTTTCTCGGATTAATAAAGTTTGTTTTTAGAGTTTTATTGTGTTTCTTTATAGAATGAGCAATGAACAAAGTTAGAATAGCAGAACTTATTTTTTAACAAGTTTATGATCAAAAGAGTGAAGGTATACGTTTGTACTTTGCAAGAGGTGAATCATGTTTTTGTTTCGTTTAATATTTCATAAATGAATCCTTGTGATTTATATGTGACTTATGCATTTTTTTTCAAACGATTAAGATAGAAGTGGAACTTAACTATCTTTAGAAAGATCACGACTAGATCAATTAAGCTAAAAAAATACAACGGGATTTATTTTTCAATATGGATAGTGCTATAATGTTAAACTCGACGATTACCCGTCATAACAACGAGATTTTATAGCGGCATATATTTATAATAATGTTTTGGTTAATTGTTTTGTGTAACGTTTGTGTCATAGCTGTTAAGATCTCGATCTAGCTCTTAAGATCTTCCGATCTTACGACCCCGTTAAGAAAAAACGAGTCAATCCTTCGTAGGATCTTAAATAGCATAGGATCTTAAGTATGATCTCGATCTTACCATAAGATCGTAAGATCTCGATCCGATTCGATCCTACTTCCCTTAATTTAACTAACTAATAAACTATAAATGAATAAATTTTGTTAAATTTAAACAATATAGCAAGCGTTAATTACTGTAAATGTCTAATAAGATCAAGATATATAGATTTTTTGATTAAAATATTCAGCGTCCTTAATTAACGATTAGATATTTTTGTATTTTAGAGTATTACGCGTCGCATTCTCACATTATTATAACTTTCATAACTCTTTTTTCTTCTCTAATTTGTTATACAATCATCTTTGAATACGAATTACTAGAAAAATAAGATTTTTAGACATTTAAGTAGGATCGTAGGATCTCGATCCGATCCTACGATCTCGATCTTGCAAAGACAAAAACGATCTCACGTGGGATCGCGATCTTGGCAGCCTTGGTTTGTGTAACAAAAGTATCACTATAACTATCTGCCGCTATAAAATCATGTATGTCACCATATCACCATAATCTTCAAAAAAAACACACAATTCGTATTTTTAAAAACACACGCTTTGCATGAAAGGTCCAACTAAAATCATGATTTCGCAAGTATAATTATTTTCTGCTATACACCGTCGCTTTGCATGAGTATACGTGTAGTAAATTACAACGTTGCAATAATATTATAATCTTGGGTAAATTGCAAAAATGGTCCTTAACGTTCCACGAATTTGCAAAAACGGGACCGAGACAAAAAGTAGCGCAAAAAAGACACCAACGTTCCACATTTTCGCAAAATCGCCACTGAGAGGCCTTTTCCGTTAATTTTCCCGTTAAGTGCCACGTAGTTGAGGGTAGTATCGTCATTTCACTGCCTTTTTTTATCTCTCGCCAACTTTTGGGGGACTATTTTTGCAAACAACGTAAACTATGTACATTTAAAGCTGTGTGCTTTTTCAGGGTACAATAAATCCCCAAAACCAACCAACGATTGTGTAGATAATCAACCGTCAGACCCTAACATAAAAAAAATCAAATCGCAACAACTAAACCCAGCTATAGCGAATAATGATTAGAATGAAAAGGAAAAGTGCTTGTTGATGGTGGGGGGGGGGGGGGGGGGGAGGAATCATCCGAAATGTCGTGGGGCAAGGTTTTATTAAACGATGAAGTCTTTGAGGATGTTTTGGATGAATTTGGTGATAAAGTTATTGCCAAGTATGGTTCGTATGCAAACATAGGGAAGGAGATGATTGAATAAATTCTTCAATGGATGTGGAATAGAACCTTCAACAAACCAAATGTGGGTGCTAGCGGTTGCTCCAATGAGGTAGTTGCAGAGAAAAAAAGAAAGAGGGGAAGGCCGGTTGGGAGTGGCAAGAAGAAGACGGAGAGGAGTCCTATTCCGACTACAGTCACAAAATTAAGAAAGAGGGGAAGGCCGGTTGGGAGTGACAAGAAGAAGACGGATGAGAGTCCTATTACGACTACAGTTACAGAAAAAAGGAAGAGGGGAAAGCCTTGGGAGTGGCAAGAAAAAGAAAGATAGGAGTCCTAATCCGAGTACAGTTACAGAAAAAAGGAAGAGGGGAAGGCCTGTTGGGAGTGGCAAGAAAAAGGAGGCTGGCAAGAAGAGGAAGGTGAAGGAAGAGCATACGGACCTTGGTATGTTAATGTAGTATACTTCATTTATGTGCCATTTTAAATTTGTTTACGTAGGATGCTATGATATGTTTGATAGAATTTTATATGCATCCCCTTACCTAGGTTTAGTATAAACAGAGTATTTGCATTAAGTAGGGTGTTAGAATATCATAAGTGAGAGTGTTTGGCATTACTAAAGTATTGCTATAGAGAGTGTTTTGCATTACGAAAGTACTGCGTGTTCACATTGGTTATAAGTAAGTCTTCACATTGGTTGTAAGTAAGTCTTCACATTGGTTGTAAATAAGTCTTCACATTGTGTATCTTGAGTGTATCAGGAACAAAATAGATTGGGTCTATATCACCACATTGCTCTGCATTCACTTGAGCCTGCATAATTGTTTCATTGACTACTTCTGCATTGACTTTAGCATGTATACCATTAGTTTCGTAGGTGCTGGTATGTCTTGACAGTTTGAATTTAAAATTGCGGCAGATTTACTTGGTTATGGGGGTGAAGTTCTGTTCCGCATCACAATAATGGAGTCTTTGAATTTGGTCCATTAAGGTATGTACAAGGGAATGTTTCTACAATGTGTGGCTTTGTCTGTGATAGACATATCTTTTTCCTAGGTATGGATGATATGTTTTCACGCATTAGGGGAGAAAAATGGGCTGTGTTATTTTGTGTGCCTGGTAAATCATTAGAAGAAGGTTTGAAGCTGATTCACACAGACAATGATGTGCATACAATGATTGAGCTAGGTTGTTGTGCCGGTTTTGTAGACTTGTTTGTTGCTCACACAAAACAGGTGTTATCTCCCTATTATTTAAACAACATTGATGCAGATGGTGATGGTAGGGAGGTTGTCGGGTGGGTAGAAGAAGATGCTAGCTTGCAGTGCTCTATTACTTCAACTCCTTTTAGGACTAGCACTTCAAAAACTTATAGGAAAGTGGATGATGTTGATGCTTCACAACCAGAATTCGGGAAGCATAAAAAGAGGGTGAAGAGGTCTGTGTATAAGGGAAAAGGAAAGATGGTTGATGAGGTTGATGAGGCTGATGTTGTTAACAGGAACAAAATGGCTGGTCTTGTGATTAGAGACGGTGGTTCTATTAAGAACCCACCAGGTGTTGGTTCAGTGAATGTGGAAGCAAAGGGTGGTGGTATTTTGAGACCAAGAATAACTAATTGCGTACTGGGTTTACGGGCACCAAGATCAATGGGTAACAATGTGGTGCTATTTTGACTAGGTGAGTCTAATGAACTGTTTAGCAAATACTTTGGACACATTGCCTTGCCTATTATAGTAACCTCATTTTATTGCATATGTTAACTGTGTAGGTGTTGTTGATCACATGTTGGTTCATCCAGCAGAAGGTTTGAATATTCATCCAGTAGAAGGTTTGAAGATTGACATATGGGTCCATCTATTGGGAATATGTAATGTGTAGAAACTAAAACACTTTAATTTGGTTGTATTTAGTAATGTAATTTGACTAATGTAACTTGAACTATTCTACCTCTGTTTCGAATACACCAAAGGGTGTGGGCAGGCATTGTGCTGGGTTAAACTTTTTTGGTACATGCCAAACAATATTATGTAAATTGAAGTATTTCATATGGGGTTATGTTATTTGCATAATATGTTTCTGTTTGTTTTGTGGTTCTGTGATTTGCTTCGATTAGTAGCATTTAAACGTATGTGTTTGTGTATTGTATTATGGTTTCAATTATGTCAGTTTCATGTTTGTGAATGTGTTTGTGATACGAATTGAACAATGTATATCAAGACAAACGGGATCAAACGACCCCTTCCATTCATAAACCTTAAGGATACATTTACAACCTTATGGGAACCCACAACACCTACCTACATCATCACCTACAATATCTACCTAGCTTACGACACTACAACAGTGGTACTAAAATGAACAAAAGAAACCACAACTCCACAAGTGCCCAACCACCTACGACCTACATTCATCATACACAACAAAACAACCCACCCCCAGCATCCAGCACCCAACCCCTTCACATGTAAGTTTGCCTCACAGCAAACTCAATCTTGGAAACAATGCTGTCGTTTGTTTGCCTAAGCATCCTCATCAACCCCCTCATCTTTCTCATATCAGTTGACTGAATCCTCCTAAGCTTGTTCACATTGGCCCTTGCAGTTCTCGAGCCTTATGTTTTGGAGCTCCAAAATCAGGTCCCCCCTAAGACGGAGCATATCAGACAGCTTTTGGCACCTACTCATCAACCTTGTGCATGATGAATGTCCTCCTCAACCTCTCGCCGGTAATGGGTTAGCATCATTTCCGATATGACAAACGAGTTGCAAGCAACCACGAGATCAAGACAACGAGACATTATTCTGGAAAAGGGAATGATAATTATTTGATTACGGGTGTGTGTGTGTGTGTTTTTCTGCTTGTGTGTATGTGTGTGTGAAGGCGTTGACAATTTAATATGAAACCTGAAAATAACTTTGCAAATTAGCCATTGAGGTCTAATCACATTGATACCAAGCACAGAGGTGATTATGGCGGCAAATTTAATATGTATGAACAGTGAAATGACGATACTACCCTCAACTACGTGGCACTTAACGGGAAAATTAACGGAAAAGGCTTCTCAGTGGCGATTTTGCGAAAATGTGGAACGTTGGTGTCTTTTTTGCGCTACCTTTTTGTCTCGGTCCCGTTTTTGCAAATTCGTAGAACGTTAAGGACCATTTTTGCAATTTACCCTATAATCTTTTGAATAAAACAATACAGGAGGTTGCATACTTGCATACATTGAAAAAGCATCTTGAGACATTTTTGACCTTTTGGCCCATCTAACCGTTCTCTTTGTAACTATATTTGTGTTTTAGCTATTAGAGATAATGCATATTCAAATCAACCGATCAGTGAGATGTAAATTGACTGAAATTGCCATCTCTAATTGAATTCAAAGTAACCATTTCCTATTTTATTTTTATTTTTGAAAAGTTTTTAAAGTCTTAAAGAGTAGAATAGGTATAGAGTAGAGAAACAAAAAAAAAAAAATATATATATATATATATATATATATATATATATATATATATATATATATATATATATATATATATATATATATATAAAAGATTAAGGGTAGTTGGAGCCTTTAAAACTATGAGACCTAAAGCGGGAGCTTTAGTGGCTTTATGGTCGAGCTGGCTCTGGCTCTGAATATCAGTTACATTAATTTACTTAAATGAGTTGCTGTTAAATGTTTAAATTGGACATTGAGCAAAGTTATCTATACTACTTATAAAAAGGGATGACAATTCTTGAAATTTTAAAAACTTAAACTAATGTGGTTTATCTAAATTACTCCTAAGTATCTTTTAATACATCTTAAGCTTGATCAATTTGAAACTTGACAACTTTTTAGAAAACACATTATATTAATTTAAAAAGCACACGTTTTGTATTAAAATAAATAAATAAATAAAATAAAATAAAATAAAAAACCTTTTGCATAAAAGGTCGAACCAGAATCACGAATTCACAAGTATAATTATTTGTCGCTATACACCATCGCATTAAGTGGATATATGTCTACTATTACTAATGTTTCCTGAGTTTGTTAAGTAAATTTTCTTCAGCCTACTTAAACCAATCCATGATAACCCTTTGATTAAATACTATGCAATAGTAAATTAGACATTGTTAAACAACATGTATAAGCTAGTTATGCATGTGAAAAATTCCCATGTTTCCCTTCTGTTTGTTTTACAAAATCACTATCTATGCACCATTTCCATTTTATATTAAACTAAAATTTGCAAACCGATAGATGTCTTTAATTTGTTTCATTAAACTGCTAAGAGATTCTGTATTTGTATAAAATGATGATCATGATGTTGAGGACTGTTCGTGCACTTCTTTCGCCAAACCTCGAAAGAAAATTGTGAATAGTTCAAATGTCCTTAATCGTTTAATCCAACAGAAATTTAAAAAGGATGATATAAAAGATCCTACGGTAAATCATTTTCCCGTTGGTAAAAGAAGGTTCTTAAGTAAATCGGGGATCACAGACACTGAATCCGATTTTGAAAATTGTTCTTGGTTTTAAACTTCATTAAGCTTAAGCTTAGTAATTTGGTTATAAAATGGCCAGGTCGTGTTGTTATAGAAGCATTATGTGGATCTTTATAGGATTTCAAGGTTCTCCAGTTGCGGTAAAGCTTATACATTTAGTTTTAATCATTAGGGTAACTTGTTAGTTTTTTTTTTTTTTATTTTTTTTTTATTTTTATTTTTATTTTTATTTTTTTTTTTTACGAAAGTGGTAATTCTGAATGTCTTAATAGGTTGATCATTCTCCATATTGTTCGGTTTTTTGGCGTATTATTTCTTTCAGAAAAGGGATCAATAGTAGTTTGTATTGAAGTCTTGAACGACACGTTTTAGTTTAGTCTTGTTTTGGGTTTAAGCTGCATGAATTGATTCTTAAAACTGTGATAATTTGCAAACCATGGATCCCTTGTATTTTGATGGTTTATTATATAATTTTTCGCCGTTTCAAGAAAAAGAAAAAAAATATACAATGAAAGCATGCATGTTTGAATCACAATAAATCCAACGCTTTAACACAGTTTTGATGGTTTTCTATTCAATCTATTTCCACATTGATTAATGGCCTGCTACACATATATAATTTTTAAAAATAACATGTTAAAAAAAAACTAGCAAATAACTAGAAAAAAATGATGATAAGATGAACAAGTATTAAAAAAGACTAGGTGCACAAATTCTTTTAAACTATAGCATAAAAGAAAAATGCATGAAATGAACAATTTCAATTCAAAATAATTTAATACCCATATTAGTGAACTAATTAAGCAAATAATAGAAACACGATTCTTTAGTGCCAGGTGCATTTATAAAAATTTAAGATATTTTACAAAAGATAACACTACGCAAAAAGATTTCATCAAGGTCCCGTGAAATCAAGAGAACCCCTAGCTAGTTTCGTTAAACGAACGAAAATTTAGATGTTAAGATTTACCTCAGAAAGATCACTGATCAACTCTTGCGAACGTAAACTTGAACAATAACTCCAAACTCGGAACTTGTTTCTGGATTTTGGTTTAGAACTTCGGTATTTTAGTGTAGAAGCGTGTAGGGTTTGTGTAAATTGTGATTATGAACAAAGATTGTGATATCTAATATATGCCAAACACATCGAAAACTTTGGGATTTCGAGATCAAGCCCGTTAATCATGGTATAACTTTTGATTCGACCAAGCCCAAATGACTTGTTCAATTATCATTTACTTATTATCATTGTTTTGTTTTATACTAATAAAAATACGAGTATATACACTTTATAAAATTAGAGGTATGGAAATTAAAGAACTGAAGAGTGTGTTTTGAAATTTTATCAAAATGTTGGTCAATGAAATTTGAAAAAAAAAAAAAAAAAAAAAAAAAAAATTGGCAGGGGGACACCTCAACCCTGTACCATAATGGTACCCATCAACCCCCTGCGAAATACCTCCGCCCAATACCCAACAATACTGCGGAACGGATTCAAACTCGCGTCTTTTGTTGGATCAAGACATCACATGGTTGGGCTCAGACTTCTAAGGTAACTGGTAGACAACTGCGCTAGTTTCAATAGACTAATGTTACAAAATTTTAGAATGTTACAATTAGGTCCTCCAAATTTCATGCACTAAATTTTTGGATTGAGTGATCATTAATATTCATTTTTTTAAAAGATCGAGATGTACGTACAAATACTTTTACTTATGATCAGGGACAAACCAAGGGGTATTTCGCGGGGTATCGGGACATTCATGAGTTTTTTTCGATGCAGTGTTAACTTTTGAAAATAACATTGATTTTTCATAAATGCATCTTAAATGCACCCGATCCATCGAAATGTGTTTTTAGTGTTATTTAGTTAGTATACTTACAATTAATTTTGTGAACCTATGTTTGTTCCTGATTCCGTCCAAGCTTATAATTGAAATCCCTAGCAGCCTAAATTTTATATCCAAAGAAGTAGATTCAGATATTGTTTATAGTTTTTGAACAAGGGATTTCATCCTAAACTCTTTGTCACCCTAAGCTAAGTATATCATAGAATCTTAAACTTGCGATTATTTAAAGTTACTTAGCATAATTGTCGGAACTAGGGTGGGTCCGGGGTTCCCAAAGAACCCATGAATTTTTATGGCTTAGTTATAATTTTGTTAAAAAAACCTTGATTTTTCTTAAATGCTCCGGTCTCTAAAAATTGTATTTGTAGTGTTGTTTACTTCATAAATGCACATGGTCTTTAGTGTCATGGTTCCGTCCTGCTTAGCATACGGTTGTTCTTTACCACAATGCTCTCGCTGCGGACACCTACTTCAACTTTATGGACGGAGTGAACGGCCAAGCAGATCAATATGAACTGTCAAAAAGAATCAAAAGAATGCGGCCAAACAAAAGTGTCTCGGAAACAGCCTTTAAATAAGCCATAAGTTTGCAATTACCATAATGAGCTATTGCAACTTTTAGTTACTTCCTATGATCACAGTTTGTAAAAAGATAACAAAAAGGTCAGCATTGGAGATAACATCCTATGACCATAGTTTATAAAGTAAGGATATGTAGAATGAACAATGACGTAATGGTGAGAACTGAGAAGTGAAGCTCACAAAATGTTGAATCCCATGCAAAAAAAAAAAAAAAAAAAAAAAAAAAAAAAAAAAAAAAAAAAAAAATCCTCAAATTAAAAAAAATCAAATCGCCGTTGCCGGGGATCGAACCCGGGTCACCCGCGTGACAGGCGGGAATACTTACCACTATACTACAACGACTTTGTTGATAAGGCGATGGGTTATATATATTTAAACCTCCTATCCTTTATTAATAGTAATATATTTATTTCTTTCTCAATTTAAATTGTTGTAATTGCTATTGTATTTATCTGAATGAAAGTAGCTAAGTATTACTCATAAAATATCCACGTGACATACTTAGGATTGCTAACTAAAACGGTGTTTGTTTAAGCTTATATGTGGCTTATGAGTTTATTTGTTTTTCGGCTTATATTTTATAAGCTCTAATTTTATGACTTATTTGAAGACTTGCGGCTTATATAAGTTTATTATGATATGATAAACTTATACTCCGAATAAGCTCACAAGTCTTACAATAAGCCGGAAAATTGAGGCTTATGAAATATAAGCCGAAAAACAAATAAGCTCATAATTAAGCCTCATATATACATATATAGATAAATAATTAACTAATTTCCATGTATTTATAAGTGTGACGTTAATAAGTAACTACAATTGTCTTATGTTAAGCCACTATAAAATACAAATTTCTAACAATTATTTTTAAAATTAGTAGTCGAAAAACGTTCGTATAAATATTTCTAACAATTTCTTTAAGTCTTACGTTAAGCTACTGAAAGTTCCCCTCTGGAAGTCCGAGATTCAAACCCAGACATTAACATTGAATTATTAACTTAGAGATAACTAATTATTAACAATTAACATTTGTTTTTTTTTTTTAAAATACATAGAAAATGAATTGTTTTTTCCTTATCAAAGTCATGTTAAGATCAAAGAAATACTTAAAGTCATGTTAACATCAAGTCATGTTCTTGCACTATCTTGAGTTATATTATCATAAAGTTTTTCGATCTTTCAATGCTTCTGAGTTTCTGATCTATAATATAGTTATGCAATGTTTAAAATTTGGTAATAGTTATGAGGATAAATTTTACTCCCATGTTTTTAATTTATTTTAGACACACTACTTTCATTATGTCTAATCGAGTTTAAACGAGCTTTTAAATAATTTGAATGCCTAACATTTAAATTACTTTTTGAGAGTGTATTGTTTGCAAAACTATAAATTTATGTCACTAATTTGTAATGCAAAAACTATACATCTAGTTTAGGTTTGATGTAGAAAAAAACAACGAAATATATTTTGAAGGTTTCCCACATTAGTAGCCATAAATAAGTACGCATGCCCCCTCTTTTGTAAGACCAGGTTATTAAAATTAAAGTTTGAGCAGAAAATTAATTAAGGAGCACGTATAGAACATAAGATCGAAAGAGTGGATCAAAGGAAGAAGAGAGGGTGAATCGCAGGACTGAAATGTTGGAATTAATTAATTGCAGAAACATATATATCTAATCAGGAATGGAATTGGATATTGTTAATCATACCCGGGGGCGGAGGAGGGGGTGGCTAGCGGATGCTAGGCCCCCTCCAATAAGCCCAATAATTGTATTAATATACCATTATTTAGCCATAATTTAATGTTTAATATACCACTAGCATTTCTCAACTAGCGACTTTTCTATCATGAAAGAAAAAGAAAACAACAGACATAAATATCTCCTATCTAAGTGGCCAATGAACCGAAAATATGAAATGAGACATTTTTGACAACATTTTTTTGTTGTTAATCTAAAAAATTTAATGGACTTGTCAACAACTAGTTATATCACAAATTTTGGATATCCGAAATTTTCGATGATGGTTTTATGTTAGACATTATATTTTATCTAAGGGGCTGTTTGATAAAACATAATGATTTAGCACTGAATGATTCAAAACCCTGAATGATTTAGTGGCTCTGAATGAATTTGGTTCTGAACAAAAATATGACGTTTGACAAATTTTCTGAACGGGTAACTCACCCATATAAAATTACCATATTAACCTTTTATACAAATATCATTTTTTTCCGTTATAAGTTATTTTTAATATTAATATATGTTTGTTAAATTAAACTATTACTCATCATTTTTATTCTTGTGAATTTTCGGTATGTTAAAATTGCTATTTGATCGTATGTATTCCATGCTTAATGTTTGAAAATATCAATAGGCCTTCCATTCATCGAAAATGGATAAAAGATCGGATGAAAAATTGTCTACATATCAACCTACAAGATAGATCTATCAAGTTGTACTTTTAATGTCGTTGTAGTCCTTTTAATAATTAAAAATATGAAAAGATTTATGAAGTTGTACTTATGATGATGTAATCCTTCTATAAATTAATAATTAAAAATATGAAAAGACGTGCAAGGGGCACAACATATTCCACTGCTGAATGAATTTGTATGGCCTTGGGTGCTGCTCCATTCAAAGCCTATAGGAATCGTACAGAGGCATAAGAAAATTTAACAAACACTCTCTTACTTCTGACCGATTCAATGGATGACTCTGAATGACCAATTAAGAAGCTATCAAACAACCCCTAAGTTTTTTGTAATTCGGATATTCGAAATTTCAGATTACACTTTTATGTATCTGAATATCCAAATATCTATAATTTTTGGAAAACTTTTATATAACTTCCAAAACTGTCATTTCATAAAAACTTTTTAGTAAATTATGGTCAAGTTTTCGGATATCCGAATACGTATATTTTTTGAACACCCGAAAGCTAAATCAAGAAATCTTAGAAAGTTTCAGCTTTGTTGCTCTCTCCTAGTTATATACTCAAAAGCATCAAAAAAGGAAGAAAAAAAAAAAAAAAAAAAAAAAAAAAAAAAAAAAAAAAAAAAGATCATTGCACAATCAATAAAGAAAAAAAAAAAATGATCACATGCATGCTAATTTGAATATTAAACACAACTAAACACAACAATGACATCAAATTGTTTCCACGTCTAAATTAATCCATACGTACTTCCAATGCACCCGGACATAACTCCTCTAATATTGAATTTAAATTTCAGGATAGTTCAACTCATCATTGCACAATCAATAAAGTCCTAAAACCTTCCACCAGAGAGCTACAATTAGGCCCCATATTGTTAAGTTAATAAGACCCATCAAGATCCCAAGCATGAAGAAATGCTCAAGTTTTACATAGCCAGCTGCAAATAACAACACACCATCATTCAATCATATAACCAATTAACCCAGTGCCGTAAAAAATGTATACGTATAAGATGAGGATAGAATACCTCCATAATATATTGCAGCCTGACCACTACTATAATGTGTAAGTGAGCCAAAAAGATCCGCATTGTATGCCAAAAGCAAGGCAGATAAACTTCCAGGAACCTTAGCCTTTAGGTGCATTGACAGGAAAGCCGAGTATAAAGCACCAATATGAGTCGTCTGACCCGCAAACATATAGTGAATGAAGAAATAAAAACACTGGAGAATAAGAAGCTCAACATGCCATCCAACTGATAAAGATTTGAGAAAACTTGCTACACATTTAGACAACCATTGTACTATGCCTAGGGCACTTAGTTGATTTGCCATGCCTAAGAGCACCGCAAACCATGCCAATATATCCCATGCTGATTTTTCTCTTAAGCAGTCATCCCAACTCAACACATCCAACATCAATAGGACCGATAAACCCATCATCGCCGCATTGATACTTGAAATGTGTAGCCATTCCCTACATATATATGTTAATTAGAGTTAAGTTGATCATCCAGCTAGTTAAATTAAGCGTGCTTACCCGAAGATCCATAATGTCACAACGACAAGCATGGTTGCCATCATGATCCACTCATTTCTTTTGATATGACCCATTTGCTCCAATTTCTGTTTAGCCATGATAGGAGCATCCGGGTTGCGCTTTATTTCGGGTGGAAATGTCATGTATATGATGAACGGAGTAAGCATAAGAGAAGACATTGCTGGAATACATGAAGCTTTGAGCCATGTAACCCATAAACTTTTGACTTTCACCCTTAAACTTTCAGCTAATTTCATACACAACATGTTTTGTGGATCACCCGTCAAGAAAAGAGCATTCGAGCTACTAGACGACTATCCAACCATATATAACAAACAAACAAACAAACAATTACCAATCGTCAAGAATGTAGAATTATATGTCTATGCTTATGTATATATAAGATGATCAAGTACGTACCTGTAACTGAGACTGGATAAGAAATGCACCAATTTTACGAGCAGAACGGTGTTCAGGACTAGACTCGCTAGCAGTTGCTAGTGAAAGAATAATTGGCAAGAATACTCCACCAGCTCTAGCGGTGGCGCTTGGCATCACTATTGAAATTAGGGCTTCACCAATTGCTAATCCATATGCTAATCCCAAAGTACTTTTTCCTAACCATCTAACCAAGTACATCCCCATGCGATCACCGAGACCTGTTTTCACAAACCCTCTACTGAAGAAGAATGATATCACCATCAACCATATCGCTTGGTTGGTAAAACCTTCAAATGCATCTTTAAATGATTGTGTTTTTGTTACCAAGGAAACTGTTAAACAGACGATGGACCATGCACCCAAAGGTACAGGCTGTAGCATGAGTCCAGCAATGGTGGTGAGGAAGATTGCAAGCAATCGCCAAGCTTGTTTCGAGACCTCTGTGGGTTTAGGGATGACGAAATAGACAATGAGTCCAATAGCAACCGGGATTGCGAGTGAGATTAACTTTGCAGATAAGAATTTCATAGAGCTACGACGAGAGTGAGTGGGGTTAGATGAAATTTCAGACATTGGATTCTGCAATTATATATGGAATTTGTTAAATCCAATTTTTTTAGCTCAAAATACAATTATATATGAAGAACATATATGATGAAATGAACCAGAAACCAGTGTGTAAGTGTGTGTGAGTTATGACTGTAGCTAGGAGCTCGAAGAAAAAACATCACAAATAATTAGTACAAGCTGATATTGGATCACAAATCCAATCTAGCCAAATCGGTTTCAGTCTCCTATTTGAATTATACATAAACCCTAATATACTATATGGTGTCAACGCAGTTTATTTTGGTTCTATAACACACTTACGCGATTTTGGTTTATACTCCCTCCGTCCCATAAAAACTGTCCAGTTTGACTTTTCAGAGTCAAACTGGTTCAACTTTGACCTTAAATATTTTTTATGTGTTATATAATACTTGATAAAAAATTATACCAATGAAAAATACATTTAAAACTCAATCTATTCATACATTTTGCATCAAGTATTATATAATAACCACAAAAATAAATAAGGTCAAAGTTCAACCAGTTTGACTTTGAAAAGTCAAACTGGACAATTTTTATGGGACGGAGGTAGTATATAAAAGTAGAGCTGTTACCTTGAAATAGTGATTGGTTCCTTCAACTTTTGCAACAATCGCTTTGAATCCACTGGTTTCTCAATATCGTATTAGGGTTTACGAGAATGCTTTTCTAATATCACCGCCTCATTTTCTATCCTTTGTCATTACTAACCCCTTAACAATCATAAGTGCACAGTGCAATACTTATAACATGTTACAGGTCTTTTTTTTTGCCCCGGCCTACGGAATAGCCAAACTGCACCAGGGGTAGTGCTATAGCTAGGGATGGCAACGGGACGGGGAATTTCGGGGATCGTATTTACCATCCCCATCCCCGTTTTTCAATCCCATCCCCATCCCCGCCCCCATCCCCAACGGGGAATCATTTTGCATCCCCATCCCCGTCCCCAAAGGGGATCGGGGATATATCCCCACGGGGATTCAGGGAATTTTGGCACTTATGAATTAAGCATTAAAGTTACATAACTAATCGAAAATATAAAGAATTGACGAATAAAATGTCTTAAAAAGTCTACATTGTAAATAGTTGATATAATTAAAATGAAGCATTGTATATATATTAAAACATCACATATAATATAAAAATATAGCGCATCGAATGAATGCATTCGGACAACAATTGGTCGGATAAATGTACGCGGCGCTTAATATTTTAAAATATTTGATGATTTTTATCCATTAAATGTCACATATACATACAAATATACTTCAAGTATAATACTTGGCAAAACTCACTAACATATCTTTTATATAATTAAAGAATTACATCATTTCTTAGTGTTTTTGCAAACCTTTCTCATTGAAAAAAAATTAGACTAATAGAAAATTTTGATTTTGCCACGTAGACAAAAACAAACAACGTGATTTGTAAATTGAAAGTCAAAATTGAATCCAATTTGGTCAAAATACTCATAATTTCGTTTTTTAAAACTGATTTGGCAAAAATAAATAATACACATGGGGTTGACTGTGATTCTTTAATTGTTAAGGGTTTAAACTTAAATAGTTTGGAAAACCAAACAGGACTCATATTCATGTACTCAACCAAAGAAAAACTCAACACAAGAAAACACACACACCACTCACAAAACAAGTCTGCAACTGATTTCAATTTTTGATTTGTGGTTGCCTACATGTACAAGGATTCACCACAAGTTGTTGTTAAGTCGTTTCATGGACCTTATGTATGTTAGTTTGTTCCTCTTTGTTTACCAAATTAGGGAGGGAGTCCTATTTTATACTTTAAGATGATATTTAGGTGAGTAAATGTTTAATAGTGATGGATGATCTTATGATCATTTGTTAATGTAATTATAAATACTGTGCTTTATGAGGTTTTTTGTCGCATGATTTGTTTCTTATTAAAGTGATTAAGATGTCTTTAGTGACAGATACATCATGAGGTTATCTTATTGGTTTACTAATGAAAATAGTGGAAGTGATTGTGAATTGATGATTTTATTTGTGAGTGTATTTTTTTAATTTTTATTTTGCCAGATTTTCATATAGTTATTGATTATGTAATACGAGGTGGCAATTCTTATAGGTAAAACAACATAAATAATTGATTCAGACCTAAAGCAAGTTGTTTCTTCATGACTAATTGAGCTAATATCTTTAGCTTTTCATTTGAAGGCTGAGGTGTTTAAGATGAAAAGTAAGAAGAAAAAAGTGAAGATCGAGACGGTCGAGGTAGATGAACTGATGGCTGAGGTCTAAGAATTTTTTTAATGCGGTTTCGAAGTTTATGATTTCTGAGCCTTTACCATTTGCTACAAGGCACATACGTAATACAAGAGTCTTTCAAACGCCACATTAAAATCTATGTGGTTTCGGACACTTCAATTCGTATTTAAACTCGGATTATATTTCCTGACATTATAGTTATGTATCTTTGGTAAACAATCATGGGTAAATGTTTAGGCGGCTAGGGAGAGTGGGCCCCCAAACAGGCAAAAAATAAAGCCAGAAAAGCGTTTGTAGTTGAAGGATGGCTAAGGGTATGTTTACTTAACCACCTGTAGCTGCTAGAAGTTTGATGACTTTCTCTTTACAAATATCAATTAACTTTCACAGTCCGAATTAGAAGATTCAAAAGCTCAAGAAAATCATCACTTGATGGATGCTCAAGAAAACGTTATAGAAGAAGCTCCTCTTGTGTTAAGTAGACACCATTATAGTTTGAGATACTAAAAACTTCAACACCTTCATTACTGAAGTGGAAAGTTCTAAGATGATTTCAAGTGGTGGTGAAGCTGTAGTAAGCTATAAGATTATTCTGAAAATATCACGGGTATGTGTCTATGATAACTTTATGAATGGTTTGTCCTAGAGAAATATATTATAAGAGGCTAGAAGGCCTCTGATACTTGATAGAATGCTAATGTCAAGGACACTAGCATATATATTATAGCAGAATAAGGAGTTCTCTTTTCCTCATTAAGGCCATAAAAACATCATTGGCTAATCATTAAGCAGCATTATTGCTGTTGATAGAAACTAACAATAATGTCAAACAAAACTATTGGTTTATGACTGCAAACTAAGACAAGTGACATGATAATAGATATCAATCAAAAGAGCTCTAGCCACCTTGGTACAGACTACCGAGATAATTTCTTGAAAGACTCATAGGAATGAGTTGACTGGTAATACCGACTTAATCTATTTCAGTAGGCCTCCATTACGAAGTATAGTTTGATTTAGTATAAGTAGCATCATAGGAAATTCACATACTCCTGAACTATCTATCAAATTATTGAAAGAGGTTAGTTTATTAAATTAGTATAGAAGATGACGTTACCCATTATTAAACTATGTATCAGTAGGCATGCCATTGTGAATGATAGAATAATATGTAAAGAATTAGTGTGATATAAGGTACTGAAATCATACAAAAAAGTAATTACTATACCACTTGAAAACTCCAATAGCTCATTGAGAATTTACTCAAGAAGATTTAAAATGCAACTGCTGGCACACTTGGATAAATTATGCTTTAATTCTAGCCCGGGACCTCTGCAAATACTTAGAGTAAATAACAAACAATAACGTAAGACTACAATATGCTACTTTGCTCCTTTTGAATTTCGTTCTTTTTCTTATATTAGATGACTCTCGCAAGTGTGATTATTAAGCCAATACAAGAAGCATATGCTACTATACATATAAATCCTACATCTTGATTAACCCAATTAAGTCTATGAATGAATGTTTTGCCAATTGCAACACTATATTATTTCCCTTTTTGAATCAAGCACATATCTGAGGGCCTCGAGTAAGTGGTATTGTGGCAAAATGGGCTATGGGTCAAAATAGGATGGGGCTGGGTCCAATGGCTCACAAATGCTCAACTTGAGTCAAGTAATGGGATAGGATCCTCACCTAGTGCGGATGGGATTACAAGATGAATCATTATTGTTGAAATAAGTAACTCAACCTGGAAATATAAGTTGAGGGACTAATTTGTACATTGTTGTATTTTCAGATTATAGCTATTTTGGTTCTTTGGAAGTGTGTTGACTAAAGCTAAGAAGTACAAGGGCTGAAGTTGACAACTCTTGAAAGATGCTGAGAGGAGCTATATATACTTTCTTCCCTGCTAGGGTTTCCTCACTTCAACACATCAAATTCACGCAGTCTTATTCCTTGTTATTCAATCAAAGTTAGTAGAGATCTTTTGTTAGTATTCATTGTGAGATTGAGTGTATTGTAACAAACTATTGGCAAGATAGTCAATAGACTTGCACCTGAGTAGCAGTGGCAAGTTGTGTGATTCATTCTGGTTGTGGTACTGATTGAGATCAGTTGCTTTCTGATCTTGTGATTGTTTTTGGTTGAATAATAAGTTTGACTTGAATTGAGATTCAAGTCTTGTTTTCTGGATTCATTATAAAATTTTACATGGTATCAGAGCAAGGCTCTTCATCTTGCTCTCTTTAAAAAATCGTTTTTCTGGAAAATTAGGGTTTCCAAAATTTGGGGGTTTTTCAAAATTGATTTGATTAAACCTAATTAACCGTGGTTAATTAGTGTTTCTTGATTCTAATTGATCAATTCAAAAAGGTTTTTTCAAAACGCCTAATTTTTGAGAAAATTAGGGTTTGGATAAGTTTGGGGGTTTTGATCTCAGGTTTCGATTGATAGTTGGTTTCTGGGTTCTTGACCTGGGTTGTTGGTTCTTGGTGAATCTTGTTGATTCTGGGCTGATTTAGATCGTGTGGGTTATAATTCTTGACTAAGTGAATCAAGAATTGTAATCTGGGTTGATTGTTCCGCTGCTGGTTGAGTTCTTGCGTGCACTGTAACACCTCTCACGCTCTCTTCTCTAATTCTGTTCTTTACTTTCTTGTTTAGTGACGGGGAGTAGGATTTGGGTTGCTGATGTTGAGATTATTGTGTTTTGTGTTTCTGTGCTTGCTTGGTACCTGTTTTCTTTATTTGTCATTAGATTCTCTGTGGTTGTGTGTTTTAGCCCTTGACCTACCACTTTGAGTGGCAAGGAAGCCTGGGAACTACCTTCTTGACCCTTTTGTGTTTTATTTTCTTTGCATTATGTCTGTGCATGGTGATACCCCACCTCAGTCTGAGAATGAGACTGATGATGATGAGGTTCAAGTTACCCTAATTAGTAAACTTGACCTCAGCCACCCTTTACATTTACACCCTAATGATTCTGCCACCCTTACTGTTGTGTCTATAAAGCTAAAAGGGACTGAGAACTATAATGTGTGGTCTTGTGCTATGTTATTGGCCTTAGAGGGAAAAAATAAGACTGGGTTTATAGATGGGTCTTGTAGAAGATCTAATACTGATGAAGTCCTAGGTAGACAATGGGACAGGGTGAATGCTGTTGTTTTGGGATGGATCTTAAATTCCATATCAGAAGAATTGTTTCTTGGGCAAATTTTTTCAAAAAAGGCTTCTGATGTGTGGACTGAGTTAAAGGAAACCTTTGATAGGGTTGATGGATCTGTTACTTTTAATCTGCATCATAAAATCAATTCTTTGTCTCAAAATGGTTGTTCTATTGCTGAGTATTTTAATAAGCTGAGTACTTTGTGGAAACAATTTGATGCTTTAATACAACTGCCTAAATGCACTTGTCATGCTGCTGAGGAGTTTAAAAAACATAATCAATTAATGAAGCTTATGCAATTTTTAATGGGATTAGATGACTCATATATGCAAATTAGAAGCAATATCTTGTCTAGAGACCCTCTCCCTGATGTGAAAGGGGCATTTGCCATCATCTCTAGTGAGGAATCCCACAGATATGTGGTTACTGGTTCAGGTGGTGGGACTTCCCAAAAGTCCCAATCATCTGTGTTCAACTCCAGTGTGCCTAATAAGGGGAATTTCCAAAGGTCTCCCACCTCTGGTAACTCTTTTAGACCCAACAATGGACCTAGGAATAATGATAATAGAAGGACCTCTGGTGGTCCTCTCTTGGTTTGTGAACATTGTGGGTTTAATGGACATACTGTGGATAGATGTTTTAAAATCATTGGATATCCTACTGATTTTGGGAAAAATAAAAGAAATGGTAATAATGGTAACAATCAGGGTACTCAAAACTTTAATAAAAGATTTGTTAACAATAACAACTCTGTTGGATCTAGTTCCACTTCTGCTTTTTCTGATGAACAGATTTCAAAACTTCTTTCTTTGATTAAAGAAACCTCTGTTAAAACAGATGGAAATGGGAAAAATGTTCATGCCAATATGGCAGGTATTATTCTTAACACTAGTAAATTCTTTAATCAAAATTTCAAAAGATTCTTCTGTCATAATAGTAAAATGAGAACTGCTCTTGTGGCAGCTGGAATCATTGTTGATTCTGGTGCAAATCAACACTTAACATATACTGATAAATATTTGGTAAATGTTCTTGATATTTCCAAACTTGGTATCAAGGTTTCACATCCTAATGGTACTGAAGCCTTGATTACCAAAGTTGGAAATATGGTTCTCACCAAACATTTGACTCTATATGATGTGTTAGTTGTTCCAGAATACTGTGTTAGTTTAATGTCTGTTCATAAAGTGGCTAGAGATAGTAAATTTGTTATTGCTTTTGATGAAACCAAGTGTTATGTTTTACCTCAGGATTTGAGGGGAATGAGTGTTCTAGGGATTGGTAGACAAATGGATGGTTTATATTACTTTGATGGAAATCAAGGTATTGACCTAGACTTTAAGAATTTTAAATCTGTGTGTCAGTTACCTAAGAAAACCTGGCATTGTAGACTTGGTCATCCCTCTGATCAAGTTTTATCTGAGCTAAAAGGTGAAATCAATTTCTTAAATAATAATGAATCTGAGCCTTGTGACATTTGTCAAAAGGCTAAACAGACAAGGGAACCTTTTCCCTTGAGTGATCATAAAACTACTTTTCTTGGTGAACTTGTTCACTTGGATCTTTGGGGTCCTTATCGAGTTAAAAGTAAAGAAGGACATAGATATTTTTTAACTATTGTTGATGATTTCACCAGGGCTGTTTGGGTTTACTTACTTAAGAGTAAGCATGAGGTGTTTGAATGTATTCAAGTTTTTTATAATCTGATTAATACACAGTTTGAGAAAAGTGTTAAAATTTTTAGAAGTGATAATGGAACTGAGTTTGTTAATAATCAATTTGATAAGTTCTGTAAAGACAAAGGAATTATACATCAGACCTCTTGTGCTTATACACCTCAACAGAATGGGGTGGTTGAGAGGAAACATAGGCATCTTTTAAATGTTGCTAGATCCCTTATGTTTCAGGGGGGATTACCTTTATTTCTGTGGTCTGAATGTGTGCTTACTGCTACTTATCTTATTAACAGATTGCCATCTTCAGTGCTGAGTGGAAACTCTCCTTACAATCTTGTGTTTAAAAGTAAACCTGACTTAAGTCATTTAAGAAATTTTGGATGTCTTTGTTTTGCTACTATACTTACCAGTAATGATAAGTTTAGCAGTAGAGCAGAAAAATGTGTTCTAGTTGGCTATTCTAATTCTCAAAAAGGTTATAAATTGTATAGTCTTGAGAGGAAACAGTTTATCTTTTCTAGAGATGTTAGATTTTTTGAAAATGTGTTCCCTTTCAAGATAAATCACTCTTCTGCTACTCCTGACCCTCTCAGTCAGAGTCTGAATCATGTTAATTTCTTTAATGAAGTGGCATGTGACAGCTCTGACACACCCAATGATGATAATAATAGTCAAGATGATCATCATGAGGGTGAGGGTGGCAACTCCTTGTATCTAGGTAGCCCAACTATTGACCATGAGCAGGGGTGATTTGGGGCACTCTGCTGGTTCCAATGGGGTTGCCAGTACAAGTGAGATGGCTGCTACACCTCTAGATGTGAGCACTTCTGAGGGTGTCAGTAGTCCCTTACCTGAACAAGCAGAAGAGGTATTTTTTGATAATAATGATCAGTCTACTATAAGAAAATCTGATAGAACTTCGGTTTTTCCAAATAAATATAAAGAGTTTGTGGTTGAGTCCAAAGTTAAGTATGGGCTTGAAAAATTTGTTAACTACTCAAAACTAAGTTCTGAAAACTTTTGTTTTGTTGTTGAGCTAAATAAAGCTGTTGAACCAAAAACTTTCAGAGAAGCTTATAAACAACAGCACTGGAGAGATGCAATGGATAAAGAAATGTATGCTCTTTATAGTAATGACACTTTTGAGGTTTGTGAGTTACCTGTTGGTAGAAAGGCCATAGGAAATAAGTGGGTTTATAAGATTAAGTATAAGTCCACAGGAGAGGTTGAAAGATATAAGGGTAGATTAGTTGTTAAAGGTTATAGCCAAAAAGAAGGTGTTGACTTTGATGAAACTTTTTCTCCTGTGGTTAAAATTGTCACTATTAGATGTGTTGTGAATCTTGCTGTTCAAATGTGTTGGCCTATTTTCCAACTTGATGTTAATAATGCTTTTCTTTATGGTGATCTTAATGAAACTGTATATATGACTTTACCTGAGGGTTACTTTGATGTTAATGATAAAAGAGTTTGTAGACTCAAGAAATCTTTGTATGGTTTGAAACAAGCACCTAGACAATGGAATGCTAAACTGACTAGTGCTCTTATTGAGAATGGTTTCAAACAGAGTAAAAGCGATTATTCTTTGTTTACTAAGAATGACTCAGGTAACTTCATTGCTCTTCTTGTTTATGTGGATGATATAATAATCACTGGAAATAATTTGAATGAAATTGAAAGTTTTAAAGTTTTTCTGAATTCTAAATTTCAAATTAAAGATTTAGGAAAACTTAAATACTTTCTTGGCATTGAAGTGATTGAAACTGAACAAGGAGTCTGTTTAACTCAAAGGAAATATTGCTTGGACTTGTTAACTGAGTTTGGATTGCTTGCTTGTAAACCATCTGCTTTTCCTCTTGAGCAGAATTTGTTTTTGACTAGTGAACCTACAATAAGTGACCCTGTGATAGATAATTTGACTGAATATCAAAAATTGATTGGAAAATTGATTTACTTAACTCATACAAGGCCTGATATTGCATACTCAGTTCATTGTTTGAGTCAGTTTATGCATAAGCCTCTTAGGTCTCATTTGAAAATTGCACTTAAAGTTTTAAGATATCTAAAAGGCTCTCCTGGAAAAGGTGTTCATATTATTAGATGTCCAAATGTTTCTCTTGAGGCTTTTGTTGATGCAGATTGGGCAAAATGTGTTATCACTAGAAAATCTGTCACAGGTTACTGTTTGTTCTTAAATGGTTCATTAGTCTCCTGGAAAAGCAAAAAACAAAATACCATTTCTAAGTCATCAGCAGAGGCTGAATACAGAGCTATGGCCTCTGCTACTTCTGAAGTTGTTTGGGTTTTAAAAATCTTAAATGACTTGAACTGGGAACATTTCTTACCTGTTAAACTTTTTTGTGATAGTCAAGCTGCTATTAAAATAGCAGCCAATCTTGTTTTTCATGAAAGGACTAAGCACTTAGAAATTGACCTACATTTTGTAAGAGAAAAAATTTTGGCTGGAGTTATTAAAACTGAAAAGATTAATACTTTAGATCAAACTGCTGACATTTTAACTAAAGGATTAGGCAGGCTTCAACATGATAAGCTTGTTGGTAAACTGGGTATGATTGATGTGTTCCAGGTTGAAGTTAAGGGGGGATGTTGAAATAAGTAACTCAACCTGGAAATATAAGTTGAGGGACTAATTTGTACATTGTTGTATTTTCAGATTATAGCTATTTTGGTTCTTTGGAAGTGTGTTGACTAAAGCTAAGAAGTACAAGGGCTGAAGTTGACAACTCTTGAAAGATGCTGAGAGGAGCTATATATACTTTCTTCCCTGCTAGGGTTTCCTCACTTCAACACATCAAATTCACGCAGTCTTATTCCTTGTTATTCAATCAAAGTTAGTAGAGATCTTTTGTTAGTATTCATTGTGAGATTGAGTGTATTGTAACAAACTATTGGCAAGATAGTCAATAGACTTGCACCTGAGTAGCAGTGGCAAGTTGTGTGATTCATTCTGGTTGTGGTACTGATTGAGATCAGTTGCTTTCTGATCTTGTGATTGTTTTTGGTTGAATAATAAGTTTGACTTGAATTGAGATTCAAGTCTTGTTTTCTGGATTCATTATAAAATTTTACAATTATAAAATTGACGAGGCTCAGTTTTGCATACATTGTGGCCTTGGTTAAATTTATTTTAATTGTTTATTGTTAAACTTTCTAAGTTGTTGTACTTTTGTTGAATTAACACAATTTAGGAGATGCTTTTGGCGACCGTTAGTGGCCATAGTTCAGCAATCAAATTTAACCTCAAAAGTCATAATGTGCATATGTTTTCCTAAAAATGACAGTTGTGCTATCCATATGGTGTACGATAATCGTAACTGTATCATTCGTTATTTAAACTTTCTTAAATGATAACTCTGTTTGTGTTGTATTGATTGTATGAATAGTATGACGTATTTGTTAATAATATTCTTAATAGATTGATATATGTTGATGAATTCATTTCTTAACATGACCATTTGTATGCGAATAATAAAACTAAAATTCTCTAAGATGTCGTTCTTATTTGGTTAAATGCTACTATTTGCTAAGGTAGAATTAATTTTACATGAATCATGTACGTAACTGAAGTTTTTTGTTAAAACCCCGTGCGTGCACGGGTATTATAACTAGTATATATACAAGTACATTTAGTATTAATATACATATAATTTATACGTATTTGTACATTAAAAGTTCGGGTTCGGTTTTGGGGTCGGGGATTTATGCTATCCCCATCCCCGGTTTCATAATTCAGGGATTCCCCGTCCCCATCCCCATCCCCGGTCAACTCGAGGATTCCCCAGTCAAATCAGGTTTGGGGATCGGTCCCAGTCGGGTAAGGATTTTTTTGCCATCCCTAGCCATAGCCATGTTATATGGCACATATAGCCATATGGTTGGCGAGGTTTTTTTTTTTTTTTTTTTTTTTTTTTTTTTTTTTTTTTTTTTTTTTTTTTGTGGTGAGTGAGTGAGTGGGGTTTGGTGGTGTGTTATAGGAATTTTATTAAGGAGCGTGTTTATGTTATATAGTAGTGTTATAGGGTAGATACTGAGGTGACGGTAGATAACACACCTATAACACCAACTACACCTAGCTCTCTAATAAAAAAATTCAATACAAACAACGATAATATCACACGCGTCTTACAATTCTCCCTCTTTTAAAAAGGATTACCTCCTCATAATCTGAGTCTAAATTAGAAAGAAAGTCAGGATATCGTCCTTTCATCCCGCATCACATTAGCACCACAGTTGTGCTACCTTTACTAGTATAACCTAGTTGTGCCACAATCGCTTTATTTGTCACTTCAAAAATCTCCATTATAGCTTTTCTAGTTTCTTAAATATCGTTCCACTCAAAATACAAGTGTATATGATAATTATACCCCGTTACAAACAGATTTCTTATCAACTAACCTAGTGATTTGTAGGCACTTCAAACCAAACTGATATGGAGATTTGAATAACTAGCAATCTCAATACATCATGATGTCTACATTTTTCTATCTCTCATTAGCTTGACCTTCTGCCATAAAAGAAGTTAACAAGCTTTCTGTTCTCAATTTGTTTGTGAAGTATGTTTCTACGGTTACTCAAATCACGTGTGGTAAACGTACAATTTGACTCATAACATGGTTTTTTCCAAGTGGGAATTACAAAAACGCACATGAACATGGTTATCACAATAAGTCAGTAAGTAATTCATAGCACAAAATCTACACTCAAAATCTCCATTGATCAACTCATGACACACAAGTTTAATTTAGCGTCATTTTCGATAGGAAATCGAATATTACCTTAAAACAGAAGCGCAACTTTTTTTTCATCATATACTTCTTGTCAATTTTCATCTATTAATTATAGTAGACCTTGATCAATCATTTTCATCATCCCAGGCCAACAAGTTTTATACAAACATGCATGGTATGCATTATTAAGGGCCTACCTACACTGCTGAAATTACGCTCTATATTCCAAGCTTCCATAGGAATTGTTGAAGTAAAAGTTCGTACCTCACTTAATAATCGTGTAGGTTCCTTCGGACAGTATGAAGCCTGGTCCTTCGATCACCTACACAAGAGAAACCACGCATTAGCCTACCCGTGGGTTTTATCCCAAGACCAAGCTCCGGCGCGAGAATAAGTATATATGCCGAAAGGCGCGATAATAAATGATAGAGTAAATGTGTAGTGGAACATTAGTTGTGTCATAAAGGAGGTGGGGTATTTATATTACCCTGACCTCGGTACCTGTGTGGTGCTTTGGGAAAGAGCATCGCCGAGCTATACCTAGTCTAGGCACTAGGTGTCAGACCATGCATGAAACAATCCCGTGAAATCCGGATGGGCGGCATGGTCCGGTCCTTGCAATGATCCTTTGGGTAATTGCCGGTATCTAGATAAAAGGTGTGTTCCCTCCTGTTTCTTAGCGTGCCTTTCGATAGTGCCTTTGTTGTTCGGTATGGTCCATTCGGCCATATACGCCAATAGGAATGTTAGTCATTTTACCCCCATTAAGGTGGCTTTGTAGGTTCTAATCACTGAAGGATAAAGGGTAAATCGTGTTCTATTCATGAAACCAAACCGGTATATAAATACCTTTACAATGAACATTCTAGACCTCGGGCCTTAGCCCCTACATGGACTCGGACTCTAGTATGTGAATATATCGATCACTCGAAACCAGTCTCAGGGTTCCATTGGGTTCCATTTTTTCACCATCAATGGCGCTCCACTACTATTTACATTCCTTCCTCGCTATTCAACCTAAACGACCAATTGCCATTTTGCATTCCTTGGGTGGTAACTTGAAAGACTCATCTTATCAAAAATCACCACTTATTTTCCTATTTCATTCTAAGACAGTAGGTACAAAATATAGTTTATTCTGCAACTACAAATTTGCATCTGATTTTTTTGCAGCATTACATATGACACATTTTTATTAGTTATATTCTACCCATACCATACTTATTCCTCAACTATTTTCACAGGATTATGAAACTAAGGAGTACTTATCAGTTATCATATCACACTTGACACTTATCATTCACAGTAGTATCATGAAACAAGGATCACCGTTAGATTCATATGGCTAAAATGAGATAATCAATCAGTCTATTTAAGGTATTATAAAGTCGGAGTGGTAGTTATGAGTGTAACCATTATTCCCGCCACACTGCCATTTAAAGATAGAGTATTTGCCAAGTATTTCACTAATACACTTAATGCCAAACTTCATCTTAGCTATACGAGTTGTCAACTAATTGATTATGGCACTATACTCTCGTTAATTTGTCCAAATAAGACCCAACTCATGTCTGGTTTGTGATAATTTACAGTGAAATCTATCATGTGATAGTTTTCTTTTGCTTCTTTTGGTTAGATAGGTTAGTTAACCCAAACCTAATAGTGAGTTTGGGTCCATTAGGTTTGGGTTTGATATGCTTGTTTAATAAGTTATGTATTATAAATAAGCATGCAATCCTTATTATGTAATCACAAAAACACAATCAATAATTTATATTTTACATCGTATCAGAGCTAGGTTTGTTTAGCCATGAAGAAAAAGGAAAAACAATAAATAAATAATTTTGTTTGGGGTTCCTTTGATTGCAATTGAAAACTTGATGTTCAGCCAATACTTGATTTGAGCTTTTTTAGTAACTGGTGCTTCTTAGCTTATTCTATCTTGCAAAAGCTATTTGGTTATATTGTATTCAAAAGACTTATTATAATCTTTATTCTCTCTTGATTTCGGGCTCTTCTTGTTTTTAAGCATCACCTTATCCCATACACCCCAACCCAAGAAGAAGACGCAGTCAGCGACAAAGCAATGATTTTTCTTTGGGTTATATGGGTAAACTGTAATCGTTTCAAGGTTTCAGTCCTTCCCTGCTTGTGACCTTTTGATTAACATTGTCTATTTGAGACCAAATTTTGTAAGCATCAATTAGCTTTGGGTCCTTTTTACTTTTTTCAACTACTCATATTCTTACCAAGATGATTAATTTACCTTTAAGATTTAACTTTGCAAAGAGTAATTCTTGATTACATTTGAGAAGTGGATGATTGTTGCCGTTGTTGACTCTCTCTCTCTCTCTCTCTCTCTCTCTCTTGGTATGTGTGTACGCGCGCGCTGCAGCTGTCTTACTTGTGGGCATATGTATGGATTGTCATGTCATGTATAAAGAAATGGCTTCTTCAAAGCTCCTCCAATGGGAAGGTATGTCCACTTTGTTGACCATAATGTATTCAATTTTACTATAAATCTTGTCTTAACTATGTTTTATCAACAGTGCCCCCATGCAACACCTTATGCTCATTTAAGGATGCAATACTTCTTTATCAATCTCCAATTTGTGTTACTGCTCATCAAAAGGTAGCCAACCTCTTTGTTTACAATTAACCTTGACATCTTTTTATAACTTAGTTTTTAATAACTGTTATTATCATTCATGCAGGTATCATCCGCTAGACTCTTTTACCAAATAGAGTCACCTTGAATTTAAGAGTTATGAATTCTCACGGATGGTTGATACACATATGCTACGGGCTAATAACATAGACCATATGGATATTTTTGTGAAACAACATCGTGATTTAGTAAATCGCTTGAAAGAATTGACGAGTGATACGTAGGGATCGCACCAGGCTTTACCTCTCAAGGGATCTTGAGAAGCTTACAACCCCTACCAGGCAGTGTACCTGATCGTTGTAGTATAGTATAGTGACAAGTACCGGGGGATTGATCGTTCAGCTAGGAATAGTGTCGCTAGGATTAGAAAACCTAAATACTAGTTCTAGAGATGAGAGATGATTCTTTTTGTATTTTTATGAAAGCAAATTAAAATCTCGGGTTTGAAGGATTTTGGGCGGAATTAGTTGCTAGTCAACTAACCCAATACTAAGATGCAATCAAAATAAAATACTAAAAATAAAAATAAACTAATTTAAACTAAGGTTGTGAACAATATATGGGAGAAATGTGTTTACTTAGATTTCACTACTCCCTAGATATCTTTTACACGTTAATTACTTGTTATAGTTGCATGGATGACGGATTGTATTCCTTAATACCATTCATGGGGTAGCGTACTTACTTCCCCAATCCTATGAGTGCCTACTTCACTCCTATGTCGAGCCTGCAAGAAGCTCCTAACATGGGATCATTAGAATTTACTCATGCATTAAATACAACCAATAAAACCTAGTACACATCTGTTCATGTTTCCTAAGACGTTCAAGCATGTTACCATTTAGAGATATGCCAGTTTTCTTAAGCCTAACATTGAAATCATTCATCTAATACAACCATAAACAAGTAATCAACACATAATCAACATCTAGGTTTCATTAGATCTAAGCAAACACAAGATAAATCTAGCCTAGCATGGTGGAATCAAGACAAGCACAAGATATAGACAACCAACACATAGACATATTGATTGAATTAAGAAAAGACTTATCTTAATAACACATGTAAGGATTCAAGGGTTGAAAACCCTTGAAAAGCTGTAAAATTATTATATGGTTCGGCCTTAGGGTTTCTCCAAACTTCTTCTTTTTTTAATGAATAAAAATTAGAAAACTATATATAGATATTAGAGGCTGACGGCGTCAAGAACAAACTTGTGACGCCGTCATCTCACCGCCAAAATAATCCTCGGACTGCCTTGATCTACATCTGACGCCGTCATGTTGTCCATTTTTGCAGGCCGTCACACTTTTAACTCTTGACGCTCTACTTGTGACGCCTTCATTTCTATACTGGTCGTCATGGTATTTACTCTTGACGCCGTCAGGAAAGTCTTCTTGACGCCGTCACACACTGTTCCCAGCATGAAAAATTAAGTCTTTGGCGTTTTCTTCACTTTTATGCTCCAAAAACGTCCGAATTGCTTCCTTTTCCAGATTTCACTCCCAAAGTACCTAAAATCACAAAAGAAACGATTTAGGGCAATATTTGATCAAATAAATTCAATTCCGGGCTTAAATGATTCCCTAAAAACGGATCATTTTTCGCCTCATCAACGAGACAGTGGGATAATTTATTAACACGGATGAGAAATTAGGACAACCGGTTGAGTCATTGGGACCGACTGATGCATTGCGAAGCCGGCTAGTCCGTTGAAACCACGGATTGATGCATTGGTTAGGCTACTAATGCAGTGGAACGGTGTGCTAGTGCACTAAAACGACGGATTGATGCATTGGGACAGCGTTCTGATGCATATGAGTCAAGGATAATACCTCTTTAATTTCACTAAAAAAATTCGGAATTACATAAAGTTATGTGTTTTATGGGTTATACATGTTCGTTTCAGGTCAACAAAAAGTTATGGTTTTGAAAAGAAAAGAAGACATTTTTTTTACCTCTTCTGGAAACACTCGTATTTAAAAAATAGGGTTTTTTGTGACATAGAGTTTAGGCTCGTCGAGGACATAATCGTGGTTTTATGGATATGGGGCTTTATCAAAGCATGTGCGTTTATTATGGATTTAATATCAGCAGCATATTTCTTCATGGTTACTGCAAGATTACGTAAGAAATTTGTTGTGATTAGTTTTGAAAGAGAGAAAGATAAGAAAGAGAATATAAAAGAAAACGAATGGTCTTGCGAACTTGAACAAGAACTCCAAACTCGAAACTTGTTTCTGGACTTTGGTTTAGAACTTCGGCATTTTAGTGTAGAAGCGTGTAAGGTTTGTGTATATTGTGATTATGAACAAAGATTGTGATATCTAATATATGCCTAACACATCGATAACTTAGGGATTTCGAGATCAAGCCCGTTAATCATGGTATAACTTTGGTATTTTAGTGTAGAAGTATGTAAGGTTTGTGTATATTGTGATTATGAACAAAGATTGTGATACCTAATATATGCCTAACACATCAATAACTTAGGGATTTCGAGATCAAGCCCGTTAATCATGGTATAACTTCGGTAATTTTGTGTAGAAGCGTGTAAGGTTTGTGTATATTGTGATTATGCACAAAGATTGTGATAACTCCCCTTATTTCCCTTCCAAAAACTCGGCCTAACTCTCCTAAAATCCCTCCCTAAACCGATCCTAAATATCCCCCTCATTCTCAATGTTCGGCATTCAAAAAAAAAAAAAAAAAAAAAAAAAAAAAAAAAAAAAAAAAAAAAAAAAAAAAGGAAAAAACCCTAAAAATTAAAGAAACTTCGGCCTCCCTCCTTTTGCAGCTGCTAATCGATCCAAAACCAAACCAAAGGAAGTTTTTGGTGTTCTTGATCGTGTTCTTGTCCAAGGTAATCTTGTTCTCGTCATGTTTAACCCATTTGAAGCTCTTGAATAAACCCTAATCGCCATGTTTCTTGTTTATGTTTTCTGTCGATCGTACCATCCAAGAAGAAGGGAGAAGAAGGTGTTGTTGATTCGATTGTATTGTTCTTACTCTTCATTAGTCTTCAAGGGTATTTGTATCATACCTTTTTCATTCAATCCTTGATGTCTTTGCAAATATTGTTCACATATGATGATAAAAGTGTTAACATAAACTAACGAATTCACAAGCCCTAATTTCGAATCAAGTATGTGTATGAATCTGAAATTTATTTGTTTTGATTATGATAAGACCAGATATAAATCGACCTAAAGATGTTATGAACTCATTAATAATCATTTTATGTCAAGAATTGATCACTGTATATCAAAAACCCTAAAAGTTAGATGAAAATAAGAGAACTGTTACTGATCTGAAAAATGGTCCAACTTCAATCGACCATTATAAAAATAATGGTAACGTATTTTTAAGTGGTTTTTGAGTCTAAAAATAAATTCAGGAAAAGAGGTCTCTGGGAAAATTGACCTCATAATTTTTAGATGGTCGGTTTACTTAACCCTTGGAAAATTGATCCAAGTGGACTGTAATTTATAATATAGATTCTCTTTTTATACAATATAGATTCTCTTTATATATATATATATATATATATATATATATATATATATGTGTGTGTGTGTGTGTGTGTGTGTGTGTGTGTGTGTGTGTGTGTGTTCGATAATATGATGGAATAAACATAGCCCGATATTTATTATTTGCAAAATGGGCTGGTGTTGCAGTTTGGATAATTGAGAATGCTAGCTTCAACCATTTGATTGTGTCAAATTTAATTTGTGATTATTTGAGGATTTACGTGTAAAATGATCCCCCCCAGATTAATTAATTTGATAGGTAAAATCAGTTTTATTTTGCATGTGGTAGATTGTTTGTACAAAACTTTTTGTTTGGGCATACATGATAAGATAATCAATACTTGCCTCACACAATAGAATTCAACAACTTGTAAAATAACCCCTTTTGAAAGGACATGCCAAACACACTCTAACAACACTTGCCGTTACATATTGTTATATTTTACATAATACATTAAGGTAGAAAAAAGAATATCCTTATCTAGAAATAAAAACCGAAATCAGTAAGGGTTTACGAAACAACCCAGGCCTTAGTATTTGGTTTATATGTCAAATTATACTTCATGTTCAACATTTGAGTTCATTTTATTTATTTATATATTTTTGTCTAAATTGTTACTTTTTGTTTATACAGGCCCATTGTATGGGATCTTGTTGATGACGTTATAACCGTGGACGATAAGGAGATCATCGATGCATTGTGGCATTGCTATAAGATACTTAAGGTTGCAATTGAACCTAGTGGTGCTATAGGCCTTGTCGCGGTTCTATCTGAAAAGTTCAAGCAAAATCCAATTTGGAAAGATTCTAATAACATTGGTATTGTGCTTTCCGGTGGTAACGTTGACACCGACGTCATATGGAAATTTTAAAACAACCTTGACTGCTTTCTAATTTAATCTAGACAATATTATGCTGGTTAATTTCGTTTTTGTTCAGTCTTCATCTACTTTTTAATGTGAATTAGAACAGGTTTCTTTTGTTTAAGTTATTTCAATTCCTTACCGCTTGGTTTAAATAATGCGCGCACTTTACGTGTATTAGAAGAATATGTTTGTTTTGCTTTGTTCCCTCAAAAACACTCTTGTTCTTTCACTTCCTACTCAGATCCAGTTGTGGGTAACCATATGATATCATAACAAACATCGATCAACTTAATGGTTTTTATATTAAGCAATATTTTATAATACGTAACGTTTGTTTAATTGTATTTATATTTTATTTTCATTTAATATGTAACTGTTTTAACATTATAATTATTAATTGTATTAACTAAAAATTTAATAAACAGTTGGTAAGTGAGTGAGTGAGACCATAACATAAGTTGTGTGAGTGAGTGTGAAGCCGGGTGATATGAGGCAGAGGTGACGGTGAGTAATGGATCATTCCGATGACCATGAGTCATGGTCTAAATTCCGGGTGATAAGAGAAAAGGACTTTAAAATTTTTGTGTGTTTCCTTTCTATGATTTTGTTAGCATTAAAAATATGTATTATGAAGTGATGGTCATTCTCATATTGTAACTTTGTGTCGTGTGTTAAGATTAGTAATAGTTTAGTCATTGGGCCTTGGACTTGGCAAGCTAATATGTTATGTGCTATGTTTCATAAGCCTAGTTATCCAACCATGTAACCAAGTCCAAGCCCAAACCCATTAAAGCCTATGTATGGAACTATAAAAGGCACCTTACCTCTCATTTGTAAGGTGTGCTTGTGTGTGTATTGTGTGTGTTTTTTAATAAAAGTTCTCTTCATCTTATTACTCTCTTTCATACTTATTAACGCCACACATATTGCATCAAGTCACCATCTTTACTTCATCTAGTTCTTGTATTTGTTTTAAAGTTGATAAATCTAAGGTCCTACAAGTGGTATCAATCGCCTAACAATGATTTAGGAGTGTTTTCATCAAGTTTTTTGTTAAAAAGTTACACTTTTCATTCATTTGTGTACTTTTTCTTCAAAAAAAGTTTTGATTTTTACAAGTTTTGGTGTTAAAGTTGTTGTTTTTATTGAAGTTTTAGTGATTCTAAGTGTTTTGGGAAAGATTTGATCATTAGAAACAAGTGAAAAAGGAGTTTTTGTGTGAAAAAATCGTATTTTTGAAGTTTTCTGGTCATCCTACGCGTAACTTGGGTGAATAGTACGAATCTACAGCTGTGAACAGTACTTTTTGTCCTCTTTACGCATAAATTTTGGCCTAAAACCCTTTTCTTACGCGTAACTAAGGTCAAAACCCTTTTCTTACGCGTAACATTGGTCAAAACCCTGTTCCTACGCTTAACTTGTAAGTCTACGCGCTAAATCCTACGCGTAAGTTCCATTTCTACGCATAAGTCAGATCTTACGCATAAGATTTAATCTTACGCGTAAGTTTCAGTGTTCTACGCATAAGCTTTATCACAGGTCCTCTCTTCGTGCTACGGTGACTCAGTACTTCCCTGACTTGGATAAGTTTGTGGAATACTTCGACACGGGATATCTTTCAAGCTTGGATAAGTTTGAGAGATCAAATTGGTTGAAAAAACCTTACGCGTAACAATTCTTACGCATAAACTCTAAGTTTACGCGTAAAATCAAAGTCTACGCATAAACATTATTGTTTACTCATAACTTAGATCTTACGCATAACTTACAGGTTACGCATAACATCTTACGCGTAAGATTATTCAAGGTTTACGCGTAAAATCAAGCTTTACGCGTAAGATTTTGACTTTTTGACAACCAAACTTCAAACGGCCATAACTTTTGAACCGTAACTCCGTTTTCGACGAATCAGCTGTCAAAACGACCGCGAGACCGAGAAGAAGGACACGTTGAATCATCTAAAGATCATTCAAGCCAAGCTTCGAGGCCCAAATCCACTCTGAACGGAAGTTATTGAGGTTTTAAGGTTCCAGATCAAAATTTTCACCATAAAAACTTTATCCATCTACACTTCATCAATGGCTACTCAGCAAGATATTCATGCAGCCGGTGCGGAAAACCGACCTCCGATGCTCGAAAAAGGTGGATATCTCCCATGGACAAGCCGCATGCTTCGTTACATCAAAACAAAGCCTGATGGTAAATTAATGATCAACTCCATTACAAATGGTCCATTCAAGCCACGACAAGTTCAAATTAAAGGTAATCCAAATGCAACACCTCCTACTCAACCATTCGTGCGTGAACAAACAGAAGCAGATTACACAGAGGAAGACAAGAAGCAGATCGCCGCTGATGATATGGCAATGCATTTAATCCAACTTGGATTACCACGGGAGATCTTTGCTGCGGTCGACAGCTGTGAAACTGCTTATGCTATGTGGGAACGTGTCAGAAGGATATGTCATGGAACAGAGATTGGACAACAGGACGTTGAGAACAAACTTCTTACTGAATGGGAGAACTTTACATCCACTAAAGGTGAACAGATTGAATCTTACTACACAAGGTTTTGCACTTTGATGAATGAGTTAATCAGAAACAAGTTGACACCTCGAACAATTGCAACAAACATCAAATTCATCAATAACCTTCCAGAAGAATGGGGTCGTTATGTTACAATTGTCAATCAAACAAAGGATTTACATAAGGTGAACTATGATTAACTCTATGACTTTTTGAAGCAAAACCAAGCTGAGGCTAATGAAGTAAGGAAAGAAAGATTGGCAAAGAATCATGATCCTCTTGCATTAATTGCTACTACACCAACACCGCTACCAGTGAACACACAACAATCATCATCATCTTCCACTCACAACTACATGCAACCATCATACATTCAACAACCAACACCGGTCTACCAACAACAGTTCTACCCACAGCAACAACAACACGTTGTTCCACAACAACAATACCAACAATTCCCAGAACCAGAATTCACTGAAAATGATGAAGCTACTGCTGCATTAACCCAAGCGTTTGCTTTTCTGACAAAGGCATTCCAAGGACGCTATTCTACACCAACTAACAACAACCAAAGGATTTCATCGAACACTCGAAACAAGCAGATTGCTCAACCAAGTTTCAATATGGGCAACGGAGGCCAAATGGTTGGAGTTTATGGGAATCAGCAAGGATATGCTACTGGAATTAACATGGGGAATCAGAATGCAGGAAATCAGTATGGTCAGTATGCAGGGAATCAGTTGGGTCAGTTTGTTGGAAATCAGAGGGGTCAGAATGTTGGTAATCAGGCAATGGGTAATCAGAATAGAAATGTTGCAGCTCCAGTAGTTGGGAATTTGGGAAATGTGAATCAAGGTAATCCGGTAAAGTGTTTCAATTGTCAGGGTGTAGGTCATATGGCAAGGAACTGTCCTACTAAGCCGAACAAGAAAGATCTAGCGTACTTGCAGAAAGCAGTGATGTTGGCACAAAAGGCAGAGGCAGGATTTCAGTTGAACGCAGAGGAGAATGATTTTATGGCTCTTATGGATGACATGGAAGATAGAGAGGATATCGATGCAAACTGCATATTCATGGCGAATCTTCAGGAAGCTAAGTATGACACGGATTCTGATACACTTCCTGTTTATGACACCAATGCACCATCTGAGGTATCCAACTTCAACATATGTCACAATAATGATATATTTGATATGTCTCCTCATGAGGAACAACATTCTGAGAAGCTAGCACCCACTTATGATACATACCTGGACACGCCAAGTAGTAGCAATACTCCTTCAGCAACTCCAGATGTGAATCATAATGGAGGCTTCGTTTCACAGCATGCTGAGAATGATGAGGAAACACGTGCTTTGTTTGAATCATTATTGAATAATTGTCGTATTGAAATTGAGAATGTGAAAAAGGTCAATCGCGATGTTAAGGCCGCGCATGTTAAATTGACCGCTGAGCTTGAGAGTTACAAAGAAAACGTTAAAGCTTTTGAATTTCATAACAAAAGATTGTCTGAATTAGAAACTGGTTATCAAAATTCCGTTTCAAGGGAAAAACAATTGCAACTCAAGTTTGATACACTTGATGTTAATTCTTTCAAACAGATAAAATCTTTAAACGCGGAAATTTCTGATTTACAAAACCAACTTTCTAAACAAAAAACAGCTTATACCAATCTTGAAAAAGAAAAGGATGAGTTGAAAAAGGACTTTGCAAAGAAAGAAGACAAACTTTTGGCCGAAATCGTAGAGTCAGAACACATGATTGCTCATTTAGAAGAATTAGTGGTTAAATCGGGTCAGTCAAGTCAAACAATGAAAATGATTTCAAATCAAACTAATCCGGTTTACCATACGAAACATAAAGTGGCTCTTGGTAACAACACCCCCAGTAATCTCAAGAAAGCTCAGCAAGAACAAAATGTTTTGTATAATGGTAATATGATTTACACCAAACATGATCCTCCCGTCGTTCGGGATTCTGTGCAAACGATAGAACATGTCGAAGAGAGTATTACTAAAATGAAACAAAAGGATTTGAAACCCATTGATTACAACAAATTGAACAAACTTTCGGGAATTACTTTTGTTCCATAAAAAGAACCATCTGTGTTTTCCATAAAACGACCATTCTCAAAAATGTTTTCTAAGAAAGTAATTGTTTCCAAATCTCTTTCAAAAATGGAACAAATTTCTTCTAACAACACCTTTAATACAAGTGAGGCTAGAGAAATTTTGGATGACGTTAAAAAGAGAATTCAAGAACTTCAAAATATTGTTGCTTCTAAAACTACAATCAATATTAACAACTGGCATTCTAGTTTTCATATTGAGCAGAACAAAGTTTTTGAAAACGAAATTACTATCCCACTGAATAACATCAGTGCGAGGGTAATCCATTTTGAACAAGCTTTCTTAAAAGAAACGGCCGACTTTGTCAAGGACCACAAATCCCTGGTAAACGAAGCTAATGATACTCGTGAAAACATGAATGTTTTGGAAAACCTAAATGATTCTCTCTTCGAAGCTGTTATGACCACTGACATTATGTCCATCATTTTACAAACATATTCTGTTCAAGACGATGAAAGACTGAGAGCTGAGACCTCCGAAATTGTTTCAAAATATGAAAATGCTCTTATAAAGCTTGAAAAAGAAAATGTGTCATATTTTAAACAACTTGATCGAAAAAAGGAAGAATGCAAGTATGACAAATTGTCGTATGAGCGTGCCTTAAAGAACATAAAAGAGCAAAATGATCTTTTGAGGGCTCAGCTTGAAAGTTAAAAAGGAAAGGGTGAGGAAACTAAGTTTGCAAAACCGTCGACTTCGGAGAAACCAAATGTTTCAAACACGGTTCAAAAACCAAAGATGTCAATTTCAAGGTTTGCTCCAAAAGTCGATGAGAATAAGAATTTGACAAAACCAGTCACTCCAACACCCTTGCCCAAGAAAAGTGAAAATGATAAGATTGTTGATAAAGGAAAAGCGGTTGTCGAAACACCAAAAGTGATAGCACCTGGCCTTTTTAGGATTAGTCTCACTAATGCGTCTGCCTCCACATCTAAGACAAATGCGTGCAAGAAGGATAATTCTAAAGAGTCTAGTCATGCTAAAAAAGACAACAATATAATTCCTAATGTGTGTGCCTTACCTTCTACAGGATTAGAAAGCACCTCTAGGAGCAGCAGACTAAAGCCTAGGAGCAATACAAGGAACAATAGAGTCTCGCCTGTTTCTACGAGTAGTAGCAAGAATAAAGTTGAAGAAGTAGAAGAACACCCTAGGAATTTATCGCTTTGTAATAAGAAACATGATTCATCTGAATGTAATGTCGAAAGTACTGGTTCTAATGCATGTAATGACTCTGTTTGTTTAATATGCAAGAAATGTTTAATTAATGATGTTCATGATGAATGTGTTTCTAAGAATGTGTATGTTACGCCTGAACAGAAGAATGTTCCAAAAACACCTAGTGCTAGATCTAGATCCATAGAAAGATTCGTTGCACGCTTTAGGTTTACCACTAGTAGTCGAATGCCTAGGAACTACCTTAAGTTTTGTATGTGGATACCAACGGGTAGAGAGTTCACTCTTCAGAACGGAAAATTAGAAATAACTCAAGCTAAACAAGTAGCAAATGTCTATGCGTGTGATTCTGCTTTTACTCCTAACCCCACGGAACCAAATTCAAAACGGTTTCCAAATCCAAACTCTTCTGTTCTTGGCAGGTTATCGAAATATGTCTTTGGATCGTCGACTCGGGTTGCTCCAAGCACATGACCGGGAATTTAAAGCTGCTGATCAATTTCATCTGGAAATTCATGGGAACTGTACGCTTTGGAAATGATCATGTAGCAGCTATTCAGGGTTATGGAGATCTTCGGTTTGAGAATTTTTTAATCACTCGAGTTTACTACGTCGAAGGGTTGGGACACAACTTGTTTTCAGTCGGGCAGTTTTGTGATGCAGATTTAGAAGTTGCATTCAGGAGAAACACGGTTTTTATAAGAAATTTGGTTGGTGATGATCTCTTAACTGGTAATCGTGGTACAAACTTGTATGCTATCGACATCAACCAAATGGCTTCTACATCACCAATTTGTCTTATGACAAGGGCAACCGAAACTAAGTCCTGGCTGTGGCATAGAAGATTATCCCATCTCAATTTCGACACGATCAACAAGTTAGCCAAAGACAACATCGTCACCGGACTTCCTAAGTTCAAATACACCAAGGAACACCTATGTCCATCATGCGAACAAGGAAAAAGTAAAAGAGCATCATATAAACCCAAAACCGTACCTAGTTCGGAAGCAAGGTTACATATGTTGCACATGGACTTATGTAGCCCAATGAGAGTTGAAAGCATTAATGGGAAGAAGTATATTCTTGTTATTGTTGATGATTATTCCAGATATACTTGGGTAAAGTTTTTGAGATCAAAAGACGAAGCACCTGGCATCATCATCACCTTTCTGAAGCGTATTCAAGTTCTACTTCAAGCTCCAGTAAGGATTATAAGAACAGACAACGGCACAGAATTTACAAACCAGGAGTTAAGAACTTACCTTGAAGATGTTGGAATCACACACCAAACATCAATTGTTAGAACTCCACAGCATAATGGAGTAGTTGAAAGAAGAAACCGAACTCTTGTGGAAGCTGCTCGCACAATGCTGATTTTTTCTAGTGCACCACTATTCTTATGGGCTGATGCTGTAGCCACTGCTTGCTTTACTCAAAACCGATCCCTAGTCCATCCGAGATTCAATAAAACCCCATATGAGCTAGTGAACAACCGTAAACCTGACATCTCTTACCTTCACGTGTTTGGCGCTTTGTGCTATCCGACGAATGACAGAGAAGATCTAGGGAAGTTAAAAGCTAAGGGTGATATTGGAATCTTCATTGGATATTCAGAAAACTCGAGGGCATTCAGGGTGTATAATAGAAGAACGAAAAAGATAATGGAGACGAGGAATGTGAAGTTTGACGAGATTTCACAAATGGCTTCTGAGAGATACGCTCTAGAACCCGCGCTTAATCCAATGGCTTCTAATCAAAACGGATTAGGACCCGCACCAAACCAGAAGACTTCTGGACACATCAGTTCAGGACTCGTACCTCAAGGAGCTCAGTCAACAAATACGGATAAACCTTCAGAACAAGAACTGGAAAATTTCTTCGAGTTAATGTTTGATGAATACTATGGTGGAACTTCGACAAATGCATCTCCACAACATTCCGCTGCACCCGCTCAAAACCATCAACCACCACCACCATCACAAGATGCATCTACCACAATCGAAGCTGAAGCACCAACCACATCAACATCATCTACATCTACTCAAGCAACTCCAGTACTTGAAACTGATCTACCAAGAGTTGATGAGCAAAACCAAAACATAAATTTTCAAGAAGAACCAACAAATAATTCAAACGATGTTACGTTAGAAGAAGAAGAAGAAGTATTTGAAAACCCGTTTGCAACAGACTCTGCTGAATCTTCTTCAAGGTTTCAAGAACCATCTAACACACATTCGTTCAACCAAAGGTACCCTTCTACGTTTCAATGGACAAAAGACCATCCGTTAGTACATGTTATTGGTGATCCTTCAATGCCAGATCAGACGAGGAGACAACTTGCCACCGATCTCGAATTGTGCATTTACATTTGCTCAATAAGCACCAAAGTACCTAAGAACATTCGGGAAGCAATGGCAGAAAACCCATGGATTGAAGCGATGCAGGAGGAATTTCTTCAATACCTGTTACATGATAGTTGGGAACTTGTTGAACGACCACTTGATAAACGTGTTCTTGATCTCAAGTGGTTGTGGAAGAACAAACTGGATGAGGAAATGACTGTAATTCGCAACAAAGCTCGTCTCGTGGCTAAAGGTTATCCACAAGAAGAAGGGATAAATTTCGAAGAATCATTCGCGCCTGTAGCTAGACTTGAAGCAGTCCGGATTTTCTTAGCCTATGCAGCTCACAAAAACATCACAGTCTATCAGATGGATATTAAGACTGCTTTCTTGAATGGAACTCTGAAAGAAGAAGTGTATGTGAGTCAGCCAGAGGGATTCATCGACAAAGATCATCCAGACTACGTCTACAAGCTTAAGAAAGCAATTTATGGTTTAAAACAAGCTCCAAGAGCGTGGTATGACGAACTATCATCTTTCTTGCTCAAAAACAATTTCACAAAAGGAACGGTTGATGACACCTTGTTTATCAAAAAGTTCAAAGATGACATTTTGATCGTTCAAATTTACGTGGACGACATTATTTTTGGATTAACCAATCCTAACCATTCAAAACATTTTGAAAATCTCATGAAAAGCAAATTTGAAATGTCCATGATGGGGGAACTAAAATTCTTTCTTGGTTTACAAATACATCAATCCCCTCGTGGTATTTTTATTAATCAAGCTAAATATACGATAGAGATTTTGAAAAAACATGGAATGGAAAATTGTGATTCTGTTGGTACACCAATGGTCACTTCACCAAAAATAGGTGCTGATTTGTTTGGAAAACCCATCGATCCGAAAAAATATCGGAGCATGATCGGTTCTCTCATGTACCTAACTGCTAGCCGACCCGATATTCAATTTGCTGTTTGTTTGTTAGCACGGTTTCAGCAAAGCCTACCGAACTTCACCTCAAAGAGGTTAAACGGATCTTTCGGTACCTACGAAGCACCATTAACATGGGACTTTGGTATCCGAAGGATTCGGGGTTTAATCTAACAGCATTTTCAGATGCAGACCATGCTGGTGATCAAGTTACAGCAAAGAGTACATCAGGTGGAGCACAATTTCTGGGTGAAAAGCTAGTAAGCTGGTCGTCAAAGAAACGGGATTGTACTGCACTATCAACCGCCGAAGCCGAGTATGTGTCTCTATCTGCGTGTTGTGCCCAAGTTCTTTGGATGCGGACACAGCTCACAGATTATGGCTTTATTTTTGACAGAATACCTATGTATTGTGACTCAAAAAGTGCCATAGCCATCTCGTGCAATCCCGTACATCACTCTAAGACGAAGTGTCACACCCTCGCCGAAGGCGGAAACACGAGGTGTAACGAAATCGATAAACATCACCAAAGAGAAATAAGACAATACCATAATTTACATTAAGGAAAAGTATAACATTACAACGTTGTTATTGCCGACTTTGGCAAATATAAGACATAAGTTTGATTCCCAAAAGATGGTATTTTAGTACATAATGAAAAGAAGTGACATGTGAAAACTTCATTATGCAAGACCTTGATGACAAGCTTACTGACGATCACCTGAAATGCATGAGAGAAAACGGTCAACTATAAAAATAGTTGGTGAGTATAAACGTTTTAAATAATAAGAAAACCATTTGAGAAAGTTCGCCAGGCAAAGGCATTGTAAATCCACTCAGTTCCAAGTCCCGCCATAAGAGACTTGTAACCTGTGTGTTTACAACCCATTGCACATAAAGTAGTACGTTTGGTAGTCAAGTACATATGGTCAATATAGTTCACAATAAGGGCACATAGTACAACATAAGTCAAGGCCGCTCCGAACAAGGGAGACTTGAAGTCACTCCACCACCTAGGCAAAGAATTATTAGTCACTCCGCCGACTTGGCGAAGAATTATTAGTCACTCCACCATGGCGAGAATTATTAAGGATGCTCTGAACAGGAGAGACTTTATAGTGTTGCTCCGAACAAAGGAGACTTTAAGTCTTAGATCATACAGTACACTAAGTCCAAAAGTTCAAGTCAAAAGGTTCAAGATAAGTCAAGGGTTCAAATAATAGTGTTCGTAAAATAGCAAACAAGTTTGTTTGAGTACGATTTACTTACGAGCATAAATAGTGAAGCAATAGTCATTTAAGTTTGTTTAAGAGTAAACAATATAGTTCATGCATCCACCCCAAAACGATTAAAATAGTTAGAAAAAGGGGTTCGTGAATACTCACTTGAAAGGATGACAACGATGACGATAGCGGTTATGATGGAAATGAGGCTCGGTCTCTAACCGCGACCTAGAACGAATGAACAATATGATCTACTTAGATTATGAGGTGATGTAGTGAATGTACATGCACATGATACCAATACCACTCGTGACTTGGAAATACTAGTTATAGTCAAATAAAATACTTTCCATACTTAGGAAAAATAAGTCCAAATAGAGTTATAAAAACTTGTCGTAATATATCGTATATAAAATGTTAGCGTTATATTCTTCGTCTTTGAAAACCTTAAAATAATATCTAGTAGTCGCGTAATAAACCTTGAGTCGTACGTACTTCGTTAGTTAAAAATAAACCCCTTGAATAAGAAATTTAGAAAATATATTATTTTCTAGTGGTGACTATATATATATATATATATATATATATATATATATAGTTTTGACGATTTTAAAACGTATATAACTTGGTCGTTTTAAGCTCATTTTACTCGTTCTTTATATCCACGGATTCGTTTTAGTATATACTAATATATTTTCAATAGCTTGGCTCCACTAGGTTACGTCTAACATCTCTATTTGTCCGTCGAAAACTGCCAAACAGCATGCAGTTTTCAGAAAAAAATAGTCTTCGTCGTTAAATTTACAAAAATCATATCTCCTTCGTTATAAGCTCGTTTTAATCCGTTCTTTCGCCAAAAGCTTCATTTTCGAAAGTATTTTCTAAAAATATTGTCAAAGTGGACTGAGTAAATACGGATTTTTCTGGGTTTACCAAAATGGGACAGAATGTATTTCTACTTGTTCAAAAACCATTTTCAAGACGCTAAACTAGTTTCTAACATCACCAAACCACTTTCAATCACCACAAAACTAGTCTAATCCTACCATACACCTTCTTAGGGTGTCATGGGTTCCTAAACATCATAACCAAGTAGATCTAACAATGATCTAACCATAAACACTTTCTAAGGTTCAAAAGTTAAAAGTTTGTAAAATAAAGTGGTATAAATAGCATATGCATGTAGATCTAATATATATATCATATGGATCTTGTATAAAATTGATAAAATTATAAAAATGAGTTTTGTTTACTTACTTGAAAAATAGATGGGTTTATGTGTAACACCCCCAATTCATGGTTGCAACGGAATTCGAACTGGGTGTTACTTGACGGCACAATAGTCACAATAATAGAAAACGAACTCCAATTGAGTCGTTTTAAAAGATTTATCATTCAAATTGTATAAATATCAGAGATTTCAAAATGAGGTCCCAGATGGTTCCATGTTTACAAATTACATTAATTGAGTTTTGAATGATAATAAAATTTATAGCCCTCTTGAGAATCCGTGCACTTCCGTGCCATCCTTGATCGTCATGAACCTGAAATACATGCTTGAGAGGTCAACACAAAGGTTGAGTGGAATTCGTAGAGTTTAGTTAAATCGTTTGAACACAATAATCGTAATGAAAGGTAATTAATCACACATTCATAGTTAGAAAACAAAAGTCGTTATTTATTGCACTAAGCTCATACAACCAAAGCATTAACATCGAACCACAAATTGACATTATAGAAGCCCTATCCAGGTACTTTTGCCATTATACCTCTAAATCTCAAATATAGTGCATTTGTGTGAACTCGTAGATGTTCAACACAAATGGGATCCGTCAATCCCAATAGATCTATTCACAATATTCGCGCTCACTATAGGTAGTGACTAATGGTTTATGATATAGGGACTTCGAACATGGCAATCGTTACTTAGTGACAATAAAACATCGTCGGGTAGCATACATTAGAAAGCATCGTGTTCGAGTAGAAAAATAATAGCATGTATTCCCCCCATGGGTTTGTAAAATAGTTAAACAATAGAAAGTGGGGCTACGAACTCACCTTAAGTTATGCAGTGAGTAATGAATGTGATGGTCGAATCGTGAAGGTTTCTACAAGCAACCTATAATAGAATGTCGCGACTTAGGATCGGAGTGAAGAATATGAAGGAGTGCCTATATATATATATATATATATATATATATATATATATATATATATATATATATATATATATATATATATATATATATATATCTTGCATTTAGTCCATGATGTGGTATGATGTATATTGTAAGTCTTAGAAAGAAAAGATTCATGAACATGTATGTTTTGTATATCGTTTACTACCGTTCGGGCCGACATAATTCAGAAGTCATGTTAGTAAGCATTCGAGGAGCCAGGACACTTTAACTCGTAAATCCACAACTCAACTCGACGGCTTACATAATGAACTCCTCACATGAGGCTCCCTACTATTGTAGTAGTTGATGAAATATATAGATATAAGTTTTGATCCGAAAGTTACATGTCCGATATTTGAATAAACTTAGGAAAGTTTATTTGTTCATGATGATTGTTATTAGGGGTAGTTTCATAAGTCTTGAATGACCATTTTCTCTTTGTAATATCTCATGGTTCCTTTAGATGAAGTAGATCCAAATTGTATGTTCAAGTTATCGCCAACTTCTCTAGTTCATGTATTTGCCTTGGTAAGCTTGTATGGTCATTTCGTCATGGCCTAGCCATGACCTTTGGTCATTGTTTCATGGTCTTGAGACTCAACCTTGGCTCTAGCCATGGTTGTGTCTTGATTCTAGGTCATAAGACCCCTTTGGTCTTCATAAACCATAACTTATATGTAATGATTTGGTGTAAAAATGGACTGTTAAGATTTTGAAGAATTTATCACTCAAAAAGCGTTTTCAGGGCTCGAGCTTCTATATGCCTGAACGAAAACGTCGTTCCGGACAACTTTTGTGTTTTAACTTTTTGATGAATCGGACCAGAAGTATGACTTTCAAAACCCAAATTTGATCAGAATGGTATTTGGCAGTTTGCCGCAAAGTTTTGGTAACTTCAAATGGGCGTAACTTTTGACTCGTATACTCGTTTTAGGTGGTTCAAATTGCTATGGTTTCCTTGTTAAGTCCTCTACTGTAATATGTAATGATCCAATATCATAATTTTACCATTTTGGTCGTGGTTTTCCAAGAAAGTCACTAGTTTACTTGTTTTATGAACTTGTCTTATCAATCATGTACAATAACTTGTTTTACTCACTTTTATACATCATGGACATTAATACAAGACATAATATAGCACAAATAATATGTAAATAACATGAATATGATTATTTAACAAGAATCATGTTAGGGTTTGGCTCACAACTTTTGGCTTTCAAAGATGAAAGGAAGTTAACATGTAAGGATAGGACATTGATAGACTTGCTTCAACCCACTTCTCTTCATGCAATCTTTCTACTCTTGTAATCTTGAAAGATGGATGATGAAGGTTGAGGTGACTTGAGTGGATTCAAACTCAAGAGAAATCACCAAGTATATGAAGTTATGGAAGTGTTTGATGAATGATAACCTAACTAGCGTTTCAACCTTGAACTTGCACTTGAATCATGCATGAAACTAGAAGGAAATGAGCAAAGGATGGTGTGGTTTTGGTGTTGGATATCCACGGCAACAACACAAGGGGGAGAGGGAGTATTTATAGTCCAAATGAGGAGGTTAGGAAACAACTAGGAAATTACCAAAACTTGGTGACCAAGTTGTAATTTAGTGAGGATCTAGGGGTAAATTCATGAGATGAAGCCACATGGGTGTGACTCCCCCCTCCTAGGGCGGTTTGCCAACCTTGGGGAGCAAGGGTGGACTTTTGGTGATCTTATCCAAGATTATGGAGCTAGTTCCGACTCCGTAAATTGCTAACCGTAAGTTGTTACGTCACAAAACGTAAAACCGGGTATCGTAAAAATACGAAACTTGGAAGAATGGTTAAACATGTCATTATACTCCATAATAAAATATAAAATGAGTGGTAGGTTCTATCGGGTGCTAAAACCCTGCTAAAAACTGGAAACACGGGTCTAAAACGCGTAATACGTAAAATGTACGAATATTGCGTAAAATTGAGAAAAGTAAAATGTTACTTTTCTGATAGGATATAAATGATTTAAAAATGACTTATAATGTCTAGACTGAGCTCAGTCTAGTGTCGGTTGGTATTAAATGTCTTTTAGACATCAAACCGTAAGCCTAAAAATCACGAAATGACTTATAACATCAAGGGATGATTTTTGGTCAATGGAGGAGGGAAAAATATGTTGACTTTTTCTAATAAGTTGAAAACTCAAATCTTCTTAGAAACGCGTTTTGTGGTCTAACGGTTAATCGCCCATACGATTAAGCGTGCTCATGCGAGAGTAGTACTGGCTTGGGTGACCTGCCGGGAAGTCTTTGGTCATGTTTTTCTCAGTCACGATTAATTCTCAAATAAATCATGAGTGTGTCAAACATTTTTCTGATGCGGGGTCACTTAACGCGGTCGAGTTTCGTTGTACGTAGAATTTCTGAATGACGTTTTACCCTAAAACGTGTAATTCCGTGTAATTCCTTAATAACTTTCACGAAAATGATCTGACGAATGTCAAACATTTAATTTGCCATGGAAATGATTTATCACTCGAGAATATCAAATAAAAATCAACTTTCGGGAAAGTTTCGGGAAAAATGAATAGTAAAAGTGAATAGTGAATTTTTCGGGAATAGTAATTAACCTGAAATTGCGAATTGTTACATTATGATTGTGAAAAGTTAGGAAATCCTTGAGTTTGTATTGCAAAACCCCTAAAGGAACCTTAGATGATCTTGTTTCTATATTTTTCTTGAAAAATTGATGATGATGGCTTCTTGGTTGGTTCTTGGCTGAGCACACAAGAGGAGAGAAAGAAGAAATGTTTGCTTGACTAGATCTTGAAAAATGAGGTGAAATGTATAGTTTTTGTTATATATATTATATGTTAGACAATTTTATGACAACATTAATGAGATTTGTGATATTTTCAAAGTTGTAAGAAATGGGAATGGAGGGGGGGCTGCATATGATGAAAAAAAAGAAGAAAATATGGAGTTTGTGTAAGATAGTTGGCAATTTTAAGTATTATTGTGTATATATTAATAGTTTTAGGGAATACCGGGTACCGAGTTAACTAAAAATAAATTTTAACGGAGTTAACCGGGACATAATAAAGTCGTAAAAATTGTAGAAATATGTTGGGTATAAATATTTAGTGTTTGGATAATTATTGTTTAACTTCTACGAAAACCGTCGTAATTATTGTAAACTTACGTTAATAATTAAAATAAATCTCCAAAATACCGGGTAAATTAATATTATAATTTTTATATCATAAAAATGAATATAAAAATATATTGGAATCATAGTCGGGAGTGTCGGACGTGTTAGTCACATTATTGATCGTTTGTTAACGTTTATATAGAAATAACCATACGTAAAAAGTCAAATATATCAAAAGTATTAATTTGAATATCCTACGAGTGGAATAGTATGCAAGTGCCATAATAATAATATGCGGACTATTTCTAGTCCGTACGGGATGTCCCTGATAATAATGCATGAATTCGCTCCTGAACCAATACGGTTACGCGAATTTGAATACTCGTAAACTAAATTTACGATGAAATGAGTAATGCACGTGAATAGTGGTTTTCTTCCGGAAATGAATAGTGTCAAGTGAATAGTAAAATTTCTGAACGCTTCTTAGAATATCAAATGGACCTCAAAAACGATGAATAGTGATCGATGAATAGTAAATGATGAATAGTAACCTATGAATAGTAAATTGCCGAAGTTTGGAAAACAACCAGAAATTACGAGTTGTGACAGTCTACCACCCTAAAGGGAACTTCGTCCCGAAGTTCAGCTCATTCGTCTACGTACGTACATTCCCGTGGTCAGATTTAATGAGGCAAACGTTCCCATCATCGAGCATAGCCCCCAAAAGACCTCAAGGTAACCGATTTTTACTTGATCCCACAACTCATCAGACAAGAACTGTCATGGAATCAGGCTAGGAATCAATCCATCTGAAAAATAGGATTCCAAATTCTTGGAAAGGTCTTTTGAAAGTTTGGCTCGATTTTGGAATTGTTCACACCAATCAAATCAACCCACAAAAATATAACCAAGGTCGATAACATTAGGTCTCAGATTAATCGATGGAGCAAACTAGGTAATAGTTAGACGTAAATTATGCACTCAAGATCAAGTGGTACGGAAATATGATAGTTGTTCAAGAGGATGTACCCGTTATGCTATCGTGGACATGTTGGGTGATAGGATTTCCTAGGAAGTAAGCTCTGCCATGTGCGGGTGGAATCTCAATGTTCTGATCTTGAGGGGCTTCAACTGCCAACGCCAGATTTGGACGATTTCCTCCTTGGTTAGTAGTTCCTTTCAACTTTGGACAGGTGTTTCGGAGGTGATCCAAGCTTCCACACTCGTAGCATGCTGACCTTCGTACTTGATTTCCTTTGCAATGTTTACTAAAATGACCTGTCTTTCCGCAGCTATTGCACTTTGGGCAATCTCCTGTGTGGTGTAGGTTACATCGGGTACATTTAGGTTGTGTGCCTACATATCCTCCGGGTCCTTGAGTTATTGCTCCATAGTTTCCAGCTACTCGCTGTTTCTTGTCCTATTGATTTTGATAACGGCTTCCTTGCTGATCTCCTTGTCTCTTTCGTCCTTCATTATTTCCCTTTGTTAGTTCACCAGACCTGATCACATCATTTGTCAAGCGGTATGCCATGCCCACAGCGGCTTGTAGAGTGGTTGGGTTCGATGAAGTGACATCCCTCCTGATTTCAGGAATCAATCCCCAAATATATCGATCGATCAGCTTTTCCTTAGTGGAGACCATATGAGGAACCATCTTAGTTAGCTCATGGAAACGGGCCGTGTACTTGTCAACTTCTACTCCTACCATCAAGTGGTTCCAAAATTCCACTTCCAGCTTCTCCACTTCATCTTTTCTGCAGTACTCGTCAATTAGTAGTTTCTTAAATGCTTCCCAAGATAATCCATTTGCAGCCTCTCTTCCTCGAGTCTGTAGCTGGTTGTTCCACCAAGTCAATGCTCGACCTTGAAGCAGACCCGCTGAGAACTCAACCTTATCTCCTTCAGCACATTTAGTGATGCTGAGTTTCGACTCAACATTCTCAAACCATGATAGCAGTCCAATGGCACCCTCGGTGCCATAAAATTCCATTGGCTTGCATGTCATGAAAGTCTTATAGTTGCATCCCTGACCGTTGTTCGAAGGACCCGCACCATTATTGGTTTGTCTGGCATCAATGTGCGCAACAATCTGAGTGAGGAGGTCAGCTAATCCAGCAGCACTGTCATTCGGGTTTTCATTGTTGTTATGTCCAGCAGCACCGTCATTCGGGTTTTCATTGTTGTTACGTCCTGAGCGAGTGTTCATAGCGGTAATGGCTCTGCGATAGACTAGAAATAATGGGTTGAGTGAACGATACAAGAACGATGACGGATGATGTACGGTACAATGACAGTCGTGACATAGAGATCGCAGAATGATGGGAACAAAGCCATGCTTAATCTAACGGGGCATAAGGTAGCAAAGAGGAAGAATCTACATGAATGCACATGTAAGGTACGGTAACACAAGCTGAAACATATAAACAAGTTATGCATACCCACCCGACCAATGCAACTTCAGGTGATCAGACTCTCTAGACTCGACCAAACATGATCTTTGACCACTACTCCCTTCATCGCATGATTCTTCCTGAATTATACATAGGTGATCAGGCTATGTATACTTGAGGATTAATGATGGAATGCTAGGACTAGTCGACTCGTATGATGTTCAGTGTTTAAGAAAAACATTATTTTGGTTATAGTTGCGATTTTTATTTTAGAAAAATCGGCATTCTCTATAACCTCTGGCTCTGGTACCAATCTGTCACACCCTCGCCGAAGGCGGAAACACGAGGTGTAACGAAATCGATAAACATCACCAAAGAGAAATAAGACAATACCATAATTTACATTAAGGAAAAGTATAACATTACAACGTTGTTATTGCCGACTTTGGCAAATATAAGACATAAGTTTGATTCCCAAAAGATGGTATTTTAGTACATAATGAAAAGAAGTGACATGTGAAAACTTCATTATGCAAGACCTTGATGACAAGCTTACTGACGATCACCTGAAATGCATGAGAGAAAACGGTCAACTATAAAAATAGTTGGTGAGTATAAACGTTTTAAATAATAAGAAAACCATTTGAGAAAGTTCGCCAGGCAAAGGCATTGTAAATCCACTCAGTTCCAAGTCCCGCCATAAGAGACTTGTAACCTGTGTGTTTACAACCCATTGCACATAAAGTAGTACGTTTGGTAGTCAAGTACATATGGTCAATATAGTTCACAATAAGGGCACATAGTACAACATAAGTCAAGGCCGCTCCGAACAAGGGAGACTTGAAGTCACTCCACCACCTAGGCAAAGAATTATTAGTCACTCCGCCAACTTGGCGAAGAATTATTAGTCACTCCACCATGGCGAGAATTATTAAGGATGCTCTGAACAGGAGAGACTTTATAGTGTTGCTCCGAACAAAGGAGACTTTAAGTCTTAGATCATACAGTACACTAAGTCCAAAAGTTCAAGTCAAAAGGTTCAAGATAAGTCAAGGGTTCAAATAATAGTGTTCGTAAAATAGCAAACAAGTTTGTTTGAGTACGATTTACTTACGAGCATTAATAGTGAAGCAATAGTCATTTAAGTTCGTTTAAGAGTAAACAATATAGTTCATGCATCCACCCCAAAACGATTAAAATAGTTAGAAAAAGCGGTTCGTGAATACTCACTTGAATGGATGACAACGATGACGATAGCGGTTATGATGGAAATGAGGCTCGGTCTCTAACCGCGACCTAGAACGAATGAACAATATGATCTACTTAGATTATGAGGTGATGTAGTGAATGTACATGCACATGATACCAATACCACTCGTGACTTGGAAATACTAGTTATAGTCAAATAAAATACTTTCCATACTTAGGAAAAATAAGTCCAAATAGAGTTATAAAAACTTGTCGTAATATATCGTATATAAAATGTTAGCGTTATATTCTTCGTCTTTGAAAACCTTAAAATAATGGTTAGTTAAAAATAAACCCCTTGAATAAGAAATCTAGAAAATATATTATTTTCTAGTGGTGACTATATATATATATATATATATATATATATATATATATATATATATATATATATATATATATATATATATATATATATAGTTTTGACGATTTTAAAACGTATATAACTTGGTCGTTTTAAGCTCATTTTACTCGTTCTTTATATCCACGGATTCGTTAGTATATACTAATATATTTTCAATAGCTTGGCTCCACTAGGTTACGTCTAACATCTCTATTTGCCCGTCGAAAACTGCCAAACAGCATGCAGTTTTCAGAAAAAAATAGTCTTCGTCGTTAAATTTACAAAAATCATATCTCCTTCGTTATAAGCTCGTTTTAATCCGTTCTTTCGCCAAAAGCTTCATTTTCGAAAGTATTTTCTAAAAATATTGTCAAAGTGGACTGAGTAAATACGGATTTTTCTGGGTTTACCAAAATGGGACAGAATGTATTTCTACTTGTTCAAAAACCATTTTCAAGACGCTAAACTAGTTTCTAACATCACCAAACCACTTTCAATCACCACAAAACTAGTCTAATCCTACCATACACCTTCTTAGGGTGTCATGGGTTCCTAAACATCATAACCAAGTAGATCTAACAATGATCTAACCATAAACACTTTCTAAGGTTCAAAAGTTAAAAGTTTGTAAAATAAAGTGGTATAAATAGCATATGCATGTAGATCTAATATATATATCATATGGATCTTGTATAAACTTGATAAAATTATAAAAATGAGTTTTGTTTACTTACTTGAAAAATAGATGGGTTTATGATTGTGAAAAGTTAGGAAATCCTTGAGTTTGTATTGCAAAACCCCTAAAGGAACCTTAGATGATCTTGTTTCTATATTTTTCTTGAAAAATTGATGATGATGGCTTCTTGGTTGGTTCTTGGCTGAGCACACAAGAGGAGAGAAAGAAGAAATGTTTGCTTGACTAGATCTTGAAAAATGAGGTGAAATGTATAGTTTTTGTTATATATATTATATGTTAGACAATTTTATGACAACATTAATGAGATTTGTGATATTTTCAAAGTTGTAAGAAATGGGAATGGAGGGGGGCTGCATATGATGAAAAAAAAGAAGAAAATATGGAGTTTGTGTAAGATAGTTGGCAATTTTAAGTATTATTGTGTATATATTAATAGTTTTAGGGAATACCGGGTACCGAGTTAACTAAAAATAAATTTTAACGGAGTTAACCGGGACATAATAAAGTCGTAAAAATTGTAGAAATATGTTGGGTATAAATATTTAGTGTTTGGATAATTATTGTTTAACTTCTACGAAAACCGTCGTAATTATTGTAAACTTACGTTAATAATTAAAATAAATCTCCAAAATACCGGGTAAATTAATATTATAATTTTTATATTATAAAAATGAATATAAAAATATATTGGAATCATAGTCGGGAGTGTCGGACGTGTTAGTCACATTATTGATCGTTTGTTAACGTTTATATAGAAATAACCATACGTAAAAAGTCAAATATATCAAAAGTATTAATTTGAATATCCTACGAGTGGAATAGTATGCAAGTGCCATAATAATGATATGCGGACTATTTCTAGTCCGTACGGGATGTCCCTGATAATAATGCATGAATTCGCTCCTGAACCAATACGGTTACGCGAATTTGAATACTCGTAAACTAAATTTACGATGAAATGAGTAATGCACGTGAATAGTGGTTTTCTTCCGAAAATGAATAGTGTCAAGTGAATAGTAAAATTTCTGAACGCTTCTTAGAATATCAAATGGACCTCAAAAACGATGAATAGTGATCGATGAATAGTAAATGATGAATAGTAACCTGTGAATAGTAAATTGCCGAAGTTTGGAAAACAACCAGAAATTACAAGTTGTGACACGAAGCATATCAAAGTCCGCTACCATTTCATCAAAGAACACGTGGAAGAGGGTACTGTTGAATTATTTTTCGTTAAGACTGATTATCAACTCGCCGATCTATTTACTAAAGCCCTTCCAAAAGAAAGGTTTGACTATTTAGTTCGACGAATTGGCATGCGAAGCCTAACTCCTGAGGAGCTAGAACGTCTTCTCGAATCTTCTTGAAAAATGTTTTCAAAATCGCTTCGCTGTATATATTTTTTTTGAAAAAAACAAAATACAAAATTTGAAAAACCAACAAAAACAAAATACAAAAATATAAAATTTCAAAAAATACAAAAACAATATAAAATCAAAAAATCCAAAAATATTCTTCTCACGACATGTCTCTCGTATAAATCAATATTCTGTACGTTTCTAGAAATGTCATTCAACAATGATACGGACATGTACAGATGCTTGAGCGGGAGTTCTTTTTAATGTTTTTCTAAAACATGTCGTTTCTCAAAAGTTTCTTCACAATGGCTTTCGTATACTTCAGTACGAAACCCGTACTTAAATGATGACTTCTGATTATTTCAAATCAAGGACTCGTACGTTCAATGACGAACTCTTTTTCAAAAAGTTCGAGTCTAAACAAACGAAAAAGATTTCAAGCATAAACTCGTTTTCAAAACAAAATTCTTGAGCACTTTTTCAAGATTGTTCAAAAGATTTCTCAAAATCTCTCAAAATTAGTGCTCAAGATAACTCCCTCAAAACCCTTAAGTAATTTTAAAATGTGTTATCATTAAGGGGGAGCACAAAAACAAAAATGTTCCAAATTCATGCAAAATCTGTCTTTCTCTCCATAAGCTTTTTCTTAATCTGTTGATATCAAAAAATATCACGATATGCTATTTTTGAGGGGGAGAAGACATGATTAAAATGTGATCAAAGATGTTTAAAGCTTGTGACTGAATCTCAAAAGAGCTAGACTCAGAATGTACCAATGAATTGACGAAGCTTAAAATGTCAGTAATCGAAAAGACTTGTCCTGGACGGGTAATAATTTCAAGCTAGTCTAACTAGTGATGTAAGCGTGTCTCGAATAGGACCTGTCTAAGTAGAGTGTACCGTATCGAGAGACTTTCTTTGGACTTGACCAGGACGGGTAATAACTTCAAGCTAGTCTAACTAGTGATGTAAGCGTGTCTCGAATCGGTCATGTTCACTGAAAGTGGATCAATTCAAAAAGTGCAAACTCCTCACGTATGTGCAAATTTCTTAAATAATTCATGAGCACATGTGAAGGGGGAGTCCTTCAAAAGAAATTCAAAACTCTCGAAGTGTCAACAATGTGTTTTATAATCATAAACACTTTGAGAGATTTTTTCATAAATGGTTTCATGGCAACAATAGGATAGTCATGGTGTTATAAGGTGACTAAGGTTAGGAAAAACCGTCCTATGATCTGCCAGAGCCGGAGGGATGTACCCAAGGACAATTCCAATAGATTAGAATTAGAAGTCCTTAGGTATGATTGAAAAAAGGAGAAAATGAGAAAGGAGAAAGAAGGGGTTGAAGAATTAAAAAGAAAAGTTATGAAAAAGCGTGAAAAGAAATAGCCCTCCATATGTTCAACCTTAGGGCAGACACCGGGTTCAACTCATATGCTACTGGCTGTTACCAAGGTGACACCGGTATTGAAGACAAAGACGTCATGGACCCAGTGACGCACTGCACTAAACCTTCTTAACCACTCAAGTTCTCTTAAAAGAGCTTGTTTCATTCTCACGGGGAACCGGTATATTCTATCTACCTGTCTCTTAGAGATGGTTGATATTGAAGCAGGAGACCTCTCCCTAATCTCCGCATAGGAAACCAAATGTGCACTTATCGAGTCTAGAGCCCCGAGATTCATCAACAGATCTCATAGGAACACATAATATTTCTACACTGGTTGTTCATCATTAAGGACGCCAGATGTAAACTTTAGATTCCTACGCAGATCTTAGCAATCTGCCAGAACATTTATGAGAGGACTCACACTTGTGTTTCTCAATGATTGAATGGAAATTCCTGCCAGGGTCAACATCAAGCAGCCCTGACAGTAGGTCACTTCGGTAATTCTTTATGGGTTACGCTTAGTGTTCGCGGTGGTTTCATACGGTCTACAGTCGTGGAGTGATCCCCAGCGACTCACCCAGTCATTGAGCTACTAAGTAGGTCTTGTAAGCTCTCTCGAGAGTATCTGACATGGGAACGGCCTTGGTAAGGGTTAGAAGGAGTCTTCACACTATGCTGTTGACGATCTCTAATTCTTATCTGTAAGTACCGGATGTTTAATTGCTAACTGTTTATATGCAGGAACACTTCATCTCCATGGCGACAAATTCCACATGCTCATACATACATCTGGAAGTTAAAGAAAGCTCCCTCAAAGATCTATACAACACGAAGTTCAAAGAAAGATTCCACGCCAAAAAGAAGAATCTACAAAGTATGAAGACTAAAGATCAAAGTGAAAGAAAGGGAACTACGTGCATATGAATATCAAAGACCAAAGATGTATGAGCATGTTGGAATGGCAAACAACCACCACAGACGCAGAAGTGACGAAAGGCAGATAACTCCACATCACAAAGGAACGAAAAACGATGAAAAATCAGTTTTCAAAGATCACAAAGCATGAAGGAACAAAGACTAAAGACTATTCTACAATGACACACAAAGTTAAAGACAAAGAACACGGAAGACCCACTCACGTGGAGCATCATTCGAATGACCACCCCTTAGGGGGAGATTGTTAGCATTAAAAATATGTATTATGAAGTGATGGTCATTCTCATATTGTAACTTTGTGTCATGTGTTAAGATTAGTAATAGTTTAGTCATTGGGCCTTGGACTTGGCAAGCTAATATGTTATGTGCTATGTTTCATAAGCCTAGTTATCCAACCATGTAACCAAGTCCAAGCCCAAGCCCATTAAAGCCTATGTATGGAACTATAAAAGGCACCTTACCTCTCATTTGTAAGGTGTGATTGTGTGTGTTTTTTAATAAAAGTTCTCTTCATCTTATTACTCTCTTTTATACTTATTAACGCCACACATATCTCATCAAGTCACCATCTTTACTTCATCTAGTTCTCATATTATTGTTAAAGTTGATAGATCTAAGGTCTTACAGATTTTGTCCTTGATGTTTAGTTTTGTTTGGGGTCTTCGGGTCTATTTGTATCCCCTGTTAATTTGCATTTTTTTTTCCTCAGTTAATGATTTTGTCCTTGAAATTGTAGATGAATATATTAGCAGCTACCGATGCAAACGGTATACAATATTACTAAATATGTTGTTTTAATTGTCTTGGTGTCTTAACCTGTTTATTTAGTAGTGTTGTTGTCTTGAATATATAGCAACACAAAGTAGAATATTCTACTTAAAATGAAACAAGTTGTATCCGTAGTGATTTGTTGAGTCCATTATGGCATACTATTTGGCCTTTAGTATTTGAGAACTTTCATTTGAAAGCCGTTATAACTTTAAAGGATTTTGAAGAGGTTAGCCATTTTATGATTCTTTCAAACTTCAAGATCTTTGAATATTTCAGAATTTGTAGACACTTGACAGAAGTTGAATAGAAGAAAGTGAATCTGAATAGGAGACTTCAATTAAGGCTTTTCTGTCTTGGCTTCTCTATGTTGTAGGATAGTGGCTCCAAAGTAGAGAGATGAGATGCAACTAGACTGAAAAGGGTGATGGGTTTGGAAGGTTTTTGTAAGTAAAGTTTTTAAGTTTTTTTTATTTTTAATTTGAAATGTTGATATGGCAGGAAAAAAGGAGCACATTTTTCCAAAGCTACAAAAAGGTATTGATTATGCGAAACTATTGACACCTTAAAACAAGAAACATGGTTCAAAGGACTTTTAAAGGTACTTTTTTGCTATATTTTTCTTGGAACAATTGGAGTATTGTAATAATGTTTTCTCAAGCTTTCAGCTTGAGTTGTAGAGCTCCTATTTAGACATCGAAAGTGTTTGGGTCATTACTTTGGCCCGTGTTAAACTATCTTAGTAAACTATGTATGTACTCTTTCATCGTAAGTATGTTTATAGATGGTTAATTGTAAGATCAAATATTACCTATGCAAATTAAAAATAGCCTGACCAAAAAGCTACATAATTTAGGGAAGAACAATGATAAAATAAGGTGTGTATGAAGACGGTTGCATTTCCTCCTTTGCCATCTTAGCAACAATTACCTCCATGTGCTCATGTACGACTACCTTAACCCAGTGTTCCTATAGCTTCGCCACCGCCTGTCATCCAACATAAAAAATGATTACCATCTCCCACCCTTATTTGTGGGTCTATTTTATGAATGTTAAGGGGTGTTTGGATGAAGCACAAAGGGGCAATTATTGTAATTTATTATTTTAAACTAAGTTTTTGTTATATTGATGGATGTATGCAAGGGTGTTTGGTTGACAAAAGCTTAATCAAGTAAGATTAATTTGCTCCAATTTTCCTTTCACAAAAGCTTTACGTATAAGATTTGGAGTCACTATATTTTCGTGGAGAACTTTGAGTTTCACATTATTATGTTTTTTATTACAGTTTCTCTCTTTTATATCCTATAGAAGAGCTTTAGGTAATGCCTAAGTGAAATTCCTCCAAATGCTCGATCGAAAAGATAAAGATTGAGGTATGGTACGAGTGTATGACTAGGTAGTGTGTGTTGACACCATACTTACGAGGTGCGATCCCATACAAAGGGAACTAAAAATACAAAGTATATAAAGACTAGAAAGCCACTCATTATGTGACAAGTGTCCACTACCCACTCCCTCCCTTTTTTCTTTTTAAATTCGGTTCGGGGGCATTTTGGTCATTTTAACCCGTTTTTTTATTCCACCCAAAAACTTCAAACACAAATATCTTTCAAACGACAAACTTTTACGAAAAATCGATTTCACCATAATTTTTAAAATTTAATCCTTTTTAATTTGGTATAAATCTTGTTAAATATTTCAAACTTTTTTTTTACATATAAAGTGGGTCTTGATTTTCTTTATTTTTTTGTCATTTTCGGCCCTATTTTTTACCCTCATAAATGTCGAATCGTTAAAAACTTAAAACCTGAAAGTTATAGATTTTTGTTCACTCTTTATACAGGTTTTTGAATCACTCAAATCCGATCTCATATGAGCAAGATAGCACACGTTAAAGATGGTGTTTAACTCATATTTGTTGCACACAATGTGTTTGATGAAATGTCTAGCTTATATATGTTAAAATTGAGCTAAATGCACTAATTTTTGTTTCTCAATGCATTATTAATCATTTTATTAATGTAAGACTCAAAAAGTAAAGTTTTTTAATCATTACATTTTTAAAATATACATTTAGTTCATTAGTTAGGTTATTAGGTTCATCAGTTAGGTTATTAGGTTAATCAGTTAGGTTACTTTGATTCATCAGTTTTTATAGTAACATTTTTGACTAATTGATGAACCTAAACACATAACACATGACAAATAATTATAAGTTCATCAATTAGTTAATAACTGATAAACAAACTGATAAACATAAAATTAATGAACCTAACTGATGAACCTATAATTATAGGTTCATCAGTTAGTCAATAACTGATGAACCTAAACATTTAATCAAATTTGATGAACCTGGAATTGATGAATCTGAAAAAATTGATGAACCAAAGTAACTGATGAACAAAATGTCTAACTGATAAACCTATAACCTATAACTTAACTGATGAACAAAACATAACCTAACTGATGAACCTAATAACCTAACTGATTAACCTAATAACCTAACTGATGAACTAAATGTATATTTTAAAAATATAATGATTAAAAAACATCATTTTTTGAATGTTACATTAATAAAGTTAGTGGGACAAAAATAAGTGCATTTAACTCGATTTTAAGACAAAAAATCTAAGCTAAACACTTCATCAAACACGTTGTGTGCAACAAATATGACTAAAATGTCATCTTTAACGTGCGATATCTCACTCATATCATATCGGATTTGAGTGATTGAAATTTCTGGGTAAAGAGTGAATCAAAATCTACAACTTTCGTGTTTTAAGTATATTATGATTCGGCAATTTTTAAGGTAAAAAATAGGGTCGAAAATAGCAAAAACATCAAGAAAATCATGACCCAATGAATATGTCAGAAAAAATGTTTCGAAAAAATTAAAAAGATTTATACCAAATTAAAGAGAATCAAATTTTAAAAATTATGGTGAAATCGATTTTTTCTAAAAGTTTATTGTTTAAAAGATATATGCGTTTGAAAATTGAGGTGGAAAAGAAAAAACGGTTCAAAAGACCAAATTACCCCTGTGCGGATTTTATGTATAATTTAGAGTGTGGGACACGTGTCGCACTATGAATGGCTTTGTACACTTTGCAATTTTTCTCACTTTGCAAGGGATCCGTATTCCCATACTTAATCATATAAGTAAAAGAATAAAGCATTTAGACTATGTTTATTGGTGACCTAAAGTCACAACCGGTCACAAGAGATTGCCAATTTGTGGTCACTTGGTGACCTAAAGTCACAACCGATTGCCACATGTCAATTTGTGATTGGTTGAAAGGGGAGAATCGGTCGTGACCCCAACCCACAACCCACACCAAAGGTCACCAATAAACATAGTCTTACCACTTTTTAAATTTCAACATTTTACAATCTTTTTATGCATGTTGTACAATCAAATAAAGCCATTTTTAATGTTTCAACATTTCACAATTTTTTTATGCATGTGGTATAATCATTTAATCAACTTTATAACCTACGTAATTATCTCTTAAATTTTTGTAACTTTCTTTTAATTGATTAGTAAAATTAACAAAACTTTTGTAACTCTAAATTAGTAAATTAATAATCTATAAAAACATGTTTTTATTTACAAAGCAATTGAAGTATCTGTAACATGCTATAAAGCGTAAAGAAAATAATTGACTCTATTAATTAAAAAAATTACTCTGTTTAAAATAAAATTTTCAATCCCGCTGCAGGTAAAGTGCTAGAATTTTAAGAAAATCATTTTTTATTAATCTTTTGTAGGTTACCTTTTTTTATTAAAGAGAAAATTTAAAAAGAGAGAATACATAAACATGATTTAATTAGTAGAATTTATTTGTAAAATCTTTGTAAATTTAGAATTACTCTTATTGGAAAAGAAAAAATTGCTAAGACATATTAATTCTTTTATATAATAAATGGGTACATTTAGAAAGTAGATAATTTGATTATTATATCTGGATGAAAATTTATTATTATATTATACTTATATTCTATTTGTTCATTTTCTTTTTCAATCACTCTTTGAAACCGACCCATCCACAATATGGGTTATAACTATTCATCGTCACTCACATCCACAGCCAATTTTGGGGATCCGACTCCTTCACCTTCGAGGTCCGAAATCCGTTACTGTGGTGACCCAGCCCGCACCGGCATTCATAACCCGGTGCAACTATAGTTTTTTATTCGATGTGTGGTGTATATTTGATCCAGCTGTACTACAAGTTTGTGACGACCTCTGTATCCCTCTCGGTCTCTCTAGATGTATCCTACCAAGATCACACATCCACTCAAGAAGTTTAGCATCCTTTTACAAATCCAAAACCTACGAGGATCACACATCCGGTTCCAGATCGCCAAACATGAACAAGGTAAAATTAGGGTTTCCTTTTTTTGGGCCTTTTGTTGTATGTGGTTCATAACAATTAGGGTTCCATCATTAATCAACAGATAGCCAAAGTTAATTTTTATAAATTTTAGGGGTTTATATGGTTGCTTGCAATTGAAATACTATTTTTATTTGCTCTGTCAGAGAATAATATGATGTGCTTTTTATTTGCTTTTTGCGATTTCAGGTCGTTGGGATTAGGGGTGGAAACGAGTTGAGCCGCTCGTGAAAAGCTCAAGATCGGATCAGTAAAAAGCTCGAACGAGCCGAGCCTAAACGAGCTCGAGCCTATATTAGAGCTCGTTTAATAACCGAGCCTGAGCCCGAGCTCTATATACAAAGCTCGAATAGGCTCGTGAGCCTAAACGAGCTTTAGTAAATAATACTATATAATCACTACCTACCAAACCTCCATTTACTCTTACACCAACCGTGGCTCATTTACATCCACTTGATCACATCTATAGCCACATAACTTTCTTCTTTGCAAAATCACTCCAAGGGCAACAACCTAAAGAATGCGGTATATCAGCTTCAAGATCCTTACAAGGGTCTCGGGTAGGTTTTGTTTTTGTTTAAATGAAAGAATGAAGGAATGAAAACAAGTTTGTTTTTGTTCTTTCTTAACCATTTTTGGATGTTTAGTTATTTACAAAGATCGTTCTTGTGTATAGATCTTAAAGATCTTTTGTTTTGAAGGGAATATAACCTGAGATCTTGTTTTTGTATTATTTAGTTTTGAGTCTCGATTGTGATGGATGAGATGATGTTGGCTGCTTAATTGATGGAGATGGGTTAGGATCCAAAATCACTAACGAGCTCATTAACGAGCTCTAGATAAACGAGCCCGATTAAGTAGCTTAAGAAGCCAACGCATCACAAACGAGCCGAGCCGAGCTCGAGCTTTTTATATCATACCACGAGCCGAGCTCGAGCTCAAATCTTAAGGCTCGAACCGAGCTCTCTAAAATATAAACGAGCCGAGCTCCACCCCTAGTAATGTGACCTAATATTGAGACTACTTTTCAAAATGCAGATGCGCCTAGCCGTAAAAGGCAACGACAGCAAAAATAAAATAATGCCCAAGATGCAACTGCCACTGCCACAGGCCCTGTTACTAAAGATTATTTACAACATGGTTTACGACCTCATGTTGCTGCAAATGAAGATGGGCTACCTGATGTACCCCAATATAAGGCAATAGATTCTGATTTAAACGGTTTTACTTTTGGATTGCACAATCACGTTTTTGTTTATATGTATTTAATGCAGAAAACTAACATTGATCTGTATGCTTCTATTTTCTTCGCAGCATCAAATACAATATCTGTGCACGATGCTGAATAGAGTCATTCATCAACAACTAAAGATCATGAGCATACATTGCAGAAACATTTTGCCACACCTAATTTGCAGACCAGCTATAACGCTGTCGTGTCTTCTGTTGCTGAACAATTTACGGTTGATGGAACCCAAGGTAACTGTCAAAATTTAAGCTCTATTTAAAGACAACTACGAATTTTAATTGTTAGTGGTTGATATTTAAAGGATACATCTGTTCCATCCAACATACTATTTGTCTTTTGACAATGTTTTTTCTTTCCAACAGGAACAAATGCATATACTAGCAGTCAATCAAATCATATAAATAACAAAAGACCTTTATACTAAACTGAAACAAACAACAGATCAAAAGATCCTAAAGATGGGGAAAGGGAGAATTGATATATTTAAAAGCTGATAATAATCGTATATCCTGTTTAAATAAGTAATCGTGAACAGTTTTTACAAAAAAAAAAAAAAAAAAAAAAAAAAAATTGTAGTGTTCCAATAAAACAATAACTATTTTGACCGTCTTTGTGATTGTTAATGTCAAGTTCTTATCAGATTATAAAAAACACAGGAGGGGAGGCTGTGACAAAGTGAACTTCTTATCAGATTATAAAGTGTCCGTAATTGTGGTCTTCTTTTGCCTTAATTGCCTTTTGTTCCATGTTGTGAATGTGGTCTTTATTTTGATTTACAGATTCCAATGTTATGTTCTAGGAGGTTTTTAATCTAGAATGGCATTGAGGTATGTTTAACGGGAGTAATTGGGAATGGAACAGAAAGGAGGAGCAAAAACAGGACCAACGCAGGGTCGAAGAAGAAATAGGGATGGATTCCTAACTTATCAAAGTAATTCACAAAAGTGTTTGAATTATTGAATATAGTTGAGGTATTGATTAGTATATCTATATTATGCTTGCTTATTTGGTTTTCGGCTTTTCTTTCATAAGCTCACTTTGGTGACTTACTTTGATAATTTTCAACTTATATAAGCTGAAAGCTTTAAAAATAAGTCGCACAAACTAAGCTTATAAAAATAAGTCCAAAACCAAATAACCCATAAACTGGCTATATAAGCCGAAACAATTATGACTGCTTATTACTGCATTAGAGGTTGTTTTGGATCCTCTTGATGCATCAAAAAAAAAATAAATAAATAAATAATAAAAAAAAATGAAGAAACTAAAAAATTAGCAAGGGTTGTCATGGGAAAAATGACAGTAGAACATGTGGTCGTTTTGGTTGATGAGTGAAATCAACTAGGAAAATTAGTGTTTTGTCTACTGCATGAGATTTCCGTTCACACAAATGCAGTGGCTACATCATTTTTGGTTGTTGCATTTCTCATATTTTGAACGTCCTAGATTTTTTATAACTTAATGTATTTTTATGTTTAATTGATGTAAATTTTGTATCCGATTACCTATTTCTTTTCCCTATTCAGATTCTCCGCATTTCTGCTGGCAACCGAACACGGTTGCCCAGGTCTATGATATACAATGTCCATGCCATAAACCTTGAACTATTTTTATTTACGAGGAAAAGGAAGAGGACGCTGCACCTTTTGTTCCAAAAAGGAAAAGGGATAGACCACTAACTCCATTCACAGGTATGATTTAAACCTTCTAATTTTTTGAATATCATTGTTTGACAATTCGTTAAACATCTCGTGTATAACCATAACATCTCGGCTTGTTCGTTAAACATCTCGTGTATAACCATAACATCTCGGCTCGTTCGTTAAACAACTCGTGTATAACCATTACATCTCGGCTCGTTCGTTAAACATCTCGTGTATAACCATAACATCTCGGCTCAACATCTCGGCTCGTTCGTTAAACATCTCGTTTATAACCATAACACTATGAATGTAATAAGTGAAACCGTGAAATCGCATTTCCTTGCGCCTGTGTATAGTATGTGTGTGATTATCGAATTAATGTATGTATGTTTTAAGGTGCGTGCTGATGAAGAGCTGGAAATTAAGATAATATTAATTACCAAGTAAGATCTCCGAGGGAAGCTCGAAGCCCGTCAGCAACAGCAACTGTGTTGGTTTCACTAAAGGTTATCAGCCTACCAAATGCTTTGGATTGTGCTGCATCATCCACTCCTTTTGGCTCGGCACCCAGGACCCGTATGGCACCCGTATGGCAGGATTCTTTGATTTCGCTCCAATCAACACCCCGGATATTAAACCACCACCTACGTCGTACATGTGTTTTTAATTGATCCATGTGAAAATTAAAGGTATAAACCAACCAAATAACTTAGATGTATAAATATTAATTCATAGATGATTGAAGAATATACAAACCACTTATTGGAGCTATCAAGGTGTCGAGTTGTGGACCTGCTCAAGAAACTCTAGTGACAACGTACCCTGACTGCGGCACTACGGCAAATAGAGAAAACACTTTTATTTGCAAAGATATCAAGGATTGAACAAAAAAAGGGATGATACAAATACCCTTGAAGACTAACGAAGAGTAAGAACAACACAATTGAATCAACAACACCTTCTTCTCCCTTCTTCTTGGATGGTACGATCGGCAGAAAACACAAACAAGAAACATGGCGATTAGGGTTTATTCAAGAGCTTCAAATGGATTAAACATGACGAGAACAAGATTACCTTGGACAAGAACACGATCAAGAACACCAAAAGCTTCATTTGGTTTGGTTTTGGATCGATTAGCAGCTACAAAAGGAGGGAGGCCGAAGTTTCTTTAATTTTTAGGGTTTTTTTTTTTTTTCTTTTTCTTTTTTTGAATGTCGAACATTGAGAATGAGGGGGATATTTTGGATCGGTTTAGGGAGGGATTTTAGGAGAGTTAGGCCGAGTTTTTGGAAGGGAAATAAGGGGGAGTTATCACAATCTTTGTTCATAATCACAATATACACAAACCTTACACGCTTCTACACTAAAATACCGAAGTTATACCATGATTAACGGGCTTGATCTTGAAATCCCTTAGTTATCGATGTGTTAGGAATATATTAGATATCACAATCTTTGTTCATAATCACAATATACACAAACCTTACACGCTTCTACACTAAAATACCGAAGTTCTAAACCAAAATCCAGAAACTAAGTTTCGAGTTTGGAATTCTTGTTCAAGCTCGCAAGACCATTCGTTTTCTTTTACATTCTCTTTCTTATCTTTCTCTCTTTCAAAACTAATCACAAAATTTTTTTTACGTAATCTTGCAGTAACAATGAAGAAATATGCTGCTGATATTAAATCCATAATAAACGCACATGCTTTGATAAAGCCCCATATCCATAAGACCACGGTTATGTCCTCGACGAGCCTAAACTCTATGTCACAAAAAACCCTATTTTTTAAATGCGAGTGTTTCCAGAAGAGGTAAAAAAAATGTCTTCTTTTCTTTTCAAAACCATAACTTTTTGTTGACCTGAAACGAACATGTATAACCCATAAAACACATAACTTCATGTAATTCCGAATTTTTTTAGTGAAATTAAAGAGGTATTATGTTTTAAAAATATACTTTCTATGTCTCTCGGTCTTTTTGCTTTTAACAAATCTAAACTTCCACCTTTACTTGTTATTTAATTGAGCCTATTTTTGCTCATTATAAAGATTTTAAATCTTTATGTAATGTTTTTTTCTTTGATGATTATATTAGTGGAGCTTTTAAATTTAGAGGTGCATCGAATGCTGTTTTTTCACTCGATGAAGAACAAGCAGGCAAATGAGTTGTAACTCATAGCAGGTAAGATACCACTGCTGCTGAGGATACTTTGAGAGTTGAGGTCAAACTCAATAATTTCAGCGTAAAAAATATTTATGGGTATCAATATTTGTTTAAAACAAAGGGTACATATAAAATAAGCATACAAAATTAATTTTAACCGTTTAAATTGGTTTGCCCTTAACATCTATTGACTTAGTTTGTCTTTAATATATCCTAATATTGACTTTTTGAATGTACATGTGTTGGTAAACAAATCTTGCAAGGATGCTTGATTTTGAACAAATTGTGCAAACTTAATAAGGGAAACATAACCTCCAAATTAGCGATCACCTAAAAACGTAATATTGTGATTTAAAAAATTCCTTCTTGTTTTATTTTTTAAATCTAGTGGTAATCATGCTGCCGCGCTTTCTTTGGCCACAAAAATGCGTGGCATTCCGGCATACGTAGTGTTACCAAGGAACGCACCGAGGTGCAAGGTGAAAAATGTTAAGAGATGTGGGCAATATCATATTTAGTGACAGTAACATGTTATCTCGAGAGGAGATAACAAAGAAGGTATTACGTGACACTGGAGCTGTTCTCGTTCCTTCATCTAATGATGCCCGTATTATAAGGTATTTTAAATTATTTGAGTTTTTAATGCTTATAAATATTTGAACTAGTGAATTTAATAACAGATTACGTGTCAAATATAAGGTTGTTGCCAAATATTAAGATTTTTGACTTGTTAAAAATTTCAAGAGTTAAAAACGAAGCTATTTGACGACTTGTAGGTCATGTGTGCTTGGTTGATGTTCACGATCATACTACGTGATCTACAAGTCGTCAAATACTTTCGTTTTTAACTCTCTAAATTTTTAACAAGTCAAAAATCTTAATATTTGGCAAGAACCTTATATTTGACACGTAATCTGCTATTAAATCCACTAGTTCAAATATTTATAAGCATTAAAAACTCAAATAATTTAAAATACCTTACGATACGGGCATCATTAGATGAAGGAACGAGAACAACTCCAGTGTCACGTAGTACCTTCTTTGTTATCTCCTCTCGAGATAACATGTTACTGTCACTAAATATGATATTTTCCCCCATATCTCTTAACATTTTCCACCTTGCACCTCGGTGAGTTCCTTGGTAACACTACGTATGCCGGAATGCCACGCATTTTTGTGGCCAAAGAAAGCGCCGCAGCATGATTACCACTAGATTTATAAAATAAAACAAGAAGGAATTTTTTAAATCACAATATTACGTTTCTAGGTGATCGCTAATTTGGAGGTTATGTTTCCCTTATTAAGTTTGCACAATTTGTTCAAAATCAAGTATCCTTGCAAGATTTGTTTACCAACACATGTATTTTCAAAAAATCAATATTAGGATATATTAAGGACAAACTAAGTCAATAGATATTAAGGGCAAACCAATTTAAACGGTTAAAATTAATTTTGTATGCTTGTTTTATATGTACCCTTTGTTTTAAACAAATGTTGATACCCATAAATATTTTTTACGCTGAAATTATTGAGTTTGATCTCAACTATCAAAGTATCCTTAGCAGCAGTGGTATCTTACCTGCTATGAGTTACAACTCCTTTGCCTGCTTGTTCTTCATCGAGTGAAAAAACAGCATTCGATGCACCTCTAAATTTAAAAGCTCCAATAATATAATCATCAAAGAAAAAAACATTACATAAAGATTTAATATCCTTATAATGAGCAAAAATAGACTCAATTAAATAACAAGTAAAGGTGGAAGTTTAGATTTGTTAAAAGCAAAAAGACCGAGAGACATAGAAAGTATATTTTTAAGACATAATGCCTCTTTAATTTCACTAAAAAAAATTCGAAATTACATGAAGTTATGTGTTTTATGGGTTATACATGTTCGTTTCAGGTCAACAAAAAGTTATGGTTTTGAATAGAAAAGAAGACAATTTTTTTTTACCTCTTCTGGAAACACTCGCATTTAAAAAATAGGGTTTTTTGTGACATAGAGTTTAGGCTCGTCGAGGACATAACCGTGGTTTTATGGATATGGGGCTTTGTCAAAGCATGTGCGTTTATTATGGATTTAATATCAGCAACATATTTCTTCATTGTTACTGCAAGATTACGTAAGAAATTTTTTGTGATTAGTTTTGAAAGAGAGAAAGATAAGAAAGAGAATGTAAAAGAAAACGAATGATCTTGCGAACTTGAACAAGAACTCGAAACTTGTTTCTGGATTTTGGTTTAGAACTTCGGTATTTTAGTGTAGAAGCGTGTAAGGTTTGTGTATATTGTGATTATGAACAAAGATTGTGATATCTAATATATGCCTAACACATCGATAACTTAGGGATTTCGAGATCAAGCCCGTTAATCATGGTATAACTTCAGTATTTTAGTGTAGAAGCGTGTAAGGTTTGAGTATGTGGTGATTATGAACAAAGATTGTGATAACTCCCCCTTATTTCCCTTCCAAAAACTCGGCCTAACTCTCCTAAAATTCCTCCCTAAACCCATCCTAAATATCCCCCTCATTCTCAATGTTCGGCATTAAAAAAAAAAAAAAAAAAAAAAAAAAAAAAAAAAAAAAAAAAAAAAAAAAAAAAAAACCTAAAAATTAAAGAAACTTCGGCCTCCCTCCATTTGTAGCTGCTAATCGATCCAAAACCAAACCAAAGGAAGTTTTTGGTGTTCTTGATCGTGTTCTTGTCCAAGGTAATCTTGTTCTCGTCATGTTTAATCCATTTGAAGCTCTTGAATAAACCCTAATCGCCATGTTTTTTGTTTGTGTTTTCTGCCGATCGTACCATCCAAGAAGAAGGTGTTGTTGATTCGATTGTGTTGTTCATACTCTTCGTTAGTCATTAAGGGTATTTGTATCATCCCCTTTTCGTTCAATCCTTGATGTCTTTGCAAATAAAAGTGTTTTCTGTATTTGTCGTGGTCAGGGTACGTTGTCACTAGAGTTTCTTGAGCAGGTCCCACAACTCGACACCTTGATAGCTCCAATAAGTGGTTTGTATATTATTCAATCATCTATGAATTAATATTTATACATCTAAGTTATTTGGTTGGTTTATACCTTTAATTTTCACATGAATCAATTAAAAACACATGTACGACGTAGGTGGTGGTTTAATATTCGGGGTGTTGATTGGAGCGAAATCAAAGAATCCTGCCATACAGGTCCTGGGTGCCGAACCAAAAGGAGCGGATGATGCAGCACAATCCAAAGCATCTGGTAGGCTGATAACCTTTAGTGAAACCAACACAGTTGCTGTTGCTGACGGGCTTCGAGCTTCCCTCGGAGATCTTACTTGGTAATTAATATTATCCTAATTTCCAGCTCTTCATCAGCACGCACCTTAAAACATACATACATTAATTCGATAATCACACACAGGCGCAAGGAAATGCGATTTCACGATTTCACTTATTACATTCATAGTGTTATGGTTATAAACGAGATGTTTAACGAGCCGAAATGTTGTGGTTATACACAAGATGTTTAACGAACGAGCCGAGATGTTATGGTTATACACGAGTTGTTTAACGAACGAGCCGAGATGTTATGGTTATACACGAGATGTTTAATGAACAAGCCGAGATGCTATGGATATGCACGAGATGTTTAACGAACGATTATGGTTATGCACGAGATGTTTAACGAACGAGCCAAGATGTTATGGTTATGCACGAGATGTTTAACGAACGAGCCGAGATGTTATACTAACTTTCCCACCAAAATATTGGCGCCAAAAATTTTCCACCAAGACCTGCTCTTATATACTAACATCTTATCCACACAACTTCACAACATCTTATACTCAAAACCACTTAACCACAAACATACACTGTTATCATGGTAAAGATGGCGGAATTTGAAGCTTATGCGTGTCCTTTATCAAAGGTGAACAATTACATACTTTTTTGTGTGTTATATAAATAATTTGGTTAGTTGTTAAAAATAATAGTTTTTACTCTTTAACAGGGTGGGACAAAGGAGTATGGATGCGATTTTTTTTTATGGAAGGTAGAACGACTAGCCAAAATGACCGGTTCTCTTGGAGCTTCAACGCCTCCAACTCATTCCGCAAGACCATCCATAACTCCAACTCGTTACACTGCAGGACCTTCAACATCGAGTCCTGGAAATACAGAGTGCTCAAACTGAATCACGAGATAATGGTACTCAATAAAATGCTAGAAGTGTATATGCATCCAGAAAAACACACAACTGATTTAGCTGCCTTATTTCACGGCCTTTATAATGACATGCTAGGTGATATGGGAAATCTTCGTATGTAGGTTGTTGTTGTTGTTGTTATTGTTGTTGCTGTTATTGTCGTTGTTGTTGTTTGTTGTGTTATTGTTGTTGTTTAATAAAATGTTGTTGTGAAAACTGATGTTGAATGTGTTTTTTTTTTTAATTCGTACGCTTTAAAATGTTCCAATGATGTTATTGTTGTTGCTGTGAAAACTTAAGTATCCATCAAGATTCAACCATAAGGGGCCGTTTGGTTTATGTTGTCCAAACAGGGCCGTTTGGTTTATGTTGTTTTGTTAACAGCAGCCAACAAGGGCCGTTTGGTTTATGCTGTCCAAACAGGGGTGTTTGGGATTGCTTATTTCCTGCACCAAAAGGGTGTTTGGGTTTATGACCTTATTTGAAGAAACAATCTCACAATTAACAAACACGAAGGCAAACATTTTATTTATAACACGCAAGAGTTCTCAAACGAAAAACTCGACAACCAAACGAAACAACTAGACAACCAAACGAAACAAATGTAGCTTTGTTGGAACTCGCACCATCTTTTCCCTTCCTTACTCTCGTTTCCTTGATACGTCCAAACGTAGCTTCAAGATTTGTTACTCTATTTTCCAGATTACCAAATTCGGTGTCGAGGTCCAACGTGCTTTCAGCTTCATCGTCACCTCCAACAGCAGCAGCTTGAGCTTCAGCAGCACGTTGAGCTTCAGCCGCATTTAGCTCTTCCAAATACTCTCTATAATACGGCTTTCTCCTCAACCATTCCAGAATCTTGTCTCTCTGCCACGGTGCACAGTTCGCATAAGAACCATATTCATCAAAAATTTCCCAGCCCCAATGAAGTATAATTTCATTATACAGGAGCTAGTGTGATAAAGCATTTGACCATTCTTGTTCCGGCGTTAAACCATCCATTGTTATGTGTGTTTTTTTGTGAGAATTTATGTGTTTTGTGATAAATTCATTATACGATATATATAAGTAAAAAATTGGCGGGGCAAAATGAAAATTTGGCGGGAAATACTTTCGGCGGGGACATGTCCCCGCCAAAAAGGCGCTAAATTTTGGCGTGATAAACTTACCTTTTTGGAGCCAAAATGTTTAACGTTTTCAGCGGGGACATGTCCCCGCCAAAAACTAAAAATATGTATCTTTTCTTTCGGCGGGGACATGTCCCCGCCGAAAGGTAGAGCGGGAAAAAAAGGCGCGAACGATTAAGCACTCCAAAGTTTGGTCAAAGTTTGGCAAATATGCGAAACATTTTCGGTGGGGACTTGTCCCCGCTAATAGCCTGCGTTGAAAATTTTGTAAATGGTCAGCGAGACTTTGTGCCAGCTCAGCACATATTTTGTCGTTTAGTAACTTTCGGCGGGGACAGAAGCGTCCCCGCCAAAACATTGGTCGCCCATTCTATGTTTTCTTGTAGTGATATCTAATATATGCCTAACACATCGATAACTTAGGGATTTCGAGATCAAGCCCGTTAATCATGGTATAACTTTTGATTCGACTAAGCCCAAATGACTTGTTCAATTATCATTTACTTACTAGAGTAAATTGCAGAAATGGTCTATGTGGTTTGCTCAGATTGCATGTGCAGTCTCTGGTCTTTCGAAGTTGTAGGCGACCTCCCTGTGAGGAGTTTTTGGTTCCGTTTTGGTCCCTGGCCAGGGACTAAATATGCAATTATGAGCAAACCACATGGGCCATTTCTGCAATAGCAAGGTACCAAAACGGAACCAAAAACTTTCCACAGGGAGGCCGCCTGCAATTTTGAAAGAACAGGGACTAAACATGCAATCTGAGCAAACCATAGGGACCATTTCTGCATTTTACTCTATTTTATTTATCGGGTGTTTGATTTCGACTTAATTGACTAAAAAAAACAAAAAAAAAAACTGAATTACTTAAGTCATATGAAAACTGTTTGTTTGTGACTTAATAGAGAAAGATGACTGAAAATATTAAGTAATAAAACTGAGGTTGTCTGCATTAAGCAATGTTTTAAAAACCGGAATTTTCATCGAACCGGAAAGGTAGCCGGCACCGGTCGAACCGGTTGAAAATTATAAAAAAAAATCAAAAAACAAAAAAATTCAAAACCGGTTGAACCGGAAAAACCGGCCGGTTCGCTACAGTAAATGGGACCTATAAAAAACCGGGATTTTAAAACCGGCCGACCAGCCGGACACCGGTTGAACCGGCTAGTCCGGTCCGGTTTTTAAAACATTGGCATTAAGTCATCTTTTAATTAACATGACTTAATGAAAAAATTAAACAAACAAGCCCTTAATCATACTAATGAAAATTAAAGAAATGTATAATCATTAAGTCACTAACTGTTAGATTTTCCAACTGAAGAGTGCGTTTTGAAACTTTATCAAAATATTGGTTAATGAAATTTTCGATAGACTAATGATACAAAATAGTCTATCACACCTATAAAATTTAGTCATCCAAATTTCATGCACTAAATTTTTCATCAATTTTTCATTTTTTCTTAAACGTACCGGTCCTTAAAAATTGTGTTTGTAATGTTGTTTAGTTTATTATAAATGTACATGGTCTTTTTGTTTTTTGGTTCCGTCCATAATTAGCATACAGTTGGTCTTTACCATAATGAGCTATTGCAACTTATAAAATTTAAAATAAAAAAAAGCTATATATCGCCGTTGCCGGGGATCGAACCCGGGTCACCCGGGTGACAGGCGGGAATACTTACCACTATACTACAACGACTATGTTGATAAAAAGGATGGGTTATCTTTATTTGAATTTTGAACGTTTTTAAAACTATATATTTTTTTCACTCGGTTTAAATTGTAATTTGCTATTGTATGTATCTGAATGAAAATAACCAAGTATTACTAATAAAATATCCACATGACATATTTAGGATCGCTAACTAAGGGGTGTTAGCTTAAGCTTATATGTGGCTTATGAGCTTATTTGTTTTCCGGCTTATATTTCATAAGATGTAATTTTATGGCTTATTTGAAGACTTGTGTGCTTATATAAGTTTATTATGATATGATAAACTTATATAGGATGATAAGTATTAGACTAAGCCGAAAAATTGAGGATCACGAAATATAAGCCGGAAAACAAATAAGCTCATAAGCCACATATATGCTTAAACAAATACCCCCTAAGAAACTACTAATGGTGTTCACAAATGTGCATTGTGAGACACAATACTTAATAGTCTAAATCAACACTAATCAAGAACATCAAAGGATGTATATAAACAGGTAAGAAAACACAATCTATAATCGGACTGCACAAGTTCACAAAAAGAAAATCGATAAAACATTCTCATTGTAATCTAGGAGTCTGATTTTGTTCACTTGGAACAAACACGGGTAACTGCCCTCCTCTTTGCGCTCTACCTTGTTGATAATAACTCGATGCGGTTGGCCCCCTTTGACCACCACTACCGCCGCCGCCAACGAGGGGCCCACCAAAGAATATCGACTGACCAGTGTAAGTAAGTTCTGTACCTGAAGCCTGAGAAGAACCGCCCACGCTTCTTGTCGTCGAAGAAGAGACAAACCGTCCAGCTTCTTGATCCCAGTACACTGAGGACGGTCTCATGATTTCACCACCACCCAAGTTGTTTCTCCTTGGAATAGGAGGTGTCACCGGTGGGACCCCCATTGGTTCGTTATTGTTACCTCCTTCACTTGCTTTCCCTGACCATGGGGATTGATTCGCTGAGGACTGGTACATGGGATTAAAATGGTCTCTACCGGGCAATGGACTACTTAAGTTACTAACACTAACACTGTGACCACATGTTTCGATATCTTCCCTACTGGCTCGGCTAGGTGGATACGAGCTTTTGGAATGACTCCTTTCGTGATATTTGTGATGGGTACTGTTTGGGCTGCTTCTTCCACTCACGTTGCTGCTTGATAAATGGTCAGGATCGTATTTAGAACCTAGTGGGCGTAGAACAGAGGATGAAGCTCTGGCTTTGGCACCTGCTTTGATTGCTTCGTTTGAATCCAGTTTTGCTAGCTTCCATGCGCTGATTCTGACAGGACGCTGAGGTTGTTTTTTCCCTTTATCCGGTGCGTCTGGATCGACTGTTGATGGTAGCCGACCTGGCTCTAGATGAGGAATGACTTCATCCTGATGTCAGGGGTAACATAAAATTGATCAAGTGTGATCAGGAACTGATAAAATGTGTAATAGGAGATGGCATTTGAATGTGCTTCTGGCTTAACGACTGTAAGAAAATTTTCTCCCCCATATTTTGACCCTTTACTTTTTTGCGATTTAAAAAATAAATAAATAAAAAAAATAAATAAATAAATGGTGATTAGCAATATAATCTTGTGAAATTGGTGATCATTTTCGTATCAACACAATATATTGTTGAAAACCTAATTGTAATGCGGCTATTTTGATGAATTACTAAGGGGCAAAGAGGTAATTTTGGATTATTTTTGCCAAAAAAAGAACCTGTTTTTATTTATTTGAGGTACCTGCTGATCCATGAATATTCTGGGAGGGGTACACCAAGCAACTTTACCCAAACCGTGTGAGCTTCGACCACTAATGGCAGTCACAGCAGAGCTTGTGGGAGAAGACTGCAGGCTTTGTTGATCCATCCCATCTATCGATGGTCCTACCATAGGTTCACTTTGGGTCCTCATTGCAACTACATACTCATATGTTGTGATACCCTGCATTAAAAAAGTATACAAACAATTTATATACATGTGTTTGTGTATATAAATATATGGAGAGGCAGAGGGAAAGAGACCTTCCGTATGAGGATTATGTGAAAAAAGAAGAGCTCTCCTAGCGGAATTGTGGCCAGAAAAGAAACAGCTGTACATATAGCCTGAAAGAAAAGTGAAATGGGAAATCTCAGTTAGCATACGTTAGACATTTAATAATTAGTTAAGCATCTTAACCGGAAAAAATTGTTGGAATTAGTTAGAGCATGAAATTGACCAAAGATAACAATGCAGTGGTTGTGCGGATAGAAGGAACGTACCACCACAGTGGCAAATGGAGGTCTACTGAATCCATCTCCAAGTCTATCAGCAATCTGATTTTCTGTCGCCTTTTTATTAACAAAACATCGAACAAGAACAGCAATCCCGACCCCACATTCAAAGGTAAGCTGACATAAAAACACAATACATCTTTGAATAACTAGTCACATACAAATATCAAATAAGTTGCTTAACAGGTAACTTACCCAAACAAGGCTTACAGCCATCAGGCACACGAATGTGTAGTAATTTTTCCTCCCAACACAATTGTTCAACCACTGGACAAGAAATAAAGTTAATGAAAAAGTAAATCACGTGAAATTGCAATACAACAATGAAAAAGTAAAAAGACTAAGGTTTCGATAAAAACACATTAATCAATCTGTCTCATTCAAATTACACAAATTGACTTTTTTCTAATGTTTCGGACCTTACCCGACAATGATGATCAAAACCATCAACACATTTATCACAGCTTCTGCAATGTTTGCTATATTTGCGTACCTATAGGAAAACGGAAACAAGATTTAGGAATGTTATGCATTAATATCGTAAATTGATCACATATAAACTAATAGATGGGTCATCCTTTCGATAATCATATGTAGTTTAAGAAACAGAAAATATCCAATTTATTTTTTTATCATAAGATCATCACTATAAAAATCATGACTTTGAAAATTGTAATTAACAATAATCATAATTAGAGCAGGTAGATACCTCTGCATTGCACAATGTGCAAAATAAAGCTTCTTCATCACCTTCTAGTTGCATATCGTCATCATTTCGACAATCCTCTTTGACAATACAGCCACAAAATAAACCCGCAATTTTTGAACAGCAACCTGAACTGCCACTATCATAATATATTCCACCATTCTGAAATCCCATTTTGCTAGGTTCTCCAACCGAAGATGCATTTCCTGATATCCAAATACACATTATACTACAGATATACCTTGCCATTCTGTGAATATAAGCTTATTATGATAACTAGAGGTGGCAAAAAGAGTGGGGTTTTACAGTAACAAGCCAAAATGGGTCGAGAAGACCCGGCATGTCAACACCTTGTATCAATTTTTATATTTATTTACTCCGTACTAATCAATGAATTACATATGATTTATGAATATATCGTATTAGAAACTAGTATAACTAATTTAGGGAGCTGCAAGGATTTGAATGCACGTTACACCACTTTGACCCATTTCATCATAGCTGTTTAAGTATATTGACCCATTACCAAATAAATTCAACCCGAATTCACACGTTCACAACAAAATGGGTTGAAAATTATCACCTCTATAAGATAAGTTGATGCCAATGTCTATGAGGTATTCACAGTTTCCAAACAAATTGGGCTATGTGTATCTTAGTCTTACTTAATATGATCACTTGCATCAACGGAGTTTCTTTTTCTTTTTTTATGCAAGGGTTGGTTTATTTCAAATATTTCTTATTAGTGTTTATTTATGTATAAGTGGATGATGTTATGGATGCTTTGATTAATGTAATATATAGTTGGCAAAATTAACAGGTCATGCGGCAGGTCAAAACTAATATTCTTTTAATAATAGGTCAGGTTTACCTGCCAATATGTTTTGCTCGTTTAGGTGTATAAATGATTAATGTATAATGTCATTACAAAAACTATACTAAAAATATTATATAAACTATTGTTTTATCAAGCAATTTGCTGTGCATCTTACGTAAAGAATGAATACACATAGAGCCTGAAACATAGTAGCGCCAGTAACTATTAGAACCAACATGTGTCACATGTGAAGATTATAAGTATACTTTGGTCCTTAACATGTTCGACCCATTTTGATCATTTCGGTTTTTTATCTATTATAGAAAAAGAAACCCAAAGTCCCAGATAGACCCATTTAAGATAGATGGGTCGCAATTGCCACCATTAAACAAAGAATATATACTGACTAAAATAGAATCTTGTATCCAGTCCTCCTGGTTGCTCTAAGCCTAGCACTTTGACCACTAAGAAAGCGGGAATAATATGAAGAATCTACTTCCAATACAAACAATTAATAAGAGAGTTATGCCGAAATTCAAGCACTAACCAGGAACTTCTGTACCATTATGCGATCTATAAGGTGATGCCCTTCCTGGTTCAATTAGAATGCCGGGGTCAGCGGGGTCAATAGCTGTGCATCTTACGTAAAGAATGAATACACATAGAGCCTGAAACATAGTAGCGCCAGTAACTATTAGAACCAACATGTGTCACATGTGAAGATTATAAGTTCAAAAAGATCATTTACCAAGAACGAATAGACACCAATGGCCACGTGTTCGTAGATATCCTTCCCTAGAAAAGGTGAGAAAAATGCATAGAAGGCAACTGACAGTAGGAAAAAAACTGTGATAGCCACAACCTGCAAATTGATTATAAGTAGGTTAACCTCAAACACAGGACACAAAAATCATATCAGGACTTAAAACCAGTAACGCATTAAACTGGTCAAACACATGAACCCAGTGGGTTCAGAAGGTGGTTTAAATGGAAACAATGATCAACGCTAAAGGGTCTAAAAAACTATCAAAGTAATATCTTTGGGTGCACAGTATACTGAATGAGTACAGAAAGTGAACACGTCTCAGCGATTGAACAAATAAACAGTTTGCCTATATTACACACAGAAGCACTAGAATGAGCCACGTCATATACGTATGCACAAAAATAACAAGTCAAACCTAGGTCAAAAGATATTCTCACTAATGCAATATGTAAGTCTAATCAGATACAGTAGAATAGATGGGCGGGTGTTGTTTGATTTGCAAGTTGCAGCCGTCATAACGTGTACTTTGCGGGTAGAAATTTCTTCTACTACCATGCCCTACATACTAAGCATCATTCTACACACTAAAAGGCAACTAAGGTGGTTTTTTTCTGCATCCAAATGTCCGCAATTGGCGAAATATCCACTTATTCTATTAAACTATGGATAAATTTCAGCATCGGACACCATATTACTACTTACAACAACCAAACCCCTAAACTTTGTCAAAGAAAAAAACCTGGGTGCGTTGAAAGGTTGTTTGAACAGATACCATGACGACGACTTTAGATTCTAAAAAACTATTAAAGTAAGATCTCCGGGTGACAATGAGTACAAAAAAGTGAAAAGATCTGAAACCATTGAGCAAATAAACAGCTATATTACACACAAAAGCATTCGAATCAGCCACGTCTTAATTATCATGAACCTATGTACAGGGGGTGTTTGTTTCGGCTTATATAGCCAGCTTATGGCTCATTTGGTTTTCGGCTTATGTTTCATAAGCCCACTTTTTGTGGCTTATTTTGAAACTTTTCAGCTTATATAAGTTTTATTATGTCATAATAAGCTTATTTACGGCAAAAAGTTTTAAAATAAGCCACAAAAAAAGTGAGCTTATGAAACAAAAGCCGAAAACCAAATACGCCATAAGCCGGCTATACAAGCCGAAACAAACACCCCCTAAGCTACCCTACCTATACGAAAGCATAACTACACATAAACTTAACATCAAACTAGTTGTGATCCAACCTACATTACACGAACAATAAAACACGCATAAAAGTAGATGAAATCAGCAACCTGAAAAGTATGAGCAGGCAGTTCCCAACCATGCCTCCTAGCCATTGTTATCAAAAGTCAAACTTCAAAAAAAAAGTCAAAACCCCCAAACTTCAACCATATAAATTAAACTAAATTAAAACACACACTAACACTAACACTACTGCTACTGTGTGTATTAAATCAATGATGATAAGATAAATAATTTATAAAAATTCTAGGGTTTGTTTGTTAATGTGTGATGACGTGGAAAATAGGGGGTGGTGGTTATTTAGTGTGTGCATTTCATGAGAATGATTACATAATAATGAAGTGAGTAACAAAGAATGAGTTTGAAGTGTTGTGGGCTAATAAACGTGACTCACTGACTTGAGTTTAAGTTGATGTTGATTAGTGCTACTAGTACAATTGTGTGCGGGACCATGTCTATAAATTTGGTCGGTTTTCTGTTTTAGGGGTATTTTGTTTTGCACTACTTTCACTGTGTTTTTACTTTTGAGCACCGACATGGCTTAGTAGGATGGTTGTATGCCTGATTTTATGTGACGGCATACAGACCGCGGATCGGATCGAATTGAGAAATCAGGCCGGACTAAACCTATCTTGGTCCGGTCTTTGGTCTATATTTTCCTCATGCTCGGTCCTAGCAAATGGATCAGATGGACCGGACAGACCGACCGGACGTTGGTACGGTCTCGGTCTAGGGTTTTTCATAATTTCGGTTTCGGTCCGGTTCGGCTTAAAAACCGGACATTTAGCCTATTTGGACCGAGACTGGACCAACCACATTCGGTCTGGTCTCGGTCTAGGTTTTTTTCCGGATTCGGTCTCAGTCTGGTCCGATTTTTCTGGGTCCGGTCCGATTTTCACCCAATGAGCAGCCTTACGTACAACTGACCATTTTGCCTTCTCGGACCAGACACATTCGGTCCGGTCTTCGGTCCGTGGTTTTGACCTAAATCGGTCTCGATCCGGTCCAGGTTTTCTTGGTCCGGTCCGGGTTTGACCCGACACTCACCCCTAGGTGGCTAGGTTAGATGTATGACTAATTTATGTGACATCATCATGTTGTTGCCAGTAGAAGGACTTACTTTTTTACAAACTAATAAATCATTGTCAAATTAATTTAAGTACAAGTTTAGTCATATTTTTAGGTATGACAATCATAAACGTGACTGAGTGAAGTTGAAGCTGATGTTGATTTTAGTACTAGTACAAGTCTGTGTGGACCAAGTCTTTAACATACATTACCATCACTTGGCCGGTTTGTGTTTAGGGTTGTTTCTATTACCTTATTTTTTGCTTTAGTCTTTTTACCTTTTGGTAGCTAGGGTGGAGTTGGCTTGTGCCGTTTACATGTGTATAGTAACGAGATTTTGTAGCAAATAAATAATTATAGTTGAGATATAATAGTTAAGTGTTTTGTGTAACATTTAACAATTGACATTTGCAAGTTTTCATTATCATCCGAGATGATAACAACATCATAACATTTATATTTTAACAAATTGGGATTGAAATACGGATCGGGATTGACTATCTATGACTAGTTAAACGAAACAAAACCTGAATCAAACTTTGAATCAAGTTCTGCCTCAAAGTCATGTACTTTTACCTTAATATCGTTAAATATATTAGAGCGATTGTACAGCAGTTAGAAAGAAAAAGAGTAAAACAAACGATGTGTATGTATATGTATTTTCTAGTTAAAGAAATATTTATCTTTCAACAACTATCCAAAACTAAACCAATTATTTCCAACAAAAGTCTTTGATCTAAATATGGCATGTTTGTCTTTATCGTTGACATTCCGAATGAAAAACTTGAACTATAACAAGAAAGTTTTGCCGACCACAGTCGTTAAGAGTTTTTGGTTTTTTGTTAACTAACTAGTTTTCAAAAAATTTTGTAAAAAATACATGGACTGTGTTTAGTTGGGGAAAATACATTTATTTTTCATAAAATGTTTTGAAGAAAACAATGAAAACAGAGATCGCGTTCAAATTAGTGTTTTCTAAAAAAAATGTTTTATAACACAAATTACCCTATTTTCTAAATTTACAAGGAAAATTACAAAACAAATTTTAGTTGTTTTCCTTGTATTCCTTTGTAACCCACAAATCTCCCACCTTTTCTTCAAAATAGAAAATACAAACATCAACTAAACACGTTTTCTATATTTTCAAGTATTTTGTGGATATAAATTTCCTTTCCAAATTTTTACAAAACTAGAGATAGAAACAATAGAATTTTTCTTCAACTAAACGTACCCATAATGTTAAAAAAAAAAAAAAAAAAAAAAAAAAAAAAAAAAAAAAAAAACCATTCAAAATTACTAACCATCTTTTAAAATTTGTCACACGCAAATTCAATTCACTTTTCTTATTAACCATTTTAGTGAAGAATGCAAAGCATGTTCTCGCTATGTCTTAATATTATCAATTTTATGGAAAGTTTGTTGTTATCAATAGTCCTAAGAGTGTTTAGCATTTTGTTTTTTTTTTTTTTTTTACATTTTCAAGATAAAATTCTTTTCAAAGGAGTATATCTATACTACTTATAATGTCTCAATGGTCAAAGTGAAATTGTGAAATCCTTAAATTTAAGTCAATCCCCATTTTACCCTTCTAAACAAAATTGATGATGAATGTATGGAAATTAAAGTAATATATGGAAACAATACAAGTTTACGAAACTTCTTAACTATGAAATGTGAATGCGTGAATATAAAGTCGAACAACTTGGAATGAATTGTAAATTGTGCATTTACAAATGAAATGAAATATCCACCAATGCAAATTACATATTAATGAAAATTAACGGAATGTCAATGCACCATTGCACAAGTCTACAATATATATTTGGCAACTCTTTAAATTTATTTAAGGTAAAATGCAATTAGTCAAATCTTACCCCATAATTTTAGGCCATAATTGTTAAAAAAAAAATGAATTTAAAAAACTAACCAATGAAGGAAGACTTGCAAAACTTATCATAGATGGGTCATAGTATTTGGTCCATTATTTCACCGAATCGAGCCATAACCCAACCTTTTTAAACAGAATATCACGAATGATTTCTTATTCACATTCATCCTCTACCCTCTACTTTTGTAGATCTTCATTAGTTTTAATTTAGGTCGAACTAATTTTTTTTTTCCGCAGGATTCACATACCAATCCGCATGGAACACCTAAAACAAATGATTCTTTCGTTTTCGAACATGTAGACCCTCATTCATTTGCTGTTGAAGGTATTAAAATGTTTAATTCATTTTTTTGTTTGTGTTATGATGCGTATGAACTTACTGATATTTGTGAGATGCATTGAAGAATTATCAATGAGCATTTATGTGAGTTTGATTACTACATAAACGCTTGGGATTTTAGGAATATCTTATTGCTTCCATTCCTTTTTTTCCTTACTCTTGAATAGTCTTGATTGTCATAGATGCTTGAGTGCCATGATGCTTTTTGTGTAGGAAAAAAATGGGCCTCACGTATTTTGAACCCAAGATGAGAGTGTCTTAAACTCAACATGCTTTTGGTTTGAGAAATACATTTACATCGATATCACTAGCCTTACCAATGCATGCTTCAATTTCCAACTTTTAATCAATATTTTGCAAGATTATCTTCCATCTTCTATGTATCTTTAAAGCTAAGTCTGTCATGTCGTATGAGTAATTTCCAAGAGTCTCCTGGTGCTGCTGTGACCTAATGATTTTGAATTATATATATTTACTTTTGTGTTTGTATTTTCAATTGTTCTTCATGATATATCTAAGGATACATCGATCAGATTTGAATGTTTACACATTTTTGAGTTGGATATATTTCTGAAGCCAATGTGTATGATGTATATTGTTTTTAGTTCTTATGAATTTATCGACACGCTTATTATTCTAGATCAAGACAATTTCATAGTACTTATTGACTTGTTTAAAGATCTAATTAAGCCACTCCATTTTATAAATAAAACTTGTGATCCACATCATTGGCCTCATTTTCATCTCCATATTTAACGATGCCCATTTTGTAATCCTTAGTTTCCATAATCTGTATAATGAAAAAGCTTTATATGTACAAAAAATAAGGGATACTTGTTTAGTTTATTTAAATGGAAAATATTACTAAACAAAAATATTACTATTTTCCTTATATGATAGTTGATCACTTTACTTTTGATTTACGGGCATATCAATGGGTTATGCACATGTTATATAAAAAGAGGCATATGCATATTGGAGGTTTCGAAAATAACTAGACGAGTACCCATGCATAACAACGAGATTTTCTAACGGCAAACAACTATAGTTACACAAAACACTTAACCAAAGCATCACTATAACTATCTGCCGCTAGAAATCCCGTTGCTATGCACGGGTACTCGTCTAGTTTTTTAAAATGCATCTAAGTTGTCAAATTTTGTTGTTCCGTTTTTTTTTTTTTTTTTTTTTTTTTTTTTTTTTGGAACAGTAATTTTATTAAACAAAACTAGCAAGGAGCTAGATTTACACTACTACGAGATACGGGTTAATTTTTGTCGTATATCTTAAAAGTGAGTTTTGTTTGCCTTTTACCCGCTAGCATTTTTTTTTTTTTTTTTTTTTTTTAGAAATGATGAATCATTAATAAACTTTGTTCAAAAGCACAAAGCAAACTTTACAACCGTGTTAATTTATAATCGAATGTCTTGAACATAGAACCATGGTCTTACGGATAACTAGACATGTTCAAATGACATGATAATATGGTCTTTCTAGTTACAATTGACACAGTTTGATTGTTTGAATCACACAAAATCATATCTCACACATTTCACATGATAAATAATAACAGATGAATAAGAACACATTATACACTACTAATGATTTCATATAACACCCTCAAAGAAGGAATATATAATAATGGCAGAGAAGCAGGGCCGACCCTGGTATCGGGCAAGTTGGGGAGAGAAAGTAAAAAACAATATGGAGTACTAATTTAATTATACCGTATAAGGTCACGTGACAAAGGCCAATTTTTGTTGGGAGGTAAAGTAAACACGTGCCATTTGAGGGCATTTAAGTAAAAGAATCAACTTCTCTTTTGATATTTTTGAAGTTTAAGTCTGTAGCGATGTCCAGTTACTTATATAGTCTATTTTAGTTCCTTAATTTATCAAAGTATTCATTGTAATCAAACTGTTCACTTTCTAATGTGTCCAATCTTAGACTTTAACATTACTTTAGACTTTAACTTTACGAGTGAACAAAATTGGACATGTAGTTAAGAGAAAATAACTTATTAACATAAACATATACTACCTCCGTTCCATATTAAGTGTCCACTTTCATAATGCACACAGTTTTAGGAGATTCCACTAACTAAACTCTCCATCAATCAAATATTACTTTTACTCACTAAACTCTCATCTTATTGGTTGAAAGGTACAAGTGGACACTTAATTTGGGACATCCAAAGATTCCATTGTGGACACTTAATATGGGACGGATGAAGTAATACATTTATCACATATCGTACATTTGACCACCACCAAATAACGGGGCCTAATCACCAAATAACGTATTCCGAATAACGCTGCTAATAATGTTGATCATGATACCAAAGTAGGGTGTGAGACACATTTAAAAGTTTTGTTTTTGGTTTTACTGAGTTTCAAGTCTTTTTGCTCTTTTGGACACTCTACATGCTAGAGCTGACGATAATAGACCGGGCACTGTACTAAATCGAGAAACTAGACTGAATCGAATTGACCGGACCGGACCAACCATATTTCGATCCGGTCTTCGGTCAACCTTTTTTCTCATATTCAATCCCCGGTCTCGTTCAGTCTTACACACAACTGACCATTATGTTTCATTGGACCGGACTCATCATACATGAACCAAACATTTCGGTTCAGTGTTTTAGACCAAATCGGTTTTCAGTCAAGTCCGATTTTGATCGGCCCGGTCCGGTCCAATTTAATTTTTTCTAGTTTGGTTAGGTTTGACGCGTGGGCAAAATGTTTCATCGTCATTAACAAGACCACTAAACATTGTTTTTATCGAACACAAAAACAATAAAAACAACCTTAAATCACCACTACCACCTTCACAGTAGGTTAAGGTTGGTGATCTGTAGCCATGTCTGCACTATCAAACTCATTGCTGTTACCAAACCACTCATCATCATATGGTATTCAACTATTTATATTAGTACTCTTTTTTTTTTTTTTTTTTTTTTTTTTTTTTTTTTTTTTTTCTTTTTTATGTATTTGGCCAACATTTTATGATATGGGTAGGAAATGATTTTAAGGGGGTGTTTGGATGTGAGTTTTTATCTAAGTTTTGAGGTGGTAGTGTTTGGCATTGATTTATTTGAATGAGAAATGATTGGGCGGCCTAAAAATGTGCCTAAACCTACGTGTGAGCATTAGGATGGGTAGGAAAATGATTCATTTCATTTCTAGTTTATTCTAAAGAGGTTTGAGTATAGTTGGTGGGGGGGGGGGGGGGGGGGGGGGGGATTTGTTTAAGCTTATGACTTATTTGGTTTTCGGCTTATGTTACATAAGGTCACTTTTTTTGTGCCTTATTTTGAAACTTTTCGGCTTATATAAGTTTATTATGACATAATAAGCTTGTATAAGCCTAAAGGTTTCAAAATAAGCCACAAAAAGGGAGCATATGTAACATAAGCCCAGAACCAAATAAGCCACAAGCCGGCTATATAAGCCGAAACAAACACCCCCTTAGTAACCTGGTGGTCTCAATAAGTCCGGAACGGCCACATAATACCGGTTAGGCAGCTTACATCATAGCCAAGAAGGGCTCGACTATCCCTGGGTAACATGGGTTATTTTGCAGTGTTAAGTCATAGTAAGCTCATAATTCAGGGGGGGGGAAGGCAAAAAAAAGCTTAATAAGCTAATCAAACTAACCCCATAAGTGTGAAAATTAGCTAAACAAGCACTAAAGTGATTTTGACTTTGATTATTGGCTAAACTATATATGTTTAGGACTACATGATCTCATTATTTAGGTTTCATTTTGCTTGTAATACACTAGTTGAATGCAGATCCAAACACCCCCTTTGTTTATATCACAATCTGTTTTAAATGCACGTCTTGTAGGCCCGCCTTGTTAAAGAGCTCTATCTTTTGACTACTTGATTACGTGATTAGTAGATCATGTGTTATTGCAACAAGGGTGCTTACGTAACAGCATTAACAACCTACATTCTTAGAGAGTTAGAGGGTGTTTGGGTCTTTGGGATTGCGTTTTGTGAGAGATAATATGATTATTGCGTTTACAAAATGCATATAATCACAAAAAGAGTGATTGTCTGCGTCTTCCTGGAGAGAAAATGCAGTTCTAAAAAAGCAGGTTGCTTTTCAAAGTGCAGACTGCAGACACCTAATTTGTTTTGCAAAATCCCAAACACCCCTTAGCTAGATATGGTTTCAAGAAGTTATAACTCATGTAACAACATATATTCAGTTCTAGGAATTACCCTTGTGATGATCTATCCAGATTAATCTTTTCGTAACTTGTGCAATAATGTTGTGGTAGGTTCCTCTCTGAAGTCACTTGACCAGAGCTCAAAGTTGTCTGCACAAAGTCATGTTGGTAATGCACAATTACGCACATCTAAAAGGACGCTGTCTATTCATGCACGATACAGGTAACTGTCACTTCACTTGATGATTTTCAGTTTTTCACTGTAGTAGTAAGTCCTATAAATATCAATTGAGTCTTAGGTGGTTGGAACATAGGAGCTACCTTATTCTTTTGTCATACTCCCAAAGAAAACGTGAGGAACTCTTTGATGACCAAAAAAACCTGTCTTAGGCCCTAACAAAATACTTCTTTTAAGGTTAAATGACTAAGCCCGCATTACAAACCGTTATATAGTTTTACATCTTCAGTTCTTTATCAGTTTATGTGGCACAGTTTTAATATATAATTTGTGGGATCTAGTCAATTGTCTAAAGTACCGGTAGACAATGACAAATTAGTGGGAATATTTCCGACAAGAATCATCGCCACATTGTTTTTCTAAGACTAGCATAGGCAAACCAACCTTTTGAATTTAAAACGACCTATATAATAGGAGTAGAAAAGATCAATGTTTTGATTAAGGGGTGTTTGGCTAAGCTTATTTGAGTTGCTTGTTACCTTATTGTAATTGTCATATGAACTGAAAATAAGCTTAGGCACTAGCCAAACATCTGAAACAAAGGGGAAGACCAAAAAGAAGCTTTTTGCAAAAGCCATAAGCTTTCTGAATAAGCTAGTGCGTAACGCCCCATATAGAAAATGGATATTGGGGACAACTTTTTGGGACACTGAGGTACTGTTATATCGTGAGTTCGTGACCATGTTTCTGTATACCACAAATATTACAATTTCGGACCCTGAGTTGGTTCTGCACAACCAATGTGTACGATTATTTTTAGCTCTCTGTAATATCATAATCTATCATGATTATTGTTATAATAATTTCCAGTGACGATGAAAGATCGAGCCATGGGAGTGCCTTTGTTGGTGGCTTTGTTCTTGGAGGACTAATCATTGGCACACTTGGTTGTGTGTATGCACCTCAGGTTCGATTAGTGAACATCATTTAATATGAAAGGTCATCGGCAAAATTTTCCTAATTGATTAAAGTTAGCATTTTAATTGTTATCAGATAAGCAAGGCATTATCAGGAACTGATAAAAAGGAGTTGTTGAAGAAGCTGCCCGCTTTTATTTATGACGAAGAGAAAGCTTTGGAGGTAGACATTATTTTTCGTTTTTACATATTATATGAGTCTTCAGTTTCTTGCTTAGTTAGGACTTTGGTATCAATCATGATTTTGACCAATTTACTCGAAGTTGAATCAAATGGTTGATGCTTAAAGTTTAGCTTCACAAAACAGGAAGGGTCAATCAGTTTTAAAGTCGTCTAAAGTATAGTCCAATATCTACAACTTCCTAAACTGCTATATTTAAAAAATGGATTACTATTTTACATTAGTTGTTGCGATTATATTTGATTTATCAATTATTTCTGAAATTAAAAAAAATTGGAAAAAAAATGTGGTGGTTATTCTGACCCATTTGACCAACTCTAAACAATTTACGCATTTGACCAGAACCTTTTTTGACCCACACCAAACTGCCCTACTTTTCCCTTAGGTCTAATCAAGGGGTTATTTGAAAGTGATTATTACTATTTCAAACAACCAAAATCGCATAATCAAATAATTATTTTCTCTCTTTTCTTGGAAGATCAAAATGATTAGTTAGTTTTTGCTAAAGATATGCAAGTAGGATTTTACATTCACCAAATCTATAACAGTATACCTCGCATAAACATTTGACTTCAGTTAATGATCAGTTACATTGTCATAATACATTTGAAACAATGTTTTCCCCTTTTCTGCAAAAATCTTTTCGAATTTCTAAACTTACACAAGGTCATTTTTTTTCTTCAGAAAACACGCAAGAAACTTACAGAAAAGATTGCACAGTTGAACGATGCTATAGATGATGTATCACTACAGTTGAAATCAGATGACGAGGAGACAGGCGCGAATGGTGCCGTTGTTCCTGAAAAGTCTGAATCCGTTGCCTGAAAACATTTCTTGCCGTCATCAATGTCATTGATGATCTTCCATACCAGTATGCAAGATTCTTTCTAAGAAATCACAGTCCTCCTTTTTATCTTCTCTTTGCTGTGTTCTTGACTTTGAAACATATCTGAATATATGAACTTGTCGCTGCACATTATGAATGATCCTTTTCCCCTACATTGTTATACATGTAATGTTTCGGGTGTTTTGTTTTTTCAAAGTAAGATTGGTTAGTAGAGTTAGAAATGATCGAACCCCGGACTGCCATAGGGACCTATTTCAGCCAGACCCTTTGATAGGCTCAAAAACCTGACAATGTTTTGAACCCGATGCTCGTAAGAGTTGCACCGTACAGGTTTGGAATGCGTGTTTCTATCGTCATTTGGATTGGTGGTGTCTTATGCTATACAAATTAGTGGGACCCGCCTTTGATACACATGGATGCCAAGTGGACATGATATCTTGTTTGACAAGTATTTTGTGGTAAATTGCCTTTCAACCTTGCAAAGGAATCATTTTATCTTATCCTTCTAAACTCCAACTCTCACTTCTTTCAGAATTGTTTTTGGATTTATGAGCGTGTGATTCGGCTTTTATTTCATACGCTCATGTTTCTGGCTTATTATTCAACCTTATGGGCTTATTTTCCATCTTCAGGTCACACTAAGCAGGAAAAAAGACTTACAAAATATAAGCCAAGTCAAATAAGCTCATAAGCTCAAACAAACACACCCCTATAAACTAACGTATACGGAGTAACATATTAGTCTATTTGGATCTGATGCTATTTTGATGATGTCCGGTTAATCTAGGTCGTCCACTACTATTTTAATTCTGATTCAGTTATACATTTAAAATGACTAGAAGGGTACCCGCGCAATGCGGCGGCAGGTACCCAGTGACTATGTTTGTGGCGAGCAAATGTTTTTTATTTTAAACCTTCCTTATTTAATATTGTCTCAAATACTTTAAAACGTAGTAGATATATTTTTTTAAAAGTAGAACATTTAAATTATTAATAGTTTAATGTGTGTTTAGAAGCTTAGATAAAACTATGTTAGTTTGTGGGTTAGTTTGTAGGCTTTATATATATGAAATATGCATTAAAAGATAGTTATAGTATAGACGTTTCTTATTTTAAAAACACATTGCAGTGTTTTATTTTTTAATTGAGCTGTTATATCACATTCATTAAATGGGCTATTGAAGTTAATGAGGTTTATGAATATTAGTTGCTCCTAGAATTAAAGAGATTAAAATTTATAATGTAACTTAACTCCTATTCATATGTAGTTAAGATTAGTTTGAAATTCTTTCAATTAAAGAAATGTTTTTGGTCTTATTTATTTAAGACTTCCTTTTTATAAATGGCCTAAATGCATTATAATGTAGTTAAGATATGTATAGTTGACAATTTAAACCAATGTTTTAAATAACGGTTTCTCAAAATCGGCTCCCGGTGACCAAACCAGTCACAAAGCCAAAAAGAAAATTATATGCGATTGTGATGTAAACAAAAGTTACCACAGCCAAGTACAATATCCGAAAAACCAAAATCATAACAAATCCTAATCGTACCTCAACCCACTTTCAACAACGAGAAATTTCTCATGATACAATTTCTTGAGTCTTTTCTCAAAAAAGTACAAAAATAATAGTTCTTCCCAAAAGAGTCATGTGCGAATGTGCAATTGTGTGAATTGCAAATGTGCGAATGTGCGATTCCACTAAATATTTGACATGTGTCCAGACCAATTGTACAAATGATTGGTTTGGTACTATTTATCTGGACACGTGTCAAATATTTAGTGGAATCGCACGTTCGCACATTCGCACAATGGCTCTTTTGGGAAAAGCTATTATTTTTGTACTCTTTTGAGAAAAGACTCAATAAATTGTACCATTTTCAGAATTTTCTCTTCAACAACACCAAATCTATGACTATCCTAAATCCCATCTCCTCACAGTCACTCACCAACACTCATCAAACTTACATATGACATGATAACAAAACCACCGCCGCCGCCTAAAACCACCCAAACCCTAAAACCACCACCGCTGCCTGATTTTTCATCGGAACTACACCTGGGGGGGGGGGGGATTTGATGGTCAGGAACACATCAACAATCAGAGACTCCAATGGATGGCATTGGAAATTCAAAAACAACAAACAAGACACTCTACATCAGATTGGAAACCAGTACCAAAAAGGTGTCAAGAAAATTGCTACCTCATTCTTTGTTACGAAGTTCCCTGAATACATAAACGCTAAGCAATTGTGGCAGGAGTGTGGAAAATATGGACGTATAGTGGATGCGTTCATCGCCAACAAAAGATCAAAAGCAGGGAAAAGGTTCGGTTTCGTTCGTTTCAGTGGCATCAAGAATGAGGAAGAGTTTGTAAAATCATTGGCACACATTTGGATTGGGATTTTCCACATGTTCGTGTTGGTTGACAGATTTTAGAGAAATGGTAAGATAGAAATAAAAAATACCACATGCAACAATAAAGTATCTGGTCATATTCACGTTAAACAGGTAGAAAAGGTAGAAGAAGTCGCCTCTCATAACAAATAATCTTATGCATCTTGTGTGTAAGGAAGCATGGGGAACAAGTCTGATCGATAAGAAGTAGTTAATAAACCTATCTCTTTGTCCGACGAAGATTTGGTTCAGGTAACTAACTCAATGGAGGTAGTGTTGCTGAAGGTAAAAAATGTGGAAACAATGAGTAACCTATATCGTATACTCAAAGAAGAAGAATTTGAGGGGATCAAGATTCACTATATTGGTGGGTTGTGGCTATGGTTACACTTCCAATCTATGGAGTCTTGCAATACTTTTAAAAGCAACCACAAACCTGATGTCTTTCTTCACTTCTATTAAACCGGTTTCTAAGAACTTTTCTGTGGATGAGATAATGGTGTAGGTTGAAATATCGGGTTTACCATTGTGTGCATGGAGGTCAAATGCATTTAGAAAAGTAGCTTCGTCGGTGGGTAAGTTCATGTTCTTTGAAAAGGATAATGCATCAGGAATGAGTTTGGGAGGAGTTTGTGTTGCTACACAACACAAGAAGTTTATTTCTGAAAAAGTGAGAGTGATCATTCATGGGGAGGAGTACGACATCCATATACATGAATTAGGTACTTGTAATATAGATATTGATGATTCCAACTCATATAGTTCTTCTAAAACCGATTCTAAAGTAGATGAGGACGTCGAAAGTGAAGATGAACCAGTAAGTGAAGAGGATTTAGATGAGGCCCGACAAGAAGTAAGAAGAGAAGAAGTTGGTGAAGATAAGAATGATAACAATCACAAAGAATAGAGTTTCCACAATACCACGAAAGAGAAGGAAACAACTATAGAAAAGGAGGATAACGTGAAAGGAGAATCAGAATTGAGCCGTCCACCAGGCTTTGAACACTTCAAAAAATCTTGGAAAGGTCCAACTGAAAGCTCTCTTTAATCCAAATCTAGTTAGTGCTCAACCTCCTTTAGTAAATTCCAAAAGAAAGACATTAAAGGCATCTCTGTTACTCATGAATTGTCTAAACTTATTGAGGTCAGGGAAAAATTAGGGTATGATGTAAAAGGATGCCATAAATCTTTACATAGAATGATCAATAGAATTGGAGTATTGATTGTGGATAGATGAATGTGCTTTCCATTACTATTCGAGGTACTAATAAAATGAGAAAACGAGCATGGATAAAGGAGATGTGTTTTAAGAACATATCTAGTTCCTAGAAGTTCAAGAATTCAAAATGTCACGCCTAAAATTATTTCGTATTAAGGCAGTGTGGGGTAACTATGTTTTTTATTACGCGTGTAGTTTGTCTCGAGACAGATCGAGGGGGGGGGGGGTTTGATCTCTATTTGGGATCCTAATGTTTTCCTTAAAGACCATATTTGGTGTGATGATTGGTTCATTATTGTTCAAGATAAATGGGCCAATTATGACGACGTGTTCTATGTGGTTAATGTATATGGTCCTCAAGAAACATCAGAGAAAATGTCCTTATGGAATAGGTTGCTGGAATTCATCGCAACTCATGAAGGGCAATACGTCATTTTTGGTGATTTTAACGAAGTTCGGGATGAATGTGAAAGATACGGTACTGAATTTGTTCGTACTCAAGCTCAGATTTTTAACTCGTTTATAGTTGATGCAGGTTTACTAGATATTCCTATCGGAGGTCGTTGATTTACTTAGATGAATAAGGCGGGCACAAAAATGAGTAAACTTGATCGGTTTCTTGTTTCTCATTTTATCATGGATTCATTCCCTGATCTTAAAGTGACAACTCTCCCTCGTGGGTGGTCTGATCATACTCCGTTACTACTACATTATGAAAAGGATGATTATGGCCCGGTTCCTTTAATTTTTTTTCACTCATGGGTACAATGGGACGGTTTCAATGATTTTATTGTGAATACGTATATAGAATGCTCTCAAGGCAACCCCCACATGAATTTTCATGATAAGTTGAGAGCCATTAAACAAAAAATTTAAGCTTGGAATGCTCTTGTGAAAAGTAGAGACGTCTCTCGTATGCACGAAGTTCGCTTAAGAGTAATGGATATTGATGGAAAGATAGATATTGGTACCGCCTCAGAGGAAGATAAAATAGAACGTTTGAGCCTGATAAAAGCACAGGACGACTTCCAAAAGTTAGAGGAAATGGATACGGCCCAAAAAGCAAGAGTAAATTGGGACGTTGAAGGGGACGAAAACTCAAAAAAATTTCATGGGATTTTAAAGCAAAAAAGACATCAGCAAATGGTGAAAGGTATTATGCAGGATGGTGCATGGGTTACTAATCCACAACAAGTTAAAATGGCATTCCACAACTTTTATAAAGATAAATTCAAGTATTCAGATTCAATGATGATTCTTCCTACTGTTACTCCGCATGGTACTTTAAACACTGATGACAATATCGAGTTGGAAAAAGGTGTGTCTGTGGACGAAATCAGAATTGCCGTTTGGGACTGTGGTAGCCAAAAGCCCCGGGCCCGGATGGTTTTTCATTTCTTTTTCTCAAGACGTATTGGGACCTTTTGAAGGATGATGTTGTAGAAGCTGTGAGGAATGCATTTGACTCGTTCTCTATTCCTAAAGGTGCCAATTCTTCTTTCATCACTCTTGTCCCAAAGGTAGCGAATCCTATTCATATCAAAGATTTTTGACCTATTTCGTTGATAGGCATGCAATACAAAATTATTACGAAAATTCTAGCTAGCCGTTTAGCTAAAGTTGTTAATAAAGTGATCGGGCATGAGCAATCGGCTATCATATCGGGTAGACAAATCCTTGATGGTCCTTTGATGCTTAGTGAAATAATGTCGTGGTATAAGAAGAAGAAACAAAAGCTCATGATGTTTAAAGTCGACTTTGAAAAAGCTTTTGACACCGTTAGTTGGAAATACCTCGATCACATGCTCATGAGTATGGGGTTTGGAAATAAATGGAGGAGGTGGATTTAAATGTGCCTTCATTCGGCTTGAGCATCAGTTATGGTTAACGAGAGCCTTACAGGTGAATTCTCGATCAAACGCGATTTACGTCAAGGTGATCTTTTAAGCCCTTTCTTGTTCATTATTGTTATGGAAGGCTGGCACGTAGCGTTAAAAGATGTTGTTGCTATAGGCCTGCTTCATGGAACTGAGATAGGAAACACGAGTTTCAATATTTCGCATCTTTTTTATGCGGATGATGTGGTGATTATATCCGAGTGGAACAGGCAAGATATGGACAACATTATTCAAATTCTGCATGTCTTTTATCTTGCATCAGGCCTCAAGATTAATATTTCAAAGTCTCATGTCTATGGTATTGGTGTGAGCTCCATAGAATATGAAAACATGGCTCGCGACACGAGATGTTCTTTCGGTAATATTCCTTTTTCTTACCTTGGGCTACCGATTGGTTCTAATATGAATTTGATTGCCAACTGGCATTCTTTCATTGATCGATTCCGTACTAAACTCTCTTCATGGAAAGCAAACCTGCTTTCTATTGGTGATCATTTAACTCTTATAAAATATGTGCTCGAAAGTATTGGTATTTATTATATGTCGATCTTTAAGTGTCCAGAATCCATTCTTAAGAATCTAGGATCCATTCGAGCTTCTTTCTTTTGGGGAGGTAGCAGAGATAATAGAAAAATGGCGTGGATCAAATGGGACAATATTTAGGCTTCTTTCGATAAGGGTGGCTGGGGATCGGGAGTATGAAAGCTTTTAATCTAGCTCTCCTTCAAATATGGCGTTGGCGTTTTGTTCATAACCCCGACTCTTTATGGGTCCGAGTGATCTCAGTAATTCATGGAGATGAAGCTGGTTTTGACTTGAAAGGATGCAACAGTAGAGGTATTTGGTCCTCTATTATTTCCTCATATTCCAATTTGCATTCTCGTGATATTATTACGACTCATTCTTTGTGTCGTAAAGTGGGAGATGGTACGTCCATCCGTTTTTGGAAAGATAACTGGGATGGAAATAGGCCCATATGTTTTGGATATAACAGATTATATCACTTGGACTCTAATGCTAATTGTATGCTTGCGGATCGATTTTCAACCGAGGCTTGGTTTTGGAATTGGAATAGACAAAGTATAGGTAGTCGAAATATAGTTGCTCTTGAAGTTATGATTTCGGAGTTAGGGCATGTTTCTTTGAATAACCGTCGTGATGCTGTGTCTTGGAAAATATCGGTTGATGATAGCTTGTCTGTTCAAGCCACGAGATCACACATTGATAATTGCTTGCTTTCATCGTTATATCCTAGCACTAGATGGTCTAAGCTTTTACCTCGTAAGGTAAATGTTTTCATTTGGCGGCTCATTTTGGATAAGCTTCCGAATCGTCTAAATTTATCTTTGCGGGGGCTTGATATTTCTTCTATTGCTTGTCCATCCAGCAATTTTGGTGTTGAATCTAATGATAGTGTATTCTTCGAATGTGATTTGGCTAGTAACATTTGGCTGCTTGTTCGATTGTGTACTGACATTAATATGCCTTCATTTTCCTCTTGCTCCGAGTGGTTATAGTGGTTTGAGAATTGGAGAGCTTCTAAAGACTCTAAAGACCGTATGTATGTCATCTCTGCGGCTTCTTTGTGGGTCCTATGGCGGTATCGAAATAGCGTTATTTTTAATGATCATCTCATCATCCTATGAGGAGAAGTGATCTCTTCGATGATATTCGTATGTTTTCTTTTTCTTGGTTAAAGTGTATAGGTCATAAAGTAAATTGTTGGAACTCTTAGCTTAATTTGTCTTTGTAATTTCTCTTCTAGCTCCTTACTAGAGAGTTTTTTTAATTCAATCATCGTTCAAAAAAATAATGTTATTTTCTTAATAACTTTTTAATATTATACAAATCTACAAATTAGTATAATTATAAACACAAAATTATAAGAATATTTCATGAAAATGTTGTCCTAAATTAGGATTATGGAATGTTTAAAAAGAATGACAATGCTTTATAAAATTTATAAAACATGATACATACTTAAGAGTTTCTTAGTTTGTTGTTCGATAAAAGTAAGATTGGATCGGATTAGATCTTAAGATCCTATGGTCAAGATCGGGATCATATAAGATCTTAAGCTTGCGAAGATCCTACATAAGATCGGGATCGTTTTTGCCTTGTAATATAGTAAAATCATAAGATCTTAAGATCGAGATCAAGATCTTAACAATCATTTTTAACAACATTCTTATTTTAACGACAGTCTTAAGTTCTCTAATTTGTTATTTTTACCCTTTTTTGACACGATATTTGACACTAATTTATTGAACATTCTTATTTTAGCATTGTGATATGTGGACCACACTTAGGGGGTATTTTTATTATTATTATTATTATTATTATTATTATTATTATTATTATTATTATTATTATTATTTTGCAGTCATTGGGTTACCGATTCAACTTGTTTGACCACCGGGTCAACCCGGTTTTCTATTATAAAAAACTATTTTGTTCTACCAAGTTAACTGATCCGACTATCGGGTCAACCTGGTTTTCTATAAAAAAAAAATGAAAAAAACCAAACTCGGTTGGGTTTCGAGAACCGGCTTGACCCGGGCCACTTAAAACCCAACAGGTCTAACCAGTTAACCCGTTTTTAAAAACCTGGTTTTTACTTTTTTTTTGCCAGAACCGGTTCAACCGGTTAACCCGGCCGGGTCGACCCAGGTTTCAATACATTGGTTCTGTATTTGTGTGTGAGGTTGAGCAAAGGGGATGAAAAGAAGCAAATAGTAACTTGTATCGGTATATAAAGGTGGGAAAGGAAACTGTTGGAAAATGATTTTGGAAAAATGAGTTTTTGCAAACTTTGGATACTATTTTATATTTGTATATGTTATATATTTATATTGGTTGGTCGCTTTGCGTTCTCTTTGAAGATAGCTTCGTAACGAGCTAAAGTATGTCCAAAATGAAGAAAATATGAATGAGATATCGTCGTCTTTTCATGTGAAAGGTATGGGCCCGGTTATGTATAATGAATGATCTATTGACTGTAGCATCATTAAGTTGAATGACACTATTTTGTAAAAAAAGCCAAATCATATCTGATAGGAAGTACATTAAGGGCTTGTTTGTTATTTCTTTTATTAAGTCATTTTTTAATTAAAAGCTGACTTAATGCAGACAACCTCAATTTTATTACTTAATATTTTTAGTCATCTTTCTCTATTAAGTCATAAACAAACAGTTTTTATATGACTTAATTAATTCAGTTTTTCTCATATTAAATAAATTAAGTCAAAATTAAACACCCCTTAAGTATATTTAGCTTTTAGCCAAACTGCCAGAGTATATAGAGTTTTTAGTTGATTTATAACAATTTTAAAAAGTATTCACAAATAGTTGCACTTCTAAAAATATAGCCAAAATGAGCATCCCCATCCGAAAACCCATTTGTTTTGAACTATCTACAGAAAAAAAAAAAAAAAAAAAAAAAAAAAAAAAAAAAAACCCTCCACCCAATAAAAGTTTGCCATTTGGTATGTTTTATAAATGTTATCATTTGGTCAAACACTTTTTGAAAACATGGTTAAAAACTCCAACTATATACTAGTATATCATAAGATATGAGATTTATCTCTCACTTAGAGCACTTGGTATCGTCTTTGTTTACACGCCGTTCATCCCTTTGCTTACGAATAACGCGCCAACAAAGGTACCGAGGAACACACCATTCATAAGCCATTCGTGTTTGAGTTACTAGAGTGGCTCACGCCAATGGTTTCTTGCTCGGATACAGTTTTTTTTCAAGGACCTACCATAGTCTGGTGTTGGGAACCACCTTGTGTGAGGTGCTGACGTGAAGTTGATAGTAATTTTCCAGCGACGAGAAAAAAAGTTGTTGGATGCCATGTCTGAATATTTTGAGGTTGATAAGGTAGAAGACAACACTTATTGTAAGAGAAGGGAAAAATAGTTTAGTTGTATTTTACAGCTTTTACTGTGTGCACAGTTTTAGATTTGCTTTTTCAACTTTCAAGACATTTGACCTTTCTCTTAAAATATTGATTTATAAATAGATAAAACCGTAACTATATTTTCTTATTTCCCAAACGTACAAATACATATAGACGTTTTTAACATATTTTCTTATTTCCTAAATGTGTTAATGGTATGCATGATACCTAGCGCTCTTAGAGTGGAAGGTGCAGCTCGTTGATTGCCTTTGCCGTTCAGACGTGGCAAGGCCAACGGCGAGTCGTTGCTCGTTGCTGCACCGACCCCATTGCCGTTGTTCTTCGTTGGTGACTTATTCGAGGGCACGACGAATGAGTTTCCTGACAAAACATGTTAAAAGTATACGTTGGAGCTGTTATATATAGTCTTTATTTAGCTTCTATCTATGTCTAGGGTGTTAAGTGTCCGTTTTGTATTCTTAGTCAAGTAAGGTCGTTGGGTTAGCTTGTGTCCCTAGCCCAACCCGTTATCATAGCCGACATTAGGACTCTTGTTAGAGTCGGTTTTACCTCCCCCTCATCTCTATAAAAGGAGGTGAAGGGGGGACGATTCATGTACGCATTCTTTCAATACTAATCAAAGATTCGATTAGGGTTACTTACTTGTGCATTGCTCTTTACTTTTCTGTCGCGATATACTTGTTGATTGGTGTGTCGATAATCTTCGAGAAGTCGATCGGGGTTCCGCTTCTAGGTCTTGGGTTGTTGGTTGCGACTGCATACTGACAAGTGGTATCAAGAGCTCAGTTGGAGACTAACAAGATCTAGGTTCGATCATCTTGAGGGTTCTTGAGTAGCAGGTTGGCGTCGACAGTAAGGGTTCTTGGGTCTTTGATTGTCCGGGTTTGTGACAAGGTGTAGAAGATCTAAGGGTTTGTTGGTTTTCAGTTTATCGAAGATCAACGGTGGGGTTTTTCTGGTCGATTCGTTTCTGTTGTTGTGATAAACGAAGAAGAAGAAGAAAAACATAGGTGGTTGGTTTTTATTGAAAAAGTCAACTAAACAGTTAAAGGATAATATTGAATACACGTTTTAATTCTTGGGATATATTTTTAAAGATTCAATTATTTGTATTATTTATTTTATTCTTTAAAAAAAAAAAAAGAAGAAGGTTATTAATTTAAGGGTATTGCACAAGGGACTTTATTGGTTTGTGATTGTGAGGTTTTTTCACAAGGTTTAGCAAATTAATAAAGGGATTAAAGAATGACGGGAGCCAAGTTTGAAATCGAGAAATTCGATGGAACTGGTGATTTCGGGTTATGGAGAGTCAAGATGCGTGCTTTATTAATTCAACATGGATGTGAAGCAGCTCTGGAGGTTTTACCCGAGAATATGGATGCTACAGCAAAAGCTGAGCTAAACAAGAAAGCTCATAGTGCCATGATTTTGTGTTTAGGTAACAAGGTTCTGAGAGAGGTTACCGGGGAGACGACTGCAGCGGGGGTTTGGTCCAAGCTTGAGACTTTATACATGACAAAGTCCTTGGCCAATAAGTTGTACCTAAAGAAGAAGTTGTATACTTTCTACATGCCGGCTGGATGTACGATTTCCGAGCATATAGATGAGTTCAACAAAATCGTTCTTGATTTAGCAAATATTGAGGTAAAATTCGAGGATGAAGATCTTGCTTTATTATTACTCACTTCTTTACCAGCATCATACGAACACTTTGTGGATACCTTACTTTATGGACGGGAAGCTTTGACTTTGGAGGATGTGATGGCCACACTGAATTCAAAGGAAATCAAAGAAAGATCTAAGGCGAAGGGGGATGATGGTAAAGGGTTATACGTGAGGGGAAGAACTGATCGAAGGAATTCACATCAGTCTAGGGGAAAGTCAAGATCCAAGTCTCGAGGTGGAAGACACAAGTGCTTTATTTGCCAATCTGAGGAGCACTTAAAGAGAAACTGTCCAAAGAATAATCGCAAGAAGTCAAATAGTTTCGTCTAGAAAGAAGATCAGCCAAGCTCCAGTGGTTCGGTTTATGACGGTTCTGAGGTGATGATGGTTATGAGTGCAGAGGCTCTGCTAGATTGGATCATGGATTCAGGAGGTTCATACCACATGACACCCAGGTTAGATATATTTTTTGATTTTCTGGAATGCGATGGGGGCAGGGTACTGTTGGGTGACAACAGGGAGTGCAAGATCAGAGGTATTGGCAAGGTCAGGTTACAACTGAAAGATGGGTCAAGTTTTGTATTAAACAATGTCAGGTATATTCCTGAATTGAAAAGAAACTTGATATCGCTGGGAACTCTTGAAAAAGAGGGATATACCGTAAAATTGCAGTCAGGCAAAATCAAGGTGATTAATGGTTCTAGGGTTATTTTATCTGGAACACGAAGGGATAATTGCGTATACTCTTTGGATGGCCATGCAGTGGCGGGTGAGCTTAATGCTAGTGTTGAAGAAAAAGACTGTCTTGCGCAGGTTTGGCATAAAAGACTGGGACATATCAGTGAGGCGGGACTTCAGGTGCTAGAAAAGCAGGAGCTGTTTGGAAAGAAAAGTCTAGGTAAGCTCGATTTTTGTGAGAATTGTGTTCTGGGAAACTCACATCGAGTCAGTTTCGGTGTAGGAAGGCACACTACTCAGGGAGTAATAGACTATGTTCATTCAGATTTATGGGGTCCGTCTCAGGTGGAATCATTGGGAGGTAAGAGGTACTTCTTATCTATTGTTGATGATTATTCCAGGAGGGTATGGGTTTATATTCTCAGGTTCAAACACGAAGCATTTGGAAAGTTCAAAGAGTGGAAGCAGTTAGTAGAGAATCAGACTGGGAGGACGGTTAAGAAGTTGAGGACAGATAATGGTCTTGAGTTCTGTAACCAGGAATTTGAGCAGCTATGCACTGACAGTGGGATTGCTAGACATTTGACAGTTGCCGGGACGCCGCAGCAGAATGGATTAGCTGAACGGATGAATAGAACTCTCATGGATAAGGTACGCTGTTTATTAATTCAGTCTGGATTGCCCAAGACCTTCTGGGCGGAAGCGACATGTACGGCTGCATATCTTATAAATAGGTCACCATCGACAGCGATTGAGAAAAAGACACCTATGGAGATGTGGTCGGGACATCCAAGTGATTATGGGATGTTGAGGATTTTCGGCTGTGTCGCATATTCACACGTTAAACAAGGTAAGCTCGAGCCGAGAGCGGTAAAATGCGTTCTTTTGGGGTATCCTGAAGGTGTGAAGGGGTACAGGCTATATAGGCTTGATAATGAATCACCTAAAATAGTCACTAGCAGGAACGTGGTCTTCAATGAAAGTGTCATGTACAAAGACACGTTGAAGGATTCTGGTGCAGGTACTGATAAGTCTGTTGAGGAATTACAGGTTGAGGTGGAACTGCAGAGGTTAAATAATCATTCGCTTGAGGAAGATCTGATTGATGGTCAGGAAGATGGCGATGATGAAGATGCAGGGGATCAGGATCATGATCAAACACCGGATCTCACAGATTATCAGTTGGTTCGGGATAGAGAGCCAAGGACAAGAATGAAACCTTTGAGGTTTCGAGATGAAAGTAATATGGCTGCTTACGCGTTTGCTGCAGCAGAGGAAGAAGATACTCATGAACCATTGACATACCAGGAGGCAGTTACTTGTAAAGATAGATTTAAGTGGAAAGTTGCTATGGATGAAGAGGTGGATTCTCTGAACAAGAATGAGACCTATGAGTTAGTGGATCATCCAGCTGGGCAAAAGCTGGTGAGCTGCAAATGGCTGTTCAAGATAAAGGAAGGGATTGAAGGTGTTCAAAAGCCTAGGTACAAGGCGAGGGTGGTGGCTCGTGGATTCACACAAAGGGCAGGTATTGACTATAATGAAGTATTTTCGCCGGTAGTTCGACACACATCTATTCGGGTTATACTTGCATTGACTGCGTGTAGAGATTATGAGCTAGAGCAACTTGATGTAAAGACGGCATTTTTACATGAGAATCTTGAAGAAGTGATCTACATGAAGCAGCCACCGGGTTATGAACAAGGTAACAAGGTATGTTTGTTAAAGAAATCCCTTTATGGTTTGAAGCAGTCACCTAGGCAATGGTATAAGAGGTTTGATGAGTACATGCTGAGCAACGGGTTCAAGCGTAGCAGTTATGACAGCTGCGTATATTACAGGAGTTATGCACCAGGTGAGTATATCTATCTACTGTTATATGTAGATGATATGCTGATTGCTTGTAAAAGCAAGGCTGAGATTGGGTCTATCAAGTCTTTGCTTAAAAAGGAGTTTGACATGAAAGAGCTCGGGGAAGCAAAGAAGATTCTTGGTATGGAGATCATCAGGGATCGGAGTCGCAAGATTCTGAGGGTGTCACAATCCGGGTACGTTTCTAAGATTTTAAATAATTATAGAATAGACAATGGGAAATCGGTTAAGATGCCATTGGGTGGGCACTTCAAGCTGTCGTTGAAGGATTGTCCGGTTAGGGATTGTGATGTTGAAAGGATGAGTAGGGTGCCATATGCAAATGCGGTTGGGAGCTTAATGTACTTGATGGTGTGCACGAGGCCAGACATAGCATATGCAGTAAGTGTTGTTAGCAGATATTTGGCGAATCCAGGTAAAAAGCATTGGGAAGCAGTGAAGTGGATTTTGAAATATTTGCGGGGTACTGCAAACGTGGGTTTGGTGTATGGGACAAATCGTGGCAACCATGTAGACGTAACAGGTTTTGTTGATTCAGACTACGCAAAGGATCCGGATAAAGGTAGGTCAATCACAGGTTACGCGTTTTTAGTACAGGGATGTGTTGTAAGCTGGAAGGCAACGCTACAACACGTGGTGGCTCTTTCAACTACAGAGGCGGATTATATGGCCCTTACGGAGGCTGTGAAGGAAGCTATTTGGCTAAGGGGACTCTTGGAAGAGTTGGGCGTGGAGCTTAACACTGTGGCAGTTAATTGTGATAATCAGGGCGCGATTCACTTATCGCGGAATCATGTTTTTCATGAAAGGACTAAGCACATCAATGTGCGTTACCACTTTATCAGAGAGGTCTTGGAAGCAAAGACGGTTGAAGTTCTGAAGGTGGGTACTGAACACAATGCTGCGGATGCCTTGACGAAGGTGGTACCTGGACGGAAGTTACAACACTGCTTGGAGTTGTTGAAGGTCGGTATAGGCTAATATAAAGCCTAAGGTGGAAATTGTTATATATAGTCTTTATTTAGCTTCTATCTATTTCTAGGGTGTTAAGTGTCCGTTTTGTATTCTTAGTCAAGTAAGGTCGTTGGGTTAGCTTGTGTCCCTAGCCCAACCCGTTATCATAGCCGACATTAGGACTCTTGTTAGAGTCGGTTTTACCTCCCCCTCATCTCTATAAAAGGAGGTGAGGGGGGGACGATTCATGTACGCATTCTTTCAATACTAATCAAAGATTCGATTAGGGTTACTTACTTGTGCATTGCTCTTTACTTTTCTGTCGCGATATACTTGTTGATTGGTGTGTCGATAATCTTCGAGAAGTCGATCGGGGTTCCGCTTCTAGGTCTTGGGTTGTTGGTTGCGACTGCATACTGACAGGAGCTGTGTTTAAAACGGATATATTACCGTTTAATTTCAAACGGTCGAGTTTTTTTTTTGTTTTTTTTTTCTCGTTTAAACACAAACAAACTCTATAAATACCAACTCATTTTTACTTCTCCTCACTATAATTCAACCAACTAATCTATAAAACCTTCTATATCTCTTCTCCAAATACACACAAAAATGTCTCAAAACCCGAACGAAAGAGGCTATTTCACGAGCCTACTAACGTTAAACCAACGTCAATACGGGGGATCGTCAAACGAGTCTACTCCCTCGTCGTAAAATTCAAACCCTTCATCGCCATTTGGTTCGCAACAATTCAATCAGAATGAAATTTACCGTAACCAACAATATGCGTTTCAACAAGGATTCGCAAATCAAGCCCAATTCAATCCGACACCACAATTTTATAACCCGAATCAACCATCCACGTTTCCTACTCCTCCGTCACAACAACCAATCGAATCACAACCATCTCAACAAACTTTTAAAGTACCTAAGGCACGATCACCGGCCAAAGGTAGAAGAAAAAAAACCAAAGCCCAAAAAGCCAAAAGCGTCGTAAATTTAGACATTGACGATGACGGTGACTTGGAAGAAGCAGGTCAAACACATGCTCGTCGGATATGGAGCAAGGAAGAAGAAAAGATTCTTACGGAAACGTGGATAGATTTTTCACAAAATAGAGATATGGGCAATGACAAAACCAACGAATTCTTTTGGAACGAAATTCATGAAGCGTTCAATGAGCGAACTGCTGGTGACCCGCATACCAAAAATATGCTAACTGGTAAATGGTCGAGGATTAATGGCGACTGCCAAAAATTCAATGCTATTTATAAACATCTTCAGCGTCGCAGTGGTGAAAATGAGCACGATTATATCGAGAATGCGAAAACGAGCTTTGATGAACGCTTTGGTTCGAAGGGTTCACTTATGTTCACGTTTGGGAGATCTTGAAATTCTACCCGAAATGGGATGCTGAAGAACCTCTAGACATTACATGTCTTGAGGATATATTCGGGCTGGACAAACGACCTCGTCCCGAAAGAAACAATAAACGAGCTGGAAAGAAACAAAAGTCGACGGAAACGTCGAGTGCGGCGATCTCCGGTGAGAGTTAAACGAGTACTTTTTCAGGACAATTATCCGAAAAGTATACGTAAGCAAAAGACGCTCAAACGGCTTGTTACGAGACGCGGAGGAAGAGGGAAGAAAAAGCGTTAGAGAAAGAAGCAAGGGCGTTGGAGTGGCAGGATATGCAGATGCTCATGCTCGAGCCCAGCTTGGTTTCTGACCCGGTAAGAGCCGAAATCATTCGCATGAGACAAGCATTGATAACTAAGAAATACCAAACTATCCCTCAATCTAACGACGACAAATAAAATGTTTAATTTTAATATTAGTAGTATCTGTTGTATTTTATTTTATTTTCGTATCGTATTTTTTTTGTATCGTATTTTTTTTATTTCGTATTGTAATATTTTTATTTGATGAAATAAAATTAGTATGTTGTGTAATTTTTAATTATTTGTAAAATGAATTTAATTTTTTTAATTAAATAAATAAAAAATAAAGTTGTAAGTGGTGGGGCCTAAATGAGTAAGTTGAGCTTAGTTGTTTTTTGAGAAGTGGGTTAGTTATGAAGAGGTGCTGGGGTAATGTGGCACCCGTGAGCCCGAAACGAGGTGCTAACCCCTTTGTCTGCACCTTATCACTCCTACGAAACTTCGTGTGTTCGACAATGATGTTGACAACGTTTGCGGAAAAAAATTGGCACATAAAAGGTACGACCATTATTATTTGCTTGTACACAACAAAAAAAAACTTGGCACATAAAAGATACAACACCAACAAAGCAATAGTACAACTCATACCAACAAAATGGTTAATTCGCCAGTCTTTTGAAAGAAATTTTTGGTTTGTACATAGACATTTGATGACGACAGATTCGATCATTTGCAATAAAAATGTTGGAATGGAAAATGATTTGGACGTACCAGTCCCAGTATCCCACAAGTGGGCCATATCCGAAACAACACCTCTTCGTATAAATTAAACCTTGCTAACCACAATATTCGATCATATGCATTTTCCATACTTCTACTTGCAATCGCTTAGTTTTAGGCATGGGGAGGTCGCGTGTTCGTATCATGAGAGGAAGAAGACGTGAGAGAGCCATTACCTACACTAACCCAAACCTGCTTGCAGAGTAAGTTACCTTCACTCCATTTTTTATTCTTGAACTCGGACCATAGAACGTGTAATGTATTTGGCTCAAGTTTGGCTTTTAAAACTTATAACAGTAAAAATAAGATGATAAGCTATATCTAGTCGATCCTAATTAAAAAACACCTTGCAATATTTACTAGTTATAATGCCCGTGAACGACTGTTTTTTTTTTTTTTTTTTTTTTTTTTTTTTTTTTTTTAATAAAAAAACAAATAGCTTATTTTATTTTATTCTATTTTTATTTTTTTATTATGATTCTTTATTTTGATTTATAATTATGTTTGATTTATGCGGTAAAAGTTCATGTATAGTATATTCATAGACATAGGTCATCTTTATGTACAAAGTTTGACTACCGTATATTGTGTTTGTGTATCAATAATTTAGATCAATTTATTTTTTAATCTTATGCTGAAATATTAATGGTTATGTTATAATGTCTTTTTTTTAAGTTCAACTATTATAATATTTTATAATTAGAAAATAAAAAATACTAATATAATATTACGTAGATTCATTATCTGTTAAATTTTAAATGCAATTAACTAAAGCTGTATTAATTTAACCATCTTCGAATATTTTAAGTTTTCATGCCTAAAGCAAATAAATATATGAGTAAGCAGATGATGTCCCCACTATTAACCGTAAACAAAAAACAGTCAATAACGACATACAATTTGCAAAGATCTATAAAATTCATATACAATTTTCTTTGTTCCTTTCATAATGCATGTAAAACTTTTAGGAGTTGCGTTTTTCTTTTTAACTTTTAGGGATTAGCCCAAAACTACCAAAAGATGGCCAACAACCAATGTGTATATTTTGTTATTTTTTATACATACGAATATATAAACGAATTTTTAAATTTTGGTCATATTTACACTTTATTTATTTTTTTCTAAGTCTTAAAAAATAATAGTAATAATTCAGTTATTACCTAATTAAAAAAAAAAAAAAAAAAAAAAAAAAAAGGCTTAATGATCCATGCTGCAAAACAACAGGGTACTTATCTGCTGTTGTATTATAACAAAAGGTATATCCTGTATAATCCAATACATTGAAGGGTTAAAAATGTAAATATTAAAAAATATATAGTCCTTGCTGCTGAAAATTATCACGTGGAGTAGTGATGACCAGCCTTAAAAGAAATTTAGTTTTTTGAAATACAAATTTCACTTGAGGTTTTCTTTTATTATGTAAATAAAAGATTCAAATACACCTTATGTATGGAAGAGAGATCAACAAAGATTTATTTATTTATTTATTTATTTCCTAAAGAACAAATGGGTGAATTTTATCTATCCATTTTTTCAGCAAACAAAAAAACTATTTTTTTCACATTTTTTTTAAAACAACATAAGTTACAAACGGTAAATCTTCAAGCTACGAAAAATACACCATCGTGATGAGAATTAAATTACTTTCGAAGAACTTTTTTTTTCTTTCAAAATTTCCGCCCGAAAAAATCACACGTAATTTTTAAAATCACTTGTGATTTGTTATTTTTTCTGGTTTATAAAATTTTCACCCAGAAAATCACTTGTGTTTTTTATTTTTCTGATTTGTAAAATCACTTGTGATTTGTTATTTTCACAAGTCACATTTGATTTTTAAAGTAATAAATCACATATTTTTTCGAATCACGTGTGATTTTTCTGGAGGGAAATTTTGAAAAAAAAAATCATCGAAAGTATTTACAAGTGCATATCTATAGAAAGATAATTTAATTCTGGTCGCGATGGTATAATTAATTTCGTGTAACAATTAATGGTTTGCGAGTATTTTTTTTAGGATGAAAGTAGGTTTCTTTTATTTGATAAAAAAATGAATGGCTGAGATTAAATGATTTGTTTTTTAGATAAAAACTTTTCTGTATGAAACTTTTGTCCCTTATGTATATTTATTTCAAAAAACACCACTAAGTGGTCTAACGGTCACATGATATTTTCACAAGAGTTCTCAGGTTGAAACCTCACTATATACACAATTTAATTTACGAAAAATGACCAAAATCGATGGGTTTGGATGCTACAGACCAAATTTTAGGGGTTTTCGAATTTTGACTTTTGGTTCTAGTAAGAACGTGTGAGGCGTCTGTGGAGCTATGTGGTCCAATAGAAAACTACCATGTGTCTCAATCTGTGACATCCACGTATTCCACGCCAACCTCGAAAGTTTTTTCGAGGATCAAATTGAGGAAAATGATTTTTTTTTAAAATAAAATCTTGTTGACGTATCAGCTTTCTATTAGGTCACTTGGCTCGACAGAGTCATCACAAGTTCATATGAGAACCAACCGTTTAAATTCGAAAACCCTCAAAAATTGGTCTATGATGTGCTAAACCTCTCTTTTTTGGCTTATGTTGTAACTATTGAGTCATGTCACTATTTTTCTATGATCTTGAGGTCCTTTTTATATTGCTTTTAAGTTTGATCCTCCAAATTTGTTGTGTGTGTTTTAAAATGTGCTTTGTCTATAGCCTTTGTATATAGAGTCACGATTTTATGCAAAGTGGGTAGAAAAACTAATTTACTAAAATGTTCTATAGTCCAACACGTGTCACTCTCTTTTTCTCCCTTAATTTCGCGCTACTCATCTCTTCTTCTTCTTCTCTTGCAGAACTTTCCCAAATCTCTACCATAATTTTAGTTTTAAAAATCATTTAATATCGTTAGGCTTCGATTTCTATTCAATTTCCACTAAATAGTCACCTTCTAATTAGGGTTTCATTCACTTTGATTCAAAACAAAATTACCGTGCCAATTATTAATTAACAAACACTACATTATTATGAAGTAATATCAACTTCTTCAACTTTTTTTTTTCTAAATTTTTAAATAAATCATGTGTTTAGGAGAGAACAAACTTTTTATATGACCCCTTATATATACTTGGAAACAATAAGACATGTGATATCTGATCTAACTTTGTTGTTTGTTTATCAATTCAGGTTTCATGATTATAAGGGAATATGGTATCTTTTATACACTGGGGCTATTGTCATCATGTTTCCATCATTGGTAGAACTCGCTCAGCTAAAGTTTCAAAACAGCAAATTATCTCCTTTTGAAACCCACAGTTTCTTTGCATACACAACTATTGTTGCATACACCATTGCTATACCGACTTCAATGGTTTTGTTTTATATGAGAACTCGCTTAGAAACCTCGATAAAGAAATGTTTCTCCCTTAACTACTACATGTATAAGATCCTAAAGAATGTATTTTTCTTCTTTGGCATTCTCGCACCTCTCTCACTTGTGTTGGTGTTACTCATCCCTCGTGGTTATAATTGGATTGGATATTCAACCATAGCTTCACTTTTGGTCATCATAGTTACATGCAACTTCAGTGATTACATTAAGTTACTTTGTAAGAAAAGTGTAGCTAAACCAGGAGTTTTACGAAGAGATGAGACATCACCATGTTCCATAGTAAGTATTAGTGAGTAGTAAAAGGTGTTCTCGAATTGAAATTCTGTTACGTTAGTTTACGAAGCACAAAGCAGTCTCCTTTCGAGCTTATGTAATTAATTTTATTAGTACTATATATGTTTTAAGAATGGTATTTGTGACATCATATAGACGTACAGTCATGTATACATGTTATCAATTAATATAGTTTCAAAAAACAAAAATTAAGATCGATGGGCTGATTTGTGTATATTAGGACTTGATCAGTATGAGCAACTCGTCTAGGTTTTTGGATTCTTGGTTCATAATTTGTGTATATCTTTATGTAGTTAGATATCATCTGGTGTTGGCTCCTGTGTTTCAGTATGCAATTCTTCAAATTGAGCTCTGTCGTGTTCCAGTGTAATGTTCGAAGAAAGACAAAGAGATTTTTCGTATACTGTTGTAACAGGTTATATGTGCTAGTGTGCAGCTCTACAAGTGAAAAGATTGTTAGGTCACCATATTATGATTACACAAGTGTTGTAAATGTAAGAATGAGATAGATATAAGGATTGGTTGATTATATGTTTTATGAAAAGTAAAAGTGCAAGAGTTTCATTAAGATAACCAAAATAACCAACAAGAATAATGTAGCCATACATGCACTATTTATAGGAGAGGAACTAGGGCAACAAACCTAGAACCTTCCTTTCATTAGGCGTGGGCTTTAAGAGCCTTTATGGCCTTTACATCTTGCCCATTTAACTAATACATAAGATAAATAATACTTAAGCAACATATTACAAAATGTAATGAGCGAGACTTGAATAAATATAAAAGTATGATCCCAACAATCTCTCCCTAAGGGTCGGTCATCACGGTTGCTGGACGTCTTCATCTTTGTCTTTGACTCTTGACTTGTATAACTTTAGACGTCTTCAAAAATGTTGTATGATGAATGTTCTTTGCTCTTAGTCTTTGTTCATGGTGATGTTGTTGTGATTATGTCATTATCTGCCTTTCGTCACTTCATCGTCTTTGGTGGTTGTCCGTCATACCAACATGCTCATACATCTTTTGGACTTTGATTTTCATACATTCGTAGTTCCCTTTCTTTCAGTTTGATCTCTGAAATCAACTTTGTAGATCCTTTATCTTTCACTTTGATCTTTGTCTTTAAACTTTGAAGATTCATTTGTTTGGTGTAGAATCTTTTGATGAACATTGTTGCACAGATCATTGAGGGAGATTTCTTTGTATGTATGAGCATGCTGGAATCTACCATCATGGAGGTGATATGTACCTGCAGGTAAACAGTTAGCAATAAACAACCGGTACTTACAGATAAGGAATTAGAGATCGTCAACAACATATTGTGAAGACTCCTTCTAATCCTTACCATGGCCGTTCCCATTTCGGATACCCCCAAGGGAGCTTACGAGACCTACTAAGTAGCTCAACGAATGGGTGAGTCGCTGGGGATCACTCCACGACTGTAGACCGTTTTGGAACCACCGCGAACACTAAGCGTAACCCACAAGGAGTTACTGAAGTGACCTGTTGTCAGGGTTGTTTGATGTTGACCCTTGCAGGAGTTTCCGTTCAATCATTGAGAAATACATAAGTAAATCCTCTCATAAACGTTCTTGGCAGATTGCTAGGATCTGCGAAGGACTCGATAATTTACATCTGGTGTCCATTGATGTAGAACACCAGTTGTAGAAATATTAAGTGTTCCTAAGAGATCTTTGATGTATCTCATGGCTCTAGACTCAATAAGTGCATAATTAGGTTTCCTATGCGGAGACTAGGGAGGGGTCTCCTGCTTCAATATCAACCATCTCTAAGAGATAAGTTGATAGATTACACCGGTTCCCCGTGAGAATGAAACAAGCTCTTTTAAGAGAACTTGAGTGGCTTAGAAGGTTAAGTGCAGTGCGTCACTGGGTCCATGACGTCTTTATATTTAATACCGGTGTCGCCTTAGCAACAACCAGTAGCATATGAATTGAACCCGGTGTCTGCCCTAAGGTTGAACATATGGAGGGCTATTTCTTTTCACCTTTTTTTTTAAAAAAAATTTTCTTTTTAATTCTTCAACCCCTTCTTTCTCCTTTCATTCTTATACTCCTTTTTTTCATATCGTACCTAAGGACTTCTAATACTAACTGTTGGTGATGTCCTTGGGTAGATCCCTCCGGCTCTGGCGGATCATAGGACGGTTTTTCCTAACCTTAGTCACCTTATAACTCCATGACTATCCTATAATTGCCATAAAACCATTTACTGAAAATCTCTCAAAGTGTTTGTTATTATGAGACAAGTTTTGTTAACACTTTGAGAGTTTTGTTTTTTTTTGAAGGGATCCCCCTTCACATGTGCTCATGATTATTTAATAAATTTGCACATACGGGAGAAGTTAGCACTTTTTGAATTGATCCACTTTCAGTAAACAAGACCGGTTCGAGACACGCTTACATCACTAGTTAAACTAGCTTGAAGTTATTACCCGGCCTGGTCGACTCCACAGAAAGTTTCTCGAAACGGTAAATATCTACTTTGACAAATCCTTTTCGAGACACTCTTACGTGGCTAGTTAGAGAGTTCCATTCTCAGTTTTTAGGTGACAACTAGCTCTGATGAGACGAAAAGTGTACCGTTTTAAGGGGTCATTTAAGCCCTAATTCGAGATTATTTGATCAAATATTGCCCCAAATCATTCCTTTTGTCATTTTAGGTACTTTTGGAGAGAAATCTGGAAAAGGAAGCATTTTGGACGTTTTTGGAGCGGAAAAGTGAGTAAATGACAAATTCTCAAAATTCTTGCTGGGAACAGTACCTGACGGCATCAAGGTATTACAAGTGACGGCATCAAGCTTGGCAAAAGACGTGGATATGGAAAATACACATGACGGCCCAGAACTATTTCAAGGCAAATTGGCCTGACGGCGTCACCAAGGCCGTCAGGGTCAAAATACACGTGACGGCCCAGAGTCAAATTACAACATGACGGCATCAGAAGTGGATCTAGGCAATACGAATTTTATTTTGGCGGCGAGTTGACGGCGTCACAAGCTATAACGTGACGCCGTCAGGATGCAAAATCTATATATACTTTTCTAATTTTCATTCATAAAGGGTGGAACATTAGTGGAGCATTAGGGTAACTTTGGTGCACGAATTTTCAGTGTTTGATTCATCCATGTTCAATTGAAGATAAGTTTCAATAATCATTCAATATGTCTATGTGTTGTTTGATTCTATCTTATGCTTGTCTTCTTTTTAACATGCTAGGCTAGGTTTTCTTCGTGTTTGCTTAGATTTAATGAAACCTAAATGTTGATTATTGGTTGATTGTTTGTTTATAATTGTTGTGGATGAATGAATTCGATGTGAGGCTTAAGAAAACTGGCAGACTTCCAATTGGTAACTTGCTTGAACGTCTTAAAAAACATGATCGGAGGTGTACTATGATTTATTGGTTATATTTAATGCATAAGTAACTACTAATGATACTACGTTAGGAGCTAGTAGTCGGCTCGACCTAGAATGAAGTAGAAGCTTATAGAGTTAGGGAAGATCGTACACAGCGCTACGACTAGTATTAAGGAATATAACCCGTCATCCATGCAATTGTAACAAACTAATCAACCGGTAAAAGATATCTAGGGAGTAGTGAAATCTAAGTAAACACAGTTTCTCTTATTATTGTTTCCACCACACATTTATTATAGTTTTAATTTATTTTGTTTTATTTGAATTGTAGTAATTTGGGTTAGTTGACAAGCAACTAATTCCGCCCTATCTTCCAAAACCGAGATTTTACCTGCTTTTCATAAAATATAAAAACACAAAAAGAATCATCCCTCACCTTTAGACCTAGTTTAATAGAGTTTTAATCCTAGCGAACATTATTCCTAGAGTTGAACGATCAATCCTCCGGTACTTGTCACTATACTATACTACAACGATCAGGTACACTGCGTGGCGGGGATTGCAAGCTTCTCAAGATCCCTTGAGAGGTAAAATCTGTGCGAGGGCGCAATCCCACATATCAAGTTTTTGGCGCCGCAGCCCGGGGAATAGTTATTGTCTAGGTTAAGATTTCTTTTTATTAGGTCTACTTGCTAGATTCCTTTCTGGTAATTTTTTTTATTTTTATAGGTTTTCTTTAGTCTATCTTATTTCTTTGTTTCTTTTGTTCGTAAACCATATCGATGGACAACAATAGCATTGATCGTTTGACTCCTGTTATTCGTGTTTTTCATCGCAGAATTTTCCAACCACCCGTCCCAATCCCTGTAGTGGAAAATGAGAACCCACCTAACCTCTCACCTGACCATCACTTTGGTAGTAATTTTGAGATGGAGGAGTCTGACCATGATGACGACCGTAGGATTAGCCCTTTTTATTGTACGGACTCCGATGAGGATCTAGATGATGGTGATGTAATCAATGATGATAGGATGGATGATGATATGAGCCCTCTTAAGCATGTTGACCTTAGAACTAGAATTGAAAAAGATAGCTTCTTTAACATGCAATTCCCTTGTAAGATTGGGTTTAGGAGCTTTGATGCAACTCATCTTTGCCTATGAACATAATCTCATGTGCCAACTATAATAAAATCATGGTAAAAGAGTTAGCACATCAGGGAAGTAATATTGTCGCTAGGAATGAACCATTGCACGTGTTTGTAGGAAGTTTCATGTATTTGGTTGATTTTGTTGTCATGGAGAATTTAGGAGAGTTCATTGATGAGAAATTAACCCAAATCATATTTGGAGAACCCTTTAAACGGTTAACCAAACTTGATGAGAAAATTATGGATGGGTTGATTACCTTTTCGGATGGGGATGAAGATTTCGTTTACCAAATGCCACGTTCACACCCTAGGTTTAAGGACCACTCAATTGAGGCATGTAATGGAATTCCCCCTATCAATTTGTTGAGTGAGGATGATAAAAGGAAAGGACTTAAATATCCCCATGAAAAGAATAAAAGATATTATCGTGTATGTTTAGAGTTAAGTGATAATTATAAAAGAGATGAAGCAACAATTAGATGGCTCACACTTGGTTATGTGAGCGTTAGTGACACTAGGTAGCCCGTGACCTTGAGTCTAGCTACAAGACTCATTAATAAAGAAAAGCGCTTCTTGGGAGGCAACCCAAGTTTTGTGTGTTTTATTTGTTTGATTGTTTGTTTGTTTTGATTTTATTTGTTTCCGTATGCGTGCTTTATTTTTATTGTTTGTGGATCACGGTTCAAATTAAATTGTGAAAATGCTTTATTTTGTTTTTAACTTCGTCTTAATTACATATAAAGGTATTTTGCAAAAGCTAAGTGTAAGAGAGACCCAAATTTGTTTATAAGAATGAAATTGAGCATGAACCACAACAATATTAAATGAACATGTACATTAGTATTTGTTTGAGTCAAATGCTTGTATCGAGTCATAATAATGTTTTGCAGGATTTTCCAGGAATTAAGGAATAAGTTTTTCCAGAAATTTTCCAGAAACTTAACATAAGAATTTCTGCAGGTCACTTCTGACGGCGTCAGGATTAACACCTGACGGCGTCATGTGTAAAATTCTAGAAATTTTACGAGTTTTGTCTTTCTGCCGGAGTCATAAAAGTTTTTGTTAATTCTTTAGTTTTATAAACTCCAGGAAATCTGCAAACATTCATTCCACAAGCATTATATTGATACGTGGGAATCGTACCAGGCTTTACCTCTCGAGGGATCTCGAGAAGCTTACAACCCCCACCAGGCAGTGTACCTGATCGTTGTAGTATAGTATAGTGACAAGTATCGGGGGATTGATCGTTCAACTAGGAATAGTGTCGCTAGGATTAGAAAACCTAAATACTAGTTCTAAGGATGAGGGATGATTATTTTTGTATTTTTATATTTTTTAGAAAGCAAGTAAAAATCTCGGGGTTTGAAGGATTTGGGCGGAATTAGTTGCTAATCAACTAACCCAATACTAAAGATGCAATCAAAATAAAATACTAGAAATGAAAATAAAATAAATTAAACTACGGTTGTGAGCAATAAGTGGAGAAGTTGTGTTTACTTAGATTTCACTACTCCCTAGATATCTTTTACACGTTAATTACTTGTTATAGTTGCGTGGATGACGGATTGTATTCCTTAATACCATTCATGGGGTGGCGCACTTAATTCCCCAATCCTATGAGTGCCTACTTCACTCCTATGTCGAGCCGGCTAAGAAGCTCCTAACATGGGATCATTAGAATTTACTCATGCATTAAATACAACCAATAAAACCTAGTGCACGTCAGTTCATGTTTCCTAAGATGTTCAAGCATGTTACCATTTGGAGATCTGCTAGTTTTCTTAAGCCTAACATCGAAATCATTCATCCAATACAACCATAAACAAGTAATCAACACATAATTAACATCTAGGTTTCATTAGATCCAAGCAAACACAAGATAGATCTAGCCTAGCATGATGGAATTAAGACAAGAACAAGATATAGACAACCAACACATAGACATATTGATTGAATTAAAAGAATACTTATCTCAATTACACATGAAAGGGTTCAAGGGTTGAGAACCCTTGAAAAACCTGTAAAATTCGTACTAAGTTCGGCCTTAGGGTTTCTCCAAAACTCTCTTTTTTTTATGAATGAAAATTAGAAAACTATATATAGGAAATTGAGGCTGACAGCGTCAAGACCAAATGGGTGACGCCGTCATCTCGCCGCCAAAATACTTCTCGGACTGCCTTGATCTACTTCTGACGCCGTCACGTTATAGCTATTTCCAGGCCGTCACGTATTTTACGCTTGACGCTCTTCTTTGTGACGCCTTCAATTCTCTATTGGGCCGTCATGAAAATTACTCTTGACGCCGTCAGGATTTTTTTCTTGACGCCGTCACCTACTGTTCTCAGCAAGGAAAATTAAGACTTTGGCGTTTTCTTCACTTTTATGCTCCAAAAACGTCCGAATTGCTTTCTTTTCCAGATTTCACTCCCAAAGTACCTAAAATCACAAAAGGAACGATTTAGGGCAATATTTGATCAAATAAATTCAATTCTGGGCTTAAATGACCCCCTAAAAGTGGTTCATTTTTCGCCTCATCATATACCCTTACACTTGAGATTTGCTTGTCCTCAAGCAAATGCGCTTTTATTCTAATCAAAATACAAGTTAGGGGTCATTTAACACTAATATAAAAGTAATTACAACAAATAATCGTTCCACTAAAGACCAAAGACAAGCACGAAGGTCATACACAAGCACCTCACAAATAGTGTTTAGATACTCACATCTCTCGGGTGTAATAAAGTATAAATTACAATATGGAAACGGAAGATATCTCTCACTACCTGTCATAGCAAAATATATTACCATAGGCTTGGGAAATGATCAAACCTCCACCACATGGCGTAAGTACCTAGGATAAACTATCAAAGAGGTCTTTTAAAGGGTTGTAACGTTAGGTGTAGGGATATGGAATACACGGTTTTGTTGGATATAGACAGTCTTTACTGGTGGCGAGTTAACAATCTTGGTTAATTACATGTATAGTGTGGCGTTGCTAAGCCAAGATTAGACTCGACTTAAGCTAATAAATGAAAAAGAACAAAAACATAAAATGAACATAGAATAAAAAGGGATGGTAGTCCGTATGTTTTTCTCTTTTCTTTTTCTTTTTCTCTTTTTTTTTCGATTTTTTTTTTGCATACACTCTTACCCTACCATCCGAAATAATACATCATAGGGAATGGAAATTCCCCTTACACTTGAATTTTTACATACTTTACAATAAACTAAACTAATGACTCGAATTAAGAAAATCAAAACACTTGGAGCACTTTTAAGAAACGCACATACGGGGGTAATATATGATGTTCTTCCCCATTACTCCATAAAATAAGTACTTTACCCATGAGTCCCAATCGTCCCGAAACAATATGTACAAAGATATGACTCGACTTAGCAACCATGTAATCAATTAGATAGTTAACTTAGGGTTTAAACAAATAACAATAATGCACTAAAGATGAGCGCATACACGGAAGGCTAAGGCGATTTGGTTGTACATTTAGTGGGGTGTAACAAATTCTTCCTTTAAGTAAAATGCTTAAAGTTAGAAATGAAAAGATAGGCTCGGAGGGGTGTACTAGGGGTTTCGTGTACTAAAAATGAGTACAACGCTAAGGTGTGGGAAAAATTAGTTGACTTAACTAGCCAAATAATATGACTTAAATGATCAAGTAATTATGATACGGGTTTAACACAAGGGTGATCCTAATGCCTCTTATCATGTAGTAAATCCTACTACACGAATGTAGTCTCACTAGCGGTCTCGAGATGCATCACTAACGCAAGTTCTAGAATCTAAATGCTACCGGTACACTCATAAGCACTAATAGTAAATGCTTTTCCTGTCAAATCTAAAGGTGAACCTCACATATTTGGGTGGAAAATTTTTCTAAATATACGGTTATGTGCTAGTCATACAATCTCCTATCCATGAGACGCTTGCTATGGCTAAAGTTTCACTCCTAAATGTTGTAAAAAATTTTAAATTTGGCGCTAAAATTGCACTAACAAGTATTTCTCATAGTTTTATTACACATCAACCATTAAACAAAACAAACTCAAGCGAAAGTGTACATGTAAGGTATCATCATTTTACCCTTCCCTTACACTTAAGATGAACATTGTCCCCAATGTTCAAGTAAAGAATGTAAAAGTGAAAAAGTAAAAAGAATGAAATCAAATACTCCCCTGATTCGCTCGGTATGGATAATAAGGTGGCCAGGTTAAATCTTCCTCCAAGAAAAATGAACAATCAAAGCTTCCCTTCTAGAATATAAATCATCTTCTTGTCATACATAACCTGTGAATCCTAAGAAAATAGACAAGACAACCTCGCATAAAATCGACGGCAACCTATATAAGTTACTAAATCCTAGAAAACAAAATAAGATATAATGCTTGTGGAATGAAGTTTGCAGATTTCCTGGAGATTATAAAACTTAATAATTCACAAAAACCATAAGACTCCGTTAGAAAAGCAAAACCGGTAAAATTTCCAGATTTTTACACGTGACGCCGTCAAGAGTTAACTCGTGACGCCGTCAGAAGTGACTTGCAGAAATTCTTATGTTAAGTTTCCGGAAAATTTCTGGAAAAACTTGGTCTCACTTCCTGAAAAATCCTGCAAAACTTCATTATGACTCAATACAAGCATTTGACTCTAACAAATACAAATATACATGTTCATTTAATATTGTGGAGAATCATGATCGGTTTGTTTCTTAAAAACATATTTGGGGTTTCCCCTTACACTTATCTTTTGCAAAAATACTTTTAGGTGGAGTTAAGACTAGGCCAAAACAACAAAGTAAAGTATTTCCACTATTTAATTGAGAAACATGATCTACCAACAACAAAAATAAAGCATGCATACAGAAACAAATAATAAACAAACAAAATAAAATCACACAAAACATGGGTTGCCTCCCAAGAAGCGCTTTTCTTTATTTACGAGTCTTGTAGCTAGACTCAAGGTCATGGGTTACTACGTGACCTCATCATCAAACGTCACATCCTCCTCACTAATCATTTCATTGTTATTTTCTTGATAATGTTTTACACGTTGTATGTTAACAGTAAATTCCCTACCTTCATCGTCTAATAACACCACGGCTCCAGTTTTAGAGGAATTCTTCACCGTAAACGGTCCATACCATCTAGACTTAAGTTTTCCCGGAAATAATCTCAACCGAGAATTGTACAATAGGACTTTGTCTCCCTCTGAAAATTCTTTGGGTTTCTTAATTCTCTGGTCATGCCATCTTTTTGCTCTCTCTTTATATGTGATGGAAGATTCGTAGGCTTCTAACCTAAGCTCATCAAGCTCGTGCAATTGCAAGAACCTATTAGTTCCAGCAATTGTGTAATCTAAGCTACATGTCTTAAGCGCCCAATAAGCCTTATGTTCTAATTCCACTGGTAAGTGACATGCCTTACCATACACCATGCGAAACGGGGTCGTTACAATAGGTGTTTTGTAGGCGGTTCGGAAGGCCCACAAGGCTTCGTCGAGTTTAAATGACCAGTCTTTTCTATTTTGACTAACCGTCTTTTCAAGTATTCTTTTAATAGCCCTATTGGTGTTTTCGACCTGGCCATTGGTTTGTGGATGATAGGCGGTGGAGAACCGATGGGATACTCCATACCTCTTCATGACCTTTTCCATTTGTGCATTGCAAAAGTGGGTCCCCTTATCACTGATGAGAGCTTTAGGAATCCCGAATCTAGCGAAAAGTTTTTTCAGGAAATGAATAACTACTCTAGCATCATTGGTCCTAAGGGCTTGTGCCTCAACCCATTTTGAAACATAATCGATGGCAACTAAAATGTATTCGTTCCCCCCTGAAGATGGGAAGGGTCCCATGAAGTCAATTCCCCAAACATCGAAGACCTCACATACTTGTATAAAATTCTGAGGTGCTTCATCCCTATGTGATATGTTCCCGGCCCGTTGACATGCATCGCATGCCTGCACCATCTCTTTGACATCATGGAAAATTGTGGGCCAATAGAATCCCGCATCGAAAATCTTTCGGGCGGTGGTATTTATCCCATGATGCCTGCCAGAGGGACCAGAGTGACATTCCCTCATAATCTTTACTGCCTTACTTTCTGAAACACAGCGTCTTATAATCTGGTCTGGACACCTTCGGAATAAAAATGGTTCATCCCAAAAGTAGTATTTTAACTGAGAAAATAACCTTTTTCTTTCGTATCTAGTCAGGTGTTCAGGAACAAGTCTACTGGCGAGATAATTAGCAAAATCGGCGTACCAAGGCTCCGAATCAATCATTAACATGAGTTGTTCGTCAGGAAATGAATCCCTAATCTCACTTCTATCGTGCTTATCCAAGGGGTTTTCAAGACGAGATAGATGATCTGCGGCCAGATTTTCTGCCCCCTCTTATCGCGAATCTCAACATCGAATTCTTGTAGCAACAAGATCCACCGAATTAGTCGTGGTTTAGCATCCTGCTTCGCAAAAAGATATCGAAGAGCCGAGTGATCAGTGAAAACGACTGTCTTTGAAAGGACAAGATATTGTCGGAATTTGTCGAATGCAAACACTACGGCTAATAATTCTTTTTCGGTGGTGGAGTAATTCTCTTGAGCGGGATTCATGGTTTTGCTAGCCTAGTAAATAGGTTGGAAAAGCTTGTCACGCCGTTGGCCCAATACAGCCCCGACAGCGAAATCGCTAGCGTCACACATGATTTCAAACAGTAACTCCCAGTTGGGTGTGATCATGATTGGAGCTTGTGTGAGTTCCTTTTTTAAGAGATCGAATGCATCCTTGCATTCTTGGGAAAAATCGAACGGAGCATCCTTCACAAGCAATTGAGTCATTGGCCGAGCTATTTTGGAGAAGTCTTTGATGAATCTCCGATAAAACCCGGCGTGCCCCAAGAAGCTGCGTATTGCTTTAACAATCGTGGGGTATGGTAACTTAGATATAGCTTCAACTTTAGCTTGGTCCACCTCTATTCCGTTCCCTGAGATCTTATGCCCTAACACAATCCTTTCTTTTACCATGAAATGACACTTTTCCCAGTTTAACACCAAGTTGGTTTCCTCACAACGTTTAAGCATCTTCTCTAGATTAGCAAGACAGCGGTCGAAGGAGTTCCCGAAGACCGAAAAGTCGTCCATGAACACTTGATTGGCTCCAAACGGTCAACCTAAATTGACCAGGTGATGGTCAACCGAGGTCAAACGTCTAAAACCAATTCTGCGCGGAAGTATAGTATTTCCCCGGGTCGTTATGTCCCGACGAGGTGTGGATGGTATAAAAACGGGTTTGTGATCGGGTGAATTTGGACAGAAAGGGGTTGTGAATGATTATGCTACGAGATAAGGAATGAAAATAACTCAGAAACACTATATTAACATTTACTGATAATTAGATAACCTAGAAACGTAAGCTAAGTCTAAAAACGCGTTCGTATGATTTAATTCTACGTAGACGTACGAAATAAAACGCGAGTTTTAGTGAAATAAAATACCTACGAATGTGAAAATTACATTTTTACAATCCTAATGATAAAATAAAATTTTTAGAAAAAGAAAAATAATTTTTACACTATTTAATTAATTACTATTAATTAATTACTAATTAATAATATTTAAATTACACTAATTATGAAATTAAGCTAGAAAAATGAAAATTTAATTCTAAAAATTCTAAAATAATATAAAAGTAATTTTAAAACTAAAAATATATTTTTCCTACTTTTTCTCTATTTATTATTAATTAACTACTATTTATTAATTAACTAAAATTAAGAAAAATAGAAAATGAATAGTAAAAATTATGAAAAAATTCCTAAAATTATTTGATAATATATAAAGCCTTGGAAAAATATAAAAAAGTACTATTGTTAAATAAAAATTAATAAACCTAATTAATTATCTAATATTACTTAATTAATAATAAACTAATACTAATTATAATAAATACTAAATAAAAGGATAAAAATCTGGAAAAATTCCTACAAATACTTTAATATACCAGGAATTTAATAAAAATATTAAAACATATAAGTACTTGACAAAAATTTAAAAAGAAAAATTAAAAAGCTAAATTATATTAAATAGAAGCTATCACTAGTAATTAAATTTGGTTTTTCTGAATTTTTCTTTTACAAATCTACTTTATAACTAAAAAGATGAGACTTTTGTGAAGACAACTATGGTGGACCTTAAAAATAAGCTGTGTAGCAGCTTATTTCCACCACAGTATACACCAAAGGCCTAAAATGAAATTTAAAACTTGAATAAGCTACTAACAATGCTATAAGCTGAACACTAAAGTAAAAATAAGCTAAAAGACAATTAGAGAAACCAAAATAAGCTAAAACAAAGGAATAAGCTTATTGAAATAAGAATAAAAGCATGAAATAGCAAACTCCACTCACCTGTCCAAACAGGCCTCAAGCTCAACTGCAGGCCTCTATATAGCTTATCTAATAAGCTGAAAAAACCCAAAGTAAGCCCTGAATCAACTACTATGTTCTCTAGGCTTTTCAAAAAACCAACAAACACAGAGCTGGACTCACAAATAAGCTCATAATAAGCTTATGAACATGGCTTAGCTACACTGAGCAATCAGTGTAGTGAGCTTGGTGAGACCATATTTAAGGACCAAAATAAGCATACCATTAAGTACTGACGGGTCAAATAAGCTAATAAACTTAAAGCCACTATGAAGGGCTTTACAAAAAGCCAGAAGCTCAGGGATGAGTTTAACAAATAGACATGTAAAAAAAAACGCTTAAGCACACTGCTGCACCTGGTGCAGGGCAAATGCAAGTTGTCTAAAAGCTATGCTATCAGCTTAGATAAGCTTAAACCTATGGGGAATTAAACTAAGTTATACTAGGGAAAGACCTAAAAAACTACAGGGAACAGAAATAAGCACATCTATAAACTTATTAGCACAAAACAGACTAATCCTAATCCTAGGCTACAAGCAGTGGACCAATTGTGCAAAGAAAGTTGCAGGCTTGAAAATGGCTTATCAAATAAGCTCCCAAGCCTAAAATAAACCTGGAACCCACAAACCTGATCACTAAACTTGCCACAAATTATAAAAGCTTAGGGACAGCTTAACAAATGAGCACAATGTGAGCTTATGAAACAAGCTCACTGAACACTGATTACTGATGCAATTATGAGCAAAACACAAGTTGGGAGCAGGGCAGAAAAATGCTCAAACAGCTGACTTTGAGGCTCAATTTTTAAGATCAATTGAGTTTTAAATTGCAAGATTCTTTTTGCATTTGAAAGAATAGCTACCAAAGATTATAAATCAACAAACTTTATCTAATTCCAAACACAATTGAATCATACAGTCCCCATTGAAATTTGTCCCATTTCTCAGTATGCAATTTGACCTTTTTTTAAGATTTTGACAAAAGTTGACTTAGGAGAAATGTAATTCAATCTAGTTGACTAAAAATGCATTTATAAGTTAAAAAGAAACTAGATTAAGCTAAAATGACAACTTATGAGCTAAAGTGGGTTGTTATGCAAGCTGTGATACAAACAGTGAGTGAAACCAAGAAGTTCAAAATGGATTTTGACTATTTGTGAAAGAGCACTGAGGTTTTATTCTACATCTATCCTACATACATCTGTTATGACCTAACTGACCCAAATATTCTTCCTAAAACTAGCAAATACAAAATGAACTCATGAAATCCAAACACCCCTATAATGGCGACTGTCTTTGGATTTACAATATAACTTGCTTAGGAAGCTTCTGAAAATGCAAACTAGATACTAAGTGAGCTATATTATATATGAATCAGTAGTAATGACCAGGTTATAAGCCTCTTCAATAAGCCCACCTCAATAAGCTAAGTTGAGCTTAATGGACAGTGGAGCAACAAAACCAAGAACCACTACTATCTAGGCTACCAAATAAACTTAAAAAGCAATCATCAAACATGAATAATCATAAAAGAGCATAAAATAAGTACTGAATAAGCAGCATACCAAATAAGCAAGAAAAATAAGCTATTTTTATCTTTTTGAGATTTTGTTGAAAACTTTAAGTAATACTTGAAGAAACAATTTGAATGAAAGAAAAAGCTCACCCAAAGCCTTGTGAGCTTGTATGAGCTTAATTTATAGTAATATGAGCTTATATAAAAAAACTTGAACTTAAGTAGTAAATGGAAATTTGACAATAAAGGAAGACTGAGAAATTTTTTATTAACTGAAATTGTAAATTACAAGACTGGAATGAAATTCTTGAAACTAATTTAACTAAAACATTAATTTTACACTACTCCTATTTTTACTAAAATCCTACTAACTTTCTAACTGCTTCTCTCTTTCCTTTTATAATGCCCCTCTAGGGTTCCTTGGGTCTTTGTCATCTTCTGTTGACCCATTCCAGACCTAGGATTAGAAAAGGGATGATCACAACCCTTCAATTTACTTTGGCGCCCAAAAGTGTTACTAGCAATTTGGCAGTCTAATAACGTGTAGCAGGGGGGTGAGATTTGGATTTTTGTGGTGGAAAGTATTATAGGGGTGGAGAGTGGGCTAGTAGTGATGATGGTGTTGGGTTTTGCAGGCCATGGCAGGCACGGGGGAGGTCTTGGAGGTGGTTTTGCAGTGAAAAAAAAGTGGGAAAGGGGTGGTTTTAGGTATGGTTTGACCAAGGGTTTGACTGGGGGAATATTAAAAGTGGATGGTGGGCTGGTGAATGATGGGCTGAGGGTGTGGATTGGGCTATGGTGGTATAAGGTTTGGTTTTGGGTGGAATAAACAAAAGGGTCCGTTTGGTTAATTAACAAAACACCACAAGGACCTATTTTGTAATTTATGAAAAATCATGGACTGAAAATGTATTTATTCCAAAGTTATCTCAAGGGTTAAACATAACAAGTCTAAATAGTATAAGGGTTATAAAAGATAATTTCCATTTTTTGAAAACCCGGGGGACTTGTTTTGCAATTTTCCAAATTACGGGGACCAAACATGTAAACTTTTCAAAATTTTCACCCAGGGACCCATTTTGATAAATTTTGATTTCCCAAGGTCCAAAAATGATTTTTCTTTCAAAAATATCCCACCAGGGACCAAAAGTGTAAATTTCCAAAACTTTTCAGATTTTTCACCAAAGGACCAAATATGTTAACTTATGATTTCAAAAGGACCTTTGGTGACTTTTCTTTCCAAATAAATGCTCAGGAACTATTTTTGCCAATTTTTGAAACTTGGGGGACTGAAACTGCCAATTTTGCAAACTTTGTACATTTTTCATCTGTTTTTACTCATTTTGCATCTAAAACATATAAAACACAATTTTGAAATATTTTTAGTATTTTGATGCATTTCTGAGTGTTTTTGTATGTTTTGCAGTTCAGATTTGACCAAAAATGATGAGTGTTTGAGCACTCATCAATCCCCCACACTAAACTATTGCTAGTCCCTAGCAGTAACTGTTTTGAAAACTTGATGGATTTTAATCTCTTTACCAAAAGCCATCACTTCTGGAGTAGCCAGGTGTAAGAACTGTGGCACACTTGATAACCGTGTGATTTTGAGCAAACCACCAGTTGTCAACGGATTTGATTAGTCTTTACCAAAAGCCGTTTGCTTCTGGACTAGCCAACTCTTGATGGAATAGTCAACATCTTGGTGAGCTGATTACCAATTATGGATTTTCCACTGCCTTTACCACAAGCCATAATCTTGTGGGCTAGCCAACTCATTTGCTTTTGGGGAGTTGAGGAACCATACAATTTTGGGCAAATTGCAAGCCGTCAACGGATTTGAGATGTCTTTACCAAGAGCCGTTTGCTCCTGGACTAGCCAATCCCTTTTGTCATTTAGACAAGGCGGACTGATAACCACAAAAAATTTTGAAGCACTAGTGAAATTTTTTTTAAATTTTTGGTCAAAAACGGGGGTATTAGATAGTAAAATGTGATAAAATTCGCTAGAATAGCGAAATACCACCCCACACTTTGGATGAATATTGTCCTCAATATTCAAAGTCCCGGCTATTATGCCGACATTTTGAACGTAAAAGGGCAATATTACATGCTAAGCGTGGAAAACACCATTTTGTTTTTTCACTTTTGTAATCATAGCATGGGGGACTCCCCCACACTTAGGGTGAAAACCCTATAAGCATGCTACTGTTTTTGTTTACCGAGTCGCTAGCTTGACTCGACCCCGAATTCATTTGTCCTTGGGGAAGCAGGATGTGGAAGAGACAATCTCAATCGGACTTTCATTCAAGATGTTTGGACAAACATTTGAAGCACGTGAAAGTTCCACACCGATGAGATAAGTAGACCCAGGCTTAAGATAGTGATACATGAAAATGCCGGGATCAAATATGGTATCTTCATTCCCGAAGGAGTGAAGAACAAGAGAAGTCACCTTATAGGTGAAGAAAAGGAAGAAAACCATGATGAAAATCATAATTTGATTTTCTTCCTCGAGATCAGGCTCCGTAGCCTGAATTTGGATTCCAAAGGTTAAGCTCATAAACATCCCGGGAGGGTGGGTGGGAATTTGCAAATTCTCGTGATTGAGTGCATCTCCCCCCGGGATATCAAACTCCGGAGGAGTCATGACATGATGAGTGAGTTCACCGGAGAACTCCTCATGAAGAGAATCATTCACAAGATGTGAATCTGTGAACTCATGTTCCGGAATAGACTCATCACAATCCTTATCAAAGAGTGGATTATCAGAAATCAAAGTGAATTCAGATTCGAATTCAAATAGAGGATTAGTGAGAGTTGTATTGAATGTTTCAGGAACAAAGAGATTATCATTCTCTATTGGACTGCTGGGATCAGAAGTGAGTGACGGATCATGATATAGGAGACTTTCAATTTCTCCCAGATCGGCTTCGAAATCGAGGAGACCATCGTCACTTTCTAATGAAAGTGGATTGATGTGAGTAAGCTCATCAGCGAACTCCTCAAGAAGAGGATCAACATCAGACTGAGGAAGTGATGCCTCAATATACTCAATGTCTCCATGAGATGTACAATCATCATTAAAATCTGAGAAAGTCTCAAAATGATCATTTGGACACTCGAGAGGGGAAGGTAAATCACACATATGATCCAAAGTTCCCTGTGACTCTCTCGGGATTAGGACAAGGATCTCAACACTAGACTTTATTAATTCGTCCGATTCCTTATTAGGAACAGTGCTAAGATGCTCATCCCCCATGTTTAGAGAGTGAGTGTGAACTTCGGGTGTGATAATGGTAGACTGAGGGAGTTGAGAAGGACTAGCGGACATGGGTTTTATAAATTTCATTTGTTCTTCCGCTAGTAATTCTATCATAGTCTTTTCTCCCTGATTTTCCAAGGAAGGAATCACAACTGATGAATCTGATGAACCCTTACAAAATTGAGAAATATCAAGGGTAACATCATCATCATCATCGTCAAGAAGAGCAGCATTGCGAAATATGGCACGTGTTTTAGCTGCTTGTTCTAGGACTAGCAATTCTTCCTTGCTCAATTTGTTTCTAGCATCTCGTTCTTTAGCAAGTAATTCTGCCATGGATTTCTCACGAGAGCTTTGAAACGATGTAGTAACCAATTCCTCCTTAAGTTCTTGCAATATCTCAAGAGCCTCTAGTAAAAGGTCTTGCCCAAGATCAAGAGGAGTTGCTTGGGTTATTTGGTACTGTGGAGGTTGGTCTGAAAACGAATAGTCGTAATTGTTACAAGGAAATGGATTCCCTGTTTGACAATCAGAGCTAGTGTGTGGACCTCCACAATACTCACAACAGTAAAACTGATGTGGCTGTGAGTAGTATGTGCTAGAGTTATAATCGTAATCAGGAAACTGCTCATAGACAAGCGTGTTTCCCGATTGACAATCAGAACTGTAATGTGAACCACCATAGTACTCACAACAGTAAAACTGCTGAGTATCATGGTGTGGTAACTGATGGAATGAATCAGTCGTGTCATGGTAGGAATAGGGATTCTGGTTATAGACAGACCCGTTTCCTGACTCTACCATGCCACAACTGGGGCAATTGCCACCATTATAAGGATTACCACACCAATGGCAAACCAGAAGGTGTGGGTGAGACATAGAAAGAATCAAAAGGTTTGGGAGGGGTAGGGATGAAGAATCAAAAAGGTAAGAGGGTAAAGATGGATATTTTTGGAAAACATTTTGTAAGAAAGAAAATCTTTTTGTGTTTTTTGTGTTCGTTGAAAACTAATTTTAAAAAGTTTTCGGGAACGGTTTTGTTTTGAAAATAAGAAAATATGAACAAGGGATGGTAAATATACAATGAGTGTATATCCAGATTCACTAATCTGTAAAACCGTTTAGAATACGCACACAGCCTCCCCGGCAGCAGCGCCAAAATTTGATTGGCTCCAAACGGTCAACCTAAATTGACCAGGTGATGGTCAACCGAGGTCAAACGTCTAAAACCAATTCTCCGCGGAAGTATAGTATTTCCCCGGGTCGTTATGTCCCGACGAGGTGTGGATGGTATAAAAACGGGTTTGTGATCGGGTGAATTTGGACAGAAAGGGGTTGTGAATGATTATGCTACGAGATAAGGAATGAAAATAACTCAAAAACACTATATTAACATTTACTGATAATCAGATAACCTAGAAACGTAAGCTAAGTCTAAAAACGCGTTCGTATGATTTAATTCTACCTAGACGTACGAAATAAAACGCGAGTTTTAGTGAAATAAAATACCTACGAATGTGAAAATTACATTTTTACAATCCTAATGATAAAATAAAATTTTTAGAAAAAGAAAAATAATTTTTACACTATTTAATTAATTACTATTAATTAATTACTATTTAATTATTAATTAATAATATTTAAATTACACTAATTATGAAATTAAGCTAGAAAAACGAAAATTTAATTCTAAAAATTCTAAAATAATATAAAAGTAATTTTAAAACTAAAAATATATTTTTCCTACTTTTTCTCTATTTATTATTAATTAACTACTATTTATTAATTAACTAAAATTAAGAAAAATAGAAAATGAATAGTAAAAATTATGAAAAATTTCCTAAAATTATTTGATAATATATAAAACCTAGGAAAAATATAAAAAAGTACTATTGTTAAATAAAAATTAATAAACCTAATTAATTATCTAATATTACTTAATTAATAATAAACTAATACTAATTATAATAAATACTAAATAAAAGGATAAAAATCTGGAAAAATTCCTACAAATACTTTAATATACCAGGAATTTAATAAAAATATTAAAACATATAAGTACTTGACAAAAATTTAAAAAGAAAAATTAAAAAGCTAAATTATATTAAATAGAAGCTATCACTAGTAATTAAATTTGGTTTTTCTGAATTTTTCTTTTACAAATCTACTTTATAACTAAAAAGATGAGACTTTTGTGAAGACAACTATGGTGGACCTTAAAAATAAGCTGTGTAGCAGCTTATTTCCACCACAGTATACACCAAAGGCCTAAAATGAAATTTAAAACTTGAATAAGCTACTAACAATGCTATAAGCTGAACACTAAAGTAAAAATAAGCTAAAAGACAATTAGAGAAACCAAAATAAGCTAAAACAAAGGAATAAGCTTATTGAAATAAGAATAAAAGCATGAAATAGCAAACTCCACTCACCTGTCCAAACAGGCCTCAAGCTCAACTGCAGGCCTCTATATAGCTTATCTAATAAGCTGAAAAAACCCAAAGTAAGCCCTGAATCAACTACTATGTTCTCTAGGCTTTTCAAAAAACCAACAAACACAGAGCTGGACTCACAAATAAGCTCATAATAAGCTTATGAACATGGCTTAGCTACACTGAGCAATCAGTGTAGTGAGCTTGGTGAGACCATATTTAAGGACCAAAATAAGCATACCATTAAGTACTGATGGGTCAAATAAGCTAATAAACTTAAAGCCACTATGAAGGGCTTTACAAAAAGCCAGAAGCTCAGGGATGAGTTTAACAAATAGACATGTAAAAAAAACGCTTAAGCACACTGCTGCTCCTGGTGCAGGGCAAATGCAAGTTGTCTAAAAGCTATGCTATCAACTTAGATAAGCTTAAACCTATGGGGAATTAAACTAAGTTATACTAGGGAAAGACCTAAAAAACTACAGGGAATAGAAATAAGCACATCTATAAACTTATTAGCACAAAACAGACTAATCCTAATCCTAGGCTACAAGCAGTGGACCAATTGTGCAAAGAAAGTTGCAGGCTTGAAAATGGCTTATCAAATAAGCTCCCAAGCCTAAAATAAACCTAGAACCCATAAACCTGATCACTAAACTTGCCACAAATCATAAAAGCTTAGGGACAGCTTAACAAATGAGCACAATGTGAGCTTATGAAACAAGCTCACTGAACACTGATTACTGATGCAATTATGAGCAAAACACAAATTGGGAGCAGGGCAGAAAAATGCTCAAACAGCTGACTTTGAGGCTCAATTTTTAAGATCAAATGAGTTTTAAATTGCAAGATTCTTTTTGCATTTGACAGAATAGCTACCAAAGATTATAAATCAACAAACTTTATCTAATTCCAAACACAATTGAATCATACAGACCCCATTGAAATTTGTCCCATTTCTCAGTATGCAATTTGACCTTTTTTTAAGATTTTGACAAAAGTTGACTTAGGAGAAATGTAATTTAATCTAGTTGACTAAAAATGCATTTATAAGTTAAAAAGAAACTAGATTAAGCTAAAATTTCAACTTATGAGCTAAAGTGGGTTGTTATGCAAGCTGTGATACAAACAGTGAGTGAAACTATGAAGTTCAAAATGGATTTTGACTATTTGTGAAAGAGCACTGAGGTTTTATTCTACATCTATCCTACATACATCTGTTATGACCTAACTGACCCAAATATTCTTCCTAAAACTAGCAAATACAAAATGAACTCATGAAATCCAAACACCCCTATAATGGCATCTGTCTTTGGATTTACAATATAACTTGCTTAGGAAGCTTCTGAAAATGCAAACTAGATACTAAGTGAGCTATATTATATATGAATAAGTAGTAATGACCAGGTTATAAGCCTCTTCAATAAGCCCACCTCAATAAGCTAAGTTGAGCTTAATGGACAGTGGAGCAACAAAACCAAGAACCACTACTATCTAGGCTACCAAATAAACTTAAACATCAATCATCAAACATGAATAATCATAAAAGAGCATAAAATAAGTACTGAATAAGCAGCATACCAAATAAGCAAGAAAACTAAGCTATTTTTATCTTTTTGAGATTTTGTTGAAAACTTTAAGTAATACGTGAAGAAACAATTTGAATGAAAGAAAAAGCTCACACAAAGCCTTGTGAGCTTGTATGAGCTTAATTTATAGTAATATGAGCTTATATAAAAAAACTTGAACTTAAGTAGTAAATGGAAATTTGACAATAAAGGAAGACTGAGAAATTTTTTATTAACTGAAATTGTAAATTACAACACTGGAATGAAATTCTTGAAACTAATTTAACTAAAACATTAATTTTACACTACTCCTATTTTTACTAAAATCCTACTAACTTTCTAACTGCTTCTCTCTTTCCTTTTATAATGCCCCTCTAGGGTTCCTTGGGTCTTTGTCATCTTCTGTTGACCCATTCCAGCCCTAGGATTAGAAAACGGATGATCACAACCCTTCAATTTACTTTGGCGCCCAAAAGTGTTACTAGCAATTTGGCAGTCTGATAACGTGTAGCAGGGGGGTGAGATTTGGATTTTTGTGGTGGAAAGTATTATAGGGGTGGAGAGTGGGCTAGTAGTGATGATGGTGTTGGGTTTTGCAGGACATGGCAGGCACGGGGGAGGTCTTGGAGGTGGTTTTGCAGAGAAAAAAAAGTGGGAAAGGGGTGGTTTTAGGTATGGTTTGACCAAGGGTTTGATTGGGGGAATATTAAAAGTGGATGGTGGGCTGGTGAATGATGGGCTGAGGGTGTGGATTGGGCTGTGGTGGTATAAGGTTTGGTTTTGGGTGGAATAAACAAAAGGGTCCGTTTGGTTAATTAACAAAACACCACAAGGACCTATTTTGTAATTTATGAAAAATCATGGACTGAAAATGTATTTATTCCAAAGTTATCTCAAGGGTTAAACATAACAAGTCTAAATAGTATAAGGGTTATAAAAGATAATTTCCATTTTTTGAAAACCCGGGGGACTTGTTTTGCAATTTTCCAAATTACAGGGACCAAACATGTAAACTTTTCAAAATTTTCACCCAGGGACCCATTTTGATAACTTTTGATTTCCCAAGGTCCAAAAATGATTTTTCTTTCAAAAATATCCCACCAGGGACCAAAAGTGTAAATTTCCAAAACTTTTCAGATTTTTCACCAAAGGACCAAATATGTTAACTTATGATTTCAAAAGGACCTTTGGTGACTTTTCTTTCCAAATAAATGCTCAGGGACTATTTTTGCTAATTTTTGAAATTTGGGGGACTGAAACTGCCAATTTTGCAAACTTTGTACGTTTTTCATCTGTTTTTACTCATTTTGCATCTAAAACATATAAAACACAATTTTGAAATATTTTTAGTATTTTGATGCATTTCTGAGTGTTTTTGTATGTTTTTTAGTTCAGATTTGACCAAAAATGATGAGTGTTTGAGCACTCATCAACACTTCCATGCTGTCTTCCATGAGTTCGTGAAAGATTGCGGTCATGCATCGCTGGAAAGTGGCGGGGGCATTACATAGCCCAAAAGGCATCCTTTTGTAGGCAAATGTTCCATAAGGGCAAGTAAACGTGGTCTTTTCTTGGTCCTCAGGTGCTATGGGAATTTGAAAATACCCAGAGAATCCATCCAAGAAGCAATAGTACTCTTGTCCAGACAATCTCTCTAACATTTGATCAATGAATGGTAAGGGAAAGTGATCTTTCCTCGTGGCATCATTGAGCTTCCGATAGTCAATGCATACCCGCCATCCAGTGACCGTTCTCTGTGGCACCATCTCACCCTTGTCATTCTTAACTACAGTCATTCCACCCTTCTTAGGTACAACCTGTACAGGACTGATCCATGGGCTATCCGAGATTGGGTAAATCAATCCTGCATCTAGAAGTTTGATGACTTCTTTCTTTACTACTTCTTTAATGTTGGGGTTCACCCGCCTCTGGGGTTGCACGGTAGGTTTATAATCTTCTTCCATGAGAATCTTATGTGTGCAAAAAGTTGAGTCAATCCCCTTAATGTCGGCTACACTCCATGCGAGCACTCCCTTATATTTCTTTAGGACCTCTAAGAGTTTACCTTTTTGTTCATGTTCCAAGGAAGAGTTTATGATTACCGGCAGTTGGTCCTCTCCCTGAAGGAAGGCATACTCTAAATGGTTAGGAAGCTCTTTAAGATCTAACTCAGGAGGCTCGATAATAGAAGGTTTAAGCTTGTTTTTGGGCTTTCGGAGCTCAATATGCTCCGTTGCCTCTTGTCTGGGGTAGAAGGAGACTGCACCAACATCCTCCATCTTTTCCACCTCTAGCAAAGGCAGAAAGCTCTCGTCCCGTAGCCAGCCTTCCTCGACCTGTTCATCGACACAACTATCAATGACATCTGTGAGTTCATCGACCTCCACAATGAAATAGAGCCGGTTAGCTGCTTCGAGGGAGAGGTCCAGAGAATCCTTAATGTCGAAGGTTGTGCTATCGGTTCCCACTCGCAAGGTTAATTTGCCGTCATAAACATCAATGACTGCACGAGCGGTAGCAAGAAATGGTCTCCCTAAGATGATGGGTACCAAGTCATCCTCCTCCATATCCAAGATTACGAAGTCGACCGGGAATTTGAATTTCCCAACTTTGACTAGCACATTCTCGCATATCCCTACGGGGTACTTGACTGATCTATCGGCTAGTTGGATGGTCATACGGGTAGGCTTTAATCCAGAGTATCCTAGTTTATGGAACATAGAGTGAGGCATGAGATTGATACTCGCTCCCAAATCGGCAAGAGCATTCTTGATTGATAGAGATCCTATGGAGCAAGGCAGGGTGAAGCTGCCTGGATCGTCTACCTTTTTTGGTAGTCCTCGATGGGTCACCACTGAGCATTCTTCCCCCAGGGTCACAAGACCCTCGAGTTTCTTCCGGTTAGCAAGTAGTTTTTTAAAGTATGCGCTATACTTTGGCATGTGATAGCAAGCATCAAGGAGGGGTATGGTGACAACCGAGTCCTTTAGGTATGACAAGAATCTTTTATTATCATTCTCAGTTTTCTGGTTCCTTAATCGGGATGGGAACGGGATTCTCATAGGTTGGTTAGGTAGGGTTGATGGGGAAGGGGTCGTCAAGGGAGGTTGGTCGGGGGTCTTGCTGCCTACATCCTCCTCCTCCTCGCCAGGTTTGTTTGGATCGGGGGCGATGGGGGATGAGCTTGGGTAAGGTGGGTCCTTGGTTGTTGTTCCAGCTCGAGTGGTTATTGCGAGCATGGGGTCTTTTTTACTTACTGATGGCATTTCAAGATTATCTAGGGTTGAGTTAAGCTTGTTGAAAAATTCTCCAATGTCATCCTGCTGCTCGTCGACAAGTTCATTAAGACCTTTCATTTGCAAGCCTTTTTCTTGAGTGAAGTGACCAAGGTCATCTTCAAAAGTGCTCCTGATTTCGAATTCAGGGCTTTCCTCTCCCTCTTTTCTCTTTACCAGATTTCCCCAGAGGGTGTAATCGTCATTTTGGTAAAAATGCAGAAGGGAGGGATCAGCATAGATGTCCCCGCCTGACAAGCATGCATGTTCAGTTGTGGCTGCTCCTCCGCATTCTTCTACCTCATGCGGGCCCCACAGTAATCGCAGATTAAGTAAGGATTCAAAAGTTGTTTAGGTAACTGCTACCCAGCTAGGTATTCCACTCTTTTGTGAATTTTTCTCAACCGATCTGATGTGATTTCAGAAATGCTGAGATTCGACTCAGGTTCATCCCAAGTGTCATCCGGGTCTTGAGCATATTCTTCAATCCTATCCCATCCTTCTTCGGCACTAAGATTGGCCAATCTCCCTTTTCTAGATTGGTTGATTCCGTTTCGATCATTAGAGGAGACATTGTCGTAGAAGATTTGGACCAAGAGCCAGAGCTCAATGCCATGATGGGGAACTTGTCTTATTAAATCTTTGAATCTAATCCACGACTTATGGAAGGGTTCGTCCTTCCCTTTTCGGAAATGGAGGATCCTATCTCTAAACGCTGAGGTTTTTCCAGGTGGAAAGAACTTCTCATAGAACTTGGATATGAGTTGCTCCCATGTGAAAATAGATTCAGAAGGAAGTTTATCATACCATTCTTGGGCTTTTTCATATAGGGTGAAAGGAAAGAATCGCAATCGGGACGTGTCTCTAGTAGCCCCATCCGTATGGCGGGTGTCTACTATTTTCAAGAAGTCTTTAATGTATTGAATTGGATCTTCCTCATCTAATCCACAAAACTTACACACACTTTGGACAAGCCAAACATCGTTCGCATGCAAGACCTCGTTGGTGTGTTCGTTTGGTAGACAACGGCATTTGAGAAGCCACGAGTGGTTGGGGAGGAGTAGTCCTTAAGGCGCTTAGGAATCGGAGTTGCGGGGGTACTCATCTCGTTGTTGGGTTGGGAGCTAGGGGTTGTAACATGATTTTCTGAATTTTCTTCAGAAAGGGGTGCATCAAAATCAATGGCAATGCTAGATGGTTCAGAAGTTGAGTGATATTGTCTTAATCTATGCATTTCTCTTTCGGGTTCTGCATAAGGCAAGACAAGGTTTCTAGTGGAACTATGACTCCCAGTGATCCTAAGGTTAGAGGATTCGTCGGTTGCCATGATGGCAGGTGGTGAAGAGTTACGAACAAAAACACAAAGAAATAAGATAGACTAAAGAAAACCGAAAAATAAAAATAAAATCTTACTAGAAAGGAATCTAGCAAGTAGACCTAATAAAAAGAGATTCTAACCTAGACAATAACTATTCCCCAGGCTGCGGCGCCAAAAACTTGATACGTGGGAATCGCACCAGGCTTTACCTCTCGAGGGATCTCGAGAAGCTTACAACCCCCACCAGGCAGTGTACCTGATCGTTGTAGTATAGTATAGTGACAAGTACCGGGGGATTGATCGTTCAACTAGGAATAGTGTCGCTAGGATTAGAAAACCTAAATACTAGTTCTAAGGATGAGGGATGATTATTTTTGTATTTTTATATTTTTTAGAAAGCAAGTAAAAATCTCGGGGTTTGTAGGATTTGGGCGGAATTAGTTGCTAATCAACTAACCTAATACTAAAGATGCAATCAAAATAAAATACTAGAAATGAAAATAAACTAAATTAAACTACGGTTGTGAGCTATAAGTGGAGAAGTTGTGTTTACTTAGATTTCACTACTCCTGTAACACCCCGAAATTTGATTAAGCAGCGGAAGTCTAATCGGGGTCATTACAGTTTAGTACACAGTCATACTCATAGAAAACAATTCAAAGGATTGTCAATATCATTCCATGAAAACTCAAATATTCAGAGTTACAAACATTTTTCCAAAATGTTAAGTGTTTCACAAAAGAGGTGATGAGTTTGAAAAGAATGATATAATTATCGAAATCAAAAGGGAGGTCCTGTGCCCTTTGCCAGCTCCGTGCCGCCATGCTTGCTAATTTCCTGAGATAAACATGCTTAAAAAGTCAACACAAAGGTTGAGTGAATCCATAGTAGTTTAAATAGTAATAGTGTGAACACAAGCCAAGCATTTGAAATAAACAAGCCAAGATAGACAGGTCTTGACTAAATCGGGTGTAATATTGCTCCTAAGCCTCACGAAACGCAAGCCTTAACATTGATTTGACATATCATAAAGATAATAATAATCATCTACACCACAGCGGATGTAAATGACAAGGGGCCCTCGGTGACAGGAAATGTGCTAAATTTCCATAATACCTCGAATATAGCACACCTCCTGCCAAGTGATCATCTTGACAGAGGCGGGCTGCCATTCCAATAGATCTATCAACTATATTCGCGCTCACTCGCAAGTGATTAAGGTTCGTGATATGAGGGACTTGTAGCACAGGTGTCAACTTAGGCAATATCGGGTGATAACAGCATACAGAAAAATACTTGTGCTCGATTTATAGCATGTATCTCCCCACGGGGTTTAAAAACAATTAAAATGTGGGACCATGAACTCACCTGAAAGGTGCATAATCACAAGGTGCTCAAGAGTGATGGTGTATTGCTATGACTAGCAATGAGATTCCTCCGACTTGCGACCTATAAATATATTGTAATTGGTGTTTTAGATTCGTGTCGTAAATGACATGTGATATGTCTCGTGTAAGGTGATATCCGTTTCGGGTGTCTTAAATATATTTTGAATAACTCACGTAGTTATTTGTATCGTTGTTACGAACCGGTGTTTGATAAATATTATCTCGTCGTGAAAATAATATTGTTTAAAAATATTTATGATTAAATATTTTTAATAAAGTTATATATATATATATATATATATATATATATATATATATATATATATATATATATATATATATATATATATATATATATATATATATATATTAAAAAAATATTTATATATATATGTAAAGTATATAGATATGATTAATTATAAGAATATATTTTTGTCACAATTCTACCCTTGGCTTTTACAAAATTTACACTTTTTACCCTTTGGTTAAAAATAATTACAATATAGTCCTTTTTGAACTTTTTACACTTTATTCCTTATCTTTGGCCAAATGACAATTTCTACCCTCGATTTCCAAAAGAATTCGGTATTTGCAATTTTTGGTTCGAAAGTTTATGTTTTGTCACATTTAATCCTTTAACGTGGGACTTTTGCAAAAATAGTCCAAAATATAGTTTTTGTAAAGTTAACTTTTATCTTTATAAAAGTCACCATTTTTATCCTTTAATATTTGTAAAAATCGGTTTTTATAAATCAGTTACCATTCGAAAATATTAAGTTTTCAAATCGAAAAATCTTATAAGGAAAATTTGTTTGGGCTTGTTAGCCCGGTAAGGCCCAAAATGGGTGTTTCTTTGTTTTAAAAACATGTTCGACTAGCACTAGCTTTGGGTCTAGTTTTCGTGTCAAAAAGTCGTGTGAGTTGTGCATGTTGGGTCTATTCGATTGTGTGCGAGTCGTAGATTTAGGTGATCGAAAAATATAAGTGGGTCGCACGTGTAGAAACAAAATGACGAGGGCATTTCTAGGGGTGTCGAGGCGAGTGATGAAAGTTAAAGCATAGCAAAGACTTAAAATTATACGTGTGTTGTGTGCATGAGACTTTTTGTGATAACATGAGACTAGAGTAGGAAAAATGAAATGGGATACGAAGACTTACAATCACCAAAAGGTGGTGACGACTTAGTGTGATACGAGACAAGTGAATGAGCAAACGTGGTACCCTCTTCTCGTCTTAGAAATCCTTTAACCCAATAGTTGTCCAACTCGTTCAAACCCAAAGCCTTAGCTCGTTCCTCCTTGTTCCTTCTCGACACCAACGAAGCAATAGGGTGTGTGACTTAGAAAGTTTGTGGAATTGGGAGTGTGTGAGTTTTGTAGCATTTAATGTGATTTATATAGCAAGTCCATGGGTGGTTCGATGTCCCCAATATTGCAACACAAACCGAGTGGTCAAGTCATGTCTCCTTTGACTTGTGGCTAGATCGATTTAGGCTAGTTGGCTAGTTTGATTATAGTGATTTGTTTATTAGGTTTGTAAATGGATTAAGAAACATAGTATCCAAGAGTCACAAGGATTAGTGAGTTGTGTGGTGTGATTAGTTGGGTAATGGACTTGTCCAATGGTTCGAATGTTGGGGTTTAGCTTTGCTAGGTCGGCTTAGGATGCAAAGTCAACTTCTTATAGGAAGTTTTGTGTGTCGAGTGTGAGGGAACAAAAGAAAACGTGCATGTATACTCGTTTGTATCACATGCGTTGTAGCAACAAAAGAAAGAACAAAGCGAATAGCCAATGGGCTCGTGTTAGAATCCGGTCCAATACAAAAACATGGTGTGATGGGCTTGTGTTAACCTTCGGCCCAAGTGAAAAAGAAATATGAGCCGTGTGGGCTTGGTGGTGGTGATCCGGCCCAAGTGAAAAGAATTAAAGTGGGCTAGTGAGGTGATTCGGCCCAAAATATCGGGGTGTCGGTGTTCCGTACAATTTGTGAAATAAATCTCGGTGTCGGTGTCGGTTCGTGAAAACCATAATTATTTAAATGGTGTCGTCATTTATTTATATATATACTCATATATATAATAATTTGTAAAAACTTAATATATACATAGTGTCGTATATTTATTAATAGTTTCTCGGTGTTCATTTTGGGTGTCGGGTCGCAAGTGGGAGTTACCGGTGCTTAACCTCATTGGGTGACATCCAAGAGTGCCATTCGGGTGATATCGGGTGACAAAACATGTTCGGGTGTTAAACAAACGGTGTTTTAAAACATTCGGGTGTCAAACAAACAGTGTTTCATGTAAAAATTTCAAATTAGCCCGCAAAAATGGCTTTGTTAAGAATAATGTTGGTAATTAGCATTAATAAATGACCTGGGATTTTACGGTGTATTACAGTACCCGCCCGTTAGATTGGATTCGTCCCGGAATCCAAAGTTGAATCGGTGCTCGGGGTTGTCTCATCAAATAGTTGTGGGTATTTGGCACGCATTTGATCCTCGCACTCCCATGTGTACTCGGGTCCTCTCTTAGAGTTCCATCTGACCTTAACAATGGGAATGCGACTATGCTTGAGTCGTTTGACCTCCCTATCCATAATTTCAACGGGTTCCTCAATAAAGTTCAACTTATCATCGATTCTGATCTCTTTTAGTGGAATCACAAGTGTTTCATCCGATAAACACTTTTTCAAATTTGACACGTGGAAGGTGTTGTGTACTCTATTGAGTTCCTCAGGTAGTTCCAGTTTGTATGCCATGGGACCGATCCTTTCAATGATCTCGAAGGGTCCAACGTATCTTGGGTTTAGCTTCCCACGTTTTCCAAACCTAATCATTCCTTTCCAAGGTGATACCTTAAGCATGACCTTGTCTCCAACTTGAAACTCTATCGGTTTCCTTCGCACATCGGCATAACTCTTTTGCCGATCCCTAGCGGCTTGTAATCGTTGTCTAATCTTTACTATTTTCTCAGTGGTTTCAAGAATTAACTCGGGACCTGAGAGTTGTACATCTCCAATCTCAGCCCAACAAACTGGTGATCTACACTTTCTTCCATAAAGTGCTTCAAACGGTGCAGCCTTAATGCTAGCGTGATAACTGTTGTTATATGAAAACTCTGCTAACGGTAGGTGTTTATCCCAGCCTTTTCCAAAATCAATCACACATGCCCTAAGCATGTCTTCTAGGGTTTGTATAGTCCTTTCACTTTGACCATCAGTCTGTGGATGGTAAGCTGTACTCATATCTAACTTAGTTCCCAAGGCTTTCTGTAAAGATCGCCAAAAGTTAGATGTGAAACGGCTGTCTCGGTCGGAGATAATAGAAATCGGCACTCCATGCCGGGAAACTATCTCCTTAAGGTACAAACGTGCAAGAACATCCATATCATCAGTCTCTTTGATTGGTAAGAAGTGCGCTGACTTCGTGTGACGATCAACAATAACCCAAATAGTGTCCAACCCACTCGATGTCTTCGGTAATTTCGTGATGAAGTCCATTGTAATCCTTTCCCATTTCCACATTAGTAGCTCGGGTTGAACCAAAAGACCGGATGGTTTTTGATGTTCAGCCTTTACTCTCGAGCAGGTCAAACACTTACCGACATACTCTGCAATGTCAGCTTTCATGTTTGGCCACCAATACAACTTCTTTAAATCTTGATACATCTTGTCCGAACCAGGATGAATGGAATATTTAGACTTATGAGACTCGTGCATGATGAGGTCTCGTATTCCTCCATACATTGGAATCCAACTTTTGTCCTTAAAACACAGCCTTCCATCTGGTTTCTTGACAAATCCATTCGTGCTTTCTGGCATACCGTAAATCTTCTCGTGCGGTCTATTTTCTTCCTTAAGGGCCTTAGTTTGAACTTCAAGAATTTGAGACGGAAGTGGTGATCTAATTGTCATACCCAATGACCTAACTCTGAGGGGTCTAAGTCGTTCCTTTCGACTCAAGGCATCTGCTACAACGTTTGCCTTCCCCGGGTCATAACGGATCTCACAATCATAGTCACTTAGCAACTCTAGCCATCGACGTTGCCTCATGTTCAACTCCTTTTGATCTAAAATGTGCTGAAGACTCTTGTGATCGGTGAAAACCGTACACTTGGTTCCATATAGGTAGTGTCTCCAGATCTTCAGAGCGAATACCACCGCTCCTAATTCTAGATCATGAGTAGTGTAGTTTTCCTCGTGGGGTTTAAGTTGTCTAGAAGCATAAGCGATTACTTTAAGTCTTTGCATCAATATGGCACCCAAACCTTGGATTGATGCGTCACAATATACCACGAAGTCCTCACTTCCTTCGGGTAGTGCTAATATCGGTGCTTCACAAAGCTTCTGCTTCAAAAACTGAAATGCCGATTCTTGTTCTTCTCCCCATTCAAACTTCTTCTTCTTCTGTGTTAACTCAGTCAAAGGTTTAGCAATCCTTGAGAAACCTTCAATAAACCTTCGATAGTATCCGGCAAGACCTAAAAATTGGCGTATCTCAGTAGGACTCGTTGGTGACGCCCAATTTTTAACAGCTTCGATCTTGGCGGGATCAACATGAATACCCTTACTGTCAATAACATGCCCAAGAAATTGTACTTTCTCAATCCAAAAATCACACTTGGAAAATTTGGCGTATAATTTCTCTTCTCTGAGCAGTGTTAGTATAGCCTTCAAGTGTTCTGCATGCTCTTCCTTACTACGTGAGTAAATAAGGATATCATCGATGAATACAATCACGAACTTATCCAAATAGGGTTTGCACACTCGGTTCATTAAGTCCATAAATACAGCGGGTGCATTTGTTAGACCGAATGGCATCACTTGGAATTCGTAGTGACCGTATCTTGTCCTGAAAGCCGTCTTAGGGATGTCTTCTTCTGATTGGTTCTAAACTGGTCAACTTTTATTAGTCAACCACTTGTGAATGGTAAACCGTAAAAGTCAAACTAATCAAGCCAATACTCCGTGGATAGTGTAGTGTTTCCCCGGGTCGTTAAAGTCCCAGTGAGATTGAAATGGTGCTTTGGAAATCGTTTATGAGTGAGTGGGACTGAGGACAGTAGCCCAGATGATGTGGAATTGATTTTGCTACTGTTATTATGGTATTTGTACACAGATATAATATTCACAAAAATCAGATACCAGATAAATGCACGTATTCACAATTCAGATTTACGCAATCGGACTGAAAAAGTGGGATTTTGGTATTTAACAAACTACAGGGGGTGCTTTTGACACTTTTTAAAACTTAAAATTAAAAATGAAATTGAAATTATAAAAATGATTAAAATACTATTTAAATATTATTTAATTAGTTAAACTATTTAAAATCTAAATTAAAACCTAATTTAAATTAACTAAAAATGACAAATGATTTAAATTAAACTAAAAATTAGAAAAAATATTTTCTAAACCTAAATTAGAACTCGAAGAAAGTATAAAAAATAAAAATAAATATTTTTGTCTTTTTGTGGTTTTGTTAATAATTAAAAACTGTTTAACTTAATTTAACTAATTAAACTACTTTTAATTAATATTAATACTAAAGTAACTTGGAAAATTATGAGAAAATTTATAAAATTACTTAACCATCACTGGAATCCTAAAAAATTATAAAAACTCTAAAAATTATGTTTTAAGATTAATCCACTAATTATTTACCTTTTAATTAACTTAAGTCTAATTTAAACAATTAAAATAAGAAAAATGGAAAATGCATAGTAGAAACTCAAATTATATTTTCTAAAAGTCTATTATACTATATTAGAGCTAGGAAAAATATAAAAATTAAGTTTTACTTTATAAAAACTAAATAAGTTATTTAATACTTAATATTAATTAATAATTAATAAAACTAAAATTAAATCTAATAAATACTAAATGACAAAATAGAAATCTAAGAAAATTAATAAAATTACTTTACTATATAAGGTATTTAATAAAAATATAAAAATACTAAATACTTAATTAAAATCTAAAAATGAAAATTAAAATTAAATTGAATTAAATAGAAACTATCACTTAATTTAAATTGGTTTTTTCTTGGATTTTCTTTTACAAACTAACTTTACTAATAAAAACATAAAACTTTTGTAAACACACTTTTGAAATCAGCTTATAAATAAGCAGTAGCACCCCCTTAACCAAATCAGTTGACTTTATTTGACTTTCAAGAGAAATAAGCCTTGGTGGGGTCCACAATGATGGAAATGAGTACAATTAAGCTCAAAAAACTTCAATAAGCCAGAAACAACAAAAATTGATCACAAATAAGCTGTTAAGGATGAGATAAGCACTTGGATACTTTGCTAATTAACTGAAAATGGGACAGATATGAGAGGCTCAACCAGGTGGGTCCCAGGGATCCTAAAGTCAAACTAAAGGTCAAAGGGGGAGCTCTGGTAGGAGGGGGTTGGGAAAACCTAAAAACTAGGTGTGGGGACCACTGTGGTGGCCACAAACCACCACCAAAGTGGTGGTGGTGTAGTGATATCTGTCGATGCAGAACAGCAGGTTGCCCTGCAGCCCTCTTTTGAGGGTTGTGGGACCCACACAAAAATTTGCAAAATTACAGGGACTATGGGACTTTGAAGAAGGGCTGGGGGAGTGCTTATTCTAAAAATTTCACAACTTAAATCTCTCTATATAAATCACTAAAAATCTTGGCATTTTTGGTTTTTTTCTGCAAGGGTGCAAATTGACTTTTTAAGAAAACTTAAGAACTTTGACTAATGTGAGATTTGAGTGATCCTACAAGACTTGATATGTTACACTAAGCTGATATGACATGAAATTAAGCAAACCTAACAACCTATGAACTGTTTTGAATGGTTACTAATCCTAAGAACCTAACAGTTACTAACTATGGAGGGTGAAAAGTAGATTTTGACTTTTTCCTAAGTAACACTAGTTTATATTGACTTGTATTACCTAATTAGACCTATTGTAACATAATAACACAGAAAATAACAACTACAACAACTAAGAACCTATTCAACTCAGCAAAACCAAACAGCCCTTAATGATCAATGATTTTGTGATTTTTAAGATTTTGATTGATTAAGTCCTTAACTCATATTTCAAAGGTTCTAATATGACAAAATAAGTTGAAATAAGCACAAAGGTACCACTGGAAACAGTAAATACTCAAGAATTAAGATTATGCTACTTTAATAGTTGAAAATGAATACTGAGTACCATGAAATTTAATGAACAAGTAGGAATCATGCAATCATATCTTAAATCCAATACAAAATGTAAGCATAGAAACAACACAGATAAGCAGTGATAAGCAATGGTACAGTAAAAAGCTGAAATTGGGATTTTGGCTTACAAATGTGCATTCCAAGCTCAAAAGCTGAGAACAAGTGCCAAAATTACTTCCTAAAGTCTCCCATGAGACTAATAAACCAAAGCCATCCAGATTTCACTTTACTCCTTGCTTCTTCATCAGTGAACACTGATTTTTTTTCATTTATGAGCTATTTATGAGGTATTTTTTTATTTTCTTAAATTTTTAATGAAAATTTAATTATACTGAGGTTTCAAGAATCTAATGACTTAAGAATGCTTGATAACACTTGTTAGAACAGTACACATCTACTCTTAACAATATTAATTAAAAAGAAGAAATTTAACATTTTTAGATGAAAACTAAATTCTGAACTTGGAACTTAATCAACTGATTAAAACAACTTTTGATTACACTAATGAGTCCGAGATTACACTTTTAAACTGAAATTGGTATTTAGAAAACTAAAAGTAAATTACAACGACATACTACACTACTTTCTATTAAAAAATACTACACTCTTTGTTGCTTCTTTCTTCCATTTTATTGACCTCCTGAGCTCTGTGGGTCCCACTGATCATATCCCACCAATAAAATCATCAATTGGATGAGTCTTGTCCATTCACTCAATTTGGCGGGAAAATTGGTATTTGACCAATTGGGTCTGATTAGGGTAGCCATAGGGGGGGGGGGGTGATATGATTGGTGTTGGGAAGTGAAATTGGGAAGGGATAAGGGATGGTGGAGCAAGTGGGGGGGGGGAGTTGCAGGGTAGGGTGGTATTGGTGAGTGGTTTTGCAGGGGAGGTGATGGCGGTTTGGGGTGAGTTTGACCGAAGTCAAACTGAGGGGGGAGTAGTATTATACGGGGTGTTTGATTTTGGATTGGGCTGAGAAAGGGTTGGGCCCAAGGAGTGATAAGGTGGGCTTGGGTGGGCTGTTTGTGGATCAGACAAAAGGGTGGTTTGGTTTGTTTGTTTGTTTATTTATTTTGCAAAAAACCACAAGGACCACTTTTGTAATTTGCTGAAACATGAGGGGCTGAACCTGCCTTTTTCCAAATTATAATTCCAAAGGTCATTCTTGCCATACTTCAATGATACAAGGGTCTTTGGATTTTATTTTCCACTTTTAAAATTCCCGGGGACCAAATGTGACAAGTTGCCAAACTTCGGGGACCAAACATGTAATTTCCACAAATATTTTCCCCAAGGACCATTTTTGACACATTTTGCTTTTCCAAGGATAAAAATGATTTTTCTTTCAAAATTTACCCCACCAGGGACCAAATCTGCCAAATACTGAAACTCCAGGGACCTTTTACTGCAATTTTGGATTTTGAGGGGTAAAAGTGTAATTTTCTCAAACTTTTTCACCCAAGGACTTATTTTGATAATTTTTGACTTTTCTTTGCCTTGGGTTGACTTTTCTTTCATTTTAAACTTCCAGGGACTAGTTTTGCCAAATTTTGAAACTTGAGGGACTGAAACTGCCAATTGTGCAAACTTTGTTTGTTTTTCATTTGTTTTTAAAAATTTTGCATCTAAAACATATAAAACACACTTTTGGGATAAATTGTGTATTTTGATGCGTTTTTGGGTGTTTTTGGATGTTTTGGCAGTCCTGATACGATAAAAATGAGGAGTGTTTGAGCACTCATCAATCCCCCACACTAAGCTATTGCTAGTCCCTAGCAATCTTTTGAGAAAAACTTGATGGATTTGAAACTCTTTACCAAAAGCCATCACTTCTGGAGTAGCCAGGTGTAAGAACTGTGGCACACCTGATAACCGTGTGATTTTGAGCAAACCACCAGCTGTCAACGGATTTGATTTGTCTTTACCAAGAGCCGTTTGCTCCTGGACTAGCCAACTCTTGATGGAATAGTCAACATCTTGGTGAGCTGATTACCAATTATGGTTTTTCCACGGCCTTTACCACAAGCCATAATCTTGCGGGCTAGCCAACTCATTTGTTTTTGGGGAGTTGAGGAACCGTACAATTTTGGGCAAATTGCAAGCCGTAAACGGATTTGAGTTATCTTTACCAAGAGCCGTTTGCTCCTGGATTAGCCAATCCTTTTTGTCGTTTAGACACGGCGGACTGATTACCACAAAAATTTTGAAATAAAGTGAAAAATTTTTGAAAAATTTGGGCTAAAATGGGGGTACTTGAAAGTATTTTGCGATAAAATTCGCTAGAATTTCCCCCCCCCCCCACACTTAGAAATGAATATTGTCCTCAATATTCAAAGTCCCGGCTATTATGCCAAATCTATGAACGTAAAAAGATAATATTCGAAGCTAACTGTGGAATTTTGTTTTGTATTTTTCACTTTATTTATCTGTACATACAATCACTTTTTTTTTTTTTTTTTTTTTTTTGAGATATATACATTTTCAAATTAGCGGGGGGTTGGCCATTCCCCCACACTAGGGTGGTAGAAAGTAGAAAGAAGTCAGAAATACGGGTGAAAACCCATATATGTTGCTAATTTTTGTTCACCGAGTCGCAAGCTTGACTCGATCCCCGAATTCATTTGTCCTTGGGGAAAGTTTGGAGATCCGGGACAACCATGGATGGTATGTCCTCTCCAAAGTAATGTTTCAAACGATGTCCATTCACTTTGAAATTGGGGCCGTCATTTTGAGATAACTCGATGGTGCCATAAGGATAAACCTTAACGATAGTGAATGGACCAGTCCATCGGGTTTTGAGCTTTCCCGAGAAGATCTTGAGTCTAGAGTTGAAAAGAAGGACTCGATCACCAACGTTGAAAACGCGGTTTTTGATTTTGGAGTCATGTATCTTCTTTGTCTTTTCCTTGTAGATCAAAGAGTTCTCGTAAGCTTGATCACGGAGTTCATTTAATTCATTGAGTTGAACTTTCCGATGATCACCCGCAGTTTTGAGGTCAAAATTTGCATGCTTGAGAGCCCAATAGGCTTTATGCTCAAGCTCGACCGGAAGATGGCACGCTTTCCCGTACACAAGTTTATATGGCGTACACCCAATGGGTGTTTTGTAAGCCGTACGGAAAGCCCAAAGTGCATCATCTAATTTATCCGACCAAGATGCACGATTTTCCCCAACGGTTCTTTCCAATATTCTCTTGATGCCTCGATTGGAAACTTCTACTTGTCCACTTGTTTGAGGGTGGTACGCAGTAGAAAGACGGTGAGTTACACCATACTTTTGCATGACTTTATCAAATTTGTCATTGCAGAAATGCGTACCACGATCACTAATTATAGCACGTGGAGTTCCAAATCGAGCAAAGAGAGCTTTCAAAAATTTCACGACTACTCGGGCATCATTAGTGGGTAAAGCTTTCGCTTCAACCCATTTTGACAAATAGTCAACAGCCACAAGTATGTATTTGTTTCCATGAGATGACGGAAATGGCCCCATAAAGTCAATGCCCCATACGTCAAATACTTCACAAACTTGTATTGCATTTTGTGGCATTTCATTCTTTTGTGAAATATTCCCGTGACGTTGACACGCGTCACAGGATTTGACTAATTCTTGGGCATCCTTGTAAATCGAGGGCCAAAAGAAACCGGAATCAAACACCTTTTTGGCGGTGTAATTTGGATTGTGGTGGCCCCCCGTGGGACCAGCATGGCAAGCCTTAAGAATTTCAATGGCTTCTTGACCATATACACACCGCCGGATGACTTGATCCGCACATATTTTGAACAAGTAGGGGTCGTCCCAGAAATAATGTTTCACATCTTTAAAGAACTTGTTCTTTTGTTGGGACGACATCCCTTTCACAATGAAGTTACCCGCAAGGTAGTTTGCAAAATCGGCAAACCATGGGGTAACAGAATCTCCACGAAAGGCAACCGCATTGAGTGTCTCAAGGGGGAAGGTTTCATTAATTTCCCTTTTTTCGGAGACATCTTGATGGGGGTTTTCCAAACGGGAGAGATGATCAGCAGCTAGGTTCTCAGCTCCTTTTTTATCACGAATATTGATATCAAATTCTTGTAGGAGGAGAACCCAACGAAGTAGTCTCGGCTTTGCATCTTGTTTTGCAAAAAGGTACTACAAAGCCGAGTGATCCGTATACACTATGCTTTTGGTCAAGATCAAATATGACCGGAATTTCTCAAAGGCATACACCACAACTAGTAATTCTTTTTCAGTGGTGGTGTAATGACTTTGAGCCTCAGTCATTGTTTTGCTTGCATAGTGTATAGGCTGAAAGTGTTTAGACCTGCGTTGCCCCAAGACTGCCCCTATAGCATAATCACTAGCATCACACATAAGTTCAATGGGCAAGTCCCAATCGGGGGCAACAAGAATAGGTGCCTCAGTAAGCTTTTTCTTTAGAGTTTCAAAAGCTTCTACGCACTCAGGTGAGAAGATAAAAGGAGCATCCTTTTCGAGGAGATGGGTCATAGGCCGGGCGATCTTAGAAAAATCTTGAATAAACCTACGGTAAAAACCGGCATGACCCAAAAAGCTCATAATACCTTTAACGGTAGTGGGATGAGGTAATTTTGCAATGACATCGATTTTGGCTTTGTCAACCTCAATCCCATTCTTTGAAATCTTATGGCCGAGGACAATGCCCTCTTTGACCATAAAGTCACTCTTCTCCCAATTTAGACATAACTTTGTGTCTTCACAACGTTTGAGTATGTTGTCTAAATGGGAGAGACATGATTGAAACGAATCCCCAATGACCGAAAAATCGTCCATGAAGACCTCCAAAGTTTTCCCGATCATGTCAGAAAATATGGACATCATACATCGTTGAAACGTGCCCGGAGCATTACATAAACCAAATGGCATACGTTTATAAGCAAAAGTTCCATAGGGGCACGTGAAAGTGGTCTTTTCCTGATCTTGCGGATCAATGGGAATCTGAAAGTAACCCGAGAAACCATCGAGGAAGCAATAGTACTCATTCACCGCTAATCTCTCGAGCATCTGATCCATAAAGGGCAGAGGAAAATGATCTTTGCGGGTGGCGTCATTTAACTTGCGATAGTCAATACAGACATGCCAACCTGTAACCAATCGAGTTGGAATCAACTCATTTTCCTCATTTGTGACAACAGTAATGCCACCCTTTTTTGGAACACAATGTATTGGGCTAACCCAAGGACTGTCCGAGATAGGGTAAATCAATCCGGCATCAAGAAGTTTTAAAACTTCTTGTTTAATGACCTCATGAATTTTTGGATTTACCCTTCTTTGGTGTTGGACTGCTGGTTTGAAGTCATCCTGCATTAAAATCTTGTGAGTACAAAATTCAGGGTCAATGCCCTTGATGTCGGAGAGTTTCCAAGCAATTGCTTGTTTATGCGACTTCAAAACCTTTATGAGAGCAGCCTTTTCCTCAACACTTAAATTTTTAGCAATTATGACGGGTAATTTATCATCACCTTCCAGAAATGCATACTCAAGGTGAGGCGGCAAGTCCTTAAGTTCAACCACAGGCAAGTCATCAGTTATTTCAACATTTTTGACTTCCTCTTTATGAAATATTTTTGGAGGAAGAGGGGGAAATGGATCTTCATTTAACAATTTTTCTAGCAAAAGAATATCCCCCTCAGGATCAAGATAGTTCTCATCAAATTCACCCGAAATTGAACTATCTAGGGCGAGAAAAGCCTCGACCTCTTCCAAAAGGAAGTCACTTCCCTCAAAAGGAGTGAGAGAAGGGGAAGAGTCGGATATGATAGGCTCAGTTGATGGAGTGGGAGTGCCACTTGGTAAGTAACCAAGAAGTTCTTGAGAGTACTCCTTAGACGCAACATCAATGACATCAATTCGGTTAACCGTTTCAGCGTCACAATTAGAGGAGTACCTCGAAGTTTGATTGAGGTTAAACGTTACTGCATCATTACAAACACGAAGAGTTATTTCCTGTTCGTGCACATCGATTAACGCACGACCCGTCCTTAAGAACCCTCTCCCAAGAATGAGAGGAACTCGTGGGTCAGCATCGAAATCGACAACCACAAAATCTGCCGGAAAGTGGAAGTTCCCCACCTTTACAAATATATCCTCGGCAATGCCGAGGGGACGAGATGTTGAGCGGTCTGCAAGCTCAAGAGTCATGCAGGTGGTGGTGAGTTCCGGAAGAGAAAGCTTTTTCCATATGGAATAAGGCATCAAGTTGATGCTTGCACCTAGATCGGCCAAGGCGAAGCACTCAACCATTCCGGGGAAAACACATGGAATAAGAAATTTTCCCGGATCTCCTAGCTTCTCGGGAAGCTGTTTCAAAAGAACCGCAGAGCAGTTCTCATTGAGTGGAGTTCGTGCCATTTCAAATAGCTTCTCTTTATTGTTCAACAGATTTTTGATTGTCGATGCGAATTTAGGCATCAAAAGGAGGGCATCCGCGAAGCTGATATCAAAATAAATATCTCGGAAAATTTGAAAGAACTTTTCCACTTGATGATTTGCTTTTTTGCGGAGCTTTTGGTCTTGTAACCGAGATGGATATGGTAGTGAAGGTTTGGATTTAGGGTTCTCTTCGGGAGTTGTTGGTGGTTTAAACACAACCCCTGGTTCTGGTACGGTTTCTGGTACATCCTGAGGGTGGACGTGTGCGGTACTTCGTGTACTAGTAAATTGCACCTTGTCCTTTGTCACCTCAGGCTCATTCTCTACTACCTCGGGAGGAGAAGAAGAGGTAGTAGGAGCTTTGGGTCCATCATAGGAAACACCACTTCTCGTTGTGATCGCTTTAACATCGCCCCTCGGATTAGCGATCATGTTGCTAGGTAAAGTATTACCTGAGCCCGAGGGTCGATCATTTAAAGACTTCATAACAAGGTCAGCGATCTGAGTTATCATCACCCTATTCATTTCCTCCTGAGATTTCATGAATTGTCTCAACAACTCCTCATGTGAAGGATCCGTTGGAACAATTGCTTGAATATTGTTAGGAGGAGCTTGGTTAGGGTAATTCTGAGTAGTTGTAGTGATGGCTTGATTTTGATTGGGAAAATTTTGACCCCGGTTATTATGATTAGAACCGTGGTTTTGAAAATTCCCCTGATGTTGGTTGCCATTTCCATGAGAATTGTTTCCCTGATAGTTGTTTTGACCTTGGTTTCGATTGTAGTTTCCATGATTTTGGAAACCTTGGTTTTGGTTATGATGGAAACCTTGGTTTTGGGTTTGATTGACATTTCCTTGGTTTTGGTAACCTTGGTTTGTTCGATTCTGATTTTGGTTCTGGTTACGGTTTGGGACATTAGGGTTTTGATTGAATCCGGGAGGTCCAAGGAAATTGTTAGAACGATAGCTTAAAAGATTGCGGTCCCCTTGCGGTTGGTAGTTATTACCTCCCGAGTTATAGGAACCTTGAGCAGCATATACGTCCTCATGAGGGTAACCACTAGTGGCTGGACACTCGGAATAAGCATGTGGACCTCCACAAGTTTCACAACTTTGACTAACGGCTTTGGCTTGTTGAGTTTGGACTTGTTGATTTTGGATACTTTGGTTCATCCTCAACATAGCCATAGCGAAATCATCCATCTTTTTAGTGAGGATCGCTATTTCAGAAGATGCTGGAGTGACAGATTTACATGACTCTTCCCTCTCAGCTGAGGAATCCCAGAAATTATGATGGGCAGTCATGTTCTCAATGAGATCATAGCACTCTTCGGGGCGCCTTTTCATAAAGGTTCCACCAGCAGCAGCATTGAGAATATCACGGTGTCTCAAGGTCAACCCATTATAGAAAGTATCTATTTGGGTAACGAGTAACATGTTATGGTTAGGACACCGATCAATTGAGAGCTTATAGCGTTCCCATGCCTCAAATAGAGACTCTTCGGGATGCTGACGAAAGTTACTAATGTCATTTCGTAACTTAGAAACCATGGATGGTGGAAAGTATTTGGCTAAAAATTTTGTCACCATTTCTTTGAAAGTGTGAATCGAGTTCTTAGGAAGTCGATCAAACCATGCAGTGGCATGATGGGTGAGAGAATAGGGGAAAAAAGATAGACGAAGGGCATCATCGGAGACACCATTCTCCTTCGTGCTTTGGGTGATGGTAAGAAATTTATCAAGATGCTTGTTTACATCATCAGGTAAGCCATGAAATTGACACGAATTCTGGACTTGTTGAATCATGTGATGTTTAAGTCCAAAATCAGTGGCAGCAATGTTAAGAGGGGCAATGGGGCCCCCTCTTCCGAGCATTGTGGGTTGACACAACTCCTCCATCGTTCGGAGATCAGGAGCTGCATCATCTATGATGGGTGGGTCATTAGGATTACCGTCCATTCTCGGAACTGGATCCTCAACAATAGGACGTAACTCAGTTACGTTTTTAAGTTGACGATTTCGTTTCGATTGTGAACGAGTGCGCATGCACTAACACAAAATTTCAACAAAACAAGATCGAGGCAAATCAACAGTGAACTTAAACCAATAATCGCAAGTGAATGGCTTCTTTAAGAAAGGTACACCACTCACAAGGATACAAAGGCAAGTTTTAAATCTTTGGTTTGGGAACTTATTATGTCCACACCCCCAGTTGGTAGGTGTTCTGCCTTGGTTTGCGACGGTTTGTTTTTATGTAGTTTATTATTCATGAGAAAAGACGAATGTTTTTGGGTTTTTGTGTATAGGTTAAAAACTTTTGGACAATATTTTTGGTATCGATTCGTTTACCAAAATCGAATCTCTTTAAGAATCACCTTAAAGAAACGCGATATGGGAAACGTAACGATATGTTTGGTTTGTTTTTGATTTTTTTTGGTGTTTGTTAACACTTTAGGAAAAGTGTTAATGAACGTTTTTGATATTATTATGTTTTTACAAAAACTTTTTACAAATTTGTGTGAAATTTGTACAGGGAGGGTTTTGAAAACCACTTAACTTAAAACGATTTTATAAAACACGCAACAACCTCCCCGGCAGCGGCGCCAAAAATTGATTGGTTCTAAACTGGTCAACTTTTATTAGTCAACCACTTGTGAATGGTAAACCGTAAAAGTCAAACTAATCAAGCAATACTCCGTGGATAGTGTAGTGTTTCCCCGGGTCGTTAAAGTCCCAGCGAGATTGAAATGGTGCTTTGGAAATCGTTTATGAGTGAGTGGGATTGAGGACAGTAGCCCAGATGATGTGGAATTGATTTTGCTACTGTTATTATGGTATTTGTACACAGATATAATATTCACAAAAATCAGATACCAGATATATGCACGTATTCACAATTCAGATTTACGCAATCGGACTGAAAAAGTGGGATTTTGGTATTTAACAAACTACAGGGGGTGCTTTTGACACTTTTTAAAACTTAAAATTAAAAATGAAATTGAAATTACAAAAATGATTAAAATATTATTTAAATATTATTTAATTAGTTAAACTATTTAAAATCTAAATTAAAACCTAATTTAAATTAACTAAAAATGACAAATGATTTAAATTAAACTAAAAATTAGCAAAAATATTTTCTAAACCTAAATTAGAACTTGAAGAAAGTATAAAAAATAAAAATAAATATTTTTGTCTTTTTGTGGTTTTGTTATTAATTAAAAACTATTTAACTTAATTTAACTAATTAAACTACTTTTAATTAATATTAATACTAAAGTAACTTGGAAAATTATGAGAAAATTTATAAAATTACTTAACCATCACTGAAATCCTAAAAAATTATAAAAACTCTAAAAATTATGTTTTAAGATTAATCCACTAATTATTTACCTTTTAATTAACTTAAGTCTAATTTAAACAATTAAAATAAGAAAAATGGAAAATGCACAGTAGAAACTCAAATTATATTTTCTAAAAGTCTATTATACTATATTAGAGCTAGGAAAAATATAAAAATTAAGTTTTACTTTATAAAAACTAAATAAGTTATTTAATACTTAATATTAATTAATAATTAATAAAACTAAAATTAAATATAATAAATACTAAATGACAAAATAAAAATCTAAGAAAATTACTAAAATTACTTTACTATATAAGGTATTTAATAAAAATATAAAAATACTAAATACTTAAATAAAATCTAAAAATGAAAATTAAAATTAAATTGAATTAAATAGAAACTATCACTTAATTTAAATTGGTTTTTTCTTGGATTTTCTTTTACAAACTAACTTTACTAATAAAAACATAAAACTTTTGTAAACACACTTTTGAAATCAGCTTATAAATAAGCAGTAGCACCCCTTTAACCAAATCAGTTGACTTTATTTGACTTTCAAGAGAAATAAGCCTTGGTGGGGTCCACAATGATGGAAATGAGTACAATTAAGCTCAACAAACTTCAATAAGCCAGAAACAACAAAAATTGATCACAAATAAGCTGTTAAGGATGAGATAAGCACTTGGATACTTTGCTAATTAACTGAAAATGGGACAGATATGAGAGGCTCAACCAGGTGGGTCCTAGGGATCCTAAAGTCAAACTAAAGGTCAAAGGGGGAGCTCTGGTAGGACGGGGTTGGGAAAACCTAAAAGCTAGGTGTGGGGACCACTGTGGTGGCCACAAACCACCACCAAAGTGGTGGTGGTGTGGTGATATCTGCCGATGCAGAACAGCAGGTTGCCCTGCAGCCCTCTTTTGAGGGTTGTGGGACCCACACAAAAATTTGAAAAATTACAGGGACTATGGGACTTTGAAGAAGGGCTGGCGGAGTGCTTATTCTGAAAATTTCACAACTTAAATCTCTCTACATAAATCACTAAAAATCTTGGCATTTTTGGTTTTTTTCTGCAAGGGTGCAAATTGACTTTTTAAGAAAACTTAAGAACTTTGACTAATGTGAGATTTGAGTGATCCTACAAGACTTGATATGTTACACTAAGCTGATATGACATGAAATTAAGCAAACCTAACAACCTATGAACTGTTTTGAATGGTTACTAATCCTAAGAACCTAACAGTTACTAACTATGGAGGGTGAAAAGTAGATTTTGACTTTTCCTAAGTAACACTAGTTTATATTGACTTGTATTACCTAATTAGACCTATTGTAACATAATAACACAGAAAATAACAACTACAACAACTAAGAACCTATTCAACTCAGCAAAACCAAACAGCCCTTAATGATCAATGATTTTGTGATTTTTAAGATTTTGATTGATTAAGTCCTTAACTCATATTTCAAAGGTTCTAATATGACAAAATAAGTTGAAATAAGCACAAAGGTACCACTGGAAACAGAAAATACTCAAGAATTAAGATTATGCTACTTTAATAGTTGAAAATGAATACTGAGTACCATGAAATTTAATGAACAAGTAGGAATCATGCAATCATATCTTAAATCCAATACAAAATGTAAGCATAGAAACAACACAGATAAGCAGTGATAAGCAATGGTACAGTAAAAAGCTGAAATTGGGATTTTGGCTTACAAATGTGCATTCCAAGCTCAGAAGCTGAGAACAAGTGCCAAAATTACTTCCTAAAGTCTCCCATGAGACTAATAAACCAAAGCCATCCAGATTTCACTTTACTCCTTGCTTCTTCATCAGTGAACACTGATTTTTTTTCATTTATGAGCTATTTATGAGGTATTTTTTTATTTTCTTAAATTTTTAATGAAACTTTAATTATACTGAGGTTTCAAGAATCTAATGACTTAAGAATGCTTGATAACACTTGTTAGAACAGTACACATCTACTCTTAACAATATTAATTAAAAAGAAGAAATTTAACATTTTTAGATGAAAACTAAATTCTGAACTTGGAACTTAATCAACTGATTAAAACAACTTTTCATTACACTAATGAGTCCGAGATTACACTTTTAAACTGAAATTGGTATTTAGAAAACTAAAAGTAAATTACAACGACATACTACACTACTCTCTATTAAAAAATACTACACTCTTTGTTGCTTCTTTCTTCCATTTTATTGACCTCCTGAGCTCTGTGGGTCCCACTGATCATATCCCACCAATAAAATCATCAATTGGATGAGTCTTGTCCATTCACTCAATTTGGCGGGAAAATTGGTATTTGACCAATTAGGTCTGATTAGGGTATCCATAGGGGGAGGGGGTGATATGATTGGTGTTGGGAAGTGAAATTGGGAAGGGATAAGGGATGGTGGAGCAAGTGGGGGGGGGGAGTTGCAGGGTAGGGTGGTATTGGTGAGTGGTTTTGCAGGGGAGGTGATGGCGGTTTGGGGTGAGTTTGACCGAAGTCAAACTGAGGGGGGAGTAGTATTATACGGGGTGTTTGATTTTGGATTGAGCTGAGAAAGGGTTGGGCCCAAGGAGTGATAAGGTGGGCTTGGGTGGGCTGTTTGTGGATCAGACAAAAGAGTGGTTTGGTTTGTTTGTTTGTTTATTTATTTTGCAAAAAACCACAAGGACCACTTTTGTAATTTGCTGAAACATGAGGGGCTGAACCTGCCTTTTTCCAAATTATAATTCCAAAGGTCATTCTTGCCATACTTCAATGATACAAGGGTCTTTGGATTTTATTTTCCACTTTTAAAATTCCCGGGGACCAAATGTGACAAGTTGCCAAACTTCGGGGACCAAACATGTAATTTCCACAAATATTTTCCCCAAGGACCATTTTTGACACATTTTGCTTTTCCAAGGATAAAAATGATTTTTCTTTCAAAATTTACCCTACCAGGGACCAAATCTGCCAAATACTGAAACTCCAGGGACCGTTTACTGCAATTTTGGATTTTGAGGGGTAAAAGTGTAATTTTCTCAAACTTTTTCACCCAAGGACTTATTTTGATAATTTTTGACTTTTCATTGCCTTGGGTTGACTTTTCTTTCATTTTAAACTTCCAGGGACTAGTTTTGCCAAATTTTGAAACTTGAGGGACTGAAACTGCCAATTGTGCAAACTTTGTTCGTTTTTCATTTGTTTTTAAACATTTTGCATCTAAAACATATAAAACACACTTTTGGGATAAATTGTGTATTTTGATGCGTTTTTGGGTGTTTTTGGATGTTTTGGCAGTCCAGATACAATAAAAATGATGAGTGTTTGAGCACTCATCATCTTCCCTAACTCTCAGTTGGTGATAACCCGATCTCAAATCAATCTTCGAGTAGACACTCGATCCTTGCAGTTGATCAAACAAATCGTCAATCCTTGGCAACGGATATCGATTCTTAACCGCCAGTTTGTTCAACTCACGATAATCGATACACATCCTGAAGGTTCCATCCTTCTTCTTTACAAACAACACCGGGGCTCCCCACGGTGATGAACTAGGGCGAATAAATCCTTTATCCAACAATTCCTCCAATTGTCCAGATAACTCCTTCATTTCTGATGGTGCTAGCCTATAGGGGGCTCGTGCTACGGGTGCGGCTCCTGGTATCAAGTCAATTTGAAATTCCACTTGACAAGCCGACGGAAGGCCAGGCAAGTCCTCAGGGAAAACTTCTGGAAAGTTCCTGACTACTGGCACATCCTCGAGTCGCTTCTCTTCCGACTTCTTCTCGGTGACTTGAGCCAAAAAGACTTGACATCCTCGTTCGATGTACTTCACAACCTTGACGCAAGAAATGACGCTCAAATGTGTCTTACTTCGCTCTCCGCGAACAACCAGGGTTTCGTTATTTAGTGGAATGTGAACGACCTTTTCGTCACAAATGATCTTAGCACGGTTCTCAGATAACTAATCCATTCCTACAACGACATCGAAACTACCAAGTCTAATAGGCATAAGGTCAATGTCAAATGGGGTGTCTAATAGTCGTAGGGTGCAACCTCGGAGTATAGTGTTAGTACTCACTAGCTTCCCATCGGCTAGTTCAATCTCATATGTGGTGTCTAGTTGGGTGGGTGTAATATTAAGCAGGGGTGCAAGTGAAACAGATACGAAACTTTGATCGGCTCCGGAATCAAATAAAACTTTAACGAGGCGGTTGTTTAGAAAGAACGTACCCGTGACTACGTTCGGATCCTGCTGGACATTTCCATCTCCCAGCACGTATGCTCTCCCAAGTGCATTGTTATCCTTGTTAGGGCACTGACGCCTGTAGTGTCCTTTCTCTCCACAAGCATGGCATACTACAGCCACGGGTTGCAAGTTGGCTCCTGTCGCCTTGCAATCTTGTGTCTTATGTCCAACCCTTAAACACTTCCCGCACTTAGCATAGCAGGGTCCATTGTGATGCATCTTACACTTGTCACAGAATGGAAGAGGTCCAGCATACCTAGCATCCTTAACTGGTGCAGCGACATAAGCTCTGACAGCTTCCTGTCGTCGGTTCTGTTGGTTGTGGTGGGTATTTCTGTCATGGTGGTAGTTACGGTTGGGATTACGGTTGTTGTTGTTGCTGCTGTTGTTGTTGCTATTGTGATTGTTGTTGTTGTTGTTTGTCCTTCGATCATCAAACTTCCTTTTGTGATCATTGTTTCCCTGAGCAGAGTTACGCTTAATCTCCCGGTCTAGCAGTCTTTGGGCAATGGACATTGCTTCATCCAAAGATTGAGGCTTAGACGAGGTGACGTTTCCCTCAATACTCCTGGGCAATCCCTCAATGTACCTCTCCAACAACTTTTCCAAATCGGGAACCTTAGAAGGGCAGAGTGTGGCAAGCTCCTGAAATCTCCTATCGTAAGCCCTGAGATCATTTCCTTTCACAACCAACGTGTGAAACTCATCTTCTAACTTCTTGATCTCGCCTCTAGGGCAAAACTTCTTCAACATCTTTTCCTTAAAATCAGCCCAGGTAATCTGATAGGCCTCCTCCACACCTATCTTCTGAGCAGTTGCATTCCACCAAGACAACGCGTCTTCCAACAATGTTCCAGTAGCAAACGAGACTCAGCTTTCCGCGGCATAACCGCTCCTCACAAACACAGTCTCAGTTCACTCAAACCATCGAGCAAGCTCTGTTACTCCTTCAGTTCCTTTGAAGTGAGATGGTTTACAAGCAATGAAGTCCTTGTAGGTACACTTCCGAGTCGCAGCAGACTCGCTCTCAGCAGTGGCTCGGTTATTGCTAATAGTTCGCGCCATTGCAGCAGCTTGCTCTTCTAAAGCTGCAGCAACACTGTCGGCAACCAACTTTCTTATAGCTGCCTGGGTCATAGCGGGTGACGAGGTAGCAGTAGCGGTTTTACTTGGGGCCATAACTCTATAAAATCGCAAGTGCATAAGTACAAATCCCAAACATCAATAACAAGAGAAATAGTGTAACCAACTCATAATAGTCGAGATCTTCACAAAGTACATATCACAACCACACCATAAATACATACATCAACATAAACCATATCATTCATAAATAAACATCACGACATGTAACAACACATATGGAAATTATAATGAATCTCAATATGGGAGCATAATAAAAAGAAAGATCAGACAACTAGAACATCATAAATCAATATCAATACGTTACAATCGTAACCAACATAAAGTTCTAATAATTTTTGAATTCATTGTTACAAAACAATAAGATACAACAATTATTAATGCCACAGGCGGCAAGTTAAGATGTCTCTGTAAGTAATGACATGTCATAGATCTATGAAGGTCCAGGTGCGCCTCCTGATCTCCTCTCCAGCTCTCTGATGATCCGGATCATCCCCAACATCTCCATATCTCTGGATCTCTCACGGGCCTGAATCTCCTCAATAGTGGCTGAAAGTGCATGGATGGTAGAACTGGATGCAGCTAACTCCTGTGCCTGATGCTCCATCATCTCCTGTGTAATGGCCGCAATCGCTCTCAAATCATCAATCTCGTGCCTCTGAATATCTAGCCGATGACCAAACTCAGTGATGGTAGCCTGTGCCTCCTCGATCTCTGTCCCCATCATCTCAAATACCATCTCTAAAGCTGTCCTATGGACCACGAGGTTCGTGACCTCCTCCTGCATACACTCTATCCTCTCCAAGGATATATCCTCGATAACACTCAACAGCTCATCAAGACGACTCGCATGTCTAACCAATCTAGCAGCCAAAAGAGGGATAGTATGGTGTATCGGCTCTCCAGTGACCGGTAACACCGCTGAAGAGCCATCTCCAAGCTCAGCAGCCCTAGGCGATCCCTCAGCTAATCTCCATCTACGTATGTAGTCTAACAAAAACGACCATCGATGAGCATCAACCAATCTATGAATGCCAGGTGAGGTGGGTGTCTCGGTGGGAGCAGGTGATGGTATAGGTGATGTAGCAGGCGATGGGATCGGTACAGTGGTAGTCTGAGAGTAGAAAACTGTAGGTGGTGGCATGGGTGGTAAAGCCTCAGAGGTGTGGGGTGCGGTGTAAGTAGGTAACATGTAAGGATGTGGCTCAGGTGGGGGTGATACAGGTGATGGTGGGGGTGCTGGTGATGCCACAGGTGTCAAATCTGGCATAGAAATAGGTGGTAGCACAGATATGGGTGATGATACAGGTGTAGGTATAGGTGTAGATACAGGTGGTGTAACAGTAGAAGCAGGCAAAAAGCAGACTCGTTTCCGAGCCGTGCATTTGCGGGTATAATCTCCCTCATGATATCGAAACAACTCACCGAAAGGCTCAGGCTCATAGGGCTCAAGAATCCTCACTCGCTTGCGCTGACGAATCGGTGCAGGCGGGGATGATGGTGGAACAGAAGCAGCAGTGTCAGAAGTATCGGAGTCAGAAGACTCGTCATCAGCATCTGAACCGGAGTGGTGGCTAGCAGGTGGTGTAGGAAGATCATCAGCCGCAAGAAACTGCTGAGATGTCAGGTACTGGTCATAAAGGTACTATCCCTGTGTCATGGGTCCACAGACAGGACGAAAGAGAGGCTGAATAGCAAAAGAATCAACAGGTGTAGAAGCAACCTCACCCTCCTCAAAGGGGTCAGTGTCAGCAGATGGGTCTCCAGATGGAACAGGAGATGGTATAGCAGGTGATACAGGTTGGGTGTCATGGTCAGAATCATGGGTGTCTCGGGTGTCATGGGTGTCATAATCAGATAAGTCAATAGTAGGGTGAGTGGATGATGCTGGTACGACGTCGTCACTGTCGGACAAAATAATAACCGGGGGCGACATGGTACTGTAATATCCCAAAAATAGCAGTAATATAAGTCATTTAGTCTACATAATGCTACATGCACAGTGATCATAGTGTCATAGTGAGCTAAATGCAATGGGTGCTAAAAATCAAACCTTAAAACATAGCGTTGGCAAGCGCTGGCACGGAGGGCACTTCGGTGATAAATAGTTTGTTTAAAATTCGGTGAGGTTATAGTCCAATGTTTTGAAAAATCATTTGGTTCTCTATAACCATGGCTCTGATGCCAATCTGTAACAGCCCGAAATTTGATTAAGCAGCGGAAGTCTAATCGGGGTCATTACAGTTTAGTACACAGTCATACTCATAGAAAACAATTCAAAGGATTGTCAATATCATTCCATGAAAACTCAAATATTCAGAGTTACAAACATTTTTCCAAAATGTTAAGTGTTTCACAAAAGAGGTGATGAGTTTGTAAAGAATGATATAATTATTGAAATCAAAAGGGAGGTCCTGTTCCCTTTGCCAGCTCCGTGCCGCCATGCTTGCTAATTTCCTGAGATAAACATGCTTAAAAGGTCAACACAAAGGTTGAGTGAATCCATAGTAGTTTAAATAGTAATAGTGTGAACACAAGCCAAGCATTTGAAATAAACAAGCCAAGATAGACTGGTCTTGACTAAATCGGGTGTAATATTGCTCCTAAGCCTCACGAAACGCAAGCCTTAACATTGATTTGACATATCATAAAGATAATAATAATCATCTACACCACAGCGGATGTAAATGACAAGGGGTCCTCGGTGACAGGAAATGTGCCAAATTTCCATAATACCTCGAATATAGCACACCTCCTGCCAAGTGATCACCTTGACAGAGGCGGGCTGCCATTCCAACAGATCTATCAACTATATTCGCGCTCACTCGCAAGTGATTAAGGTTCGTGATATGAGGGACTTGTAGCACAGGTGTCAACTTAGGCAATATCGGGTGATAACAGCATACAGAAAAATACTTGTGTTCGATTTATAGCATGTATCTCCCCACGGGGTTTAAAAACAATTAAAATGTGGGACCATGAACTCACCTGAAAGGTGCGTAATCACAAGGTGCTCAAGAGTGATGGTGTATTGCTATGACTAGCAATGAGATTCCTCCGACTTGCGACCTATAAATATATTGTAATTGGTGTTTTAGATTCGTGTCGTAAATGACATGTGATATGTCTCGTGTAAGGTGATATCCGTTTCGGGTGTCTTAAATATATTTTGAATAACTCACGTAGTTATTTGTATCGTTGTTACGAACCGGTGTTTGATAAATATTATCTCGTCATGAAAATAATATTGTTTAAAAATATTTATGATTAAATATTTCTAATAAAGTTATATATATATATATATATATATATATATATATATATATATATATATATATATATATATATATATATATTAAAAAAAAATATTTATATATATATATGTAAAGTATATAGATATGATTAATTATAAGAATATATTTTTGTCACAATTCTACCCTTGGCTTTTACAAAATTTACACTTTTTACCCTTTGGTTAAAAATAATTACAATATAGTCCTTTTTGAACTTTTTACACTTTATTCCTTATCTTTGGCCAAATGACAATTTCTACCCTCGATTTCCAAAAGAATTCGGTATTTGCAATTTTTGGTTCGAAAGTTTATGTTTTGTCACATTTAGTCCTTTAACGTGGGACTTTTGCAAAAATAGTCCAAAATCTAGTTTTTGTAAAGTTAACTTTTATCTTTATAAAAGTCACCATTTTTATCCTTTAATATTTGTAAAAATCGGTTTTTATAAATCAGTTACCATTCGAAAATATTAAGTTTTCAAATCGAAAAATCTTATAAGGAAAATTTGTTTGGGCTTGTTAGCCCGGTAAGGCCCAAAATGGGTGTTTCTTTGTTTTAAAAACATGTTCGACTAGCACTAGCTTTGGGTCTAGTTTTCGTGTCAAAAAGTCATGTGAGTTGTGCATGTTGGGTCAATTCGATTGTGTGCGAGTCGTAGATTTAGGTGATCGAAAAATATAAGTAGGTCGCACGTGTAGAAACAAAATGACGAGGGCATTTCTAGGGGTGTCGAGGCGAGTGATGAAAGTTAAAGCATAGCAAAGACTTAAAATTATACGTGTGTTGTGTGCATGAGACTTTTTGTGATAACATGAGACTAGAGTAGGAAAAATGAAATGGGATACGAAGACTTACAATCACCAAAAGGTGGTGACGACTTAGTGTGATACGAGACAAGTGAATGAGAAAACGTGGTACCCTCTTCTCATCTTAGAAATCCTTTAACCCAATTGTTGTCCAACTCGTTCAAACCCAAAGCCTTAGCTCGTTCCTCCTTGTTCCTTCTCGACACCAACGAAGCAATAGGGTGTGTAACTTAGAAAGTTTGTAGAATTAGGAGTGTGTGAGTTTTGTAGCATTTAATGTGATTTATATAGCAAGTCCATGGGTGGTTCGATGTCCCCAATATTGCAACACAAACCGAGTGGTCAAGTCATGTCTCCTTTGACTTGTGGCTAGATCGATTTAGGCTAGTTGGCTAGTTTGATTATAGTGATTTGTTTATTAGGTTTGTAAATGGATTAAGAAACATAGTATCCAAGAGTCACAAGGATTAGTGAGTTGTGTGGTGTGATTAGTTGGGTAATGGACTTGTCCAATGGTTCGAATGTTGGGGTTTAGCTTTGCTAGGTCGGCTTAGGATGCAAAGTCAACTTCTTATAGGAAGTTTTGTGTGTCGAGTGTGAGGGAACAAAAGAAAACGTGCATGTATACTCGTTTGTATCACATACGTTGTAGCAACAAAAGAAAGAACAAAGCGAATAGCCAGTGGGCTCGTGTTAGAATCCGGTCCAATACAAAAACATGGTGTGATGGGCTTGTGTTAACCTTCGGCCCAAGTGAAAAAGAAATATGAGCCTTGTGGGCTTGGTGGTGGTGATCCGGCCCAAGTGAAAAGAATTAAAGTGGGCTAGTGAGGTGATTCGGCCCAAAATATCGGGGTTTCGGTGTTCCGTACAATTTGTGAAATAAATCTCGGTGTCGGTGTCGGTTCGTGAAAACCATAATTATTTAAACGGTGTCGTCATTTATTTATATATATACTCATATATATAATAATTTGTAAAACCTTAATATATACATAGTGTCGTATATTTATTAATAGTTTCTCGGTGTTCATTTTGGGTGTCGGGTCGCAAGTGGGAGTTACCGGTGTTTAACCTCATTGGGTGACATCCAAGAGTGACATTCGGGTGATATCGGGTGACAAAACATGTTCGGGTGTTAAACAAACGGTGTTTTAAAACATTCGGGTGTCAGACAAACAGTGTTTCATGTAAAAATTTCAAATTAGCCCGCAAAAATGGCTTTGTTAAGAATAATGTTGGTAATTAGCATTAATAAATGACCTGGGATTTTACGGTGTATTACAACTCCCTAGATATCTTTTACACGTTAATTACTTGTTATAGTTGCGTGGATGACGGATTGTATTCCTTAATACCATTCATGGGGTGGCGCACTTAATTCCCCAATCCTATGAGTGCCTACTTCACTCCTATGTCGAGCCGGCTAAGAAGCTCCTAACATGGGATCATTAGAATTTACTCATGCATTAAATACAACCAATAAAACCTAGTGCACGTCAGTTCATGTTTCCTAAGACGTTCAAGCATGTTACCATTTGGAGATCTGCCAGTTTTCTTAAGCCTAACATCGAAATCATTCATCCAATACAACCATAAACAAGTAATCAACACATAATTAACATCTAGGTTTCATTAGATCCAAGCAAACACAAGATAGATCTAGCCTAGCATGATGGAATTAAGACAAGAACAAGATATAGACAACCAACACATAGACATATTGATTGAATTAAAAGAATACTTATCTCAATTACACATGAAAGGGTTCAAGGGCTGAGAACCCTTGAAAAACCTGTAAAATTCGTACTAAGTTCGGCCTTAGGGTTTCTCCAAAACTCTCTTTTTTTTATGAATGAAAATTAGAAAACTATATATAGGAAATTGAGGCTGACGGCGTCAAGACCAAATTGGTGACGCCGTCATCTCGCCGCCAAAATACTTCTCGGACTGCCTTGATCTACTTCTGACGCCGTCACGTTATAGCTATTTCCAGGCCGTCACGTATTTTACTCTTGACGCTCTACTTTGTGACGCCTTCAATTCTCTACTGGGCCGTCATGAAAATTACTCTTGACGCCGTCAGGATTTTCTTCTTGACGCCGTCACCTACTGTTCTCAGCAAGGAAAATTAAGACTTTGGCGTTTTCTTCACTTTTATGCTCCAAAAACGTCCGAATTGCTTCCTTTTCCAGATTTCACTCCCAAAGTACCTAAAATCACAAAAGGAACGATTTAGGGCAATATTTGATCAAATAAATTCAATTCCGGGCTTAAATGACCCCCTAAAAGTGGTTCATTTTTCGCCTCATCATATATCTTAATTTGCTTTATAAGATTTTAGTATTTATAGATTGCCGCCGATTTTACGCGAGGTTTGCCTTGATTGTTTTCTCAGGTTTAACAGGTTATATTGGACAAGAAGATGATTTATATTTCTGGAGGGAAGCTTTCAACGTTCATTTTCTTGAAGGAAGATCTAACCATGTTACCGCATTATCCAAACCAAACGAATCAGGGGAGTATTTGTTTTCATTCTTTTACCTGCATTACTTTTACATCTTTCTTATTGAACATTGGGGACAATGTTCATCCTAAGTGTAAGGGGAGGGTAAATGATGATACCTTAGATAATACAGTTGCACTTGAGTTTGTTTGTTTGATAGTAGGTGTGTAATAAAACTGAGAGAAATACTTGTTAGAGCAATTTTAGCGCCAAATTTAAAAAATTTTACAATATTTAGGAGTGAAGCTTTAGACTTAACAAGCGTCTCATGGATAGGAGTTGTATGACTAGCACAAAATCCGTACCACTCAAAAAAATTTCCACCCAAATATGTGAGGTTCACCTTTAGATTTGATAGGAAAAGCATTCATTATTAGTGCTTATGATTGTACCGGTAGTATTTAGATTCTAGAACTTGCATTAGTGATGCATCCCGAGACCGCTAGTAAGACTACATTCGTGTAGTTAGGATTTACTACATGATAAGAGGCATTAGGATCACCCTTGTATTTAAACCCGTATCATAATTACTTGACCATTTAAAGTCATTTACTTGACTAGTAGAGTCAACTAATTTCCCACACCTTTGCGATGTACTCATTTTTAGTACACGATACCCCTAGTACACCCCTCCGGGCCTATCTTTTTCGTTTATAACTTTAAGCATCTTACTTAAAGATAGAATTTGTTTACAATCCACCCCAAATGTACACCCAAACCGCCTTAGCCTTCCTTGTATGCACTCATCTTTAGTGCATTATTGTTATTTGTTTAAACCCTTAGTTAATTGTCTAATTGATTACATGGTTGCTAAGTCGAGTCATATCTTGTACATATTGTTTTGGGAGGATTGGGACTCATGGGTAAAGTACTAGTGTAATGGAGTAATGGGGAAGAACATCATTTATTACCCTCATATGTGCGTTAATCTTAAAAAGTACTGCAAGTGTTTTGATTATCTTAATTCGAGTCGTTAGAATAGTTGATTGTAAAGTATGTAAAAGTTCAAGTGTAAGGGGAATGTAAATTCACTACGATGTATTATTTTGGATGGTAGGGCAAGAGTGTATGCAAAAAAAATAATAAAAAAATAAAAAAATCAAGAAAAAAGAAAAAAATAGAAAAAGAAAAGAGAAAAACATACGGACTACCATCCCGTTTCCTTCTATGTTATTTTATGTTTTTATTAGACTTTCATTAGCTTAAGTCGAGTCGAGTCTTGGCTTAGCAAAGCCACTTTGTACATGTAATTAACCAAGATGATTAACTCGCCACCAGTAAATATTGCCTTTATCCGACAAGACCGTGTTTATCATATCCCCTACACCTAACGTTATAACCCTTTTAAAAGACCTCTTTGATAGTTTATCCTAGGTGCTTACGCCAAGTGGTGGAGGTTTTATCCCTTCTCAAGCCTATGGTAATCTATTTGCTATGACAGGTAGTGAGAGATGTTTTCCATTTCCATATTGTGATATATGCCTTATTACACCCGAGAGATGTGAGTATCTAAACACTATATGTGAGGTGCTAGTGTATAATCTCCGTGCTTGTTTTTGGTTGAAGTGGAACGATTATTTGCTGCAATTACTTTTATATTAGTGTTAAATGACCCCTAACTTGTATTTTGATTAGAAAAAAAAGCGCATTTGCTTGAGGACAAGCAAATCTCAAGTGTAAGGGTATTTGATGAGACGAAAAGTGTACCGCTTTTAGGAAGTCATTTTAGTCCTAATTTGAGATTATTCGATCAAATATTGCTTTAAATCGTTCCTTTTGTCATTTTAGGTACTTTTGGAGAGAAATCTAGAAAAGGATGCATTTTGGACATTTTTTGAGCGGAAAAGTGATGAAAACGACAAAGTCTCAAAATTATTGCTGGGAACAGTACCTGACGGCGTCAAGGTATTACAAGTGACGGCGTCAAGCTTGGCAAAAGAGGTGGATATGGAAAATACACATGATGGCCCAGAACTATTTCAAGGCAAATTGGCCTGGCCGTCAGGGTCAAAATACACGTGACGGCCCAGAGTCAAATTACAACATGACGGCGTCAGAAGCGTCACAAGCTATAACGTAACGCCATCAGGATGCAAAATCTATATATACTTTTCTAATTTTCACTCATAAAGGGTGGAACATTGGTGGAGCATTAGCGTAACTTTGGTGCACAAATTTCATTGTTTTTCAAGGGTTCAATCCCCTTGATTCGTCCATGTTCAATTGAAGATAAGTTTTCACTAATCATTTGATATGTCTATGTATTGTTTGATTCTATATTATGCTTGTCTTATTTTTTACATGCTAGGCTAGGTTTTCTTCGTGTTTGCTTAGATGTAATGAAACCTAGATGTTGATTATTGGTTGATTCTTTGTTTATAATTGTTGTGGATGAATGAATTCGATGTTAGGCTTAAGAAAACTGGCAGACTTCCAATTGGTAACTTGCTTGAACGTCTTAAGAAACATGATCGAAGGTGTACTACAATTTATTGGTTATATTTAATGCATAAGTGATAAGGCGAAAAGTGTACCGCTTTTAGGGGGTCATTTATGCCCAAATTCGAGATTATTTGATCAAATATCGCCCTAAATCGTTCCTTTTGTCATTTTAGGTACTTTTGAGAAGAAAATTGGAAAAGGAAGCATTTTGGATATTTTTGGAGCAATTAAATGAAGAAAACTACAAAGTCTCAAAATCCTTGCTGGGAACTGTACCTGACGGCGTCAAGGCCATACAAGTGACGGCGTCAAGCTTAGCAAAAGAGGTGGATATGGAAAATACACATGATGGCCCAGAACTATTTTAAGGCAAAAATGCCTGACGGCGTCACCAAGGCCGTCAGGACTAACTTATACGTGACGGCCCAGAGCAAATTTTCTTCATGACGACATCAAGATTGGATCTAGGCAATACGACCCTTAATTTGGCGGCGAGTTGACGGCGTCACACATTACAACGTGACGCCGTCTAGGTGTAAAATCTATATATAATTTTCCAATTTTCATTCATAAGGGTGGAACCTTTGAAGAACTTTTGTGTGCAAACCCTAGACAAATTTTCTGTAACAACAAGGGTTTTAACCCTTATTCCATCCATGTTCAATTGAAGATAAGTTTTTCAATAATCATTCAATATGTCTATGTGTTGTTTGATTTTTTCTTACGCTTGTCTTCTTTTTAACATGCTAGGCTAGGTTTTTTTTGTGTTTGCTTAGATGTAGTGAAACATAGATGTTAATTATTGGTTGATGGTTTGCTTATAATTGTTGTGGATGATTGAATTCGATGTTAGGCTTAAGAAAACTGGCAGACTTCCAATTGGTAACTTGCTTGAACGTCTTAAGAAACATGATCGGAGGTGTACTACGATTTATTGGTTGTATTTAATGCTTAGGCAACTGCTAGTGATACCACGTTAGGAGCTAGTATTCGGATCGACCTAGAATGAAGTAGAAGCCTATAGAGTTAGGGAATATCGTACACGGCCCTACGACTAGTATTAAGGAATATAACCCGTCATCCATGCAATTGTAACAAGCTAATCAACCGGTAAAAGATATCTAGGGAGTAATGAAATCTAAGAAAACACATTTTCTCTTATTATTGTTTCCACCACAATTTAGTTTAACTTTTATTTTATTTTATTTTGATTGCATCTTTAGTTAATTGGGTTAGTTGACTAGCAACTAATTCCGCCCACTCCTTCAAAACCCGAGATTTTTACCTGCTTTTCATAAAATATAAAAATACAAAAAGAATCATCCCTCACCTTTAGACCTAGTTTAGTAGACTTTTTAATCCGAGCGAACACTATTCCTAAGTTGAACGATCAATCCCCCGGTACTTGTCACTATACTATACTACAATGATCAGGTACACTGCCTTGCGGGGATTGCAAGCTTCTCAAGATCCCTTGAGAGGTAAAATCTGTTGCGAGGGCGCAATCCCGCATATCAATAAGTAACTACTAATGATACTACGTTAGGAGCTAGTAGTCGGCTCGACCTAGAATGAAGTAGAAGCTTATAGAGTTAGGGAAGATCTTACACAGCGCTAAGATTAGTATTAAGGAATATTACCCGTCATCCATGCAATTGTAACAAACTAATCAACCGGTAAAAGATATCTAGGGAGTAGTGAAATCTAAGTAAACACAGTTTCTCTTCTTATTGTTTCCACCACACATTTATTCTAGTTTTAATTTATTTTGTTTTATTTAAATTTGTAGTAATTTGGGTTAGTTCAGCAACTAAATCCGCCCTATCTTCCAAAACCGAGATTTTTACCAGCTTTTCAAAAAATATAAAAACACAAAAAAAAAAAAAAAGCATCCCTCACCTTTAGACCTAGTTTAATAGAGTTTTAATCCTAGCGAACACTATTCCTAGAGTTGAATGATCAATCCCCTGTACTTGTGATAACGCTCAAATTTAACATATTTTTAGTCGCGTTATTGTTTGATTTATGAGTGGAAATTGGTCATATTTGTATACATTTGTTACTTAATCGTGGAAAAGTGTTTATACATGCAAATATAGCCAAAAGCAGGTAAAAATGATTAAAAGACGAAGAATTGAAGTGGACATGCATTTTTGGAGAGTTTCGAGATGATCAAGGAAGAAAGAAACGTTGCATGAACAAAAGGATTTGATAAAGACAAGTTACTACAAGAAATTATCAAGGAAATATCAAGTTCTAATGGACAAAGTCATGCCATGAAGAAAAATATTGCATGCAACGTAAAACGACGAAGAAAAGACATGAAATCATGTTCAGACGAAATCCAACCGATTGGTTGCAACCCGCAACAGGATCGGCTGGACAAGTGCCAGAATGACCATCCGATCGGATGGCGAGAAACCGATCGGTTGGTGGTGACTGAAGTTACAAGTTTTGCATTAAATGGCGAATTTACTCCCCATAATCATTTGTGGCTGATCATTTCTGCTTATTTACTGAGAAGGGACATTTTTACTTGAAGCATAAGTGTCATTAAGATATATAATGAGCACTTAGGACCTAGAGATACTTGTACCACCATTATCTAACTTAGTATTACACCAAATCTTGTTAGCTTATCTTATATTGCCTGAAAGTTTACTAAGTGTTGTAAAAACGTCCGGAACGTGTTGAGTTAAAGTCTCAAGCATTGGTTCAAGTGTGGAGTTGTTTACTTACATTGGTGAGCAATTGGAGGAGTGTGGTTGCTATAGTTCCACAAGTTTACTCATTGTAATTTTCAAGACTAGGTACACCTTGATACTTATAATGAACAATTGTTACTTTAAGTTTTATGAAGTTTTCTTATTTACTTGTGTTTTTAATATGATTGCTATGGAGTAATTTGTGATATACTTGTGTATATGATGTGATTGGTAATTGGAGTATTATCTCATGAAAAAGGTGATGCATGAAAACATATATATTTTTATGAGTTTGTTGATTTAACATCTTTTCTTGCTTAATTTGTCGGTAAAAACAATTTCTTGAAAAATAGGTCCGAAAGGATTTTCAACTTGTTTTTATTCCAAAAATATTAATACACCAAATTAGTATGGAATAGGATGCTTGACAACCATCTTATTTACTTGTTAAAATAGATTTGAGACGATTTCATCACGAAAAAGGACCGAAAGGATTCATAGGAATTCATAAGAAAAGAATGGATTTTCTAAACAACCATGTGTTTATAGGATTGTCATACTAATTTGATATGTCCGAAAGGAGTCATTTAGGTGATAGAATTCTTAGTAGTAGTGAAAACATGACATACATCATAGATTGTATAACTACTCATTTTTAGTTGTGCATCATAACAAGTTTTACACCAAACTTCGTACTCAAATTAATACGATACTCCTAATTACCAATCAAGGAATTATACACAAGTATATGTTTAGTTTTTATTGAGTTTCTTTTAAATTAAGATTTTACATAAATTTGGATTGACAACCCTTATTTAACAAACGTTTTTCTAATTACTAAAACCACCAAATCCCTTGGGACGATCTCGACTTACCCACCTTTATTACACCGGACGAGTATACTTGCTCGTATGTGCTAGATAATAATCGGATAATTCCTGTTTATAAATTTTAAAACTTGTACTAACAAAACGCACATCAAGTTTTTGGCGCCGTTGTCGGGGATTTGATTAATTTTCTTAGTTTTTAGTAATTATGTTGTTTTTGATGAACTTTTGATTAAAATATGCTTTTTGAGTCTTATGGGGAGATTCCCCAAGAACTTTTTCCATTTAAGAACAAAGAGTTTTTACAAGTGTCCCCCCTCAACAAGTCACTTATTGAGGTGAAATACTTGTCTTTTGAGCAGAATTATGAAAATCATAAAACATTTGAATAATTCTACTCAAAAGTAAGAAGCATTCGCTCCTTATATTAGGATTGAGGCACTGATGTGTACCTCAGGGTCCTTTCTATACAAGAACGGGTTGTACACTGTAATGTGTGCACAAGCCATTGTTTTAATACATAACTTGTTTTCTTTTAGCAAAATACTCCTCTCAAATAATGAAGTTTATTCGAGAGATATTCTTCTTGAGAAGAATCTTGAATCGTATTTAAGAATTTTTTTTTTTGAAAATTCAAGAAATGATTCTGCTCAAGATTTTAGAAAACACAATCAAGTATTATTCAACAAAGAGTGCTTGAAAATTTAAAAATATTTTACTGTTGAAAGTTGTTTGAGAAACGCGATGTCTCTCTTTGAGCTTTAAAATCTGAAGAAGAAGATTTCCATTTAGAGTGTAACCTTATGGGTTCTTTTTGATTTTTTTTTTTGGTGATAAATAGAAACCTTCCGGTATTTGGGATTTTCAGATTAGAGTCATTCTTTTATTGCAGCCAAAGCATTCCAGATTTTGAAATTTGAAAGGTTTTGAACGACTTTGCTTTGGTTTTCACACTTGCTTTACTGGTGTAAATCGAGAGTGTAGAGTTTGAAAAAGTACTTGTTTCTCACCATTTTGAATCCTTTTACCAGTTTAGTCTTTAAACACATTTAGCCCTTTAACCTCAAAAATATGTTCCATAAGAAACATTTTGTCAAATGTTGAAATTTTGTCTTTCAATGGGATAACATGTACTTGCACACAGAGAAAATGCATCAGGCACAAACAAGTATACAGATGAATCAAAAACTCATTTTAAATCTACCAAAGTGCTCAGAATTCTCAGATTAACACACAAGATCACAAATTAATTCATTCTTTCACTCGAGATTTTCCAATTATGATTATGGTTTTGGGTTATGATTTTAGACTTTGCACACATGTTAGCATCATTATGCAAGAATATTGTACAAACAAATGTCCTAGTAATATGAAGAGGCGAAAAATGAACCGTTTTAAGGGGTCATTTAAGCCCGAATTCGAATTTATTTGATCAAATATTGCCCTAAATCATTCCTTTTGTCATTTTAGGTACTTTTGGAGTGAAATTTGGAAAAGGAAGCATTTTGGACGTTTTTGGAACATAAAAGTGAAGAAAACGGCAAAGTCTTAATTTTCCTTGCAGTGAACAGTACCTGACGGAGTCACATGTTCCTTAATGACGGCGTCAAGAGTAATACAAGAGGTGGATGTGGAATATACATGTGACGATCCAGAGAGTTTTGTGCATTAGAGATGACGGCGTCACCCAAGGCTATCATGGTCCAAGTATTAGTGACAGCCCAGAAGAAATTTACACATGACGGCGTCAAAAGTGGATCTATGCAATCCGATTTCATTATAGGCGGCGAGTTGACAGCGTCACATGTTTACACATGACGCCGTCACCCTATATTATCTATATATAGTTTTCCAAATTTCATTCATTAGTGTGCAACTTTGAGGAAAAAACCCTAGGCCGATTTTCACAGCTTTTTCAAGGGTTTCAACCCTTTGAATCTTTCATGTTCTATTTGAGATAAGTACTCTTTCAATTCAATCAATATGTCTATGTGTTGTTTGAATATATCTTACACTTGTCTTTAATTTAACATGCTCGGCTAGATTTCATTTGTGTTTGCTTAGATGTAGTGAAACCTAGATGTTGATTATGGGTTGATTGTTTGTTTATAGTTGTTACGGATGATTGTATTCGTTGTTAGGCTTAAGAAACCTGGCAGACTTCCATTGGTAACTTGCTTGAACGTCTTAAGAAAAATGATCGGAGGTGTACTACGATATTTGGTTGTATTTAATGCGTAGGAGAATTCTAATGATCCCATGTTAGGAGCTTCTAACGGCTCGACATAGGAGTGAAGTAGGATCCTATAGAGTTAGGGAATATTGTACACTGCCCTACGACTAGTATCAAGGAATATGACCCATCATCCATGCAATTGTATGTGGAAAACTAGAAGGGGGTTGAATAGTTTTACGTTCTTTTTAAAATTTGTAAAAACAAGTTTGTTTTAAAAAAACTTCGATTCTAGTTTATGTGATCTCAATACTTGCACTATATGAACAACTATATAATAACTAACTAACTAAGCTAATATAGTAAAGGTAAATAAGTAAGTAATGAAAAGAGTTGGAGAGATCAAACCACAACACAAGGATTTATAATGGTTCGGCTACAAGGTCACCTTCCTTGTTCCTACTCCACTCCCCGAGTCACCTACTCGAGAGTTTTCTTCACTATGTCAACAAACTCCCTTATGGCGGAGAAAACCTTACACACCAATTTACACACCACAACTACGTCACAACTTAATCACAACTTCTACACAACTTCTTCACACCAATCTACTTCACACCTATCTTCTTCACACCAATCTTCTTCACAACTACACTACTTCACTACTAAACACCTTCTTCTCCCTACACAACTTCTATTACTTCTAAACTACTAATTACAAGCACAACACAACTTCACAAGTAATATACACAATATACACAACTACTCTTCAATGCTTCTTGAACTTAGTTGTAGAAGGAGTATTCTTCTTTTGCACTTTGGATGAGAATGAATGAGAGGGGATTGAATCACTTGAAACAAGGATTAGTAATCTTATGATCAAAGGGTTTTGGAAGATGTTTGGAGAGTTTTAGATCTGAAATTTTCGTGCAAAAGGTGGTGAAAAATTCCAGATTTAAGGTGGTATTTATAGGAGAAAAATTCTGACAGTTTCTGACACAGGAGCCTGGCCGGTCTCCTTAAATCATGGCCGGTCCCCTTAATTTTAAGGGGACCGCCCCTTATAATTAAGGGGGCCGCCCAGCTGTAACGGCCAGAAAACTTGTCATTTAGTGGGGAAAGTTTATTTGGTGAAAAACTAACTGATTTTGGTTAAAATTTTGAATTCATATATTTAGTATGATTAAAACATTTTTCTTTATTACCAAAAGTGTTTTTCAAAAATATATATGTTTATATAATGAAATAAACTTTTTATTAATTAATTAAATACCCCTTTGATCATGAGATGTATTAAGCACTTGTTTATCCATACCTTAAGTGATTAAGTTGGATATAATGATATAAACTAGCTTAATACTTGTTTACGTAGTAATCTTACGTTTGATGATTTTACATTTTGTGATCGTCAAAACATAGAGATATCGAAAAATATAAATAACGTTTTTATGCATTATTTATGTCAACATTGTAACAAGCTATCAACCTGTAAAAGATATCTAGGGAGTAATGAAACCTAAGTAAACACAACTTTCCCCATCATTGTTTACACCACATTAGTATAATTAGATTTATTTTCATTTCTGTTATTTTATTTTGATCGCATCTTTAGTTATTGGGTTAGTTGGCTAGCAACTAATTCCGCTCACTCTTCCAAAACTGAGATTTTCACTGCTTTTATAAACCATAAAAATACAAAAAGAATCATCCCTCACCTCTAGACTTAGTTTAAGAGACTTTCTAATCCTAGCGACACTATTCCTGAGTTGAACGATCAATCCCCCGGTACTTGTCACTATACTATACTACAACGATCAGGTACACTGCCTGGTGGGGGTTGTAAGCTTCTCGAGATCCCTCGAGAGGTAAAGCCTGGTGCGATTCTCAAGTATCAAGTTTTTGGCGCCGCAGCCCGGGGAATAGTTATTGTCTAGGTTAGGATTTCTTTTTATTAGGTCTACTTGCTATGTTCCTTTCTAGTAAGATTTTATTTTTATTTTTTTAGGTTTTCTTTAGTCTATCTTATTTCTTTGTGTCTTTGTTCGTAACCATCACTGTTGATATAAATAATTTCTAAAAACGTTATTAATATTTCTCAATAAACCTATGTCTTGATAATCACAAAACTCAAATGAAATTAAGTCAAGATTAAGACGTAAACAAGTATTTAGTAACAAATATTTACCTCTACATCCAATATCACTTAAGGTATGCATAAACTAAGCATCTTATGCATTACATGATCAAAGGAAACCTTGTCTTAAGACATAACATTTTATAAAATGATCTAAACATTTTATATATTTTTGCAAATCATTTTTGGTATTGTTATATTAAACCACAAAGATATGATTTCAAATTTCCAACCTAAAAGGGCAAATTTTATCCAGAAAAACTTTTCCAACGTTCAGGAGGGCGGCCCCCTTAATTTTACTAGGCGGCCCCCTTAATCATTAAGGGGACCGCCCCCTAATTAAGGGGACCGGCACGCTCCAGAACAGTATTTTCTGGCCCTATAAATATTGGATCATTTCACATATTTTTCTCACCTTTTTGCACTATAAACTTTCTGATCCAACCTCCATTTCTAGATCTAAAATCCTTTGATCATATAATTCATAAGTCTTTGTTTCCAAGTGATCCAAAGCTTCATCCACTCAAGTGCAAGAAGAAGAACACTCCTCTACATCCATCTAATTGTAGTAGTGTTGTGATTAGCTAGTTTCATATTGTAGTAGTGTTAGATATTTGTAAAAGTGTTGTGTGAGTTTGTTGATTGTAGAAACTAGGTGTGTTGTAAAGTAGTTTAGTAGTTGTGACTTAGTTGTGCATAGAAGAAGGTGTGAAGAAGTTGTGAAGGTGTGAAGTTTTGAAGAAGTTGTGAGATTGGTTCTAGCTACGATTAGAACTCGACATTTAGCTTAGTGTCGTTAACTCGTGTAAGCCAAGGTGTGTAAGGTTTCTCCACCATAAGAAGTTTGTTGACATAGTGAAGAAAACTCTCGAGTGTGGTACTCGGGGAGTGGAGTAGGGCAAGGAAGGTGTCCTTGTAGCCGAACCACTATAAATTCGCGTGTTGTGGTTTGATCTTTCTAACTCTATCTTTTCTTCATTCTATTTCAATACTTTCATTATTAGATTAGAATTGCTTACATTGGTTGTTGCTTGAATTCACTTGAGATCGAATCGAAAGTTTTTAATAAGCTACAAAATATTTTGGTAATAAATTTAAAAGGACGTAAAACTATTCAACCCCCCCTTCTAGTTTTCCACAATTGGTATCAAGAGCCACGTCTAGCAAGATCTTTAAAATATATTGTATTTTAAAACTTGTAACGATCTATGGAATCTGAAAAATATTTAGAAGGGCAATCTATGCAAAGACCACCACTATTTGAAAGTGATGGATTTTTATATTGGAAAAATGGATTCGAAACTTATGTGAAGTCAAAAGATCTAGATCTTTGGCATGTTATTACTAATGGTGATTTTTTACCTATTCAAAATAACCCCGAAACAAAGAAAGATGAAATCGTACCTTTTGAAAAACAAAATGATGATTTAAAAAGAAAACTTGCTAAAAATAATGAACCAAAAATGGTTATTTATAATGCGCTACCACGTAAAGAGTACGAAAGGATCTTTATGTGTGAAACCGCAAAAGAAATTTGGAACTCTTTACTAATAACTTACCAAGGTAATAGTCAAGTCAAAGATAATAAGATAGATCCACTTGTTCAACAATATGAGCAATTCACGATTCCGAAAGAGGAATCAATTGATAATGTTTTTGCTAGATTTAACACTATCATCACAAGTTTAAAAGCACTTGATGAGAATTTTTCTAGTAAGAATTTTGTTAGGAAGTTTCTTAGGGCTCTTCATCCAAAATGGCGAGCTAAAATGACGGCTATTGAAGAATCAAAGAATTTGTCAACATTGCAACTTGATGAATTAATTGGAAATCTAAAAGTTTACGAAGTTATTATTAAGAAGGATTCCGAAATTGTCAAAGAAAAACGAGAGTAAAGCAAGTCAATCGCCTTGAAAGCTAGAAAGGAATCTAGTATCGAAGATAGCTCATCTTCCGAAAGTGATGACGAAGAATACGCCATGGCCGTAAGAGATTTCAAGAAATTCTTCAAAAGGCGAGGAAGATTCGTAAGACAACCGCATGATGAAAAGAAAACATTTCAAAAGAGTAAGGATGACAAGAACAACAAGAATGAAAGGAAATGTTTCAAGTGTGGTGATCCAAATCACCTCATTGGAAAATGTCCAATGATGACAAGAGATCAAAATCAAAGAGCTTTCGTTGGAGGAGCTTGGAGTGATAGTGATGAAGATGAGAAAGAAACGACAAAAGAAGAGAAGTGTCTTATGGCGAATACATCAAATGAGGTACGTTCCGAAACCGAATATTTTAGTGATGAAAGCTTATCATTAGATGAAAAAGACCTAGATAATGAATATATTAGGCTATGCAAATTAGGACAACTAGTAATGGCCAAAAACAAATCACTAAAATACATAAATAATCAATTGGAAAATGAAGTACTAGAACTAAAAATTAAAATACATCAACTTGAAAAAGGTAAAGAAATTTTTAAAGAATGTAAATCATGTCAAGAGATTAAAGGTGAAAACGAAATACTTAGAGAAGAAATTCGTAAACTTGAAAAATTTGAAAATAGTAGTCACTCACTTAGTAAAATAATAAGCATTCAAAGAGTATCCGGAGATAAAACCGGTTTAGGATTTAACTCAAACGAAACTTCAACAAGCGAGATTAAAAATGTCAAATTCGAAAATGAATTTAATGAACAAAAACCTCTAAAATCTAATCCTAAGTATATACTCATTAATGATAGAAAAATACCTCTTGCCAACAATGAAGAAGTTAAAGCTTTTTATAAACCGTCTTTAAAAACCGAAGTAGGATCTTCTAAACCTAAGACAAGATCTAAAACTCCACCACCTAGAAAACCAAATAACCCTCATCCTAGGCCTAAAACACCTCAACCAAAAAGAAACCAAAATAGGCAAAACAACAATAACAATAGTAATCAAATGTGGAACTTTCAACAAAGCTACAATCCTTGGGGTATACTACCACCTTTCATGCATCCTAGTCAAATGTTAAACATGTTTGGACCAAACAACTTTGGACCAAAGAGGTAATGGGGACCGAATAGCTAGATGAACACTCCTTGAGGCAATCTTGAAGTTTTCTCACCATAGACTTTTTCAAAGTCTATTTGTCATCTTGATGATTTGGAAGATTTTTTTTTTAAGACCACCGGGTACGCCATTCTTTCACAACTCATTGCCATGCTTAGATAAATATGCCTTGTTTGATTACGTTGTTTGTATAGATATAGCTTGCTATTTTCCTCTATTTGTTCAATCATATATATATATATATATATATATATATATATATATATATATATATATATATATATATATATATATATATATATATATATATATATATATATATATATATATATATACATACTTGCACATAACCTAGATACGTCATTAGTTGACTTTCTAGAACTCCAGGAAATTGTTCTTTATCGAACCCTTTCCTTCCCCCTCGCGTAATTCTATTAAGTCCACTTTTAGAAGACTCATGATGATGAAGGGATATGAGTCAAGTGGACTATTATCATGCAAGAACACCTTCACACGTGAACACTATGGATGAAACAAACTCCTTTCGCTGACTATATTCTATCTCCGTTATCATCTTTCAAACCTCACCCATCAACCCATCATTCACTCACATTTATACTTTTATACATATATACATATATACACTTATTCACATATTCACGAACACACCTCAAACCACTCATCAACTTAACACTTTGATAATTTTATCCAAAATTGTCAAAGGTACTTTAATTATCGAAACGGTAATTAAAATTGTTAAGTATTTCATCTTCGTGCTAATTAACGCTTATATATTTTTGATATATTATAAATCTAATTATATACGTATTAATATGTTTGTTCCAGAAACTTGAAACCGCGAAATCTCAAAATTTAATGGGCGGCCCCCTTAAAGATTAAGGGGACCGGCTTGTTATCGGGGGCGGTCCCCTTAATGTTTAAGGGGACCGGCCATCTGACACTCCCAAAATCGTTTTCCACCTTAAATCTTTTCCCAAACACTCCATTTGTTCATCTATTTCTCCCTCACCACTGCTGAGTACGAACCAAAATACCCAAAACCATCAAAATCCTCCACCATATCACCAATCCGGGGTTGTTTCGCAAGGGGCAAACGTTAACCAAACATATAACAACATCTTTTGTAAGTTTTCCAACATACATTTCATCACATTTCATTCAATTTGGTGTCTAATCAATAATTAGGCATTTTATTAAAATTTATTTTAATTCGAATTTTAGTGAAATAGAAGCTAGGAATTGAACAACCAAATGCTTCCCATAGGGTTAGGATGATGTATTGCAACTCAAACTTAGTATAACATATCATTCTATCAAAATCTCTAATCGCCCATAAACCCTTGTTGAATTTCATTTTTCAAAAGGCACATTGTTGATATAACTCTTAAAAACTAGTTAAAACTTACTATATTACATTGGTTCAATGTTGTAAACAATCAAAACATACTTTTCAATTCGTTGTAAAATGATTCATGAACGCAACATGGGCGTTTGGTTCATGAACAAACTATAATTATATGTAGTTATTTGAAACTTAAAACTAGCTCATAAAATTTGTTAAAACTATTAGAATCAATAGATGTCATCAAGGTATATAATCAATATATATATATTGATGTTTTAGGATATTTTTATCTAGTTAAGGGAGCATTTGGTTTATCTCGAAAAAGATATTTTGAAAACGAAAATTCGCATTTTAACCTTTTAAACATGCTTATGTTGTGTCAAACTCTTTTGAAAAAGCAAGATATATAATCTAATATATATCTAGCCTTACTTCAAAATGAATTATGATATCATACTCTTTGACATCATATATTCTAAACGAGTTTAAAATCAAATAAAAGGAACATTGTGAAACTACTTCATAGAATATTTTTTTTGTGTCAAAGTAGATTTTCGTTCCACATATATATATATATATATATATATATATATATATATATATATATATATACTAGTTTTCAAGGCTCGCCCGATGGGCGGGCACGTATTGTAATTATCGTTGACAAATTTTTCTATAACGAAAGAAGGTTGATTAAGAATGGTTGAAAAATGGACATGTTGAAAGAAATCGTTATATTTTCTGAAGAAATTTAAAATTTCCGATGGGCGAGCATTACTTATAATTATCGTTGGAAGGTATTAGTTAACGGGAAATATTATATAAGGAAGGTGGACATGAATTAGTCATTGAAATATTTAGGTTTTATTATTTAGCACAGTTAGAAATTTTTATCCTTTTAATGAGATGCATACACATGTAGCCCATTTTATCATATCAAATTGTCATCTTCAAGTATCATTGCAGTCGGGTTAGCACATCCAATAAAGTGTGTTACTCAGTTTCTATTCGATGTGATAGATCGATCATAACGGAAACTGGAAATGATGCTATGACAAAAAAGACACAAATGAACCTCCTTCCATCTATGATTTAACGCTGGGAAAGGGTGTTTTGAAAAAATTAAGTTAATGAAAATAAGCAATAAACATACCAACTTATTTATTTATCGCATTAAGAGTGAAAAGAAATAAATGTTCTTCAAATATGAGAAAATAAAAGTTTAAAAGTTATCCGCAAAAACAAAGTATGTGGTTTAAATTAAACTCAAAAATAAATAATTTTTTTTTGTATCGTGTTGCCTCATCGTCTCCATTACAATACACATACGCTTTCTATTAGACTGTTGTTGTGCACAGTCTTCTTAAATGTTCCTTCATATCTCTGTATACATTGTATCCCATGTCGGAAAAGTCCTTTTACCTTTCGGCAATTTGTATTTGCTAATAGAACAGTTAGACATGAATGTTTTTGCATTGGAGGTCAAAGCAACAACTCAATTTCCATTCTGATTCACTAAAATATGTAAATGCATTAACGATTTTAGCATTAATAAAAGTTAATTTTACTGATAAAGCACATAAAGTGTACCAACTGTTGCCCGCTTCCAGCTCATTCAACCCTTGATTGGGAAGCATACTGGAGACCCTCAAAATCTCTATTAACTGCATGGATATATAATGCTTAGTTAAAAAGTGAATAAAATATGAGACAAGTTTGTTCTGGTTAGAAAGGGAGCATATTTTATAGTTTGGCATAATAGTAGTATTCTTTTTTTTTTTTTGGTAAATGAATGAAACGTTTAGGCTTTATCATTTAGGATAATTGGACTTTTTTCCCATTTGAGTTTGGTCACACAAAAATGAAATCCTCTATCATAGATGAGACAAAAGCAAAGGAACTACTGAATTCATAAATCAGTTACTCACAAAATTAAATAACTTCAATTTTGAAATTTCCATCATGAATATAGTTGAACGCATAATGACACGATTTTAGCAATTTACAACACCAATAATCAATTGATTGAGCATGTTGGATAAAAGAACAAAAAGTGTAGGTATGCTTACTTTAGGCCACTTATTGTTGCGTGAAAGCCTTCAAAGTGCTTAATGGATCATTGTCTGAATCAATAAACAACCAAATATTATACAAAAACAGTGCCATAAAAATGGGGAAAAATGACATATTCTTAGGGTAAGTGACTTACCGTAAATTCCCCACAAGCCCAGCTGCATCCGAATAACGAACAAAATGATACCTTCTTTTTGTCTATGAACTTTCTTCCTTGTATTTCTTTTTGTCATCATTTATGTTGTCTTCAAATTGATTGATGTGTTACGTAGGTGCCAATAAAGGATTCAGCTAACTAAAGGGTCCTTCATATAGGCATTGCAAAAATAATGAGAACGTCAAGCGGAGTCTTGTATGAAGTAATTATTTCCTTCTGCTTCACATTGAACCCGTTTCACCCAATACTAAACCTTTTCCATTCACACAGTTAGTAATGGTTGTATTTATTTATTTTTCCATATTGTGTAATCGATGCACACTCGCCCTATACAAACCATAACATGTGTAAAAATTAGACCATTTTGTTACCGGTTGCAAGCCTACCTTTCCATTGGCAGATGCTGATTTTCACTTCGCTGCTCAAATAATTCGCCACTTATCCTGAAAGCCAAAAATACAATATGAACGCATATAATGCAAATTAAAAACTGGGGTGAGAGAGCATAACATACCTTCATATTTTCGGATGGTCTATAATCAACATATTTATCATAATCTTCTATAGTTTTACGAAGAAGTTTATTTTAATAATGAACTGAATATCTATTAGTATGATGCATATTTTTAAAATTATTTATGTATTTTAAATTCTGTGCCCTTTTCCAATATTATGTCAAGGGAAATAAGAAAGTTCAAAAGTTTTTATTTTATTTAAGAAATAAGTACAAAAGCTCTCAACCTAATAGCTCATAAACCAAAAAAATGACCTGGTGATCTTTTCCAAATACAAATGAGCCTGTAAGCTTGTAAAATAACCTAATCCAAAAACTCCCTTAATCATTTTCCCAAGACACCAAAACAAAACTTAGGGCCCAAGTAAATGCATCACATCAGGGGTTGGGTTGAAAGATGGTAGAAATTTTGCACCACTGGTATAAGAAGCCCATCATAGTTAGTCTTGTGGTGCATCTATTATGTACTGCCTTTATGGAAGCTACGCTAGCCACATTGTCTGCTCTATTGGTGTCTGCAACTGCCCTGTTAACTCCCACATCAACTGTGCCTACATCATATGCTTTCTCAGCAGCTATTCGTGCTTCATGTTAAACCAATACAGATTACTTGATTAGTTACCACAACTAATGTCTTTACCTTTTGTTTTTGTATCTCATGACAACTAATTTGTTCATTATCATTAAATATTTATTTATGTGGTTCTTTAATATATGGCATAAAAATAACCTGAAGTAAACTCATGATTTTATCAGTAAAAAAAATTAGCAGTTGAAAATTATAGATTAATGTGAACTCACCTATCTTCAATAGTGTCCTCTTTATGGCTACCATCCAAACTTGTCGTGATGCCTCGAATCCAAGGAATTTGCCAATAAGGGTCATTAACCGGTAACAAAAACTTCTACAGCTTGCCATTATGTGTTTAAATAAATAAAGGGGTCAAACTATACAAATACTACAAATATCAAAAGTCTATGTAGTACACAAAATTAGTACAGTACAAACTTAAAAAACACAATTACAAAATGATTTATTCTTTTTTGTAAAACTGGAACCAAGTTAATGTTTATGCAATTCTTTGTTTTGATATGACGAATGAAATAATTTAATTTAAAAGAGTTGGTTATCTTACCATCTCCATTTTGGATGAGTTACCTAGAAATTGGAGGGTCCCTGATGCAAAATCCATAAGTCTTTCCGCTAGCGTCTCACAAAATATTCTCTTGGATTTAGGGATGAGCACGGTACCGGTCCCGTACCGATCCCCTACCGAATTAGTGGTACCGATTTTTTCTCGAGCATAAATTAGTGGTACCGGTATCGTACCGAACGGGATTCGGATAACGGTACCGGTATTGGTACCGGGAATCGGGATTTTCCCGTTTTTTATTCGGGAATTTCCCGATTTGGTACCGGTCCCGTACCGAATTAGTAGTCCCGAATTTTTTTTTACCTTATTTTGTAGTCCCGGTACCGTACCGTATATAAACTTTTGAAGACGATTTACAGAGGAAAGAACTTTTGAAGCTTATACATACAATATCTTTATCGAACTTTCGAAACTCCTTCCAGATTTTCTTCTCGCCCTTATTCAATGGAACATCATCAGTCTTAGCATACAGCCTGAGTGGCTTCTTCAATGGTGCACAACAACGATCTGTAATGGGAGAAATATACCAAGTTACTGTCCATGTGAAATTAACTTAATAATCCATTGATGCCTTAAACATTTCTAAGAAAGATATAATTGTACAAAATAAAAATGAGCCAAAAGAGAAACTTTTTTTATTGGATCAAATAAACACTTGATCAAAATCTTCAAACCCATCATAATCATACTGAACCATGGTTATTATGTATTTAAGTATTTGCAATAAAAGACCATATGCAGTGGCAAATAACATAAGCTTATCAAACCATTAACAAAGAAAAGTTACTTTTCAACTTCAGTGACCTATAAAATAAATGACATGCATGTATAAGATAAATGGCCAAACTAAAGAATATAAATGCATACCATGGTTGTCAGAATTCCACTTATAACTTGCTTCAATCTCTCTACAAAAAGATTAGAAAATGTCTTTAACTTAAATGTAAAAAAAAGTTAGTTATGTATAAGAACTCAATGTTTATCTGTCATATACAACGCGCAGAGCGGCATACTAAAAAGGTAGCTGTAGCAAGCAAATGTTTCTACTTCTTCTCATAATATCTTGTAAAGTTTCTTGATAACCTGCAAACCCTTGCACTCGATAAATAAATTAAAAAAACCTTTTAAAGAGGATATCTTAGGTCTCCTTTCTTTTTTGCTTTCACATTATAAGAAGATGATAGACCTGTATTGAATGTGCCAAACTGCAAGTTAAGCTCCTTTATAGGCTTTACCAATCGCTATTGATAATGGACATTCCCAAATGAGGTTTGTTATTATATGTTTTTAAATTTTAGGAACTGAAGGCAATTGAATATATGATACAAATGGACTAAAATAGAAAACAACCTGATTAATCTTATTAAGTGACCATGTATTCCTTATAGTAATATTGATTTTTACTCCCAATAACACTTGCCACAACCTGCAACGAAAAAAGAAAACAATTTAATAATCTTACCGATTTCAGCAGCATAGGAATATTTTTTCATGTAAATGGAGGGGGAGATACAAATGACCAACAAAATACAATACATGCAGTTGAAAGTTTATATTTCATTAGGAATAGGGCTTTGCTAGTGTAGCAACCGCCATTTTCTCAATTATTGATCAACCAAATTCCTTCAACGGGGCCATTTCGTCTGAAAGACGTTTCCTGATAAAAATATGATGTTGGCAAGAGTTTCTTTATCACAGGTGTGTGTGTAAGTTTTGAGGAAAGAGCTTCTTATGTCTGGAAAACACACCTTCTAAGGTGAACCATTATCAAAACATGTGGATCAACTCATACATTGAGCACTTTGAAGCATTTGTGGTCAAAAAGTAACCGGAGTTATTCAAAACTCGTGACATGTTATTACACTCTTTTGAGAGTAAATTCGTCATTTTATAAGTATTTCAACAACTTTTTGGCTAGAAACATATAGACCACCACGCTTTAGTTTGAAATATTTGAACTGTTTCGGAAAAAATTAATTAAACTTTATGTCATTTTACAATTATGCGGGTAATTTGGTCATTTGTAGTGTTAAGGCGATTTTTTGGCCAGAGACGCCCAGGTGAACCAAAATGTGCCGTTAGGCCAACCATATTTCATTTAAGTACATTCAAGATGTTTCCAGCCAAAGAGTCACCTAAACTATGTAATAAGTTGTGGCTCACTCACACGTCATCAGGGCTATTATTTTCACTTTACCTTTCGATGCAAAAATGGTCATTTATAGTACTGCTACATCTTTTTGGCATGTAACGACCCAAATGAAGAATAATGAAAATTATGATACATGGGTGACCTATTTGACAATTATCCAAAACATGGCATCTAACTATATACAATATCCTATAAAAAATTTAACTAAATAAGCTGAAGGGTGACTTACTTGAAGGCTCATCACAGAAGAACCATCACTAATCTGCAATATCAAAATCTTTGGCTGAGTTGGTCTGGGCACAACTGACTCAAGTTTATATTTAGTATGACCATAACATATACTCCCTCCAAAAACTTTTATAATAGTCCTAAGAAAAGAAATCCGCATCTGAAAAACCTCAAAACATTCACATCCCCAGCAACCTCCTTCACCTCACCACCCAGCCTTGCATGCACTGCAGGAACAGGATCCCTCCTCATTTCTCTTGACCACTTAACCCATCCTCCAACCACAACTCTGTGATCAAGCAGCCCCAAACCACCGTCCCTACAATCCAGTATCGTTTTCAACAAAAACCTTTCCGAATAGTTACTAAAATGTAGTCAAACTACTTCAAACTAATAAATTTCGACACAACAACCGACCCACATCAGCTCAACATCAAATTAAAATTACAAAAACTAATCACTACAAACTACTTCACACTAACAAATACAAAATGTAGTCAAACTACATTTATGATCGATTCGAAACAACGATTGAATTACACAATAACTTGTATCTCCAACATGAAAGTAAAGCAAGTTCTGATAATGTATCCTACTAATCCATTTTTATCCTATATCTCCAACACAAAAGGAAACCTAATTCTGCTATACTAACCTGTTCTCATGTAATAAGTCTTCCTATAATCATCATATCACTAACGAAACACCTTTATAGCCATTTTGGATTGGACGAATTATCAGGATAAAATTAGTTAATTGTATCAAGAGGTTTAGATTAAATAACAATCCTCAATCCCTATCAATTCTGACTTATTTACAGTTACAGAAACCTCATACTAACAATGTATAAAGATACCTAAACGTCAAGTACAGACTTCAAAACTGCCACTTTCGAATCCTAAAGCTAACTTACAACCACACATGTTATCTGATTCGTTAGGTAAATCAAACTCATTCACAATCACATCACTACTGCTAAGAAAACCTCAAATTAAACTTAACTCTAAGCCGAGTACACAATCATTATTCTTTGCAACCAAAGCATCTACAATAGAACCTAACTCTAATCATTCAAAATAATTAACAATCACGTCATTGAATCACTTACAAAACCTCAAATAAAACCTAAACAACAAAATTAGCAAATCTACTCATTCGTAGCCGAAGCATCAACTGTATATCTAACTCATTACAAACTCAAACTGATTCAAAATCCTACAAAAACCCAAAAAGAAACCTAAAACTAATTACAATTCTCAAACCTTTTTCTTAGCAGCCGAATCATCGACTATATTTAAAATTAAAAAGTAATCGGCGATAAAAAAATCACAAAAGATTTTGTTTGTTGTTTTGTTAGCAAACCACTGAATAAATCACTCATGTTTTTTACATATAATATCTAAACCGAAATTAATAACAACTTCATTGTCGTCATTACCTTGAATCAACAACCTTTATTCAAGAAACTTAAATCAGCAGCCTAACCTTTAATGAGCAGGCTGCAATAATCAACATATAAATTGCGTTCATTATTTATCCCATATCCATCAAAGATAAATTGAATTCATAAGAGCTATTAAGAGACAAACTTCTTTTTACATGAATAGGACTGCATCAGCATCATAGTTGAAGTAATTTACATATATATTCAGTAAGCACACACCTAAAAAGATATACATACAAACTGTGAGATCAAAAATAAATATAGACCGTGAAGTAGCTCAAACCACGTACAGATGCTACTGACACAAACCCTCATGCTCTCAGCTACATAAAATACCAACATTATATTAAAGCTTACCTTATGTGGATCACTTGTATATACTATTGATAATTCTTAGCCGAGGTTCCAATGATTCGAGCTTGAGATACCTGTTCAACATAACACTATGAACATCATGGTCTTTATTGAGGGAAATACATAAACTGTATATCGAGTCCTTAGCCGTAATACAACTTAGTATGTATATGAGATTCCTGCTAATACCTGAAATTTAGAAAGAAAAGGTAAACATAATAATCAAGATTCAAGAATGAATTTAGTTAAGCTTTATGTTCAGTAATCAAGAATGAATTAATATGCATGCGTGAACAGAAACTACAACAAAAAGATTTATCAATTACAAAAGTTATAAACAAATATCTACAACTAAACAAACGTTATAAAACAATTATGAACATCATAAATCATTAAAGAAGGAAAAATAAAAAGTATCGATCATTGTGCAGGAGGGTGAATGAATGATATTAGGGTTTTGAAAAAAACAAATAGCGTGTAAATGATATTAGGGTGAATGAATAAAACGTGGGATTTTATTTTCTATACATTGTCTTCTTATATAATTCCCTAAAATAAGAATCTGGAGTTAATTTTGTGCTGAACATTATATTTATGGGTTTGCAAGATATAACTCAAAAATTAAATTGCTCTAGTGGTAAGGATATTTATTAATGTATCAACACATCCTAGGTTCGAATCCTGCCAACTAAATTTTAAACACATTAAATCCAAAAAAAAATTAAATTTTACAATGTGATGACATGGCTCATAATGAATTACTGGGCATTGAAGTGGCATTAATGACGTCATACGCCTCCTGTTATATATATATATATATATAACATATGCATGATAGTTGTTTCTATATTGATTTTATTTTTGTTGTTATATTGTTTAGGTGAAAATGCCTAAGACCACGGTTGGTGATGTCTCCAAAACCAAACAATACATTCCAAATGTCTCTTCTACTCCCGGCATGTCTCCTTCAGTTGCATGTTTCTATCGTCCCATTGAAAATAGAAACATTCACGAAGGAAGAATTGTCGATCCATCTTTCTATGAATCTGATCAAACCGAACGAATGTTCTCCAATATTCGTTTTGAATGTATTTACCAAATCAACGAACCAATCATTCCTTGTTTTATCCTCGACTTCTATAGCCAAGTGACGGTGCAAACCGATCCCTATGGTCATCTCCTTATTTCCTTCATGATTCAAAATCAATTCATCACTCTTACTCTTGCTCAATTTGGACAAATTCTTAGAATCCCATACAACGGCCAAGCCGTATTCTCAAATGAATGGGATCTTTCCTCTCTTGAAAGAAATCGTCCTCAGGATGGCCCCTACTATTCTGAGATTCCTAGTCCTGAAGACATTCGTCGAATGCTTGAACTAGAACGTCGTACGACTAGTCGAGTAATCAAGTCTAAGAATGTCGATATTCATGCAAATCAAATCCTCCTCAAAGAGCTAAGCCAAGATATGAAAAAGTGGGAAGAACTCATTCGCGAGAATGCGTTTGGTACTGGTGGTAACCGTTATCATGTCACGGCGAGCATTGCCCACATGTTATATTGTGTAGTTGCTGAAGAGCAATACAATTTGGCTTATCTTTTTGTTCATCGAATCATGTCCGCCAAAAACACCCCAAATGCCAATCTTCCTTACGGTATGTTCCTCACACGACTTTATCGTTATGTCATGGAACATTACCCACATCTTCAAAGAGATTACTACGTTCATATCCTTCCTACTTTGAACCAACTCACTCTTGTTCGTACTCGTCGTTCTCGAAGTGACAAAGGAAAATCTCGTGTTCCTTTGCATTCTAGGCCTCGTGGTTCTACATCTCATCGTGAGTATGATAATGATGAGGAGGAAAACACCTCACGTGTTAGTACTCCATCCTCCACGACCTTTGTTGAAAATCTTTCCGATATTAACGATACCGAGTATCAAGTTCCTCTTCCTCATGAACGTACCGATGAGCTTCTCTTCACTTGTCAAACATCCATCATCAACCGTCAACAACAAATACATGAAGAACTTCGAGGAGGATTCAAATCCGTTGGGAAGATGTTTAGGAAGATGATTGGGAAGAAGAAGAAGTGAATGATGTTGATGTATTGCCACTTATTATTATTAGTTTCTATTAGACATTTGTATGGTTTGTTATTTGTCCGATTTATTCGAAAATACTCATGTTATTTCTTGTTTATCTCTTGGATAATGTTTAGACTTTCACTATTATCATGCTACTATCTTAATGTTATGCTATGTTTCTTTTCTAAGTAGAATATAATATGTTAACTTGCATGCATTATTTGGTTATATATATATATATATATATATATATATATATATATATATATATATATATATATATATATATATATATATATATATATATATATATATATCATCATTCCTAGAGTATATACTTCTAATAGAGCTTGCTGGAAATATACACTTGAAAAATCACCCAATTCTGCAAATTTTGGGTTTCTGGTCGTCTGGGAAAACACCAAATGGGCGGCCCCCTGTAACAACCGTGATTTTAGCAGGTTAGTTAGACTTTTAGCCTCGAGTTAATCTAACTTTGTTTGGGGTGTTTGGGTAGTTTTATGGGTGTTATTGTGTGTTATAGTATGGTTAGTATTTAAGTTAGCACTAAATCCCTTCGCGTTGTGGTTGTTGTTCTGATTTTTAATAATGTTGATTTTGGGAAAGTTCATTTTGATCACTTATATGGTGTAGAAATGACTTGTGTATATTTGGCGTTTTGAGTTTTTGAGTAACGAGTCTTCGTTCAAGTTATTGAGCGTTAGTAAGTTACGGGGATGTTGTTTTTGTGAGGAAATGCTCATGGAGTGTGTAAAAATCTATTTTTGGAAACTTTATTTTGAAAATGAATATTTTTCGGTTTGTCGTAAAATTAAGGTTTAACGCGAAAGACGTTAGGTTTTGTTATGGGAATACATAAAATATGAAAAGTATGAGGTTTTGAGTGTAATAAATTAATTAATAAAAAAAAATAAAAAAATATATTATTTAGGGGGGGGGGGCGGCCGATTAAGGTGTTAAGGGGGAAAAAAGAAACCAAATTTGATACCAAATACAACTATAAACTTTAGGGATTATCCAAATTAATTATAAATACAATATCAAAACTCCCCTATCCCTTTTTCCTGCATTACAAGTCGACACAAAGGGGGATCCAAGAGAAAAGTTAGGGTTTGATAATTGTCTAGCAAAAATCAAGAATCAAGGTAAAATCTTTAACCCTTATGTGTAATTAATCAATTATTGTTTTGATTCATGTAATAATTAATATGATGGAATCTAGGGTTTATATACTTCTGTAAATTATTGAAGTAAAACATGTTAGGATGATTAGATGTTAATATTATGGTTAATGGTTAAGGGAATTGATCGTAAAACGTTCTAGTTATTGAGTTAGGGTTTGGACAGATTTGTAAGGCTGTAAAGATGTGACTGTACATAACAGATGGTGATGAGTTAGATCACGAATTTTAAGTCTAAATTGTAGTATAATGAAAGAGCTTTCCAAAAAGTCCAGCCACGATCAATTTTGAGGTAGGGAAGTCAGTCTTTTGATTTTTCTTTGTTAAGGTATCAAAGTTGTTAAACCGGGACAGATTTTGGGTAAAAGTTTGTGGTTGGCATGTGGTTGTAAAAGTGTTATTTTGACTTGGTCTTCTGGAATAGTTAAGTTTTAGGTTATATTAGACTACCACGAAGAGGACTCGCGATAAAAACTTGTGGAAGTAATTATTAAAAATCAAAACTTTTTGGTGTGCGTTCAGATCCGAATTTGAGTAGTTGACAAGTTTGAATTTTCTATAAATACTTGTGTGTGTTGTTGGTACATGGCCTTCTGAGGCTTCTATGCTTATGAGAGACCATGGTAAATTTTTGGTATGAGTTGTTAAGCTTTATTTGTCATAATTTCATGTGAGCGAATGTACTCAAAAATTCTGCGTTTTCTGAGTTTTAGAGTGCAAGGGATTTAGTGAGTATTAAGTTATGGTAATGATTAGGGTGGTGTCTAGGAGATCCATGGTGGGTCATATGAGTCTTAGACATCCATCATATGTGTATTGCATGGGTTGTAGCTTTTAGCTTGACCTTATGTAATGTGGATTATTTTTGTGTATTATAGATTGTGTATTGTTTTGTGGAGCTGCGGAGTTTAAGGTGAGTTCATAGTCCCATATTTTTACTTTGTTTTAAACTTGGGATGGGAATGATGCTTGTCTTAAATGTTTTGGTTTACTGTGATTATGTGTGTGGTATTAAAGAGCTTGGACTTATAATGTTATTGTATATATGCCATGTGTGATTATTTGCTTGCGTGGATGTTCTGGGATTCAATTAGGATAGCGACCTAATTGATGATATAATTTAGGATTCAATTGGGAGGGTGCTTACCCTGTTGCTCGCGCATGCGACCTAATTGATGATATGTTGATGTGGCACTAATTATGGGGTCGGGGGACACGAGCCGTCCTGATGTGGTACTAATTATGGGGTCGGAGGACACGAGCCGTCCTAATGGTTGCCTTATGAGTGTTGTTGCCTTTATGTGTGGATCTTAGCATGCAAATGCATGTAGCAATATGATAACTATAATTTATTTGTCCAGCTATATTTTTGTAATCACAGTAAATTCGGTTGCCTAGTGTGTTGAGTCTAAACCTATGAATCTCACCAACGTTATGTTGACATTTTAAGCATCATTTTTAGGTGAGCATTCTAAGGCCAAAGTTGAGGGCAGCAATTAGGCGAGACTTAGTTGCATGGAGACTTATTTATGTTTTGGGATTTGATTTTATTTGGTTTTGGATTTGATACATTTATGTTTTATGTTTGGTACTTTCAAACTTATTGAAGTTACCTTTTGGATTTTATTTTGTTTATCTTTGGATATTGTTACAACACTGTGTGTTGGTACATTGCTCTATTTATGTGTATGTAGTTGTTCTCTATGTTGACACCAGGTGTTGTGATGATATCCATGAAGTTACACCCGCGCGTTTCCGCCGTGGCGGGGTGTGACACCCCCTTAATTCCCTAGGCGGTCCCCTTAATCATTAAGGGAGCCGGCCTACAATTAAGGGGACCAGCCATCTGGAACTGGGTTCACTGTTTTCTTTTGCATCTTGTGAACCCTTTCTTTAGTATGAGCTACCATTTCCCATTTTAACCCAACTGATTTTAGAATCTCATTCAACCATTTCAAATACATACCTAAATCAACCATTTCCATACTATAAATTCCCTCCATAATCACCATTCTTCATCTCATCATTCATCATCTAAATCATCATGACTCCACCAAGCACCTCAAACTTCAAAGCCTCCAAGAAACAAAAGCTTGTAATCATTCCTCCAAAACAACTCTTCATTGACTTAAAAAATGAAGACAACAAAACCCCATCACCTCCACCAAAATGCTCATCTCCAAATGTACCTAATGCACCATCCAAAACACCTTCCACTCATGGAACTTCCTCATCCTCCATACCCTCAACCTCATCAATCAATGATTACATCAATTCACACTTGTCACCACAAGTATCATCACCACATCCTACACAAGAACCTATCTCCACCCATCTTACCATCTCACTTTCACCAATAACACCTCTTGATGCTCATCTCTCATCTCCACAAATTACACCACCATTCTTTGCCAATCCCGTGCCTTGGAGGCTACTTGAATCCCATGGGGATACTTGTCTTTGTTGCATCCACAACCGCACCGTCATCTTTGGTCTTAGAGATGAAATTCAATATATGTTTTCATATATTGAACATTTGCTTACCAACCCACCACCACCACCAACTCCACCATCCTCTCCAATCATTCCTCCACCACAATTCTCACCCATTCCTCCACCATCACCATCATGCTCTCCAAATTAAGCATATGATATGCTTAATAAATAAAGCCTCTACCACCCTTTTGCTTGCAAGCTCTATGAAGACCATGTACTCTTTGCATGATGATGTATTTTCCTAGTTGTTAGTTTGTGTACTAGCTTTTCTTCTTGTAATCCTTATTACTACTTGTATGTTGTGTCTTGACACAACCATTTCTTTAATATGAATGCTTTCTTTCAAACATGCTTAATTATTTTCTTATCACCTTATATATGTTTGCATGTATATACTTGTGCTTCTAATATTTTTGTTTTGCAAAGCATTCCATAGCTCGTTCTCTTGGTGCCCCCAAACGAGGGGGAGTACACATCATGGGGGAGATATCTTCCCGTCAAATTTTCACGTTTGAAAATTGTCGGCATAACCTTTTTGATTCTACAAAAAGGGGGAAACGTAAATATAAACTCACTAAAATACTTGTTTAAAAACTAATTTTTGAGTTAATGAGTTTAAGTTTTGTAATCATCAAAAAGGGGGAGATTGTTGATATAAATAATGTCTAAAAACGTTATTAATATTTCTCAATAAACCTATGTTTTGATAATAAACCTATGTTTTGATAATCACAAAACTCAAATGAAATTAAGTCAAGATAAAGACGTAAACAAGTATTTAGTAACAAATATTTACCTCTACATCCAATATCACTTAAGGTATGCATAAACTAAGCATCTTATGCATTACATGATCAAAGGAAACCTTGTCTTAAGACATAACATTTTATAAAATGATATAAACATTTTATATATATTTGTAAATCATTTTTTGGTATTGTTATATTAAACCACAAAGATATGATTTCAAATTTCCAACCTAAAAGGGCAAATTTTATCCAGAAAAACTTTTCCAACGTTCAGGAGGGCGGCCCCCTTAATTTTACTAGGCGGCCCCCTTAATCATTAAGGGGACCGCCCCCTAATTAAGGGGACCGGCACGCTCCAGAACAGTATTTTCTGGCCCTATAAATATTGGATCATTTCACATATTTTTCTCACCTTTTTGCACTATAAACTTTCTGATCCAACCTCCATTTCTAGATCTAAAATCCTTTGATCATATAATTCATAAGTCTTTGCTTCCAAGTGATCCAAAGCTTCATCCACTCAAGTGCAAGAAGAAGAACACTCCTCTACATCCATCTAATTGTAGTAGTGTTGTGATTAGCTAGTTTCATATTGTAGTAGTGTTAGATATTTGTAAAAGTGTTGTGTGAGTTTGTTGATTGTAGAAACTAGGTGTGTTGTAAAGTAGTTTAGTAGTTGTGACTTAGTTGTGCATAGAAGAAGGTGTGAAGAAGGTGTAAAGTCTTGAAGAAGTTGTGAAGGTGTGAAGTTTTGAAGAAGTTGTGAGATTGGTTCTAGCTACGATTAGAACTCGACATTTAGCTTAGTGTCGTTAACTCGTGTAAGCCAAGGTGTGTAAGGTTTCTCCACCATAAGAAGTTTGTTGACATAGTGAAGAAAACTCTCGAGTGTGGTACTCAGGGAGTGGAGTAGGGCAAGGAAGGTGTCCTTGTAGCCGAACCACTATAAATTCGCGTGTTGTGGTTTGATCTTTCTAACTCTATCTTTTCTTCATTCTATTTCAATACTTCATTATTAGATTAGAATTGCTTATATTGGTTGTTGCTTGAATTCACTTGAGATCGAATCGAAAGTTTTTAATAAGCTACAAAATATTTTGGTAATAAATTTAAAAGGACGTAAAACTATTCAACCCCCCCCCTTCTAGTTTTCCACAATCACCATCCGCCATCATGGCAAATGAAGATCTCTCTAACCTTAGAGTCACTAGGAGTCGTAGTTCCATTAGAAATCTCGTTTTGCCATATGCAGAACCTGAAAGGGAAATGAATAAGCTAAGGCAATCTCTCTCAACACCCGAACCATCTAGTATAGCTATCAACTTTGATGAGGCCCTTTCTCAAGAAGATTCAGATAATCACCTCACACCTTCTAGCCCCCAATCCAACAACGATATGAGCACCCACGAAACTCCCACCCCTAAGCATCTTAAGGACTACTCCTCCCCGAATCCTCATGGTTTCTCAAATGCCATTGTCTTCCCAAATGAACACACCGATGAGGTCTTGCGTGCAAGCGATGTTTGGCTTGTCCAAAGTGTCTGCAAGTTTCGCGGATTACATAACGATGACCCAATTCAACACATCAGGGACTTCTTGAAGATAGTGGACACTCTCCTTACGGATGGGGCCACTAGAAACACGTCCCGACTACGAATCTTCCCTTTCATTCTTTATGAAAAAGCCAAAGAGTGGTATGATAGACTTCCCTCCGAGTCTATCTTTACATGGGAGCAACTTATATCCAAGTTCTATGAGAAGTTCTTCCCAGCAGGGAAAACCTCAGTATTTAGGGATAGGATCCTCCGCTTCCGAAAGGGAAAGGACGAACCCATCCATAAATCATGGATTAGATTCAAGGATTTAATAAGACAAGTTCCCCATCATGGCATCGAACTTTGGCTTCTGGTCCAAATCTTCTACGACAATGTCTCCTCAAACGACCAGAATGGAATCAATAATTCAAGAAAAGGGAAAATAGCTAATCTGAGCGCCGAGGAAGGGTGGAATAGGATTGAGGAATATGCTCAAAACCAGGACGATACTTGGGATGAACCCGAGTCGACTATGAGCACATCTGAAATCACACAAACACCCTCAGATCGGCTGAGAAAAATTCATGAAAGAGTGGAATACCTTGCAGGGTCGCGAACAACTAAACAACTTTCAAATCCTTACTTGATCTGCGACTACTGTGAGGACCCGCACGAGGTGGAAGAATGCGGAGGAGAAACCACAACCGAAGATGCGTGTTTGTCAGGACATGACATCTACGCTGACCCCTCCCTTTTGCCTTTTTACCAAAACGATGATTATACCCTTTGGGGAAATCTGGTGAAAAGAAAAGAAGGAGAGGAAGGCCCTGAATACAAGATCAGAAGCACTTTTGAAGATGACCTTGGTCACTTCACCTAGGAAAAAGGCTTGCAATTGAAAGGTCTTGACGAGCTCATCGCTGAGCAACAGAATGACATGGAAAAATGGTTCAATAAGCTTAATGCCACCCTCGATGGCTATAACAGGCCACCAGTAAGCCAAAAAGACCCCCTGCTCGCAGTAACTACTCGAGCTGGAAAAACAACTAAGGACCCTCCTTATCCGAGCTCACATCCTGTCACCATTGAGCCAAACGAGCCCCATGAGGAGGAAGGTAATATGAGCAACGAGGCTCCTGAACAACCTCCCCTGGTGACCCTATCTCCGCCAATTCCACCTAACCAACCTGTTAGAATCCCATTTCCATCCCGCGTAAAAAACCAAAAGATTGAAAACGATAATAAGAGGTTCTTGTCATATCTAAAAGATTCAGTGGTCACCATACCTCTCCTTGATGCTTGCTATCACATGCCAAAGTATAGCTCATACTTCAAAAGATTACTTGCCAACCGAAAGAAACTCAAGGGTCTTGTGACTCTGGGAGAAGAATGCTCGGTTATGACCCAACGAGGGCTACCAAAAAAGGTAGACGATCCAGGCAGCTTCACCTTGCCCTGTTCCATAGGATCTCTATCAATCAAGAATGCTCTTGCCGATTTAGGGGCAAGCATCAACCTCATGCCCCATTCCATGTTCCTCAACTAGGATATTCCAGACTAAAGCCTACCCATATGAACATCCAGCTAGCCGATATATCAGTCAAATATCCCTTAAGGATATGCGAGAATGTGCTAGTCAAAGTAGGGAAGTTCAAATTTCTGGTTGACTTCGTAATTTTGGAGATGGAGGAGGATGACCTGGTGCCCATCATTTTAGGGAGACCCTTTCTTGCTACCGCTCGTGCAGTCATTGATGTTCACGATGGCAAGTTAACCTTACGAGTAGGAACCGATAGCTTGACCTTCGATATTAAAGACACTATGAATCTATCTCTTGAAGCAGCTAACCGGCTCTATTTCATCGGGAGAGGTCGATGAACTAACTGATGTCATTGACAACTTTGTTGGTGAACAAATCGAAGAAGGCTGGTTATGAGATGAGAGTTTCCTCCCCATAATGGAGAAGGAGAAGACGGAAGGCGTTAGCGCATTCTCCTTTTATCCCAGACACGAGCCTATTGAACAGCTCGAACTCCGTAAACCCGAAAACAAGCTAAAGCCCTCCATTATCGAACCACCTAAGCTAGAGCTTAAAGAACTCCCGAACCACCTAGAGTATGCCTTCCGCCAGGGAGAGGATCAGCAGCCAGTAATCATAAACTCTTCCCTTGAGCATGAACAAAAACATAGGCTCTTAGGAGTCCTAAAGAAATATAAGGGAGTCTTTGCATGGAGTGTAGCCGACATTAAGGGGATTGACTCAACCTTTTGCACGCATAAGATTCTTATGGAAGAAAACTATAAACCAGCCGTGCAACCCCAAAGGTGGGTGAATCCCAACATTAAGGAGGTAGTGAAAAAAGAAGTTATCAAACTTTTGGATGCAGGGCTGATTTACCCAATTTCGGATAGCCCGTGGGTTAGTCCTGTATAGGTTGTACCAAAGAAAGGAGGAATGACTGAGGTGAAAAATGACAACGGTGAGATGGTACCCCAGAGAATGGTTACTGGCTGGCGGGTATGCATAGATTATAGAAAGCTCAATGATGCCACCAGGAAAGATCACTTTCCCCTCCCGTTCATTGACCAAATGTTGGAAAGATTATCCGGGCACGAGTACTACCGTTTCTTGGATGGATTCTCAGGATATTTCCAAATTCCCATAGCCCTTGAGGACCAAGAAAAAACTACGTTTACTTGTCCTTATGGAACATTCGCCTATAAGAGGATGCCTTTTGGGCTGTGTAACGCTCCCGCCACTTTTCAGCGATGCATGACCGTAATCTTTCACTAATTAATGGAAGACAGCATGGAAGTTTTCATGGATGACTTTTCGGTCTTCGGGAACTCTTTCGACCGCTGTCTTGCTAACCTTGAAAAGATGCTCAAACGTTGCAAGGAAACCAACTTGGTCTTAAATTGGGAGAAATGCCATTTTATGGTAAAAGAAGGGACTGTGCTAGAACATAAGGTCTCAGGGAATGGGATTGAGGTGGACCAAGCAAAGGTTGAAGCTATATCTAAACTACCTTACCCCACAACTGTTAAGGCAATACGCAGCTTCTTGGGTCATGCTGGGTTCTACAGGAGATTCATTAAAGACTTCTCTAAAATAGCTCGACCAATGACTCAATTTCTTGTAAAAGATGCCCCTTTCGATTTCTCTCAAGAATGCAAGGATGCATTCAATCTCCTGAGAAAGGAACTCACGCAAGCCCCAATCATGGTTACACCCAACAGGGAGTTGCCTTTCGAGATCATGTGTGATGCTAGTGACTATGCTGTTGGGGCAGTATTAGGCCAAAGGTGTAACAAACAATTCCAACCAAAATACTACGCCAGCAAAACCATGAATCCCACTCAAGAGAATTATTCCACCACCGAAAAACAACTATTAGCCGTGGTATTCGCTTTTGACAAATTCCGTCAATATCTTGTCCTTTCAAAGACGGTTGTTTTCACAGATCATTCGGCTCTCCGATATCTTTTTGCTAAGCAAGACGCTAAACCACGACTAATTCGATGGATCTTGTTGTTACAAGAGTTTGATGTTGAAATTCGTGATAAAAGGGGGGCAGAAAATTTGGCTGCTGATCACCTCTCTCATCTTGAAAATCCCCTCCTTAGTGAGCTTGACAAAAGTGAGATTCGGGATTCATTCCCTGACGAACAGCTCATGTCAATGACAGATTCTGAACCTTGGTACGCTGATTATGCTAATTATCTTGCAAGCAGGCTCATTCCGGAACACATGACTAGATACGAAAAGAAAAGGTTCTTTGCCCAACTAAAATACTACTTCTGGGATGAACCCTTCTTATTCCGAAGATGTCCTGATCAAATAATCAGGCGCTGTGTTTCGGGAAAAGAAGCAATCAAGATTATGAAAGAATGTCATTCGGGCCCTTCTGGGGGCCATCATGGGATAAACACCACCGCACGAAAGGTTTTCGATGTAGGATTCTATTGGCCCACAATATTTCGTGATGTAAGGGAGATGATACAAGCATGCGATGCATGTCAACGGGCCGGGAATATATCAAGTAGAGATGAAGCACCACAGAATTTTATACAAGTTTGTGAGGTTTTCGATGTTTGGGGAATTGATTTCATGGGACCCTTTCCATTTTCAGGGGGAACAAATACATTTTAGTGGCCATTGATTATGTTTCAAAATGGGTAGAGGCACAAGCCCTTAGGACCAACGATGCTAGGGTAGTTATTCATTTTCTGAAAAAGCTGTTTGCTAGGTTTGGCATTCCTAAAGCTCTCATTAGTGATAGGGGGACCCACTTTTGCAATGCGCAAATGGAAAAGGTCATGAAGAGGTATGGAGTTTCCCATCGTTTCTCCACCGCCTATCACCCACAAACCAACGATCAAGTCGAAAACACCAACAGGGCAATTAAAAGAATATTGGAAAAAACGGTTAATCAAAACAGAAAAGACTGGTCATTTAAACTCGATGAGGCCTTATGGGCATTCCGAACGGCCTACAAGACACCTATTGGAACGACCCCGTTCCACATGATTTATGGCAAGGCAAGTCACCTTCCGGTGGAACTCAAACATAAGGCTTATTAGGCACTTAAGGCATGTAATTTGGATTATACGGTTGCTGGAACGAATCGGTTCTTACAACTCCATGAGCTTGGTGAGTTAAGGCTAGAAGCGTATGAATCCTCTGTTACATATAAAGAAAGGGCGAAAAGATGGCATGACCAGCGAATTAAGAAACCTAAGGAGTTCTCAGAAGGGGACAAAGTTCTATTGTATAATTCTCGGTTAAGGTTATTTCCCGGGAAACTCCAGTCTAGATGGTATGGGCCCTTTACACTGAAAAGTTCCTCTAAAACTGGTGCTGTTGTGTTAATAGATGATGAAAATAGAGAATTCACTGTCAATATACAACGCGTAAAACATTATCAAGAAAGTAGTAATGAGATGATTAGCGAAGAGGATGTAACATTTGAAGATGAGGTCACGTAATTGCCCATGACCTTGAGTCTAGCTACAAGACTCGTAAATAAAGAAAATCGCTTCTTGGGAGGCAACCCATGTTTTGTGTGATTTTTAATTGTTTGATGTTATTTGCTTCCGTATACATGCTTTGTTTTTATTGTTGGTAGATCATGTTTCAAACTAAAATTGTGAAAATCCTTTATTTTGTTGTTTAACTTCGTCTTAACTTCATATAAAGGTATTTTGCAAAAGCTAAGAGTAAGGGAAAACCCCAAATTTGTTTTTAAGAACGAAAATGATCTTGATTCGCCACAATATTAAATGAACATGTACATTAGTATTTGTTAGAGTCAAATCCTTGTATCGAGTCATAATGATGTTTTGCAGGATTTTCCAGGAAGTAGGACATAAGTTTTTCCAGAAATTTTCCGGAAACTTAACTGTAACACCCCCAAAATTTGATACAGCGGAAGACTCAACAAGCTTTCGGGATGCTACGGGGATTGGTATCCAACACAAGACAATATAGAACGAGATAAAGTAAACATGATAAAAACACAACCAAAACGGGGTTTTAAGGTTTACATTTATCCCAACATCATTCAGAGTCAGGCCCAAATTAAAATAACAATAGGTCCAAATTTAATTATCAGAGTTTAGAAAATATAGATCCATAAACCGCGTGCCTTAGCCGAGCCTTCCAATCCAAGCATGCACCTCAACACTTAATTACCTGAGAAAACGTGCTAAAAGTCAGCTTTCGCTGGTGAGATCATAGGTTTAAATTCAACTAATGATATAGTGGACATATACGCAAAACGCTTGCTAGCTAGACTAGGGATTCGCTAAAAACCTGCGGATACCCTCCGCTCCAACATAACACACGGATACCCTTCCGTACTAACAAAACACACGGATACCCTTCCGTACTAACATAGATATTCGGGTAACCCCCGCAATACCAATAAATACTCGGATAACCTCCGAAGTATTAATAACCTATAGGTGCACACACACTATAGTATCCGAAATCCTCAAATGAGCCAATCTCGTAATCCAACCATTATTTAGTCCACACGCGATGGTTCACTATGTGACTAGGGTTGATGTAACTCATCTAACCAAATCTAGTCCACACGCGATGGTTCACTATGTGACTAAGGTTGTTGTAATATTCGTCTAACCATAACTAGTCTACACGCGATAATTCACTATGTGACTAAGGTTGACAAATCTTCCTAGTTCCATGAGCATAGCAAGTTTTGAAAAGTAAAAGCGATAATAGTCCACATAAAACAATTTGCATGTTTCTCACCCCAATCATTGAAAACATAGTTCAAGAGTAAAAAGTGGGGCTATGACTCACCTCAAGTCCAGAAAAATAGCAAGACGAGGTAGGTAGAAATAAGATGTATGATAACTCACGAAACAGCAACTACGGACTTGGCACGACCTAACAATATTAACTCTTTCAGAAATCATTTCCTCAAATATATAATATTCCCAAACCCGGACGAGAATCCGTTTTATTACCGAAAATCCATTTCGTATTAGTTTGGTGTATTTGCGTTTGGTATCCATACGGGTGGTGGGTCGACTCAAAACAAACCAACAAGATCGCACATAAAAAGATAAGATAAACTATAGATCTAATATTAGCCCAATATATCATTTAAATAAATCGCCAAAGTTTACCAAATCCGCCGATTTGATAATCCTCATATTTATTTACGTAATATACCGTTCCAAGATTACACCCAATCTAAAACACATAGCACATAATTACTATATAGTATATATCGTAGTTTAATAAATTCCTCATATATATCGTCAAATTGGCCAGATTCCCCGATATATACACTCGCAATCTATTACACTTTACATATACTACAACCTATGGGCATCGTAGGATACGATGCCCACTAATATATTTGTTTCGTATAACCAAACAACCCGGCTCAACCTTACGGTTAAGTGGTTATTTATTTATAGAAAACGTCGATATTAGTCGTCATATATCCGTGACAACACGAACGTCGCAAATAATAGCTTACCTGGACCCGAGTGACAACAATTTCGCCTAACTCAATAAGTTTATCCGTTATATGTCCAAAACGACATTTTATTAAATGTTTCATAATTGTCGGGAGTTTCCCGTTATATAACATTATTTTTATAATAACAATACGTTTAATAATATTACGCCACTTTCGTAGCCTAATATATATCTAATCGTATTATTTATAATACGACTCGTGATTATTATTATTATTAATATACGCGTTTATATAGTTATATATACGTTATTCACGTATATACTTTCATATAAACGTTCATATTATCAATAATTTATTATTACGAGTTTTATTATTTCCGATTCAATTTTAATAGTTATTGAGTTATACGAAATGGTCATATGTCCGAGTCATGACCCTCGGCTCATTGTCCAAGTCCAATAATATGTAAAAGTCATAAATAACAATTCTCCGTCCAATCACAATCTCAAACCACGGGCTACAACAATAGGGTCCGACTACGGCACCCGACTAACCTATCTCCGTCAATCTAACGACCGTCTCACAATCGGTCCCCAAATCACATTCCAATCGACAACAACTCCTCAATACCAAAATCAATGTCCAATTCGACTACATGAATATACGGCCGAGAAAATAAATTCCACAACAACAATATACACAAGTTCACATTTATACAAAAATATAACATTAACAAGTTAATGTGTGGGTCGGTTTACCAAGCCGACCCGAGCCCTCAACTCACTTGAGTCTCGGCTCCGAACCACGAGTAACTAGAACTCGAATCCAACATCACATAGCTCACAAGAGCTAACCAAGATATCATATACACCATTCGACCCAAATGGTCAAATGGCAACAAGGTTGCATTCGGCTAAGAGCCGCGACCCAAAGGGTCGAACCATAATACCAAACGAGCCAATAGGCTCGAACCACACCCAAAGAGAACCCCTAAGAGGGTCTCGGTATGGCCAACGAGCACAAGAGAAATCCCCGAGACCACAAGGTCTCGGCTAGCAACGAATCAGGGTTCACCATACCCTCGACAACAATCAAAACAATCAATCATCAACAAGAACCAAAGCCACACAAGGCTCGAACCAAATAAGCCGAGAGTATAACTCTCGGTTCCGAGTCAACCACAACCAAACCAAGAAACCCGGATACCAAACCATTTGAAAACTTAGTTTCATCAAAAACCCATCATCATATCACGTTTTAAATGAAAACCCACATGGATCTAATCCATTCGTGACCTTTGGTCACGATTCGAACCCATAAATTGAGTCAAAACTCGACCTACCTTCCAAAATAATACCAAATCGAAGAGCACACAAGAAATAACAAGAAGTGATGATGAACTCGTGATAAAATTTGATTCGAATTGGTGTTATAGTAAGAGTTAGAGCGCGTGTAGGGTTAGATCGGATAGAGGATGTGATGGGGAGTTTATTGGTGGTGGTCGTGTGGTGTGGGGGTCGGCGGTGGAGTAGTGGTGGTGGCCGGAAGTTGTGTCGGCTAGGGTTTAGAGGAGAGGGGAGATGAGTGGAGAAGAGAGAGTGAGATGGGTGTTTGTTTGTGTTTGTTTGTGTGTACTGAAAAAAACCACAAGGACCATATATTGTAGTTTACTCTTATTATTATTAATAATAATAATAATAATAATAATAATAATAATAATAATAATAATAATAATAATAATAATAATAATAATAGTAATAATAATAATATTATTACGGTGTGGAGCGGGTAACGTGGGTAGATGTAAAAAACACGTGGCCCGAACCCGAACTCATTTCAAAACTTCCATATCACACAAGAACCTCTCGTAATTAATTAAAATATATATCGGACTCGTTAAGACGAATCATAAAATTGTCGTTAGGAAATCCTAGTGCCAAAGTCAACGTAGTACCAAGTGAGAATTCAAATACACATCACCGATCATTCAATCAAAAATGAATTATGAACATAATTCACGAATTCCATAACGTCATTAATTAAAATATCCATAAAATAGGTCTTACAAGTTCGTTGTGAAATGAAAATTTCAAATAAAAATTATAAACGAACTTAAATTGTAATGCGGGTCTTAAAAATAGCTCCCTAAACTGCCGGTTGTCACATCCTCCCCGTCTCAGAAGGAAACCCGTCCCGGGTTTCACTCGGAAAAATTTATCTACGAAGTGAAAAGCTTCGGATATCTCTTCCTGAACTCGTCCTCACGTTCCCACGTAAATTCTGGTCCATGTCGGGAATTCCAACGAACCTTGACGAGCGGAATGCGACTCCTCTTGAGTCGTTTAACCTCACGATCTAGAATCTCAATCAGTTCCTCCACGAAATTCAGTTTCTCATCAACACGAATGTCCCTCATTGGAATGACGGGCATTTCATCAGAAAGGCATTTCTTCAGATTACTCACGTGGAACACGTCGTGAACCTTGCTCAGTTCGGACGATAATTCCAACCTATAAGCCACGGGCCCAATTCTTTCCAAGATCAAGAATGGTCCAATGTAGCGTGGGTTGAGTTTACCACGTTTCCCGAAACGTATTACACCTTTCCAAGGCAAGACTTTCAGCATCACTTTGTCTCCAACCTGGAACTCTAAAGGTTTACGTCTCTGATCGGCGTAGCTCTTCTGCCTATCTCTGGCGGCTTGCAACCGATCACGAATCTGAGTTACTTTCTCGGTAGTTTCCAAAATAAGCTCAGGGCCTGTAAGTTGACTATCTCCAACTTCTGCCCAACCAATAGGCGAACGACACTTCCTGCCATACAAAGCTTCGAAGGGTGCAGCCTTAAGACTTGTATGGTAGCTGTTATTATAGGAGAACTCCGCAAGGGGTAAATACTTCTCCCAGCCTTTACCAAAGTCTATGATGCATGCACGAAGCATATCCTCTAACGTCTGAATGGTCCTCTCACTTTGACCATCAGTTTGGGGATGATATGCAGTACTCATATCAAGCCTCGTCCCCAAAGCCGTTTGAAGTGATCGCCACAAAGCTGACGTAAAACGACTATCACGATCCGAAATAATAGATATCGGGACTCCATGACGCGAAATAATTTCCTTCACATATAGCCTCGCAAGTTTATCTACACTATCATCTTCACTAATAGCTAAGAAATGAGCAGACTTTGTCAGACGATCCACAATTACCCAGATAGCGTCACAACCGCTAGCTGTTCTCGGTAATTTGGTAATGAAGTCCATAGTAATCCGCTCCCATTTCCAGACTGGAAGTTCTGGTTGCGTTAGTAGTCCTGACGGTCTCTGGTGTTCAGCCTTAACCTTGGCGCATGTCAAGCACTTACTAACGTACGATGCTATATCTGCCTTCATATTTGGCCACCAATAGAACTTCTTAAGATCCTGATACATTTTATCGGAACCAGGATGAATGGAGTACTTTGACTTATGCGACTCATGCATAATCAATTCCCGAATTCCTCCATTTAAAGGTACCCAAACCCGATCTCCAAAACATAATAATCCATCAGAACGCTTAACAAATCCTTTCTCGTTATCAGCCATCCCAAATATATTCTCGGCAGGTCTATTTTCTGCCTTCAACGCTTCCGTTTGAGCTTCAAGTATTTGAGACGGTAATGGCGATACGATAGTCATTCCTAATGACCTAACTCGTAATGGTGGTACTCTTTCCTTTCGACTAAGAGCATCAGCAACAACGTTTGCTTTACCAGGGTGGTAGCGAATTTCACAATCATAATCGCTTAGCAACTCAATCCAACGTCGCTGTCTCATGTTGAGCTCTTTTTGATTCAAGATGTGTTGTAGACTTTTATGGTCAGTAAATACAACACATTTGGTTCTGTATAAGTAATGTCTCCATATTCTTAAAGCAAAAACTACAGCACCTAGCTCCAAATCATGGGTAGTGTAGTTTTTCTCATGCTTTTTGAGCTGTCGGGAAGCATAAGCTATCACTTTCTCTCGTTGCATTAACACGGCTCCTAAACCTTTATGTGAGGCGTCACAATAGACGACGAAATCCTCGTTACCTTCTGGTAACGCTAAGATAGGAGCACTACACAACATTTTCTTAAGCAATTGAAACGCTTCCTCTTCTTTATCTCCCCATTCATACGTAACACTCTTTTGAGTCAATTTGGTTAATGGTTTAGCTATCTTCGAAAATCCCTCGATGAATCTTCGGTAATAACCAGCTAAACCCAAAAATTGACGAACTTCGGTTGGGGTTGTAGGTGTAGCCCAATCTTTTATCGTCTCAATTTTTGCAGGATCCACATGGACTCCTTGTTTGTCAATCACATGACCCAAAAATTGTACTGTCGGATTCCAAAATTCGCATTTCGAAAACTTGGCATAAAGTTTCTCCTTCCTGAGCAATTCCAAAATGAGTCTTAAATGTTCCTCATGCTCTTTCTCACTCTTTGAATAAATCAGAATGTCATCGATGAATACAATCACGAACTTATCCAAGTAAGGCTTACACACACGATTCATGAGATCCATGAATATTGCTGGTGCGTTAGTCAACCCAAACGGCATCACCTGGAACTCGTAATGCCCGTAACGGGTTCTGAAAGCCGTTTTCGGAATATCTTCTTCGCGAACTCGAAGTTGATGATATCCCGATCTCAAATCGATCTTCGAATACACACTCGATCCTTGAAGTTGATCGAACAAGTCATCGATCCTGGGTAACGGGTATCGATTCTTCACCGTTAACTTATTCAACTCCCTATAATCAATACACATACGAAACGATCCATCCTTCTTCTTCACAAATAGGACTGGGGCTCCCCAAGGTGAAGAACTTGGTCTTATGAATCCTTTTTCGGCTAACTCCACCAATTGTTTCGACAATTCTTCTAGTTCGGTAGGTGCAAGACGATAAGGTGCTCGTGCTACAGGTGCAGCACCAGGTATCAACTCAATCTGAAACTCCACTTGTCTAGTCGGCGGGATTCCCGGCAAATCATCAGGAAACACATCAGGAAAATCACGAACTATAGGCACATCTCCAATGCACCTTTCCTTTTTCTTCGTCTCGCCCTTCTCAGAAATTTGGGCTAAGAAAAGGTAACATCCCTTCTCCATTAGCTTCGGTAACTTTGTGCAAGATATAACTGCTAATCGGGATGGGCTCCTAGAATCCTTTCGGTCTCCTAATATATTTAGGACTTCCTTTCCGTATGGTACACGCACGATCTTCTCGTCGCAAAGTATGTGAGCACGATACTTCGACAACCAATCCATACCAATGATTACGTCAAAACTTCCTAACGTGACGGGTAGAGGATCTATGTTGAAAGGATGGTTCAAGAAATTTAACGTACAACCGCGAATGATGGTATTAATCCTTTCTAGGTTTCCATTTGCTAATTCAATATCATATCCAATTCCTAAGGCCATCGGGGGTTTCTCTAGTAAGGGTGCAAATGTAGTGGACACAAAACTCCTATCGGCACCAGTATCAAACAGTATGGAAGCATAACGATTATTGAGAAGGAACGTACCAGTAATGACGTTCGGATCTTCTCCTCTCTCGTTCCCGAGTGCATACACTCTTCCCTGAGCAGCTCCAGCTTCCACACGTTGGTCCCCATTATCTTGTCGTCCACGATTTCCTCTAGTTCCACGGTTTCCATAATTGTACCCATTACCACCCGAGCCTTGATTTCCACGGTTCCGCGATTCTCTACACTCATTCCTATAGTGTCCCTTCTTTCCACACCCATAGCAAGTAACATCTGCCTTGTTTCTCATTTCAGGAGCAGCTTGAACCATAGCAAGAGGTCGAGCTCTACAGTCCCTAGCTGTGTGTCCTTTCCTTGAGCAATTCTGGCATTTCACACCACACCGTCCAGTATGATGCTGGTGGCAACGATCACACTTGGGTGCATCACCGTTCTGATCCTTCTTATCTCCATTCCCAATAGCATAAGCCTTAGCTTGTCTCTTGCTTCGGTGATCATTACTCTTAGAGTGACGGTCTCTCTTTCTCTTTCCATTCTTCTCCTTATCAGCTTCTTCTAATTCCAACGAATCCATAAGTTGTTGAGCAATTGTGATTGCCTCATGGATGTTTGCAGGCCTAGCAGAAATTACATCATTCCTCGTAGCTACAGGCAATCCATCAGTATACCTTTCAATCTTTTGAGTCTCAGTTTTCACCATATCAGGGCACAACAAGGCTAACTCCTGGTAACGACGATTGTAAGTCGCCATATCATTACCTTTCACCTTGTGGTTCCAAAACTCAATCTCTAGCTTCTTGACCTCATTCCTTGGGCAATAAGTCTGAATCAGCAAGGACTTAAATTGCTCCCAAGTCATAGCATAAGCTACATCACTCCCAACTGCATTTCGGTAGTTGTTCCACCAAGTCAAAGCTTCATCCTTGAAAGTAAAAGAAGCAAACTTTACCTTTGCATTCTCTGCACAACCGCTAACATTAAACACTGACTCAGTCTTCTCAATCCATCTGACTAAGTAAACCACTCCTTCAGTTCCACCAAACTCAATGGGTCCACAAATCTTGAATTCCTTGTATTGACATCCATTAGCACGAACAGGTGGAAAAGTTCCAGCAGAATTGTTGGAATGATTTGACTCAGCTAGTAGTTCAGCAACTCTTTGCTCCACGAGTTGGTTGATCATTGCTTGATCCACAGTTGGTGTATTAAGTGGAACATGATCATTGTCTCCCTGAACATCAACATTTTGATTCCTGTTGTTACGGTTAGTGGTGTCCAGGTTGTCAGGAGTAGGGGTTTCAACATTTCGAGTAGGTCGACGACCTCGGCGAGCAGGAGTAGTCACAGCAGGACCAGTCTTGGTAGACCTAACAGGGTTTCGACGGGGTGCCATTGATCTGTAACATCACACAAGTTCATGAGTCTCCAATAGAACTTATCGATATGCTCAACAAAACATTTCAACGAAACCAATCATGGACAGAATAGCAACAATACACCACATAACAACAAATAAGCGAATAAGGACTCAATTTCCATAACACCCAAAATCACATAATACCATATACTAATAACCATCAACCGTACAATAGCGATCTAACATCGTTCCAACTAACGGATAACACAAAACATACTAATCGTTCCAAAAGAGACGAATACCGTACAAAATACATCAAAATATGATAACTAGCTTTTCTAACCGAACACTCCTCGGCTAAGAAAGCAACAAGATAATATAACTCAAACAACTAGCCACGTGGCTGACGGAGAATCCTCAACTCCTGCCTCAAGCCATCAAGATCCCTCCATAACGATCCTAACTCCACGCTATGGGTGTCTCGGTCTCTCTTGAGGTCAGCCACCTCCTTCTCTAGCTCGGCATTCCTTTGCCAAAGCTTGCGGTCGGCCTTACGAGCAGTAACAAATCCTCGCTGCAAACTATCGATATGCTCGTGGATGTCCATCATAACTCTCCTCAGCTCAGTAGCCCTGCCCACAGCGACAGTCAAATCAACTCTCAAATCTGCTAAAAACTCTCCAATAACTCGCTCAAGTCGATCAGATACACGTGCAACTCTGTCACTAAGCTCAGTAATCCGAGCCCACAACCTGCCAACCTCACCCAACTCTGCATGCTCAGCAGAAACCTCAGAAGATGCATCCGACTCAACGGGACTACCAGGTGGCAACTCAAACAAGAACGGATGATCAGGTGAATCGGGCTCAATCGGGTGTACAGGTGAATCAGGCTCCTCAGCCTGAGCTGGTGGTGCTAACACATCATCATCATCATCAGGCATCTCATCCTCCTGAGGGTCATCCTCCTCCTCAGGGTCATCATCATCACCATGCTCAGCCTCCTGAGAGTCATCCTCCCGCTCAGGGTCATCAGCCTTATCCTCACCCTCGTACTCCTCCTCCTCCTCATCGGAAGAGTACCTCATCACTCGTCGTCTCCTACTGGGTGAACCATGTGAAGATGTAGTAGGTGATCTAGGACGACGACGCAGTGATGTGGGCGGTGCCTCAGACAGAAGAGAATGAGCATCAATCTGTAAAGGTGATGGAGTAGGGCGTACCGACATGCGTGCCGTAGCTCGGTGGGCAAAGCGTGGTGCCACACGAGCCAAAGCCTGATGAAGAGTAAGCTGCCTCGATGTACCAGGGAGCCCTAAAGAAGATGAGGGTCCCTGCGTAGATGCAGCAGGTAGTGCTGAAGTAGAAGCCGCCTGTGATACAGTAGCTGGAGTCATGGCCATCTGGTAAGGATCATCAGATGCCATAATAAACTGTGCAGGTAAAACCGGTGCAGTAAGAATGTCCTCGACGACATCGGGCATATGGGAAGCCATAGTCTGTGACAACGGCGTAGGGTAGGTGTAAGAGTTTCAAAACAACTTAAATCACAACTCATAAAACCATACCAAACATACTCATCAAATAATTCCATATATAATCTCAATAAAAGAATTTCAAACACCGCATTACTAAAATGTTTATAAAACATGTAGACCATATAAATCCTCGAGAACGCCATCTTAATGCTAAAATCCATAAACCTCAAGTCATCTCAATAAGTCTCAAATCTAACAATCATTTCAAATATCTCATAATACCTCAAATAACAGAAGATGCTTCGGCTTGGCGGGCTGGCGGGCGGTGGTCAAGGATCATTTTCTATAAAAATACGGTTATAGTTTAGGCGTTTATTTACCTAGTTCTCTATAACCTTGGCTCTGATACCAATCTGTAACACCCCCAAAATTTGATACAGCGGAAGACTCAACAAGCTTTCGGGATGCTACGGGGATTGGTATCCAACACAAGACAATATAGAACGAGATAAAGTAAACATGATAAAAACACAACCAAAACGGGGTTTTAAGGTTTACATTTATCCCAACATCATTCAGAGTCAGGCCCAAATTAAAATAACAATAGGTCCAAATTTAATTATCAGAGTTTAGAAAATATAGATCCATAAACCGCGTGCCTTAGCCGAGCCTTCCAATCCAAGCATGCACCTCAACACTTAATTACCTGAGAAAACGTGCTAAAAGTCAGCTTTCGCTGGTGAGATCATAGGTTTAAATTCAACTAATGATATAGTGGACATATACGCAAAACGCTTGCTAGCTAGACTAGGGATTCGCTAAAAACCTGCGGATACCCTCCGCTCCAACATAACACACGGATACCCTTCCGTACTAACAAAACACACGGATACCCTTCCGTACTAACATAGATATTCGGGTAACCCCCGCAATACCAATAAATACTCGGATAACCTCCGAAGTATTAATAACCTATAGGTGCACACACTATAGTATCCGAAATCCTCAAATGAGCCAATCTCGTAATCCAACCATTATTTAGTCCACACGCGATGGTTCACTATGTGACTAGGGTTGATGTAACTCATCTAACCAAATCTAGTCCACACGCGATGGTTCACTATGTGACTAAGGTTGTTGTAATATTCGTCTAACCATAACTAGTCTACACGCGATAATTCACTATGTGACTAAGGTTGACAAATCTTCCTAGTTCCATGAGCATAGCAAGTTTTGAAAAGTAAAAGCGATAATAGTCCACATAAAACAATTTGCACGTTTCTCACCCCAATCATTGAAAACATAGTTCAAGAGTAAAAAGTGGGGCTATGACTCACCTCAAGTCCAGAAAAATAGCAAGACGAGGTAGGTATAAATAAGATGTATGATAACTCACGAAACAGCAACTACGGACTTGGCACGACCTAACAATATTAACTCTTTCAGAAATCATTTCCTCAAATATATAATATTCCCAAACCCGGACGAGAATCCGTTTTATTACCGAAAATCCATTTCATATTAGTTTGGTGTATTTGCGTTTGGTATCCATACGGGTGGTGGGTCGACTCAAAACAAACCAACAAGATCGCACATAAAAAGATAAGATAAACTATAGATCTAATATTAGCCCAATATATCATTTAAATAAATCGCTAAAGTTTACCAAATCCGCCGATTTGATAATCCTCATATTTATTTACGTAATATACCGTTCCAAGATTACACCCAATCTAAAACACATAGCACATAATTACTATATAGTATATATCGTAGTTTAATAAATTCCTCATATATATCGTCAAATTGGCCAGATTCCCCGATATATACACTCGCAATCTATTACACTTTACATATACTACAACCTATGGGCGTCGTAGGATACGATGCCCACTAATATATTTGTTTCGTATAACCAAACAACCCGGCTCAACCTTACGGTTAAGTGGTTATTTATTTATAGAAAACGTCGATATTAGTCGTCATATATCCGTGACAACACGAACGTCGCAAATAATAGCTTACCTGGACCCGAGTGACAACAATTTCGCCTAACTCAATAAGTTTATCCGTTATATGTCCAAAACGACATTTTATTAAATGTTTCATAATTGTCGGGAGTTTCCCGTTATATAACATTATTTTTATAATAACAATACGTTTAATAATATTACGCCACTTTCGTAGCCTAATATATATCTAATCGTATTATTTATAATACGACTCGTGATTATTATTATTATTAATATACGCGTTTATATAGTTATATATACGTTATTCACGTATATACTTTCATATAAACGTTCATATTATCAATAATTTATTATTACGAGTTTTATTATTTCCGATTCAATTTTAATAGTTATTGAGTTATACGAAATGGTCATATGTCCGAGTCATGACCCTCGGCTCATTGTCCAAGTCCAATAATATGTAAAAGTCATAAATAACAATTCTCCGTCCAATCACAGTCTCAAACCACGGGCTACAACAATAGGGTCCGACTACGGCACCCGACTAACCTATCTCCGTCAATCTAACGACCGTCTCACAATCGGTCCCCAAATCACATTCCAATCGACAACAACTCCTCAATACCAAAATCAATGTCCAATTCGACCACATGAATATACGGCCGAGAAAATAAATTCCACAACAACAATATACACAAGTTCACATTTATACAAAAATATAACATTAACAAGTTAATGTGTGGGTCGGTTTACCAAGCCGACCCGAGCCCTCGACTCACTTGAGTCTCGGCTCCGAACCACGAGTAACTAGAACTCGAATCCAACATCACATAGCTCACAAGAGCTAACCAACATATCATATACACCATTCGACCCAAATGGTCAAATGGCAACAAGGTTGCATTCGGCTAAGAGCCGCGACCCAAAGGGTCGAACCATAATACCAAACGAGCCAATAGGCTCGAACCACACCCAAAGAGAACCCCTAAGAGGGTCTCGGTATGGCCAACGAGCACAAGAGAAATCCCCGAGACCACAAGGTCTCGGCTAGCAACGAATCGGGGTTCACCATACCCTCGACAACAATCAAAACAATCAATCATCAACAAGAACCAAAGCCACACAAGGCTCGAACCAAATAAGCCGAGAGTATAACTCTCGGTTCCGAGTCAACCACAACCAAACCAAGAAACCCGGATACCAAACCATTTGAAAACTTAGTTTCATCAAAAACCCATCATCATATCATGTTTTAAATGAAAACCCACATGGATCTCATCCATTCGTGACCTTTGGTCACGATTCGAACCCATAAATCGAGTCAAAACTCGACCTACCTTCCAAAATAATACCAAATCGAAGAGCACACAAGAAATAACAAGAAGTGATGATGAACTCGTGATAAAATTTGATTCGAATTGGTGTTATAGTAAGAGTTAGAGCGCGTGTAGGGTTAGATCGGATAGAGGATGTGATGGGGAGTTTATTGGTGGTGGTCGTGTGGTGTGGGGGTCGGCGGTGGAGCAGTGGTGGTGGCCGGAAGTTGTGTCGGCTAGGGTTTAGAGGAGAGGGGAGATGAGTAGAGAAGAGAGAGTGAGATGGGTGTTTGTTTGTGTTTGTTTGTGTGTACCGAAAAAAACCACAAGGACCATATATTGTAGTTTACTCTTATTAATAATAATAATAATAATAATAATAATAATAATAATAATAATAATAATAATAATAATAATAATAATAATAATAATAATAATAATAATAATAATATTATTACGGTGTGGAGCGGGTAACGTGGGTAGATGTAAAAAACACGTGGCCCGAACCCGAACTCATTTCAAAACTTCCATATCACACGAGAACCTCTCGTAATTAATTAAAATATATATCGGACTCGTTAAGACGAATCATAAAATTGTCGTTAGGAAATCCTAGTGCCAAAGTCAACGTAGTACCAAGTGAGAATTCAAATACACATCACCGATCATTCAATCAAAAATGAATTATGAACATAATTCACGAATTCCATAACGTCATTAATTATAATATCCATAAAATAGGTCTTATAAGTTCGTTGTGAAATGAAAATTTCAAATAAAAATTATAAACGAACTTAAATTGTAATGCGGGTCTTAAAAATAGCTCCCTAAACTGCCGGTTGTCACATTAACGTAAAGATTTATGCAGGTCACTTCTGACGGCGTCAGGACTTAATTCCTGACGGCGTCATGTGTACAATTCTGGAAATTTTGTGAGTTTTGTTTTTCTAACGGAGTCTTAAAGTTTTTGTTAATTCTTTAGTTTTATAAACTCCAAGAAATCTGCAAACATTCATTCCACAAGCATTATATCTTAATTTGCTTTCTAGGACTTGTTAGTATATATAGATTGCCGCCAATTTTACGCGAGGTTGCCTTGTTTGTTTTCTCAAGTTTAACAGGTTATATCTGACAAGAAGATGATTTATTTTTCTGGAAGGGAAGCTTTGAACGTTCATTTTCTTGGAGGAAGATCTAACCTTGTTACCACACTATCCACACCGAACGAATCAGGGGAGTATTTGCTTTCATTCTTTTACATATTTCACTTTTACATTATTTAATTGAACATTGGGGACAATGTTCATCCTAAGTGTAAGGGGAGGGTAAATGATGATACCTTATAGGATACTATTGCACTTGAGTTTGTTTGTTTGATGGTAGGTGTGTAATAAAACTAAGAGAAATACTTGTTAGTGTAATTTTAGCGCCAAATTTAAAATTTTTTACAACATTTAGGAGTGAAACTTTAGCCTTAGCAAGCGTCTCATGGATAGGAGTTGTATGACTAGCACAAAACCGTAGCATTCAGAAAAATTTTCCACCCAAATATGTGAGGTTCGCCTTTAGATTTGATAGGAAAAGCATTTATTATTAGTGCTTATGAGTGTATGATGAGGCGAAAAATGATCCGTTTTTAGGGGGTCATTTATGCCCGAATTCGAATTTATTTGATCAAATATTGCCCTAAATCGTTCCTTTTGTGATTTTAGGTACTTTGGGAGTGAAATCTGGAAAAGGAAGCAATTAGGACGTTTTTGGAGCATAAAAGTGAAGAAAACGCCAAAGACTTAATTTTCCATGCCGAGAACAGTACCTGACAGCGTCAAGAGCACTTTGGTGACGGCGTCAAGAGTAAAAGTGGTGACGGCCCAGAGAGAACTTGAAGGCGTCACCCAAGGCCGTCACGTGTTAACTTGTCAAAACTGCGCGCGGAGTAGCTGATATTGTTTTGGTCATAACTTTTGCATACGAACTCGGATTTAGGTGATTCAAAAGCCCACGCGAAGAGGACGAAGAGATCTACAATTTGGTGAAAAAATGGTCTTGACGGCGTCAAGAGTAACGGGCTGACGCCGTCAAGAAGGGCCGACAGAAAACATGCCTATAAATATAACTTCATAACTTCACTTTTTGTAAGCCCTAAACCCTAAGGTCGATTCCTGGGTTTAGGTGGGTGTTTTTCCAGCAACTTAGAGGGTTTCAATCACTCCATAAACATCATGTATTGGTTTGATGATTCTATCTTAATTATGTTTTCCATTATCATTGTTGTTTGCTCTTCTTTGATGATGATTTGCTAATTCACCTTGTGTCTACTTATGATTATGTGAAACTTGTATATAATTGATTAGATCTCATTGATTTCTTGTTGATGTTGTGTCTATCTCCATCAATTAAGGCGTGACAACTTCAATAGATCTAGTTGGTTTAGTTTATAATCCTTGTTTCCTATTGATTCTTGTTTTGATTGAATGATTTATATGTTAGGCTTAAGAAAACTGGCAAATCTCCAAATGGTAACATGCTTGAACGTCTTAGGAAACATGAACCTATTGCACTAAGGTCTTTATTGGTTGTATTTAATGCATGAGCCACTGTTTACAATCCCTATAGTTGTGTTGGGCATAGTGTAGGAGGAGATAAGAGCTCATAGAATTGGGGAGTTATGTGCGATACCCCATGAATGGTATTAAGGAATACAACCCGTCAATTAAAACAAGGTTACAATTCAATAGGTAGGATTGGATAGCTAGCAAGGAGTAACATATCATGGGTAGACATGCTTTACTTATCTTGTAGAACCCTAGTTTACTTTTCTTGTTAATTAGTTTAATTAGTAGCTTTTGGGTTAGTTGATTAGCAACTAATTCCGCCCACTCTCCCAATACCCAAGATTTTTACTTGCTTTTCATAAAATATAAAAATACAAAAAGAATCATCCTTCACCTTTAGACCTAGTTAGATTAATTTCAATCCTAACGACACTATTCCTAGCTGAACGATCAATCCCCCGGTACTTGTCACTATACTATACGACAACGATCAAGTACACTGCCTGGTGGGGGTTGTAAGCTTCTCGAGATCCCTCGAGAGGTAAAGCCTGTTGCGATTCCCACGCATCAAGTTTTTGGCGCCGCAGCCCGGGGAATAGTTATTGTTTAGGTTGAATTTGATTTTTATTAGGTCTACTCATTAGATTCCTTTTTAGTGAGATTTTTATTTTCTTTTTATTAGCTTTCTTGTAGTCTATCTTTTTCTTTGTGCCCTTTGTTTGTGAAACCATTTTCATTTGTCTCCATGGCGGATGAAATTCCATTTAGATCATTAACTATAGAGGAACAATTAGTTTACTCGGATAGATTTGCCTCCCGTTGTTCCAATGAATTTTTAAGTGATCTTACATATATACAAGAGGAGATGGGTGTAAAGTTAGATGGGTTTGATGAATTTTATGCATGTGTGTTTTCTATTAGACGATCATTTTTAGGATCAATTCCTTTTAGTGAGACCCTTTGGATGAATTTTGAGAAAAGCTTCCTAACCATTACCCATAAGTTCAACGAATTGGTGGATTTGTATGAGCGAGATGACCTAGTTTCTAAGAACATGAACTTAGAATCAAACCAAGATTATGAGATGGTTAGTGTTGAACTACCTAGTTGCATGAGCGGGATAGATTTCACCAAAACATACGACATACATGAGGTTAGAGTTGAGCCACCTAGTTGCATGTCATGGTTAGACACTACCATAATACAAGATGAACACATAGGTGATATTGATGTGATGGAAGAGATAGTAGAAAACCCAAGCCCACTAATACCCCACAAGTCCTAGCATCATTTGAGGCATACACACTGCCCGTGACTTACCCGGAAGAAGTAGAAAAGACTATAGGAACCCCAATAGAAGTAGAACCCTCGGACCAGGCACTATTAGAGGATATAGGTTTGAATACTTGTAGTGATAACCTTACTCCTAGTTCTAGGGAATTTCCTAATGTTGATGAACTGGAACCTCAACCTTTACACAACTTTCCATCCTTGGATATATTTCTAGGAGACAAAAGAGGAACCGACCCACCCATCAACCAATATTATCCGGGTAGTTTTAGGATGAAGGAAGCCATTCACTCACCCCCTTCACCTCACGTGGCATATTCACACCCTAAGGGTGTGTATCGCTACTTTCACCCACACTTAATCCTAAGTGTAGGGAGAACCTCCCCTATTTCCGTTAAATAAGGGTAGAGTCAGGCTCGTGACTCGAACAAAAACAAGCGCTTCTTGGGAGGCAACCCATGTTTTGTGTGTTTTTATTTGTTTGTTTGTTTGTTTGATTTTATTTGTTTCCGTATGCATGTTTTATTTTTATTGTTTGTGGCTCATGTTTCAAAGTAAATTGTGAAAATGCTTTATTTTGTTTTTAACTTTGTCTTAATTGCATATAAAGGTATTTTGCAAAAGATAAGTGTAAGGGAGATCCAAATTTCTTTATAAGAACAAAATTGAGCATGAACCACAACAATATTAAATGGACATGTGTATTAGTACTTGTTAGAGTCAAATGCTTGTATCGAGTCGTAATGATGTTTTGCAGGATTTTCTAGGAAGTAGGATGAAGTTTTTCCAGAAATTTTCCGGAAACATAACATAAGAATTTCTGCAGGTCACTTCTGACGGCGTCACGAGTTTACTCTTGACGGCGTCACGTGTAAAATTCTGGAAATTTTGCTAGTTTTGTTTATACCGGAGTCTTAAAGTTTTTGTATATTCTTTAGTTTTATAAACTCCAGGAAATCTGCAAACATTCATTCCACAAGCATTATATCTTTAATTGTTTTGTTTTTATTCCTAAGTCTGGAATTACATCTAGTTGTGAGTTATCTTTGTTCGGATTGATGCTTTGGGTTTTTGTAGTTGTTTTCTCAGGTTTTACAGGTTATGTATGACAAGAAGATGATTTATATTCTGGAAGGGAAGCTTTGATTGTTCATTTTCTTGGAGGAAGATTTAACCTGGCCAACTTATTATCCATACCGAGCGAATCAGGGGAGTATTTGATTTCATTCTCTTTACTTTTTCACTTTTACATTCTTTACTTAAACATTGGGGACAATGTTTATCTTAAGTGTAAGGGGAGGGTAAAAAGATGATACCTTACATATGCACTTTCGCTTGAGTTTGTTTTGTTTGATGGTAGATGTGTAATAAAACTCTGAGAAATACTTGTTAGTGCAATTTTAGCGCCAAATTTAAAATTTTTTACAACATTTAGGAGTGAAACTTTAGCCATAGCAAGCGTCTCATGGATTGGAGATTGTATGACTAGCACATAACCGTATATTCAGAAAAATTTTCCACCCAAATATGTGAGGTTCGCCTTTAGATTTGATAGGAAAAGCATTTACTATTAGTGCTTATGAGTGTACCGGTAGTATTTAGATTCTAGAACTTGCGTTAGTGATGCATCCCGAGACCGCTAGTGAGACTACATTCGTGTAGTAGGATTTACTACATGATAAGAGGCATTAGGATTACCCTTGTGTTAAACCCGTATCATAATTACTTGACCATTTAAGTCATATTACTTGGCTAGTTAAGTCAACTAATTTTTCCCACACCCTTAGCGTTGTACTCATTTTTAGTACACGAAACCCCTAGTACACCCTTCCGAGCCTATCTTTTCGTTTCTAACTTTAAGCATTTTACTTAAAGGAAGAATTTGTTACACCCCACTTAAATGTACAACCAAATCGCCTTAGCCTTCCGTGTATGCGCTCATCTTTAGTGCATTATTGTTATTTGTTAAACCCTAAGTTAACTATCTAATTGATTACATGGTTGCTAAGTCAAGTCATATCCTTGTACATATTGTTTTGGGACGATTGGGACTCATGGGTTAAGTACTTATTTATGGAGTAATGGGGAAGAACATCATTTATTACCCCCATATGTACGTTAATCTTAAAAGTACTCCAAGTGTTTTGATTATCTTAATTCGAGTCATTAGATTAGTTTAATGTAAAGTATGTAAAGATTCAAGTGTAAGGGGAATGTCCATTCCCTATGATGTATTATTTTGGATGGTAGGGTAAGAGTGTATGCACACAAAAAAAAATAAAAAAAAATAGAAAAGAAAAGAAAAAAATAAAAAATAAAAAAAAAAATAAAAGAGAAAAAACATACGGACTACCATCCCTTTTCATTCTATGTTTATTTTATGTTTTTGTTATTTTTCATTTATTAGCTTAAATCGAGTCTAGTCTTGGCTTAGCAACGCCATATTGTACATGTAATTAACCAAGATTGTTAACTCGCCACCAGTAAAACTTCCTTTATCCAACAAAACCGTGTATTTCATATCCCTACACCTAACGTTACAACCCTTTAAAAGACCTCTTTGATAGTTTATCCTAGGTGCTTACGCCATGTGGTGGAGGTTTGATCCTTTCCCAAGCCTATGGTAATCTATTTTGCTATGACAGGTAGTGAGAGATATCTTCCGTTTCCATATTGTAATTTACACTTTATTACACCCGAGAGATGTGAGTATCTAAACACTATTTGTGAGGTGCTTGTGTATGACCTCCGTGCTTGTCTATTGGTCTTTAGTGGAACGATTATTTGTTGTAATTACTTTTATATTAGTGTTAAATGACCCCTAACTTGTATTTTGACTAGAATAAAAGCGCATTTGCTTGAGGACAAGCAAATCTCAAGTGTAAGGGTATATGATGAGGCAAAAAATGATCCGTTTTTAGGGGGTCATTTAAGCCCAAATTCGAATTTATTTGATCAAATATTGCCCTAAATCGTTCTTTTTGTGATTTTAGGTACTTTGGGAGTGAAATCTGGAAAAGGAAGCAATTCGGACGTTTTTGGAGCATAAAAGTGAAGAAAACGCCAAAGACTTAATTTTCCATGCTGAGAACAGTACCTGACGGCGTCAAGAGCACTTTGGTGACGGCGTCAAGAGTAAAAGTGGTGACGGCCCAGAGAGAACTTGAAGGCGTCACCCAAGGCCGTCACGTGTTAACTTGTCAAAACTGCGCGCGGAGTAGCTGATATTGTTTTGGTCATAACTTTTGCATACGAACTCGGATTTAGGTGATTCAAAAGCCCACGTGAAGAGGACAAAGAGATCTACAATTTGGTGAAAAAATGGTCTTGACGGCGTTAAGATTAATGGGCTGAAGCTGTCAAGAAGGGCCGACAGAAAACATGCCTATAAATATAACTTCATAACTTCACTTTTTGTAAGCCCTAAACCCTAAGGTCGATTCCTGGGTTTAGGTGGGTGTTTTTCCAGCAACTTAGAGGGTTTCAATCACTCCATAAACATCATGTATTGGTTTGATGATTCTATCTTAATTATGTTTTCCATTATCATTGTTGTTTGCTCTTCTTTGATGATGATTTGCTAATTCACCTTGTGTCTACTTATGATTATGTGAAACTTGTATATAATTGATTAGATCTCATTGATTTCTTGTTGATGTTGTGTCTATCTCCATCAATTAAGGCGTGACAACTTCAATAGATCTAGTTGGTTTAGTTTATAATCCTTGTTTCCTATTGATTCTTGTTTTGATTGAATGATTTATATGTTAGGCTTAAGAAAACTGGCAGATCTCCAAATGGTAACATGCTTGAACGTCTTAGGAAACATGAACCTATTGCACTAAGGTCTTTATTGGTTGTATTTAATGCATGAGCCACTGTTTACAATCCCTATAGTTGTGTTGGGCATGGTGTAGGAGGAGATAAGAGCTCATAGAATTGGGGAGTTATGTGCGATACCCCATGAATGGTATTAAGGAATACAACCCGTCAATTAAAACAAGGTTACAATTCAATAGGTAGGATTGGATAGCTAGCAAGGAGTAACATATCATGGGTAGACATGCTTCACTTACCTTGTAGAACCCTAGTTTACTTTTCTTGTTAATTAGTTTAATTAGTAGCTTTTGGGTTAGTTGATTAGCAACTAATTCCGCCCACTCTCCCAATACCCAAGATTTTTACTTGCTTTTCATAAAATATAAAAATACAAAAAGAATCATCCTTCACCTTTAGACCTAGTTAGATTAATTTCAATCCTAACTACACTATTCCTAGCTGAACGATCAATCCCTCGGTACTTGTCACTATACTATACTACAACGATCAGGTACACTGCCTGGTGGGGGTTGTAAGCTTCTCGAGATCCCTTGAGAGGTAAAGCCTGTTGCGATTCCCACGTATCAAGTTTTTGGCGCCGCAGCCCGGGGAATAGTTATTGTTTAGGTTGAATTTGATTTTTATTAGGTCTACTCTTTAGATTCCTTTTTAGTGAGATTTTTATTTTCTTTTTATTAGCTTTCTTGTAGTCTATCTTTTTCTTTGTGCCCTTTGTTTGTGAAACCATTTTCGTTTGTCTCTATGGCGGATAAAATTCCATTTAGATCATTAACTATAGAGGAACAACTAGTTTACTCGGATAGATTTGCCTCCTGTTGTTCCAATGAATTTTTAAGTGATCTTACATATATACAAAAGGAGATGGGTGTAAAGTTAGATGGGTTTGATGAATTTTATGCATGTGTGTTTTCTATTAAACGATCATTTTTAGGATCAATTCCTTTTAGTGAGACCCTTTGGATGAATTTTGAGAAAAGCTTCCTAACCATTACCCATAAGTTCAACGAATTGGTGGATTTGTATGAGCGAGATGACCTAGTTTCTAAGAACATGAACTTAGAATCAAACCAAGATTATGAGATGGTTAGTGTTGAACTACCTAGTTACATGAGCGGGATAGATTTCACCAAAACATACGACACACATGAGGTTAGAGTTGAGCCACCTAGTTGCATGTCATGGTTAGACACTACCATAATACAAGATGAACACATAGGTGATATTGATGTGATGGAAGAGATAGTAGAAAACCCAAGCCCACTAAGTACCCCACAAGTCCTAGCATCATTTGAGGCATACACACCGCCCGTGACTTACCCGGAAGAAGTAGAAAAGACTATAGGAACCCCAATAGAAGTAGAATCCTCGGACCAGGCACCATTAGAGGATATAGGTTTGAATACTTGTAGTGATAACCTTACTCCTAGTTCTAGGGAATTTCCTAATGTTGATGAACTGGAACCTCAACCTTTACACAACTTTCCATCCTTAGATATATTTCTAGGAGACAAAAGAGGAACCGACCCACCCATCAACCAATATTATCCGGGTAGTTTTAGGAAGAAGGAAGCCATTCACTCACCCCCTTCACCTCACATGGCATATTCACACCCTAAGGGTGTGTATCGCTACTTTCACCCACACTTAATCCTAAGTGTAGGGAGAACCTCCCCTATTTCCGTTAAATAAGGGTAGAGTCAGGCTCGTGACTAGAATAAAAACAAGCGCTTCTTGGGAGGCAACCCATGTTTTGTGTGTTTTTATTTGTTTGTTTGATTTTATTTGTTTCCGTATGCATGTTTTATTTTTATTGTTTGTGGCTCATGTTTCAAAGTAAATTGTGAAAATGCTTTATTTTGTTTTTAACTTCGTTTTAATTGCATATAAAGGTATTTTGCAAAAGATAAGTGTAAGGGAGATCCAAATTTGTTTTTAAGAACAAAATTGAGCATGAACCACAACAATATTAAATGGACATGTGTATTAGTACTTGTTAGAGTCAAATGCTTGTATCGAGTCGTAATGATGTTTTGCAGGATTTTCCAGGAAGTAGGATGAAGTTTTTCCAGAAATTTTCCGGAAACTTAACATAAGAATTTCTGCAGGTCACTTCTGACGGCGTCACGAGTTTACTCTTGATGGCGTCACGTGTAAAATTCTGGAAATTTTGCTAGTTTTGTTTATATCGGAGTCTTAAAGTTTTTGTATATTCTTTAGTTTTATAAACTCCAGGAAATCTGCAAACATTCATTCCACAAGCATTATATCTTTAATTGTTTTGTTTTTATTCCTAAGTCTGGAATTACATCTAGTTGTGAGTTATCTTTGTTCGGATTGATGCTTTGGGTTTTTGTAGTTGTTTTCTCAGGTTTTACAGGTTATGTATGACAAGAAGATGATTTATATTCTGGAAGGGAAGCTTTGATTGTTCATTTTCTTGGAGGAAGATTTAACCTGGCCAACTTATTATCCATACCGAGCGAATCAGGGGAGTATTTGATTTCATTCTCTTTACTTTTTCACTTTTACATTCTTTACTTGAACATTGGGGACAATGTTTATCTTAAGTGTAAGGGGAGGGTAAAAAGATGATACCTTACATATGCACTTTCGCTTGAGTTTGTTTTGTTTGATGGTAGATGTGTAATAAAACTCTAAGAAATACTTGTTAGTGCAATTTTAGCGCCAAATTTAAAATTTTTTACAACATTTAGGAGTGAAACTTTAGTCATAGCAAGCGTCTCATGGATAGGAGATTGTATGACTAGCACATAACCGTATATTCCGAAAAATTTTCCACCCAAATATGTGAGGTTCGCCTTTAGATTTGATAGGAAAAGCATTTACTATTAGTGCTTATGAGTGTACCGGTAGTATTTAGATTCTAGAACTTGCGTTAGTGATGCATCCCGAGACCGCTAGTGAGACTACATTCATGTAGTAGGATTTACTACATGATAAGAGGCATTAGGATTACCCTTGTGTTAAACCCGTATCATAATTACTTGACCATTTAAGTCATATTACTTGGCTAGTTAAGTCAACTAATTTTTCCCACACCCTTAGCGTTGTACTCATTTTTAGTACACGAAACCCCTAGTACACCCTTCCGAGCCTATCTTTTCGTTTCTAACTTTAAGCATTTTACTTAAAGGAAGAATTTGTTACACCCCACTTAAATGTACAACCAAATCGCCTTAGCCTTCCGTGTATGCGCTCATCTTTAGTGCATTATTGTTATTTGTTCAACCCTAAGTTAACTATCTAATTGATTACATGGTTGCTAAGTCAAGTCATATCCTTGTACATATTGTTTTGGGACGATTGGGACTCATGGGTTAAGTACTTATTTATGGAGTAATGGGGAAGAACATCATTTATTACCCCCATATGTACGTTAATCTTAAAAGTACTCAAAGTGTTTTGATTATCTTAATTCGAGTCATTAGATTAGTTTAATGTAAAGTATGTAAAGATTCAAGTGTAAGGGGAATGTTCATTCCCTATGATGTATTATTTTGGATGGTAGGGTAAGAGTATATGCACACAAAAAAAAATAATAAATAAATAAATAAATAAATAGAAAAGAAAAAAAAAAAAAAAAAAAAAAAAGAAAAAAAAAAAGAGAAAAAACATACGGACTACCATCCCTTTTCATTCTATGTTTATTTTATGTTTTTTTTATTTTTCATTTATTAGCTTAAATCGAGTCTAGTCTTGGCTTAACAACGCCATATTGTACATGTAATTAATCAAGATTGTTAACTCGCCACCAGTAAAACTTCCTTTATCCAACAAAACCGTGTATTTCATATCCCTACACCTAACGTTACAACCCTTTAAAAGACCTCTTTGATAGTTTATCCTAGGTGCTTACGCCATGTGGTGGAGGTTTGATCCTTTCCCAAGCCTATGGTAATCTATTTTGCTATGACAGGTAGTGAGAGATATCTTCCGTTTTCATATTGTAATTTACACTTTATTACACCCGAGAGATGTGAGTATCTAAACACTATTTGTGAGGTGCTTGTGTATGACCTCCGTGCTTGTCTATTGGTCTTTAGTGGAACGATTATTTGTTGTAATTACTTTTATATTAGTGTTAAATGACCCCTAACTTGTATTTTGACTAGAATAAAAGCGCATTTGCTTGAGGACAAGCAAATCTCAAGTGTAAGGGTATATGATGAGGCGAAAAATGATCCGTTTTTAGGGGGTCATTTAAGCCCGAATTCGAATTTATTTGATCAAATATTGCCCTAAATCATTCCTTTTGTGATTTTAGGTACTTTGGGAGTGAAATCTGGAAAAGGAAGCAATTCAGATGTTTTTGGAGCATAAAAGTGAAGAAAACGCCAAAGACTTAATTTTCCATGCTGAGAACAGTACCTGACGGCGTCAAGAGCACTTTGGTGACGGCGTCAAGAGTAAAAGTGGTGACGGCCCAGAGAGAACTTGAAGGCGTCACCCAAGGCCGTCACGTGTTAACTTGTCAAAACTGCGCGCGGAGTAGCTGATATTGTTTTGGTCATAACTTTTGCATACGAACTCGGATTTAGGTGATTCAAAAGCCCACGTGAAGAGGACGAAGAGATCTACAATTTGGTGAAAAAATGGTCTTGGCGGCATCAAGATTAATGGGTTGACGCCGTTAAGAAGGGCCGACTGAAAACATGCCTATAAATATAACTTCATAACTTTACTTTTTGTAAGCCCTAAACCCTAAGGTCGATTCCTGGGTTTAGGTGGGTGTTTTTCCAGCAACTTAGAGGGTTTCAATCACTCCATAAACATCATGTACTGGTTTGATGATTCTATCTTAATTATGTTTTCCATTATCATTGTTGTTTGCTCTTCTTTGATGATGATTTGCTAATTCACCTTGTGTCTACTTATGATTATGTGAAACTTGTATATAATTGATTAGATCTCATTGATTTCTTGTTGATGTTGTGTCTATCTCCATCAATTAAGGCGTGACAACTTCAATAGATCTAGTTGGTTTAGTTTATAATCCTTGTTTCCTATTGATTCTTGTTTTGATTGAATGATTTATATGTTAGGCTTAAGAAAACTGGCAGATCTCCAAATGGTAACATGCTTGAACGTCTTAGGAAACATGAACCTATTGCACTAAGGTCTTTATTGGTTGTATTTAATGCCTGAGCCACTGTTTACAATCCCTATAGTTGTGCTGGGCATGGTGTAGGAGGAGATAAGAGCTCATAGAATTGGGGAGTTATGTGCGATACCCCATGAATGGTATTAAGGAATACAACCTGTCAATTAAAACAAGGTTACAATTCAATAGGTAGGATTGGATAGCTAGCAAGGAGTAACATATCATGGGTAGACATGCTTCACTTATCTTGTAGAACCCTAGTTTACTTTTCTTGTTAATTAGTTTAATTAGTAGCTTTTGGGTTAGTTGATTAGCAACTAATTCCGCCCACTCTCCCAATACCCAAGATTTTACTTGCTTTTCATAAAATATAAAAATACAAAAAGAATCATCCTTCACCTTTAGACCTAGTTAGATTAATTTCAATCCTAACGACAATATTCCTAGCTGAACGATCAATCCCCCGGTACTTGTCACTATACTATACTACAACGATCAGGTACACTACCTGGTGGGGGTTGTAAGCTTCTCGAGATCCCTCGAGAGGTAAAGCCTGTTGCTATTCCCACGCATCAGTGTACCGGTAGCATTTAGATTCTAGAACTTGCGTTAGTGATGCATCCTGAGACCGCTAGTGAGACTACATTCGTGTAGTAGGATTTACTACATGATAAGAGGCATTAGTATCACCCTTGTGTTAAACCCGTATCAGAATTACTTGACCATTTAAGTCATATTACTTGGCTAGTAAAGTCAACTAATTTTTCCCACACCTTAGCGTTGTACTCTTTTTTTAGTACACGAACCCCCTAGTACTCCCCTCCGATCGTATCTTTTCGTTTCTAACTTTAAGCATCTTACTTAAAGGAAGAATTTGTTACAACCCACCCAAATGTGCAACCAAATCACCTTAGCCTTCCGTGTATGCATTCATCTTTAGTGTATTATTGTTATATGTTTAAACCCTTAGTTAATTATCTAATTCATTACATGGTTTCTAAGTCGAGTCATATCTCAACAAATTAAAATATTGAGATACAAAACTTAGGACATAGGAGTAAGGAGTTTCCATAAGTAACTGTTATGAGTAGTGTTAGCATCTAATTTTTAGATAAGCTGTGATCTCGTTTGTAAGCTTAGTTTGGGGACTTGTGAAAATCAAGGACGATTTTTATCCATACGGTCACTTTTCTATGAAAAGTGTTTCAACTCGTTGACCCTAATAATTATTGCAAAATAATGAAAGTTCAACAAACCGTCACAAGTATGAAGAATGGAAAATACAAAAATAGAAGTGAAAGTGGAATAAAGAAATAAAAGGAAAATTTTGGAAAACGGAGCGTTTTCGGGTATAAATAATTTTATTACTTCTTTCGAACATCCTTGCTACTTTACAAAGTCAGTAGGAAGAGTTTTGAAATTATTTATCCCAAAAGCGTGAATTGATCACATTGCGTGAGGACACGACAATACCTTAGTCTGGGGGATTTTGGTATGTGTTAATTCACATACCATTTCATGGCCAAATACCGACCCAATTAGACTAAATAAGCTAACAAATGCCAAAGAATTGTATGTTTTACGTTTGTGAACGTGCAGGTACGGATATTTCGTTAATAGACGAAAAACAATCAGGAACAAGCAAAAACGAGCACGAGAATAGATGCGTGTGCAGTCAGTCAATGAAAGTCAATCCAGAGCCGTAGGAGTCATCAGAGATTTAAGGAATGTCAGTTTTAACCCTTGAATGAAGATTCATGAGATTTTCAGAATTGGTCCTCCAAGTTCCAGACTTTGGCAGTTTTAGTCCTTGTAAGATACTTTTCAAGCTTATGATATCTATAGTCCTTGGAAATTCAGAAAGTGACAACAAAAGCCCTTGGATTACACTTTTCAAGAAAGTCATATTTGGACCTTTGAATTTCAGTATTTACATTATTGGTCCTTGTATGTTATACTACAAAAATCTAAAAATGGAAACTAAAAGCCTAGTCCAAATAATAAAGGTCCAAATTTAATATCATAGCCCAATCACCATAAACAGCCCATCAAACCTTTACCCGGTCCACCCATCCAAACCCGGTCACATCCCATGGTCAACCCCAAGTCAAACATAAATAAAATATATTACCCTTTTACCCGCCCCCCATTTCACCCCTCAAACCCAGAAATACTGTTACCCAAGAACCCTAAGTTACCCCTTCCCCAATTCACCACAAGGGTATATCCGTACAATTAAGTGCATCTAGAAGCTATGTATTGATGTCAGAAGCTCAAGTAACACAAGGAATGACAGATGGCAGCATATGATTAGCTTAAACGCGTCATAATTTATGATCCAAGGGCTTATATTGAGAAGCAATCATTGGGAGATGATCACACGGCTCAGGATGACTTCAAAGAAGCACATATCACACGGATTGCCAAGCTGGAAATCCGTGAGCCTCTCCTCTAGAATTTTCTTCGTAGTAGTATAAATAGAGGCCTTGTGTATCTGTTTTAGGTGTAGAGTGTTAATGTAGCATAGCTCTGGCAAAATTTACTCTCATTGTATTAGTGTAATTTCTATTTCATTGTATCCCTTTATTTTTAATGAAATTAGTGTTTTTCTTATAAATTTAGCTATTGATTCTGCTTATTGTTTTTCATATACTTCTAAACTTACAGCTTATTTCATTTAAATCTAGTTTTCTCTATTATCATTACTTCAAGTTTAGTTTAATTACTTTTCAAAATCTCTTAAAAATCAGAAAATTATAAAAATTCTAAAAATAGTTTTTGTTTTTAAATCAGCTTTCAATAATCTGTTAAAATAGTTGTTAGATCGCATTCTAGTCTAAATAACTCTTGAGAGATTGTGAGTGCATTAAACAACTGTTAAGACCTGCAGTCAATGAAAGTCAACTGTCAGATTTGGGTGAAAATTCGTGGTGTTGTTGATAGTTCAAGCTAGCCTTGGATGAGCTTGGCCTATCTAGAGATAGGCTTCTGTGAATCCCCTCTGTTCTAGCTGAGGGGAAGAGCTATTGTAAGTTTCAGTTTCAATTTTCATATTTAATCATAAGTCTTAGTTTAGATCTGTTAGCTATATTTTGTACTGTTCCATTGATATACCTTGGTTTATCTTTAGTTGGAATAATTTTGTTTGTGTTTAATTGTTTTAGTATTGCTATGATTCATTTGACAATTTCACTTCTGCTTAATATTTCTTGAATCTGTGATACTGAAGAGTAGTGGATAGTATTGGATTATTGTTGTTGATTTGAAATCAGTTACTGATTAGTAATTGAGATTGATCATTGTTATTTGTGAATTAAAGCTTTAGATCATAGCTGAAGTGCAAATAGAAGGTTACAGGGGTGTTTGGATTGGAACATTTTAGAGAATTTCTGTTGTTTCTTTGCTGTTTATCATCATACAATTGTCACCTGAGAATAAGAATAGGATATATTAGAACTAAAACCAGTAGTTGTTTTAATAAGAAGTCAAAAGTTAGGTGTAAAACTTCATTCACAGTAGGTAAATTTATAATTCAGAGAGTTTATTGGTATTAGCAGTGGTAAATTAGTTCATATAAGCTTAATCTAGTGTAGTGATAGTTTAAAGATTCCATTAGAAAAAGCTTTGATTAACTGAATTTGGAATTAGTCAAATTGTATTAGTTTCAAATTAGTCAACTGCTTCTTGTAATGAGCCATCTCAGGCTGCTGATTTAGGCCCAATTTAGAATAGTAGAAGATAAATTCTCATAGGGTTTTGAGGTGGTATAGAATCTCAGTAGTTCAGTGATCAATTTGCCCCTCTTAGTTTGTACTGGGGAGCTTATTTCAACTGCTTATTGTGCCTGCTTATAGGGTGTTTAGGATCGGATTTGCTGTAATAAAACTAGGTCTGTAGCTAAATTTGGAGTTGTAATTTGTTCACTATTTTGATTCCAGAGCTTAATTGTTGAATTTGGAGTAATTTCATTGAACTTTGCTCATTGGTTTATGCTGTTATCTATCAGCTTATTGATTTGCTTATTTTGTAACCTTTTATTGCTAGTATTGAGATTTCTATGTTGTTTTTTATCATTTGTGAGCATCACTGAGCTTATTATTGCATATTACATCTGGGGATTTAGTTTGGTTAAGTTTTGTGGCAAGTGCTTATAAATAAGCACTTGCCATAAGCTGTTTTGGTCAATATAAGCACTTCTGCTTGTTGTTTTCATTCCAAATTTTTTTTGCAATCTTTACATAATATTTTAGATTTTTTGTAAATTTTCCAGATTTTTCTGGATTGTTTTAATATTTTTCTTAATATTTCTTAGCTTTTAATCAATTTTTATTACTTTTAAATCAATAAAAATCCTTAAAAACTCAGAAAAAGCTTTTAAAAATACAAAAACATTTTAGATAATTCTTTTATAAAATTCTAGATTTTTTAGAATAGATTTTATAAGTTTCCCATTATTTTTCACATTTTCTTTTATTTTTAATCACTTTTTAATTCAATAAATAGAAAATAAATCATAGAAAATAAATAAAAAGTCAAAAAAATATTTTTCTTTTTCTTAAAATTCTTTTTATTAGTTTAAGATTTTTAGAAAATTGTTTCACGTTTGTAGGATCATTTTTAGTATAAAAGTCGCGTTTTATTTCGTACGTTACGTTTATTTTCGCATTTGCATTTCCGTTTTTACTTTTAAACTTTTGTGCATGTATAGCTTGTACCTTTTGCATTATTCACTTTTTTTCTTTTCACAATTTGAATTTCACAATCACTGTTCACTATTCACTTTTCATTACACGATTCCCAATTCGATTATTCGAAATTCCATTCGAACCTTCGTTGGGAGAACGACCCGGGAAATACTTTTACAATTATTTCTTCGGAAAATAAATATATACTATAATTTACACAAATCAATTTTTGGCGCCGTTGCCGGGGAAGTTTTTGAATATCATTTTGAAAAATCGTGTTTTGTTAAGCCTTCCTCTACTTTGTATATATATTTCTATAAAAATATAAAAATTCAAAAATTCAAAACACTTTTCCTAAAGTGTTTCCAAAAATACCAAAAAAATAATAAAATTTACAGCCTCGACTCTCCTGTGGAAGAGAGGGCGTTGTAAACCAAAAAAAAGTCTCACAATATAACGAAAACATGAAATTAATTGTTTATCGGATTATTTCAATTACTACAACCGATTAAGCGGGAAATACGGAAGCTAAGACATTAAATTGCTAGCTGAAGAGAGAAACACTCTTCTTTCCCGTCCCGTCGCGCGTGGTTTTGAAAGAAACGGTTTTCGATTAACGTAACGTTTTAATAAAAAGAAAAACAAAAGAAATAAAAAGTTTTTGTGATAAAAAAATAAAAATAAAAAGATTTTCTTTTTCATTTTCTTTTTGAATTTGTTTGTGGTGTATGCACACCCGTTCTTCTTTTGAGAGTCTTACGTCTCCGTTCTCTAACCCCGAGCGGGTTTTACGACATACTAGTCGGGTTCATTTCCTTGACTACGAGGAGATGAACCAAAACGAACAACACAACGGACCCCCGCCGATGGGTGGTCCGCAGCACAATGTTATCCCGCCGATGGGACAACAACCGGCATTTGATTCACGTCCAATGGAGGAACAACTCCAATCACCATTCAATGGTGTGGGGAGAGCTATTGTGATTCCGGACATCAATGCCAATTTTGAGATCAATCACGGATTACTCAATTTAATCACGGGTATATCCTTCCACGGGTTTGATCACGAAGACCCCTATGCTCACATCAGAAATTTCACCGACATCGCTGAGACCATAAGAATGAACCAAGTTCCTCACGATGTGGTGAAATTGAAGTTATTTCCTTTCTCCTTAAAAGGAGCAGCCCAGACTTGGCTGGAAAAGGAACCGTCTAATTCGATTCACACTTGGAATGATCTTGCTTCCAAATTTGTGAACTATTTCTATCCTCCCTCTAAAACTTCTAACCTACGATCCAAAATCTTTCAGTTCCAACAAGCTTTTGATGAATCATTTAGTGAAGCTTGGGATCGATTTAAAGATTTGAAGGAAAAATGTCCTAACCATGGGTTCACCGACCTTCAGCAGATTGACACTTTATATAATGGGTTATGTCATGTTGACCAGGACTCACTCAACTCTGCTGCGGGTGGGAACTTGTTGGCTAGGAACACGAATGATGCTTTTATGATAATTGAGAATAAGGCTCGTGTGAGAATGTCTAGGAATAAACCTCAAGTGTCTAATAATGGTAAAAATAATGATGAAAGGATAAGCATGATATTGGCTTTAACAAAGAAAGTTGATGCAATTTCAATTGAAAAATCAAACCATCAAGTCAATGTGGTTAGTCATGGTTGTGAAACTTGTGGTGGTCCACATTTGTATTATGAATGTCCGGCCACCGGTGCCTTTTCTCATGAGAACGCATATGCTGCAAACACGGGTAACAACGGTTATCCACAACCTCAAGGAGACCATAATCTCCTCAGCTACCGTTCTCCTCATTATCTTGGACCACCCGTTCTCGAACAATCAAACCAAGTCAATCAAGTCAACCAGAATCATAATGTTGTGAATCGTAATAATCAAGGAAATCAAAATCAGAGTCGAGCTAATAACGGTTTTCAAAATCATAATCAAGGATTTAATCAAAACTGGGGTTTTCAAGGTAATTACAATCAAGGCCCGCCTCAAGGGAATTTTCAAAACCAAGGAAACTATGGAAACCCTGGGAATTTTCAGAACGCTAATCATTGAAATCAAAATCATGGTAATTTCCAAAACCGTGGGCAGAATTTCAACAATAATCAAAATCAAGGTGTTATTCAAAATCCGTCGCCCACGGATGATTTGATTAAGCAATTGATTCAAAACCAACAATCTTTTATGGCAAAATATGAAGAGTCAACACGGTTGTTTGCAAATCAAATCAGTGATATTAACAAGCGTTTAAATGATCGACCCTCGGGTTCGGGTACTACTTCTTTGCCAAGCAACACGATCGCAAACCCGAGGGGCGAAGTTAAGGCGATCACGACTCGCAGTGGTGTTAAATATGATGGACCCACAGCTCCTACTACCTCTTCTTCTTCGTCTCCGCCTAAGGTAGTGGACTGTGAGACCGAGGCGACAAAGGACCCGGTTCCTCCTATTAATAATGGAGGAGCTGAAAACGTCCAACCTCCGGTTGTCCAAAAGTCAAAAGATAAAGAAAAAGTCATTTTTGAGAATAATGTGAAATACAAGTCTAAATTGCCATATCCATCACGATTTAATGATGAAGAGCTCCGTGCAAAGTCTAAAAAACAAATGGAAAAATTTCTGGATATTTTTCAAAAATTGCACTTTGACATAAGTTTTATGGATGCTCTCGTGTACATGCCAAAATTTGCTTCCACGTTCAAAAACCTCATAAGTAATAAAGAGAAATTTCTTGAATTAGCTGAAACGCCGATAAATGCTCGATGTTCCGCGATTCTTCTCAAGAAGCTTCCCGAAAAGCTTGGTGACTCAGGAAAGTTTCTCATTCCTTGTTCGTTGAAAGATCAAGAAGTTTGTAATGCCCTGGCCGATTCAGGTGCGAGTATTAACCTCATGCCATTATCGATCTATGAACAACTTGGAATGGGGGATCTTAAACCGACGAGAATGACTTTAGAGCTTGCTAATCGATCGATAACTCATCCTATTGGAATTGCTGAAGACGTTTTTGTTCGTGTGAATTCATGTATTTTTCCGGCAGATTTTGTTGTTGTTAATTTTGAAGCTGATTCGAGAGTTCCTCTTATACTAGGGCGACCGTTTTTACGAACCGCAAAAGCCCTAATAGATCATTTTGAGGATACTTTAACTTTACGACATGATGATGACATAATAATTTTTAAAGCCGATGCTTCGAAATCAAAGAAGTATTCCGTCAAAAGCGTTGATGTTTGTGATTATTCCTTTGATAATTTTGTGAAAACTTTCATCTCCGACTCTTCCCCATTATTTCCTCTGACTAAGGAATTTGATTCTTTTTGGGAAGAGGTCGATGAATTTCTTGCTATGGAAACGATTCCGTTTTCTAAGATTGGCGAATCTTACTTTGATTCGGAGGGGGATATTATTTTTCTTGATAATTTGTTGAATGATGAACCGTTAATCCCCCCGGATAAAGTTAAGACAAAGATCGAGCTTACAATTGATGATCCTCTTGAGCCCGAGCTCGAGGAATTTTTACCCGACTTTGAGAGTTTTACCTTTGATACGACTGAGGAAATGAGTGGCAATCCCACTTGTCGTCCTGATTTTTCTGATACGACTTATGAAGCTTTTCATTTTGATATCGATCACTCAGAAGAGACGAGTCATGGCAGTACCACTTCTCATGCTTTTTTCTCTCTTCCAGAGTATGAGTCATTTTGTTTTGATGAAATTGAATGCGAAATTGAAAAGTTTTCTAATCCGGAATATTAAAGTTTCAGTTTTGGTCTTGACATTGATCATGATCCGGGTGGTGTTCTTAAAAATGAGAGTTTTTATGATAATCTTATCCCATCCTTCCCACCCGGAAAAGTTTTTAAAATGAGCTTGAATGATAAAATTCATAATTCCACAATTATGAAGTTTTCTTTTGATGATGATGAGTTTTACATGATTGTTATCATGACCTTCATGCCATTTGCAACATTTGGTGTGATTTCTCTTATCCTTGACTACGTGGGGAGAGAGGATGTTGTTTTTGACTCTGGTATCGTTTTTAAAAGTTTTTACCATTAAAATACCATCGGTTATCTCTACGGGATGGAACTTTCAACTAATTCATATGTTTTTTTCAAATATTTTGAATAAAAGCCCGAATGAGATTATTTTTCCACGGATTTTCCCCCAAGGACGAATTAATTCGGGGATCGAGTCAAGCTACGTGACTCAGAAATCAAAAACAAAGCGCTTCGTGGGTGGCAACCCATGCTTATCCAATTTCATTTTCTTATTTTCTATTTTCTAACAAATAATGTGAGGAGGGGGTGCCTCTTCTACTCTTGTGTTCCGTGGTTGTTTGTGATGTTTGTTAGGATTGTCCGCGATTTATGATGACTCTCGTGCTCGTTATCTTCTCTCCGCTCGAGTTTCATTCATCGGTGCTATTGGAAATCCTAGATCCTTTAATCTTATCGACTAACGTTTTCTTTGGAATAATTAATAAATGGCCTAGAATTTAGTTAGGATTACCTTAACCCATAAAAACATTGAGGACAATGTTTCATTCTAGTCTGGGGGAGGGTGAATCTTCGATTCGATTTGACCTTGCATTTTTCACAATGTCGTGCACTCTTGCCACTCCGTTTTTCCACAAAAATTAAAAAAAAAAATGAAAAATTGAAAATTTCAAAAATTTTGATGAAAAAGTCATGGAAAAGCACAAAAAGATGTGAAAAAGTTGAAAAAGTTGTGCAAAAATATAATAAAGTTTGAATAAGTGTTTTGACACCTTGTTGACTTTCTTGCTGGCGAGAGTAGGAATAAATATTTTGACTTGACCGGGCGTGTTAAGCCCTAGCTTGTTCCCTTAACCAATGGAAATCACATAAGCTTGTGCTAGTTTTGTACACTAGGAGCTATTAAATGCGAATTCTTTCTTAAGAATCTGCAAGTTCCCGTACTTGACTTTATACATGCGCAGCTTAAACGCTTTCGCTAGTCTTTTACATCAGGAGCTAGAAAACGCGAATTCTTTTTCTAGAATTTGCAAGTTACCATAACTGACTTTATATATGCGTCGCTGATTATCGGCTAAGTATTCGCTGGTTTCATTATTTGGAATCTTAAATTGCGAAGAACGAGAAATGATAGAGTTTATTTAGAAGTTAGATGCTAAACGTGGAGTAGTGGTTCTCTTTAGAGCTCATGAGAGGTACTTGTGGCTTTTTACTCCCATCAGATACATCACCAATATATAATAGATGTTCTAGGTTACTTAGTGGTATTTAGGTTTGGATAATATTTAGTTCTTTGTTTTCTTAAGAGAATTTTTGCTTTAGAAGTTGGGTACATATCAAGGAACATCAAAAATAAGAGCAAAAAGTGAAAAAATCAAAAGTCAAAAGTTGATTGTCTATGTAGTTTTGGAGCTACCCGATAAGCTTCCATTGATGTATTGAAAAAAAAAGTCAAGAAAGAAAAAAAAAAGTGAAAAGTATGAAAAATATGAGAAAAGTGAAAAAAGTGAAAAAAAAATGAAAGTTGAAAGTTATGTTAAATAAGAGTTTGAATGTAAATAAGTTGTTGGCACGTGAGGTGCATGTGGATGATTCTAGATTGGACACATGAGGTGCACGTGTAGTACTCCGCAACTTATATTTATGATATTGTATGTACCAAAATTCCTTGATGTGGACCAAATTTCTATTGCCGTGGTTCTTAAGAGAAAATGAATAACTACTTATCGTTTAAACTTAGGTGTCACTATCGGACTTAAAAAATATTGAAACGAGAAAATATGAAGCAATTCATTTCAAATCAAATTAAAATATTGAGATAAAAAACTTAGGACATGGGAGTAAGGAGTTTCCACAAGTAACTGTTATGAGTAGTGTTAGCATCTAATTTTTAGATAAGCTGTGATCTCGTTGTAAGCTTAGTTTGGGGACTTGTGAAAAATCAAGGATGACGATTTTTATCCATACGGTCACTTTTCTATGAAAAGTGTTTCTACTCGTTGACCCTAATAATTATTGCAAAATAATGAAAGTTCAACAAACCGTCACAAGTATGAAGTATGGAAAATACAAAAATAGAAGTGAAAGTTGAATAAAGAAATAAAAGGAAAATTTTGGAAAATGGAGCGTTTTCGGGAATAAATGAACATCCTTGCTACTTTACAAAGTCAGTAGGAAGAGTTTTGAAATTATTTATCCCAAAAGCGTGAATTGATCACATTGCGTGAGGACACGACAATACCTTAGTCTGGGGGATTTTGGTATGTGTTAATTCACATACCATTTCATGGCCAAATACCGACCCAATTAGACTAAATAAGCTAACAAATGCCAAAGAATTGTATGTTTTATGTTTGTGAACATGCAGGTACGGATATTTCGTTAATAGACGAAAAACAATCAGAAACAAGCAAAAACGAGCACGAGAATAGATGCGTGTGCAGTCAGTCAATGAAAGTCAATCCAGAGCCGTAGGAGTCATCAGAGATTTAAGGAATGTCAGTTTTAACCCTTGAATGAAGATTCATGAGATTTTCAGAATTGGTCCTCCAAGTTCCAGACTTTGGCAGTTTTAGTCCCTGGAAGATACTTTTCAAGCTTATGATATCTATAGTCCTTGGAAATTCAGAAAGTGACAACAAAAGCCCTTGGATTACACTTTTGAAGAAAGTCAGATTTGGACCTTTGAATTTCAGTATTTACATTATTGGTCCTTGTATGTTATATTACAAAAATCTGAAAATGGAAACTAAAAGCCTAGTCCAAATAATAAAGGTCCAAATTTAATATCATAGCCTAAACACCATAAACAGCCCATCAAACCTTTACCCGGTCCACCCATCCAAACCCGGTCAAATCCCATGGTCAACCCCAAGACAAACATAAATAAAATATATTACCCTTTTACCCGCCCCCCATTTCACCCCTCAAACCCAGAAATACTGTTACCCAAGAACCCTAAGTTACCCCTTCCCCAATTCACCACAAGTAAGGGTATATACGTACAATTAAGTGCATCTAGAAGCTATGTATTGATGTCAGAAGCTCAAGTAACACAAGGAATGACAGATGGCAACATATGATTATCTTAAACGCGTCATAATTTATGATCCAAGGGCTTATATTGAGAAGCAATCGTTGGGATATGATCACACGGCTCAGGATGACTTCAAAGAAGCACATATCACACGGATTGCCAAGCTGGCAATCCGTGAGCCTCTCCTCTAGAATTTTCTTCGTAGTACTATAAATAGAGGCCTTGTGTATCTGTTTTAGGTGTAGAGTGTTAATGTAGCGTACCTCTGCCAAAATTTACCCTCATTGTATTAGTGTAATTTCTATTTCATTGTATCCCTTTATTTTTAATGAAATTAGTGTTTCTCTTATAAATTTAGCTATTGATTCTGCTTATTGTTTTTCATATACTTCTGAACTTACAGCTTATTTCATTTAAATTTAGTTTTCTCTATTATCATTACTTCAAGTTTAGTTTAATTACTTTTCAAAATCTCTTAAAAATCAGAAAATTATAAAAATTCTAAAAATAGTTTTTGTTTTTAAATCAGCTTTTAATAATCTGTTAAAATAGTTGTTAGATCTCATTCTAGTCTAAATAACTCTTGAGAGATTGTGAGTGCATTAAACAACTGTTAAGACCTGCAGTCAATGAAAGTCAACTGTCAGATTTGGGTGAAAATTCGTGGTGTTGTTGATAGTTCAAGCTAGCCTTGGATGAGCTTGGCCTATCTAGAGATAGGCTTCTGTGAATCCCCTCTGTTCTAGCTGAGGGGAAGAGCTATTGTAAGTTTCAGTTTCAATTTTCAAATTTAATCATAAGTCTTAGTTTAGATCTGTTAGCTATATTTTGTACTGTTCCATTGATATACCTTGGTTTATCTTTAGTAGGAATAATTTTGTTTAAGTTTAATTGTTTTAGTATTGCTGTGATTCATTTGGTAATTTCACTTCTACTTAATATTTCTTGAATCTGTGATACTGAAGAGTAGTGGATAGTATTGGATTATTGTTATTGATTTGAAATCAGTTACTGATTAGTAATTGAGATTGATCATTGTTATTTGTGAATTAAAGCTTTAGATCATAGCTGAAGTGCAAATAGAAGGTTACAGGGGTGTTTGGATTGGAACATTTTAGAGAATTTTTGTTGTTTCTTTGCTGTTTATCATCATACAATTGTCACCTGAGAGTAAGAATAGGATACTAGAACTAAAACCAGTAGTTGTTTTAATAAAAAGTCAAAAGTTAGGTGTAAAACTTCATTCACAGTAGGTAAATTTAGAATTCAGAGAGTTTATTGGTATTAACAGTGGTAAATTAGTTCATATAAGCTTAATCTAGTGTAGTGATAGTTTAAAGATTCCATTAGAAAAAGCTTTGATTAACTGAATTTGGAATTAGTCAAATATTATTAGTTTCAAATTAGTCAACTGCTTCTTGTAATGAGCCATCTCGGGCTGCTGATTTAGGCCCAATTTAGAGTAGTAGAAGATAAATTCTCATAGGGTTTTGAGGTGGTATAGAATCTCAGTAGTTCAGTGATCAATTTGCCCCTCTTAGTTTGTACTGGGGAGCTTATTTCAACTGCTTATTGTGCCTGCTTATAAGGTGTTTAGGATAGGATTTGCTGTAATAAAACTAGGTCTGCAGCTAAATTTGCAGTTGTAATTTGTTCACTATTTTGATTCCAGAGCTTAATTGTTGAATTTGGAGTAATTTCATTGAACTTTGCTCATTGGTTTAAGCTGTTATCTATCAGCTTATTGATTTGCTTTTTTTGTAACTTTTTATTGCTAGTATTGAGATTTCTATGTTGTTTCTTATCATTTGTGAGCATCACTGAGCTTATTATTGCATATTACATCTGTGGATTTAGTTTGGTTAAGTTTTGTGGCAAGTGCTTAAAAATAAACACTTGCCATAAGTTGTTTTAGTCAAGTTAAGCACTTCTGCTTATTGTTTTCATTCCAAAATTTTTCAGCAATCTTTACATAATATTTTAGATTTTCTGTAATTTTTCCAGATTTTTCTGGATTGTTTTAATATTTTTCTTAATATTTCTTAGCTTTTAATCAATTTTTATTACTTTTAAATCAATAAAAATCCTTAAAAACTCAGAAAAAGCTTTTAAAAATACAAAAACATTTTAGATAATTCTTTTATAAAATTCTAGACTTTTTAGAATAGATTTTATAATTTTCCCATTATTTTTCACATTTTCTTTTATTTTTAATCATTTTTTAATTTCAATAAATAGAAAATAAATCATAGAAAATAAATAAAAAGTCAAAAAAATATTTTTCTTTTTCTTAAAATTCTTTTTATTAGTTTAAGATTTTTAGAAAATTGCTTCACGTTTGTAGGATCATTTTTAGTATAAAAGTCGCGTTTTATTTCGTACGTTACGTTTATTTTCGCGTTTGCATTTCCGTTTTTACTTTTAAACTTTTGTGCATATATCGCTTGTACCTTTTGCATTATTTACTTTTTTTCTTTTCATAATTTGAATTTTACAATCACTTTTCACTATTCACTTTTTATTACACGATTCCCAATTCGATTATTCGAAATTCCATTCGAACCTTCGTTGGGAGAACGACCCGGGAAATACTTTCACAAGTATTTTTTCGGAAAATAAATATATACTATAATTGACACAAATCACAGGGAGTGAGAGATGTTTTCCATTTCCTTATTGTGATATATACTTTATTACACCCGAGAGATGTGAGTATCTAAACACTATTTGTGAGGTGCTAGTGTATGACCTCCGTGCTTGTCTTTGGTCTTTAGTGGAATGATTATTTGTTGTAATTACTTTTATATTAGTGTCAAATGACCCCTAACTTGTATTTTGATTAGAATAAAAGCGCATTTGCTTGAGGACAAGCAAATCTCAAGTGTAAGGGTATTTGATGAGGCGAAAAATGAACCATTTTTAAGGGGTCATTTAAGCTCGAATTCGAATTTATTTGATCAAATATTGCCCTAAATCGTTCCTTTTGTCATTTTAGGTACTTTTGGAGTGAAATCTGGAAAAGGAAGCATTTTGGACGTTTTTGGAGCATAAAAGTGAAGAAAACGGCAAAGTCTTAATTTTCCTTGCTGGGAACAGTACCTAACGGCGTCACGTGTTCCTTAATGACGGCGTCAAGAGTAATACAAGAGGTGGATGTGGACTATACACGTGACGATCCAGAGAGTTTTGTGCATTGGAGATGACGGCGTCACCCAAGGCAGTCATGGTCCAAGTATTAGTGACGGCCCAGAAGAAATTTACACATGACGGCGTCAAAAGTGGATCTAGGCAATCCGATTTCATTATAGGCGGCGAGTTGACGGTGTCACATGTTTACACATGACGCCGTCACCCTGTATTATCTATATATAGTTTTCCAAATTTCATTCATTAGTGTACAACTTTGAGGAAAAAACCCTAGGCCGATTTTCACAGCTTTTTCAAGGGTTTCAACCCTTTGAATCTTTCATGTTCTATTTGAGATAATTACTCTTTCAATTCAATCAATATGTCTATGTGTTGTTTGAATATATCTTACACTTGTCTTCAATTTAACATGCTCGGCTAGATTTCATTTGTGTTTGCTTAGATGTAGTGAAACCTATATGTTGATTATGGGTTGATTGTTTGTTTATAGTTGTTACGGATGATTGTATTCGATGTTAGGCTTAAGAAAACTGGCAGACTTCCATTGGTAACTTGCTTGAACGTCTTAAGAAACATGATCGGAGGTGTACTACGATATTTGGTTGTATTTAATGCGTAGGAGAATTCTAATAATCCCATGTTAGGAGCTTCTAATGGCTCGACATAGGAGTGAAGTAGGTTGATGATACAAGTCAAACTAAAAAGAGGCAAATACAAATATATCCAAGGAGTTTAGTGTCCCCGGATCGTTATGTCCCTTGGAAGTGCGATATCCTGATTTAGAACGGATCTGTGATCGGGAATTATTGAACAAGAAAGGGTATGTGATTGTGAATACCCTAAGGATAGAATAAAATAGCTTAAATAAGCTATATAAACAAAGACTTGAAATAAGAAAACTTAAAAACGTAAAAGAAATTAAAAACGTACGCGACTGCGTACAGAGAAAAAGGTGAGTTTTAAAGAAAAATAAACTATAAGGGTTAAAAATGAAAATTCTATAAACTTAAACTAAAAAGAAAATTAAATTAAAAAGAAAACTATTTTTTATATTATTATATTATTTATTATTTAATTATTTAATTAATAACTATTTAACTTTTTAATTAAAACTAATTTAAATCAAACTAAAAATAATAAACACTACAAATTAAACTAAAAATTTATAAAAATATTTTATAAACTTAAATTAGAACTTGAAGAAAGTATAAAAATAAATGTTTTTGTCTTTTTATAAGCTTTTTATTAATTAAAAACTATTAATATTAATTATACTAATTAAACTATTTTTAATTACTAATAATACTAAATTACCTTAGAAAATTATGAGAAAATTTATAAAACTATATTACGACTTATAAAAGTTATAAAAAATATAAAATCTAGGTGTTGCTATATAAAAAGTAATTATGCTATTTAAAACTTATTTATTAATTAATTACTAATAAAACTATTATGAATTCTAATAAATACTAAATTACAAAATAAAAATCTAAGAAAATTATTAAAAATACTTTAATATATAAGGAAATTAATAAAAATATAAAATTACAAATTACTTAATAAAAATCTAAAAATGAAAATTAAAATTTAATTAAATTAAATAGAAACTATCACTTATTTTTATGTTGTATTTTCTGGATTTTTCTTTTGCAAAACTATATTATATGTAAAAACAACTAACTTTAATAAAAACAATAATTTTATAACTTATTAATAAGCTGTGTGTAAGCTTATTAGGGTAACAGTTGACCAAAGTTGACTTTTTAAGCAAATAAGCTCAAATGAGCAAATGTGGGGTCCACTATGGATTATTCAAGTCCAACTAAGTTAGTTGAACAGGTATGAACAAGATTTGATCAAATAAGCCCACTGGATAAGCTAAAAAGCCATAATAAGCTGATTGCTTATTTGGTTCTGGGTCAGAAATGGGACAACCTTTGGGTCCAAATTCAGGTGGGGCCCAGTGATCTAAGGGTCAAACAAAGGGTCAATTGTTGAACCCTGGTAGGAGGGTGTTCAAAGGTACAAGATACTACAGTTGGGGTCCACTGAGGTGGTCACAAACCACCACCAAAGTGGTGGTGGTGGAGTGGGTTCTGCTGGTGCAGGGGAGCAGTTCTCCCTTCAGCTGTGTTTGGGGGTGAGTGGGGCCCAGGGAAAAAATACTAAAAATGTAAAGATGGTGGGAATCAATAGATGAGGTGGTAGGCTATCACTAGGAACAAGTTTCAGTCCCTAGTACCAAGCACAAAAATCACAACAATTGCTTGAAATTTTGTAAAAATCTGAGATGTGATCTTTTGACTTTTTCTATTAAACACCCACTTTGACTTTTGTGAGTTTGTGATTGATCCTATGAACTTATTAAGTTATGTTAAGCTATGAAAAAGCTAACCTAAGCTAAATTTATGAGTTATGAGCAAGTGTGAAGTGGTTTGAGGTCTCACAGCCCAACAGTTAACTGTTGGGTGGGGGAACTTGGTGATTTTGACTTATGCCACTTGAAACTTGGACTTAAAGCTTAACTCAACCTAACAATATCTAATACAGTGGGTGTATACTAATACAACAACAAAACGACAACAAGAATAGATAGAACAGTGATGATCCAAACACTCCTTATTCCAACTGTTTTAAAGATTTTCAAAGCAAATTAATGACCTAAGCCTCTAATCTGATCTCATACCTTAAAACATCATCATAATGGGTCTTTTAAACACAATTAAACAATAATAACAACACAAGAACACAGAATCAAAGATTATCCTATATGACTGTTTTTCAAGAAAACTTAACAACTTAAGAAAACAACAAACAAGCTGACTAAATAAGCCTAGATTACTACTAAACAACACCAAAGGAACACAAATAAACAACAAATACAACCAGAGACACAAGTATACAGATTATTCTATATTGACTGTTTTTAAGAAAACTTTACAACTTTGGAAAACAATTAACAACCTATCAATTTTAGACTATAACAATATCAAACAACATATAATAAGCAAGAAACAACAAATATTACAGCTATTAAGATAGTAAACAGTAAAATACTAAAATATAAGAAAATGGCTTACAAAGTGTCCAAACTGAATGTTGAGTGACAAGAACCACTACCAGGCCAAGGTTACACCTATTAGCTCCCTAACAAGCTCCTAATAACCCAAAGAAATCCAGTATTCACCCAGCTTCACCTTGTTCTTTCTTGTACCAATTTTTCTCCAAGATTTCTTTTTGTGATTTTTGAGTTTATGTATTATAACTGATGTTTAAGGTTTCTAAAAGCCTTATGGCTTTGTCAGGAGCCTAAGTGCTTATATCAAGTCCTCTAAACAGCAATAACAGACATGGTTAAGTAAATGACTTTTAAAGGAAAATGACAATTAAATAAAAGACAAGTAATTAAAGTTATGAAACTACAAACGGTAAATAAGGTTTGATTACAAATTGTCAGAGTGTAAACAAGCCTTGAAAGCTTTTAAAGACAATAATTTAAAGTTAAGCAATAAAAGTTTGATCATAAACGTATTCTATGATATGTCTTCACTTCTGGCTTCTTTTCTTCATATAGATGACCCAAAAGCTTCCTCACAGCTTCCTTGCACTTTCCCAAGTCTCAATTTGACCATTGGATTGGTCAAATTGATCTTGACCTTTTAAACCGGTTTTGGCGCCAAAGTCCAAAAGGGTAACTTGTGGCCTCCATTTTGCAATTAAGAAAGTTTGGGAGGTAGTATGAGGTGGAGGTGATAGGAAACAGGCTTGGAGGCCAAGTTGAGGCTTTGGGTTGAAAACAGAGGACTTGGGTGGTTTTGGTAGAGAAAATGGGTGGAGACACATTAATTGTGGAGTGGTTTGGTGTCAGGGGGTAGGGGATGAGGTTTAGTGAGGTGGAGGTGATGAGGTGGGGGTGCAAGGTGGCAAGAATACCACCTGGTTTCAGGTTTGGGGGGGGGGGGGTTTGTGAGGACGATGAACAGTGGAAAGCGGGGTAGTGGTATTTGTGGGGTTTGACTGTGGGTTTGACCCTGCGTTTATTAGTTTAGGGGGTTGGGCTGGGGTTTGGTTGGGCCTAGGTGTGAGTGGGCTGAGGGTGTTTTTGGTTTGTATTGGATTTGGGTTTATAATAATAATAATAATGGTCCGTTTGGTATTTAGTAAACACAAGGACCAAATTTGCAAATATCTGAAAGTGTAGGGACCTGATGTGTAACTTTTCCAAAGTAGTTTTAGGGACCACTCTTGTCATACTTGAATAACCCAAGGACCAAAGATGATAATTTCCCATATTAAATGCCCAGAGACCTTTTCTGCCAATTCCTTAAACTCCAGGGACCTTTATTGTAATTTTCTGATTCTTGAAGGGTTAAACCTGTAAATATTAAACAGTTAACACAAAGGACCAGTTATGTCATTTTAGAATAGTATAAGGTTTATTTTGATTATTTTATTATTTTTAAACCTTAGGGACTAATTTTGACACTTTTCCAAAGTTGAGGGACCATAGTTGTAAATTTGTGATTTTTAACTTCAAAGGATTTTTCCTAACAACTTATGAATCCCAAGGACCATTTATGATATTTTTACAAGTTTTGATTTACCAGGGACTAGTTTTGCCATTTTGTTAAAGTTTAGGGACTGAAACTGTAAATTATATAAACTTTGTTGTTTTTCATCAGTTTTCATCCCTTTTGCACTTGTAACACCTAAAAACACAATTTCATGATATTTCATATATTTAAAAGCATATCTGTATGTTTTCAGATGTTTTGTAGCTTAAATGTGACAGAAATGATGAGTATTTTAGACACTCATCAATCCTTTAGAGTTAGGGAATATTGTACACGACCCTACGACTAGTATTAAGGAATATGATCCGTCATCCATGCTATTGTAACAAGCTATCAACCTGTAAAAGATATATAGGGAGTAATGAAACCTAAGTAAACACAACTTTCCCCATCATTGTTTACACCACATTAGTATAATTAGATTTATTTTCATTTCTGATATTTTATTTTGATTGCATCTTTAGTTATTGGGTTAGTTGGCTAGCAACTAATTCCTCCCACTCTTCCAAAACCGAGATTTTTACTGCTTTTATAAAACATAAAAATACAAAAAGAATCATCCCTCACCTCTAGACTTAGTTTAAGAGATTTCTAATCCTAGCGACACTATTCCTAAGTTGAATGATCAATCCCCCGGTACTTGTCACTATACTATACTACAACGATCAGGTACACTGCCTGGTGGGGGTTGTAAGCTTCTCGAGATCCCTCGAGAGGTAAAGCGTGTTGCGATTCCCACGTATCATAATAGCAGCAAAGACATCTACATCTTAAACCATAAATCACTTGATCTCAAACCTATGATGTTTCTAATCGTGTAAACTGTAACACCCCCAAAATACCGCAGCGGAAGACTGTGTCATAGGGGTGCTACTTCATAATACAAAGTACAAGGTATAGAAAACGAACTCTAAATGAGACGTTTTGAAAAGTTACCATTCGATTAATAAATTCCGAGTTACAAACTTGAGTTCCATAATACAATACATAAGAGTTTTAAGACATTTCGAATGGTAAAGATAAAAGCATAAGTCTTCAAAACATGCCAAGCGACTCTATGCTCCATGCAACAGCTTATCATCTTACAGACCTGAGATAAACATGCTAAAGTGTCAACACAATGGTTGGTGAGTTCATAGAGTTTGTCTTAAAATAGTTGAAAAAGCCTCAAAAGAATGTTCACACAGCAAAGGCATTGAGAATCCACTCAGTTGCAATTCCCGCCATAAGAGACTTGCAACCTGTGTGTTCACAACCCACTGCTAACATATAGTATGATTTCGATATATGTGTATACGATATATGCACGCTTAATGTAAAGTATCACTGCCTACTGAACCTCTTGACAAGAATAAGAACAAATGCTTCAAAGAATAAGCACAAATGCTTCATAGTGGATTATATTCACCCAAGGCCAGGAATATATGGCAATGGTGGGGGCGTCAGCCCGATAGTACTATCAATACCTCTCCCTCGGCTCCATCCAGGAGTTAAACATTAGTTAAAGAATATAGCGCATAGAACACATTAAGGCACATATCGTATTAAAACTACACATAATGTTTAAGAGTATAAAAGTATAGCATAGCATATGAGTAAAATTGTCTTTAGTAAAAGAGAAAGCAAGTAGTTTAAGCATGTATCTCCCCAAAAGAGTTTAAAACAAGTATGAAAAGAGTAGGGGCTATGACTCACCTTAAGCTTAAGTGATGTGAAATCAAAGTAGTAGTCGAATCGTGAAAGTCTCTAAGAACAGCCTATAATAGAACGTTGCGACTTAGGTTTGGAGTAACGTCTAAGAATACGAAGAATTGCCTATATATGTCTTGCATAATGTTCATGATGTAGTACTTAGTATATGGCGTAAGTCTTTGAATATAAATGGTTTATGAAACATGTATAAGTTGTATATCTCTTACTACCGTTCGGGCCGACATAATTCAGAAGTCATGGAGTAAACGTTCGAGGAGCCAGGACACTTTAATTCGTAAATCCACAACTCATCTCGACGGCTTACTTAATGAACTCCTCACATGAGGCTCCCTACTATTGTAGTATTTGATAACATATATATAAGTTTTGATCCGAAAAGTTACATGTCTAATATTTGAATAAACTTAGGAAAGTCTATTTGTACATGAAGATTGTTATTAGGGGTAGTTTCATAAGTTTTGTATGACCATTTTCTCTTTGTAATATCTCATGGTTCCTTTTTAAGTGAAGTAAATCCAAATTGCTTGTTCAAGTTATCGCCTAATTCCTTGTTTCATGTTTTCGCCTAAGTAATCTTACATGGTCATTTCGTCATGGCCTAGCCATGACCTTTGGTCCTTGTTCCAAGGTCATGAGACACAACCTTGGCTCTAGCCATGGTTGTGGTCTTGATTATAGGTCATAAGACCTCTTGGTCTTAGTAAATCATAACTATAATATAGTGACTTTGGCCTAAAATGGGCTGTTAAGATTTTGAAGAAAATTATCACTCGGAAAGCGTTTTCAGGGCTCGAGCTTCTTTGATCCTGAATGAAAACGTCGTTCCGGACAACTTTCGTGTTTTAACTTTTTGATGAATCGGACCAGAAGAGGGACTTTAAAAATCAAAATTTGATCAGAATGCTATTTGGGCAGTTTTGCCATTTTGGTTTCGCTAGCTTCAAATGGTCATAACTTTTGACTCGGGTACTCGTTTTGGGTGATTCAAATTGCTATGTTTTCCTTGTTAAGTCCTCTTTAACAGTAAGTAAGTGTCAAATATCAAAGCTATACTATTTTGGTCGTGGTTCTCCATAAAAATCACTAGTTTGCTTGTTTACTTGTCATAAGTTAACATATGTATACCAATACTTGTTTTATCCATTTTTAAACATCATGAACACAATAACAAGAACATATATAGCATGAAAGGAACACAAAGAGCATGTAAATGATAATTAAGCAAGAAAGTATGTTAGGGTTTGCTTACAACTTAAGGCTTTCTAAAAGAAAGGTAAGTAACTAGTAAGGTACGGACTTTGATAACTTAAGCTTCACCCTTTGCAATCTATGATAAACCGAGGTTATTTGAAGATTATAACGACGCCTTCTTGAAGTACAAAGCTATTTGAAGATTATAACGACGTCTTTTTGGAGACTTTAAAGTTATAACAACTTTTCTTAGAAAATTTCCAAGATTGAAGATCAAACACTAGTTTTCTTTCAAAAACTAGTTAACTTTCTTACAAAATATAAGAAAAGTGCCTTAGGTTTTAGGACTTGAAGGTTATAAGAAGGTGTGGTGCAAGTTTTCTATGTGTTTTAGCTTGGTATTTATAGGGTAGGAAAAATAGTTAACCATATATTGGGTTAGAATTTAACCATGGTTAGTTTAGACACTTGTAAACATCCTAGAGATCAATGGTCAAGATTTAACCACCCATGGTGACTCCCCCCCCCCTAAATGGCGGTTCCATAAGGATAAGGAGGGATGACTTAGTCCTTGGTGATATTATCTAACTTAAGTAGCTAGTTTTGACTCCGGGAAATGCTAACTGTAAATGATTAAGCCTCAAAACGTAAAACCGGTTATCGTAAAAATATGAAACTTGAAAGTATTGTTAAACATGTCAATATAGTCCATAATAAAATATAAAATGAGTGGTAGGTTCTATCGGGTGCTAAAACCCTGCTAAAAACTGGAAACACGGGTCTAAAACGCGTAATTCGCGTAAAACGCTGAACTGAAAAACGTAAACTTCCAAAACTTTTGGAATTGTCATAAAATGATAGAAAATCATATTTCTATTGTTTATAATGTTTTATGGATATATCGGGATGCTGGAAGGACGTTTAAACCTAAAAGTAAATCTCGGACACGGCTTTGTGATTTTTGCAGAAATGATCCGACGAGCGTCAAACTCTCGGATTATCGTTAAAATAGTTTAACTTACGAGAATATGAAATAAAAATTTCTGAGATGAATAGTGAAAAGTGAATAGTAAAAAGTGAATAGTGAAATTTTCGGGAATAAAAGTTAACCTGAAATTGCGAATTGTTACAGTCTCTACCCCTTAAGGAAACTTCGTCCCGAAGTTTAGTGTGTCTAGGTCTCTTATCTTAATAACGGCATAATAAAGCTAGATTTTGAACTAGAATAGAATAATATGGTAGTATAAGGTACGTACCCGTTATGCATTGCGGGCTTCCTTAGCACCCAAATAGTATGCTCGACCCCGAGGTGGACTAACATTGTATCCACGGTTTGGGTTATTTTCTTCAAGCATTACGGCTAGAGTCAGGTTATCCAGCACTTGTCCCTGTGCCCTATTTAACTTAGGACAAGTATCTCGGAAGTGGTTTGAGCTGTTGCACTCAAAGCATGTCTTTTGGTTGTTTCTTATATTGCCCGCATTCACCGGTGCTACTTGCCTTGCCGTTGCTTTACACTGATTTGTAAAATGGCTCTTCTGATTGCAATTAGTACACATTCGACAGGGCTCAGACCTCTGATGATGATAAGCACATTTATTACACTTAGGATGTGGACCTTCATACTTTCCCTGATCATAAACTGTTGCTGCAAATCCTCTTGCTCTCTTATTATCAACCATTGTACCCTTTTGCTCGCCTGATTCACCTGCTCCCTTCCTTTTATCACTAATCTTCAAAGTTCCATTTCTAACCATCTCATCTGTTAGGGTTCCTGCTCTCAATATTGCACTCTGAATTGTGGGAGGTTCGGTTGTTTTTACCATCCCACGAATCTCGTGAACAAGGCCATAAATGTACCTCTCAATCCTCTTGGATTCAGGGGTAACCAGATGAGGAACTAGTTTAGCTAGTTCATGAAACCGATCTGTGTAGGTTGCATGACCAGCCCCTACCATAGAGTGATGCCAAAACTCGTCCTCTAGTTTTTGCATTTCATTAACCGGGCAGTACTCTTCCTTCAGTAGTCCCTTAAAGTCGTCCCATGTCATGCCTACAGCTGCTTCTCTAGTCCTTGCTTGAATCTGCATGTTCCACCATGTCAATGCCTTTTCTGATAGCAAGCATGCAGAATATTTCACTCTCTGGTGGATTGCACAGTTACTGATATCGATCACTGACTCCATCTTCTCGACCCATCGTGTATATGCCAATGCACCTCCTTTACCATTAAACTCAATTGGTTTGCATGACGTAAATTCCTTATACGTACATCCAGTCCTATGGTTGTTGTTGTTGTTGTTGTTGTTGTTGTTGTTGTTGTTATTACCATTCCTTCCTCCATCATTTGTAGCGTCATTTATGCTTCCGTGGTTTCCCGAATTGTTCATGTGATTGCCAACTTGTGTGACTATAGTGGGAAGTAGGTTTTGTAGTTGTTGGGCAATAATGGTGGAGACATCTGGATTTCCACCATCGTTACTAGGGTTACTAGTGTCGTGAGCATCTCCTCTACCTCCACGTCCACCAGTTCTTCCACTATTATTACTAGTGTCGTGAGTAGTTCCTCTACCTCCACGACCACCAGTTCTTCCACCTCTTGGTGTTGCACCACCTCGGCTAGTGCTACGAGTTACTCTCTTTGGTGCCATGATATCTAAAAGGAGGGACATTTTGTCGACGTCAGATATGAGGTGATATTCCTAGACTACTTAGTCTTAAATCTTGTCAATTTGAGTCAGTCGTTGATTAATGTAAGCATGGTCACATATGTCTACGTGAGTCGTGACGCATTTATAATTATGTTGGCCACCATAATTATAATTGCTTCCTTTCACACATATACATATTTACCAGGCACACATAACTCAACAATTGGTACTACATAATTGGGTAGACTTTCTATCATCTGCTCTTAAGTTGTGAAAGGGTAATGTAGTGTAGGTATCTAGAGAAGGTGATATGACGAAAAGGACTAGCCGCGCTTGTAGAAAGGTTTGAGTGTCGTACTAGGACATATGAACCACTTCTAGGTATTAGAATCATATAAAGTAAGTATAAGGCAAATCATCAAATCTCTACAGGAAACTAATAACCTTTATTTAACTTAATCTTATGTCTTATCAAACAAGAACTGTCACAAGATTAAGTTAATTAAACAATTATTACTTAGCTCTAAATTTTTGATGACTTGACTATTGTCTGGGGTTTCTTCTAAACAAACAATTAGCAATAAGCATATGCGCATGAAGTGTATGTAAGGCAATATAAAGAGAAGAGTCTTAATGTTTATAGCAGTTATAGTCTAGGTAGTAAATGCAACCTAGTTCTCTATAACCAAGGCTCTGGTACCAATCTGTAACACCCCCAAAATACCGCAGCGGAAGACTGTGTCATAGGGGTGCTACTTCATAATACAAAGTACAAGGTATAGAAAACGAACTCTAAATGAGACGTTTTGAAAAGTTACCATTCGATTAATAAATTCCGAGTTACAAACTTGAGTTCCATAATACAATACATAAGAGTTTTAAGACATTTCGAACGGTAAAGATAAAAGCATAAGTCTTCAAAACATGCCAAGCGACTCTATGCTCCATGCAACAGCTTATCATCTTACAGACCTGAGATAAACATGCTAAAGTGTCAACACAATGGTTGGTGAGTTCATAGAGTTTGTCTTAAAATAGTTGAAAAAGCCTCAAAAGAATGTTCACACAGCAAAGGCATTGAGAATCCACTCAGTTGCAATTCCCGCCATAAGAGACTTGCAACCTGTGTGTTCACAACCCACTGCTAACATATAGTATGATTTCGATATATGTGTATACGATATATGCATGCTTAATGTAAAGTATCACTGCCTACTGAACCTCTTGACAAGAATAAGCACAAATGCTTCAAAGAATAAGCACAAATGCTTCATAGTGGATTATATTCACCCAAGGCCAGGAATATATGGCAATGGTGGGGGCGTCAGCCCGATAGTACTATCAATACCTCTCCCTCGGCTCCATCCAGGAGTTAAACAGTAGTTAAAGAATATAGCGCATAGAACACATTAAGGCACATATCGTATTAAAACTACACATCATGTTTAAGAGTATAAAAGTATAGCATAGCATATGAGTAAAATTGTCTTTAGTAAAAGAGAAAGCAAGTAGTTTAAGCATGTATCTCCCCAAAAGAGTTTAAAACAAGTATGAAAAGAGTAGGGGCTATGACTCATCTTAAGCTTAAGTGATGTGAAATCAAAGTGGTAGTCGAATCGTGAAAGTCTCTAAGAGCAGCCTATAATAGAACGTTGTGACTTAGGTTTGGAGTAACGTCTAAGAATACGAAGAATTGCCTATATATGTCTTGCATAATGTTCATGATGTAGTACTTAGTATATGGCGTAAGTCTTTGAATATAAATGGTTTATGAAACATGTATAAGTTGTATATCTCTTACTACCGTTCGGGCCGACATAATTCAGAAGTCATGGAGTAAACGTTCGAGGAGCCAGGACACTTTAATTCGTAAATCCACAACTCATCTCGATGGCTTACTTAATGAACTCCTCACATGAGGCTCCCTACTATTGTAGTATTTGATAACATATATATAAGTTTTGATCCGAAAAGTTACATGTCTAATATTTGAATAAACTTAGGAAAGTCTATTTGTACATGAAGATTGTTATTAGGGGTAGTTTCATAAGTTTTGTATGACCATTTTCTCTTTGTAATATCTCATGGTTCCTTTTTAAGTGAAGTAGATCCAAATTGCTTGTTCAAGTTATCGCCTAATTCCTTGTTTCATGTTTTCGGCTAAGTAATCTTACATGGTCATTTCGTCATGGCCTAGCCATGACCTTTGGTCCTTGTTCCAAGGTCATGAGACACAACCTTGGCTCTAGCCATGGTTGTGGTCTTGATTATAGGTCATAAGACCTCTTGGTCTTAGTAAATCATAACTATAATATAGTGACTTTGGTCTAAAATGGGCTGTTAAGATTTTGAAGAAAATTATCACTCGGAAAGCGTTTTCAGGGCTCGAGCTTCTTTAATCCTGAACGAAAACGTTGTTCCGGACAACTTTCATGTTTTAACTTTTTGATGAATCGGACCAGAAGAGGGACTTTAAAAATCAAAATTTGATCAGAATGCTATTTGGGCAGTTTTGCCGTTTTGGTTTCGCTAGCTTCAAATGGTCATAACTTTTGACTCGGGTACTCGTTTTGGGTGATTCAAATTGCTATGTTTTCCTTGTTAAGTCCTCTTTAACAGTAAGTAAGTGTAAAATATCAAAGTTATACTATTTTGGTCGTGGTTCTCCATAAAAATCACTAGTTTGCTTGTTTACTTGTCATAAGTTAACATATGTATACCAATACTTGTTTTATCCATTTTTAAACATCATGAACACAATAACAAGAACATATATAGCATGAAAGGAACACAAAGAGCATGTAAATGATAATTAAGCAAGAAAGTATGTTAGGGTTTGCTTACAACTTGAGGCTTTCTAAAAGAAAGGTAAGTAACTAGTAAGGTACGGACTTTGATAGACTTAAGCTTCACCCTTTGCAATCTATGATAAACCGAGGTTATTTGAAGATTATAACGACGCCTTCTTGAAGTACAAAGCTATTTGAAGATTATAACGACGTCTTTTTGGAGACTTTAAAGTTATAACAACTTTTCTTAGAAAATTTCCAAGATTGAAGATCAAACACTAGTTTTCTTTCAAAAACTAGTTAACTTTCTTACAAAATACAAGAAAAGTGCCTTAGGTTTTAGGACTTGAAGGTTATAAGAAGGTGTGGTGCAAGTTTCCTATGTGTTTTAGCTTGGTATTTATAGGGTAGGAAAAATAGTTAACCATATATTGGGTTAGAATTTAACCATGGTTAGTTTAGACACTTGTAAACATCCTAGAGATCAATGGTCAAGATTTAACCACCCATGGTGACTCCCCCCCCCTAAATGGCGGTTCCATAAGGATAAGGAGGGATGACTTGGTCCTTGGTGATATTATCTAACTTAAGTAGCTAGTTTTGACTCCGGGAAATGCTAACCGTAAATGATTAAGCCTCAAAACGTAAAACCGGTTATCGTAAAAATATGAAACTTGAAAGTATTGTTAAACATGTCAATATAGTCCATAATAAAATATAAAATGAGTGGTAGGTTCTATCGGGTGCTAAAACCCTGCTAAAAACTGGAAACACGGGTCTAAAACGCGTAATTCGCGTAAAACGCTGAACTGAAAAACGTAAAATTCCAAAACTTTTGGAATTGTCATAAAATGATAGAAAATCATATTTCTATTGTTTATAATGTTTTATGGATATATCGGGATGCTGGAAGGACGTTTAAACCTAAAAGTAAATCTCGGACACGGCTTTGTGATTTTTGCAGAAATGATCCGACGAGCGTCAAACTCTCGGATTATCGTTAAAATAGTTTAACTTACGAGAATATGAAATAAAAATTTCTGAGATGAATAGTGAAAAGTGAATAGTAAAAATTGAATAGTGAAATTTTCGGGATTAAAAGTTAACCTGAAATTGCGAATTGTTACATAAACACCTAATCTAGTATTCTATAGTGTTCTCTAAAGCTATATGAAATAATTAATGAGACAAAACACTTAAAAAAGAAATGCCCTGATCGATACTTACTTAAACCCTAGTTTCTGATTATGCCTTTGCAACCGTTGAAAACATTTGAAACATTTAGGGAACGATTTGACAACAACCATGAATAAATTGGAAACTCACAATTGTGGATAAAATCGAGGAAAAAATCATTTGTCTGAATCGTTGAGGTTTTCGATTATGTGTGATACTTTTGAGAATATTTGTGGAAACATTTATTATACCCCGTTTTATTTTCCATGCAAGGTCCTTTTACCTAAGTTTATGACTTTTGTGAATTTTACTCGTTAAAGGTTAATTACTTTTCCATTTGAATTCTAACCATTGTTAACTTGGAATCATTGCAGAAAAAATGTCTTTTCTCCCCCACGAATCAGCATATATTTTTTGAAACCTTTTTGCACATTTTAATTCGAGAGATCATATAACATTTTGAAAAATGAATTTTTAATCCGAATGATGATGAAACATTTTATCCCTGAAGAACTATGATGAGGTGTGCAAACTTTATGATATTGTGAAAAAATTTCTCCCCCTCAAAACATGTTCCATTTTGACAATGTAAATCAGAATTTGTTTTAATAGATGAACATAGTTTTGAAGATACAAAGTTTGTACACAGAGAAAGAAGATTCCTTTTGTATTTTTTTAATGAAAAGTTTTATACAATTTTTTATATTTTTTTTATTATTTTTTTGATAGAATATTTACAAAAAGAGTTTGATTTTTGACTCACTTAGTTTTTAAGAAAATTTGGCAAATCATCTGGAGTCAAACACCGCATACCAATTTGGTGAACTAAATCAGCAAACCTTGTAGGAGGTAACGCTTTTGAAAACAAGTCCGCCAATTGGTTTTCAGTACCCACAAAATCCAATTCAATTGTACCCTTCTCAACATGCTCCTTGATGAAATGGTAGCGGATAGCAATTTGTTTGGCCTTGGAATGATGAATGGTGTTGCATGAGATAGCAATAGCACTCTTTGAGTCTCAGTACATCGGGATCTTGTCAACTACATAGCCGTAGTCCGTGAGCTAAGTTCTCATCCAAATAACTTGAGTACAACAAGCAGACATGGCTAAATACTAAGCTTTTGTTGATGACAGTGATGTACAATCCTGCTTCATTGACTGAATCCCTTTGCTACTAAACTAGATTTGTTGCGAATCACTGTGCCTTCTGTGTTCAGCTTGTTTTTCCAAATCCATTTAAGTCCAATGATGTGTCAAAAGGTGATGTTGGTAGAACATATGCATATTAGACACATCCAAATTGCGAGAAGACGACTCTACTATATCAGGAACGGTTGGAGTCGGTGCAAATGGATTGAAGAAAGCATTTCCGTCATAATCTGCAGGTTGTGGTACTGATTGTTGTTTTGGATCTTCAACTGATTGTTTGGAGTTGGAAGCGGTTTGTTCTGCTGTTGTAGGAGATTCAATTAGAGGACCGTCTTTCTCAACAGTAGTTGTTGTTTGTTGAGGTGTATCAGGTACTTGACTTTTATCAAGGTGTGCAGCGGGAATTAGTGAGACCTCAGAAGGACGGTTTACAATCGTAGAATCAAACAGTGGAGCAAACAAGGTTTCCAATTCTTTACAGGAGAGTGACAATGGTTCAGCCGAAGATTCCGGAAAGTTTAGACGGTTGAATGCGGGTCCTAAGCTGTTTTGCTTAGAAGCTATTGCTATTGAATTTGTAAAGAAAGAAAGAAGAGACAAAACAGAGAACATGGATCCCCAAGTGTAATTGGGTTCCGGATGTTAGAAGCATAAAGATGTAGTGTCAATTATCTTCTTGACACTCGGACACACTATATCAATGATTTCCTTTCTTGCCTCAGGGATAGATGTTGTGGATTTCAAATAAGTTTTGGTGCAAATGTCTAAAATCTTTCCTGTAGGAATCCACCTAAGACCAATCGATTTGAAAATTCTACCCGTGGGTATCCACCTAACGTTAGATGTAGGAGATGTTTTCCTTTTAGATGTAGTGGAATGAAATGTGGGAGCATCACTTGGTTGATAAAACCTACGTCCTATATTGATCCACTTCTTAGGTTTATGAATTATGACTTTTGGTTCAACAGGTTTGTTTATCTTAGTCGATTGTGCCTTTTCAAGTGAATTTCCTTTTTGAAGATATTTTAAAGCACAGACATCATGATTATTTACGCAACTACTCTTAGATGCGAGCCAATTCCTATTAGTTTGTTGAGTACTCTTAGGTTTTGGTTTGCTACAACTAGTAGTGTTCTGTACTATATTGGAAGGCATCACACGAGGTTTTGAACCTAGAATTCCATCCTTTTGAAGTAGCACCTTTTTCCTAGCCTTTTCTAGATCATAGTTCTTGTACATGTCATATTTGTCATAAGACTCTTTACTTTTAATGCTCATTTTAGACACAATTTTCGAACTAATCCTAGATGAGCCAGGCATAATCACGTGTTGAGATTTAGCAGACACATATGCATTTTCCTTAGGCCAAGAATGTAGAGTGACTGGTTTTGTCAAATTATTTTTCTCAACAACTTAGGAGGCAAACCGAGATTTTGAAAATTTAGGCCATTCAGATTTATATAAATGCAGTTGGTTGTTTAACCACTAATTGTTTGAAAAGGCGGTTTCCCCAAGATTGATGGTTTTGCAAACTTAGTATCCACACTCTGGCCAGTCAATATTCTTAATTTGTTTTGCAATGAAGCATGTGCAAACACCTTTGCTTGAATTTGACCTTTCAAAAGCTCATTTTCTATAACTAATGTATCCACACATTTACTTTGTTCATTCAAAAATTGACCATTGTTGCCCGAATTTAGAGATTCGTTTTGCAATTTAAGTTCAAGTGAGATGTAATGTGCCTCTAGTTTTGAAAAATCTTTATGAACTTGGGCAATGTTCTTTTTGAGAAGAATGTTTTCAGACTCAAGAGTTTGGTATGATGTTTCAGTTATTAGATTATCAGGTAAGGACTCATACTCAGAATGTTTGTCTATACATTGAACAACATTCTGGTTAACCTCTCCTTCATTACAGAAGTTAGGTTACTCAGATTGTCGTTTCTCATTTGCAGGCATAATATGATCAACAGTAGATTATACCTCAACCATTTACTCTTTGTCAAAGTTAGGTTCTGTGTCATAGATGGGTATGACATCTTCCTCATCCATCTGTTCTTTGTCAAAGTTGGGCTCTGAGTCATAGCTGGATACGAGATTTGCACATTCAACCCTTGATCTGTTGTTGTCATCCTGCTCTTTTGATTCTGTCCCATTGCTTTCCATGATAACCAAATTAGCTTCCAATACATTAACTTTATGAACTTGCTATTTTCTGTGAAGTATTCTTTCATCGATTGTGTTCTCAATAGCATCCATGTGTTGGAGCAATACATCTTTGAAGGTTTGAGCCTCAATTCGAGTGTATTCTAAAAAATACTTGCTTACCACTTCACAATCATAACTGATGAAATGTTGAAACTGTTCCTTGAGCACTCTGAAGGCGGCCTTGGATTCATTCTCATGAAATTCTTCTTCAGTTCCAAGTTGCTTTTTAAGTTGATTCACGTTGTCGAACATCGAATTAGTGAAAATATCAACTTTTTCTCCAAAGAGTTCTGGAAATACATGTCTGAATCCACACTTGGAACGAGTTTCTGCTAAGTCTTTGTTAGAAAGGAGTTTAAGGTGTGACTGAAGTAATCTAAAAGATGTCATGCATTTCTCTTTGTTTAATTTAACAAATGGATCTTCAAAATCATGAGAATCATACTCTGGGTCTGTAATATTCATGTGAAATTCCTGCATGTTTGCCATTAACATCACATCTGCTGTATCGGCCTCCAAATCTTCATATTCATCATCAGATGGATTATCTGCCATAAAACATTGCAAAACAGCATTGAGATTACCCCATTCATCTTCCATTTGACTAAGTGTGGCATCGTTTTCAGCATTAGCGTCAAAGAGTGGAGTTGAATCATAATCTTGAGCTTCCACATCTGCAATATTTTCCGTATATGCCATAAATGCCATGCTTGGTTCGATAAGATCTTGTTTATCATCAGTATCTTCCATTGTGTTTAAGCATTCAGAAGTTGAAGTCATTGCGCCTTTGCCTTTCTCAGTAGATACTTGTCCAAGCTTCACTATATTTTGCAGAAGAGATTGCATATGATCATTTAGTGTTGCAGGATAGTACTGTGGAATGAAGATAGGCTCAGGTGCATTTGGAGGATTGAAGAAAAGACCATTTAGAATGTAAATTAAGGATCCATGATCAACAGCTGGGGATGATGAAGCTGGGAGAATGTGTAGCCACCCGTAATTTTTCAAAACATTATATTAATTATAAATTTCTATGTATATTACTTATCTAACTAGCTGAGCATATACGAGCTCACTTAACTAAATCACGGGAAGTTATCCCACGTACTGTGTCATACATAAATATTTGCGGAAAATTTATTTTTAGCGATGTGAAATATTAATTTTATGACATTTGGTGATGATTAAAACTCAATAACGAGAGGTTACCTGGAATCACGACACCGCACGTGTACCGACACAATATTAGTAATGGTTTAATTTTATAAACTGGTAATTTTATTTTTATACTATACTCATAGAGACACTTCCGGAAATGTATTTTCCGTATTTTTACCATGCAAAAATAGCGCGTTTACACTCTAACTCAACGAGACACGAAGTACACGAAATACTCTAAATAATAATTATAGTTACTTTTTCTTTCCCTTATTTTTATATACCATCGATCTCTGTGCTTCTTTCTCTTTTCCCAACCGAGGATCACAAGACCATCTTGAGGGTGGAGATTGATAGCTATCTTTGCTCAAAAGACTCTTCACAAAGATCCATAACAAGAAAGCATAGTCAAAGCTTTCTACTTCTTCTTCTTTTTATTGTTTTCGAGCAACAGGAATCGACCCACACATTCAATCAATCACAAGTCCAACATCTCTAAAGAGTTTCTTGTGGCTTGGGTGGTGGTTCCTGTTGGTTTCGAATTTGGCTTAATTGTATCCGGGTTTTATATCTTGACTCTCCTTCAATCGATCCACAAACACTCCCCCTTGTAAGGATTTTTCTTTTTCTTGATTCTTTACACTTGTATGTTCTTGATTTTGTTGCTAATGAACCTGTACCTGTTATTATGTAAGGGTCATGGATTTGACATGTTGTAATTGGTCTTGATTAATTTGGTTTTTGTTGATCTTGTGTGGCCACTAATAAACTTCAAACAAGACATTTAAAAAGAAACTAGATTGGCTCTTGGTTTGGAAGTGCTTATTTTTTAAATTCTTATTCTATGTGTATTTAGCTTATTTGGTACAGGTTGTGGTCGAAACCCACTATGGTCGAACCACTGTGGGAGAAGTTTTAGCCCTGCTTGCTGTTTCATCTTTTTACCACCATTGCAAACTCATCGATACAATAGTTTAGGATAAATTGGTTTAACATGGTTAAAAGCTAAAAATAGGTTTGGTTTATTTCTTTTTCTACTCACTGTTGTAATCACAATAATCACATAATGCTTTAATTTTTTTTTTATTAACTGTTGTCTAAAATTTTGCCCAACAGTAAGGAGTAATTGGTGTTGCTTATTTTGTTCCAACAATTTACTTTTCCAAAACTTGAGTTAGTAATAAAACTAAAAAGGGGTGGTCATCGCTGCTGTGGCAGCAGATAAATTATCTGCAGTAAGGCCAAGTTTTTTTTTAGAATTTACATTTTTGGCCCTTCAAGATAAGTACAATTTTCATTTTTGGCCCTTGGCTATAGCACAACAGAAGAGAAATACCCTGCTGTTTTACAGCAGGGATCATTTGGCCTAAAACTAAATGGGCTAGAGATGTTTTGGGTTCTGTTGCATCACCTTGGGCCGAGAATGGTGATGGGTCGAAGCCCACACCAAGACCATCTAGCATTCAAAAATACTTATTCGATTCTGGCTTATTTCGACTTGTTACTTCACGACTCCTTACGACATAAGTGACTCGTCGCGTATTTTACTTACTAAACCGTAACATATTGTGTAAACTAAATACTTATATTATAAAACTGTAAACTTTTATATATGTATACTATACCAAAACTATAAGTTTTAAACTTATTTTAAGTTGTTGATAAATAGCTCAATGTCACATTTTAACTTATAAAACTAGTCTCGTGATCCTTATGCGTATCTCGTACTCGGCCTTATCCGAACTAATTCCGACTCGTTCTACTTTGCTCGACGACAAATTTCACATCATGTTTTATAACAAGTTTATAAAAACGTACTTTTCAACTCACGAATTTTATATAAACATTGCTCATGCAACTATAAACTCCCATGCATTTAAAATTTATACAAGCTAGTCAAAGCTAAACTTGTAAATTTTAAACATGCTTATTTATTAATAGCGCCTATTTAACTTATGTACACTCGGGATGGTTATAAAGACCTACTTAAGTTTTATAAAACTATAAAACGGCTATTGATTAAACATATATTTTGTAACACATAGTTGCAACGAGAAACCATGTATACATGAATCATGCCCGATTTTCTGTAATCCTAAACTTATAACTTATAAGAGTATTTTTAATACAAACTCTTTTGGTAAATCTATTATTTGGAATATAATTTCTACACACATTTATTATATATAGTTATATTTTCATATATACTTTTAAACGACATTCTTATAATCCGAATTCATCTATCATTATCGTGTGATTACTTCCCGTACGTTGTCTTTTGCTTACTGACAAACCAAGGACTTATTCTTTGTGTTACTTTTTATCATTTGTACATGTATACTTAAGCACTTCCGAAGCCAATGCTAGCCAATACTTACCAAACTATTTAAACTTAAATGCTGTCACACAAGCAACAACACAAACATTTTAAAACTTTTAAACTTATCTAAACTTCATCGAGTCTTAAAACTGGAACCGTGAGCTAAACTTGCCATATTAATCTAGGTCGCGTGTCGGTGCCGCACACTTATACCATTTGACTTTACTCTATTCACACTGTTTTGGGGGAGAATACTTAAATTCGTTTTTTATAACTGTTTTGGGTCAAACCGACGGATTGGGTCAAAAAACATGTCAAATTAAACTGGGTCAACCTGTCGGGTTTGAAGTTCCATATATTATTATTATTATTATTATTATTATTATTATTATTATTATTATTATTTAATGATAAATACAATAAATTGCTCTATGATACTTTTTGATAATTAAATTTATTAAGCACCAAATTTTTATGAAATTTTAGCCTTCCGCTTTAGCCTTCCATTTCAAGCTTTACTTCTTTAAGTTGTACTACATGATAATTTTATTGTGATGTACCTTACTATACATTACAACATGATTCTAGATTCGACAAGCCAGTTTTCTGTGAAACCCGATAGAGCTCGATTTTGGTCAGATTGTATCTATTTATATGCTTAATATGTGCTTGTTTCGTGACAACTTCATATAATATATCTTTATATTTTTTAATTTGGGCAGATTCGAGTTTTTGGGAAGAAAGTATCTTCACTTGGTTAAAGCTGGTCATCTCATCTATTATAGGTAAAGAATTCTTCTCTAGACATGACACCAGTGTAAGGTATTATGCCATTGTGATGATTTAAAGTCAGAACCCATTACTTTGAATGGCTTTCAATCCATTTAACTTATTTGATTTGTTTAACCCCTTTATGTCTTAGTTAAATTTGTTGTCCTAGAATGTGCAAGCCATGTAATTTGCAGGGGCATTTGAAAGTCAATTAGGCTTGGGATTCAAGTGTTCTAGGTACTGGTCCTATGGAATTAATGAGCAAGCCACTGAATTTTTGTTTTTTGATAATTCTGCAAAGTCATATTTAATGCATAAATGGTGTCTTCCTTGAAATGTATAATATATAAGTTCGTAGTGTTTAAAGCTCTTAGGTTGTAGTCTAAGGTTGTATAATATATAACTTAACATCTTTGTTGTTAACTTGTATGTGTTTAAAGCTCTTAGGTTGTAGTCTTGCTTAGTCTCTTATCAACTAACGATTTAGAATTACATAAATATTACATAGTACTTATGTTAGGTTGTAGTCTTGCTTAAAGTCTCTTATCAACTAACGATTTAGAATTACATAAATATTACATAGTACTTATGTATACATATGAGATTGATTGAGTAAGCCAAATATTTGTGTGTTACTTCTTGTTTCAACGGCTCATTCAAATATGTTTTTCACCTGTTTTTGGTTTTGTATGCCTGATACGATTATTTATTAACTTTCCAATAAGCGTACATATCATCATCAAGCTTGCAACTACTTATATTCTATTTCATTGATTAGATAATTATATATTTTGGTTATTCAATTCGTTAAACTTGAATGCACTGTCTTTGTATGACATGTTGACGGCTGGTCATTTATATCGGTAATATCAAATTTGTTTGTTCATTGAGCAACCAAATCAAAGAGTATATTGACGCCCTGTTTGTTGTTTTTGTTTTGTTTTTTTATGGTACTACAAATTTTGCTTACTGTTTGCAGCCCCTTTTTTTCAAGTATCTATGTAATATGTGCTATTAGGATGTTAAGCATTGTGACAACTTGATATTTGCTTTCTAATGACCCTAACTTAACTACATGTTTATTTACGCAGCTGTTGATTTGCTTGTGAAGAAATGCAAAAGGTTAGTAAAAAGTTAACAAGAGTAAAGACCAAGACTGTTGAGAGGCTCGTTGTGTAGCAACTTCCCCTAATCATTCCATGTAATTTTTTTCTTGTAGTAACCCACTCTGTGGTTATTACACTTTTTATTTGGTATAGTTGGTTGGATTTGGTATATATTTGATATTGCTATATAATATTTGAACATTCTTAGGCTGCATGCAGTAATGACCGAGACCGACTCGGTCGTCGAGGTCGTCATCGGTCGGCCCTTGTGTGGCTACTCGGTTGCGACCGAGTTGAGGCAAAAAGTGAGGCGATCTAGGTCATGAAGCCGACCGAGTTTAACTCCCACATTTTATTGCTTTTTGATCTTTTTTTTTTTTTTTGTGTGTGTGTGTGTGTGTTTAGTGTGTGTTTTGAGGAAGATGAAAGTTATTTATCAAAAAGTTTGGTAAAGTGGGCTGTGGGCCTGTGTCAAGTGGTGCAAGTTTCTTTTTTTTTTTTTTTTTTTAAATTAGTTTTGTAAATTTTTTTATATATTATTAGTAAAATTTGAGTTTGTGTTAAAAATGTTTTTTTTAAAAAAAAAAAAAAAAAAAAAAAAAAAAAAAAAAAAAAACTTGGTCGCCCTTATTGGGGCATCCAATCGCCTGCAGGTCGCTGGAGAGAGAAAGCTGACGTGGCAGAGAAAATAAGGGGGATTGACCCTTATTATTAGTCATTATTGCATGCAGCCTTATGATTATGGATTTGGGTTTGATTGCGGTTTTGGATATTTGTGTTAGGACAAGAAATATAGTGACAATTGCAATTTATTTTTGCAATAATTTTTTTTACAAAGAGCTTTTGTAGTTTCGATGCAATTTTTATTCTGTTTCAAATCCGTTGCAAAATATAATGCAGGAAAGTAGGAAACCATTGCAAATTCATAGCAAATATATATATTGTTGCAAATCGGTTGCAATTTTGTGTCATTGCAATTCGGTTGCAATTATTCCAATGAATTTTCCTCCATTGGAAGACAGTCACAATTTATTTTTGGCTGTTGCAACTCCGTAGCAAAAAAAAATTCCATTGAGCATTTATGCAACGGTGTAAATCCGTTGCAAAACCGTTGGAAATGACCAATTGCAACGGATTTTCAACGGATTCCTACCGTTGCATTAGCCGACTTGTGTTGTAGTCTCTAATCTTTTAGATGCATCATGATATATTTTCTAATTAAAAAATTGGATGCATGTATATATATTAGATGCATTTATAAAGTTATACGAATCTTATGTATTTTTCGATGTTTGCGGGTCAAATTTGTTGCTAGTACTACTTTCCATCATTTTCATTTCAAAATCACTATCAAAACTAGTTGTGATGCATCCAAATGAATAGAGATGCATCTAATTCAGGTCGATACATCTCAAATATGCTGTTATAGTTATTTCTCATTTTAATTCTTCTCACTGTATCCTTATGTAACCTCTCGTAAATTTCCCTTACGATTAGTAAATGCATACAAATAAATAAAACGATGTTACGATAAATTAACACCATTTTACGGGTAACAATTTTTTTTTTATTATTATGATATGGCTTGATATTGAACCACTACAATAACTGTGATTGACCGTTTACCCAGGAACGATGCTTACACACAACCTAGGTCGCCTATAATTATTGCGAACGATAAATAATTATATAACGCGTTTATATTTAATAATACGTTTCGTCTAAATAATGAATACTATTTATATATTCCCCGAACCTACGAAACTTCCCGAGAACGCTCACTAATATTTTTGAACTTCGACACGATAATCGAGACACCCCAGGTGGGCCCCCAACACCCTTGGGCCACGAATCCAATTACTAAACCAAACAGACTCCTTTATTTTTCTTTCTTTTGCTTGGGCCGACACCACCAGCAGCCCACAGGCCAAGCCCAAACGCACCCTTTTGTTATTTGGTTTTTGTTTCTGCCAGTCGCGACACTCCCAAACGCACCCTAGTATTTTACGATTTCTACACATAACGAACCAATTTTATTACACATTATGATTCGCCTAGTACCCAAGATACAGAAAGGATAAATCTTACACCCTCACTCACTTGTTTACTACCCTAGAAATGACCAAAGCAAATCACCAAACGTTCCAAGGAGATAACTACAAAACGTGTCATAAACTTTCTTCCATGCCTCCCCTCCTCCCCTATAGCGAGTGAATGAACATTATGCATCCAAGGAAATGTCAGGAATGTACATGGAACAATCTTACAAGATCTAAGCTATGTAAGCATGCGATTGGACAAAAGGAGAGGCGTTACTATTCGCCTAACATGCACACACCAACACTTGTGATCTTAGCTTGTTTCTACCCTTCCAAAAACTGCCTATATAAGCCTCCCATGCAACCTTAATCGTTACATGCACTAAAACAAACCATTACACTAAAAATATTAACGAGGAGGAGCTGTTGGAGGACAAACAAATCGCCAAGAGTACCACGCCTTGAAGTGAACCTAGGAAGCCAAGCTTAGAACCTCTTGAACCTTGGAGGGACGTGAAGTGAACCACGGAGCCTTGTACCATTACACGAACCTTACACTTATTTTTACGCCACCTTTGATAGGTGAGGTGAGACCTTGGAACCTTATTTCTATTTATATATATATACGTATGTTTATGATATGCACATTCACTTGGAACTTATAAATCGTAAATCTTAAAAACAACATATACGTTTTATGTGTTATACTATTATTTGGTTATGTCATTAACGAGAACCTATAAAAGATTTGAACTTATAATAACGTATACACACTAAAAATCATACGATTCTAAGTCATATGGACATGCACGTAATATACTAAAACACTTAGAATTATTTTGAGTTTTATTGTTTTTGCGTATTGAGTTTTGACCATGTACTTTGGCCTCGCCATTCTAAATTTCAACACACGACCCGTTAATATTTTTGTACGATCTATTAGCCTAGCTTGTAAAGAAACGGGAATGATAAATACTTGGAGCTAATAACTTTGTTTGATCACTAAACGAGACCCAAAGTAAACCGACATTAGAACTGTTCTCAGAAACTTAAAAACCTTACGTGGGCCAAAAAGCCCAAAAAGCTCATTTCAGCTTATTACGATAAGCTGAGTGTATAAGCTGTTTTGAAATGTTTTTATAACTTAAAATGATGGATTTCTATAAACCTAGTGTTCCCCCAAACCCCTTGGATCATAAAACCTTAACGGGCCCTTATTTTGGACTCGTTAAGCCCACTAAATGAAATAAGCTAATAATAAGCTAATAAGCTGTCGAATTAAGCTTTTCTAAATGTTCTAAGCTTATTGAAATAATAAAAATGTTAAGTTTTAAATTTGGAAATGTTTGGACCATTTTTGCAAATGTTCGAAGGTTAGGGACTAAAAATGTAAAGTTTGTAAACTTGGGTGAAAATTATAAAAAATGTTTTTCTAAAGGGAATAAACTGTAAATATTTGATATTTGGACTAAGAATGTAAATATTTGATATTTGGACTAAAAATGTAAATATATATAATTTTTGGACTAACGGCGTAAATGTTTTCCGTTAAGGGTAAAAAGTGTAAAATTGAGAAACATGAAGGATTGAATAGTAATATTGATTTTTTTTATAATAATTATATATTTTTTATATATATACTTATATATATTTATATATATATATTTGAATATATATATTAAATCGATAAATAATAAACATAACTTATTATACACTATATATATATATATATATATATATATATATATATATATATATATATATATATATATATATATATATATATATATATATATATATAAATACGAATAAAACGTATATAACGAATAACTAAATTTAGACGAATAAAACAATACGTAACCATTATCTATTTTTATACGACATAACACATCACGTATGCACTTTATCGATTACTCATAATTAATAATAAACGTTCGCAATAAAACGAGACTTAAGAACTGAAACGTGCCATATCTTATAGGTTGTGTGTGAAGCCGTTGCCTTGCATCGTTGAGATTACAATTGCTCTACTGTCCTACTAAGGTGAGTTCATAGCCCACACTTAACTGATTTCTGTGGGGGGATACATGCTCAAAAACCAAACACAAGTCTTTTCCTGATCTTATTATTGCTTAAGTAGCTATTGCCAAAAGTCCCTCGATCATGAACCTTAATCACTTGAAAGGTGAACGTAAATAATTGTGAATAGATCTATTAGGGATTGACAATCCCCATTTGGTTGCTAGAGGAAAGTCACCAAATGCACGTTATTTGAATATAATAGGTTACTGGCAAATACCTATCTTGGGGGCTATATATTTTACATCATTATTATGAAAATATTGATGTCCGTTGAATCGTTGAGTGTCATGAGCTTAATGTAATAATGAATGTGATTTCTAACTTGTTTATTTGTATCGGCATTACAATAAACATCTATCTCTTGTGTTCAAACTCTAAATTTTAAACCTATGAATTTCACTCAACTTTTGTTGACTTTTAGCATGTTTATCTCAGGTAACTAAAAGGAATGGATGGCAACGGCACGAAGTGGGCAAATAAAGAAACGTTTATTTCTCTTTAAATAAAACCTGTTGTTGAATAACGAATTCTCTTGGAATTATGAATATTTGGTATTTTAAATAAAACTTAAAACGATCACTTGAATCGTTTTCTATAATTGTGACGAAAGATCCACAATATAATACCCCAAAAGTCTTCCGCTGACATTTTAAGTCTTCCGCTGTATTGATCGATTTTGGGGGTGTTATAGATTGGCATCAGAGCCACGGTTATAGTGAACCAAGTATTTTTGGAACATTGGATTATAACTACACTTTAAACGGTATAAAATTTTCATAAAATACCATCCTACGCCATTCGTGCCTACGCATCCCAGTAATTGGTAAAAAGTATTATTTACCTTATAGCATTTTAAATTGGTTATAATTATGCTTAAATTTACTAATCGGGAAATTTATTACAGTGTCATGTCTTCGAACACCCACCCTATCAGCTTGTCCTCAAACTCAGGAACTGAAGATGTTACTTCAGCCTATGCTACCTCACCTATGCCTATGTCTCCTGCTACCGACAGATACATGCAAAGCCAGCAATTTCTGCCAGCATCTGACACAGAGGCTTCTCCTCTGGCAACATCTGGTCCGATTCGCCGATCTAGGCAAATTAGACAACTTCAGCCGTATGAAGCAAGTACTGCTGTACCAGCACCAGCTCTTGTCATACCACCTGAATCAGTTGTGCCATCACCACCTGCACCACCAGTAATACCACCAGTACCAACTATCTTCTACAGCCAAACTACTACTGTGCCACTAACACCATCACCTATAGTATCACCTCCACTAGCATCACCACCAGCACCTTACCGAAGTGTCCCTCTATCACCTCACCAAAAGACTTACCCAATCCGCCCAACCACCTCAGAATCTAGTATTCACCGTAGCCGCCGAAGGACCCACAAACGGGCAGATGCTCGTAAATGGTCTTTCTTATTGCCCATTATGCGATATTGGAGATCTCAAGAAGGAACACCAACAACAAGGGAACTTGGGGAAAGTTCTTACTCTACCTCCCGAATTCTGCCAGTCACTGGGGAACCCATACACCATACCATACCATTGTTAGCTGCAAGAATGGTTCGCCACGAAGACCGACTTGATTCCATCGCTAGTATACTCAACAAGATTCCGCAGGAACTTCTAGAAACCTTTGAAGATGATATGAACAGTCTCATAATTGGTCATCTTGCAATAGAAGATAAGGTCGAAAAGTTGGATTCTTTATTTTGGGAATCAATGGAATTCATAGGAGCACTATGTGGGGCTAACACTTCGACCGAAATAGCATTGGGGACTTTAGACCGAGAAATTGAAAGGATCAACACTGAAAACCTACGCCTTAGGCAAGCCTTGCTAGAAGCTCGAGAAAGGGAAAGAGCTCGAGATCAAACCATGGAAACCATGTCCACTGCCATTCAAGGACTCCAAAACCGCCTAGACAAAGCCTTAGGAAAACCATGAGACCATCACCTTGTTAAGAAAAATCAATGTCCTACAAATAAGTATATCTTGTCGTGTTTTGTAAACATTTGCACAAGTACCAATAAGTGTTGTAACACCTTGACATTGATTTATGGAAGTTTATTTTATCTTTATCTATGTTGCAAACTTTATACACTATATCGTAATATATTGGTTCATACAGGTCAAACTTATTCGTATTGTGTGTCATCCCAACATACGAAAATTTACGATGATCGAATCATTGTAACTACGACCTATATTTAACTATTCATTACTCGATATGTATTTTCGACGTGATAGGATTATTATAAATGTTCTAATAATATACCTTCTTTTATAGCAACATGGCTAGAACTAGGAGAACAACCACGAACGCCGCACCAGCAAACCCCGAAGTTATGACCCCGGCTGCAATCCAACAAGCAATCGCTGATGGCGTTAATGCCGTTTTAGCTGAACAAAACCGTAATAGAGACGGAAATGCACCGGCATCCCGCTACTGCACATATAAAGACTTCATAGCATGTCAACCGACGTATTTCAAAGGAACTGAAGGAGTGTCGGAATTAGCTCAATGGTTTGAAAGAAGTGAAACTGTTTTCCAAAGAAGTGGATGCTCGGAAAATAACAAGGTAAGCTTCGCAACGGGAACACTAATGCAAGACGCTCTATCCTGGTGGAACTCTACTGTTCAAACACTAGGAGCAGAAGCAGCACATCAGCTTACTTGGATTGAATTCAAGGCTAAAATACTAAAGAAGTATTGTCCCCGTTCCGAACTGCGAAAACTCGAGGATGAGTTCCATGCCTTAATAGTGAAAGGAGTTGATTTGAGAAGTTACAACCGGAGATTCCAAGAACTTAGGATACTATGCCCTACCATGGTGCCCGATCATGAGAAGACATTAGAGAAATATGTCGAAGGACTTCCTAGGAGTATTGAAGGAAATGTCACCTCAGCAAACCCGCCAACCTTGGAAGCAGCAATGGAACTTGCTCAAAAACTTCTAGATCGAGAAGTGAAATGCAATGAACTTAAAAGGAAATTGGACGATAAAAGAACCACTCACCATCACAACAACAACCAGCAAAACTACCACAGTCATCACCGCAACAACAACCAACGCAACAATAATCGGAACCACCAACCATATCACAACACTCGAAGCACTCAGCAGCAGAATCAAAGACAAGAAAAACCCCGAGTCTACACCGCTACGTAAGGTGTAGGGTACAACGGACAGAAACCCCTGTGCCAGCGATGCAAACTTCATCATGAGGGTCGTTGTACCGTCCGATGTGACAAATGTCATAAAATCGGTCATCAAACCAGAAACTGTAGGATTCCTGCTACGGGAAGCAACACACTAGCTGTATCACCCACTTGTTTCAGATGCGGAGAAGTAGGACACATCCGGAGAAACTGCCCAAAAGGAAACGAACCAGCCAACGCCCAAGCTAGGGTATACCTACTCGGAGATGGAAACGGGCCCGATGTAGTCACCTGTACGTTTCTACTAAACCATCATAATGCTAGAGTATTGTTTGATTCGGGCGCCGATAAGAGTTTTATATCAAATACGTTTGCCCCTTTACTTAATGTTACCCCCTCTAAGCTAAACACCACCTACGAAGTCGAAATGGCTGACGGGAATTTAATAGATACCAATACTATCATGAAAGATTGCACCCTAACCTTATCCGAAAAACCTTTTGCCATTGATCTTATGCCGGTTCAACTTGGTAGTTTCGACGATATCGTCGGCATGGATTGGCTATCCCACCATCGTGCTAGGATTCACTGTGACGAAAAAGCCGTCCATATACCACTCAAGGATGAAACACTCATTGTCCAAGGCGACAAAAGCAAACCTCGATATGGAATTATCTCATGTATGCGAGTAATAAAATACATGAAAGAAGGATGTCAAGTATTCATGGCCCAAGTTACGGAAAGTAAGTCATCCGAGAAGCAGCTTGATGACGTTCCTATCGTTAGGGATTTTCCTGAAGTGTTCCCTGAAGAATTACCTGGCATTCCACCCATGCGTCAAGTAGAATTTCAGATTGAACTAGTGCCTGGAGCGGCACCAGTAGCTAAAGCACCTTATAGACTAGCACCATCTGAAATGGAAGAGTTGTCAGAACAACTAAAGGAATTATCGGATGAAGGATTTATTCGACCAAGCTCATCACCTTGGGAAGCTCCAATTTTATTCGTTAAGAAGAAGGATGGATCATTTCGAATGTGCATCGATTACCGGATGTTGAATAAACTTACGGTAAAGAATCGATACCCATTACCTCGAATTGATGATCTGTTTGATCAATTGCAAGGATCAAGTGTGTACTCGAAAATTGATCTGAGATCAGGATATCATCAGCTAAGAGTTCGAGAAGAAGATATTCCAAAAACTGCATTCAGAACGCGCTATGGTCACTACGAATTTCAAGTAATGCCGTTCGGCCTGACCAATGCACCAGCAGTTTTCATGGATTTAATGAATCGAGTATGCAAACCTTACTTAGATAAGTTTGTAATAGTATTCATCGACGATATTTTGATCTACTCTCGCAACGAAGAAGAACACGCGGGACATTTACGAATCATTCTAGAACTGCTCAGGAAGGAAGAATTGTACGCTAAGTTCTCTAAATGCGACTTTTGGATTCACACCGTACAGTTTTTAGGACACATCATCGATAGTTAAGGCATTCACGTAGACCCTGCAAAGATTGAGGCTGTTAAAGGTTGGTCATCTCCTACAAACCCCATGGAGATTCGTCAATTTTTAGGTCTCGCAGGTTACTACCGAAGATTTATAGAAGGATTCTCCAAGATTGCAAAACCTTTGACTAAACTGACCCAAAAGAATGAGAAGTACATCTGGGAAGAAAAGGAAGAAGCAGCCTTCCAGTTGTTAAAACAAAAGCTTTGTGAAGCTCCAATATTAGCCCTCCCAGAAGGAAACGAGGACTTTATAGTATATTGCGACGCATCTTATCATGGACTAGGAGCGGTCTTGATGCAAAGAAGCAAAGTGATAGCTTATGCATCTCGGCAACTGAAGAAACATGAGGAAAACTACACGACTCATGACTTGGAGTTAGGAGCTGTAGTGTTTGCGCTCAAGTTGTGGAGACACTACTTATATGGCACCAAATGTACCATATACACCGACCACAAGAGTCTTCAACACATTTTGGATAAGAAGGATTTGAATATGAGGCAACGTCGCTGGCTAGAGTTGCTCAGCGATTATGATTGTGAGATCCGTTATCACCCAGGAAAGGCTAATGTAGTAGCAGATGCGTTAAGCCAAAAAGAACGATTGAAACCCCTTCGAGTTAGATCACTAGGGATGACTATCCACTCACCCCTTCCATCCCAAATCCTTACCGCGCAGAACGAAGCACTTAAAAAAGAAAACCGACCCAAAGAAAAGATTTACGGTATGCCCGAGAATAAGAATGGTTTCGTGAAGAAATCCGATGGAACACTGTGTTTCAAGGACAGAAGTTGGATCCCTATGATCGGAGGTATTCGTGAACTCATCATGTACGAGTCCCACAAGTCAAAATACTCCATTCATCCAGGTTCCGACAAGATGTATCAGGATTTAAAGAGACTATATTGGTGGCCAAACATGAAGGCTGACATCGCAGAATATGTCAATAAATGTTTGACATGTTCAAGGGTAAAGGTAGAACATCAGAAACCTTCAGGCTTACTTGTACAACCAGAACTTCCTATGTGGAAATAGGAACGAATCACTATGGACTTCATCACCAAACTCCCAAGAACCTCATCCGGACACGGCACAATATGGGTTATTGTGGATCGTCTAACAAAATCCGCTCATTTTATACCCATCAAAGAAACCGATGAGATGAATACACTAGCTCAGATATATGTGAAGGAAATTGTCACTCGACATGGAGTACCAATTTCGATTATCTCGGATCGAGATAGTCGTTTCACCTCTCACTTTTGGAAATCATTACAGAAAGCCTTAGGAACTAAACTAGATATGAGCACAGCGTACCACCCTCAAACTGATGGTCAAAGTGAAAGAACTATCCAAACCTTGGAAGATATGCTCCGAGCATGCGTTATCGATTTTGGAAAAGGTTGGGATAAGCACTTACCATTAGCAGAGTTTTCATACAACAATAGTTACCACACCAGCATAAAAGCAGCACCATTCGAAGCACTGTATGGTAGGAAGTGCAGATCGCCCGTCTGTTGGGCAGAAGTCGGAGAAAGACAACTTATAGGACCAGACCTTGTTCGGGAAACAACCGAGAAAATCATTAAGATTAAGCAACGCTTACAAGCAACCCGAGATCGACAGAAAAGCTACGCAGACCTAAAAAGGAAACCCATGGAATTTCAAATAGGAGACAGAATTTTATTGAAAGTATCTCCCTGGAAGGGAATGGTACGATTTGGAAAGCATGGAAAGTTGAACCCCAGATACATCGGTCCGTTCAAAATCCTGGAAAGGATAGGACCCGTGGCTTATAGACTAGAACTACCCGAAGAACTTAGTCGGATTCACGACATCTTTCATGTGTCAAACCTTAAGAAGTGTTTATCCGATGAATCTCTCGTGATTCCATTGAAAGAGATTCGACTAGATGATAACCTTATCTTTACCGAGGAACCCATTGAAATTATGGATAGAGAAGTCAAACAACTAAAACAGAACCGTATCCCTATTGTCAATGTTCGTTGGGACTCCAAGCGAGGACCGGAATATACCTGGGAGCGCAAGGGTCAGATTCGCTCCAAGTACCCACATCTCTTCACCTAAGACACCCTCGACTACTATCATAGACTGCAATTCCGGGACGGAATTCCCTGTAAGAGGTAGGTAATGTAACCTCTCGTAAATTTCCCTTACGATTAGTAAATGCATACAAATAAATAAAACGATGTTACGATAAATTAACACCATTTTACGGGTAACAAAATTTTTTTTATTATTATGATATGGCTTGATATTGAACCACTACAATAACTGTGATTGACCGTTTACCCAGGAACGATGCTTACACACAACCTAGGTCGCCTATAATTATTGCGAACGATAAATAATTATATAACGCGTTTATATTTAATAATACGTTTCGTCTAAATAATGAATACTATTTATATATTCCCCGAACCTACGAAACTTCCCGAGAACGCTCACTAATATTTTTGAACTTCGACACGATAATCGAGACACCCCAGGTGGGCCCCCAACACCCTTGGGCCACGAATCCAATTACTAAACCAAACGGACTCCTTTATTTTTCTTTCTTTTGCTTGGGCCGACACCACCAGCAGCCCACAGGCCAAGCCCAAACGCACCCTTTTGTTATTTGGTTTTTGTTTCTGCCAGTCGCGACACTCCCAAACGCACCCTAGTATTTTACGATTTCTACACATAACGAACCAATTTTATTACACATTATGATTCGCCTAGTACCCAAGATACAGAAAGGATAAATCTTACACCCTCACTCACTTGTTTACTACCCTAGAAATGACCAAAGCAAATCACCAAACGTTCCAAGGAGATAACTACAAAACGTGTCATAAACTTTCTTCCATGCCTCCCCTCCTCCCCTATAGCGAGTGAATGAACATTATGCATCCAAGGAAATGTCAGGAATGTACATGGAACAATCTTACAAGATCTAAGCTATGTAAGCATGCGATTGGACAAAAGGAGAGGCGTTACTATTCGCCTAACATGCACACACCAACACTTGTGATCTTAGCTTGTTTCTACCCTTCCAAAAACTGCCTATATAAGCCTCCCATGCAACCTTAATCGTTACATGCACTAAAACAAACCATTACACTAAAAATATTAACGAGGAGGAGCTGTTGGAGGACAAACAAATCGCCAAGAGTACCACGCCTTGAAGTGAACCTAGGAAGCCAAGCTTAGAACCTCTTGAACCTTGGAGGGACGTGAAGTGAACCACGGAGCCTTGTACCATTACACGAACCTTACACTTATTTTTACGCCACCTTTGATAGGTGAGGTGAGACCTTGGAACCTTATTTCTATTTATATATATATACGTATGTTTATGATATGCACATTCACTTGGAACTTATAAATCGTAAATCTTAAAAACAACATATACGTTTTATGTGTTATACTATTATTTGGTTATGTCATTAACGAGAACCTATAAAAGATTTGAACTTATAATAACGTATACACACTAAAAATCATACGATTCTAAGTCATATGGACATGCACGTAATATACTAAAACACTTAGAATTATTTTGAGTTTTATTGTTTTTGCGTATTGAGTTTTGACCATGTACTTTGGCCTCGCCATTCTAAATTTCAACACACGACCCGTTAATATTTTTGTACGATCTATTAGCCTAGCTTGTAAAGAAACGGGAATGATAAATACTTGGAGCTAATAACTTCGTTTGATCACTAAACGAGACCCAAAGTAAACCGACATTAGAACTGTTCTCAGAAACTTAAAAACCTTACGTGGGCCACAAAGCCCAAAAAGCTCATTTCAGCTTATTACGATAAGCTGAGTGTATAAGCTGTTTTGAAATGTTTTTATAACTTAAAATGATGGATTTCTATAAACCTAGTGTTCCCCCAAACCCCTTGGATCATAAAACCTTAACGGGCCCTTATTTTGGACTCGTTAAGCCCACTAAATGAAATAAGCTAATAATAAGCTAATAAGCTGTCGAATTAAGCTTTTCTAAATGTTCTGAGCTTATTGAAAAAATAAAAATGTTAAGTTTTAAATTTGGAAATGTTTGGACCATTTTTGCAAATGTTCGAAGGTTAGGGACTAAAAATGTAAAGTTTGTAAACTTGGGTGAAAATTATAAAAACTGTTTTTCTAAAGGGAATAAAATGTAAATATTTGATATTTGGACTAAGAATGTAAATATTTGATATTTGGACTAAAAATGTAAATATATATAATTTTTGGACTAACGGCGTAAATGTTTTCCGTTAAGGGTAAAAAGTGTAAAATTGAGAAACATGAAGGATTGAATAGTAATATTGATTTTTTTTTATAATAATTATATATTTTTTTATATATATACTTATATATATATATATATATATTTGAATATATATATTAAATCGATAAATAATAAACATAACTTATTTTATATATATATATATATATATATATATATATATATATATATATATATATATATATATATATATATATATACACACGAATAAAACGTATATAACGAATAACTAAATTTAGACGAATAAAACAATACGTAACCATTATCTATTTTTATACGACATAACACATCACGTATGCACTTTATCGATTACTCATAATTAATAATAAACGTTCGCAATAAAACGAGACTTAAGAACTGAAACGTGCCATATCTTATAGGTTGTGTGTGAAGCCGTTGCCTTGCATCGTTGAGATTACAATTGCTCTACTGTCCTACTAAGGTGAGTTCATAGCCCACACTTAACTGATTTCTGTGGGGGGATACATGCTCAAAAACCGAACACAAGTCTTTTCCTGATCTTATTATTGCTTAAGTAGCTATTGCCAAAAGTCCCTCGATCATGAACCTTAATCACTTGAAAGGTGAATGTAAATAATTGTGAATAGATCTATTAGGGATTGACAATCCCCATTTGGTTGCTAGAGGAAAGTCACCAAATGCACGTTATTTGAATATAATAGGTTACTGGCAAATACCTATCTTGGGGGCTATATATTTTACATCATTATTATGAAAATATTGATGTCCGTTGAATCGTTGAGTGTCATGAGCTTAATGCAATAATGAATGTGATTTCTAACTTGTTTATTTGTATCGGCATTACAATAAACATCTATCTCTTGTGTTCAAACTCTAAATTTTAAACCTATGAATTTCACTCAACTTTTGTTGACTTTTAGCATGTTTATCTCAGGTAACTAAAAGGAATGGATGGCAACGGCACGAAGTGGGCAAATAAAGAAACGTTTATTTCTCTTTAAATAAAACCTGTTGTTGAATAACGAATTCTCTTGGAATTATGAATATTTGGTATTTTAAATAAAACTTAAAACGATCACTTGAATCGTTTTCTATAATTGTGACGAAAGATCCACAATATAATACCCCAAAAGTCTTCCGCTGACATTTTAAGACTTCCGCTGTATTGATCGATTTTGGGGGTGTTATACCTTACCCCTTAGGGATTAGCCCAAAACTACCAAAAGATGGCCAACAAACCCATGTGTATATTTTGTGTTTTTTTTTTGTATACACACGAATATATAAACGAATTTTTTAAATTTTGGTCAAATTAGAAAATATTTACACTTAGTAATAATTCAGTTATTACCTAATAAAGAAATATTCAGTTTTCCGATTTCTTCACTTCTAATACACCTTATGTATGAAGTGAGATTACAAAGAATATTTTTTTTCTAAAGAACAAATGGGTGAATCTTAAACATCCATTTATATATAAAAAAAAAAAAAAAAAAAAAAAAAAAAAAAAAAAAAAACAATAGTTTTTCACTTTTTTTTAAACAACATATCTTGCAAACGGTAAATCTCCAAGCTACGAAAAATAAACATCGCGACGAGAATTAAATTATCTTTCTATAGATATGCACTTCTATAATTTTCGACGAACTTTTTTTTATCAATATTTCCGATCGAAAAAATCAAACGTGATTTGTAAAATCATTTGTGACTTGTTATTTTTCTGATTTGTAAAATTTTCGCCCAGAAAATCACTTGTGATTGTTATTTTTCTGATTTATAAAATCACTTGTGATTTGTTATTTTCACAAGACATGTGGTTTTTAAAGTAATAAATCACATATGATTTTTCGAATCACATGTGATTTTTCTGGGCGGGAATTTTAGAAAAAAATTCGACGAAAGTATATATACAAGTGCTTATCTATAGAAAGATAATTTAATTTTTGCCGCGATAGTATGATTAAGTTAGTTTAACGATTAACGGTTTACGAGATATTTATTTTTTGAAAAGATGAAAGTAGGTTTTTTTTATTTGATAAAAAAATGAATGGCGGGATTAAATGGTTTGTTCTTTAGATAAAATAACTTTTTCATATGAAACTTTTGTCCCTTATGTATATTTATTTCAAAAAACACCACTAAGTGATCTAACGGTCACATGATATTTTCACAAGAGTTCTCAGGTTGAAACCTCACTATATATACAATTTACGAAAAGAAAAATGATTAGGAGACCTAACATATCACATACGTGCCTAAATATATGTGGCATGATACTGATGGTTTATGAAAAAGTGGGTCCTTTAGCTACAACTATCATGATAATGCCACATAACTTTAGGCACTTTAGGCATATCTTTATGCCTCCCAATGATAGCTCTTACGAAAAATGACCAAAATCGATAGGTTTGGATGTTATAGACCAAATTTTAGGGGTTTTGAATTTTGACTTTTGGTTCCGGTAAGGACGTGTGAGGCGTCCGTGGAGCTATGTGGTCCAATAGAAAACTACCATGTGGCTCAATCTGTGGCATCCACGTATTCCACGCCAACCTCGAAAGTTTTTTCGAGGATCAAATTGAGGAAAACGAAAATATTTTTTTTATCAAATCTTGTTGACGTATCAGCTTTCTATTAGGTGACTTGGTTCGACAGAGTCATCACAAGTTCATATGAGAACCAACCGTTTAAATTCAAAAACCCTAAAAATTTGCTCTATGATGTGCCAAGCCCCATTTTTTTTGCTTATGTTGTAACTATTGAGTCATGTCACTATTTTTCTATGATCTTAAGCTCCTTTTTATATTGCTTTTAAGTTTAATCCTCTAAATTTATTGTGTGTGTTTTGAAATGTGCTTTGTCTATAGCCTTTGTATATAGAGTCACGATTTTATGCAAAGTGGGGAGAAAAACTAATTTACTAAAATGTTTTCTATAGTCCAACACGTGTCACTCTCTTTTTCTCCCTGAATTTCACGTTACTCATCTCTTTTTCTTCTTCTTCTCTTTCAGAACTTTCCCAAATCTCTACCATAATTTTAGTTTTAAAAATCATTTGATATCGTTACGCTTCAATTTCTATTCAAATTCCACTAATTAGTGACCTTCTAATTAGGGTTTCATTCACTTTGATTCAAAACAAAATTACCGTGCCAATTATTATTTAACAAACACTACATTATTATGAAGTAATATCAACTTCTTCAACTTTTTTTATTTTTTTTCTCTTTCTAAATTTTTAAATAAATTAAGTGTTTAGGAGAGAACAAACTTTTTATTTGATCCCTTATATATAGTCGGAAAAAATAAGACATGTGATATCTGATCTAATTAACATTGTTGTTTGTGTATCAATTCAGGTTTCATGATTATAAGGGAATATGGTATCTTTTATACACTGGGGCTATTGTCATCATGTATCCATCATTGGTAGAACTCTCTCAACTAAAGTTTCAAGACAGCAAATTATCTCCTTTTGAAACCCACAGTTTCTTTGCATACACAGCTATTGTTGCATACACCATTGCTATACCGACTTCAATGATTTTGTTTTATATGAGAACTCGCTTAGAAACCTCGATAAAGGAATGTTTCTCCCTTAACTACTACATGTATAAGATCCTAAAGAATATATTTTGTTTCTTTGGCATTCTCACACCTCTCTCACTTGTGTTGGTGTTACTCATCCCTCATGGTTATAACTGGATTGGATATTCAACAATAGCTTCACTTTTTGTCATCATAGTTGCATGCAACTTGAGTGATTACATTAAGTTACTTTGTAAGAAAAGTTTAGCTAAACTAGGAGTTTTACGAAGAGATGAGACATCACCGTGTTCCATAGTAAGTATTAGTGAGTAGTAAAAGGTGTTCTCGAATCGAAATTCTGTTACGTTAGTTCACAAAGCACAAAGTAGTCTTTTTTCGAGCTTATGTAATTAATTTTAGGGATTAAGTCGCAGAATAGCATTGTACTTTTCAAAGTGTCATTTTTTTTTAGTTGTAGAATAGCAGTGTACTTTTTTTAGTTGTATAAGGGTGTTGGACCCTTAACAATTTAATGTATGTTGCTAGTTTTTCTTTTAGTCATTTTGTTCATTTTGATGTAGCTACAATCTTGTTAAATTTTCTTTTAGTTTTTCTTTTAGTCATTTTGTTCATTTTGATGTAGCAACAATCGTGTTAAAGTTTCTTTTAGTTTTCTTTTTGTCATTTTGTTCATTTTGTTGTAGCTACAATCTTGTTCAAGTTACTCTTAAACGCAATATATTCAATTTTTCGCCGGTTAATACAAAAGGAAACTTCCGTGTTTTTAGTTAAATGCATGTAAGGTGATAAATTGGTAACATAAAGTTTCTCTTAATTTGCTTGTACACAACAAAAAATACGTGGTACATAAATGATACAACACCAACAAAGCAATAGTACAACTCACACCAACATGACGGTTAATTCGCCGGTCTGTTGAAAGAAATTTTTGGTTTGTACATAGAACATAGACCATGACTTTAAGGACATAAAAATGTACAACAATTTTCAAAGGCAATGCATCCATCCACTAAAATGTCGTCTTGTCAATCTTGTCAATATAAAACCTAGCTAAAACCGATATTCATATGCATTTCCATACATCCATCCACTAAAATGTCGTCTTGTCAATCTTGTCAATATAAAACCTAGCTAAAACCGATATTCATATGCATTTCCATACTTCTATCTTTTGAGTTATATATCTACTATTATACGTAAACTACTTGCAATCACTTAGTTTTAAGCATGGGGAGTATAAAATACGAGTCGCGTGTTCGTATCATGAGAGGAAGAAGACGTGAGATTGCCATTACCATTACACAAGTACCACCATTTCCTGCCACTAACCAAAACGTGCTTGCAGAGTAAGTTACCTTCACTCCATTTCTTTTTTCTTGAACTCCGACCATAGAACGTGTAATGTATTTGGCTCAAGTTTGGCTTTTAAAATTTCATAACAGTAAAAATAAGATTTAAACTTTATCTAGTCCTATTTAAAAAACACCTTACAATATTTACTAGTTATAATTCTCATACACGCCCGGGTTTTTACTAAAATTTTTAATATTGTTTTTTTATTTAATAAAAAACAAATAACTTGTTTTTATTTATTTATTTTTTATTATGATTCTTTATTTTGATTTATAATTATGTTTGATGTATGTGATAAAAGTTCATATATAGTACGTTCATAGACATGGGTTATCTTTATGTACAAAGTTTAACTATTGCATGTTGTGTTTGTGTATCGATAATTTAAATCAATTTATTTTTTAATCTTATACAGAAATATTAATAGTTGTGTTATCATGTCAGTGTTCAACTATTATAATATTTTATAATTAGACAATAAAGAATACTAATATAATATATTGTAAATTTATCATCTTTTGAATATTTTAAATGGAATCAACCATCTTCGAATATTTTAAGTTTTCATGCCTAAAGCAAGTAAATATATGAGTAAGCAGATGATGTCCACACTATATTAACCGTAAACAAAAAACAGTCAATAACGACATACAAAAAATTTGCAAAGATTTATAAAATTATAATATACAGTATACTAAAAACCGTGTGGTACACTGTAGCAACCATGTAAGTTTCATGTGAGCCCCATTTTAGTCCTTGAGGTTAATATCAATTGCAAGGTTAGTCTTTAATGGCCGTTATCTAACAGACGTGACTTAAATTTGCAACGGAACAGTAGCTTCAGGGGCTTTTTGTGCAAATAATAAACAAAAACAGCCACATAAGGTTAACTTTTATTTTCACCGTTAGTCCCTAAGGACTAACTTTGCAAAGAACGCCACTTTCAGGGACTAAAAACGAAAATATCATTGCTACAGTGCAGCAAAGTAGCTGCTACAGTGCAACACAGTGGGGAATAGTCCCTGTACTGTAGCTAAGGATTTTAAGATTTCAGTCCCTCAGGTAGCTGTAAATCGCGCCGTTAGTCCCTCGTTAGCGATCTTTTGCAAATTTAGTCCTTAAAAAAAAGTCGATCGTTTTATTTCGAGTTTATATTATACACAACATTACCGCAGCAACGCGCGGGTACCCCTCATTCATATACAATTTTCTTTGTTCCTTTCATAATGAGCTTGTGCATATGCATGTAAAACTTTTAGGAGTTGCGTTTTTCTTTTTAACTTTTAGGGATTAAGCCCAAAACTACCGAAAGATGGCCAACAAACACACGCGCATATTTTGTCTTGTATACCATACATACGAATATATAAACAAATTTTTTAAAATTTTGGTCAAATTAGGAAACATTTACACTTTAATTTTTTTCTACGTCTTGTAAAGTAATATAATAGTAATAATTCAGTTATTACCTAATAAAGAATGATTTAGTTTTTCTAAATACAGATTTTCTACTCGAAGTTATCTGTTATTGTATAAATAATAAGACATGTAATATCTGATCTAACTTTGTTGTTTGTGTATCAATTCAGGTTTCATGATTATAAGGGAATATGGTATCTTTTATACACTGGGGCTATTGTCATCATGTTTCCATCATTGGTAGAACTCGCTCAACTAAAGTTTCAAAACAGCAAATTATCTCCTTTTGAAACCCACAGTTTCTTTGCATACACAGCTATTGTTGCATGCACCGTTGCTATACCGACTGCAATGGTTTTGTTTTATATGAGAACTCGCTTAGAAACCTCGATAAAGGAATGTTTCTCCCTTAACTACTACATGTATAAGATCCTAAAGAATGTACTTTGCTTCTTTGGCATTCTCGCACCCCTCTCACTTGTGTTGGTATTACTCATCCCTCATGGTTATAACTGGATTGGATATTCAACCATAGCTTCACTTTTGGTCATCATAGTTGCATGCAACTTCAGTGATTACATTAAGTTACTTTGTAAGAAAGGTGTAGCTAAAACAGGAGTTTTACGAAGAGATGAGACATCACCATGTTCCATAGTATAAGTATTAGTGAGTAGTAAAAGGTGTTCTCGAATTGAAATTATGTTATGTTAGTTTACGAAGCACAAAGCAGTCTCCTTTCGAGCTTATGTAATTAATTTTATTAGTACTATATATGTTTTAAGAATGGTATTTGTGACATCATATAGACATATAGTCATGTATAACATCTTATCAATTAATATAGTTTTAAAAAACAAAAATTAAGATCGATGGGCTAATTTGTGTATATCAGGACTCGACCAGTATGAGCAACTCGTCTAGTTTTTTGGATTCTTGGTTCATAATTTATGCTTTAGTGCTTCTCCATTTGGTCAACTTGTTAGAGCGCTAGGTGCAGCTCGTCATTCGTTCTCGCCGTTCAGACGTGGCACCATCAACGGCGAGCCGTTGCTCGCCGCTGCACCGCCCCCCTTGCCGTTCTCCGCCGTTGGTTGGTTTGTCGTGGGCACGACGAAGCTTAAACTGGTACGGATTGCAGGTTAACGTTGGGTAACGTAAATATTTATAAACGTTACTCTTTTTTTTCTTTCTTTCTTTCTTTTTTAAAAACTTAACTTATTTTACACTATAAATACCAAACTTTTATACACATTTCTATCAATTACACAACTTATAATATTCAAACACTTACACTTAAAAGCAGAAAACATGAGTGAATCATCATATTTAAGTGTTAGCGACTTTGAAGAAATAACGGAGCTAGAGTTGATTATCCAAGAATTTGAGCACGAGCAATCGTTGCAAAACCAAGAAGCTGGTCCTTCACAACACCGTAGATACATCCGCCGTGAACGTGAAGTTGCTGAAGCACGTCTACTGGCCGACTATTTTGGTGACGAACCAAAATACACGGAAGAAAATTTTCGACGACGTTACCGTATGAGCCGTAAACTATTATTAGAAATAGTCGAGGGTATTGAAACATATATTGAAAATAATCATCCTCTTCCTGCGCATTTTGATTTCTTTAGAGTCCGACCCAATGTTGCGGGTGTAATGAGTTTTAGTGTGATTATGAAATGCACATGTGCCCTACACCTATTGGCTTATGGGTTATTAGCTGATGCACTAGATGAGTATTTACAAATAGGTGAACACTGTGCACGCGATTGTTTAGATTTTTTTTATTATATGCATAATCCAGTTGTATGTGAGGGAGTTTTTAAGAAAACCAACCGAGGATGCCATTCACAAGTTATACTACGCACATAACACGGTTCATAAGATACCGGGAATGTTGGGAAGCATCGATTGTATGCACTGGGAATGGAGGAATTGTCCGAAATAATGGCAAGGGCAATTTCACAAAGGTGATAAAAAGTACCCAACTATAATGCTGGAAGCTGTTGCGTCGTATGATTTGTGGATTTGGCATGCATTTTTTGGTGTGGCAGGTGCGAATAACGATCTTACCGTTTTATATAATTCTCCATTATTCGACGATCTGATTGATGATATTGGCCATCAAGTTCCGTTTGAAGTATATGGAAGAAACTTTAAGCATGGGTATTACCTAGCTGATGGAATTTATCCACAGTGGGCAGCGTTTGTCAAATCATTTACTGTTGCAAGCAACCCAAGAAACGCAGCATGGAAAGCGAAACAAGAAATTGCTCCAAAAGATATCGAAAGAGCTTTTGGTGTCTTCCAAGGACGTTGGCATATTATTGCCCAACCGGCGCGTGCATTTACTGTGGTCAAGTTACGGAGAATCATGTACGCGTGCATCATAATGCATAACATGATTTTAAAAGAACAAAAATTTGCGATATCCGAAGTTTCCGAAATGTATATTCCTCCGACGCCAAATATGCAGTAGACATGGGTTGAGTGTTGCGCAACGCAAAGAAGAGAAACCAAAGAACTACACGATAAACGCACTCACGCAAAGCTTCAACGATATCTCATCGAGCATGTTTGGCAACAACAACAATGGGAAGCAATTCAGCAGAATAGGAATAATTAGGCTTGTTATAAGTTGATGTTTTTTAATTCAGATCATTTTTTTTCTTCGTATCGCATGTATTTTATTTGGATAAAATAAAATTAGTATGTTGTTTTATTTTTTATAATTAGTGAAATAAATTTATTTTATTTAATGAAATGAATAAAAAAATAAAGTTGTAAGTGGTGGGGTCCAAATGAGTAAATTGAGGTTTGTTGTTTGGTGAGGAGGAGTTAATTGTGAAGAGGTACCAATGGGCTTGTGGTCCACTAGGCATGTCTTATTTAGTTAAGCGTGCCTAGTGGAGAGTAGTACCGGTTTGGGTGACCAAACCGGGAAGTCCTCCTTTGTGGACCACTGCCCTGTCGGTACGATTTCAAAGTCCTTCAATGAAGGTTTCAACCCACAAGGGTTCGAATCTGGAGAAGGCAAGGGATTACTTCAATTTAAGTGTCGTGCCTTCGGGCGGCTTAAGTTGAAGGTTTTCCCCCCATCGGGTTTCAAATTGGACTTGGATTTCCCCAATGAAAGTCAATTTTCAAAAAAAAATTGTGAAGAGGTGTTGGGGTGATGTGGCACTTGTGAGACCGAATGAAGAGGTAAACTTGTTTTCTACACCTAGCACTCTTAGGCTATGAAGGTGTGTACTGATTTTTTTGCTTGTTTGAATTGCGACCAGTTTATTCAAGCCAAGCCAACCATTTGATTTGCTAAGGACCTCAAGACTGATGTTCTGAATCATATAAGAGACTAGCTTCATGACCCGATGCTCGTAAGAGTTGTACCGTACATATTTGGTATGTGTGTTTTTATCGTCATTTAGATAATCGGATTGGTGGTGTCTTATGCTACAAAAATTAGCGGGACCCGCCTTTGATACACGTGGATGCCAAGTGGACATGATATCTTGTTTGTCAAGTATTTTGTGGTAAATTGCCTTTCAACCTTGCAAAGGAATCATTTTATCTTATCCTTCTAAACTCCAAACTCTCACTTCTTTCAGAATTGTTTTTGGATTAATTATGAGCGTGTGATTCGGCTTTGTTTTCTTACGCTCATGTTTCTGGCTTGTTATTCAACCTTATGAGCTTATTTTCCATCTTCAAGGCACACTAAGCTCATAAGTCAGAAAATAAGCCGGAAAAAACACTTATAAAACATAAGCCAATTTTATGATCATGTAAATTCATGAAATATTAACGTTTACAACATAAGTCAATTTTATCATTTCATGCCATCATCAGTCATTGATGAGCTTCCATACCAGTATGCAAGATTCTTTCTAAGAAATCACAGTCCTCCTTTTTATCTTCTCTTTGCTGTGTTCTTGACTTTGAAACATATCTGAATATATGAACTCGTCGCTGCACATTATGAATGATCCTTTTCCCCTACATTGTTATACATGTAATGTTTTGGATGTTTGTTTTTTCTAAGATCATTTAGTAGAGTTAGCATGATTGAATTCCGGACTGCCATAAGGGACGTATTCCTAATGCAGTATAGGGTTGCACTTCTGTTCATTTCAGCCAAAAACTCTTTGATAAGGTCAAAAACCCGAAAATGTTTTGAACCCGATGCTCGTAAGAGTTGTACTGTACATGTTTAGTATGCGTGTTTTTATCGTCATTGGATAATTGGATTGGTGGTGTTTCATGCTACAAAAATTAGTGATCACACACATTATAAAGTGAAACAAAAATAGTTGCATTAATCAAATCTCCATGTGAAAATAAAAGGATAATCATGGCTTTGTACAGATTGCGTAAGCCAACTTATTATTTGACAAAATCAAAAAGAAACCTAGATCCAAAATCCTAAATCCAGAACCAAGCAAAAGATACTGAAATTGTTTTAAAACCATACCAAACATTTTAAAACCAAACCAAACATGGATACGATCAAAATAGGTTCACTGGTTTCGTCATGCCTTGGACTCGTGTAGTGTCATATCGAGTCCTCTACTCGTGGCACGTAGTCAAGTACTACACCCTTACCGTTGGGGTACTCCAACAAGATCAACAGGATAAACCATGAACCCACACATTAAGTAACACTTTCAAGCAGAACCCAACCCTTTAGAATTTGGCTCGTGACAATTGGCCCTCTTGGATGAGTGGTTTGAACTGATTCATATCATCCTTCCGGATTGTATATCTGGTACTCTCTGTAATGTTGAGAATGAGATTACTGTTACAATTAAGTAGCTAAGTTATGTAATATTGTTTGCTAAAAAAAAATGTTATTTAATATTGATTTAAGACTCGTAAACATACTTGCTCATCTTGCAACACCAAATCCAAGATGTATGCTTCATTCGGCTTTCCGGCAGGATGACTGTGCCATAGTGAAATGCAGTTTCCCTTGATCTTGATATCATCAAGCATTGAGTCAATCTGATCGAAAGTAGTGAAATGTTGATCACTGGCCGAGACAACATTTTTCCATTTTCAACTGCTTGTAGCATGCTTCAATTTCAAATTTTTTTGCATTGTCCGCATAAAGTATAAAGATAAATGTCATTTTAATTCTATCATGAACCTTAAAATATTTTTCAAACAAACATAGTACAGGTTTAATGTTTTACATTGATAAACTAAAACACATTACTGTTGGAATATGTGAATAATATAAACATATAAACATCAAAGAGTACGCAGCGGAATAGATCAAATGCAAATAATAAATTAACCGAATATAAATGGATGCGTACCTCTTTGTGATTTCTAGCAAGAACAAGAAACCAATGGAACAAGAACTATAAACCCTAATTGGGTTTAATGGTGGATCGACTAGGGTTAGTCGAATAGGGCAAATCACCTTGTTAGCAAAAGTATGCCAACACTTCGTTCTTGAACACACGTATTAGTAGCGTTTCAATAAGAAAAGCTAGGTTCTTAATTCACAAGCAATCCAAACACAATGTTTAGAAGATCGCGTAGGAGCCCTAGAAGGGTGTAGTTGATCAACTAAACAAGAATGGTTTTGAGCTTAGAAATCTAGTAGGAACCCTATAAGGGTGTAGTTCGATTTCTAACTCAAGAGGAGAAAGAGAAGGAGATTTGGTTTGCAAGTGAACCAAGGGATGAATGAATGAATGAGAGGAGGTCTCATTATATAGCATTCAAGAAACTTGGAGCAAAAGCCAATCCCTAACCCTAAGGAGAGGCTGGCCGGCCATGGGTCACAAAGCCCAACCCAAACCGAACTTTCACTCTTTTCAAATCAAGTCCTTCATGTTTCGTCCAACGGTCGTTAGGTACCGTTAAATGCTCATTTCGTGAATTTAATAATTATTCGTCACTAAAACAATAATTATTAATTAATTGAAACTCATACGTAAAGTGTGCAATCCCGAAGTCTCGAGTTCGAGTCCGGTCATGATATATTAATTTATCATCCGTCAAACTAACAGCTCCCACTCGGATATAGATTAATGTATCAATGACAATGGTTAGTCTAGCATAACACGCCAATGTCCCCATAACGATCTCGAGTATGGTTTCCTGGAAAAAACCACCTTTGATGATTCATCATCATACTTATCCCTTTGATTCTAATACTATGTTAATATGGATATGGATCGAAGTCATTCCATAATTAACTTGTGTTTCTCGTTATTTATGATCAAGCAAGATTACCAATTCATCTGAACGCATTCCAGATAGACCTTGGGCATGGCCATGCAAACATCTTGTTAATCCTACGAGTGGCCAAACAGTATTAAACTTCAAAACAAATTTGAAGGAACCAAATCCTGTATTGACTACAAGCATAACCTATGAACTTCGCATCACCTCTAAAAATAATCCTTATAACTACCAGTTACGGATAGCGTTAGATTATCTCACAGAAAATGAGCTACATCCACAGTAGTTACCTGGTATCTCAAGTCTGAGGATAAATATTCATGATTTACTCTAATGACAACATCCATAAGTACAATCATGTAATTGGGATTTTGTCCTATATCCAATTTATCCAGTATTGAATATTATGTGAATTTGGCTTGTCCACGCATCAATATATTTTAATATATTATACCAAATCTCACATTTGTCTTAGTTCAATGATACTCCCATATCATTAATTGACAATGGACTATTTAGAATAACTTAAGTTATTCATGGATTAAACATGCAAATATATGATACAATATTTATGAATAGAAATAAACATAACACAATACTTCATTTCATTCGAATAATTATTCTTTACAATCCTTTATCCAAATACTAAATAGATCAATGCATGAAAAATTCTTGTTAATGAATTTTATCTCAAGTAATAACAATCATACTTGTTGACAATTATGCCCAAGTAATGATAATCATACTTGTTGACAAGGCATTATTCAACTAACTTTGATCTATCGGAATTTTGAGAATACTTATTTCAATAATGAAATTCTTGTATATGTGCATTCAAATAATTTGATATAACCACATAATACATCATAAAATGTGTATGACATCCTCAACATACAATTTATGATAATTAAACTTCCAAACCTTTAAAGTTTAAAGTATTCTTATTCTTTAACGTATAATGCAACTATGCTTTTCGTTAAGCATAACCAGTACCCATGGCTATTAACAAGGATGAAATCCTTCCATGACTAGTATTGAGTGTCATCTCAATTTATATTAGCATCATTGTATGCAAACAACAATATGCTCTTTTCCGTAAACTTCAATGTGTAATGTTTTATTCCTTCCAAACTTTCAAGTTTGTTGACTATGACAATTTTACAAATTGTTCATTTATAGAATCTAGAAATTGTTCCAGGCTGAGGATGTGATTCTATATCCAAATATATTCCTTTAGAATATTTATTACACAACTTATCTAATATCTTTCATTAGATATCAATGTTGTCAAATCATCTTTTATCAAAGCATGATATAACAACAACATGATGTACATGAAAAATTCTCGTGTCCAATTTAATTTCATTTATGTACTACATATCCATTTAAACTTTCTAAATGATATATCATGTTCTATTAGATTCATTTACCGCACATGTTTACATCAATAAACATATATTCAAGGTTGTACTTATTAAATCTTTCAAGTAAAGTTTCATTCCAAGTTATGACTTACCATTTAACTTATATAGAATGTTACTTCCTATATGTTATACAACATATATGATTTAAATAAGTAAACATAATACTCCCACTAGCTTTCAGAATTACTTGGCAGTTATCTTATTTTAAATTATAAATCAAAACATAGATTTAATATTTAAACATAAGATTTATCTCCTTGATGCATGCATCTATCCATACTTGGATTCTTGCATTTTGTATACTTTCAAAGATTAAATGAATTCATAAAACTCTTAATTACTCATCATCCTCGCTTAAGTAATTATATAAGAAAGAGGTTTTATAATCCATTGTCAAATTTCATATTCATAAAAATGAATATGACAACTACCATCTTTGTATTTTAATGTGCTTAGGAAAGAGTATTCAATCATAGTTAATTACTTAAGTATGATTAATAATCTTGTCATAAGACATACATTAAAATATGTATACAATTTTGTCCATATGATTCTTTATGCAAAGATTTAAACCTCTAGGGTTTTTCTTCTCTTGCAGAAACTCATCTTCATTAAGATAAACCAAGTTTTCAAAGTTGATTTATCTTTATGGACAGCATCTTAACATTCATAGTATGAGCAATTTACCATAATTAGTAAATGTGTCATTATGATTAACAGGCTTACTTTGATCCTGTAATTCATAATTCTCAGCATATTAATTAACTATCTGAGACATCCCTACGGATCTATGAATGAGAGTTTCATCATGTTGAGAGTTAACCTTTATATTTCAAACCTCATCATGATTTTCACTAGTGTGGTTTTAGAAGATTATATATTTTGTAATTTTGATCTTTCAAGATCTAAACAAAACTCCCACTTGCCTTTTGTATTATATAAATACTTTAGCAAGATGAGCAACACTAAATCGTTCTCATTTGGGATATTACAAAAATATTTTACAGTTCGTGACTCTTGTTTGTTAAAACTACTTATTAACAAGATCAAAACTTCATTTTAAGACTTTAATGTGATTCATCACATTCCATAATGTCTTATTTAATCTTCTAGGTTGGAGTCTTATTGAGTATATTCAATCCATACTCAATTTTCTAACCTTGATAACTTTTGGAAGAAAAAAAGTCATATTTATCTTTTAATCAAACAATATCACAAGAGTTTGATTTTTCCTAACTGAACACACCACCAACTTGTGATGTTTCATTTAGAATTAATATTGTGAGACAAACTAACAATATGTAAGATAAACTTATTCCCTTTGGCTTACCTATTTACCAACTAAGTCAACTTAATGGTACAATAGAATTTCCAAGCCAATTGCATGCTATATAACATAAGTACCTTTTGAACAAGTTACTTCATGTTCATGTCTTAAGAAGACATAAACTGTTATATTCCCACTTTACGTTGTACATCATTGATCAACTAAATGATTTCTTGTTTTAAACATAACAAGTTTAACGTCTTACTTTATTATAAGTCTTGTAATAGTTAAAAGACTTCATGTTTATAAGAAGATATAAACATAAATAACTAAAGTATCTGTGAACACCACCACTTGGTTTCATTAGTAATTTCAAGTTAATTTACTACTTCATTTGCTTATGTCATTTTATGAATTATCCAATTTAAGAAACTGCAAACTCACATAATTCCATTACATCAGTTGATCTGCTAGTAATGAAATCATGTAGTTTACCTTTCTATTGCAATCTAGGCAGGTTACACCCTGACGTAAATTGTAAATTCAAGTGTTTCTTTTAATTTGAATATCATAAGACATAAAAGTAGTCTTATAATCATGACACATGTTCTACATAAGATAATCTTACACATTAAATGTATAAGTCCTATTAGAATATTGATCTCTTACCTTGCAATTAAGAGAATCATATCATCATATTTCTATGTATTGTTCCTTTGCACACAATAAACAATTCTCCCACTTGTGCATTGAACAATATCATGTAGTATATAAACAACACAACATAAGTTTGTTTATATGATTCAATATGATTTGTGTCATAAGTAGATGTAAGACTACTTTGTCTTATCAGGAAACGCATATGGCTATCCTAAGAACATGAGTGTCTACAATTTGAAAGTAATTATCTTGAAGATAATTTGGGCCACTACACAGAAATTAAGTCTTGTAGCTCCCACTGAATTAGAGAACATAACAATAACTCTATATTCAGTAAACAACACAAAGCTCCCACTGGATTTGACAACATTGTACGTGTTTCATAACCAGTGAAAACAATTTGCTTGTTTTTACTTTCCTACACATTTAGAAAAACCCATACGTAATAATTACTCAGGTTCTAAAATGTGTATTCTACTATGTTTATGATGGATTATCCATCAATGATATTAACTTGAAGAATTTGAGCATGCAGCTTCTTCCTTAATAGGCCTACCATTCCTATAATGGTATGTAGCACCTTTAAAGCACAACAACTAGATAAAATACTAGCTTTGCCTTTTACCAATTTTGCGGTAATCTGTCCAGCTTCTAATAACTCATATTTTCCATTTAACCAAATGCCTTGTTTGTTATAGAAGAATTCATTCACCAAATAAGAGTAATGAAATTTCTATGGAAAATAAGATGTGCTATATCCTTAAATATTAAAGATTGCTATGAGTTATATATTAGAATGTAGACAATTCTAATGTTCCTATCATACCTTTCTCAATCATGAAAAGGAATAGGATTGAGTCTTATTCTTTTCTCATGGAAAATAGACTTAGGATTGAGTCTTGTTCTTTTCTCATGGAAAATAGACTTAGGATTGAGTCTTATTCTTATGTTCCTATCATACCTTTCTCAATCATGAAAAGGAATAGGATTGAGTTTTATTCTTCTCTCATGGAAAATAGACTTTCTTTCATTTCGGTAAATTTTTCTCAATCAAACATTATGTTTGAAAGCAGAATTATATCAATTTACCAATTTAAAACCAAACCACGTTTACGGCTTTAATGTTGCATTAATACGTTAAAAAGAATTACAAAATTCAATTTTAGTATTTTCGATAATTAAATTTTCAAGAAAATTAAATACCCATGGTTCATAATCATATAACCATTTTAATTTTACATTGAAAAACTAGGATCCAAATTGACATAAGTTCATCACATCAGTTGATCTGCTAGTGATGACGTTATTCAATAAGGTACGAGACGTGTCCCAATTGCCAATATTCAATTGCAATTCCTAGAATCGATGGGATTTACATTAATTGCCAACCGCAGTTGCAATGTAAGCATGTTTTATCCCCATCTTCTTATGCCTTGAGTGATCAGTTCCCACTATCAACTCAATTAAGTTAACCAATTTAAGAAACAACAAACTTACATAATGACACCACACCAGTTGATCTGCTAGTGATGAAATCATGTAATTTGCCCCTCCATTGCAATCTAGCCAGGTTACGCCCTGACGTAGATCCAATTTTAGGTGTTTCCGTTTCATTGGATGGCATATAACTTAAATTTAAGGGTAGTAAATTTGATGTGTGTAATCAAATATATGTACAAAGATGTCATGCATTCATCTTGTAGCATATGTTTCATGTAAAAAAACTTTTACTCATTAGTTTCTTTACGAGCTTAAATCTCCAAACTTTTGATTGAGGCGTTGAGAAACTTACAACTTTGCCTTAAGTGCTTCGTAGTTATCATGGATGTTAGGTAAAGACTAAAATATGACTCACAGGCGAGCGGTAAGCCAGAATGGAGGCTTACTAAGGCCGCAATTTAATGCGTAGCCATCCTTATACCCACTTTAATAGTTTGTCATAATTAGTTCCACCTTTCAACCACTTAATACAGTCGCGATCAATCAACCAAAAGTCCAAGATTTATTAAGTAAGCTCAAAACAAGATTTCACCATTATTAAGTCCGTTTAATATTTTATTTATTGAAATTACCCTTTGTTACTATCATGTCACAATAACATATAAAACAAAAGTAATAAATAAAATAAACAAACGACAACAATAATGGACATGCAAATAAAAATCAATTTAAAACACACAATTGATTTAATACACGATTAATAGGGTCTTCCCTAATCTTATAATTAATCAAATTTTAGTAATCTTTATTCATAATATTTACTAAACAATTTATCAATTATAAAAGAATCGCATAATAAGCATGAAATCTTAAAACCAAATCATCATAATCCAAGACAACACATGCATGGTATGTCATGGATGCCCATATTGCACATATTATAACAAATAATCATGTCAATCAAGGAACGCAACCAAACGGCATATCACCAATATCCATTTATATACACATAAATTACATGCAACCTAGGGTTTCTACAAGTTTTTATCACATAATTCATCAAACCCTAATTTCCTTTTTTTTTTAATTAAAAAAATTCGACATTTATAAAAAAAAATATCGAAAAAAAAAAAAAATCTAGGGTTTATGAAAAATATAAAAACATAAGAACACCAAGCATGTGATTAATCAAACGATTCAATTTTTATGTGTTTCGGTAATTCATTATAATGTATTAACCTGGCTCTGATACCACTGTTAGAATATGTGAATAATATAAACATATAAACATCAAAGAGTACGCAGCGGAATAGATCAAATGCAAATAATAAATTAACCGAATATAAATGGATGCGTACCTCTTTGTGATTTCTAGCAAGAACAAGAAACCAATGGAACAAGAACTATAAACCCTAATTGGGTTTAATGGTGGATCGACTAGGGTTAGTCGAATAGGGCAAATCACCTTGTTAGCAAAAGTATGCCAACACTTCGTTCTTGAACACACGTATTAGTAGCGTTTCAATAAGAAAAGCTAGGTTCTTAATTCACAAGCAATCCAAACACAATGTTTAGAAGATCGCGTAGGAACCCTAGAAGGGTGTAGTTGATCAACTAAACAAGAATGGTTTTGAGCTTAGAAATCTAGTAGGAACCCTATAAGGGTGTAGTTCGATTTCTAACTCAAGAGGAGAAAGAGAAGGAGATTTGGTTTGCAAGTGAACCAAGGGATGAATGAATGAATGAGAGGAGGTCTCATTATATAGCATTCAAGAAACTTGGAGCAAAAGCCAACCCCTAACCCTAAGGAGAGGGTGGCCGGCCATGGGTCATAAAGCCCAACCCAAACCGAACTTTCACTCTTTTCAAATCAAGTCCTTCATGTTTCGTCCAACAGTCGTTAGGTACCGTTAAATGCTTATTTCGTGAATTTAATAATTATTCGTCACTAAAACAATAATTATTAATTAATTGAAACTCATACGTAAAGTGTGCAATCCCGAAGTCTCGAGTTCGAGTCCGGTCATGATATATTAATTTATCATCCGTCAAACTAACAGCTCCCACTCGGATATAGATTAATGTAACAATGACAATGGTTAGTCTAGCATAACACGCCAATGTCCCCAGAACGATCTCGAGTATGGTTTCCTGGAAAAAACCACCTTTGATGATTCTTCATCATACTTATCCCTTTGATTCTAATACTATGTTAATATGGATATGGATCGAAGTCATTCCATAATTAACTTGTGTTTCTCGTTATTTATGATCAAGCAAGATTACCAATTCATCTGAACGCATTCCAGATAGACCTTGGGCATGGCCATGCAAACATCTTGTTAATCCTACGAGTGGCCAAACAGTATTAAACTTCAAAACAAATTTGAAGGAACCAAATCCTGTATTGACTACAAGCATAACCTATGAACTTCGCATCACCTCTAAAAATAATCCTTATAACTACCAGTTACGGATAGCGTTAGATTATCTCACAGAAAATGAGCTACATCCACAGTAGTTACCTGGTATCTCAAGTCTGAGGATAAATATTCATGATTTACTCTAATGACAACATCCATAAGTACAATCATGTAATTGGGATTTTGTCCTATATCCAATTTATCCAGTATTGAATATTATGTGAATTTGGCTTGTCCACGCATCAATATATTTTAATATATTATACCAAATCTCACATTTGTCTTAGTTCAATGATACTCCCATATCATTAATTGACAACGGACTATTTAGAATAACTTAAGTTATTCATGGATTAAACATGCAAATATATGATACAATATTTATGAATAGAAATAAACATAACACAATACTTCATTTCATTCGAATAATTATTGTTTACAATCCTTTATCCAAATACTAAATAGATCAATGCATGAAAAATTCTTGTTAATGAATTTTGTCTCAAGTAATAACAATCATACTTGTTGACAATTATGCCCAAGTAATGATAATCATACTTGTTGACAAGGCATTATTCAACTAACTTTGATCTATCGGAATTTTGAGAATACTTATTTCAATAATGAAATTCTTGTATATGTGCATTCAAATAATTTGATATAACCACATAATACATCATAAAATGTGTATGACATCCTCAACATACAATTTATGATAATTAAACTTCCAAACCTTTAAAGTTTAAAGTATTCTTATTCTTTAACGTATAATGCAACTATGCTTTTCGTTAAGCATAACCAGTACCCATGGCTATTAACAAGGATGAAATCCTTCCATGACTAGTATTGAGTGTCATCTCAATTTATATTAGCATCATTGTATGCAAACAACAATATGCTCTTTTCCGTAAACTTCAATGTGTAATGTTTTATTCCTTCCAAACTTTCAAGTTTGTTGGCTATGACAATTTTACAAATTGTTCATTTATAGAATCTAGAAATTGTTCCAGGCTGAGGATGTGATTCTATATCCAAATATATTCCTTTAGAATATTTATTACACAACTTATCTAATATCTTTCATTAGATATCAATGTTGTCAAATCATCTTTTATCAAAGCATGATATAACAACAACATGATGTACATGAAAAATTCTCGTGTCCAATTTAATTTCATTTATGTACTACATATCCATTTAAACTTTCTAAATGATATATCATGTTCTATTAGATTCATTTACCGCACATGTTTACATCAATAAACATATATTCAAGGTTGTACTTATTAAATCTTTCAAGTAAAGTTTCATTCCAAGTTATGACTTACCATTTAACTTATATAGAATGTTACTTCCTATATGTTATACAACATATATGATTTAAATAAGTAAACATAATACTCTCACTAGCTTTCAGAATTACTTAGGAGTTATCTTATTGTAAATTATAAATCAAAACATAGATTTAATATTTAAACATAAGATTTATCTCCTTGATGCATGCATCTATCCATACTTGGATTCTTGCATTTTGTATACTTTCAAAGATTAAATGAATTTATAAAACTCTTAATTACTCATCGTCCTCGCTTAAGTAATTATATAAGAAAGAGGTTTTATAATCCATTGTCAAATTTCATATTCATAAAAATGAATATGACAACTACCATCTTTGTATTTTAATGTGCTTAGGAAAGAGTATTCAATCATAGTTAATTACTTAAGTATGATTAATAGTTTGGATGAGGTTTTTTTGTTTGAATATGATCTTTTGGTTGAATCAATCTTGTGTTTATATTTTAATCTTTAGGGATTTTTTTTTTTTTTTTTTTTTTTTTCTAATAAATTGGATGAAATGATATAAAAAGAAAGGGTAAATTGCAAATTTAGTCACTAAAGTTGGCAAAATGCGTAAAAAATACACCGAGACAAAAAGTTGAGTAAAAACGACATTAATGATTTATTTTTTTGCAAAACAGTCACTCAGAGCTAACTTTCATTATTTTCCTCGTTAAGTGTCACGTCATCGAGGGTAGCATCGTCATTTCACTGTTCCAAATGCACGACTTTATTTCAATGGCTAAATTTGCAAATAAAAACTTAACTTTCTAAACACTATTCATCATCTTCCCCATTTAATTTTATATTTAATTTTAAATAATTATAAAAAACATCACCACCCTCTACCACCACACAACCAATACCACCACCATCAAATCTCATCTTGGAATGAATGTGATATTTAATTTTAAGTAATTGAATTTAGATAAAAAAAAAATCTTGTGGTTTTTTTAGTAGAAAAATGCATTTGTTTTTCGCTTTGGATGATTTTATTGAACATGTTTTTGTCAATGAGATTTTGGAATGAATGTGAAAAGTCTTCGTATAAACTTGTTCAAGTAATAAGGTATGGGATTGACATTTATTTTGGCCCATATAACCTCACTAGTTATTCACTAATGGGTACTACTTTTTTACTAGAAATTTTGGTTAGAATATTTAAGCTATGTATGAACTGCCTTGGAACTTGGATCTATTGGCAGATGAATTTTTAGGCTTCAATTAGTGTTTGCAAGATGCATTGCATGGCGGGTTAAACAAGCTGGGTTGGGTTGATGTATACCCTCCTTTTTGTGCAGTTCTTTGATTTTTTTTTAGTACTAAGGACTTTGGCAATGCATCTCTCACCTCATCACCCTTCACTCACAAACAACCAATCCCTTTATGCCACATCACCCTCCCACTTTTCCCTTCGCTCACTCACTTTTTGTTGGCATCACATCCCTCACCCTTCACTCACTTTTTTTTTTTTCTTTTTTCTTTTTTAAATTCTATTAAAATTTATTAGAAACTAAAATTCATTAAAATTAAAATAAACATTACATATTGTTATTAAAAGTCTAAAATTCCATTAAAACTTAAAAAACGTTACATAATATTATTAAAACTATAAAACTAAACTCCTACATAATATTATTAAAACTATAAAAAACTAAAATTCTATTAAAATTAAAAACTAAACATAAATCATGTTTAAATGTTCTATTTGAAAGTTTGACTTCCATAAACTTAAAGCTATTTTAACTTACATATTTTTATTCTTAAATAAATAAAGAAAAAGTAGAAATAAAGTACAACTACAATATTTTATCGAGAATATTGCTACTTTTGTTTTGTCTACACTCTACAGGTAATAAAACAATCTATATTTATTTTACTGTACATCTTCTTCTTCACCAAAGTGCTTTCAACAGAGATTTGTTGTCCAATATATAGTAAAAAATAAAAATAAAAATAACCATTTGTAACTCTAACGGTCAGAAAAAAGGTGCAACGGTCAAATTTTTGGTCTTCTTCTTGTGCGGTAAAGTTCCCCGCAATGGGGCCTCCAGCAGCCTCACCGCAGGGTCGGCAGCGGTGTTCCCGTACGGGAACCACCCCTCCCGCAGCCTCCCCGCATGTGTTGCCAACTCCCTAACAAACATTAATCATATTCACAATAACAGTGTCTTTGCAGTAATGATCTTTAATCTTTTTAATCAAGTTGATTATAAAGGTTTTATACTTTTATGCGTCGAAGATAAACATTGGGCGACTTTTAATCTGTTTGCCACATCTCACCGGTTCCCTTATTGCTCTCTATTTTTGTCCAACCAATTTTATCCATTCAAGATGAAGTACAATTCGAAAGAGCAAGGTTGGATCAAGTGGTTAACATCCTTACCTCTGGAGATAGAGGTCAAGGGTTCGATCCTCACCCCTTGCAAGGCCGGATGTCCTTTTATACCTTTGGTAGAATCGGAAGCAGCCTCTCTACCTTAGGTAGGGGTAAGATTGTCTACGTCTCAACCTCCCCCATACATCGTGGAAGACGATATTTGGAGTTATTTTATTTTTTACTTTATTTTATTTTTTATTTTTTTTAATTTTTTTTAAGATGAAGCACAATTGGAATCAACACATTCATAAGGAACAATGTAAAAATGCCACATTAGCCGTCAAAGATCACATATTATGAAAGACGACCAAACTAAAAAACAAGTTAAAAGGCAAACATATATTACTTCATACTCAAACTCTTTTCCAAATTTCCTTTGTACATTATTTCATTGTTTGTCATATCAAGTTTTAGTCAGTTTGTTAGTGTCTGATAGATTAGTTGCTTTGCAACATGTTTGCCTCTGTACTAGCGCTTACTTATATTTTGTTTATATTATCTGCTATAGTATGAACATGCAATGTTGTTGGACTTGCTTAAGAAGGGTCACCTAGAAGCTGAGAAAAAGATTGGCACTGGCATTGAAGCCTTCCAAGTGCAGTACCACCCACAGTGGAAAATCCGATGCTTCTTTCTTGTTAGAAAGGATAAGTCTGCTGATGATTTTAGTTTCCGTAAGTGTGTAGATCACATTCTTCCACTTCCTTAAAACATGGTAGTAAAATCTGATGTCGACAAGGCATTGGGTGGCGGAGGAATTGATGAACTCCTTTATCTCCGTCTTGGTCATTTGTGGTAAAACTGGAACTTATAATATATAGAAGAAAACGCATTAGCATGCAATGTTCTTCTTTCTTGTATGTTAAAACTGGATTTTTTTATTTTATTTTATTTTTATTTCTTTTTTTAATACTAGTTATGGTAATTGAATTCTGGAAGTTGCATTATTTCGGCAGGTTCAACTTTGTTGAATGTCTAGCACAACAATTACTAAAAGTTTAAAGATGGGATTTGATAGTGGTGGTTGTGTGGTGGTAGATGGTTGTGGTATTGGTTGTGTTGTGGTAGAGGGTGGTAATTGTTGATACAAAAGTTGGGGCTTACCTTGTTTGGACTCCTGCTCTCGTACCAATTAGAACTTTAGTGCTTGTGAAACCTGCGCACTAAGAAAGCAAACAACACCGTTAGACTTATCGTGGGATTGTCTCCCACGATTAGACTCCGGCGTGAGAGTAAGTAATCGGTTTTAGGGTTTGTAGAAGAGTTAGGGATTGTGTAAATCGTACCTTTTAATGAGAATATATCATTCTATATAGAGGGCGCAGAAACCGTGTAGGTTTCTTGCACCTTACTCTTCGCACTCGTGGTGCTTATCTTAGATAAGGATATCTATCCGTGAATAGAGGATCCTTATCCCTTAATTATGCGTATCGGTTGGGCTTTGGGCTTCGTGAGCCCAAGCCGTTGGTATTAATGGCCCAAGTCATTTGTCATGATAACCCACTCGTGGTGGGTTTGGGCTTAGTAATGTCTATAATTTGGGCTCGTGGCCCAACTATAGGCTATACGTCATCATGTCCCCCCAGTCTAGTGTGCGCGGCACGTAGTCGCGGATACTAGACTAAAGGAACGAGCGACAAGCGTGGCGGGAAGAAATTAAATATTTCCCGCCCAAATGATAGGAACAATGAACCTAGTCCCAAATATCACAAAGTATGCCTCGAGAAACGGGGGAGCTATCCACGTGTGTCTCGAGAAAAGGGGAAAGTGCTTGTACTCTTCACCTTCCAGCCACACGTTCGTGAGTGGATTCCAGGTGGCATCCCATTTAGGGTTTCTTAGTCTCTTATATAAAGCACCGCCCCCATTTCACTGTGTTTCACACAGTTAAAACGTTTTTTCACCATTTGCAAATTTTTCGAAAGCTTTGTCTCTCCTCGATCCTCTGTATACGTTAGATAACTGCGCGTGCGCAATAATTTACCAATCCTTATTTATAAAATGGTTGCTCAATTACACGACTTTCGCTCTAGGCTGGATGAGGATGATGTACTTCAGTTTTCCTCTGACTTCTTCATTCCTCTCGACGTCCACCCTGAAGCACCAGACGTGGATGCGTGCATTGCTGATTTCCCCGATGGGAAAATTGGCTTGTATACACGCTTTTTTAATTACGCGAATCATCGTGTGCCCATTTCTGTCTTTTTGAGCAACGTGCTCAATCATTACCAACTCCATATCTCACAGCTGCACTGTATAGGTGCGGCTAAGGTATCAAACTTTGAGATTAACTATCGGTTATTGGCTATCAATCCGACGGTTGACCTTTTTCGTGCGTTTTACCACACAACGTGGTCGCACGGATGGGTTTCGTTTGCTAAACGCGCAGGGCGCCTCCAATGTTATGAGGAGAAGGTAGATTCTCTACGGCATTGGAGAGAGTACTTCTTTTGGGTAGATGATGTGGTATTTCCGTCGCGCTTTGAGTTCTATACTCAAAGGTCGCTACCGAGGGATGAGCGTCCTATCCCTAGTTCTTACAGTGCTGTGGATGCGGACATAATTGATGCTAACCGCATTCCCATTAACACCTATCCTGAGGAGTTCTTGGTGCATATGGGGCTGAGCCAAAATTATTTTGATGGTGCGAACGAGGTTCCAACCTTTCTTGATGAGGACAGCCAGGGTGGGTGCTCATCCTTTTACTGCATCTATAACGTAAGTGTTTTGCTATCGATCCTTTGAATAACTAACTTTGTTCTTTTGTTGCTTGTCTTTTGTGTATCGCAGAGATGGATTTATTCTCTGTTGTAAAGCTGAAGGAACCGAAGCGTGTGACGATAGGGGTGCGCCCCCCAAGGGAGGGTGAGCAACCCATATTACAGGCCACGGCGGGGCACCTGACTACTTTTGCAGCTGTTGCGCAGCAAGACTCTCCTCTTGCAGCTGTGCTTGTCGCGCCAGTGCAGGTTGTTCCTCCTACTGAGGAGAGGTCTCCCGTGGAGGAAGAGACGCATGTTGAGGCGTCTAACAGCGTGGAGATTTTGGAGTCCGCGGAGGTTCGCAAGAAGAAGCGCAAGGGAGCGTCTTCTGTTGGTTATGTAGTTGGTACCTCCAATAGGAGACGCCGTTTGATCGGTGAAGATGAGTCAGACGCGCCAGACGAGATGTCTGCTACTAGCGCACAGAAGAATCGGGCCGACTCTCCACCTCTTGTGTAAGCATTTTTGACTGTAACTATTTCCTCTTGTTTTATTATATATATCCGCGGACTAACCTCATCTTCTTTATCTTATAGGGATCATCCTGCAGAGGCTGATGCGGTTTTTGTTGATCGTGCCGCGTCGCCCAAGGTTGCTGATGAAGAGGAGCCTTTAAAGGCTACGGCGCAGATGTCTGCGCGGGAGTTGGTTGAGGAGCTTGCTGGTGTTGCTACCCGCCAGGCTGAGTTGGTCACTCAGCTAAAGGCGCGGGCCGTCGTTGAGGGAGGCAGCCTTGCTCTGAGGGATGAGCAGATTGCACAGCTGAAAGCGCAATTGGCGGAGGCTCAGGCAGAGGTGTTAGCTGCCGATGAGCGCGCCAAGAAGGCGACTGAGGAGAAGCTGGTAGTTTTGGCTGAGCTACAGCGCGAACGTGGGGAGTCGCAGCAATATAAAGCTGACCTTGCCTGGGGGGTAAAATACTTAGAGGAGAGGAAGAATGAGCTCTGCGGTGAGCTTGCTAAGTTTGGCAAGAAGGTTGAGGATTCTGTGGAGGCGCAGGAAGAGAAACTGCGCCGTCTCAGCATAGAGTATGATGAGGAGCTGTATCCCCATCTGATGTCGACTATTGCAGAGCGCAGGTACTTGTTGTACCTTAATTTCTTTATATATTTTGTGTTTCTTTTCTAATGCCTTTGTCGTTGTTTTCGCAGGTGGTTGATCAGCCATGGCTTGCGCTTGGCTGCCGTGGGGACTTTGGAGTCCTCAGAGGTTGTGAACGCCTTTGGGAGGGTGGTGGAGTGCGCCGTTGCTCGTGGCAAGACGCAGGCCATTGAAGAGTTGGCTGAGGCGCAACTGCTCAAGGTATCTCCCTCTGAGGTTCCTGAGTATAATGCTGATGCCTACGACGAGCTTGTGCAGGCGATGGAAAAGATGAGGCTCTTTGAGCTTCCCCACATTGCGTAGCTGGAGCGTGACCAAGATTATCCCATCCGAGTAATCATGCAGGGATTAACACTTAGGAGGCATATAGCCGAAAATGCAGAGGCCGGGGCTGATTTCTTCTTAAAGCCTGATGAGTCCCAACTGCAGGTTCCGGTGTTTGCGCGACCGCGTGATATCCTGAACCCATTCGCTCTTGAGACGGAGGTGCCACTGAAGGAAGTTTTGGAGCGCCACGAGGAGAGGGCGGCCAAGAAGAAAGGTCTTAAAGGAAAGGCCACTCTCTGCGGCATGGGTGCTGCCCATCTTCCTAGGTCAGATGGTGTTGCCGTCAGTGTGGCGACCGTGTCACAAAGGGATGCATTATTGTTGAGGAAGCTGCAAGAGTCAGGAAGCTCAGCTGTGCCAGAACCTTCCACGGAGCATGTCCATAGTGTGTAGATGTGTATAACTCGTGGTTATAGCTTTTTTTAAAAACTCGTAGTTTTTGGTAAATAAAAATATTGGACTTTTTTGTGCACATATGTTGTTTTTGTACTTAGATTTGTTCCTTGTCTTTATTACGTGAAAGACTTATCTAGAGTATCAAACGTGCAAGTAATATCTTGTATTTGAGCCCAAAATTTGTTTGTTAAGTTCGTGACTTAGGAAACGTTTGCGGTCCATAACCTTATCAAATGTGCGAGTAAATGAGTAGCGTACTACGTTTATCATTTTTGGTGGCCAAGTGTTTTGGTTTATTAGTTCGTTTTCAACTTGTTGTTGCGCATTCGTTGTGAAATACGTACTAAAGTCATGAGCTTGTATGAAGTTAGTGTACTAACTTAGGAGTCAATTGTTTTGAACCCATGTGGTGGAGTGCAGCGTACTGCGAGTTCCACTATGTAGGAGTCAATTGTCTTGAGTCCATGTTTTGTTAAACGCGCACCGTGTGCAATAAAGTACATCCATCGTGGGATGTACTTACGAACTTACTCCAACGTCTTGATAGTAAGGTGTTTAACAAGGATGCGTGATCCGATGTTGATGGGTTTGCAACCCTCTTACTCAACGAGTATTTTAGTAGGTTTACTCATCCTGTCTGCCCTCGTGTGGTCTTAATATGTGCATGCACGCCATGTAGGCAATAATATAAACAGAATTGAAACATAAATAGGTAATGTAAGCAATAATGTTGAACTGTGTTGTGGAGTTAGCTAGAAACCACAACGTTTTATTAATTGTTGCAATTGCAGAAATAACAATTTCCTAAGGAAAAGAAAGAAAAAATAAATACACCAACATTTATTGAGCGCTTACTAAAGTGCGGATGTGTCGGTGTGTGGCTCGTGGCCTAAAGGTAGCATCTTTTGAGATTGCAAATGTTCCAGGTGCGTGGTAGCTCGTGGCCTTTCATATCGCGCACTCTGTACGCACCGTCGCCTAACGCCTCTGTGACCTCGTAAGGCCCTTCCCACTTTGGTCCGAGCTTGCCCGTGTCTTCTGCGTGGCTGGCATCGTTGGCGCGGTATACAAAGTCCCCTGGTTTGAAAGAAGTGCTTCTGACTCGTGCATCATAATACTTCTACATCTTTGATTTGGATCTTGCTTCGCGAATAGCTGCCCGTTCACGTCGTTCTTCCAACAGATTTAAGTCAATGCGTCGTTCATCATCGTTTGTTGCGAAGTTAACTTTCGATGTACGGATGTGTAACGCCCCAACCCGGCAAGGGTAGAAACATTACAATATGGTTTCACATCAGATATACACAAGTCCAAACCAAACAGCGGATGTCATAAATAAAGTCAACAAAGAGTAATCATCGGGGTCTTAACAAACATCAATGCCCCGGAAATAAACAAGACAAAGTGCGGGTACAAGTTCCAAAATCCAGAAATAATAATAAAGAAAGAGTTCCATTATTCAAAATAAAGCTCTAGGGTGGTCCACTCTCTCTCGTCCCCAAAGCTAAACCCACGTCCTAGCTTAAGTACCTGCCGCATGGAAAAGAAACGCGGCTGAGCATAAAAAGCTCAGTGAACAGATATCAACAAAATAACAACCGATACAATAGAGTTATGAATAATCAAAGGGATATGAAGATAGGATTACATGTGGTATCCAAGAGGGTAATCAAAAGATGACATGGTTAAATGTAAAGCATAGTGTATGTAAGTTTTCAGTATTTTACCCAAGGCCAATCAATACAATACAATACAATAGTAGCCCAATATGTGAGGGGTTGCAATGCACGCACCCAGTCACCAATACAATATGTAGCAATGTAGACAATGTAGTAGCTCCAATAATCAATCAATCAATCAATCAATCAATCAATCAATCAATACAATGCAAATCTAGGATGCATCCATACACCCCCGTAGGCCAATAACAATCACAATCAAAGCAGTAGTCAATAGTAGATCGGGGACGGCGTAGTACATCTCTCCAACTACGCTAGAGTACATAACATTGGTGCATCAATGCTATGGTTGTGGCTACTCCACAATAAGTAATACCCCGGGTAAATACTGAAGGGTCAAGTGGTCAAGGTTCAATATCAATGGTTCAATATCAAAGTTTAGTTTCAAAAGTTTATTGTCAAGGTTCAATATCAAGGTTTATTATCAAAGGTTCAAATACCCAAAGGTCATTATCAATAGATCATAGGTCAATATCAAGAGGTAGGTCAAAGGACCAATATCAATGGGTCAATCGAAGTTCAATATCAAGGTGCAATAATATAAAGAGAGGGAGAAAATCATGAGAGAGAAATAAAGTTGTACTCTTGCTGAAAGAGTACGGAATATCTGTACCTTAGTCCAATACGAAAGCGAGGTCACAATCAAATAACGAGAGACGGATCACTCCCGCTTCACCGAACCTAGAAGAGAACGGATACGAATCAAGAAGAGTCCGAATTACTCAAGTTACCTCTTTAGTTATCTTTCCATTTTTAGAAACTTTCCATATTTAGTAACTTTTCCGTATTAGCAACTTCTATAGATTAGGGTCACAAATGGCAATTATAATAGTTTAGGGTTTAAACATGTCAATTTAGTAAGGTTTAGGGTCAAAATATAAATTATCAAAATTAAATATTAAGAATGTCAAATATAATTATTTTAAAGTTTATACTATAATTTTATATTAAGATGATAATTTTAGACCCCGCCGTTTATAATTTATTAACATTCCCTTGACATTAATCTTAGACCGCGACGACCTAAAATATGTTTTTATCACTTGCATAACCCCACGACTCGTGTACAAACTCACGCAATTCAAACGCCCTTACCCTTAATCAATATACTTTTCCAACCAGTTTTGAATACAACAATTTTACTTCATTCGACTCACCACGACCCATTTATATAGACACCAAATTTTAGTTATAATATCATGCATGTATTTTTCCCAGAATATTACGCACATTAAACACACACTCATGAATACACACGCATACATGTTAAGGTCCCAACCAATTCTCACATTCTCACATTTATACAATATTCACATTTTACTTTTAATCTCACTCCCATGTACGCTTACATGCTCATGCTTTACACAGCCAATATCACGAAACATGACACTCAATGTCTCACTCCATTTGTGTTCGATTAAACCCCACACACTTATTCTTTTATTTCACTTGTATCAATGTTTGTATATCCTATGCATGCAAATACTCTAGTACCATACGCATGTAAACCGAATAGAAAACGATTGAGCCGGTTTAGATCCGCTTTCGAAAACGACAACTCATGCAAAATTGATGTATTTCATGCGAGACCTGACATATATATGCATGGCATCTCTTTATCTACTTCATTTTAGTCTTCCAGTTAATGTTATAGACAAAATATATCCAAGTCATGATTTCTTATTAGTTTTAAAACCATTCGATTTACATGAAACGAAACAACCTGTTACTTACTCTTTTAAAAGTCGTGTATGACTACTGATGATTTACTATCCGAAATAATGAAGACCCAACATGTTTCAATCTCTTTTTATAAATTGATTTCAAGATACGTGTTTACCAAATTAATCGAGCCACAAAATTTTCTAAACGTCGAACACACCCATGCATGATCAGAGCTGATTACATATGGTTGTGGTTTCGATATTTTATGTGACGTTTTATGATTTTGTGTGAGGTCAAATTCGATCAGAAATCACGCAACATAAGCCGAAAAAGAAAGCCTACCCACGGCTGGAAAAGAAAACATTAAACGAGGAATTGAACGAGGTAAAAAGTATTACCTTTGCAGCGTATAACAAGAAGAACAACGACACGAGATTGATTATTAGCCGTTTATACCACCACACCGAACACCCAAAACTACTCCTCGACAGAAGTATATAAACCCACGTACAACTCCTTTATCGAACAGCAATCCCTTGATCAAACAACACCTCTTGAAGCCTTCTTTCCTCACCTTGTTGAACAGTATATTTTAGAGAGAATAATGAAGATTGTGTGTGTGAAAAAGTGAAGGAAGAACCGAATATTTGTGGAGGATTATAAGGAGAAAACGTGTGGTGTATTAGGAAAGAAAATAAAATCGGTTTAGGACATATATCAAAGGGAATATTGTGATCTTTTCTTTTAAGCTTGTACTTATCTCCTCACTCTATTAGTTGACCGAAAATTGTATACAATACACAATATGATTCGTTTTACATATCTTAGTTTAGGAAGTTTTATTTTGAAATGTTTAGTTTAGTTTAGACTTTAGAATTTAGAATACATTATATGACGTAAGTTTTATTTACAATATTTATACTTTAGTTAGGATCAAATTAATATTCATTTGTATAGTTTATGTATTCTTGGGATTTTTTTTTCCGGGCTTGTTTGGTAAACGTACTTAATTCATCAAAATTTTAAATTGGAGGGTATTTTAGTCATTTAATCATGATATGAGAATGTGGGTTTTACAGGATGATTGGCATTCCAATTTCTGCTGGTATAACAGCTTCTGTCCCGTAGACAAGAGAAAAAGGTGTATCGCCATTGCTGACTTTGATTTCTGTGCGGTGAGCCCACAAAACATGCGATAGTTCATCTACCCATCTTCCTTTATGTCTATCCAAGCGCGCCTTAATTCCTTCACCCAGGCTACGGTTCGCGCGTTCTACTAATCCATTTGTTTGTGGATGTTTAACTGCGCGCACCAATCTTTGAATGGGTTATCACAGAATTGTTTTCCGTTGTCCGAAATAATTTCTCCAGGTAGGCCGAAACGGCATACAATGTTGTCCCAAACGAATCGTTTGACCTGGTTGCCTGTGATACTTGCCACTGCTTTCGCCTCGATCCATTTGGTAAAGTAGTCAATGGCGACAATGAGGAACTTGAGTCCTCCTGCCGCGACTGGAAAGGGTCCAGCAATGTCAATTCCCCATTTGTGGAATGGCCATGGTGAGGTGATGGGTGTTAGCTCATGTTGTGGCCGACGCGGAATGGGTCTATGGACTTGGCAGTCGTTGCATCTTCTAATCATGTCTCGCGCGTCGCGGTGCATGGTAGGCCAATAGTATCCGGATCGCAAAGCGCGCGCTACAATAGACCGTGGTCCTGAGTGCATGCTGCAGGATCCAGCGTGGATTTCCCGGAGTACGTAATCTGCCAGAAGAGGTCCGACGCACCTGAGCCATGGTTGTAGGAATGAACGCCGATATAGGATACCATCTCGAAGTTCGAACCTCTGCGCTGCGCGCCGTATCCGTCGAGCGTCCTTTTGTTCCTTGGGGAGTGTTCCCTTACTGATAAAATCCATGATGGGTGTCATCCATGTGGGATTTTCTTCTTCTATCACTGTGGATACTTCCATCTCAGAGATGGATTTGTTTTTCAAGGTTTCCACCAATACCTGCTTTGACAGGTGTGCAAAGCTTGTGGAAGCGATTTTACTAAGCGCATCGGCTTTTTTGTTTTCTCCTTGTGGGATTTGTTTGATGGAAAACTTGTCAAAATTCTTGATCAAGGATTTGGCTTTATCGAGGTATTGGATCATGTGTTCTTCTTGAGCCACATACTCGCCTAATACGTGGTTAGCTACTAGTCGTGAATCCACATTAGCTTCTAGGTTGCGTACACCCATTTGATTTGCTATGCGTAGTCCAGCCAGTAATGCTTCATATTCTGCCTCATTGTTTGTGGCTATGAATTCAAAGCGTAGGGCGTAAGTGTGCTCTTTTCCATCTGGGCTTGTAAGGATAAGACCTGCGCCTGATCCTTCTGCGCATGAGGATCCATCTGTAAATAGAACCCATGGTTCTTGTAATGGTACTTCAATCTTTGGTGATGGAGTATCATCATCTGGCTTCTCGATAATGAAATCAGCCAGTATCTGTCTTTTGATCGCGGTGCGCGGCCTGTAGGAGATATTATGTTCGCTCAATAACACACTCCACTTTTGAAGTCGCCCTGATGCGTCAGGTTTAGAGATAACCTGCTTGATGGGTTGGTCCGTGATTACAGCTATCGGATGCGCTTGGAAGTACCTGCGCAGTCTTTTAGCTGCGAATACTAGAGCTAGGACCAGTTTCTCCATAGCGGTGTAGTTAGTCTCTGTCTTCTTGAGGGCTTTGCTTACGAAGTATATAGGTGTTTGAACAGAGTTTCTGTCTGTTAGTAGTACCGCGCTGACTGCTCCATGGGTCGCTGAGAGATACATGATCAATTCTTCCCTTTGTCGGGGTGCCACAAGCTTTGGTAGCTCTGCTAGGTTTTGTTTCAGCTGTTGGAAGGCTCCTTCCGCTTCTGGAGTCCATCGAAAATCCCCCTTCTTTGTGCACTTTGTGAGTGTTTTAAAGAGAGGAAGTGATTTGTCCGCTGATTTGGACAAGAATCGGTTCAGCCCGGCTAATTTGCCATTTAGTGACTGGACTTATTTTAGTGTGCGTGGTGAAGGTAGTTCGATAACCGCTCTTGTCTTTTCTGGGCAAGGTTTAATACCATCGGGTTCTATTAGATGATGAATAGTGTTTAGAAAGTTAAGTTTTTATTTGCAGATTTAGCCATTGAAATAAAATAGTGCATTGAGAATAGTGAAATGACGATACTACCTTCGGTGACGGGACACTTAATGAGAAAAATAACGAAAGTTAGCTCTCAGTAGCTGTTTTGCAAAAAGATGAAACATTGATGTCGTTTTTGCACAACTTTTTGTCTCGGTGTATTTTTTGCGCATTGGCCAACTTTAGTGATTAAATTTGCAATTTAACCAAAAAGAAAATAATAATTGGAATAAATTAATATGAGTAACAATTGTAGAAAAAATACTAGTTATAATGCCCGTGCACGCACGGGGTTTTTTCAAAAAATTTTAATTATGTATTATTATTAATTAAAATACAACAAATTGCCCATTAGTATTCGTAAGATGATTCTTGGCGCGTTGTTGGTATTAATCATAATCTCTTAGTTGGGTTTCATCATGTATAAATCTTGTTTAATTAATTAGCTATATACTTATTAGATGTATGTTTTCTACTTCAATTTATTTTTATTAATGAGAGTATTATCAATTAGTAATTTAATTTACTGTATGTTGTTATTTGTTAATATGCTCAACCTTGAATCAGATTTTATCTAATTACTATTTTTATTTCTGTAAAAAGATTTACTATTTTTATACCAAGTCATAAATGAAGCCTAAATTTATGAAAATGAGTATATTTAAATCTATTTTAGACATTGTTACCTATATAATTTGCGGTCAAGAAATGTTGGATAGAGTAATCCACATGTATCTTTCATGCTATGAAAAATCCTTACTTGATGGATATTGGAATGCCAAGAATAAAGAAAAGCTGTCTTTTTCCATACATGCATAAGGAAAATTTGTATCAAACATTTAACATGAAATATTGATATATGGATGAGATTATGGTTGTAGTATCTTGTTAGAAGACTCACAAACCTAACTTAGAAAAAGTACATGAACATTTCACGGTTTTTACTCCAATTAGTTAAAGGAACCGAAGTTTAAGTGTCATAATATACTTACAATCCTCAGAATGGTAATAAATGACTAACATTGCCTTGATTGATAGAATTGTTGAATTCACGTAAACCATAGCCTCATGACTACATTTCTCTTACAATGTGTAACAAACATAGCCCATATCTGATGGAAAATTTTCATCAGAATGAACCATGAGAACACAAAGAAGGGCATCATCATGTAGACTACAACCCACCCGACGTCGCAAATGGATGGTCTACTCAATTTTGACTACATTTCCTGTTCAAATTGGATTTTAGACCATACATGAGCTACATGATCAAGAAGAAAAACATATAGTCAAAGTGTCAAACACACAAGGCCACACATTTACAACCAATATTGGTTTCAAATCCTCACAAAAAATAAAACCAATAAACTAAAGAACTCAAACCGAATTAAAATGACCGAGATATCACCAATCTCAAATTTTCATACATATGACCACGAAATTAGTTTACGAATCTACACTTCAGACTAACCTCTTGGTCACCCGTTATGCTGCTCATTTTGATCATGGACTCCACAAATGCTTTCTCAAACTTTTCTCGAGATTAAGCATACTTTGTAACCAATGTTTTTGGTTGTTGGATTGGTGTGTAAGGCTTGATAGTAAGAGAATATGCTTTTCACTTCGAGGAGTAACGTGTAGTATCTATTGTCAAAGGTGGTAAGGGTCGAATCCATATTTGCACCCACACTATCCACCTTTTATGCATTGGGCATACGCTGGTGGTTGGCTGCAATGACTTATTACCAAAGGCCTGGTTTGATTTTAATTGTGGACTAAAAAGTTGGATTGTATTTAAGCAATAAATTTGGAATGTATCTAAAAGTGCAAACAAATCACTTATATCAAGTGCTCTTTGTGAAAAACTTTGTTGCATAAACATACATGTTCAAACATTATTTAAGCATGCAATAAGAGCTAAAAATACAAATGAACAAAAAAAAAAGTACAACAACCCGAGATCCCTGCACCATTGATAACATCCCAAAATATCGATGGTATCAGCGATCATGGTTCCAATAATATCATCATTTCCAGCAGTAGTAATAGACATAATGGCTACCGAACATATACAAATAGTACTATCAGAAGAAGACGATTTAATGTAAACCAAAACTTTGATTATTGCTTTAACTTGACTAATAAAGTTATCACACCAAAAAGGTAATCTTAACTACCTGTGGTATCATCACGGCATTTAACAGATGTAGCTCTCTTCTCGATCTCCTCAATCAAACAAAGTACCTTCTTGTCAATACCTTGTTTAATCGACACCGGGTTAGCACCAGAGGTTACACTCAAGAGACCACGCTTGATGAAATCACGTGCAAGAACTGACGAGGTTGTATTACAATCATCAGATGAGTCATTTGTTTTGCTTGCAGCCTGTGCAATTCAGGCCACCAAATTATTACCACTTGGACAATCATCAACCAAGTAACCACCAATAAAATAAATTCAAGATCTAACCTCTAGTTTTCCATTGCGTCAAGTAGCTCAACAGCTCTGGCAATCGTAACACCATCACCACCTTTGGTAAACCGTATTCGTCCAATACAACATTCCTCCCTAGACAACACAGTGTGATACACTTATTGCACAATATTACCAAATACTAATTACAACAAAAAGTGCATAAAGTACTCATTACAAAACAAACATAAATTAAACAACCCTTTTTATAATACCAAAGCACTCTTTTATTATAGCATGAATTATATTTATCCTATTAATCAGTAGGTAAATAATTATCGCAGTCTTGCATCAAACAGTTGATAAATAATTAGTAATACAACTTTACACATGCGAAATGGTAATTAATTTACCCACCAAGAATGGAAAATTGTAGCATAAGGAACATCCTACTCTTATCTCTTATATTAGTTATGATATGATATATTCCAAGTATCAATATGCAAATGAATAATTTTAACAACGAAAAGCTTAAGTTTAAGTAGCCCGTTCAAGGATAAGTAAATCATCATATCTAAGTATAAAAATAGATATTTCTGAATTAAATCGAGTTGAGAAAATCTCCATAGTTGATGTCTTGATCATCTGCGATTTAAAGAATTCTTTATTGGAACCACATTAACATGTCTCGATCAACCTTCGAGATTTGCTAACATTGGGAAAAAAAAAAAAAAAAAACCTTATAAATGTGAAGTACCTTCCCGGGTGTGAGCAGCCCCTTACTCTTTGGTGTCATTCAGCTTGGAAAGCGGAGTCGTAATGACAAATGTGGCTAAAAGTCAATTTTGATCTTTGAAGATTTAAAAGTACTGCTTTAATTTCAACGGTTAACTATCAAAATGGCTCTAACAGTTATATATATATATATATATATATATATATATATATATATATATATATATATATATATATATATATTTACAAAGTTGAAGTTAAAAATAGTTATAAAATTGGTATAGGAAGGTTATTACTCTATCCATAACATATTGATGAAACGAAAGAGGTGGCAAAATAGTTGGGTAACGGGTTAAAAGGGTCATGCTTTTAAGTGTGGATCACCCAGAAACATGGTTATAAAAATTAGACACATGTCAGCTGCATCATTATTACAAAAATAATGAAACCTTTTTCTTATGAGTAGCTTAAAAAGTTAACGTAGACAATACCAAGCTTGGGACACTCTTCCCAGTTAGTCATTCCAGTAGTCAGAGTGGAATCGGCTCTTCCACCACCTTTCCCTTTTATGAACATCGAGTACTTCTTGGCAATGTCTCTCAAGATCATAGGAGTCTGTGCCCCGTTGTCAACAAACTTCCCTGTATATCCTTCTTTTTCCGGTCTCATAGAACTAAAAATAAAAAAAAATAAAAAACATGAAAATTGAATATATAAGACCTTCTAGTTTTTAACATTTAGGAAGTATCAATATTTAGTTACCCAATATGTATTGAAGTTTTGGTGATTCTGCCATAGTTATGTAGATACTCCCTTAGTGACAATTGTTGATAGCTTTTGTTATTTATATAACTATATAAGCACCTTTCTGTAAAAACGGAATGTATATCGGTTGGTGTGTAAGACATAAGATATTTAGATATACCTTTCATGAAAGTTTTTTAAGGCACAACTCTCTGCTCCATCAACTTCTGACTCGATATTTAGTGCATCCGCTGCAAGTTCACTCTCACATTCACGAAGAGCCTTAGTAATAAGCGTTGCAGCCTTCAGGAAAATATCAACAAATTGAGTATTTAATTACACTGAGAATACTTTTATAACTAATACAATTAGTATGACAGTGGAATAACTATCTTAGATGAAAGTCTAATAATGCAAATGCGAATTTCCAGCAATTTAATGTAAACTAAATTCATTATATCTTTTGCCCTTTAGTTCATCGTGTTTGGGCATTCAATTTTATTCTATATTAGAGGGGTAAAAAAGAGTATGTTGAACAGAGCAACTATCTTTATGCGTGTTCTAAAAACATGTCCACCGCCCGATCATGCATTTCATCAAATATCGAACCTTAGTTCTAAATACAAATTATAAACCCATTACACTAATCATGGATTGTGTATTCTGCATAGCATCATTACCTTATATTCATAGTAATAGTAACTCAACTATTATGCCTAAACTCAGAAATGCCAATCTGAAACTCATGCCTTAACTTTTCCTAAGCCAAACTTCTCACGGCTCCTACGTTCTTACTAATCAGTTTCACTCGTCGTTGCTCGTTTGTCATTTAATCCAGTATCCACACTTTCTAACAGACTCATATCAGTTACATCTAAGTAGTGTTTCCGAGTTCTAGACCACGAATTTGTGCTACCTCAGATTCATTTAGCTAGTATTACCAACTAATTCTGAATAAACTAAGTATATTAAAACATAATACTCACCTTTTTGTTCAGAAGGAGCATATACACCAACTTGCTGCTGATCTTCACCCAATATATACCAGCCATCATATATGAAAATCAAACTATATATTAAAACGCGACACGCACCTTTTAGTTCAGAAGCAGGATATGGACCAACATGCTGTTGATCTTGTCTGCATAATTTCACACCCGTGACTTTTAGTCCAAACAAATTACAATTTTTCAATTTAAAACTGATATGGGTACAAAGAGCTATACATTAGCTGGTTCGTTTTCATTTAATGGTTCATTTCGGGTATGACTTGTGGTTCATTTGCTGGTTCATTTTCAGGCGCCAATAACCAATGTTTAATATAACACATGAACTTTACGTCATTCCTAGTAACACATAAAAACACATGAGCGTAACAAAACAATAACTAACCAAAAATCTCATCAGATAAAAGAAATGACCATTCTTGTATCGCTGCATTTCGGATTGTTGTCACTGCCTAAAATCTTGCATTTGCCAAATGAGAATTTTCTACACACAATTAATTCAAACGATAAATGATAAAATACGGAATAGACTTTAAGCTTAGACCTTGAAAGCAACAATTTGTACATAAAATGTAGGTAAGACATACATATAAACAATGTACTGCTTTTAATGTTTACGACCTTGAACTATGTTTACGATAGTCAAGAATGTATCGTGTAGCAAAAGTAGAGCTGAGGCGGCAAGGACTACATGCACAACAACAATGCTATGGGCGCCCAAAGAAGTATGGGCCAAAAAGTTTGGGGAACAACTATCCAGGTAAATGTTAATTTTATTAATTAGAAGCAAACTGTTGTCTGTTACACTTCAATACAATAACTTTACGCTTCCATGATCCACATACGCCTCTTAACATGATTATTAGAGGCATCAAAGAAAGACAAGATTCTAATTGTACCTCTCCTGAACTTATTGAATAGCCCATTGACCAATTAACATTCACCTGCAACGATTATGTAAAAGATAAGTTTTACTTGAAAAATCACCAAATTTGATTTGAGTAACTTATGAAAAGATAATAAATAAGGAAGATGCCAGCAAATAAAGAACCACATGTAAAATGCTAACTACTTGAGCAGTCATTACAATCAATATGTAATTATATAGATAACAACTGTGTTCTGTCTCAAATTTCATGTTAACTTCACCAAATCCTTAAACATCAAAATATGCTAAACTTCAAAACTAAGACACATATAAATAAAGTTATAATCTTCACTTTTGAAACTTCAAATAAGATATGTACTATCTGCAACAAATGCTTTACGAAAACCAAACCTAGTCACTTTTGATTCTGGCGGATCCCATACTACATTAAAACATAGATAGCCTTTTTTCTATTATGTTTCAACTATATCACGTACGCAAAAAAGACATACAGTCATATGATCAGATATGTGTTAATATAACAAATAATGGCGAAAATAATGAGGCTAGAAAATGTAACCCTAATCTTAGTTGAAGATTAAAATTATGAGGGTGGTTGTTCTTCAGGTGGTGGACAAGCTCATTATTGCCGAAAATAGTGAGGCTATGGTTTTGGTGTCGCTAAGATATATGTTCTATAGTTGAATTTGTGTATATTTTTATAACTAAGGTGATACAATCATATCTAGTCGATACATAATTGTAGGAGCTAATCAGATGTAGCATTGAAGATACCTTGTAGGAGGTTGCGTAGGAGACAATTCAGATGGCAAAGAACCCACATATTATAACTACGAAACTAAAAATTAATCACCAAAATGTAACCACAATTTGATTAAATTCCAGTTGTTTTTTTCTCGAATTATAAGTTGTTACTTTGTTCCATCCTAAGAAGACAATAGAAACCAATAATACATTGGATTGTTCATGAGTATAATAGATTATCTTCTTTCACAAGGTTTACCTTTATTTTATTCCATTAAAGCAACTAATATTTTCACCAATAGAACATCCCTATTTACTTTCTCCACCACCTGAAGAACAACCACCCTTACGGTTAGGGTTTTGATTACTCAAAAAATTCAACGGCGATTATCTATTATCCGGCTATATAACTGCAGATACACCAACTCAGTCCATCGTTCTTCCAGCAGGGTTGTCGTAGTTGAATCTGTAACTTGAAGTTTCTTCAAAGCTAGAGTTTTGGTGCATATACGAAAACCAAGAACTGATGATTGTGATACAACAAAATCACAAACCTTTTTAGAATATAACTAAAAGCCCTATATCAATTTTAAATAAAATCAACAAATTAGAAATTAAAAATCATACCTTTAGGCTATTTAAAGAGTGTTTGTTCTTCATAAATAACTTACGAAGATTATCCTCATAATCACCTGCAAGAACAACTATATATTTGATTTATTTTAAAATTGCTCGATTTATGATTTGAAGGGTTTCGAATTGTAACAGTTGGTTGAAAGAAAATTTTGATTAAAAATCTATATATAAGCCAAATTCGTTTTGTTTTTGTAAAGTTTAGTTTTAACCCCTATATGTTTGTAAATCACGCCCGCCTTTTTGAAGTTCTTCTTTTCATATTTTTGGCACAAATATTTTTTACCCAATTTTATCTATAAAAACGAATATTTATGAATTATGACTAATTATAGAAATACTTAGACTTTTTTTTCTCTAAATATCTTTTAAAAAAAATCAAATTAATTCAATTATTACTTAATAAGGAATGATTTGATTATTTTGAAATGAAAAAGTTCCCCTAAAGGTTTTGTTTTATTAGGTAAAAGATTTGGGAAAATAAAAGGAAGGGTATTTTGTTAACTTCACAATATCACGATGGAGGTATTTTAGTGATTTCATATTACCTGGTTTGAAATACCCATCAAACCATAAGGACAAAAAATGTAGTTATTTTATTATTATTATTATTATTATTTTAATTTTTAAATGAAAAATCTAAAGCTTTAATTTGGGCGTGGACTTTTTAACTCGTGACAGTTTCAATATTTTTTCTATTGTTACCAACCTTACCATTATTAACCTACAACAATAATATACTAAGGGCCCGTTGTTACCAACCTGACACCAAAAATAGAATCTAGGGGAACTTGATGGGTATGTAGTGGGTAGGTGTTATCAGGTTTATCGGGTCAGGTTGAGTCAGGTTTCAAGTTTTTAAAAAATGACCCGCAATTTGACCTGATAAGAAATCGGGTTGTCGGGTTCGGGTGTTTATCGGGTCGGGTGATTCGGGTTATTGGGTTACGATGTAAATCCAACTCTACTGTACATGTACTGTCCGTTAAATCGTTCAACAATCTGATAATTAAGAATAAAGGGTATTCAGATGTTAAGCAAAGTTTAGGACAATCAAATACTCGTAATATTCGTAGTGAATGGTGGCTAGTATCTAAAATACTAGTAAGCTGTGAAAATGATAACGACGCTGCAGTCTGCACGCATGTGAAGATCTAAAAGCTTAATCAAAGATGATCTCATTAATCAAGCATGATTAAATTATTTGTGGACTAAAAAAAAAAGGATCACAAGTATCTACATTTTAAAATGAATATTACTAGATCCACCAAAAGTTTACAAAAAATCATCCACTCGCTGACGTGGCAGAGTGGTGATTGGTTGATTTTCTGTGGGCCACAGAAAACCAACCAATCACCACTCTGCCACGTCAGCGAGTGGATGATTTTTTGTAAACTTTTGGTGGGTGTAGCACTCCTCTTTTAAAATGTACTTCTTTATCGTATCGACATACAAGCAATATATTTTGCATCTCTATTGAGTAATGAAATAAATATACTAAATACACCAAACAAAATTGATTCCCTTCATAGTTTTCGTTTATCATCTGCTGTATGAACATTGTAATGATTACATCTTCATATAGCACCTTAATTCATATTATCTTCTAGCAATATTTGGACTACAATGTATGTACCTTAATTCTGTTCTCACTAATGTATAAGTTATCAGTAAAAAAAATATTAAATAATGATTTTCTGGTATTGTCGGGTTGACCCGTTAACCCGACAATAAATTTTTTATAACCCTAACCCGACCCGATAACAATGTCGGGTTATCGGGTTCGGGTGAAACTAACCCGATAAGCTTTTTCAACCCGATTTAACCTGACCCGATAAGACTTATCGGGTTCGGGTTAACCCGACCCTACTTACACCCCTAGTAGTGGGTTTCAATAAATGTGGCCAATTAAAAACTTTTATTTATTTGAAACTTTTTTTCCAACCACAAATTATTTTTTTTTCCTTATTTTTTATTTTTTTTAATCTTAAACAAATATATAAAATAAACTTATCAATCATTTATTTTCTCTCTTTTCATTTAATTCAAAATTCAAATCTAAATCCGAATCTTAAAACATATCTACAAACCAAACGGGCCCTAATAACGTGCTTTGTTTATAGTAATATTTAAGTACGGAGTAATATTTAGTTTACCACTATTCACCTACAGTACCTTAGTGTTTTTTTTTTTTTTTTTTTTTTTTTTTTTTTGAACGGTGGGTTAGTTGTTGGCTCGAGTTAGTGTCGCATCATCGGGCAGAGATACCAACCGTGAGCCTCTCCTTAGGGGATAACCCCACTCCTATTCCCGATTCGCCTGATATCATTAGAGCTTGTGATTCCCAAGTGAGGACTTCCCGATTGGTCACCCAAACCGGTACTACTCTCACTTAGGCTCGCTTAACTACTTAAGCCTTTACCACTAGACTTAGTTGGTAGCTGTTGTATACTAGTATGTTCTCAAATTTGTTTTTGAGAAGAAAAAAAAAGTAAAAGGAAAAGACACTTAAAAAATTGTTATGTTCTTGTGTTTTTTAAAAGATGAAAGTGAGTAGTGGAGAAGAAATGCATGAAAGTATCTAAGGGTGCGTTTAGTTTGAGAGAAATTCTTTATTTTTCTAGAAAAAATTCATAAGAAATGAAAAAACTGAAAACGTGTTTAGGCGCACTTTTTTTCAACAATTTTCAAAAAAAATGAATTTCTCATTTTCTAAAGTTTAATTAAGAAATTGAAAAGTCCATTCTACAATTCTCACTTTTTTCTTTCTCATTTTCTTTCTCAACTCTAAAAAAAACACATACACCATTCTACCCCTAATATCTCATGTCATCCTCCACCGCCCGCCGCCGCCGCCATCGTCGCAATTTGAGGTAATCTTCTTATCATTTAAAAAAAAAAGAAAAATATAATTTCAACTAAATACGTTTTCAAAATTCTCAACTCTTTTCTAAAGAAGAAAAATCATCATCTTCTCAAGGAATTTAGAGATGAAAAAATTGAGAAATTTTTCACAAACTAAACGGCCCCTAAGTTAGGTGTTTTTTTTTTTTTTTTTTTTTTTTTTTTTTTTTTAACTTTCTTCCCACATATGGGATGAAAGATGACTAAACAAGTACAAACACAAAGCAAATGATAAAAATACCCCTAATTGCAACTTGGTTCTTTGTTTGTTTTTAAGGGTATAGTGTGAATTTCGTAAAATTTACAATATAAATAGATGAGAACATATTTTCACTTTTTTTTAAGACTCAGGGTCCGCTTGGTTCAAAGTCCGGAAAAGAAAAGGGAAAGTGTAAGGGTAAGGAAATGCAAAGGAATGAGTGAGGTGAGTAATCAATACCTTACCCACCAATTTACTCTATAATGGTTGATTACCCAGTACAGGGTAATCAATCCCTTACCCCTAACTAATCAATCTTTTACCCATTCCCCACCCCTTCTTAACTCCCCACCAATCACCCCCTCAATAACACACAATTTCTTTTACACTTTCTTTCATTTACTACTCTCTTTTACTTTTTTTCCCTTCTTTTACTTTGCATTCTATTTTTTTTAAGAACACACGGTAAATGACAATTAAATAGATACATAGCGGGCTATAATTAACATGTTAGTGTATAGGGTAAAAGCTAAATATACTTACTGTACTTACCACCAGAACTCATTATGCTTCGTTTACTCCGAATATTGTCATTCCACATGACAGAAAATATTTATTGAGGGTAATTTGGTCATTTCACCCACTTCATCTTCTTCATCTTTATATTTCCAGATTTTTTTTAAAATAAAAAAGAAAATGTATCTTCCATTTTACTTAACTGTTATATTCTATTTTTTATACGGGTTTTTCTAACTTATACCCTGTGGGCACAAGTTAATCATACCAAAAGGACATAGTAACCTACAAAAAAGTACTCAAAGATCTACGAATTTTATGGGTTCCTAAGTATTTTTTTGTACTTTTTGTGAGTCCGTAAGTAATTTTTGTACTACACTTTTTAGTGTGTTGGGGCACAAGTTAGCAAAACATTTTTTATAATGGTATGGGCTATGAATATTTATTGGATTTAACGTTATGTCGTTATAGTGGTTTTAAGTTTTTCAAAATCAGGATTCTATGTAGGGTCGTTTTCGTCTTTGTAAGATCGAGATCGTAAAATCGGATTGGGATCTTATGATCCTACTATGGATGACATTGGAAATTCAGAAACAACAAACAAGACACTTTACATCAGATTGGAAACCCGTACCAAAAAGATGTAAAGAAAATTGCTACCTCATTCTTTGTTACGAATTTCCCTGAATACATAAACGCTAAGCAATTGTGGCAGGAGTGTGGAAAATATGGACGTATTGTGGATGCGTTCATCGCCAACAAAAGATCAAAAGCAGGGAAAGGTTCGGTTTCATTCGTTTCACTGGCATCAAGAATGAGGAAGAGTTTGTAAAATCATTAGCAAACATTTGGATCGGGATTTTCCACATGTTCGTGTCGGTTACCCGATTTCAGAGAAATGGTAAGATAGAAATAAAAAATATCACATGCAACAATAAAGTATCTAGGCATATTCACGTTAAACAGGTAGAAAAGGTAGAAAAAGTCGCCTCTCATAACAAACAATCTTATGCATCTTGTGTGCAAGGAAGCATGGGGAACAAGTCTGATCGACAAGAAGTAGTTAATAAACCTATCTCTTTGTCCGACGAAGATTTGGTTCAGGTAACTAGCTCAATGGAGGTAGTGTTGGTGAAGGTAAAAAAATATGGAAACAATGAGTAACCTATATCGTATACTCAAAGAAGAAGGATTTGAGGGGATCGAGATTCACTATATTGGTAGGTTGTGGCTATGGTTACACTTCCAATCTATGGAGTATTGCAATACTTTTAAAAGCAACACAAACCTGATGTCTTTCTTCATTTCTATTAAACCAGTTTCTAAGAACTTTTCTGTGGATGAGAGAATGGTGTGGGTTGAAATATCGGGTTTACCATTGTGTTCATGTGGGTCAAATGCATTTAGAAAAGTAGCTTCGTCGGTGGGTAAGTTCATGTTCTTTGAAAAGGATAATGCATTAGGAATGAGTTTGGGAAGAGTTTGTGTTGCTACAAAACACAAGAAGTTTATTTATGAAACAGTGAAAGTGATCATTCATAGGGAGGAGTATGACATCCATATACATGAATTAGGTACTTGGAATATAGATAGTGATGATTAAAACTCATATACTTCTTCTGAAACCGATTCTAAAGTAGACGAGGATGTTGAAAGTGAAGAGGAACCAGTAAGTGAAGAGGATTTAGATGAGGCCCGACAAGAGGTAAGAAGAGAGGAAGTTGGTGAAGATAATAATGATAACAATCAAAAAGAAGAGAGTTTCCACAATAACACGAAAGAGAAGGAAACAACTATAGAAAAGGAGGATAACGAGAAAGGAGAATCATAATTGAGCCGTCCACCAGGCTTTGAACACTTAAAAAAATCTTGGAATGGTCCTACTGAAAGCTCTCTTCAATCCAAATCTAGTAAGTGCTCAACCTCATTTAGTAAATTTCGAAAGATAGACATTAAAGGCATATCGGTTATTCATGAATTGTCTAAACTTATTGAGGTCGGGGAAAATTAGGGTATCGATTGTGGATAGATGAATGTGCTTTCCATTAATATTCGAGGTACTAAGAAAAGGAGGAAACGAATGTGGATAAAGGAGATGTGTTTTAAGAATAATATCCAGTTCCTAGGAGTTCAAGAATCCAAAATGACACGCCTAAAATTGTTTCATATTAAGACAATGTGGGGTAACTATGTTTTTAATTACCGTATAGTTTATCTCGAGGCAGATCGGGGGGGGGGGGGGGGGGTTGATCTCTGTTTGGGATCCTAATGTTTTCGTTAAAGACCATATTTGGTGTGATGATTGGTTCATTATTGTTCAAGGTAAATGGGCAAATTCTGACGACATGTTCTATATGGTTAATGTATATGGTCCTCAAGAAACATCAGAGAAAATGTCCTTATGGAATAGACTGCTGGAATTCATCGCAACTCATGAAGGGCAATACGTCATTTTTGGTGATTTTAACGAAGTTCAGGATGAATGTGAAAGATATGGTACTTAATTTGTTCGTACTCAACCTCATATTTTTAACTCATTTATAGTTGATGCAGGTTTACTAGATATTCCTATCGGAGGTCATAAATTTACATAGATGAATAAGGCGGGCACAAAAATGAGTAAACTTGACCGGTTTCTTGTTTCTCATTCTATCATGGATTCATTCCCTGATCTTAAAGTGACAGCTCTCCCTCGTGGGTGGTCTGATCATACTCCGTTACTGCTACATTATGAAAAGGATGATTATGGCCCAGTTCCTTTTAAATTTTTTCACTCATGGGTACAACGAGGCGGTTTCAATGATTGTATCGTGAATGCGTAGAATGCTCTCAAGGCAACCCCCACATGACTTTTCATGATAAGTTGAGAGCCATTAAACAAAAAATTAAAGCTTGGAATTCTCTTGTGAAAAATAGAGACGTCTCTCGTATGCATGAAGTTCGCTTAAGACTAATGGATATTGATGGAAAGATAGATATTGGTACCGCCTCAGAGGAAGATAAAATAGAACGTTTGAGCCTGATAAAAGCACATGACGACATCCAGAAGTTAGAGGAAATGGATACGGCCCAAAAAGCAAGAGTAAAATGGGACGTTGAAGGGGATGAAAACTCAAAATTTTTTCATAGGATTTTAAAGCAAAAAAGACATCAGCAAATGGTGAAAGGTATTATGCAGGATGGTGCATGGGTTACTAATCCACAGCAAGTTAAAATGGCATTCCACAACTTTTATAAAGATAAATTCAAGGATTAAGATTCAATGATGATCCTTCCTACTGTTACTCTGCATGGTACTTTAAACACTGATGACAATATCGAGTTGGAAAAAGGTGTGTATGTGGATGAAATCAGAACCGCCGTTTGGGACTGTGGTAGCCAAAAAGCCCCGGGCCCGGATGGTTTTTCATTTCTTTTTCTCAAGACGTATTGGGACCTTTTAAAGGATGATGTTGTAGAAGCTGTGAGGAATGCATTTGACTCGTTCTTTATTCCTAAAGGTGCCAATTCTTCTTTCATCACTCTTGTCCCAAAGGTAGCGAATCTTATTCATATAAAAGATTTTCAACCTATTTCGTTGATAGGTATGCAATACAAAATTATTACGAAAATTCTAGCTAGCCGTTTAGCTAACGTTGTTTATAAAGTGATCGGGCATGAGCAATCGGCTTTCATATCGGGTAGACAAATCCTTGATGGTCCTTTAATGCTTAGTGAAATAATGTCGTAGTATAAGAAGAAGAAACAAAAGCTCATGATGTTTAAAGTCGACTTTGAAAAAGCTTTTGACACCGTTAGTTGAAAATACCTCGATCACATGCTCATGAGTATGGGGTTTGGAAATAAATGGAGGAGGTGGATTCAAATGTGCCTTCATTTAGCTCGAGCATCAGTTCTGGTTAATGGGAGCCCTACAAGTGAATTCTCGATCAAACATGGTCTACGTCAAGGTGATCCTTTAAGCCATTTCTTGTTCATTATTGTTATGGAAGGCTTGCACGTAGCGTTAAAAGATGCTATTGCTACGGGCCTCCATCATGGAACTAAGATAGGAAACACGAGTTTCAATATTTCGCATCTTTTGTATATATCCGAGTGGAACAGGCAAGACATGGACAACATTATTCGAATTTTGCATGTCTTTTATCTTGCATCAGGCCTCAAGATTAATATTTCAAAGTCTCATGTCTATGGTATTGGTGTGAGCTCCATAGAATCTGAAAACATGGCTCGCAACACGGGATGTTCTTCCAGTAATATTCCATTGTCTTACCTTAGGCTACCGATTGGTTCTAATATGAATTTGATTGCCAACTGGCATTCTTTCATTGATCGATTCCGAACTTTGGAAAAACACTATTCATAAATCACTATTCATTAAAACACTATTCATCGTTTTACTATTCATCATTTTCGAGGTCATTTTGAAATTCTGAGAAACATTTGGGAAAATTTACTATTCACTAAACACTATTCATTTCCGGAAAAGTTTTCATCATTCACATGCATTACTCATTTCATCGTAAATTTAGTTTACGGGTATTCAAATTCGCGTAACCGGATTGGTTTAGGTGCGAATTCATTTCATTAGTACTAAGGACACTGCATACGGACTGGAGATAGTCTGCATATCATCATAACAGCATTTTCATATTATACCACTCTCAGGATTTTCAAATTACTATATTCAGTACATTTAACGTTTTTACGTATAAGTATTTATAGTAAACGTTAACACCCGGTTTATACACGACGAATATATCTAAATATTCCCACAATGGTCCCAACATATTTTTATATCCATTTTAACATCATAAAAGTTACAACGTTCAGTTACCCAGTATTTTGGAAATTTATTTTATTTATAACGTACGCGTACGAATATAACAACGGTTTTCGTGAAAACTAAACAATAATCACCCGATCACTCAGTAAATGTACCCAACATACTTTTAACATATTTTCAACATTATTATGACTTTATTTCATCCCGGTAAACTTCGTGAACATTTATTTCTATTAAAACCGTTACCCGATTTTAACGAATAACACGGAATAACACTTAACGCTACACTAACTTTCCTAATTAAATCAAAAACTAAGTTTTCTCCTTTGAACCCTTTGAAAAATCAGCCATGAACCCCCCTTTTAACCTCTTGCATTAATTCTCTATTACTTAACTAATAAACCTTAAAATCATTACATAAACCAAAAACCTAGAATCAAAACTACACTTTTTAGAAAGATAGAAAAAGTTCTCATCTTCTTCCTTGTTCTTCCTCAAACCCACGACCAAAACCAAACCACACCTTGATCCATTATTTTTGATAAGTTAAAACACTAAACTTGTTCCTTTTACATGCCTAATCAAGAATCAAGCAACAAAAACACAAGAACATCAAGCATAATCATCCAATAATCATCTCATTTTGTCAAGTAAGTAATCAACTATATTTTTTCATGGATCATCTTATTTTTACATGTATTTCATAAGTATCATGCTAAAAACCATGTACAACTAGCTATACCACTCTTTATTTTGTCTAAAATGGAACATACAAACCCTAACTTTTTAGTTATGAATCCCTTTGCTCTAATAACTTGGTTAGGAGTCCATGGCACCCTAAGAAGGTGTATGGTAAGATTAGATTAGTCATGTGGTGATTACAAGAGGTTTGGTGATGGTAGAAATTAGTTTTTAACCTTGAAAACATGATTTGGAACCTATTTTAGACATGCTGTCCCGTTTTGTAAAAATCTGGAAAATCAGTAAACACCAAGGAAACTTTGGCAAAATTTTTAGAAAATACTTTCAAAAACGAATCCGTAGGCGAAAGAACGGATTAAAAAGAGCTTATAACGAAGAAGTTATGATTTTTGCAAGATTGTTGACGAAAAGTATTTTTCTGAAAATAGTTGCTGTTGGACGTTTTTCATGGTACAAAAAGAGACTTTAGACGTAACCCGGAGGAGCCGAGCTTTCCAAAATATATTACTACATACTAAGACGTAACCGTAGACATAAAGAACAAGTAAAACGGACAAGAAACGACAAAGATATTCACGTTTGAATATCGGCTAAAACCATTTTATATTTGACAGCTTTTATATAAATTTGGCGCAAAAAAACTACGAAGTACATTTTTGAGCTAGAAGTAATATTAAGAACCAAGCTTTATAACTAATGTAGTATTAGTTATTACGAGTATGTTTTCATCATTTCAAGGATTTCAACTCGAGTATTTCAACGCTAACATGGAAACATACGATATATATATAAGTATATATATATTACAACTAGCTTATTATATTTTCTAATAGCAATATTTTTCCAAATTCTTGGATTATATATTTTTGACAACACAAGTGTTTTTACAAAGACTAGAGTGGTATAGAAACATGAGCATGGACATTCATAACATCATTTGGTGATCTAAATGAGATCGTTCATCATTCATACTAGGTTGCGGCAGTTAACCGATCTTTGTTGTTCACTTCATTTCATTTCAAGTATCATTACTTCGAGGTGAGTCATAGCCCCTACTCTTTTAAATTGTTTTATCAACTCTTTGGGGGAGATACATGCTACTACTTGCTTACTTGTACAGACTCACATAACATTTATACTTGGAAACATTATACTTGATTACATTATACTTGATATCATACATACGTGATGGTGTTATACTTAACTGTGTTATACTAAACTGTGATGGATACATACATACATACTTCCAATGGCCCCAGATTTAGTTCTGAGCACTACCATGGAGACACATATACTTCTTATGGCCCCAGATTAAGTTTCTGGGCACAACCATGGAAGTATACATACTTAGGTGAGGTCTTCGGAGATGAAGTGTAGACTCACTACTAATTGCTAAACTGTTGTTATGAACTTATACATATCTTACTCATACTATATATGGTAGCAGTGGGTTGTGAACACACAGGTTACAAGTCTCTTATGACGGGACTTGCAACTGAGTGGATTTACGATGCCTTTGCTGTGTGAACATTCTTTATAAGCTTTTTCAACTGCATTAAGACAAACTCTATGAACTCACCAACCTTTGTGTTGACACTTTAAGCATGTTTATCTCAGGTTAGAAAGGCGATAGCAGGTGTGTGGAGCTGAGAGTCTTAGGGCATGCTTTTGGAGACTTTCACTTTTATCGTTTACCATTCGATACCCTTTAAAAACTTATGTATTATTCTCCTTTGGGATCTTTGTTTTGTAAACTATGACTTTTATCTATTCGAATGGTAATTTTTCAAAAACGTCTCATTTAGAGTTCGTTTTCTATATCTTGTACTTTGTGCCCTGAAGTAGCATCCCAATGACACAGTCTTCCGCTGCGGTATTTTGGGGGTGTTACAGATTGGTACCAGAGCCTTGGTTATAGAGAACTAGGTTGTTTTAGAGTCTAGACTATAACTACATACATGTAGACTCTCCTCCCTATCGCCTTGCACTTTACATACACTTACGCTTGCTGGTGATTTATTTTTAGACCTACGCTATTGGATACTTTGTAGAAACCGTTAGAAACTAGACTTCTCGGTAACTTTAACACTTAAGGGAGAATCCTTTGTTCCTTTGTACTAAGCGTGACGTTCCCTAGATGCCCATTTAAGCAACGTCTACCACTGAGATATGTGTGCGTGGTGATATGTACACTTGTGAAAGGAAACATTTATAATTGTGGTGGCCAACATAATTATAAGTGCTTCACGACACACGTGGACATATGACTATGCAGATGTAGATCGGTGTTGGCACAACTTAGGAAACAACTGGTAGCACGGTATTATATATGAGGATGTGAAGTATAGACTTTGGATAATCAACGGTTTTCCCTCATCTCTGACGTTCACTAAATGTCCTCCCTCTCAGGAAATCATGGCACCAAAGAGAGTGACTCGTAGCTCTGTTCGAGGAGGCGCAACACCAAGGGGTGGAAGGACTGGTGGACGTGGAGGTAGAGGAGGTAGAGGAGCTGCTCATGACACTAGTAACCCAAGTAACGATGGTGGAAGAACTGGTGGACGTGGAGGTAGAGGAGGTGGTCACGGCGTTGAAAACAATGATAACAACGACGGTGGAAATACTGATTTTGAAGCCATCATCGCTCGACAACTTGAAAACTTTCTCCCCACTATTGTCACTCAAGTTGGCGATCATATGAATAATTTGGCAAACCACGAAAGCGGAATTAACAACACCAATGGTATAGGCCAGAATGGTAATGGCAACAACATCATTAGGACCGGATGCACGTATAAGGAATTTACGTCATGTAAGCCAATTGATTTCGATGGTGTAGGAGGCGCTTTGGTGTATACTCGATGGGTTGAAAAAATGGAGTCGGTGATCGACATTAGTAACTGTGCAGCACATCAAATGGTGAAGTATTCCATGTGCTTACTATCAGGAAAGGCATTGACATGGTGGAATACGCAGATTCAAGCTAGGGGTAGAGCGGCAGCTGTAGGTATGACATGGGATGATTTTAAGGCATTACTGAAGGAGGAATACTGCCCGGACAACGAGATGCAAAAGCTGGAGGATGAACTCTATCATCTCTCTATGATAGGGGCTGGTCATGCAGCCTATACAGATCGATTCCATGAATTAGCCAGACTAGTTCCACACCTAGTTACCCCTGAGTCCAAGAGGATCGAGAGGTACATATATGGCCTTGTCCCAGAAATTCGTGGGATTGTGAAAACAACTGAGCCTTCTACAATTCAGAGTGCAATATTGAGAGCAGGGACTCTGACAGATGAGATGGTTAGAAATGGAAGCTTGAGGGACAGTGATAAAAGGAAGGGAACAAGCGAGTCGAACAAGCAGACTGACAACAAAAGGGCAAGGACCTTTGCGGCGACTAATTCGGGTCAGAGAGAGTATTTAGGCCAGCATCCTAAATGTACGAAATGTAACTTTCATCACCAAAAGACTGTGCCCTGCCGTATGTGTGCTAATTGCAGACAGTCTGGTCATTATGCAAACCAGTGTACGAACCAAAAGACATGCTATGAGTGTAACAGCCCGGATCACTTTCGGAACACCTGTCCTAAATTGAAAAGGAATCTTAACCAAGGAGGCAATCGTCCAAACTTAGCAGCAGCAATTGAAGGGCCACGAGATGAGGCCAATGAGATTCCACCCGCAATTGGCAGAGCTTACTTCTTAGGAAATCCTATCACCGAACATGTCCGCGGTAGCACATCGGGTACATTCTCTTGAACAACTATCGTATTTTAGTAGCACTTAAGTCTTAATACAGGACCTATACACAACATTGACTAATCTGAGACCTAGCAGCATTAACCTTAGTCATACTAACATTAGAAATTTGATTAGTGTAAGCAATTCCAAAGTCGAGCAAATCTTTCAAAAGATCTTTTTCAAGGATGTTGAATCCAGACTTTGATTTTTAGCTTGGTTCTAGTGACTGTTCTTGTTTGATTGGGTTGCGAAAATCGAGCTAAAAGTTAAAGTCATCACTCAAACCGATTTAGCTTAATCTCATGACTGTTCTTGTTTGATTGGGTTGTGGGCTTAAGTGAAAATCGGTTACCTAAATGATTAACCTAAAAGAGGTCTTTTGAGGACTATGCTCGGGATTGGGAAGGTTTGCCTCATCAAGTCTGACCACGAGAACATACCTAGTTGGATAGAAACCCACATACATAAGCTTTGACACATTTAACTGATTAACATCAACTGAACTTCGGGACGAAGTTCTTTTTAGAGGGGAAGACTGTCACAACTCATCATTTCAGGTCATTTCAGGTCTTTTCCCGAACTTTGGAAAAACACTATTCATAAATCACTATTCATTAAAACACTATTCATCGTTTTACTATTCATCATTTTCGAGGTCATTTTGAAATTCTGAGAAACATTTGGGAAAATTTACTATTCACTAAACACTATTCATTTCCGGAAAAGTTTTCATCATTCACATGCATTACTCATTTCATCGTAAATTTAGTTTACGGGTATTCAAATTCGCGTAACCGGATTGGTTTAGGTGCAAATTCATTTCATTAGTACTAAGGACACTGCATACGGACTGGAGATAGTCTGCATATCATCATAACAGCATTTTCATATTATACCACTCTCAGGATTTTCAAATTACTATATTCAGTACATTTAACGTTTTTACGTATAAGTATTTATAGTAAACGTTAACACCCGGTTTATACATGACGAATATATCTAAATATTCCCACAATGGTCCCAACATATTTTTATATCCATTTTAACATCATAAAAGTTACAACGTTCAGTTACCCAGTATTTTGGAAATTTATTTTATTTATAACGTACGCGTACGAATATAACAACGGTTTTCGTGAAAACTAAACAATAATCACCCGATCACTCAGTAAATGTACCCAACATACTTTTAACATATTTTCAACATTATTATGACTTTATTTCATCCCGGTAAACTTCGTGAACATTTATTTCTATTAAAACCGTTACCCGATTTTAACGAATAACACGGAATAACACTTAACGCTACACTAACTTTCCTAATTAAATCAAAAACTAAGTTTTCTCCTTTGAACCCTTTGAAAAATCAGCCATGAACCCCCCTTTTAACCTCTTGCATTAATTCTCTATTACTTAACTAATAAACCTTAAAATCATTACATAAACCAAAAACCTAGAATCAAAACTACACTTTTTAGAAAGATAGAAAAAGTTCTCATCTTCTTCCTTGTTCTTCCTCAAACCCACGACCAAAACCAAACCACACCTTGATCCATTATTTTTGATAAGTTAAAACACTAAACTTGTTCCTTTTACATGCCTAATCAAGAATCAAGCAACAAAAACACAAGAACATCAAGCATAATCATCCAATAATCATCTCATTTTGTCAAGTAAGTAATCAACTATATTTTTTCATGGATCATCTTATTTTTACATGTATTTCATAAGTATCATGCTAAAAACCATGTACAACTAGCTATACCACTCTTTATTTTGTCTAAAATGGAACATACAAACCCTAACTTTTTAGTTATGAATCCCTTTGCTCTAATAACTTGGTTAGGAGTCCATGGCACCCTAAGAAGGTGTATGGTAAGATTAGATTAGTCATGTGGTGATTACAAGAGGTTTGGTGATGGTAGAAATTAGTTTTTAACCTTGAAAACATGATTTGGAACCTATTTTAGACATGCTGTCCCGTTTTGTAAAAATCTGGAAAATCAGTAAACACCAAGGAAACTTTGGCAAAATTTTTAGAAAATACTTTCAAAAACGAATCCGTAGGCGAAAGAACGGATTAAAAAGAGCTTATAACGAAGAAGTTATGATTTTTGCAAGATTGTTGACGAAAAGTATTTTTCTGAAAATAGTTGCTGTTGGACGTTTTTCATGGTACAAAAAGAGACTTTAGACGTAACCCGGAGGAGCCGAGCTTTCCAAAATATATTACTACATACTAAGACGTAACCGTAGACATAAAGAACAAGTAAAACGGACAAGAAACGACAAAGATATTCACGTTTGAATATCGGCTAAAACCATTTTATATTTGACAGCTTTTATATAAATTTGGCGCAAAAAACTACGAAGTACATTTTTGAGCTAGAAGTAATATTAAGAACCAAGCTTTATAACTAATGTAGTATTAGTTATTACGAGTATGTTTTCATCATTTCAAGGATTTCAACTCGAGTATTTCAACGCTAACATGGAAACATACGATATATATATAAGTATATATATATTACAACTAGCTTATTATATTTTCTAATAGCAATATTTTTCCAAATTCTTGGATTATATATTTTTGACAACACAAGTGTTTTTACAAAGACTAGAGTGGTATAGAAACATGAGCATGGACATTCATAACATCATTTGGTGATCTAAATGAGATCGTTCATCATTCATACTAGGTTGCGGCAGTTAACCGATCTTTGTTGTTCACTTCATTTCATTTCAAGTATCATTACTTCGAGGTGAGTCATAGCCCCTACTCTTTTAAATTGTTTTATCAACTCTTTGGGGGAGATACATGCTACTACTTGCTTACTTGTACAGACTCACATAACATTTATACTTGGAAACATTATACTTGATTACATTATACTTGATATCATACATACGTGATGGTGTTATACTTAACTGTGTTATACTAAACTGTGATGGATACATACATACATACTTCCAATGGCCCCAGATTTAGTTCTGGGCACTACCATGGAGACACATATACTTCTTATGGCCCCAGATTAAGTTTCTGGGCACAACCATGGAAGTATACATACTTAGGTGAAGTCTTCGGAGATGAAGTGTAGACTCACTACTAATTGCTAAACTGTTGTTATGAACTTATACATATCTTACTCATACTATATATGGTAGCAGTGGGTTGTGAACACACAGGTTACAAGTCTCTTATGACGGGACTTGCAACTGAGTGGATTTACGATGCCTTTGCTGTGTGAACATTCTTTATAAGCTTTTTCAACTGCATTAAGACAAACTCTATGAACTCACCAACCTTTGTGTTGACACTTTAAGCATGTTTATCTCAGGTTAGAAAGGCGATAGCAGGTGTGTGGAGCTGAGAGTCTTAGGGCATGCTTTTGGAGACTTTCACTTTTATCGTTTACCATTCGATACCCTTTAAAAACTTATGTATTATTCTCCTTTGGGATCTTTGTTTTGTAAACTATGACTTTTATCTATTCGAATGGTAATTTTTCAAAAACGTCTCATTTAGAGTTCGTTTTCTATATCTTGTACTTTGTGCCCTGAAGTAGCATCCCAATGACACAGTCTTCCGCTGCGGTATTTTGGGGGTGTTACATATATCACTTGGACTCTAATGCTAATTGTATGCTTGCGGATTGATTTTCCAACGAGGCTTGGTTTTGGAATTGGAATAGACAAAGTATAGGTAGTCGAAATATAGTTGCTCTTGAAGTTATGATTTCGGAGTTAGGGCACGTTTCTTTGAATAACATCGTGATGCTTAGTCTTGGAAAATATCGGTTGATGATAGCTTCTCTGTTCAAGCCACGTGATCACACATTGATAATTGCTTGCTTCCATCATTATATCCTAGTACTAGTGGTAGCGTGGGGTTTGCACCAGGCTTTAACTCTCGAGGGATCTCGAGAAGCTTACAACCCCCACCAGGCAGTGTACCTGATCGATGTAGTATAGTATAATGACAAGTACCGGGGGATTGATCGTTCAGCTAGGAATAGTGTCGCTAGGATTAGAAAACCTAAAGACTAGGTCTAGAAATGAGGGATGATTCTTTTTGTATTTTTTTTATATTTTTAGGAAAGCAAATAAAAATCTCGGGTTTGAAGGATATGGGCGGAATTAGTTGCTAGTCAACTAACCCGATACTAAGATGCAATCAAAATAAAATACTAAAAATGAAAATAAACTAAATTATACTAAGGTTGTGAGCAATATATAGGAGAAATGTGTTTACTTAGATTTCACTACTCCCTAGATATCTTTTACACGTTAATTACTTGTTATAGTTGCGTGGATGACGGATTGTATTCCTTAATACCATTCATGGGGTGGCGTACTTACTTCCCCAATTCTATGAGTGCCTACTTCACTCCTATGTCGAGCCGGCTAAGAAGCTCCTAACATGGGATCATTAGAATTTACTCATGCATTAAATACAACCAATAAAACCTAGTACACATCGGTTCATGTTTCCTAAGACGTTCAAGCATGTTACACAATGGAGATCTGCCAGTTTTCTTAAGTCTAACATTGAAATCATTCATCCAATACAACCATAAACAAGTAATCAACACATAATTAACATCTAGGTTTCATTAGATCTAAGCAAACACAAGATAAATCTAGCCTAGCATGTTGAAATTAAGACAAGCACAAGATATAGACAACCAACACATAGACATATTGATTGAATTAAGAGAAGACTTAGCTTAATAGCACATGAAAGGATTCAAGGGCTGAAAACCCTTGAATATACTGTAAAATACGTACAAAGTTCGGCCCTAGGGTTTCTCCACACAAGTTCCTCTCTAATGAATGAAAATTAGAAAACTATATATAGAGTTTAGGAGGTGACGGCGTCAAGAACAAATGTCTGACGCCGTCATCTCGCCGCCAAATAGTTCCTCGGACTGCCTAGACCTGGGTCTGACGCCGTCATGTGTACACCTTATGCAGGCCGTCATGATTTTAACTCTTGAAGCTCTTGTTGTGACGCCTTTAGGTTTCTTCTGGTTCGTCATGGATTTTACTCTTGACGCCGTCAGGATTTCCTTCTTGACGCCGTCATACACTGTTTCCAGCATGGAAAATTAAGTCTTTGGCGTTTTCTTCACTTTTATGCTCCAAAAACGTCCGAATTGCTTTCTTTTCCAGATTTCACTCCCAAAGTACCTAAAATCACAAGAGGAACGATTTAGGGTAATATTTGATCAAATAAATTCAATTCCGGGCTTAAATGACCCCCTAAAAGTGGTTCATTTTTCACCTCATCATATACCCTTACACTTGAGATTTGCTTGTCCTCAAGCAAATGCGCTTTTATTCTAGTCAAAATACAAGTTAGGGGTCATTTAACACTAATATAAAAGTAATTACAACAAATAATCGTTCCACTAAAGACCAAAGACAAGCACGGAGGTCATACACTAGCACCTCACAAATAGTGTTTAGATACTCACATCTCTCGGGTGTAATAAAGTAATATCACAATATGGAAATGGAAAACATCTCTCACTACCTGTCATAGCAAAATAGATTACCATAGGCTTGGGAAAGGATCAAACCTCCACCACATGGCGTAAGCACCTAGGATAAACTATCAAAGAGGTCTTTTAAAGGGTTGTAACGTTAGGTGTAGGGATATGGAATACACGGTTTTGTTGGATATAGGCAGTCTTTACTGGTGGCGAGTTAACAATCTTGGTTAATTACATGCACAATATGGCGTTGCTAAGCCAAGACTAGACTCGACTTAAGCTAATAAATGAAAAATAGCAAAAACATAAAATGAACATAGAATGAAAAGGGATGGTAGTCCGTATGTTTTTTCTCTTTTCTTTTTCTTATTTTTTTTTCTTTTTCTAGATTTTTTCGATTTTTTTTTTTTTTTTTTTTTTTTTTTTTTTTTTGCATACATTCTTACCCCACCATCCAAAATAATACATCATAGGGAATGAATATTCCCCTTACACTTAAATTTTTACATACTTTACAATAAACTAATCTAATGACTCGAATTAAAAAAATCAAAACACTTGGAGTACTTTTAAGATTAACGTACATATGGGGGTAATATATATGATGTTCTTCCCCATTACTCCATAAACTAAGTACTTTACCCATGAATCCCAATCGTCCCAAAACAATATGTACAAGGATATGACTCGACTTGGCAACCATGTAATCAATTAGATAATTAACTTAGGGTTTAACAAATAACAATAATGCACTAAAAATGAGCGCATACACGGAAGGCTAAGGCGATTTGGGTGTACATTTAAGTGGGGTGTAACAAATTCTTCCTTTAAGTAAAATGCTTAAAGTTAGAAACGAAAAGATAGGCTCGGAGGGGTGTACTAGGGGTTTCGTGTACTAAAAATGAGTACAATGCTAAGGTGTGGGAAAAATTAATTGACTTAACTAGCCAAGTAATATGACTTAAATGGTCAAGTAATTATGATACGGGTTTAACACAAGGGTGATCCTAATGCCTCTTATCATGTAGTAAATCCTACTACACGAATGTAGTCTCACTAGCGGTCTCGGGATGCATCACTAACGCAAGTTCTAGAATCTAAATGCTACCGGTACACTCATAAGCACTAATAGTAAATGCTTTTCCTATCAAATCTAAATGCGAACCTCACATATTTGGGTGGAAAATTTTTCTGAATGGTACGGTTATGTGCTAGTCATACAATCTCCTATCCATGAGACGCTTGCTATGGCTAAAGTTTCACTCATAAATGTTGTAAAAAAATTTAAATTTGGCGCTAAAATTGCACTAACAAGTATTTCTCATAGTTTTATTACACATCTACTATCAAACAAACAAACTCAAGCGAAAGTGTATCTGTAAGGTATAATCATTTTACCCTCCGCTTACACTTAAGATGAACATTGTCCCCAATGTTCAAGTAAAGAATGTAAAAGTGAAATAAGTAAAAAGAATGAAATCAAATACTCCCCTGATTCGCTCGGTATGGATAATAAGGTGGCCAGTTTAAATCTTCCTCCAGGAAAATGAACAATCAAAGCTTCTCTTCCAGAATAATAATCATCTTCTTGTCATACATAACCTGTAAATCCTAAGAAAACAGACAAGGCAACCTCGCATAAAATCGGCGGCAATCTACATATGTTAATAAATCCTAGAAAACAAAATAAGATATAATGCTTGTGGAATGATGTTTGCAGATTTCCTGGAGATTATAAAACTAATAATTCAACAAAAACTTTAAGACTCCGTTAGAAAAACAAAACCGGTAAAATTTCCAGATTTTTACACGTGACGCCGTCAAGAGTAAACTCATGACGCCGTCAGAAGTGACCTGCAGAAATTCTTATGTTAAGTTTCCGGAAAATTTCTGGAAAAACTTGGTTCTACTTCCTGGAAAATCCTGCAAAACTTCATTATGACTCGATATAAGCATTTGACTCTAACAAATACGAATATACATGTTCACTTAATATTGTGGAGAATCATGATCGGTTTGTTTCTTAAAAACATATTTGGGGTTTCCCCTTACACTTATCTTTTGCAAAAATACCTTTAAGTGAAGTTAAGACTAGGCCAAACAACAAAATAAAGTATTTCTACTATTTAGTTTTGAAACATGATCTACCAACAATAAAAATAAAGCATGTATACGGAAGCAAATAACAAACAAACAAACTAAAAATCACACAAAGCATGGGTTGCCTCCCAAGAAGCGCTTTTCTTTATTTACGAGTCTTGTAGCTAGACTCAAGGTCATGGGTTACTACGTGACCTCATCGTTGGTTTCATTCTCTGATTGTAAATGTTCTTTGTAGAAACCAAGCACCTTTTTCTCAATCGCTCCTATAATCCTATGGGCAAATTCCTTATCGACTTTATACCTTGGTCCTAGAGTCAAGCAATCTTTGTAAAAAAGACTCCTCTTTTCCCATACATAATCCATGCCCTTTTTCTTATCCTCTTCATTGATGTCCTCAAAAGCACCAATGTTATCCTTGTCAAATCGGGATATAAAGCGAAATTCTTTCATTCTATTAGGCATCCTATAAGTGATCCTATCGGTGTTACTTGCAAATTGGATTGTCCCTTCTATCTCATTATATTCTAACTTGGACTCCTCAACAAACGGTTTACCAAACACAACATTGGATAATCGACAATCAATAACATTAGCAAGATCTTCCACAATCATAAAGTCGGTGATATAAGTGAAATTCCCAACAAAGACATGTAGACCTTTAACTCACCCGACAAAGTTACAAACTCCATCGGGGTATTTGGGATCTCTTCTAGGTTCAAGTCTTGTTTTCACTATATCATTATAAACACTTGAGGACATAATGTTGATTGGGGATTTAAAGTCAATGTAAGCATTGTCAACGTGTCTATACCCAATCATACATCGTATCTTAGCATTCTTAGGGTCGCCTCTCTTTATCTTAGGTTCGATTCTAGTGAAAGGAGATCGAGGGTCATCAATAAGGTTATTATAATATGCAATCTCCTCCTTAGTGGGGTATAGATTAAAATAATCATTTAGCTTCGGATATATTTCCCCCTCTTCAATTTCCTCAACGACATTCACAAAATCATTAGGCCCTAGGTCCTTATTTGAATACAAGGCGGTCGCTAGGTCACTAAATGCATGGTCGAGCTCAACCTTAATCAACCTATTAAGCTCCCTAAGTTCCCTAATCTCACTCTCAATTTGTTCACGTAACACAGCTACTTCTCTAGGGGAAAGGGGTGGATTCGCGTTTTTCATAATGGTCAACGGAATAGTCAATGAATTCGATTTACTAACAAAGGCACGAAGAAAAAGATAGACTAAAGAGAACCTAAAAAAATAAAAATAAAATCTTACTAGAAAGGAATATAGCAAGTAGAACTAATAAAAAGAGATTCTAACCTAGACAATAACTATTCCCTGGGCTGCGGCGCCAAAAACTTGGTAGCGTGGGGTTTGCACCAGGCTTTACCTCTCGAGGGATCTCGAGAAGCTTACAACCCCCACCAGGCAGTGTACCTGATCGATGTAGTATAGTATAATGACAAGTACCGGGGGATTGATCGTTCAGCTAGGAATAGTGTCGCTAGGATTAGAAAACCTAAAGACTAGGTCTAGAGATGAGGGATGATTCTTTTTGTATTTTTTTATATTTTTAGGAAAGCAAATAAAAATCTCGGGTTTGAAGGATATAGGCGGAATTAGTTGCCAGTCAACTAACCCAATACTAAGATGCAATCAAAATAAAATACTAAAAATGAAAATAAACTAAATTATACTAAGGTTGTGAGCAATATATGGGAGAAATGTGTTTACTTAGATTTCACTATTCCCTAGATATCTTTTACACGTTAATTACTTGTTATAGTTGCGTGGATGACGGATTGTATTCCTTAATACCATTCATGGGGTGGCGTACTTACTTCCCCAATCCTATGAGTGCCTACTTCACTCCTATGTCGAGCCGGCTAAGAAGCTCCTAACATGGGATCATTAGAATTTACTCATGCATTAAATACAACCAATAAAACCTAGTACACATCGGTTCATGTTTCCTAAGACGTTCAAGCATGTTACACAATGGATATCTGCCAGTTTTTTTAAGCCTAACATTGAAATCATTCATCCAATACAACCATAAACAAGTAATCAACACATAATTAACATCTAGGTTTCATTAGATCTAAGCAAACACAAGATAAATCTAGCCTAGCATGTTGAAATTAAGACAAGCACAAGATGTAGACAACCAACACATAGACATATTGATTGAATTAAGAGAAGACTTATCTTAATAGCACATGAAAGGATTCAAGGGCTGAAAACCCTTGAATATACTGTAAAATACGTACAAAGTTCGGCCCTAGGGTTTCTCCACACAAGTTCCTCTCTAATGAATGAAAATTAGAAAACTATATATAGAGTTTAGGAGGTGACGGCGTCAAGAACAAATGTCTGACGCCGTCATCTCGCCGCCAAATAGTTCCTCGGACTGCCTAGATCTGGGTCTGACGCCGTCATGTGTACACCTTATGCAGGCCGTCATGATTTTAACTCTTGATGCTCTTGTTGTGACGCCTTCAGGTTTCTTCTGGGTCGTCATGGATTTTACTCTTGACGCCGTCAGGATTTCCTTCTTGACGCCGTCATACACTGTTTCCAGCATGAAAAATTAAGTCTTTGGTGTTTTCTTCACTTTTATGCTCCAAAAACGTCCGAATTGCTTTCTTTTCCAGATTTCACTCCCAAAGCACCTAAAACCACAAGAGGAACGATTTAGGGTAATATTTGATCAAATAAATTCAATTCCGGGCTTAAATGACCCCCTAAAAGTGGTTCATTTTTCGCCTCATCAACTAGATGGTCTAAGCTTTTACCTCGTAAGGTAAATGTTTTCATTTGGCGGCTCATTTTGGATAAGCTTCCGAATTGTCTAAATTTATCTTTGCGGGGGCTTAATATTTCTTCAATTGCTTGTCCGTCCTGCAATTTTGGTGTTGAATCTAATGATCATGTATTCTTCGAATGTGATTTGGCTAGTAACATTTGGCGGCTTGTTCGAGTGTGGACTGACATTAATATGCCTTCATTTTCCTCTTGCTCTGAGTGGTTACTGTGGTTTGAGAATTGGAGAGCTTCTAAAGACCGTATGTATGTCATCTCTGCCGCTTCTTTGTGGGTCATATGGCGGTATCGAAATAACGTTATTTTTAATGATCATCCTATGAGGAGAAGTGATTTCTTCGATGATATTCGTATGTTTTCTTTTTCTTGGTTAAAGTATAGAGATCAGAAAGTAAATTGTTGGAACTCTTGGCTTAATTTGCCTTTGTAATTTCTCTTCTAGCTCCTTGCTAGAGAGTTTTTTAATTCAATCATCGCTCAAAAAAATAATGTCAATTTTTTAATAGTTTTTTAATATTATACAAATCTACAAATTAGTATAATTATAAACACAAAATTATAAGAATATTTTATGAAAATATTGTCCTAAATTATGATTATGGAATGTTTAAAAAGAATAACAATGTTTTATAAAATTTATAAAACATAATACATAACTTAGCAGTTTTTTAGTTTGTTGTTCGATAAAAGTAATATCGGATCGGATTAGATCTTAAAATCCTATGATCAAGATCGGGATCCTATAAGATCTTAATCTTGCAAAGATCCTAAGTAAGATCGGGATCGTTTTTGCCTTGTAGTATCGTAAAATCGTAAGATCTTAAGATCAAGATCAAGATCTTAACAACCATTTTTAACAACATTCTTATTTTAACGACAGTCTTAAGTTCTCTAATTTGTTATTTTTACCGTTCTTTTAACATGATATTTGACACTAATTTATCGAACATTCTTATTTTAGCATTGTGTTATGTGGACCACACTTATGGGGTATTTCTTTTTTTCTTTATTGCCACTTAATGTGTGGGCTCATCCCTTATTCCCTCTTATGAGGGAGAGTCACAAAAATGACACTCCCTTGAATAAATGGCTTATATAGACAAGGGCCCACACTACTCAAGACCACTTAATTTAGTAAACAAGGCTTTAGACTATGTTGACCATATTTGAGTGGATATATTTGCATTTTTTATGTATGTTCTTTACAATGTTTTGAAAACCGGGTTTTTAATTGACTCAGTCGAGTCACTGGGTCACCGATTCAACATGTTCGACCGTCGGGTCAACCCGGTTTTCTATTAAAAAAACTATTTTTTCCACCAAGTTAACCGGTTCGACCACCGGGTCAACCCGGTTTTCTATAAAAAAATGAAAAAAAAAAAAAAAAAAAAAAAAAAAAAAAAAAAAAAAAAACCAAACTCGGTTGGGTTTCGTGAACCGGCTTGACCCGGACTACTTAAAACCCAGCAGGTCTAACCGGTTAATCCGTTTTTAAAAACCCGATTTTTTACCCTTTTTTTTTTGCCAGAACCGGTTCAATCGGTTAACCCGACCGGGTTCACCCGGGTTTCAATACATTGGTTCTATATTTGTGTGTGAGGTTGAGCAAAGAGGATGAAAAGAAGCAAATAGTTACCTGTATCTGTATATAAAGGTGGGAAAGGAAACTGTTGGAAAATGAGTTTTTGCAAACTTTGGATACTATTTTACATATGTATATGTTATATATATTTATATCGGTTGGTCGCTTTGCGTTCTCTTTGAAGAGAGCTTCGCAACAAGCTAAGATATGTCCAAAACGAAGAAAATATGAATGAGATATTGTCGTCTTTTCATGTGAAAGGTGTGGGCCCAATTATGTATAATGAATGATCTGTTGACTGTAGCATCATTGTAACAATTCGCAATTTCAGGTTAACTTTTATTCCCGAAAATTTTACTATTCACTTTTTACTATTCACTTTTACTATTCACTTTTCACTATTCATCTCAGAAATTTTTATTACATATTCTCGTAAGTTAAACTATTTTAACGATAATCCGAGAGTTTGACGCTCGTCGGATCATTTCTGCAAAAATCACAAAGCCGTGTCCGAGATTTACTTTTAGGTTTAAACGTCATTCTAGCATCCCGATATGTCCATAAAACATTATAAACAATAGAAATATGATTTTCTCTCATTCTAGGACAATTCCAAAAGTTTTGGAATTTTACGTTTTTCAGTTCAGCGTTTTACGCGAATTGCGCGTTTTAGACCCGTGTTTCCAGTTTTTAGCAGGGTTTTAGCACCCGATAGAACCTACCACTCATTTTATATTTTATTATGGACTATATTGACATGTTTAACAATACTTTCAAGTTTCATATTTTTACGATGCCCGGTTTTACGTTTCGTGACTTAATAACTTACGGTTAGCGATTTACGGAGTCAAAACTAGCTACATACTTAGGATATTATCATCCAAAGACCATGACTACTCATCTAGTCACCCTTATCCTTTTAGAACCGACTTAGGGGGGGGGGAGTCACCATGTGTGGTTAAATCTTGACTTTAGCCATTAGATCTTACTTAATTACAACTTTGTCTCCAAGTTTAAGCACCTTCCTAGCCACCTTCCTAACCTCCTCATTCATAGTATAAATAGCAAGCTAATCTCTTCCTTTCTTCATCACCAAAAACTCCACAACCTCAATACCTAGCACCATGATCCTTTGATCTTCAATATACAAGTTACACTACAAAGTTCAAGGTCTTAGTATTCTCTACCTAGTTCTTAAGTTTGTTTGGTGATTCCATGGTTGAATTAAGAGCTACACAAGGTTACTAGGGCTGAAGTTAAATGGTTTTAACAAGGTTTATATCAAGTCTATCAATGGTTACAAGAGTTATGGTGAAGGGTTTACAAGCATAGGTTTAGTGTCCTAGTTCTATACTTGACTTCCTTTCTTTAGAAAGCCAAAAGTTGTAAGCAAACCCTAACATACTCCTTGCTTAATTATCATTTTCATACTCTTTGTATTCCTTTCATACTATATATGTTCTTGTTATTGTGTTCATGATGTTTAAAAATGGATAAAACAAGTATTGGTATACATATGTTAACTTATGATAAGTAAACAAGCAAACTAGTGATTTTTATGGAAAACCACGACCACAATAGTATAACTTTGATATTTGACACTTACTTACTGTTAAAGAGGACTTAACAAGGAAAACATAGCAATTTGAATCACCCAAAACGAGTACACGAGTCAAAAGTTATGACCATTTGAAGTTAGCGAAACCAAAACGGCAAAACTGCCTAAATAGCATTCTGATCAAATTTTGATTTTGAAAGTCCCACTTCTGGTCCGATTCATCAAAAAGTTAAAACACGAAAGTTGTCCGGAACGACGTTTTCGTTTAGGAACAAAGAAGCTCGAGCCCTGAAAACGCTTTCTGAGTGATAATTTTCTTCAAATTCTTAACAGCCCGTTTTTAGACAAAAGTAACTATAAAATGGTTATAATTACTAAGACCAAGAGGTCTAATGACCTAAAGCCAAGACCACAACCATGGCTAAAGCCAAGGTTGAGTCTCAAGACCATGGTAACAATGACCAAGGTCACGGCAAAGCCACGGCTAAAGACCATGTAACTTTTAGAATCAAAAACTTATATATATGTTATCAAATACTACAATAGTAGGGAGCCTCATGTGAGGAGTTCATTAAGTAAGCCGCCGAGATGAGTTGTGGATTTACGAATTAAAGTGTCCTGGCTCCTCGAACGTTTACTCCATGACTTCTGAATTATGTCGGCCCGAACGGTAGTAAGAGATATACAACCTATACATGTTTCATAGACCACTTATATTCAACGACTTACACTATATACTAAGTACTACATCATGAACATTATGCAAGACATATATAGGCAATTCGTCGTATTCTTAGACGTTACTCCAAACCTAAGTCGCAACGTTCTATTATAGGCTGCTCTTAGAGACTTTCGCGATTCGACTACCACTTTCATTTCACATCACTTAAGCTTAAGGTGAGTCATAGCCCCTACTCTTTTCATACTTGTTTTAACTCTTGGGGGGGATACATGCTCAACTACTTGCTTACTTGTACAAATACTCAAAACATTTATACTTGATTGTGTTATACTTGATTGGCATTATACTTGAATGCGTTATACATGATAATTATACTTGATTGCGTTATACATACTTGTTACACTATACTTGCTTAATTTAAATACAAGATTTGTATTTACGTACATACACAATACTCTATGCTGTCAAAGGAGAGGTATTAATAGTACTAGTATGGGCCTACACCCCCCACCCAAGTCCAAGATTCGAGACGTTGGGTGACATGTACTATTTGGTATGGTGGTTCCCCGCCTATGGGTCCAAAATGACGTGACCATGGGTGAATATAATCCTTAGAAACTATATATTAGCAGTGGGTTGTGAACACACAGGTTGCAAGTCTCTTATGGCGGGACCTGCAACTGAGTGGATTCACGATGCCTTTGCTGTGCGAATATTCTTTTAAAGCTTTTCAACTGTTTTAAGACAAACTCTATGAACTCACCAACCATTGTGTTGACACTTTAGCATGTTTATCTCAGGTTATTAAGGCGATAGCTAGTGCGAGGAACTTAGAGTCAAGCTGCATATTCTGAAGACTTACGCTTTTATCATTTACCATTCAAAACACTTTGTATACATTTATGTATCATACTTTGGAATCTCATGTTTTTAACTTTGAATTCATTAATCGAATGGTAACTTTTCAAAACGTCTCATTTAGAGTTCGTTTTCTATACCTTGTACTTTGTATTATGAAGTAGCACCCCTATGACACAGTCTTCCGCTGCGGTATTTTGGGGGTGTTACAGATTGGTATCAGAGCCTTGGTTATAGAGAACTAGGTTGCATTTAGTGCCTAGACTATAACTGCTATATACTTTAAGACTCTCCTCTTTATTTGCCTTACACACACTACATACGCATACGCTTCTTGGTAGTTGTTGGTTTAGTTCCACGCTGTTAGATGATATGACTTTAGTATTATAAGGAACCCCAGAGATTAGCCGAGTCATTATAAACATGGAGCTCAGTAATAACTAATTATTTAACTTGATCTTGTGACAGTTCTTGTTTGATGAGACACAAGATTTGAGTTAAATAATATTATTGCTTAGCTTTAGGGATTTGATGACTTGATTATCTTACTATCGGCCTCAGAAGGCGGATTTTGTGTCGGAAATTCTTAAGTAGGATGTTTTAGAATCTCCTTATTTAAATGGATTGGGACGCCTCTTCATTTAAATAAAGAAATTGTAAATCACCGAACCATAAGTTTATGATACCTTACTTACATAAATTTGGACGCTTCTTTATGTAAGTAATGTGTTATAAATAAGTGGGCTTAATTGTACCCGATACGACTCCTTAACCAGAACCTTAGACGAATCAGAGTGAACACCACTATATTAGAGATCCCAAATTCTCTTAGACACACCGTAAGTAGTTAACATCAACTGAACTTCGGGACGAAGTTCTCCTTAAGGGGTAGAGACTGTAACAATTCGCAATTTCAGGTTAACTTTTATTCCCGAAAATTTCACTATTCACTTTTTACTATTCACTTTTACTATTCACTTTTCACTATTCATCTCAGAAATTTTTATTACATATTCTCGTAAGTTAAACTATTTTAACGATAATCCGAGAGTTTGACGCTCGTCGGATCATTTCTGCAAAAATCACAAAGCCGTGTCCGAGATTTACTTTTAGGTTTAAACGTCATTCTAGCATCCCGATATGTCCATAAAACATTATAAACAATAGAAATATGATTTTCTCTCATTCTAGGACAATTCCAAAAGTTTTGGAATTTTACGTTTTTCAGTTCAGCGTTTTACGCGAATTGCGCGTTTTAGACCCGTGTTTCCAGTTTTTAGCAGGGTTTTAGCACCCGATAGAACCTACCACTCATTTTATATTTTATTATGGACTATATTGACATGTTTAACAATACTTTCAAGTTTCATATTTTTACGATGCCCGGTTTTACGTTTCGTGACTTAATAACTTACGGTTAGCGATTTACGGAGTCAAAACTAGCTACATACTTAGGATATTATCATCCAAAGACCATGACTACTCATCTAGTCACCCTTATCCTTTTAGAACCGACTTAGGGGGGGGGAGTCACCATGTGTGGTTAAATCTTGACTTTAGCCATTAGATCTTACTTAATTACAACTTTGTCTCCAAGTTTAAGCACCTTCCTAGCCACCTTCCTAACCTCCTCATTCATAGTATAAATAGCAAGCTAATCTCTTCCTTTCTTCAACACCAAAACTCCACAACCTCAATACCTAGCACCATGATCCTTTGATCTTCAATATACAAGTTACACTACAAAGTTCAAGGTCTTAGTATTCTCTACCTAGTTCTTAAGTTTGTTTGGTGATTCCATGGTTGAATTAAGAGCTACACAAGGTTACTAGGGCTGAAGTTAAATGGTTTTAACAAGGTTTATATCAAGTCTATCAATGGTTACAAGAGTTATGGTGAAGGGTTTACAAGCATAGGTTTAGTGTCCTAGTTCTATACTTGACTTCCTTTCTTTAGAAAGCCAAAAGTTGTAAGCAAACCCTAACATACTCCTTGCTTAATTATCATTTTCATACTCTTTGTATTCCTTTCATACTATATATGTTCTTGTTATTGTGTTCATGATGTTTAAAAATGGATAAAACAAGTATTGGTATACATATGTTAACTTATGATAAGTAAACAAGCAAACTAGTGATTTTTATGGAAAACCACGACCACAATAGTATAACTTTGATATTTGACACTTACTTACTGTTAAAGAGGACTTAACAAGGAAAACATAGCAATTTGAATCACCCAAAACGAGTACACGAGTCAAAAGTTATGACCATTTGAAGTTAGCGAAACCAAAACGGCAAAACTGCCTAAATAGCATTCTGATCAAATTTTGATTTTGAAAGTCCCACTTCTGGTCCGATTCATCAAAAAGTTAAAACACGAAAGTTGTCCGGAACGACGTTTTCGTTTAGGAACAAAGAAGCTCGAGCCCTGAAAACGCTTTCTGAGTGATAATTTTCTTCAAATTCTTAACAGCCCGTTTTTAGACAAAAGTAACTATAAAATGGTTATAATTACTAAGACCAAGAGGTCTAATGACCTAAAGCCAAGACCACAACCATGGCTAAAGCCAAGGTTGAGTCTCAAGACCATGGTAACAATGACCAAGGTCACGGCAAAGCCACGGCTAAAGACCATGTAACTTTTAGAATCAAAAACTTATATATATGTTATCAAATACTACAATAGTAGGGAGCCTCATGTGAGGAGTTCATTAAGTAAGCCGCCGAGATGAGTTGTGGATTTACGAATTAAAGTGTCCTGGCTCCTCGAACGTTTACTCCATGACTTCTGAATTATGTCGGCCCGAACGGTAGTAAGAGATATACAACCTATACATGTTTCATAGACCACTTATATTCAACGACTTACACTATATACTAAGTACTACATCATGAACATTATGCAAGACATATATAGGCAATTCGTCGTATTCTTAGACGTTACTCCAAACCTAAGTCGCAACGTTCTATTATAGGCTGCTCTTAGAGACTTTCGCGATTCGACTACCACTTTCATTTCACATCACTTAAGCTTAAGGTGAGTCATAGCCCCTACTCTTTTCATACTTGTTTTAACTCTTGGGGGGGATACATGCTCAACTACTTGCTTACTTGTACAAATACTCAAAACATTTATACTTGATTGTGTTATACTTGATTGGCATTATACTTGAATGCGTTATACATGATAATTATACTTGATTGCGTTATACATACTTGTTACACTATACTTGCTTAATTTAAATACAAGATTTGTATTTACGTACATACACAATACTCTATGCTGTCAAAGAAGAGGTATTAATAGTACTAGTATGGGCCTACACCCCCCACCCAAGTCCAAGATTCGAGACGTTGGGTGACATGTACTATTTGGTATGGTGGTTCCCCGCCTATGGGTCCAAAATGACGTGACCATGGGTGAATATAATCCTTAGAAACTATATATTAGCAGTGGGTTGTGAACACACAGGTTGCAAGTCTCTTATGGCGGGACCTGCAACTGAGTGGATTCACGATGCCTTTGCTGTGCGAATATTCTTTTAAAGCTTTTCAACTGTTTTAAGACAAACTCTATGAACTCACCAACCATTGTGTTGACACTTTAGCATGTTTATCTCAGGTTATTAAGGCGATAGCTAGTGCGAGGAACTTAGAGTCAAGCTGCATATTCTGAAGACTTACGCTTTTATCATTTACCATTCAAAACACTTTGTATACATTTATGTATCATACTTTGGAATCTCATGTTTTTAACTTTGAATTCATTAATCGAATGGTAACTTTTCAAAACGTCTCATTTAGAGTTCGTTTTCTATACCTTGTACTTTGTATTATGAAGTAGCACCCCTATGACACAGTCTTCCGCTGCGGTATTTTGGGGGTGTTACAATCATTAAGTTGAATGACACTATATTTTGTAAAGAAAGCCAAATCAGATCTGATAGGAAGTACATTAAGAGCAGGGGTAAGTTGCCCTTCCCCATGCGTTATATCTTAACGCAGCAAAAAAAATAGGCGTGTTACGTTACCGGGATCCACGTTAAGTGGGTGCGTTAAAGGACCAAGGCAAGAGTATAACGCGCGTTAACTAGCATTCATTGTTATAAAAAAAAATTAAAAAAAAAAAAAAAAAAAAAAAAAAAAAAAAAAAAAACTTAACAGCCCCCTCATCGGCTATGTTTTCAAAAAAAAAATCATTTCAGACCCTATACTTTTATGACCGTTTGTGAACGGCTATGTTATTAATAAATAAATAAATAAATAATTATTATGAGAGTGCACGAAAGGATGTCGACCGTGCCTTTGGGGTGATTCAACGACGTTGGAGTATACTACGACAACCGGCACGTGCACTGGAAGTTTTCAAGTTACAAAGAATAATGTATACTTGCATAATTTTGCATAACATGATCTTAAAAGATCAAAAGTTTGCACTACGTGAGTATACGGAAATGTGGGTTGATTCGATACCACGGTTTAGCCGAGACAGGTGGATCGACAGATATGAAGCCAAACATTGCATACATAGAGAAATACACGACCTAGGCATGCATACTCAACTCCAACAAAACCTTATGGAGCATGTTTGGCGAAAACGTCTTCAACGTCAAAATGAAGAATAAGATTCCGAGGATAATGAATAAGTGTTTGTAATATTTATGTTTTTAAATTTCATATGCTTCGTAATGTAATATTTATGTTTTAATTCCGTATTGTAATATGTTTAAGAATTAATGTTATGGTTTTAAATAAATTTTGAATTATTTGTTAAAGTGTGGGGTTGAAATTGAAAATAATTGCGGTGAAGGTGAGTTAAGGTGAGTTATAGGTGAATTATGATACCATGGTGGAAAATGAAGAGTTATAGTTAAAAGGTTAAAGTGAAGAGTTATAAGAGGTGTGATCCCCTACAAAGGAGACAAAAAATGCAAAGTTTACAAAGGCTAGAAAGCCACTCACCATGTGACAAGTGTCCACCACCTACACCTTCTCTTTTTTCTTTTTAAATTCGGTTAGGGGGCATTTTGGTCATTTTAACCTGTTTCTTTATTCCATCTTAAAACTTCAAACGCAAATATCTTTCAAACGACAAACTTTTACGAAAAACCGATTTCACCATAATTTTTAAAATTTAATCCTCTTTAATTTGGTATAAATCTTGTTAAATATTTCAAATTTTTTTTTACATATAAAATGGGTCTTGATTTTCTTTATTTTTTTGTTATTTTCGGCCCTATTTTTTACCTTCATAAATGTCGAATCGTTAAAAACTTAAAACATGAAAGTTATAGATTTTTTTTCACTCTTTACACAGGTTTTTGAATCACTCAAATCCGATCTCATATGAGTAAGATAACACACATTAAAGATGGTGTTTAACTCATATTTGTTGCACACAATGTGTTTGATGAAATGTCTAGCTTCTATATTTTGTGTTAAAATTGAGCTAAATGCACTAATTTTTGTTTCTCAATGCATTATTAATCATTTTATTAATGTAAGACTCAAAAAGTAAAGTTTTTTAATAATTATATTTTTAAAATATACATTTAGTTCATCAGTTAGGTTATTAGGTTCATCAGTTAGGTTATTAGGTTCATCAGTTGGGTTACTTTGGTTCATCAGTTTTTATGGTAACATTTTTGACTAATTGATGAACCTAAACACATAACACATGACAAATAATTATAAGTTCATCAATTAATCAATAACTGAGAAACAAACTGATGAACCTAAAATTAATGAACCTAACTGAATTATAGGTTCATCAGTTAGCCAATAACTGATAAATTAACTGATGAACCTATAATTAATGAACCAAAAAATCAATGAACCTAACTGATGAACCTATAATTAGTCAATAACTGATGAACCTATAAGTTAGTCAATAACTGATGAACCTATAATTATAGGTTCATCAGTTAGTCAATAACTGATGAACCCAAACATTTGATCAAATTTGATGAACCTGAAATTGATGAATCTGAAAAAATTGATGAACCAAAGTAACTGATGAACAAAATATCTAACTGATGAACCTATAACCTATAACTTAACTGATGAACCTAATAACCTAAGTGATGAACTAAATGTATATTTTAAAAATATAATGATTAAAAAACATCACTTTTTGAATGTTACGTTAATAAAATTATTAATAATGCATTGTGGGACAAAAATAAGCGCATTTAACTCGATTTTAAGACAAAAAATCTAAGCTAAACATTTCATCAAACATGTTGTGTGCAACAAATATGACTAAAACGTCATCTTTAACGTGCGATATCTCACTCATATCATATCGGATTTGAGTGATTGAAATTTCTGGGTAAAGAGTGAATCAAAATCTACAACTTTCGTGTTTTAAGTATATTATGATTCGGCAATTTTTAAGGTAAAAAATAGGGTCGAAAATAGCAAAAACATCAAGAAAATCATGACCCAATTAATATGTCAAAAAAATGTTTCGAAAAAATTAAAAAAAGATTTATACCAAATTAAAGAGAATCAAATTTTAAAAATTATGGTGAAATCGGATTTTTCTAAAAGTTTGTCGTTTAAGAGATGTATGCGTTTGAAAATTGAGGTGGAAAAAAAATGGGTCAAAAGACCAAATTACCCCTGGCGGATTTTATGTATAATTTAGAGTGGGGGACACGTGTCACACTAATCACTATGAATGGCTTTGTACACTTTGTAATTTTTCTCACTTTGCAATGGATCCGTATTCATATAATATACTGTAGATTTATCATCTTTTGAATATTTTAAGTTTTCATGCCTAAAGCAAGTAAATATATGAGTAAGCAGATGATGTCCCCACTATATTAACCGTAAACTAAAAACAGTCAATAACGACATACAAAAATTTGCATATGCATATGCATGTAAAATTCATATACAAGTTTCTTTGTTCCTTCGTAATGAGCTTGTGGTGGCCTCGATCGCTAACTGATGAGTATGCATATGCATATGCATGTAAAACTTTTAGGAGTTGCGTTTTTCTTTTTATCTTTCAGGGATTAGCCCAAAACTACTGAAAGATGGCCAACAAACCCATGTGTATATTTTGTTTTATTGTATACATACAAATATATAAACGAATTTTTTAAATTTTGGTCAAATTAGGAAATATCTACACTTTAATTTTTTTCTGAGTCTTAAAAAATAATAGTAATAATTCGGTTATTACCTTAAAAAAAAAAGAAAAAAAAAAAAAAAAAAAAAAAAAAAAAAAAAAAAAAAAACTTAGTGATCCATGCTGCAAAACAGCAGGGTACTTATCTGATGTTGTATTATAGATAAGGGTATATAATTCAACATATTGAAGAGTTAAAAATGTAAATATTAAAAAATATATAGTCCTTGTTGCAGAAAACTTATAGCAGCAGTGATGACCAGCCATAAAAAAAAATTAGTTTTACAAAATGCAGATTTCCCACTTGATGTTTTCTTTTATTATATAAATAAAAGCTTCTAATACACCTTATATATGGAAGTGAGATCAACAAAGAATTTTATTTTGTTTTATTTTTTATTTTTATTGTTATTATTATTTTTTTGTTGAACAACAAATGGGTGAATATTATCAATCCATTTTTTCACATTTAAAAAAAAACAACATATTTTATAAACGGTAAATCTTCAAGCTACGAAAATACACCATCGCGATGAGAATTGAATTATGTTTCTATAGATATGCACTTCTATATAATTTCGACGAATTTTTTTTTTCAAAATTTTCACCTGAAAAAATCACACGTGATTTGTAAAATCACTTGTGATTTGTTATTTTTTTTTATTTGTAAAAATTTGGCCCAAAAAATCACTTGTGGTCGTTATTTTTTTTATTTGTAAAATCACTTGTGATTTGTTAATTTCACAATTCACATTTGATTTTTAAAGTAATAAATCACATATGGTTTTTCGAATCCCATTTTATTTTTTAAGCAAAAATTTTGAAAATAAAAATCATTGAAAATATATACAAGTGCATATCTATAGAAAGATAATCTAATTCTCGTCGCAATGGTATAATTAATTTCGTATAACGATTAACAGTTTGCGAGATTTTTTTTTTTTTTCTTTTTTTTTTTTTTTTTTTTTTTTTTTTTTTTTTTTTTTATGAAAGTAGGTTTCTTTTATTTGAAAAAAAAAATGAATAGCTGGGATTAAATGGTTTATTCTTTTGATAAAAACTTTTTCGTATGAAACTTTTGTCCCTTATGTATATTTATTTCAAAAAACACCACTAAGTGGTTTAACAGTCACATGATATTTTCACAAGAGTTCTCAGGTTGAAACCTCACCATATACACAATTTAATTTACGGAAAACGATGATATTTTTACAAGAGTTCTCAGGTTGATACCTCACCATATACACAATTTAATTTACGAAAAATGACCAAAATCGATGGGTTTGGATGCTATTGACCAAATTTTAGGGGTTTTCGAATTTTGACTTTTGGTTCTGGTAAGAACGCGTGAGGCGTCCGTAGAGCTATGTACTCCAAATAGAAAACTACCATGTGGCTCAATCTGTGACATCCACGTATTCCACGCCAACCGCGAAAGTTTTTTCGAGGATCAAATCTTGTTGACATATCAGCTTTCTATTAGGTCACTTGGCTGCACAGAGTCATCACAAGTTCAAATGAGAACCAACCGTTTAAATTTGAAAACCCTCAAAAATTGGTCTATGATGTGCCAAACCCCTCTTTTTTGGCTTATGTTGTAACTATTGAGTCATGTCATTATTTTTCTATGATTTTGAGGTCCTTTTTATATTGCTTTTAAGTTTGATCCTCCAAATTTGTTGTGTGTGTTTTGAAATGTGCTTTGTATATAGAGTCACGATTTTATTCAAAGTGGAGAGAAAAACTAATTTACTAAAATGTTTTCTATAATCCAACACGTGTCACTATCTTTGTCTCCCTCAATTTCACGTTACTCACCTCTTCTTCTTCTTCTTCTTCTTCTTCTTCTTCTTCTTCTGTTTCATAACTTTTCCAAATCTCTACCATAATTTTAGTTTTAAAAATCGTTTGATATCGTTAGGCTTCGATTTCTATTCAATTTCCTATAATTAGTGACCTTCTAATTAGGGTTTCATTCACTTTGATTAAAAACGAAATTACCGTGCTAATTATTAATTAACAAACACCTACATTATTATGAAGTAATATCAACTTCTTGAACTTTTTTTTTCTAAATTTTTAAATAAATCAAGTGTCTAGGAGAGAACAAACTTTTTATATGATCCATTATATATAGTTGGAAACAATAAGACATGTGATATCTGATCTAACTTTGTTGTTTGTGTATCAATTCAGGTTTCATGATTATAAGGGAATATGGTATCTTTTATACACTGGGGCTATTGTCATCATGTATCCATCATTGGTAGAACTCGCTCAACTAAAGTTTCAAGACAACAAATTATCTCCTTTTGAAACCCACAGTTTCTTTGCATACACAGCTATTGTTACATACACCATTGCTATACCGACTTCAATGATTTTGTTTTATATGAGAACTCGCTTAGAAACCTCGATAAAGGAATGTTTCTCCCTTAACTATTACATGTATAAGATCCTAAAAAATGTATTTTGCTTCTTTGGCATTCTCACACCTCTCTCACTTGTGTTGGTGTTATCATCCCTCATGGTTATAACTGGATTGGATACTCAACCATAGCTTCACTTTTTGTCATCATAGTTGCATGCAACTTCAGTGATTACATTAAGTTACATTGTAAGAAAAGTGTAGCTAAACTAGGAGTTTTACGAAGGGATGAGACATCACCATCTTCCATAGTAAGTATTAATGAGTAGTAAAAGACTAAAAGGTTTTCTTGAATCGAAATTTTGTTACGTTAGTTCATGAAGCACAAAGCAGGCTCCTTTCGAGCTTATGTAATTAATTTTATTAGTACTAAATATGTTTTAAGAATGGTATTTGTGACATCATATCATATAGAAATACAGTCATGTATAACATGTTATCAATTAATATAGTTTCAGAAAACAAAAATTAAGATCGATGGGCTAATTTGTGTATATCAGGACTCAACCAGTATGAGCAACTCGTCTAGTTTTTGGATTCTTGGTTCATAATTTGTGCTTCTTCATTTGGTCAACTTGTTAGGCTATGGAGGTGTTTACTTATTTTTTTTGCTTGTTTGACTTGCGACCAGTTTATTCAAGCCAAGCCAACCATTTGATTTGCTAAGGACCTCAAGACTGATGTTCTGACTTCTGAATCATATAAAGACTAGCTTTTCATGACCCGATGCTCGTAAGAGTTGTATGTACATATTTGGTATGGGCGTTTTTATCGTCATTTAGATAATCGGTTATGGTATCTTATGCTACAAAAATTAGCGGGACGCGCCTTTGATACACGTGGATGCCAAGTGGACACGATATCTTATTTGTCAAGTATTTTGTGGTAAATTGCCTTTCAACCTTGCAAAGGAATCATTTTATCTTATCCTTCTAAACTCCAACTCTCACTTCTTTTATAATTGTTTTTGGATTTATGAGCATGTGATTCGGCTTTTATTTCTGATTTACTAATTCTTCATCAATTTTATGATCATGTAAATTCATGAAATATTAACGTTTAAATACAATATTGTAGATTCGTGTTACAAACAAGAGTTACTGACGTTAGTGGGAGTACTGCCTTCATCATGTTTGACAGAGAAGTGTCCAGACTTATAAACATTAGTGCTCAGGAGTTACTAGAAACGCAAGAACCTGTATACAAATAATTTACAATGCTACAATACTACTAAACGTTTACTTTTGTAATCACTAACAGTCTATTATGTTTACACAGACTAGTGACATCAACACTTTCCGTCAAGTTTTTGAAAAGTTTGTGGGTAGGAAGTTCGCTTTTAAAAGTTGAAATCTCTCATTATAATATCGAGAAGGAGCGGCACGTGCACAAATATAGTGAAAAACTTTTAACATTTGTTGACATAGATTGAAGTATCATCGCGTCTTATTCTAATTTTTACAGTGTTATACATGTTTTTAGGATGCTTTGTTTCGTACCGATGAGAAAAATGCTACATCAAATTTAGAAAAGCACGCTCGTGCCAGCCCGCACGACAAAGTAAAATATGATGAGAGTAGATGATTGGGATTGTTTAAATTGCAGATTTGAGCCTTATGAAACTGATCCGTCTGATCTATTGTTTTGGGACAATGTTTTATATTAACTATATTATGTTTTGATATATTATTTTTAGATATATATATATATATATATATATATATATATATATATATATATATATATATATATATATATATATATATATATATAGGCTCAAAATTAGGGTTTCCTATACGTGCTAGAATACATAACATAATTCAAATATAGAAAAGATATCGATGAAGATAACCATCATTTTTAAAATTTCCTAGAAGATGCCTCTAACATATTAGGAAAGACGTTTCTGATAACACCAAATCTATATTTAGAGACAATTTTTAAAACCATCCAACCAACTAATCACACAAATGTAGGGGGTGTTTGGATTAGCTTATTGTAACACCCCCAAAATACCGCAGCGGAAGACTGTGTCACTGGGGTGCTACTTCATAATACAAAGTACAAGTTATAGAAAACGACCTCTAAATGAGACGTTTTGAAAAGTTACCATTCGATTAATGAATTCAAAGTTACAAATATGAGATTCCAAAGTATGATACATAAATGTATACAAAATGTTTTGAATGGTAAATGATAAAAGCGTAAGTCTTCAGAATATGCAGCTTGACTCTATGTTCCACGCACTAGCTATCGCCTTACTAACTTGAGATAAACATGCTAAAGTGTCAACACAATGGTTGGTGAGTTCATAGAGTTTGTCTTAAAACAGTTGAAAAGCCTATAAAGAATATTCGCACAGCAAAGGCATCGTGAATCCACTCAGTTGCAAGTCCCGCCCATAACAACACTTGCAACTTGTGTGTTCACAACCCACTGCTAACATATAGTATGAGTAAAACATGTATAAGTTCATCACAACAGTTAAGCAATTAGTCGTGAGTCTACACTTCATCTCCGAAGACCTCACGTTTATGATGTATCCAACATTCGTAAATGTTAGGATGTATCAAAGCTAATGGTCATCCAACAACTTAATTTGGAGCCACTAGATAGCCTCAATGGTCATCCAACAACTTAATTTGGAGCCACTGGAAGTCTCGATGGTCATCCAACAACTTAATTTGGAGCCACTGGAAGTCTCAGTGGTCATCCAACAACTTAATTTGGAGCCACTGGAAGTCACAATGGTCAAGATCAAGCCACACAAGTGATGATTCCCCCCCTATGGCGGTTTGCCAAAGATAAGGAAGGGTGACTTGGTCTTGGATGATATTATCCTACTTATGTGACTAGTTTTGACTCCGTAAATTGCTAACCGTAAGTTGTTAAGCCACGAAACGTAAAACCGGGTATCCTAAAAATATGAAACTTATAAATATGTTAAAACTTATCAATATACTCCATAATAAAATATAAAATGAGTGGTAGGTTCTATTGGGGTGCTCAAACCCTGCTAAAACTGGAAACACGGGTCTAAAACGCGTAATACGTAAAACGTACGAAAGTTGCGTAAAATTGAGAAAAGTAAAATGTAACTTTTCTAATAGGATACTAATGACTTAAAATGACCTATAATGTCTAGGCTGGGCTCAATCTAGTGTCGGTTGGTATTTAAGGTCTTTAAACTTAAAATCGTAAGCCTAAAAATCAATGAATGATTTATAAAATTAAGGAATGATTTTTGGTCAAAGGAGGAGGGAAAAATATGTTGACTTATTCCAAAAATGTGAAAACTCAAATCGTCTTAGAAACGCGGTGCAGGTATAGGCTAAGGTTACGGCTGAGTAAAAGTGCTTAAAAACGAAAATTCCTGTTTCTCACGGCCGAGGTTTATTTGGTCATATTTTTCTTAGTCATGATTTATTCTCAAATAAATCATGAGTGTATCAAACATTTTTCTGATACGGGAAAAATTAACGCGGTCGAGTTTCGTTGTGATTAGAATTTTTGAATGACGTTTTACCCTAAAACGTGTAATTCCTTAATAACTTTCACGAAAATGATCTGATGAGTGTCAAACTTTTAATTTGCTATGGAAATGATTTATCACTCGAGGCCATGAAACAAAAATCAAATTTCGAGAAAATTTTGGTAAAATGAATAGTAAAAATGAATAGTGAAATTTTCGGGAATAGAAGTTAACCTGAAAATGTGAATTGTTACACTTATTTTCCCGGCTTATGAGCTTATTTGATTTTGGAAAAGCTCGTAAGCTCACTTTTTTCGGCTTATGAGGTTGCTAAGTTGAGCTTATGGTTTATTCATAAGCCATAAGTTGAAGATGATAAGCCCATAAGCCAAAAAAGGAGCTAATGAGCTTTTTCAAAATCACATAAGCCCTTAAGCCCGAAAAATAAGCAAATCCAAAACCGCCCCCCCCCCCCCCCCCAAGTAGTATAGAATTATTTATTTAATATAGACTTTTTAGAGCTGATGTTTCACGATTTTACGGCTGAAGAGAGTTGGATCATACTGTGTTGATTCTCTTTTTTTTCGTCATTTGCTTTAGATGGAAAGAATATACATAATGATTTAACATCATTTTCCAACACCGTTTTATTCTCTATTTTACAATATCTTATTCTCATTATTATTGGTTTTATTTGCATAAGAGTGAACGGTATTCGATACATAGGAGGTATTTATATAAGAGTAAATTGCAAGTAGTTGAAGGTATATTAATGACTCATTCAAAATAGGATAATAAATTTGTTTCTTATGTAGATCTTCATTTCTTATTGTTTTCAAACAAAACTAATCTAAAAACAATTAAACTCAAAGCTCCGTGCGTGCACGGGGTCTAAAGCTAGTATATAACAAGGACGACTGCGAGCGACGGGGCAGTGATCTCGCAGCAAACATCTGCGTTTAACTTTGCTACACAATGACCGTTCATTAATCCGTTTTAATTATCCGTTTATGGTAATATAAATAAAAATGTATATGAAACAAATAAAACTGTTTAGTAATTTCAGCTCAACCTTGTTTATCTTTTCACATCAATGTACAAATTAAGAAACATCGATACTGCTCCAGGAAGCACTACAAAACAATAAGAAAGTAGCCAATTATCTGTTAAGAGCCACTTCATTTTAGCCCCATTTCAGCACGCGAACCCGCCCTTCTCATCCCCTAAACCCACCCGTTTCAGCCCTCATTTCAGAGCCCGAGCAAGCTTGTTTCAGGCCCGGTTTCAGCCACAAAACCCACCTAACTTGGCCCCCAATTCAGCTCACGTTTCAGCATAAAAACCCATCGACTTCAGCCCGTAAATACACCCATTTCAGCATCCGTTTTCAGCACCCAAACCTATCTATTTCAGCACACAAACGCACCAATTTCAGCCCTGCTTAATTTACGTTTTATACAACGGTAGTTGTATAAGGATGCACAAAATATGATTTTCTTTTACTTCATCTTTGTCACTCTAAAAAGCAAAGCACCACGTAAATAGATGGTTAGTATAAAGAAACACTTATAGTCACCGACAAAAATAATAAGATAAATATACAACAATTCAAAACAAACATCAGTAATCTCCCCTAACAATCAATGAATTTTTTATTTCCTTATATGAACTGGAAAAGAATTTTGTTACCTTTGTTGTGATTGGTTTGCGCCAAACTCGTATGTTTTTTTTAGATGAGGATCGATAACCCTTAACAGGTAAAGATGTCGATGTTCCTCTGGATCGTTGAACAAACTTTTTGAGTTCATGAGCCTGGCTTCCAGATAAGAATGAGAGAGGCGGTGAGATTTGTGTAGAAAGAACTACTACGTATACTCATACACTGCAAATATAACACGACTAATGGGCCGGGCTCCAATTTGGGCTAATAATAGCGGCCCATGTGGGCTGAATGCAGGCAATCAATGAAAGCGCACCGAATTAACGCTATTATACTATATATATAAACCCCAGACATTTCACCACAACGCGACACGTGTCGCTACAGTACTTGCTACAGTACTTTTTTCGCTACAATAATTTTTTTTCGCCACGTGTTGCTACAGTACTCGCTATATATATATATATATATATATATATATATATATATATATATATATATATTTTTTACCTAAACGAGAAACACAAATACTATGGGCCAACAACACTTTTAGCCCAGCTTAGCACCAGACTAAAAAAAAAAAAAAAAAAAAAAAATCCCCAAGCCCAAAAAGTATTTAACAAAAAATATATACACTTACATAAATTTCCTTATGAAAATTTGTTTTTTCAAAAAAAAAATAATAACAAAAAATAAAAATAAAAAAATACAAAAAATAATATACTTACAAAAATTTCTTATATAAATTTGTTTCTTTTAAAATACCAAAAAAAATAAAAAAAATAAGGCCTACCAAAAAAAACAAACAACCCAAAAAAATTTCAACCGCAACGCAAAAAAAAAAAAAAAAAAAAAAAAAAAATCGGTAAACATAAACAAATTATGCTTCCAAGTAAACATATGCATACTTCAAATAACAAAATTATTAATTACACCGTACAACTCACAAAATACAAAACACAAAATACACCCGCCGCAACGCGCGAGCTACCCAGCTCGTTTATATTATATTATATATAGTAATAAAACAAATAAGTTGTCTTGGATTTTTCATATTCATTCTGGAACAAATAGGTTGTGTAAAGAATAGACACATTTGGCAAACATTTTAATAAATGTTAATAATTTGGCCAAACACTTTTTGAAAGGGAGATGATTTGTACATCATTTTTTTTGTCATCCTTCACCAAATTACACAAGTGATGTACACAGTACAATACTGATATGCATGATTTAGTGGTGGATAGATAAAAAAAAATGGTGCACGAATCACATACCTTTTTGAAAACACGACATGGTTAAAAACTCCGTAAATAGTTCCTTGCTGGAGTAGAAAGTACTATTTATTTCTCCGGACCAAGTAGTATATATTAGAAAGTACTCTAAATTTCTTTCAACCAAACTTAACCATCTCTAAATAATTCTGGCGGTCGGTTTCGGCCGGCCGTCCGTCCCTCTTTTGTTTTTTCCCTTTCTTTCAATAAAAATTCTTACCTACAGATCTGTCATCTCCCATCTGTCGCTGCTTGCTGCCGCCGGTCGCTGCCGCTACTGCTGTTCTGCTCAGATCAGTTGCCTCCCGGACTCCTCTGCTCAGATCTGTTGCGGTCCGTCATCGATGGCTTGATGTTGCCTTGGGTTTTGACTTTAGATCTGTTATGTTTAGGTCTGGCTCCTTTAAGGATGCTTAGTTTTATCTTCTTTGTATGTTTTATGTACTTTATGTATTTTTGTCAAGCTACACCTTTATATGGTTGTGTCTATCAAAAGCTCACTCTGGTGATTCCCCCCACTCTTGTATGGTGTTGCTGTAGTCTGTCACAACTATTATAGTGTATATCTTGTTTTGGCTTAACTTGTTATGTTCGATGTAACTTGTTGTGTTCAAATTTCCTCCATTTGTGAGGCGTGAAATGAAATCTCTGTTAAAAAAAAATAAATAAAAAATAAAAAACAAACTAGCATGTAACAGATTCTCACTTAGGAAACTTCGTGTTTTGGTCATATGTGGGGCATTCACGTAGGATAGTATATTTTGGTCATATGTGGGCATTCACGTAGGATAGTATTAACGAGTGGGGTACCCGCGCGTTGCTGCGGGAATGTTGTATTTAATCTAAATTCGAAATGAAATGATTGTCGAAAAATTATTTTGTTATTAAGGTAGTGTTGGAAAACTGAATTCGTGGATTGATTTAAAAAAAGACTTGGGCTTATAGCCCATTATCTTAGTTAATGAATTGGACCACTTGGCTTCTTGGGCTTGTTTTGTGGTTCGGATGGACAACAGAAACAATAGGGGATGATTTCCAATTTACATATGGGACAAACTTACCCTAATTTTTACTGAAGTAGAATCCCAATAAACACACATAAAACCATCCGCCTCCCAACCCCTCTCTTCTTCAAATCTGCTTCTCCCAAACTGTTCCCCAAATCGCTCTATTTTGAAGGTAGGTTTGGTTTGATTCGTTTTTGTTTTCAGCCGAATGAAAGAGGGAATTATAACTATCTTGTTCTCCTTCTTTTTTTAATCTTTCGGATAGTTAAAAAAAAAAAAAAAAAAAAGCTCAAAGAGATCGATGAAGAGTTATGGTCAAACAAATAAGATATTTATAGATTCGTAAATCTGCGATTGGTTTGATCAAATCTGAGATCCGTTTCGTTATTATCCTTCTTTCGTTATGTTTTTCTTGTTTGAATCGAAAGATAAAAAAGGATGAAATACATCTGTTTTTTTTTTTTTTTTTTTTTTTTAAAGAGAAGCTTGTCTTCAAATAGATCTTTGAGTGTTAAGATCTTTAAAGGTCTTCAATTATCTTATGAAACATCAAAGAAAAATCTGAGATCTTTTAGTCTATTCAGTTTGAGTCCGATTGGTTTTGGTTATGTTTTTTTATCTTTGTTTTGTTATGTTTAAAAAAAAATTGCAGAAAGAAATATGCAAAAATCCTTATACCTACAAATGTAGGATACATTACTGTCTGCTGATTATTTATTTATTTATTTTTTATATATATATTTGAGTTTAAGGCCAGATTCAAGATAGCAGTGATAATGGATTAACTCTGGACAATAAACACTTGGAAAGGCACATTTAATGCAAGAGATGTACAGTTACTGTAGCTGTACTATAAACTAATGTATTTAAAATTAATGTAACGGAGTAACAGTGCTCTAAACAGTTGTTTTACAGCATCTACAGTTGACAAAACAGCGCTTTAACGGAACGGTTTGTGAACAGTAAGAAAGTATTAACAAAATTAATCACCTGCATATCCAATCTAAACTTGCCATTTGACCCACTTCCAAATAACATCCAATAGAAAAGTCACAACTAATGTACCAAGTCTTATTGTTTTTTTTATTTATAACGGGCCCGTTTGTGAAGGGAGGGAGTTCCCCCTTTTAGAATATATAATGTTTAAAGAAAACGATCAACAGTTGGAATAACAGGACCCAACCAATAGAATAGCGTGTTTTTGCCACGTCGCTCCAAAGTACCACTTATTGAAGCGTAGTTACTGTTATTTCAACTGTTTCTTACAATAATATGCAGCACACAATTCCTGCCTTTTAGATATATTGGATAATTTGCTTGTACACAACAAAAAAAAGCTTGGCACATAAAAGATACAACACCAAAAAGCAATAGTACAACTCATAAGTCATAACCAACAAAACCGCCTATCTGTGGAAAGAAATTTTTGGTTTGTACATAGAACATTTGAGACCGTTGATCACCTATCTAGGAAATGGAACTGATGAAAATGACAATGTTGTCAATATAAAAAGCCACTAAAATTCTTGAAGAAAAGCTCAAAAAGGTTACCCACTAAAATTCTTGAAGAAAAAAGTACCCACTAAAAAAAGACAATGTTGTCAATATAAAAAGCCGCGCTAAACAATATTCATATGCATTTCCATGCTTCCATCTTTTGAGTTATAGCTCTACTATTACTATTACACGTAAACTACTTGCAATCGCTTAGTTTTAAGCATGGGGAGGTCGCGTGTTCGTATCATGAGAGGAAGAAGACGTGAGAGAGCCATTACCATTACACAAGTACCGCCATTTCCTGCCACTAACCCAAACCTGCTTGCAGAGTAAGTTACCTTCACTCCATTTTTTATTCTTGAACTCGGACCATAGAACGTATAATGTATTTGGCTCAAGTTTGGCTTTTAAAATTTCATAACAGTAAAAATAAAATGATAACCTTTTTTTTTTTTTTTTTTTTTTTTTTGAACTTAGATGATAAGCTATATCTAGTCCTAATTAAAAAAACACCTTACGATATTTACTAGTTATAATGTCCGCGCACGCCCAAGGTTTTTTCTAAAATTTTTAATAATGTTTTTTTATTTAATAAAAAAACAAATAGCTTTGTTTTTTGTTTTTTAATTATTATGATTATTTATTTTAATTTATAATTATGTTTGATATACGTGGTAAAAGTTCATATATGGTACGTTCATAGACATGGGTCATCTTTATGTACAAAGTTTAATTATTGCATGTTGTGTTTGTGTATCGATAATTTAGATCAATTTAATTTTTAATCTTATGCTGAAATATTAATGGTTGTGTTATCATGTCACTTTTGTAAATTCAACTATTATAATATTTTATAATTAGACAACAAAGAACACTAATATGATATGTTGTAGATTTATCATCTTTTGAATTTTAAATAGAATTAACTAAAGCTATATTTAACCATCTTCGAATATTTAAAGTTTTCATGCCTAAAGCAACTAAATATATATGAATAAGCAGATGATGTCCCCACTATTAACCATAAACAAAAAACAGTCAATAACAACATAAAATTTGCAAAGATCTAAAGGATTTTGTTTTTTGTATACAAAATAATATATAAACGATTTTTTTTTGGTCAAATTAGGAAATATTTAAACTTTTTTTTTTTTTGTACGTCTTAAAAAAAATAACAGTAATAATCCAGTTATTAAAAGATTTAGTTTTTCAAAATACATATTTCTCCACTTGTCATTTTCCTTTGACCTTTAGTACTCCGTATATAAAAAGAATCTAATACACCTTATGTATGGAAGTGACATAGAAAACCTTTTTTTCTAAAAAATAAATAGGTGAATCTTAACCATCCATTGTTTCATACAAAAAGACAACGTTTTGAAAACCGGGTTCGAAATCGACCCGGTAGAGTCACCGGGCACCGGGTCAACCGGTTCGACCGGTTGGACCGCCGGGTCAACCCGGTTTTCAATTTATTATTTTTTTACTTTTTTGACCGGGTCAACCGGTTCGACCGCCGGGTCGACCACCGGGTCAACCCGGGTTTTTATTAAAATTTTTTGAAAAAATGAAACCCGGCCGGGTTTTGAGAACCGGGTTGACCCGGGTCACTCAAAACCCGGCGGGTAAAACCGGTTAACCCGGTTTTAAAAACCCGGGTTGTTTTGACCCGTTTTTTCGGCCGGAACCGGTCGAACCGGTTAACCCGGCTGGGTCGACCCGGGTTTCAAAACCTTGCAAAAAGACATTATTTTTTTCACTTTTTTTGAAGAAACATATCTTGCAATCTTCAAGTTACGAAAAATACATCATCGCGATTAGAATTAAATTATATTTTTTTTATAGATATGCACTTATATATACTTTCGACGAACTTTTTTTTCTAAAATTTCCGTTCAAAATAATCACACGTGATTTGTAAAATCACTTGCGATTTGTTATTTTTCTGATTTGTCCAGAAAATCACTTGTGATTATTAATTTTTTTATTTGTAAAATCACTTGTGATTTGTTATTTTCACAAGTCATATGTGATTTTTAAAGCAATAAATCACATATGGTTTTTCGAATCACATGTGATTTTTCTGGGTGAAATTTTTGAAAAAAAAAATCTTTGAAATTATATACACATGCATATTTATAAAAAGATAATTTAATTCTCGTCGCGATAGTATAATTAATTTCGTGTAACGATTAACGGTTTGCGAGATATATATTTTTTTAAATGATGAAATTAAGTTTTTTTTATTTGATAAAAAAAATTAATGACTGAGATTAAATGGTTTGTTCTTTAGATAAAAACTTTTTCATATGAAACTTTTGTCCCTTTTGTATATTTATTTCAAAAAACACCACTAAGTGGTCTAACGGCCACATGATATTTTCACAAGAGTTCTACGGTTGAAACCTCACTATATACACAATTTACGAAAAAAAAAATGATTGAGAGACCTAACATATGTGCCTAAATTTAGGCCTAAACATATGTGGAATGATACTGATGGTTTGTGAAAAAATAAGTCCTTTAGCTACAACTATCATGATTATGTCATATAAGTTTAGGCACATCTTTAGGCATATATTTAGGTCTCTCAATCATAGCTCTTACAAAAAATGACCAAAATCGATGGGTTTAGATGTTATAGACCAAATTTTAGGGATTTTCGAATTTTGACTTTTGTTTCTGGTAAGAACGTGTTAGGCGTCCGTGGAGCTATGTGGTCCAACAGAAAACTACCACATGGCTAAATCTGTGGCATCCACGTATTCCACGCCATCCTCGTAAGTTTTTTCTAGGATCAAATTGAGGAAAAAGAAAATATTTTTCTTTTATCAAATCTTGTTGACGTGTCAGTTTTCTATTAGGTCACTTGGCTCGGCAAAGTTCTCAAAATTTCTTATGAGAACCAACCGTTTAAATTTGAAATCCCTCAAAAATTGGTCTAAGATGTGCCAAGCCCCTCTTTTTTGGCTTATCCCGTAACTATATTGAGTCATGTCACCGTTTTTCTATGAACTTGAGGTCCTTTTTATATTGCTTTTAAGTTTGATCCTCCAAATTTGTTGTGTGTGTTTTGAAATGTGCTTTGTCTATAGCCTTTGTATATAGAGTCACGATTTTATATACAAAAACTATAGACAAATCTCTACCCTAATTTTAGTTTTAAAAATTATTTGAAATCATAAAGTTAGGCTTCGATTTCTATTCAATTTCCTCTAATTAGTGACCTTCTAATTAGGGTTTCATTTACCTTGATTTAAAACGAAATTACCATGGCAATTATTAATTAACAAACGGTAAATTATTATGAAGTAATGTCAACTTCTTCATCATTTTTTTTTCTTTTAAATTTGTAAATAAATCAAGTGTTTAGGAGAGAACAAACTTTTTATGTGATCCCTTATATATAGTTGGAAACAATAAGACATGTGATATCTGATCTAACTTTGTTGTTTGTGTATCAATTCAGGTTTCATGATTATAAAGGAATATGGTATCTTTTGTACAATGGGGCTATTGTCATCATGTTTCCATCATTGGTAGCACTCGCTCAACTAAAGTTTCAAAACAGCAAATTATCTCCTTTTGAAACCCACAGTTTCTTTGCATACACATCTATTGTTGCATGCACCGTTGCTATACCGACCGCAATGGTTTTGTTTTATATGAGAACTCGCTTAGAAACCTCGATAAAGGAATGTTTCTCCCTTTACTACTACATGTATAAGATCCTAAAGAATGTATTTTGCTTCTCTGGCATTCTCGCACCTCTCTCACTTGTGTTGGTATTAATCATCCCTCATGGTTATAAGTGGATTGGATATTCAACCATAGCTTCACTTTTTGTCATCACAGTTGCATGCAACTTCAGTGATTACATTAAGTTACTTTGTAAGAAAAGTGTAGCTAAACTAGGAGTTTCACGAAGAGATGAGACATCACCATGTTCCATAGTAAGTATTAATGAGTAGTAAAAGGTGTTCTCGAATCGAAATTCTGTTACATTAGTTCACGAAGCACAAAGTAGTCTCCTTCCGAGCTTATGTAATTAATTTTGTTAGTACTATATATGTTTTAAGAATGGTATTTGTGACATCATATAGACATACGTACAGTCATGTATAACATGTTATCAATTAATATAGTTTAAAAAAAATGAAAATAAGATCGATGGGCTAACTTGTGTATATCAGGACTCGACCAGTATGAGCAACTCGTCTAGTTTTTTGGATTCTTGGTTCATAATTTGTGCTTTAGTGCTTCTCCATTTGGTCAACTTGTTAGGCTATGAAGGTCAGGGCCGTCTCATTGATTTGGGTGGCCCGGTGTGAAATCACAAATGGGGCCCTCATATCCCGAAAAGTTAATTATTATTGAGAATAAAAATTTCTTTGACATTACGCAAAACATTAACAAAAGTCAAATTCTACGCTATTAAAAAAAACTACAAATATTTAGAGCGTTACTAGAGCACAAATACAGCTTTACTCTACAAAAGATTCAACATACTTATTTCTTGAAGAGTGCCATTCTTTTAGCATTTTTCGTAGCAAAGTTGTCGATCAACATTTCATTATTAACACTTTCTAATATATCATTCTCAATAGCTATCAATGCCAATCCATTAACTCTCTCTTGTGACATTATAGACCTCAAGTAAGACTTCAACAATTTTAATTTTGAGAAACTTCTTTCTGCAGATGCCACAGTGACCGGAATAGTCAATAATACTCTATACACGATTATTGCATTAGGAAAACAATCTACCTCCTTCAGATATCTTAGAACTTCAGTTGGCCTCATACTATTAGGCAAAAAATTCTTTAACAGCCTTAACTCCATGTATAACTCATCTGCATATTCTATTTTTTGACTATGTTTTCGTTTTGTTTTTTAGGTGGCGTTTGTTTTATATTTTTTTTGTTTGGCTAGCCCATATTTAATCCAAGTCTTTCACTCTTTTTGTATGTGGCCCAAACTTTTTTTTTTTTTTTTTTTTGCCCGGTTCAACTTTGAAAATATTTTACAAAAACACTAAAAATTCAAAACATTTATGTATAAAACTATAAATATAAATAGATATATACTAAATTGGGGGCCCCTTAAAAGGGGGTCCAGTGCGGTTGCACCACTTGCACACCCTAATATACTTATTTTTTGGTTGTTTGAATTGCGACCAGTTTATTCAAGCCAAGCCAACCATTTGATTTGCTAAGGACCTCAAGACTGATGTCCTGAATCATATAAGAGACTAGCTTCATGACCCGATGCTCGTAAGAGTTGTACCGTAAATATTTGGTATGCGTGTTTTTATCGTCATTTAGATAACCGGATTGGTTTATGCTACAAAAATTAGCAGGACCCGCCTTTGATACACATGGATGCCAAGTGGACATGATATCTTGTTTGTCAAGTATTTTGTGGTAAATTGCCTTTCAACCTTGCAAAGGAATCATTTTATCTTATCCTTCTTATAAACTCCAACTCTCACTTCTTTCAGAATTGTTTTTGGATTTATGAGCATGTGATTTGGCTTTTATTTCATACGCTCATGTTTCTGGCTTATTATTCAACCTTATGAGCTTATTTTCCATCTTCAAGTCACAATAAGCTCATAAGTCAGAAAATAAGCCGGAAAAACGACTTACTATAAAATATAAGCCAAGTCAAATAAGCTCATAAGCTCAAACAAACACACCCCTATAAACAAACACATATTAGTCTATTTGGATCCGATGCTGTTTTTATGATGTCCAATGAATCTAGGTCGTCCAATACTAATTTAATTCTGATTAAGATATACATTGGAAATGATATGTATAGTTGACAATTTAAACCAATGTTTTAAATAATGGTTTTTCAAAATCGGCTTCCGGTGACCAAACCAGTTTAACCAGCCGGGTCAACCCGGGGTTTGAAACATTGATTTAAACCAATATATAGGTAGAATTAATGGCATAATTGTCAAGTTAACAAACTTATAGAACATATTCAATTCAAATAGATATTTTTGTAACATGTGAAATATAGCACTAGTTACCAAAAAGGAATAAGGTGCAAAAAGAAGGTGATATTGTGGTTGAAAATTTTGAAAGGTGGATATCATAAACATGATCTTATCTATTTCTCCCGCCACTCATTTCATAACCATATTCTCAACCCCATAATCATATGTACCAGAATTTCAAACAATATCATATACTACGTATAAAATCTAACAAACCTATAGACCATTAAGTCTCTAGTTGCAATATACTACTATCTACCATGGCTTCCAATGCAGCTTTAGCTTCCACTAGAATCCCTACCATCACTAGACTTCCTTCCAAGTCGTCTAACTCGACCGCTTTCCCGTCCCAATGCTCTACCAAGGTCTATCTCTCGAATTTATTGTTCGGTCTTAATAAATACTAGTACTATTTTAATTACTAACAAAAGTCTATATAAGCGTTATTATTTAGTTAAAGGGTAAAACTGTCATACTGCTAGATAGTATAGTAATAAGTATATTTTTCTTAAACCGCGTGTTTTTATTCGATAATAGCAATTATTTTTGAGATGTAGAGTACTAAATTAGTGATACGGCTAGTAATTTTGTCATATGATGTCCACTTATGAGCTTAGTTTTATAGGATTAGTACTTTTTGTGTGTGTGTGTGTGTGTGTGTGATTAGATTGAATATTGAGTTTGGTATTAATTTTGGTTGGTTTGCAGAGATCAGAAGTGGCGGAATTCAATGGGCTGCGATCAGGTGGGAGCGTGACATACGCCAAGTATGTTAAGGACTCATCGTTCTTCGATGTTGTGTCTGCCCAATTCACCCCCAAGGTTTTGTTTCTCTTACACACTTGTCTATGTGTAGGATGTTATTAAACTATCCAACGTGTCATTTAGTGGAATGAAATCGTGTGAGATTGCTTGTTGAAACTGTTTTATCTTTATCGATCTGCTTATTGAATTTGAATATACACACCATACAGCTTGAGGGTTTTTAGGATTTCTTATCAAAACAACTTGATTGATTATTTGCAAGTGTTTAAGTGAAATTAGCTGCCCTTAACGAGATAAGCTAAGCATCTTGTTTAAAATGTTAGTACTAGATAAGGAGTTAAAAAATTTAGACGGTCATTTTAGCCCGGTGTGTAGCAAGTGAACCTGATTGAATAGTTAGATGCCTTGAAGTTATATTTTGCATCTGTTAGAGCTAAGCAGCATAGGTAATACTTTTGCACTAGGTAATACATGTGAATTGAAAGAAAAAAACTTTGTGAATCAGGCTGCAGTATCATCAGGCGCAGTTAAGGTTGAGACCGTTGCAAAATTGAAGGTAGCAATCAATGGTTTCGGACGTATTGGTCGCAACTTTCTCCGATGTTGGCACGGACGTGAAAACTCCCCACTTGAAGTTGTGGTTGTCAACGACAGTGGTGGTGTCAAGAATGTAAGTAATGTTAACACAAAAGGGTATATAGCATGATTCCAAGTTTTCACCAATTTGTTATATGTGTAGGCTTCTCACTTGCTCAAGTACGACTCTATGTTGGGCACCTTCAAAGCCGAGGTTAAGATTGTTGACAACGAGACAATTAGTGTGGACGGAAAGAATATCAAGGTTGTTTCTAGCCGTGATCCTCTCAAGCTTCCATGGGCTGAACTAGGCATTGACATTGTTATTGAGGTATATATATCTTTTATTTATAGAATTTAATGGTTTAATACCAATTTCAAGAGAATAATTTCCGATCATATGAATACTTGATGACGGAATACATGTGATGAGTAGGGAACCGGAGTGTTCGTTGACGGGCCAGGTGCAGGCAAGCATCTCCAAGCCGGTGCTAAGAAAGTTATCATCACTGCACCAGCAAAAGGTGCTGATATTCCAACATATGTTGTTGGTGTTAACGAGGGGGACTACGGCCATGACGTTGCCGACATTGTTAGGTCGGTTTCTGTGCAACTTTTTATCAATGTTTACACATGTTTCATTCCCGATCTAAACTTTTTTTAATATTGTTGTCTTTCAGCAACGCTTCTTGCACCACTAACTGTTTGGCCCCTTTCGCCAAGGTCATGGATGAGGAATTCGGTAAGTATAGGCTTGAGAATGTTCCATTCGAGCTTATAAACATGATGCACTGGCTGCTTTGTCTTTTCTCGATCTATGAAAAGACTTGCATTTCAAAACACGTTATGCATATATGTAGACCTTTTTGAATGTAAAAGCTAAACTTCTTTGACTTATATGTAGGTATTGTGAAGGGAACCATGACTACAACTCACTCCTACACTGGTGACCAGGTGCGGTTTTTAATGTTTGTCAAATGTCAAAATACTAATTTCTTTGAGACTGTCCCTTAACTAACTTATGCAATACGCAGAGGCTATTGGACGCTTCCCACAGGGATTTAAGGAGAGCTAGAGCTGCAGCATTGAACATCGTCCCAACAAGCACTGGTGCAGCCAAGGCTGTGTCATTGGTCCTACCCCAACTCAAGGGAAAGCTCAATGGTATCGCGCTTCGTGTCCCCACCCCTAATGTCTCAGTAGTTGACCTTGTGGTCAATGTTGCTAAAAAGGGACTTACCGCTGAGGACGTAAATGCTGCTTTTAGGAAGGCAGCTGATGGGCCATTGAACGGTATATTGGCCGTTTGTGACGAGCCACTTGTGTCAGTTGACTTTAGGTGTTCTGATGTTTCGACAACTATTGACTCGTCCTTGACCATGGTTATGGGTGATGATATGGTTAAGGTTGTTGCGTGGTACGACAATGAATGGGGATACAGGTATGCACTAAAGATTCTTGGGTGTTTAAAAGGGTTGGATATTTTTTAAAATGGCCCATTTGATCAAACTGGCATATTTTTATACTCGTATAAGGTATTCTGGTTCTTAAACAAGCTTGTGTGTTACATCTTATTGCAGCCAACGTGTGGTCGATTTGGCACATCTAGTTGCTGCGAAATGGCCAGGGGCTGCCGTGGCAGGAAGTGGAGATCCATTAGAGGACTTTTGCAAGACAAACCCTGCTGAAGAAGAGTGCAAAGTTTACGAAGCTTGATTCTTTTGTTTCATAATATTTTCTTTACTTAAGAGCTTTGCCAAAAATATCGTCATTGTGCAACGTCATGATGATTTATTTTGTAAGATTAACATTTGAACAACCATGAAATTTTTACTGCACATTTTAGTTTCGTGGTGAGAAATGTCATTGTTATATACATATCTCGATAAATATAATAAGTCTCATCTTATTCTTATATATTGAATGGATTTTTCGACTGTTGTTATATATGTTGGTACACACAGATAAGCGATTAGCCTTAAAAAAACCATTCTCGTTGTATTTGGGTAGAATAGGTTAACACAACAGAAGTGGCAAAACTAGCGACTTTATGTGCAGTTAAGTATGTTCTCGATTAGCCTACAAGACAGTGATAATTTTCTCGGGGACAAAGTTGCGCACTTGAACCCTCAATGCTTTGGAAGATAAACACATATAGATACACCTTGATACTACTATATCAAATACAATGTGGTAAGAGCATTTACTTTATGTAGTAGATGATAGTTGGATACTGGGATAACTATCTAAGGTCGAGTTTTACGTATAATAGAGAGTGTCGGGCCAAGGGCAAGCTCAACTCGACTAAAACTTGAGCTCAATTGAACTGTTATTTTCGAGTTTGGACTCAAATCATTGTTTAAAACTCGAGCTAAAAAGTTGACCTCGAACTTGTTCGAGCCTACATTTTAAGCCAGCTTGATAAATGATTGTCATATAAAACGCGGCTCGACTCACTTCATATACTTATTACTTTGCGTAGTGATGATTATTAAGTGATTATATGTATATAGAAGAGTAAAACTATCGTTAAACTGAAACTTGATAAAGCTAGCAAGCCGGCCTTTCGGATATTTTAAAGCTCGAATTGTATTGAATATTTTAAGAGCATTGTTTTTATCATTTTACATAATGTTTTTACTCATCTTTTTACCCACACAATCAAACAAGTGTCATGCACCAATTATTTCTCTTATTTTAGTTGATTAACTTTTTTATTTGTCATAATTATAAATGTATGAAAGTTGAGCATTGCTATTTATTCCTACTACATTCTCCTAATTAGGGGTGAGCATACCCGACCGATTACCGCCTCCCGTCCCGATTCCGACCATCCCGCCGGCCCGATTCCGAATCTGACTAGTAAACGGGTCGGGAGTCGGTTTACGTTTTCCGGCCAATCGGGACTCGGGACTGTCGGTATCGGGTCGGGACGGGATGAAAACCGAAAAACAACAAAGAAAACTGACAAATCCTACCGATCCCGACCAATCGGGACTGTCCCAATACCGAACCGACTGGTTTCGGGTCGGGAGTCGGTTCGATTTTCCGAAGAATTCGGGATGTCGTGATTCTTGGTATCGGGTCCGGCCCGATGCTCACCCCTACTCCTAATTATCTTCCATAAAAATTGACAAGTGTAATCCACTATCTATCTCTTTTGATTTCCCTCATTGATTTTAACACTTGTCATCATCCTAAATATAGGAGGATAAGTACAAACATGTAGTAAGAGATTTATCATTTTCTATGAAAGTTTGTAGGCACAAATAGTAAAATAAATATCATATTTTATTTAATCCAATAGCTCAAGCTTTCAAGTTGATTTCTTTGTCAAAAGGATCTCTTCACATATCCAACCCTAATAGTCACCACTAGGGGTGTTATTCGGGTTGACCCGGTCGGGTTCGGATCAATCGGGTCGGGTCAATTCGAGTTCGGGACAACTCGGGTCGAGTCAATCAGGTCGGGTCAACCCGAATATTTTTACATTGTAAAAGTGTTAGTTGAGTCGGGTTAGTCGAGTTCGGGTCAATTCGGGTTGAGGCTAATACAAACATACCCGAACCTGACCTTGTTTAGAACTCGGGTGAATACGGGTTGACCCGAATATAATTTTGACCCGATTGATCCGACCCGAAAAGCCATATTCGGGTTGGGTTCGGATCGGGTCAGCTTTTATAACATCCCTAGTCATCACTATATAGGGACGAAGACGGTGGGGGAGCATGGGTGCTCAGCCCCCTCCAATGCGCTCAATCACTTTACTATTATCTTATAAACTTTAAATTTATGACCCAACTATATGAAAATGAACTCTCTCGACCTTTATACGACAAAAGAACTAAGAGAAGCTTGACAGTGGTTTATGCACAAAGTTTTCATCTAATATTTTCTATTAGTTGTCAATTTTTTTTTTTTTTTTTTTTTTTTTTTTTTTTTTTTTTTTTTTTTTATCAAAGTTTTAAGTTTGTAACCTAATATATGTGATCATTAAAACTAGAGCCGTATATGAATGTGTGCATAATGTGTTGTCGCACAGGACCTCCAAATTATAAGGGTCTCAAATATTTTATATAATATGTATACATATTCTATAAAAGTGACTACAAGTATTTGATCTAATAAGTTGCATTGAAAATGCTTGCTAAAGCACTTTTAAAATAATAATTTCTCATTTATCTTTTTAGAAAATTATTTAATTTCTATTTTATGTTATGTTTTTGTTTTTAAACATAACATAAATGTAGGCTCGAACAAGTTCGAGGTCAACTTTTTAGCTCGAGTTTTAGACAATGAGTTGAGTCTACATTTTAAGCCAGCTTGATAAATGATTGTCATATAAAACGCGGCTCGACTCACTTCATATACTTATTACTTTGCGTAGTGATGATTATTAAGTGATTATATGTATATAGAAGAGTAAACTATCGTTAAACTGAAACTTGATAAGCTAGCAAGCCTTTCGGATAAAATGATAAATGGAAATGTACATACTTCACTCACCTTTCACTCACCCAAAAAAAGCAAGCAACGGTTGAAAAAAGCAAGCAACGGTCGAAAAAAAGAAAGCTTCTCGTGCGTGAAACTTTCAGGCACAAGATGGATCCCGTGCATGATCATGGGGGAGGCGGCGGTGTTCCCGTGCCACAAGGCGTCACTCACGTGCCTTCCCGTGACCACTCCGTCCGCCCTTAGCAAGGAAACCTTGACCTTTTGCGAGAAAACAAAAAATCTAACCACTCAACATCTTTTAAAGCTCGAATTGGGTTGAATATTTTAAGAGCATTGTTTTTATTATTTTACATTATGTTTCTACTCATCTTTTTACCCACACAATCATACAACAAGTGTCATGCACCAATTGTTTCTCTTAATTTAGTTGATTAACTTTTTTATTTGTCATAATTATAAATGTATGAAAGTTGAGCATTGCTATTTATTCCTACTACATCCTTCTAATTATCTTTCATAAAAATTGACAAGTGTAATCCATTATCTATCTCTTTTGATTTCTCTCATTTATTTTAACACTTGTCACTATCCTAAAACCATCTTAAATATAGGAGGATAAGTAGAAACATGTAGTAAGAGATTTATCATTTTCTATGAAAGTTTGTAGGCATAAATAGTAAAATAAATATCATATTTTATTTAATCTAATAGCTCAAGCTTTTTTTTTTTTTTTTTTTTTTTTTTTTTTTTTTTTTTTTTGTAAACTCAAGTTGATTTCTTTGTCAAAAGGATCTCTTCACATATCCAACCCTAATAGTCACCACTAGCGGTGTTATTCGGGTTGACCCGGTCGGGTTCTGATCAATCGGGTCAGGTCAATTTGGGTTCGGGACAACTCGGGTCAAGTCAATCAGGTCGGGTCATTTCATGTTCGGGTCAACCCGAATATTTTTACATTGTAAAAGTGTTAGTTGAGTCGGGTTCGGGGTCAATTCGGGTTGAGGCTAATAAAAACATACCCGAACCGACCTTGTTTAGAACTCGGGTGAATACGGGTTGACCCGATTGACCTGAATATAGTTTTGACCCGATTGATCCGACCCAAAAAGCCATATTCGGGTTGGGTTCGGGTCGGTCAGCTTTTACTATTATCTTATAAAATTTAAATTTATGACCCAACTATATGCAAATGAACCCTCTCGACCTTTATATGACAAAAGAACTAAGGCTGTGTTTGTTTTTTGTTTTTTGCCTCTTAACAGCCTCTAAATGGGCCCTGGGTCAGACATTTGGACGTTCAGACCGTTCAGATGCAGTAAGATGCAGTAAGATGCAGTAAGATCTTAATTTTTTTTTCGTTCAGACCGTTCAGACCGTTCAAATTTAAATTTTTTTTTTTTTTTTTTCGTTCAGACGCGTTCAGATGCAGTAAGATCTTAATGGTTTAGACTTGAGAGGGGTGTCTGAATGCGTCTTGTTGCCTATTGCTGACACAAATAAAAACCAAAAAAAAAATTAGTACGAGCAAGCAAATGTTCGGTTCAAACATGAGTTTTTTTTCCCGTTCAGATGCGGTCAGATTCAGACATTTACGCATCAGATTCAGATTCAAATGTGCGGTTCAGATTCAGATCCTCTTAACAAACAAACACCACCTAAGAGAAGCTTGACACTGGTTTATGCACAAAGTTTTCATCTAATATTTTTTATTAGTTGTCAATTTTTATTATTTTTTTTATTTTTTTATTTTTGTTTTATCAAAGTTTTAAGTTTGTAACCTAATATATGTGATCATTAAAACTAGAGTCGTATATGAAGGTGTGCGTAATGTGGTGTCGCACAGGACCTCCAAATTATAAGGGTCTCAAATATTTTATATAATATGTATACATATTCTATAAAAGTGACTACAAGTATTTGATCTAATAAGTTGCATTGAAAATGCTTGCTAAAGCACTTTGAAAATAATAATTTCTCATTTATCTCTTTAGAAAATTATTTAATTTTATTTTATGTTATGTTTTTGTTATTAAACCGAATTCTGCCCAAAACCTCCGTAAACTCAGTGACGACACTGATTAGAACCTATTATTTAAAGTTTTGCTTACATTACGTTATTAGTTAAAGAAAAAAAGTTTCGGCCCCATAATTTGTGGCACGTAACAAACATTTGTTTAATACTAAGAAACAAAATAAAACGTATAGAAAAACAATTCCTTTTTTTTTCAAATAATGTGACACAAAAAATCATTACTTTAATTATTAAATCCCAAAAACAAATCTTAGCCGCAATAACTCCACACAAACCCATACACCATCCGCCACGTGTCCTACGCATACACACCGCCTTTACTTTCTCTTAACGGCAACCGTTTAACTAACCCGCAATCAATTTTAACGGCCGTTAATTATCCAACGGCTGGGATGACTTTTCATGGATCAGGTCAACTGCCAATTGGTGCTTGACACGTGTTCCCGCCTTACATTTGTCTATTGGGTCGGTTGGGAACCATTTAGTTGGGTTAATTGCAACTATGGCCCTTTTGTTTAGATTAGTTACAAAAATGAGCCAAAATGTGTGTGTCACTTATTTCATTTATTCATGTAGATGAAAATTTTGATTCTTTATAGTTTTTATCACTTTTTTGCCTTTATTTTTACCAGAATATGACTTTTTTCGTTAGTATAGAAAGTAATATACAGTTTTAGAATATTTAATTTAGTATAATGTTCATTAATAGCGTGCTATTTTTATTATTTAAACTTCTTTTTTATCTCTTGTAACTTAAAAATGAAAATTTGTCTTGGGATAGAGTGAAATGTTAACTCTCATTTATTTTGACACGAAGATAATAATAATAGACAAAAATAGTATGAGTAATTTTTTCAAAATTAATAAAGTTATATCATGTATGAATCGAAAATAATTGCTTACAGATGAAATCTCTAATTATTAATGTTATTGTGATCCTAATGAGATGAAAATGATTTTTTCAAACAAAAATTTCACGTTAACCATCTAATAGTGTCAAATGTTATACATGGCTGAGATTTTAATTTGCTAATAATTGTTTTCATAGAAGGTAACAAAATGCCACATTTTTAACAACTTGATCCTTTGAACTATACACGAAAATTATTAGATTATTAATGTTGATGAGTTCTATTGGTAAAGTCTCCTCAATATTACAAATGAGATTAGGGTTTAAACCTTATTGGGTGAACATTTTGGGATAATAAGATAAACCTTTAGATATCAGTTAATTCGCATACATCACAACAAAAAAGACTCAACTTACCCATATATGTAAACACAGATTCGCCTTCGCTTACAAATTTACCTTATTATACAAGAAATAGTGATATAAAAAATGTCGATATCAGCTCATCAACCATATAGTGTGGGTTCAATTCACATAGATGGCATGCGCGTAAGAGCAGTCAGCGTTAAAAATGAAGTGAACAAATAACTATGTTACATGCTATAACTTAAAGGGTTCAAGTGAGACAATTCTTTACACAAGGACCATAACAAACCATAAGAAAAACATAGGGACCTCAAAATACTATGCTAAAAAAAACATAGGTGTCTAGAACACAGAGAATCCAACATAAATACAACAAGTACAAAAACATCAATATTTTCATTTTCATTTTCATCTCAAAAAACACTTCAACCTCTTTCTAAAAAAAACACATCTTTGCCTTTCTCTCTCTACAAATCTCTCTCAAACAAATTCTATTTCAAGAAGTTATTTCAAGGTGACAACATCTTTGATTAAAAGGGTATCCAAAAAACATAATAACAATTATTGTCATCATTTCTTCTTCATTTTTAGCCATTTTCTTGTTATTTATTTATATATTTATATTTATTTATATCAATCATAGGATCTTAAAGTTTTGATTTTGATCATATGGGTATGATTATTTTGATCTTAGGTTAAGATATGCAACTTGGGTCTTGATCATATATTGATGTTTGTTGGGAAACTTTTGACCATAGGTGTTAAGATTTAGGTGTATTTGTTGTTGGGATATTTTAAGGTAGATTAATATAAGTAAGTTGAGGGTATCTTTTTCGCGAATTCGGATATCGAAAAATTAGTACTTTTAGGGAGATTATTGGAGTGGATTATATTGTATTGGGTACAAGGGATAAGAGGGACAAGACTGTATTTTTCGCGAGTTTTTATATCGAAAAATTAGTACTTTTGGGAGGTTAGGTGATCTTATATAAGGGGTTTGATCTTTTATGCTTAAGGAAAGATTATGGCTGCGAGTGCTGAATTTTCGCGGGGTTATGTGATATTGGAAGGTGGTTTGAGTAAAGATCATGTGAGTGTTGGGGAAGATGAGATATTACAGAATTCGGATCGGTTGAAACATATGGGGGTTAGGAAGCCTCCAAGGCATGTATCGGGTGTGAGACATAGTATGAGTACTGCCACGCTGATACCGCTCACGAGTCCGGTATGATTAAACTTTTTTATGATTGATAGCATGTTATCTTGTTTAAAGTTTGTTACTTGCTTGATAGGACTGATTTTTTGATGTTGTAGCTGATTTGATGATTAAAAGCGATTCTGTATTGCTTTTACTTGCATGTTACATACCATATGGTAGCTACTAAAATTGCGCCTTTTCAAGTACTAGTTAGGATAAAGAAATATGGAGTATAAATGATTTTACTTTACCTTAGAATAACTAGGAGGTGTTTGGCATTGCATAACAAAACTGCTTATTCGAAATAAGCGGTTTAGAATAAGCCACAATAGGCTATTCAAAATAACTTTGTAAGCAGTTTGGATAAGGAATTCAAACACCCTAACAATTGGCCATCTCTTCTAAATACAATAAACAGATAAGCAGTTCTAATAAGCAATTCCATACGTCCCCTACTTTTTGTTACAGGTAGTATGAAACCCATCCTATAGCTTTTAACTTTTTTTGTACGGTTATACCTATGCCCGTTTGCCTTTGTTCGCGGTTTCACTTAGTAAAATAGCATCATGATGCTTAAAATACGGCGTTAGTGTTGCATTTGTTGGTTTAGTTCTAACAATCATCTGTTTTGTTAAATTATGAGTGTTGGAACCAAATAGATGTGTGTTGAAAGTTGAAACGCCGTGTTCCAACTTCTTAAGAGTTTGCAGTTCTAATTAAAGTTTACATTCATTTTCTTAAACTTGTTTTCACATTGATGAATGAATGCTAGCTTCCTTATAAAGTAATAAATATACTTTACGTGCAAGTTAGGACTTAATATACACATATCCACATTTTGGTACACGAGATATATTTATATAATTCTGGATTATCTGAATAAGAAAGTAAGGCAATAACAAGTCGGAAAAGACAGCAAAAGAATGTTTAAATAAAATTCAGAATTTCTTATTTAGTGCATATTCAAAACACTGAATCTAACTCTCTCGCTGAACTTTGCTAGGAATTTGGACTCGGGAATATTTCGGTGAAGCCCGTGACTGATGGGAAGACTGATTTTTTGCCAGTGATCCGATCAGGAAGTTGTGCTGAGAAAGGACCGAAGCAATATATGGAGGATGAACATATATGTATAGATAACCTTCTCGAATTTATAGATGGAACCGAAGGTTTACCTTCCCCTGGAGCTTTCTATGGGGTATGCGTCCCTTTTGCTATTTATTTCTATAAGGGGTGTTTGGATTTGCAAAAGTTAGATTACAAATATGTAATGAGTTTATTATGTAACAGGTTTTTGATGGACACGGTGGAACGGATGCTGCAACTTATGTTAGACAGAACATATTAAAGTTCATTCTCGAAGACTCCCAATTCCCGGTTTGTTTAGAGAATGCGATTCAGAATGCATTTGTGAAAGCGGATCATGCATTTGCTGACAATACATCTCTTGACATCTCGTCAGGAACCACTGCGTTGACTGCTCTCGTATTTGGAAGGTACGTGAAATTGTTTATGGTTTTAGGCTTTATAAGTTACCTTAGAATCATGGGGTTAGGTAGAGGTGGCAAAATGGGCGGTTGGGTAACGGGTCAAAGTCGGGTTGTTTTTTAGAATGGTTTGGTTCAAGATTTGCAAGTGAACCTTGAGGAATAAACGCCATAAGTCTATAACCCACCGTCCCACCTGACCCTTTTTTTGTAAATGGGTCAAAACTGCCACCTCTATAATCTTAGAGATGATATTTTTGTATAAGATCTGAGATTGTTAGCAACCAGTAGGTTAAGGTTACGCCTTTGTGATCTTCCCGTCACAGGTTTGAGTCACGGATTATGGACGGAAGTTCTTGACTTTCATGGTTGAGGTCAAATGGCGAGAGTGACTTTTTAATAGTTGACTTGACCATATAGCTAAGACTGGTAGAGTTTAATTGGCAAAAAGGGCGGGTTATGTAAGCCAACAGGGTAAGATAGGTGCAGGTAATTTTTTAGTGCTAGTCATGACAGATGTGGTTGACCTGCCAAGGCATGATTTTCCATTTTATGTTAGAACTCGCTAAATACCCGATATATTAAATATGATTACAAAATGATTCAAGAACCCCCCATTTGACCCATATCCGTTTTAGCTAAAAATATCACAAAGTTCTGGCTTGACACCTTGTAAAATATACCCCAAAAGTATACGTACTTAGTTCAAGATTAACATTATCTTGTAATGGTGAGTAATTTTATTCTTTGTTTCCTACAGAACGGTGGTAATTGCAAACGCTGGTGATTGTCGGGCAGTATTGGGGAAACGAGGTAAAGCATTTGAACTATCTAATGACCACAAACCAAACTGTCCATCCGAAAAACAAAGAATAGAACACCTTGGTGGGGTCATATACGACGGCTACTTAAATGGTCAATTATCAGTATCTCGAGCCCTTGGAGATTGGCACATGAAAGGTCCAAAAGGGTCTGCTTACCCACTAAGCGCAGAGCCAGAGTTGCAACAAGTTTTACTAACCGAAGACGACGAGTTTCTTATTATAGGATGTGATGGTCTTTGGGATGTAATGAGTAGCCAATGTGCGGTTTCTATAACCAGAAGAGAATTAATGGCTCATAACGATCCAGAAAGATGCTCAAAAGAGTTGGTCCGTGAGGCTTTGAAAAGGAACACATGTGATAATTTAACAGTTATAGTAATTTGTTTTTCGGTTGATCCTCCTGTAAGGATTGAAGTACCTCAGTCCCGAGTTAGAAGGAGTATATCGGCAGAAGGGCTTAATTTTCTTAAAGGCGTATTGGATGGTAACTCGTGAACACACCGTGGTCGTACTACTACCTATATTTTTTCGGCATCATTTTTTCGATATTTATGTACATTGTTGTTGTATTGATGGATAGTAGGACTCTTGACTGTTAACCCATTGTTAATATATCTATGGTTTGCTCTAAATATACATTAATGGTTTTGTTCATTGTTCCTTAGGTGTCATTTTATGACTTATTAGATAATACATTTAAATTTAAGGTCTTTTAAGTTGTTTAAACAAACTTTGACTTTACTGTTTGCAAAAGGTCTTAAAGTTGGATTTGAGATTTGTGACATACTGAATATTTTATTTATATGGATCGAGATCCTCTCTCAAGTTCATATTAATATTATCAGTAATGTTTTCTCACAATTAAAAAGAAAATCAGGCCTCTCAATAAGGCTCGGTATTCTGTTTGTGAAATATCATTATTAGTCATGTTCATATGAATTTTAGAATATCACATGTATTACATACTTGTACCGTGTTTATAATGTGCTTTAACTGCTTCTGCACTTGAGTATCTCAAGAAATATATATATATATATATATATATATATATATATATATATATATATATATATATATATATATATATATATATATATGAGTGTCTCAATCACCTTCCGCATAAGTAAATGTTTTGGCACATCAGATCTAAATTACATGTAACAATGAAGATCCTTTGTTTTGTGTGTTTTTGTGTGATTATATAATTATTTTTGACTTTTTTTCATCAAATAGTACAATATTCTCATTGCATCATGGGATAATTATTGCACAGTCATCATATCATATGAGTGTCTCAACCTAACACATTAATTTCCAAATTATTATGTTCATAGCCAAAAATGAGATTTAACTTAAACGTTTAGAAAATTATAAACGGATCTAATTAAACAAACCTAAAAGGTGAAATAATGCATAAATGACTTATACCGTTATGAAAACCTTTTTTCCTGGTTTATTTGGTTCATTTTTTTTTTAGTTAGTTAGTTAGTTAGTTATTATTATTATTATTATTATTATTATTATTATTATTATTATTATTATTATTTATACAAAAAAATGATGGAAACCTTTTATCTTGTAAGTGATTAATTCTCAACTTATTGTTTAGATTTATCGATTTTTTCTCTAAAAAATTTTAATCTTTTACTTAAAATTTTGAAGACTAAACCGCATTTTTTTAGCTTTTAGGACCGATTTAACGACAATAATCATGTATACGTCTAACTTAATTTATGTTCAATAAAGTGGCTTAAAAAATTCTTTAATGCCTACTTTTGATTTTATTGTATCCAAATATATCATTGTCAAACATATAAATATGTACATGAAGGGTATCTTTCTCATTCCCCTAGTATACACGCCATCTCAATCTGAATGAATAATAAAAGATGCATAAGCATATCTTGAGGCCCTGGTCTATAAATTAAGGCTAGTTGTTTGTGGTCCATTTGGACATTTGGTAGTCAAGGAGTTCATCTAGCTTGTATTTCAAATTTAAAAAGAAAACTGCATGTTTTAATTCATAGAAACACTACAACACTAGAGTGGAGACAAAAACAAATTTTTAATGCAAATGTTGAGACTTGAGTCATGTTACATAGATATCCTTTTTTTTTATTTTATTATTTTTTTTTTAGGAAAATGATATGCATGTCTACAATGTATGTCTAAAAATATGTCTAACAACAAGATTATAATATGTGTCAAAATCAAAAGTGAAAATTAGGAGTGATAAAATATGCATGTGATGTGTCAAATAAAGAATTGATTAGGCATGAATTTAGACTTATATTTTAAGTCTTTATATTATTGTTCTTTTTTTTAACGGCAATTATTTATCTCACACAACATACACAACAATTTATCTCACACTGAGTAACATAAAATACCATTAAAACACTACAACACTAGAGTGGAGAAAAAACAAATTTTTAATGCAAATGTTGAGACTTGAGTCATCTTGCATAGGTTTAAGGGAAAGTATTTATCTCACACAATATACATCACAATCTATCTCACAAGTTTTAAGCAGGACTTGAATCTGCAACTATTTGGTTAGAGAGTTTCTCATACAACATAGAGTGCTCTTTGTATTTTACATAGGTATTTATCGAAACTTGAGCTCACAACCTTTTCACTAAATTCACATTATAATGTTGTCTATTTTGATTCCAATGTTATTTGTTAAACCCTGAAAAGAAACTTGTTTGTATAACAAATATGTTGCAAGTCTATGTAACATTTTTTTTAAGTAAGTAGGTATTTCTTTGGCTTACTTTGGAGGAGTTTTGCTCAACTAACTAACAAGTGACTATAAAAGACTATACAAGTAACATCGGCCGGTTGATAAGTTGTAAGTTTACTTAAGAGGTATTTTAAAATGTGTCATATTTTTCATACATATGCAAATATAACGTTTGGATCCAAATAAAATGAGGGGCATTTACATATATCTTAAAATAAATAAATAAATAAATAATAAAATTAAAAATAAATTAAATTAAATTAAATATTTGGATAAATTACAAAAATGGTCTATAAAGTAGCCCAAATGCGCAAAAATGACACCGAGACAAATTTTGTTACAAAAACGACATTAATGTTTTCTTTTTTTTGCAAAACAGCCACTGAGAGCTACTTTTTGCTAACGTCCGTTAGTTATCTCGTTAAATGCCTCGTCACTAAAGGTATTATTGTCATTTCACTGTTCACTGTAGCTTTAGAGACAAAATTTGCAATTTAAGTTTTGTCTATTTTTTTCACAGCCACCACCACCACCACTACGCAACTACCTCCATCAAATCCCCTCTTTATTATTATTTTTATTATTATTTTTTTGAAAATCTGAACACACATATAACATGGCGAACACGAGTGATTTTGCTTAAAAAGATACGCATTGTTTTACCACTTGACATTATTACATAGATCCATTTGATTTTCATAATTACGTGGACCCTTACTAGTTTTGAAATGTGGTTTAGTCCATTAATAAATTTGATCTTGAGACCAAACAAAATTTCGTGAAATAATTAATGAGTTAAATTTCTTATGTTGTGTTTATTTAGTTGTTGGGGGTCAAGAATAATTTCATTTCAATCTGTGAACCTTTATTAAAAGATTTGTAGTTACGCTCTATACAGTAAGGGTGATGATTTGCACACATTGTATTTTGATTTGCACACTCATATGTACAACCGGTTAAAGCAGGATATATAGACAGTACAACAGTTTAATGCATATAAATGAGTGTCTCAATCAAAAAATAGAGTGTGCAAATCATTTACCATACAATAACAATCATAAGGAAGACTTGAAGGATTGTTAGTACTTGTCATGAGATACTTTTAAGAGATCTGATTACCAGTTTAGCTCTCTTAAAGTTTGAAAAAAGAAAACTAATGCGAACATAACAAGTTGTTAAAGGTTTTAAACCAATGGTAAACTTAGCTGTTAAAGTTTTGATTATTAGTACTTCATATGTCCAATCTCTATAGATGTAGACTTAGGTATTAAAGGTTTTTAAAACCAAAGGTCATATTCAACACCTTGAAAATACAGTTGATGTCAAATTCTGTTTATTATTAGTCCCCTTTGTACACAGGTTTTCGCTTCTCAGCAAATGCTGACAAGCCATCTAGCCGATCTTTTGAGTGTAAGGTCTGTTCATAGCAGTCTTCCTCCACACCGAATGCAGATGCCATGTTTACTTCCAGACACTCGTTAATGGCTCGTTTCGCCATCCTTATAGCTATCGGGTTAAAAGTCGGCAAAGTTTTTATCTGATGCATAATAATGCAACATGCTAAATAACTTTACCCAAACAGAGGCGCGTTCGGTTTATGGATTATTCGGTCTTATGGATATTCGATTTAATTTTTAGATTTATTGGGTGATTGGATCTGTGGTGGATGCACGTGATGACAGCCTGGTGTAGTAGCGGCGGCATGGTGGTGTATGTTAGCCCGTATTATCTTGTCATGTTGTAACGGGCTCAAGCCCATGTCTAGAATATTCTGTATTGTCCTATATATTTGTACCATGTAATCTCATTACCAATCAATCAAATCATCATTATGACAATGCAGAATATTCTAGACATGGGCTTGAGCCCGTTACAACATGACAAGATAATACGGGCTAACACTGTAGTGGCGGAGCCTCGGTCAAATCTAAAACACTCGCATTCTTTCTCGAACTATGATCACCAAAATCTTTTGTTCATTAACGAAGACTGTAAAAAATATTTAGAAACCCACAAAAACTTTGTGATGATGCAATTATACACAATTATCATGCTACTTTACTATGTTTATACAATTATACCCTCACCGACATACACAAGTTCATCAAAAAGCAAGTCAAAATGTTTTAGAACTCATGTACAAAAGCGCATCAAAATGTCTGATTTTAATTTTATGTTTACACCCTTCAACTACCCTAAATCCGGGCACATGCAGACAAAAAAAACTTATGTTTAGCATGCTATGGATAGCACTGGTGCAAAGATTTTAAACATTAGAATGCAAATAGGATAACTTAAAGCCCTATTGACCCGCTAATTTGACATGTTTTTGTAATTATTCAGATCTTTAAACTCAGCCCATTTAACCACTTTCAACAAAGTGTGGTTGTGGTAGGTATCCTGTTGATATAAATAATGCATGAAAACGTTATTAATATTTTTCGATATCTCTACGTTTTGATAATCACAAAATGTAAAATCATTAAACGCAAGATTATTACTTAAACAAGTATTTAGTTGTAAATATTCGTTTTAACAACTTAATCAATTAAGATATGAATAAACAAATGCGTAATGCATTTTATGATTAAAGAAACATTTACTTAATTTGTAGATTTTTTATAAAATGTTACATACATTTTATATATTTTACAAAATATTTTTTGGTAAATAAAGAAATATGTTTAATCTATAATAAATATATGAATTTAAATTTTCAACCAAAAATTGCAAAAATATTTCAGAAAAACCTTATTCAGAAAAAGACAAATTTGAGAGCCGTTACAGGGGGCGGTCCCCTTAACTTTAAGAGGACCGGCCCCGCTCTTCATGCTCTCAGATTTGCCTATAAATATTGGACTATTCCTGAATTTTTTTCTTACCTTTTGCACTAAAAACTTTCTGATTTAATCCTTCCTACATACCTTTCTAAAATCTTTGATCATAAAATATTAAGCTTTTGTTTCCAAGTGATCCAAGCTTCAACCATCTAAGTGCAAGAAAAGAATACTCCTTTAACAACAAGTGAAGAAGTGTTGAAGTTTAGTTGATATTGATTTGAAGTTGTGTAAAGTATTTGTAATAAGTAGATCTAAGTGCAAGTAAGTAGATTGTAGTTGTAAAGAAGTAGTTGTGTTGTGAAGAAGTAGTGTAGAAGTCGAGAGAAGTTGTGAAGTAGGTGTGTTGTGTAGTAGTTGTGAAGAAGTCGTGAAGAAGTTGTGAAGAGTCGTGAGATTGGTTCTAGCTAGGATTAGAACTCGACATTTTGCTTAGTGTCAGAAATTGGTGTAAGCAAAGGTGTGTAAGGTTTCTCCGCCACAAGGGAGTTTGTTGACATAGTGAAGTGAACTCTCGAGTAAAAGACTCGAAGAGTGGAGTAGGGCGAAGAGGTGCTTCATTACCGAACCACTATAAATTCGTGTGTTGTGGTTTGATCTTTCAATCCCTATGTGGAAAACTAGAAGGGGGGGTTGAATAGTTTTACGTCTTTTTAATTTTATTTTGAAAACTTAGTTTAGTTTTAAAACCTTGTTTGCTTTTAAAACGTTGATTCAATCTTATGTGAACTCAAATCTTGAACAATATGAACAAGTATATCTAAGTATAAACAATAATGATAATGTATGCTAAGTATGTGAAATCAACACATGCATAATATAAACAATTGTAGCTATATATGAGAGATAAGTACGTAGTTGTTTATTTTATAATCCTTAGTTATATTTTGTATGAAAACTATACTTGATCGAAATGATCAATTATATGTATGTAACCTTTTTAGTTTGATTGTAAAAACTTTGTTTTGTGAATAAAACATTCGTTTGATCTTTAAGTAAAATCAATACTAGCACTATATGAGCAACTATATATATACGTCTACGTCTACAAAAGTAATAACGATATAAGCAAGATAATAAGTAAGATATGGAAAGATCTAACCGCGAGACAAAGGATTTATAGTGGTTCGGCTACAAGGACACCTTCCTTGCCCTACTCCACTCCTCGAGTCACCTACTCGAGAGTTTTCTTCACTATATCAACAAGCTCCCTTATGGCGGAGAAAACCTTACACACCAATTACACACCAAAGCTTCGTCACAACGAAATCACACCTTCTTCACAACTACTTCACACCAATCTACTACACACCTATCTTCACAACTACTTTACACCAATCTACTACACACCTATCTTCACAACTACTTCACACCAATCTACTACTTTACACCAATCTACTACACACCTATCTTCACAACTACTTCACACCAATCTACTACACACCTATCTTCACAACTACTTCACACCAACTATCTTTACTACAATCTAGTTCACACCTATCTTCTACACACCAATTATCTTCACTACAATCTACTAGCCAATCACACTATCTATATTCCTAACACAACTATCTACAATCAAATATTCACAACACACTACACAAAGATATATGTAAATATTCTTGATGATGCACCAACAACTTGGATGTGGAGGTCACAACAAGTTGTAATACTTCTTGTCTTGGAGGATAGAAGTATTCTTCTCTTGCACTTGAGAGGAAGATGTAAGAATCACTTTGAAACAAAGGATTATGTATTTATGATCAAAGGATTTGGAGAATAGAAATGGGGATCTAGAACAGAAAGTTTAGGAGTGCAAAAGGTGAGAAAATTCTGTGGGATGAACCAGTATTTATAGGAAAAAAAAATACTGTTCTGGAGCGTGGCCGGTCCCCTTAATTAGGGGCCTGTCCCCTTAATAATTAAGGGGACCGCCTAGGGAATTAAGGGGGCCGCCCCTCCAGAACGTTGGGTTTATTTGTCTTTTTGTGGGGAAGGTTTTTCTGGATTAGATTTGCCATTTTTGGTTGGAAATTTGAATTCATATATTTATAATGAATTAAACATATTCCTTTAATTCCAAAAATGTTTTGTAAAAGATATAAAATGTTTTGTGACATTTTATAAAAAATCTAGTGTTTAAGAAAATTGTTCCTTTGATCATAGAATGCAATAAACACTTTGTTATTCATACCTTAAGTGATTTGGATGTAAAGACAAATGTTAAGCACTAAACACTTGTTTACGTTATAAGTTTTAGATTAATGAGTTTATGCTTTGTAATTATCAAAACATAGAGACATTGTTAATATGTTAACAATGTTTTTAGACATTATTAATTTATGTCAACAATCTCCCCCTTTTTGATGATTACAAAACCTTAAACTCTTTAAACCTAAAAATTAATTTTTAGACAAGTATTAGAGTTTAACATTCACTTCTCCCCCTTTTTGTAAAATCAAAAAGGTTATGCCGACTAGCTTCGTAAATGAAGTTAGACGGGATAAAAGCTCCCCCTTGATGTGTGCTCCCCCTTGTTTGATGGCACCAAGGGATCGAGATATGGAATGCTCGCAAGAAAAATATTAGAAGCACAAGCATATATAGAAGAATATGCAATATACAAATAAACAAGCATAGTAAACAAATATTAAGGATACATAACAATTAATTCAAAGTGATTATGTTAAAAGATCCTAATTTGCCAAAGAGAGCCATCGGACTTGCTTGTAACAAAAGGTTGGTTGATTCGTATTTGAAAGTGAAAATCATAAGCATATGGTATGCTTAGATGGTTGATGATGGAGTGTTTGGAATGAGGATGGTTGAGTTAGGATAAGGTTGTTGGATTAATGGAGGTTGTTGGATTAATGGAGGTATATGTTCGGGTCATGAATGTTGGATAGTTTGGTGGTGGAGAGTTTGTAGCGGAAGAGGTTGATTGAGGTTTTGGATGTTGTTCAAGTGAGGGTATTGGATGTGATCTAGTGAGAAGATATTCAATCCAAGTGTTCATTGAATACAATGGTTTTTAGGAGAAAGATGCAACAAGGTCAATTGTTGACATGCTTCTCAAGTTGATTTATGTTGTGTGGTGATGAGGGTGATCTAGATGAAGGTGGATCCAAATTGCGTTGAGTAAGATGTAAGGCTAAAAGAGCACTAAGCTCATGGGCTTCTTTTAGCGCCTCAACGAACTTCAAGTGTTCGGAGGAAGGTGATGGTGGTGGAGCATGATAGTTGTCTTGGGTGATGGTTTGAACATGCAACATAGGAATGGCATGTGAAGTTGTAGGATGTGGTGGTGATACTCTTGGTGGTGGAGACATGTTTGAGCTTGGGTAATCATGAGAACATGATATGGGTGGAAGAGATCCTTCATGAGTGGATGGTGTTTTTGTTGAATGAGCAACATGTAAAGTGTTGGTAATGAGGTTGGGATTATTGTTTTGGGTTTGTGCATGCTCATCATAAGAAGGAGCATTAGTCGAAGCACGAATGGATGATTTGTTGTTAAATGGATCATTTGTGTGAGAGTGAGGTTTAGGTGTTGGTTGATTATGAACAACATCGCTTGAGTTGTGAAAAGATTATGAGGTTTGAGTGTAATGTAGAAGGATATGGGTGAGTAAAGGTTTTTGATATGTAATGTTGGTGAGAAGGAAAGTGAGGTGTTAGGTAAGTAATGTTTGAAAACATAGGAGGAATTTGGTGTTGGATGTTTGACAACGTCATTTGATTTGACAGAATTTTAAAGGAAGTTAGGCTTTCTTCTCCAAACAAGTTTCTTGGTGGTTTTGGTTTAATGAGAGAGGAAATGATGAGATGAGTGGAGATTGAGAGGAATGAGAGTGATTATAATGTAGGATTGGTGGGATCAAGGATGGATAAACATTGATGGAAGGTTTAGGATAAAATAGGTTTGTGAATTTTGGGAAGTGTAGGATGAAATGGGCTAAAAAATAGAAAAGGGAAACAACACCTTCGACCATCAGATGGCCGGTCCCCTTAATTGGAGGCCGGTCCCCTTAATAATTAAGGGGGCCGCCTTATGATTTAAGGGGGCCGCCCATCTGGTGATTCCCAGATTGCCAGAAAAGGGTTTTTTTTTTGTAGTGAATTGCAGAAAGGTTGTGTTTTTGGTTTCAAACAAGTCCAACTCTTTGAGGCAATTAAGCATATACTAATTATGTAGGCAATTATGTAGCCAAAGCATGTTAGCCAAAGAGATTAAGTAAACAAGCAATTTCATCTAGCATGCAAACATACTCATCAAGCAAGTAAAATATAAGTGCTAGGAAACAATAAGCAACATCAAGTATTTCATAACTACATAACAATGAGGATTAATCCTAATGTGTATCAATGTGCAATAAGTGGGTAGTTATGATAGCATGTATTTCTAGACTTGTTACAAACAAAGTCTTAATGAACAAACCATGGTCCTCTTGATTTGATTTAGTTCACTTATAAGTGTCATTTATATAAATATAGATGACAAATATGAGATCACCATGCATGATTTTAAAAGAGACGTTTTTAGCATTATTCAACAATGTTTGAAAGTAAGTTTTCACTTGGATGTGAGAGTTATTTGAATAAAATAGATTGGGTTTTTACTTCAAAATGTGTGAATGAACGGTAAAGAATATTTTCCCAATCTTTAGTTTTGATCAAAACAAAATTGTGGATATTGATAGTGAAAACATGTTATTTAAAAGTGGGATAGTTATTTGAAAGACTATTTTCCAAAATGTGAGGTTTTTGCATATTTTTAGAGATATTAGATTTTTGACAACAAATATCATAAATCAAATATTTAAAAAAAATGTTTATTAAAGATCTCATGCTCAAGAGGATTGGTTAAGCCTATTATTATCTCATGCTATCGTTTCTACATATCCTATGATCCTAAAGGAAATGAAGACGATAATTTATATGTTAGATGCGAGAGTGTTGAATGGGGTATAACCTAACATCTATAGTTCATTTGTTTTCGCACGCTTATCTGACTTAATGCCATAGTCTACGAGAGCTTGTTTCATCCATAGTTTTCTTACGCGAGGGATCTAATCCTACTTCTATATTAACGATTGATCCACTTAACTCATTTCACTTCATCACCATGAGTTTCCTAATAGTGGATATAGAAGATTTCCATTTTCTATTTTATTCGGCAATGAACAATTTTATCTTATTCCTAGGAAAGTCAACCAATGATGTTTCTAGGTTATAAGAATATAAGCAATTATGTACTAAGCATTAATCTAACTAATCATTTATCTAAGCATGCAAATTATAGTGATGAACTTAAAAGAAACGCGTACCTTTTAGTCTTCAATGGAATATCTTCAAGCACTTCAAGTGACCATGGTGACTTATAGAAGTCATTTGTAGATGATATTCCAACTTCTTCCAAGATTGAAAATTTAGCCACTTGGTCCCCATTGTCTCATTGGTCCAAAGTTGTTTGGTCCAAACATATTTAACATTTGGCAAGGATGCATGTATGATGGTAATATTTCCCAAGGATTGTAACTTGGTTGATAATTCCACATTTGATTTCTAGTGTTATTGTAATATTGTCTATTTAGATTTCTTCTAGGTTGAGATATTTTAGATCTTGGATGATGATTTTTAGGTTTTCTTGGTGGAGTTTTAGATCTAAATTTAGGTTTAGAGGATCCTACTTCGGTCTTTAAGGATGGTTTATAAAAAGTTTTTACTTTTTCATCATTCGCAATGGGTATTTTTCTATCTTTTGTAAGTATATACTTATGATTTGATTCTAATAATTTTTGTTTACTAGATTCACATTCAAACTTTATACTTTTATTTTCACTAGTTGAAACATTAGTTGAAGTTAATCCTAGACCGGTTTTATCTCCCGAAGTTTCTTGAGCACTTAGTATTTTCTTAAGTGGGTTATTACTATTTTTAAACCTGTCAAGTTTGAAAATTTCATCTTTAAGTTTTTCGTTTTCATTTTTAACCTCTAAGCAAGTTTTACATTTTACAAAAACTTCTTTTCTTTTTTCCAAATGTTGTAGTTTAATTTTTAATTCGAGTACTTCATTTTCTAATTGATTATTAATATGTTTTAGTGACTTATTTTTAGCTATAACCTTTTGACCTAATTTGCATAACCTATTATATTCACTATCTAGGTCTTTTTCATCTACTGATAAATTTTCGTCACTAAAGTATTCGGTTTCGGAACGTACCTCGCTTGATGTCTTAGCCATAAGACACTTTTCTTCATTTGTGGTTTCTTTCTTGTCCTCATCGCTATCACTCCAAGCACCTCCAATAAACGCCTTTTGATTTTGATCTCTTGACATCATTGGACACTTTCTGATGAGATGATTTGGATTGCCACATTTAAAACACTTCCTTTCATTATATGGTTGCCTAATGTATCTTCCTCGTCTTTTGAAGAATTTCTTGAAGTCTCGTACTGCCATAGCATACTCTTCATCGTCACTTTTGGAGGTTGAGCATTCTTCGTCACTAGAGTCCTTTTTAGCTTTCAACGCAATTGATTTGCTTTGCTCCCTTTTTCCTTTGACCATCTCGGAGTCCTTCTTTATTATTTCTTCGTAGACCTTTAAGTTACCGATCAATTCATCAAGTTGTAGAGTTGACAAATTCTTTGATTCTTCAATAGCCGTGACTTTAGCTCGCCATTTTGGATGAAGAGCCCTAAGAAATTTCCTGACAAAATTCTTACTAGAAAAATTCTCATCAAGTGCTTTTAGACTTGTGACAATAGTGTTAAACCTAGCAAAAGCATTATCAATTGATTCCTCTTCCGGAATCATAAATTGCTCATATTGTTGCATAAGTAGATCTATTTTGTTATCCTTGACTTGACTATTACCTTGGTGAGTTATTAGTAAAAAATTCCAAATTTCTTTTGCGGTTTCACACATAAAGATCCTTTCGTATTCTTTACGTGGTAACGCATTGTAAATAACCATTTTTGCTTCATTATTTTTAGAAAGTCTTCTTTTTAAATCATCATTTTATTTTTCAAAAGGTACTATTTCATCTTTATTTGTTTCGGGATTATTTTGAGTAGGTAAAAAATCACCATTAGTAATAACATGCCAAAGATCTAGATCCTTTGATTTCACGTAAGTTTCGAATCGATTTTTCCAATATAAAAATCCATCACTTTCAAATAGTGGTGGTCTTTGCATAGATTGCCCTTCAAAATATTTTTCAGATTTCATAGATCGTTACAAGTTTTAAAATACAATATATTTTAAAAATCTTGCTAGACGTGGCTCTGGTACCAATTGTGGAAAACTAGAAGGGGGGGTTGAATAGTTTTACGTCTTTTTAATTTTATTTTGAAAACTTAGTTTAGTTTTAAAACCTTGTTTGCTTTTAAAACTTTGATTCAATCTTATGTGAACTCAAATCTTGAACAATATGAACAAGTATATCTAAGTATAAACAATAATGATAATGTATGCTAAGTATGTGAAATCAACACATGCATAATATAAACAATTGTAGCTATATACGAGAGATAAGTACGTAGTTGTTTATTTTATAATCCTTAGTTATATTTTGTATGAAAACTATACTTGATCGAAATGATCAATTATATGTATGTAACCTTTTTAGTTTGATTGTAAAAACTTTGTTTTGTGAATAAAACTTTCGTTTGATCTTTAAGTAAAATCAATACTAGCACTATATGAGCAACTATATATATACGTCTACGTCTACAAAAGTAATAACGATATAAGCAAGATAATAAGTAAGACATGGAAAGATCTAACCGCGAGACAAAGGATTTATAGTGGTTCGGCTACAAGGACACCTTCCTTGCCCTACTCCACTCCTCGAGTCACCTACTCGAGAGTTTTCTTCACTATATCAACAAGCTCCCTTATGGCGGAGAAAACCTTACACACCAATTACACACCAAAGCTTCGTCACAACGAAATCACACCTTCTTCACAACTACTTCACACCAATCTACTACACACATATCTTCACAACTACTTTACACCAATCTACTACACACCTATCTTCACACCAATCTACTACACACCTATCTTCACAACTACTTCACACCAATCTACTACACACCTATCTTCACAACTACTTCACACCAACTATCTTTACTACAATCTAGTTCACACCTATCTTCTACACACCAATTATCTTCACTACAATCTACTAGCCAATCACACTATCTATATTCCTAACACAACTATCTACAATCAAATATTCACAACACACTACACAAAGATATATGTAAATATTCTTGATGATGCACCAACAACTTGGATGTGGAGGTCACAACAAGTTGTAATACTTCTTGTCTTGGAGGATAGAAGTATTCTTCTCTTGCACTTGAGAGGAAGATGTAAGAATCACTTTGAAACAAAGGATTATGTATTTATGATCAAAGGATTTGGAGAATAGAAATGGGGATCTAGAACAAAAAGTTTAGGAGTGCAAAAGGTGAGAAAATTATGTGAGATGAACCAGTATTTATAGGAAAAAAAATACTGTTCTGGAGCGTGGCCGGTCCCCTTAATAATTAAGGGGGCCGCCTAGGGAATTAAGGAGGCCGCCCCTCCAGAATGTTGGGTTTATTTGTCTTTTTGTGGGGAAGGTTTTTCTGGATTAGATTTGCCATTTTTGGTTGGAAATTCGAATTCATATATTTATAATGAATTAAACATATTCCTTTAATTCCAAAAATGTTTTGTAAAAGATATAAAATGTTTTGTGACATTTTATAAAAAATCTAGTGTTTAAGAAAATTATTCCTTTGATCATAGAATGCAATAAACACTTTGTTATTCATACCTTAAGTGATTTGGATGTAAAGACAAATGTTAAGCACTAAACACTTGTTTACGTTATAAGTTTTAGATTAATGAGTTTATGCTTTGTAATTATCAAAACATAGAGACATTGTTAATATGTTAACAATGTTTTTAGACATTATTAATTTATGTCAACACCCTATCTTTAATTTCATTATTTACTTGTATAGTTAATTTTTTGCTTAGATATATTTGTTCATATTGTCCAAGAATTGACTTCACATATATAAGATCGAATAAAAAGTTTTAAAAACAAGTTTTTCATAATAAATTAAAAAGACGTAAAATTATTCAACTCCCTTTCTAGTTTTCCACATATCAGTTTCAAGTAGAAGAGTGTGAAGAAGGGTGGTGGTAGTTGCTGTGTTTGCTGCAATTCTGGGTTTTTGTTATTGATGTTCTTGTTATTGTATTAAAATTAAATATAAATTCAAAATAAATTAAAATGGGGAAGAATACGAGGGTATATTAGTCATTTCATTGCGTTTGACCTTGACTTAACGAGAGAACTAACGAAAGTTAGCAAAAAGTAGCTCTCAGTGGTTGTTTTGCAAAAAAAAAAAAAAAAAAAGAAAAAAGAAAAAAAGAAATATTAATGTCGTTTTTGCAACAAAATTTGTCTTGGTATCATCCTTGCGCATTTGTGCTACTTTAGAGACCATTTTTGCAATTTACCCTAGGGGCGTTTGGTTCGCTGTAATTCATTATAATCTGTTGTAATCGTAATCTGATTACATTCCAATCGTGTTTGGTTGTCAGAGTGGAAGAAATTATAATTCAGATTACATTACGGTGACTGTTTGGTTTGCGTTGTAATTGTAATTCACCAATTACAATTACACCAAATGATGGAATCTATATTACATAGGAAGTTGGATGGAAAGTTCTGAATTACGTTGTAATTAAAAAAAATTATATTTTAAAACATCAGCATCTATTATTATTATTATTTTTTTATTATCAACCAACACTTTTATTATTATTATTATTATTATTATTATTATTATTATTATTATTATATAATATAAATATTAAATAATAATACTAGTAATAATTTATTAATATTTTTATATTATTATAAATTATTAAAATTTTTATTATTGTTATAATAATAATAATAATAATAATATTATTATTATTATTATTATTATTATTATTATTATTATATAATATAAATATTAAATAATAATAATAATTTTTAATTATTTTTATATTATTTATTATTATTATCATTATCATTATTATTAAATTATATAAATATTAAACAAATAATATTAATTTATTATTATTATTATTGTTGTTGTTATTATTATTATTATAATTATTATCATTATTATTTATTAGTATTATTATTTATTAAAATTATTATTATTATTTATTTTATTATTATTATTATTATTTATAATAATTATTATTATTTATTTTATTATTATTATTATTATTATCATTATCATTATTATTATTTTATTATTGTTATTATTTATTATTATATTATTTTTATTATTCTTATATTACATTTTTATGTTTTATATAAAAATAATTGAATTACATTACGTTGCACATCAACCAAACACATCGACAGATTTCATCAATTACAATTAAAACACATTACAATTACAACACATTCCAACTCTTTGAATTACAATTACATCAAATTACAATTCATTACATAGATTACAATTCCTTTAAAAATATTCTGTGAACCAAACGCTCACTAAGTATTTTCTTAAAGCATGCATTAATAGCATTGTACATCATACATTGAACAACAATTTTTAATGCATAAATGACAAAAATGATCTTTACGGTCTACCAATAATTACAATTACAGACAATCCTTGATTCCTTGAAGTAAAACTAGGATTTATATGTAACAAAAGTTACCTAAATAGTCGGTTACCACACTTTACGAAACCATCTTTTATGTGAAAAGTTACATAAATAACCTCTGTCATTACCTTATTTTACAAAAAATGTTCTCAAAGTTTAAAAATTAATCATATTCTTCTTTCATTTTTTAAGTTTTACATAAATACATTTGCATGTTTGTAGTTAATTAGTTTTAAGTATAACTTAATATTTATTTGTATGTGTTTGAAACATGTATAAGTAAAAGGTAAAATCAATTTTATTGAGATATTAAAATAACGTAATTTTTTTTCATGTAACAACTCATGCCCCGCAAAGTAACGCGAGTAAAAATATACTTGTCAGATGCGTAGTATATTTTTTATTTTAGCTTACTGAGTAGTTATAAATTCATAACAAATGATATTTTTCCTATATACGTGGGAACATTATACTAACAAAAAAGAATTACTACGGAGTATTAGATTTCAAAATGTCAAAATAATACACCAACTTAGTTCTTGTGTAAATGTCAAAATAATACAGTTTCTAGTATAAATGAACTTAATACAAAATTTCAAACTAGAGATGCTAGTTAAAAAAAAAAAAAAAAAAAAAAAAAAAAAAAAAAAAAAAAAAAAGGAACCACCCTTTTTGTACTATGTGTAAACATTATGGCACAAATAAAAGTCAAGTACGAAACTCAAAAAGTCAGTAAAACAATAAATGATCATTTAAAATCCACTTAAGTTTACAAGCTGTTAAAAAAAACTTAAATTTACAAGAAGTTTATGGATCAAAATCCATGTCGTAACTATCTTAGAGCATCCACAATGCTTCAAGTCTTCAATGACTTGAAGCATTTAATGCATTAAATGCATACTACATTTATTAGCTAAAGCTTTTGTGAAAGACTTGGTGTATGTCAAGTCTTTGTGTAAAGCTTTTCAAAAAGCTATTGATGCAATGGCAAAAACCACTTCTAAAAGGCTTATTAGAATAGGAAAAAGCTTTTGTAATTTGACCCATTGCGGGTGCTATAATCCGCAAAATGCGTGAATTTGCGAGAATACTCTAACTTAAGTTGCCTTTTCGCATTAATTATTGTCACTCATAAAAAATAAATCCGGCAACTCTCCTGGCTTAGTAAGCATCAACTGGTGTGAGTATGAGCCGATAACCGTGACCTTTTATTCACACAATCTCTCAAGTAAACCTATGTGTTTTTCGGAAGTGGATACCAACTGAGCCAACACCCTTTGTGTAACCATCTTATGATGATTGTTAAGAGATATAAATGTTGAACTATATAGCAAAAGTAGTATTTCTAATAGAAAAAAGAACATTAAAAAATCAGTTGATGCTGACTTATGAATTATGATTTTATAAACTCATATTGTAATCAAGAAAATGGTGTTACATGGCTAGAATAGACATGATATCGATGTTACAAGGTTTAGCATTTAAAACTAGATATGTATATGGAGGTCTTGTCACAACTCACAAGCTACTTTTAATCACATTTTAACAAAGGAGACAATGAAATCTTTTGAGTAAAAAGTTATTGTCTTTGTCTCATCTTTTTTAATCACTAGTGTTTTGTATGTTAGTGTTTGACATTATTAGTAATGTTGTTTTTGTTTGTTTTGTTAGATATACATGTGTATGTTTATATGTATTAGTTTGTCGTATTGTTGGTTTATGGAAATGTTCAAATGTTTATGCATGTATTCGTTTGGGGAATTGATTTGCACATTTTTAATTTTTATTGACACGCTTCAATGTATGCTTTAGACAATTGTATTTTAAATGTAACCTGCTTTAACAGCTTATTAGAGTGTCATAATAAAAATTAGGAGTACGCAAATCACTTCTCATTTATTTATAACTAAATAAATTTTATCAATGGATAAATAAAGAGACAAATCATATTGATTTATTTGTTTGTAGTTTATTTAAGCAAGAAACTTGCAAATCATTAAGGATATAGTTCTCTTATTAAACCCTCGGATTTTCTTAAAATTAATAGTCAAAGTATTAGAACAAGTTTTGTTAATAGTTCAAAGTATGTTTATAAGAAGTATATGTAAATAATACATATAAATATATAATCATACTTTATTAACAACTTTAAAGGCTAGTATTATCATTTTTTATTCAAAAATAATGTTGTAACTCGTTACACATAAATAACGGGTACTCATTGTGCAACACACAAACATTAAAGTTGGCTTATCTATACTACCTATAATGCAAAAATGGTCAAAGTGGAAAAGTGAAAAAGTGAAAAGTCAAGGAATGTGAAATGTTGAAAATTTTTATTAAAGGAAATTATGAAATGTAATTAATACTCTTATTAAAACACCTCATTACTTAAAAGTACAATGATTTATACACATTGTACAACCAATTAAAACAATTAATACAAATCACAAACCGGGTTGACCCGGGACGCTTCAAACCCGACGGGTTGAACCGGTTTAATTTGACCCGTTTTCGACCCTACCTAGCAAACTGACCCAGTTTAAATCGACCAAATTTTCGACCGGAACGGTTCAACCGGTTGAACCACCCGGGTCGAACCGGGTTTCAAAACATTATGTTTAATTCCCAAATCTTCAAACCGTTATTAATTTTCATTTATAACCAATTAAAACAATTAATACAAATCATAAACCGGGTTGACCCGGGACGCTTCAAACCCGACGGGTTGAACCGGTTTAATTTGACCCATTTTCGACCCAACCTAGCAAGTTGACCTGGTTTAAATCGACCAATTTTTTGGCCGAAACGGTTCAACCGGTTGAACTACCCGGGTCGAACCGGGTTTCATAACATTATGTTTAATATCCAAATCTTCAAACTTTTATTATTTTTCATTTATAACCTATAAAATTTTTTTTATCAATAAACTATCTTTCGCTATAAAATCCCGTTGCTATGCACGGGTACTTGTCTAGTCTATTTGATAAGAACTTAATAAGCCATTTCATAAATGAATATCAAACAACTCATTTTCAAGTGTAACAAACCCTATTTAAGTACATGGTCCCAAATGTTGCCATGTCGGAGTTTTTTTCTTTTGAATCTAACACTTTTATTGTTTGCACGTTCATAATGTACAGTATCACAGTCTTTTTATATAAACAATATATTTATCTCGCATAATTGTTTGAGTAAACTATAAAATACATCTTTGTGTCTTGTTAGTTTTACACTAAACATTTATGTCATAAACTTTTGGCACTAATCATCTTTGTGATTTTATCAAGAAGTGTATTTTACTATTACGAGTAGTAAATAACAGAGTAAATTTTAAGCGTTAGTCCTTAGGGATGTATTATGTCTAACTTTTACTAACCGATGAATGATTATTGCTAAAAGTTTTTGACAAATATGTTTACTGTGAAAACTGACATATATTTCGCAGTTTACTCTAATTGTTTTAAACGAGAATTGAACTCACAAACACTTGTCAGGAGTGTCGTTAAACTAAAAACCATTTGTTTTCATATCCGTCCTAATTAAATTATCCTTAATTTAGGAAGACCAATGACTTACGATACTTAATGAATCTTGCGTGATGATTTCTAGAACCACAGGCTACATGCGAAGTCATGAAACATAACTCGAATAATGCACCGATAATTACATGAAAATTTAACTAATTTGTTATTTTTCGAGTGCTGTGTAGCCAATTTCTTTTTCTATTATATATCCAGATTTTTGAATTTCGACCTTTGTGTGTAATTTGTTCATATACAATGACCATTTTACTCCTCGATGTTAATAGGGTGGTTAAAAACGTAAGGCCATAGAAGTAAGGTGGTTACAAAATACACACAAATGTTGAAATTCAAAACTTTTAATATATAATAGAAAAAAATAAATTGATTGCATACAACTAGAAAAAGACAAGTTAGTTTCATTTTTAGGTGATAAACCCAATAATTTACTAGGAAAAATTTATATAAATCGGTTAACGAGCGTTTTGCAGAAATAGGTAATGGATTCAATCTCAACTCCTATTTAAAGGTCACTGATGTCATCATTTCGTGAGGCTTGGTCATTAGAAAAGGGTTAATAAGTGCACTGTGTCAGGCTCTTCTCGTCAATTTCTAAATGTATCCAACTAAGAATTGTATTTTTGTGTGTGTATCAAGTGACGGAGCTAGAAAATTTATTGTGAAAGGGCCGAAACAAAATTTCGGGAAAACATTAAATAGGAGGGCTGAGATGAAAAAAAAATAAAAATAAATAAATAAATTAACACATGAAATCGCTAAAAATGCACTAACGGGCTTAGGCTTAGGGGGCCGGGACCCTTCCCGGTCCTCACTAAGCTCCGCCCTTGTGTGTATCAAGCTATTTTTCTTCCCATTTTACATTCTACATACAAACTTTTAATAACTTTTATTATGTGTATCATTAATTTTTAACAACTTATATTATGTGTATCATTACGATGAAATTAACTTCACCCTACTTAATCATTTTCAATTCAATATATACATGTTTCATTTAATTTATACCCGGTTTATGTTAACCACATATAACCTAAACACCACATTCTCCTAATTAAAGATGTATATTTGTAGTTTGTTGTAGAATATGACTTAAATGTTAGATGAGAGAATGGGGAGTTAATTGGGGGTTAAGTGAGAGATTGAAGCGTTTGGAGTATCAATAATCAATATACAACAATTATAACTCTAGCTAAACATGTATATATTGAACGAAAAGGGATATAGTGTCGTTACAAAATAATCTATTGTAATAATACAAATAATTAAGGTTATTAAAATTTATGATACATATAATAGAAGTTATTAAAAGTGTGTTTGTAGAATACGAAAAAAATAATTTGATACATATAAAATAATATAGTGGTTAGTTTGATATGTTTATAAATGATTAGGGTTTAGGTCATAAAATAGCCATGTAATTACCGTTCTGTCTCGCCTTAATAATTGAACTAAAAACTAAAAGTGTTCCATTTTTTTTTACAAACTTTCAAATTTTGTTCCAATATGCCTACTGTAACATTTTATTTTATTTTATTTTATTTTTTATTTTTTTTACCATATATGTTTTTTTATACATATTTACCGTCCACGTCATCTTTTTTATCTTATATGCCATCCATGTCGGCCACGTTATTTTTTTTTCGAGAAGCAAGGCTTTTATTAGAACGCCCTTGAAAAACAAGGCAAAAAACCAAATACACTATAGAGCTTCCAAGGCGGAAGCAAAAAAGTCTGAAAATGGCGGCTTACAAAATTGAAGCACGCCACACCCAACACCAAAACACAAAAGAAGTTAACTAAAGACTTCTTTAGGAGCCAATACCCATCTACCCCAATCTAAATTAAGCTTTTTGCACCTATTCGAAATCCAAAGAAGAGAAAGTTGTTGAATTTGCGGGAAAATGTCTTCAATCAAAATTGCGTCTTTCTCATCATTGGAAGCATGAACCACCCGATTCCTCCACTTCCAAATAGACCACATCAACACATAGAAAACACCTTGCAAAGCTTTTCTAACCAATTTGGAATCTGTTGGGGCAAGAGATCGGAAAATAGCATCTTTTATAGAGAAGTGGGTAGGAACGACGATGCCCCACCAATGCCAACATTTTAACCATATCCGGCAAGCGAGGATGCACTCGTATAACACATGCTCAATGGTCTCTGTCTCCTCGTTACATAATGAGCATAACAATGAAGCAGGGATTATGCCTTTCGAATTAAGAGCGGGAAGAGTGGGCAACCTGTTATTTGCCGCTCTCCAAATGCATATGTTTACCTTTATTGGAGTCCAATTGTTCCAGTTATGGTTGCAACCAATTGAGAATGGTCCAAGAGTGGGCAACATGTCGGCCACGTTATTGATTGATAATCAAAGGACTTGTGGTCTAGTGGGTGGGGCTTAACTAGTTAAGCGAGCCACAAGTGGGAGTAGTACCGGGTGGGTGACCACCCGGGAAGTTCTCACTTGTGGTCCACTTGCAGACCATTTGTTCCGGAGATATATTGCAATGATGGATTCGAAGCCCTTAGACCAAGCCGCTGGGGTTAGAATCCTGAGCATGGCCCGGTTTTCATCCGGCTGTTTCTCCAGCAAGGTAACTTGTGTGGAGGCAGTACGGTTTCCGGGGAAAACCCGTTACCACCTGAGATCAGCGTGGACCCGGTTCAGACAACATAGTCTGGCGGGGGTGGCGATGGGGCCTTCGCTGTCCGCGAAGGTGGTCGATTCTAAGTTGAAATTCACCTTTAAAAAAAAAGTATGAGTTATAGACTTTAATTTGTTGATTTTAACCCTAATACGTGATTTACGTTTCATACTTTAAATTTTATAGATTTGTTAAAAACACTATATTCTCATGCTACTCTTCTTTATAAAACGATTTAGTTAACAATTAAATAGATGACGTGGATGTCACATAAGATAAATTGATGACAAGGAAATGTATACGGTAAAAAAAAAAAAAAAAAAAAGTTTACAGTATTGGGACATGATTTAGAAAGTTTTTAATCAAAAAATTATTATTATTATTATTATTATTATCCAACACTTTTATTATTATTATTATTATTATTATTATTATTATTATTATTATTATTATTATTATTATTTTCCGTTCAGGTACTAGGGCGGAACATGACGGTAAGTACATAACGATTTTATGACTTAAACCCCATTATCCCTTATTTCAGTAATGTAAAAAATGGCCTACAAAGCCGATTAATCGTCGCTTAGATGCTAATCGGCGACCAACCTTTTTTATTTGTGTGAATCGGTCAATCATGGTTAACGACGGTAAACGGTGACCAAACTTGCCGAGAACCTGCAAATCTTGCCAGAAATACCCAAAACTCGCCATAAATGCTAATCTGATTAATCACGCCTAAACCGATTCCAAGTTAAAAAAAAAATCAACCGACCGAGAAACCGACTCGATCACTCGTGACTTTTGCAACCTTGCTTATTTTAAAATAAACAAAACATAAAGGCAAAGTAAAGGTGAAAGAAATAAAAATATTCCACCCCTTGAAATAATGATTGATTTAACATTCTTTTTAACAAAAGAGACCAACAAAATTTAAATTCCAATTCTTTATTTTCCCTTTTAAAAACTTTACCAAATAAAAAAAAAAACATTTTATTCCCACATTTCATCATTTTCAAGATTCATTTTCCAACCAACACCATTAATTCTCATTAATAAATTTCCTGTTTTTATGAATACCCTTTTTGCTTAAACCAATCTTTATGCACAAATCAACAGTCTTTTTTCATTTTGAGGTTAGTTTTCTCCATCTTTTTATTGTTTTTTTCAAGAACATTTCACATAGTACTGTGTGTTTTCTGTAACTGTACATTTTTTTGTTTTTTGCTGCATTGGTTTGTTAAAGTTATGTGAATGTGTTTGTTATATATATTTGCCTTTATAGGGTAAGTTAGTTTAGAGGTCAAAATCATTGGGGGGGGGGGGGGGGGGGGGGGGTTTGTTTAAGCTTATATAGTTGGCTTATGGCTTATTTGGTTTTGGGCTTATGTTTTATAAGCTCACTTTTTGTAGCTTATTTTGAAACTTTTTGGCTTATATAAGCTCATCATGTTGTAATAAGTTTATTTAAGCCAAAAAGTTTCAAAATAAGCCACAAAAAATGAGCTTATGAAACATAAGCTGAAAACTGCATAAATCATAAGCCCACTATATAAGCCGAAACAAACACCCCCTAGGTGCACATTTGGGGTGGTGAGGGAAAGGGTCGGAAACGGTCATGGAGATACCTCGGTTAGGCCACGTACAAGTGGTTTGAATAGAAAATTTTCATCTGTTTACCGTTTTTAAATAAGGATAGTGAATATGAACTTAGTTTACTGAATTTGGAAAATAGTTAATCCCTGGTTTTGTTTAGAAAAGCAAATCCCGCAAGAACACTTTTTCTAGAAAATTTCCGGATTTAAAGACTATAAAAGCCCATATGCATTTGTTTGACTAAAAGTTTAGTTTTTGTGAAGCGAGTTGTTGAACAACAAATGTAGAAAGGTAGTTAGGATTATAGTTAAATCTATGAAAAGTTAGTAGTAACTTTGTTGTTTCAAAGCCTCATATACTCGTTAGGACGATAGTTTTGACAGTTCGTTAGAAGTTATGACAGAAAACGGTTTTAACTGTTGAAGTAAACTCCAAGTCATCAATTGCATTTGCAATGATTAATAGGTTCATGTTGCCGTATGGAGTAAAAGCTACTACTGATTAGTGCTCAAGTTTCCAAATGTTTGAGCATTACCTCTTTTGCAAGTAAAAGTCCTACTTTATTTGGAACTTCTTTAAATAGAAAATTGAAAATAGGATATAGTGTGTTTGGATTGAACTGTTTATGCGCTCATTTCAGAGCAAATAAGTACTTAGAATTAAGCATTTTGTTACCTGATAATGTTTGAGCAGATAAGCAGTTTGAAATAAGCAATCCTAGGCACCCCCATAGGCTTCTTAAAATCCTCGGGTATCTTACTAATATTACTTGCAAGGAAAAATAGTTAACATTACAGATGAATTGTAATATATGATTAATAAGGTACCGAAATAGCCGGTGCATACTCGACCATGTTTTTTTTTTTTTTTTTTTTTTTTTTTTTTATTTATTTTTTATTTAAAGCTGACATTTTGAAGTATCTAACATCTATATGATGTATTATGACAGGTTTGAGATCGAAGTTATAAATAATAGGAAGCAAGATGATATCTGAAAATATGACGGGCGAGGCATCACTTCATCAGGAACTCGAGGTACTAAGTGTATCAAAACGTCTCGTTAGAAGCCTAAGCCAAAAGATGAAAAGAAAAAACCACGGAAATGTACGGGAAGATGAAGACACAAATGGGTTTTCGTTAAGGTGCCCAACTCTTTATGGTCGAGGTGGTGGTTGCAAAGTTGGTGACGAGTTCAGTGACACCGGTTGTCGAAGACGGTTTTCGACTTCCACTGAAGAAGGAAAAAAGTATAAACCCGTTTGTGGGACCGGGTTTGGGATTGGTACCAGTACCGGATTTTGGAAGAGAAATAATCGGAAGGTTCCGTCTGTGGGGCCCGTACATGTGTTTCTTCCCGACGATATCATTGAAATGTGTCTAGTGAGACTCCCGTTGACGAGTCTTATGAAAGCCCGTTTGGTATGCAAGAAATGGAGATCACTGACTACAACATCACGGTTTATGCAATTGAGACGTGACGGCTGTTATCAAACTCCGTGGTTGTTTCTTTTTGGTGGTGTTAAAGATGGGTTTTGCTCACGGGAAATACACGCGTTTGATGTTTCCTTTAACAAATGGCATAAAGTCGAGTCTGAAGTTCTTAAAGGGAGGTTCTTGTTCTCGGTTATTAGTATCCGAGACGATGTTTATGTTATCGGTGGGTGCTCAAGTTTGACCAATTTTGGGAAATTAGACCGAAGTTCGGTCAAGACCCACAAAGGGGTTTTGGTGTTTAGCCCGTTAACAAAATCCTGGCGTAAAGTTGCATCAATGAAACATGCGAGGTCGAAACCGGTTCTCGGTGTATGTGAAGTCAATTCAGATTCTTTGATTATCAAAAGTCAACACAATCGACACGATCGACGGGTGATTAGGACGCGTATTGGTGGAGTATCAGATGTTTATGAGGACCCACATAGACTTTCGGTTAGGCGTCAACATCAGCATGAAACCGAGGTCAAACCATACAGACAAAAATCCGAGCACGCGAACACGAAAAATAGTAGAAGGTTTTTGATCATTGCTGTCGGTGGGGTCGGATCATGGGATGAGCCTCTAGAGTCATGCGAGATTTACGATTCATCGTCTAATAAATGGATGGAAATCCAAAGATTACCTATTGATCTCGGGGTGGTTTGCTCAGGGGTCGTTTGTAATTCAATGTTTTACGTATACTCAGAAATCGACAACCTTGCTGTATACGACATGGACATGGGTTACTGGGTCAGAATCCAAACAAACATGTTACCAACACGTGTTCACGAGTATTACCCAAAGCTAATTTCATATGATAAACGGTTGTTTATGGTGTCGGTTTCCTGGTGTGAAGGTGATGGTCAAATTGGTAGGAGGAATAAAGCGGTTAGGAAGGTGTGGGAGCTTGATTTTGTTGGTTATAAATGGTATGAAATATCAACACATCCAGATGCACCGATGGATTGGAACGCGATGTTTGTTGGTGATAAAAACTTGGTTTTCGGGGTTGAAATGTTTAAGATTTTTGGGCAGGTGTTGGATTTTGTCACCATGTTTGATGTGTCGGATGCGTCAAAGAGTTGGGCTCATATGTCTAGAAACCAAGTTGCTCATGAATTGGATGCTTCTTCATGTGCGACGAAATCAGTTGCTGTTGTGCACTTGTGACCCTGTTCAGCTCTTGGCTTGTGACACTAGGAATCGAGCGGCTTGTGAGTCGGGATGGCTATTTGTGAATCTTAACTTGTGTAGATAGATTGTTTCTTACATGACTTGGTTTTGAGGTTTTTCTTTTTGGTTTATGAGATTGATTTGTTCAATGTAGTGTAAACTTGATTGAAGGTATGAGCATATTGACCATTGTTTGTTGTTGAATTGAATTTATTGTTATTTCTTTTACCCTTTCCTTTGTGTTGACCAGGCTAGAAACATACAAAAATTTAGAAGCTATGAACTTAACACTGTTTCATTCTTAGTAACACTAATCCTATAAAACTTTGTTTTTGTAATCAAACTCACTCGGTCTCTTCGACCGATATTATGACCGACATTGTAGAGAGAAGTCGACCCAAAACACGGGTGCATGGCACACGGAGGGGACCCTTAGAACTACGGCTTATTATACATTTGCATATATACAATAAGAACTGCATGATTGATCGATACATGAAAACCGATGTTATGCGTTGTATCAGCTAAGAAGGTAAATCAACAGAAATGTACTTATACACATTTGATGCCATTAATCTTTGATTAAATATGAAAAACAAATTGTCCTCACTCAAGAGTTGCTCTTTAAAGAATAAGAACTGCATAAAGAAGGAAACTGCACAAGTTTACTCTACATAAGATACATGAAGGTCATGAACATAAATAAAAAAGCATACAAATACAACACCTTATACAATTCAACGAAAACAAAATCGAAATAATTATATACCACCTTACGCCGTATTTGGGAAAACACCTGAAAAGTTTGGTATCTTATCAATATGTTTCAAAGCCCGTTCAGCAATCTGTCGGGTTCTATAATCACCGTGTTTGAAAGCATCAACAAGAGCTGTACTAACATTTGGGTCACCGGAGATTTCATAGGCTATATCCTCGGTCCGTAACAGTCTTTCAACCATCCAAACTGCTCGTCTTCTTGTGTTTTCTGATTTTTTCTCAAGTAATACATCAAGAATCGGTTTTATTCCTTCCATTTCACATAAAATACTCACCCCTTCTTCTATATTGACATCGTCGTCTAACAAAGTGGATAATGCAGCTAAGGATGCTTCGACTACCTTATCATTGACATGGTCTAATAAAGCTATTAATCTAGCTAAAGCTTGTCCTTCTATTAGACAGAAAGTGTCTCTTTGTGTACACGCCCCACGATGGACCCGACATAAACCTGTTATTACCGGTTGGTTACTTAAACATGGAAAAATCGAGGCACAAAATCCGGGTGATGGCACTTCGGGTAATTTCGTGAGGTTTTTTGATTCTTGTGAGAGGTTTTCCAAAGCAAGAGCGGAAGCCATTTGAACATTGTCGAGCCCGGTTGATTGAAGGAGATCGGTGAACAATCCCGCAAGGTTATGATCACGGCAAAACGAAGCGGCTTTCTCATCGTTTGGTACAACAAATGTAATCCGTGAAAGGACACGCACAAGTCCTTCTAAATACGGTGTCACAAACCGGCTTCTTCTAGTCTCCCCTTGACGAATCATTTTTATCCTGGATACCACAATTTCAAAATCACCTTCGTCTAGCATCTGTCGAGTGAGACCCGTATCCATTTCAGGGAGATCCGCTACAATCGCAATTGCGGCTGCTTGTTCTTCAGTACTTGCGATGTTTTCAGCTATTACTTTAAATAGACTACCAAGTTGACCCGCTGACCCGCATAAACAGCTCACTAACTCTTGACCCAAGTGAACAGAAAGATTTTGTAGCAGTTTTATCGAAGCCATACGCAAGTCTTTTTGTGGGGCTTCAATGAACTGAACTATAATGACTGTAGCACCCAAGCTTTTAATAGCAGAAGCTACACTGATTACGGTTGTGGGTGAACTAGTTAATCCAACTAGAACCTGTAAAAGCTTGCATTCTATCGATGGTCCAGTGTTGCTAATTAAATGGAGTAAACTGTGAATTATTTCTTCTGACACGAGGGTTTGGTGATTGGGCCCCACCGGGATAGAGTCAAAGTCACAGTCGGAAGTCACGATATTGGCGAGGATTGTAGCAGATACTTCTTTTAGTCGCATAGGGAGTTGGTTGGGGCCTGCAAATAGATCGTTGACTAGAGGTGAAAGTATACCTTCTTCAATCAAGACCTTTGCACTTGCTTCACAAGATGAGACTTGATTTAAAGCTTTAAGGGCGGCTTCACGTGACTGCATGTCGGTAGTTTTCATGAGGTCGATTAGAGATGAACCGACGGTTCTTGCTACAAATACTTTTACATCATTGCTAAGAGCCAGATCGCCGAGGTATGAAGCCATTGATAGTTTGATTTCGGGTGAACCTGAAAAAATTAATTAACCAGTAGGAGCATTAGATGGTACTCAACTAATGAAACTATACTCTAAAGGTGGCTGGAAAGGGTTTGGGGGTCAAAACAGGTACTTTTTGGTATGGGTCAAGACAAGTCTGGTCGGGTTGACCCAAAACACATGTATGACGGAAATATTTAGTTTTTTTACTTAGCAATTAGTGTTCGAAATATGATTACAGTAACATTTTTAATAAAACGATTCCGAACTTTTTAGGTATTTAATAAATGTTAGATGAATTTCTACCTATTTGACATATGTATTATCTAACTAATATTTTTAATACGCGTTAGAGATATAACATAACCTGAATTCGTTTTACAAGTAAATGGGTCAAAATTGTCACCTCAATTTCCATTTTTATTGACAAAACAACCGTTCAAGCAAAAGCTCAACATGTTAAGACTTAACACTGAGCTAAAGTGAGCTATTTTTACAGAAAGTGTCGAGTTTTGGCTGATCATAGTGTAGAACCACACCCTTGAAATAAAATAACTACATTTAGGCTTTGCTAATATTCCGCTCCCAGATTTAGGGCCTCTAAAAAAGATAAAATTCAGCTCCATGTCAAATTGTCAAGTATAACGTTCTGATTGCACATACATTTCCACACCTCTTCCAAAAGGATAGATACTTCATCTCCATTTTATGGAGCACACTTACAAAATCAACATTCTAGTGTTCATACTTTCATTTAGGCATTTATTACTTTTGCCTTATTAGCACCATGTCAACAATTAAGATACATTAGGACTTAAATTACTCTTGCTGAAAGTGTGAAACCTAATTATTGTTATAAAAGTATTTAACTATTTATCATAAAACGAAAATTGGCTAAATGTATCCCTCTCTATGCAAATTTCCCCATTTAAAATTAAGTTTTTGCAAACTATAGTGCTCTATTGCCATTTTCACAAGAAATATGGTCAGTAAGTAATGAGAAGGCATGAACGATGGTTCAAAATAACAAGATAGCCCCTAACATATCATGCACGAGTTCCTTAATGCTGATTTTGGTCCACAAAAGTTATTTTAGCTCGAGTACAAGTTAGATTCTAATGGCCTTTATCTGTTACTTATTATAGATGGTATTACAGGTGTTAAGATTAATTGTCATGACAACTGAAATTTATCCAAAAAACTGAATGCAGATAACAATCACATTTTGTTACAGAAAAAGGAAACACGATATGGATCAGCAATTTAACTACTGATGAAACTATGATGGAAGTACCTTCAAGAAGAAGAGTCAAAAGAGGTTGCAATCTGCCATTTTCAGCCATTTGCCTCACATTATTCTCATTCTTCTCCAAATTTTCAAGAATTTTGTCAGCCTTCTCAACAATCAAAAGATTCTCCGATTTGCTGCTTGTCATTCCAACCAAAATAAGGATTGCTCCATTAACAGAACCAATTTTTTCACACAAAGCCTCAGACTTCGAAAGCTCAAAGAGCAACGAGACAGCTTCTTCTCTTTCTTTGGACTTTTCATGAGACAAAAACTTGACAATTGTCCGCACTTTATCCCCATCAGCCATTATTTCCTGCAAAGCGCAAAAGCAGCACATGGGGTATAAATAAAAATGCTTTGAACACAACTAAAATGGTAACACTATCAACTATTTAATTACCTTATTGTCATCGTCATCCTCTACCACAACTCGAAGAGTTTCAAGTGCCCTGCACCTGACTTTACGGCTCGAGTGTTTCAACATGTCAACAATCATGGGTATGAGCTCAGCATTACGGATGATGTGCTTATTCGGAAGATTTTTTGAGGTAAGTTGTTGAATAAACCTTAAAGCTTGCAAAGTCTCACTTTCTGAACTACCAGGATTCAAAGACTTGCGAGCCATGTCAAGCTGAACGGCTTCATTCCTCGCACTCCATTCTTCAATTGTGTTTCTCAAAGCAATACTAGGATTCATTTCCAAAGTCTTTAGTTCTTTTAAAGTCAAGGGGCATACCAGCTTTCTTCCGTTTTCTCTGCATTCATTGAACCATTTTTCAATAGCCTCTCGTTCAAAAGTTTGACCATTTTCCAGGGTAACAGGATCTTTCATAACTTGTTTTGAAAGAGGGCATATGAATGCATCATAAATAGGCTCTATGTATTGTCTTTCATATTGGAAACTATCATCAGACTGGCTGCCAAGGTCACGACTTCCATCCCAGCTTCCAGCCATTAGATCAAATGTACCTAGTGACAAAACAAGAAATGATGATACACAAATACGAGACTATCACAGGGATCATAATCTTAAGGGCGTGAAATGAAACTTCCACAACGGAAAGCACAATTATAGTACGTGTGAATGATATAGAGGTATATTCTGTTCTGATGCTTGCATAGTATTTACAGAAGCAAACGATTTTCAGAACATCTAGCATATAAAAAGAATGTAACTCTGAGCAATGCAATAATTTAGTGTAACCAAGATAAACCTAACCTACAGGCCCAAACCTTGGTCAAAGTAACCTGGTGTTATCTTTACTTTATCCCTCAACATTTAAAGAGGGGTACTAAATGTGGTTTATTTAAATTTTTTAAAGCTTATAGGCCAACTTTTTCGGGTTTATCAACTTGAACTTATGGCTTATGTAAGTACATAAGCTCAAGTTTATAAGGTCATTAGCCGAAAACAGTGGGCTTATGAGCTTTCGAAACTCAGATAGACCAGAATATAAGCTAATCCAAACAACCCCTTGCTAAAGGCACAAAGCTAACTAAATATTTCAATAAGAAAATTAATCAAAAATTAGAATGTTTTACCCTGCACCAGAATTTGATTATTGGAACGTCAGTTATAAAGCATTTTAAACTGTGTATACGGACTAAATGTGCCAAACACCACAAACTGATTTAAAAAGGTATGAAGATCATATATTTGGTATTTCAGTTTATGTTAATTAGTAAGTTAGTTCAGCTGTTCAGTATGCACATAAAAAAACTTATATCAAGCCGTCAAGATATCATCTCTTAACAACCTTATTATCAGTGTTGCAAAAAAAGGTCTACAAGGCCGATTAATCACCGATTAGGTGCTACAAGGCCACTGACCTTGCCGATTTATGTTACTGGGTCAAACACATATGTCAATCGTGGTCAACGGCGATCAACGACGGTCATTAGTGGTCAAACTTTCCGGAAACCTATAAATCTTATCGGAAGTACCCAAAACTCACTGTAAACTTATTTTGATCACTTATAATAACTGTTTAAGTCTATTACAAGTTGTTTTTTTGAAAATACATTGCCGAAAATACCTAAAACTCACCGGAAATACACAAAACATGCTGGAAATAACCTTATTTTGTCAGTATTGCCAATCTGATTAATCCCCGATTAATCTCGCCTAGACCGATTACAAGCTACAAGGTGGTCGACCGCGCGACTACCGATTCGCGATTTTTGCAACCTTGCTTATTATACATAGGAAACTGCATTTGTGTTCTTAGATAGTTTGTCCCAAGCTAGGATATACTATTTAGGTTGACCGTATGCATCAAACACTGCAGACTTAAATACCTTTTCATCAAACAAATGATCCACAACAGAATCTAACATCCGAACCCTAAAACATTTTACACGTGCGACATATTTATACAGAATTTGGACAAGATCTAAAATGGATTCTCGAAACCTCCACAGTTAGAAACATATATGCATCCATCCAATGTGTGATAATTAGAAAACAATCGGGTAGATAATAGATTTACCTTAAATTTTTGCTAGTTCGGTCGAAATACCCAAAAGGTCGTCACCTCAGATTCGAAATGTATACATGGATACTGTAATATCACCTACACCAACGAAAAAAAAAAAAGTTATCGAAGTACCATCGATAGTTCAATACAACTGTTCATATTCATATTCATATTCATATTCATATTCACTGGTTTAATCATATCAACTCGTATGAGTCCAAACTACATTAGTACATCATATCACAATTCCATTATTCCAATTGAGAACCACACAAATTCATCACATCAGCAAAGACATCACCTACATGACAACACTAACGATAAACAAGAGTCTATCTTGAGTAGGTAAATCATATCAACTCAATTATCACGACTTGATAACTTGAATTAACAAATTACTATCTCATCAAATATTATCACAATATCTCATCAAATATTATCACAATATCACATTTCACAATTTGATACACACACACACTTGTTGGAGGTCTTTCTTGTAACATCCTCCTGCCTACTTAGACCACAATATTGTCCGCTTTGCCCGCAGGCTCACGACTTTGATTTGTAGCCCTCATGTGAAGACTTCCTACCAGTACTACTTTCACATGAGCACATAGTTCCTAAGAACTCCACCCGCAGTAGACCACAAAACGCGTTGAAACGGATCCTCTGAACCGAGATCGAGTCAAACAACATTGAATTAATCATTGAATCGAAAGCTACAAACTCATCATCGCATCAAATCATAACTCACCTACTTACTACTATCAATCAATTAATCATATAAGCTGAATTACTACATCAAATCACAATTTCATAAACTAAAAATAGAAATCAGTAAGTTTGTTACCTTCTTTTATATAGCCGGCCGGCAGTCATCTAAACTGAACAAGTTATTATTATTACTATTTTGGTATAAAGAAAAAAAGTGAGAAATGATTTGTTTGTGTTGTTTTGTTTTTATTAGTAAGTCGATTGAGGTGCTGGAAGAGTAATAAAAGGAAGAGTACAAATGAGTTGAGTTGTCAAAAACCTTTTTTACGCTACTTTTTACAAATGAATGTGACACTTGCATTTATTTTCTCTCTCTCTTTTTCGTCCTATTTTCTACCCATACATACCCAATTATCTCTATCCGTACTTTCATCACTCGTTTGCTCACCATTTTGACTTTTTGCAGCATTGTTTAACACCCATTGGTATTTTTTTAGTTACAATAAAAGGGTTTTTCTGAATTCCGAGATACAAGTTAAGCACACCAAAAGAACGGTGAGATCCGCTAAAAAGGACAGCCGAACGTACATAAAAGTACAGGCGGCGTCATATCTTTTATTTTAAAAGTGTACTTTGGTGTGGGTCCAGCCGTCCTTTTTCACGGGACTCACTGTCCTTTTAGTGTGCTTAACTTGCATCTCGGGATACAAGTTAGAAAAACCCATAATAAAATGCATTTTACAATACTACTTCATCTTTTGAGAGAATTTCTTAAATGAACACTTTATAAGACTAGTTTACGAACATGAACCTCGCCCACAAAATTTTTCAAAATGAACTTTTAAATATTATTTGTTGATACAAAAGTTGGGCGTTCCTTGTTTGGGTTTCTGCTCTCGTACCAATTAAACCTTAATGCTTGAAACCTGCGCACTAAGAAAGTAAACAAACACCGTTAGGCTTATCGTGGGATTGTTTCCCACGATTATCCTCCGGCGTGAGAGTAAGTAATCGGTTTAGGGTTATATTGAAGAGTTAGGGTTTTGTAAATCGTACCTTTAATGAGAATTATGTCATTCTATATATAGGTGCAGAATCCTTGTAGGTTTCGTGCTCCTTACTCTTCGCACGCGTAGTGCCTATCCAGTCCAAGGATCTTTATCCGTAAATAGAAGATCCTTTATCTAGACCATAAATAGTTTGGTTGGGCTTGGGCCTACGTGAGCCCAACCCATTGGTAGTACGGCCCAAATCATTGTTATGATAGCCCACTCGTGGTGGGTTTGGGCTTCAGTAATGTTTATCCTTTGGGCCCGCGGCCCAAATATAGACTATACGTCATCATTATTCGTTAGATCTATTAATGTATTAGTTTCTAACCATACACGTATATAACAGGAGTGCTGGGCGAGCTGAGGCTATTATGTGCGAATACATATGCATGGGCGAGGTGAGGTGAGGGGCGAATACATATTGCATGGGCGAGGTGAGATTATGGATGGGTTTGGGCGAATATACACGAGCGAGGGGAGTAGTGGACTAGACGAGGGAGTGTGGCTGGCAAATTAAACGCCGGCCGAATACAAGGGCAAGGGACAAAGGCGATGGGCTACAAAAGCAAAAGCAAGAATATATGGGCGATGGGAATTGAATTGTGGGGCGAGTGTTATGAAACACCAATGTTCTGTTTTTTAAAGTTTCCGTCTTTTATAATTTGCATCTAAGCCCCTATCTCATTTCTTCAATCTTCAAAGTGAAATCAAAACGAGTGTTTGGGATAGTTTACAAAAATTAATCCATGGCCCAAGCCCAGTAGTTTATAAAAATAAGCAAGTAATCTTTGGATATGCTCTATGGTGACAAATATAACTTGGCTTATTTCACTTGTTTCACATTCATAGATGCAATTTGATCCCATTTGTTTATGACCTGTAAAAAAACAAAGAGACAAACAATGTGAGAACAACTCATTGTTCATATGTCATTTGTATTATCTACATTGTACTTGTGAGATCTTTACTTGTAACGAATTGAAGTGAGTGGGCGAATAAATTTTTTTTTGGGGAATAGGAAATGACAACTTGATCGCGAATGGAAAATGACAACTTGATGGTGACATATTTTGGTCATTTGGTAAAGCATAGCATGTTAAAAAAGTTCATTCCGGTAAAATCAATCTCTATAACGTTTATTTTGGTAATTAGCTTTTTTCTTTTTCTTGATGACTCAAAATAATTATCCACTTTTCATAATAAGTAAGGAAAAAATGGAGGAATATTTTATTTGAATGATTGAGATTTATAGTGATCACACTTTTATTAAAGTCTGTGATTTTTGTCTTTTGACAATAATTTTTAGACTGAGGGACTACTTATTATACTCGTCGTTTTTATCTGAATTTTTTTAAGGACAATATTCTTACACCCTACACCGCTATCTCACAATATATCTTACAAATATCTCCAGTGATGCTTGAACCCACGGCCTCTAGATTGGTGGCAACTCTAATACCACTAGACCAAAGGCCTTGAATTGTCTTTATGACTTTATCCGATTTTAATTACATAAATAATTCTTAATTTTTAAACTATTTACATTAATCGTTCTTTTTTCGAAAAATAAGGACCATCCGTGTAACACAAAACCATAGATTATTACACAATGATTCCTATTTTTTAAAATAGCGACCATCGATGCAAACCAGTTTCTTCAGGTATTCCTTATAGTAAATGACACAAAAATATATGATTATATGGTTAAAAGGGTGTGAACAATGCAATGCCAAAATCATAGTGGTTCAAGAACTTCTAATAGGATTGTTGGTTCAAAAGACTAAAACAAAAATAATGATCAAATACTTCCAATTTTAACTGATAACTTAATATTTATGGTTGGTTTCTATTATAGCTGGCCTACTGATATGCATGTTTTGTATGCATGGTTGGTTTCGATTAGTTGACGCTTCTCAAACATCATAAAACAACACATTTAGTATGACACCTAATATGGAAAATTAGCAGTAGAGAGATTTTAGCAATACCAAAAAACTTTTTGTTGCGGACAAAGGCTTCAGAAAGAGCATTATAAATTGAAGTCAGTAAGCTCAGAAAAACAAAGTAAATAAGCTTATCAAATTATACTATTGATTAAAATGATCTAAGATAATATGCGCTTTTGGAAATCTAGTTTTTGTACAGGTCAGGATTTAGGACAACATTTTTTATCCAAAATATATGTATCTATTATTCAACAATTAGTATTTGAAATATGATTTTCAAAATTCACAATATAGTGGAGAGCTGACCTTGCAGGTGCCGAGATTTGTTTGAGAAGCGTTTTAAGCGGGAATCTGTTTCTGCTCTTCTCTCATGCAACACCGTGGCCTGAATTTCTGTGTGGAGTACCTGTGACAACACATCTGCGTACATTATGTGCAGTACTCTTAGGAGGCGCTTGGGACCCTGCTCGGTTGTGTTGTCCCGATCTTTTGCCACGCCTTTCCAGAATCCTTGTCAGAATGCTGCAAAATGAAAGATTATTTGAAGCATCATATATGGCCTTCTGCAATTGTATAATGATCAATCTGACCTATTTTTGATCTTCATATAGCTTGTTTTATTTGCAATTATCATCTTATATAGATGTTTGTTTGCTTTATTTGAAGCATCAGATATGGCCTTCTACAATTGCAATTGTTATATAGATTCTACGTATACAGAACACCATATTTCTCAGATCCCCAATGATCAATTTTCGTATCACTGGCCAACAAAGGATTGTGAGAACATACCTGCTGCAGATGACCATGAGCGATCCGTGCCCTCATTGCACCATCCACACCAAACGTTGTGCATTTCCTAATATATATATACAAAAATGAAACTGTTAAGGATACTTCATTTGCAATTAGCATGTTTCAAATTAAGCTGTAATCTGAAAATGGAATACCTTTCCCATATCCAACGCAGATTGATGAAACCCCTGAAATCCTACGCTTACTCACAACCCTCACAATTACGTGCGAAAATATATCATTCTTTCTACTTCGTTTTCCTCAGCTCGAGTCGCTTTTCATTGTAAGTCTCTCCACCTCCTCCATATCTCATATTAGCAAAACTTCATACGACTTCATTCCTAACATCTAAAACATAATGTGGAAAACTAGAAGGGGGGTTGAATAGTTTACTGATTAAAATCTTTTTAACTTGTTAAGTTAGCTTTGAAACTTTCCGTTTGATCAAAGATATATGCACAAACACAATATATAACATGCAAGTAAATGAAAGAAACGATCAAACCACAACACGAGTATTTATCGTGGTTCGGCTACAAGGACTCTTTTTCCTTGCCCTACATCCACGCCCCGAGTATCCAACTCGAGAGTTTCTTTCACTAGTCAACAAGCTCCTTTCACCGGCGGAGAAAACCTTACACGTCGCTTATACTTTTACCGACACAAAGCTAAATGTCGAGTTCTTTTACAAGGGCACAACCACTCCCGTTAGTTCTTTTACTAGGGTACAACAACTCCCAACACTCTTTGTATTTTGAGGACTAAAATACTAACCGATCACTACTGAAAATACACAATCAAATGAAGTGTAAACTACACAAGTCTACACAATGCTAAGCTAACAAGTCTTGCAACGTTGTGTTGAATACTTGTTACTTTTAGTAAGCTCGTGAATCTCTTTGCTACAAAAAGAAACTTCACATATGAAATGTTAAGAGGTTAGATGAAAGAATGAATGTGTGTGTAAAATGTAATGTCAAGTGATGAGCCAAAATTCAACTTGTGGCTCAATATTTATAGCCAAAACCTTCTGCAGGTCTGGCGGATCAGGCGGACCCCTGAGAAGGGTTCCGCCCGTGTACCTCCAGGGTACCGTCGGGCTTGCAGTTGGTTTTGCAATAAATCTTGCAAACCAAACAAGGTCTTGTCTCATAACTCCTAGCAACCAAACAATGTCACATCTCATAATAACAAGTCAAATACAAAGCTTGCAAGCAACAACAAAGTTAGTCAAACACATTTCTTTCCATAAATGCATAATGACAAAACTTGCCATAAATGTGATGTGACAATTTCTAATTTAAGAAATAAACTTGTGTTGTGTTTTATGAAATGTAAAATGTAGCAAAAGTCTAGTTTATGCAAGTCTTAAAAACTAAGATTATGTTTTGCTTAGAAACTAAAGTTTACATTTTGTCGTTAACAAAACTTAGCGAAGATCGTAAAATATAAATAACGTTTTTAGGCGATATTTGTATTAACAATCTCCCCCTTTTTGTTGATGACAAAACATAAACTTTGTTTTTAAGTAACACGCAAAATCTTGGTTTTCAAGACTTAAAAAAAAATTATATTAACCTTGTTTTACTTAAGAGACGAAAAGCATATCAAGTATTGAAGGTGTAATATATTTCTCCCCCTTTTTGTCGAAACAAAAAGTAGAGTAGCGAAGCGGAATAATGCCCATGCTCCCCCTTGGTCGATACTCCCCCTAAATGGAGTGCCAAGATGGGAAACATGGATTTTGGACCCTACAAAAAAAAAATTGTTAGTTGGTGATATATATAGTCAAGGATGTAGTTACCACACACATTGCAACCACAATGACAACACAAACATGATGAACCAACAATGTACTAAAGTGAGTAGAAAGAAATATCATTCCAAGTAAAATTTTGACTTTTAAAAGTCAAAAGACAAGAAATGAGAATTATTCTTCTACTTCTAAACAAAAACTAAAAAATAACCAAGAAATAAAAATAAAATCCTACTTTCCTAAATTGGGGCAAACGGCCTCCAAGGATTGTCTAGGATTTGTTGGGGTGGGAAAGAGCATCCAAACGTTCTATGACGTGTTGGAATGCAAAACGGGTTTCATTTTGGAATTGGTTAAGCAATGTTATGATGGTTTCACCCATTTGCTCACAATTTGAGCAAGCATGGGGATGAGTGGGTTGAAATGGGTTGGTTTTGGTTTCTTGGTTTGAGGGTTGATTGGTTTTTGGTTCTTGGGTGGAGGATGGATTTGGTATTGAGTCAAGCAATGTGGTTTGAAATTCCATTGCTTGATGGAGATGGTTTTCAACCATGTTTTGGATATCCTCATAAGAAGGAAATAAAGACTCAAAGGTTTGAGGTTGAGGGTGTGGTGGATTTGGGTGATCATGATTTTCAAAGTTTGGTTCTCCATATAGAGGACCATGGATGTCATGGTAGATGGGGTGAAACAATAATGGTTTAGGTTGATGGTACACTTGTTGTGGTGGTGGAATGTGGTTAAAAAGGTTATCTTGGTCAAGAATTGACCTTGGTGATTCATTTGTAAAAGGTGGTGGTTGTGTAGGTCTTGGTGGAAGATCATTAAGATCTTGGACAAATGGGTGTGGTGATGTAGGAGGAGACCCAAATAGTTCCATTGGCTCAATTTTGGGTAATGGTGATGATGATGAGGTTTTGGATGGTTGAGTTGGAGCACTTGGTGGAGTTGGGTGTCAATAGGTGATTTAGTTGGTGGTGGAGTGAGCTCATTTGGTTCATTGGGTGATGGTGATGGAGATGCAAGGTTCAAAAAGTGTTCATTTTTTATGGGTGATGTGAATTCATCCGAGGATGAGGAGCTTAGGTTGATGGGTTGATTGGACCATAGTGGTTTAACACTAATCCGGGCGGTTTTCCGGATGGGTCTTGATGGTTGAGAGGTGTTTGTTGACTTAGTCATGGTGAAAAATGGTTTATAAGTTTCAGAAATTGTGTTGAGGAAGGTGTGATTTTGATGGTGTTTAGGATGGCTTAATTTATAGTGTTGATGGATTATGGAAAGGAGTGTTTAGATTTGATGTTAGTCCATACAAAAATAGAGGTTTCTAATGATTTGAAAAACTAATTGTGGGTTGTCAAATCATGGAAGTCAATCCAATGAAAATGGTGAAGTGAGAAGACAAGTTTTGTACTAAATGCTTAATGGTTTTGGTGGATTTGTGGTAGTATAAATCTCAGGGATTTCAAGGATCCCAAAAAAAAGGTTCCTTCCTTTATGTTTGAGGGGTCCTTGAGGTTGTTGTGGTTAAATTTGAATTTTGGCGGGAATTGGTTTTGGTTAAGTTTATGGAAGAATGAGTATCCTATTATACTAAACACATTGCAAATAATGGGTTTCTTCCTAAAAGGATTGGATTTTGGTGTTTGGATGTTGAATTGGTGAAAATGAAAACAAAAATTCTGCAGGTGGCTGGCGGCACCCTCAGAATACACAGGCGGAACCCATTTGAGGGTGCCGCCTGGTCCGTTGGGCCAATTCTGGAATTCCCAGAATTTACACTGGCGGAACCCAATATTGGGTACCGCTAGACCCAAAAAAGTTGGCAGTCCGCGTTTTTGACCCGCGAGACGATTTTCAAAATTTTCGAAAACTCCTAAAATCAAAGAGATAAGGCATTTCTGGTTGGGCAATGCAAAAAATAGACACGTAAACATCTATTTCATAGGACTTTGACCTTGAGGTCGATAATTTCACTATACTTAGTGAAAATATCATAAACTTGAAAATTTGACAACTTGCCAAGAGTTGTCTTACCTGCATCAAAGTTAGATATTACATGTTCCAAATTGTATCAAACATTGTACTAACACATAAATTCATCACAAATATTGTTTAAACGACCAAATTTGTTCAAATAGCACCTAGTGCCAAACACTCCTACACACCCGCACTCATTGACGGTCGATCTTGTTCTTAAGCTTTCCAAGGAACCTTCCAAGATTCTTAAACATCCCCTTTGTTTGCTTGAACTCCTCCGACTCATTAGAAATATCCGGAAGTTGAGAAAGGTATTCGAGAGGAGGGAGCCTAGAGTTTGGCAAATTGTCATCTTCACTCATTGAGGAAGACGAAGATGAGGTAGGAGGATGTGGACGTTTTCCTTGGGCTTTGTACACTCTCTTATCACTTAGTGGGACAAAGGTGTGTGGGATGAGAGAGTAGTTAAGGCGAAGACCGTTTGGAGTTGGTGGAATGGGTGAGATGAACCTAAAGAGACGGGTCAAGAGCATTCCATACGGCATAGCCGTTATGCCATGCACGGGAATGTCGGCCATTCTCTTGGCCATGTAGTAGGCAAGGTTGAAGGGTTGTCTAACGGACAAGGAGTAGAGCATGTAGCAAAGGCAAAGGTTGATATGGTCACGGTTCCCTATTGTGCTAATGACATTGGCTCTAAGGACTTCCTCCCATTTCTTGAATGGGGGCTTAAGTTCGTTCATTTCCATTCCATATGGGTCCTTATCGACCTCATTCCCCGAACGGGTTCTCCTAGTGGTGGTGGTTCTAACAAAGAGGTGGTCACGGAGTACATCTTTTGAGACAAGGGGTGTGTCATAAAGGTGGATACGGTCTTGAAGGTTGTCAAGAGTTGAGAGGGAGTGCAAGTCGGAATAGAGACAAGTACCACGGTTTGGAACACCTATGATTTGAGCAAACTCCTCAAGAGTGAAGGAGTATTGATGACCGCTAACCCTAAAGTTGATAGACATATGACCATAATCATCCGTGGAGAGGACGCATGATGCATAGAACTCTAGAATGAACCTAGGACAAATAGGCTCGTTGATATTCAAAAGACACTCAAAGTTGATTGTGGCAAAATCGGCGTAAAGGTTTGTGCCTTCTAGGAAAGATGGGTCAATGGTTCTACCCTCATGGACATAGTGTTTTTCTAGGGCTTTGAAAACGTTTACTTGATTTGCGGTAAGGCCTTTGGTTTTGTGGTGTTTTGGTAGGTACTTAATGGTGTCCTTGTGGTCGTAATGGGTTAGAGGAGGCATGATGATTCCTAGAACAACAAAATTTCACATTTTAGTTTACGTAAACCACTATTATAATGTGGAAGTTCTAGTGTGTGCCTATATGAAAACAATGTGGAGGTGCGGTTATCTTGACTCATTTTGATGCTTCAAAATTGTTTTATGCAAGTTTTGTTATAAAACAAAAGATAACCCAAACGCTCCTAGTTCAATGTAGCTTCGTTTGAATGTACCCGAAAATACATATTGGTTATGTATTCCCTTTAGCATTTAAGAGACACTATGCAAGTGATGTTTTAAACATAACGTTTTGATTTTGTATTCTCAATGTGAGACGAAAAAAAATATTTGTCCTAATTGTGAGAAATTTTTGGAAGGATTTGACATGGGGTGTTTTAGCAAACATGTTTATACTAATTAAAGATGCAATTCCTAACTATGAGAAACATGATTAGTTTTATTACACACCTAATCTAATGCATGAGTTTTTCAAGTTAGTGCATAACCCCAAGTTTTTGTTTTTGTGCAAGAAATAGAATTCCTAGACTCAGATCAGGATTGTAATCATGTTTAGAATACTTACAATGATGATGTAGTTGCAATGTAAATGAATGGAAGACCAAGAATTCGTCTAATGTCCAGAACTACAATGTAGGTTCCATGAGTCCTAAGCCTAGCCTAAGAAAATTAAAAGGTTCACGTTTAAGAGGTTTTATGAGAATGTCGGCTATGTTATCTTCGGAAGAGACTTTCTCAATTGAGATATTTCCTTTTTGAACGTTGTCGCGAAGGAAGTGATGACGGATTTCAATATGTTTGGTACGAGCATGTTGAACCGGGTTTTTGCTAAGATCAATGGCACCTTTGTTGTCACAAAGAATTGTGATGTCGTTGAGTTGAATTCCGTAGTCGACAAGAGCTTGCTTCATCCAAAGAGCTTGTTGACATGCCTTTCCGGCCGAAACGTACTCGGCTTCCGTTGTTGAGATAGCAAGAGCCGTTTGCTTCTTAGAGAACCATGAGGTGAGACAATGTCCAACAAAAGTACAAATACCACTTGTGCTTTTTTTATCGACATAGTCACCGGCATGATCCGAGTCGGCATACACTATGGTGTCTATTCCCGTTCCTTTGGGATACCATAAACCTAAGTGTGTAGTGCCCTTAATATACCTAAAAATCCTTTTAACGGCTTCGAGATGGGTAGTTTTAGGATCTTCTTGAAAACGAGCACATAGACAAACACTAAACATAATGTCGGGTCTACTAGCCGTTAGGTAAAGTAGACTACCAATCATACCTCTATATTTAGTACTATCTACGGATTCACTTTCTTCATCCTTGGTGAGTTTAGTTTCCGTGGACATGGGAGTTTTGATAGGTTTCGAATCTTCTAGTCCAAATTTCTTAAGCATGTCCTTAATATATTTAGATTGATTAAAGAAGATACCATCTTCTAGTTGTTTGATTTGGAGTCCTAGGAAAAAGTTGAGTTCTCCCATCATACTCATTTCAAACTCGTCATGCATGATTTTTGAGAAATCCACACATAATTCTTGACAAGTTGATCCGAATATAATGTCATCAACATAAATTTGGACTATGATAATATGTGAGTTTTTCTTCTTAGTGAAGAGAGTATTATCAACTAAGCCCATGGTATACTTATGGTTAACTAGGAATGTTTTAAGTCGATCATACCATGCTTTTGGAGCTTGCTTAAGTCCGTAAAGAGCCTTTTTAAGTTTGTAAACATGATTTGGTTTTTCAAAATCGATGAAGCCCGGTGGTTGAGCAACATACACTTCTTCATTAATGACTCCGTTTAGAAATGCACTTTTGACATCCATTTGAAAGAGTTTAAAATTGTGTGCACATGCATATGCAAGTAAGATTCTAATTGACTCGAGCTTAGCAACCGGAGCAAAAGTTTCATCGTAGTCAATGCCTTCTTGTTGGTTATATCCTTGTGCAACTAGCCTAGCTTTGTTTCTAGACACAATTCCATTTTCATCCATTTTATTTCGAAATACCCATTTTGTTCCAATTATAGTTTGACTCTTTGGTTGAGGAACTAATGTCCATACATCATTCCTAACAAATTGGTTTAACTCTTCTTGCATTGCAATTACCCAAGACTCATCTTTAATGGCTTCATTAATATTTTTAGGTTCAATGGTTGACACGAAACAAAAATAGTTGCTTTCATTTTGAACTTTTGACCTTAGTGTTCTTTCGTTAATGTTGCCAATGACACCATCTAATGGATGACTTTTAGATTCTTTGACATTGACAAGTTCTTTGTTAAATAGTTCATCTTCTTTGTCATCACTTAAAATTTCTTGATTTTCTATTGCTTGGTTTTCAACTAAGTCATCATCTACCAAAGGTGATGTCTTAGAGGGAGGTGGACTCTCGTCAAATGTTACGTTCAACGATTCCTCGACTCTTAAGGTTTCTTTGTTCAAAACAATGTACGCTTTACTATTTTGTGAATATCCAAGAAATACACCTTCATAAGACTTTGGGTCAAATTTGGTGAGATAATCCTTGGTGTTAAGAATGAAACATTTACTCCCAAACACTCTAAAGTATCCTAATGTAGGCTTTTTACCTTTATATAGTTCATAAGGAGTTTTATTCAAAAATGGTCTAATTAAGACTCGATTTAAAATGTATGTTGATGTGTCAACGGCATTACACCAAAACTTTTGTGGAATGTTTTGTTCATTAAGCATTGTTCTACTCATCTCTTGCAATGTCTGGTTTTTACGTTCTACTACACCATTAGATTGAGAAGTACGTGGAGCCGAAAAGTTATGAGTTATTCCATTATTATCACAAAAGTTACCAAATTGAAATTCATTATCAAATTCACGACCGTGATCCGTTCTAATAGACACAATATTAGATCCTACTTGATTTTGAATTTTCTTACTTAGAATTTCAAATTTATCAAAAGCTTCATTTTTACTTTTCAAAAATTTTGTGCAAGTATATCTTGAGTAATCATCAACTATGACCAAAGTGTAGAAGTTACCTCCATAACTTTGTATAGCCGACGGACCAAATAAATCCATATGTAAAAGTTCTAGACACCTAGATGTAGAAACCAAGTTTTTAGCCTTATGGCTACCATGGACTTGTTTACCGACTTTGCAAGCATCACAAAAGTGTTGGTCATATTTCAACTTAGGTAGGTTTCGAACTAAGTCTTTGGAGCAGAGGTTTTGGATTAGTCTCATGTTAGCGTGTCCTAAACGTCTATGCCATAAAGTTGAAGATTCATCTAATGAGGTAAGACAAAGTTTGTCTCTAGATGTTGAATCCAACTTCATGACGTATACGTTGTTCTTAAGGACACCTTTGGCTACGGTTATACCATCTTTAAGTATTTTACTACCGTTTTCACTAAAAAGGACATTATACTTATTATGACAAAGTTGACTAATACTAAGAAGATTAAATCCTAAGTTATCAACATGAGCAACATCATCTATAGAAAAGGAGTCATGAGAGATTGTACCTTTTCCGATGATTTTGCTCTTAGCATTACTACCAAACGTAACATTACCTCCATCACATTTGTGATATGTTGAGAAGAGGCTTTTATTACCCGTCATGTGCCTTGAACAACCGCTATCTTTAATCCATTCATCCGGTTCCAAACAAACTTTGAGGCACACCTATTTTATGAAAAACACTCAAACATTTGGACCCCAATTTCTCATGGGTCCATTTTGGTTAAGCATGCCATTAATTTGTTCCAAGTATGAAAATAGAGCATAAGGGTTCCATGGCATGTGGTTTTGAGTTTGGTAATGTCTAGGAGTGTTTTGGTTCCAAACATGTTGGTAGTTTGGTCGAGCGTTGAAGTTGCTCTTTGGAAAGGGGCGTTTGGGAATTGGAGTCTTAGGTCTAGGTTGAGTAGTTTTAGCTCTAAATTCATTTTTACTAAATCCTACTCCAGTTTTAAACACAGGTTTTGTTCCATTTTTGTATGTGACTTTAACAAATTTTGAACGATCCGAAGTGGATGAGGTTACTGCTGCACAGGCCTGGCGGAACCTTCGGGACCAACGGGCGGAACCCTGAATTGGGTTCCGCCTGATCCGAAGGCTGCTGTAGCAATTTTATTTGTTTCTTGTGCAATCTTTTCTTGTTTCATTTGACCCATTGAAGTTTCTATTTTCGTAAATCCTAGTCCTGTTTTATCAAAGGGTGACTTTTGAAGTTTCATAATTTCATCCGCACAAGAAATGCTTTTATCGAACTTCTTAAACTTTGTGGTTTGTTTTATTAGATCATTTTGAGTAATTTTGAGTTTCTCAACTTCTAGTTTAAGCTCTTCACATGATTTGCAAGATGTGTCAATACCTTTACTCTTTTCTAATCTCTTAGCTTTTTCTTTTAACTCATAAACTTCATTTTCTAAAAACTCCTTTTTAGTTTTCAAAAATTTATTTTTGTTTATGATTTTTAAGCTCAATTCACAAAGTTTGTTATATTCTTTTTGTAAAGTGTCATCATCAATAGAGGAGTAAGATGAGTCGGATAATACCTCATTTGAGTTGTGAGCCATGAGAGCAATATCGTCATTCTTTGGCTCATCGTCATCTCCTTCATAGTCACTCCAAGCACCACCCACGAGAGCTTGTTGAGGTTTGCTCTTGGGTGGTTTTGGACATTCTCCTACAAGATGACTTGTGTCTCCACACCTATAACATTTTCTTTCAACTTTTCCTTTTCGATCATCACGATCTTTCTGGAAGGTTTTCTTGTCATCTTTAGGTTGCCTTACAAACTTCCCTCGCCTACGAAAGAACTTCTTGAAGTCTCTTACGGCCATAGCATATTCCTCATCATCACTATCCGAAGTAGATTTTTCATCATCACTTGATTGGACTCTAGCTTTCAAGGCAATGGACTTAACTTTTTCTTTCTTGCCTCTAACTAGTTCCGAATCTTTTTCCATTACCATTTCATGAACTTTGAGGTTTCCAATAAGCTCATCAAGTGACATGCTTGAAAGATCTTTGGATTCTTCAATTGCCGTCACTTTTGCTCTCCACTTCGGATGGAGTGCTCTAAGAAATTTCCTGACAAAGTTCTTACTACAAAAAGATTCATCAAGTGCTTTAAGTGAAGTAATAATAGTGTTAAACCTAGCAAAAGCATTATCAATAATCTCATCTTCGGAAATAACAAATTTTTCATATTGTTGAACAAGAAGATCAATTTTGTTATCTTTAACTTGTGAGTTTCCTTGATGAGTGACAATTAAAGATTGCCAAATATCTTTGGCGGTTTTACACAAAAAGACTCTTTCATATTCTTTCTTAGGCAAAGCGTTGTAAAGCATCATTTTAGCTTCATTATTTTTACCGATCAATTTCTTTTGATCATCATCTTTAATGTTAATAACAATTTTATCACCATCAACAATTATATACCATAAATCTATATCTTTAGATTTCACGTAAGTTTCAAAACGGTTTTTCCAATAAATAAAACCATTTGCTTCAAAGAGTGGTGGTCTTTGCATAGATTGCCCTTCTTTGTAATTTTCAAAATCCATGGATCGTTTCAAGTTTTAAAACACAATATATTTTAAAAGCTTGAGTAACGTAGCTCTTGATGCCAATTGTGGAAAACTAGAAGGGGGGTTGAATAGTTTACCGATTAAAACCTTTTGCAGGTCTGGCGGATCAGGCGGACCCCTGAGAAGGGTTCCGCCCGTGTACCTCCAGGGTACCGCCGGGCTTGCAGTTGGTTTTGCAATAAATCTTGCAAACCAAACAAGGTCTTGTATCATAACTCCTAGCAACCAAACAATGTCACATCTCATAATAACAAGTCAAATACAAAGCTTGCAAGCAACAACAAAGTTAGTCAAATACATTTATTTCCATAAATGCATAATGACAAAACTTGCCATAAATGTGATGTGCCAATTTCTAATTTAAGAAATAAACTTGTGTTATGTTTTATGAAATGTAAAATGTAGCAAAAGTCTAGTTTATGCAAGTCTTAAAAACTAAGATTATGTTTTGCTTAGAAACTAAAGTTTACATTTTGTCGTTAACAAAACTTAGCGAATATCGTAAAATATAGATAACGTTTTTAGGCGATATTTGTATTAACACATAAAAATCCAATCTTTAATTATAAATAAACACATCCTTATTCCTAAAATACTACAAATACAAAAAACCTGCAAGAAATCTCCAAAAGTTCAAATCTTTATAGCAAAACAGAACTAACAATACAATCACCACCACCCATATAAAAACTTTATCTATATATTTCTAAAGGAACACCCAAATTTTCAGCAAATTCATGAAAAACCTAAAAATGACTAACATCTAACATAAGATTAATATTACTTACCTCACACAATTTTCAACATCTTTCTTTCTTATTATAACCTGATACTTCTGAAAACAAAACATAATACTAATTAAACAAAGAAAATTATGTAAAACAAAGCAGTTGAATTGAGGACTTAAGAAGTTTATAAAGATTGGATCATGATCATGTGCACATACTACATCATCTCCAAAACATCAAACAAACAATGCCAAATCATAATTTTTCGAAAAAATGGAAAGGAAAAAAAACATGATAATCGATATGAACCCCCAAATTAACAAAACCCTAATTTCAAATAAATATTAAAATAAAACAAATATTTAAAGTAAATCATGAACTAACCAAAAGGGGTAGCCGGAGTTTGGTGTGTGTGTGTGATAATTGATCTTGTGTCTCGATTCTTCTATAGATATAACAAAAGAGCAGTACACCCTTAATTTTAAAATTATTTTGGTGGTTCTGTAGCAACACTCACTTGTTGCACTGTGGATATCCCTTTGTCGGATCGGAGCAATGAGGTCCATCAGAGCTTTTTTGGGTGTCGGACCTAGAGAATGAGAGAGGAGGTGAGAGAGGAGTGTGAGTGGATCCGTCAGGTTTGGGCCGCTCGAAAAAAACATGGTTAGCTAAAGTCTATGGTGAACAGTAAACACTCTTTATACTTTACTTATAATAATTTGAAAATTAGGTATCACCAGTGTAACTAAAATCGAATAAAAAGGACGAGTATTGTTTTGGATAAACCATAAGAACAAAACATGTATTTTTTTTCTAACTTATAAGTTACCTTAATTAATTGTGATTTATTTTGAGCTTGTTAATTAGTTTGTTGTTAATAAGCTCACATGTAATACCGAGGGATCTTTATATTATAGGTAGCCGGTCTTCACTTCACTCGACCCAAGCAATGCCCAAAGAGTCCCATTCCTTTCTTATGCATATAAATATATGTTTAATATTTAAAATACCTTAATGACATTTAGGTTTATTTGGGCTCGAGAACCCAATTGAGCTTTATGTATAAAGTTTGGGCTCAAACTTGATTAATTAATGAGCCGCAACTTAGGCTCCGCTCTAAAGAGCTTTTACCGTTTTGATCCCGAGCTTTTCACAAGTGACTCAACTCATTTCCACCTTTAATTGTGATTTTTAATTTAATAAGCGTAAAATTTTCTTTTTTAATCATTTGACTAATGCTTAAAGGGCACTGGTTAGACTCTCAACATTGATTAGACAAACCCAATATTTTTAAACTAATACAAGTGATTAACCTTTACCAATAAAAACTTTACAAATTAATTTATCACTATCAAAAATAGATATCGGCAACAACTACATTGTACTTTTTAGGTTCGAAATTATTTGTTCAATTTTACTATTTGAGTTAATCTTAATTAATTGCTCAATTTTTTTTTTTTTTTTTTTTTTTTTTTTTTTTTTTTTTTTTTGTGTGTTAATCTTAATTAATTGGTCGCTACTTAAAATATTTAGACAAGTTTAACCAATTTTACTATACTACATTTGCTTAAAATTATTTTAAAGATTTTTATAGAGAGCATTAATTAAGTAAAAAAAACAAAGTTATTGTAATTTTCATAAGCTGTGCATTTTTTGTCTTATTTTACTACAAGCCAAAAGTTCTTTATAGATCTAACTTTTACCATAGAACCCATCAATCAATATTAGCCACTCATTTTTTTTATTAAAATAAAAAAATAAACTTTCACCCTTTTTTTAAAACTTAAATATTTCGTAAACCGTAAATCGTCAAGCTACAAAAAAATACCATCGCGACGAGAATTAAATTATCTTTCTATAAACATGCATTGTTATATACTTTCGACGAACTTTTTTTTCGATGATTTTTTTTTTTTCACCCAGAAAAATCATATATGATTCGTTAGAATCATATATGATTCGATTTTAATAAATCATATATGATTCTTACGAATCATATATGATTCTTAAGAAATCATATATGATTCGTAAGAATCGAATCATATATAATTTTTTACGAATCATATATGATTTTTACGAATTATATATGATTCTTTTTGGGCGGAAATTAAAAAAAAAAGTTCGTCGAAAGTATATAACAATGCATATCTATAGAAAGATCATTTAATTCTCGTCGCGATGGTATTTTTTTTGTAGGTTTGCAAGATATGTTGTTTTGAAAAAAAAGTGGAAAATATGAATGGGTGGCTATGATTGGTTGATAGGTTCTATGTCATGTATGAGTTCTTTATGGATCTCAACTCTTTAGGACAATTGCCCAAATAATTTATTAGGTGAGATACAAAGAGCTTTTTTATTTGCCCAAAAAAATATTGTTATTAACTTTCAAGTTTTGTTCAAATATGCACATTTTACTTTTTTCTTCTTTACCGGACAGAAGCTAAATTAATGGCCATCCTATGACTTAAACTTTTTTAGTGAAACATCCTTTTCTACTTTTGGTAAAACCGGAAGTAGTCTATGTACTTTAGGTAGGGGTAAGGTTGTCTACATCTTCACATTCTCTATGCATCGTAGAAGACGGTATTGAGACCCATAATCCGTGGAAGACGGTATTGGGAGTTACTTTACTTTTTTTTAGTGAAAGTTTATAGTTTATTTCAAGTGTTTGAATTAATAAAACATGTCCGCATCAAATCAAAGTCACAACTTATTATTGTTTTTAGGTTGCTTCATAGTTATTTCTTAGGCTTTTAATACATACCCTTTTGGGTTTTGCTAACGACAGCCCTAATCGTTAAGCAAATAAGTTGTATTACAACACTATTTACGAATGCTTCTGATTGGATGATAATTCCGAAAAAAGTGGAGACAATTTAGGATATAGTGATTACACAATTGATACTTGATTGTGATTGGTTAAATTTCATTCTTACAAACAATTATAATAAAATAGTGTTTTTTAACGACAACATTTGAGGCTGTCGTTAGCAAAACCCCTTTTAAATACAATTTATTTATTTTTCCCAATATATATTTGTAGAGTTGGAATTATAACCCGATCAAATGGTCAGTCCATTTTAAACTTACTAGACGAGTACCCGTGCATAGCAACGGATTTTCTAGCGGCAAATAGTTATAAGTGTGATATTATGGTTAAGTATTTTACGTAACGTGTGGAAAGTTCTCTTTTAGCTGATCGAGAAGATGAAACTGATGGTTGTTCCACAGAATCAGAATGGGGTGTTGTATTTTAAGTTGTTGCAATGGGTATTGATGAAGCACGTGTTACCACATCCTGGAAGACATTGTCAACAACATTTTTTTACCAATGAGATTAGTGAGTAGTGCAGGTAGTATTTGACTTATGGCATTTCCCAAAAAATTCTGCATATATGATTTAGAATCAGGCTTCCTTTTAGACAATATCGCCTTTAAAAAATGCCATGTTATTAAACGATTTGGGTGCATCAAAACATGTAAGTTTGAATGAATCCAGAAGCTAAGGTGCTAATCTCAAAAGAACCTACCGAATCGTTCTGATTAACTTGGTCGAACAACGTTCACAATAAAAGTGCACCTTCGTCACAAGCAGCCAAGTTCAGAAAGAAAAAGTGGATCAGAAAGAAACATATGATACACATCTTAAGAAAAGATACAACGAAGGGTACAATTATACATGATAAGCACGATAAAATGAGATTCAAGATAGCCATATATGTTTACTGCCAATGATAAATGTCAAGAGTTCAGATGCTAATGAATCCTGAAACATGTTATGGGCACACAATTAACTGATTTTAGAGGTTTTAACTCGTTCTAGTTTCCCACATACCATGCCTGCAATGAAAAAAAAACACAATTGAAAAAATAAATAATTAATCAGTCTCAGCATTAAACAAACACAATTGAAAAAACAAAACACAAAAGAGTGGAGTAAAGGAAATGGCGAATCTGGAACCTGTGAATCGGAATTTCAATACCACCGAATACTTGTTCATAACTGCACCATAAGAATTGATATAAACGATATTAAAATGTTGATATCACATTCAAAATCAAATAAAAAATGGCATAAAGCTGACAAACATGCACCAAACAATTCATAATTGAGTTGATACATTCACAAGAATTTGATAATCACACGGAAAAGATGAAAAAATAAAATCTTATCTATGATTAAAATCCTAAAGAATCGAAGCTGAAAATATGTGGCGATTTTATGATGCTGATGAAGGGGTTTTTTTTTTAATGATATTGTGTCATATACTTTTATGTTGGTATGAATAAACTTTGAAAGCTTTCCAAAAAGTCTGGTACAAACACTTGATAAGGATGGGCCGTATATCTTGAGGCTGGCCCGAATTTTATGAAGCTTACATGAGAAGTTTTGTTACAAAGTCTTATTTCCTTAATTAGTGGTAAAATTCAAATTAATATTCAAAAATAGTTTATATCAACAACCAATATTCACAAATTTACGCTTGAATTTTAACAGAACAAATAGACCAACAGTTTAATGAATGAGTGAACAATGAATATGAAAATGATGTATCCTTAACATAAATAAGACCTTAGACCTCTTAATAGACTATTACCCACAGAAGAGCTGGACCAACTGTGATCACTGATAAAGACTATTAACCACAGAAGATCTTGACTAAATGTAATATCTCATGGAGCAGGTAACTAAACCCACTTGACATTTCTTGAAGGGTTTTGCCTAGAATTCAAGCCATGATGTATATTTATGGGCTTATGGTAGATTCAAAAGTGCAAAAACCTTTTCGTAATAAAGAAAGTGCTCAAAGTGTTAAAGTGAATGAAATTAGAAGATTGAGTCTTTACAGGGTTATAGTTTTAATGGTTCCGGTTCCCGATAATGCAAAAACCTTTTCATAACAAATGAACAGACCACCTGAACGAAACACACATGCCAAACTCATTCAGACATTATCAAGAATATCTGATGTGCCTTAATTACACATTACCCTAACATGTGAGCAATTAGAAAAAATAATCGTTGTGGAATTTCTTAAAATTGCTGATGATTCAAATCAATCGTGATATAAAAATTAACTAAAAAAGTTACCTAATTGTTGAAGGGCTTGAATTCAATGTGGTTTTTTACATTTTATAAAGTGCCTGCAATAAAATATATGCAATTAAAATCATGAAAGTAGAAACAAAAAAATAAGTGAACACATTTCTTTAAACTTCCTGGGTAAGCTTAATAGTGGCGATTTTTGGATGATGATAATGAAGGGTTTTCTGAATGATGATTTAATACTTTGTGCATGAATAAAATCCTGGTGCGTTTCTTAATGTGTAATTGGGGTGGGTTACAACTGGTATCATGAGGCCTACATGAGAAGATTTAAGAAAAAGTCTTATTTACTTAACAAATGATCAATTCAAAATTTTACGCATGTTCCATTCCAGATAAATATTTCCTTTATCTTAACTACATATAATATAAAAATGGTCAACCTTGAAAGTGAACTCTTGAAACTTTGGTAAACATTATTGAAAGTGAAATCTTGAAATTTTATTAAAGGAAATTATGAAATGTAATTAATTCTCTTATTAAAACACCTCATTACTTAAAAGTACAATAATTTATTCACATTGTACAACCAATTAAAAACATATATAACAAATTAAATACAACCAATTAAAACAATTAATACAAATCACAAACCGGGTTGACCCGGTACGCTTCAAACCCGACGGGTTGAACCTGTCTAATTTGACCCGTTTTTGACCCAACCTAGCAAGTTGACCCGGTTTAAATAGACCAATTTTTCGACCGGAACGGTTCAACCGGTTGAAGATTTGGGAATTAAACATAATGTTTTGAAACCCGGTTCGACTCGGGTGGTTCAACCGGTTGAACCGTTCCGGTCGAAAAATTGGTCGATTTAAACCGGGTCAACTTGCTAGGTTGGGTCGAAAACGGGTCAAATTAAACCGGTTAAACCCGTCGGGTTTGAAGCGTCCCGGGTCAACCCGATTTGTGATTTGTATTAATTGGTTGTATTTAATTTGGTTGATATGTTTTTAATTGGTTGTACAATGTGAATAAATCATTGTACTTTTAAGTAATGAGGTGTTTTAATAAGAGTATTAATTACATTTCATAATTTCCTTTAATAAATTTTTTTCAAGATTTTCACTTTTCAAGATTGACATTTTTTCAAGATTGACCATTTTTCCTTTATATGTAGTATAGATTCGTTAAATACTGATTTGACATTTTTGTTGAATTCGATAAAAGAAAAAAAATTCTCCAACTCATTTGGACTTTAATGAATTGACAAAGGTAAAACATGTTTTTGACCCTGCTTTAAATCGCACGGAATAAGTTTCGGGAAAACATATATAAGTCAATAAGTCAATTCATAGAAGGTTCCATAAGACTTGAAAAAAGAAACCACGAAAATTCTTTTCTAGAAAAAAATTTCTGATTATATTTCTAGAAACTAAAAAGAAAGTAAGCATAAAAAAATATGAAGATTATCTTGCAAAACTTTAATATCCGGCATTTAACTGCTGACACGTCTCGAGACAATATGTGAAAGACAATATTTAATTGTAGTCTCACAAACCTATGAAGATTACACTTCTACAAAGAAATATGTTATCCATTTATTCATCTACACAAGCTTGATCGATCGAATCTAATTCTAGGATCCAAGAAACACATTCTTAAAGTAACTCAAACTTTTGACGGACGGCTATATTCAACAACACTACCATTTCTTTCCTGAATACCATCACTTCTTTCTTAAGAGTAAAAGAGCCAGCACACTGACAATGTTTAGCCAAATGCGCGGCTTTAATCTGTTTGCATTTAGAGCAAGCCAAGTCTTGAAGATGATAAAGCCGTTTCTTTTGGCGTGCTATTTGAAGAAGACTATTTTCTATCATCTCACGGTTGTAAGGTTGACTGCATTGTGGAATGTTGCATCTCCAGTTTTGAGTCAGTAAAGATCTATTATGCAATAAGTCTAGGTCTCTACAGTCGTTGTAATAGCTGCCAAAATGGTAATTTTGAATAAAAATGCTACATAATTTGAATAATAAAACGAAGGAATTACTTCTACAGTATTAGTTTACCTGCAAATCACGTTTGGTAAAGCAAAGGAAAACGAACATCTTTTAAACTCTGCCTCCGGAGCATACTCCTTTATTTTGATTATTTTTTGCAAATTCTTCTTCATAATCTGCAGGTTTTTTCAAACATTCATGAATAAATAAGTTACGAAAATGAAAAAAAGAACAAACAAATAATACTCGGGTATCCCATAAAAAAATACTTGAACAAATCATTACCTGAATTTCATATGCCACATCCTTATCGAGTTAAAAAAACAACAATGCTCACACAACCAACTCATTATCCATGAAGATCATGAATGAAGAGAGACTTACCAACAATGCTTTCGCAACTCTGATGCAAAGTCTCCTAATCCAGAATAGTGTAAGCATGATGGTCCTAAAGTTACTACATCACATGAAGGCGATACAACTAAGGATGAGCTTATAGATTTACAGTGGCTAATGATCTCAAGGAATGCTCAAAGATCACACATACCAAAGGAACATTAATCACAAGATCATTGTGTAACACCCCCTAAATTTCAACTAGAGCAGCGGAAGACTTTGTGGGGTATTACTTAGAGGATCGAAGTCAACGTCATAGAAAACGACTCAAAAGAGACGTTTTTAAAATTATGTTTATCATTCATTAAAAGCAAGTATTCAAGTACAAAGTTGTTCCATTAGTTTTAACATATCATAGAAGATATGAATTATTAAAAGCGAATGACAAAACATTTTATTTAACACCCATATAGGGGTTTAGTGCCCTCTCCATGCCTTGAGCTCCTTCGCATTAATTTCCTGGGATAAACATGCTAATAGTCAACAATAGTTGAGTGATATTCATAGGTTTAAATTTAGTAGTTGAACACAAGCTATAGTGATAATTGCATCGAATTACAATTATAAGTTAAAAATCATTTATTATTGCATTAAGCTCATGACACTCATCCGATTAACAAATCTCATCATAAATGATGGATTATAGTAACAGTGGCCCTCGGGATAGGTTCTTGCCAGTAACCTATGAGATTTCAAATAAATTGCGTTTGGTAGTTTTCTCGAACGACCAAACGGGGATTGTCAATCCCTAATAGATCTATCCACAATTATTTACGTTCACCCTACGAGTGACTAAGGCTCATGATATGAGGGACTTTTGGCAATAAGGTACTTAAGCAATAACAATTTCAGGCATAGCATAAGAAAAATACTTGTGTTCGGATTTTATAGCATGTATCTCCCCACGAAAACAGTTTTATAAAAGTGGGCTATGAACTCACCTTAGTGGTATAGTGGTAAAAATATCGACACTCAGTTTGCAAAAAGGGAACGGCTCCATACACGACCTAGATAATATATGGCAAGTTTTAGTGTTTGATAGTCTTAATGGTTTAATCGCGAGTAGTTTTTGAATTCGTGAATTGTTAATTTAACGATAGTAAAATTTGTGGTTTTATAATATATCGTAAGTTTAGTTAAGTTATATATATATATAACGTAAGGTTTAATAATAATAATAATAATTTGAAATAAAATGTAACGTCGTGATGTGAAATCGTAAAAATGGAAAGTAAAAATAATTTTAGTATATGGTCCTTGTCTTTTCCAAAATTTTACACTTTTTACCCTAACGGCATTAGCGTTACACCGTTAGTCCAAATAAATATATTTACGTTTTACGTCCAAAACTTTATAATTCTTACACTTTTCACCCAAAAGTTTATAAAATCAGTTTTTCATCCTTAAGTTTGTGAAATGACAGTTTTCACTCCAACTTTGTAAAATTGACATTTTAACCCGAATTTTATAAACTTTGCAAATTTAGTCCAAAATTTACCAAATTCAAAACTTAGTGTTTTTATTTCTTAATTAGTTTAAAAATAGCTTATTTAACTTTTTATAACTGCTTATTTGTCGAAAAGCTTATTTTATAGCTTATGGGCTTTTAACGAAAATAACTAGGGCCTGTTAAGCTTTCTAAATCCAATGGGCTTACGAGGGTTTTGGGCTAATGTTAGGACCATGAAAACGTTACTCAACAGCTTATCAAGTCAGCTTATGTGATTTGCTTATTTTCAGCCGATTGGGCTTTAAGGGCCCAATCGATGGTTATTTGTTTTCAAAACTAGGTTCAAGTCGATTTGCTTTGTAAATTTTAGAGGTTCAAGACACGATTATTATTATAAATGTTATATACGAAAATGATAGTTTGTCAGGGGGTCTATTAGTTTGTGAAATAAAATCGTATGCTCGTTACATAGAATTTAAAGATATACGTTCGTTTTGGGTTTGCATGGAACGAGTTTTTAGAAGTAAAAGACTTACAAAAATTTTAAGAGTTTTCAAGACTTGTTGTCATACGTGAGAAAGGTATTCAAAAATAGTTTGTACGTAACTTTTTAGGTTCAAATCTTTATATTACTTGATTGTTAAGGTGGGAAACATATAGACAAAGGTATAATACGTATGTGTTGTTTATTTAGTTTACGAGTAATAAGGTGCAATTGTTTGTGTTGTATACGAAAATAATACAAATGTACGTTTAAACAAATATGGAAAAGAGTCGTGTAGGACTTACTACACCAAAATGGTGGGGTAAAACGAGACGTAGAGTCGAGGGGAGAGTAGTATGAAAGTGTAGCGTGAGTGTTGGCTCGACCAAGGTTCACAAACAACGACTTGTTCCTCCTAAACCCACACGATTGCCTTGAAATCCTACCCAAGTACTTCGACCCAAGAACTAGACTAAGACTTGTATTTTTTTGGTGAGTTTTGAGTTGCATGAAAGTGTAAAACGAAAGCATGCATGCATGGTGTTTATATATGAAACCTAGTGTATCCTAGTGACCAAAGTTTAATGAGATGGGATGTTTACGTGCATTCAAAAGTCATGAAAGTGTAAGGAGTAACATGCTACTCAAAGTTTTTGGTTTCTAGCATGTCGACATGCCTCAACTTTCAAAGAAACGTGGGTTTTAGATTATAAAATGGCATGGTACTTGTGAAATGGATTTAAAAACTCATGTAGTACTTTGCCTAGGTGCATAAAATATGCAAGTGTGTGTGCATGAAAAGAGGAGGTACCTCTTTTGTTTTAAAATACATGTCGACCACCATTTTGTTTTGTAAACCGATTTGCAAATCGTGTATGAGTTGGTGACAAATGATCAAATGCAACATTTAAACATTAGTTTGTGTTTAGAAATGATTTTAGGACTTCATAGAAACAAGCGTGGTTCAAAATGGTTGAGTTTTGGATTAGTTGAAATTTTATGAAATCGTTTTTGGACCAAACGTTTTGCCTAGTAAAAATGTAGCTAAACTTGATGTGAGAAACTAAAAATCGACACACTCACAGTTGGCTAGGGGAGGAACGAGTATGTGTAAAAATATGTGTGTGTCGTGTGTAGGATTTGGGAGTACGAGACTCGTTTCTGGCTTGTCTAGTCGAGTGTCATGAAAACAAAAGAAAGAAAAATGGGCTTAGAATGTGTGGGCCGTGAATAGTAACAGGCCGAGAAAATGGTGTTGGGCTTAGTATATAATTAAGGGTCCGGTTAGGTGTAATTTAGATTAGTAAAAATATTAATTGTGATTAGTGATAGGTTTAGTAATTATTTAGTGAGACGTTTATGTGAGTTCGGACGTTGTCGAACGCGTTTTGTTAAAATACGTTACGTAAGTTCGTATGTGATAAAAGTTTAATATTCTCGCGATTTTTAGACTATTGTGGTACATGTGTGAGCATCGTTCCAAGGAGAAAGGGATTATAAGTATCGTAGTGATTTCGAGTAACATAACATATTTAAATAAAAAAAATTTTGTTATTGGTAAAAACATTATTAATTAACGTAATGATATATTAGTCTTTGATTAACTTTTACTATTCATAGGGAAAATTTACGGGAGATTACACATTGCTTGAAGTACAAAGTGTGCTGAACATGAAGAATCAAAAGACTACAAGCTACAAGATTTCAAGAATGCTAGAATTCAGGATTTGTTTTCTGGGGTGACCTCCTTTAGGGGGAGATTGTTAGGAATATAAATATTCTAGTTAAAGACTCGGTCACCCCGATTATTGTTTAGCATTATGTAGCTCGTAGAAGTAGTAATCTATTAGTTTAGTTATCATAGTATTAGTTTATTTAGCGTAGTATTTGTGGAGGACGGACGGGTCTTTACCCACTGTACACCCGATCCACAGCCCGTAGGAGGGCGTTTATTTTGTAACTATTAATACCCCTCTCCACATGTGGAGAGGGTTGGAGCTTCCAATCTAATATTCATATTTTTCCTTCTCTTTCTCTCTCTAAGTTCCCATCTCTCTCTCTATCTCTCTCTAAAACTCTTCTAATATTCTTCATCTTTCATAATTCGAATCAATCTAAACACAAAACCATGTATGCTATGATTATTGATATTCTACAGGTTTACACTTGATAAAGTTACCACTCCAATCAAACAGCTTGGTAGCTTCCTGTAACTAATTGTACCCTCTGCGAGAAAGTTTGAACTGGTCACTTTATATTAAAAGATGACCCAACAGCTGATAAACTAAAATAACTTTGTTATTGCCTTCTGTATAACTCGGCAGCCGTACATTTGAAAGCATGGGCGTTCCATAACCGTAAAATGAATGATTAAGTAGCCATTATCTAAGAAAATGAAAGGAATTACATTCATTACTCCCAAAACTCTTGGAACTCACCTCATACAACAACATACTCTAATCCGCGGTCTCCTTCGGGATCCCCCTACATCTCATCAGTGACATACGTAATTGCTTAATCACTCAGACCACCAGCCTTCTTAAAAATTTCAGCACCTACGATTAAAAGTTTGATATAAGTCAAAAGATTGCCACTTCTCTATCATAACGATATCACAACATTGTTTTTTTTAACTCTTAACTATCATGCTGATGATGTTAATTGGTCAAAGTACCACTTTGGTTGTACCACAAAGAATATGAACTTAACTTTCGAGCACATATAAGACTAAAAGATGCAAAGTTATATGTTCTGTATAGTTTTATATCCAAGTTGCTAACATAAAAAATATAAACAGTTACATTTGAAAACTAAAAGTCGCAACAATAATCACTCGTCATTCATCAACTACCTCAACCGCTCTACAATAGACAAACTAAATAATAACAACATAAATATTTTGAACCTTCATTAAATTACTAAAGCATATTAACTAAACCATAATGACTATGATTTAAAAAGAAAAAAAAAAAAAAAAAACCCTCAAAAAAGGGACAACAAAACTTTGGTTAGGGGTGTTCATTAGTTCGGTTATCGGGTTATTCGGTTTGGTTTGTTTGGTTAATTTTTTTTCTGGGTCAAACCGAACCGAACCGAATTTAAATTTCATTCAACCGAACCGAAAACCGAACCCCTATAACCGAAAACCGAACCGAATAACCTGAATTACATAATTTTAATTATTTTTTCATTTAATTATATACATTTTTAGAACAAAATTTTTTTAAGCTTAAATAATGTTATATTTATACTAAAAAAGACTTTTAGTGATTATTTTTATATATCAATACATAAAAAAAATATATATATATATTTATATATTTTCTATTTTCGGTTTTCGGTTCGGTTTTCGGTTTTCATTGTCAAACTCATATCCAAACCGATAACCGAATATTTAGTTTGGTTCGGTTCGGTTTTGACCAATTCGATTCGGTTACGAATTCGGTTCGGTTTCGGTTTTCGGTTATCGTGGATATTACCCGATCCATGAACACCCCTAAGGCCCTAACTTGGGTTAACAAACTTACAAAATCTTACTGGGCTAAACAAAGAAGCTGCTTCTTCTCCTTCATAAAATGAAACAACCGCATAAACCGCCTTTTTTGTTTCCTTCCACAAAATTAAACACAGTTAAAAGCAAACCACACTCATTATAAATTGAAAGGATTAAAAAAACTTCAAAACATTCATTACCTTGTAACAGAAATAAGTGTACAAATCAATAAGCCTTAAGGAATGTTACCAAACATCATACATTGGATAAGGAATGTTATGGTGGTGTGTGATTTGGAAGGCGGTGGAGGTTTATAGGCCCAAATTATGTAATCCTTTATAACGAGCTAGGTCCATCCCTAAATATATCTCATAAAAAGTTCGACCATCTCTCTCTCTGTCTCCTTTTTCAGCCGAGCCTTTCTAAACCCTAACCAAAACAAATCGGCACCTATGGCCGAAGATCTGTTTGTTGGAAAAATTGATATTCCTAAACTGGAAGATGCTAAGTTAGCTGGTTCACCTTATTCCGAATCATGCACATTAATTCTGACAAAAGGATATTCTGCCAAAAATTTTGCTGTAAGCTATTCTTTGATAGTCACGTACGTGTATTCACATAAACAATCATTTAATACGATGTTTATTATTATATGCAGATGTCTGGAGATAGATATGGTGTGTTTCCTTTGAAAGTTAAGTTGCTCAATATGAGGGATGCAAGTCCTCAACAATTGCTGGAAAACGCTGAAATTCAAAACATTAACAAGATTCTTGGGCTCCAAGATGGTAAAAGTTATGAAAATGTTAAGGAATTGAGATATGGACACTTGATGATTATGGCTAATCAGGTGTGTTATTACTGTGCATTGACAATATCAAGTATCTGCCATTTTTTAATACAACATTACATGTGTTTTGTAGGGTCATGATAGTTTACACATCATAGGGCTATTGATCAACTACCTTCACTACTTCTGGCCGTTGTTACTAAAGGTCAAAAACTTTATGAGCGTGGTCATAACACCCATTTTTAAGGCCTCTGCCATGAAGACTAATGAAGTGTCATTGTTCTATACAATGCCCGAGTTTAGGAAGTGGCATGAAAAATTGGGAAACAAAGTAATAGAATACGATATAAAGAGCTTGCAGGTTTGTTTATCAAAGTTTGAATAGCAACTAATCAACTATACATACATTGTTGTTTTTGCAATTTTTAATATTTTTCATTATCTCTAGGGGCCGGAAACTATTGAAAGTGAAGAACGAGCAGAGTATCTTGATCAGCACATTAAGGACTTTGTTTGGATTAATGACCACGATGGTGAAGAAATTGAGATTGCCTTCAGTCAGAAGATTGAGGTGAGAAAGGAATGGCTTCGAACACATCAGGTTTGGTCATTATTAGCTTTTGTCAACTTGGTTATAAACAGTTATAGCGTTGAATGTGATTGATAGAATATCTTTGTGTTTAGGTCGAAAGATATCATTTACTCATTTAGTATGGTTGAAATTGATTGGACCAGAAAACACTTTTAAAAAACGTTCCAAATATGCAATGCCTTAAATACTTGCAGGTTGTGCTCCAACCGTGATTTTTTTTTGACATTGGTAGTCAACTTTCAAAATCTTATATTGAATAAATAGCTGATGCATTTAGTTATTATTACAAAAATATTACTCAATGTATTGCAATCATTTTCTGAAATTCTGAATCTTGAATACAACACTCTAAATGATTGTGTCTAGTAAAATTCTGAATCTTGAATACAACACTCTAAATGATTGTGTATAGTAAAAACACATGCTTGACAACTTTCAGTTTGATGTTAAGTGTGCCCCAGTTTGACCCCATTTACATGTGAATGGGTTGAAACTGTCATCCCTAAAACATAGTAATCAGGGAGACATGACACGAATTTCATTACAATGAGCGTTTCTTGATGCAGACTGATACTTATTTTGACTCAAAGGAGAAGCGCATCCGATACCTCGACTTCATCAGCATAGACTTCAAGCAATATGTAGTGGCTGATCTCCGAAGATCAATCCCATCAATGGTGGATGGGTTGAAACCTTGCCAAAGAAAGATCCTATTCTATGCTTTAAAGAAGCCCAATTTTCAGGAAATTGAAGGTGCTCAGGTCGGTGCTTTTCTGTTTAAGCACTTTCCTCTAACGGAGGAGAATCTAGACGGTACCATTATTGGCATGGCCCAAAATTATGTTGGTAGTAACAACATTAACCTTCTTCAGTCGAATGGGCAATTTGGTACGCGTTTGATGGTGAGATATACAATTTAAACATTTATTGTTTTGTATACATTGCATATTCTAAAATCTATTAATCCTTTGCAGGGTGGTAAAGATCATGATGCAAGTGGTACATGTCTAATTATCCCTCCGCTCTCTCCTATCACACGATATCTTTTTCCCAAGGATGATGAACCTATTCTCCACTACTTGAATGACGATGGTCAATCCATTGAGCCTGCATGGTAGTTTATAATCTATGTGTATTTTTATAAGTATTGTTTAAATTGGTTGTTATAACGATTCAGTTTTTTTTTTTTTTTTTTTGAATAAGGCTTTATCCAATCATTCCAATGGTTCTGGTAAACGGAAGTGAAGGAAGAGGGATTGTATGTAGTTCGTTTATTCCAAATTATAATCCACGAGACATTATTTCTAACCTAAAATGCCTACTGAATGATGAAGCAGTGGAGCCTATGCTTCCATGGTATAATGGGTTCAAAGGAGAGATTGAGAAAACAGAAACACCATCAAAGGATACTTTATACACCACAAAAGGACTGGTAAAAGAGGACAAGAATGCTATCACTATCACTGAACTCCCAATAGGGACGTGGACTCACGATTACCAGGAATTTTTGGATGCAGCTTCACGGGGTGGGAAGGACATTAAGGTAAATAAACAAGTTTTAAATAGTTAATGTGTATATTGTATTTTTATTTCATTATCTTTATAGCTCTTATATGGCAACCCCATGTTCTTTTTGCAGGCTTACACGGCTCGCCATGGTAATACTAATAATGTGCATTTTGAAATTACCATGACTGAAGATCAAATGAACAGTGTAAAAGAGGGGGAGTACTTGAATAAATTTAAGCTAACAAGTACATTAAGCACAGCTAACATGCATCTGCTTGATGCAAATGATCAACTAAAGAAGTATGACACCCCTGAACAAAGTAAGTACGATATCCATGAACAAAAGATTGATTTATACTCTTAATTTGTTCACTGACTGTTCATATCTTTCTGTTTACAGTTCTTGAGGATTTCTTTCACGTTCGTCTTGAACTTTACGAAGAGAGGAGGGTAAGTGGTTTCATTTCATTTCCTTGTTTAAGACTCTGTACTAACCAAATGTGGTCATGGCTAACAGAGTGCTCGGATTCGTGAGTTGGAGACAGCTTTATTGTTACTGGAAAACAAAGCGAAGTTTATCCGTAAAGTTTGTGAGGAAGAAATTCTTATGCTCCCTTTAAAAAAGATAGACGAGAGGTGTGCTGAATTAAAGGACAAAGGTTTCCAATCTTTGCCATCAATTGCACGGATGGCTCATCGTGTAGGAAGGGAAGTTACCAAAGAGGAGGAACTCGGAACAGGATATGATTACTTGCTGACTATACCCATTGTATCATACACATATAAGAAGATGGAGGAGTTGGAACAAGAAAGGGATGCAAAGAATAAAGAGTTTCATGAGCTCACCAATACTTCTTCCAAGTCTTTATGGCTAAAAGATCTTGATGCTCTTATTCGCCAACTTGATGTGAGAAATGAAACCTTATCTTTGCTAATTTTCAACAATGTAATACATGACAAGTGATTATGTGAACTAATAAAAATATCGCTTGCTTGCAGGAAAATTATCCTTCAGCAGAAAAGCGAGCACCAGATGCAGCCGGACTACAAAGGGCGAACAGGAAGAGGAAGAGTACAAAGGGCGAAGAGTAACTGTTGCTGGAACCGGAGATGGAGATTATAAAAAGAGATTATTTTATAAGCTATATGAAGTAACCTTTGGTTTTCAAAGATTATGGATTTATTTATTTATTTATTTTTAATCTCTTGTAAGTTCTGTCTACCAAACAAAGATTATTTTTTAAGTAGATTATAATCTCTCAACAATCATGTATACCAAACATACCCATAGTAAATGTGACAAATGTAATGGTTATGAAGTGAACGGGGTCTTAAACCCGCGCTTCGCCGCGGTTTGTTTGATTACAAAAGTATTCGAGACGTCGTTTACACCGCTTTCTTAATCAGTTGGCATGTTCCAACTATAAATGCAATGTTCGACGTTACAGAATCTTTATTTGGTAATTGTGTTTGCTGGGCTTGCTGCGAACCCGGTATTCTAAATTCATCTGCTATTTGGTGTTGTGATTGCAGGCGCATAAGTTTGAAAGTAATAAGTTCAATATCCATTTGAATCTTACAAAAAGTATTAGGAAATTAATTTGCTATTTCATGTTATATGATTACAGTATATCATGTGGCCTGCATTTAATGGAATCCAACATATTTGACATTACACTATGATAGTTTGCATCATGTAAAGTTTTTGAAAAGTATTTGCAGGCACATGATAGTAACAGGAAGTTAATCTGCTATTCACTATTGTGGTTACAGCATATGAGTTTATCATTTGGAATAGTCCAAAGATAAGGGGATATCACTTGGCCGGCAATTTATGGAAGTATTTTAAGCTTCTTTTGGCTAATTAAAAGCCTATAGATGACACATTGTTCAAATATATTTCTGAATCTTTAGAAGGATGTTGGCGAAAAAAAAAAAAAAACTCCGGTGACTTTAGGCAATGAATAGCGACAAATGGAAATGACACACAAATTTCATAAGAACTTTTAATAAAATTAAATTACAAAACTTCCAATCACTTATGTGTTCAGAGGTTTCATTCATAGATTCTTATACATATTAAACATTCATAAACTCATACATATTTGCTTGCTTAGTACCATTATTTTTTATAAAGATACCTTTTCCGACAATTGTTTATTAAGCAGATCCTCCTTTATTTCTTCATCGTCCGTTATCTTTTGCACAGTGTAGACATCGTAAAATTTATTTCCGATCAAGTTGGTTCCACCAAAAAATCATCACTTCTAATAACCAATGCCAAAGGGCACAACCTTAGTAACAGTTGAGACCAATGCCAAAGGGCACAACCTTAGTAACAGTTGAGACCAAATCATCTCTGATACGCCAAGAGAAGGATAAGATCGGAAAGCTACGACTGCAAATCCCTGCATGAAATAAGTTACTGATATAATTTAACTTACAAAACGGCTAATGTAGCGCTTTAAAGTGTTAACATAGATATAAGGAGTATGTTATGCAGCTACATTTGATCCTAAAATGATACTCTATATAACTTAGATGGTAAAGTAGTGCTTATCCCTTTTTTTCTATTGAATGGCAACTTATATCAAGAAATACATAATACAAAGGCAGTGGCACAAACAACAAAAAACATAATACCAACAGGTGGTTGAGGCCAATGTGACAGCACCTAAAACTGGCCCAACACCGATCATTTAAGAGCTCGGGTTATTAGGTTTCGGGTCCAAACGGTACATCAGTAAAAACGTAGAAAGTGTTTGCGTGTCAACCCGATATGACTTGTTTTCATTTGTACTAAAACTAATTTGTTTCTGCCTCAACCCAATTTCACCGGTTGCATTGCATTTTTAGAATAAGTGTGTAAAATCTGCAAATTTAGACTTTATAAAAAAGTGTGTAAAATCTGCAAGAAAAGTATAAACATATAAGCAATTCTTTTCAAACTGTCTATATGCTTTAATGATAAGTAAATAAACAGTTGATCAGAAACACCATTTCAGAAAAGAATAAGCAAAACTGGTTAACCGTTTCTAGTAAGCTATCCTAAATACCTATCTGAAGTTAAAGCGCCTTACCTGCTAATTACTTTTTCGTACAACATAATGCTTGCACCATCTTAGTATAAGAGGGCTTTATTTATTCACTCATGAAACCATAAATTTGAGTGTCACTTTGTACACACAGTGGTTTACCTAAAAAGTTTTTTTAACAGCCGACTCTTTTTAACCCCTACTGCCAATATGCTTGCGTCTAAAGTATTCACACCTCTAACGAAGCAGAACAACCCAAGGTTATAAATCATGGCAAACAAATAAAGGGTTATTTCAAACCTTTGATTCATCAGGATCCGTATTACCACCTTCCGGTTTTGCATCAGTCTCCATGACGTCATCGTGTACCGCGTCTTCGAGCAAAAAACTGGTTGATGCTGTATTTTGCAATGCATGTTTTGTATTTACGATAAGGGTTCCTTATTGGTAACGAAAGAGTAATCGTAGAATTATTATTTTTTTTTGTTGCAGACTCGGGGTGAAAGAGTCTGGCAAGAAAGTGATCACAACCACTATCCGTTAGTAACTACTAGTATTAAACTTGTCTATTAAAAAAAAAAAAAAAAAATCTCCAATTCATTTTGAAGATAAATTTTAGTATTTGGTTTTTGTTTTTTTAATTGCAAAAATTTATTTGGACTTTAATGAAATATATGTAAAGGAAAAAATAGCAAAAATTGACAAAGGTAAACATGTTTTTGACCATGCTTTACATGCACGGAATAAGTTTCGGCAAAACATATATAAGTCAATAAGTCAATTCATAGAAGGTTCCATAGCAAGACTTGAAAAAAGAAACCACGAAAATTCTTTTCTAGAAAAAAATTTCTGATTATATTTCTAGAAACTAAAAAGAAAGTAAGCATAAAAAAATATGAAGATTATCTTGCAAAACTTTAATATCCGGCATTTAACTGCTGACACGTCTCGAGACAATATGTGAAAGACAATATTCAACCGTAGTCTCACAAACCTATGAAGATTACACTTCTACAAAGAAACATGTTATCCATTTATTCATCTACACAAGCTTGATCGATCGAATCTAATTCTTGGATCCAAGAAACACATTCTTTAAGTAACTCAAACTTTTGACGGACGGCTATATTCAACAACACTGCCATTTCTTTCCTGAAAATCGTCACTTCTGTCTTGAGAGTAAAAGAGCCAGCACACTCACAATGTTCAGCCAAATGCGCGGCTTTAATCTGTTTGCATTTAGAGCAAGCCAAGTCTTGAAGATGATAAAGCCGTTCCTTTTGGCGTGCTATTTGAAGAAGACTATTTTCTATCATCTCACGGTTGTAAGGTTGACTGCATTGTGGAACGTTGCATCTCCAGTTTTGAGTTATTAAAGATCTATCGCGCAATAAGTCTAGGTCTCTACAGTCGTTGCAATAGCTGCCAAAATGGTAACTTTGAATAACAATGCTATATAATTTCAATAATAAAACGAAGAAATTACTTCTATTATTTTACCTGCAAATCACGTTTGGTAAAGCAAAGGAAAACGAACATCTTTTAAACGCTGCCTCCGGAGCAAACTCCCTTACTTGAATTATTTTTAGCAAATTCTTCTTCATAATCTGCAGGTTTTTTCAAACATCCATGAATAAATTAGTTACAAAAATGAAAGAAAGAACAAACAAACAAATAATACTCGGGTAGCCCATAAAAAATACTTAAATAAATCATTACCTGAATTTCATATGCCACATCCTTATCGAGTTCAAAAACATCACACACACGTTTAATAAGTTCCAGTGCATCAGATTTGCCTTTCCCTCTCTTCTGAAGATCAGTGACTATTGCAAATAGTTTGTTCGTAAAGTGAGACCTAATCTGTTAAGGAAAAAAAAAAAAAAAAAAAAAAAAGCAAGTTCAGGTATAATTTAAACTAGAATATGCTAAATTCGGAAACTAAATTTATTGTTTTAATACAAACCTGCTCCCTAAGATATTCAGTCATGCACGACTGGAACATTTCAACAGGAGCTGCCGTAATTGTTGGAGTGCATGAGTCGCCATTGTCATTCCTAAGATTTGTTCTTTTGTTGGTTTGAACTAGTGCAAATTTCCACGGGAGGTATATGAAATCGGAGACTATTGAATCAAAGTGATCCTATAGAATTAGAAAAAATGAAGTGGTATCAGCTGACAATTATATGAAAGATGAAAGGGCTACAATTGTAAACGTTTACAAAACTTTGCATCATGTTAATGTTCAAAAATGTAAATTACCCGAGTCTCCTCAGGCAGATTTTCTGCGATATTCCAGTTGGACTCCACTTGCGGATCATTATTTGTTTGATCTGATTTAGCTTGAACTCCACCATAATTATACTGTAATTAAAAAAATTATCAAGTTCATAAATAGACATAAGTTAAGAAAGATGCACGAAAATGTAACTAACTTTCACGATTTTGTCATTGTATGCAACAGGCTTGTATTTATACCATTTTATGCAATAAACTTTTATATTGTTACCATTTGATGTAACTGACTGGTTATTACTACTATTTACCAGTAAAGGTAAAGTATTTTTTAACCATCTGATGTAACATAGTTTCTCAAATATATATGATTTTACAAGGTGAAAATAAAAGTTAGTTACAATGACAAAGACACAGAATTTCATTACATTTTCGTGCAATTTTCCCATGAAAAATCAACTAACCTGATCCATGAATAGCAATGAAACCCAGAATTGTGTCGATTCAAGCTCAATCCACTCAAATAACTCTCTGAAATACCAAAAATATCTTTTTTTAAAAGAAAGGCAGGCATACACCATAATAAAGAAACGTAAAAAGTTCTTTTAAAATGATAAATTGAAGAAGCACGAACCTTGTTTGTAGAGTTTTCAGTAAGCTATCACAGTAAGCTTGGGCTGCCAATAAGTCTCGTTTTCCAGTGTCCAATATAATTTTCGAAAAATTTGCAAATATAACGGTGGCACCTAAGTTTTTAAGCTCAGCTAGCATTAGAGCAAGCACCTTTTGCATGACCTTGTGAAGCATTCGATAAAGAGCCGGATCATGAAGTTTTGACCGTGGACTAAATCACAAGACAAAAAAAAAATGTCAAAGAGAAATATAAGAAATTTAGTAAAGTCGATAAAATAAGTACCTGCAGAGCCATTGGTATAAATTTTGCAGCATTGCATCAGCAAATATATTTTCGGATGAAACTGCATCAGTAAGGCATCTTTGAATCAATTGTTTGAGGACACGAAATGCGGGTGAACATGACATGGCCTCGTCTAACCCAAACAAGGTACTTCCCTCCATTTCATTAATTTGGTGGCTCTTTAGCAAAGCATTAACAGCCAGGTTATGAATCTGCATAACACATTATAAGTTAGTTACAGATATTGGATGCACTTCTTTAGATAAAGGTCTAAATTAGAGAAACTGCAGACCTTTAGCTCAACCGTGACTCTTCGATAAGCACCTTCAAAAGTATGTATAGGCTGATCGACCTATTTTCAGGAAATGGAAAAAAATAGCTATTTAGATAATCAAAGAGCCACACATGTTTAGTTGTTCACTTAACTAATGGTTTATGTACTTGTAACACAAACCTCATCAGCATAACAGGTTTCTTCGTCATTATTTCCACCAAGGTCTGGAATTCCATTATCTGATATCCAAAGTATCTGCAAAACGTTACAAGGAGCTCAGAGGTAAATTAATGGATCTAATACTTATGATATAAATTGTTAAAGGGTTCAAAGAATATCAACAAAAAGTCAAACTACAAGTAAAATGACAGATCGAATGGAACGAAATCAGAAGGGGCCACGTTAAACAGGTCAAAAATGACCTAACATGTATTCAAATGCTTACAACATCCTAATCTGTTTAAACTTTACAAAAATCATCTTATTTCATATCGATCAAGATGGACGAAAGATGACCTGTTGCTGATCACGTAATGCTCTTGCAAAGAAGAGATCCATGGTGTGTATGCGCCAATCTGGTTCAATATTTCCTAATGGAACCTGTTCAGATTGAATAACCATAAACTCGTGAACATAGAAATCGAAATGCAATGTACATAATTCAGAGATACAAATGAGCTAAAGATGTTACATGTGAATATCTGGAAAGAGAAATTCTTTCATCTAACCACCGAGATGATGCAACACAATGTTGCATCCCAGTCTTTGCAGCTACTATCTGCCAACCAATAGGAAATTGACTATCACGTGCATTTGAAGGAATGTTCAAACACGGGAAATCTTCTAGAGCCTGTATGTTGGACTTCATCATCTCAACATCTGGACACTCAATTATAGCAATCGCAGGCCCATGAAGCTGAAATCTGTCAATCAGTAAAAAGTGAAAAAAAAAAACAGCATGATTTTGCATAATTAGATGGCAATTTTCGAACCAATTTTCACAAGTAGTACTAATAAATAAAAGATGTAATACCTGAATTCACTTATTGTTCTCTGTAAAATCTTGTCAGCCTCTTTGGTATTTCCAACATAGTCGACCTGACAATATACGAACGCTTAAGAATAAGACTTATTTTAAGGAGACAAAAAACAACATTTGACTTTTTCAAATTTACATAAGTCAAACCAGACCTTAAAACTTGAAGCATCTATAGATACGGGAGCTTCGATTGATAAGGATCGGCAAGCTTCACGAAACTGTTTGCTTAAACCATGTGGTGACAATTCTTTATTTTTGTAGTGAGTGACAACTACAGCATGGATGGTTGACCATGAAGGAAAATATACAAGATAAATACCCTGACCGTCAGATATGCTGAAAATTTAAAAACATACAAACAGTTAGTTGTCGCCCATTTGTTGTAAACCTATTACTAAGTGTATCTTCTTTATATGAAATTATTCTTCAAATTTGATTCTTTTTAAAACTTGCAGAATTGAGCGGCAAATTTGGATAAGAGTCAAATTTTCGGATCTTTTTGAATTTTCGTAGTTTTCGCAGGTAAAAACTGCAACTTACCTATGATACAAGTAGAAGAAAGAAATCGATGATTCTAAATAAGAGCATTCTGTAGTGGTTTTCATATGCAGTTCACTTAAGTCCCAGCCATCTTTTGTATTCCGTTTCTTAGCTGATTTATCCACTTTACAAACACAACCAATTTGAAGAATGGTATTGAAATCCAGTCCTACTTTTGTCTCATATATACCCTGAAATGTAATTGAAAAGTCAGAAGATAACAAGCCAAGTTTGTTGAGTTTGTTAGTCTTTAGAAATAAACTGACCAGCAAACGCATCTTTTTTCTCAGAACATACAAACGTACTTTTTAATATGTCCCCTTTTTGTCATTGTACTTTTGAGTTGCTAAACAATGGTTTTGTGTTCCGTTTGGATCATTAAAATATGTCTATTAGTAATCCAGATCTTAACACTGTTATATAAACTTAGCATAATGTACTAATCTGTAATTTTTGTACACATATTTGACATTTTTATACATAATATATCATTTATAAAAGGTCTTCCAGTTAATTTATACTAACCTCCAGTTCAGGATCTGCAAGGTGAGCAGCAAGTTTCCTTCGTTCTGTTCTATATTGATCTTCATCAGTTATGACCTACAAAGTGTACTAAACATTAATCTTTGTTGATTACCGAGTTAATCATATTTCCACATTTATTTACATACAACTATTTTACCTCAATTAAGTTATAGCAACGGTGGCCATGAGGAAGAATCTTGTTTACAAGTCTTCCAGGACATTCTTCGGAAACTGAAGCTTTAGTATTAAGGTAAAATACTCGGGGAACATTAATAGGGATCTTATGCATGGTTCCACCCACGAAAACCCATGCAAGCAATTCCCCGTTTTGTGAACTTGGAACAAGTTGAATTATCTGGTCAAAAGAAACTTATACAAGTCAAAGGGGGATAAAGGTTAATTACAAACAATTCCAAATGCATAAAAAGTTGAGAACTGCATTATCTGCCAGTAACTGTGTGTAAGAACTAGTTCCTGCCTTTTAAAATATGAACCGACTCCATTTACTCCATCAGATTTGCCCAAATTGTCAAGCCTGTTAAAGGGTCTAGTTAGGCTGCGTTTTCTCTAATTTGGGTCAGATAAGCCAAAACATATAAAAAATGCTAAAAGGGAAACAGGTCAAACGAGTTGCAAGTATACCTTGAGTGTATTTTATTGCATAAAGTATACTTCCTGAATCATTTTTTGTTGTAATTGAAACTTTCTCGTAAAAATCTAAAAATATATGCAAATAAGAGCGTTTACAGGTCAACCCAACCCGACCTTGGTCCTTTTCGACCCGTACTAAAAAATATTTTGATCCATTCCCAACCTGCCCGTACCTTTGTCTCTTCCTTTTTTCACGAACTAGTTTCCACTTTCTTTTTCTTGAATCAAGCCATCCTTGGTAATCCAGGTGTTTGTCTTGTTCAGGTTTTTCCATGGAAGAAGCTCCTTGACCACTTGTCTTACGGTTAGATTCATAACAACGAACAATAGGTATAGGTCCAACATCCGAAGATTTTCCATTGCCCCCAAAATCTTCCAAATCCACAACTTTCTGTTCATTGAGTAAACGATCTTCTTCATTTGCATCATTTTTTGAGTCGTCTTTGTTTATCATGTTCACTGAACCAAAAAAATCAGCTAATTTTCTTTGACGCATTTTGTCATCTTTCTCACGAACCTTCTTGTGCAACCAATCGGGATGAACTACTCTTGGAACAGGATTTGAAACCTAAGCAAAAGAAAAAGACTTAACAGTTACATACCAAAGAGATACAGCCCTTCACCTAGTTTTTATATAACACGGCACCTTTTGCATTGCAGCAGGAATAGTAATGATTTTCTGTATAGCAGAGCTAAGCCGTTGTTTGTAATATGACCAGTCAATAATGGATCTAATGCCAATATCTGATGAGATTTTGCACCACTTTTTCACATAGAACCTCATAATTTCTACAAATGAAACATGTCAGGCTCGTGTAGTTTTAAATTTTATAAGTATTAAGGTATAAAGTTTTACCTGGATCAGTTTCAAATATAGCAACAGGAACAGCCCTTTCGCTCACTGGGGTCCCCTGTTCTCATCAAGATTATCAATTAATCAATGGTAAGCTTTTTGATTGCAATATGATGCCAATAGTATAAGCACATCAGAATTTATTAAGAATTTTTAGCCAAGTTAGATACTAACCTGTGGTTCACATGCAATGACATATTGGCAACGTAAACCTTTATCTTTGACCATAGTATCACCAAGAAAATGAGCAAGACGTCTTGCTGTTGTTACTGCACATGATTTTTGTTCACCATATTCTGCTAAAGACTTGCTCATGGTGCTCGATTCTGATATGTAATCAAGCAATTCACTGTCTGCAATATCCTTTCCTTGATTCTGAAATGTTTACTAATCTGTTGATTATAAGGAATAACGAAACGTAACAAAAACAAAGGAGACATTTGATTTACATACATCAAGAAGGTCAAGCCAACGGTTTGCGACAGAGGCTACAGCAGAATAGCATTCTTCTAACGTAGACCCGTGAAGGAATTTGTCAAAGAGCTCTGCCTGAAAACAGATGTATAGCAAAAGTTATAAGAAAAGTAGGCAGGAGTATATAAAAGATACTGAGAAAGCTATCAGTAAAAGTATTTTATCAGATAAGAATATTACCTGGAAAACTTTAATGAGCTTTAGTTCACCCCTCCTCTTAATCTCAAAACCTTTAAGCTCCGCAAGGGTACAATCGTCATTAAACACAGCATACCGCTTTTTTATTAATATTCCTTCTTCTTTAGAAGCAGGAAGAATCATAGCCTAAATTCATCAACAGCAACGTCGTCAATGGTAATATCATGACTAATAACTACCAAGTGTCAAAATAATGAAAGATGGTGTCACTCGCGGGTCGACACAGGAAATACATGAAACGTGTCGGGTTGACCCCATAATTTATGTGAAAAGTGTGACCTTTGTTATGAAATTAGTATGATATATGATAACAAAAGTTAAACTAATAGTCTGATTTTTTGATAGAATGATTTAAGAGGCCTTATGTTATACATACTACATACACTTTGGGTAAATTTTGACCCATTAGACATGTTTTCAGCTTAGCTAAAAATGTCATTTTTACTTATTGGACCCGTTAGAAACACAATATAACTCAAATTTGACCCATTTATACGTCAATGGTTGAAACTGTCGCGTCAACTTTTTGGGATATGCCAACTTACCTTGTCGCGTCAAATTTGTGTGTTGTGTATGTCCGGTTGACCGGATCTTTTAGAGTCTGATAAAAAAAATTAAGGATTATACTAGATATAATAAAGTATAAAAAGCGAAGATTATTTTACTGTTGTATAAACTATCGTAAAACTAGTCACGATAAGTAGAAGGACTACACACATGAAGGGGAAAAAATGGATATATCGAACCTGATATTGGTCATTTGTGTTGTTTCTTGCCACATCAACATTGAGCATGACACATGGATATGAGATTGTCAGCTTCTTGTTTGAGTCTCTGTAATGGTAAATCAATAAATGGTGAAAAAACACATCGCAAAGTTATGCCACATCAATAACTTACAATACTCATATGGAAAAGAAAAAATATTTACCTTGTTTTAAAGGTAAAGTTCTCAGGAAATGACCCTGGCAAAGCACACCATATACCATCTGTGTCTAATTCCAAAGGTTTTCCAATCTTTTTAACGAGTAAATGAGCATTTTGGATTATTTTTGCTCCAGTATATGTAACAACTCCTGCCATTTCCATTGAATACCATCTCGCACCTCTGCAACAAAATCGTCTTTTTTATGAGCTTATATGAGAACAAAAAGAAAAGATTAAATTAAAAGATGAAAAGAACATACTTGCGCATGACGTATCCATAGAAGGAATTCAGAATACATTTATGAGCGAGCTGTAGTGAATCATATAGAACCACCATATCCTGCAATATTAACAAATGCCACCAGTTAGTCAATTCTAACGACATTTGGATATGTTAAACGAGAATAGATTAAGTACAGATATAAATACTTGTGCTTCTTGAATCTTTATAGGATTTCCACTAGCTTTAGCTTCTGACAACTTTCCTTTCCATATTTTGTTGAGTCCTTTGTATTCATATCGTCTATCACGAAAGCTTAAACAACAAGATAATATGTTACACGTACTTAAACTAGAGCATATGTTTATAGAATGATGTTATGTCTCTAAAGCTGCAAAAAGTTATATAATGCTTACCTTCGGACAGTATCAACATAAAACGGGTTTTCACGTATGCATATTCCTGCTTCTCTGATTTCAGTAACGGGCTTGTCAAGTACTCTCTTATATGCCTGTGGTAGGAAAAAGGTTCTGGTGAAAACAGGTTATGTCTTATGTATGTCAAAATAGGTGTGGTCGGGTTGGGTTGACCAGAAAAAAAATTGTTTGAAACAAAAGTTTTAGTTATGATATACCTTTTGACAGTATTTCTTTAGACGTTCTTTCAGCTTCAATTGTTGGTCCACTTTAGGCAGATCAATGAAAGGTTTTGACTCGGGCCCATCCACAAACTCGGATTCAATTTGCCTCTTTATATGATAGTAATCACTGAAATCCACTTTTTACATTAGTAAATTTTCATTATAGTGACCATGTACGGGTCAAGCAGTAGTACCTTCTATTTGCTGTGTATGTTTCTCCACGCCATACCCATTCCATTTTCCGAAGGCAAGATTTCCCTGGACGATTGAAATCACATGCAGTGCAGACATCATCTGTAACTATTGATGATGGCTGGCATGTATAAAAGTACAGTGTTTTCAGTAAATAGCAAGTTATAGCTTACAATTTACTTTCCTAAAACTGATCAATGTTTAACCTGAAGTCTGTTTGTCAAAATAATGTTGGGATACATTGCAGCGACATCAAGATGGTAAATAAGGGGGCATTCTTCTCGTGTTGGTTCATCTCGTAACATTATGAGCTGCACAAGTAAGAAAATGCAATGATGTGTGAATTGTTGATGATTACAATGACTGTGAGTGTCCATAGTACTTTTTGAGCTTATCACATGTATAAACAATTCGTATTTCATAGACTACAAGTTTCCAGTTACTTGTTAATATTCATCATACTGTTGAAACATTAGGTTACATCGTTGGTTCATCTCGTAACATTATGAGCTGCACAAGTAAGAAAATGCAATGATGTGTGAATTGTTGATGATTACAATGACTGTGAGTGTCCATAGTACTTTTTGAGCTTATCACATGTATAAACAATTCGTATTTCATAGACTACAAGTTTCCAGTTACTTGTTAATATTCATCATACTGTTGAAACATTAGGTTACATCCTAGCCTCACTACAGCAGAAATGAAAGAAAAAGTTCAGATAACCTTTTCCATAATAGCATTCTTCACTTCATCATAGTTTGAAACAGATTCAACGTCCATCTTACCTTCCACTCTGATAGCATATTGAAGATCACGATCAAGATTTTGGATAAGTTTCTGTAAAAGAAGACATAAATCAAACTTTAGTTAGCTAATATTTCCAGCAATAACTAATAAGATCACTATCAAGTCTAGCTTAACCATATATAATTTACTGAAAATTAAAAAACCCAAATGTTGTAATGTGTTTACGCCTAATGTACCAGATAACAACATCAAATAAAATAGGAAGTCATCAACATCAAAATAGGACTATGGGGGACTTTCATCCCACTCGACCCATTCTGCTTTCAATCAACTTTTATTTATTAGGCCTGTTTTATATTTTACACAGCCCAAATCGACCCATTCATAAGTAAATTGGGTCAAATAACTTACATTGAAGGCAGATGGATCAAGCTTAAAACTAGTCGGAAGGTCAGATCTAAAAACACCAGTTTCCAAACACTCGACGTGGCCACCAATGTATGTCTCACTCTCAAGAAGATGACCATTATAAAACTTTTCAGGTTCCGCTTGGTGCTTATTGGGACATATAACGTTTGCAGTGTATGCCTACATGTTATTTAAAGAGCAAAACTTTTAGTTATGAGTTATAATATAAAGCAAATAAAAAAACCAAACCACACATGACGCACCTGGACCATGAGAAGCATTTCACAGAGGGTCCCACTCCCTTTACGCAACACTTCATCTGGAGGCATTGGTATTATAGTTGCAAGAGAGAATATAAATGGATGAACGTAAGTCATATACAAATAGTATGTTGACACAGCATCAGATACTGAATAGGATGCCATCATCTGAAATGTTATAAACGCTTTTCACTTTTCCAGTATAAACATATGAGAATCGTTCTAAATGATATAAGTAGTTCTTAGACAAAGTAAGAACCGTATTGGTGATAACAAGATCGTTTCCACTAAGGGAATACCTGAGGCTTTTCCATTGCGAAACGAACCATATCTTCAGGATTTACCTCCAATGGATCATAGCCTAATTTGGCTTTAGTAACCGCCTGATAAATTATGATAAACGAGAGTCTATCAACACTTAACAACATATCTCAATATGAGCTAAATAGTACGCACCTTCAAACCATGGCTCCCTTGAGGCAGATAACTATCCCGTTTGACCCATGCAAAACAATCCAAATGGCATGCAAATTTAGAACAACATTCGCCTTGATTTCTGTCACACTGAAAACCTATCTCCTGCAGGCAATAAAGATTTATAACTAATAAGATTAATAAACACCATCTAAAATTGTACCGTATATAACAAAAGTTTTCAGCATACATCATTCATTCTCAAGCCATGATGAGCCGCCCTGTTTTCCAAAAACGGCCAATCAAAAAAGTCTCCGTTGTATGTGACGTAAATGCCAGGCTTCACCTCTCTCATATGTGAAAACCACAATCGTAGCAGCTCCTCCTGCATAATTAAACAGAAACTTAATCATTAAAACCTTTAGGTACGAATTTTAATACAAAAAATTTGTGAAATCAGACCTCATTCTTCACATTTGTCACTTTAAAGTGTCCTTCAAATTCGGCTTTTGGAGTATACTCTAAATCGTAGATATCCTCACCAACACACTGAAAATAATTGTGAACGATTATACTTATCAGCCTCAAGATATAATAAGTTAATAACTGAATACTAAGAATAAGCTCTAAATACTTATTGTATTCACCTCTCTATTGATAATCAAATATCCACGACCATCAACCATGTAAGAGATCATCATGACTAAATCATACTCAGCATCAGGAAATTTCAAAGGAAGCTTTGTGGTCTCTATGTCGAATGCACAAACACGAACTTCAGCACGTTGTAGAAGATCGTGCCTTCTTTCAAAAGTAACTATGCCACTTGACACATTAACATCATACCACAGCCCGCATCTTATATCTAACATGTACGATTTCACAGAAGTGAGACATGCAATATTTATAATTAATAAACGATACAAAATACTACTGTAACACTTTTATAGATGTGAAAAAGTATATTACCATTGTCAATGGCAAAACGGACATGGTAAGGCACATCATACTCCCTTAGATCAACAATGCGATCTATAAAACCATCAATTCTCTCTGTTCTGTAAACTCAAACCAAAATCATGTCATAAATTAAAATAATTCAACTGCTCACCTTGATACAAAAGTACATATGCTGATAAGCATACCTTTTTCCTGCTGCTAATATGGACTCATATGCATTATTATTTTCTCGATTTCTTTCAACCGCACGCATCAAGTCATTCTTTACTTGCATTAGTTGTTGTACAGTGTCAAATGATATTTTTAAGTAAGTTTTTCGTAATCCAGAAAGATGGTTTTTCTGTGACATGTGAAATCGAATACTATTTAGTCAGACGATAAGCAAAGGGAAAAAACACAAGCATCGGTCATTTTATATGATAACGACTTACAAGATCAAGGTCCTCCTTTTCCACTATTTCAATATCCGCAATTTGCCCTTCAAATTTTCTTCTTAAATATGCGTCAACATCCAATTCCATCTTATCCTACAAAGTTTCACGGCTATTAGAAATGACAATTTAACCTATAAACACAAAGTAACCGTCATATAAATATGAGTGTAACTTACCTTTGTAGCAGCATAGAAATAAGGCCTGAACTTGTTCTTGACTTTAAACGTCGAACCATCCTTTAGTCAAAATCAAGTATCAGTTAGTGTATATAAGTACACGAAGAATATTCAGACCTTTATCATTGTTTTGCACGTGGTAATAAACTTTGATTTTTACCATTCATACAACATACTTTTTTTCAAATACAAAACAATTAACGGGTAATGGTATGAGGTGATCAGTAACATACAATCATGAAAACTCGACAAAAACATGAAAGTTTGTTACACGTTCCGGCAATTATATATATATCCTAATAATATAAGCAATTCTATAACCTAATTATATACACATAAATAATCAACCTGGCAAACGAAATACAAGTCGACACAGCTATACACTTTCCAGGTATCTTCATCCTCCAACGACGACTACAGAAAAAACAAATTAATTCAACACGTGAAACGAAACGAAATTAAAACTCATACAAAGGTTTTAGACAACAGATATAGAATTGTGTAAGCTAAGTTACAGGAGAAAATGTGAGTAGCCATCCGAGACGTGTATCGCCTTTGGTATATAGATCAAACCCTAGCTTTGTTTCAAGCTCTTCTTCATTCGAGAGCTTTTGTTTCTTCGAAATCCTTGGATGATCTACTCCTCGTCTTCGATTATCAGATTTCATTTTTTGAAAAAATGTGACTGAAATGATGGAATGATCGTGTGAGTGATTTGTGGATTAAAAGGAAACCCTAACTTTTTTGAATTGTGAATGTTTTCGCGCTACTTTTTCTAGTATAAATATAAATATAAACAATAATTGTAGAGATATAACGGGCTCAAGCCCGAGTCTAGAATATTCCTAGTATTGCTATAAATCTTTAAAATGTAATCAATCAAATATTCATTGACAATTATATTATTCTCTGCTAGTTACATGGTATTAGTCCACCATTACCGATCCTAAAAGCCTAAACTAAAATCTTCCGCCGCTGGCTACACGCTGGAGGTTCGGAGGGCTCCCTAAATAACCTTACTGTTACTCACCTTCTTCATCTCTCTTGCATTAAATAAATGATTCACCAACCAACTATTTCGAATCAAAAATGTTTTGTTGGGGTGTGAGTGATGCCAATGAGGTAAACTCACTAATGGACTCGGAACAGTATACAAAGTTCTGTGAAGAGAAGATTGTCACTAGAGTCGACAACATATGTCTCTTGACAAATGTTTGTTTTTTATTGTATCTTTATGTGCCATTCAACTTGCTTTGTTTCATTTTGGTTAAGTAAGTTTTGACTTTTGTTGTTTGCATTTGGTTTTTGGCAATTGCTGATCTTGTTTGAAAATAAATAAATAAATAAAAAATCGTATTCCATATAATATTGTGCATCTCTGTAGGCAACATAGGACACCCAGGTTTTGATGTTTATTTGTGAGGTAGATCTTTATATTTTTTTTAGAGAAAAACGCAACCCGTTTGTTCGAAAGGTTCTTTGACTTTCGTTTTCTCATATTTTCTTTTGATGTTAGTGCATGAGTCTTAGTTGTAATTTTATTTGTTTTAGTTGTAGGGATACTTTGGGTTATCCTGTTTGTTTTAGTTATAGGGGATACTTTGGGTTATCCGTTTGGTCACGAGACTTTGGTTTATCCTGTTTGGTACGAATGCTTTGGTTTATCCGGTTTGTTGCCTACTACTGAAGATGTGCTTCCGATTGCTGCCGAATGTCTTCATCAACAATTATTTATTTGCTTTAATTTATTGTTTCTAAGCTTTTAATCTCCAGTTCGCCGCTCGGACTGCGGGAGAGTGTTAGCCGGTAATGTATTGTTGAGATGTAACGGGCTCAAGCCCGAGTCTAGAATATTCCTAGTAATGCTATAAATCTGTACAATGTAATCAATCAAAACAATCAATCAAATATTCATTCACAATTATATTATTCTTTGTAGGGAATGTCTAACCAATGCCCTAAGGGCATTGGATAAGACTTATCTTTTTGTGCAAGGACCCCACTCAAAGAGCATAAAAAGGACATACAAAAAATAATTTTTATTTAGAAAGTAACATGAACGCACATTAAAAGGCACAAAAAGACAAGTTTTATCTAATGCCCTTAAGGCATTGGTTAGACATTCCCTTCTTTGTATATTTACATTGATAAAATACTCAAAAGTCTTCTCATCATAGCCATTTGAATGTTTATTTAGAAAAATACCATTTGCTCGACTATGAGGGATGTTTGATTGAACAATATGTTGTTCCATAACGTGAAAATTAGTTCTTGGAAAATTGAAAACGAGTGTCGAGTAACCCCAAGTTAACCTTGATAATAATCAAACGAGGCATTGATTTTGTGTGATGTGATACGTGGGAATTGCGCCCTCGCAACAGGTTTTATCTCTCAAGGGATCTCGAGAAGCTTACAACCCTCACCAGGCAGTGTACATGATTGTTGTAGTATAATATAGTGACAAGTACCGGGGGATTGATCGTTCAACTCAGGAATAGTGTCGCTAGGATTAGAAAGCCTACTAAACTTGGTCTAGAGGTGAGGGATGATTCTTTTTGTATTTTTTGTATTTTATGGAAAGCAAGTAAAATCTCGGGTTTTGAAGGAGTGGGCGGAATTAATTGCTAGCCAAATAACCCAATTAACTAAGATGCAATCAAAATAAAATAAAAGAAATGAAAATTAAACTATTATACTAATTTGGTGGAAACAATAATGAGACAAGTTGTGTTTACTTAGGTTTCATTACTCCCTATATATCTTTTACAGGTTGATTAGCTTGTTACAATTGCATGGATGACGGGTTATATTCCTTAATATCAGTCGTATGGTCGTGTACAATATTCCCTAACTCTATAAGATCCTACTTCACTCCTATGTCGAGCCGTTAGAAGCTCCTAACATGGGATCATTAGAATTCTCTTACGCATTAAATACAACCAAAAATCGTAGTACACCTCCGATCATGTTTCTTAAGACGTTCAAGCAAGTTACCAATGAAAGTCTGCCAGTTTTCTTAAGCCTAACATCGAATACAATCATCCGTAACAATTATAAACAAACAATCAACCCATAATCAACATCTAGGTTTCACTACATCTAAGCAAACACAATAAAAAGTCTAGCCTAACATGTTAAAGAGAAGATAAGCGTAAGATATAATCACACAACACATAGACATATTGAATGATTTGAATAAGTACTTATCTTCAATTGAACATGGAAGAATCAAGGGGTGGAAACCCTTGAAAAAGCTGTGAAATTCGTCTAGGGTTTATGCCTTAATATCCCACACAAAGTTCTACACTTTAAAATAAAAAATTGGAAAAATATATATAGACTATGCATCCTGACGGCGTCATGTATTAACCTCTGACGCCGTCAACTTGCCGCCATGATGAAATTCGTATTGCCTAGATCCATTTCTGACGCCGTCATGTAGGAATGAGTTATGGGTCGTCACGTGTATTTGGACCCTGGCGGCCTTGGTGACGCCGTCAGGCCAATAAGCCTAAAAACATTCTGGATTGTCACGTGTATTTTCCACTTCCACTTCTTTTGCCACTCTTGACGCTGTCACTAGTAATCCCTTGACGTCGTCAGGTACTGTTCCAGCAAGGAAATTTGAGACTTTGGCGTTTTCTTCACTTTTATGCTCCAAAAACGTCCAAAATGCTTCCTTTTCCAGATTTCTATTCAAAAGTACCTAAAATGACAAAAGGAGCAATTTAGGGCAATATTTGATCAAATAATCTCGAATTAGGGCTTAAATGACCCCCTAAAAGCGGTACACTTTTCGCTTCATTATGACAGTCTAGGAAGTGAGATCTCCAATAACATGTACGAGTATATCTTCAAAACAATGACAACTTGAAAGATATTTAAAGATCAATTTATTGCGAACAAAGGCTATCTCCTAGTATTTGTGAGGTTGTACTACATCATCGGCTTGTTGGATTCTATGAAATTATTATAGGAGTGGTGTTACATGTATATTAAACAAGATTACACTATAGATTCAGTTAGAATTAATGGTTAAGAAGATAACTAGGTGTGGAGTTGCAATAAAGCTAAATATGAGCTCTATTAACTTTCTTTTTACAAATTAGTGAATAATAATAGGACGAGTTTTAAATTTATATCATTAATAGATGGAATTAAAAATCACTTAATGAGTTTATATATAAGAAAACAAACATGGAAAACGCGTTACAAATATGACCGTTGTATATCTAACGGTAATATTACCGTTGTCTAACGGCTATATTTGTAAAGTCGATATATACACCATAGTATGTGGTCTGAGTCGACGGAGCATATCCAAAAAGAGATTTGTTTTGTCACAGAAAATATGTCGTTGTGGAATAAGGTTTGGTCTCTTAACGTCCCTTCAAAAGCAAAACATTTGCTTTGGAGAATGTCTGAGGACTTACTTCCTCGTAGCACAACCATTTGTGATAAAGCGATAACTCATGATGATGTTTGTTTTAGTTGTGATAAAAATGATGGTGATTATACTCACACTCTTATAAGGTGTGAATATGCAAGGGTTGTTTGGTTTGGTTGTCCACTGGGCTTCAAAGTGCACAAGATCCCCGCTATCTCTCTGAGTGAGTTAGCGATGGTTTTGTGTAAAGGGTTGGATAAAGATACACTAGCTCTATGGGCCATGGTGGCATGGGGAATATGGTATAATAGGCATAGTCGTCGAGGTTATGATCCTATGGACCTTATTAATAAAGTGGTAAGAGAGTTGGAAGAGTTTCAAAACCGAAACTCATATGCCAAATTACCTAACAAGCAAGCTTCTCAAAAGGCCAATTGGGTTGCTCCACCGATAGGGTGCGTAAAAATTAATTTATCTTTATGTCGTTTTAGCTCTAATGATTTTGGCATCGGATGTGTTATTAGAGATGATATGGGGTACGTGCTTGGATCATTTGTTAAAAGATTAACATCTGAAAAGCAAGCCAGAGAAACAAGTATATTTGAAAGTTTGAAGTTCGGTCTTAGTATGGGATTTAGATCAATCATACTAGAGACTCATCACCAAGGCACGGTTCAAAAGTTGCAATCAAAAAAGCGGAAGGTTGAAGATATCATAAAAATACCCCCAAAAGATTATAATTTTTTTGTCTCTCATATTAGTCGTGATGACAGTTACTTGGTGTTGAAATATAATCTTATGCCTGGATATTTTACAAGGACTAATGTTGTCACTTTCTTATATTTCAGATATACTGTCCTTGAAGTTTAAGCCATGTTTGGAGAAGTTGGAATGATGAAGGACTAGTTGTGCCATTATCGGATTAAGGATAGAACCGTTGGGATGAGGAACTTATATACGTTTTTATCATTCTGGATAAGTGAGGGTTTGGCTGCACTCTCTCCCTCGCTCTACACAATGTAACGCTCCACCTCTCTCTTCCAACGGCTACTCACATAGCCGTTATACCACATCCACCAAAAGGCTGCTTCTCTTCTTATTTATTAAAAGTTGTTATCAGCTTCTTTTTGATTTTGATTCTTCATTGTAATAGAACTAATATCAATGTAGATATTAGGGGTACGACAGTGTAGCTGGAGTACCCGTGGTTGTTCCTTTGTTGTTTTGCCTGATTGAGATCAGGTTACGTTATCTTTTGGTTACCAATCTGCTTGAGATCAGATTGGATTTTATTGTATTGATACTGTTGATAATCGTTCGGCTGTTCTTGAGTAATAACATCATTTGGTTCATGTTTTTCTACATGGTATCAGAGACAGGTTGCTCTGAAAAATCTTTTTCAAAATTAGGGTTTCTAAGATTTTGGGATTCTTCAAAATTAATTCAATTAAAGTCAATTAACTGTTGTTAATTGGTGTATTTTGACTCTAATTGATTATTTCAAAAGGATTTTTCAAAACCCCCCAATGTTTTTCTACAAGGAGCATAAGAAGAAAGTTGATCATGTTTTGTTTAATATGATGTTGACTTTGTGTCGGGATAAAAAAAAAAAAAAAAAAAAAAAAAAAAAAAAAAAAAGATTGGATAAAGAGCGAGAGTGTTTGGATGAGGATGGAGGATAACAGTTGTGCGGGGAATTCAGTTTCGTACTGGTTATTGGTTACTATATTTCTTACGTTTTATCAGTATGGATTGGCTATTGAAGCGTATTTTGAAATGGTTCAGAATGGGGTTGAACCAGATACTCGTACTACAGAAGCTGCTATTATGACATTTGCGAAAGACGGGAGATGGGATTTCGCGTTGGATGTTTTTCGTGGTTAATCTCGCCTTTAAAGTCTACAATTGTATGAAATCATTTGGGCATATTCCTACGTCGCACACTTGGAATGCATTGCTCGTTGCTCTATGAAGAGCTGAGCAATATGGTGATGCTCTTCGGTTTTTGAAAGAGTCCAACTCTAGGCACCGTCTGCTCTCGAGTTGCACTTGTATAATACTGCGCTGCTCTCAAGCAGCTTGGTTCTTAAAGACAAGCTTTGCAGTTTCTGTGGGAGATGGAGAGTTCAGGATTTTTGATTCCGGTTACATCATATTGTCGAGTTATTGAAGCTTGTGAGGTTGGAAATGAGCTAAGAGTTGCGTTGCAAGTATACCAGCGGATGGTTCATCAGAAGCAAACTCCAGATACATTAACTTTGCTGTCCTGATTAGATCTTGCATATGGGGCTCTCTTTATTTTTTGAAACTTGTTTCACCAAATGCAAATCTTTACAATGCTGCGGTTCAGGTTTTTTGTCTGAGAAAAAAGACCGGTTCGGCAACCATGTTGTACCAGGAGATGCGTGAACTTCAGTTTTCGGCTGATCATAAGACACGGGCAGCTGATGCTGTTCTACGAGTAGCAGCAAAAGAATCTTTTGGGGATGATAACCGGAGTATGGAAGCATTGATTATAACAACTGATGAATTTATTTGGACTGGATCTGCAAATGGAAATCGATTACAAGAGTTCCAATATCATTCATATGGTGGTTGTTGCTTTTGTTCTTTTGGTTTACGATTATGGGTCGGTTATGCAAGTGGGATACTACATGTACTTGATCTTGGAATGCTCTGGTTTGTGAAAAAAGTGTCGAAGGGCCAATATCTGGTTGTTTAGTCGGGGGTTGGTGGTGTTTCGTTCTGAGAAATTTAATCTACTGGTGGTTTTGTGAGTAGATCAAGGGCATTGCTCTTGCCGTTTCCGCTACTTCTTGGATTTATGCGTGCACTGTAACACCTCTCACTCCTTTATCTTCTTGCATTGTATTTATCTTGTTCTATTTTTGCTTGATTGAATTAGGTTTGTTTGGTGCTGTGTTTGCTGTTTTGGCTTGCTCGCTGTTTCGTTGTTCTTCATGCCTCTTCACTGTTTTTTCTTGTTATATGTTTGTGAGTTTTAGCTCAGATTTTGATACCTCCCAGTGATCTCTGTCTTTCTTGTCTTAGTTTTTTCTTTCTATTTATGTTTGTTAGGATTGTGGAGGTTGTGTAGTTCAAGGGTGTTGAGTAGTTGTGGGATTTTATTGTGATTGCAATTTGTGGAGATATAAGGAGGTAGTTTATTAGTTTTGTTCTGCTTGTGTCCTTGCTCCCCTTGAGCGCTTGATTGTTGTTATATGTTCTCTTGCTGTCTATATGCTTCCTATCTGCTGCCGGTGCTTTTGAGCTTTGTGATGCTGCTGTTGGTATCTGTTGCTTCTATCTTTCATAATTTCTTGATTAATTGATTTACGTGTGTCCCGTTTTAGGGTTAGTCATGTCGTGGGTTTAAGAGTTTTTCCCTTGATTTGTGTTTGTTTCTGATTCTGCTGCATATATTGGGTGTTTCTATGCTTTTATGTGTGCTTTCTATGTTAATTGTTGTTGGTTATTTATTGCCGTTCTTGGCTGTTATTTGCTGATATGTGTTCAGCATATTTGTAGTCTTGGGGATTGATGACCCCTTGCTACGTGGTCTTGTGGGTCTTGGGGATTGATGACCCCTTGCCTACGTTGTTTGCTGTGTTGTCTTGGCATGGCTTTGGTCTAAACTGGTTTACCAATTGACTTCTTATGAAGTTCTTTTGGAATGTTGTTGGGTTCTCTCTTGAAGAACCTGATCTTGAATCAGTTAATGATTCTTTCAGGTTTAAACCACCTGGTGATGTTTTTCATCCTCTGATGTTTCTGAGGCTGGAGTGTTGATTGTTGCAACAGTTATGTTGTGTGGTGACTCTAAAACCTTTGAAGAATGATGTCACTCACTCTCTGAGAACTTAACTTCTCAATTGTTACCATCTTGTTAAACCAACCCAGCTCTTATAAGAGCTTGGGTTGTGTCTGATATGGTTTATGATTTGACTGATCCTTGTGGATCTAGTCTTTATGTGTGGTTGGTATTAACCCACTCTATTATCTCACAGCCTGCATCTTAAAGAGATGGCTTGTGTTATTGGACGGTTCTTCCAAGTCTGATCATTGCATCAGCTTGGTGTATTATTGGTAACACCCTGAGTGCTCAGGATTGTGCTTACCTTGTTTTGATTGACTCTGGTGTTCAATCTTTTGCAGTCTCTTGTGTGAGCTGCTTTATTTCACCACTCTCAATATTGAAGGTGGTTGGTCTTCATTATGGGTATATGAGTTTCTCATATGACTTGTATTGTCGGTTCATACTTTGTCTAATTCAAAATCCCTTGGGATCATGGAATTATTTTTTTTTATATACCTATTGACAATATGTTTTTCAAGAATGTGATGTCACCGCTCAAGTGTGTTATTATTTCAATCTTGGAGTTATATTTTCTCAAAAATTTCTGTTGTTCAAAACAAGTTTTTTTGGTCATCTAGTTATGTTGTTCAAAACAAATTTTCTCAAAAACTCCAAGATTGAAGGGAGGATTGGGTGACATTCAAGAAGTGTGGTTGCTTAAGAAAAATCCGTTGGGTTGATGTTGGTTTACTCAAAACTGGTTAAGAACAGTTGTTTCAAGTTGCTGGTTCAGTGGCATTCTTTTGCTTGATTGAAATCAAGTATGATTATGGTTGTGCACTGGTTGTTCTGGCTATTGTTAATTGGTTCAAAGTTATCTACAGAGGCTGATTATAGCCTTTGCAACATCTGGATGTTTTGGGCTTTAAAGCCTTTGTGTTTCATGATATTAGACTGGGAACTTTTATACCAGTCAAACCTTTGGTAGAAAGGCTGCAATTAAAATTGCAGCTAAATCTGCTCATGGAAGTGTTTTTCACTTGGTTGGTTGCTTATGGTTATCGGTCTCATATTCTTGTTTGAGATCAAGTGTTTGATCAATCTGTTTGAGAACAGATTTGGTCCCTCCTGAGTAACAACTTGATTTACATTATCGGTTTTAAAGACTGGAGTCTTCTCCTCTCTTTTTTTACTGGCCTCTTGAGATCAGGCTTAACATGTTCCTGCTGCTTGAGAGGAGGTTGTTGTTATTTTTTTGCGGCTGATTTATATCAGTTTGCATTTACCCATGGTTGTCTGATTTTATTCAGATTGGGATGTTGGTTGTGCACCTGCTTGAGATCAGGTTGTACATGTTTCTTGTTGATTATGTCGTTTGCAGCTGTGATGGTCTTTGCTGATTGAAATCAGCGTGGTACTTTGGCTCAGTCCTTTTGATTCTATAGCTGTTTTGGCTTTTGCTTCCTGATTGAAATCAGGTTGCAATGTTTCATTTCTCTACCTGCCTGAGAGCAGGCTGCTGGTTCCAGGTTTTGTCCCCTGGTTATAAAAGAGTTCTTTATATTATTTTTTTGTGTGTTCCTTTTCTTCAACATGTCATTGCCTTGGTTTTGTAAGATCTAAAATTATTTCCAGTATTGTTGAAGCAAAGAAAATCTTTTATGAAAATCCAACTGCAGTTTTTTAACCAAAAACCTTAAGAAGTTTCTCAGCTTAACAAGCTGTTTTCAAAATGGGTTGTTTGGTGTTTTTTCCAGGCTAAGATTAAGGGGGGTGTTGAAATATAATCTTATGCCTGGATATTTTACAAGGACTAATGTTGTCACTTTCTTATATTTCAGATATACTGTCCTTGAAGTTTAAGCCATGTTTGGAGAAGTTGGAATGATGAAGGACTAGTTGTGCCATTATCGGATTAAGGATAGAACCGTTGGGATGAGGAACTTATATACGTTTTTATCATTCTGGATAAGTGAGGGTTTGGCTGCACTCTCTCCCTCGCTCTACACAATGTAACGCTCCACCTCTCTCTTCCAACGGCTACTCACATAGCCGTTATACCACATCCACCAAAAGGCTGCTTCTCTTCTTATTTATTAAAAGCTGTTATCAGCTTCTTTTTGATTTTGATTCTTCATTGTAATAGAACTAATATCAATGTAGATATTAGGGGTACGACAGTGTAGCTGGAGTACCCGTGGTTGTTCCTTTGTTGTTTTGCCTGATTGAGATCAGGTTACGTTATCTTTTGGTTACCAATCTGCTTGAGATCAGATTGGATTTTATTGTATTGATACTGTTGATAATCGTTCGGCTGTTCTTGAGTAATAACATCATTTGGTTCATGTTTTTCTACACTTGGCTAGATCCGTCGCTCGGATTGCAGGAGAGTTTGATAAGTGCACCGTTTGGATCGATGAGCTCCCTCCAGGAGTAACAAACACAGATATGGTTTAGTTAACTTAGCTGTCGACTTAAGATATTTACGGAGTATAATTTATGAATATCTAATGCTACATTTAAAAATTTATCACAGGTGGTGATTATGAATATGCATAATGTTGCTACAAGAATGTTTTTTTTTAATATGTTCAACAAAACATTCATCAAATAGGATGCTCAAACGTCGTGCTAAGTTAACGCTTAACCATGTGTTAAAAGATCCCTTTATGCTTAGTCAAATGTTGTCTTGTGACAACAACAAAAAAAGTCAAAACAGTCAAAATTATATCCAACATAATTATATACTTTGAACTACTTCTCTTTAGGCTAACCTATATTTGTGGTATAAAATTATAGAGTAAATTACACTGTTCATCCCTATACTTTGCCCAGATTTCATACGACATCTAAAAATGCGGATTTTTTCCTTTTTCATCCAAACTTAAGTTTTTATTACGCCGCTAGTCTAAAATCCTGACGGTCGTTAAATATCCCAGTTAAGTCTGTCTCACGTGCATCCCACACGAGGGCAATTTCATCCGAATATTTTCTATTGTCCTCTTCCTCTGTTCATATTAGTGTAGCAAATCACCTTTTTGCACTTTTTTTTTTTTTTTTTTTTTTTTTTTTTTTTTTTTTTTCATTTTTAGTCCATTTTGTAAACTATTCCTTTTTTTTTTTTTTGTTAAAACTCTTTTTTATGTTTGTATATTTTTCATTGTTTTTTTCCTTTAATTGATATATATATTTTTTTAATTTTTTGTCTTTTTATTACCGTAGTTTGTTTCTAATTTTTTTTGTTTGTCCATTTTATAAGTGGGTCCCGCCACCACCACTAACACACAATATCCAACTCAACCCTCCTCACCACTCTTTTTCAACCTCCATCCCTCCTCACCAGTGTCACCACCATCACCCACCACCACCATCTGTAAAACTTATAACATGTTGCAAGAGTATGTATTCTAATAGTAGTTTAAAACCTCAATCCATTTCCAAGTTGGAAGGTAACCTGTTTGACACCCAAATCTAAACTCAAATGGTAGTACATCATTTCTGAGAATGAAACGAAGATCCAAAACAATCCTCAAACAACACTAGACATATAATTGAGTGAAATACCAGAAACTCACGCTCTCGTGTCAAAACTAATAAACTCGACAATTTGCACTAACATAAAATCTAATCATCCAAACACACCTTTTTACATAAACAAGTCTCTAAAGCATCACAATGACCAAAACCTGCATCTAAATACCTGATATGCAAATTCTATACTAAAATCAATAATTCTCAAAAAATAAACACAGCCCATAAGTCAAAGACGCATTTCCACTATACAAGATCCACAAATAACAAAATTTAGCAAAGTCAAACTTCAAAAAATAACAACCTCAGTGAACTATCTAAAACCCAAATCCCATTCAAAGATCAACGCCAAAAAGTTTAATTTTTTAACAAAATTTCAAGGAATTAAAGATGGTTACCTACCTCTGAAGAAGAACAAGTTGGAATAAAGAGACAGAGTTGAAGAAATGAAGTAATGTTGGTGATTTAATAGTCAACGAGATATTGTTGGAATCCTATAAAAACAAAACACAAAATACCGTTTTCAATTTGGTGGTTTTTGTTATGAATCTATTTTAGTTTTGATTTATGATAGAGTTTCTTATTGAGATTTTTTTTTTTTTTTTTTTTTTTTTTTTTTGACCTTTGATTATGGTTAATAGGTGGTTGTAATGAAGAAGATGATAAATAATGAGGATGACGGTAGTGGTAGTGATGGTGGCGGCGGACATACATGGGGGTGGCAGCGGGATATAACGGTGGTGATGGCGGAGGGGTGGCGGCAGTGACGAAGCCGGGACTTAAAATATTACACAAAATATATACGATCGTTTAGATATAGCGGTGGTGTGGATCTTGTATAGTGGAAATATTACACCAAAACAGTGATGAGCCTATCTCTTTAATTTAGGTGGGCCAAATATAATTTATTGTGCTAACTGCTAAATACATTACAACACGTAAATTACTAAGAAGTAGTAACAAATAAAAATGTTGGATTGGCCATGATTGAGTGTTACACTAGGGTGGCGAGAATGGTGAGGATGGATGGAGGTTGAAGGAGAGTGGTGAGGAGGGTTGAGTTAGATATTGTGTGTTAGAGCATGTGGTAAGGTAATCACAAGTTAAATCTTAACGCACTGCCACGCCAGCGTCACATCAGCTTTTCCCTTTTAACCTTAACTCTTGACTTTCCACCCCGGTAACATAACTCACCTTAACTCACCTCCACCCCAAATATTTTCAATTTCAACCCCAATTTTTAACAAACACTTCATTTATTTAAAACATAACATTAATTAAAACACAACATTACATTACATTACGAAATTAAAAAATAAATAAATAAAAAATAACGATACTAAAAAAAATACGAAATCAATAAAACAGTACATCACATAATTATTCATAATTGACGCGGAGGCAACCCAAGTTTCATAGCGATTCGATCCTTTTCCGCATTAACGAATGCCACCCAATGTGGATCTTTGCCGGTGGTGTCGAGCATCAAAAATTCTAGCTCTTCATCCTTTGTTGTGCGGCTTGATTTTCGGCTGTCGCCTGATACGCCCTACTCGCCTCTTCACGTTTCGACCTTAACTCTTCACGCAACATCTCCGCAAAAGCTAACGAAGAAATGGACCCACCGGTGCTAGCCGTGGCTCCGGTGCTTGTCGTGGCCTCGGATTTTTGTTTCTTGGAAGCCCTTTTTTTGCCAATGGGCCGTGGTTCTTCGTCATGACCAAACAAAGACTCGTTTGTTTGGCTTGGGACGTCGCCGGTTAAATCAACCGCTTCTGGCGCGTCCTATTTTCGATGTTTGCGCAACACCGTCCAAGCATCTTCATTGGTGAACGACGGGTTTTCTTGACGATAGAGTTGGTGAGCACGTGTTAGGACATCCACTTCACTTTTCCCACTCTTTATCCCACGTTGCGCCTTTTTGTAAAAAGCGTTGAACTTAGTGCAATCACGGTTCAACGTTTTCCACTTAGATTGTAGCATATCTTTGTTGCGGTCTTTTGGACTTAATCTATTGAATTCGGCTCTTATACGTTTCCATAACGTATCCTTGGTTTGTGAAATCCCCAACCTCGAATCCTTTGAACACGCAACCCAACACTCGGCAAGCAACGTTTCCTCACTTGGCGTCCAACGTTCCACCTTCGATTTTCCAGTAGTTGCATCCTCGGCTTGGCCAGGTTCTTTGGATTTTTTTGCCTTACGTTTTCCACGACTTTTTGGTTTTTGAGGATAGGTCGGTGTTTCCGGAACTTCATATGTTTCCGTTTGGGAATGTTGTGAGGTTTGGGAGAATTGAAGATTTTGGAAATTGTAATTTAAGTCGCTTTGTTGACTTTCGGTCCAATATTGGGAATCTTGTGGGTTACCCCACATCGGTGGTGCCGAACCCTGGTTTGGATTTGAGGAAGAACCCGCGTATGGGTGATTCCAACCACCACCAAGAAGATTCATAAACGAGTTGTCATTGTTGTTGCCACCCGACTTTTTTTTTTTTGCTAATAGAAGAGTATTGTAGATGAAAATAGTTGTGAAAGTGTGAAAAAATATTGTGGGGGTGAAAGGGGTATTTATAGTTGTAATAAAATGGGTTTGAAAAAGTTTGTTTTTTTTTTTTTTTTTTTTTTTTTTTTTTTTTTTTTTTTTTTTCACACTTATAACCGTTACAAACGGTAATATACTAGGGGTGGAAATGATTTTTTTTTTTTTTTTTTTTTTTTTTTGTTTTTTTTTTTTTTTGTTTTTTTTTTTTTTGTTTTTGCCCCTTGTTAACGCACGTTAAGGGCTTAACGTGGCTCCTTAACTCACCTCTTGCCTTCCTATGCCGGTAAGCTAACACACCGCGTTAACTTGGTGAGTTAACATTTAACGTGGGCATGCAAGTTACCTTACCGCATGGTCTTAGTGGTGGTTCTGGGACCCACTTATAAAATGAATAAACAAAAAAATAAAAAACAAATTAGAAGTCATATTTGTGCAAACAAAAAAAAAAAAAGTACAAAAAGTAGATTAGCAACAGTAACATGCACATTTGCATGTTCAGAACAACAATCCAATACATAACAAAATGCCAAAAAAAAGTGATCGGACCAAACTGCCCTCATGTGCTGCGCACGTGAGACCAACTTAACTGGGATATTTAATGATCGTCAGGATTTTTGACTAGCGGCGTAATAAAAACTTGATTTTGGATGAAAAGGAAAAAATTCGCGTTTTTTGATGTCGTATGAAATCTGGGCAAAATATAGGGACGAACTGTGTAATTTACTCAAAATTATATCATAGAATATGTAAGAATTAGTAGCCATGTGTATCATTGGCGATTCGTTGTAAATTTAAAGGTTTATGTGCCACGTTATACTCGCACTCTTTTATAGGGATTAAGGCTATGTTTATCAATGGATTGCCAACCCAATTGGTTGGTATATCATATAAAAATAATAATATTTTAATAAAACCTTCCAATCTTTTCATCAACCAAGGTCACATGGCAATCTAGGTTGACAACCTCCAATCTGCTACATGGCAACCAGTGAATGGCTATTTGTTTTCTTTTTCTTTTTTTCTTTGAAGAGATTGGTTGTATGTATTAATTGAGTTGGGTTGTTGATAAATGGTGAAAAAAATAGTTTTGTTGTATGTATATGTTGTATAGGTGGAGGAGTAAGAAAATAATTTTTTAATGAAAGATTGGGTTGGATGAGGTTGTGAATAAATATAGTCTATAAGTACCGAAGCAAGATTGTCAAACTAAGGTGTTGTTTGTTTCATTAACATGCTTCGAATATGAATCTTACTACCGCATCTTAGTCTTAAGAGGTGGTTAGAAAGTGTAAACGTAAATCAAATAATGATTTTAACTAGTGGTATTAAGTCTTTTTTTTTATGAGCATGGAGTTCCATTAGATATGGACTTCGAAGTGAGAGTAACTTGATAAAATGTCTTATTTTTATACATTTGCGCATTGGACAAAACTATGGATGAAGATGTTGGAATTATTATATCATGACCTTCATATAAATAAACCAAGTACATCAAAGTGAGCATGAGCGTAAGCAATTATAATAGATCGAATAACATGTAATTAATTAATCAATTATTTAAATCGTAAACGTACCTTTGTGATTCTAGCCCGAACAAGAATCAATGCAATCTTCCGGAACCAAGAACCCTAATTAGGGTTTATAAGGATTATAAGAATTACCCCTTACCTTTTTGTAATTCAATCCAAGAATCAAACAATAGTGTGTTTGATTCACGTTCTTGTACACACGTACTAATTCAAGAAAAGTATTTGCAAGTAATAAAACACAAAACCTTTTTTGACACAAGAAAATCGAAACCCTTAGGGGTGTTCGTTTGATGAATCGACCAAGGAGAGAAAAGGAGAAGAAAACACCAAGATGTGTGTGTACAAGTTATTAGAAAAACATGCATCTTGGGTTTGCTTATATACTAAACAATACTTGGAGCACAAGGCACATAAGGAGGTGGAAACCCCCTATGGCCGATCGGTTTAGGTAATCCCTAGGGGATTCCGGAACCTTCTCTTGTTTCCAAATTTTTCCTAGTATTACTTTCCTAATCTTCGTTTAATAAATAATTAGTCATTAATCAATAATACTAATTATTATTATTTATTTTGTGTTTAATAATTAATTATAACATTTATAAATAATTATTACTTTTTCTCTTCATACGTATTGTGTGCAATCCCGTGATCTCGAATTCGATCCTAACATACGACTACTAAAATAATGTCCATAATCTAACAGCTCCCACTTGGACATATTTTAATAGTGTAATCACATCGGTTAGCATCTTGCAACACGCCGATGCCTCTAGTTCGATCTTGAGTAAGGCTCCTGGAAAACCTTTTAATGATTTCTCATTATTATTATCCTTTTGTTTCTAATACCATGTTAATAAGGATATGGATTAAAGTCATTCCTTAATTAACCATTCTGTTTCTCGTTGTTTGTGATTGATCAAGATTACCAAATCTTCTGAACATATTCAGGGGAGATATTGGGTGCGGCCGCACATGCATCTTACCAACCCTACGAGGGGCCCAGCAGTATTAAACTCCAAAAATAAATTTGAAGGAACAAATTCTATCTTGAATACAAGCAAAACCCACAAACTTTGTAACATTTCCGAAAACAACCCTTATGACTACCAGTTACGTATAGCGTTAAGTTATTCCACAAAAATGTACTACATTCATGACACTTATCTTGCATCTCAAGTCTGAGGATAACTTCTCATGATTTACTTAATAACAAAATCCATAAAGTAACATCATGTAGTTGGGATAAGTCCTATATTCGGTATCATTGAATATCATCTGAAATGGCATGACTATGCATCAATATACTTTATGTATATTATACTAACCTTCAGATTTGTCTTGATTTAATAATATTCCCATATTATTAACTGACAACGGACAATTTAGAATAACCTTTATTCATGGATTTAAACATACAAATATAGGATACAATTTATTATAAATTAAACATACCATGTATTTAAATTTATTATAATAATTGATTAACATCCCTTATCCAAATACTAAATAGATCAATGCATGAAAATCTTGTTGATGAATTATGTCTCAAGTAATGACATTCCTACTTGTTGACAAAACATAAATCATCCAACTTTGATCTATCGGAATTTTAAGAGTACTTATTTCAAGAATTCAACTAGTGAAGTTCTTGTATGTACATACTCAACTATTTTGACAATGCCATATAATATTTCATAAAATGTGTCACATCCTTAACCACCAATTTATGATAATCAAACTCCCAAACATTTTAAAGTTTAAAGTATTCTTATTCTTTTAATGTATAATGCAACTATGCTTTTAGTAAGCATAACTAGTAATAGCCAAAGATGAAATCCTTACCATGACTAGTATTGAGTGTCATCTCAATTTTATTAGCATCATTGTATGCAACAACAACATGCTATTAAAACTTTCCGTAAACCATAATATCTATTGTGTAATGTTTGATGCCCTTCAAACTTTCAAGTTTGTTGGCTATGACAATTTTCACAACAATTGAAAATTGTTCATCTATAGAATTTGGAAGCTGTTCCAGATTTAGGATGTAATTCTATAATCAAACATATTCCTTTTAGAATATTACACAAGTTATCTAATAACTTTTAATTAGATATTAATATTGCTAAATCATCTTGTAATCAAGCATGATACAACAAAACATGATGTACATGAAAAATCTATGAGTCATACTTAGATTTTATTCATGTTATACACATCTATTTAGACTTTCTAAATAATATATCATGTTATATTAGATTTATTTACCACACATGTTTCAACAATAGACATTCATTCCAAGGTTATATGTCTTATTTCCTAAATCTTACAATTAAAATTTCCTTCCATTCTAAGACTTAACATTTACTTATATGGAATATTACTTTTCATATGTTCTACAACATATATGATTTAAGAAATTAAACATAATACTCCCACTAGCTTTTAGGAATACTTAGAAATTATCTTATTTCAATTATAAATCAAAACATGAATTTAACAATTAAACATAAGAGTAATCTTCTAGATGCATGCATTTATCCATCCATGGATTATTGCACTTTGTACACTTCCAAAGATTTATTTGAATTCATAAACTCCTTTTGATTACTTATCGTCCTCGCTCAAGTAATCACTCAAGAAAGAGTTTTGATATTCCATTGTCAATTTCATAAATATGACAATCATAATCTTTATACTTTTAATTTATTTAGAAAAGAATATTTAATCACAGTTAATTGCTTAAATGTGATTAATAATCTTGTCATAAAACATACATTAAATACGTGTACAACATTGTCCATATGATTTCTATACAAAGATTTAAACCACAATGGTTACCTCATCTTTGAAGAAACTCATCTTCATTTTCTAGTCTAACTATTAAGATAAACCAAGTTTCTAAAATTGATTATCTTTATGGACATCATCTTAATCATTCATATCATGTATACTTTACCCAATTACATATTTGGTAATATATCATTATGATTATCAGGTTTACAATAATCCTGTAAATCATAGCCCTCAGCATATTAATCAAATATCTGAGATATATTACTATTCCATGAATGATAATTCCATCATCTTGAGATTTAACATTTAAATATCAAACTTCATCATCATCTTGAGATTTAACATATAAATGTCAAACTTCATCATGATATTTACTAGTGTATTTTAGAAGATTATGTATCTTGTAATTTTATCCTTTAAAGATCAAAACTCCCACTTGCTTTTAGCAATTTAAAGACTATCTTTAAATACTTAGCAAATAAAGAAACAATACAATGTTCTCTTTTGGGATATTACAAATACATATTGACAGTTCCTAACTTAAATTTGTTAATAACCTCTTCATAAGCAGTTAAACAAATTTGGAACTTAATTTAAGACTTAATGTGATTCATCACATTCCATCATATGATAATGTCTTATTAATCTTCTATGTTGAAGTTTTATTAAATATGTCCAAGTCATACTCAACATTCTAACCTTGATATCTTTTGGAAGAAAAGAAGTCATAGTTATCTTTAATCAATATAACAAGAGTTTGATTTTCCTAACTGAACATACCATAAACATTTGATATTTCATTAGTATCAATATTGCAAGACAATCTAACAATATTTAAGATAACCATATTCGTTTTGACTTATCTATTTACCAACTAAGTCATTTTAATGGTATAATAGTATTTTCAAGCCAATTACATGCTTTATAACACAAGTACTTTTTACAAAATTACTTCATGTCCATGTCTTTACCAGAAAAACATAAACTGTTATAATCCCACTATACGTTATAAGTCATTTAACAATTTAATAACTTCATGTATATGTCTTAATTAAAAAACACAACAAGATAACGTCTTACTTTATTCTAAGTCTTGTAACAAGACTTTATGTTTATATCTTTACAATGAAACATAAACATGTTTAATTAAAGTAATTATGAACACCATCTTTTGGTTTCAATAGTAATTTCAAGTTAATTTATTACTTCACAATAATGTAAATAACATTATTTCTTCATTTATTTATGTCATTCCAAGAACACATAAATATTCAGATTGAAGTAGCATTAGATTACTTAATTAATTTATGTCATTCCATGAATTCATAAATCTATAAATTAAAGTAGTCTTCATATCATATTGACACATGTTCTAATAGGTATCTAATTTAGAAACTGCAAATTCTCATAGTTCAATTACATCAGTTGATCTGCTAGTAATGAAAATATGAAATTCACCTTGTTGTTGCAATCTAGTTAAGCTCTCACATAACATAAATTGTAACACCAAGTGTTTCTTGAATTAGCTTAGTATAATTCATATTAGAACATTATTCTAACTTAGAAACTGCAAATTCTCATAGTTCAATTACATCAGTTGATCTGCTAGTAATGAAATATGAAATTCACCTTGTTGTTGCAATCTAGTTAAGCTCTCACATAACATAAATTGTAACATCAAGTATTTCTTGAATTAATATTAGAACATTATTTTCTTACCTTGTAGTCAAGAGAATCCATTGAATCATATCTTTATGAGTTGTTTCTTGCACACAATAAAGATAACATTTCTCCCACTTGTGCATGGAACAACCTCATATAGTTGATAAACAACATGCCATGCATTTGTTTATGTGTTCAATATGATTGTGTCATAGATTTTAGCATAACAAGTAGATATAAAACAACAATGTCTAGTAAGGAAACGTACAAGACCATCCTTAAAAGTATGAGTGTCTACACTTGGAAAGTAATGATCTTTAGCTACCAAGATATCAAAGCTTGTAACTCCCACTGAATTAAAGATCATTACAATAATTCCTTATTTAGTGATAAGTACACAATACTCCCACTGAATTTGACAACATTGTAAATGTTTCCTATCCAGTGAAAGCAAACAGTGTGCTTATAACTTCCCTACACCTTTGAATGTCCATACGTAACAATTACTAACGTACTAAAAGTGTATTCTACTATGTAAATGATGGACTATCCATCAAATGCTATTAACTTGAAAAATTGGGCATGCAATTTCTTCCTTAATAGGTCTACCATCCTACAATGTATGTAGCACCTTTAAAATCGTAAAAACAACTAGTTTGTCTTTAAACATTTTGCAGTAATTAGTCTAGCTTCTAATTATAATAACTCATAAAATGTCATACATAATTTTCTGTTAACCAAATATCATATTTGTTACTAAGAACTTGATCACCGAATGAGGATGATAAAATCCCTTTGAAAAATATTCGTAATTTTCTTAACTATTAAAAATTTTGCTATGAGTTATATTAGAATTTAGACATATCTAATATTCCTATTATCCTTTCTCATTCATGAAAAGGAATAGGATTGTGTCTCACTCTTCCTTCATAGAAAGGAGATTACTTTTGTCTTTTAGGTAAATATTTCTTAATCAAACATTTGTTTGAAAACAGAACTAGATCAATTTACCAAAGCCCAAAGTGCATTTACGGTTTGAACGTTGCATTAATACATTAAAACGAATTACAAAATTCAATTTCAGTATTTTCGATAATTAGATCTTTAAGAAAATAAAATACCCATTGGTAAATATTCATATAAACCGTAGTATTTTCTTAAAGCTAGGATCCTAATTGACATAGTACCATTACATCAGTTGATCTGCTAGTAATGATAGTATTCAACAAGGTAATTATCGAACAATAATTGCCAATATCATATTGCAATTCCTAGATTTATGGGATTTACAATCACAAAACTTTTGTATTGTAAGCATGTTTCATCCCCATCTTAATGCCTTGAGTCCAAGATCTCACTTCCTACTCAATTTAAGTCGTCTAACTTAAAAACTGCAAACTCACAAATCCATCACATCAGTTGATCTGCTAGCAATGAATTTATGAAATTTACCTCTCCATTGCAATCTCGTCAAGTTCTCACATGACGTAAATTACAACTTCAAGTGTTCTTAATTAGATGGCATTCGACTTAATTTTATAAGGGTATTGATATTTTGATGTAATCAAAATAATGTATGAAGAAGCATGCATACAACTTCATAACATTGGTTTTACAAAACATTTTTATTACCAATTAGCTAAGAGTAAAATAACAAAGTTTTGATTGAGGTATCGGGTTCACCAATTAAAGAATAACCATCAATTATCGTCCACTATATCGTACTTTTGCTTAAGCCCGAAAGCTTAGTGTTTCGGATAATCATTGTGGAATTGTGGATTATTCACCCTTAAGATGACAATGTACATGTAATGGTTGTTCGGTAAGTCTAATTTACACACAAACGAGCGTTAAGATAGAATATTGTCTATCTAAGGCCACAATTAAATGCGATGCCAACCTTATATCCACCTTATAGTGTGTAAACTTCGGTCGAGCCTATTTAACCATTACGTACAAAAACATCAATCAACCAATTCTTTGAAATTTTAACTCTTAAAAACCAAAACAATTTCGCCATTATTTAGTCCGTATTATTTTTCTATCCAAAAAAATACCCTTTTCGTTTATATAAACATGTCTAACACAATAAATAAATAAAACAAGTAATATACAATAAAAAATAAAACAACTAAATAAATACATATACATAATCATAACAATTAAATATGTATAAAACATGTAGCCACATGCAAATCTTATTAAAAAGTCCTATTAATAATCAAATCTAGGTGTATTACGTATTAATTCAATTAGGGCTTTCTTTTTCTTGGAAAAAGAGCCACATACATCGATAAATCGATTGCATAAGCCAAAATTAAATAAATACCACATAGCACATAATTGATTACTTAATATTGGAGTCTTTTCTAATTCGACATCTATTAATAAATTTACATGTTGCGATATAACTTAACTATTAATTCATATAAACAATTTAAACAATTTAAATTATAACACTATAAAAATCCATGCAAATATGCACTTTTTCATGGATTTAGCTTAACAATTAACATATTGCACCAAGATCGTTTACTAAAACGCATAACAATTACATGACATCCTAGGGTTTCTAATCATATTAAAAAATTAAAAACCATAAACCCTAACAAATAAACCCTAAAAAAACATGTAACTAAACGAATCAAGATCCAATTTTTATGCGTTTCGATAATTAATTACACATTATAACGGCTCTAGATGCCACTGTTGGAATTATTATATCATGACCTTCATATAAATAAACCAAGTACATCAAAGTGAGCATGAGCGGAAGCAATTATAATAGATCGAATAACATGTAATTAATTAATTAATTATTTAAATCGTAAACGTACCTTTGTGAGTCTAGCCCGAACAAGAATCAATGCAATCTTCCGGAACCAAGAACCCTAATTAGGGTTTATAAGGATTATAAGAATTACCCCTTACCTTTTTGTAATTCAATCCAAGAATCAAACAATAGTGTGTTTGATTCACGTTCTTGTACACACGTACTAATTCAAGAAAAGTATTTGCAAGTAATAAAACACAAAACCTTTTTTGACACAAGAAAATCGAAACCCTTAGGGGTGTTCGTTTGATGAATCGACCAAGGAGAGAAAAGGAGAAGAAAACACCAAGATGTGTGTGTACAAGTTATTAGAAAAACATGCATCTTGGGTTTGCTTATATACTAAACAATACTTGGAGCACAAGGCACATAAGGAGGTGGAAACCCCCTATGGCCGATCGGTTTAGGTAATCCCTAGGGGATTCCGGAACCTTCTCTTGTTTCCAAATTTTGCCTAGTATTACTTTCCTAATCTTCGTTTAATAAATAATTAGTCATTAATCAATAATACTAATTATTATTATTTATTTTGTGTTTAATAATTAATTATAACATTTATAAATAATTATTACTTTTTCTCTTCATACGTATTGTGTGCAATCCCGTGATCTCGAGTTTGATCCTAACATACGACTACTAAAATAATGTCCATAATCTAACAGAAGACGAGGTTACTTGATAAGCGACTTAAAAGAAGACGAGGTTACTTGATAAGCGACTTAAAAGTCTTCTCCAAGGCCTGTTGAAAAAATATTTAAGAAATATACTATTTGCTATGGAGGAGGTTTTTTTTTTTTTTTTTTTTTTTTTTTTTTTTTTTTTTTTTTTTTTTGAACATCTATGGAGGAGGTTCACTGGAACTAATTTTGTAGTACAAGAATGTGAACATTAGTTATTGGATAATTGCAAATGGGCGTCGATTACTCGAAACCTGAGTTATTTTTTATTTTTTTTTTTTTTGAACGGAAATTTTTATAAATGAAAAACTAGCAAGGAGCTAGAAAAGTTACAAAGAAAGCGAGTAAGGATGTTGAAGCCAACTATCCCAACTAAAATTACTTTTACATCTAGCTTGAATCCAAATAAATGAACGAGTAACTATGTCATCGAAAAGGACATTCCTTCGAGGCTTCTGAGTCGAAAAAATAAGTTGATTACGAAAATTCCATATACTCCACCAGGCGACCAAGAAAATACCTTCAAGGAGACTTTTAAGTTTGGACTCCAATCGAATCGAATTAATCCAAGGTAGCCATTCCGCATAAGAACCAACTTGCATCCAAGAAATATTCTACCACCGAGAAATAAGACGACTAACATCCCGGGCAACTTCACAAAGGAAAAACAGGTGGGACAAATCTTCAATCTCCGTCTCACAAACTGGGCAGCAATTATGATGAATAAAAATACCTCTTCGAGCCAGATTATCCCTAGTAAGAAGACGGTCATGACGAAGTTTCCATGCAAAAATGTTAACTTTGATAGGAATTAGTTTTACCCATCTGGTAGCAACTAGATATTTAGGAAGGAACACCTCGTCAATGAGGTTTTGAGCATCCTTCACGCAAAACCTCCCTTCTCCATTTAAATCCCATATCCAACGATCATCAACATTAGAAAGCATAACCGTCTCAATTAACGATTGAAGCTGCTCAAGTTGTTGAGTTTCCGCACCACCGCGAACAGCACGCCTAAAAGTAAAAGAAATAGATCCTTGGATTTTCTCAACTACCGTACACTCTTTACAATTCTCCAAAGCAAATAAACGAGGGAAAAGCAAACATAGCCGAGACTCTCTTAACCAACCTTACTCCAAAATCGAGTAACCTGAGTTTAACCTTAGTAAGGATCAAACGGGGCACTAATTTGTGTCATTTACATTAAATTTTGTGAAGATCCATGATATTGGATCTCTAATAACATGTATATGTTCGAACCAGTCACAACTTGGAAGAGCTTTTAACCTAGGTCATTTTATCACGAACAAAGTGCATCTCCAAATGGCCTTGAGGTTCTACTACACAATCCTTGAGGTTCTACTACACAATCAGCTCTTCGGATTCTATGACATTTATGAATGGTGTTACAAGTACATTCAATGCGATTACACTAAGTTAACAAAGACTTTAACTAGGCGTTACAGGCTAAACATGAAGTTTTCTATCTTTCTATTTACACATTACTTAACAATAACAGGATAAGTGTTGAATTTGTATCATTAATGGATGGAATTAAATCATTTAATGAGTTTTGATATATATAAAAAAAAACAAATATGAACGTTGTATATCTAACGGTAATATTACCGTTGTCTAACGGCTATATTTTGTACAATCGATATATAAATATCATAGTATGTGGTTTGAGTTAAGGGAATATATTGTTAAATGTTACGTATAACATTAATAGATAAATGTCTAGTATCGAACCCGAGACCTCGGAATTGCACACAATACAAACGAGAATTAAAGATTAATAAATATTAAATAGTTGTGTATATTTATTAATAACACAAGTTTAAGGACTAGTGATCGTTAGTTATTAAATGTATGGACTAACTATCACGAATTGGCAAGGAAAAGGACTAGATTGAAACTTGGAGGAAAGAAGGATCCGGAACACCCCTCTTGGGTGTGTGGCCGGTCGAACAAAGCCCAAAGGAGGGCAACCCATTGCCCTAACTTGCTCCAAAAGTGTACTCTAGTATATAAGCAACCCTTAGGGTCATTCATTCACATCTTTTGTGCACACACAATACCCTAAAGTTTTCTTTTCCCCTTCTTTTCTTCCTAGCCGACGGCACAACAAACCCTAAGGGTTTTTGGGTCGAAATTTTCATAAAGAATATTTTCTTGTGTTTAATCTTGCAATTAATTTAATTTGGAATTAGTTTGTGTGTACAAGAACGAGGTAACAACTCACTATAGTTGTTATCAAGGAATCGATCAATAAAACGGTAAGGGATTGATCATTGATTCATAAACCCTAATTAGGGTTCTTCATATAGTTCAAGATTTAATTGAAGTGCTAAAAGGTACGTTCCGATTTATGTTTTGGTTATCTTTATGTGTTATACTATGATCCTTGCTTCCGCATATTATGTGTACTTTGATTGTTAAATTCTAACATATATCGCATACCTAAACACTAGAACAAAAACTGGATTTGGCTACACCCAATATGTGTGATGAAATACATATAGTCACACACGATTTTTCGAGTGTGTGTGACTAAAGGTCGCGTGACCATAGGGTACCTATGGTCACATGTTCGAGTTATTTTTAGTCTCGATTACAAAACAGTAACCAAAACCTAAATATGTGTGACTAATTGGGTACAAATTTCGTTGGATTAAGCAGTATTAGTGACCATAAACACTGTATAGTCACACATAACATTTTATTTTTATATATTTAGTCACATACAGTTAAGCATAAAGTGGCCAAAAGTGTGAATATGTGTGACTATATGGTGTTTAAATTGAAGAAATGTGTGTTTTGTGTGACTATTGATCATCCAATGGCCACATGAATTGTATGTTTGTGTGGCCTTTTGCAACATTTAGTCACACAAAGCATGTTACTTTTGGGTATTTAGTCACATAAAATTAAGCATAAAGTGGCCAAAAGTGTGAATATGTGTGACCATATGGTGTTTGTGTGACTATTGATCATCCAATGGCCACATAAATTGTATGTTTGTATGGCCTTTTGCAACATTTAGTCACACAAAGCATGTTACTTTTGGGTATTTAGTCACATACAATTAAGCATAAAGTGGCCAAAAGTGTGAATATGTGTGACCATATGGTGTTTAAAGTGAAGAAATGTGTGTTTTGTGTTACTATTGATCATCCAATGGCCACATGAATTGTATGTTTGTGTGGGCTTTTGCAACATTTAGTGACACAAAGCATGTTACTTTTGGGTATTTAGTCACATACAATTAAGCATAAAGTGGCCAAAAGTGTGAATATGTGTGACCATATGGTGTTGAAAGTGAACAAATGTGTGTTTTGTGTGACAATTGATCATCCAATGGCCACATGAATTGTATGTTTGTGTGGCCTTTTGCAACATTTAGTCACACAAAGCATGTTACTTTTGGGTATTTAGTCACATAAAATTAAGCATAAAGTGGCCAAAAGTGTGAATATGTGTGACCATATGGTGTTTAAAGTGAAGAAATATGTGTTTTGTGTGACTATTGATCATCCAATGGCCACATGAATTGTATGATTGTGTGGCCTTTTGCAACATTTAGTCACACAAAGCATGTTACTTTTGGGTATTTAGTCACATACAATTAAGCATAAAGTGGCCAAAAGCGTGAATATGTGTGACCATATGGTGTTTAAAGTGAAGGAATGTGTGTTTTGTGTGACTATTGATCATCCAATGGCCACATGAATTGTATGATTGTGTGGCCTTTTGCAACATTTAGTCACACAAAACATGTTTCTTTTGGGTATTTAGTCACATACAATTAAGCATAAAGTGGCCAAAAGCGTGAATATGTGTGACCATATGGTGTTTAAAGTGAAGGAATGTGTGTTTTGTGTGACTATTGATCATCCAATGGCCACATGAATTGTATGTTTGTGTGGCCTTTTGCAACATTTAGTCACACAAAACATGTTTCTTTTGGGTATTTAGTCACATACAATTAAGCATAAAGTGGCCAAAAGTGTGAATAAGTGTGACCATATGGTGTTTAAAGTGAAGAAATGTGTGTTTTGTGTGACTATTGATCATCCAATGGTCACATGAATTTTTTGTTTGTGTAGCCTTTTGTAATATTTAGTCACACAACGAATTAAGCACATAGTGACCAAAAGTGCTAATAATTGTGACTAAATGCATCTTTTAGTCACATATAAGAAATCAATATATATCAAAACAAATTCAAATATATATATAATATCAAAACAAATTCAAATACAATAAAATTGGAATGTATATATAAAATTGTAATGTCGTACATGATAAAATTCTCAATAATTTAACGACTTCTGAGTCTTGATCTTCTTAGCTTCCCTTTGCATGCGATCAATAGAGACGTAAACGTTTTTGCGCTTCGTTCTTAATTTAGGTGCGCTTCGTTCTTAATTTAGGTTCTTGTATATATAAAACACGGTAAATAAGACATGTATGTAGAATTAAAAAATATCAGGGGAATGTTTTATTACTTACACTTATTCCCATTTCCTTTTCCAAAGTTGCAAGTCCATTAGACTTCTGAATGCTCGCAACTTTCTCACATCCAGCAACACGTGTTTCGGCATCCTTCATCAGCGCTGCTATTACCAGTTACCTTTGGTGTCGTTGATTAGGATAGTCACTTTCTGTTGGTATATATTTCTTAAATATATAAAATAAAATAGCCATAACTCAAACACATACGACTATCGACAACTGCATCATTTCATTTTTTTTTAACATTCATGCTTAACTTACCTGTTTGCTTGCAATCATCTTGCAAATAATCAGCGCAATAAATAAGAGTCAAAATCAAACAAAGTACATACAAGTCTACCTTATTCAGAATAAGCAATCCAAGTTCAGCATATCGTTCATTCCTGGCAAGCAGCCGCACAGCCAAAACTTAGATATTAGAGTGTAATTTTATTTTCTCCAAGTTGGCACTGCAAAAGAGACATAAGGATTATCAAATATATGGAGAAAACACTGAAGATTCAGAATGCGTAATGTGTTAAAAGCAAAAGACGCATAATCTTGATGACCTTCAACAACTCATGAGTATCAATTTGTAACCATTTAAATTGACACCAACTCATTCAATGAAAAGTTGAAAACCAAATTTATAGTTCTTTTCACCAAGTTAAGCTAAAGATCAGTTACCTTCTAATGAACTCGACAATGATGGCAAACAAATAAGAAGCGTCAGCAATCATCTCTTCCTCCACATAAGCAAATACAAAGCTGTACAGCTCATCAGGTGGAATGGCTGCTGAAGTAACTTACGACTCTTGTGGTTTAGAAACATTAGCATTAACTGGTTGTTGAGATTCTGAAGGCACTGAATGATCTACAGTTCTAGAAGCTTCGGCACCCACTATACTTTCTCTGTCGACATTGCCACTTAGAACCAGGATGCTTCATTTGTCAAATGTTCCAAAAGACTCAAGAACCCCGACTTCCTTACTACCGAGCCTGCACAGAAACAGCAAAAACTAACTCTTTTTAGTTTTTCATCATACGAATTCTTTAATACCTACAAAGTTGAGATATAATGATTCAATTAAGTGATTAACATACCTTGACTAGTTAAACTTTTGGTTCCTGACAAATTCACTGCAACTTATGATATTCATTCTTCCTGGCTTATAGAAGAAATGAGCTTAGTAAGCTGGTCTCCATGCAGATATGGTGTACAAAATACGTCCTTTCCACCCTTGCAACAGCCAGTGACCATCCTCATCGATCATAAAATCTTTATGGTAACCCGAGTTTGCTCTAATTTTAGCCATATTTAATATTTCCGGGTCAAAAGGAATCTGACAAAATCCAGCCCGTCGATTTCTCACTTGCCATTGTTTATATGTCTCCGGTCTTTCAATCCTCTCACCACCTTCACAAGCAATAACATTCATTGCTTCTCGACCCCATAACTCTTTCTCAACCAGGATCCTCTCCTCAGTATCGCGATTCACAGTCGCCTCAAGCATATCAAAGACAAACGAGTAAAAAAACAAAGCCTCTATGAATCTAGTGACAAAGAACGGAGCACTGTAGGACCCGTTCACAATCCCTTGTATAAATATTTGGGGATTCATTTTCCTTATAAGCTCCAAACTTTATTTCTCGGGCTATCCACTATAACTGTCTCATCTAACAAATTCCTAAACCTGTAAGCACAGTTTTCAACAAGCGTTTCTTCACTGTCGAGCTCAAGATCTTCAAGTCGAATACTTTCCCATTTTTGTGCTATTGCTTTGAACTTGAAATTAACACCAAAAGTTTCTGCATAATTAGCTAGCCGGCGCCCAGTTTCCTCGACCCTCTGGGACGGTCGAAAACCAGGACATGGGAAGTCGATTCCCGTGATTCGAAGCTCAGGTGGACCACCAGGTCTAGTTGAAATACGTTCGATAAGACTAGGACATTGGAAACCATAATAAATTCCAAAATCTATTATATGGAGTTTCTTTTTATGTTGGGCAATTTGCATAATAGTCTTGTTTGCAACAAAATGTGATACTTTTATAAAAGGAAAGCAACCGAGGAACAAATGGTACGCTTTTAGCACATCGCCAGCTAATGTTGGCTTTGTCAGTAATGCTTTGTAAATCTGCATTCCTGAACCAGCCATGCGTGCTTCAAGACCAGCCGAAAAGTAATGAGCCAATCTTTGCATACCGTCACCTGTAGGTGAAGCATGTTCTCTTATCCGCTTCAGCAGATCGGTCACACCCCTTTGGTCATTAGTCGAAACAGACTGTGCACATAGGCTCAAAAGTGTTCTTAAAAGTCAGATGAAAGTGCATCCTCTAGTTTCTGCAACCCGTTAAATAGAGGTCAGTGAACTTGCTTTCATAAAGTCAGATTTCAACTTGAATGTTCCATAAATACTGTTTTGACAGTACCATAAGTAAATATCTTCTTTTATAAAACAATTAGCTATCATAGTCATAATTTTGGACTTTAATTAAGACATTTTAATCAGAAATTTTGTATTTTGGCATATAAAAGTAGAACATACATCTCCATTTATTATTTAGAAGCATTTACAAATTATGAGTTGGAGCAAGTATCACTTAATCATTTATGATGACCAGGTACAGGATTATACGTATCACTGACATGTTTATAGATCAGATAAGTATTTGGGTGTCTCAACTTCTAAATACAACACAAAACAGTATTACCAAAATGATGTGAAACAACACAAAAAAAACCAGTCACAGTCAAATTAGGAATATTACTGCAGTGATGTAGACATCACAACAGAAACAGAAGAGAGTAAATCTATCCTAATTAGCAATTAACATAATAACAAGTGGTAATGTGCAGGTGCGGTGATTTAGGAAACTGAGTCAAAATGGTTCAGATGTAACGGGTCATTGCAAGTACATGTTAAAGACCCGCAGTGACTTTTTTGTCCAATTTTCATAGTAATAATAATCTAAAGCCTGAAATAAGATTATCAACATACATTTATGATTTAGTTTTACAGCCCGAGTTGTTTTTATCATATTCCGAGCTTTTAAGGCTTAAGCCTATACACAATACCATAAGTTACTCAAATACTTTTTATGATAACAGACTATAGTAGGCATGAAATTGGATAGTAATCTTACCCATTTGTTAATTTAGCAGCTTCATCTTTATACTTGTTGCCACTTCTCTGATCCCTATCTATTCGGTCACGGTCTCTTTCACGGTCATGTTCAACGCTATCCATATCTTTATCTTGATCATGTCTTGTAGAATATACATAATCATAAGCTCGTATGGTGTTGCATGTATGGATCAACTAGTGTAGTTTTAGAGAGAGAGATTAGAGAGAGAAAGAGATGGGAGCCTTGAGAGAAACTAGAAATGTATTAGCTTGTGAAATGAAGGTCCAACCCTCTCCCTTGGGTGGGAGAGGGTATATATACTACAACTACTTGGTGCTCCATGAAACGAGCTGTAGAGTGAGCTGACAGAGGGTAAAGACCCGACCCACTCTACGAATACTATTTACATATTTAACTACTAATAAACTACATACTAACTATAATAAGGATAATTCTACGAGCTACGTAATGCTTAGCAATACTTCGGGTGACCGAGTCTTTAACTGAATAATCGTATTCCTAACAATCTCCCCTAAGGGAGGTCACCCCAGAAGATAAGTACTGAATTCTTGCATGCATGAAATCTTGTAGCTCGTAGACTTTGATTCTTCAAACATGTCTTTGTACATTCAACAGCAGGCTCTAGATGACTTGTTCAATGAGTTGGATGATCTTTGGCATTACTTCGAGTTCATCATCCAAATGAGTATCTGCAAGTCATCTTTGAGTAGTAATGTCTCCATGTGATTTGAACATCTTTGTGTTGGCATGCTCACACTTTTTTGGATCATGATCTTCTGCATCAGAGTTGTGGAAGCATAAATGAAGCCCAATCAATGATCATGATTTCTTAGATTATGAAGTTGAAGTGTGAGCATGTGTTGATGGATCAGCATCTTTTCAGCAATCAACCGCAACCGTCAAAAATTCCTGCAAGTAGACAGTTAGCAACAAATCATCCGGTACTTATAGGTTTGGAGTTAGAGATTGTCAACAGCACAGTGTGAAGACTCCTTCTAATCCTTACCAAGACCGTTCCCAATCGGTAAACCCTAAGAGGATTTACACGAACTACCTAAGTAAATCAACGAATGGGTGAGTCGCTGGAGATCACTCCACAACTGTTGACCATTTGTAACCATCGCGACCACTAAGTGTAATCCACAAGGAATTACCTAAGTGACCTGCTTTGAGGGCTGCTTGATGTTGACCCTGGCAGGAATTTCCATTCAATCACTGGGAGTTACAATAGTAACATCCCTCATAAATGTTCTGGCAGATTGCTAAGATCTGCGTAGGACTCATAAGTTTACCACTGGTGTCCTTAATGTTGAACAACCATGGTAGAAGTGTCACGTGTTCCTATGAGATCTTTTTATGTATCTCGAGGCTCTAGACTCAATAAGTGCATTTGGTTTTCCTATGTGGAGATTAGGGAGAGGTCTCCTGCTTCAATATCAACCATCTCTAAGAGATATGTCGATAGATTACACCGGTTCCCCGTGAGAATGAAACAAGTTCTTTTAAGAGAACTTGAGTGGCTAGAAGGTTTAGTGCATTGCGTCACTGGGTCCATGACGTCTTGTCTTCAATACCAATGTCGCCTTAGCAACCATCAGTAGATTATGAATTGAACCCGGTTTCTGCCCTAAGGTTGAATAATTGGAGGGCTATTTCTTTTCACCCTTTCTCATTTCATTTCTTTTTAATTCTTCAACCCCTTCTTTCTCCATTCTCACATTTCTACTTTTTTTTTTCATAATCATACCTATGGACTTTCTAATACTATCTATTTGGTATTGTCCATGGGTAGATCCCTCCGGCTCTGGCGGATCATAGGACGGTTTTCCTAACCTTAGCCACCTTATAACTTCATGACTATCCTATGTTGCCATACACCAAATCATTGAAAATTCTCTCAACGTGTTTATGATTGAGAAACACATTTTGTTAACACATTGAGAGTTTTGTCATTTTCAAATGCTCCCCCTTAACATGTGCACCGATGTTTTGATGATGAATTTGCACATGTCGGGAAGAGTTGCACTTTAGAATTGATCCACCTTTAGTAAACATGAACAGGCATTCGAGACACGCTTACATCACTAGTTATACTAGCTTGAAATTATTACCCGGCCTGGTCAAGTCCATAAAGGTTTCTCGAAACGGTACACTCTACTCAGACAAGTCCTCTTCGAGACACGCTTACATCACTGGTTAACCCAGCTTGAAGTTATTACCCGGCCAGGACTAGTCCTTTCGATTGATGACGGTTGTGTTTCGTCAATTCATGAGTCAAGACTGAGATGCACTCATATGAGATGCAAGGATCCTTTTACACAAACCATTTTGCTCCCCCTCAATGTGTGCATTGATATACGAAAGAGTTTAGCACATATAGGGGAGCGTTTGTTTAAGTCCAAAACAATGACATTTTATATCAGATTTCATATTTAAATCACATTTTCTTCCCCAATCAAAAATTTCAAACCATTTGAGATTTGTGATCCCAAGTGATTTAAATAAGTTTAAAAAGTTTGGGAGCAAGATGTGGTCTGATTAAAGATATTCTGATATTGAGACAATTCATTACTCCCCCTCAATCAATGAGGGAGACTGTTAGTGTCAGTTATGATGAGTTTATAAATGATTTAAAGTTTAATGAGAAACTCATGAAATAAAAAATCATGTACTGACACATAACATTTGATACCACACTACTTATGACGCACAAGATAACTGGTGGTGGTAGTGAAAAAGTTGTTGTCATTATTGCTACCGATGTTGTTGTTGAGGTGAAATCAAAGCCAGCCAATGAAGTTTGAACATCTGATCAAATGGTTAGAGCAGGATCAGGCACATTCACATCAGCCATGGAATCTGCATAAGAGTATCAACAAAGATATGCATACATGCAGATTCACTCTTAATTAACTGCCACCACGTAGCAGCTAGCCTACTCATAATACCATATTCATATCATGATCAAAGAACATTCAAGCAACTCATCAAAATGCTATCTAGCATGAAGAGAAACTAGCAATCATGAACATTCATTGCAAGTTTCTATCAGACATAAACAACAATCACTAACATGGCAATTCACGCATATTTTCAACATTCAAATCAGGAGCTTAGGAATAAAATTCTAACCCGGTAACTACATACCTAAGCAAATCCTGAGAACATGAACACATAATCAGCAACAATCAAACAATTATCAGCAAACAGCAAACGAAACACAATCAATCAGATTATACGAATGCCAGAGGAGAGAATAAGAGCATCAAACACAATGGTTTTCTAACATCATTAAGATTTTGGATTAAAAACGTATTTAGGAGATTAAGCGAGGATACCAACGTGAGACAAATTGACCTTTTAGTTACATAAAACTAGGAAACTATATGCAAATAGCACATAATGCCCTAAACTTTCTAATAGCTAACACATTTGGCCATTTAAGATAAAGCTTAGTAAGTTCCTCTTCAACTAATACCCCATTAACTACACAACCTTTTACAACAACTATGAGACAACCAAGAAATCCATTTGATGATAAAAATTGGAAATCACTCTCCCCCTCAATTGATGACCCATTGTCATTAATTGATTGACAAATTGTATGAATTATCTAAGACTGATTGATTTACAAACAACACGTTACCACCATGTATTACTCAAATAATTTTCCAAAGAATCATAAAAGAAAATTATTTGTTTTGATAAAAAGAAGACTTCTCTTCTTAAACAAGAAATAATGCACTGAAACGTACATTAGATCGGAAAGGCACAAATATAAAGTAATTCATGCCTCTGTTAGGAACAGTCGTCTTTTTGGCGACGAACTTTCCGCAATATTGAGACCGGGTTGCTATCTGAAGTAATAGCAAACCATAGTTTTGAAGTCCGGGTTGCAGCCTGAGATGACTACAAGCCATTATTTTGAAGAATATTTTGAGAAACGACATGTTTTAGAAGAAGAAAAAAAACTTTATTTGAAACCGAAAAACTCTTGCTCAAGCATATGTATGATTCCGTGTCATTATTGAATGACATTTCTAGAAACGTACATAATATTGATTACACAAGAGACATGTCGAGAGAAGAATATTTTTTGGATTTTTATGCTTTTTATGGGTTTTATAGGTTTTATATTTTTCTATTTTCTTTATGGTATAAGATATATACAAGGATATGTGAAGCAAAACCATTTCTCCTCATTTTCTTCCTGAAGACGTTAGAGAGATACTGGCGAAGGACTCTTCATTCCAAAGCGCTGGAGAATAAATTGAAATCATTCTCTAGAGAGAGCCTTAGTGAAGAAATCTGCCAGCCAAAATTCTGTCCTCACGAAGTAAAGTCCCACTACCCCATTCTCATCTTATTTTACCACACCTTAGGAGAATCCGTTTCTCAGGAGAAACTTTGACAGTGTATCAAACCATGCCCTAGGCGTCTGTTTTAGGCCAAAGAGAGCCCTTTTCAGACGATAGACATGGTTAGGACGATCAAAATATATAAATCTTTCTGGTTGACTGAAATAAAGAACTTTATTCAGCTCGCCATTTAGAAATGCAATTTTCATATCCATTTGATAGACCGTCATGTTCTGACTTGAAGCATTGGCGAGAAACAATACAAACAACCAGAGCGAAATATTCCTCTAAATTAATGCCTTCCTGTAGACGATATCCCTTAGCAGCAAGCCTTGCCTTGTTTTCAAAATGACATAATGCTCATCAAGTTTCACTTTGAAGATCCACTTAGAGCTATAATCATTGCACAATCTGGAGGTAGTACCAATTCCCATACTTCAAGTCGATCGAAAGTGTGAGCTTCATCTTGCATCGCATTAACCCAACAGTCTTTAGAGATAGCAGTCTTGGAATCTTTGGGTTCGAATTTGGACAGTACAGAATTATAACAACACCACAAGGCATGGGTGGTAAGTTTCCTTCGTATGAACACCGGTTGAGAAGGATATCCAATAATGTAGTCAATCGGATGATCCTATATTCGTTTACTGAGATGTTCATGTGGATGTAGGTAGGAACATGAAGAAGCCGCGTTTGTATTCCTTGAAGAGGATGTCTCAGAAGAAGATTCATGAGCAAACAGGTTTTAGTACAGAGCATCTTCAAGAGGAGCAAATGAATTCACTTCAAAAGAATAGTCGACTGCAGTGCCTTGATGTACTGAAGGAGATTGAAGGTTTGACGATGATGGTGAGTAACTTGCAGATTGCGCATCTTGATCAATTCAAGTAGACACTGATGAACCATTTGAGTTGTACAGAACCGGAGCAGCGACAGCTGGTGGTGTCGGTGTATCATCAGTAGGTGTCTCAAATTATTCATCAAACATCGGTTCAAATAAGATCTTCAAATGCTCACTTCAAGGAGGTACATAAAGTACTGCAGGCGTGGAATACTGTACAAGGCCTGAACAGATTGGTTCAGGGGACAAAAGTTTAGACGCAGGTCCTGCACTGATGTGTACAGGAGCCATCTGCTCAGTCAGCTCAACGAATATGACGTGAATGGTTTCCAAGTTTTATCGGGTTTGTTTGTTGTAGATTCGGTATCCCTTACAATCTGGAGCATAGCCAACGAAGAATCCATGTAAACTAAGATTCGGTATCCCTTACTTGCAGCTGTTTAATGAGTTTGATGATAACCTCTGGATTCACGTCCTTGGTTCTCAAAAACTTCACCCATGTAAACTGAGAATAGTCAATGTCTATTACGAGAACATACTTCTTCCCATTTATACTTTGCATTTTCATTGGTCCGCATAGATCCATGTAAAGGGTGTGAAGAACTTCCATGATGGTATTGACAGTTTTGGGTTTGTGTGTATGCTTTGTGCTTTTGCTCAGTTGACAAGCCGATCAAAGATGATATTTATCGAACATAAATCAGGGTAGACCTCGCACCAAATTCCTGCGAGCAAGAGCATCGATGGTACCAAAGTTCAAGTGACTTAAACATCAGTGCCATTGCCATGTTTTGTTCATTGAGGCATTAGTCAACAAGCAAATAGAAGAGGACCGCATCATGACTTCAATAGAGATGGTGTATAAATTGGCGCTATGAAAACCTTTAAGAAGATCAACACCATCCAATTCTCTGATGACGCATGTGTAATTTCTGAAGGCAATCTTCAAGATCGGACTCAAGATATTGACCAACAGAGAACAAATTATACTCAAGTCCTTCCACGTAGTATACCCAGGAAATTAGCTGTCACCAGAAACATAATCTCCATAACACATAATTACCCAAAAATGGTAGTTCCCGAATTTAACTGTCCCGATAAACTTATTCACGAAATTCTCGAGCCCCAAGTGATCCCCAATCATATGTTTAGAGCAGCCTGAGTCCAAATATCAAAGGACGAAAAGTATGACCTGCATTTGGAAACAGACGAGAGCAGAAAATTTGGAGTGTCGGATCCCCAATTTGAGTTGGGTTCCAATTGGTTAGTGCAAACAAGTTCTGGAGCCACTGAGACCTTAGGTGCATTCGTTTCAATGGTGGAAATTTCACTAGTAGATGCAATGGGCCTAGTTAAAGGACATTGGGTCTCCAAAGGGAAGGTTCTACCAGTTGGCTTCCATTCCTTAATAGGCACTACTTTAGAATTAGTTATCCTAGTTAAAGGGCACTGTTCTCCTAAAGTGAATTTCCTTCCAGTGGGCTTCCATTGATAACCAACATTGGCAAACAGTTTACCTGTTGCTTTCCAAATTTGCTTACTTTGTTTAGCTCTCCAAACTTTCTTAACTGGGGTTTTGTTAAACGACTTCAGAAATTTCTCAACGCATTTATCATGATTACTCAAAATTATGCATTCATTACATGTTTTGCAACGTGAATTAGGTTTTGAATTATGACTCATTTTGCTCAAGTTGGATTTAATGTTCCTCATGTGGTCGTCTACTTTCTTTTTAGGAACACTTTTAGCAGGTGAAGTCCTATAATTCCTTCTATTTCTCTTTGGTTTAGACTCTCTAGCTTTAGTGTTACTATTTACTCCTGTAGACGGACTAATGGGAATTTTAGTCTTTTTCACTTCCGGTTTCTGAACATGTTTTGATGTGTTGGGATCTGAAGTTTCCAAGGGTACCCCAAAGGTAACATGCTTGTTCTTAGTCATAGATGATGATGCAGTAGACCTATCTCGCTTGCTATCAATTTTAGGACATGTACCAATAGCATATTCTAAGAGTTCCTGAGATCTATTAGTGAGAAAGCAGGCACCTACAATAGCATCATCAAGTGGTTTTGCTATCCTATCCTCTTCAATGGTTTCACGAAGCAAATCAAGGCACTCCTTAAGATGTTTAAGATAGTCACTATGAACCAACTTATTATTCCTAAGGGGAAGAGGAATATACACAGCATCACAAGCATACTTCTTACAAGCAGAAACCATTTGAACAATATTATCACAATTGATGATTGGCATTTTCCCTTTTGCTAGAGTCTTTAGATTCTCAATCTCTTTAAGCAAAGAAGTTATCTTTTCATTGTTTATATCACGTGTGATCTTAATTAAATCATATAACTCTTTGTAATGTTGTTTGACTTTTGAATTTTCAGCACGAAACCAATCATTTTCATGTTGCAATTTATTGATGGTATCTTGAAATTGAAAATTCTGAAAATCTATAGACTGTGGTTTTTAGGTGCCAATCACATCACACTTGTTTGACTTCAATTGGGCAATTTGGACCCTCAGGTTCCGAATCGTGTTAGTGTGAGCTTGAATCTTTTCATCATGTTTGGCGAATTCAAAATATGCATCAAATTCAGGAGCATCCGAAGATGTCTTGGCATTTGAGATTTTAGTACTTTCTTCTAAATGTTGACACTTTAATTGCAAATTAAGATTATCAACCTCTAGTTTTGACAAATGTCTGACCATGTTATCATGGTGATCGTTTTGAATTTTCTCACGCAATTTTAAATTCTCCCCCTCAAGCTCAACAACACGATTCTGGAGAGCGGTCAATGCAATAGACATCTCATGAAATTGGCAGGCAGATAACGTAGAATCAGTAGCAGTATGAAATACGTCCTGAGCAACACATTTAGTAATCAAATTCTCATTCATGATGAGAATATTTTTCCTCGCAACTTCACTGCATTTAAGATCAATTGCCAATTGTTTACCCTCATTTTCCACATCTTTAAAAACCTTTTTCATTTGAGTCACATCATCATTAATGGTATTTTTAAGGCCCTCAAAATGTTCTTTGAGAAGTTTGAAAAATGGCATGACTTCAGTTAGGTAACATTGTTTTGTTTGCTCAAAACCTCTTTCCCCTTCAGTAATACCCGTTGGTGTTATTCTCTTTTTACATGTTTTATCAAAATCAACGAATAACTGACCAAGGACATATAAGGCAATTAGTGTATTATTTTGCGTGGGGAGGGTGAAAGGAACAAGATGACTTGGTGTGTTAATGGGATATATCGTTGGGTCAGCTATCCTAAAAACTGTACGTGTTTTTCCCACTATTCTTTCTGCTTTCATATTTTCTATGTCTATGTTCCAGAAGACTTGCCTGGAGTAAATTTCTTTTGTAGGACAAAGACAGCTAATTGATTATCTTCAGAGTAATCATAATTGTACAAGATTTTATTAGCTATGCACAGGGGATCCTTTAATTTCTCAGCTAGTTTTTCTCTGGTTCTATCTTCTATCTCATTGCCCTCATCATCAGATGTAGCATCAGGAGGGGCATGATTAGGCTTAAGCATAATGTTTGCATCATATAATGCCGGTTGTGCACCTATACCGCTTCTAAGGAAATTGGTTTTTGGCTTAGTAGAATCCTTCTCACTATGATCATCACTCAACTTCCTATGTTTATGCATCATTTGAGCAGTTTGAATGGTTTGGCCTTGCGTGTATAACTTATCCTCAAGTTTGTTTTTCAGCATTTTAAGACTAGAGAAATCATTTAGGAGTTTTGTTTCCTTCTCTTTGAAATCATGTTTGAGTGTGTTTAAACCTTTTTGAATCTCTTGTTTTTGTTTAACAGTTTGACCCAGTTGTTTTTGCAAAGATTGTAACTCCTTTTTCAATGTTTCTCGCTTAAGATTATTTTCAGATATATATGCACGCATTTGCCATTCCATGTTCTGCTCACGTCCAGTGAGTTCAAATCTAGCACGTTGTTCGTACATAGCCACTTGATCCTTAAGGATATTAAATCTAGTGGTCAAGGAGTCATCAGGGTTATAGGCAGTGTACTCATGCACGACACAATCATCTTTTAAAACAGAAGATGCACTACATTGTACAACAGACACTTCATTGTGTTTCATATGTTGTTCACATGGGTCAACATTGCTATTTCCCATGTCAACGACATCTGAATCGACATTGTTTGTCGGTTGTACTTTGTTAGGAATCTTTTGTTCATCAACAATGTTACACAGTTCGAGTACCTTAGCACATGACACATGTTCTTTTACCGGTCTGATATCTGCATCCACATCACTTGTAAGAGTCATTGAACTGTTCGTTGTGTCAATCTTTTCAGTCTCTGATCCTCTGCCTTCGATGATAACTGACCCAGCATTCGATGCTTTGCCCGAATCCACACTACCATCACATGGTTGCACCCGACATGCCATCACTTTGTCTTCATACTTGTGCTCGTGCTTTGCTCTTTCCATAATGTACTCCTTCACATTACCCATGAGTTGGAGTAGTGTGACTCTGAACACGTCAACTTCAATTCCTGTATGAGTGGCAAAGCTCTTTTTCGTCATTTGACTCTCATGATCATACTCCTCAGTGAATCGTGAATCAATGAACGCTTGGAGTTGGTTGTTGATCACACAGAATGCAGCCATATATCTATCTTCAGAAAATTCACCCTTTTCAAGTTGTTGTTGAAGTTGATCTAAGTGTAGAGTCATTTTGACTGTGAAAGTCTCAACATTTTGACCAAAGAGTGTTGCGAATGCACGATTGAAACCTCCCAAGTATCCAGGTTTTGCAAAGAGAACCTTGAGATGTGAATGGAGTGATCGAAAACATTCAATGAGAATATTCTTTGCATTATCGGGCAATTTAATAGGCTGATGAAGGACATTATCATTAGAATTCGAGCACGAAGGTTCCATAGCAGTGATTGTATGTTATTTAGTCGTAATTTGGTTAGGTTGATGCAAGTAGTTACGGTGAAATTTTCGGTCAGAAAACTTAAAACCTCAATAACTTCACTCCGGAGGTGATTTGGGCCTCAAAAAATTCGTTTCACGACTTCGTGGTGAAACCCCACAATATTCAGCCTGTTCCGGACGTTTTGACAGCTAATTCGCTGAAAACGGAGTTACGGTTCAAAAGTTATGACCGTTTGAAGTTTCGACGTAAAAAGTCAACTATGGTCAAACAGAGTTAACCGCAGGACCAGGCAAGGTAACCGCAGGAAAGGTAACCACAAGGTGAGATAACCGCAGGAAGTGAATAACCGCAGGGAGTAACTAACCGCAGGGAGCAACTAACCGTAGGGAGCAACTAACCGCATGTAGCAACTAACCGCAGGGAGTTAACCGCAGGAGAGATAACCACAAAGATTTAACCGCAAATCATTAATCACAGAAAGCTAACCACAATGAGCTAACCGCAGACCACTTAACCGCATAAAGCTAACCACAATGAGCTAACCGCAGACCACTTAACCGCAGAAAGCTAACCACAATGAACTAACCGCAGACCACTTAACCGCAAGAGCTAATCGCAGTATACAAAAATCCAAATTTGTCACTTTCCTTGCGATTTGTTTGTATTCCCAAAATAGTAATCGCAGCAAACTAACCGCAGAAATCAGAAACTAAACGCAGATAAGCAACGCAACAGTAGACTTAACCGCAACTATGAAATACGCCCAAAATCAAGTCCAAACTTCAAATAGATTAAAGATATGGTATAGCCAACTGAAACACAATGTTCAACTAACACCTATGATCATAAAAGTACATCACTAACATGTCAAATAACACAAGAAAGATCAAACCATGATGTTTTCAAAGAAAACTCTTCTAACTCACAAAAACTACACAAAACCACACCAAATCCGATTCTACAAGGCCCTAAGATGAAACCTTGGCTCTTGATACCAATTGTAGAATATACATAATCATAAGCTCGTATGGTGTTGCATGTATGGATCAACTAGTGTAGTTTTAGAGAGAGAGATTAGAGAGAGAAAGAGATGGGAGCCTTGAGAGAAACTAAAAATGTATTAGCTTGTGAAATGAAGGTCCAACCCTCTCCCTTGGGTGGGAGAGGGTATATATACTACAACTACTTGGTGCTCCATGAAACGAGCTGTAGAGTGAGCTGACATTGGGTAAAGACCCGACCCACTCTACGAATACTATTTACATATTTAACTACTAATAAACTACGTACTAACTATAATAAGGATAATTCTACGAGCTACGTAATGCTTAGCAATACTTGGGGTGACCGAGTCTTTAACTGAATAATCGTATTCCTAACATGTCTCCTTTCCCTGTCAATGAAACGTTCTCGTGTCCGATCCATATCACGTGCACGGTCAAATACTCTTTCTTTACCCTGATCACGATCTTGAGACCATTCTCTATTTGATACCGAGTAGTTTCATCTTTATGGTTGTTCCCAGTTCTATAATCCTTATCTGTCTGCCATCTGGTCACGATCTCCTTCACTTTCAATGGTATTCATATCTTTGTCTCGATCATGTTCCCTGTCCCTGTTAATGAAACGTTCTCCTGTCCGATCAATATCACCCGCACAGTCATATCCTCTTTCTTTACCCTGATCCCGATCTCCATCTCTATTTTGATCCCTAGATCTATCCCTCACACGGCCATAGTCTCTATCTCTATCTCTACCCTTGTCCAACTCCAGATCTCTGTTATTATTATGTCAAAAATTGTCACGGCCAAAATTTGACATCCCACCTCTCGACTTCACTTCATTGACCCTTAAAATTCGTCCCTCAACCTTCTGATAATGATTCATAAAATCAAATAATTAATACAAACCACAATACAAATGATCACATTGAGAAAGTAAGAGAAAGAGAGGGAGGGTGATTGGAAAATGAAAATGAATTTTGAGGAAAATGTATGGAGGGATAATTTGATTTTGGAGAAAATTTGGGGCGGGGCTTGTGAAAATGTGGAGAAAATCACTTTTTAAAAAATCACAAATATAATTAAAACATGAAAATCTTTAATTTTATAAAAATTAGAAATCTTAAAATAATTCGTGTCATATAGATGTGATTGAAGAATGAGGCTTACAAATTCAGTTATTTGATTTGATAAGGTAAAGAGGCAAACGAAAACAGAAGCTTGACATACGGATTTATTTTATTTATTTAGAAAAGTGAGACTCAAGTCATTAGGGCACAAATGAACATAAACAAGCTAAATGAACAAACGAAATAAAGTAAACTAACAAACAAAACATAACTATAAACACATGGATAGGGGTGAGCATATCGGACTGTGGACCAGACTGAATCGAGAAACCGGAACAGACCAGACCGAACATATTTCGGTCCGGTCCTCATTCCACACTATACCTCATGTTCGGGCCTCGGTCCTCGGTCCGGTCTTACGTACAACTGACCAATAATGCCTTCTCGGACTGGACCGGCCGAAGGAAAGGGCCGGACCGGACCGAACGCATTCGATCCGGTCCTCGGTCCGTAGTTTTTGGCTAAAACGGTCTCGATCTGGTCCATTCCGGTTTTGACCCGATCCTCACCCCTACACACGAATACAAATAAAAACCGCACACAACTAATGCATTGGGAATTTCCCATGTTGGCAAGACATTCAAGGTATAGTTGATCGATAGACTGATGTGATCAACTTTCTTAATTCTTATCTCGAATGGAAGTGGTATGTAAAGTATATTGTGTTGATTTGCTTTATGCCTAAATATAAGTTATAACCGCTCGTTAGCTATAATCCGCATAAATTCCTCCTACCTTTCATCTTTACAAATAAATCTAGCTTTTTGAGTCAAGCTCAAGCCAAGTTCAAACTTTCTCGATCCCGGATAACATGATCAGGAGGTCCCTGGATACTTGCTTCTTAGTGTCTGTAACAAACGGTTTACACCTACCAAGTCGGTGCCACCCATGCATGACCGGTGATAATGGCTAATTCACATGGGTCACGGGTCATGTGCAATAGATTATCACTGGTCATATTCATTAATGGGTATTTGACATCATATGGGTCATATGCATTGGGTTATAGTTGCTTAGAGTGTCATGTTATGACACATCCATGACTGTTGACAATGGGTAATTAACATGGGTAATGGGTCATGTGCATTGGATTGTAGTGGCTTATAGTGTCATGTTATCGACCAATACATGACTGGTGATCGACAATTGGTAATTAACATGGGTCATGTGCACTGGGTTGTAGTGGCTTATAGTGTAATGGAATCCATGCATGAATGGTGATAATGGCTAATTCATATGGGTAATGTGCATTAGGTTTTGTAAGCTAAGACAAATACTATACAACATTTTTGTACGTTTTGTATTTTTTTTATGTTTTCATCTGTTTGTAACGTTTTTCATCCCTTTTTACCGTTGTCAACTGATTTTGACCGATTTCGTTAGTTTTTGACCGATTTTGGCAACTTTCGACAGATTTCGATGGATTAGAATTTTTATTTTCATAAAATTGTTTGGCAAATTAATAAGCCGAAATTAGAATTTTTATTTTCATAAACTTGTTTGGCAAATTAATTTAAGTTGGAGTTTATTATTGTAAAATTACTAAAATGACATATAATTAAATTAACATATGTATATATTATATATTTTTATGACTAATTAAATAATTTAACATATTAGAAGCCCTATCTAAAATTTTAGCATCATTTTTTGAGCCAGGGCTTATAATTTTAAAAACCCGAGGCTAATAATATAAACCTCTACGCCAAATCAGCCTAATAATATAAGCGCGGCTTATTTTTGAAGTTTAAACCCATGCCTAAAAATAAAAGCGCGGCTTATTTTTGAAGTTTAAGCCCATGAGCCACCTCCTCCCAAACACACCTTAAAATACATTCTAACTTCTAGAATAAGCAAATCACTCCATTGTTTTCGTTCCCTCCTAACCCAGTGCAACCCGACTTTCATTCCACACAAATCGTAACTACGATTTAATATTACTAAGAAATCTCCTTAATTATATATTGGATACACGCCTCGTAATTTCCCCAAAAATTATACAACACCATAACCACACGGCAAAATTAATTCTGCACCTAGGGTTTAATTGCTCGAGGTATGAAATCAATCATCTTCCGTACTAAATTGATCGATTGTTTGATTTATTTATGGCTTTTTGTATCTAAAAATTGGTTGATTGGGTGCTTTATTTCTTTAATTGTTAGAAAGTAGTATGGTTTTTTAAATGAGCATGTTGTCTGTGTAAAGTAAGTGAAGTTGTATTTGATAATCAATCATGTACATGATGTATCTGTTCATAACTTCATATCATTGTTGCTTTTGTATCTGTTAATCAACCATGTGAAGATTTTTTTTTTTTTTTTTATTATTATTATTATTATTATTATTAGAAGCCCTAGATAGTGTAGCCAGTTTTTGTTACATATGATTATTTGTTCTCATTTTTGAAAGGTTGTTTGGGATTGCTTAGTGAAACTGGTTATACTTTTAAAACAAAGAAGTATAGTGGTTGTTCGTTACTTATCTGTTATACCAATATTAGAAGTCCTTATCTACTAAACTTATACCAGAACACAATAAAAGATGTAGTAGTAAAGGGGTTGTTATTGTACTATTGTTAGTGAATTGCGCTAGGTATTATCTGACATAAAACAATGCTATTGCTAGTGAGTCATACTAGTTTTTCTTACCTCGTCTTGATTGTCCAGCACAACAAAATAAAACGTCAAAGGTATTGTTGTCGTTAGAGACTAAGGTAACTGAGCGAGTAGCAGATGTAGTAGCAGAGCAAGATGCGCAGATATAGGCTAAAGTAGCAGAACAAGATACACTTGTTCTATTTTTGCCTAATATGTGTACTACTACATGTCTAATGTTGCTGCTGCAACTTTTTTTTCCTGTAGCAACTGCAACAAATGTGTGTTGCTACAAGCCTGCAACTTTTTTTTTTTTTTTTTTTTTTTTTTAATAAATTTATTTTTTAATAATTTTATCTTTCAAGTTTAGACACCAAAATTATGGAATTCTTAAATGGCCCGAATTGACCCGAACCCGACTAACCCGAACTATAAATAGGGTCGGGTTCGGGTATTTTTTTAAGCCTTGACTTGTTTCTATTGCTATTTTGTATATCATGCTTTTTTCTTATTTCATACATATTTTAATGTTGGAATATTGTATTATGCAGGGTTAATGATGAAGACGTGATCCGATGAGCTTTATTCGTTTCCGTTAGTAATTAGTCGTCTTAGTGATTTATATTGAGTTCTAGTTATGTTTTTGTCATTCTACAAGGAAGTTGGGTGTATTTATTTATTTATTTATTTATTTTTATTATTTTTTTTACTTTATGTTATTTAAGTGACCATGTTGACTTGATTTTATGGATGATTAATAAAATTGAATTCAATTTATTTTTGGCTTCGATTGAATTATATATTTATATTTGAGCATATTTGAGATGGTTAGTTGATACAATGGTGTACTAAAACCTGCTTGTAATGGAAAATGGTGCTAATCCATGTGTGCCAAATAATTAATTGACGAATGCAAAACTGTGCCAAATGTTTTTTGGGCACGGCAAATAACAATGTGCCAAATATGTTTGCCACAGTACATAAACCCGTCCTATTTAATTTTGGCACGATAAAATAAAAGCGGTACCTAATACGCATTCGGCACGGGCAATGAATTGGTACCAAATACGCATTGGGCACGAGATTTAAAAGTGTGACGAATGTCAATTTGGAATGAAAGATTGTCGGTGGTTCCAAATACCCACTCATGGCACCAAAAAGTTAAACCGTCCAATGAACCGTGCCAAATACTATTTAGCACTGTTTCAACCCGATCCAAATGTATTTGGCACCCTCATATTTAGGACAGAGCCAAAAGCGTGCCAAAGCCGTGCCAAATAGGATTTGACACGGTTTTTTGAGTATTTGGCACAGTTTTCCACCCTCCCAAATACCAGTTTTTCTTGTAGTGAGAGCTTGGGAATTGTTCAATATTTTTAGGTGTTTGTGTTATGATATGGATGTATCCTAACCTAGCTTGGTTCAATTTTGTTTGGTTGTTGTTTCATGTAACATTGCCTTTACGGCTCAGTTTCTTAATAAATTTACCTTAAAGAAAACAAAAAGTGTTTGAGCTGTTATTTATGCGTATTTTGTGTGATTATTGTTCATCCAATTGCCACATGAATTTTATGTTTATGTGGCCTTTTAGAATATTTAGTCACACAAAGCGTGTTTCTTTTGAGGTGTAGTTTGTCACATACAACTAATCATAAAGTGACCAAAAGTGTTAATAAGTGTGACCATATGCTGTTTAAAGTGAATAAATGTGTAATTTGTGTGACTATTGATCATCCAATTGCCACATGAATTTGGTTTCGGTGTGGCCTTTGGTAACATTTAGTCACACAAAGCATGTTTTTAGGGTGTATTTAGTCACATACAACTAACCATCAAGTGACTAAAAGTGTTAATAAGTGTGACCATATGCTGTTTAAAGTGAAGGAATGTGTAGTTTGTGTGACTATTGATCATCCACTTGCCACATGAATTTGGTTTTTGTGTGGCCTTAGGTAACATTTAGTCACACAAAGCATGTTTTTTGGAGTGTATTTAGTCACATACAACTAACCATCAAGTGACCAAAAGTGTTAATAAGTGTGACCATATGCTATTTAAAGTGAAGGAATGTGTATTTTGTGTGACTATTGATCATCCACTTGGCACATGAATTTGGTTTTTGTGTGGCCTTTACTAATATTTAGTCACACAAAGCATGTTTTTGGGAGTGTATTTAGTCATATACAACTAACCATCAAGTGACCAAAAGTGTTAATAAGTGTGACCATATGCTATTTAAAGTGAAGGAATGTGTATTTTGTGTGACTATTGATCATCCACTTGCCACATGAATTGGGTTTTTGTGTGGCCTTTGTTAACATTTAGTCACACAAATCATGTTTTGGCTACACTTAAATAATGTGTGACAAACTGTTTAGTGTGACTATATGTACTGGATTTTGGCTACACTTAAATAATGTGTGACAAACTGTTTTGTGTGACCGTATATGGCATTTGGTCATACTATTATAAGCAAATGTGACTATAAGTTTAGTGTGACCATATATGGCATCAAGGTTACTTGTATTTGTCACACGTTCCAAAAGCATATGTGACTAAATGATCTGGAACAAAATCACCAGTTACGTTTAGTCACATAAGGGTCGATTGTGTGGCAATAGAGGTCTTATGGTCACACATTCGAAATTCTCATGTGTGACTAATTCGTAAATGCTGTCAATTTTCCTACCTTCAGCTACATAAATATTTCAATGTGTGGCTGTTCCAAATCGAGCATGTATGACCATAGGTCGTTTTTGGCCTAGTGAAAAGAGATCAATTGTGTGATAGAAAATATGTCTGTGTGGAACAGGGTTATGTCTCTTAACGTCCCTTCAAAAGTAAAACATTTGTTTTGGAGAATGTCCCAGGACTTGCTTCCTAATAGCACAATAATTCGTAATCAACTGGTGCGGCCTACTGACAAAGTTTGTTTAAGTTGTGATAGTATGGATGGTGGTTATACTCACACTCTTATAAGGTGTGAATATGCAAGGGCTATTTGGTTTGGTTGTGCATTAGGTATTATTCAAGTGTTATACTATGATCCTTGCTTCCGCATATTATGTGTACTTTGATTGTTAAATTCTAACAGTGGCATCACGAGCCATGTATAACATGTAATTGATTACTAAAACGTAATAAAAATCAGATCTTTAAGTGTTTTAGATACATGTTTTGATCTAGGGTTTTTCTTTTTCAATATTTTCTTAAAAATTTCGAAACCCTAACCCTAATTTAGGGGGGGTCGATTTTCCATGAAACCCTAATTAGGGTTTCGTGGTTTTCATTGATTATATGTAATCACTAGAAACCGTAGGTCTTTAACCGGTTGTTTTGGACATATCTTTTGACCTATGTGATAATTGTTATGCTTAATCCATGACAAAACATGCATGTTAGTCATGGATCTTGTTTGTTTTATTTGTCACATGTTTTAGATAGATCTTTAATTTGGGAAGACCCCATGATTATATATATTAAAATCAATTTATATGCTATGTGGTATGTATATTAGCTTTGGTCTACGCAATTGCTTCGTCAATGTATGTGGCTCTCTTCCATTAAGAGGAGAAGGCCTTAGTTGATTACATGCATAATTATACCTAGAATTGATTTTATTAGGATCTTTTCTAATCAAGATTGCATTTGGCTATATGTTTCGCTTTTATAATTGTTATGATTATTAGTTGTTGATTTGTCTTGAATTACTTGTTTTATTGTTTCTTATTGTTTGACTTGATGTAAGCAATAAAAAGGGTAATTTTCATAAAGAAAATAATATGGACTAATAATGGTGAAACTATAAGTGATAAAGATTGAATCTTGCGGTGTCTTATGTGTCAACAACGGTTCGCTTCGCACGGTAATTCGCTCCAAGGCGAGACTAGCAAGATTCATACTTTATTACATGTTTTAAGATTGAATCTATAAACTTTTGCTTGATTGATGTTTTGTACAACATGTTTTTTAAAAGTAACTCTTTTAAGACAAAATTCATAATCGTGGTATGAGGGCTAAGCAAAGAGCCTTAGAGTCTGTCTTGGATATCACACCTTTGAATATGTCTTAAATGTTCTTTTAAAAATCATTCTTGTAGAAAGTCATCTTAAGGTATTTTACCTCAAGTAAAACTTTGTGTGTTAATCTTACGAATTGGTTATAAAAAGGTTTTGAAAACTTATGCTATAAAGATGAGTGCATGCATCTTTATACATATTTTGATTGACACATCAAAATAAAATACCCTAAAATTTAAGTTACATGTCATCTATCTATAAGGAACACTTGGAATTCTAATTTAGTAAACGTGAGACCTAGGGTAAATTATTATGACAAGGTAAAATTCTGTTAATGCGTGAGACCATAGATAGTAATTTTACAGTTTCTAAGGTAGACGACTTAATTAAGTTGTGCGTGAGACCTATAACTTAAGGCATGAAATGGGATGAAACATGCTTACAAGGCAAATTGATGAATCAATTTGATGTAAATCCCATAATGGTCTAGGAATTGGAAATTTTGTTTGCCAATTATTGTTCGACAAATTACCATATTTTGTACTTTCACCACTAGCAGATCAACTGATGTGGTGGAACTATGTAAAGTTGGATCCTAGATTTTCAATAAAATTAGTTGGTTATATGAATATAGCCTTTGGGTATTATGTTTTCTTGAAGATATTAATTATCGAAAATACTAATGTTTGAACTTTTATCTGTAGATATGGCTCAACCCGATAACCCATATGTGATTTCTGCTTTCAAGAGTCATCTTGAAAGGGAAAAATTGACTGGTAAGAACTTCAATGATTGGTACCGATCGCTTAGAATTGTCTTGAAAGCGACCGGCAAATTCGATTATGTGAAGAATGATTGCCCTGATGAGCCTGCTGCTACTGAACCAGAATTAGTTAAAGAGGCTTGGAGACTTGAGCATAATAAATTCAATGAGGTTGCTTGTTTAATGCTCACTAGTATGAATGCTCAATTGCAAAAGAAATACGAGTATTCATATCCCAAGGATATGCTTGATGAACTTCAAAAGTCTTATGAAAAGTCTCCTGCAGTTGAATTGTATGAGTCTCTTGACAAACTACACAGCTACAAACATGGTGATGGTAAACCAGTTGAAGATTTTGTGAATGAGATGAGAGAATACTTTGATCAACTTCACAGAATTAGATTTGGTTACCCCGACAATGTGCAAGTGCACTTGATCAACAGGTCCCTTAACAAGGACTTTGCTGGTTTTGTGCAGAACTTCAACATGCATTGCTCGGGGAAGACAGTCTTAGAATTACTCGCATTGCTTGTTGATTATTAGAAAAGTCTACCAGCCAAGGGCAAGGCTCCTACCCTACAAGTGTTGGCGATTCAAGGGGGAGAATCCAGAAGAAATCGCATGTGAACAAAGGCAAAGGGAAGGGTGATAAAGACAAGCAGGTCATGGCCTATCAACTACAACCCAAGATGAAGCAACATCAGCCTAAGCAGAACAAGGTGAATCCTCCAAACAAGAAGGATCAGGCTTGTCACCACTGTCATGAAAAGAGCCATTGGGGGCGCAATTGTCCACTCTACATTCATGACTTGCGACAGAAGAAGCAGAATAATGAGGCTGGTAACCCCAGTACTTCAGGTGCGTTCTTTATGATTGAATTATTCACTCTTACTCCTAAATTGAATTCATGGGTATATGATACGGGATGTGGCATTCATATTTGCAATACTTTGCAGGGGTTTAGAGTTGAGAAAAAGCTGGCCTATGGACAACAATTCTTGCACGTGGGTAATGGAGCACATGCAGAAGTTGAAGCTATAGGCGTATTTAATTTAGTGTTGCCTTCGGGCCTTGAACTATCTTTAAATAATTGTCATTATGCACCGTCAATTTTTAGAGGTGTAATTTCATTTTCATGTTTGTTGAACCTTGGTTTTGATCATACTGTTACTAGTAATGGAATTTTGGTTTCTTTAAATGGTGTTGTTTATTTTAATGCTATTGCTGTGAATGGTATCTTTGAAATTGATATGAATGATAATGATAATGCTTTTGGTAAAAATAATTCAATGTATAGCATTAATAAGAGAATCAAGAAAAGTCTGGATTCGTCTTATCTTTGGCATTGTCGACTTGCTCACATTGGCAAGGCTCGCATGGAAAAGCTGCAACATGATGGGCTTTTAGATAAGATCAATGATGAATCATTTGATAAGTGCGAATCTTGTATTCCTGGGAAGATGACAAAGAAACCCTTTAAGAATAGAATTGAAAGGGCGACATATCTACTTGGTCTTATTCACACAGATGTGTGTGGACCACTTAGACATGTGTCAAGGAGAGGTGCTAGCTACTTCTTAACATTTACGGATGATTATAGCCGTTATGATTATGTTTATTTACTTAAACATAAGCATGAGGTATTTGAAACATTCAAAGTATGTGGACCACTTAGACATGCGTCAAGGAGAGGTGCTAGCTACTTCTTAACATTTACGGATGATTATAGCTGTTATGGTTATGTTTATTTACTTAAACATAAGCATGAGGTATTTGAAACATTCAAAGTGTTTAAAGCAGAAGTAGAGTTGCAACTTGGAAAGAAGATTAAAGCTCTTCGATCCGACAGAGGTGGTGAATACCTGAGTCAAGACTCAAGAGTTTATAGATTACTTAGCTAAGGAAGGAATTGTCCAGCACCTTACTTCTCCATATTCTCCACAACAATATGGTGTATTTGAGAGAAGAAATCGTACATTGCAAGATATGATACGATATATGTTTAATCTAACAACTCTTCCCTTTTTGTTTTGGGATTATGCCTTAGAATCTGCGGTTCGCATTCTTAATATGGTTCCAACAAAGAAGGTGGATAAGACACCATATGAGTTATGGACTGGAAAAGCTCTTAAATTGTCTTATCTAAAGGTCTGGGGTTGTGAGGTGTATGTTAAACGTGACTCAGCAGACAAACTCCAACAAAGATCTGTAAAGTGCATCTTCGTACCTAAGGAAACTGTGGGTTACTACTTTTATTACCCACCTGAAAACAAAGTTTTTGTTGCAAGGTATGGAGACTTCTTAGAAAAGGAGCTCATATCTCAAGAATTCAGTGGGAGAGTATATGATCTGGAAGATGATCATGAAGATGTAACACTTTCTGAAAACACTAGCCAACTTCCTGTGGAACCTGAAAGTTTAGGTCCTCCACCTGAAGTTGAACTGGTTCCCATTCGTAGGTCAACTAGACCTATAAAAGCTCCTACACGTCTATGTCTTAATGTAGAGTGTGATGATAACTTACTAGGGGATCTTGATGAACCTACAAGTTATAAGGCTGCCATGAATAGTCCTAAAAAGGAAAAATGGCAGGTTGCTATGAATGGGGAAATGAAATCCATGAAAGACAATGAAGACTGATATGGATGGCATTGTACACACCTATAAGGCCCGTTTGGTAGCTAAAGGCTATACTCAAACTTTTGGTGTTGACTATGAGGATACTTTTTCTCCTGTAACTGACATTAGGGCTATTAGGATTCTTATAGCCATAGCCGCCTACTATGACTATGAGGTTTGGCAAATGGATGTCAAAACCGCCTTCTTAAATGGTCGCCTAGATGTAGACATCTATGTGGCGCAGCCTGAGGGGTTTGTGAATCCAGAATTCCCAAATCGTGTATGCAAACTTCAAAGATCCATTTATGGATTGAAGCAAGCATCACGACAATGGAATAAGAGATTTGATAGTGAGATTAAAAAGTATGGATTCACTCAAAATCTTGATGAGCCATGTTTATATCACAAAGCTAGTGGAAGTGATGTAATTTTCCTAATATTATATGTTGATGACATTTTGATCATGGGAAAAGACATTCCAAGTTTGCAAAAGGTTAAGGCATATCTTGGAAAGTGTTTTTCTATGAAAGATTTAGGGGAAGCTGCATTCATTCTGGGAATCAAGATATATAGAGATAGATCTCAGTGATTAATTAGATTAAGCCAAAGTGCTTACATTGATAAAATATTGAAGAGATTCAATATGCAAAATTCCAAGAAGGGATATTCGCCGATGCAAGAACAACATGGCTTGAGTAGCAAAGTTTGTGCTTCAACACCTGCAGAGGTGCAACGCATGAAGAGAGTCCCTTATGCTTCGGCTGTGGGATCTATTATGTATGCGGCGAAGAGTACAAGGCCTGATGTGGCATTTGCTCAAAATTTAACCAGTCGATATCAGCAGAATCCAGGTGAAGCTCACTGGACTGCTGTTAAGAATATTCTTAAGTGCCTTAGGGCTACTAAAGAGATGTTCTTAGTTTATGGGGGTACTCCATCTGCAGAACTTGATGTTACAGGTTACTGCGATGCTTCTTGGAAAGGTGATAAGGATGATACGAAGTCTCATACTGGTTATGTCTTTGTCATTAATGGAGGAGCTGTGGATTAGAGGAGCAGAAAGCAGAGTACACTAACAATTTCTGCAACAGAAAGTGAGTATATAGCTGCTTCAGAAGCTGCAATGGAAGTTGTTTGGATTAGGAAGTTTGTTTCAGGGCTTGGGGTTATGCCTTCGATTCAAAGACCTATAAAAATGTATTGTGACAATTCTGCTGCAATTACATTTGCCAATGAACCTGGAATCATGAGAGGCACCAGACATTTCCCGATTAAGCATCACTATGTTCGAGAACAAGTCGAAATAGGTGAAATCGAATTACTCAAAGTTCACACAGATGATAACTTAGCAGATCAATTAACAAAGCCTCTACATGGTACTAAACTTTATAAGTTAGCTGAAGGCATAGGGCTTCAATTGGCTGAAAGTTTCATGCCCATTTGTGATTAGTATTTGGATAAGGGATGTAATGTACAATTATTATTTTAACGGAATAAAATATTGGTTATGTTTATTTATTCATTGTCTTAATAATATATCCTATATTTGCATGTTTAAATCCATGAATAATTTATTATTCTAAATTGTCCGTTGTCGATTAATGATATGGGAATATCATTAAACTAAGGGATAATGATTTCTAAATGTATCCAACTTGCCTAATTTTCCTTTGTTGTGTATCGAACTATTAATTTTGCTAACTTGGGGTCTGAACTTACTAATCTTTGCCCGTTAGTGTACTAACAGGTTTTCCGTTAGTATTATTTACATAAATTGTCCTTCTCGTTAGTACCAAGCTGCACAATAAGTCCTAACGGTCGTTAAATTATTTACATAAAACGTCCTTGTGGTTAGTCCTTATGGGTCGCCACGTGTCATAATACGAATGGTGCCACGTGGTCGGATTACAGGTCGGGTAGGATCCGGGTTCGGGTCGGGTGCCACGTGGACCACTGAGGTGGTGACACGTGGCATGGACCAATTATTCTCAATTTGCACTCGGTTGGGTTCGAACCCAAGACCTCCCGTGTGAGAGTTGAGCATGCTAACCATCTGCTCTAGAGCATGGTTACATTAGTTACATGCACATTATTTCTTTTATAATAGTTCTAATTATAGTCCGTTTTTATTAATAAAAATAGATTTTGAACGGTTCATTTTAAAACTTCTAGGAAGGTTCAAAAGGAGATGAACGGACCGTTGGACTCGTTTTTTCGTGCTCTTTCCAATGGTGTGCTCGGGGAATTTTTTCGACTTCGTCTGAACCTCGTAAAACATGAAAATGTCGTCGAAACTCATTCGAAAATCACCGTTTTTGCTTTGTTTTCAAACCCTTGTACCTGCAAGACATAATAACACACTCCAAATATATTTGCGATATAATTTTGCATATTTCATGGTTATTAGTCTATTTTATTATCATTTTTATAAAAATAAATAAATAAATAAAATAAAAATAAAGCCTAGAACGAAACTAAGAATTTACCAACAAACTTGATTTTTTTCTTCAAAATAATAAACTGTTCTTTGACCCTATAATGTATACTCCTTTTGTCCCAAACTTTTATTTATTCTTACCATCTTACCAAAATGATGTTATCGAGTATAAAAATGATAATAAAATGGACTAACAACCATGAAATATGCTAAATTATATCTCAAATATATTTGGAGTGTGTTATTATGTCTTGTAGGTACAAGGGTTTGAAAACAAAGCGAAAACGATGATTTTCGGATAAGTTTCGACGACGTTTTTGCATTTTACGAGGCTCAGACGAAGTCCAAAAAATTCTCCGAGCACACCATTGGAAAGAGCACGAAAAAACGAGTCCGACGGTATTTTCATGTACTCTTGACCCTTTTCTAAATGACCCGGACCAAAAGCTTATTGAACCTTTTATTTAACTAAAATTTGGACTGGGCAAAGTGCTAGTTAAAAAGAACCAAACACACCATACTAATGAAAGTATGCTCCAGCGCAGCTGGTGGCATCTTTCACCTTCAACCGAGGGGTCCCGAGTTCGATTCTCGGCCGGTGCTAAAGTGGTTTTTTATTATCCGTGCCACGTGGCAACCCGACCCGGACCCATTGACCATTGACCAGAACCGACACGTGGCATGCCACGTGTTGGCACATGTACCAGTTAGTTGATGACACGTGGCAGTGGGGCCCACCTGAGCTATCACAGCTTGTGGGTCCCACCTACTGACGTGGCAGTGACATGGACTAATCAGAGGCCGCCACGTGGCACCATTCATATTATGACACGTGGCGACCCATAAGGACTAACCACAAGGACGTTTTATGTAAATAATTTAACGACCGTTAGGACTTATTGTGCAGCTTGGTACTAACGAGAAGGACAATTTATGTAAATAATACTAACGGAAAACCCGTTAGTACACTAACGGGCAAAGATTAGTAAGTTCAGACCCCAAGTTAGCAAAATTAATAGTTCGATACACAACAAAGGAAAATTAGGCAAGTTGGATACATTTAGAAATCATTATCCCTTAAACTAAGACAATTTTGAGTATTGGTTAAGGATATACTTGAAAGTATATTGATGCATAGTCATACCAATTTCACATGATATTCAATGAATTGAATATTGGACTGATCCTAACAATATGATTTAGTATTTAATGTGAGAATCATATTTAAAGTTATCCTCAGACTTGAGATACCAGATAACTGTCATGGAAGTAGTGCATTTCTGTGAAGCAATCTACCGCTCACCGTAATAGGGAGTTATAAGGGTTGTTTTCAGAAGTGTTGCAAAGTTCATGGGTTATTCTTGTGGTCAAGAGAAAATTTGTTCCTTCTGATTTGTTCAGAAGTTTAATACTGCTGGGCCCCTCGTAGGGTTGAAAAAATGTTTGCATGGCCACGCCCAAAGTCTATCTGAAATACGTTCAGATGTTTTGGTAATTTTGTTCAATCATAAAGAGATGAGAAACAAAAAGTTAATAAAGAATCTCACATCTTTATTAATGTAGTATTAGAAACAAAAGGATAATTATAATGATGAATCATTAAGGATTTTCCAGGAAACCTAGCTCGGTTCGAACTGGGGGCATTGGAGTGTTGCAAGACGCCAACCAATGTCATTTTACTAGTAATGGATATACGAGTGGGAGCTGTTAAATGTTACGTATAACATTAATAGATAAATGTCTAGTATCGAACCCGAGACCTCGGGATTGCACACAATACAAACGAGAATTAAAGATTAATAAATATTAAATAGTTGTGTATATTTATTAATAACACAAGTTTAAGGACTAGTGATCGTTAGTTATTAAATGTATTGACTAACTATCACGAATTGGCAAGGAAAAGGACTAGATTGAAACTTGGAGGCAAGAAGGATCCGGAACACCCCTCTTGGGTGTGTGGCCGGTCGAACAAAGCCCAAGGGAGGGCAACCCATTGCCCTAACTTGCTCCCGAAGTTTACTCTAGTATATAAGCAAACCTCAGGGTCATTCATTCACATCTTTTGTGCACACACAATACCCTAAAGTTTTCTTTTCCCCTTCTTTTCTTCCTAGCCGATCGGCACAACAAACCCTAAGGGTTTTTGGGTCGAAATTTTCATAAAGAATATTTTCTTGTGTTTAATCTTGCAATTAATTTAATTCGGAATTAGTTTGTGTGTACAAGAACGAGGTAACAACTCACTATAGTTGTTATCAAGGAATCGATCAATAAAACGGTAAGGGATTGATCATTGATTCATAAACCCTAATTAGGGTTCTTCATATAGTTCAAGACTTAATTGAAGTGCTAAAAGGTATGTTCCGATTTATGTTTTGGTTATCTTTATGTGTTATACTATGATCCTTGCTTCCGCATATTATGTGTACTTTGATTGTTAAATTCTAACATATATCGCATACCTAAAAGAGATCAATTGTGTGATAGAAAATATGTCTGCGTGGAACAAGGTTATGTCTCTTAACGTCCCTTCAAAAGTAAAACATTTGCTTTGGAGAATGTCCCAGGACTTGCTTCCTAATAGCACAATAATTCGTAATCAACTGGTGCGGCCTACTGACAAAGTCTGTTTAAGTTGTGATAGTATGGATGGTGGTTATACTCACACTCTTATAAGGTGTGAATATGCAAGGGCTATTTGGTTTGGTTGTGCATTAGGTATTATTCAAGTGTTATACCCCTTTTCATTCCATCTTACACTACTATCTTGATGTGGGCCCAAGCGTTGAGCAAAACGGGTCATTATATATCTAGAGGCCCAAGATCGTGTCAGAAAATGGGTCTCACTAAAATCAACATAACTTGGGCTACGAGGCTCCGTTTCAGGCAATGACCTATCGATTCGAAGCTTGGAGCGAGGAGAACGTCAGGGTAAACAGGCTACGTCAGTTTACAAAACTTTCAGGCCCCAGAACGCTCTATTTTATGAGTTATTCACATTTTTATTTTATTTTTTTGTTTATTGGACTTTTGTTTATGAGCTAGTTTTTGGCCCGTTTGTATTTTGAGGCTCATTTCAATTTTGTATGCCTATTTAATGAGTGTATTGTAATACAAGCTAACCAGTTTTTCAAAATATATGAAAAGCCTATTTTTGGAGTTTTGCCGAAAATTGTCCTAATTATCGGTATTCTAAGAATCAACAGTAATTGAAAGAGTTGATCATGGCATTCGTGTGAATCAACATATTCAATTTGTGTTATCACGTTTTTAGTTCTACATCATATCTTCTCTTCAGACTAACCAATTTGTGGTATAAAAGTATATCAGATTTTCCGTAAGAATTAGTATGTGTATCATGGGCGATTTGTTGTAAATCTAAAAGTTTATAACTTTATACGTCATGTACATCATAAGAGACGATATGTGGATGTGCTTGGGTCTTCTATGGGGATTAACCGAAGCAAGATTGTTAAACTAAGTCCATTAAAGATGTTAAAGAAATAGCATTCGGTTCAATTCATATAAGAGACTGATCACAAACATGTGATTCAGAAACTAGAATCCCAAATACAAATGTAACAACTCCTGCCATTTCCATTGAATACCATCTCGCACCTCTGCAACAAAATCGTCTTTTTTATGAGCTAATATGAGAACAAAAAGAAAAGATTGGATTAAAACGTGAAAAGAACATACTTGCGCATGACGTATCCATAGAATGAATTCAAGATACATTTATGAGCGAGCTGTAGTGAATCATATAGAACCACCATATCCTGCAATATTAACAAATGCCACCAGTAGTCAATTCTAACGACATTTGGATATATTAAATGAGAATAGATCAAGTACAGATATAATTACTTGTGCTTCTTGAATTTTTATAGGATTTTTACTAGCTTTTGCTTCTGACAACTTCCCTTTCCATATTTTGTTGAGTCCTTTGTATTCATATCGTCTATCACGAAAGCTTAAAGCACAACAAAATATGTTACATACACCAAAACAAGACATCTATTTATACAATGATGTTATGTGTCTAACGCTGCAAGATGGAAATAAATGCTTACCTACGAACAGTATCAACATAAAACGGGTTTTCACGCATGCATATCCCTGCTTCTCGGATAACGGGCTTGTCAAGCACTCTCTTATATGCCTGTGGTGGGAAAAGGGTTCCGGTGAAAACAGGTTATTTTTATGCAGTAACAATAGGTTGGGTCGGGTTGGGTTGACCGGAAACATTTTTTGTTTAAAGAATGATTAATGTGTCAGATATGTATACAAATTTGGGGAGCACGCCCTCCACTGCAAGGAGTTGCCGGGGTTCAAATACCGGCATGACTTGGTTCGGGATGTCTTGTGGGACGTGTTGAGGAGAGCTGGGATTTCTGCTAAGAAAGAAGCCCCTGTGAATTTTCTGACAGACCCGTTGGAAGGAAGGTCCACCGTGCGCTCGGCGGATGTCCTCATATTCGGATAGGCAGGTGGTAAACATGCTTGTGTAGACCTCACCGGGGTGTCCCTGTTTTTGAAGGCGGAGTCTAAAAATGTGACTAAACATGAAACAGCTTGTTCGGAGAATCAACACGTGTTTGTGTCATTTGCTTTTGATACTTTTGGATCCCTTGCCCCCGTGGCAACCCGATTCCTGGATCGGGTGCAAAAGGTTGTCCACAACAATTCTCTGTCCTCCAAGAATCAAGGTTTTATTTTTAGTAGAGTAGGTTTTGCTATTCAAAAAGGGGTTGCGGCGCAGTTTGTTGCCCATTTACCTGTTATGCGCTTGTAATTTTATTATAAAAAAAACAAAAAAATAAAAAAGCATATTATTTCAACTTTTTTTTTTTTTTTTTTTTAATTTATTTTTTATTTATTTATTTATTTTTTGAATAAAAAGATTTAGTTCTAATACCTTTTGACAGTATTTCTTTAGACGCTCTTTCAGCTTCAATTGTTGGTCCACTTTAGGGAGATCAAGGAAATATTTTGACTTGGGTCCATCCACAAACTCGGATTCAAGTTGCCTCTTAATATGATAATAATCACTGATATCCAATTTTTACATCAGTAAAATTTCATTATAGACTTATGATGACCATGTAAGGGCATAGAACAATACGGTACCTTCTATTTGCAGTGTAAGTTTCACCACGCCATACCCATTCAAGTTTCCGAAGGCAAGTTTTCCCCGGACGATTGAAATCACATGCAGTGCAGACAAGGACGGAACTTGAACACCGTTGGTCGGGGGGCCGACTTGAAAAATATTTATTTTAGGAGGGTTGATATACACTACTCTGAAATTTTTGTATTAAAAATGACTAAAACCATATATATAAGGGTATAAAATATACATAAGGTCAAAAAATTTGGCCCCCCTCGATCCCTTCTAAGTTCCGTCCATGAGTGCAGACATCATCTGTAACTATTGATGATTGCTGGCATGCATAAAAGTAAAGTGCTTTCAGTAAATAGCTAGTTATAACTTAAAATATAGTTTCATAAAACTGATCAATGTTTAAACCTGAAGTCTGTTTGTCAAAATAATGTTGGGATACATTGCAGCAACATCAAGATGGTAAATAAGGGGGCATTCTTCTCGTGTTGGTTCATCTCGTAACATTATGAGCTGCACAAGTAAGAAATGCAATGAGAAGGTGTCAATTTTTTATGTTTACAATGACTGTGAGTGTCCGTAATACCTTTTGACCTTATCACGCATATCAACAATTGAATTTCAGTATTTCATAGAGTATCATACCGTTGAAACATTAGGTTACATCCTAGCCTCATTACAGCAGAAATGAAAGAATAAGTTCAGATAATACCTTTTCCATAATTGCATTCTTCACTTCAATTCATCATAGTTTGAAATCAATTCAACGTCCATCTTACCCTCCACTCTAATAGCATACAGAAGATCACGATCAAGATTTTCAGTAAGTTTCTGGAAAAGGAGACATAAATTAAACTTTAGTTAGCTAATGATTTCGAGCAATAACTAATAAGATCACTATCAAGTCTAGCTTAACCATATATAATTTACTGAAAATTAAAAAACCCAAATATTGTAATGTGTTTACGCCTAATGTACCAGATAACAACATCAAATAAAATAGGAGGTCATCAACATCAAAATAGGACTATGGGGGACTTTCATCCCACTCGACCCATTCTGCTTTCAATCAACTTTTATTTATTAGGCCTGTTTTATATTTTACACAACCCAAATCGACTCATTAATAAGTAAATTGGGTCAAATAATTACATTGAAGGCAGATGGATCAAGCTTAAAACTAGTCGGAAGGTCAGATCTAAAAACACCAGTTTCCAAACACTTGACGTGGCCACCAATGTATGTTTCACTCTCAAGAAGATGACCATTATAAAACTTTTCAGGTTCTGCTTGGTGCTTATTGGGACATATAACATTTGCTGTGTATGCCTGCATGTATATTAAAGCAAAAAATATTCGCTATAAGTTATAGTGAAAATGTAAAAAATGAATATCTAAAATTCCAAACCACTTACCTGGACCATGAGAAGCATTTCACAGAGGGTCCCACTTCCTCTACGCAACACTTCATCGGGAGGCATTGGTATTATAGTTGCAAGAGAGAATATAAAGGGATGAACATAAGTCATATACAAATAGTATGTTGACACAGCGTCTGATACTGAATAGGATGCCATCATCTGAAATGTGAAAAACGGTTTTCCAAATATAAACATATGAGAATCATCCTAAGTGATTTAGACAAAGTAGGAACCGTTTTGATGATGACAAGATCAGTTCTACTAAGGGAGTACCTGAGGCTTTTCCATTGCGAAACGAACCATATCTTCAGGATTTACCTCCAATGGATCTTAGCCCAATTTGGTTTTAGTGACAGCCTGATATCACAACAATTAATAGTCTATTAACACTTAACAACGTATCTCAATGTGAGCTAAATAGTTTGCACCTTCAAACCATGGCTCCCTTGAGGCAGATAACTATCACGTTTGACCCATGCAAAACAATCCAAATGGCATGCAAATTTAGAGCGACATTCGCCTAGATTTTTATCACACTGAAACCCGAGCTCCTGCAGATGAAAATGATTATGAAATCAGTATGAATAGTAAGATCATAAACACCATCTTTAGACTTAAAATTTAAAAGTTTGCGGCATACATCGTTCATTTTGAACCCATGATGAGCTGCCCTGTTCTCCAAAAATGGCCAATCAAAAAAGTCTCCATTGTATGTGACGTAGATACCAGGCTTCACCTCTCTCATATGTGAAAACCACAATCTGAGCAGTTCTTCCTGCATAGAAACAGAAACTAAATTGTAAAACTTTAATGCAAGAAGTTTATATGAAGTGATATCGAGAAATCACACCTCATTCTTTACATTTGTCACTTTAAAGCATCCTTCAAATTCAGGTTTTGGAGTATACTCCAAATCCTCGATATCTTCACCAACACACTAAATAATTGCAAACGAACATATTAATAAGCCTCAAGAAACAGTAACAAAATACTAATAATAAGCTCTAAATCAATTTCTTATAAAATGAAATAAGCTCTAAATACTTATTGTACTCGCCTCTCTATTAATAATCAGATATCCTCGACCATCAACCATGTATGAAATCATCATGATTAAATCATACTCGGCATCAGGAAATTTCAAAGGAAGCTTTGTGGTCTCTATATCGAATGCACAAACATGAACTTCAGCACTTTGTAGAAGATCGTGCCTTCTTTCAAAATTAACTAGGCCACTTGACACATTAACATCATACCACAGCCCGCATCTTATATCTAACAAGTACGATTTCACAGAAGTGAGAGTGTGACAATATTCATATTTCACAGAAGTGAGAGTGTGACAATATTCATATATCTAACAAGTACAATTTCACAGAAGTGAGAGTGTAAATAGATATATCACCATTGTCAATGGCACAACGGACATGGTAAGGCACATCATACTCCCTTAGATCAACAATGTAATCTATAAAATCGTCAATTTGTTCTTTTCTGCAAACTCATACACCAAAATCATGTGATAAAAATAAAATAATTTAATTGCTCTAAGCACCTTGATACAAAAGTACATATGCTGATAAGCATACCTTTTGCCTGCTGCTAATATGGACTCATATGCATTATTATTTTCTCGATTTCTTTCAACCGCACACATCAAGTCATTCTTTACTTGCATTAGTTGTTGTACAGTGTCAAACGATATTTTTAAGTAAGTTTTTCGTAATCCAGTAAGATGGTTTTTCTGTGACATGTTAAACCAAATACTATTTAGTCAAGACAATTAGGAACCCAAAAAAAAACAAGGATTAATCATTATACTCCGTATATATATATATACAATAACGGCTTACAAGATCAAGGTCCTCTTTTTCCACTATTTCAATATCCGCAATTTGCCCTTCAAATTTTCTTCTCAAATATGCGTCGACATCCGGTTCCATCTTATCCTACAAATTTCAACAACTATAAGAAAGGACGATTTAACTTATAAACACAAAATAATCGAGGTTAACTTACCCTTGTAGCAGCATAGAAATAAGGCCTGAACTTGTACTTCACTTTAAATGTCGAACCATCCTTTAGACAAAATCAAGTATAAATTAGTGTATATAATTGCACAATAAATATTCATGGCCGTATCATTGTACGTTAATCGTTATGATCCAACTTTTATTTTCAAAAATGTATGCAACAACCTTTCAATTTTTACCTAGTAACAAACTTTGAATTTTACCATACCAAGTAACAAACATCCGATTTTAAAATTCATGTAACTTACTTCTTTCAAAATACAAAACAATTAACAGGTTATGTTATGTGGTGATCAGTAACATACATTCACTAAAACCCGACAAAAAAATGAAAGTTAGTTACACGTTCGGGAAATTATATATCCCAATAATATAAGCAATTATATAAGCTAATTATATATATACACATAAATAATCAACCTGGCAAACGAAATACAAATCGACACAGCTATAAACTTTCCTTGTATCCCGATCCTCCCTCGATGACTACAAAAAAAAATCATAATCAATTCAACACATGCACTAAACAAAACGAATGTATAACTCGAAATAAGGTTTAATCACACACACACACACACACACACACATATATATATATATATATATATATATATATATATATATATATATATATATATATAGAATTGTATATGTTGAGTTACAGGAGAAAATGTGAGTAGCCATCCGAGGCGTGTATTGCCTTCGGTATATAGATCAAACCCTAGCTTTGTTTCAAGCTCTTCTTCATTCGAGAGCTTTTGTTTCTTCGAAATCTCCGTGTCTCTACGATCATCTAGTCCTCGTCTCAGATTATCGGCTTTCATTTTAATTGAAATGATGATGATCGTGATCGAGTGAGTGATTGATTGATATAAGGAAACCCTAATTTTTTGAATTGTGAATGTTTTCCCACGACTTTTTTTAGTGTTATATATGAGTTGGGAATTTTTGTCCTCCTTTTTATGGCGCAAAATGTAAGGGTGCGTTTGTGTGTAAAAAGATTAGAAAGGGATTTGGATTTGGTATTGGTTTAAAAGAAACGTATGAGAGTGAATAAAAATGATAATACAAAGTGTTGTTTCTTTTATTATAATTGTGGCTCTTATAATATTGAACAAATATTTTAAAATTTCAAGTTTATTAGTATTATATCTACTAATAATTACATTGACCTCACAAAAACAACAAAACAATTTAAAACAATTTAATTCAAAGTGTAAATGAAGAAAAAATCAAAATAACAATAAAAAAACCAATTAAAAAGTCTGAAAGATAACTCTCCCCCTATCTTTTCTATATTTTCTATGGGCATGGTTTCATCTTTTCATTTCCAAAAACGAGCCCTATTATCAACCAAACACCTGAATAATACAATGATTGCATTCTTTTATTCCATAGCCATGAAACAAACGGGCTCTAAGTATGAAATTAGGAAATTTATTTTTCATTTAATAGTACATATACAATTTTTTTAAATATTAGTAATGTATAATTTCAATTGCAATATATCAAAATACTTTTTAAAACAAACTAACGACATTATAATATATATTGCCGACGGAGCAGAGAGAAAAAATGATGACATGGCATTATATATTAGCCGCCGGATCAACCTAAGATTTAATCTGAACCGTTTAAATTGCTGTTTGACTTTGACTAATTTATTCACAGGAAAAGGTGGTATATGAGGGGCAAAATTCATTAAGATGATGATAACTAAAAACAACAAACTACTCCTATTTTCTTGGCTCTTCTAAATCCTCTTTCTTCATCCTCCTCGACACTACAAGGCTTCAATTGTTGTTATTGAAATAGATTATAGACTATCTAATCTACAAAGCTATCAAGCAAAAGTTCTGATTGTATATATGCTTAATTACGAATGTTGTCTTAAATAGATCATTTACATCTTTCACACGACAACAAAACAAAAATAATCAGATATAAATCTCTATATAAGTTTAATAAATTAATGAAGCTACTAATGGTTTTACCTTGCTGTGAACTCATGGAAAAGCAAACTTCAAGTTCTATGAGATATGGTTTCAAGTCTTTTATTCCGTTTGTATTACTCTTTTGCATAAGAAATTATGGAAACTTTGATTTATTTCTGTATATACTCATAGTTTTTTTATAAATTTTAGGGACTAACAGAAATGATAAATTTGCCTATATTAAACTTTGGGCATTTCAACGCCTGATATGGCAGGTTTACGTGTTTTAGAAATTAAATATTATAATTCAATAACTTATTTTGTATTTTTCTTAAGTTGTGTGTTATTTTGTTTGGGTAACAATTATTTAGAGACCAAAGGAGTAGGTACCTTTCAAAATGAATACCCGAGCAACGCACGGGTATTGCACTTGTTTGAGTGGTTCACGGTACAATAACTATAGTAGAGTGTGGATCCAGTGAGAAATTTATACATAATGAGAAGAATGAGAACTTTTATCAACCGTTGGATGATGCATCAATGGACTGGATTAATAGTGGCAAAATGGTAATAAAATGCAACTAATCCCTTATTAAAAAGGGGTAAATAGGTAATTCAGCATCTATTAATGATAGCACCTTCAATTTGAAAAACCAGTATTTACGGGAAAAACAACTTGATATAAGCTAATCCGTATACCCATTTCAACAAATAATCTTCAAATCTGGTAAACCCTAGACGGCAAATAAACTGAAAATCCAACATGCATCTTCCTGTTCTTCTTAAAGAAGGTGCAAAGGTCACCATTAAAAGGTAACTCGTTTTTATATGCATCTGTTTTAATTGAGGTGCATGCAACACGTAATCAGTTTGTTTATGAATGTTTTATTTTGGTTTAAAAAAAATGCATGTGTATTATATTTGAACAAGGAATGTGATCCATGTAGGTAAAAGATATGCATCTGTTGTAGTATAGTAGAAAATTGAATGAGATGCATTTGTAGTATAGTTGAAAAATGAATGAGATGCATCTTTATTATATTGAAAAATGAATGAGATCCATGTATAAAATGTATGAATGTTTGTTAAAGAGGATGAGATTCATGTATAAAAATGAATGAAATGCATCTTTATTATATTGAACAACTTTATTATATTAAACAAGTATACATCTGTTCAATACTATGGATCTGTCAATATTATGTGAAAGTAACCATGATAGTTTACATTAAGAAGGTATGAAATTCAGCATTATGCATCTGTCACAAATTGAAGAAACCATGCATCTTTTATAAATAGTTTCAATTATGCATGTGTATTATAGTAGTATAGTTGAAAATTGAATGAGATGCATCTGTAGTACAGTTGAAAAATGAATGAGATGCATCTTTATTATATTGAACAATGAATGAGATCCATGTATAAAATGTATGAATGTTTGTTAAAGAGGATGAGATCCATGTATAAAAATGAATGAAATGCATCTTTATTATATTGAACAAGTATGCATCTGTTCAATATTATGCATCTGTAGTATAGTTTCAATTATGCATCTGTTACAAATTGATAACTATATTACATTAAGAATGTACAAATTAAGTCACCATTAAAAGGTAACTAGTTCCTATATGCATGGTTTATTTCTTGTTTTATAAAATGCATCTTCTTGTTTAGGAACAAGGTTAAGTAGCCAACTGCTTCTAAAAGGAAGGCTGAAGAAAAAAAAAATCAGGATCTAACAAGAGCACGGAAGTGACAAAATGTACATATCAAGTTCAGATTTTGAGAATTTATTATATATCGTTTTCACTATATCTTGTCTGCACATATTAAATATTTTATGTACTAAATCTGTTAATATAGGTGTTGGGCAACAACTAGCAGACGACGATGATGACTTTGTTTCGTATGCACCCAAAATACAACAAGATGCATCCAAACAGAAGCAATGCATAAAACTCAACACACACAATCTTGCGGGAATAAAAATGAAATCTGTTATACAAAAAGATGACAAATCAAATGGACTCATGTCAATAACGTCAAGGCAATGCCCTACAAAGCTGTTCAATGTTGTTCGAACGTTGTCGGATGCTCAAAAAAAGGATGTTAGGGATATGGGTTTTGAATCGATTCTGGAACTAGATATCTTAGTTAACCCATTAAAATTGGGTTATTGGGTTGTTGACAGGCTCAACAGAAAGACGTTATGTCTAGAAATAGATAACAAAAACTCATTACAGATTAGTAGTCAATCGGTGAAAGATATTTTTGGTAGCCAACTGCTTCTAAAAGGAAGGCTGAAGAAAAAAAAATCAGGATCTAACAAGAGCACGGAAGTGACAAAATGTACGTATATCAAGTTCAGATTTTGAGAATTTATTATACATAGTTCCTTTAGAGCTTGATTTTTGAATACCAAATGTTCTTAATATGGGCAATATCTCGGTCTCTGTAAAATGCATTAAGGATTTTTTTTCATCAGGTGAACATACAATTATAGTATTATTAGTTTAGATGCATGTTAACAAAAATACAAAAAATACTATAGTATTAGTTTTAGATGATTGTAACAAAAAGATCAGGTGCATATCCGCCGCACCAGATGCACAACCATATGCAACTTTTCATTCTCCATATGATGGTTTTATTGCTTGGGCACTTTTAGATGCACGTTAACAAATGAATACAATTATAGTAAAAAAGATGCATGTTTAGCATTCATATAAATAAAAGAGAAAACCAGCTTTTTAGAAGAGAAAACAAACTTTTTAGAAGTTAAATTTCAATCTATCAATCCGATGTCACGATCAGCACAAAAGATAATATGCAAATATATAGGAATGATTGACTCAAGAATTATAAAAACGGAGTGATGTTTGCATCCATTTCATGTGTATACATGGTGATGGTAGAAATGAAAAACCCTAATACTTTGATTGAGAATACGTAAAACCATTTAATTCATTTTCAAATATACTGATAATAGAAAAAAATGAAGAACACTACAAAATTTTAGACATTTGCTCACTAAATCAAGTGTGACCAAAAGATACAAAACAGTCACTAAAGCTATATATTCAACTCACACTAAAAAGAAAAAGAATGAGTACTAAAGGGATCACTAAAAGTCTTTTCTTACTAAAATTTTAGTGAGCAAATGTCTAAAAGATTTAGTGTCTAAAATTTTTTAGTCACTAAAGGGTACACCACCTTTCTACATAACCACTAAATTGACACAAATTTGTTGCAAATTTTAGTCAGCAAAAGCTGACTTTGCAATTACATATACATATGCTTTCTGGCAGAAATACATATTTGCATTCTCAAATGTGTAGATCAATCTCAAACAAATAAATTGGAAAATATAAAAATTGCATTTCTCAAACAATCTCAGAAATACATATTTGCATTCTCAAATGTGACTATCAATCTCAAACAATCTCAATCACTAAAACAATCTCAAATCTCAAATGTACGAAATATGGTAACTGGAAAAGAACTCCGCCCAAAGCCTGGAAAAAACCATCTATGTCTCTGTAACCTGCATTTACAAAATAAAAATTGGTGTATTAGTGTATGGAAAATTAGTGTAAAATACCAACAGTTGGACTAAAAGGTTTACAAAAGGAAAATTTTAAAAGTAAAAGCTACCAATAAGCTATTGTAAGCTATACCTAAGGGGAGGATTAAGCTAGGAAACTGAGGGGGACCTAAGACAGCACTAAAGGGACAAATAAGCAGTTATGAAAGACCCTAATAAGCACTATTAAGCTAAGTGAACCTGAGGGTTGCAAAGGGGTGAAAATGACTGACATGCCAAACAAACGGTTCAGGCCAGAGTACCCAAGAGTTATGCAGAGAATGCCATCCTCAGCAAGATACCCCAAGAATGCCTCTCCTGTTCCTTGACATAACCCTACAGATGTCATTCTCAGTACAAAGTTTTTGGATCTTTTTAACAACCCTAACTACAAAATGCTATACCTTATCAGAGTTGTACATAGTTTCTCACCAGACATTTGCTTGTTTTTGAACTTCGGTCCGTCAATGGTGTACAAAGATGGAAAAACAGATTGTATTTTGACAGACAAAGCATACAACTTTTCTTGCCCCATCCTCCGTTTATTGGCTCGTTTTGCCATCAGGATGGGGAAAACCGCCAATAGCCCCACCAACTCCAGAACTAGTACTGACAGCGTATAATGGGAAAAAATGTTGATTATATTTTGCTTCGCCTTTCTTTTGCATTAATGCCTATGTAGATTGTTAATAATAAGGGCTGGGTGGGTCATATAGGTCTAAACCGATAGAACTAAGTTACCGACTTCGATTCAATTATTTATTGTTAAATTTGCGGTCTTTGAAACTGAATTTTTCAAAAAGTTGGTTCTTAGTCTAGTCCAACTTAAAGAAGATTAAAAGTTTTTTATTTTCCAAACTTAAAAAAGTTGCTATTAGGTTTATGTTTTCACTGTTTGTGTCTGTTCATGGCTTTGTTTGTGACTGATCTTGGCTTAAAAAAAAGAGCGAGTAAGCTATATTTAGAGGCCTAATAAGCAGACAAAAAAAATTCCTAAAAATAAATAAAAAAATAGAAGCATGGAGATAAGCTGGGAAATAAGCTATAAACGAAAATTCAGGCAATAAGGATCAGGGATGAGCAAATGAAAAATACAAACATGAGGGGTGTTGGGACAGGTTGCTGCTGCAATGGTAATGGGTCAAATGGGAGATTTGGCCAACAAATCTCTTAAACTAGATATGAAATAAGTGAAATAGTCCTATTCTAAACTGATTTCAAGCAACAAGAACAACTTAAGAGGGCTTATGCAACAAACTAACCTAGTTACTCATAAAAACAGTTAAAATGAAGAAAACTTAGAAAACAACTGAGGAAACTTAAAACTTAGATGAAAATGCAAATTTTGGATTTTATCCAATATGTGTCATACCTGACCACAATGAGATGACGGTTTGATAATGGAAGTCATGCCACTTTTCAGCCCCACTCGTTCTTTTACAAATTTTTGCACCTGTTTACCAATCGAGTTTCAGCATGGCCATATTTGGATAGTATAACTGTATAAGTGTGACAATTATTCAAGTTTCAAGGAGGACTCACCTTCCTAATAGACCAAAACTCATTATCTGATAATAGACCGTCCATAACCATTTGCATATAAAGTTTCTTCAACTCACTACAAAAAACTTATCTGACTTAGCCATACATGCGAAAGTAATTGCAATCAATATAGACAAATTGCGTATGTAAATTAACTTGCCCGTTCTCCTTCAATAGCTTCCTTCGTTGCTGTATTTGTGCTGAACTAATATGAGTACTAGGAGATGTGATAGCTTTAGCTGTTAAGTGAGAAAGTGCAATTATTTCTCTTAATTTGTATGACATGTCAATTATGCAAACAAGATGATAATTAATGGGTTAAAATAAATAAGTACCTGAGTTTTTATTTTGACTTGCACCAGATGTTGTTGAGTTTCCAACCAGATGTTGTTGAGTTTCCATAAGGACCGTGATTATCAACACTAGATGAATCATTAGCAACCTGAAATCATTTATCATCAAAACATGAAAATAATATCTTCAAACATTAATATATAAAATAAAATCCTTTATGATTACCTCTGTTTTTGTACTATTCAAGACATTTGAAAACTCCCCATTTGGATTCTGATTTTTGTAGTTTGCCATAAATTGTAATATAACCGCTTGGTTTTCCTTCATTTTTTTCATTTCGTCTTCAAGTTCGTTGATTCGAGCCTTTAACATTGGTACTTGAGAAACACGAGATCGTTTTGACTTAGGCATTCTGATCTTTGGCCCTGCGCATCGTGTATAATCTCTTCTTTCTTTTCCTTTGACTCTCGCCAAGTCATCGTTGTTCCAGTCAACAATCACCGTGTTTGTACTAATATGACTAAAATGACCTCCCATACTTTATTGTAGTCGAAGTCTTCCTTTATTGTAGGAATTACCAACTTCCAACAAATACTGATATGACTAAAATGACCTCCCATACTTTTGGAAAATGATTGGTCCACATTGTTTCTCATTCTTCTTATTATAATTCTCCTTCTCATTTGATCCTTACTCAACTATAGTATCCTAAAAGATAATTATGTGCGAACAAGGACGAAATCTCGACCAAAGTTCAGTAAGTGTACTTAAAATGACTGACATGCCAAACAAACGGTTCAGGCCAGAGTACCCAAGAGTTATGCAGAGAATGCCATCCTCAGCAAGATACCCCAAGAATGCCTCTCCTGTTCCTTGACATAACCCTACAGATGTCATTCTCAGTACAAAGTTTTTGGATCTTTTTAACAACCCTAACTACAAAATGCTATACCTTATCAGAGTTGTACATAGTTTCTCACCAGACATTTGCTTGTTTTTGAACTTCGGTCCGTCAATGGTGTACAAAGATGGAAAAACAGATTGTATTTTGACAGACAAAGCATACAACTTTTCTTGCCCCATCCTCCGTTTATTGGCTCGTTTTGCCATCAGGATGGGGAAAACCGCCAATAGCCCCACCAACTCCAGAACTAGTACTGACAGCGTATAATGGGAAAAAATGTTGATTATATTTTGCTTCGCCTTTCTTTTGCATTAATGCCTATGTAGATTGTTAATAATAAGGGCTGGGTGGGTCATATAGGTCTAAACCGATAGAACTAAGTTACCGACTTCGATTCAATTATTTATTGTTAAATTTGCGGTCTTTGAAACTGAATTTTTCAAAAAGTTGGTTCTTAGTCTAGTCCAACTTAAAGAAGATTAAAAGTTTTTTATTTTCCAAACTTAAAAAAGTTGCTATTAGGTTTATGTTTTCACTGTTTGTGTCTGTTCATGGCTTTGTTTGTGACTGATCTTGGCTTAAAAAAAAGAGCGAGTAAGCTATATTTAGAGGCCTAATAAGCAGACAAAAAAAATTCCTAAAAATAAATAAAAAAATAGAAGCATGGAGATAAGCTGGGAAATAAGCTATAAACGAAAATTCAGGCAATAAGGATCAGGGATGAGCAAATGAAAAATACAAACATGAGGGGTGTTGGGACAGGTTGCTGCTGCAATGGTAATGGGTCAAATGGGAGATTTGGCCAACAAATCTCTTAAACTAGATATGAAATAAGTGAAATAGTCCTATTCTAAACTGATTTCAAGCAACAAGAACAACTTAAGAGGGCTTATGCAACAAACTAACCTAGTTACTCATAAAAACAGTTAAAATGAAGAAAACTTAGAAAACAACTGAGGAAACTTAAAACTTAGATGAAAATGCAAATTTTGGATTTTATCCAATATGTGTCATACCTGACCACAATGAGATGACAGTTTGATAATGGAAGTCATGCCACTTTTCAGCCCCACTCGTTCTTTTACAAATTTTTGCACCTGTTTACCAATCGAGTTTCAGCATGGCCATATTTGGATAGTATAACTGTATAAGTGTGACAATTATTCAAGTTTCAAGGAGGACTCACCTTCCTAATAGACCAAAACTCATTATCTGATAATAGACCGTCCATAACCATTTGCATATAAAGTTTCTTCAACTCACTACAAAAAACTTATCTGACTTAGCCATACATGCGAAAGTAATTGCAATCAATATAGACAAATTGCGTATGTAAATTAACTTGCCCGTTCTCCTTCAATAGCTTCCTTCGTTGCTGTATTTGTGCTGAACTAATATGAGTACTAGGAGATGTGATAGCTTTAGCTGTTAAGTGAGAAAGTGCAATTATTTCTCTTAATTTGTATGACATGTCAATTATGCAAACAAGATGATAATTAATGGGTTAAAATAAATAAGTACCTGAGTTTTTATTTTGACTTGCACCAGATGTTGTTGAGTTTCCAACCAGATGTTGTTGAGTTTCCATAAGGACCGTGATTATCAACACTAGATGAATCATTAGCAACCTGAAATCATTTATCATCAAAACATGAAAATAATATCTTCAAACATTAATATATAAAATAAAATCCTTTATGATTACCTCTGTTTTTGTACTATTCAAGACATTTGAAAACTCCCCATTTGGATTCTGATTTTTGTAGTTTGCCATAAATTGTAATATAACCGCTTGGTTTTCCTTCATTTTTTTCATTTCGTCTTCAAGTTCGTTGATTCGAGCCTTTAACATTGGTACTTGAGAAACACGAGATCGTTTTGACTTAGGCATTCTGATCTTTGGCCCTGCGCATCGTGTATAATCTCTTCTTTCTTTTCCTTTGACTCTCGCCAAGTCATCGTTGTTCCAGTCAACAATCACCGTGTTTGTACTAATATGACTAAAATGACCTCCCATACTTTATTGTAGTCGAAGTCTTCCTTTATTGTAGGAATTACCAACTTCCAACAAATACTGATATGACTAAAATGACCTCCCATACTTTTGGAAAATGATTGGTCCACATTGTTTCTCATTCTTCTTATTATAATTCTCCTTCTCATTTGATCCTTACTCAACTATAGTATCCTAAAAGATAATTATGTGCGAACAAGGACGAAATCTCGACCAAAGTTCAGTAAGTGTACTTAAAAAAAAAAAAAAAAAAAAAAAAAAAAAAATCTTTATGGATGAGGTGCATTTAAGAGAAATAGAGGGTTTTTTTTTTTTTTTTTTTTTTTTTTTTTTTTTTTTTTTTTTTTTTTTTTCAAAAACTACCGCAAGAATTTATGGGTATTCTGTGAACTCCCAAGACCCGGTATGGTTTCGTCCCTACATGTGAACATAACAAGTAGAAAATTGTATCAAGTCTCTTTCATGGGCTTAGAGATCCTTTAAAAATGAAAGTAACATGATAAAATGTCATCTTAATTTTTATACACTTACAGATATTGTACAAAAATATGGATGAGGACGAGCTTACTTGATAAACGACTCAAAAGTCTTCTCCATCAAGGCCATTTGAAAGTTTGTTTAGAAAAATACCATTGGATATGAAATAATGATTTTAACTAATGGTATTAAGTTTTTTTTATGAGCTTGGAGTTCCATTGGATATGAACTTGATGTGAAAGTAGCTTGATAATATGTCTTATTTTTACGAAAAATACTATTTGGCCGACTATATGGAGGAGGTTTAGTTGAACTAATTTTGTAGTCCAAGAATGTGAACATCAGTTCTTGGATAATTGCAAATGAGTGTCGAGTAACCCAATTTAACCTTAATAAATATCAAACTGGTCACTAATTTGTGTCCTTTACATGTAAATTTGGTGACGGTCCATGATATTGGATCTCCAATAACAGTTATATCTTCGAAACAATCACAACTTGGAAGAGTTTTTAACGTAGGTCATTTTATGGCGAACAAAGTGCATCTCCAAATTTCTTTGAGGTTCTACTACACAGTCAGCTCTTCGGATTCTATAACATTTATGAATGATGTTACAAGTACATTCAATAAGATTACAATAAATTAAAAAAAGACTTTAACAAGGTGTCACAGGCTAAACATGAAGTTTATTACTCCTATCTGTGTATCTACACATTATTGAACAATAATAGGATAAGTGTCAAATTTGTATCATTAATGGATGGAATTAAATCATTTAATGAGTTTTTATATAAAAAACAAACATGGAAAACGCGTTGCAAAATATGACTAAAAGTCTACTATGCGCCTCTCTTATTTTAAGGAAACACCATATTTTGCTGAAACTTAGTAGTTATACATTGCCATTCTCGCTTAATAGTGGATCGCTGGACATCAAATCTCTGCAAAATTCAAAAGGTATCAATTAAAAAATGAAAAATAAAACAATATACCAACAATATAAAACTATATCATTTTTAGTGCTTGTCCTTGTAAAATGTGAATACAACTTTTATACGACTACATAAATGGTTCGTTGTAAACGGCTACAAGTATAGAGAGGAAATTCATAAAGCATAATTGTAAAAAAAAGATATCTCAACAAATTTTATTATACATTTATATAAACAATGGATTTGTTACTAGTGTGTATAATATCTAATTTTAGGTTTATTACAGATTCTCGTCGATAAACTCTACACCTTATTGTTTTTCAATCTATTACTCACATTATACGTACAAATTATACTTATGCTTGAGATAACTTAAAATTTTTGGTCGCACACATTTAATTCAAGATGCAGAGCCACTGCGGAGCAAGAAAGTTTTACTTTAGGCAGCATACTTTGATAATTTTTAGAATTTTCACTCTAAATTGGTTCTTTTTTTTTTTTAATCAAACATTTTAGAAAATTTACACCACAATTTTTTTTTCTAGAGGGGCACATGTCCATCATGCCCCCTCGTGTCTCCACCCAAGTGCAGACTTTATGTAGATTATTTTTAAAAAATGGTATATCGGACAACTCTACCTTGATGTCCATTTTTTATAATCTCATGCACTTTTTAAATACTAGACAATTACCCGTGTATAGCGATGGTGGAGTATAGTAGTTTCAATTTGTGTGCACGTATATGTTTATTTTGTGTGTATATGTGAGTGTGGAGTAAATAAGAGTGGATAAAGTTTGTGGATTAAATTATGATGGCTTCATAACATATATTTTGTTCTATTAATCTAATTTACTAATAAATTTTTAATGTTAATTCAATACTCGTATTATAACAATAATAGAAAGGTGATCACACTATATAAACATATAGACATTTAAGATTAATATAAGCATCAAATGAGCACATTTATTTATTTGACTTGCCTGTCGCTTCGATTGAAAAGTACAAGAGAAACAGGTTCCTTGGGGGAGAGGTAAGACAACTCGCGCCACATGTACAGACATAAGCCAATGCTGTGAAAATGCAATAGCTAGATATGAGAAAGAAACTAAATAATTTTGCACACGTTCGCACATGACCATTTTAGAAATGGGTATTATTTATGTACATTTTTTTTTTAAAAGTCAAAATTTTCTCCCTTTTTGAGAATTTTCTATCAATAACTTGTGATAGATAATAAGCAAATAACAAAGCAAGGAAGTAGATGATAAGCAAATGACAAACGAGATAAGAAATATGACATAAAACAATAGAGGATCACTGAAAATGTAAAAATCATTATGTAAATAATATAGAATGTAATTATGTAAAGTGACTATTTTTTGAACAAGGAAAAGTTAATATATATGTAAGAAAAACCCGTTAATAAACGGATCTTTTCATAGCGTGCTTCAAAAACATTATTAAAAAAAAATTAAATCGATTTCTTTTTAACTTTTCTTTTTTCAATTCAAAAGTGTCTCTTTACTCTCAGGTTTATCCTCGGGTAGGGGTATGATCTGTCTACATTATATCTCCCCCTACCATGTCCCGGCGGGATTGAGTTTGTTGTTGTTGTTGTTTCAACCCAACGAACACCGTTAGACTTTAAATGAGTTAGTACATAATATATTACCTCGAGAAACATGTAATTGATAGCATCCACAAGAAACTACTTATCCAACTTGATTCTTTGTATATTATCCAGGCCTAAATTAAAGCAACATCCGGATATTATAGTTATTAATCATATCATATCAAAGTATTACGACTTTAATTTCTTGTTGAAATATGAAATAATCAAAAGAAATACATGGTTAATGGAGAATTGCTTACATATATAAAAAAAAGGGTTACAATCTTGTCCACCACTTCTGATAGGATGCACCTGTCAGCAGTTATTATATATCAATTTTTTTTTTTTTTTTTTTTTTTTTTTTTTTTGTAAAGGGTTTATATCCGATGAATTTATAGCAATATTTTTACTTTATAAGTAAATATGTTTTTACTTTATAAGTACTACGAGTAATAAGTACTAACGGTAGATAAAGGAAACCGTTATTAGAACAACATTTTGGAAAAAGAATATTCAAATTTCACCAACAGTGTATCCGGTTAAGGTCAAAACATTTTAAAACAAAACAAAGTAAAGGGTAATCCCTTTTACTACCAAAATAATAATAATAATAATAATAATAATAATAATAATAATAATAATAATAATAATAATAATAATAATAATAAAGTATTAAAAATTAAAAGTTTTTTTTTTTCCCCTCAAATTTATGTTTACGGATTAAATATTCATCTAACACACTTTTGTATTAATTTGGGTTAGAGTATAGGACTATAGGTCCACTCTAATAAACTGGACCATATGAAAGTCAGTTATGCAACGCCGGCACATGATTTATATGGATCACTTTTTATAATAGTGTGTTTTCTTATTTTGTTAATCAAATCTAATGATGTTCATCGTATTATCTTTATTGTGTCAATGAAACCTGATGTTATTTATTTGAATGTACTTGTAGATTTGTTGAAGACGGTGATAAAATTCAAGAGGATAAAAATACATGCACATGGCTCAACACTACGAGTATATGTTGAACAAAGATGATGAAAATACATGTGCATTGTAGGCTATGTGTACCAAGTGAACTAAGACGATGAAAATACATGTGCATGGTTCAAGAATACGCGTACCTAGTGAACAAAGACGATGAAAATACATGAGCATTGTTCAAGATTACGCGTACCTCGTGAACAATGACGATGCAAATATGTGCATATTTAAATCGGAGGCTAATATTGCATAAAATGATGGTTGCACATGTATATTATTAGCAATATATAGAGTATTTTCTTTTTTCCTGAAGAAGAGAATATTGTACATTTTTTTTTTCTTTCTAATTGCATGCATATGAAACATTACGTCTTGAATATATAAAATCTAACATGAAGACCATTCATAATACGTGTGCTTGCACGTATGCACACCCAAATTTTGCTAAAAAAAACACATATGCACCTAATTTTTTGAAACTATGCATGTTGGAAAAAAATAAATTAAATTCCCAAAATTTAGGAACTAAAATAAAGTTTTTATAAAAAAAATCAAAAAGAAAATAAAAAATGTAATTTTACCATTATACCACTTTGAATTAAATAATTAAAATAAACATCTAAAAAAATCCGACTAGTTGATGCTGGTTCTCGCAGTTCTTGACATTTTCTTGGTTCTGAAAAGAACTCTACCCAATATATACATAAAATGAAACTTTATTTTTAGAACCCACTTTAAATGCGAGAACTCCTTTTTAGCTGTTAGATTAGTTGATCAAGGGTTAAAATAACTATGCCATAAATGTAATAAAGTGAAACACTAGGTTAACTTTTGAAAACAGTCAGAGGGTATTTTAGGGATTACAAATTAGCCTCTTTATTATTTTTTTTTATTTTTTTTTTGGATTGAATATTAATCAGTTGCAGAAAATAAAGCGTCAACCTCTCTATCTTTTTCACATAACCGCTCCTTCCCCTATAATGACCTAGCCGCCTCTCTCAATATCTCCTTCCCATACCACCATCCTTAACCGACGATACCCTTATACAACCCTACTTCACGATCGACTTTTAATCTTAAACGCTTAATCCATTACTGTTTTGTTGATTCTTTATTCTAACTCACATTTTAATCTAAGTTTCTTAACGATAAAGTAATTGATTCACATTTTTTATTAGGGTTTGATGGGTTTTTTATTAGGGTTTCGTTAGTTGGTTTTGGTGTTAGTAATCGATATCATAAACGAAACTCAATATCGCAATAACTCGTGCTTTTTATTTGATAGTTATACTTTCGTACTTAAACGGATTTTTTTGGTGTTAAGATAATAATATTAATAAAAGTTTTTCTTTATAAACTTAATTTATAGTCGAGTGATATATGTTAATCTTATAAATTAACAAAAAGTATTGATGTTGAAGATTTTATACATAAGTTAAAAAATTGAATTTTTTTTAGGATTTAAACTTGATTATAAATTTTATTCAAAAAAAAAAAAAAAAAAAAAAAAAAAAAAAAAAAAAAAAAAGCTCACAACTATATGCATACTTTTTTTTTTTAGCTTTTTTTTTTTTATTTTTTATTTTTTTTATTTTTTATTTTTTTATACTTACGCTCTGTGCATGATTAAGTTTGAAAAACTGAAGGGGAGGCTCATTTTTAAAAATCAAAATCAAGTCTTTCTATCCTCAAATAATTATTTTTACTTAAATACTCCTGAAATGATAATTTCCCTTAAAAGATTAAGGAGACATACGGCGCAGTGTACAACTCGATATGGAATGGGGATCCAAAAACAATAACCGTGTAAATCAAAATCCCGCACTCAATGCCGATAGCTGCTAATAAGATTGCTTTTGCAGTAACAACTGAAGGTCCTCGAACATCCCTATAGTTCAAATATGTAACAAATACACGAGGTAAACAATCTTGCAAAGTTGTATGATATGTAATGTCATCTGCTCGATCATAAGGGTCAGTAAATACATTATATGTTATCTATTCATACTACCTTTTATGACGTTTCGCCAATAAATAATAAAATAGAGCTTTTGAAATTTCTTCTGGTGACAACTTTGAGATCTCCACAAGGATGAAGAAAGACAGACCCCAGCTGCACAAGGAAGTTGTTGAAGGCGTTTAGTATGCCATACATAGTATGCATCACATAATTGACACAAGAGTGTATCTAAACAGAGTCCAACGAGCTATGTATAGTAATGTTATGACACCTAGATCCACATATTTTTTGTTTTCAAAAGAATTAGTTTTGCAATCTAAAAAGGCTAGCGCACGCAGCTTGTTGCTCGTTTGCCTTCCACCTCTATTTAAATCCAAATTGGAATAGATAATATTATTGTAAATAGGGTTGAGCAAACCACCCGAATGGACCAGACCGACAGACGGACCGACCGAGACTGGACCGACCATATTCGGTCCGGTCCTCGGTCTCGGTCTTAGTCAGTCCGGGACGATGCTCAGCACTAATTGTAAATAAAGAAAGATAAGTCATACCTTCCAAAAAAATTTATTATAACCATTAAAATAGCTTTCAAGATCCAGTTTGGTTCCTTGTAGAAAATCCACGCCTAAACATCATCGGTACACACAATCACATATAAATTTACGCGTGATTCGAATAATAAGCGCATATTATCATAGAATTATTTTATTCTTCTCAATACCTGTATCATAACCATAGTTATGATAAAATCTGTTAGTATTGCTGCTGCCCAACTGCAACAAAATTATATACTTCAATTAAATTTAATTCTCTAAACACAAAACTAATATGTACGTGTATTATCATTTACATTTACATATACTTAAAAAGGGGAAAAACTTATTTGAACAAACACAGACGTGGTTAAGTTCCATCGTATTAGAAGAAATCACTTTCTCGTCAACTTCAAAATGATTATGGCATGCATGCATGCAATACATATTTTGAATATATATACAAAATACTACACAAATTAAGCATTTCTACCAGACCATTAATTTCTAACGTATGCATGCTTGCCCGCTAATTGGAAAGTTGTGTATGGTTAAAGCTTGTAATTTACCTTATTCCCAGATCATAACAAGTTGTGCCATCATTATGGTAGAAAACATTAGCCATCGAAGCACTTATAATACAAAATACTAGAATTAACCATATCTTCACAGCGACTACTACCACAGGTACCGCCATACTTTATTTATGAAACTGATACTTGATATGAAAGGGATGATGAATAACCTTAAGTTTAGAAAGGATATTTTATAGTGTTCTTTGGTTTACATATTGAGACTTTACCAACCGTCCTTACTTGACCAAGCACTTGCAAAATCATGTCGACAATTAAGATTAATTTATTTAATAAGTTTATTTGGCATTGGCAATTAGTTATAAAGAAAAGAAAATTGTTTTCAGTGTATTGTTATCTTTAAAATTCTAACCAGAATAACACAAAATTATGAAACAAGAAGAAATAACAATTATGAAACAAGAAGAATTATGTATTTTTATTTTATATTATTTTATTTATTTATTATTTTTTTGTAGTAAATAACAATTAATCATACCCTAATTCCTGCAATTAAGCAACTTAGAAATGTTTTAAAGTTTACACTACTACTTTAATAAACTGATATTTCCGGAAAAGATATAAACGGTTTACCTAGAAACCGAAAAACTGGTGATGTAATGACTTTATTATTATTTTTTTCTAGTGCATCTATTTAAAATGAGAGGGGTGGTTTTTCAAATTCAATTTCATTAAAATTCTCTTAATAACATTACAAGTGATGAGATTGATATCCACTAAATAAATTAGAGAAATGATACATTGACTGAGCCTAATCGTGGACCTAAAAACATGTGGCATCAAATGCCACATGTTTTTAGGTCCACGATTAGGTCCACAATTAAATCCATGTATCATTTCTCAATAAAGAAAGACGAAAGTAGAGGATTTGTTTATATGGGAATAGTGAATGTGAATTTGATTGATAAAAGATTTTTGGTTGGTTTATATGAGTTTTAAAACATGTAATGATACCAAAAATAGAGGATTTGTCATGCCCACCAAAGATGGTGGGTGTAAAACCCGAAATATTTGAACTATAATTTTTTGCACCATTTTGAATTTATCCTAAGTTTGGATTATTAATATAATATGTCATTAAACTATACATTATAATTAATATTGCACATTATAAGTAATCCAAAAACTAATCAAGTATAACCTAAAATAACCTAAAGTTAAATTTTATCCTAAAGCTACACTAAGCCGATTTTCTTTTTCCTAGCCCCTCCTTGGTGGTCAATTTTGAAAAGAGATAAAATGAAATCAAATAATCTTCACCTTATAAAAGATTTGCATATGCCCCTATCACATGTATTTCCATATCATACAAACACATTTTCTTTATTCTTGAACGTATATTTCCTTTGTACCATCATTTGATAAGGTGAAGAGTGTACCGCTTTTAAGGGGTCATTTAAGCCCGAATTCATAATTATTTAATCAATTATTGCTCTAAATCGTTTCTTTTGTCATTTTAGTTACTTTTGAGAGGAAATTCAGAAAATGAGGCATTTTGGACGTTTTTGGAGCGTAAAAGTGAAGAAAACGGCAAAGTCTCAATATCCTTGCTGGGAACAGTACCTGACGGCGTCAAGAGTTAATGCATGACGGTGTCAAGCTTGGCAAAAGAGGTGGAAGTGGAAAATACACGTGACGGCCCAGAGCTCGTTTCCTTCTTGACGGCGTCACAAATGGATCTAGGCAATATGATTTCTATCTTGACGGCGTCACAATTTACAACGTGAGGCTGTCAGCCTATAACATCTATATATATTTTTGCAATTTTTCATTGTAAAGTGTGGAACCTTATTGGAACAAGTTGTTACAAACCCTAGGTCGAATTTCCTGCTGATTGAAGGGGTTTCAAACCCTTCTTTCTTTCATGTTTTAATAAAGATAAGTATTCATTCAAATCATTCAATATGTCTATGTATTGTGTGATTATATCTTACGCTTGTCTTTCTTTTAACATGCTAGGCTAGGTTTTTATTGTGTTTGCTTAGATGTAGTGAAACCTAGATGTTGATTATTGGTTGATTGTTTGTTTATAATTGTTTTCGATGATTGTATTCAATGTTAGGCTTAAGAAAACTGGCAGACTTCCAATTGGTAACTTGCTTGAACGTCTTAAGAAACATAATCGGAGGTGTACTACGATTTTTTGTTATATTTAATGCATAAGCGAATTCTAGTGATCCCATGTTAGGATCTTCTTAGCCGGCTCGACATAGGAGTGAAGTAGGAGCTTATAGAGTTAGGGAATATTGTACACGGTCCTACGACTAGTATTAAGGAATATAACCTGTCATACATGCAATTGTAACAAGCTAATCAACCGGTAAAAGATATATAGGGAGTAATGAAATCTAAGTAAACACAACTTTTCTCATTATTGTTTCCACCACATTAGTGTATTAGTTTAATTTTCATTTCTTTTATTTTATTTTGATTGCATATTTAGTTAATTGGGTTAGTTGACTAGCAACTAATTCTGCCCACTCCTTCAAAACCCGAGATTTTACTTGCTTTCGTAAAATATAAAAATACAAAAAGAATCTTCCCTCACCTCTAGACCTAGTTTAGTAGACTCTCTAATCCTAGCGAACACTATTCCTGAGTTGAACTATCAATCCCCCGGTACTTATCACTATACTATACTACAACGATCAGGTACACTGCCTGGTGGGGGTTGCAAGCTTCTCAAGATCCCTTGAGAGGTAAAACCTGTTGCGAGGGCGCAATCCCACGTATCAAGTTTTTGGCGCCGCTGCCCGGGAATAGTTATTGTCTAGGTTAGAATTTCTTTTTATTAGGTCTACTTACTAGATTCCTTTATAGTAAGGTTTTTATTTTTATTTTTAGGTTTTCTTTAGTCAATCTCATTTCTTTGTTCCTTTGTTCGTAACCATTACCATCCGACATCATGGAATGTGGTAATATCTTTGAAAACATCAACCCACCACTTCAAAACCACCCACAAAACCCACCACAACCAAACCAACCTCCTAGACCCCGAACTTTAGGAGAGTATTCCCGTCCTAGCCACCAAGGCTATCGGAACACCATTGAGCTCACTCAAGGAGCCAATGTATCTCATTTGCGATCCGACACCATCTGGTTGGTGCAAAGCGGATGTGCATTCCATGGACTTCGTTTCGAAGATCCTAATCAACATCTCAAGGATTTCCTTAAAATCGTAGATTCAATAGACCTTGATGTTGCAACTAGAGAGACAACCCGATTACGTCTATTCCAATTCTCTCTACGTGACCAAGCTAGTCAATGGCTTGAGCGTTTACCCGCGGGATCCATAACCTCTTGGGATGATCTCACCACTCGTTTTCTTGCTCAATTTTTCTCACTGGGGAGAACTACTAAGCTTAGAAATGACATCTTGATGTTCCAACAACGTCAAGGTGAAACTCTCTATGAAGCATGGACTCGTTTCAAGGACTTACTCCAAAAAGTCCCTCATCATGGCATAGATCTTTGGCTCCAAGTCCAAATCTTCTATGACCATATCGATCTTTCCACAAGGCGAACCATTGACCAATCGGCCGATGGCAAGCTACGTGATCTAAGTGCGGAAAAATCATGGGAACTTATAGAAGATCTTGCTCTCTATGACAACGAAAGTTGGAATGATCCCCGTGATTTGAACAAAACGGTCAAGGCAATATCTTTACCTTCAAACAATTCTAGCACTCCCGACCGTAGGATCATGGAACTTGAAGACCAAGTCAAGTTTCTCATGAAATCCTACGAAGCTCCTAAGCCTTCAAGCCAAGTGAACAAAATCACTTCTTCATGTGAATTATGTAGTGGTCCCCATGACACTCGTGATTGCATGGAACTCCCACGTCCACTTTGTCAATGTTGTCACCATTAAGCCAATAGATGAGAATATTGAAGAAAGTGACAAGGATGAAGTTGGAATAGAAACTGGACCTAAGGATGACATTAAGGAAGTTGAGGATAGAAAGGAAGAAAATTTAGAGGAGTTAGATAATATAGAGGACTACTTCAATATGTTACCCACTAAGGAAGAACAAGAATATAATAAGAATCTATTTGATGACCCCGAGACACCTTACATCCTTGGTTCACAGATCATCAAAACGGGTGATCCCTCTAACATCAACATACCATGCAACATTGGGCATGTGCATGTGTGGAAAGCAACTTGGACCTAGGATATTTCCCAACATGGGTTGGATGAGTAATTTTGTGGGAAGAGTAAAAGGACTGCACGTTTTTGTAGGTAACTTTACATACATTACCGACTTTGTGATTGTTGAAGATATTCGTCCGGTAATAGATGGTTGTTTAAGTCAAGTAGTGTTTGGAAAGCCATGTGTTGAGGCCTCTAAGATGTATTATGACCCGTCCCTAGGGATAGTTAGATTCAAGGATGAGAACGATGAGATAGCTTACCAAATGCCCTATAAGATTGAACAATTCCGTCTTCTATCAAACCTTGAAAAGGAACACAAGCAATCGGTCTACTATAGGAATGATGAGGACAGACGTAGAGGAGTAGACTATGTCATGAGTAGAATATTCGGCTTCTACAAAGAATGTTTGCAACTAGGTCCGGAATACAAAACTAGGATTGAGGATGACCTAGAGAATGTGACCAGAGATGAGGTCACGTAATAGCCCGTGACCTTGAGTCTAGCTACAAGACTCGTTAATAAAGAAAAACGCTTCTTGGGAGGCAACCCAAGTTTTACTTGTTTTGTTTGATTTTTATTTTGTTTGATTTCATTTGTTTCCATATGCATGTTTTATTTTTATTGTTGGTAAATCATGTTTCAAAGTAAATTGTGAAAATGCTTTATTTTGTTTTTAACTTCGTCTTAATTACATATAAAGGTATTTTGCAAAAGCTAAGTGTAAGGGGAGACCCGGAATTTGTTTATAAGAACGAAAATGAGCATGATTTACTACAATATTAAATAAGCATATATATTAGTATTTGTTAGAGTCAAATGCTTGTATCGAGTCATAATGATGTTTTGCAGGATTTTCCAGGAAATAAGGCATAAGTTTTTCCAGAAATTTTCCAAAAACTTAACAAAAGATTTTTCCAGGAACATTCTGACGGCGTCAGGAATTACAACCTGACGGCGCCAGGTACTAAAATTCTGAAAAATTTTGCGAGTTTCGTTTAGACCGGAGTCTTAAAGTTTTTGTTGATTCTTTAGTTTCATAAACTCCAGGAAATTTGCAAACATTCATTCCACAAGCATTATATCTTAATTTGTTTTTTAGGATTTTCTTTTTAATATATATAGATTGCCGCCGATTTTACGCGAGGTTTGCCTTGATTGTTTTCTCAGGTTTAACAGATTATGTATGACAAGAAGATGATTACATTTCTGGAAGGAAGCTTTCAAAGTTCATTTTCTTGGAGGAAGATCTAACCTTGTTGACACACTATCCACACCGAACGAATCAGATGAGTATTTGTTTTCATTCTTTTACCTGCTTTACTTTTACATCCTTTAATTGAACGTTGGGGATAATGTTCATCCTAAGTGTAAGGGGAGGGTAAATGATGATACCTTATAGGATACAATTGCACTTGAGTTTGTTTGATCGATAATGGGTGTGTAATAAAACTAAGAGAAATACTTGCTAGGATAATTTTAGCGCCAAATTTAAATTTTTTTTACAACATTTAGGAGTGAAACTTTAGCCTTAACAAGCGTCTCATGGATAGGAGTTATATGACTAGCATAAAAACCTTACCACTAAAAAAAAAATTATTATGAATAAGGTAGTCACCATCCGAGTACTAGATTAATTGACTAACGTGCCAGCGATCTAGTATATGACTTGGTGACCATCCGTTATGCAAATAACGCGCCAACAATCCAAGAAGTGCACTAGTGACCATCCGTTAGTTGAAGCGTCAAAGACTCGTGCTAGCGATCTACTAAGTTCATACATTTGAGGTTCGCCCTTAGACTTGTTAGGAAAAGCCTTTGTGCTTATGAGTGTACCAGTAGCATTTAGATTCTAGAACTTGCGTTAGTGATGCATCCCGAGACCGCTAGTGAGACTACATTCGTGTAGTTAGCATTTACTACATGATGAGAGGCATTAGGATCACCCTTGTGTTTAAACCCGTATATCATAATTACTTGACCATTTAAGTCATATTACTTGACTGGCAAAGTCAATAAATTTTTCCCACACCTTAGCATTCTACTCATTTTTAGTACACGAAACCCCTAGTACACCCCTCAGAGCCTATCTTTTTCGTTTCTAACTTTCAGCATTTTACTTAAAGGTAGAATTTGTTAACAATCCACCCAAATGTGCAACCAAATCGCCTTAGCCTTCCTTGTATGCACTCATCTTTAGTGCATTATTGTTATTTGTTAAACCCTTAGTTAATTATCTAATTGATTACATGGTTGCTAAGTCGAGTCATATCTTGTACATATTGTTTTGGGACGATTGGGACTCATGGGTAAAGTACTAGTGATATGGAGTAATGGGGAAGACGTCATTTATTACCCCCATATGTGCGTTAATATCAAAAAAGGTACTCCAAGTGTTTTGATTATCTTGATTTGAGTCATTAGAATAGTTTATTGTAAAGTATGTAAAAATTCAAGTGTAAGGGGAATGTAAACTCCCCTATGATGTATTATTTTGGATGGTAGGGTAAAAGTGTATGTCAAAAAAAAAAAAAAAAAAAAAAAAAAAAAAAAAAAACATACGGACTACCATCCCGTTTCATTTTTATGTTTGTTTCATAGCTTGTAGTTTTGATTAGCTTAAGTCGAGTCGAGTCTTGGCTTAGAAACGCCATATTGTACATGTAATTAACCAAGATGATTAACTCGCCACCAGTAAATATTGCCTTTATCCAACAAAACCGTGTTTTCCATATCCCTACACCTCATGTTATAACCTTTTAAAAGACCTTTTTGATAGGTTATCCTAGGTGCTTACGCCAAATGGTGGAGGTTTGATCCTTTCCCAAGTCTATGGTAATCTATTTGCTATGACATGTAGTGAGAGATGTTTTCCATTTCCATATTGTGATATATACTTTATTACACCCGAGAGATGTGAGTATCTAAACACTATTTGTGAGGTGTTAGTGTATGACCTCCGTGCTTGTTTTTGGTTTTTAGTGGAATGATTATTTGTTGTAATTACTTTTATATTAGTGTTAAATGACCCCTACCTTGTATTTTGATTAGAATAAAAGCACATTTGCTTGAGGACAAGCAAATCTGAAGTGTATGGGTATTTGATAAGGCGAAAAGTGTACCGCTTTTAAGGGGTCATTTAATCCCGAATTCATAATTATTTGATCAATTATTGTCTTAAATCGTTCCTTTTGTCATTTTAGGTACTTTTGAGAGGAAATTCAGAAAAGGAGGCATTTTGGACATTTTTGGAGCGTAAAAGTGAAGAAAACGGCAAAGTCTCAATATCCTTGCTGGGAACAGTACCTGACGGCGTCAAGAGTTAATGCATGACAGCGTCAAGCTTGGCAAAAGAGGTGGAAGTGGAAAATACACGTGACGGCCCAGAGCTCGTTTCCTTCTTAACGGCGTCACAAATGGATCTAGGCAATACGATTTCTATCTTGGCGGCGAGTTGACGGCGTCACAATTTACAACGTCATGCCGTCAGCCTGTAACATCTATATATTTTTTTGCAATTTTTCATTGTAAAGTGTGGAACCTTATTGGAACAAGTTGTTACAAACCTTAGATCGAATTTCCTGCTGATCGAAGGGGTTTCAAACCCTTCTTTCTTCCATGTTTTAATAAAGATAAGTATTCATTCAAATCATTCAGTATGTCTATGTATTGTGTGATTATATCTTACGCTTGTCTTTCTTTTAACATGCTAGGCTAGGTTTTTATGGTGTTTGCTTAGATGTAGTGAAACCTAGATGTTGATTATTGGTTGATTGTTCGTTTATAATTGTTTTGGATGATTGTATTCAATGTTAGGCTTAAGAAAATCGGCAGACTTCCAACTGGTAACTTGCTTGAACGTCTTAAGAAACATGATCGGAGGTGTACTACGATTTTTGGTTGTATTTAATGCATAAGCGAATTCTAGTGATCCCATGTTAGGAGCTTCTTAGCCGGCTCGACATAGGAGTGAAGTAGGAGCTTATAGAGTTAGGGAATATTGTACACGGCCCTACGACTAGTATTAAGGAATATAACCTGTCATCCATGCAATTTTAGCAAGCTAATCAACCGGTAAAAGATATCTAGGGAGTAATGAAATCTAAGTAAACACAACTTTTCTCATTATTGTTTCCACCACATTAGTGTATTAGTTTAATTTTCATTTCTTTTATTTTATTTTGATTGCATCTTTAGTTAATTAGGTTAGTTGACTAGCAACTAATTCCGCCCACTCCTTCAAAACCCGAGATTTTACTTGCTTTCATAAAATATAAAAATACAAAAAGAATCTTCCTCACCTCTAGACCTAGTTTAGTAGACTCTCTAATCCTAGCGAATACTATTCCTGAGTTGAACGATCAATCCCCCGGTACTTGTCACTATACTATACTACAACGATCAGGTACACTGCCTGGTGGGGGTTGCAAGCTTCTCAAGATCCCTTGAGAGGTAAAACCTGTTGCGAGGGCGCAATCCCATGTATCATCATTGTTACACCGAACCAAAGCCAGAAACACACATCATTGTCCTTTGTTTTGCTGCCAAGAAAGGAGGAGAGAAGGAAGAAGAGTTGGTGTCTAAAAGAAGAGCAAGTAGTGGAGTTCTTCTTGGAGTGATTCAAGCCCTGAGTTCCTTGTTGCCATTCGGTTTCTTTTCTCATCCGACACACAGGTTTCATTGCCTCTTTTGTGCTTTTGATTCGACATAATACATATGAATAAACATCACCTAAAAACTATATATTCATGTAACCATTCGAATCTGCTTATATGCATGTTTGTTTGCCTCGTCTATTTTGGTCACATGAAATCACTAAGTATGCGCCTATATATGTATATGTTATGTCACGAGTTTATTGGCCTGTTGATGTCCTTTTTTTCCGGCTCTCATGACGACTTAATGTTAACCTAAACAAGCCCTAATATCTGCTCATTATTGTCTCGTTGATGTCACATAGGATCATGACTGTTTTGTGTCGAGTCTATGTGGACCATTTTGTGTCACTTATTCCAGCCTTGTTTTGACCTATGTACAAAGTTTAAAACCCATGCTAAATAACCATTAAAACCATACTAGCAAGGTACCCGCACGATGCGACGGCGGGTACCCTGAAATTAAAATTTTGGTAAGCAACGTTTTCTAGTTATATGCATTTTGTGACAATAACTTTACAAATAGCGAGATTTTAAATATATACATACATATATATATATATATATATATATATATATATATATATATATGTATATATATATATATATATATATGTATATATATATGTATATGTATATGTATATGTATATATATATATATATATATATATATATATATATATATATATATATATATATGTATATATATATATATATATATATGTATATATATATGTATATGTATATGTATATGTATATATATATATATATATATATATATATATATATATATATATATATATATATATATATATATATATATATATATATATATATATATATATATATATATATATATATTTCATACAAAAATTGTAGGGTGCACATGCGATACTTTTAAAAATATAAAAACGATACACGATAGTATTGTGAAGATAGTTATATAAGCCCAACCTCACAATTAATTTAACAAAAATTTTAGATTTTGCCCATACTAACTAAAAATTCGTAACCCAACTTTAAAAAATCCAGCAAGCCCATAATTATTATCTAATGTCCAACCCAAATCCACAACAAACCCTACACCCTTTAGAATATAAGTTCTTCATTATGGAAACCTAAACACACATCGCACATTCAAGGTCCCCATCCAACCTTCTCTCCATCTAAAAAAAACTTGTAGTCACCAAATATCTCCTTCTCCAAAATAATACGCATATTCAATCTTTCTAACCTTATAACTCCTTAACAAACGAACACAACACATCAAATAAATCCTCCCTTATAACTCCATGATAGTCACACACCTAAATTGCTCCTCTTCCTACATATCAAAAACGCAGCATCATAATAACATTTCTTTATTTCAACCGTAATCGAAGCACACTATGTTCATCAAGATCTCATTAAAGAAGTCTTGGGTAGGTTGTTTGTTTGTTGTCCTCTTATTACTTTCAAGAAATATGATGGTTTACTCTTATACTCTTGTTTTAACAAACAAATTTATGAGTATTAAAGAGAAGACTGAGATTGTTCTTTCTTTGTAATTTCCAAGTCTCGGTTATTTGATAAGGAGTAGTTATTGTATTGTGTTGACTGTGATTCTTTCTTTATTTTCATTTCATGGCTTAAGGGTGTGTGTGGACAGTACGTATGATGTTGATTGTCTGTTATGGATTTTGGATTTGTAAGATTATTGTTGACTTTAGTTGTAGAGATTTTTTACTGTTGAATCATTTAGTATAAATCTCATTTCACTTTTTTTTTTTTTTTTTTTTTTTTTTTTTTTTTTTTTTTTTTTTTTCATTTTGACTACTGGATTTTAGATTTATATTTTAGAAGTTTAATATTTTGGAAGCTTAATTTGAGTGTACATTGCGGTAAAATGGTTGTATATTTTAGTGAGAGGGTAAATTAAGTAGTGTATTAATTATATGTGTTGGATAGTACTTTTTTAGTTATTTTTGTGCTCTAAATAGTTGTAAACAATGATTGATAATTTGTATTTTTTTTTTATATAGGGGGTGTTTTAATGACTATCATTTAATAGCATTAATATTGTTTGATAGAATTTTGGTCTGAAAATGACACCACGCTTGTTTTGTTGTAATTCTGAAAAATGAGTGCATTAAAGTGTTGTAAACCATGCATTATTTCTTGTAAATCTGAAAATTTTGGAGATAGAGTGCTCCATGCATTATATGTAGTATAGATATGTATGCATGTATCTGTTTCGCTTCTTTGTCGTATGCAAACTGCATAAAATCGTACGCCTATTTATGTTTGTGTATTGCAAGTTTTTGTGCCATCTTCTAGTGCCCGTGTCGATATACATGTAATATTAAACGAGCTCTAAAGAGCTATCTTAATTGATAATTAAATGTGGCATAAACCTAAGAAACCCTAAGCAATAAGATGTGACTCGAATGCCATGATTTTATGTGAGACTTCTATGGTGTTTTGTTTCGATAATCGCGTGTATATGTGGCCTGTCTTGTGTGAGTCTATAGACCAAATATCATAAGCTGCTATCGTGTTTAGTGGTGTTGTTACGGTTGTTTTTGCTGCCTCTTATAACCCCCTCAGACACCTTTTTATTTTGCCTCGCCAAGACCACTTTAGCCTTATTTTGCCTCGCCAAATCTTATACCGAGGGGATATGTTGTTGGTGGATTTTGTTCGCTGAATAAATGGCATCGAGAGTGTCATTTTTTTGTGTGTGTCTCGATATGAATAGCACCACCAAAATAGAATTTCGTTTAGTTTGGTCTCGATATGATTTAGTGGTTCGAATATTATTGATACGTGGGAATCGCACCAGGCTTTACCTCTCAAGGGATCTTGAGAAGCTTACAACCCCCACCAGGCAGTGTACCTGATCGTTGTAGTATAGTATAGTGACAAGTACCGGGGGATTGATCGTTCAGCTTAGGAATAGTGTCGCTAGGATTAGAAAGCCTAATTACTAGTTCTAAAGGTGAGGGATGATTATTTTTGTATTTTTATATTTTTATGAAAGCAATTAAAATCTCGGGGTTTGAAGGATTTAGGCGGAATTAGTTGCTAGTCAACTAACCCAATACTAAAGATGCAATAAAAATAAAATACTAGAAAAGAAAATAAACTAATTATACTAAGGTTGTGAGCAGTAAATGGAGAAAATGTGTTTACTTAGATTTCACTACTCCCTAGACATCTTTTACACGTTAATTACTTGTTATAATTGCATGGATGACGGATCGTATTCCTTAATACCATTCATGGGGTGGCACACATAACTCCCCAATTCTATGAGCTCTTATCTCCTCCTACACCATGCCCAGCACAACTATAGGGATTGTAAATAGTGGCTCATGCATTAAATACAACCAATAAAGACCTAGTGCGCCTCGGTTCATGTTTCTTAAGACGTTCAAGCATGTTACCAAGTGGAGATCTGCCAGTTTTCTTAAGCCTAACATATAAATCATTCATCCAAGACAAGAATAAATAAGTAATCAACACATAATTAACATCTAGGTTTCATTAGATCTAAGCAAACACAAGATAGATCTAGCCTAGCATGATAGAATTGAGACAAGAACAAGATATAGACAACCAACACATAGACATATTGATTGAATTAAAAAAACACTTATCTCAATTATAATGCAAGGTATCAAGGGTTTGGAACCCTTGAAAAACCTGTAAAAGTTGCACCAAAATCGTACTTAGGGTTTCTCCAAAACTTCTCCTCCTTTTAATGTGAGAATTAGAAAACAATATATAGAAAAATGGGTTTGACGGCGTCAAGACAAACATTGTGACGCCGTCACCTCGCCGCCAAAACTCTTCTCGGACTGCCTTGATCTACATTTGACGCCGTCAAGACTTAAACATTTCCAGGCCGTCATGACTTTTTACTCTTGACGCCCTACCTTCGTGACGCCGTCAAATCTGTACTGGGTCGTCATGGACTTCTGCTCTTGACGCCGTCACCTACTGTTCCCAGCATGGAAAATTAAGACTTTGGCGTTTTCTTCACTTTTATGCTCCAAAAACGTCCGAACTTCCTTTTCCAGATTTCTCTCCCAAAGTACCTAAAATCACAAAAGGAACGATTTAGGGCAATATTTGATGAAATAAATTCGAATTCGGGCTTAAATGACCCCCTAAAAACGGATCATTTTTTGCCTCATCATATACCCTTACACTTGAGATTTGCTTGTCCTCAAGCAAATGCGCTTTTATTCTACTCAAAAGACAAGTTAGGGGTCATTTAACACTAATATAAAATTAATTACAACAAATAATCGTTCCACTAAAGACCAATAGACAAGCACGGAGGTCATATACTAGCACCTCACAAATAGTGTTTAGATACTCACATCTCTCGGGTGTAATAAAGTGTAAATTACAATATGGAAACGGAAGATATCTCTCACTACCTGTCATAGCAAAATAGATTACCATAGGCTTGGGAAAGGATCAAACCTCCACCACATGGCGTAAGCACCTAGGATAAACTATCAAAGAGGTCTTTTAAAGGGTTGTAACGTTAGGTATAGGGATATGAAATACACAGTTTTGTTGGATAAAGGAAGTTTTACTGGTGGCGAGTTAACAATCTTGGTTAATTACATGTACAATATGGCATTGCTAAGCCAAGACTAGACTCGACTTAAGCTAATAAATGAAAAGTAACAAAAACATAAAACAAACATAGAATGAAACGGGATTTTCGATTTTTTTTTTTTTTTTTTTTTTTTTTTTTTTTTTTGCATACACTCTTACCCTACCATCCAAAATAATACATTATGGGGAATAAATATTCCCCTTACACTTGAATCTTTACATACTTTACATTTAACTAAACTAATGACTCGAATTAAGAAAATCAAAACACTTGGAGCACTTTTAAGATTAACGTACATATGGGGGTAATAATATGATGTTCTTCCCCATTACTCCATAAAATAAGTACTTACCCATGAGTCCCAATCGTCCCAAAACAATATGTACAATGATATGACTCGACTTAGCAACCATGTAATCAATTAGGAAGTTAACTTAGGGTTTAACAAATAACAATAATGCACTAAAAATGAGCGCATACACGGAAGGCTAAGGCGATTTGGGTGTACATTTAAGTGGGGTGTAACAAATTCTTCCTTTAAGTAAAATGCTTAAAGTTAGAAACGAAAAGATAGGCTCGGAGGGGTGTACTAGGGGTTTCGTGTACTAAAAATGAGTACAACGCTAAGGGTGTGGGAAAAATTAGTTGACTTAACTAGTCAAGTAATATGACTTAAATGGTCAAGTAATCATGATACGGGTTCAACACAAGGGTGATCCTAATGCCTCTTATCATGTAGTAAATCCTACTACACGAATGTAGTCTCACTAGCGGTCTCGGGATGCATCACTAACGCAAGTTCTAGAATCTTAATGCTACCGGTACACTCATAAGCACTAATAGTAAATGCTTTTCCTATCAAATCTAAAGGCGAACCTCACATATTTGGGTGTAAAATTTTTCTGAATATACGGTTATGTGCTAGTCATACAATCTCCTATCCATGAGACGCTTGCTATGGCTAAAGTTTCACTCCTAAATGTTGTAAAAAAAATTAAATTTGGCGCTAAAATTGCACTAACAAGTATTTCTCATAGTTTTATTACACATCTACCTTTAAACAAAACAAACTCAAGCAAAAGTGCATATGTAAGGTATCATCTTTTTACCCTCCCCTTACACTTAAGATGAACATTGTCCCCAATGTTCAAGTAAAGAATGTAAAAGTGAAAAAAAAGTAAAAAGAATGAAATCAAATACTCCCCTGATTCGCTCGGTATGGATAATAGGGTGGCCAGGTTAAATCTTCCTCCAAGAAAATGAACAATCAAAGCTTCCCTTCCAGAATATAAATCATCTTCTTGTCACACATAACCTGTAAAACCTGATAAAATAGACAAGACAACCTCGCGTAAAATCGGCGGCATCCTATATAAGTTACTAAATCCTAGAAAACAATATAATATATAATGCTTGTGGAATGAAGTTTGCAGATCTCCTGGAGATTATAAAACTTAATAATTCACAAAAACCATAAGACTCCGTTAGAAAAACAAAACCGGTAAAATTTCCAGATTTTTACACTTGACACCGTCAAGAGTAAACCCCTGACGCCGTCAGAATTGACCTGCAGAAATTCTTATGTTAAGTTTCCGGAAAATTTTTGGAAAAACTTGGTCCTACTTCCTGGAAAATCCTGCAAAACTTCATTATGACTCAATACAAGCATTTGACTCTAACAAATACGAATACACATGTTCATTTAATATTGTGGAGAATCATGATCGGTTTGTTTCTTAAAAACATATTTGGGGTTTTCCCTTACACTTATCTTTTGCAAAAATACCTTTAGGTGGAGTTAAGACTAAGCCAAAACAACAAAGTAAAGTATTTCCACTATTTATTTTAGAAACATGATCAACCAACAATAAAAATTAAGCATGCATACGGAAGCAAATAACAAACAAGCAAATAAAATCACACAACTAAAAACACACAAAATGAATAATGTCACCATGAGCACCACTAATTATTTCAAACAAACGTAAACATGAAAGTAAATTGTTCAAGGCCAACAGAGGCCGAATCCTAAACTGTTACAGCATCAATTGTTTTGAATTACATCACCATCAATAAATTGTTCACAAATAACATATATCAAGAAAAATCACTGGGGAGGAGGACCAAAGCGGTAGTCATAGCCAGGAGGGAGGTGTCCGATGTACCCGTAGGGAGGGTAGTCAGTCTCACGGCCGGGGAAGGGATCAATCTGTAGGTGAGACTCAAGCTGATCTCGGGTGGAGAGGTGCTGCATCTGGCGGATGGTGTGATCATACATCCAATCGAAGCGGTGGTCAGTGGTGGTCCGCCATGCGTCCATCTGACCCATCCAGGCACCCTGGTGTGCCTGCCAGTCTCCCCGACTCATGTGCCGGTAGTAGTCAGCTGTCCCCTCCTCATAACCCTGGAACTGATGCTGCTGGGGATCTACCTCATCATCAGCATCCTCCTCGACATCTGGCCCCCCTGCCGCATACCAGTTATAGGTCCCATGCCTCTCTGGCATCACAATGCTCATCTGCCTGAGGGATTTAACCCTCACTACCCTGCAGGCCCCACAGTCGCTCAAGTACCCTAGGATCTGAGGAGTAAGAAGATCATAGGAACGAGCCAACCGGGTCACGAACATCCCCCCATACACCTTGTCAATATCCCTCTCACCCACACTGGTCCTCAAATAACTGGCCACCCAAAATGGGATGTTGCAGTAGACATCCGCTGAGAAGATGGTGTACAAGTAGAACAGGTCTGAAGCAGTGACACGGTGAGTGGTGCCATGACGTCCTGACAGGCTGTAAGTGATGCACCTGTGGACCAATCTAACTATGGGGTCCCTGATGGATGCAGCCCCAGTAGTGGAGGTGTAGACCCCATCCCCTATGGTCGGCCAAAAAGTGATGCACCTCATCTCACTCCTCTGAGTCTCCCCATGTAACAACCTCTGTAAAAGAGTCCCATCAACCTCCTCCCTAGTATACAACCCAATCCTCCAACCAAACTCAGCGACCGAACACGACCTCACTTCCCCCTAACCTAAAATAGATAGTGGTGCCCCCCACATCCGTCCTAGCCTCAGCCTGATCAAAACGGAAGGTCGCAAAGAACTCCCTCACCAACTCACTAGACACTGTCTCCCTCATCCTAAACAACCTCTCCCACTGAGGACCCGCAAACCTATCGGTGTGGATCCTTTCCAAAAACGCAGCCTCCAACCCCTGAGCCCTAAGAAACTCCCAATCAACAACAGCCCCAACATCAATATGGTGGTTACAAAGTTCCGCATACTTGGTGGTGGCTCCATCAGTGTCAAACTCGCTCCAACCTAATTCTCCATAATTAACTCTTTGAGACCTAGAGGAACTGCCCCTATGTTGACGAGATCTTTTGCTCATTTTCCTGGAAAAAGGTAGAGTGAACGGAAACGATTAGAACGAGAATTCTAATGAATTTCATCCTGTCAGACACATCTGACGCCGTCAAGAGTAATCCTGACGCCGTCAGATTGATCAGAATCCGAATCATGCAAATGCGAGGGAAAAATCAATTTTCAAACTCTTAACCCATTACCTAAACGCTCCTTTAATCAGAAAACATGGGTGAGGGGTCAAAGAATCCGTGGCATGAGTGGCTTTCCCTAAACTAATGCATGATTCGAGCGGGACAACATAATCAACGGGTAACCACATGTTTACAAATCACCAAATGGATGGCATTACGATTTGTCAATAATAGGTCAAGAATGGGGTTTCGGGCGAAAGGGTTTTCCAAATTGATGGATCCTAAGGACAATTGATCGAAAAAGGATGAAGAAAAATCACTTACCAAGTGAAGATTGGATGCGGAAGACGTCGAATTGAAGGGTGGAGAATCGTAGTAGCAGCAACACTTTGGGTGATATTTGTGGGGTATGGGTTGAAAGTGATTGGTTTTGGGTTAATATTGCTGATCCATCGAGCTGACGACGTCAAGAGCAAATGTTTGACGCCGTCAGATGCCCGTGTGAAGAGAGGAATGGAATAATTCCACATTTAGTCCCTGCACTTTGTGTGAATAGCTAATCATTAGTAAAACCATGAGTAGCTATTCTGTTAACGAGGTCCACCAGGGTCGAATGTTTCATTACTGTCACGGAAATAGGTAAGGTTGTAGAAGGTGTTGGGTGACGTTTTGGCTAAGTTGAAGCTTGTGCATGGGTCATTGGTGTGAAAGGAGAGATGTTGTTCCATCGAGGGTTTCAAATCAGGGGTGTTTTTGAGGTACAACCTCTTTACACCGGGTTTAAAACCAAAAAAACGTCTCTTGGATAAGTTCGGGAATGTGGTTAGCAAGCATCCAACGAAAATGTTATGGAATTGCGAATCCTTCTCATCCTGGGGATGCTCACGAGAATGGGGGGTGGTTAATGGTGAAGCGCTTGGGGACAATTTCCCGCTATCCTCTTGGTCAAACGCCCAAGGGGTTGAAACCTCGAAGACTTTTTCAATTTTTTTAGGTACGGAATTTTCTTTGATCTTTTCTTTGACCCTTGATATGAATTGATCTGCGAAATTCATAAAAGCTTTATGAGTGCTTTCCATGCATGCTTCTAGGTGCTGGATTTGTTTTTCCTGATTATCCATGAAGGTTACCATTATCCCTTCGAATTCCTCTTGTCGTGAACGTTCAGGAAAATTGTTCGATAACCGTATTCCTACGTAAATTAGGATTCCACATGGGTTCAGCAGCAAGCTTCTCAATACTCATTAATTCTTTTACCTGCTTCTCAATGCTTCCTAACAACTGTTCTTGGGTGGCATATGCGTAGTCAAGTTTTCCCTTGCTTGGGAACATCGGGTCCTCCTATCCTTCCTCTTCGTATTGTGCCAACCCCTCAAGAACTTTCCAGCACTCGTCAATTCTAAGTCTATTCAGCCTGCCCTTGGCTGCGTAATCAATGGCTCTCCTTGTTTGATAGTCAACTTTATCGTAAAAGATTTGGATCTGGAGCCATGATGAGGGACTTTTCGGAGCAAGTCTTTATATCGAGTCCATGCTTCATAAAAGGATTCATTTTGACATTGTTGGAACATCAAGATGTCATTTCTAAGCTTAGTAGTTCTCCCCGGTGGGAAAAATTGAGCAAGGAAACGAGTGGTGAGATCATCCCATGTGGTGATGGATCCCGTGGGTAAACGCTCAAGCCATTGACTAGCTTGATCCCGTAGAGAGAATTGGAATAGGCGTAATCGGGTTGTCTCTCTAGTTGCAACATCTAGGTCTATGGAATCTACGATTTTGAGGAAGTCCTTAAGATGTTGATTTGGATCTTCGGAACGAAGTCCATGGAATGCACATCCGCTTTGCACCAACCGGATGGCGTCGGATCGCAAGGGGGTCACATTGGCTCCGGTGAGCTCAATGGTGTTTCGGTGGCCTTGGTGGCTAGGTCAGGAATACTCTCCTAAGGTTCGGGGCCTAAGGGGTTCTAATGGTGGGTTTTGTTGTGGTGGGATGACGGGTTCAAAGATGTTCCCGTTGTCCATGATGTCGGGTGGTTACGAACAAAGGCACAAAGAAATAAGATAGACTAAAGAAACCTAAAAATAAAAATAAAATCTTACTAGAAAGGAATCGACCAAGTAGACCTAATAAAAAGAAATTCTAACCTAGACAATAACTATTCCCCGGGCTGCGGCACCAAAAACTTGATGTACGTGGGAATCGCACCAGGCTTTACCTCTCAAGGGATCTTGAGAAGCTTACAATCCCCACCAGGCAGTGTACCTGATCGTTGTAGTATAGTATAGTGACAAGTACCGGGGGATTGATCGTTCAGCTTAGGAATAGTGTCGCTAGGATTAGAAAGCCTAATTACTAGTTCTAAAGGTGAGGGATGATTATTTTTGTATTTTTATATTTTTATGAAAGCAATTAAAATCTCGGGGTTTGAAGGATTTGGGCGGAATTAGTTGCTAGTCAACTAACCTAATACTAAAGATGCAATAAAAATAAAATACTAGAAAAGAAAATAAACTAATTATACTAAGGTTGTGAGCAGTAAATGGAGAAAATGTGTTTACTTAGATTTCACTACTCCCTAGACATCTTTTACACATTAATTACTTGTTATAATTGCATGGATGACGGATCGTATTCCTTAATACCATTCATGGGGTGGCACACATAACTCCCCAATTCTATGAGCTCTTATCTCCTCCTACACCATGCCCAGCACAACTATAGGGATTGTAAACAGTAGCTCATGCATTAAATACAACCAATAAAGACCTAGTGCGCCTCGGTTCATGTTTCTTAAGACGTTCAAGCATGTTACCAAGTGGAGATCTGCCAGTTTTCTTAAGCCTAACATATAAATCATTCATCCAAGACAAGAATAAACAAGTAATCAACACATAATTAACATCTAGGTTTCATTTGATCTAAGCAAACACAAGATAGATCTAGCCTAGCATGATAGAATTGAGACAAGAACAAGATATAGACAACCAACACATAGACATATTGATTGAATTAAAAGAACACTTATCTCAATTACAATGCAAGGTATCAAGGGTTTGGAACCCTTGAAAAACCTGTAAAAGTTGCACCAAAATCGTACTTAGGGTTTCTCTAAAACTTCTCCTCCTTTTAATGTGAAAATTAGAAAACTATATATAGAAAAATGGGTTTGACGGCGTCAAGACAAACATTGTGACGCCGTCACCTCGCCGCCAAAACTCTTATCGGACTGCCTTGATCTACATTTGACGCCGTCAAGACTTAAACATTTCCAGGCCGTCAGGACTTTTTACTCTTGACGCCCTACCTTCGTGACGCCGTCAAATCTGTACTGGGTCGTCATGGACTTCTGCTCTTGACGCCGTCAGAGAATTGCTCTTGACGCCGTCACCTACTGTTCCCAGCATGGAAAATTAAGACTTTGGCGTTTTCTTCACTTTTATGCTCCAAAAACGTCCGAATTGCTTCCTTTTCCAGATTTCTCTCCCAAAGTACCTAAAATCACAAAAGGAACGATTTAGGGCAATATTTGATCAAATAAATTCGAATTCGGGCTTAAATGACCCCCTAAAAACGGATCATTTTTCGCCTCATCAATTATACGTACACTCCAAACTAGTTAAAAGATTGAAAACCGAACTGCTACTCTCATTTGTTTCTGAATTCAGTTAATATAAGTTCTAAAATCCATCTTGACACACTTAACCGTTAACTTTGATAATTGACACATTAAACCCTATACTTTACTAAATGACATATAAAGCCCTAAACTATGATATTTGTCATATTAAGCCTTTAAGTTAACCAATTATCATTTGTAAACCCCTAAGTTTGGCTAATTAATGATTATTACCCTTAAGTTACTAAAAATAGAAAGAAACCTTAATATGGATAACTATACGCACTAAACTTATATAATGAGCTTATAAGCAATTTATGATTAGCTTGTGTAGATTTCGTGAAGAAGGAGTGACTTATCTTCTTGTGATCCTTTTTCTCAATTGCTTGCTTTTTATAAGGTACATATATTCTATCCCTTCTTAGTAGGGATTTCTTATGACTCTTTGATCATTGACTTTGTTTATAATCCGTTTGATATGATCCCTTGACATGATCCTTTGATATTATTCACTATGATATATATGATTCAGTTTGCTATACATTCTGTTATGATATTCATTATGCTATCTCCTTGATACGAGATTCTGTTCAGTTGATATGCTTTGTTGATTATACTGTGATTACTACGTTATGATTATGGATAGCCTTGCTTTGTTTATCTGTTCTGTTTCCCGAGCTAACTAGCCATGGAAGTACCATGGCCACGTCATTGAGGCACCAATAATATGACACTTTATGTGGATGTGTGATTGATCCATGGCGTTCCCTTCTGTTATGATATATATATATATATATATATATATATATATATATATATATATATATATATATATATATATATATATATATATATATATATATATATATATATGATTATTGAGCACATGGCCATTCTGTTATATGTATGTATAGTCTCGTACTTGCATATGTACTCTGTTTTTCAGGGAGCGTATGGATGCATCCTAGGTATTTGTCTGTTTGGGTATGGTTTGACTTAGTGATTGGTAGTGTGTGTCATGCACCCCATTTCACTTCTAATACTTGAGAGATCTCTCCTCATTGTACACTTATGATATGACAGGATTATGTGACTAAGCATGGGCATGCTTTCTGAGCTCGTGGGCATTTCTGTTTGATACTAGGATTATGATTATCTGTTTGACTTCTTTGACCTCCTTATGGTGCATTATACGTTGCTCCTTTGATTGTATGATTCTTTGTTCAGCAGATTCCTTTTGATTACGTCGATATATTCATTATTTGATTTAGTTATTTGTTTCGTTATATCTGTTCACTGGGCTTTTTAAGCTCAGCCGCGTTTCTTTTCCATGCGGCAGGTAATAAGAGGGATGCTGGGCTATGATGGGCTGAGAGTAGGAGCTATTAAGTGGACTGAACTTACCTAGTTTCCTAGCATTCTGGACTTAGTTTAGAGAACATTTATTTTGGATATTTCGTTTCTTTTGGACATTTTGGATTATGTATTTTCCTTTTGAAGTCATTTGGATTATATGACTTGGTACTTTATTTAATAAGACTTTCGCTTGCGTTTATATGCTTTGTATGACACCATAATGTGACATTTTGACCCTTGTCGGGTTGCAGTGTTACAGTGGGTTTAGGATCACATTTTCACAACCGTTCTTACAATTATTATGCCATCTCGTGTTCTTCAAAATGTGCATAACTCGTGAGTAATTTCTTTTCATTCTCTTCTGACCCTAAAAATTGTAATGAATGAGGAACAATGATTTGGGTAATTTACTTATAATGAGGCAAAAAGTGTTATGGTTTTAGGGGGTCATTTAAGCCCTAAGTCGTGATTATTTGATCAAATATTCCCTCAAATCATTCCTTTTGTCATTTTAGGTACTTTGGAGAAGAAGTCTGGAAAATGAAGCATTTTGGACGTTTTTGGAGCAAAAAAGTGTAGAAAACGACAAAGTCTCCAAATCAAGGTCGAAACAGTACCTGACGGCGTCACATATTCTATGTGACGGCGTCACGTTTTGGCAAAGAGGTGGATATGAAGTTTACAAGGGACGCGCCAGAATGTTTTTGGATTAAAAGTGTGACGACGTCACGTTTTGTGACGCCAAGGCCGTCACGTACAATATCTCAAGAGACGGCCTGTGAAGATTATAAAGGGACGGCGTCAGATCTGGATCTAGGAAATCCGAGAGAAGTATTGGCGGCGAGTTAACGGCGTCACATGTATAACGTGACGCCGTCAGATTGTAAAATCTATATATAGTTTTCTAATTTTCATTCATTAGGGAGAGAACTTTTGAGAGAATTTTGGAGGAACTTTACCACAAACCCTAGGTCGAATTTTCACCTTCTTGTAAGGGTTTCAAACCCTTCTATCATCCATGTTTGATTAAAGATAAGTCTTCCAATAATCATTCAATATGTCTATGTGTTGTTTGATTCTATCTTATGTTTGTCTTTACATTAACATGCTAGGCTAGGTTTGTTTGTGTTTGCTTAGATGTAATGAAACCTAGCTATTGATTATTAGTTGATTGTTTGTTATTAATTGTTGTTGGATGAATGATTTCGATGTTAGGCTTAAGAAAACTGGCTAATCTCCAATTGGTAACTTGCTTGAACGTCTTAAGAAACATGAATCGGATGTGTACTACGATTTTAATGGTTGTATTTAATGCATAAGTGACTACTAAGGATGCCATGTTAGGAGCTTGTTGTCGGCTCGACATAGGAAGAGGTAGAAGCTTATAGAGTTAGGGAATATCGTACACGGCCCTACGAATGGTATTAAGGAATATAACCCGTCATACACGCAATTGTAACAAACTAATAAATTAATGAAGGATAGCTATGGAGTAGTGAAATCTAAGTGAACACGTTTATCTCATTATAAGGTTTTCTCAACATTTAATTTTCTTGTTATTTTATTTTTATTGCATATGTAGTTATTTGGGTTAGTTGATTAGCAACTAATTCCGCCCACTCTTCCAATACCCGAGATTTTTACGTGCTTTCCATAAACTATAAAAATAAAAAAAAAGAATCACCCCTCACCTCTAGACCTAGTTAGATTAAGTTTCAATCCTAACGAGCACTATTCCCTGTGGAGAATGATCAATCCCCCGTACTTGCCACTACACTATACTACATAGGTCAGGTACACTGCCTGGTGAGGATTGCAAGCTTCTCGAAATCCCTCGAGAGGTAAAACCTTTTGCAAGGTTGCAAAAGCACGCATCAAATTTTTGGCGCCGTTGCCGGGGAATAGTTATTGCTTAGGTTGAAATTTCTTTTTATTAGGTCTACTTGCTAGATTCCTTTCTAGTAAGATTTATATATTATTTTTATAGGTTTTCTTTAGTCTATCTTTTTCTTTGTTCGTTTGTTTGTAACCGTTACCATCCGACATCATGGAAGGTGGTAATATCTTTGATCCCATCAACCCACCACAACAAAACCCACCACAACCAAACCAACCTCCTAGACCCCGCACTTTTGGAGAGTATTCCCGTCCTAGCCACCAAGGCTATCGAAACACCATTGAGCTCACCCAAAGAGCCAATGTATCTCCCTTGCGATCTGACACCATCCGGTTTGTGCAAAGCGGATGTGCATTCCATGGACTTCGTTCCGAAGATCCAAATCAACATCTCAAGGATTTTATCAAAATCGTAGATTCCATAGACCTTGATGTTGAAACTCGAGAGACGACCTGACTGCATCTCTTCCATTTCTCTCTACGTGACCAAGCTAGTCAATGGCTTGAGCGTCTACCCGTTGGATCCATCACATCTTGGGATGATCTCACCTCTCGTTTCCTTGCTCAATTTTTCCCACCAGGGAGAACCACCAAGTTAAGGTATGACATCTTGATGTTCCAACAACATCAAGGTGAAACTCTTTATGAAGCATGGACTCGTTTCAAGGACTTACTCCAAAAAGTCCCTCATCATGGCATAGATCTTTGGCTCCAAATCCAAATCTTCTATGACCATATCAATCTTTCCACGAGGCAAACCGTTGACCAAGCGGCTGGTGGTAGGCTACGTAATCGAAGTGCGGAAGAATCATGGGAATTCATAGAAGATCTTGCTCTCTATGACAATGAAAGTTGGAATGACCCCCGTGATTTGAACAAAACGGTCAAGGCAATATCTTTCCCTTCGAACAATTCAAGCACTCCCGAACGTAGGATCATGAAACTTGAAGACCAAGTCAAGGTTCTCATGAAATCCTACGAAGCTCCTAAACCTTCAAGCCAAGTGATCAAAATCGCTTCTTTATGTGAATTATGTAGAGGTCCCCACGACATTCGTGATTGCATGGAGCTCCCCGAACAAGCTTTTGCAGATTACGCATCCTCGCGTACCGACGGAGCGAGAGACAAATGGTACACTTTCAAACCCAAGCGAAACCCTTATGGTGATTCATACAATCCCTCTTGGAGAAATCACCCGAACCTTAGGTGGAAACAAAACCAAAACATGCCCTAAAACAATTCTTTAAATCCATCTAATCGTTATCAATCAAACAGTCCACCCCTAACCGTACTTTCAACAACAATCCTTCTAACAACTATGGTAGTTCCAATAATTTTGAAGGATTGGTGTCTAAATTTATGGCATCTCAAGAAGCTCGAATGGCTAAGTTTGAATCCGAATTCAATCAACAACAAACGGAGATGAGCAATAAAATTGACAACTTGTTGAAAGCCCTCAACAACCAAGTGTTGACCACACCGAATAAGGACACTAGGAACACTAGTAGCGGAACACAAATTAAGGACCCCTCATCATCCAAACACGTCCACTTTATCAATGTTGTCACTATTAAGCCAATCGATAAAAATAGGGAAGAAAATGATAATGATGAAGTTGGAATGGATAGTGAATCTAAGAATGAGGTCAAGGAAGTTGAGGATAATAAGGTAGAGAAGGTAGAGGAAGTAGAGAATGTAGAGAACTACATCGATAGGTTACCTACCAAGAAAGAACATGCATACCTGATGAGACAAAAAGTGTACCGCTTTTAGGGGGTCATTTAAGCCCAAATCCGAGATTATTTGATCAAATATCACCCTAAATCGTTCCTTTTGTCATTTTATGTACTTTTGGAGAGAAATCTGGAAAATGAAGCATTTTGGACGTTTTGGAGCATAAAAGTGAAGAAAACGACAAAGTCTCAAAATCCTTGCTGGGAACAGTACCTGATGGCGTAAAGGTGTTACAAGTGACGGCGTCAAGCTTGGCAAAAAAGGTGGATATGGAAAATACACATGACGGCCCAGAACTATTTCAAGGCAAATTTTCCTGACGGCGTCACCAAGGCCGTCAGGATCAAAATGCAAGTGACGGCCCAAAGTGAAGTTTCTACATGACGGCATCAAGATTGGATCTAGGCAATACAGGTTTGTTTTGGCGGCGAGTTGACGGCGTCACACACTACAATGTGACGCCGTCAGGATACAAAATCTATATATAGTTTTCTAGTTTTTATTCATTGTGTGCAACTTTGAAGGGAGAAAACCCTAGACGAATTTACAGATATTTTAAGGGTTCCTACCATTTGTTTCTTCCATGCTTAATTGAAGATAAGTCCTTTATCAAATCATTCAATATGTCTATGTGTTGTTTGATTATATCTTACGCTTGTCTTCTCTTTAACATTCTAGGCTAGGTTTTCCTTGTGTTTGCTTAGATGTAATGAAACCTAGGTGTTGATTATTGGTTGATTGTTTGTTTATATTGTTATGGATGAATGAATTCGATGTTAGGCTTAAGAAAACTAGCAGACTTCCAATTGGTAACTTGCTTGAACGTCTTAAGAAACATGATCAGAGGTGTACTATGATTTATTGGTTGTATTTAATGCATAAGTAACTAATAATGATACTACGTTAAGAGCTAGTAGTCGGCTCGACCTAGAATGAAGTAGAAGCTTATAGAGTTAGGGAAGATCGTACACAGCCCTACGACTAGTATTAAGGAATATAACCCGTCATCCATGCAATTGTAACAAGCAATCAACCGGTAAAAGATATCTAGGGAGTAATGAAATCTAAGTAAACACATTTTCTCTTATTATTGTTCACACCACATTTATCTTAGTTTCATTTCATTTCATTTTGTTTTATTTGAATTTGTAGTAATTTGGGTTAGTTGACTAGCAACTAATTCCGCCCATCTTCCAAAACCTGAGATTTTTACTTGCTTTCCTATAAAATAAAAATTACAAAAAGAATCATCCCTCACCTTTAGACCTAGTTTAGTAGATTTTTAATCCTAGCGAACTCTATTCCTGAGTTGAACGATCAATCCCTCGGTACTTGTCACTATACTATACTACAACGATCAGGTACACTGCCTGGCGGGCATTGCAAGCCTCTTGAGATCCCTTGAGAGGTAAAACCTGTTGCGAGGGCGCAATTCCGCCCATCTTCCAAAGCCGTTTGACACACTAGCCGATCTTGGGTCAAGCCTTAATCTACTTCCGTTGTCCCTTTACACCACTCTTAAGCCAGGAAAATTAGATGACACGGAGGTAATTATATGTCTAGCGGATGGTAGTGTAGCGTATCCGGTAGGGGTAGTGAAGGACGTACTAGTGCATATAGGGAGATTGACAATGCTAGCCGATTTCCACGTCCTTGATATGGTTAGTGACACTACATGCCCTTTGTTAATAGGAAGAGGATTCTTAGCTACCGCAAGTGCGATGATTGATTGTAAGGAATCTAGGATAGCGGTAGGAGAAGGAAACACTTGGTAGGTCTATGATGTTAAGAAGCATGCTTATGATACTCATGAGGAGCCAACACCTCATTGGGTAGATTTGAATAGGAGACCATCTAGATACAGACCTTGGGTTAATAGATACTTCATAAGACCTCAACGCCCATTTTATTTAGAAGAGGAGTTTATAAACAAAACGCATTCGGTAGAGCAACTCATAGCTAGGGATGAAGAATTAAACCCTTTTGAGGATCCCTTAGTCTTTAGGAAAATGATTGAATTCCTATGAGTAATGCCTATCAAATTAGGAATGAACAAGTGGAAAAGGGAAGGTGATAAATGTAAGTGGAATTGGGACAAGCCACCTAAGGAGGGAGACGGATCATGGCATATGAAGATGATTCTATATGATCCGGATGGAGAAAAATTCGAGAAGTCATACCGAACTAAGAGAACCGATAGGAAATTGAAACCTAAGTTTGATCCCAAAGATGTCCTTGATGAGGAACTCACTCATATAGGATAGCCCGTGACCTTGAGTCTAGCTATAAGACTCGTAAATAAAGAAAAACGCTTCTTGGGAGGCAACCCAAGTTTGTGTGTTTTAGTTGTTTGATTGTTTGTTTATTTTATCAAATATCACCCTAAATTGTTCCTTTTGTCATTTTAGGTACTGTTGGAGAGAAATCTGGAAAATGAAGCATTTTGGACGTTTTTGGAGCATAAAAGTGAAGAAAATGACAAAGTCTCAAAATCCTTGTTGGGAACAGTACCTGATGGCGTCAAGGTGTTACAAGTGACGGCGTCAAGCTTGGCAAAAGAGGTGGATATGGAAAATACACATGATGGCCTAGAACTATTTCAAGGCAAATTTGCCTCACGGCGTCACCAAGGCCGTCAGGATCAAAATGCAAGTGACGGCCCAGAGTGAAGTTTCTACATGACGGTGTCAAGATTGGATCTAGGCAATACGGGTTTGTTTTGGCGGCGAGTTGACGGCGTCACACAATAAAACGTGACGCCGTCAGGATACAAAATCTATATATAGTTTTCTAGTTTTCATTCATTGTGTGCAATTTTGAAGAGAGAAAACCCTAGACGAATTTACAGATATTTTAATGGTTCCTACCCTTTGTTTCTTCCATGCTTAATTGAATATAAGTCCTTTATCAAATCATTCAATATGTTTATGTATTGTTTGATTATATCTTACGCTTGTCTTCTCTTTAACATGCTAGGCTAGGTTTTCCTTGTGTTTGCTTAGATGTAATGAAACCTAGATGTTGATTATTGGTTGATTGTTTGTTTATATTGTTATGGATGAATGAATTCGATGTTAGGCTTAAGAAAACTGGCAGACTTCTAATTGGTAACTTGCTTGAACATCTTAAGAAACATTATCGGAGGTGTACTACGATTTATTAGTTGTATTTAATGCATAAGTAACTACTAATGATACTACGTTAGGAGCTAGTAATCGGCTCGACCTAGAATGAAGTAGAAGCTTATAGAGTTAGCGAAGATCGTACACGGCCCTACGACTAGTATTTAGGAATATAACCCATCATCCATGCAATTGTAACAAGCTATCAACCGGTAAAAGATATCTAGGGAGTAATGAAATCTAAGTAAACACATTTTTTCTTATTATTGTTCACACCACATTTATCTTAGTTTCATTTCATTTTATTTTGTTTTATTTTAATTGGTAGTAATTTGGATTAGTTGACTAGCAACTACTTCCGCCCATCTTCCAAAACCCGAGATTTTTACTTGCTTTCCTATAAAATAAAAATTACAAAAAGAATCGTCCCTCACCTTTAGACCTAGTTTAGTAGATTTTTAATCCTAGCGAACACTATTCCTGAGTTGAACGATCAATCCTCCGGTACTTGTCACTATACTATACTACAACGATCAGGTACACTGCCTGGCGGGGATTGCAAGCCTCTTGAGATCCCTTGAGAGGTAAAACCTGTTGCGAGGGTGCAATCCCGTGTATCAATACCATAGGGATTTATTCGATGACCCCGAGAAACCATACGTCCTAGGTTCACCAATCATCAAAGCGGGCGATCCTTCTAATATCAATATACCATGCAACATTGGGCATGTGCATGTGTGGAAAACCTACATTTATCTTAAATCTCCCATAAATATTATGACTAGGATCTATTACAATTGGATAATGAAAAAGCAACTTGGACCTAGGATATTTCCCAACACGGGTTGGATGAGTAACTTTGTAGGAAGAATAAAAGGATTGCACGTTTTTGTAGGAAATCTTACGTACGTCACCGACTTTGTGATTGTAGAGGATATTCGTCCGGTGATAGATAACTGCCTAAGTCAAGTAGTGTTTGGAAAGCTGTTTGTTGAGTCCTTTAGAATGAATTATTATCCATCTCTAGGGATAGTTAGGTTCAAGGATGAGACCGATGAGATAGCCCACTAAACACCATATAAGATTGAGCAATTCCGGCTTTTATCAAACATCGAAAAGGAGCATAAGCAAGCGCTCTACTATAGGAATGATGAGGATAGACGTAGAGGAGTAGACTATGTTATGAGTAGAATATTTGGTTTCTACAAAGAATGCTTGTAACTAGGTCCGGATTATAAAACTAAATTAGAGGATGACCTAGAGAACGTGACCAACGACGAGGTCACGTAATAGCCCATCACTTTGAGTCTAGCTACAAGAATCTTAAATAAAGAAAAGCGATTATTGGGAGGCAACCCAAGCTTTATTTATTTATTTGTTTGATTTTATTTGTTTCCGTATGTATATTTTATTTTTATTGTTTGTGGCTCATGTTTCAAAGTAAATTGTGAAAATGTTTTATTTTGTTGTTTAACTTCGTCTTAACTTCATACAAAGGTATTTTGCAAAAGATAAGTGTAAGGGAGATCTAAATTTGTTTCTAAGAACGAAATTGAACATGAATCACAACAATATTAAATGAATGTACATATTAGTATTTGTTTGAGTCAAATGCTTGTATCGAGTCATAATGAGTAGTTTGCAGGATTTCCAGGAATTAAGGCATAAGTTTTTTCAGAAATTTTCCGGAAACTATACATAAAATTTATGCAGGTCACTTCTGACGGTGTCAGGATTATAACCTGACGGCGTCATGTGTAAAATTCTGAAAAATTTTGCAAGTTTTGTTTTTCTGCCGGAATCGTAAAGTTTTTGTTGAATCTTTAGTTTTATAAACTCCAGGAAGTCTGCAAATATTCATTCCACAAGCATTATATCTTTATTTGCTTTCTAGGATTTTATTATATATAGAGTTTGCCGCCGATTTTATGCGAGGTTTGCCATGATTGTTTTCTCAGGTTTAACAGGTTATATTGGATAAGAAGATGATTTATATTTCTGGAGGGAAGCTTTCAACATTCATTTTCTTGGAGGAAGATCTAACCATGTTAACGCATTATCCACACCGAACGAATCAGAGTATTTGTTGCATACTTTTACCTTCTTTACTTTTACATCTTTTTTATTAAACATTGGGGAAAATGTTCAGCTTAAGTGTAAGGGGAGGGTAAGTGATGATACCTTAGAAAATGTAATTACATTTGGTGTTTGTTTGTTTAATAGTAGGTGCGTAATAAACTAAGAGAAACACTTGTTAGGGTTATTTTAGTGCCAAATTTAAAATTTTTTACAACATATAGGAGTGAAGCTTTAGTCTTAATAAGCGTCTCATAGATAGGAGTTGTATGACTAGCACAAAAACTGTACCACTCAAAAATTTTCCACCCTGAATATGTGAGGTTCGCCCCTAGATTTGTTACGAAAAGATGCTTATGAGTATACCGGTAGTACTTAGATTCTAGAACTTGTGATAGTGATGCATCCCGAGACCGCTAGTGAGACTACATTCGTGTAGTTAGGATTTACTATATGATAAGAGGCATTAGGATAACCCTTGTGTTAAACCCGTATCATAATTACTTGACCAATGAAGTCAATATACTTGACTAGTAAAGTCAATTAATTTTCCCACACCTTTGCGATGTACTCATTTCTAGTACACGATACCCCTAGTACACCCCTCCGAGCCTATCTTTTTCGTTTCTAACTTTAAGCATCTTACTTAAAGATAGATTTTGTTTACAATCCACCCCAAATGTACACCCAAATCGCCTTAGCCTTCCTGGTATGCACTCACCTTTAGTGCATTATTATTACATGTTTAAACCCTTAGTTAATTGTCTAATTGATTACATGGTTGCTAAGTCGAGTCATATCTTGTATATATTGTTTTGGGACGATTGAGACTCATGGGTAAAGTACTATTGTTATGGAGTAATGGGGAAGAACATCAATTATTACCCCCATATGTGCGTTAATGTTTTCAAGTACTCCAAGTGTTTTGATTATCTTAATACGAGTCATTAGAATAGTTGATTGTAAAGTATGTAAAAGTTCAAGTGTAAGGGGAACGTAATTCCCCTATGATGTATTTTTTGGATGGTAGGGCAAGAGTGTATGAAATATATATATATATATATATATATATATATATATATATATATATATATATATATATATATATATATATATCGAAAAAAAATCAAGAAAAAGAAAAAAAAATAGAAAAAGAAAAGAAAAAAACAATACGGACTACCATCATGTTTCCTATTATGTTTCTTTTTATGTTTTTGTTAATTTATGATTAGCTTAAGTCGAGTCGAATCTTGGCTTAGCAATGCTACATTTTACATGTAATTGACCAAGATGATTAACTCGCCACCAGTAAAGATTGCCTTTATCCAACAAAACCGTGTTTATCATATCCCTAAACCTCACGTTACAACCCTTTAAAAGACCTCTTTGATAGTTTATCATATGTGCTTACGCCAAAGTGGTGGAGGTTTGATCCTTTCCCAAGTCTATGGTAATCTATTTGCTATGACAGGTAGTGAGAGATATTTTTCATTTTCTTTTGAGATATATATTTTTATTACACCCGAGAGATGTGAGTTTCCAAACACTATTTGTGAGGTGCTAGTATATAATTTCCGTGCTTGTTTTGGTTAAAGTGGAACGATCATTTGTTGTAATTACTTTTATATTAGTGTTAAATGACCCCTAGCTTGTATTTTGATTAGAATAAAAGCGCATTTGCTTGAGGACAAGCAAATCTCAAGTGTAAGGGTATTTGATGAGGCAAAAAGTGTTACGCTTTTAGGGGGTCATTTAAGCCCTAAGTGGTGATTATTTGATCAAATATTGCCTCAAATCGTTTCTTTTGTCATTTTAGGTACTTTGGAGAAGAAATCTGAAAAAGGAAGCATTTTGAAGCGAAAAAGTGAAGAAAATGACAAAGTCTCCAAATCAAGCTGGAAACAGTACCTGACGGCGTCACGTATTCTATGTGACGGCGTCACGTTTTGGCAAAGAGGTGGATATGAAGTTTACAAGAGACGTGCCGGAATGTTTTTGGACTAAAAGTGTGACGGCGTCATGCTTTGTGACGCCAAGGCCGTCACGTACAATTTATCAAGAGACGGCCTGTGAAGATTATAAAGGGACGGCGTCAGATCTGGATCTAGGCAATCCGAGGGAAGTATTGGCGGCGAGTTGACGGCGTCACATGTATAACGTGACGCCGTCAGATTGTAAAATATATATATAGTTTTCTAATTTTCATTCATTAGGGAGAGAACTTTTGGGAGAATTTTGGAGGAACTAGGTCGAATTTTCACCTTCTTGTAAGGGTTTCAAACCCTTCTATCATCTATATTTGATTAAAGATAAGTCTTCCAATAATCATTCAATATGTCTATGTGTTGTTTGATTCTATCTTATGCTTGTCTTTACATTAACATGCTAGGCTAGGTTTGTTTGTGTTTGCTTAGATGTAATGAAACCTATCTATTGATTATTGGTTGATTGTTTGTTATTAATTGTTGTTGGATGAATGATTTTGATGTTAGGCTTAAGAAAACTGGCTAATCTCCAATTGGTAACTTGCTTGAACATCTTAAGAAACATGAATCGGATGTGTACTACAATTTTAATGGTTGTATTTAATGCATAAATGACTACTAAGGATGCCATGTTAGGAGCTAGTTGTCGGCTCGACATAGAAAGAGGTAGAAGCTTATAGAGTTAGGGAAGATCGTACATGGCTCTACGAATGGTATTAAGGAATATAACCCGTCATCCACACAATTGTAACAAACTAATCAATTAATGAAAGATAGTTATGGAGTAGTGAAATCTAAGTGAACACGTTTCTCTCATTATAAGGTTTTCTCAACGTTTTATTTTCTTGTTATTTTATTTTTATTGCATTTGTAGTTATTTGGGTTAGTTGATTAGTAACTAATTCCGCCCACTCTTTCAATACCCGAGATTTTTACTTGCTTTCCATAAACCATAAAAATACAAAAAAAGAATCACCCCTCACCTCTAGACCTAGTTACATTAAGTTTCAATCCTAACGAGCACTATTCCCTGTGGAGAATGATAAATCCCCCGTACTTGCCAGTACACTATACTACATCGGTCAAGTACATTGCCTGGTGGGGATTGCAAGTTTCTCGAGATTCCTCGAGAGGTAAAACCTTTTGCAAGGTTGCAAAACCACGCATCAACTTAGCACAAGAATAGTTGGTTTAGATTAATCATAGATCCGGTCACATAGTACGCGATATTATTTGCCATTGTGATGAGGTTAGTGGAGCAAAAATCACAAAAAAAATCTTATGATATTTTAACCAATCATTTTTTCAATCAAAATAAAAACTTCCCTTTTTTTTCTAACAAACAAAATATAATGTGATGAGATTTTTTTTAATTTTTCTAAAGACAGGCACTTCGACATACTTTTGATTTTTTTCGCTTTCTTTAATGGGTATTATATATTACAAGATACAAAATCAAATATGATTTGTGATGTGAGTTTAGGGTTTGTTTGGTTGATGTAGGTGAGATTGAATTTGGATTTAGATTCTGATTTGGAACAGATTTGAAAGGTAATAAGGAGTGGAAAAATATTACTTCATCCGTCTCAAAATTCTTGTCTTTCGACAAGAAATACATAGTTTAAAAAAAATGCAATATATTTTTTACGCACGTTCTAAAAACTAAGTTGGAGCACATATGTGCACATTTATATAAGGTAGAACCTACCTATAGCTATGTTGGTTGGTAATATCTCTTTCAACGTTGGTTGGTAATATCTCCCCTCTGTCGATTGTCAAAAAACCGGAGAGGGTTCACTGGTGAGACTATTCGAAAAAAAGTTGGGAACTATTTATTCTGGTGCACGCAGTCTAACAAGTTCTATTTTAATACCTTCATATCAACTTGAGATGGTGTCTGTCAATTCTTAATATAAAATTTAATCAAATTCAGTTTTGTAAAATTATTAGGTTTAAGTTGCAATACAGTAATAAAATTTTGAATTAATAACTTGAAAATGTATCATATTTGTCATTTTTTGTTATTGTATGTATTGAACTATTTTTTTTATTGTGTGTACTGAACTTTTAAATTTCGATTATTGTGTGTATTTTATGACTATTTAGCCATTTAAATGACTATTTTACTCTTTGAAATAGAGAAAAGTTTTAGAGACCTCATTTTCTTACTATATCCAATGAACCAATACACCCACTTTTTTTTTTTTTTTTTTTTTTTTTTTTTTTTTTTTTTTTTTTTTTAATATCCCACAAACCGTTAATCGTTACACGAAAAGAATCATACAATCATGATGAGAATTAAATTATCCTTCTACAGAGGGGCGCTTCTATATACTTTGGACGATTTTTAAGATTTTTTTTTCAAATTTTTTTGTGGGTGCTAAAATTTACGCTAGGAAAACTCATATGTGATTTTATCAAATCACATGTGATTTATAATATCACACGTGATTCCTAATATACAAATCACATGTGATTACTAACATACAAGTCACATGTGATTTTTCCAGACGCAAATTTTAATATTAAAACAAAACTTGAAAAAAAAGGTTTGTCGAAAGTACATCGAAGTGCCCGTCTACTGAAAAATAAAATAATTCTCATTGCGATAGTGTATTGTTTTGTCGCGTAACGATTTACCGTTTGCAAAATTTTTATTTTTTTTTTTAATAAAAAATGGATGACCAAAATTGGTTGATGAGTTTACAGAAAATATTCGGTATATAAGAGCAACTGCAATGGCTCCAAGTCTTTAAGACTTTTTCATTGTCTCACATTTAATATAATAATAAATTTCATCTTTCAGCAAGTCTTTTCTATAACAAAAATAACAAAAACATAAAACAAACATAGAATGAAACGGGATGGTAGTCCGTATGTTTTTCGATGTTAGGCTTAAAAAATATATAGAAATTAGTATAATTAGTTTTATTTTCATTTCTTTTATTTTATTTTGATTGCATCTTTAGATAAATTGGGTTAGTTGGCTAGCAACTAATTCCGCCCACTCCTTCAAAATCTGAGATTTTACTTGCTTTCATAAAAATATAAAAATACAAAAAAGAATCATCCCTCACCTCTATACTTAATTTAGTAGACTTTCTAATCCTAGCGACACTATTCCTGAGTTGAATGATCAATCCCCCGGTACTTGTCACTATACTATACTACAACGATCAGGTACACTGCCTGGTGGGGGTTGTAAGCTTCTCGAGATTCCTCGAGAGGTAAAACCTTTTGTGAGGGTGAAATTCCCACGCATCAAGTTTTTGGCGCCGCAGCCCGGGGAATAGTTATTGTCTAGGTTAGGATTTCTTTTTATTAGGTCTACTTACTAGATTCCTTTCTAGTAAGATTTTTATTTTTATTTTTAGGTTTTCTTTAGTCTATCTTTTTCTTTGTTCCTGTGTTTGTAAACTATCTCGATGGAGAACAATAGCATCGATCGTTTGATCCCTGTCATTCGTGTTTTTCTTCGTAGGATTTTCCAACTACCCGTCCCAATTCCTGAAGTGGAAAATGAGAACTCACCTAACCTCTCACCTGACCATCACTTTGATAATAATTCTGAAATGGAGGAGTCCGACCATGATGACGACCGTAGGATTAGCCCTTTTTATCGTACGGACTCCGATGAGGACCTTGATGATGGTGATGTTATCAATAATGATAGGATGGATGTTGATATGAGCCCTTTTAAGCATGTTGATCTTAGAACTAGAATTGAAAATGATAGCTTCTTTAACATGTAATTCCCTTGTAAGATTGGATTTAGGAGCTTTGATGCATACCTTAACTCATCTTTGACTATGAACATAATCTCACGTGCCAACTATAATAAAATCATGGTAAATGAGTTAGTATATCAAGGGAATAATATTGTTGCTAGGAACAAACCATTACACGTGTTTGTAGGGAGTTTCGTGTATGTAGTTGAGTTCATTGTTATGGAAAATTTAGGAGAATTCATTGATGAGAAGTTAACCCAAATCATATTTGGAGAACCCTTCAAACGGGTAACGAATCTCGATGAAGAACTTGGGGATGGGTTGATCACCTTTTCAGATGGGGATGACGATTTTGTTTACCAAATGCCACGATCACACCCTAGGTTTAAGAACCACTCAATTGAGGCATGCAATAGAATTCCCCCTATCAATTTGTTGAGTGAGAATGATAAAAGGAAAGGACTTAAATATCCCCATGAAAAGAACAAACGATATTAACATGGATGTTTAGAGTTAAGTGATGATTATAAGAGAAATGAAGCAACGATTAGATGGCTCACACTTGGTTATGTGAGCGTTAGTGACACTAGGTAGCCCGTGACCTTGAGTCTAGCTACAAGACTCGTAAATAAAGAAAAGCGCTTATTGGGAGGCAACCCATGTTTTGTGTTTTGATTTTTATTTGTTTCCGTATGCATGCTTTATTTTATCGTTGGTAGATCATGTTTCAAACTAAATTGTAAAAATGCTTTATTTTGTTTTTAACTTCGTCTTAATTACATATGAAGGTATTTTGCAAAAGCTAAGTGTAAGGGGAAACCCCGAATTTGTTTATAAGAACGAAATTGATCATGATTCGCCACAATATTAAATGAACATGTATATTAGTATTTGTTAGAGTCAAATGCTTGTATCGAGTCATAATGATGTTTTGCAGGATTTTTCAGAAATTTTCCGGAAACTTAACATAAGATTTCTGCAGGTCACTTCTGATGGCGTCAGGAATTAACTCCTGACGGCGTCTTGTGTAAAATTCTGGAAATTTTGCGAGTTTTGTTTTTCTAACGGAGTCTTGAAGTTTTTGTTAATTCTTTAGTTTTATAAACTCCAGGAAATCTGCAAACATTCATTCCACAAGCATTATATCTTACATTGTTGTCTAGGATTTGTTAGTATATATAGATTGCCGCCGATTTTATGCGAGGTTGCCTTGTTTGTTTTCTCAGGTTTAACAGGTTATAAATGACAAGAAGATGATTTATTTTCTGGAAGGGAAGCTTTGAATGTTCATTTTCTTGGAGGAAGATCTAACCATGTTACCACACTATCCACACCGAACGAATCAGGGGAGTATTTGCTTTCATTCTTTTACCTGTTTTACTTTTACATCCTTTAATTGAACATTGAGGACAATGTTCAGCCTAAGTGTAAGGGGAGGGTAAATGATGATACCTTATAGGATACCATTGCACTTGAGTTTGTTTGTTTGATGGTAGGTGTGTAATAAAACTAAGAGAAATACTTGTTAGTGCAATTTTAGCGCCAAATTTAAAATTTTTTACAACATTTAGGAGTGAAACTTTAGCCTTAACAAGCGTCTCATGGATAGGAGTTGTATGATTAGCACAAAACCGTACCACTTAAAAAAAATTTCCACCCAAATATGTGAGGTTCGCCTTTAGATTTGTTAGGAAAAGCATTCATTATTAGTGCTTATGAGTGTACCGGTAGCATTTAGATTTTAGAACTTGCGATAGTGATGCATCCCGAGACCGCTAGTGAGACTACATTCGTGTAGTAGGATTTACTACATGATAAGAGGCATTAAGATCACCCTTGTGTTTAAACCCGTATCATAATTACTTGACCATTTAAGTCATATTAATTGACTAGCAAAGTCAATTAATTTTCCCACACCTTAGCGTTGTACTCATTTTTAGTACACGAAACCCCTAGTACACCCCTCCGAGCCTATCTTTTCGTTTCTAACTTTAAGCATCTTACTTAAAGGAAGAATTTGTTAGAACCCACCCAAATGTGCAACCAAATCGTCTTAGCCTTCCTTGTATGCACTCATCTTTAGTGCATTATTGTTATTTGTTAAACCCTTAGTTAATTATCTAATTGATTACATGGTTGCTAAGTCGAGTCATATCTTGTACATATTGTTTTGGGACGATTGGGAATAATGGGTAAAGTACTTGTGTTTTGGAGTAATGGGGAAGAACATCATATATTACCCCCATATGTGCATTAATCTTAAAAAGTACTCCAAGTGTTTTGATTATCTTGATTCGAGTCATTAGAGTAGTTTATTGTAAAGTATGTAAAAATTCAAGTGTAAGGGGAATGTACATTCCCTATGATGTATTATTTTGGATGGTACGGCAAGAGTGTATGCAAAAAAAAAAAAAAAAAAAAAAAAAAAAAAAAAAAAAATCAAGAAAAAGAAAAAAAATATATATATAGAAAAAGAAAAAGGAAAAAGAGAAAAACATACGAACTACCATCCCGTTTCATTCTATGTTTGTTTTATGTTTTTGTTATTTTTGATTCATTAGCTTAAGTCGAGTCTAGTCTTGGCTTAGCAACGCCATATTGTACATGTAATTAACCAAGATGATTAACTCGCCACCAGTAAATATTGCCTTTATCCAACAAACCATGTTTTTCCATATCCCTACACCTAACGTTATAACCCTTTAAAAGACCTCTTTGATAGTTTATCCTAGGTGCTTACGCCAAGTGGTGGAGGTTTGATCCTTTCCCAAGCCTATGGTAATCTATTTGCTATGACAGGTAGTGAGAGATGTTTTCCATTTCCATATTGTGATATTTACTTTATTACACCCGAGAGATGAGAGTATCTAAACACTATTTGTGAGGTGCTAGTATATGACCTCCGTGCTTGTCTTTGGTCTTTAGTGGAATGATTATTTGTTGTAATTACTTTTATATTAGTGTCAAATGACCCCTAACTTGTATTTTGATTAGAATTAAAGTGCATTTGCTTGAGGACAAGCAAATCTCAAGTGTAAGGGTATTTGATGAGGCGAAAAGTGAACCACTTTTAAGGGGTCATTTAAGCCCGAATTCGAGATTATTTGATCAAATATTGCCCTAAATCGTTTCTTTTGTCATTTTAGGTACTTTTGGAGAGAAATCTGGAAAATGAAGCATTTTGGACATTTTTGGAGCATAAAAGTGAAGAAAACGGCAAAGTCTCAATTTTCCTTGCTATGAACAGTACCTGATGGCGTCACAACTCTCCTCATGACGGCGTCAAGAGTTACAAAAGAGGTGGATGTGGAAGATTTCCGTGACGGTCTAGTGAAGTTTTATGCATAGGACATGACGGCGTCATGATCCAAGTGTTGGTGACGGCTCAGAACAAATTTACACATGACGGCGTCACAAGCAGATCTAGGCAATACGATTTCATTATGACGGCGAGTTGACGGCGTCACAAGTTTCTTCTTGACGCCGTCACCCTGTAAAATCTATATATAGTTTTCCAAATTTTATTCATTAGTGTGCAACTTTGAGGGAAAAACCCTAGTCCGACTTTTCTAGCTTTTTCAAGGGTTTCAACCCTTTGAATCTTTCATGTTCTATTTGAGATAAGTACTCTTTCAATTCAATCAATATGTCTATGTGTTTTTTGAATATATCTTACGCTTGTCTTCAATTTAACATGCTCGGCTAGATTTCTTTTGTGTTTGCTTAGATGTAGTGAAACCTAGATGTTAATTATGGGTTGATTGTTTGTTTATAATTGTTACGGATGATTGTATTCGATGTTAGGCTTAAGAAAACTGGCAGACTTCCATTGGTAACTTACTTGAACGTCATAAGAAACATGATCAGAGGTGTACTATGATTTTTGGTTGTATTTAATGCGTAGGAGAATTCTAATGATCCCATGTTAGGAGCTTCTAACGGCTCGACATAGGAGTGAAGTAGGATCCTATAGAGTTAGGGAATATTGTACACGGCCCTACGACTAGTATTAAGGAATATGACCCGTCATCCATGCAATTGTAACAAGCTATCAACCTGTAAAAGATATCTAGGGGTAATGAAACCTAAGTAAACACAACTTTTCCTATCATTATTTACACCAAATTAGTATAATTAGTTTTATTTTCATTTCTTTTATTTTATTTTGATTGCATCTTTAGATAAATTGGGTTAGTTAGCTAGCAACTAATTCCGCCCACTCCTTCAAAATCCGAGATTTTACTTGCTTTCATAAAAATATAAAAATACAAAAAAGAATAATCCCTCACCTCTAGACTTAATTTAGTAGACTTTCTAATCCTAGCGACACTATTCCTGAGTTGAACGATCAATCCCCCGGTACTTGTCACTATACTATACTACAACGATCAGGTACACTGCCTGGTGGGGGTTGTAAGCTTCTCGAGATCCCTCGAGAGGTAAAACCTTTTGTGAGGGTGCAATTCCCACGCATCATCCGCCACTGGCTCCACGTATAATTGCCTAACGAGATTGAAGAACCCCGAATGCTCGCTCTACGTCTTTTATTGCAGCCTTTTGCATTTCTTTAAATTTTTTTCTTTTTTGATGTTGTGGACATGGAAAACTTTTAACAATGGTTGCACATTCGGGATATATACCATCAGCTAGATAATACCCCTATGTGTATTCTGTCCCATTGACCATAAATCTAACTCCGGGAGAATGTCCTTGTAAGTAATAGTTGAACAATGTACTTTGGTTTAGTACATTAATGACCCAGTGACACCAAGAAATGCATGCCAAATCTAAAGATCTTGAGAAGCAACAGCTTCTAACATGATTGTTGGTTTGCCATGATCACCTCGTGTGAACTGACCTTGCCAAGAGACGGGACAATTTTTCCAAGGCCAATGCATGCAATCAATACTTCCAAACATACTGGGGAACCCGTGGTGTTTTGAATGCAAGTGAAGTATACAGTTAATGTCCTCAGCATTTGGTCTTCGCAAGTAAACGGGACCAAAAATTTCAATTACACATCGACAAAACTTCTTTAGACATGCGATGGCAGTGCTTTCACCTATTCGTGTGTATTCATCATTATAATCGATTGGTGTCCCATATGCTAATTGTCTTATAGCGGCAGCACATTTTTGTATAGGAGATTGACCTCTAATTTCAAAGGCATCATCTCGTTGCTTGAAATAGTCGTAATGGTCGGACAATGCATCTACAATTTTCATGAATAATACTTTATTCATTCAAAACCTTTGTCTAAACTTATACGCTGGAAAAATTGGTTCATCAAAGAAATAATCCGCAACAAGACGGCGATGTCCCTCTTCTAGACCTCATTCAATGCGTAGTCGGCTTGAACTTTCAGCTTTATCATGAAGTTCTTTCTAGGCAAGCATCAGCAATAACTTCTCATAGGTATCGTCATTTAATTCTTCGATGATGAATTCATTTACTTGTGCTAAATGTTGCTCGATGCTATCGTCACACATAATTAAAGGTGTAAATGTTATGCAGAATGACAATGGTCAAAAGTGGTTTGCAAGCATACGTTTATATATACGCAATAATATAACAAAAAAGCAACCATGTGAAATGAAAAATAGTCAAAATGAAGAAATATGTTTAATGATGGTATAAGATGGAAACTCAAACAAGTGAACATTTAATGAAATAGCTTGGTAAATCTTGTATCAAACGCTTAAAGCATACGCAGTGGTAACGTTGAAGGGGGCGTTAAGCCTTGATTAATGCACGTTAAGGTGCGTTAGGCGTTGCACCATTTTGCGTTAAGGCTCACGTTAAGGCTCTTTAACACGTTGCGTTAAGGCTTTTTAATCATTTTTTTTCCTTCCGATTTAACTAATTTTTGGTGGGTTTTGTTGGTGTGTTTATATAATAACGTGTGTGTGTTATGTGTGTGTTTTAGTGTGTGTCGTTGCAGGTTTCAAAGGAAGAAGAAGAACATATGTAACTTTTGTAAAATTACGCTTTCAGTCCTTGTGGTTATGGCTTTTCTGTATTTACAGTTTAGTCATTTTTTTTTAAAGTAAATAATATTTGTTTTTTTAGTGATTTGTTTAAATAAAATGTAATTTGTTTTAATTTGTATTTTGTTTAAATAATTGGAAAAGAAGAAAAAAGTGGGGCCCAAATGTTGAGTTAAGGTTTAGTTATTGTTGTGGGTGTTTTTTGTGAGTTAAGGTTAAAGTGTTAAAGCTGATGTGGCGCTGACGTGGCACTGAGTTAAGTTATAACGTGAGTTATTGATGTGGATGCTCTTAGTGGTTTACAAGCTTTTCTCCAAAAAGTCATTGACAAACTCTTTATCACAATGTATCAAGTTGTGCAATAGCTTTTTGAAACAGTAAAAAGTATTTAAAAACCACACATTGCAGATTTGCAATTGCTCTAATGATCTCAACTCATAATAACCGTTCTCAAAAGCTATAAAAATGAAATCTTCTATAGTCGTGTGGGCCGAGGACAATGAAAAGGAAAAATGGTACTCCGTACTATTCTTTAGCAACATTCGAAAATCAAGACTAAGATTAAGATGAAGATGAAGTGTTAGATTTGCAAATGAAGAATGAAAGATACATGCCTTCAAAAGTATGCGAGGATAAAGTTGGGTCAAGAACATAAAGAAATACAAAGTTTGGTAATGTTATAGTTATCTCATACTCCGTAACAAACCGGATGTTGTCGCATACAAGCTTTTAAGTTAGGAATTATAAACTTTTAAGTTTGATGCAAAAAATGTTGTCTTTAATGGGAATGCTCTAGTCAAATCCGCAATTATACGGCTGAAAATACGTGAGCATATTGGGGGCACACGTATACACCGAGAAAACGTTTTAGTTAATGTGATTAATGTATTTGATATATTAATTATATTAAGTAATGTTTACGAAAATATTTAACGGTCATTAGTTAACTGTTAGACGCATAATTAATTAACGGGCTAACTAAATAACATGTAACGGACTTGTCATAATTGGTAAAAGTACACACGAGCCCAAGAAGCCCATGGCTTATTTGGGTCGGCCAATTATGGCAAGGACAGGAGGTGTTTGTGTTTAACTTGGATTACAAGTTATGTTTAGTATATAATGATCCCACCGTTCTTCACCTTTTTGAGAGTATATAATGATCCTTTGGGTTCATTATTCATTATCTTTTATATAATAAAACAAAACCCATATTGGGAATTTTCTATTTCAAAAAAATGGATTCATACATTATTTAGTAATAATTTTATTTAAAAAAAATATTATTTTCTTATTAGGTAATACTAGTTATAATACCTGTGCACGCACAAGGTTTTTAAAATTTCGTTTTGATTATGTATTATTATCGATTAAGAAATGAACCACTTAACATGTTTCAAATAGTTTTACTTAGTGGACTAAAAATAAAAAATTATATGTATATATGTTATAATCTACCTATTAGTTTAGGAGAATGGTTTTGAATTAAAAATTATATTTTATTATTCAAGCAAAATCACATGATGATACTTGACTTGCATGAGATGTTAGTGATATATGCTTTTAGTTTTGCAAACCCGTGCTATCAATTTACGATGTGTTTTGTAATTGTGGTATTTCTTTTACTTATATTTTCGTTAATATATGTAGCATATTTAGATAGCTTTAAAGATTGATTCATTTCCTTGATTATGAATAATTATCATACCATATTTACTAATGTACCATTTTGTTTGAAAATTTGTATTTTCATAAATTTGTGTTATTTACTTCTCATGTTTGATCATAAAATTACCAAATTAACATAAATGCTTACACTATAGTTTCTTTATTACATAAAGAGAAACAAAAAAAAAAAATATATAATTGGTAGAACTCAAATTTAATCTTACGATTATTTATAATGTATAAGAATAATTTTTCTCTAAACCTGAACTATATAAAGAAATTATTATTACTTGTATAAGTAAATTATAAATGCATAAAAAATGACAGAGTACATCCGTAAGTCTTTTAGGATTGTTTGAATCCTTACCGACCTTTCACTTTAATGCAACTTTCTTCAAAATTGGCCTAAATCATCAAGATAAAACACACCCATATTTTAGACCGTTGGTTGACACCAATAGTGTTATCAATGACGGTAAACACCTGCTAAGTTTTACTAATTCATTCAAAGACAAATTACACTCCGAAAAGAATTCCTACCATAAAATTCCTCATATAGGCACTAAAACACATATTTGGTACATTAACCTTCTATAACAATCATGTATTGATACTTAATCCTCTTTTAAAAAGCGCACACAACAAATTGCGTTACACTTTAGTGTGTGCGATAAGATCATAAAACTGCAAAAACTACTAACATGTTTCATTATAGTGAGGATAACAACAAAGTTAGTCATAACATCAAATCAGAAAACTTCATATTAGAACTAAATGGGTGTTTGGTTATGCTTATTAAAGGTGCTTATTGGCTTATTCAATTACCATAACACAATAAGTTTATGATAAAGTTATAAGCTTTTTTGAGAAGTTTAGTAAAAAACCCCTGAACTCCCAACTAATTCTATCATAGCTTAGTGTGTTTATAGTAAAAACATAAATATTAAGAGTAGAAATTTTCAATAAAAAAAAAAAAAAAAAAAAAAAAAGTTACTAAAAGCTGGTGTGTATAACAAAAAAGTTAAACCATAAAAAATTTTACTAAAAACTATCAGCTAGATAAGGCATAAGCCAATGTGCTGTTGAAGTCTCTTTCGGATTCTATTCAGAAGCAAAAAGGGGTTTACACATAAATCATAAGTATAGAATAATGGTTGTATCTCACATCCGTGATTACCAAGTCAATAACATTATCGCAGTATAGTAACATAATAACCTAATTAAAAACTATATATTCTTGCTGAGTAATTCTCATGTACATACTTTTAATTCCTTTACAACGACCAACTATTATTTATTTATTTATTTTTTATTATTATTTTTTTGAAACATCAAGTCAATGAATAAAGTTAGGTTATCATCTACGTAGTTTTTCGTTTTGATTTAGGAGGTGATTCTTATAAAATAAGGATTGTGATGCGTGCATTTTTTATAATTTAAGGAAAACACCTTCTATATTAAAGAACGACTATCTAACCGATGTGTTTTTGTTTGTTTTTTTAATAATTAGCTTTGTATAACATTTTTAACTGACAGAGATGTTGAGTTTGAGATTAATGTTGTTGTTTAACTTTAACTATTGATATTATGTTATTTTGATGTTGTACAAAATGTGCGAGTTTAGTGGCACATAATGAGCATTGATAAAGTTAAAATATGTTCCGTAAAGTTTTTAAAATGTTTTTATGGATATCCATATATAAATTTTAAATAACAATTTCATCAGTCGTTGCTATAAGTAGAATCGCGTATATTTATTTTATATCACAATAACTCATGCTTACCATTTGATATTTATATTCCCGTTACTAATAATTTAGCCGTATTTCAAACCCGTGTACGCATAAATTAAACTTTTAAATAGTAACACGAGTCCTTATTAAAAAAAAAATCTAATGTATGAAAGTTTAAAACTAACATTAGTTTAAAAAATATTAACGTATAATAAAACTAATTCGCATATTTACCAAATTTATTTTAATAGATGAAAGTCAAGAAAACTAATACTATCACTCATGTAATTTTAAACAAAGTTAACATTATAAAGTATAGGGGGTATGAAGTGTAAGGGGTTATTTGTTTATTATCTAAAGTTATTAAAAAACATGGAGACTTATAATTTTACACTTAACCACTAAGGTTTTATTAATTACCTCCTCTTTTTTTAAGTTTTTATTTTTATAAATTTGACACCTATATTTTTATGTGTTTTTTTATCAATCAAATTCTCCACCAAATTTATTAAAGTTTGACCAAAATCAATTCAATTTTGACTTTTTATTGGCCAATCACATTGCTTGATTTTGCTTATGTGTCAAAATCAAGCTCTCCTATTGGTCCAATTTTTTTTTTCAATGAGAAGGGTTTTGCAAAAACACTCCAAAATGATGTAATTCTTGTATTATATAAAAGATTTTATATTTATTCATAACACAAGTATAAGATAAATACAAAAAATATAGATAAGATGCAATTAATAATAGGATTAAAATTTTTAAATAATTATATTTAATAATAAAAAACTATAATTAAACATCATAAATCAAACAAAACAAAGATTAAATTATTTATTTTTTAATAAATATAAATATATGATTTAAAAAAATTTTAAAAACCCGCGCGTGCGCGAGCATTATAACTAGTGTATACTAAAACTAAACTAAAGCAAAAAAAATTCGACCCCCTCTCCTCTAGCTTAAGACCGATCGGATCTCATTCCTAAACCTTTAGGAAGTTGATCCAAGAAACAAAACCCTTGTGTTTCGTGTTTCATTCGTAACCAAGATCTAGCAATCTAACGTTCGTCTATTACGTCTATTGTATGCTACAATAGAGGTGACTTGCTTTAGTCGTTATAACGGTTTCGTGATAATCAAGATTCAAGAACCAGGATCCGGCGATTACTTGTTTTAGTAACTCAAGTAATCAAAACCTAAGAGGTTAGTACTTTATGTGATTTTATGTGTTAATTCATAAACATCAAAACCTAAGTGGTGAGTTGGTTCTTATTCGGATTGGTTGGAGTGGTTTAATTCTATCCGGTTGGGCTCTAAGATTAAAGGGGTTTTGGAAGGCGTTTTTTATGTGTCGTGGTGGAGCTTGTGGAACTTCCGTAATCTACTCCTTTTTGCCACCCAAAAGCCTCGTAAAGATGTTTTGTTTGATGATATTGTTTCTTGTTCTTTCAATTGGAGTTTATATAGAAGTAAAACAAAGTTTAGATGGGATAGTTGGCTTCGACATCCTTACTTGATCGCTTTGTAATTGTTCTAGTTCCTTGCTAGTTTTATAATAAAGTTGCCGTTCAAAAAAAAAAAAAAAAAAAAAATTCATAAACATCAAACAAGATTCATCCGCTCCTTACTCATAGTATAATGATTAATAGTTTGCTAAATCCCAACAGTAGCATCATGAGTCATTCGTTTGATGTTATCGGTTACACCACTAAAATCGTAAAATTGACGTAAAAACGTGTTTTTTTATGACTGATAGTCTGATTGTGGGACATATGCATTTTTTTTAAATATTTGGGATATATTGATAGTACTTAATTGAGGTTTGGCTGTGGTGGGACTTGTGTGTCTTGAATTAAGTAAAGTATATATAACTGATAGATGTAGTATACATGTATAAGGGGCGAGGTGTAGACGAGGCGTAATGACATTTAGAAGCTGAGCGAGATGTAGGCGATGTTTAGGCGAGGTAAGGGTTTAGGCGATCTGTAGGCGAGGTGTAGAGGCGAGGTGGAGTTGAGTCTACTAGGTGCAAGTGAAATTCAGGATGTCTTACGTGAGGCTGTGAGCGAGGTCAACATGCCTACGCGAGCTCTAGGCGAAGCCTACGCGAGGCTCTAGGCGAGATCCTACGCGAAGTAATATATAGGGCGAATCATGGGCGAGCAACAATATGTTTTGGATCAGCTTTTTATATTTATAACTTTTAATTTAATGAATAATTGTCCAAGATATAAAAGCAACTTCCACACCTTCATTTTCTTACCCAACTACTTTTCTATATAATATGAATTTTAAATAGCTCCTATGGGAGTGTTAGCATTTTGGTACAAGGGATCTTGTATATTACTGTACATATTTAGTTTTGTCTGTAGCAGTGATGTCGATGAGATAACATTGAAAGTGCCACATTTCTTTATTAATGTATCTGATTGGGGCGAATACATATGAGTAGTGCTATATCCACATAATTTATACAAAATAATTTCCACAAAATGAGGTGTGACAATATGATTTGTCATGAAACAAAGAGTTAGTGGAGGAACAATGTGCTAATTGGTCCATTTGTCTTGCCACATCATTATGTGGAAGTTCTTTTGTAAAAGTTTTGTGGTTCTAGCAATTCTCTTATATTACTGCTCGGCGAGGGCAAATACATAAGGGGCGAAGAATACATATGATCTTTTGGAATTGCTGTGCGAATATAAATGAAAAATTGATTGCGACATATTTTGGTTATTTTGGAAAATCTTATTAAAAAGGTTCATTTCCATAAAATCTATCCTTGTAAAGTTCATTTTGGTTATTTGGTTTTAATTTTATACACTTATTGATATCGTACAAAACTATGGATGAGGACGAGCTTACTTGATACCGACTCAAAAGTCTTCTCCATCAAGGCCATTTGAAAGTTTGTTTAGAAAAATACCAATTGGATATGAAATAATGATTTTAACTAATGGTATTAAGTTTTTTTTTATGAGCTTGGAGTTCCGGTGGATATGAACTTGATGTGAAAGTAGCTTGATAATTTGTCTTATTTTTAAGAAAAATATTATTTGGCCGACTATGGAGGAGGTTTAGTGGAACTAATTTTGTAGTCCAAGAATGTGAACATTAGTTCTTGGATAATTGCAAATAAGTGTCGAGTAACCCCAATTTAACCTTAATAATGATCAAACGGGGCACTAATTTGTGTCCTTTACATGTAAATTTTGTGACGGTCCATGACATTTATGAATGGTGTTACAAGTACATTCAATAAGATTGCATTAAATTTAAATAAAAAAAAATTAAACAAAAAAAAAGACTTTAACAAGGTGTCACAGGCTAAACATGAAGTTTATTACTCCTATTTTTGTATCAACACATTAGTGAGCAATAATAGGATAAGTGTTGAATTTGTATCATTAATGGATGGAATTAAATTTTCATTTAATGAGTTTTTATATAAAAAAAAACAAATATGAAAACGCATTGCAAAATATGACCGTTGTATATCTAACGATAATATTACCGTTGTCTAACGGCTGTATTTTGGTACAAATGATATATATATATATATATATATATATATATATATATATATATATATATATATATATACATCATAGTATGTGGTTTGAGTTAAGGGAGTATATCACATACCCAAAAGAGATAAATTGTGTGATAGAGAAACTATGTCTGTGTAGGATAGGGTTATGTCTCTTAACGTCCCTTCAAAAGCAAAACATTTGCTTTGGAGAATGTCCCAGGACTTGCTTCCTGATAGCACAATAATTCGTAATCAAATGGTGCGGCCTACTGACAAAGTTTGTTTAAGTTGTGATAGTATGGATGGTGGTTATACTCACACTCTTATAAGGTATGAATATGCAAGGGTTGTTTGATTTGGTTGTCCACTAGGTATTATTCAAGTGCACGAGAACCCTGTCATCTCGTTAAGTGTGTTAGCGACGGATTTGTGTACGGAGTTGGATAGAGATACACTTGCTATATGGGCCATGGTAGCATGGGGAATATGGTATAATAGGCAAAGTCGTTGCCAAAGGAAACAAGGTTATGATCCTATAGAACTTATTGAAAAGGTGGCGAGAGAGTTGGAAGAGTTTCAAAAACGAAACTCATATGTCAAATCACTCAACAAGCTAGCTTTTCGGAAGATGGTTTGGCTTGCTCCACCTATAGGATGGGTAAAGATTAATTGCTCTCTATGTCAAATTAGCTATGATGATTTTGGCATCGGGTGTGTTATTAGAGATGATATGGGGGACGTGCTTGGATCGTTTGTGGCTAGATTAACGACCGAAGAGGAAGAGGAGGAGGAAGAGGAAGAAGAAGAGGAAGATGAAGAAAAAATTATAGTATATGAAGAAACAACTATACTTGAAGGTTTGATGTTCGGTCTTAGTATGGGATTCAGAGCAATCATATTGGAGATTGATGACAAAGACATGGTTGAAAAGGTGCAATCGCAAAAATGGTTGATATCAAAAAAAGTTGAACTTATGAAAAATATCCGACCAGAAGATTTTATTTTTCATGTTTTTCAAGTTGTCATGATGACAATCGCTTAGCTAGATCCATAGCCTGGATTGCCCAAGAGTTTAGTAAGTGCACCGTTTGGATTGATGAGCTCCCTCTTGGAGTAAACAACAAAGACATGGTTTAGTTACCTTAGTTGTCGAGTTAAGATATCCTTACAAATTAATTAATATCTATCATTATATTTGAAATTCTATCACCTTAGTTAACCATGTGTATGTGGATTTTCGTTATGACAATGTATATGTGGTTGAGAGAACTTAAAAGCTTTTCGACAACTCATTAGACAAAACAGGCAAATGTAAACCTAGCCTTTGGTTTGACATGATAGAAAGTCAAAACTTAAGTCAAGCCGAATGTTGTGAAGTATTGATCCCTTTTCATTCCATCTTACACTAATATCTTGGTGCGGTTCCGAGCGTTGAGGAATGGGTCATTATGTATCTGGAGGCCCAAGATCATGTGAGAAAAGAGTCCTCACTAAAATCAACATAACTTGGGCTACAGGGATCCCTTTCAGGCCATGACCTGTCGATTCGAAGCTTGGAGCGATGGTAAACAGACTTCGTCGGTTTACAGAACTTTCGGGCCGCAAAACGCTCTATTTTATGAGTTATTCGCTTTTTTTTTTCTTTTTTTTTTAATTGGACTTTTGTTTATGGGCTAGTTTTCAATCGTTTGTATTTTGAGGCTCATTTAGATTTTGTATGCCTATTTAATAAGTGTATTGTAATAGTTGCTAATCCTTTTTTCAAGATATATGGAAAATCTATTTTTGGCAGTTTTGCCGAAAATTATTTTAATTATTCTGAGAATCAACGGTAATTAAAAGAATTGATCATGGCATTCGTGTGAATCAACATATTCAGTTTGTGTTAATCACATTTTTAGTTCTACATCATATCTTCTTTTTAGAGTAAACTATTTGTGGTATAAAAGTATATCACAAAATCTGTAAGAATTAGTTGCCATGTGTATCATGGGCGCTTCGTTGTAAATCTAAATGTTTATACATCGGATGCATCATAAGAGACGATATGTGGATGTGCTTGGGTTTTTTAAGGGGATTAACCGAAGCAAAGATTGTCAAACTAAGTCCATTAAAGATTTTTAAGAAATAACACATGGTATGTCAAAGTTTATAGCGGCATATGGTTAAGCCAAATAATTTTAGTTTGAACAACCAACCGTTTCCTAATCAACTTGCTTCCTAACAAATTAATTTTGAAAATTTTCCATAATAAGCAAGAAAAAGTCTGAATTTTAAGCCTTTCTAATTATAAAATAGTCCTAAATGTATTATAATGTAGTATAGATGAGCATCAAATGAATACATTTATTTGTTTGACTTGCCTGTCGCTTCGATTGAAAAGTACAAGGGAAACAGGTTCCTCGAGGGAGAGGCAAGACAACTCGCGCCACATGTACAGACATAAGCCTATGCTGTGAAAATGCAATAGCTAGATATGAGAAAGAAACAAAATAACTTCGCACGTTCGCACATGATCATTTAAAAAATGGTGTTATTTTTGTATATTTTTTTTGAAAAAAGTCAAATTTTCCCCTTTTTGAGAATTTTCTCTCAATAGCGTGTGATAGATAATTAGCAAATTACAAAGCAAGTAGATAAGCAAATGACAAACGAGATAAGAAATATGACATAAAGGAGTATAGTGTCACGAGCCAAATTCTCAAGGTCGGGTTCTGCTTGGAAGCGTTGCTTAATGCGTGGGTTCCTGGTTAATCTTATTGGTCTTGTTGGAGTACCCCAACGTTATGGGTGTAGTACGTGTCACGAGTAGAGACTCGATATGACACCACACTGGTCAGGAGTTGGGGCCGCTCCCCTGATGAGTCCAAGGCAGGACGAAACCAGTGAACCTCTATTATACGCGGGACGGATGGCTGGTCCTTATCGGTGTAAGGGCGCCACGCGGGCTCGAAGGAATGAGTCCGTGACAATAGGCTTATGTCTGTTGATGAGTGCTCAAACACTCATCATTTTTGGTCTAATCTGAACTGCAAAACATACAAAAACACTCAGTAATGCATCAAAATACTGAAAATATTCCAAAATTGTGTTTTATATGTTTTAGATGCAAAATGAGTAAAAACAGATGAAAAACGTATAAAGTTTGCAAAATTGGCAGTTTCAGTCCCCCAACTTTCATAAAATTACAAAACTAGTCCCTGGATATTCAAAATATGGAAAATTATCACCAAAGGTCATTTTGAAATCATAAAATGTCATATTTAGTCCTTTGGTGAAAAATTGGAAAGTTTTGGAAATTTACGAAATTAGTCCCTGGAGTTTCAGATTTTGGCAGATTCAGTCCCTGGTGGGATATTTTTGGATGAAAAATCATTTTTAGTCCTTGGAAATTCAAAAATATTCAATATTGATCCTTGGATAAAAGTTTTTCACAGTTTGGCAAAAATCACCCCTCAACTTTCAAAAATGGCAAGTTTGGTCCCCGGGGTGTTTTATTTTGGAAAATTGCAATTTTGGTCTTGGTAATATTCACATGTGGCAAATTTGGTCCTCATAATAAATTTTGAAAAGTTTCATTTGCAGCCCTTGATTTTCAGAATTTACAAAAATGGTCCTTGTGTTTTTAGTTATAAATCAAATGGACCCTTTTTCTTATTACAATCCAACAACAAAACCAAATCCAATAAACAAACCCACCCGTTACCTTTTCTGGTCTGATCCAACACCCAAGCCCACCAAAAGCCCATTGCCTAAACTAATAAACCCAGGTCAAACAGTCAACCCCCAGGGTCAACGAGCAGTCAAACCCACACCCTAACCCCCATCCTACTGTTCATCGTCCCTAACCTCTATTATCCCCCCTAATTACCAGGTTCTTGTCTCCCCCTTTTCCACCAACTATCACCAAACACTCAACCACACCACTCCTTTTCCCCCTCCTCAATAAATGCTCACCAAACACCACCCAATCTGCCCATCCCGTTTTCCCGCCAAAAAAGCCATTCAAAGGCTGAGATGAATTTAGCTCATCCAACGGCTCAGATGATGGTGGGAAAGTCAAATTGGACCTCAGGGACTATAAAAAGTGAAAAAATAAGAAGAAGCACAGAGAGTAGTGGTAGTATTAGTTTAGCTTAGTATAGTTTTAATCGTAGGTAGTATAGCTTATGTTCCAGTTGTATTTTCTTTGTCTAATTCACTTGTATTCAGTTTAAGGAATGTATTGAAACCTTTATTTTAAGACAAATTCAAGTATTGTTCAAGAAATTCAAATTTAGCATTTTTAGTGAAATTTACAATTTTATTAAATATTGTCAAATGTTGTTATTATTGTGCTTCTTTGAGTTCAATTAGGTTCACTCATATGTTTTCTTAAAGTTTCTGAGAGTGTTACTCAGTTTAGAGTAAATTCACAAAAATTGTCAAAAATTCCAAATAAAAAAAATATAAAAAAAAATATAGTTTCAAGGAAGAAAGAAGACAAGTATTGGTGGAATCTGGATGTTTATTGGTTTTAGAACTCATGGTGATCAGTAGGAATGGAGTTTGAGCCCTGTGTATATCATTTCCTTGCTTTGGACCAAGTGTGAGCATTTCTCTTTATTTTCTTGCGTAATCTGTGGTTGAAGGTTGTTAAGTGTATTTGTTGTTTATTCTCACTTATTTGTGCTCATGTAGGTTAGTGTAGGGTTCATAGTCAAGATCATGGTTTAGTTTGTAGGTTAACTTTGAGAAACTGATGATAGCTATCTGTAAAGGGGTGTTTGGATAAGTGGTTCTGACCACTTAGCTCAGTGGTTTGTTTGTTGTTTTCAGTCCTAGCAAGTCACATTAGGTGTATTTAGGTCAAATAAACAATAAACTCCAAGTTCTAATCATTCAAAAGTCAAAATCACCTCCAATCCCCATGACAGTTAACTGTCATGGGATTTAGTTTCTAAATCCATTCACATTGGTCTAGTGCATGTTCATATAGCTTTGAATCATCTTATTGTAGCTTAATATAACAAATATAATCAGATTTGATCATCAGAAGTTGGAAAAAGTCAAGTTCTTAAGTTTTTGGAAAAAAGTCAATTGCATGATTTCAGATTTTTCTTAAACTAGCAAGATTTATTGTGATTTTTGGGATTTGAATTAGGCTTTGAAATTTGTTCTAGTGATAATTTGTTAGTTGAACTTTAGATTTCCACAGTTTTTGTAATTTTAAGAATTTTCTTTTTGGACAAAATTGCCCTTGGAAAACACTTGCAGGGGGCATCACTCCCCTGCATCAGCAGCACCCCTATCACCACCACCACTTGGTGGTGGTTTTCTGACCACCTCAGTGGGCCCAAGGCCACCATTATTGCTCACTTCCACCCCCTCCTACCAGGGTTGGGTTTTTGACCATTGGGTTGACCTAGATACCCCCTGGATCCCACTTAAATTAAGCTCAAAGTCTGTCCCCATTTTCAGTTTCAAACAAATAACCAAGTGCTTATTTTGAAGCTTATTGCTTATTTTGTGGTCCTTTTTGGCTTATTCCAGCTTTGATAAGTTAACATAGCTTATTGGAACTTGTTTCAACCAGAGTGGGTCCCACTTGTGGTCATTTTTGCCCATTTTGCCTTTTGGTCAAACTAAGTCAACTGTTGGGCTTTTTACTCTCATATCAGCTTATTTTTGATTTCTAAAAAGTTTGTTTTTGTAAAAGTTTATTGTTTTTAAGTATAAAATAGGTTTGTAAAAGAAAAATCAAGAAAAACAAATTTAAAATTAAGTGATAGTTTCTATTTAATGTAATTTAATTTTAATTTTCATTTTTAAATTTTTATTAAGTACTTGTCATTTTTATATTTTTATTAATTATATCTTATATTAAAGTATTTATATTAATTTTCTCAGATTTTTATTTTCTCATTTAGTATTTATTAGAATTAATCTTAATTTTATTAATTATTAATTAATATTAAGTTTAAAATAGCATAATTAGTTTTTATTAAGTAAAATCAAGTTTTTATATTTTTTATAGCTTTTATATGTTGTAAAATAATTTTAGAAATTTTCTTAGAATTTTTACTGTTCATTTAGTAATTTTCTTAATTTAAAATAGTTAATTAGTTAATTAGCAATTAAATAGTAATTAATTAAAAGAAAATCCACAAAAAGACAAAAACACTTATTTTTAGTTTTAAATCTTATTTTTAGTTATTTTATAATTTTAGAAATTTTATTTTCACCTTTTTAGTATTTAAATAATATTGTAAGTGTATTTTAGTTATTTAAATATTAATAATAAGTATTAAATAGTTTTTAATTAATATTAAATAATTAAATAGTATAAAAAGTAATTTTAATTTTCTAAAAAGTTTCTTTTATTTTTAGGATTGTAAAAATGTGATTTTTACTTTTGTAAGTATTTTATTTTGTTAAAACTCGCGTTTTATTTCGTACGTCTACGTTTTATTTAAACGTAACGTACGCGTTTTTAGGTTTTAATCGTTTCTGGTTTTTCCTAGCTTCCCGTCTTATTCACATAGCTTGTTTAAGCTATTTCATTGTAGATTCCTCAGTTCAATCAATCATAAACCCTTTTTCTCATCCAAATTCACCCGATCAAATAACCGTTTGTTTACAATTCACACCTCGTCGGGACATACGACCCGGGGAAACCTTATACTTCCGCGGAGCATTGACTCTAGGCTGTTTGACTTTGTTGACCATACCCTGGTCAATATAAGTTAGGTGGTTTGGCATCAATCATCTGTACATGTGGCGTGAGTTGTCTTGCCTCTCCCCCGAGGAACCTGTTTCCATTGTACTTTTCAATCGAAGCGACAGGCAAGTCAAACAAATAAATGTATTCATTTGATGCTCATCTATACTACATTATATTACATTTAGGACTATTTTATAATTAGAAAGGCTTAAAATTCAGACTTTTTCTTGCTTATTATGGAAAATTTTCAAAATTAATTTGTTAGAAAGCAAGTTGGTTAGGAAGCGGTTGGTTGTTCAAACTAAAATTATTTGGCTTAACCATCTCTTACATTTTGTTCCCGAGTATAAAATGGAAAGAAGATAAATGAAGGGGATAAAAAAGAGAGAAAAGAAGAGGAGATGGAAAAGCTTTGATTTTTAGTTGTGTGTTCTCAAGTTGGAAAGAAGAGAGAAGAGATGGTACCAAATTAAGCTTAAAATTCTACTTCTCTTGAAATCATCCCAATTTGGGAAGAAGATTAGGAGGGGGAATTTGGCATAATTTCCTTCCCTCTTCTCTTCTCTCCAAAAGAATCTCGGGAACATGATTATTTTTCAATTTCCTCTCCACTTCTCTTCTTTTCTTTCCAAAAAGAAACTCGGGAACAAAATGTAATATCTCTACTTATAAAGCATGAAGACAACTAAATGTGTCTATATGTTTACATAGTGTGATCACCTTTCTATTATTGAATTAACATTAAAAATTACTCCGTAATTAGTAAATTAGATTAACAAAACAAAATATGTATTATGAAGCCATCATAATTTTAGTACTTTGCGTCTAGAAACAATCACAGTTTCATACAAATGTGTGCCTATGGGCTGTTAGAATTTAACAATCAAAGTACACGAATATCGGAAGCAAGGATCAAGTATAACACATAATAATAACTAAAACATAAATAGGAACGTACCGTATGCACTTCAAAAGATCTTGAACTTGTGTAAAACTAGATCTATGATAAACCCCTTACCGTTTTGTTTATCGATCTCTTGATAACAACTATAGTGAGTTGTTACCTCGTTCTTGTACACACAAATTAAACCGTATTAAGGTTATGCAAGTAAAACACGAATGATTGATTTTTGATTAACAAAAGTCGATCCACAAACCCTAGGAGGGAGCGTCGACCGGTTTTAGGAACAAAGAAGGAGAGGAAAAAACTTAAGGATAATTGTGTGCACAAAAGATGTGAAAACAATGACCCTAGGTTTTGTATTTATAGTGTTTAGGTAGCTTTGGGAACAAGCTAGGGCAAGGGTGCCCCCTTGTGGTGTGTTCGGCCGATCCAAGCCCAAGGAGGGGTTTCTAGATCCTTCCTTGGTTGCCAAATTACTTAAACACCCTTTTTCCTTCTTTCGTATTACGGTCGTTAGTCCCTTTTCCGTTAAGTACTAACGGTCGTTAGTCCTTGTGTAATAATAATAAATATAAATAAATATATTAATTATTATTCCTTAATACTCATTTGTAATGTGTGCAATCCCGAGGTCTTGGGTTCGATACTAGTCATTTACATATTAATGTTTATACGTAACATTTTACAGCTCCCACTCGTATATCTATTAATAGTAAAATGACATTGGTTGACGTCTTGCAACACTCTAATGTCCCTAGTACGACTCGAGCTAGGTTTCCTGGAAAACCTTTAATGATTTATCATTATAATTATCCTTTTGTTTCTAATACTACATTAATAAAGATGTGAGATTCTTTATTAACTTTCTGTTTCTCGTTTCTTTATGATTGAACAAAATTACCAAAATATCTGAACGTATTCCAGATAGACTTTGGGCGTGGCCACGCAAACATTTTGTTAACCCTACGAGGGGCCCAACAGTATTAAACTTCAGAACAAATCTGAAGGAACAAATTCTTTATTGACTACAAGAATAACCCATGGACTTTGCAACATTTCTAAAAACAACCCTTATGACTCCCTGTTACGGTGAGCGGTAGATTGCTTCACAAAAATTCACTACATCCATGACTCTTATCTGGTATCTCAAGTCTGAGGATAACTTTAAATATGATTCTCACATATATTAAATCATACAGTTGGGATAAGTCCTATATTCAATTCATTGAATATCATGTGAAATTGGTATGACTACGCATCAATATACATTCGAGTATATTCTTAACCAATACTTAAATTTGTCTTAGTTTGATGATATTCCCATATCATTAATCAACAAAGGACAATTTAGAATAATAATTTATTCATGGATTTTTAACATGCAAATACATGATATATTATTAAGACAATGATAAATAAACATAACCATATTTTATTCCATTAAAAATAATAATTATACATTACATCCTTTATCCAAATACTAATCACAAATGGGCATGAAACTTTCAGCTAAACGAAGCCCTATGCCTTCAGCTTGCTTATAAAGCTTAATACCAGGTAGAGGCTTTGTTAATTGATCTGCTAAGTTGTCATCTGTGTGAACTTTGAGTAACTCGATTTCACCTATTTCGACTTGTTCTCAAACATAGTGATGCTTAATCGGGAAATGTCTGGTGCCTTTCATGATTCCAGGTTCATTGGCAAATGTAATTGCAGCCGAATTGTCGCAATACATTTTTATAGGTCTTTGAATCGATGGCGTAACCCCAAGCCCCGAAACAAATTTCCTAATCCAAACAGCTTCCATAGCAGCTTCTGACGTAGCTATATACTCACTTTCTGTTGCAGACATCGCTAGTGTACTCTGCTTTCTGCTCCTCCATTAATGACAAAGACATAACCAGTCTGAGACTTCGTATCATCCTTATCACCTTTCCAAGAAGCATCGCAGTAACCTGTAACATCAAGTTCTGCAGATGGAGTACCCCCATAAACTAAGAACATCTCTTTAGTAGCCCTAAGGTATTTAAGAATATTCTTAACAGTAGTCCACCAAGATCCAAAGGGATCAATCTTTTACACCGATGTATCGTACTCTTTGGGATAGATCTTTCTGATGATATCCGTGGCCCACCCTCGAAATGGCCACTCTTTCTTTATCGCAAGCAAATAGCCAAAGAGCTGATGAAAGAGCACTACTAATATCGACTGGTTAAGTTCTGAGCAAATGCTACATCAGGCCTTGTACTTTTCACCGCATACATAATAGATCCCACAGCCGAAGCATAAGGGACTCTTTTCATGCGTTGCATCTCTGCAGGTGTTGAAGTACAAACTTTGCTACTCAAGCCATGTTGTTCTTGCATTGGAAAATATCCTTTCTTGGAATTTTGCATATTGAATCTCTTCAATATTTTATCAATGTAAGCACTTTGGCATAATCCAATTAATCGATGAGATCTATCTCTATATATCTTGATTCCTAGAATGAATGCAGCTTCCCCTAAATCTTTCATAGAAAAACACTTTCCAAGATATGCCTTAACCTTTTGCAAACTTGGAATGTCTTTCCCCATGATCAATATGTCATCGAAATATAAAATAAGGAAAATTACATCACTCCCACTAGGTTTGTGATATACACATGGCTCATCAAGATTTTGAGTGAATCCATACTTTTTAATCTCACTATCAAATCTTTTATTCCATTGTCGTGATGCTTGCTTCAATCCATAAATGGATCTTTGAAGTTTGCATACACGATTTGGTAATTCTGGATTCACAAACCCCTCAGGCTGAGCAATATAGATGTCTTCATCTAGGCGACCATTTAAGAAGGCGGTTTTGACATCCATTTGCCAAATCTCATAATCATAATATGCGGCTATGGCTATGAGAATCCTAATAGCCCTAATGTCAGCTACAGGAGAAAAGGTCTCCTCATAGTCAACACCAAATGTTTGAGTATAGCCTTTAGCTACCAAACGGGCCTTATAGGTGTGTACAATGCCATCCATATCAGTCTTTTTCTTGAAGAGCCACTTACTCCCAACTACCTTGGCACCAGAAGGAAGGTCTACTTCAATCCAAACTTCATTCTATCTCATGGATTGCATTTCCTCATTCATAGCAACTTGCCATTTTTCCTTTTCAGGACAATTCATGGCAACCCTATAACTAGTAGGTTCATCAAGATCCCCTAGTATAGTCTCCTCACACTCTACGTTTAGACATAGGTGTTCAGGAGCTTTCACAGTTTGTGATGATCTGCGAATGGGAACCACTTCAACTTCAGGTGGAGGACCTAAACTTCCAGGTTTCACAGGAAGTTGGCTAGTGTTTTCAGAAGGTGTTACATCTTCTTGATCATCTTCCAGATCATATACTCTCCCACTGAATTCTTGAGATATGAGCTCCTTTTCCAAGAAGTCTCCATACCTTGCAACAAAAACTTTGTTTTCAGGTGGGGAATAAAAGTAGTAACCCATTGTTTCCTTTGGGTATCCTATGAAGATGCACTTTACAGATCTTTGTTGGAGTTTATCTGCTGAGTCATGTTTAACATACGCCTCGCAACCCCAGACCTTTAGATAAGACAAGTTAGGAGCTTTTCCAGTCCATAACTCATATGGTGTATTATCCACCTTCTTAGTTGGAACCATATTTAGAATGCGAACCGCAGATTCTAAGGCATAATCCCAAAATGAAAAAGGAAGAGTTGTTAGATTAAACATAGATCGTATCATGTCTTGCAATGTACGATTCCTTCTTTCAGATACACCATTTTGTTGTGGAGTATATCGAGAAGTAAGGTGCTGGACAATTCCCTCCTTAGCTAAGTAATGTATAAACTCTTGACTCAGGTATTCACCACCCCTATCGGATCGAAGAGTTTTAATCTTCTTTCCAAGTTGCAACTCTACTTCTGCTTTAAACATTTTGAATGTTTCAAATACCTCATGCTTATGTTTAAGTAAATAAACATAACCATAACGGCTGTAATCATCCGTAAATGTTAAGAAGTAGCTAGCACCTCTCCTTGACATATGTCTAAGTGGTCCATACACACATCTGTGTGAATAAGACCAAGTAGATCAATAGCCCTTTCAATCCTATTCTTAAAGGGTTTCTTTTTCATCTTCCCAGCAATACAAGATTCACACTTATCAAATGATTCATCATTGATCTTTTCTAAAAGCCCATCATGTTGCAGCTTTTCCATGCGAGCCTTGCCAATGTGAGCAAGTCGAAAATGCCAAAGATAAGATGAATTCAGACCTTTCTTGATTCTCTTATGGTTGATGCTATACATTGAATTATTTTTCACAAAAGCATTATCATTATCATTCATATCAATCTCAAAAATAACATTCACAGCAATAGCATTAAAATAAAAAATACCATTTAAAGAAACCGAAATTCCATTGCTAGAAACAGTATGATCAAAACCAAGGTTCAACAAACATGAAAATGAAATAACACCTCTAACAATTGACGGTGCATAATGACAATTATTTAAAGATAGTTCAAGGCCCGAAGGCAACACTAAATTAAATACGCCTATAGCTTCAACTCCTGCATGTGCTCCGTTACCCACGTGCAAGAATTGTTCTCCATAGGCCAGCTTTCTCTCAACTCTGAACCCCTGCAATGAATTGCAAATATGAATGCCACATCCCGTATCATATACCCATGAATTCAATTTAGGAGTAAGAATGAATAATTCAATCATAAAGAATGCACCTGAAGTACTGGGGTTACCAGCCTCATTCTTCTGCTTCTTCTGTCGCAAGTCATGAATATAGAGTGGACAATTGCGCATCCAATGGCCCTTTTCATGACAGTGGTGACAAGCCTGATCCTTCTTGTTTGGAGGATTTACCTTATTCTGCTTAGGTTGATGCTGCTTCATCTTGGGTTGTGGTTGATAGGCCATGACCTGCTTGCCTTTTCCACCCTTCCCTTTGCCTTTGTTCACATGCGATTTCTTTTGGATTCTCCCACCTTGAATTGCCAACACTTGCGGGGTAGGAGACTTACCCTTGGCTGGTAGACTCTTCTCATAATCAACAAGCAATGCGAGTAATTCTGAGACTGTCTTTCCCGAGCAATGCATGTTGAAGTTCTGCACAAAACCAGCAAAGTCCTTGTTGAGGGACCTGTTGATCAAGTGCACTTGCACATTCTCGGGGTAACCAAATCCAATTCGGTGAAGTTGATCAAAGTGTTCTCTCATCTCATTCACATAATCTTCAACTGGTTTACCATCACCATGCTTGCAGTTGTGTAGTTTGTCAAGAGACTCATACAATTCAACTGAAGGAGACTTTTCATAAGACTTTTGAAGTTCCTCGAGCATATCTTTAGGATAGTAATACTCGTACTTATTTTCCAATTGAGCATTCATACTAGTGAGCATTAAACAAGCAACCTCATTGTATTTAGCATGCTCAAGTCTCCAAGCCTCTTTAACTGCTTCTGGTTCAGTAGCAGCAGGCTCATTAGGGCAATCATTTTTCATATAATCGAGTTTTCCGGTCGCCCTCAAGACAATCCTGAGCGATCGGTACCAATCATTGAAATTCTTTCCAGTCAGTTTTTCTCTTTCAAGATGACTCTTGAAAGCAAAAATCATAGATGGGGTATCGGGTTGAGCCATAGCTACAGATAAAAGTTCAAACATTGGTATTTTCGATAATAAATATCTTCAAGAAAATATAATATCCAAAGGCTATATTCATATAACCAACTAATTTTCTTGAAAATCTAGGATCCAACTTTACATAGTTCCACCACATCAGTTGATCTGCTAGTGGTGAAAGTACAAAAGATGGTAATCTGTCGAACAATAATTGGCAAACAAGATTTCCAATTCCTAGATCATTATAGGATTTACATCAAATTGATTCATCAATTTGCTATGTAGGCATGTTTCATCCCATCACATGCCTTAAGTTCTAGGTCTCACGCACAACTTAATTAAGTCGTCTACCTTAGAAACATGTAAAATTACAATTTATGGTCTCACGCATTAATAGAATTTTACCTTGTTATTAAAATTTAGCCTAGGTCTCACGTTTACTAAATTATAACTTCAAGTGTTTTCTTATAGATAGATGACATGTAACTTAAATTTTTTAGGGTATTCTATTTTGATGTGACAATCAAAATATGTATAAAGATGCATGCACTCATCTTTATAGCATAAGTTTTTCAAAACCTTTTTATAACCAATTCTTAAGATTATTACAAAAAGTTTTACTTGAGGTAAAATACCTTAAGATGATTTTGTACAAGAATGAAGTTTAAAAGAAAATCGTTTAAGACGTATTCGTAAGTGTGATAACCAAGGCAGACTCTAAGGCTCTTTCTAAGCCTTCTTATCACGACTATGAATTTGTCTTAAAAGAGTTACTTTAAAAAAACATGTTGTACAAAACATCAATCAAGTCAAAGTCTTTGGATTAAATCTTAAAACATGTAACAAAGTATGAATCTTGCTAGTCTTGCCTTGGAGCAAATTACCGTGCGAAGCGAACCGTTGTTGGCACATAAGACATCGCAAGATTCAATCTTTATCACTTAAAGTTTCACCATTATTAGTCCATATTATTTTCTTTGTAAAAATTACCCTTTTATTGCTTACAATCATGTCAAACAAATCAAACAATAAAACAAGTAATCAAAGACAAATCAAAACAACTAATAAATCATAACAATTATTGGTGAAACACAGCCACATGCATACTTCATTTAGAAAAGATCCTGATGAGGCGAAAAATGATCCATTTTTAGGGGGTCATTTAAGCCCGAATCCGACTTTATTTGATCAAATATTGCCCTAAATCGTTCCTTTTGTGATTTTAGGTACTTGGAGAGTGAATTCTGGAAAAGAAGCCATTTTGGACGTTTTTGGAGCATAAAAGTGAAGAAAACGGCAAAGTCTCAATTTTCCATGCTGGGAACAGTACATGAAGGCGTCAAGAGTAATTCCATGACGGCGTCAAACCTCAAGAATTAAAATCCGTAGTTGATGACGGCGTCACACACAGGGCGTCAAGAGTAATTTGTGTGATGGCCTAGGCCTTGACGGCGTCAGAAGTAGATCAAGGCCGTCCGAGGAAGTATTTGGCGGCAAGATGACGGCGTCACACCTTTGTTCTTGACGCCGTCATCCCTATTTTCCTATATATAGTTTTCTAGTTTTTCACATTAAAAAAAAGAGAAGTTTTGGGAGAAACCCTACAGACGATTTTGGTGTAACTTGACAAGTTTTCAAGGGTTCCAACCCCTTGATACCTTGCATGATCAATTAAGATAAGTGTTCTTCTAATTCAATCAATATGTCTATGTGTTGGTTGTCTATATCTTGTTCTTGTCTTAATTCTATCATGCTAGGCTAGATCTCTTTTGTGTTTGCTTAGATCTAATGAAACCTAGATATTGATTATGTGTTGATTACTTGTTTATTCTTGTTTTGGATGAATGATTTATATGTTAGGCTTAAGAAAACTGGCAGATCTCCAAATGGTAACATGCTTGAACGTCTTAAGAAACATGAACCGAGGCGTACTAGGTCTTTATTTGGTTGTATTTAATGCATGAGCCACTGTTTACAATCCCTATAGTTGTGCTGGGCATGGTGTAGGAGGAGATAAGAGCTCATAGAATTGGGGAGTTATGTATGCCACCCCATGAATGGTATTAAGGAATACGATCCGTCATCCATGCAATTATAACAAGTAATTAACGTGTAAAAGATATCTAGGGAGTAGTGAAATCTAAGTAAACACATTTTCTCCAATTACTGCTCACAACCTTAGTATAAATTAGTTTAATTTCATTTTTAGTATTTTATTTTGATTGCATGTTAGTTTTGGGTTAGTTGAATAGCAACTAATTCCGCCCACTCTTCCAAAACCCGAGATTTTATTTGCTTTCTAAAAAATATAAAAACACAAAAATAATCATCCCTCACCTTTAGAACTAGTATTTAGGCTTTCTAATCCTAGCGACACTATTCCTAAGCTGAACGATCAATCCCCCGGTACTTGTCACTATACTATACTACAACGATCAGGTACACTGCCTGGTGGGGGTTGTAAGCTTCTCGAGATCCCTCGAGAGGTAAAGCCTGTTGCGATTCCCACGCATCAGATCCTAACAAAATCAATTCTAGGTTTTAATATGCATATAATCAACTAAGGTATTCCCTTCTTAATGGAAGTGGAGCCACATACATTGACAAGTCAATTGCGTAGGCCAAAGTCAATCATATACCACATAGCACGTAAATTGATTTTAATAATTATTATTGAGGTCTTCCCCAATATTAGATATATCTAATCATGTGGCAAAAACATAAAGCAATCAATGATCCATGACTAACATGCATGTTTCGTCACTGATCTAAGCATAACAATTACCCACAAAGGTCACAAGTACATTCAAATAACCGGTTAATGACCTAGGGTTTCTAATGATTACAAGTTAATCAATTAAAACCACAAAACCCTAATTAGGGTTTCATGGAAAATCGACCCCCCCCCCCCCCCAAAATTAGGGTTAGGGTTTCGAATTTTATAAAAAAATAGAAAAACCCTAAATCAAAACATGTATCTAAAACAATTAAAGATCCGATTTTTATTATGTTTTAGTAATCAATTACATGTTATACATGGCTCGTGATGCCACTGTTAGAATTTAACAATCAAAGTACACAAATAGCGGAAGTAAGGATCAAGTATAACACATAATAATAACTAAAACATCAATAGGAACATACCGTATGCACTTCAAAAGATCTTGAACTTGTGTAAAACTAGATCTATGATAAACCCCTTACCGTTTTGTTTATCGATCTCTTGATGACAACTATAGTGAGTTGTTACCTCGTTCTTGTACAAACAAATTAAACCGTATTAAGGTTATGCAAGTAAAACACGAATGATTGATTTTTGATTAACAAAAATCAATCCACAAACCCTAGGAGGGAGTGTCGACCGGTTTTAGGAACAAAGAAGGAGAGAAAAAAACTTAGGGATAATTGTGTGCACAAAAGATGTGAAAACAATGACCCTAGGTTTTGTATTTATAGTGTTTAGGTAGCTTTGGGAACAAGCTAGGGCAAGGGTGCCCCCTTGTGGTGTGTTCGGCCGATCCAAGCCCAAGGAGGGGTTTCTAGATCCTTCCTTGGTTGCCAAATTACTTAAACACCCTTTTTTCCTTCTTTTGTCTAACGGTTGTTAGTCCCTTTTCCGTTAAGTACTAACGGTCGTTAGTCCTCGTGTAATAATAATAAATATAAATAAATATATTAATTATTATTCCTTAATACTCATTTGTAATGTGTGCAATCCCGAGGTCTCGGGTTCGATACTAGTCATTTACATATTAATGTTTATACATAACATTTTACACGGGCTACGGATAGTACTTTTAGCTCAAGTATTTATTTATTTATTTTATTTTTTTAACATGCTGTGTAATATTAGACATGGAGGGATTCTTTTTTTATTTTTTCTTTTGTAATTTGATATCTACACCCCTAAAAGCAATGCTTAAAATGTCCGAGACATGCAACAATCGTTTGTACTTTAAAAATAAACTCTCCACACCATACAAATAACTACACATAACCACCCGAATATACCCTCATTTGTGTATAGTTCTATATCTTAAACATAACCCTCGTGGTTATATATATTTAGCAAAACCCCGTTTTTAAAACATTATGGGTAACATGGGACATTCCATACGAAACATTTGTTGAATTCTAAATAACAACCAGTAGTCAGTAGATATTAAGTTTATTATTCATCACTATTATTATGAGAATTAAATGACATATATTAAAATTTTATTAGTTTAAGCTCGTTAATCCACAAACTTTATCCACTTTTATTTACTCCACACTCATATATACACAAAAAAATAAATATATACGTGCACACAAATTGAAACTACTATACCCTACCGTCGCTATACACGGGTAATCGTCTAATATTTAAAAAGCGCATGAGATTATAAAAAATGGACATCAAGGTAGAGTTGTCCGATATGCCAAGTTTTTTTTTTTCTTTTTTTTTTTTTAAATAATCTACATAAGCTTTGCATATGGGTGGAGACACGAGAGGGCACATGCCCCTCTAGCGAAAAAATTGTGGTGTAAATTTTCTAAAATGTCTGATTTTTGTTGTTGTTGTAACTTCCGCCACCCAAAAAAAACAAAAAAAAAAAAAAAAAAAAAAAAACAAAAAAAAAAAAAAAAAAAAAACAAAAACAAAACCAATTTACAGTAAAGATTCTAAAAATTATCAAAGTATGCTCCTTCAAACAAATTTTTTTGGCTCCGCCCGCTCTGCATCTTGAATTATATGTGAGCGACCAAAACTTTTAAGTTATCTCAAGAATAAGTATAATTTGTACGTATAATTCGAGTAATAGATTGAAAAACAATAAGGTGTAGAGTTTATTGACGGGACTCCACTTTTTTTTCTCTTCATTTGAACTATTAACTTTCGCCGTGTTGTAACAGAAACACCAATGATATACTATATTACATTTGAATAATGTAATAAACCTAAAAGTGGATACAGACAAGTAACAAATACATTGTTTATATAAATGTACAATAAAAATTTGTTGAGATATTTTTTTAAAATTATGTTTATGAATTTCCTCTCCGTTTACAAGAACCATTTATGTAATCATATAAAAGTTGTATTCACATTTCACAAGGACAAGCACTAAAAATGATATAGTTTTATATTGTTGGTATATTGTTTTATTTTTCATTTTTTTTATTGATACCTTTTGTATTTTGCAGAGATTTGATGTCCTGCGATCCACTATTAAGCGAGAATGGCAATGTATAACTACAAGTTTCAGCAAAATATGGTGTTTCCTTAAAATAAGAGAGGCGCATAATAGACTTTTAGTCACCCACTATTTGTGGTTTCCTGCAACTCCAAAAACTTAATAGATTGATAAATGTTTTTTACTAGGCATGTCAAAAGCCGTTTGAGATCAGCTTATAGAGGATATTTGAAATAGACTTGATCTAAGTCTATTCGATCTACTTCTGAGATTTTTTACATAGATCTCGAATGTTATAATATTATGCTCGTATCGTTAACAAGCCTTATTAAGCTTGTACCAATCTACATTGTTGTCTTTTGTCTATTAACATAATTTTCATACTAACTGAGTCCGAGTCAAATTGTGTAAATATATATTGACAAAAGTTAAGACATGTAAAACTGCAAAAACTTGAAAAAGGATAGTGAGCTTTACGTTTAGGGTATTTTAATGTTCGATGTCGATGTGGAAGTCTTCAGACTAATCATTATTTAGATTTACAATGAATCACCCATGATACACATGGCTACTAATTCTTGCAGATTCTCTAGTATACTTTTATACCACAAATAGGTTAGTCTGAAGAGAAGATATGATGTAGAACTAAAAACGTGATAACACAAATTGAATCTGTTGATTCACACCAAAGTCGGGATCAACTCTTTCAATTACTGTTTATTCTTAGAATACCGATAATTAAGACAATTTTCGGGAAAACTCGAAAAATAGACTTTTCGTTTATCTTAAAAAACTGATTAGCCACTATTACAATACACTTATTAAATAGGCATACAAAATTGTAATGGGCCTCAAAATACAAACTGGCCGAAAACTAGCCCATAAACAAAAGTCCAGTAAAAAATAAAAATAAAAACATAAAAATGTGACTAACTCATAAAATAGAGGGTTTTGGGGACCGAACGTTCCATAAACCGGCGAAGTTTGTCTACCACGACGTTCTCGCTCCAAGCTTCGAAACGACAGGTCATGGCCTGAAACGGAGCCCTGTAGCCCAGGTTATGCTGATTTTAGTGAGGCCTCTTTTCTCACATGATCTTGGGCCTCAAGATACATAATGATCCGTTCCTCAACGCTTGGGTCCGCATTAAAATATTAGTGTAAGGTGGAATGAAAAGGGATCAATACTTCACAACATTCAACTTGACTTGAGTTTTGACCTTCTATTGTGTCAAACCAAAGGTTGCTTTTACATTTGCCTACTTTGTCTAAATTTTAGTGTATGAGTTTTGGATTGACATAATCAGTTGTCGAAAAGCTTTTAAATTTTCTCATCCACATGTACATTGTCATAACAAAAATCCACATACACATGGTTAACTAAGGTGATAGAATTTCAAATATAACGATAGATATTAATTAATTTTTAAGGATATCTTAACTCGACAACTAAGGTAACTAAACCATGTCTTTGTTGTTTACACCAAGAGGGAGCTCATCAATCCAAACGGTGCACTTACTAAACTCTTGAGCAATCCACGCTACGGATCTAGCTAAGCGATTGTCATCACGACTAACTTGAGAAACATGAAAAATCAAATCTTCTGGTCGGATTTTTTTGATAAGTTCAACTTCTTTTGATATCTTTCATTTATTTGATTGCACCTTTTCAACCATGTCGTTGTGATCACTCTCCAATATGATTGCTCTAAATCCCATACTAAGACCGAACATAAAACCTTCAAGTATAGTTGTTTCTTCATCTAGTATAGTTGTTTCTTCATCTTGATCTTTCTTTTTGGGCGTTAATCTATCCACAAACGATCCAAGCGTGTCCCCCATATCATCTCTAATAACACACCCGATGCCAACATCATCATTTCTAAATTGACATATAGAGCAATTAATTTATACCCATCCTGTAGGTGGAGCAAGCCAAATATGTCTTCCGAAAAGCTAGCTTGTTGAGTGATTTGACATATGAGTTTCATTTTTGAAACTCTTCCAACTCTCTCGCCACATTTTCAATAAGTTCTATAGGACCATAACCTCGTTTCCTTTGGCAAAGACTTTGCTTATTATACCATATTCCCCATGCTACCATGGCCCATATAGCTAGTGTATCTATATCCAACTTCGTATACAAATCCGTCGCTAACACACTTAACGAGATAACAGGGTTCTCGTGCACTTGAATAATTCCTAGTGTACAACCAAACCAAACAGCCCTTGCATATTCACATCTTATAAGAGTGTGAGTATAACCACCATCCACACTATCACAACTTAAACAAACTTTGTTAGTAGGTCGCACCAGTTGATTACGAATTATTGTGCTATAAGGAAGCAAGTCCTGGGACATTCTCCAAAGCAAATGTTTTGCTTTTGAAGGGACGTTAAGAGACATAACCCTGTTCCACACAAACATATTTTCTATCACACAATTGATCTCTTTTGGAAATGCGATATATTCCCTTAACTCAAACCACATACTATGATATTTATATATCGATTGTACAAAATATAGACGTTAGACAACGGTAATATTACCGTTAGATATACAACAGTCATATTTTGCAATGCGTTTTCCATGTTTGTTTTTTTATATAAAAACTCATTAAATGATTTAATTCCATCCATTAATGATACTAATTCAATACTTATCCTATTATTGTTCAGTAATGTGTAGATAGAAAGATAGAAGTAATGATGTAGAACTAAAAATGTGATTAACACAAATTGAATATGTTGATTCACACGAATGCCATGATCAATTCTTTTAATTACCGTTGATTCTCATAATAATTTGAATAATTTTCGGCAAAACTGCCAAAACTAGATTTTCCATATATCTTGAAAAAAGGATTAGCCACTATCACAATACACTTATTAAATAGGCATACAAAATCTAAATGAGCCTCAAAATACAAACGATCGAAAAGTAGCCCATAAAACAAAAGTCCAATTAAAAAAAAAAGTGAATAACTCATAAAATAGAGCATTTTGCGGCCCGAAAGTTCTGTAAACCGACGAAGTCTGTTTACCATCGCTCCAAGCTTCGAATCGACAGGTCATGGCCTGAAAGGGATCCCTGTAGCCCAAGTTATGTTGATTTTAGTGAGGACTCTTTTCTCACATGATCTTGGGCCTCCAGATACATAATGACCAATTCCCAACGCTCGGACCCGCATCAAGATATTAGTGTAAGATGGAATGAAAAGGGATCAATATTTCACAACATTCGGCTTGACTTAAGTTTTGGCTTTCTATCGTGTCAAACCAAAGGTTGCGTTTACATTTGCCTGTTTTGTCTAATCAGTTGTCGAAAAGCTTTTAAGTTCTCTCAACCACATGTACATTGTCATAACGAAAATCCACATACACATGGTTAACTCAGGTGATCGAATTTCAAATATAGTGATAGATATTAATTAATTTGTAAGGATATCTTAACTCGATAACTAAGGTAACTAAACCATGTCTTTGTTGTTTACTCCAAGAGGGAGCTCATCAATCCAAACGGTGCACTTACTAAACTCTTGGGCAATCTAGGCTACGGATCTAGCTAAGCGATTATCATCACGACTAACTTGAAAAACATGAAAAATAAAATCTTCTGGTCGGATATTTTTCATAAGTTCAACTTTTTTTTATATCAGCCATTTTTGCGATTGCACCTTTTCAACCATGTCTTTGTCATCAATCTCCAATATGATTGCTCTGAATCCCATACTAAGACCGAACATCAAACCTTCAAGTATAGTTGTTTCTTCATATAGTATAATTTTTTCTTCATCTTCCTCTTCCTCTTCGGTCATTAATCTAGCCACAAACGATCCAAGCACGTCCCCCCATATCATCTCTAATAACACACCCGATGCCAAAATAATCATAGCTAAATTGACATAGAGTGCAATTAATCTTTACCCATCCTATAGGTGGAGCAAGCCAAACCGTCTTCCGAAAAGCTAGCTTGTTGAGTGATTTGACATATGAGTTTCGTTTTTTAAACTCATCCAACTCTCTCGCCACCTTTTCAATAAGTTCTATAGGATCATAACCTTGTTTCCTTTGGCAACGACTTTGCCTATTATACCATATTCCCCATGCTACCATGGTCCATATAGCAAGTGTATCTCTATCCAACTCCGTACACAAATCCGTCGCTAACACACTTAATGAGATGACAGGGTTCTCGTGCACTTGAATACTACCTAGTGGACAACCAAACCAAACAGCCCTTGCATATTCACACCTTATAAGAGTGTGAGTATAACCACCATCCATACTATCACAACTTAAACAAACTTTGTCAGTAGGCCGCACCATTTGATTACGAATTATTGTGCTATCAGGGAGAAAGTCCTGGGACATTCTCCAAAGCAAATGTTTTGCTTTTGAAGGGACGTTAAGAGACATAACCCTATCACACACAGACATAGTTTCTCTATCACACAATTTATCTCTTTTGGGTATGCGATATACTCCCTTAACTCAAACCACATACTATGATATATATATATATATATATATATATATATATATATATATATATATATATATATATATATATATATATATATATATATATATATATATATATATATATATATATATATATATATATATATCGATTGTACCAAAATACAGCCGTTAGACAACGGTAATATTACCGTTAGATATACAACGGTCATATTTTGCAACGCGTTTTCGTATTTGTTTTTTTTATATATAAAAACTCATTAAATGAAAATTTAATTCCATCCATTAATGATACAAATTCAACACTTATCCTATTATTGCTCACTAATGTGTAGATACAAAGATAGGAGTAATAAACTTCATGTTTAGCCTGTGACACCTTGTTAAAGTCTTGTTTGTTTGTTTTTTTTTTTTTAATTTTATTTTTTATTATTATTTATTTATTTATTTATTTATTTTTTTGTTTTTAATTTAATGTAATCTTATTGAATGTACTTGTAACACCATTCATAAATGTCATGGACCGTCACAAAATTTACATGTAAAGGACACAAATTAGTGCCCCGTTTGATCATTATTAAGGTTAAATTGGGGTTACTCGACACTTATTTGCAATTATCCAAGAACTAATGTTCACATTCTTGGACTACAAAATTAGTTCCACTAAACCTCCTCCATAGTCGGCCAAATAGTATTTTTCTTAAAAATAAGACAAATTATCAAGCTACTTTCACATCAAGTTCATATCCACTGGAACTCCAAGCTCATAAAAAAAAACTTAATACCATTAGTTAAAATCATTATTTCATATCCAATTGGTATTTTTCTAAACAAACTTTCAAATGGCCTTGATGGAGAAGTCTTTTGAGTCGTTTATCAAGTAAGCTCGTCCTCATCCATATTTTTGTACGATATCTATAAGTGTATAAAAATTAAGATGACATTTTATCTTGTTACTTTCATTTCAAGTTCATTTTTAAAGGATCTCTAAGCCCATGAAAGAGACTTAATACTACTTGCTACTTTGTTATTTTTACATATAGGGACGACACGATAGCGGGTCTTGGGAGTTCGCAGTATACCCATAGATTCTTGCGGTAGAAAAAACTCGAATTCTCTTAAATACACCTCATCCGTAAAGATTGTGTTATAGTTTTGTTTAGTTTCTTTAAGCACACTTACTCAATTTTGGTCGAGATTTCATCCTTGTTCGCACATAATTATCTTTTAGGATACTATAGTTATTGTATTGTGAACCCTCAAATGTCGTTAGTTTGTTTCAAAAAGTATTTTGATATATTGTAATTTGAAATTATACATTACTAATATTAAAAATATATATATATATATACGTTCTACTAAATGAAAATTAAATTTCCTAATTTCATACTTAGAGACCGTTTGTTTCAAGGCTATGGAATAAAAGAATGCAATCATTGTATCATTCAGGTGTTTAGTTGATAATGGGGCTCGTTTTTGGAAATGGAAAGAGAGACGCATAGTAGACTTTTAGTCATATTTTGCAACGCGTTTTCCATGTTTGTTTTTTTTATATAAAAACTCATTAAATGATTTAATTCCATCCATTAATGATACAAATTCGACACTTATCCTATTATTGTTCAGTAATGTGTAGATACAATGATAGGAGTAATAAACTTCATGTTTAGCTGTGACACCTTGTTAAAGTCTTTTTATAATTTAGTGTAATCTTATTGAATGTACTTGTAACACCATTCATAAATGTCACAGAATCTGAAGAGTGGATTGTGTAGTAGAACCTCAACGGCATTTGGAGATGCCTTTGTTCGCCATAAAATGACCTAGGTTAAAAACTCTTCCAAGTTATGATTGTTTCGAAGACATAACTGTTATTGGAGATCCAATATCATGGACCGTCACAGAATTTACATGTAAAGGACACAAATTAGTGCCTAGTTTGATAGTTATTAAGGTTAAATTGGGGTTACTCGACAGAAATCAGGCCCAATGTTGTCCCAAAACTTACGGAAAAACTCAAAAGTAAATCCATCAGGCCCAAGAGATTTGTTCTCACCACACGCCCAAACCGCCTTACGAATCTCATCATTTGAAATAGGAGTCTCCAATTCAGAGACCTGTTCAGGATTTAAAGTTTTAGGGAACTCGAAAGCAAGTCTGCTATGATTATCATGAGATCACTCATCTCGCGGCTGCAAATCTTGGATGCTCCGTTCTGAAGACTCCCTTTAAATATTTAGGGGTTATGATCGGAGGGAATATGTTGAAGACTGATATTTGGGGTGACATCGTTCGTAAGCTCAATTCTCGGAGGTCTAAATGGAAGTTGAAAACCCTTTCCATCGGAGGTCGCCTTACCCTCTTAAAATCGGTTTTAGGGGCCACCCCAATCTATAACATGTCATTGTTTAAAGTTCCTAAAACTATTTTGAATCTGATGGAGTCAATACGCAGAGATTTTTTCTATGGCTTCCACGGCGAGGCTAAAAAAAATTTCTGGGTTAAGTGGTCCAAAGTTCTTGCTACGAAGAAATTCGGTGGGTTAGGGGTGTCAAGTATTTACGCTCTTAATAGAGCTCTTCTCTTCAAGTGGGTGTGGAGATTCATTCGCGTGATAACTCTCTATGGTTTCGGTTCGTTAACGCCATGCATGGTCTGTTAGTTTATGGACATTATTTTAGTAGTCGTATGTTATGATCGAACTCGAGATCACGGGATTGCACTCTTTACGTATGAGAATTAAAGTTTAATAATTTAATATAAAAGTTATATTAAATTATTAATTACACAAAATAAATAATGATCATTAGTATTTAATGATAAATGACTAACGACCATTAAACGAATATAAGGAAAGAATTATATGTAACTAATTGGTAAGTCAAGAAGCTTCCGGATCCCTTTGAGGGATTATGGCAAATCGATGGGGAAGGGGTAAACCCAACCCAAATCCAACTTGAGCTCTAAGTTACATATACTATATAAACAATGTTAAGATTCATTATTTGTTCACCTCTTGTACACATATTAAATCTTAATCTTCTTTTCTTTCTTTATGCTTGTCAACATATCAGAAACATATATACATCAATACATGCATGTGCATGGTAATAAGTTTATATTTGTTCTTTTTCTTTTGGTTTCTGGTTTTCGACAACAACAATAATCACAAAAGTGTTTTTGGTGTTTTATATTGTTTAGTCTTTTAGTTTTGTTTTATTAAAACAAAATTGTTTTGTGTAATATTTAAAACTAGCATTTACTTTAATTCGTTAATAGTACGTGTGTACAAGAACGTGATATAACCACACTATTGGTTATATCTTGGATTGAATTACAAAAGAGGTAAGGGGTAATTCTTATAATCCACATAAACCCTAATTAGAGTTCTTGATTTGAAGATTGCATTTGATTCTTGTTCGGGCTAGAATCACAAAGGTATGTTTACTTTTATGTTTGATTAATTAATTACATGTTATATGATCTTGTTATAACGCTTCCGCATATGCTCACTTGATGTGTTTGGTTTATTTTATATGATTGTCATGATATTATAATTCCAACAGTGGCATCTAGAGCCGTTATAATGTGTAATTAATTATCGAAACGCATAAAAATTGAATCTTGATTCGTTTAGTTACATGTTTTTAGGGTTTTTTGATTCCTAAACCTAATTTTTTATATGGGTCGATTGACCTTTTAGGGTTTTAGGGTTTTGGTTTTGATTTTAATATGATTAGAAACCCTAGGATGTCATTTAATTGGTTATGCGTTTTAGTAAACGATCATGATGCAATATGTTAATTGTTAAGCATAATCCATGAAAAGTGCATGTTTGCATGGATTTTATAGTGTGATTATTTAAATTGTTCAAATTGATCAACATGTAAATTTATTAATAGATGTTGAATTAGGGAAGACTCCAATATTAAGTAATCAATTATGTGCTATGTGGTATTTGTTTAGTTTTGGCTTACGCAATCGATTTATCGATGTATGTGGCTCTTTTTCCTTTGAAGAAGAAAGCCTTAATTGAATAAATACATTATACACCTAGACTTGATTATTAATAGGACTATTGAATAAGATTTGCATGTGGCTACATGTTTTATACATATTTAATTGTTATGTTATGTATATGTTTATTTGGTTATTTTATTTTTTATTATATATTGCTTGTTTTTGTTTATTATTATGTCAGACATGTTTATAAACGAAAAGTGTAATTTTTGAATAGAAAAATAATATGGACTAAATAAATGGCGAAATTGTTTTGGTTTTAAGAGTTAAAATTTCAAAGGATTGGTTGATTGATGTTTTTGTACGTAATGGTTAACTAGGCCTGACCGAAGTTTACACACTATAAGATGAGTATAAGGTTGGCATCGCATTAAATTGTGGCCTTAGATAGACAACATTCTGTCTTAACGCTCGTTTGTGTGTAAATTAGACTTACCGAACAACCATTACATGTACACTGTCATCTTAAGGGTGAATTAACCACAATTCCATAATGATTATCCGAAACACTAAGCCTTAGGGCTTATGCAAAAGTACGATATAGTGGACGATAATTGTTGGTAATTCTTTAATTGGTGAACCCGATACCTCAATCAAAACTTTGCTATTTTACTCTTAGTAAATTGGTTATAAAATTATTTTATAAAACCAATGTTATGAAGTTGTATGCATGCTTCTTCATACATTATATTGATTACACGTCAGAATTAATACCCTTATAAAATTAAGTCGAATGCCATCTAATTAAGAACACTTGAAGTTGTAATTTACGTCATGTGAGAACTTGGCGAGATTGCAATGGAGAGGTAAATTTCATATTTTTATTGCTAGCAGATCAACTGATGTAATGGATTTACGAGTTTGCAGTTTTTAAGTTAGACGACTTAAATTGAGTAGGAAGTGAGATCTTGGACTCAAGGCATTAAGATGGGGATCAAACATGCTTACAATACAAATGTTTTGTGATTGTAAATCCCATAAATCTAGGAATTGGACAAATGTTATGCCAATTATTGTACGACAATTACCTTGTTGAATACTATCATTACTAGCAGATCAACTGATGTAATGGTACTATGTCAATTAGGATCCTAGCTTTAAGAAAATACTATGGTTTATATGAATATATTTACCAATGGGTATTTTATTTTCTTAAAGACCTAATTATCGAAAATACTGAAATTGAATTTTGTAATTCGTTTTAATGTATTAATGCAACGTTCAAACCGTAAACGTACTTTGGGCTTTGGTAAATTGATATCGTTCTGTTTTCAAACAAATGTTTGATTAAGAATAATTTACTTAAAAGACAAAAGAAGTCTCATTTCTAAGAAAGAAGAGTGAGACATAATTCTATTTCTTTTTATGAAAAGGATAATAGGAATATTAGATATGTCTAAATTCTAATATAACTCATAGCAAATTTTTTAATAGTTAAGAAAATTGCGAATATTTTTCATAGGGATTTTATCATCCTCATTCGGTGATTAAATTCTTGGTAACAAATATGATATTTGGTTAACAGAAAATTATGTATGACATTTTATGAGTTATTGTAATTAGAAGCTAGACTAATTACCACAAAATGTTTAAAAACAAACTAGTTATTTTGACTATTTATAAGGTACTACATACATTGAAGGATGGTAGACCTATTAAGGAAGAAATTGCATGCCCAATTTTTCAAGTTAATTGCATTGGTGGATAGTCCATCATTTACATAGTGGGATACACTTTTTAGTGCATAAGTAATTGTTACGTATGCACATTCAAAGGTGTAGGAAAGTTAAAAGCACACAATTTTCTTTTACCGGATATGAAACACTTACAATGTTGTCAAATTCAGTGGGAGTATTGTGTACTTATTACTGAATAGGGAATTATTGTAATGATCTTTAATTCAGTGGGAGTTACAAGCTTTGACATCTTGGTAGCTAAAGATAATTACTTTCCAAATGTAGACACTCATACTTTTAAGGATAGTCTTGTACGTTTCCTTACTAGACATTGTTGTTCTATAACTACTTGTTATGCTAAAATCTATGACACAATCATATTGATCACATAAACAAATGCATGGCGTGTTGTTTATCAACTATATGAGGTTGTTCCATGCACAAGTGGGAGAAATGTTATCTTTTATGTGTGCAAGAAACAACTCATAAAGATATAATTTAATGGATTCTCTTGACTTCAAGGTAAGAGAATAATGTTCTAATATGAATTATACTAATCTAATTCAAGAAACACTTGGTGTTACAATTTATGTTATGTGAGAGCTTAGCTAGATTGCAACAACAAGGTGAATTTCATATTTCATTACTAGCAGATCAACTGATGTAATTGAACTATGAGAATTTGCAGTTTCTAAATTAGATACCTATTAGAACATGTGTCAATATGATATCAAGAGTACTTTAATTTTCATATTTATGAATTCTAGGAATGACATAAATTAATAAAGTAATCTAATGCTACTTCAATCTGAATATTTATGTGTTCTTGGAATGACATAAATAAATGAAGAAATAATGTTGTTTTACATTATTATGAAGTAAAAAATTAACTTGAAATTACTATTGAAACCAAAAGATGGTGTTCATAATTACTTTAGTTAAACATGTTTATGTTTTATTGTTATAAACATAAAGTCTTTTAATTGTTACAAAACTTATAATAAAGTAAGACGTTATCTTTTTATGTTTTTTAATTAAGACATATACATGAAGTCATTAAATTGTTAAATGACTTATAGCGTATAGTGGGATTATAACAGTTTATGTTTTCTTGTAAAGACATGAACATGAAGTGACTTTGTCAAAAGTACTTGTGTTATAATGAATGTAATTGGCTTGAAAATTATTATACCATTAAAATGAATTAGTTGGTAAATAGACAAGTCAAGAGGCATATGGTTATCTCAAATATTGTTAGATTATCTTACAATATTAATACTAATGAAATACCAAATATTTATGGTATGTTCAGTTAGGAAAATCAAACTCTTGTTATATTGTTTGATTAAAGATAATTATGATTTCTTTTCTTCCAAAAGTTATCAAGGTTAGAATATTGAGTATGACTTGGACATACTTAATAAAACTCCAACATAGAAGATTAATAAGACATTATCATATGATGGAATGTGATGAATATGATGAATCACATTAAGTCTTAAATTGAAGTCCCAAATTTGTTTAACTGCTTATGAAGAGGTTATTAACAAATAAAAGTCATGAACTGTCATTGTGTTTTGTAATATCCCAAAAGAGAACATTGAATTGTTGCTTTATTTGCTAAGTATTTAAAGATAGTCTTTAAATTACTAAAAGCAAGTGGGAGTTTTGATCTTTAAAAGATAAAATTACAAGATACATAATCTTCTAAAATACACTAGTAAATATCATGATGAAGTTTGACATTTGAATGTTAAATCTCAACATGATAATAAAGTTTGACATTTAAATGTTAAATCTCAAGATGATGGAATTATCATTCATAGAATAGCAAAATATCTCAGATATTTGATTAATATGCTGAGGGCTATGATTTACAGGATTATTGTAAACCTGATAATCATTATGATACATTACCAAATATGAAATTGGGTAAAGTATACATGATATGAATGATTAAGATGATGTCCATAAAGATAATCAATTTTAAAAACTTGATTTATCTTAATAGTTAGACTAGAAAATGAAGATGAGTTTATTCAAAGATAAGGTAACTATTGTGGTTTAAATCTTTGTATAGAAATCATATGGACAATATTGTGCACGTATTTAATGCATGTTTTATGACAAGATTATTAATCACACTTAAGCAATTAACTGTGATTGAATATTCTATTATAAACACATTAAATATATATATATATATATATATATATATATATATATATATATATATATATATATATATATATATATATAAAGATTATCATTGTCATATTTATGAAATTGACAATGGAATATCAAAACTCTTTCTTGAAGTGATTACTTGAGTAAGGACGATAAGTAATCGAAAGGAGTTTATGAATTCTAATAAATCTTTAGAAGTGTACAAAGTGCAATAATCCATGGATGGATAAATGCATGCATCTATAAGATTACTCTTATGTTTAATTATTAAATTCATGTTTTGATTTATAATTGAAATAAGATAATTTCTAAGTATTCCTAAAAGCTAGTGGGAGTATTATGTTTAATTTCTTAAATTATATATGTTGTAGAACATATAAAAAGTAACATTCCATATAAGTTAAAAGTTAAGTATTAGTTTGGAATGAAACTTTTAAGATTTAGAAAATAAGACATAAAACCTTGGAATGAATGTTTATTGTTGAAACATGTGCGGTAAATAAATCTAATATAGCATGATATATTATTTAGAAAGTCTAAATGTATATGCATAACATGAATAAAATCTAAGTATGACTCAAAGATTTTTCATGAACATCATGTTTTGTTGTATCATGCTTGATTACAAGATGATTTGGCAATATTAATATCTAATTAAAAGTTATTAGATAACTTGTGTAATATTCTAAAAAGAATATGTTTGATTATAGAATCACATCCTAAATCTAGAACAACTTCCAAATTCTATAGATGAACAATTTTTCAATTGTTGTGAAAATTGTCATAGCCAACAAACTTGAAAGTTTGAAGGGCATCAAACATTACACAATAGATATTAATGTTTACGGAAGGTTTTAAGAGCCTATTGTTGTTTGCATACAATGATGCTAATGAAATTGAGATGACACTCAATACTAGTCATGGTAAGGATTTCATCCTTGGCTATATGTACTAGTTGTGCTTACTAAAAGCATAGTTGCATTATACATTAAGAGAATAAGAATACTTTAAACTTTAAAATGTTTTGAAGTTTGATTATCATAAATTGGTGGTTAAGGATGTCACACATTTTATGAAATATTATATGACATATTCAAAATAGTTGAGTATGCACATACAAGAACTTCACTAGTTGAATTCTTGAAATAAGTATTCTTAAAATTCTGATAGATCAAAGTTGGATGATTTATGTTTTGTCAACAAGTATGAATGTCATCACTTGAGACATAATTCATCAACAAGAGTTATCATGCATTGATCTATTTAGTATTTGGATAAGGGATCTTAAACAATTATTATAATAAATTTAAATACATGGTATGTTTTATTTATAATATATATTGTATTCTATATTTGTATGTTTAATCCATGAATAAATGTTATTCTAAAATTGTCCGTTGTCAGTTAATAATATGAGAATATTATTAAATCAAGACAAATCTGAAGGTTGGTATAATATACTTAAGTATATTGATGCGTAGTCATGCCATTTCAGATGATATTCAATGATACCGAATATAGGACTTATCCCAATTATATGATGTTACTTTATGGATCTTGTCATTAAGTAAATCATAAGAAGTTATCCTCAGACTTGAGATGCAAGATAAGTGTCATGAATGTAGTACATTTTTGTGGAACAACTTAACGCTATACGTAACTGGTAGTCATAAGGGTTGTTTTCGAAAGTGTTACAAAGTTTGTGGGTTTTGCTTGTAGTCAAGATAGAATTTGTTCCTTCAAATTTATTTTTGGAGTTTAATACTGTTGGGCCCCTCGTAGGGTTGGTAAGATGTATGTGTGGCCACACCCAAGATCTTCTCTGAATATGTTCAGAAGATTTGGTAATCTTGCTCAATCACAAACAACGAGAAACAGAATGGTTAATTAAGGAATGACTTTGATCCATATCCTTATTAACATGGTATTAGAAACAAAAGGATAATAATAATGAGAAATCATTAAAAGGTTTTTCCAGGAGCCTTACTCAAGATCATACTAGAGGCATCGGCGATGTAAATGGTCCCCGGGTGATGTAAAATGGGAAAATTACATTTTTGGTCCTTTGGTTATTTAAACATGGCAAGTTTATTCCCTTTTGATATCTATTGAAACTTGCCAACACAGGTCCCCAACTTTCAGGTTTTTACATTTTTAGTCCTTGTGTTTACTAAACCATAAAAACCAACCGGGCCCTTATAATTATTATATCCCAAAACTAAACCCAATCCAACAACAAAGCCCACCCTTTATCCCTTTTTGTCCAAGCCCAAACATAAGCCCAAAACTTAAACAAACCACCCCTTAGTATTAAAACGGGGTCAAACCCATTTGACCAATACCACTCCCATATTTTTTCCCTCTCCCATTACCACCTCCACCACTGCTACTCCAATACCACCATGGTTTCACCTCTACCTCACCCACCACCTGTCCTACCCACTACCCTCCACCTCCACAACCTTCCAAACCCCTGAATTCCCTCACACGCAACCCATAGCTGCCCAAGTAAACGTGCAAGATTTTTGGCGCCAAAAATCCAATTTAAACGGTGGAGATTAATTGGACAATTTCAAGGGCTCAGATGAGATGGGAAAGTCACAATAAACTGCAAGGACCTCAAAAGATTATCTATAAAGCAGAAAAGAAGCAGAGAAGGAGAGTATTAGTGTAGCTTAGTATAATTTAGTGTCGAATGGTGTAATTTAATCTTCCTAGTGTAATTTTAAGCTTTTGAGTAATCAATTATGTTGTATCAGTGTACTTTACATCTTTTTCAATAATCAATTTCAGATTTTAGGTTGATTCTCAGTTTATGATCAAAATTATCTCAAAAATCTCAAATAGCTTAAATATTGTTTGTAGTTGTTATTGTGGATTCTCTTAGCTCACATAAGCCCTGACAAGGTTTGTTAAGCTTATAGAAACTTTGAAGCAGCAATAGTTCATAAAAAAGAAAAATACTAAAAAAATACAAGAAAATAAAAAATAAATAAAAAATTAGTGTTTGAGGAAGAATAGAAGCTGGAGCATGATGGAAATTGGATGGTTTCTGGTTTAGAACCTTTTGGGAGGTGATAGGTTGGTTACTTGTCCTTGGTTCCATTCTCAGTTTGAAAATCAGTTGTAAGCAAGTCAAATTTTTAGCATAGTTGGTTCTTGTTGTTTCTTTGATGTTATTTTTGTTCATATAGCTTTAGTTAAGTTTACTTAATCTGTTTTAGTGTTAAAATCAGTAGTTGTAGTTTAAAATATAAAATTTATAGTGTAAAAATAGTTCTAAAGGGTTGTTTGGATTAACTATTTAGTATAGGCTTAGGTTATTTAGGATTGTTGTTTCTGATTGTAACATGTCATATTAGGTTAATATAGAACTTTAGAAACATAAAAACAACAGGTCCTTAAGACAAAAGTCAAAATCACAAAAATCCATCCATCACAGTTAACTGTGATGTCATTTTGATCCCTAATCCACCCATATCAGTTCAAAAGTTTTTGTAGTATCTTATTTCAGCTCATTATAACTTATCTTAACTTTTTCAGTCATTAGATTAAGGTACAATCTCAAATAAGTCAACCTTTAAGTTCATGTGAAAAAGTCAAATTTCCACTTTTGTAGAAAATCTCAAAATTTCATGTAATTGTTGTGATTTATGTGTTTGAATTGAGACTGTGAAACTTGTTTCTATTCATAGTCTATCAGCTTGTCTTTGAGATTCCACAACCCTTTGATTTTTGCTATTTTTCTACTGGGCCCCACACCACAAGCAACACACCTGCAGGGCAAGGTATTCCCCTGCTGCAGCCACCACAGTCCCACACCACCAACTTTGGTGGTGTTTGCTGACCACTACAGTGGGTCCCACACAAGCTCATTTGAGCTTATTTGCTTAGTTGGTCAATAAAAGTCAACTGTGAAGCTATTAAGCTTTCACAGTGCTTATTATTAAGTTATAAATTAGTTGTTTTTACAAAAGTTAGTTATTTTTAGATATAAAATAGATTTGTAAAAGAAAAATCAAGAAAACCCAATATAAAAATAAGTGATAGTTTCTATTTAATATAATTTAATTTTAATTTTCATTTTTAGATTTTTATTAAGTAAGTTGTATTTTTATATTTTTATTAATTTCCTTTTATATTAAAGTATTTTTAGTAATTTTATTAGATTTTTATATTATCATTTGGTATTTATTAGAATTAAAACTAGTTTTATTAATAATTAATTAATAATTAAGTTTTTAATAGCATAATTAGTTTTTATAAATCAACACCTATATTTTATATTTTTCCTAGCTTTTATAAGTTATAAAATAATTTTAGAAATTTTCTTGTAATTTTTACTGTTAATTTACTAGTTTTTATAATTTAAATAGTTTAATTGGTAATTAATTAATAAATGGAATAATAATTAGTAAACTAGTTTAAAAATAAATAAAATAAAGTTTTTATAATATTTTTGGATTCCTGTGATGGTTAATTAGATTTATAAAAATCTTCTTAATTATCTAAGTCTTTTTAGTATTTATAATAATCTAAATCATATAAATAGTTAATTAATAATTAATAGTAATTAATTAATAATAAATAGATAAATAATCTTAAAAATATAATTTTATTTTTAAAATAAGTTTTATAATATTTTAGACTTTTACAAATTTTAATTTTATATTTCTAGACTTATTTTACATTTTCTTAATTATTAGTGAATTATTAAATAATTAATAATAGTTATTAAATAATAATAATTAATTAAATAATTAGTAATTATAAAATAAATATTTTAATTTTATTTAATTTTCATTTAAGCCCCTAAGGCATGCAAATTACTACTTTAGTTAAATTCGTTTTTGTTTCGTACGTTTACGTAGATTTAAATTAAACGTATGCGTTTTTAGTTAATAAACGTTTTTAGATATCTAGGTTTCACGTAATTGTTCATATAGCTTATTTAAGCTATTTTGTTTTATAAAACCTTAGATTAATCACTCACACACACTTTATTCATATCGCTGTTCATAATCACCGATCACAGATTCGTTTTTATACCATCACAACCTCGTTGGGACATTACGACCCGGGGAAACACTGTATTCCACGGAAGCATTGGCTTGATTAGTTTGACTTTTATGGTTGACCATTCACAAGTGGTTGACTAATAATTGTTTGACTGTTTGAGGCAAATCAAAATTTGGCGCCGCTGCCGGGGAAGTTGTGCGCTTATTCTAAACGATTTTGCGTATTAGTGAATCTGAATACACGCTCATTGTATATTTATCCATCCTTGTTCATATTACTATCATATAAAACCAAAAACTGTTCCCGAAAACATTTTAAAATTAGTTTTCAGCGAACACAAAAAAACCAAAAATATTTTCCTTATTATTATTACTATAAAAATTTTCAAAAATACCAAAAATATTCACCTTTACCCTCCTACCTATTTGATTCTTCAATTCTTACCCTCCTTTGATTCTTTCTATGTCTTATTCTCACCCTCTTTTTTGTCATTGGTGTGGTAGTCCTTATAATGGTGGTAATTGCTCCAGTTGTGGCATGGTAGAGTCAGGAAATGGGTCTGTCTATAACCAGAATCCCTATTCCTACTATGACACGACTGATTCATTCCATCAGCTTCCACACCATGAGACCCAACAGTTTTACTGTTGTGAGTATTGTGGTGGACCTCACTATGGCTCTGATTGTCAAACTAGGAATCAGTTTGTCTATGAACAGGTTCCTTGTAACAATCATGAATTTGGTTTTAACCAGCCTTCACAGTACACAAACCCTCAACCACTTCCTCAGGACGAGTTAGCTAAAACTGAATTGATTACTAAAATGATTATGGCTCAAAGTCAATTCAACAAAACCATTCAAGATGGAATAAACAGTCTTAAGGATCTGATTCTTAAGAAACAAAAACCTCTTGTTAACTCATTATATCTTGAGGATGAAAGTGACGAAGATGAACCATTGAAGACAAAAACTCAAAGGACCTTTCAGATATCTTGATAATGGGGGGCAAGGAAGTCAAAGTAAATCCTCTTGAGGAAATAAATGACCTTGTGATGCGTGGGAATCGCACCTTGCTTTACCTCTCGAGGGATCTCGAGAAGCTTACAACCCCCACCAGGCAGTGTACCTGATCGTTGTAGTATAGTATAGTGACAAGTACCGGGGGATTGATCGTTCAGCTTAGGAATAGTGTCGCTAGGATTAGAAAACCTAATTAATAGTTCTAAAGGTGAGGGATGATTATTTTTGTATTTTTATATTTTTATGAAAGCAATTAAAATCTCGGTTTTTGAAGGAGTGGGCGGAATTAGTTGCTATTCAACTAACCCAATGCTAAGATGCAATCAAAATAAAATAATAAAAATGAAAACAAACTAATTTATACTAAGGTTGTGAGCAGTAATTGGAGAAATTGTGTTTACTTAGACTTCACTACTCCCTAGATATCTTTTACACGTTAATTACTTGTTATACTTGTATGGATGACGGATTGTATTCCTTAATACCATTCGTGGGGTGGCATACATAACTCCCCAACTCTATGAGCTCTTATCTCCTCCTACACCATGACCCAGCACAACTATAGGGATTGTAAACAGTGGCTCATGCATTAAATACAACCAATAAAGACCTAGTACACCTCGGTTCATGTTTCTTAAGACGTTCAAGCATGTTACCATTTGGAGATCTGCCAGTTTTCTTAAGCCTAACATATAAATCATCCAAGAACAAGAATAAACAAGTAATCAACACATAATCAACATCTAGGTTTCATTAGATCTAAGCAAACACAAGAGAGATCTAGCCTAGCATAATGGAATTGAGACAAGAACAAGATATAAACAACCAACACATAGACATATTGATTGAATTAGAAGAACACTTATCTCAATTACAATACAAGGTATCAAGGGTTTTGAACCCTTGAAAAACCTGTAAAAGAGGCACCAAATTCGTATTTAGGGTTTCACCAAAACTTCCCTCCTCTTTTAATGAAAAAACTAGAAAACTATATATAGGAAAACTGGGCTGACGGCGTCAAGACAAACATGTGACGCCGTCACCTCGCCGCCAAATACTTCCTCGGACGGCCTTGATCTACTTATGATGGCCTATGTGACGCCGTCACCACCTACGGTATTTTATTCTTGGGACTTTGACGCCGTCAGGATGGATTTTGACGCCGTCACCTACTACGGTGTTTTATTCTTGATGTCTGACGCCGTCAGGGTGTAACTCTTGACGCCGTCACCTAGTGTCTTCAGCATGGAAAATTGATACTTTGCCGTTTTCTTCACTTTTATGCTCCAAAAACGTCCAAAATGGCTTCTTTTCCAGAATTCACTCTCCAAACACCTAAAATCACAAAAGGAACGATTTAGGGCAATATTTGATCAAATAAAGTCGGATTCGGGCTTAAATGACCCCCTAAAAACGGATCATTTTTCGCCTCATCATATACCCTTACACTTGAGATTTGCTTGTCCTCAAGCAAATGAGCTTTTATTCTACTCAAAAGACAAGTTAGGGGTCATTTAACACTAATATAAAAGTAATTACAACAAATAATCGTTCCACTAAAGACCAATAGACAAGCACGGAGATCATACACAAGCACCTCACAAATAGTGTTTAGATACTCACATCTCTCGGGTGTAATAAAGTAATATAACATTATGGAAATGGAAGATATCTCTCACTACCTGTCATAGCAAAATAGATTACCATAGGCTTGGGAAAGGATCAAACCTCCACCACATGGCGTAAGCACCTAGGATAAACTATCAAAGAGGTCTTTTAAAGGGTTGTAACGTTAGGTGTAGGGATATGAAATACACGGTTTTGTTGGATAAAGGAAGTTTTACTAGTCGCGAGTTAACAATCTTGGTTAATTACATGTACAATATGGCGTTGCTAAGCCAAGACTAGACTCGACTTAAGCTAACAAATGAAAAATAACAAAAACATAAAATGAACATAGAATAAAAACGGGATGGTAGTCCGTATGTTTTTTTCCCTTTTTTTTTTTTTTTTTTTTTTTTTTTTTTTTTTTTTTTTTTTTTTTTGCATACACTCTTACCCTACCATCCCAAATAATACATCATAGGGGTATGAGCATTCCCGTTACACTTGAATCTTTACATACTTTACATTAAACTATTCTAATGACTCGAATTAAGAAAATCAAAACACTTGGAGCACTTTTAAGATTAACGTACATATGGGGGTAATAATATGATGTTCTTCCCCATTACTCCATAAAATAAGTACTTACCCATGAGTCCCACTCGTCCCAAAACAATATGTACAATGATATGACTCGACTTAGCAACCATGTAATCAATTAGAAAGTTAACTTAGGGTTTAACAAATAACAATAATGCACTAAAAATGAGCGCATACACGGACGACTAAGGCGATTTGGTTGTACATTTAAGTGGGGTGTAACAAATTCTTCCTTTAAGTAAGATGCTTAAAGTTAGAAATGAAAAGATAGGCTCGGAGGGGTGTACTAGGGGTTTCGTGTACTAAAAATGAGTACAACGCTAAGGGTGTGGGAAAAATTAGTTGACTTAACTAGCCAAGTAATATGACTTAAATGGTCAAGTAATTATGATACGGGTTTAACACAAGGGTGATCCTAATGCCTCTTATCATGTAGTAAATCCTACCACACGAATGTAGTCTCACTAGCGGTCTCGGGATGCATCACTAACGCAAGTTCTAGAATCTAAATGCTACCGGTACACTCATAAGCACTAATAATGAATGCTTTTCCTATCAAATCTAAAGGCGAACCTCACATTTTTGGGTGGAAAATTTTTCTGAATATACGGTTATGTGCTAGTCATACAACCTCCTATCCATGAGACGCTTGCTATGGCTAAAGTTTCACTCCTAAATGTTGTAAAAAATTTTAAATTTGGCGCTAAAATTACACTAACAAGTATTTCTCGTAGTTTTATTACACATCTACCATCAAACAAAACAAACTCAAGCGAAAGTGCATATGTAGGGTATCATCTTTTTACCCTCCCCTTACACTTAAGATGAACATTGTCCCCAATGTTCAAGTAAAGAATGTAAAAGTAAAATAAGTAAAAAGAATGAAATCAAATACTCCCCTGATTCGCTCGGTATGGATTTTAGGTTGACCAGGTTAAATCTTCTTCCAAGAAAACGAACAATCAAAGCTTCCCTTCCAGAATATACATCATCTCCTTGTCAAACATAACCTTTAAATCCTGACAACAATAGACAAGGCAACCTCGCGTAAAATCGGCGGCATCCTATATAAGTTACTAATCCTAGAAAACAAAGTAAGATATAATGCTTGTGGAATGAAGTTTGCAGATTTCCTGGAGATTATAAAACTTAATAATTCACAAAAACCATAAGACTCCGTTAGAAAAACAAAACCGGTAAAATTTCCAGATTTTTAACTCCTGACGCCGTCAAGAGTGATACTCTGACGCCGTCAGAATGGACCTGCAGAAATTCTTATGTTAAGTTTCCGGAAAATTTCTGGAAAAACTTCGTCCTACTTCCTGGAAAATCCTGCAAAACTTCATTATGACTCAATACAAGCATTTGACTCTAACAAATACGAATATACATGTTCATTTAATATTGTGGAGAATCATGATCGGTTTGTTTCTTGAAAACATATTTGGGGTTTCCCCTTACACTTATCTTTTGCAAAAATACCTTTAGGTTGGAGTTAAGACTAGGCCAAACAACATAATAAAGTATTTCCACATTTTAATTGAGAAACATGATCAACCAACAATAAAAATAAAACATGCATAAGGAAGCAAATAACAATCAAACAAATAAAATCACACAAAACATGGGTTGCCTCCCAAGAAGCGCTTTTCTTTATTTACGAGTCTTGTAGCTAGACTCAAAGTCATGGGTTACTACATGATCTCATCATTGGTTCCACTCTCTAGGTCGTCTTCTAAACTAGTATCGCTTTCATAGTGCAAGTACTTTGGATCTTCGAATTCGAAAACATCTTGTCGATACTTAGAACCAAGCTTACTAATGTTCTTAAAGAATCCACATGATAAATCAGAAATATTCCTACACCCTCTCCTAACATCTTCATCACACAAGATAAGTTGGGAGCTCATCATATCAAGCCCGTCACAATCGATTCCCTTAAGGTCTTTTCTCTTGTATGGCGTTTGGTATGAAATCCTCCTAATCCCATCAGTGAAGGTCATGATTCCGTTCAAGTCATCCACTATCAAATTAGTGATTTCACAAAAGGGTGCTCCAAAGACGACTTGTGATAACCTAGGGTCGACATAGTCCTCGATGTTATCCACAATTGTGAATTCCATAGGGAATGCCATATTTCCTACAAACACCTGGATTTCATGATCCTTACCAACCACTTTCTCTCCTTTGTAAATCATCCCCCATCTGCAGATATTGTTATAGTGAAACAATGACATAAAATTCTTTGGCAGGAATACATTAATGTATATGTTATCGAAGTACTTATGACCGATCATGCAGGGGATTTTGAGATTATCCGGATCACGTCGTCTTATCTTCCCCAACTCTCCATCCTTTGACCCATATAGATTCCCCTCAAGAGATGGACGATACTCGTACACCTCCTCACTATCCCTACGAAAGATTACCTTCCTAACACCATTGGTGAGTACTAAACTACCATCTTTCTCATCAAGGATTGCTCCTGATTCATTGATAAATGGTATCCCAAGGACAAGGTGGGTTAACGTTTGATTGGTGAAAGGGTCCACGTCATCAACCACGGTGAGGTCAGTATTGTAAACAAGCTCTCCAATCCTAATTGATAAATTTTCTATTACTCTCTTGCACGCAACGTGCTCTGGGAAGGTTTTGTGGTATAGGGAGAGGGGGATCATGTTGACTGGGAAGCTAGGATCTATATGACTATCGGTTAAGAGCTTTTCCTTAATGGTACAGGGGATTTTGAAAACTTTAGGGTTACTTTCCTTAGTATGATTGTTACCCACACTAATAACATCCTCCATTTTTCTCTCGGGTTCTTCTATAATAGATTTACCCAAAATGGTTGGATTTTTCTCGTGCTCTTCCGATTTCTCTTTCCTTTCATCCGGTTTGTCGGATTCTTGTGCGGTGTATTGCTCGGGTGAGTCGGTAGGTTTTCTTGCCAAATCATGGTCAACCCTTGAGGTCTCATCTTTCGTTGTCTGACGGAATTTGTTAGGTTGTTGTTGGGTTGGGTTGGATGTTGAAGCAGATATCGTGGTGATGGTGTTTACGAAGTGGATTGGTCCAGGGGGTTGACAGGTTCTTTTCCGTTAGGAGACAAATGTTTGAATAGCTTGCTAGGACTTTTTATTTTTACAGGGGAAGCTGGTAGACTCATGATGGTAGCAGATTTAACCTCATTAACGGGAATGGACCTATTATCAACATGCTCTTTGATAGCAGTCAACAGATTACAAATCTTGTTGTTTACATCATCCTGCTGTTGTTTAAATTTGGCCTCGAGCGTAGCGAGCTGTAGTTCTTGAGAGAGAATGAATTTCTTTAAAGTATCTTCACAGCTTTGCCTTGGAGTGCCTTGTGATGGAAAATACTCGGACCAAGTGAGTGGTGAGCAGTCATTGAAGGATACGCTTCGCGTTTGGTACCCTCTAAAATCAGGTTTATCCTTCCATGCCTCATAGGCTTTGGCAGAAGTTCGAGGACCCTGACCTATGTGCGATGATGTGAATTCGTTATAAGCACGTTTTGGAAGTTCCATGCAGTTATGGGTCTCATGAGGGCCATTGCAAAGTTTGCATGTAGAAGCGATTCTGCTTACTTGGCTTGAAGGTTTATGAGCTTCGTAGGATTTCATGAGAGACTTGACTCGACCTTCAAGTTCCATGATCCTACGGTCGGGAGTGCTAGAATTGTTCGAAGGCAAAGATATTGCCTTGACCGTTTTGTTCAAGTCACGGGGATCATTCCAACTTTCGTTGTCATAGAGAGCAAGATCTTCTGTGAGTTCCCATGATTGTTCCGCACTAAGATCACGTAGCTTACCACCGGCCGATTGGTCAATGGTTCGCCTCGTGGAGATGTCGATATGGTCATAGAAGATTTGGACTTGGAGCCAAAGATCTATGCCATGATGAGGGACTTTTTGGAGTAAGTCCTTGAAACGAGTCCATGCTTCATAAAGAGATTCATTTTGACGTTGTTGGAACATCAAGATGTCATTCCTAAGCTTAGTAGTTCTCCCCGGTGGGAAAAATTGAGCAAGGAAATGAGTGGTGAGATCATCCCATGTGGTGATGGATCCCGCGGGTAAACGCTCAAGCCATTGACTAGCTTGATCCCGTAGAGAGAATTGGAATAGGCGTAAACGGGTAGTCTCTCTAGTTTCAACACCTAGGTCTATGGAATCTACGATTTTGAGGAAGTCCTTAAGGTGTTGGTTTGGATCTTCGGAACGAAGTCCATGGAATGCACATCCGCTTTGCACCAACCGGATGGTGTCGGATCGCAAGGGGGTCACATTGGCTCCGGTGAGCTCAATGGTGTTTCGGTAGCCTTGATGGCTAGGTCGGGAGTACTCTCCTAAGGTTCGGGGCCTAAGGGGTTCTAGTGGTGGGTTTTGTTGTGGTGGGATGACGGGTTCAAAGATGTTACCACCTTCCATGATGTCGGATGGTAAAGAGTTACGAACAAAGGCACGAAGAAATAAGATAGACTAAAAAAGAACCTAAAAATAAAAAGAAAATCTTACTAGAAAGGAATCTAGCAAGTAGACCTAATAAAAAGAAATCCTAACCTAGACAATAACTATTCCCCGGCAATAGCGCCAAAAACTTGATGCGTGGGAATCGCACCTTGCTTTACCTCTCGAGAAGCTTACAACCCCCACCAGGTAGTGTACCTGATCGTTGTAGTATAGTATAGTGACAAGTACCGGGGGATTGATCGTTCAGCTTAGGAATAGTGTCGCTAGGATTAGAAAACCTAATTAATAGTTCTAAAGGTGAGGGATGATTATTTTTGTATTTTTATATTTTTATGAAAGCAATTAAAATCTCGGTTTTTGAAGGAGTGGGCGGAATTAGTTGCTATTCAACTAACCCAATGCTAAGATGCAATCAAAATAAAATAATAAAAATGAAAACAAACTAATTTATACTAAGGTTGTGAGCAGTAATTGGAGAAATTGTGTTTACTTAGACTTCACTACTCCCTAGATATCTTTTACACGTTAATTACTTGTTATACTTGTATGGATGACGGATTGTATTCCTTAATACCATTCGTGGGGTGGCATACATAACTCCCCAACTCTATGAGCTCTTATCTCCTCCTACACCATGATCCAGCACAACTATAGGGATTGTAAACAGTGGCTCATGCATTAAATACAACCAATAAAGACCTAGTACGTCTCGGTTCACGTTTCTTAAGACGTTCAAGCATGTTACCATTTGGAGATCTGCCAGTTTTCTTAAGCCTAACATATAAATCATTCATCCAAGAACAAGAATAAACAAGTAATCAACACATAATCAACATCTAGGTTTCATTAGATCTAAGCAAACACAAGAGAGATCTAGCCTAGCATAATGGAATTGAGACAAGAACAAGATATAAACAACCAACACATAGACATATTGATTGAATTAGAAGAACACTTATCTCAATTACAATACAAGGTATCAAGGGTTTTGAACCCTTGAAAAACCTGTAAAAGAGGCACCAAATTCGTCTTTAGGGTTTCACCAAAACTTCCCTCCTCTTTTAATGAAAAAACTAGAAAACTATATATAGGAAAACTGGGCTGACGGCGTCAAGACAAACATGTGACGCCGTCACCTCGCCGCCAAATACTTCCTCGGACGGCCTTGATCTACTTATGACGGCCTATGTGACGCCGTCACCACCTACGGTATTTTATTCTTGGGACTTTGACGCCGTCAGGATGGATTTTGACGCCGTCACCTACTACGGTGTTTTATTCTTGATGTCTGACGCTGTCAGGGTGTAACTCTTGACGCCGTCACCTAGTGTCTTCAGCATGGAAAATTGATACTTTGCCGTTTTCTTCACTTTTATGCTCCAAAAACGTCCAAAATGGCTTCTTTTCCAGAATTCACTCTCCAAACACCTAAAATCACAAAAGGAACGATTTAGGGCAATATTTGATCAAATAAAGTCAGATTCGGGCTTAAATGACCCCCTAAAAACGGATCATTTTTCGCCTCATCACCTTGTTCCAATCCCAAAGGTATCTGAGAAACCTTTTGATTCAACTTCAGTTGAAGCTACTTCAGTAGAAATACAGGGAGAAAAGAATATAACTGAATCACTAGCAGTAGAAATAATGGAACTTGTAGAATCCATTACTGCTAGTCCTTCTCAACTCCCTCATTCTGCTGTTATCACACCTGAGGTTCCCACTCACTCTCTGAGCATGGGGGACGAGCATCTTGACACTGTTTCTAATAAGGAATCGGACGAATTCATAAAGTCTAGTGTTGAGAACCTTGTCTCAATCCCAAGTGAGTCACAGGGAATTCTTGATCATAAGTGTGATATCCCTCCCCATATTGTCTTCCCAAATGATCATATTGAGATGTTCTCTGATTCTGATGAGGACTATTCTTTATCTTGTGGAGACATAAGTTATGTGGGGGAATTACCTTCTGAGCTTGTCAACTCAGAAGAAGAGAATGATGAAGAAATAATCCAAGACGAAGCTCTTCGTCTTACATTATTAAATGCTAATCTTCTCATTTCTAGAATCGAGGCTTTTAATGAAAAGCCTAATTCATCTCCTATCCCCGTCAAGGATAGTGAGGTTTTGATCAATGATTCTATTCCGGAATTGCAAACGTTCCATTTTGATCAAGCGGGAGAGAAGATAAGTGGTATCACCACTTCTCATTCTTATAATTCTCTTCCCGTTTATGAATCATTTACTTTTGAGGAGTTCCCTAGTGAACTCACTCAAATCAATCCCGAATATGAATCATTCACCTTTGAGGAGTTCTCCGGTGAACTCACTCATATCATATCTCCACCGGAGTATGATAATTTCTATTTTGATCTAGACATACCCATAATATGTCTTGATCAAACGAGCTTAAAAGAGGAGATTCATGAAACAATGAATTCTCCTATTGAAGATGAGGCGTTAGTCATGATTTTCATCATGACTTTCTTTCTTTTCTTCATATATCCCGTGGCTTCTCCTGTTCTTCACTCTTTCGGGAGTTAGGACATTATCTTTGACCCTGACATTCTCGTTTATAAATTATGAGTCGGGTACTTATCTCATCGGTGTGGAACTTTCACGTGCTTCAAATGTTTATCCAAATATCTTGAATGAAAGTCCGATGGAGATTGTTCCTTCCACATCATGCTTCCCCATGGACAAATGAATTCGGGGTCGAGTCAAGCTAGCGACTCGGTAATCAAAAACAGTAGCATGCATTAGGGTTTTCACCCTAAGTGTGGGGGAGATACTAACCCACAAGATTGTATATATGTAAATATCCTCTAAAAAAATGTACATAAACTTAAATAAAGGCTATGGAGTATTTTCCTTCTTACGTTCTAAGTGTCGGTTTAACACCCGGTACTTTGAATATTGAGGACAATAATCAGTTCTAAGTGTGGGGGGAGATTCGTTATTCTAACGAATTTAAACACATGTTCCATCAAGAACCCCCATTTTAGCCAAAATTTTAAAATTTTTTCTCACTTAGAACGCAATAAATGGTTATCAGTCCGCCATGTCTAACCCACATAAGGATTGGCTAATCCAGGAGCAAAAGGTTCTTGGTAAAGATATCTCAAATCCGTTCATGGCTTGCAATTTGCCCAAAATTGTATGGTACCTCAACTCGCCATATCCCATAAAGCGAATGAGTTGGCTAGCCCGCAAGATTATGACTTGTGGTAAAGGCAGTGGAAAATCCATAATTGGTAATCAGCTCACCAAGATGTTGACTATTCCATCAAGAGTTGGCTAGTCCAGAAGCAAAAGGCTTTTGGTAAAGACTAATCAAATCCGTTGACAGCTAGTGGTTTACTCAAAATCACACGGTTATCAGGTGTACCACAGTTCTTACATCTGGCTACTCCAGAAGTGATGGCTTTTGGTAAAGAGTTTTAAATCCATTAAGTTTTTCTCAAAAGATTGCTAGGGACTAGCAATGTTTTAGTGTGGGGGATTGATGAGTGTCTAAATACTCATCATTTTATACTAATCTAAGCTGCCAAAACATCCAAAAACACTCAAATATGCATCAAAATACTTAAAATATGTTTTAGTGTGTTTTATATGTTTCAAATGCAAAATAATAAAAAACAGATGAAAAACATACAAAGTTTGCATAATTGACAGTTTCAGTCCCTCAAGTTTCATAAATTAGCAAAACTAGTCCCTGAAGGTTTAAAATGAATAAAAAGTCAACTTAAGTCCATGGGAAGTCAAAATTATTCACAAATAGTCTCTGGATAAAAGTTTACACATATTGGCAACTTTTACCCCTCAAGTATCAAAATTGGCAAAATTAGTCCCTGGGTATTCAAAAAGTGAAATTTAACAAATATTACCCTTGTACTATTCATAACTTTTAATTTGGAACATTTTGATAACTTTTGGGAAATTACATAATCAGTCCCTCAAAAATCCAAATATGACATAAATGGTCCCCGGGTGATGTAAAATGGGAAAATTACATTTTTGGTCCTTTGGTTATTTAAACATGGCAAGTTTATTCCCTTTTGATATCTATTGAAACTTGCCAACACAGGTTCCCAACTTTCAGGTTTTTACATTTTTAGTCCTTGTGTTTACTAAACCATAAAAACCAACCGGACCCTTATAATTATTATATCCCAAAACTAAACCCAATCCAACAACAAAGCCCACCCTTTACCCCTTTTTGTCCAAGCCCAAACATAAGCCCAAAACTTAAACAAACCACCCCTTAGTATTAAAACGGGGTCAAACCCGTTTGACCAATACCACTCCCATCTCTTTCCCTCTCCCATTACCACCTCCACCACTGCTACTCCAATACCACCATGGTTTCACCTCCACCTCACCCACCACCTGTCCTACCCACTACCCTCCACCTCCACAACCTTCCAAACCCCTGAATTCCCTCACACGCAACCCATAGCTGCCCAAGTAAACATGCAAGACTTTTGGCGCCAAAAATCCAATTTAAACGGTGGAGATTAATTGGACAATTTCAAGGGCTCAGATGAGATGGGAAAGTAACAATAAACTGCAAGGACCTCAAATGATTATCTATAAAGTAGAAAAGAAGCAGAGAAGGAGAGTATTAGTGTAGCTTAGTATAATTTAGTGTCGAATAGTGTAATTTAATCTTCCTAGTGTAATTTTAAGCTTTTGAGTAATCAATTATGTTGTATCAGTGTACTTTACATCTTTTTCAATAATCAATTTCAGATTTCAGGTTGATTCTCAGTTTATGATCAAAATTATCTCAAAAATCTCAAATAGCTTAAATATTGTTTGTAGTTGTTATTGTGGATTCTCTTAGCTCACATAAGCCCTGACAAGGTTTGTTAAGCTTATAGAAACTTTGAAGCAGCAATAGTTCATAAAAAAGAAAAATACTAAAAAATACAAGAAAATAAAAAATAAATAAAAAATTAGTGTGTGAGGAAGAATAGAAGCTGGAGCATGATGGAAATTGGATGGTTTCTGGTTTAGAACCTTTTGGGAGGTGATAGGTTGGTTACTTGTCCTTGGTTCCATTCTCAGTTTGAAAATCAGTTATAAGCAATTCAAATTTTTAGCATAGTTGGTTCTTGTTGTTTCTTTGATGTTATTTTTGTTCATATAGCTTTATTTAAGTTTACTTAATCTGTTTAGTGTTAAAAGCAGTAGTTGTAGTTTAAAATATAAAAGTTATAGTGTAAAAATAGTTCTAAAGGGTTGTTTGGATTAACTGTTTAGTATAGGCTTAGGTTACTTAGGATTGTTGTTTCTGATTGTAACATGTCATATTAGGTTAATATAGAACTTTAGAAACATAAAAACCACAGGTCCTTAAGACAAAAGTCAAAATCACAAAAATCCATCCATCACAGTTGTTGATACAAAAGTTGGGTGTTCCTGATTATTGGCTCTTGCTCTCGTACCAATTCGCTTCTTAGTACTTGTTACCTGCGCACTAAGAAAATAAACAACACCGTTAGGCTTATCGAGGGATTGTCTCCCCCGATTAGACTCCGGCGTGAGAGTAAGTAATCGATTTAGGGTTCTCGAAGAGAGTTAGGGTTTGTATATCGTACCTTTGAATGAGAGATGTCATTCCTTATATAGGCGCAGAATCCTTGTAGGGTTCGTGCTCCTTACGTTTCGCACCCATGGTGCTTATCCGGGTAAGGATATCTATTCCATAAATAGATGATCCTTATCTATACCATGTATAGGATGTTTTGGGTTGGGCTTACGTGAGCCTGTTATTAATGCGGCCCAAGTTATAATAGCCCACGCATGGTGGATTTGGGCCTTAGTAATGTGTATCGTATGGGCTCGTGGCCCATATATAGACTATACGTCATCATGTCCCCCCAGTCTAGTGTGCGCGGCTCGTAGCCGCGGATACTACACTAATTTTAACAGCGGTAAGCGTGGCGGGAGAACATGGAAATATTACCGCCCATTTTAAAGTGCAATGCACCTAGTCATAGGTATTTCAAACGGATACCTCGAAAATTGGGGGTAGTGTCCACGTGGCCTTCGTAAATCGGGAAAAAGTGCATGTACCGGTTCAGTTCCAGCCACACGTTTTTGTGAGTGGGATCCACGTGGGGATAATCTAGGGTTTTTTACTCCCTATATAAGAGTCACCGCCCCATTTTTTTACGATCACACAGTAAAACACACACTCACCATTGTTCACTTTTCTTGAAAGCTTTTTGCAAAGAAAATACTCATTTTTGTAGGTAATTTTTGTGCGTTTTACTCGTAAATTAATGAAGATGGTTGCCCAGTTAGAGGACTTTCGCTCTGCGATGACTGTTGAGGATGTTACTCAATTTACGTCTGACTACTTCGTGCCTCTGGATGTCCGTCCAGAGGCTCCAGATGTGGACGCGTGTTAGCTGATTTCCCAGAAGGGAAAATAGGGCTATACACAAAATTCTTTGAGTACGCGAATTACCGCGTACCAATATCTATCTTTCTGAGCGATTTGCTCAACGACTATCGCCTCCACATCTCACAGCTGCACTGTATAGGTGCGGCTAAGGTGTTGAATTTTGAAGTAAACTGCCGTTTACTTGCGATAGAACCGACCATTTCTTTATTCCGCTACTTTTGCCACACGACGTGGTCAAATGGGTGGGTGTCTTTTGCGAAGCGCCCGGGGGCGCTTCAGTGCTACACTGATAAGGTAGACTCCCTAAAAAATTGGAGGGAGTATTTTTTCTGGGTTGATGATGTGGTCTTTCCATCGCCCTACGAGTTTTATACTCAGGATACATTGCCAAGGGATGGGCGCCCCGCACCCGGTTCCTATAGGCTGGCTGATGCGCAGACTCTTGATGCCAACCGCCTGTCCATTAACCCTTATCCGGAGGCATTTTTGGTTCACATGGGGTTGAGTCGCAATTATTACGGCGCTGCGGATGAGGTGCCAACTTTTATTAGTGAGGACGGCCGGGGTGGGTGTTCGTCCCTTCTACTTCAAATTCTGTAAGTCTTTTTTGTATGCGCATCTTTACTTAACTAATCCTTTCTTCTTTGTTGTTTTGTTTATGTGCGCAGAAATAGATCTGTTCGCCGTCGTTAAGCTGGAGAAGCCGAAGCAGGTGACCATAGGCGTGCGCCCCCTGAGAGAAGGTGAGCAGCCAATACTGGAGGCGACCGAGGGTCGCTTGACCGTGCTACCGGAGATTGTCCCGGAGAATACACCACTGCTCCAGGTGACGCCTGTGCAGACCGTGGCGCCGGAGGAGGTGGTGCAAGAGGAGGAAGTGGCGCGCGCTGAGTCGTTTGACAGCGTGGAGATCCTAAAGCCCGAGGAGGTGCTGAAGGAGGAAGTGGCGCAGAACATTAAGCGCAAGGGAGAGACTGGGACCACTGGTACCAGGAAGAGACAACGCCATGTTATTAGGGATGCGGAGTCATCTGCGGATGAGAAGACATCCGCTCCCGGCGTGGATAAAAAGGATGCTGAGGTCTCTCCGTCTTTGTAAGTGTCTGCGCTTCTTTGTTATGTTTCTTGAATATTACTTGTCGCAATATTTACTAACTGTTGTCTTTATCGCTTGTAGGGATAATGCTGCGAGGAATGATGGGGTCTTCGTTGATGAGGTTTCCTCTCCACAGAATGAAAACAGGGAGGGGAAAGCCAAGGTTGATGAGGGTGGAGAGGCGTAGCAGTTGATGGATGAGCTAGCTGCGACTGCTGCACGCCAGGCTGAGCTGGTGGCTCAGTTGAGGGAGAAGTATGTCAGGGAGAGCAGTACTCTCGCCCAAAAGGATGAGGAGCTAACGAAGCTCCGTGCGCAGTTGGCTGATGCGCAGGTGGAGTTGGAGGCCTCGCGGGTGTATATGGAGAAGATCACCCATCAGAAGTTGTCCGCCATGGCTGAGGTGGAGAAGGCGCGTGGAGAACTGCATCATTATAAATCTGACTTGACTTGGGCCGTGCGCTTCTTGGAGGAGAAGAAGGTGGAGCACTTTGCTAGCATTGCCAAGTTTAAGGAGGATATGATGAAGATCATCCAGGCGCAGGAGGACAAGCTGCGTGGCCTGAGCATTGAGTATGACGAGGAATTATATCCTCATTTGATGTCGACCATTGCTGAGCGCAGGTATTCCTTTTATACTCTTCTTCATAATAATTTTGTTGCCATGCTTTTTACTTACACAAATTGTCTTTGTTGATGTAGGTGGTTGATTAGCCATGGGGTGCGTCTGGCAGCTATGGGCACGTTGGAGTCCCAAGAGGTTTTGGACGCCTTTGGGAAGGTGGTGCACTGTGCGATGGCGCGTGGGAGATCGCAGGCTATGGAGGATCTCCATGAGGCCAAGCTGCTGAAGAAGGACTTGGCGGAAGTCCCTGGGTATAGTGCTACTGCTTATGATGAGTTGATGCAGGCTATGGCGGGGTTGAAGGTCCTCGAGCTGCCGCACATTGGGAGGTTGGAGCGCGACCAAGACAACCCCATAGATGTACTTATGGCGGGGTTAACATTGGAGCGCCACCTTGGAGAGAATGGGGAAGGGCAATCAGATTACTTTCTGAAGCCTGATGTGTCGCAGCTGCAGATTCCTTTGTTCGCGCAGCCTCGCGACATCCTCAACCCATTTGCTCTTGAAAGGGAGATAACCTTGAAAGAGGTTCTGGAGCGTCACGAGCAGAGGGCTGCTCAGAAGAAGGGCATCAAGGGTAAGGCAGTGATGTGTGGCATTGGTACTGCGCACATCCCCAGGTCTGATGGTGTGCCCGTGAGTGTTCCCACTGTATCTCCCAATGATGCTTTGCTTCTTAGAAAGCTTTAGGAGGCGGGGAGTTCTTCTGCTCCGCAAGATAGTCCTGAGCATCGCCATAGCGTGTAGACTTTTTTGTATATTTATGTAAATAGTGAAGTGTATCTTTCCTTGTAGTTTTTGAAAAAATGTTGAATAAGATACCTTTTCGTTGTGTAAGTTCGTGACTTAAAATATACTTGCATTGTTTGCCAAGTTTGATTATTTAACCAAGTGTTTTAAGTGCGTGACTTTAAGAATTATACTTGCATTGTTTGCGAAGTTTTATTATTTGACCAAGTGTCTTGGCTCGTTAAGTGCGTGACTTTAAACAAAAAATGTACTTGCGTTGTTTGCGAAGTTTTAGTATTTGACCAAGTGTCTTGGCTCGTTATTTGCTAAGCTTGTACGGTGTACTAGTATATGCGCACCCGTCGTGGGATGCGCACGTGAAACTTACCTCGACGTCTCAAAAGTAAGGCGCTTAGCAAGGATACGTGATCCAATGTTGATGGGTTTGCAACCCTCTTACTCAACGAGTGAATTAGTAGGTTAACTCATCCTTTATGCCTTCGTGGGTCTTTAAGTGGTGCATGCACGCCATGTAGGCAATAACAATATTGACATATATTAGTATGTATGCAATAAAGTAAAAGACGCTATGGAGTTAGCTAGAAACCATAACATTTTATTGATACTTGCAAGTTTTTTAAGAAAATAAAAATACAATTCCTAGGAAAGAAAAACAAACAGTTATTGGGCATCTCGTAGGATGCGAAGGTGTCTGTGTAAGGCCCGTAGCCTAAAAGTAACATCTTTTAAGATTGCAAATGTTCCAGGTGCGCGATAGGTCGTGACCTTCCATATCGCGCAGTCTGTATGCGCCGTTGCCGAGCGCGTCTGTGACCTCGTAAGGTCCTTCCCATTTAGGTCCTAGCTTGCCTGTGTCTTCTGCGTGGCTTGCATCGTTGGCGCGATAAACAAAGTCTCCTGGTTTGAATGAAGTGTGTTTGACCTTTGCATCATAATACTTCTTCATTTTTGCTTTAGCCTTTGCTTCGCGTATAGCTGCGTGTTCGCGCCTTTCTTCCAGTACGTCTAAGTCTATGCGCCGTTCCTCGTCGTTTGTTGTGACGTTGACCTCTGCGGTGCGTATAGTTGGCATTCCTATCTCAGTTGGTATGACGGCTTCTGTTCCATAGACCAGGGAGAATGGCGTGTCGCCAGTACTGGTTTTGATTGTTGTGCGATGCGCCCATAAGACATGCGAGAGCTCATCCACCCACCTTCCTTTGTGTCTGTCAAGGCGCGCTTTTATTCCTTCACCTAGACTGCGGTTTGCGCGCTCAACTAGGCCATTGGTTTGTGGGTGTTTTACTGAAGGGAAGTGTTGCGTGATGTTTAATTGTGCGCACCAATCTTTGAATGGGTTATCACAGAATTGTTTTCCGTTGTCTGATATAATCTCACACGGTAGTCCGAAGCGACAGACAATGTTGTCCCAGACAAAGCGTTTGACTTGGTTTCCTGTGATGTTCACCACCGCCTTTGCTTCAATCCATTTCGTAAAGTAGTCTATGGCTACGATGAGGAACTTTACTCCTCCCGCTGCTACAGGAAAGGGTCCTGCGATGTCAATACCCCATTTGTAAAATGGCCATGGTGAGGTAATTGGTGTTAGCTCTTGTTGTGGTCGGCATGGGATTGGCCTATGTACTTGGCAATTGTTGCATTTTCTTATCAGATTGCGTGCGTCGCGATGCATTGTTGGCCAATAATACCCTGACCTTAGAGCGCTTGCCACCACGGATCGCGGCCCTGAGTGCATGCTACATGATCCAGCGTGGATTTCTCGGAGTACGTAGTCTGCTTGAAGAGGTCCAACACATCTGAGCCATGGCTGCAAGAAAGAGCGTCGATAGAGTACGTTGTCTCGTAGTTCAAATCGTTGCGCTGTGCGCCGTACTCTTCGAGCATCCTTCTGATCTTGGGGTAGAGTTCCCTTGCTAATGAATTCAATGATAGGTGTCATCCATGTAGGATCTTGTTCATCTTTCACTGTGGATATCTCCATTTCCAAGATTGACTTGTTTTTTAGGGTTTCTACCAATACCTGTTTTGAGAGGTGCGCGAAGCTTGTGGATGCGATCTTGCTGAGTGCGTCCGCCTTCCTGTTATCTCCTCTTGGCACCTGTTTAATTGTGAACCTGTCAAAGTTTTTGATCAAGGATTTTGTCTTTTTCCAGGTATTGGATCATGTGTTCGTCCTTGGCTTCATATTCACCTAGCACGTGGTTAGCGACTAGTCGCGAATCTACATTTGCTTCCAGGTTGCGTACACACATTTGGATTGCGATGTGTAGTCCGGCTAGTAAGGCTTCGTATTCTGCCTCATTGTTTGTGGCTGTGAATTCAAAGGGAAGCGCATAGGTGAATTCCATACCTTCTGAATTTGTAAGAATAAGACCTACGCCTGATCCATCTACACATGAAGACCCATCTGTGAACAGAATCCAGGGTTCCTGTAGATCTATTTTAGTTGCAGATGTTGGGCTATCGCTATCTGGCTTCTCCACGATGAAATCGGCTAATACTTGTCCTTTGATTGCAGTGCGCGGTCTGTATGAGATGTTATACTCACTTAACAGTACACTCCACTTCTGTAAGCGTCCTGATGCGTCAGGCTTAGAGATAACTTGTTTGATTGGCTGATCAGTGATTACAGCTATTGGGTGCGCTTGAAAGTATCTGCGCAGCCTTTTGGCTGCGAATACTAGAGCTAAGACCAGCTTTTCCATAGCGCTGTAGTTAGTCTCTGTTTTCTTCAGGGCTTTTCTTACAAAGTATATGGGTGTCTGGACGGAGTTCCTATCTGTCAATAGTACTGCGCTAACTGCTCCGTGAGTTTCCGATAAGTACATGATTAGTTCTTCCCCTGGTCGCGGTGCGACAAGTTTGGGAAGGGATGCCAGATGGTGTTTTAGTTGTTGGAAAGCTTCCTCCGCTTCTTTGGTCCAGCGAAAGTCTCCCTTTTTAGTACACTTCGTGAGTGTTTTAAAGAGAGGAAGGGATTTGTCTGCTGACTTAGATAAGAAGCGGTTTAGCCCTGCCAACTTTCAATTCAATGACTGGACTTCTTTGAGTGTGCGCGGTGAGGGGAGATCAATAACAGCCTTTGTTTTTTTTGGACAAGGCTTGATTCCATCGGGTTCTATCAAGTATCCAAGGAACATGCCCTCGGTTGCGCCAAAGGTGCACTTCTTGGGATTTAACTTCATGTTTATTCTCCCCAATGTTCTGAATGTCTGCTCGATGTCGCGCACCAATTCATCCTCTGTGTGGCTTTTGATGACAAGGTCGTCAACGTAGACTTCCAAGTTGCGGCCTACTTGTTTTTCGAAAGCTGTGTCCACCAGTCGTTGGTATGTCGCGCCTGCGTTCTTCAGGCCAAAAGGCATTTTTGTGTAGCAGTACACTCCTTGACTGGTGTGGAAAGTTGTTTTTTCTTCATCTTCAACTGCCATCTGGATTTGATGATACCCTTTATATGCATCTAGGAAGCATTTGAAAGGGTATCCGCACAGGGATTCTATCTTCCAGTCTATTTCTGGCAGTGGATAGCAGTCCTGTGGACATGCTTTGTTGAGGTCCGTGAAGTCCACGCACATTCTCCAACTGCCATCACTCTTCTTTACCATGACTGGGTTAGAAAGCCATTCATGGTAGTATACTTCGCGCATGATGCCTGCGTCTACGAGCTTATGTACTTCTTCCAAAATAGCCTTTGCACGATATGGGGCCTGGCCGCGCTTCTTTTGTCGTATTGGAGGATATCCTTGTCGGATTTGTAGCTTATGCTCTGTGATAGAGCGCGGTACTCCCGTCATATGTTTTGGTTCCCATGCAAATATGTCTAGGTTCTTTTGCAAGAGTGCGCATACGGCTGCTTTACCTTTGTCAGATAAAGATCCCCCAATCGAAACTTGTTGTTCCGGGTAGTCGGGATGAATGGCGACTTTTAGATTTGGAGTTTTTTCTGTGCGCTGTTCTGGAATAGTCTCTGCTTCGGTTGTTACCGCATTGCATTCTCTTGGTGGTATTGTTGTGTTATAGAGAGTGACAACTCCTCCTTCCACTGGAAACTTAAGCATTCCGTGCGCTGTGGATAGTACAGCGCGCATGGATGATATTCCCGGTCTCCCAATGATACCATTGTATGGTGAGGGGGATTTTATTACCATAAAGTTTATCCATGTTGCGGTTGAGTGTTGTTCATCTCCTACGACCACCAGCAAGCGTAACTGCCCCATGGGCCAGATATTTTCTCCTGTGAATCCTGTTAATGATGTTGTTGCTGATATCAATTGACTTTGGATTTCAGGTCGCAGTCTTTTGAAATAGTGATCATACAGGATATCTGCGGATGCTCCTCCGTCAATGTATATGCGGTGGATATCATGTCCTCCCGTATGTATTTCAATAGTTAGAGGCTCCACGACTGCGTTGTCCGCAGCTAGAGTAGGGAAAGATATCTCTTTTTCTAGAGAGAATTTTTGGCTGACTTTTTGCTTTATCTTGCGCTACCATGACTGTATCATGTATATAGTATCAGCTTTTTCCTTGGGGAGTTCTTTCTTACTCCCGTTTCTCTGTTTATCTTTTCCCTCTTTGATGTTTTTTACGAGGTGGTCCATTCTGCCTTCTCTTACTAATTTTTCAATCAGTTGTCTTAGCTGGACGCACTCGTTAGTTGTATGGCCTTTTTGGCCGTGGTACTCGCAGTATCCGTTCCCTATGCGCTTTTCCTCTGCGGTGCGCATTGGTGGCGGTTTTGGGAAGTTTGCGCCTTCTGTTACAAATATTTCCCTCGGGGTTTTTGTAAGAGGGGTATATTTGTCATTGTCCCTTCCACTGCGGTAATTCCTGCTGTGGTTATTATTCTGATCAATGGATTGTCTCCGAGGCTACTCTTGCTGCCTATAGTTCGAATAACTCTTCTTGCTATCCGCAGCAGCTGCTTCTCCTTGTATAAAGGATCTAGTGTGTTTTGTTAGCTCATCGAAAGTCTGTGGAACTTTGTCGTTTAGCTTTCGTATGAGTTCTGGGTTATTAATTCCATTCATGAACCCTGAAATTTTTAGAATTTCAGGACATGCTTTGACTTGTATGCACTCATCCTTGAAACGTTCCATAAAAGTGCTGGTTGATTCCCCTTGGCGCTGTTTCACTCTTGCTAGCTCAACAGGGTTTTTGGCGCACTTCTTTCTCTGGGTAAAGTTGAGACGGAATGCTTTCCGTAATTCCTCGAACCCACCGATGCTCCTACGTGGGAGTTTGCTAAACCACGTGCGCGCGTTCCCTACTAACGTAGAATTAAACATGTGACACCACACAGGCTGTGGCCAGTTTTCGATAGTGGCGGCTGATTCGAAAACTTTTAGATGATCATCCAGATCACCCGTTCCATCATATGTTTTCACATTAGTGGGCATGCGCCTGCGTTTGCGGTCTGAGTAATCGCTGATGCATCGTGTAAACGCATCAACTTTCTGGCGACACCATGGGAGAGACATATCTTCATTCTCTTCTTCGCGACGTCTTCCTCTTGACTTCCAGTGTCCTGTTTCTTTATCCTCGTTGTCTGAGGAGTCACTGGAAGAAGGGTAATCTCTTTTTCAGCGCTTGCGCCGGCTTCTTTCAGAAGAAGAGCTTGAGGGATCTCTGCTTGGGGATCTTCTTTTCCCCAATCTGTCTTGAATCCTCCTACTCCCAGGTTTGGAAGATCCTTGGCTTGGCTAATGTTGAGGCCCTAATCGGTCGTGTACTCTTCGACTGCCAAGTCTGGAGTGAACATTAGTGCGCCTCTCGCTGTCTTCTGAGTACTGTGAATCAGATGTCGTACCCAGCCTATCATGGATAGTGGTACGTTCTGCGCGTCTTCCTCGTGGGTGGCGCAGTGGTGATGGTTCGCGTTCAGGACCAAAATTGAGTTGAGCTTGTAGGCTCGTACTTGCCCTTCTCCTTGCTTCTTCCTGCATGAGGGCGGTTAGGGTTTCATAATTTTGGGATACAAAGTTTCCCAAAGTTAGATCGGGTGCGTCCTCAGTTGTTGCAAGAATTTCTGCCTCAGTATCAGGCACCCTATCTCGGTTAGGCGCGCCTGGTGGCACAGTGTTGTTCACTGCGGGTACAGTTTGATGAGGAGTAGTGAAGAGGGTGCGCTGGAGTTCCTCAACGCTTGGGACCACTGAGGTAACTTGGGTAGTCCTTACAGGTAGTTCTACCGCTGGAAGAGGTTGGGTTGTCCCTGCCTCTTGGTGACCAGGTGCGCTGGTTGTCCCAGCAACCTGTCTGGAGGTCGGATCTTGTTGATTCTTCCTCTGGTCGTCACGTTTTTCTGACTGCGGAGTCCGCTGGCTTGAATTCTTATGCTTTGTCATTCTAGTTCTTAGTTCCTAGTAGGGTCCCACGGATGGCGCCACTTGTTGATACAAAAGTTGGGCGTTCCTGATTATTGGCTCTTGCTCTCGTACCAATTCGCTTCTTAGTACTTGTTACCTGCGCACTAAGAAAATAAACAACACCGTTAGGCTTATCGAGGGATTGTCTCCCCCGATTAGACTCCGGCGTGAGAGTAAGTAATCAATTTAGGGTTCTCGAAGAGAGTTAGGGTTTGTATATCGTACCTTTGAATGAGAGATGTCATTCCTTATATAGGCGCAGAATCCTTGTAGGGTTCGTGCTCCTTACGTTTCGCACCCATGGTGCTTATCCGGGTAAGGATATCTATTCCATAGATAGATGATCCTTATCTATACCGTGTATAGGATGTTTTGGGTTGGGCTTACGTGAGCCTGTTATTAATGCGGCCCAAGTTATAATAGCCAACGCATGGTGGATTTGGGTCTTAGTAATGTGTATCGTGTGGGCTCGTGGCCCATATATAGACTATACGTCATCAACAGTTAACTGTGATGTCATTTTGATCCCTAATCCACCCATATCAGTTCAAAAGTTGTTGTAGTATCTTAATTTCAGCTCATTATAACTTATCTTAACATTTTCAGTCATTAGATTAAGGTACAATCTCAAATAAGTCAACCTTTAAGTTCATGTGAAAAAGTCAAATTTCCACTTTTGCAAAAAATCTCAAAATTTCAAGTAATTGTTGTGATTTATGTGTTTGAATTGAGACTGTGAAACTTGTTTCTATTCATAGTCTATCAGCTTGTCTTTGAGATTCCACAACCCTTTGATTTGCTATTTTTCTACTAGGCCCCACACCCCAAAGCAACACACCTGCAGGGCAAGGTATTCCCCTGCTGCAGCCACCACAGTCCCACACCACCAACTTTGGTGGTGTTTTCTGACCACCACAGTGGGTCCCACACAAGCTCATTTGAGCTTATTTGCTTAGTTGGTCAACAAAAGTCAACTGTGAAGCTATTAAGCTTTCACAGTGCTTATTATTAAGTTATAAATTAGTTGTTTTTAAAAAAGTTAGTTATTTTTAGATATATAATAGATTTGTAAAAGAAAAATCAAGAAAAACCAATATAAAAATAAGTGATAGTTTCTATTTAATATAATTTAATTTTAATTTTTATTTTTAGATTTTTATTAAGTAAGTCGTATTTTTATATTTTTATTAATTTCCTTTTATATTAAAGTATTTTTAGTAATTTTATTAGATTTTTATATTATCATTTGGTATTTATTAGAATTAAAACTAGTTTTATTAATAATTAATTAATAATTAAGTTTTTAATAGCATAATTAGTTTTTATAAATCAACACCTATATTTTATATTTTTCCTAGCTTTTATAAGTTATAAAATAATTTTAGAAATTTTCCTGTAATTTTTACTGTTAATTTAATAGTTTTTATAATTTAAATAGTTTAATTGGTAATTAATTAATAAATGGAATAATAATTAGTAAACTAGTTTAAAAATAAATAAAATAAAGTTTTTATAATTTTTTAGGATTCCTATGATGGTTAATTAGATTTATAAAAATCTTCTTAATTATCTAAGTCTTTTTAGTATTTATAATAATCTAAATCATATAAATAGTTAATTAATAATTAATAGTAATTAATTAATAATAAATAGATAAATAGTCTTAAAAATATAATTTTATTTTTAAAATAAGTTTTATAATATTTTAGACTTTTACAAATTTTAATTTTATATTTCTAGACTTATTTTACATTTTCTTAATTATTAGTGAATTTATAAATAATTAATAATAGTTATTAAATAATAATAATTAATTAAATAATTAGTAATTATAAAATAAATATTTTAAGTTTATTTAATTTGCATTTAAGCCCCTAAGGCATGCAAATTACTACTTTAGTTAAATTCGTTTTTGTTTCGTACGTTTACGTAGATTTAAATTAAACGTACGCGTTTTTAGTTGTTAAACGTTTTTAGATATCTAGGTTTCACGTAACTGTTCATATAGCTTATTTAAGCTATTTTGTTTTATAAAACCTTAGATTAATCACTCACACACACTTTATTCATATCCCTGTTCATAATCACCGATCACAGATGTTTTTATACCATCACAACCTCGTTAGGACATTACGACCCGGGGAAACACTGTATTCCACGGAAGCATTGGCTTGATTAGTTTGACTTTTACGGTTGACCATTCAGAAGTGGTTGACTAATAATTGTTTGACTGTTTGAGGCCAATCAATGTGCATGGTAATAAGTTTATATTGGTTCTTTTTCTTTTGGTTTCTGGTTTTCGACAACAACAATAATGTTTTGTTTAATATTTAAAACTAGCATTTACTTTAATTCGTTAATAGTACGTGTGTACAAGAACGTGATATAACCACACTATTGGTTATATCTTGGATTGAATTACAAAAGAGGTAAGGGGTAATTCTTATAATCCACATAAACCCTAATTAGGGTTCTTGATTTGAAGATTGCATTTGATTCTTGTTCGGGCTAGAATCACAAAGGTATGTTTACTTTTATATTTGATTAATTAATTACATGTTATATGATCTTGTTATAACGCCTCCGCATATGCTCACTTGATGTGTTTGGTTTATTTTATATGATTGTCATGATATTATAATTCCAACATGGTCCTCTTACCCAACATTCTGCTCGTTTTTCTTTTATATGGAGCACAATTATTCGGGAGGTTTATGCATTAAAGAACCAAGGAATTGACTTGATTTCTCATTGTAAAATCCGTATTGGTGATGGTTTGCTTACTCGGTTCTGGAGTGACATTTGGGTAGGTGATAATCAACTCCGGGTTATGTTTCCTCGTATCTATGCTCTCGAATTACATAAAGATTGCTCTGTGGCCGATAAAAGGGTCCATTCTGTCGTGCATACTTTTCGTTGAAATGTTAGAGGGGGGGGGGGGGGGGAGAAGCTCAACAGCTTGCTCATCTTTTGGAATTACTCGAATCGGTGGTCCTTTCAAATTCTACAGACTGCTGGCGTTGGGACATGAATGGGAGTGGGGAGTTCACTTATTAGATGATTTCTTCCTTCCTAAAGATGTCTCAGCTACACGTTGGATCAAATCAGTCCCCATCAAAATTAATGTCTTTGCTTGGAGGGCATCGCAGGATCGGCTTCCTTCTAAGCTGAATTTATTGCGCCGTGGTGTTCAAGTTGATAACCTTATGTGTCTGATTTGCAATTCTGTCCAGGAAGACATTTCCCATGTCCTTTTTACATGCGAGGTGGCTGCTGCTATTACTCGCCTTGTTTGTCGATGGTGGGATGTGGATCTGGAGTCCTTCTCTTCGTATATGGATGAGCTGTCGTGGTTTAAGAACATTCGGTTGGGATCCAAAATCAAGAGCTTGTTGGAAGGTGTTTTCTACACTGCTTGGTGGGCTCTATGGAATTTTAGAAATTAAGAGATTTTTGTATCCAAAAAACCTCGGAAGGAAGTCATTTTCGATGATATCGTTGCTTGCTCTTTTTCTTGGATTTCTTCTCGATGTAAGAGTTCTTTTAGTTGGACCAGTTCGTGTCAGCATCCTTCTTTGATTTTGTTGTAATTTTCTAGCTTCTTGATAGTTCTATATAAAAGTTGCCGTTAAAAAAAAAAAAAAAAGAAAAAGAAAAAAAAAAAAAAAAAACTCATTTGTAATTATCCAAAAACTAATGTTCACATTCTTGGACTACAAAATTAGTTCAACTAAACCTCCTCCATCTAGTTGGCCAAATAGTATTTTTCTTAAAAATAAGACATATTATTAATTCACACCAAGTTCATATCCAATGGAACCCCAAGATCATTAAAAAAAAAAAAAAAAAAAAAAAAAAAAAAAAAAAAAAAACCTTAATACCATTAGTTAAAATCATTATTTCATATCCAATGGTATTTTTCTAAATAAACATTCAAATGGCCTTGATATGATGGAGAAGACTTTTGAGTAGTTTATCAAGTAACCTCGTCCTCATCCATATTTTTGTACGAAATCTATAAGTGTATAAAAACTAAGATGACATTTTATCATGTTACTTTCATTTCAACTTCATTTTTAAAGGATCTATAGGCCCATAAGACTTAATACAACTTGCTACTTTGTTATGTTTACATATAGGGATGAAACGATAGCGGGTCTTGGGAGTTCGCAGTATACCCACAGATTCTTGCGATAGAAAAAACTCGAATTCTCTTAAATACACTTCATCCATAAAGATTGTGTTATAGTTTTGTTTAATTTCTTTAAGTACACTTATTACCGAATTTTTGTCGAGATTTCATCCTTGTTCGCACAAAAATAAAATAAAATAAAATAAAATAAAAATGTATACATTCTACTAAATGAAAAATAAATTTCCTAATTTCATACTTAGAGACCGTTTGTTTCATGGCTGTGGAAGAAAAGAATGCAATCATTGTATCATTTAGGTGTTTGGTTGATAATGGGGAAAAGATGAAATCATACCCATAGAAAATATATGGGGAGAGTTTTAATTGTTATTTTGATTTTCTCTTCATTTACACTTTGAATTATATTGTTTTGTTGTTTTTGTGAGGTCAATGTAATTAGTAATGGATATAATAGTAATAATAAACTTGAAATTTTAAAATATTTGTTCAATCTTTCAAAACAGTATAAGAGCCACAATTATTATAAAACAAACAATACTTTGTATTATTTTCTCATACGTTTCTTGTAAACCAATACCAAATTCAAATCCGTTTCAAATCCTTTTACACACCAATCGCACCCTTACATTTTGGCGCCATAAAAAGTAGGAAAAAAAAGTCATTTCCAACTCATATATAACACGAAAAAAGTAGCGGAAAAACATTCACGATTCAAAATTTTAGGGCTTCCTTATAATCAATCACTCACTCACGATCATTCCATCATTTCAATTAAAATGAAAGCCAATAATTGGAGACAAGGCATAGATGATCGAAGAGACGCGAGGATTTCAAAGAAACAAAAGCTCTCGAATGAGGAAGATCTTGAAACAAAGCTAAGGTTTGATCTATATACCGAAGATGATACACGTATCAGATGGCTACTCACATTTTCTCCTACACTTAACTTATATATATATATATATATATATATATATATATATATATATATATATATATATATATATATATATATATATATATATATATATGTGTGTGTGTGTGTGTGTGTGTGTGTGTGTGTGTGTGCGTGTGTGTGTGCGCGCGCGCGCTTAAACCTTATTTTATGTTATAATTTTGTTTCGTTTAGCTTGTTGAATTGATTATGCCTTTTTTTTTTAAGTCGGAGGATCGGGATACAAGGAAAGTGTATAGCTGTGTCGATTTATATTTCGTTTGTCAGGTTGATTATTTATGTGTATATAATTAGGTTATAGAATTGCTTATATTATACATTGGAATATATAATTGCCCGAACGTGTAACAAACTTTCATGTTTTTGTCGAGTTTTCATGATTGTATGTTACTGATAACCACATAACATATATAACCGGTTAATTATTTTGTACCCTTGTTTTGTTAATTTTTTGGGTTGTAATTTGTGTGGTTAATTGAACAGATTTTGCATGATTCAAACTAGGCTTTAATGATTATCGTACTTGTATGAACATGTAACTGATTCACTCTGAAGAGAAACATCTCATTACATAATTCAAGATTCTTTAAGGGGGTTGGCAACGTATGGATGAAGGCACGGGACGTGAAGCATCACACACGGCAACACCGCCGCCGTGCCTGCGTGCTGCGACACGGGATGAGATTTGAGTGAAGGAATCACGCATGGGAAGAAGGAAAACGGCCATTTTTTTGACCGTTTGAGCCAAACGGCTAGTGTTTTATTTTTATTTTTATTTTTACTAAATATCAACTCACTTTTTAATTAAACACACATACACAACCAAAAAAAATATACCGAACCTCAAATCCTTTTAAATATCAATTCATTTAAAAAAAAAAAACTCAATTATATGGAGCATAAAAGAATTGGTTCGGTTTGTCCTTTTTGCTTTTTGCTTTTTTACTTTTGGCTTGTTTCCCCTTTAGGCTCTAGGTTCTTTGTTGTGCCCTCCGCTTGTCTTTGGTTTTGCTTTGCTTAGTCTCTAGGCTTTAGGCCCCGGTGCTTGTTCCCTTGCTTCGCCTTAGCTTTAGGTTCTTTGCATTGCTTTCTTTGTTCTATGTTGCTTTTTTGACCTTGCCCCTTTTTAGCGCTTCTTGTTTCCTTGCTTGTTTGCTTTGTTGGCTTGTTTGCTCATTTTTTTTTTTTTTTTTTTGGTGTCTCTTTTGGCGTGGTTTTTGGGCTGTATGGTCTGTCTTCTGCTTTGTTTGTCTTCTTGCTTTTTTGCTTGTTGTCTCACTTTTGCTTTTTTTGTTTTTTCTCCTTTTGCTTTTTTTGTTTTTTCTCCTTTTGCTTGATTGCTTGTATGCTTTTTTATTTTGTTATATATATATATATATATATATATATATATATATATATATATATATATATATATATATATATATGTGTGTGTGTGTGTGTGTGTGTGTGTGTGGTGTGTGTGGGTGGGTGTGCGAGCGTGTGCGTGTGCCGTTCTTCTGCACCAGCCGGAGGTCTTCCTGGAAGCAGTCTCTCTACCTTCAGGTTTATCCTGGGGTAGGGGTAGGATCTGTCTACACCCCACCTCCCCCATATCCCGCCCTAGCGGGATTGGGTATGTTGTTGTTGTTGTTGTTTGATAAAAGAATTGGTTCGACTATATTGTTAGATGAGACGTTTGAGTTGTCTAACGATAGTAGTCTCGATGTTTTTATGAACACGATTGAGGAAGATGATACGGCAAGGCCAAGACAAAAAGTAGTAAACCGCAATCGGGTCAAAGCTTCAGAAAGATTGCATCGTGATTATTTTTGTGACGATCCGAAATTCGACGAAGCATTTTTTGAAGATAGGTATCGTATGCCTAAACTTTTATTTTTAAAAATCACACATGCTCTTGAGTCTAGATACGAGTATTTTCAAGAAAGTTATGATGCTAGATTGAAAAAAAAGTTTCACAGCCATACAAAAATGTACGTCTGCCTTTAAATAACTCACAACCGGTAATCCACCGGATGAGTTTGACGAATATCTAGAAATGGCACAAAGAACGTCACGTGAATGTCTTCGATATTTTTGTGATGCTATCGTTGAGTTATACGGTCGAGATTTTCTACGTAGGCCAATAAGCCATGATGTTGCACGTTTGTACGAAGCACACAAAGAGAGACATCACATTCCCGGTATAATCGGTAGCCTAGATTGCACACATTTTGTTTGGAGGAATTGTCCAAACGAATTGAGGGGTCAATATAAAAGGGGTGATCATCAATACCCCACGATTATGATGGAGGCAGTGGCGTCTCAGGATTTGTGGATATGGCACTCGTTCTTTGGACCGCCGAGTTCAAACAATGATGTGAATGTTGTGATGCAATCTCCACTATTCCGCACCGAGCGTAATGGTACAACACCTAAGTGCCCATTTGTTGTGAACGGCCGTACGTACAAGCATGGCTACTATCTAACCGATGGCATATATCGTACATGGTCTACTTTTGTTAAAGCGGTCAAGTATCCAACCAACCCGAATGAGAAAAAGTTCAAGAAAGTACAAGAGTCCGTTCAAAAGGATGTTGAATGGGCATTTGGTGTTCTCAAGGGTAGATGGGGTATACTGAATCGACCTTTACGGCCACACACACTGGACAGAATTAAAAACCTAGTGTATGCGTGTGTGATATTGCACAACATGATTATACATGACGCCGGTAACGCAATCTCGCCAGTTCATATTCGAGATCATCTGATCCAACCGGTGTTTGACGAAGCAGCTTTAGACGAGATACGACATGAGGAAACACATTTTCTCCTCCGATTTGATCTTATCGAGCATATTCACGCTCAAAACATACCATACATCAAGGTAAGTGATGAAGACGATGAAATTTAGTTTTTTAGTATTATGAAATTTAGCATTTTAGCATTTTAGTATTATATAATATTATTTTATGTTTTTTAGTAATATTATGTAATGTTTTTTTTTTTTTTTTTTTTTTTTTTTTTTTAATGGAATTTTAGTTTTGGTTAAAAAAAATTGAAGTGAGTGATGAGATGTAGTGAGTGATGGTGTTGCCAACAAAATTGAAGTGAGTGATGGAAAAAGTTAGTGAATGATGTGGCATAAGGGGATTTGTTGGGAGTGAGTGATGTGATTTTGGGTGAGAGATGGGTTGCCAACCCCCTAAGGGGGAGGGAGTGCTTCACTCACCCTCCCTTCCTTCACTCACTCCCAACCAATCACTCACTCCCAACCAATCGAAATGCGCCACATCATTCCCCACTTTTTCCCTCACTCACTCATATTTTTGGAGGTGCCACTTCACTCACCCTTCACTCACTTTCGTTTCTCCTCCAAAGGTCAAAAAACACATTGCAACGTTCAAAAAAAGTTTCCTTCTCGTGCGTGAGTATCTCATGCAAAAGGAGCTTACCGTGCATGAGGGAGGGGGAGGCGGCGGTGTTCCCGTGAATGAGGGATCCCGCACCGCATGCTCACGCACCCACTCCCAGTGCTCTAAGGAAAATAGAATACAATGATGTATCATATCAAGCTTGATCTGTATATGAACTCGTATTGATTTCCTCCCCAAAGTCGTACTCCACCAGAGATCCAGATTGTCAACAAGTTTGTGATATTGCGAGCGCCCTGAACAATGCATACAAATAATACAAAAACTTCTGATTAAATTAGTCGTAAACAAACACTTGCAAATGTTCATTTCAACAAATTTCATCCAATTTCACGATGTCAATGATAATTTATAAAAATATAATTGGGTTTGTTGATGACTCAATCATACTGCAAATATCTAATAACATGTCACGAGTGTAAAAGAAAGAGATACCTATATATAGACCAACCCATAGTCACATGGATCGGGGATCGTGCCGGCACGGGGTCGAGGATCGGGATCGTGGTTCGCTAGGTACCTAGAATTCGGTTCAAAAGGGGGTAGGTTCATTTGGGATCGCTCCGGTACGGTGTACCCAATTATCAATATATTCCTGAGGTTTATAAATAATCCTATTATTTGCTTATCAAATTTTCATAAAAATATAAAATTAGTCAATAACATATTAAAGTTTCTGGGGGTTTTCAATTTTGCCGTTAACACTAAAAAAAGTCACACACAATAATCGTACCCGATTTGGGAACGGCGAACTAGATCGTAATTCGTGACCTTTCTAGTGAATTATGTGACTATGGACCAGCCCCTTTCCATATGTTAATATGTTAATGAGTCTTTGTCATCTTACGCCACAAGAATCACAGGTAAAATGCACTAACAAGCTTCTCCTCGACTCCTCGGTTGCTCCCTGGATGTTTGCATGATCAGTGAAAGAATAGCTTTTATCAAATTTATATAAATTGACTAAACAAAGAAAATAAATGGCTCATACAAATTAAGTGTCTAATTGGTATACTTGCAGAATACATGGCCTACATTTCTAATACTTACCAGATACTATCTGCTTATTACTTTAAAATAATAATAATAATAAAAAAAAAAAAAAAAAAAAAAAAAAAAAAAAAAAAAAAGCTTTAGAATAAGCAACTCCAAGTTATTCAAAATAGCTTATGTCAGTAATATATTATCAGATGCACATTTTTTATAAGCTAATCCATCAAAGCAGCTTATTGTTTTGTATGAAAGCGCAAAAACGAATAAGTAATTTATAAAGCTGAAAGCAATCCCAAGGCCCAAACACCTCCCTAAATTTGATCTCCGAATAAACTACAAGTGATCCTATGATTAGCGATGGAATTTAAAGAAATTCGTATCTAAAGGCATAAAATAATAGTTCTCAGAAAATATAATATGCATTCAAAATGTAATGACTACACAATAATTGGTATACTTATTCATTTGATTCTTCAATCAAACATTATTTGCGCAAGCATTCCATTAACTTAAAAATATTCCTCCTTTCCACATAACATGAGAAGTACAATCAAACGCCCAGGCCAGTTGGTTGATTCCATTAAGATTGACCAAACAAATATATAACAAAGCAATAGATTATATGTACTTTACTTAATTCAAGACACACAAGTGCTACCACAGCCAAACCTCAATTAAGTACTATCAATATATCCTAAATCTATACTATATATAAGGTATGAATGAATCTCTCTCCTCTTAGTATTAAAATTTAGGGGTAATTGTATATATACCCACTAAAATTGCATACTTGCATATTTCCCAAAAACATGCTTAAACGTCATTGTACATTATGCATTTAAAACTTGTATTTTGAGGAATATACAAATATGCAAGTTTCAGTGGGTATATATGCAATTCCTCCTAAAATTAAGACTTATAAGCCATAATGCTTATTGTACAATACACAAAACACTATGAATGATCTTTCTCATCAATCTTAATTTTAAGACATACAAGTCTTAAAGCTTAATGTACAAAATACAAAGCACTATTAATACGGTCAAGATATTTAATGTAGTCAATTAATTAACGGGCTAATAAATACAATTAATGCCGTTATTAAAACACCCCTTACATAAGAAATACAAATTGTCAAGCATATTGTACAACCATCTTAAACACAATTCCTGCATTAAATGTCACTAATACAAATAATAAAGCACATTATATAAATATTCAAGCCCGAACAGACACGGGCCAAACGGGTTCGAGCCCGAATGGGCACGGCCCAAACGGGTTGATGTTATACGAATCGCTTTAAAAAAGACCAAAAAAGACGAAATAAATTCTTTAAGCGTAACACCCCATTTATATTTTAAAAAATTAAATATATTATATGTTTTTCTTTAAAAACGATTGTAGTGTTCTATAATTGAGAGAAATTATGTATCTATTAGTGCCATTTAACTTTTCAATAGGCAATACATGCCTATTTTAAAAAAAAGGCGAGGGCAAAATATGCCCACATCGTTTACAAATTAGCCAATTTTTTTTTTCTTATTTTGTGCACAAATTGCCACATCTATTAATTATTATCACAATTGTATAATTAAAAACATTGTCATTAGTTAATGAGTTAAAATATGTCACATGCAATTCTTGATATCAATAAATTTATTATAAAAAAACATAATATACTAAAATACATGATTTACCAAAAATAATTATTTCAGGGTACCCGCCGCTGCAACCTGCTATATTTACAAAAAAATACATATGTCCCACAATCAGACTATCAATCATAAAAAACACGTTTTTAGGTCAATTTTACGTTTTTTTAGTGGTGTAACCCATAACATCAAACGAATGACTCGTGATGCTACTGTTGGGATTTAACAAACTATTAATCATTATACTACGAGTAAGGAGTGGATTGATCTTGTTTGATGTTTATGAATTAACACATAAAATCACATAAAGTACTAACCTCTTAGGTTTTGATTACGTGAGTTACTAAAACAAGTAATCGCCGGATCTTGGTTCTTGAATCTTGATTATCACAAAACCGTTATAACGACTAAAGTAAGTCACCTCTATTGTAGTATACAATACACGTTATAGACGAACATTAGATTGCTAGATCTTGGTTACGAATGAAACACGAAACACAAGAGTTTTGTTTCTTGGTTCTTGGATCAACTTCCTAAAGGTTTAGGAATGAGATCCGATCGGTCTTAAGTTAGGGGAGAGGGTGTCAACTTTTTTGCTGTAGTTTAGTTTTAGTATACATAATGAATAGGGAACCCACAATATCATTATATATTCTCAAAAAAGGTGAAGAACGGTGGGATTATTATATACTAAACATAACTTGTAATCCAAGTTAAACACAAACACCTCTTGTCCTTGCCATAATCGGCCGACCCACATAAGCCATGGGCTTCTTGGGCTCGTGTGTACTTTTACCAATTATTACAAGTCTGTCACATGTTATTTAGTTAGCCCATTAATTAATTATGCGTCTAACGGTTAACTAACGACCGTTAAATATTTTCGTAAACATTACTTAATATAATTAATATATCAAATACATTAATTACATTAACTAAAACATTTTTTCGGTGTATACATGTGTGCCCCCAATAAGCTCACGTATTTTCAACCATACAATTACGAATTTGACTAGAGCATTGCCATTAGAGACAACTTTTTTTTGCATCAAACTTAAAAGTTTATAATTCCTACTTAAAAGCTTGTATGCGACAACATCCAGTTTGTTATGAAGTATGAGATAACTATAATATTACCAAACTTTGTATTTCTTTATGTTCTTGACCCAACTTTATCCTGGCATACTTTTGAAGGCATGTATCTTTCATTCTTCATTTGCAAATCTAATACTTCATCTTAATCTTAGTCTTGATTTTCGAAAGTTGCTAAAGAATAGTACGGAGTACCATTTTTCCTTTTCATTGTCCTCGGCCCACACAACTATAGAAGATTTCATTTTTATAGCTTTTGAGAACGCTTATTATGAGTTGAGATCATTAGAGCAACCGCAATGTGTGGTTTTTAAATGACTTTTTACTGTTTCAAAAAGCTATTGCATAACTTGATTGATAGATTGTGATAAAGAGTTTGTCGATGATTTTTTTGGAGAAAAGCTTGTAAACCACTGAGCGTTTGATACACGATTTACCAAGCTATTTCATTAAACGTTCACATGTTTGAGTTTCGATGTTATACCATCCATTAAACATATTTCTTCACTTTTGACTATTTTTCATTTCACGTGGTTGCTTTTTTGTTATATTATATTATGCATGTGTATATATAAACGTATGCTTGCAAACCACTTTTGACCATTGTCATTCTGCATAACATTTACACCTTCAATTATGTGTGGCGATGGCATCGAGCAACTTTTAGCACAAGCAAATGAATTCATCATCGAAGAATTAAATGACGATACCTATGAGAAGTTATTGCTGATGCTTGATGAGAAATAACTTCATGATGAAGCCGAAAGTTCAAGCCGACTACGCATTGAACGAGGTCTAGAGGAGGGACATCGCCGTCTTGTTGCGGATTATCTCTCCGATGAACCAATTTTTCCAGCGTAAAAGTTTAGACGAAGGTTTCAAATGAATAAAGTATTATTCATGAAAATTGTAGATGCATTGTCCAACCATTCCGACTATTTCAAGCAACGAGATGATGCCTTTGGAATTAGAGGTCAATCTCCTATACAAAAATGTGCTGGCGCTATAAGACAAGTAGCATATGGAATTCCAGCCGATTATAATGATGAATACATACGAATAGGTGAAAGCACTGCCATCGCATGTCTAAAGAAGTTTTGTTGAGGTGTAATTGAAATTTTTGGTCCCGTTTACTTGCGAAGACCAAATGCTGAGGACGTTGAGCGTATACTTCACTTGCATTCAAAACACCACGGGTTCCCCAGTATGTTCGGCAATATTGATTGCATGCATTGGCCTTGGAAAAATTGTACCGTCTCTTGGCAAAGTCAGTTCACACGAGGTGATCATGGTAAACCAACAATCATGTTAGAAGTTGTTGCTTCTCAAGATCTTTGGAACTGGCATGCATTTCTTGGTGGTCGCTGGGTCAAATAATGACATTAATGTACTAAACCAAAGTACATTGTTCAACTATTACTTACAAGGACATTCTCCCGAAGCTGTTAGATTTACGGTCAATGGGACACAATACACAGAGGGGTATTATCTAGCTGATGGTATATATCCCGAATGGGCAACCATTGTTAAAAGTTTTCCATGTCCACAAGATCCAAAAAGAAAAAAATTTAAAGAAATGCAAGAGGCTGCAAGAAAAGACGTAGAGCGAGCATTCGGGGTTCTTCAATCTCGTTGGGCAATTATACGTGGAGCAGCAAGATTTTGGCACACTAAAACAATGAACGACATTATACATGCATGCATCATAATGCATAATATGATCGTTGAGAATGAGGAAAATGCAATTAGTGTTTGGTTGGACTATAAAGGTGATTCTCCAATACGTTTTAGAAATGGGTCCGTTGAAGCCTTTAATAGATATATAAAAAGGAGGGCCGAATTACGTGATCAAATAGTCCATAATCAACTAAGATCAGACTTAGTTCAACATATTTGGGAAAGAGACTTGATAAACTAGTGTATTTGGTTCTATGTGTCATTGTCTAAGGCGAACCTAAATGGAGCGCGGGAAGCACAAATGAGGATCATACAAAGAGAAGAAAAACTACGACATCTGGTAGTTACATCTCATCTTTAGACGGACAAACAAGCATCAACAGTGAAGATGAGGAAACTCAAGTTCGTCCCATGGGGAAAAAGCATCTAGAAAGCTAAAGGGAAAAGGATCTACCTCAAGCGCTGAAGCGAATGACGGATTAAGAGATTTAATTAACAATATTAACACGATGAGGATGGCTCGGATAGATGAGGTAAATGAACACATCAAAGAGATAAAGGAGTCGTACAAGTCTTCAAAAAAGATGGAAGAACTACGAATCATATCACAAAATACACAAGGCATGACCAACGAACAACTAGGGTACCAGAATATGTTGTGTAGTGAAATTAAAGCTAAATATGGAATTTAGGTTTAATTGTACGTTGTCAATGTATCACATATTGTACTCTATGTTATCTATTTATGTTAGTGTCATTTACTATATTTACAAAAACCATAACTACAACTACATATCATGCATGCATTTTGTTTCTTTATATAACTTCTATTTGTAAATATCAATGTGAATGCATAAACTAGATGGAGGGGCTATTTATAAAAATATAATAATGATTTTAAAATGTTTGTGCAAAGCTTTTGAAAAACTTTGTTACATTGGAGAGGTTTATAGACAAGACTTGCTAAAAGATGAAATTTATTATTATATTAAATGTGAAACAATGAAAAAGTCTTAAAGACTTGGAGTCATTGCAGTTGCTCTTGTATACCCAATATATTTTGTAAACTTATGAATCAATTTTGGCCATTCATTTTTTATTAGAAAAAAAAAATCTTGCAAACGGTAAATCGTTACGCGACAAAACAATATACCATCGCAACGAGAATTATTTTATTTTTCAGTAGACAAGTACTTCGATATCCTTTCTAAAAACTTTTTTTTTCAAGTTCTGTATTAATATTAAAATTTGCGTCTGGAAAAATCATATGTGACTTGTATGTTAGGAATCACGTGTGATTTCACAAATTACATGTGATTTGTATATTAGGAATCACGTGTGATTTTATAAATCGCATCTGATTTGATAAAATCACATATGATTTTTTCAGACGTAAATTTCAGCACTCACAAAAAAATTTGAAAAAAAAAAATCGTTCAAAGTATATAGAAACGCCCCTCTGTAGAATGATAATTTAAATCTCGTCATGATTATTTGATTTTTTTAATGTAACGATTAACGGTTTGTGAGATATTTAATTAAAAAAATAAAATAATAATAATAATAATAAATAGTGGGTGTATTGGTTCATTGGATATATAGTAAGAAAATGAGGTCTATAAAACTTTTCTCTATTATAGAGTGTTCCAAAAAGAACGTAACGAACCCACCCCTGCTGGCAAACGTGCCAAAACATAAACATTTGGAACGCTTATTGATGACGTATAGTTTATATATGGGCCACGAGCCCAAATGATACACATTACTAAGGCCCAAATCCACCATGAGTGGGCTATTGTAACTTGGGCCACATTAATAATGGGAACAGGCTCACGTAAGCCCAACCCAAACAAACTATACACGGTATAGATAAGGATCATCTATCTATGGAATAGATATCCTTACCCGGATAAGCACCATGGGTGCGAAACGTAAGGAGCACGAACCCTACAAGGATTATGCGCCTATATAAGGAATGACATCTCTCATTCAAGGTACGATACAAAAACCCTAACTCTTTACGAGAACCCTAAATCGATTACTTACTCTCACGCCGGAGTCTAATTGTGGGAGACAATCCCACGATAAGCCTAACGGTGTTGTTTATTTTCTTAGTGCGCAGGTTGCAAGTACTAAGAAGCGAATTAGTACGAGAGCAAGAGTCCATAATCAGGAACGCCCAACTTTTGTATCAACAAGTGGCGCCATCCTTGGGACCCTACTAAGAACTAAGGACTAGAATGACAAAGAATAAGAATTCAAGCCAGCGGACTCCGCAGTCAGAAAAACGTGACCATCAGAGGAAGAATCAACAAGATTCGACCTCTAAACAGGTTGCTGGGACAACCAGCGCACCTGGTCACCAAGAGGCAGGGACAACCCAACCTCTTCCAGTGGTAGAACTACCTGTAAGGACTACCCAAGTCACCCCAGTGGTCCCAAGCGTTGAGGAACTCCAGCGCACCCTCTTCACTACTCTTCATCAAACTGTACCCGCAGTGAACAACACTGTGCCACCAGGCGCGCCTAACCGAGATAGGGTGCCTAATATTGAGGCAGACATTCTTGCAACAACTGAGGACGCACCCAATCTAACTTTGGGAAATTTTGTATCCCAAAATTATGAAACCTTAACCGCCCTCATGCAGGAAGAAGCAAGGAGAAGGGCAAGTACGAGCCTACAAGCTCGACTCAATTTTGGTCCTGAACGCGAACCATCACCACTGCGCCACCCACGAGGAAGATGCGCAGAACGTACCACTATCCATGATAGGCAAGGTACGACATCTGATTCACAATCCTCAGAAGATAGCGAGAGGCGCACTAATGTTCACTCCAGACTTGGCAGTCGGGGGATACAAGACCGATTAGGACCTCAACATTCGCCGAGCCAAGGATCCTCCAAACCTGGGAGTAAGAGGATTCAAGACAGATTGGGGAAAAGAAGATCCCCAAGTAAAGATCCCTCAAGCTCTTCTTTTGAAAGAATCCGGCGCAAGCGCCGAAAAAGAGACTACTCTTCCTCCAGTGACTCCTCGGACAACGAGGATAGAGAAACAGGACACTGGAAGTCAAGAGGAAGACGTCGCGAAGAAGAGAACGAAGATATGTCTCTTCCATGGCGTCGCCAGAAAGTTGATGCGTTTACACGGCGCATCAGCGATTACTCAGACCGCAAACGCAGGCGCATGCCCACTAATGTGAAAACATATGATGGAACAGGTGATCCAGATGACCATCTAAAAGTTTTTGAATCAGCCGCCACTATCGAAAACTGGCCACAACCTGTATGGTGCCACATGTTTAATTCTACGTTAGTAGGGAACGTGCGCACATGGTTTAGCAAACTCCCACGTAGGAGCATCGGTGGGTTCGAGGAATTACGGAAAGCATTCCGTCTCAACTTTACCCAGAGAAAGAAGTGCGCTAAAAACCCTGTTGAGCTAGCAAGAGTGAAACAGCGCCAAGGGGAATCAACCAGTGCTTTTATGGAACGCTTCAAGGACGAGTGTATACAAGTCAAAGCATGTCCTGAAATCCTAAAAATTTTAGGGTTCATGAATGGGATTAATAACCCAGAACTCATCCGAAAGCTAAACGACAAAGTTCCACAGACTTTCGATGAGCTAACAAAGCGCACTAGATCCTTTGTACAGGGAGAAGCAGCTGCTGCGGACAGCAAAAAGGGTTATTCGAATTATAGGCAGCAAGAGCAGCCTAGGAGACAATCCAATGATTAGAATAACAACCGCAACATGAATTACCGTAGTAGAAGAGACAATGACAAGTATACCCCTCTCACAAAAACCCCGAGGGAAATATTTGTAACAGAAGGTGCAAACTTCCCAAAACCGCCACCAATGCGCACCGCAGAGGAAAAGCGCATAGGGAATGGATACTGCGAGTATCATGGCCAAAAAGGCCATACAACTAACGAGTGCGTCCAGCTAAAACAACTAATTGAAAAGTTAGTAAGGGAAGGCAGAATGGACCACCTCGTAAAAAACATCAAAGAGGGAAAAAATAAACAGAGGAACGGGGGTAAGAAAGAACCGCCCAAAGAAAAAGCTGATACCATATACATGATACAGTCATGGTAGCGCAAGATAAAGCAAAAAGTCAGCCAAAAATTCTCTCCAGAAAAAGAGATATCTTTCCATACTCTAGCTGCGGACAACGCAGTCGTAGAGCCTCTAACTATTGAAATACATACGGGAGGACATGATATCCATCGCATGTACATTGACGGAGGAGCATCCGCAGATATCCTGTATGATCACTGTTTCAAAAGACTGCGACCTGAAATCCAAAGTCAATTGATACCAGCAACAACGTCATTGACTGGATTCACGGGAGAAAAGATCTGGCCCATAGGGCAGTTACGCTTGCTGGTGGTCGTATGAGATGAACACTCAACCGCAACATGGATAAATTTCATGGTAATAAAGTCTCCCTCACCATACAATGGTATCATTGGGAGACCTGGAATATCATCCATGCGCGTTGTACCATCCACAGCGCACGGAATGCTTAAGTTTCCAGTGGAAGGAGGAGTTGTCACTTTCTATAACACAACAGTACCACCAAGAGAATGCAATGCGATAACAACTGAAGTAGAGACCATTCCAGAACAGCGCACATAAAAAACGCCAAATCTAAAAGTCGCTATTCATCCCGATTACCCGGAACAACAAGTTTCGATTGGTGGATCTTTATCTGACAAAGGTAAAGCAGCCGTATGCGCACTCTTGCAGAAGAACCTGGACATCTTCGCATGGGAACCAAAACATATGACAGGAGTGCCACGCTCTATCACAGAGCATAAGCTACAAATCCGACAAGGATATCCCCCAATACGACAAAAGAAGCGCGGCCAGGCCCCAGATCGTGCAAAGGCTATTCTGGAAGAAGTACATAAGCTCATAGACGCAGGCATCATGTGCGAAGTATACTACCATGACTGGCTCTCTAACCCAGTTATGGTAAAGAAGAGCGATGGCAGTTGGAGAATGTGCGTGGACTTCACGGACCTCAACAAAGCATGTCCACAGGACTGCTACACACTGCCAGAAATAGACTGGAAGGTAGAATCCCTGTGCGGATACCCTTTCAAATGCTTCCTAGACGCATACAAAGGGTATCATCAAATTCAGATGGCAGTCGAAGATGAAGAAAAAACAGCTTTCCACACCAGTCAAGGAGTGTACTGCTACACAAAAATGCCTTTTGGCTTAAAGAACGCAGGTGCGACATACCAACGACTGGTGGACACAGCTTTCAAAAAACAAGTAGGCCGCAACTTGGAGGTCTACATTGACGACCTCGTCATCAAAAGCCACACAGAGGATGAATTGGTGCGCGACATCGAGGAAACATTCAGAACATTGGGGCGAATAAACATGAAGTTAAATCCTAAGAAGTGCACCTTTGGCGCAACCGAGGGCATGTTCCTTGGATACTTGATAGAACCCGATGGAATCAAGCCTTGTCCAGAAAAAACAAAGGCTGTTATTGATCTCCCCTCACCGCGCACACTTAAAGAAGTCCAGTCACTAAATGGAAAGTTAGCAGGGCTAAACCGTTTCTTATCTAAGTCAGCAGACAAATCCCTTCCTCTCTTTAAAATGCTCACGAAGTGTACTAAAAAAGGAGACTTTCGCTGGACCGAAGAAGCGGAGGATGCTTTCCAACAACTTAAACACCATCTGGCATCTCTTCCCAAACTTGTCGCACCGCGACCAGGGGAAGAGCTAATCATGTACTTATCGGCAACTCATGGAGCAGTTAGCGCAGTACTATTGACAGATAGGAACTCCGTCCAGACACCCATATACTTTGTAAGCAAAGCCCTGAAGAAAACAAAGACTAACTACAGGGCTATGGAAAAGCTGGTCTTAGCTCTAGTATTCCCAGCCAAAAGGCTGCGCAGATACTTTCAAGCGTACCCAATAGCGGTAATCACTGATCAGCCAATCAAACAAGTCATCTCTAAACCTGACGCATCAGGACGGTTACAAAAGTGGAGTGTACTGTTAAGTGAGTATAACATCTCATACAGACCGCGCACTGCAATCAAAGGACAAGTATTAGCCGATTTCATCGTGGAGAAGCCAGATAACGACATCCCAACATCTGCAACCAAAACAGATCTACAGGAACCCTGGATTCTGTTCACAGATGGGTCCTCATGTGTAGATGGATTAGGCGCAGGCCTTATTCTTACAAATCCAGAAGGTATGGAATTCACCTATGCGCTACGCTTTGAATTCACGGCCACAAACAATGAGGCAGAATAGGAAGCCCTACTAGCCGGACTACGCATCGCAATCCAAATGGGTGTACGCAACCTGGAAGCGAACGTAGATTCTCGGCTAGTCGCTAACCACGTGCTAGGTGAATATGAAGCCAACGATGAACACATGATCCAATACCTGGAGAAGACAAAGTCCTTGATCAAAAACTTTGACAGGTTCACAATAAAACAGGTGCCCAGAGGCGATAACAGAAAGGCTGATGCGCTCAGCAAGATCGCATCCACAAGCTTCGCGCACCTCACAAAACAGGTATTGGTAGAAACCCTAAAAAACAAGTCAATCTTGGAAATGGAGATATCCACAGTGATAGAAGAACAAGATCCTACATGGATGACACCTATCATTGAATTCATTAGCAAGGGAACTTTACCCCAAGATCATAAGGACGCTCGAAGAGTGCGGCGCACAACGCAACGATTTGAACTACGAGACAACATACTCTATCGATGCTCTTTCTTACAGCCATGGCTCAGATGTGTTGGACCTCTTCAAGCAGACTACGTACTCCGAGAAATCCACGCTGGATCATGTAGTATGCACTCAGGGCCGCGATCTGTGGTGGCAAGCGCTCTAAGGTCAGGGTATTATTGGCCAACAATGCATCGCGACGCACGCGATCTAATAAGAAAATGCAGCAATTGCCAAGTACATCGGCCAATCCCGCGCCGACCACAACAAGAGCTAACACCAATTACCTCACCATGGCCATTTTACAAATGGGGCATTGACATCGCAGGTCCCTTTCCTGTAGCAGCAGGAGGAGTCAAGTTCCTCATCGTAGCCATAGACTACTTTACGAAGTGGATTGAAGCAAAGGCGGTGGTGAGCATCACAGGAAACCAAGTCAAACGCTTTGTCTGGGACAACATTGTCTGTCGCTTCGGACTACCGGGAGAGATTATATCAGACAACGGAAAACAATTCTGTGATAACCCATTCAAAGATTGGTGCGCGCAATTGAACATCACGCAACACTTCGCTTCAGTAAAACACCCACAAACCAATGGCCTAGTTGAGCGCTCAAACCGCAGTCTAGGGGAAGGAATAAAAGCGCGCCTTGACAGACACAAAGGAAGATGGGTAGATGAGCTCTCGCATGTCTTATGGGCGCATCGCACAACAATCAAAACCAGTACTGGCGACACGCCATTCTCCCTCGTCTATGGAACAGAAGCCGTCATACCAGCTGAGATAGGAATGCCAACTATACGAACAGCAGAGGTCAACGTCACAAAAAATGACGAGGAACGGCGCATAGACTTGGACTTACTGAAAGAAAGGCGCGAACGCGCAGCTATACGCGAAGCAAAGGCTAAGGCAAAAATGAATAAGTATTATGATGCAAAGGTCAAACACACTTCATTCAGACCAGGAGACTTTGTTTACCGCGCCAATGATGCGAGCCACGCAGAAGACACAGGCAAGCTCGGACCAAAATGGGAAGGACCTTACGAGGTCACAGACGCGCTCGGCAACGGCGCATACAGACTACGCGATACGGAAGGTCATGACCTAGCGCGCACCTGGAACATCTGCAATCTTAAAAGATGTTACTTTTAGGCTATGGCCATTACACAGACACCTTTGCATCCTACGAGATGCCCAATAAGTGTTTGTTTTTCTTTTCTTTCCTAGGAATTGTATTTTTATTTTTTCAAAAAACTTGCAAGTATCAATAAAATGTTATGGTTTCTAGCTAACTCCATAGCGTATTTCACTTTATTGCATACATACTCATATATGTCAATATTGTTATCTTATATTTTTGCCTACATGGCGTGCATGCACTAATTAAAGACCCACGAAGGCATAAAGGATGAGTTAACCTACTAATTCACTCGTTGAGTAAGAGGGTTGCAAACCCATCAACATTGGATCACGTATCCTTGCTAAGCGCCTTACTTTTGAGACGTCGAGGTAAGTTTCACGTGCGCATCCCACGACGGATGCGCAAATACTAAGTACACCGTACAAGCTTAGCAAATAACGAGCCAAGACACTTGGTCAAATAATAAAACTTCGCAAACAATGCAAGTATATTTTTAAAAGTCACGCACTTAACGAGCCAAGACACTTGGTCAAATAATAAAACTTCGCAAACAATGCAAGTATAATTCTTAAAGTCACGCACTTAAGACACTTGCTTAAATAATCAAACTTGGCAAACAATGCAAGTATATTTTAAGTCACGTACTTAATCAACAAAACGGTATCTTATTCAAAATTTTTCCACAAAAATTACAAGGAAAGATACACTTCATTATTTACATAAATATACAAAAAAGCCTACACGCTATGGCGATGCTCAGGGCTATCCTCCCGAGCATCAGAACTCCCCGCCTCCTGAAGCTTTCTCAGAATCAAAGCGTCCTTGGGAGATACGGTGGGAACACTCACGGGCACACCATCAGACCTGGGGATGTGTGCAACACCAATGCCACACATCACTGCCTTACCCTGAATGCCCCTCTTCTGGGCAGCCCTCTGCGCATGGCGCTCCAAAACCTCTTTCAAGGGAATCTCCCTTTCAAGAGCAAATGGGGTAAGGATATGGCGAGGCTGCGCGAATACAGGAATCTGCAGCTGCGACACGTCAGGCTTCAGGAAGTAATCTGATTGCGCATCTGCATCCTCTGAAAGGTGGCGCTCCAACGTCAACCCCCGCCATAAATACATCTATGGGGTTGTCTTGGTCGCGCTCTAACCTGCCAATGTGCGGCAACTCGAGAACCTTCAACCCTGCCATGGCCTGCATCAATTCATCATACGCAGCCGCATTATACCCAGGGACTTCAGCCAAATCCTTGTTCAGCAGCTTGGCCTCATGGAGATCCTCCATAGCCTGCGACTTCCCGCGAGCCACTGCGTAGTGAACCACCTTCCCAAAGGCGTCCAACACCTCTTGGGACTCAAGAGTACCCACTGCTACCAGGCGCAGCCCGTGGCTAATCAACCACCTACATCAACAAAGATAATTTGTGTTAATAAAAAGCATAGCAACAAAGAGTATTATGAAGGGGAAGAGTATAAAAGAAATACCTGCGCTCAGCAATGGTCGACATCAAATGAGGATATAACTCCTCATCGTACTCGATGCTCAGGCCACGCAGCTTGTCCTCCTGCAGCTGGATGATCTTCATCATATCCTCCTTAAACTTGGCAATGTTAGCAAAGTGCTCCACCTTCTTCTCCACCAAGTAGCGCACGGCCCAAGTCATGTCAGACTTATAATGATGAAGCTTCCCACGCACCTCCTCTACCTCAGCTAGCGCGGACAACTTCTCATGGGTGACTTTCTCAGTGTACACCCGGGAGGACTCCAACTCCGCCTGCGCATCCGCCAGCTGCGCACGGAGCTTCGCTATCTCCTCATCCTTCTGGGCGAGAGTACTGCTCTCCCCGACATACTTCTCTCCCAACTGAGCCACCAGCTCAGCCTGGCGCGCAGCAGTCGCAGCCAGCTCATCTATCAGCTGCTGCGCCTCTCCAACCTTGGCTTTCCCCTCCTTGTTTTCATTCTGTGGAGAGGAAACCACATCCACGAAGACCCCATCATTCTTCGCGGCATCATCCCTACAAGACATAAAGACGACAGTTAATAAATATTGTGACAAGTAATATACAAGAAAACATGATAGAGACGCAGACACTTACAGAAACGGAGAGGCCTCAGCAGCCTTCTTATCCGCGCCAGGAGCGGATGTCTCCTCCGCGGACAACTCCGCATCCCTAATGAGGTGGCGTCGCCTCTTCCTGGTGCCACTGCTCCCAGCCTCTCCTTTGCGCTTAATATTCTGCGCCACTTCCTCCTTCAGCACCTCCTCGGGCTTTAGGATCTCTATGCTGTCAGACGACTCAGCGCGCGCCTCTTCTTGCGCCACCTCCACATCGGGCGCCATGCTCTGAACGGGCGTCACTTGGAGTGGCGGTGTGTTTTCAGGGACAACCTCCGGCAGCACGGTCAAGCGACCCTTAGTCGCCTCCAGTAGGGGCTGCTCACCTTCCCTCAGAGGGCGCACTCCTATAGTCACCTGCTTTGGTTTGTCCAGCTTCACAACGGCGAATAGATCCATCTCTGCGCACATAAACAAAACAAGAAAGAAGAAAGGATTAGTTATTAAAGATGCGCATACCAAAAGACTTACAAAATTTGAAGTAGAAGGGACGAACACCCACCCCGGCCTTCCTCACTTAAAAAAGTTGGCACCTCATCCGCAACGCCGAAATAATTGCTACTCAACCCAATGTGCACCAGAAACTCCTCTGGATAAGGGTTAATGGATGGCATCAAGGGTCTGCACATCAGTCAGCCTATAGGAACCGGGTGCGGGGCGCCCATCCCTTGGCAATGTATCCTGAGTATAAAACTCATAGGGCGATGTAAAAACCACATCATCAACCCAGAAAAAATACTCCCTCCAATTTCTTAGGGAGTCCACCTTATCAGTGTAACACTGAAACGCCCCCGGGCGCTTCGCAAAAGATACCCACCCATTTGACTACGTCGTGTGGTAAAAGTAGCGGAACAAGGCTATGGTCGGTTCTATCGCAAGTAAACGACAGTTTACTTCAAAATTCGACACCTTAGCCGCACCTATACAGTGCAGCTGAGAGATGTGGAGGCGATAGTGGTTGAGCAAATTGCTCAGAAAGATAGATATTGGTACGCGGTAATTCGCGTACTCAAAGAATTTCGTGTATAACCCTATTTTCCCTTCGGGGAAATCAGCTATACACGAGTCAACATCTGGAGCCTCTGGACACACATCCAGAGGCACGAAGTAGTCAGACGTAAACTGAGTAACATCATCAACCGTCATCGCAGAGCGAAAGTCCTCTAACTGGGCAACCATTTTCATTAATTCACTAGTAAAAAACGCACACAAAAATTACCTAAGGAAATGATTATTTTCTTTGCAAAAGATAACTTTCAAGAAAGTGAGCAATGGTGAGTGTGTGTTTTACTGTGTGTTTTGGTAAAAACGGAGGCGATGACTCTTATATAGGGAGTAAAAACCCTAGATGATGTCCACGTGGATCCCACTCACAAAAACGTGTGGCTAGAACTGAAACGGTACATGCAGTTTTTCCCGATTTACGAGGGCCACGTGGACGCTACCCCCAATTTTCGAGGTATCCTTTTGAAATACCTATGACTAGGTGCATTGCACTTTAAAATGGGCGGCAATATTTCAATGTTCTCCCGCCACGCTTACCGCTGTCAATATTAGTCTAGCATCCGCGGCTACGAGCCGCGCACACTAGACTGGGGGGACATGATGACGATAGTCTATATATGGGCCACGAGCCCAAATGATACACATTACTAAAGCCCAAATCCACCATGAGTGGGTTATTGTAACTTGGGCCGCATTAATAATGGGAACATGCTCACGTAAGCCCAACCCAAACAAACTATACACGGTATAGATAAGGATCATCTATCTATGGAATAGATATCCTTACCCGGATAAGCACCATGAGTGTGAAACGTAAGGAGCACGAACCCTACAAGGATTCTGCGCCTATATAAGGAATGACATCTCTCATTCAAGGTACGATACAAAAACCCTAACTCTTTACGAGAACCCTAAATCGATTACTTACTCTCACGCCGGAGTCTAATCGTGGGAGATAATCCCACGATAAGCCTAACGGTGTTGTTTATTTTCTTAGTGAGCAGGTTGCAAGTACTAAGAAGCGAATTGGTACGAGAGCAAGAGCCCATAATCAGGAACACCCAACTTTTGTATCAACACTTATAGTTCGAGCAACTTAAGGCAAAAAACATTGGCAACTCACACATGCATTGCTTTCTTTTATATCAAATCCTGCAACAGTAATAGGATTCTGAAATTAAGTTAAAATGTTTAAGACAAACCAAAGATACTTTTTGGTTACTTTTTCTAGTGCGTGAAGCAAAAACACCCGAGCAATATAAATTGAAGAAAGTTTTAGTTGACACTCTACATGTCGTTAATAAAATTTGATACAAACACGCATACGTATCGTGTTATATACAAAGTAGCTTCAGCAGTGACCCATTACTTCCGAAATTTCAAAACACAATAACCATATTTTTTGCGTTACACGAAATCCGAATGAAGATAATTCAAAGAAATACACTCATATATCAGACAACAATTCAGAACGACACACATAAAAGTTTATTACTGTCTTCATTGCAACTTAAACCTATTAATTTTACAAAACTGAATTTGGTTAAATTTGATATTAAGAATTGACAGACATCTTCTCAAGTTGATCTGAAGGTATTAAAATAGAACTTGTTAGACTGCGTGCACCAGAATAAATACTTCCCGACTTTTTTTTCGAATAGTCTCACCAGTGAACCCTCTCCGGTTTTTTGACAATCGACGGAGGGGAGATATTACCAACCAACATAGCTACAGGTAGCTTCTACCTTATATAAATGTGCACATATGTGGTCCAACTTACTTTTTAGAATGTGCATAAAAAATTGAAATGTACGTATCCTGAAATCAATTAAGAAATGAAGAATACGGTTCCAACGGCAACAATAACACTAGGAATCTCTAACATAGAAATAAGATTCGAAATGAATTGTTAATGGAATTGATGAACAAATGAGTTTGTTACAGAGTAGTGAAAGAGAATCAATCATCAAAAGCTATCTTACAAATGCTACAAGTGAAAGTATTTAAAGATACAAAAAAGGCGGGAAAATCTATTATGTGGGTTTTTTATCTGTTCATTGACTTGTCACCATAGACGAAACTTGGAAATTTTTCTTGGGAGGGCCGAAATTATTAGAAGTTTTTACGAGCCTTTCTCCTTATATAAAAATATGCATATAGTTATTTGAATTAAAGGAAGACATGAAATAAACGACGAAGCCTAAAATAACATACAATTATGAATTGCATTATGAAGTTTTGAAGAACTTGTAAAAATGTAGCATCACTTGTATCAACTAAGTGTTAGCTCATCTGAAGATATGGAGATATAAAAAAATTTCAGCTGAAACAAAATACAATGAAACTACATTTCAAAAGACACTAAAGGAAACTATCAAAGCATCCAAACTGAAATGTTTAATACTGTTGGGAAACTTGACTATACAAGCATATTTAACCACAAGTATTAAATGTTGACTTCCCAAAAAACACTGCCATTTCACTTTTCTGAATAGAGATGTAACATGAAAGTTAACTACAAAACTACCCTTAAATTATCAAAAAATTACACTATTACCATCAAAATTTGGGGGGGCCACAGCCCTCCCTAGCCGCTATGAAGGTCCGTCCTTGCTTGTCACGTGCAATGCACGTGACTCTCTGTTTTGACATATAACATTCCATCCTTCTTCAAAGCTTCCTTGTCCTCAAGGATCTAAGACAAATTCAGGAAACCTTTGAACAATGTCTTCTAATTTCTCCCATGTTGCATCCTCTTTTGTGCCATTGGACCACTAGATTAAACCAAACACCACCATTCGATTATTCTGCTTAACCATCTTTCTATCCAACAACTTCCATAGACTAGCAGCTATCAATCCATCTTCATCACATTGAGGAAATGTTCCCATAGTAGCAGAATCCACATGACAAGGTTTAAGTTGGGATACACGAAACACATTGTGAACTTTAGCATAATCTGGAAGCTTCAGTTTGTATGCTACCTTACCAATCCTCTCAATCACTTGAAAAGGACCAAAAAATTTTGCTGAGAGCTTATGTTGCTTCCCTTGTCTCACATTTAATTGTGTATAAGGTTGCAGCTTTAAGTAAACCCAATCACCCAATTGAAACTCCCTATCAGACCTTCTTTTGTCAGCTTGTGCTTTCATTCTATCTTGGGCTTTCTTCAAATTGAACTTGAGTAACTGCACCACTTGCTCTCTAGCTTGTAAAGTTCTGTCAACAGCTTCCACTGGACTATCTTTTGCCATGTAAGGAATGTGTAAAGGAGGCTTCTGACCATATACAACTTCATATGGAGTGGTGTCAATGGAGGAGTGATAATTGGTATTGTACCAATATTCAGCTAGTGATACCCATTTGACCCAATCCTTTGGCCTCTCACCAGTCATACACCTGAGATATGTCTCCAAACACTTGTTAACAATCTCAGTTTGACCATCACTTTCAGGGTGATAACCTGTTGACATTTTTAACTGCACTTGCAACATCTTCAAAAATGATTGCCAAAAGGAGCTCATAAAAAATTTATCTCTATCACTTATAATTGTTTTAGGAAGACCATGTAACTTGTAGACATTATCAAGGAACAACTGAGCAACTTGTGAGGCTGTATAAGGATGAGGAATAGGAAACAAATGAGCATACTTAGAGAGTCTGTCCACCACTACCAATAGTGCACTCTTTCCATGAGAAGAAGGCAAAGATTCAATGAATTCCATGGAGATATCTTACCAAATCTGTTCTGGAATAGGTAATGGTTGAAGTAAACCAGGATAAGCTGCCAAATCTGACTTGTTCCTCTAATACACATCACAACTTCTGACCCACTCTTTAACTATTTTCCTCAATCCTTTCCAGTAGAAATAAGTAGTGAATCTCTTGGTTGTGGCTTGACCACCAGAATGACCTCCCACAGCTGACTCATAGAAGTGCTTGACTAACTTCTTTCTCAAATCAATATCTTGTCCTACCACCCACTTATCTTTTCTTCTTAACTGACCATTATGCCAAATATACCTACTATTTGACAAACTACCATCTTGTAAACCTGCTATTACTTTCTGCAGTCTAGAATCATTTGACCATGTAGCCACAACAACATCAAACAACTCATTTGAAGCACCCACAGTCAGTAAAGAGAATAGCATACCTTGCCTTTCAATTCTAGACAAAGCATTAGCTGCTGCATTGTCCTTCCCTTTTTTGTACTCTATCTCATAATCAAACCCAAGTAACTTTGGCAACCACTTGGATTGAAAAGGGGTAGTGAACCTCTGATCCAAAACATATTTCAAACTGAAATGGTCTTTCCATCGAAAAAGAGGGACCAAACCCCGAATATGTGTGACAAATTAGGCACAAGTTTTGTTGGATTAGTCATTATCAGTGACCGTAAACACCTTATAGTCACACGAATGTTTTTTGAGAGTGACTATTGTTCGTCCTTTGGCCACATAAATATATAATATATGTGACATTTGAGATGATATATTCAAGTAAATGTGTATTTTGTGTGACTATTGATAATCCAATGGCCACATGAATATACAATAAATGTGACATTTGTGATGATTTAGTCACACAATTGGTGTTGTTTTTTTGGAGTTAGTCACATACAATTTAACACAAAGTGGCCAAAAGTGTAAATAAGTGTGACCATATGCTGTTTAAAGTGAAGAAATGTGTATTTTGTGTGACTATTGATCATCCAATGGCCACGTGAATTTTATGTTTGTGTGGCCTTTTGTAATATTTAGTCACACAAAGCATGTTTGTTTTGGGTATTGATGAGGCGAAAAATGAACCGTTTTTAGGGGGTCATTTAAGCCCGGAATTGAATTTATTTGATCAAATATTGCCCTAAATCGTTCCTTTTGTGATTTTAGGTACTTTGGGAGTGAATTATGGAAAAGGAAGCATTTTGGACGTTTTTGGAGCATAAAAGTGAAGAAAACGGCAAAATCTTAATTTTCCTTGCTGTAAACAGTACCTGACGGCGTCAAGAAGGATTTTCTGACGGCGTCAAGAGCACAAGTTGGTGATGGTCCAGTACAGATATGACGGTGTCAAGCCAAGGGCGTCAAGAGTAAATTTTGGTGACGGCCTGAAGCAAGATTACACATGACGGCGTCAACATTAGATCTAGGCAGTCCGAGAACTTTATTGGCGGCGAGATGACGGCGTCAGATTTTTCCTCTTGACGCCGTCACCTCACAAAATCTATAAATACTTTTCTAATTTTCATTCATGAAGAGAGGAACTTGTGTGGAGAATTCTAGGGTCGAACCTAATAAACCCTAGGTCGTTTGTAACAGTATTTTCAAGGGTTTTCACCCCTTGAAACCTTTCATGTTCAATTGAGATAAGTCTTCTTCCAATTCATTCAATATGTCTATGTGTTGTTTGAATATATCTTATGCTTGTCTTGATTTTAACATGCTAGGCTAGATCTTTTGTGTGTTTCTTAGATGTAATGAAACCTAGATGTTGATTATAGGTTGATTGCTTGTTTATAGTTGTATTGGATGAATGATTTCAATGTTAGGCTTAAGAAAACTGGCAGATCTCCATTGTGTAACTTGCTTGAACGTCTTAAGAAACATGAATCAATGTGTACTAGGTTTTATTGGTTGTATTTAATGCATGAGCGAATTCTAGTGATCCCATGTTAGGAGCTTCTTAGCCAGCTCGACATAGGAGTGAAATAGGAGCTTATAGGATTGGGGAAGTAAGTACGCCATCCCATGAATGGTATTAAGGAATATAACCCGTCATCCACGCAACTGTAACAAGTACTTAACCTGTAAAAGATATCTAGGGAGTAGTGAAATCTAAGTAAACACAATTCTCCCATATATTGTTCACTCCAAAGTTAGTTAATTTAGTTTATTTTCATTTCTGTTATTTTTATTTTGATTGCATCTTAGTTATTAGGTTAGTTGACTAGCAACTAATTCCGCCCACTCTTCCAAAACCCGAGATTTTACTTGCTTTCATAAAATATAAAAAATACAAAAAGAATCATCCCTCATCTCTAGACCTAGTTTTTAGGTTTTCTAATCCTAGCGACACTATTCCTGAGTTGAACGATCAATCCCTCGGTACTTGTCACTATACTATACTACATAGATCAGGTACACTGCCTGGTGGGGGTTGTAAGCTTCTCGAGATCCCTCGAGAGGTAAAACTGGTTGCGATTCCCACGCATCAAGTTTTTAGTCACATACCATTAATCAAACAGTGGCCAAAAGTGTTAATAAGTGTGACCATATGCTGTTTAAAGTGAAGAAATGTGTATTTTGTGTGACTATAGATCATCCAATGGCCACATGAATTTTATTTTTGTGTGGCCTTTTGTAATATTTAGTCACACAAAGCATGTTTGTTTTGGGTATTTATTCACATACCATTAAGCAAACAGTGGCCAAAATTGTAAATAAGTGTGACCATATGCTGTTTAAAGTGAAGAAATGTGTATTTTGTGTGACTATTGATCATCCAATGACCACGTGAAATTTATGTTTGTGTGGCCTTTTGTAATATTTAGTCACACAAAGCATGTTTGTTTTGGGTATTTAGTCACATACCATTAATCAAACAGTGGCCAAAAGTGTGAATAAGTGTGACCATAAGCTGTTTAAAGTGAAGAAATGTGTATTTTGTGTGACTATAGATCATCCAATGGCCACGTGAATTTTATGTTTGTGTGGCCTTCAGTAATATTTAGTCACACAACGACTAAAGCAAACAGTGACCAAAAGTGTTAATAAGTATGACTATATGCATCTTTTAGTCACATTTAAAAAATAAATATATATCAAAACAATTCAAATATATATCACAACAAATTCAAATACAATAAAATTGGAATGTATATAACTGAACAAAATATAAAATTGGACATCCTTTTATACACCAAGGAGTCCTAGTCGGCTTACAATAGTTTCTTTATAAGTATCTATAATCTTTTCCATAAGCAAGTAACAACTTCGAGAGGTCTTAATCTCTGAGCAGTACCAACATTAACTAGCAGTAGTAACTTTTGTACTAGCAGTAGTAAATACTTGGCCACATTTTCTTTGAAGTTCATGAGCTGCACTAAATCCATCTAAGCAATATTAACACAAACATGATCAGCAGTAATTTAAACAACATCATGAAGACTTTTAATCCAAAACAATGAACATACTAATAAAATTTGCAGTTAAACTAAAAAGTTTTTCTCCCATTGATCTAATCTCATCATCTGGATATAAAAGCGTTGAAAATGTAGGCTACTGCATATCAACACATCAGGATGAGAGCAAGACTAGAACATGTCAAAGATCACAACATTACAGAACTAGATGAGCCACTAGTTCAACTATCTGCACAAACATGATAGGAAAGTTAATACTAGTACCACGTTAGTACTGCTGGAGCAGAGTTACTTCTGCTAGTATGTATATATATATATATATATATATATATATATATATATATATATATATATATATATATATATATATATATATAACAGAATGTATATAAATGAAGCAAATATATATAAAATTGTAATGTCGTATATAATCAAATTCTCAACTATCGTAAGTTAAAACCTGTTGACTCTTCGCCGCCTTAGCTTGCTTTTGCAAGGTTTCACTAGAGACCAAATGTTTTCGCTTCGTTGGTACTAATTTTAGTCTTGTATTTTGTTCACTAATATTTGGTATCATAGTTGGTGGTGTAACCTGTAGAACCGGTTTGTCGTGGCTTAAGCGTTTTCGTATGTCCGATAGTTTTAACAGGTTCCTATATGTATATATAAAACATGGTACATTAGTCATGTACGTAAAACTAAAAAAATCAAAGGTGGACGTTTTATTACTTACCACTGTTTCCATTACTGGTACATTTTCCAAAGTTTCAATGGCCATTGGAGTGGTCACCTGCAATATAAATTAAGAAATACAATGGTGTTATCATTAGAAAATGAAATTGTTAACAACATAAAAAGTGGCTTACATCTGAGTCTAATGCCAGATTCTTTCTGCAAAAAAAATATGGGAAATGTAAGAAACTAAGGCACTAATAACACTGCATAATATAAGATCTGCCAACCATGAAACCGTAAAAATATACATTGGTTGGCTTTGGTGACTGAGATGGAGCATACCCACGCCTCAAAAATGAAGTGTGCCAGAAAATCCATCTGAGGGAATTTTTAGCCAGGCATCCCATGTATCATCCTCACCCGTGAAAATAGCATGTAGCCCCTGCAAGAAACAAGTAACGTGATTAATGCTAACATAAAAGACGACAACATTAGATGTCCCAAATATAAGTTTAGCCTCAAAAACAAACATACGGGTTGCATATCGACTCGGGCAACAAATAATATACAATTGGTTGCAATTTTATGCAGTGCCAAACATGGAACGAATAAATGTCAAACACATTACCAAGCAAGCAAATCACTAACATTTGGTACAAATGAAACAGTTTGACAAAAAGCAACCATATTTGAGTTAATTTCCTATATAACAGATGTTATGTTAATCTTTTGATAGATAACTTACGCAACTACGATAAGAAAACTCCAACTGTTCAGCAACATCCTCCCGGAGTGGAAACCAATCAAGACTCCCTTTACGAGCAAAACAGTGGCCTCTTAGAACACGTCGATTGTCTCCATTCCAATAAACAGGAAAACTATGTCGTCTTAATAAGTCTACCTGCAACGATTACCACCACACGAATTTATAATCAAAAACATGTTTTAGGCTAGTTTAATCCATGAAAATCAATGTAAATCGTTTTATATTCGATTACACATTTAAGAAAATATAAATTAAATATGTGTTTGAGCATACCCATGAACAGAGTAGGATAGGTGAGATGAGGGTGATCGTGGCTCGACTGTGATGCTGGTGGTTATCTCGAACCAAACAACCGAAGCAAACAAAGTTTCCCATACAGTTCCCTTGTCTTGATGACGATGATGGCGTGGAGGAACAATGGTTGGTGGAACCACGGCGAGATAAGGCGGTGAAGTGTGGTGGTGGTGTGAGTCGGTGATCTAAAGAGAAGGAGAAGAGATGAATAGAGAGAAGATAGATCTGACTAAGCTAGTAGTGTTAATGTTTTGATTTTGGGTGAAAAAAGGGCGCCATATGAGCGGAGCGGGAGATTGAAATTTTGGGGAAAATTAAGGGGCGGGATGTTGAGCGCCATACTAAAAATTTGGAGATTGAAATCCTATCAAATGAGCTCGAAATGTTTAATGAGTTGAGCTCAACCTTATATAAGTTCGACTCGAGTTATTGTTGAGTTCTCGAACTTGTAAGTGATATAAAATACGTGCTTTTTTTTTAATATGTAAGTGTACTAAGGGTATGTTTGGCGAAAGTAACTGTTGCTGGAGATGGTGCTGGTGCTGGTGCTGGAGATTATAAAAAGAGATTATTTTTATAAGCTACATGAAGTAACATTTGGTTTTAAGAGATTATGGAAGATTATTTTTTTTAGAATCTCTTATAAGTTATGTCTGCCAAACAAAGATTATTTTTTAAGTAGCTTATTTTTTGAAAAAATAAGCATAATCTCTCAACAATTTTGTGTGCCAAACATAGCCTAAGTGTAAATACTTATTTATGAATGTATCAAGCTTTTTGAGCTGAAGTCGAACAAAATTCAATTCTTAGGTTATAGTTCAAATTTAATTTTTGTAATAAAACACATCTTTACAGATAAATCGAGCTTTTCGAGTCAAGCTCAATCCAAGTTCAAACTTTCTCAATCCCGGATAACATATGATCGGGAGATCCCTGGATACTTGCTTCTTAGTGTCTGTGACGTAGGGTATACACCTACCAAGCGGGTGCAACCAATGCATGACCAGTGATAATTATGGCTAATTCACATGGGTCATGGGTCATGTGCATTAGGTTATCACTGGTCACATTCATTATTTAATGGGTATTTGACATCGATCATATGGGTCATATGCATTGGGTAGATAGTTGCTTAGAGTGTCATGTTACGACACATCCATGACTGTTGACAATTGGTAATTAATTAACATGGGTCATGGGTCATGTGCATTGGGTTATAGTGGCTTTTAGTGTAATGGAAACCATGCATTACCGGTGATAATGGCTAATTCACATGGGTCATGGGTCATGTGCATTAGGTTATCACTGGTCACATTCATTATTTAATGGGTATTTGACATCGATCATATGGGTCATATGCATTGGGTGGATATTTGCTTAGAGTGTCATGTTACGACACATCCATGACTGTTGACAATTGGTAATTAACATGGGTAATGGGTCATGTGTATTGGGTTGTAGTGGCTTATAGTGTCATGTTATCAACCAATACATTCCTGGTGATCGACAATATAATGGGTAATTAACATGGGTCACGGGTCATGTGCATTGGGTTGTAGTCGCTTATAGTGTAATGGAAACAATGCATGACCGGTGATAATGGCTAATTCACATGGGCGACTTTTTAAATACAAAATACACTAAAGGCCGGGTGCGCTTGGTTCAAACTTGGGAAAGGGAAAGGGAAAGTGTAAGCTAATGGTCGGGATGGATAGTTAAAATCTTCCAACTAACCGAACCGAACCGTATATAACATAAATAAATTACTCGCCCCGCGATGGATAGTTAAAATCTTCCAACTAACCAAACCGAACCGAACCGAACCGCCCCATGAACACCCCTACCAAGAGTATCAAACACACTTCAACTTTTAAACTTCTACAGTAATATATATATATATATATATATATATATATATATATATATATATATATATATATATATATACTAGATGAGTACCCGTGCATAGCAATGAGATTTTATAGCGACAAATAGTTTATTGTTAAAAAAAAGTTTATAGGTTATAAATGAAAAATAATAAAAGTTTAATTGATTGTATTTAATTTGGTAGATATATTTTTAATTGGTTGTACAATGTGAATAAATCATTGTACTTTTAAGTAATGGGGTGTTTTAATAAGAGTATTAATTACATTTCATAATTTTCTTTAATAAGTATTCCACTTTCAATGTTTGACCAACTTTCAATATTCCACTTTCAAGATTGACCATTCTCTATTATAGATAGTTAAGATATTATATACAAACTTATCAAACACACTTCACACATTTCCATAATCCTTTGTTTCTCTCTCACACTCATAGTTACAACTCACTCGGATCTAGGTGATAAGATAACAAATGAATATAATCCAAATACCTCCTTAGAGCTATTTATTCTTAGGCTTAGTTTGATTATATGTTATAAGAATTGTGTTGCATTTGTATTGATAGAACATCCGAGTATTTAGGCTAAAACATCCGAGTATCAAAGATGGAAGAAGTATCAAGGATGGATGAACCGACCCCACTTTCAAGTATGAACATAAACTTGTTTTGGTGTTGTTCATCCATTGTTGATTCATCTTTGCTCTTTGTCATAATACAGAAATAATTATTAAGTATAATTTGTATTGATAGAATAAGGAAGAACATGCTGTGTTGTTTTTGCGAATAATTAGAGCAAAAGAGATATTAAGGTTTGGTTGGATTAGCTTATTTTATCTTAGGATTAGGTTGACTATCTTTTATAAGAATTATGTTGCATTTGTATTGAGAGAATAAGGAAGAAAAATGGCGGATGTGTGTGCGAATACTTAGGCTAAAACATCCAAGTATCAAAGATAGAAGAAGTATCAATGATGGATGGATGGACACCACTTTCAAGTATGAACATAAACTTGTTCTGGTGTTGTCCATCCATTATTGATTCATCTTTGCTCTTTGTCAAAATACAGAAATAATTATCAAGTATAATTTGTATTGATAGAATAAGAAAGAACGTGCTGTGTTGTTTTTGTGAATAATTAGAGCAAAAGAGATATTAAGGTTTGCTTGGATTAGCTTATTTTATCTTAGGATTAGGTTGAAGTACAATAAACATATCAAGAACTTAAAGAGTTTTTTCATGTATATAGTTACAATGAAAATATTTTCATTGCATTGTTGATATAAATTTAATATGATTTCATTGATTCATGATTAGCTCTCTAATGTCGTAGGACCTACATAACTAATATGTATGTTCGTCACATTTAAGTGAGCAATATAAATGATAGTAAGAATTTGGTTGCTAAGAACTTAAAGCTCAATAATCAGGGCCCATCTATCTAACGATGTAAATGGGTTCCATCGCTTTAATTGGACCCCATTTTCTATCGATGTTTAATGGTTCTTTCAATAATCAAGATTAAACATCGTTAGAAAATGGGGTCCAATTAAAGCGATGGAACCCATCTACATCGTTAGATAGATCTGGCCTGATCATTGAGACATCTTCAATGCGATAATGATATAGTGTGTATTGTTCATGACAGGCCACACTCCTTCATTATCGCATTCAAGATGAGTGATGTTACTTAGACTCTATTCTTTACTCAACATTTGTAGATTTTTTGTATCACTCTATTTGCTTTATATATATGTATGATGTATATTTGATATAAGAATCATGTTGCATTTGTATTCAACTTACCAAAATACAAAAACAATTAGCAAGTATTAGTTTCAAGAACAAAGGTTGTTTCAAACACACCCTGAATTGCAACATTATCTTTTATTTCATTTACACTATATTTTTTAAAATTCTAATATATTTTTTAATTTTTTTGCAGCAAATCTATGGTTAGACTACTTTCCAAAGGGATATTTGGATCAGGTCAATCATGAAATTTTGCAGATTTCTTCAGCTCAATCATGTTCCATTGTGACTAGTCTTTGTTGGCGACTAATATGTATATAGTTTTGTCAAGAGTTATATATAAGCATTGATCCCTGGCAAACGCTCGTCCCAATAGATCATGGTTGGCCCAAAGATGTTGAAGAGGTTCAAGCCACCTGTGGGAAACATCAATCCTTTCCTGCATTAAACATAGGTAGTTTGGTTTTCCCATATCCCCTTTTTATACTCGTTTCCATGTGTATCTCAAATCACAAATCCTAGTTTATCAAATCTCTAAAAAAACCTGCATGAAGTATTCATAAGTAATGTCTGCAAACAACAAGAGATCAGCACAATGGGTTGAGGGAGAAGGTTCAAGCAGGTCTGCTTCAAAAAAGAAAGCGGAAAAAGTGTAAAAAAATTTAAATTGGATGAAAATGCGTGGTACAATTGATGGGCTGCTGAAAGAAAGAAAGCAGGAAAAACACAATCTTTCAAACAACATGCTGAGGATGAAAAGGAGTACAAAGCAACAAAAAAACCATCTCTCAAACAACATCCCAAGGCGTACAAAACACTGGATTATGATGATTTGTCTGATGTGGAGTTTGATGGGTTGGATTACGAAGATGCACATGTGGCATTTGACCCGGAGAAATCTCCAAAATTAGATTAGTAGATTTTTAGAATGTGTAACTTTTATTTCCTGTATTTTGTAATTTTTCATTTCAAGTTTTAATGTAAAATGTATAATCTTAATTCCAGTACATTTATCATTGCTCAATTTTCTCATTATTTGTTGATTTTAATATAATAATTTACCCTTTGCACTATAAAAAGATTCTGCTGCTAAGAAAACGTTACTGCATCTGGTTTTGTACATTATTTTGTAGTTTTTCATTTCAAGTTTTAATGGAAAATGTTTAATCTTAATTCCCTTACTTTTGTCATTGCTCAATTTTCTCATTACTTGTTGATATTAATATAATGATTCACCCTTTGCACTAAAAAAAAAATCTGCTGCTAAGAAAACGTTAATGCAGCTGGGTTTGTACTGCTAGAACTGAGAGTGCAGGGGTGGATTGGTAACATTTACACTTAACGGTTTAAAGCCCCAATCAAATTGATAATTCAGTTTCACGCACACATAATTTCTCTATAATCACAAACACTAACATCTTTTATCAATCATTTTCAAAATTCCCAAATCACAAAACCCTAATTCAAGATGGTGTTGTCAATTGAAACAAAACACACATTTGTTGACAGACACAACATGGTCGCTTTTTTGAAGAAACCAGATGGTTCTGAAGGATTCACACAGATAATCGATTTCTTGAATGCTACCCCTATTAGGTATGCATTAACTGTGAATCCTCCTGTATGCATTTCTTTTATTAAGCAGTTTTGGGCTACTGCTAAGGTCATAACTTTTAATGAAGAAAAACAGATTAAGGCTAAGGTAGATGGCCAATATATACTCATAACTGAGTCATCTATTAGGGAATCTCTTAACCTACCAGATAATGAAGTGATTGTGTGTCTGGAAAATGCCGCCATTTTCAAAGGTTTGAAAAAAATGGGGTATGGGAAGAAGAATAATAAATTTAAATTTTACAAAGGTCTCTTCTCATCTCAGTGGAAATTCTTGATTCATACTCTCTTACATTGTTTGAGTCCTAAAACAACAGGTTGGAATGAGTTTGGTACTACCATGGCATCAGCTGTGATATGCCTTAGTAAAGGAAAACCTTTTAATTTTTCAAAAATGATTTTGGAGGGTATGATCAAGACCTTGGATGATGATGGTAACTCTTTATTATATCCAAGGTTTTTGCAGCTTATTATTCCAAAACAATTGACTACTATTAAGAGACATAAAGGAACTTTTTATGCCACCTCACTACAAAAGAAAGTATTTTCAAATCTGAAAAATGATGGCAAGGATTTTTCAGGAAGGGTTACACCACTTTTTCCATATATGGTGAACCTTCCACAAAATAAGGGTGAGGATGTCATGGAAGGTACTGCCACTTCTGCTGCTAGCTTAGAAGCAGAGCAGGCCAGTGGTAACATACATGAAACTGAGTATACAGCCGTTGATTCACCTCTCAGGGAAGGTCACACATCCCGAAGTGATGAGGGTAGATCTGAAACACATGAATTGATGGATACTGATGTACAAAATGTCAATTCCAATGATCCATCTCTCAGGCTAGGTAACACAAGCCGAAGTCGTGAGGCTAGAATGAAGCTTATACAGGATTTGAAGGACAATTGTACCCAGTTAGAAAAGGATGTTCTTGGCCTCCAAAAGCACACAACAAAACAAGGTGAAAAGATCAAAAAGTTGAAAAAGAGACTTCGATATTTGGAAGGTCAACAGAGCTCAACAAAAACTCAGTTCAGACGTTTGAAGAAGGTGGGCACAGCACACAGGATGAGTTCTTCTAAGGCTGCTAGTTTGGAGGATGCTCCCAAACAGGGGAGTAATGAAACCAGAGTCTCAGGGGAGGAAACAACAAATGCTGAGGGTGCTTGTGCTGATATGCATGTGGATATGAATATTGGGATTGATAGTGGTGATAATATGGATGATGACTATGTAGTTGCTGACAATGAGGGTAATGAGGTAATTTTGGAAGATGTAAATAAAAAGCAGGTAGTGGAATTTCCAGGTGAAAATATTGTACAAGCTTCAAAGATCATGGTGAAGACTAATACTAGTTTGGGAGAAACTGCTTCTACTAGTAATGTTGAACAACTGGCTAAGGTGGTACAAGATGTTTCTGCTGCTACAACAAATAAAGTTTCTACTGCTGAAGTTTCTACTACTGAAGAGGTTGCAAAGAGAGTTGATGAAGCTGAAATAGCTAACTTTATGGATGAGAAAAGGAGATCTAAAGTGTCTGAATTTGAAATAGAAGAGCAAGTAGCATTCATTCTTCAAGAAAAGGAGAAAAAAAAGAGCTCATGCAGAAAAAATGCAAGCTTTTATTGATGAGGATGAAGTTCTATAGGCTAGAGTTGCAGAGCTTTACAAAGATAAGACTTTAACTGATGATAACAGAGTACAAAGACTTGCTGATTTGATAAATGAAAGAGGTGTAGAATTAGCTTTGAGTCATGTAAGTAAGTCAATGAAGCAAGGTCAAAGTCAGAAGAGGAAAAGAAATCCCACAAAGTCTCCGCTCATAAGTGTAATGAAGACATACTTAAAGAATCAAGGTTTTTATAAACATCATCAACTCAGGGGAAAGTCGTATGACGAAATTGCACATCTATACTACCACTGCAAGAAATATATTGAAGAAAAGTTTATCCCCATGGGTACAGAAGAAACACCATCAAAGAAACAAAAGATCATTGAAGACAAGCATGGTGAGAAAAAGAATGATTCACAAAGAAATGAATACAGCTCTTCTCTTGATCAGATGATGGTGATTGTTCCTGAAACATTGTATGTTGATCCTATTCAATCTAGACATCAAATCATAGACTGGGAGATTTACAAAGATAAATTTGGAAAGGCTTGGAAGATAATCAGGCTTGGTGGAGAATCAGCAGTGTGCAAAAGTTTTCAGGAATTGATAAGAATAAGTGACAGACAAGACTTAGACAGATTGTGGGAGTTGGTTAAAAAAAAACTCAAAACAATCAAGAAGCCAGATGTGAAAGAGCAAGAGCTGTGGGTTGAGTTACACAGGTTATATGAACCTGATCCAGCTGATATCTATTGGAACTTCCCAATTCATGATATCTCAGCTTCATGGAAGTTTTATGATAGCTGCAATGTACATCAGTTATCAACACAAGGTGGAGTTGATGTTTTTATCCTTGCAGAAAAAGAGTATCCTTTGAGTGCTAATTTACTTGCTGTGATGATATCGTTAAAGATCATATGTGAAGAAAGTACAGAGGTAGTTAAAGATCTCATTGAAAGAATTCGTGCTCAGTATGAGAGACAAATGCAAGAACGAAATAAAAGAAGATAAGGTGTTTGGAGGTAGCAGGGGTATAGCTTCTCTGTTTTCATTAAACAGAGAATTGTATGTTCTTCTTTGTATCTGATCTTTGGAATGCTCATATCAGCAATTGTTTATGTTGCAAAAAACCTTTTGGTAAGTAATATAATTCTATAGTCACATGATCGTGCTTCAATTAAATGTGACTATACACATTAGGATTTGGAAAGCAAACACACACTAAACTTTAGACACACATATTAACTAACATGACATATGACATTAACAATCATTCAAATTGATAACAAAAACATAACAAAAACATAATATATCATAGATGACCATGAAAAACATAACATTCAAAAACATAACAATCATTCAAATTGTTCAAACATAACATTGATAAAAGGAGGGAAACATTAAAGGAACATTCAAAAAACATAGATGACCATGAAAGAAACTCTAAAGTCCCTTGACAAATGCGTGCTTGTTGAAGAGCTTGAGCTTCGCTTCTGCCATCTTCTTTTTCAAATCCAAAAGCTCGATAACATCGGACTTTTGAAGCTTCTTCAAGAACTCCAAGCATTTGAACATCTGCACTGAGGGACGCGTAAGTTCCATTTCAGCCATCATCTTGTTCCTTTGAATGACAATATCAAGCAACTCTTGATAAGCCACAAACAGATCTTTGGCATACTTGATATCACGTTCCGTCTCCCTAGCAAAGAACACTGTCATCTGGTATGGTAACTCGGTTGAGTTAGCAGCTGCAGCAAGTTCATCAAGAAGGACAAATTGAGACATTCTTTTGCAAATTTGATTCAAAAAAATTTTACTGTGTTTGTTTACTGGATGATGAGGAAGTTACTTGGGGTAAGGATATAAATAGGCGTGGTAAGTACATGTGAAAATGTGTTTTAGGCATGTTTTGGGTAATAAATGATAAACGTTTGGGTTACCAACATACACATCCCAAAATTTCCTAGCAACATTAATTTATGACTAGCAGCATTAAGTTATGCCTAGCAGCATTAACATAATTAAAGTAGATTACAACTTCATTTCGTTTAACTTGTTTTAACTTTATTTCATTTGTAAATACAATAATTTTAATTAGATTATAACTTTTACATTATAGTTTTAAATGATTGTTACAAACATTTAAAACTACAATATTAAAACAGCAAATCTTTGTAAATTTAAAAAAAAATAAAACAATCCAATCATATCTAAATTCATTTTTCAACTAACTTAATCTATTTTTAGGTAATGATTAACATAATTAAAGTAGACTACAACAACTTCATTTATGTTACAAGGATAAATGTGTATATGGTTAATGGTCACATATAATACCTTTATAACGTGGCCATAATCATGATTTAGATACACATTTGTGATATTGTATGACTATTGTAAAGCCTATAGTCACATGATCGTGCTACAAATATATGTGACTATACATATTCGGATTTGGAAAGCAAATACACACTAAACTTTAGACACACATATTAACTTACGTGACCATATGTATCGAATTTTCCTTATGCTTAATCATGTTTCTATGGTTTAGTGTGACCATATATGACATTTGGTCACACTCGTCAACTGTGTGACATATATTAGTCACTATTAAATGCATATCGTGACTAACGCTTCAAACTTACTTTTCCGTTGTCACACATTTCAAACGCTATGTGGCTAAATATTCAGCAAAGAATAGCAGTCACGTTTAAATAATGTGTGACAAACTTAACTATATAATTTAGCCACATACACAATTACCTCATGTGACCATATATCTATTTTGGTCACACTTTTAAATTGTGTGACATATATTTGTCACATATGTATATCTATAGTGTGACTAATGTTTCGAGCTCATTTGTATCTGTCACACGTCTCGAATTAAAAGTGACTAAATAATCCAAATTTTTTTTTCCAGTTACCTCTAGTCACATAAATATTCAAATGTGTGACAATAGAATTCCGAAATAGTCACACAAGTCGGATCAAGTGTGGCTGTTCATTTTATTCTGGTACATTTAGTCACGTATAAATGTTACAGTGTGACATTTCAAAATCGACCATGCGTGACCAATAGAACTTTTTGTACTAGTGTAAGCCATGGGCTTCTTGGGCTCGTGTGTACTTTTACCAATTATTACAAGTCCGTTACATGTTATTTAGTTAGCCCATTAATTAATTATGCGTCTAACGGTTAACTAACGACCGTTAAATATTTTCGTAAACATTACTTAATATAATTAATATATCAAATACATTAATTACATTAACTAAAACATTTTTTTCGGTGTATACATGTGTGCTCCCAATAGGCTCACGTATTTTCAACCATACAATTACGAATTTGACTAGAGCATTGCCATTAGAGACAACTTTTTTTTGCATCAAACTTAAAAGTTTATATTTCCTACTTAAAAGCTTGTATGCGACAACATCCAGTTTGTTATGAAGTATGAGATAACTATAACATTACCAAACTTTGTATTTCTTTATGTTCTTGACCCAACTTTATCCTCGCATACTTTTGAAGGCATGTATCTTTCATTCTTCATTTGCAAATCTAACACTTCATCTTAATCTTAGTCTTGATTTTCGAAAGTTGCTAAAGAATAGTACGGAGTACCATTTTTCCTTTTCATTGTCCTCGGCCCACACAACTATAGAAGATTTCATTTTTATAGCTTTTGAGAACGCTTATTATGAGTTGAGATCATTAGAGCAACCGCAATGTGTGGTTTTTAAATGACTTTTTACTGTTTCAAAAAGCTATTGCATAACTTGATTGATAGATTGTGATAAAGAGTTTGTCAATGACTTTTTTTGGAGAAAAGCTTGTAAACCACTGAGCGTTTGATACACGATTTACCAAGCTATTTCATTAAATGTTCACTTGTTTGAGTTTCCATGTTATACCATCCATTAAACATATTTCTTCACTTTTGACTATTTTTCATTTCACTTGGTTGCTTTTTTGTTATATTATGTTATGCATGCGTATATATAAACGTATGCTTGCAAACCACTTTTGACCATTGTCATTCTGCATAACATTTACACCTTCAATTATGTGTGGCGATGGCATCGAGCAACTTTTAGCACAAGCAAATGAATTCATCATCGAAGAATTAAATGACGATACCTATGAGAAGTTATTGCTGATGCTTGATGAGAAAGAACTTCATGATGAAGCCGAAAGTTCAAGCCGACTACGCATTGAACGAGGTCTAGAAGAGGGACATCGCCGTCTTGTTGCGGATTATTTCTCCGATGAACCAATTTTTCCAGCGTAAAAGTTTAGACGAAGGTTTCAAATGAATAAAGTATTATTCATGAAAATTGTAGATGCATTGTCCAACCATTACGACTATTTCAAGCAACGAGATGATGCCTTTGGAATTAGAGGTCAATCTCCTATACAAAAATGTGCTGGCGCTATAAGACAAGTAGCATATGGAATTCCAGCCGATTATAATGATGAATACATACGAATAGGTGAAAGCACTGCCATCGCATGTCTAAAGAAGTTTTGTTGAGGTGTAATTGAAATTTTTGGTCCCGTTTACTTGCGAAGACCAAATGCTGAGGACGTTGAGCGTATACTTCACTTGCATTCAAAACACCACGGGTTCCCCAGTATATTCGGCAGTATTGATTGCATGCATTGGCCTTGGAAGAATTGTCACGTCTCTTGGCAAGGTCAGTTCACACGAGGTGATCATGGTAAACCAACAATCATGTTAGAAGTTGTTGCTTCTCAAGATCTTTGGATCTGGCATGCATTTCTTGGTGGTCGCTGGGTCAAATAATGACATTAATGTACTAAACCAAAGTACATTGTTCAACTATTACTTACAAGGACATTCTCCCGAAGCTGTTAGATTTACGGTCAATGGGACACAATATGTTAGCATTGGAAGTGTTGATCATCAATGGAATCAAAGAGAGATCTCAATGATCGCCCCTTAGGGGGAGATTGTTAGAAATAGAAGTGACAATCATTATTGTATCAACGAGTCTTGTAATAATGTTGTAATAGTGTTCTAGTTTAGTTAAGGGTAAACGGGCTTGGTTTAATCTAACATTGTATTAGTTTATGTCTAGTCCATTACATAACCCCAAGCCCGGCCCATGTCTTTATCCTAACTATATAAACCTCCAAATGCTACCATTTGGAGGTGATGCCTCTAGGTGTGCTTCTATGTGTTTCTAGGTTACACATTGTATTCTTCTCTCTATCCTTAATCTAATACATCTCTCTTTCTCTCTCTAAAAGTTACCATCTTTATCTATCTCTTCATCTCTCTATTAATCTTTCTTGTAATCTTTATATTGAGTGTGAAATGATATAAGTTTTGGGATCCGACAAGTGGTATCAAGAGCCATAAGATGATTTAGAAGTGTTTTTATTGTCAAAAAATCGTGTCTTTAAAAAAAAAATTAACACCTTTTTTAGTCTCGGTTTGATTTTCTATTAGTTTATTTCTGAATAATCTTGGCATATTTGGTCCAACAGAAAATCTTTTGAGCTTATTTTATTCAAAATTTTATGGTTGACAATATCAAGATCTTACAGCTTACTCTGTCCTATGTCTAAACAGCTTATTTTCTCTTTTTTACATGCTTATCTTTAGCTTTTTGGTACAAAAAGTACTGATTATTAACTTATTTTAATTTAAAAAAAAAAAAAAAAAAAAAAAAAAAAAAAAAAACACAACAGTTTTCATTGTCCAAATAGTTTCTTGTCCTACTTATTTGTATCTTTAGAAGTCGGAAAACTGGTATTCAAGCTGTCAGAAAAAAGGTTAACGGAACAGTGGTCGGAATCTGGTCGGAAAAATTCGAAATCACCTTTTTACGCGTAATCGTACACCCACTACCCAACTTTCTGGCTGAAAAAGGTACAAAAGTACTGTTTACGCTTAAACTTATGTAAAAGACCCTTTTCTTACGCAAAACAACAAAGGTTACGCATAACTCTTCATCCTACGCATAACTTCTAGCTTGTAAAGTTAGTAAGTTTATTTACGCAAAAGACTTACGCGTAAGACCAAACTTCACGCAAAAAGTTTACGCTAAAGATCTTATGCAAAAGATTGTAGCCTAAAGTTTCTACGCATAAGATTTTACACAAAAGGTTTTACGCAAAAGGTGTTACGCTAAAGTAGTTACGCAAAAGGTTTTTATGTAAAAGGTTTTTACGCGTAAGACCAAGAATATTAAAACCAAAGCAAAGTCAGATACAAAGACGAGAAGCTGTAACCAACACCAACCCACGACATCAACCAACCCATCTCTGTCCCGTCTCCAACGAACACACATCAAACAAACAACACCATATCATATCCTATATCATTTATCACAACTGCTGCTCTAAACTAAAAGTCTCAAAAAGAAAAGGAAAGAACAAGTAACATCGATCTCAGTCCATCTCTTTTTATCATCAAAGATTCGGTAAAAGAACTCAACCTCAAGAGATATTCTTCATAGATCTATATAGAAGCATAAACTTCTTGTTTAATATCCGAATTAATCAAAGAAATAACAAAACAGATTTGTTTCATCATCAGGGCCGTCCCATGAATTTATAAAATTTTTTGAGGGCCCTGGACGAAATTAAATAACGAGGCCTTCCGATAAGGAATGCTATATATAAAGTGTCACCATTTATAAGATATAATGCAATTAGTTAGCCAAACGTTCTAACATATTACTCATTTAAGATACTTTCTCATCGAAATACTTTTTCTTTGTGAAAAATAAGCGTACACATGCATATAACTATTAATGGGACAAATTTTGAGGCTCTTAAAAATTTTGAGGCCCTGTGCGGTCGCTCACCTTGCATACCATCAAAGCCGGCCCTGTTCATCATTTCCTTCTTTCGGTTCAAAGATAACGAAAACAACAAAAAAGTAAACCTACCCGTAATCTATATCAAGCATCTTCAAGCTATCGTGACCTTGTTGTGTTTGTGTGGTCCGAACAAACCATACTCAGTGGTTTAAGTTGTCTTTCGTGTGCTTTGGATTACTAAAATCAATGGAGGTATTGTGATTGTGTTAGGATTAAATCAAGAAAGGGACGATTTGTAATTACTTTAGATCTGTGAATCGGTTGTAGGAAGAGACAAGGGTGTTTAAGAAGAAAGTGTGACTGCATATTTTTCAGAATAGGGTGTGAGTGTTATTAAGGGTTGTGTTGGTATCTTGAAGCACTTAAATAGCGTAATATTAGGGTACATTTTCTTCTTTTTTGCTGGATCCGATTATCATTTTTATGTGGGCTGAAGAAGAGTGTAGTAATTTGTGTGTGGGCCGTGAGTTATTACATGCAAACAGGATGATTGGTGTTAGCTTTGTGGACTGGACTTGGATCGCTTTGGCTGTTAAAGTGTTAAAAAGGGTATAGTATTATTGGACGAGAATTGCTACAAACAACAAAGGACGATTTTTGTTTAATTGTTGGATATACTTTTTGAGACCGCGACTTGATTAAGCTTCGATACCGAGTCTGAGTATTATTTTGGGATTGAATTTTTGGGTTTATTGAAAATAACTACCGTGCTAGTTATTGTGAACCTCGTTTCGACAACAAATATCACTTCTTTATCGTCTACAAGATCCGTATTCATTTCACACGGTCAAAATGTCTTTTCTCACAAATTTCTTTTCATCAATGGATATGGACCCTCTTGTTCAATTTTTTACTCCATATCCTAAGGCTGAGAAGTCGGTGACTGAGACTGAGGAAATATTGACTGAGACTGAGAAGTCATTGACTGATAATGAACAAGATGTTGCTGAAAATGAGCTACCAGATTACGTAAAATATCTTGACCTGAGATTTCCTTTCACACTCGTTGAGCATATGAAACGACCACCATTGACATCAAAGGCACAGAGTGTTGTAGAATCATCTGAACATAAGTCAGATGACCCTGAAAATACAGAACCTTCCTTTAACTCCGACACACCAAAAGAGAAGATGACTATGCAAGAAACACAAGCTGAGACTGTTGAACCTAGTTACGATCTCTTTGCACCAACTGATACGGAACTTCCAGAACCAACCTTTTCCCCATATTATGAGAATGTGAAGCAGAAGCAGTTGGAAGAGAAACTTTCCTACAAGGCTAGATTTGATGAAGCAATGTTGAGACAAAAGCAGCAAGCACATGAGGTTCTAGCAGAAATGTTTCCAACTGACTTTACTCGGAATCAAGGTACACTGGCAAATGAACATGTTATTGGGAATCAACATAGATATGGTACGAGTACACAGATGGGGATTCAGATAAGGGAATATGTTGGAGATCCGATGGATCAGTTTGTGAGTCAGAATGTGGTTAATCAAAATGGGAATGATTGTTGTTTCATGACTTCGATTCAGAAACCTACATCAGCAATTCACATCAAGGTTGAAAAGATCCAGTACTTGTTGATGCTAGCCAATAAAGAAAAATCGGGCATACCGTTGACTGCTGAGGAAAATGAGTTTCGAGCTACAACAAGAGTCAATGACAATTCAGCAGATCTTAATGAAACCTACAACTTTATGGCAAATCAGCAGGCAACAACATCAAGCAGTGATTATGATCTTCCTCCTACTTATGATTCAGATTCGTTCTATGAGGTACCAAATTATGGTAATGATGCTAATCCGTTTGCTCATGAGAAGCCACATTATGTGCCACCTGAACCTAATGATGATACATATGTGGGGGAACAAGTTAATAGCAATATTCACTATGAAACTCCAGATATGGATCCTAATGGTGTTCAAATGGTGCTAATGATGAGGAAACCCGTGCTTTCTTTGAATCATTATTGAATAATTGCAGCATTGAAATTGAGAAAGTGAAAAAGGTCAATCGCGATGCTAAGGCCGCGAATGAGAAATTGACCACTGAGCTTGAGAGATACAAGGAAAATGCAAAAAGTTTTCAAATTCACAAAGAACGTGAGTCAGAACTTGAAATTGGTTATAAGAAGTTACTTGTTAAAGATAGGGAATGGAAAAACAAATTTGATACTCTTGAGATTAGTTCAACAAAAACCATTAACTCTTTAAAACAAGAAATTTCTGAATTAACAAACCAACTTTCAAAACAAAAATCCGCTTATACCAATCTTGAAAAAGAATGGGATGAGTTGAAAAAGGACTTTGCAAAGAAAGAAGATAAACTTTTGGATGAAATCATAGAGTCCGAACACAAGATTGCAAAACTAGAAGATTAGTGGTTAAGTCGGGTCAGTCAAGTCAAACGATGAAAATGATTTCAAATCAAACTAATCCGATTTACCATACGAAACAAAAAATGGCTCTAGGTAACAAAACTCCTTGTAATCTCAAGAAAGCTCGGGAAGAACAAAATGTTTTGTATAATGGTAATGTTATTTACACCAAACATGATCCTCCCGCCGTTCGGGATTCTGTGAAACTGATGGAACTTGTAGAAGAGAGCATAACTAAAATGAAACAAAAGGATTTGAAACCCATTGATTACAACAAATTGAACAAACTTTCTGGAATTACTTTCGTTCCACAAAAACAAGCATCAGCGTTTTCTATAAAACGACCATTCTCAAAACTAGTTTCTAAACATGTAGTTGCTTCCAAATCGCTTTCAAACATGGAACAGATGTCTTCAAACAACACTTTTAACACAAGTGCTGCCAGAGGATATCTTGATGATCTTAAAACCAGAACTGGGCAACTTCAAACACTTTTAGAATCTAAAATGAGACTTAATGAGAACAATTGGAATTCAACGGTTCATTTATAGCTGAAAAAGATTCTTGAAAAAGACTTTACTCCTCCAATCAACGCCATTAATGCGAGAGTCATTCATTTTGAACAAGCCTTTTTGAAAGAAACGGCTGACTTTGTCAAGGACCACAAATCTCTGGTAAAGGAAGCTAATGCAAATATTCAAAATATCAAACTTTTGGAAAATCTAAATGATTCTCTTTTCGAAGCCGTTATGACTACTGATATAATGTCAATCATTTTACAATCATATTCTGTTGAGGACGATGAAAGACTGTGAGTTGAGACATCTGAAATTATTTCAAAATATGAAAATGCTCTTGTAAAACTTGAAAAAGAAAACATGTCATTTTTCAAACAACTTGATCGAAAATCAGAGGAATGCAAGTATGACAAATTGTCGTATGAACATGCCTACAAGGACATGAAAGAGCAAAATGATATTTTGAAAGCCCAACTAGAAAGTATAAAAGGGAAGGGTGTGGATACTAAGTTTGCAAAACCATCGACTTTGGAGAAACCAAACGTTTCAAAAACGGTTGAAAAAACAAAAATGTCAATTTCTCCGTTTGCTCCAAAAGTCGATGAGAAAAAGGATTCGACAAAACCAGTCACTCCACAACCCTTGCCCAAGCAAAAGGAAATTGAAAAGATTGTAGATAAACAAAAATTGGTTGTTGAAAGAAACACAAATGTGAGTGCACCTGGCTCTTCTAGGAATAGTACACCAAATGTGACTACGAAAACTGTTAAAGAGTCTGTTGGTTCTAATGACATGGTCCACAATCACCAACTAGAAGAAGCTAGGAAAAAGGCACAACTTCAAAAAGACGGAATTTTAGGTGCAAAACCTAGTGTAATGAATTCTACAAGATTCCAAAGCACTGCTAGTAGTAGTAAACCATTACCTAAGAACAATCAACAAAACACTAGGGAGTGGCTTGCATCTAAGAGTAGTTGCGAAAAAGAAAATGCTATGCACGTAGAAAACAACACTAGAAATGTTGAGTCTCTTTCGAACAAAAAGCAATTTCAAAAAGACTGTAGTGACAAAGTTAAAGTTGTTGTGTTAAACAAGAATGTTGAATTTGTCTGTCCTACATGTCAAAAATGTGTTTTTTCAGCTAATCACGATGCATGTATTGCACAATTTATCAAGAAAAGAAAGTCAAGTGTCAAGACACAATCCACTAAGACACCAAATCGAAACAAACCCGTTGATAAGAAGCAAGAGGTTACGAAACCTAATAGGTGGATACCGAAAGGATGTAGTTTTTCCAAGACTGAGACTTCCGCTGCATCTGATAAGCAAACTACGTCTAGATCTTACCTTAGGTGGATTCCTACGGGAAAAGTTTTTAATACAGTTGGTCTTAGATGGATTCCAACAGGGAAAATTCTTGATAGTTGCACCAGGACAAATAATAGTGAAAATCATCAGGATAAGGAAGTAGAAATCACTACAACCGTTGATAGTAAACACCCTCAATGTGAGGAAACATGTACTTCTAACACTGTTATTTGTGAGAATTCTTCTTCTGTGGATGCAGGTACTTGTGAAAGTGTTGAGGGTTCATACACCCATTGTGGTAAAGAAGAACTTTACGCCAACATCGCATGTGGAAATCCTTTTCTAATTCCACTCGTAACTCTACTTTTACTTGTCAAACCTTAATTTTTTCTTTCTTCAAATCTTTTCTTTGTACATATTTTTGAAAAACAAAATTGAAAATTTGAAAAACCAACAAAAACAAAATACAAAAATAGAAAATTTTCAAAAAAAAAAAAAATATACAAAAACAATAAAAAATCAAAAATCAAAAAATATTCTTCTCACGACATGTCTCTTGTATAATCGATATTCTGTACGTTTCTAGAAATGTCATTCAACAATGATACGGATATGTACAGATGCTTGAGCGAGATTTCTCAAAATATTTTTCTAAAACATGTCGTTTCTCAAAAGTTTCTTCACAATGGCTTTCGTATACGTCAGTACGAAACCCGAACTTAATCGGATGGCTTCTGGACACATCAGTTCAGGACCCGTGCTTCAAAGAAAGGAAAATGCTTAACCAAAACAGGGTTTTAAATATTTCTCTTTCATTCTGAGCACCAACTTTTCAAAAATTTTCAAAAATATTTTCAAAATCTATCAAAATCGGTGCTCATCATCAAAATGACTTGTGTACACATTACTGTGCACAACTCGAGTTTCCAAAGAAAGGAAAGTGCTACGCAAAAATGATTTTAATCCATAAAGTGCACTTATCCTAGAAATGGACACAGTTGTATGCCTCGGTGCGACATTCCTATTCAAACAAAGAGAAGTCTTTGTTTTTTCAAAAAACCTTGATGCAAAATTCAATAAATCTGAAACTTCTTTCTCTTTCAGAATTTTGCTTCAAGAAGACTCCTTCCCTCTAAACTGTTTATAAAGGGTTAAATTATCAAAACATGTGCGAGTTTTGAGGGGGAGTATTTCAAAAACAAAATGTTCCGATTTCATGCTAAAACAAATCTGTCTATCTCTCCAAAAAGCTTTTCAATTAATCAGATGATATCAAAAATATCATGGTATGCTATTTTTGAGGGAGAGAAGACGTGATTAAAATGTGATCAGAAATGTTTAAAGATTGTGGCAGAATCTCAAAAGAGCTCGACTCAGATATAACCCTCGAATTGACGAAGCTTAAAATGTCAGTTATCAAAAAGACTTGTCCTGGAAGGGTAATAATTTCAAGCTGGTCTAACCAGTGATATAAACGTGTCTCGAATAGGACTTGTCTAAGTAGAATGTACCAATTTGAGAAACTTTCTTTGGACTTGACCAAGCCTGGTAATAATTTCAAGCTAGTCTAACTAGTGATGTAAACGTGTCTCAAAGTGGTCTTGTTCACTAAAAGTTGATCAATTCAAAAAGTGCAAACTCCTCAAGCATGTGCAAATTTCTTATTTATCCATGAGCACATGTGAAGGGGGAGTCCTTCATATGAAATGCAAAACTCTCGAAGTGTCAACAAAATGTGTTTTATTATCATAAACACTTTGAGAGATTTTCAAATATTTGGTTTGATGGCAACAATAGGATAGTCATGAAGATATAAGGTGACTAAGGTTAGGAAAAACCGTCCTATGATCCGCCAGAGCCGGAGGGATCTACCCAAGGACAAATCCAATAGATTAGAATTAGAAGTCCTTAGGTAAGATTGAAAAAAGGAGAAAATGAGAATGGAGAAAGAAGGGGTTGAAGAATTAAAAAGAAAAGTTATGAAAAAGGGTGAAAAGAAATAGCCCTCCATATGTTCAACCTTAGGGCAGACACCGGGTTCAATTCGTATGCTACTGGTTGTTACTAAGGTGACACCGGTATTGAAGATAAAGACGTCATGGACCCAGTGACGCACTGCACTTAACCTTCTAGCCACTCAAGTTTTCTTAAAAGAGCTTGTTTCATTCTCACGGGGAACCGGTGTAATCTATCAACCTGTCTCTTAGAGATTGTTGATATTGAAACAGGAGACCTCTCCCTAATCTCCGCATAGGAAACCAAATATGCACTTATCGAGTCTAGAGCCCCGAGATTCATCAAAAGATCTCATAGGAACACATGATATTTTTACACTGGTTGTTCATCATTAAGGACGCCAGATGTAAACTTTAGAGTCCTAGGCAAATCTTAGCAATCTGCCAGAACATTTATGAGAGGATTCATGATACGTGGGAATCGCACCAGGTTTTACCTCTCAAGGGATCTCGAGAAGCTTACAACCCCCACCAGGCAGTGTACCTGATCGTTGTAGTATAGTATAGTGACAAGTACCGGGGGATTGATCATTCAACTCAGGAATAGTGTCGTTAGGATTGAAAGTAGTCTAACTAGGTCTAAAGGTGAAGGATGATTCTTTTTGTGTTTTTATATTTTTATGAAAAGCAAGTAAAAATCTCGGGTATTGGAAGGAGGGGCGGAATTAGCTGCTAATCAACTAACCCAACAGCTACTAATTAAACTAATAAACAAGAAAAGTAACCTAAGGTTCTACAAGGGAAGTGAAGCATGTCTACCCATGATATGTTACTCCTTGCTAGCTATCCAATTCTACCTATTGAATTGTCACACCTTGTTTTAACTGACGGGTTGTATTCCTTAATACTAGTCGTAGGGTGGCGTACGTACTTCCCCAACTCTATAAGCTCCTACTTCACTCCTATGTCAAGCCTACTAGAAGCTCCTAACATGGGATCATTAGAATTCGCTTATGCATTAAATACAACCATAATAACATAATATACATTGGTTCATGTTTCTTAAGACGTTCAAGCATGTTACCCTATGGAAATCTGCCAGTTTTCATAAGCCTAACATCGAATTCATTCAATTAAACAAGAGACAATAGGAAACAAGAATTATAAGCTAAACCAATTAGACCTATCGAAGTGTCACACCCTAATTGATGAAGATAGACACAAACATCAACAAGGAATCAATAAGATCTAATCAATTATATACAAGTTTCACACAATCATAAGTAGACACAAGGTGAATTAGCAAAACATAATCAAAGAAGAGCAAACAACAATGATAATGGAAAGCATAATTAAGATAGAATCAACAAACCAATATATGATGTTTATGGAGTGATTGAAACCCTCTAAGTTGCTAGAAAAACACCTACCTAAACCCAGGAATCGACCTTAGGGTTTAGGGCTTAAAAATAATGAAGTTATGATGTTATATTTATAGGCTGTTTTATGCCCGGCCCATCTTGACGGCGTCAGCCTATAACAAGTGATGGCGTCATGATCATTTTTTCACCAAATCGAATATTTTTTTGTCCTGATCGTTTCCTTTTTTGAATCGCTCAAATCCGAGTTCGTATGCAAAAGTTATGGCCAAAACAGTGACGGTTTTACTAAGGTTTCTTCTTGTGTAAGCCTTCTTCCTGACCTCGTCAGGTTAAATCCTGACGCCGTCATGTATAAACGTGTTCTGGGCCATCACATGTAACTTGCTCTTGACGGCCTTGGTGAGGCCGTCATGTACAAATGCCTTAAAATCTTTATGGCCCGTCACGTACAACTTGAATTATCCACCTCTTTATCAATGAGTGACGGCGTCACCTTGTAGAGCTTGACGCCGTCAGGTACTATTTCCAGCATGGATTCTTGATTTTCTCGTTTTCTTCATTCTTGAGCATAAAAACGTCCAAAAAGCTCCAAAATGCTTCATATTCCAGAAATCACGTCCAAAGTACCTAAAATGACAAAAGGAACGATTTAGGGCAATATTTGATCAAATAATCACGATTTAGGGCTTAAATGACCCTCTAAAAGCGGTACACTTTTCGCTTCATCAATTCACATTTGTGATTCTCAATGATTGAATGGAAACTCCTGCCAGGGTCAACATCAAACAGCCTTGACAGCAGGTCACTTCAGTAATTCTCTATGGGTTACGCTTAGTGTTCGCGGTGGTTTCAAAACGGTCTACAGTCATGGAGTGATCCCCAGCGACTCACCCATTCGTTGATCTACTTAGTAGGTCTCGTAAGCTCTCTCGGAAGTATCCGAAATGGGAACGGCTTTGGTAAGGGTTAGAAGGAGTCTTCACACTATGCTGTTGACGATCTCTAATTCTTATCTGTAAGTACCGGTTGATTTATTGCTAACTGTTTACCTGCAGCTACACATCACCTCCATGGCGATAGATTCCACATGCTCATACTTACGTCACTAAGTCAATGAAAGCTCCCTCAAAGTTCTAAGCAACACAAAGTTCAAAGAAAGATTCTACGCCAAAAAGAAGAATCTACAAAGTAAAGAGACAAAGATCAAAGTGAAAGAAAGGGAACTGCTAGTGTATGAATCTCAAAGTTCAAAGACGTATGAGCATGTTGGAATGGCGGACAACCACCACAGACGCAGAAGTGACGAAAGGCAGATGACATCACATCACAATAGAACAAAGAACAAAGAACAAAGAAAAGTCAATTATCAAAGATCACAAAGCATGAAGGAACAAAGACTTAAAGACTATTCTACAAAGACTCAAAGTCCAAGACAACAAGCTTCAAAGTTTAAAGATCAAGATCACAAAGAGAGATCTCAATGATCACCCCTTAGGGGGAGATTGTTAGCATTAGAAGTGTTGATCATCAATGGAATCAAAGAGAGATCTCAATGATCGCCCCTTAGGGGGAGATTGTTAGAAATAGAAGTGACGATCATTATTGTATCAACGAGTCTTGTAATAATGTTGTAATAGTCTTGTAGTTTAGTTAAGGGTAAACGGGCTTGGTTTAATCTAACATTGTATTAGTTTATGTCTAGTCCATTACATAAGCCCAAGCCCAGCCCATCTCTTTATCCTAACTATATAAACCTCCAAATGCTATCATTTGGAGGTGGTGCTTCTAGGTGTGCTTCTATGTGTTTCTAGGTTATTCTACACATTGTATTCTTCTCTCTATCCTTAATCTAATACATCTCTCTTTCTCTCTCTAAAAGTTACCATCTTTATCTATCTCTTCATCTCTCTATTAATCTTTCTTATAATCTTTATATTGAGTGTGAAATGATATAAGTTTTGGGATCCAACACAATACACAGAGGGGTATTATCTAGCTGATGGTATATATCCCGAATGGGCAACCATTGTTAAAAGTTTTCCATGTCCACAAGATCCAAAAAGAAAAAAATTTAAAGAAATGCAAGAGGCTGCAAGAAAAGACGTAGAGTGAGCATTCGGGGTTCTTCAATCTCTTTGGGCAATTATACGTGGAGCAGCAAGATTTTGGCACACTAAAACAATGAACGACATTATATATGCATGTATCATAATGCATAATATGATCGTTGAGAATGAGGAAAATGCAATTAGTGTTTGGTCGGACTATGAAGGTGATTCTCCAATACGTTTTAGAAATGGGTCCGTTGAAGCCTTTAATAGATATATAAAAAGGAGGGCCGAATTACGTGATCAAATAGTCCATAATCAACTAAGATCAGACTTAGTTCAACATATTTGGTAAAGAGACTTGATAAACTAGTGTATTTGGTTCTATGTGTCATTGTCTAAGACGAACCTAAATGGAGCGCGGGAAGCACAAATGAGGATCATATAAAGAGAAGAAAAACTACGACATCTGGTAGTTACATCTCATCTTTAGACGGACAAACAAGCATCAACAGTGAAGATGAGGAAACTCAAGTTCGTCCCATGGGGAAAAAGCATCAAGAAAGCTAAAGGGAAAAGGATCTACCTCAAGCGCTGAAGCAAATGACTGATTAAGTGATTTAATTAGCAATATTAACACGATGAGGATGGCTCGGATAGATGAGGTAAATGAACACATCAAAGAGATAAAGGAGTCGTACAAGTCTTCAAAAAAGATGGAAGAACTACGAATCATATCACAAGTACACAAGGCATGACCAACGAACAACTAGGGTACCAGAATATGTTGTGTAGTGAAATTAAAGCTAAATATGGAATTTAGGTTTAATTGTACGTTGTCAATGTATCACATATTGTACTCTATGTTATCTATTTATGTTAGTGTCATTTACTCTATTTACAAAAACCATAACTACAACTACATATCATGCATGCATTTTGTTTCTTTATGTAACTTCTATTTGTAAATATCAATGTGAATGCATAAACTAGATGGAGGGGCTATTTATAAAAATATAATAATGATTTTAAAATGTTTGTGCAAAGCTTTTGAAAAACTTTGTTACATTGGAGAGGTTTATAGACAAGACTTGCTAAAAGATGAAATTTATTATTATATTAAATGTGAAACAATGAAAAAGTCTTAAAGACTTGGAGTCATTGCAGTTGCTATTGTATACCCAATATTTTTTGTAAACTTATGAATCAATTTTGGCCATTCATTTTTTATTAGAAAAAAAAAATATTGCAAACGGTAAATCGTTACGCGACAAAACAATATACCATCGCAACGAGAATTATTTTATTTTTCAGTAGACAAGCACTTCGATATCCTTTCTAAAAACTTTTTGTTTCAAGTTCTGTATTAATATTAAAATTTGCGTCTGGAAAAATCATATGTGACTTGTATGTTAGGAATCACGTGTGATTTCACAAATTAAATATGATTTGTATATTAGGAATCACGTGTGATTTTATAAATCGCATCTGATTTGATAAAATCACATATGATTTTTCAGATGTAAATTTCAGCAATCACAAAAAAATTTGAAAAAAAAAATCGTTCAAAGTATATAGAAACGGCCCTCTATAGAATGATAATTTAATTCTCGTCGTGATGATTTGATTTTTTTAATGTAACGATTAACGGTTTGTGAGATGTTTAATTAAAATAATAATAATAATAATAAATAGTGGGTGTATTGGTTCATTGGATATATAGTAAGAAAATGAGGTCTATAAAACTTTTCTCTATTATAGAGTGTTCCAAAAAGAACGTAACGAAACCCACCCCTGCTGGCAAACGTGCCAAAACATAAACATTTGGAACGCTTATAGTTCGAGCAACTTAAGGCAAAAAACATTGGCAACTCACACATGCATTGCTTTCTTTTATATCAAATCCTGCAATAGTAATAGGATTCTGAAATTAAGTTAAAATGTTTAAGACAAACCAAAGATACTTTTTGGTTTCTTTTTCTAGTGCGTGAAGCAAAAACACCCGAGCAATATAAATTGAAGAAAGTTTTAATTGACACTCTACATGTCGTTAATAAAATTTGATACAAACACGCATATGTATCGTGTTATATACAAAGTAGCTTCAGCAGTGACCCATTACTTCCGAAATTTCAAAACACAATAACTATATTTTCTGCGTTACACGAAATCCGAATGAAGATAATTCAAAGATATACACTCACATATCAGACAACAATTCATAACGACACACATAAAAGTTTATTACTGTCTTCATTGCAACTTAAACCTATTAATTTTACAAAACTGAATTTGGTTAAATTTGATATTAAGAATTGACAGACATCTTCTCAAGTTGATCTGAAGGTATTAAAATAGAACTTGTTAGACTGCGTGCACCAGAATAAATACTTCCCGACTTTTTTTCGAATAGTGTCACCAGTGAACCCTCTCCGGTTTTTTGACAATCGACGGAGGGGAGATATTACCAACCAACATAGCTATAGGTAGGTTCTACCTTATATAAATGTGCACATATGTGGTCCAACTTACCTTTTAGAATGTGCATAAAAAATTGAAATGTACGTATCCTGAAATCTATTAAGAAATGAAGAATACGGTTCCAACGGCAACAATAACACTAGGAATCTCTAACAAAGAAATAAGATTCGAAATGAATTGTTAATGGAATTGATGAACAAATGAGTTTGTAACAGAGTAGTGAAAGAGAATCAATCATCAAAAGCTATCTTACAAATGCTACAAGTGAAAGTATTTAAAGATACAAAAAAGGCGGGAAAATCTGTTATGTGGGTTCAGTTCATTGACTTGTCACGTGCAATGCACGTGACTCTCTGTTTTGACATATAACATTCCATCCTTCTTCAAAGCTTCCTTGTCCTCACGGATCTAAGACAAATTCAGGAAACCTTTGAACAATGTCTTCTAATTTCTCCCATGTTGCATCATCTTCTGTGCCATTGGACCACTGGATTAAACCAAACACCACCATTCGATTATTCTGCTTAACCATCTTTCTATCCAACAGCTTCCATAGACTAGCAGCTATCAATCCATCTTCATCACATTGAGGAAATGTTCCCATAGTAGCAGAATCCACATGACAAGGTTTAAGTTGGGATACATGAAACACATTGTGAACTTTAGCATAATCTGGAAGCTTCAGTTTGTATGCTACCTTACCAATCCTCTCAATCACTTGAAAAGGACCAAAATTTTTTGCTGAGAGCTTATGTTGCTTCCCTTGTCTCACTTTTAATTGTTTATAAGGTTGTAGTTTTAAGTAAACCCAATCACCCAATTGAAACTCCCTATCAGACCTTCTTTTGTCAGCTTGTGCTTTCATTCTATCTTGGGCTTTCTTCAAATTGAACTTGAGTAACTGCACCACTTGCTCTCTAGCTTGTAAAGTTCTGTCAACAGCTTCCACTGGACTATCTTTTGCCATGTAAGGAATGTGTAAAGGAGGCTTCTGACCATAAACAACTTCATATGGAGTGGTGTCAATGGAGGAGTGATAATTGGTATTGTACCAATATTCAGCTAGTGATACCCATTTGACCCAATCCTTTGGCCTCTCACCAGTCATACACCTGAGATATATCTCCAAACACTTGTTAACAATCTTAGTTTGACCATCACTTCGAGGGTGATAACCTGTTGACATTTTTAACTGCACTTGCAACATCTTGAAAAATGACTGCCAAAAGGAGCTCATAAAATTTTTATCTATGTCACTTATAATTGTTTTAGGAAGACCATGTAACTTGTAGACATTATCAAGGAACAACTGAGCAACTTGTGAGGCTGTATAAGGATGAGGAATCGGAAACAAATGAGCATACTTAGAGAGTCTGTCCACCACTACCAATAGTGCACTCTTTCCATGAGAAGGAGGCAAAGATTCAATGAAATCCATGGAGACATCTTGCCAAATCTGTTCTGGAATAGGTAATGGTTGAAGTAAACCAGGATAAGCTGCCAAATCTGACTTGTTCCTCTGACACACATCACAACTTCTGACCCACTCTTTGACTATTTTCCTCAATCCTTTCCAGTAGAAATAAGTAGTCAATCTCTTGGTTGTGGCTTGAACTCCAGAATGACCTCCCACAGCTGACTCATAGAAGTACTTGACTAACTTCTTTCTCAAATCAATATCTTGTCCCACCACCCACTTATCTTTTCTTCTTAACTGACCATTATGCCAAATATACTTACTATTTGACAAACTACCATCTTGCAAACTTGCTATTACTTTCTGTAGTCTAGAATCATTTGACCATGTAGCCACAACAACATCAAACAACTCATTTGAAGTACCCACAGTCAGTAAAGAGAATAGCATACCTTGACTTTCAATTCTAGACAAAGCAATAGCTGCTGCATTGTCCTTCCCTTTTTTGTACTCTATCTCATAATCAAACCCAAGTAACTTTGGTAACCACTTGGATTGAAAAGGGGTAGTAAACCTCTGATCCAAAACATATTTCAAACTGAAATGGTCTTTCTTAATTTTGAATTGCCTGTCCAACAAATAACCCCTCCACTTTTGCAAAGCAAGTACCACAGCCAACAATTCTTTTTCATAAGTGGATAAAGCCTGATGTTTGGGAGCCAAGGTCTTACTCAAATAGGCTATTGGATGCCCATTTTGTTGCAAAACTGCTCCTATACCAAACCCTGAAGCATCAGTTTCTATTATGAATTCTTCATTGAAATTAGGCAAAGCTAAAACTGGTGACTTAATCATAGCTTGTTTCAACTCCTCAAAGGCTAACTGAGCTTGTGGAGACCATTGGAATGCAGTCTTCTTAAGTAGCATAGTCAAAGGTTGACTAATACTTGCATATCCTTTAATAAATCTCTTATAGTAACCAGTTAAACCCAAAAAACCTCTTAACTTTTTCAAATTGACAGGAACTGGCCAATCTTTCATTGCTTTTATCTTACTAGCGTATGTGGTCACTCCTTGTGTAGAAATTACATGCCCCAAGTATTCAACTTGTGTTGTGCCAAACACACATTTAGACCTTTTTGCAAACAGTATATTCTGCCTCCTGACTTGTAAGACCATTCTAAGGTGAGTAAGATGCTCAGTCATAGAAGGACTATAAACTAGTATGTCATCAAAAAATACTAAAGTAAATTTCCTCAGAAAAGGCTGGAACACAGAGTTCATTAGAGCTTGAAAAGTGGAAGGAGCATTGGTTAGGCCAAAAGGCATAACTACAAACTCATAATGACCCTCATGTGATTTGAAAGCAGTTTTATAAACATCCTCATCACACATTCTTATTTGATGGTACCCTAATCTGAGATCCAGTTTAGAGAATACCTGTGCTCCTTGCAATTCATCAATAAGCTCATCAATAATTGGAATAGGGAACTTATCTTTAACAGTTTGTTTGTTAAGTTGCCTGTAATCAATGCACATCCTCCAAAACCCATCCTTCTTTTTAACCATCATTATTGGAGAAGAAAAAGGACTATTGTTGGGCCTAATAACTCCTGATTCCAACAATTCTTTAATCATTGCTTCAATGGTATCCTTTTGTGCAGGAGGATACCTATAGGGTCTGACATTAACACTCACATCTTTTGAATTGAGTGGAATTTTGTGGTCAAATTGCCTATGTGGTGGTAGCTCTTTTGGCATTGCAAGCACATCTGCAAACTCCCCAAGTAATGGTTCTAACTGTGCCATTGAATTATCATCTACCACATCTGGACACTGCATCAAATTCAAACTAGCAGACCCCATGTAACACACAGCTGGCAACTCGTAATCACCAATTTGAGACATCATTCTAGACATTTGCTTGCCATACATCCAAGCCAACTCTGACTGATGAGTACCCCTCAATACCACTTTCTTACCTTCATGCTCAAATTGCATTTTGAGTTCTTGAAAATTCCACAAAATGGTGCCTAATGTAGACAACCATTGAACCCCAAGAACCAATTCACAACCCCCCAAAGGTAATAACATCACATCCGTTTCAAACAATACACCCTGAATCTTCCATTGAAAACCTTTCACCATATATTGAATCACTAAATTTGTACCCCCAGCCACTGAAACCTGAAGAGGACAAGTGCTTCTGAGTCTACACCCCAACTTTTTAGCTGTATAAATGTCTAAAAAATTGTGTGTGCTTCCTGAGTCCATTAACATGTGCAATAATTGTCTTAAAACATGACCTTTAACCCTCATGGTATTATGAGTAGGCACTCCTGATAAAGCATTTAGTGCAATATGAGGAGTATTTTGCTGGTCTTTGTTAGCATTAAAAATTATATTAGAAAGTGATGGTCATTCTCATATATTGTAACGTTGTAATGTGTTGTAGTTTTTGTTATTAGAAAAGTAAATGGGCGTTTGGATTGGCCTAAGCTAATTTGTTAGAAGTTATGTATAAGCTAGTACATTTATATATGATATAAACCAAGTCCAATCCAAACATAAACCAAGCCCATCCAAGCCCATTACGGCATCTCATGTTACTACTATATAAACACCTCAAATGAGTCATTTGAGGTGTGTGCTTGTGTGTGTATTGTGTGTGTTTTTCAATAAAAGTTCTCTTCATCATATTACTCTCTTTTCAATATTAACGCCACACTTACATATATCAAGTCACCATCTTTACTTCATCTTGTGCTTATATTTGTGATAGAGTTGATAGAGTTAAGGTCCTACAAGTAGTATCAATCGCCTAACAATGATTTAGGAGTGTTTTTATCAAGTTCTTTGTTAAAAAAGTTGCACTTTTCATTCAAACATGCACCTTTTTCTTTAAAAAGCTTTGATCTTTACAAGTTTTGGTGTTAAAGTTGTTTTTATTGAAGTTTTAGCGACTCTAAGTGTTTTGGGAAAGATTTGATCAAAAGAAACAAGTGGAAAAAGTGTTTTTGGTTAGAAAAAATCGGATTTTTGAGGTTTTGGTCATCTTACGCGTAAAAAGGACAAGCCTACCAAGTTTTAGCTGAAAATTGTACTTTTTGGTACTTTTACGCGTGAGTTTTAGGCAAAAAAACCCCTTTTCTACGCATAACATCACTTCCTACGCTTAAGTTTAAGCAGAAAACCCTTTTTCTACGCATAACTTGGAATCCTACGCAGAACTTTTAGCATAAAAACCTTTTCCTATGCGTTAGATTGAAATCCTACGCATAAGGTGAGTTCCTACGGAAAAGATCCTATGCAAAAGTTTTCTTCAACGATCAGAGATTACTCAGTACTTTCCTAGCTTGGACAAGTTAGTGAAATACTTCGACACGGGATATCTTTCAAGCTTGGACACGTTTGAGAGATCAGTTTGGTTGAAAAAACCTTACGCGTAACATTCTTACGCATAAACTCTAAGTTTACGCGTAAAAATCAAAGTTTACGCATAAACATTCTGTTTACGCATAACCTTAATTTTTACGCATAACCTAACAGTTTATGCATAACTTTTCTTATGCGTAAGATTCTAAGTTAACCAAAAGATTCAGGGTTTATGCATAAGTTCAGGATTTACGCAGAAGTTCAGGGTTTACGCTTAAGATCTGGGTTTACGCATAAGAAGTTGACTTTTGACAACCAAACTTCAAACGGCCATAACTTTTGAACCGTAACTCCGTTTTCGATGAATTAGCTGTCAAAACGACCGTGAGACCGAGAAGAAGGATAAAAATGCTTCGGGAAGAAGTTATTGACGTTTTAAGGTTTCAGATCAAATTTTTCACCATAAAAACTTGCATCAACCTGCACTAAACACAACTCCTATTTCGTTGGAACGATTCAAGAATCAACTTTATCATTCTACAATGGCAACTCAACAAGATATTCATGCTGCCGGTGCCGAAAACCGACCTCCCATGGTGTCAAAGGGTGGATACTCACAGTGGGCTAGTCGTATGATGCGCTATCTTAAGAGCAAACCAAATGGAAAACTTCTTGTCAAATCCATTGTGGATGGACCCTTCAAACCAATACAAGTACTAGACCCTGGAGATCCAAATGGAACCCCCCCCCCCCCCCCAATGCAACCATTCTACAGAGATCAGAATGAGACTGAGTACACTGAGCAAGATAGACAACAGATTGTAGCTGATGATCAGGCATTTCATTACGTCGTTCTTGGTTTACCTGAAACCACTTATGCTACTGTTGATAGTGAAGTAAGTGCTCATGCAGTCTGGGAAAGAGTCAAGAGGTTAATATATGGGACAGACATCGGGAAATAGGAAATGGAAACACAATTGCTAAAGGAACTTCGCAAGTTTACTTCAATTCCTGGTGAATCCATAGAGTCGTACTACCACAGGTTCTGTAAGATCATGAATAATTTATCGAGACACAACTTCAGTAAGACAAACATTGCTAACAACACCAATTTTATGAATGAGTTACAACCAGAATGGGGAAGATACGTCACTATTGTTTATCAGACAAAGAATTTGCATGAAGTGACTTATGATCAGGTGTACGACTTCTTGAAGCAAAATCAAGATGAAGCTAATGAATTAAGGGCTGAATTACTGGCTAAAAAGCATGATCCTCTAGCATTAATGGCTAATACTCCAACACCTTTACAAGTGAACACACAACAACCATCACCATCTTCCACTAACAACTACATGCAACCATCATATATTCAACAACCAACACCTGTCTACCAACAACAATTCTACCTACATCAACAACATGTTAATCCACAACAGCAATACCCACAATTCCAAGAACCAGAATTCACTGAAAATGATGAAGCTACTGCAGCCTTGACTCAAGCGTTTGCTTTTCTGACAAAGGCATTCCAAGGACGTTATTCCACACCAACAAACAACAACCAAAGGATTTCATCGAACACTCGCAACAAGCAGAGTGCTCAGCCGAGTTTCAATATGGGCAACAGAGGCTAAATGGTTGAAGTTTATGGGAATCAGCAGGGATATGCCACTGGATTTCACATGGGTAATCAGAACATGCAGAATGCAGGTCAGTATGCAGGGAATCAGTATGGTCAGTATGCATGGAATCAGATGGGTCAGTTTGTTGGAAATCAGAGGGGTTAGAATGTTGGCAATTAGGCAATGGGTAATCAGAATAGGAATGTTGCAGCTCCAGTTGTTGGGAATCAGGGAAATGTGAATCAGGGTAATCCGGTAAAGTGCTTCAACTCTCAGGGTGTAGGTCATATGGCAAGGAACTATCCTACTAAGCCAAACAAGCGAGACCCAGAGTATTTGCAGAAAGCATTGCTGTTGGCACAAAAAGATAAGGCAGGGTTTCAGTTAAATGCAGAGGAGAATGATTTTATGGCTCTTATGGATGACATGGAAGATAGAGAGGATATCGATGCGAACTACATATTCATGGCGAATCTTCAGGAAGCTAAGTATGACACGGATTCTAACACACTTCTTGTTTATGACACCAATCCACCATCTGAGGTATCCAACTTCAACACATGTCACAATAATGATATATTTGATATGTCTCCTCATGAGGAACAACATTCTGAAAAGCTAGCACCCAATTATGAAACATACCTGGACACGCCAAGTAGTAGCAATACACCTTCAACAACTCCAGATGTGAATCATAATGGAGGCTTCGTTTCACAGCATGCTGAGAATGATGAGGACACACGTGCTTTATTTGAATCATTATTAAATAATTGTGGTATTGAGATTGAGAAAGTTAAAAAGGTCAATCGCGATGTTAAGGCCGCAAATGAGATATTGACCACTGAGCTTGAGAGATACAAGGAATATGCAAAAAGTTTTCAAATTCACAATGAACGCGAGTCAGAACTTGAAATTGGTTATAAGAAGTTACTTGTTAAAGATAGGGAATGGAAAAACAAGTTTGCTAATCTTGAAATAAGTTCAACAAAAACCATTAACTCTTTAAAACAAGAAATTTCTGAATTAACAAACCAACTTTCAAAACAAAAAATAGCTTATACCAATCTTGAAAAAGAACGGGATGAGTTGAAAAAGGACTTTGCAAAGAAAGAAGATAAACTTTTGGACGAAATCATAGAGTCAGAACATATGATTGAACATCTAGAACAATTAGTGGTTAAGTCGGGTCCGTCAAGTCAAACAATGAAAATGATTTCAAATCAAACTAATCCGATTTACTATACGCAACAAAAAATGGCTCTTGGTAACACAACTCCTTGTAATCTCAAGAAAGCTCAGCAAGAACAGAATGTTTTGTATAATGGTAATGTGATTTACACCAAACATGATCCTCTTATCGTTCCAAATTTTGTGGAAACGATGGAACTGGTCGAAGAGAGCATAACTAAAATGAAACAAAAGGATTTGAAACCCATTGATTACAACAAGTTAAACAAACTTTCGGGAATTACTTTTGTTCCACAAAAAGAACCATCAGTGTTTTCCATAAAATGACCATTCTCAAAAATGTTTTCTAAAAAGGTAGTTGCTTCCAAATCGATTTCAAACATGGAACATATTTCCTCAAACAACACTTTTAACACAAGTGCTGCAAAGGGATATCTTGATGATATTAAAACCAGAGTTGGGCAACTTAAAACGACTTTAGAATCTAAAAAGAGACTTAATGAGATCAACTGGAATTCCACAATTCATTTACAGCTTAAAAAGATTCTTGAAAGTGAATTTGCTCCTCAAATTAATAACATTCATGCTCGTGTAATTCATTTTGAACAAGCATTTTTGAAAGAAACAGCTGACTTCGTCACGGATCACAAATCCCTGATAAAGAAGGCTAATGAATCTTTTGAGCAAATCATTGTTTTTGGAAAACTTAAATGATTCTCTCTTCAAAGCAGTTCTGTCTACTGATATAATGTCTATCATAATACAAACATATTCGGTTCAAGATGATGAAAGACTGAGAGCTGAGACCTCCGAAATTGTTTCCAAATATGAAAATGCTCTTATAAAGCTTGAAAAGGAAAATGTGTCATGTTTCAAACAACTTGATCGAAAAAAAGAAGAATGCAAGTATGAAAAATTGTCATATGAGTGTGCCTTCAAGAACATGAAAGAGCAAAATGATCTTTTGAGGGCTCAGCTTGAAAGTAAAAAATGGAAGGGTGAGGAAACTAAGTTTGCAAAACCATCGACTTCGGAGAAACCAAATGTTTCAAACACGGTTCAAAAACCAAAAATGTCAATTTCACGGTTTGCTCCAAAAGTCGATGAGAAAAAGGACTTGACAAAACCAGTCACTCCAACACCCTTGCCCAAGCAAAGTGAAAATGAAAAGATTGTTGATAAAGGAAAAGCGGTTGTCGAAACACCAAAAGTGATAGCACCTGGTCTTTTTAGGATTAGTCCCACTAGTGCGTCTGCCTCCACATCTAAGACAAATGACAAGTGCAAAAAGGATAATTCTAAAGATTCTAGTGATGCTAAAATGGACAACAATATAAATCCTAACGCGTGTGCCTTACCTTCTACAAGATTAGACAGCACCTCTAGGAGCAGCAGACTAAAGCCTAGGAGCAATACAAGAAACAATAGAGTCTTGCCTGCCTCTAAGAGTAGTAGCAAGAATAAAGTTGAAGAAGTAGAAGAACACCCTAGGAATTTATCGCTTTGTAATAAGAGACATATTTCATCTGAATGTAATGTCAAGAGTACTGTTTCTAATGCATGTAATGACTCTGTTTGCTTAATATGCAAGAAATGTTTAATTAATGATGTTCATGATAAATGTGTTTCTAAGAATGTGAATGTTACGCCTGAACAGAAGAAGGTTCCAAAAGGAACTAGTGCTAGATCTAGATCTATAGAAAGATTAGTTGCACGCTTTAGGTCTACCACTAGTAGTCGAATGCCTAGGAACTACCTTAAGTATTGTATGTGGATTCCAACGGGTAGAGAGTTCACTCTTCAGGATGGCAAATTGGAAGTTGTTCAAAATAAACATGTAGCAACCTTTGATAAGTGTGATTCAGAGTTTACTCCTAACCCCATGGAACCAAATTCAAAACGGTTTCCAAATACAAACTCTTCTGTTCTTGGCAGGTTATCAAAATATGTCTTTGGATCGTCGACTCGGGTTGCTCCAAGCACATGACCGGGAATTTAAAGCTGCTGATCAATTTTGTCTAGAAATTCATGGGAACTGTACGCTTTGGAAATGATCATGTAGCAGCTATTCTGGGTTATGGAGATCTTCAGTTTGAGAATTTTTTAATCACTCGAGTTTACTACGTCGAAGGGTTGGGACACAACTTGTTTTCAGTTGGGCAGTTTTGTGATGCTGATTTAGAAGTTGCATTCAGGAGAAACACGGTTTTTATTAGAAATTTGGTTGGTGATGATCTTTTAACTGGTAATCGTGGTATAAATTTGTATGCTACCAACATCAACCAAATGGCTTCTACATCACCAATTTGTCTTATGACAAGGGCAACCGAAACTAAGTCCTGGCTGTGGCATAGACGGTTATCGCATCTCAATTTTGACACGATCAACAAATTAGCCAAAGACAACATCGTCACCGGACTTCCTAAGTTCAAATACACCAAGGATCACCTATGCCCATCATGCGAACAAACAAAAAGCAAAAGAGCATCATATAAACCTAAAACCGTACCTAGTTCGGAAGTAAGGTTACATATGTTGCACATGGACTTATGTGGCCCAATGAGAGTTGAAAGCCTTAATGGAAAGAAGTATATTCTTGTTATTATTGATGATTATTCAAGATATACATGGGTAAAGTTTTTGAGATCAAAAGACGAAGCACCAGGAATTATCATCACCTTTCTGAAGCGAAGTCAAGTTTTACTTCAAGCTCCAGTAAGGATTATAAGAACAGACAATGGCACAAAATTCACAAATCAGGAGTTAAGAACTTACCTTGAAGATATTGGAATTACACATCAAACCTCAGTTGTTAGAACTCCACAGCAGAATGGGGTAGTTGGAAGAAGAAATCGAACTCTTGTGGAAGCTGCTCGCACAATGCTGATTTATTCTAGTGCCCCACTATTCTTATGGGCTGATGCTGTTGCCACTGCTTGTTTCACTCAAAACCGATCCCTAGTACATCCAAGATTCAATAAAACCCCATATGAGCTAGTGAACAACCGTAAACCTGACATCTCTTACCTTCACCTGTTTGGCGCTTTGTGCTATCCGAAGAATGACAGAGAAGATCTAGGGAAGTTAAATGGAATCTTCATTGGATATTCAGAAAACTCGAGGGCATTCAGGGTGTATAATAGAAGAACAAAAAGGATAATGAAGTCGATGAATGTGAAGTTTGACGAGATTTCACAAATGGCTTCTGAGAGACTCGCTCTAGAACCCGCGCTTAATCCGATGGCTTCTAATAAAAACAGATTAGGACCCGCACCAAACCCGCAGACTTCTGGACACATCAGTTCAGGACTCGTGCCTCAAGGAGCTCATTCAACAAACACTGACAAACCTTCAGTACAAGAACTGGAAAATTTCTTCGAGTTAATGTTTGATGAATACTATTGTGGAACTTCGACAAATGCATCTCAACAACATTCCGCTGCACCCACTCAAAACCATCAACCACCACCACCATCACAAGATGCATCGACAATAATCGAAGCTGAAGCACCAACTCCCTCAGCATCATCAACATCTACTCCAGCAATTCCAGTTATTGAAATTGTTCAACCAAGAGTTGATGAGCAAAACCAAAACACACATTTTCAAGAAGAACCAACAAATAATTCAAACGATGTTGCGTTAGAAAAAGAAGAAATATTTGAAAACCCGTTTGCAACAGACTCTACTGAATATTCTTCAAAACCATCTAACACACATAGGCTTAACCCAAGGTACCCTTCTACATTCCAATGGACAAAAGACCATCCAATTGAACACGTTATTGGTGAACCTTCAAAGCCAGTTCAGACGAGGAGACAACTTGCCACCAATCTCGAAATGTGCATTTACATTTGCTCAATCAGCCTCAAAGAACCAAAGAACATTCGGGAAGCAATGGCATAAAACCCATGGATAGAAGCAATGCAGGAGGAAATTCTTCAATACCTGTTACATGATAGTTGGGAACTTGTTGAACGACCACTTGATAAACGTGTTCTTGATCTTAAGTAGTTGTGGAAGAACAAACTAGATGAGGAAATGACTGTAATTCGCAACAAAGCTCATCTCGTAGCAAAAGGATATCCACAAGAAGAAAGGATAGATTTCGAAGAATCATTCGCGCCTGTAGCTAGACTTGAAGCAGTCCGGATTTTCTTAGCCTATGCTGCTCACAAAAACATCACAATCTATCAGATGGACATTAAGACAGCTTTCTTGAATGGAACTCTGAAAGAAGAAGTGTATGTGAGTCAGCCAGAGGGATTCATCGACAAAGATCATCCAGACTACGTCTACAAGCTTAAGAAAGCCATTTATGGTTTAAAACAAGCTCCAAGAGCGTGGTATGACGAACTATCATCTTTCTTGCTCAATAACAATTTCACCAAAGGAACGGTTGATGACACCTTGTTTACTAAAAAATTCAAAGATGACATTTTGATTGTTCAAATTTACGTGGACGACATTATTTTTGGATCAACCAATCCTAACCATTCAAAACATTTTGAAAATCTCATGAAAAGCAAATTTGAAATGTCCATGATGGGGGAACTAAAATTCTTTCTTGGTTTACAAATACATCAATCCCCTCGTGGTATTTTTATCAATCAAGCTAAATATACAATAGAGATTGTTGGGAACGTAGTTTTACTATTTATCAAGTCTCGGTCATTTACTTGTAATAGGTTGCTAGGGCTTGTATGTTTATTTAATCTTAAGGCTTATGTAGCAAGCCCATGGGCCTTAAGCCCATTTCATTTTCAAGATAGGGAGGAAGGGAATGTTGCCCTAGTCCTCACCTATAAATACTATGTGACCTCTCCTTTGAGAGGGGTTGGTTCTCTTGTTATTTCATTTCTCTTATTTTCATTCCAAGGGTTCATTCTACTCTCTCTCTCTAAACTCTCTTTCTCTCTCTAGATCTATCTTAGTGATTATGTTATTAAAATCATGACCTAACAGAGATTTTGAAAAAACATGGAATGGAAAACTGTGATTCTGTTGGTACACCAATCGTCACTTCACCAAAAATAGGTGCTGATTTATTTGGGAAACCCATCGATCCAAAGAAATATCGGAGCATGATCGGTTCTCTCATGTACCTAACTGCTAGTCGACCCGATATTCAATTTGCTATTTGTTTGTTAGCACGGTTTCAGGCAAAGCCTACCGAACTTCACCTCAAAGAGGTTAAACGGATCTTTCGGTACCTACGAAGCACCATTAACATGGGACTTTGGTATCCGAAGCATTCGGGGTTTAATCTAACAGCATTTTCAGATGCAGACCATGCTGGTGATCAAGTTACAGCAAAGAGTACATCAGGTGGAGCACAACTTTTGGGTGAAAAGCTAGTAAGCTGTTCGTTAAAGAAACAGGATTATACTGCACTATCAACCGCCGAAGCCGAGTATGTGTCTCTATCTGCGTGTTGTGCCCAAGTTCTTTGGATGCGGACACAGCTCACAGATTATGGCTTTACTTTTGATAGAATACCTATGTATTGTGACTCAAAAAGTGCCATAGTCATCTCGTGCAATTCCGTACATCACTCAAAGACGAAGCATACCAAAGTCCGCTACCATTTCATCAAAGAACATGTAGAAGAGGGTACTGTTGAATTATTGTTCGTTAAGACTGATTACCAACTCGCCTATCTATTTACTAAAGCCCTTCCAAAAGAACGGTTTGATTATTTAGTTCGACGAATTGGCATGCGAAGCCTAACTCCTGAGGAGCTAGAACGTCTTCTCGAATCTTCTTGAAAAATGCTTTTAAAATCGCTTCGCTGTAAATATTTTTCAAAAAACAAAATACAAAATTTAAAAAACCAACAAAAACAAAATGCAAAAATATAAAATTTCAAAAAATCCAAAAACAATATAAAATCAAAAAATACAAAAATATTCTTCTCACGACATGTCTCTCGTATAAATCAATATTCTGTACGTTTCTAGAAATGACATTTTCAAAGATGAAATCATTTTCAAAAGTTCGTGTATAAACAAACGAAAATGATTTCAAACATAAACTTGTTTTCAAAATAGAATTCTTGAGCACTTTTTCAAGATTGTTCAAAAGATTTCTCAAAATTAGTGCTCAAGATAACTCCCTCCAAACTCTTAAGTGATTTTAAAATGAGCTATCATTAAGGGGGACTATAAAAATTGAAAATGTTCCAGTTTCATGCAAAATCTGTCTTTCTCTACAAAAAAAGCTTTTTCTTAATCAGTTGATATCAAAAATATCACAATATGCTATTTTTGAGGTGGAGAAGACATGATTAAAATGTGATCAAAAGTGTTTAAGATTGTGGCTGAATCTTAAAAGAGCTCGACTCAGATATTACAAATGAATTGACGAAGCTTAAAAGTTAGTATTCGAAAGGATTTATCCAAGTAGAAAGTACGGTTTCGAGAAACTCTTTTTAGATGTGTACTTTGACTGGTCTAACTTCCTTATTAAGGAATGTTAACAACTTTAAGTTAGTTATTAGGGCTAGTTATCACCTAAAAGCTGATAATGGATCCCTTTAACTAAGCAACGTAAACGTGTCCCTCGGGTATATGTCTATTAAGAGTAGATCAATTCAAAAAGTGCTTACTCCTCCCACATGTGCAAATTTCTTAAAAATCCATGAGCACATGCGAAGGGGGAGTCCTTCAAAAGAAATGCAAAACTCTCGAAGTGTCAACAATGTGTTTTATTATCATAAATACTTTGAGAGATTTTTCACAAAAGGTTTTATGGCATGTGATTAATAAATCTAGGATAATCATGGAGTAATAAGGTGATTATGGTTAGGTTTATGTCCAATGATCCGCCAGAGCCGGAGGGATCTACCCAAGGACAATTCCAATAGATTAGAATTAGAAGTCTTTAGGTATGATTGAAAAAAAAAAGGAGAAAATGAGAAAGGAGAAAGACGGGGTTGAAGAATTAAAAAGAAAAGTTATGAAAAAATGGTGAAAAGAAATAGCCCTCCATATGTTCAACCTTAGGGCAAACACCGGGTTTAATTCGTATGCTACTGGTTGTTACTAAGGTGATTCCGGTATTGAAGATAAATACGTCATGGACCCAGTGACGCACTGCACTTAACCTTCTAGCCACTCAAGTTCTCTTAAAAGAGCTTGTTTCATTCTCATGGGGAACCGGTGTAATCTGTCGACCTGTCTCTTAGAGATGGTTGATATTGAAGCAGGAGACCTCTCCCTAATCTCCGCATAGGAAACCAAATGTGCACTTATCGAGTCTAGAGCCCCGAGATTCATCAAAAGATCTCATAGGAACACGTGATATTTCTACACTGGTTGTTCATCATTAAGGACGCCAGATGTAAACTTTAGAGTCCTACGCAGATCTTAGCAATCTGCCAGAACATTTATGAGAGGATTCATAGTTGTGATTCTCAATGATTGAATGGAAACTCCTGCCAGGGTCAACATCAAACAGCCCTGACAGCAGGTCACTTCGGTAATTCTTTATGGTTTACACTTAGTGTTCGCTGTGGTTTCAAACGGTCTACAGTCGTGGAGTGATCCCCAGCGACTCACCCATTCATTGATCTACTTAGTAGGTCTCGTAAGATCTCTCGAGAGTATCCGAAATGGGAATGGCCTTGGTAAGGGTTAGAAGGAGTCTTCACACAATGCTGTTGACGATCTCTAATTCCTTATCTATAAGTACCGGTTGTTTATTGCTAACTGTTTACCTGCAGCTATACATCATCTCCATGGCAATAGATTCCTCACGCTCATACATAATCCTCAAATCAATGAAAGTTCTCACAAAGATCAATGCATGACAAAGTTCAAAGAAAGATTCTTCGATACAAAAGGGAATCTACAAAGTAAAAGAGACTAAGATCAAAGTGAAAGAACGGGAACAACCAATGTATGTATCACAAAGACTAAAGACGTATGAGCATGTTGGAAAGGCGTTTCACCACCACAGACGCAGAAGTGACAAAAGGCAGATTGCTCCACATCACAAAAGAACAAAGAACGATGAAAAGTCAGTCATCAAAGATCACAAAGCATGAAGGAACAAAGACTTAAGACTATTCTACTACGACACACAATGTTCAACAACAACAAAGACAATGAACTAATCACGTGGAGCATCATTCGAATGACCACCCCTTAGGGGGAGATTGTTAGCATTAAAAATTATAATAGAAAGTGATGGTCATTCTCATATATTGTAACGTTGTAATATGTCGTAGTTTTTGTTATTAGAAAAGTAAATGGGTGTTTGGATTGGCCTAAGCTAATAGGTTAGAAGTTATGTATAAGCTAGTCCATTTATATACGATGTAAACCAAGTCCAATCCAAACATAAACAAAGCCCATCCAAGCCCATTAGGGCATCTCATGTTACTACTATATAAACACCTCAAATGAGTCATTTGAGGTGTGTATTGTGTGTATTTTTCAATAAAAGTTCTCTTCATCTTATTACTCTCTTTTCAATATTAACGCCACACTTACATATATCAAGTCACCATCTTTACTTCATCTTCTTCTTCCAACATGTACTCATTCACTTCAAATGAGTCATTTGAGGTGTGTATTGTGATAGAGTTGATAGAGTTAAGGTCCTACAGTCTTCTTCTTCCAACATGTACTCATTCACTTCATTATCCATACCTTCATCTTCCAAACACTCCCCACTCTCATTGTCATCTCCACCACTTATCTCTAAAGTAAACATTTGACCCTCACACTTGTGTCCTGGCAAATACTTCTTATCACAATAGAAACAGAGGTTTTTAGCCCTTTTTTTCAGCCAACTCCTTTTGGCTTAATTGCTTTCTAGGCACAGCTAAAGTATTAACAGATTATTTGGCTATATTTTGATTCATAATTTGATTTGCAGTCATAGCTAGTGTATTAGTAACATTCCTAACAGCAGGGTAATTGACATTCCTATTAACATTCCAGTTATTACCAAAATTTCTAGGATTTGATAACAATGGTGTACTCTTTTTCATCACTGCCAACCTAGCCTCTTCCAACTTTGACCAAGCAAACACATCAGGTAAAGTTGTTGCATTCAACATTCTCATCAGCATACCAATTTCTTCTTTCAAACCACCAATATAAAGACTAATTGCTTGTTTCTCAGTTAACTCCACCTTATTCAACAAGGACTCAAAAGAATTTTGATATACCTGAATTGAAGTTGTGTGCCTCAGATTCTTCAATTCCATTAATGGATCTTCAAACACAGAATCAAACCGCTTCTTGATTTGTCTTTCATACACATCCCAAGTAGCTACCTCACCATGTCTTTTCATGAACTGCTTGTGCCAATTGAGGGCTTTGTCAAACAAATGCATGGACACCAATATAATTCTTTGATCATCATCATCTACATGATCCATAACAAAAAAATTGGTTCACCCTATACAACCATCCATTAACATCTTCCCCATCAAATCTTGGAAACTCCACTTTTGTCAGTCTCCCATATTAACCCTTATTTTGACTGCCATTAAACCCACCATGACCATGAGTACCATTTGAACCTTCATGACCATAATTTCCATTGTAACCACCATTTCCTTGACTTCCAGTACTAGTTCTTTCACCAGACCTGAATCTTGCCCATTCACCCATCATGGTCTCCACCAACTGTTGCAAATTACCCACAGTTTGGCTAAGAGACTCCATTGTGAGTTATTGACTTCTTGTTGCATTACTTGTTTCCACCATTTCACCAGTAATATTACCACTCATCAACAATGGGATAATATCTATTGATTCTGTTCTTGATTACTCAACCTAAATGTTCTAATCAGCGTGTTCGAAACTAGAGGATTTAAGCACTAATGCGCTAGTCTCGTGATTGTACAAATGGTTGACACTAATCAGATATAAAAAGAACAGTGAAATCAGTGGTGGCCGATTTCTTTTTCCGGAATCTTTATCTGTTACCGGAATTACGCCGGAAAAGATAACGGAATATCAAGAAATGTCAAATTAACACTTCTTGAAAGATAATGGTGCCAGAAAAGGGCTCTTGATACCAATTGAATTGTACGTATCCTGAAATCAATTAAGAAATGAAGAATATGGTTCCAATGGCAACAATAACACTAGGAATCTCTAACAAAGAAATAAGATTCAAAATGAATTGTTAATGGAATTGATGAACAAATGAGTTTGTTACAGAGTAGTGAAAGAGAATCAATCATGAAAAGCTATCTTACAAATGCTACAAGTGAAAGTATTTAAAGATATAAAAAAAGCGGGAAAATCTGTTATATGGGTTTGTTATCAGTTCATTGACTTGTCACGTGCAATGCACGTAACTCTCTGTTTTGACATATAACAAAAATATATTTCATTTTTCTTAAACTCTGTTTCTTGTCGAAAGACAATAATTTTGAGATGGATGGAGTAATATTTTTTAACTCCTTATCGAAAGACAATAATTTTGAGATGGATGGAGTAATATTTTTTCACTCCTTATTACCTTTCAAATCTGTTCCAAATCCAATTCCAAATCAGAATCTAAATCCAAATTCAATCCCACCTACATCAACAAAAAAAAACCCTAAACTCACAACACAAATCATATTTGATTTCGTATCTTGTAATATATATAATACCCATTAAAGAAATCGAGAAAATCAAAAGTATATCGAAGTGCTTGTCTTTAGAAAAATTAAAAAAATTCTCATCACATTATATTTTGTTTCTTAGAAAAAAGAGAAGTTTTTATTTTGATTGAAAAATGATTGGTTAAAATTGCATCATAAGATTTTTTTTTTTTTTTTTGTTCCACTAACCTCATCACAATGGTATGTAATATTGCGTACTATCAGGCTGGATCTATGATTAATCTAAACCAACTATTCCTGTGCTAAGTAATTACCCAAATCATTGTTCCTCATTCATTACAATTTTTAGGGTAAGAAGAAAATGAAAAGAAATTACTCACGAGTGATGCACATTTTGAAGAACAGGAGATGGCATAATAATTTGTAAGAAAATAACGGTTGTGAAAATGAGATCCTAAACCCACGGTAACACCCCAACCCGACAAGGGTCAAAATGTCACATTATGGTGTCATACAAAGCATATAAACGCAAGCGAAAGTCTTATTAAACAAAGTACCAAGTCATATAATCCAAATGACTTCAAAAGGAAAATACATAATCCAACATGTCCAAAAGAAATGAAATATCCAAGATAAATGTTCTCCAAACTAAGTCCAGAATGCTAGGAAACTAGGTAAGTTTAGTCTACTTAATAGCTCCTACTCTCAGCCCATCATAGCCAAGCATCCCTCTTATTACCTGCCGCATGGAAATGAAACGCGACTGAGCTTAAAAAGCCCAGTGAATAGATATAACAAAACAAATAACTGAATCAAATAATGAATATATCGACGTAATCAAAAGGAATCTGCTAAACAAAGAATCATATAATCAAAGGAGCAATGTATAATGCACCATAAGGAGGTCAAAGAAGTCAAACAAATAATCATAATCCTAGTATCAAACAGAAATGCCCACGAGCTCATAAAGCATGCCCATGCTTAGTTACATAATCCTGTCATGTCATAAGTGTACAAGGAGGAGAGATCTCTCAAGTACGAGAATTGAAATGGGGTGCATGACACACACTACCAATCACTAAGTCAAACCATATCCAAACAGACAAATACCTAGGATGTATACATACGCTTCCTGCAAAACAGAATACATATGCAAGTATGAGACTATACATACATATAATAGAATGGCCATGTGCTCAATAATCATATATATATATATATATATATATATATATATATATATATATATATATATATATATATATCAGAACAGAAGGGAACGCCATGGATCCATCACACCTCCACATAAAGTGTCATGCCATTGGTGCCTTAATGACATGGCCATGGTACTTCCATGGCTAGTTAGCTCGGGCAACAGAACAGATAAACAAAGCAAGGCTATCCATAATCATAACGTAGTAATCATAGTATAATCAACAAATCATATCAACTGAACAGAATCTCGTATCTAGGAGATAGCATAATGATCATCATAACAGAATGGATAGCAAACTGAATCATATCAAAGGGACATATTAAACGGATCTTAAACAAAGTCAAGGATCAAAGAGTCATGAGAAATCCCTATTGAGAAGGGATATAATATTTGTACCTTATAAAAAGCAAGCAATTGAGAAAAAGGATCACAAGAAGATGAGTCACTCACTACAAGAAGATAGCCTTTTAGTGACATAATTTGCAACCTACCATCTAAAGTCGCAAACTTGCGACACATGTAGCGATTGCAAAATGTATTTCTTTCTATTTTTAGTAACCTTTCATATTACTTATAAGCTCATTTTATAAGTTTAGTGCATATAGTTATCCATATTAGGGTTTCTTTCTATTTTTAGTAACCTTTCATATTTAGTAAGTTTATATAATTAGTAACTTAAGGGTAATAATCATTAATTAGCCAAACTTAGGGGTTTACAAATGATAATTGGTTAACTTAAAGGTTTAATATGACAAATATCATAGTTTAGGGCTTTATATGTCATTTAGTAAAGTATAGGGTTTAATGTGTCAATTATCAAAGTTAAGGGTCAAGTGTGTCAAGATGGATTTTAGGACTTATATTAAGGAGTAACTGAATTCAGAAACAAATGAGAGTAGCAATTCAGTTTTCAATCTTTTAACTAGTTTGGAGTGTACGTATAATATTCGAACCACTAAATCATATGAGACCAAACTAAACGAAACTCTATTTTGGTGGTGTTATTCATATCAGAGACACACAAAACAAACGACACTCTCAATGCCATTTATTCAGCGAACAAAATCAACCAACAACATATCCCCTCGGTATAAGATTTGGCGAGGCAAAATAAGGCTAAAGTGGTCTTGGTGAGGCAAAATAAAAGGTGTGCAAGGGGGTTAAAAGAGGCAACCAAAACAACACCACTAAACACGATAGCAACCTATGATATTTGGTCTATAGACTCACGCAAGACAGCCCACATATACACGCGATTATCGAACCGAAACACCATAGAAGTCTCACATAAAATCATCGCATTCGACTCACATCTTATATTGCTTAGGGTTTCTTAGGTTTATGCCACATTTAATTATCAATTAAGATAGCTCTTTAGGCCTCGTTTATTATTACATATATATCGACACGGGCGCTAGAAGATGGCACAAAAACTTGCAATACACAAATATAAATAGGCATACGATTTTATGCAGTTTTGATGAGGCGAAAATGAACCGTTTTTAGGGGGTCGTTTAAGCCCGAATCCGAGTTTATTTGATCAAATATTGCCCTAAATCGTTCCTTTTGTGATTTTAGGTACTTTGGGAGTGAATTCTGGAAAAGGAAGCATTTTGGACGTTTTTGGAGCATAAAATTGAAGAAAACGGCAAAGTCTTAATTTTCCTTGCTGGGAACAGTACCTGACGGCGTCAAGAAGGATTTTTTGACGGCGTCAAGAGCAAAATGGATGACGGTCTAGTAGAAACGTGACGGCGTCAGCACAAGGGTGTCAAGAGTAAATTTGGTGACGGCCTGAAACAAGATTACACATGACGGCGTCAGCTTTGGATCTAGGCAGTCCGAGAACTTTATTGGCGGCGAGATGACGGCGTCAGATTTTTCCTCTTGACGCCGTCACCTCACAAAATCTATATATACTTTTCTATTTTTCATTCATTAAAAGAGGAACTTGTGTGGAGAATTCTAAGGTCGAACCTAATAAACCCTAGGTCGTTTGTAATAGTGTTTTCAAGGGTTTTCACCCCTTGAAACCCTTCATATTCAATTTAGATAAGTTTTCCTTCAATTCATTCAATATGTCTATGTGTTGTTTGAATATATCTTACACTTTTCTTGATTTTAACATGCTAGGCTAGATCTTTTGTATGTTTGCTTAGATGTAATGAAACCTAGATGTTGATTATAGGTTGATTGCTTGTTTATAGTTGTAATAGATGAATGATTTCAATGTTAGGCTTAAGAAAACTGGCAGATCTCCATTGTGTAACTTGCTTGAACGTCTTAAGAAACATGAACCGATGTGTACTAGGTTTTTATGGTTGTATTTAATGCATGAGCGAATTCTAGTGATCCCATGTTAGGAGCTTCTTAGCCGGCTCGACATAGGAGTGAAGTAGGAGCTTATAGGATTGGGGAAGTAAGTACGCCACCCCATGAATGGTATTAAGGAATACAACCCGTCATCCACGCAACTGTAACAAGTAATTAACCTGTAAAAGATATATAGGGAGTAGTGAAATCTAAGTAAACATAATTCTCCCATATATTGCTCACACCACCATCTTAATTTAGTTTATTTTCATTTTTGTTATTTTATTTTGATTACATCTTAGTTTTTGGGTTAGTTGATAAGCAACTAATTCCGCCCACTCCTCTAAAAACCGAGATTTTTTATTGCTTTCATAAAATATAAAAAATACAAAAAGAATCATCCCTCACCTCTAGACCTAGTTTTTAGGTTTTCTAATCCTAGCGACACTATTCCTGAGTTGAACGATCAATCCCCCGGTACTTGTCACTATACTATACTACAACGATCAGGTACACTGCCTGGTGGGGGTTGTAAGCTTCTCGAGATCCCTCAAGAGGTAAAACCTGGTGCAATTCTCACGCATCAAGTTTTTGGCGCCGCTGCCGGGGAATAGTTATTGCCTAGGTTAGAATTTCTTTTTATTAGGTCTACTTGCTAGATTCCTTTCTAGTAAGATTTTATTTTTATTTTTAGGTTCTCTTTAGTCTATCTTATTTCTTCGTGTTTTTGTTCGTAACTCTTACCATCCGACATCATGGAAGGTGGTAACATCTTTGAACCTATCAACCCACCAATTCAAGACCACCCACAAAACCCACCATTAGCAAACCAACCTCCTAGGCACCAAACCTTAGGAGAGTACTCCTGACCTAGCCACCAAGGCTACCGAAACACCATTGAGCTCACCCAAGGAGCCAATGTGTCTCCCTTGTGATCCGACACCATCCGGTTGGTGCAAAGCGGATGTGCATTTCATGGACTTCGCTCCAAAAATCCTAATCAACATCTCAAGGACTTCCTTAAAATCATAGATTCTATAGACCTAGATGTTGCAACTAGAGAGACGACCCAATTACACCTATTCCAATTCTCTCTACGTGATCAAGCTAGTCAATGGCTTGAACGTTTACCCGCGGGATCCATCACCTCATGGGATGATCTCACCACTCGTTTCCTTGCTCAATTTTTCCCACCAGGGAGAACTACCAAGCTTAGAAATGATATCTTGATGTTCCAACAATGTCAAGGTGAAACTTTATATGAAGCATGGACTCGCTTCAAGTACTTACTCCAAAAAGTCCCTCATCATGGCATAGATCTTTGGCTCCAAGTCTAAATCTTCTATGACCACATCGATCTCTCCACAAGGCAAACCATTGACCAATTGGCCGGTGGCAAGCTACGTGATCTAATTGCGGAAGAATCATGAGAACTCATAGAAGATCTTGCTCTCTATAACAACAAAAGTTGGAATGATCCCCGTGATTTGAACAAAACGGTCAAGGAAATATCTTTGCCTTCGAACAATTCTAGCACTCCCGACCGTAGGATCATGGAACTTGAGGACCAAGTCAAGTTTCTCATGAAATCTTACGAAGCTCCTAAGCCTTCAAGCCAAGTGAACAAAATCACTTCTTCATGCGAATTATGTGGTGGTCCCCATAACACTCGTGATTGCGTGGAACTCCCCGGAACAGCTTTTGCGGACTACGCATCCTCGCGTACCGACGAAGTGGGAGATAAGTGGTACACTTTCAAACCTGAGCCAAACCCTTACGGTGATTCATACAACCCTTCTTGAAAAAATCACCCAAACCTTAGGTGGAAGCAAAACCAAAACAATTCTTCCAATCCGCCTAATCATTACCAACCAAATGGTCCGCCCTCCAACCGTACTTTCAACAACAATCCTTCTAAAAACTATGGTAGTACCAATAATCTTGAAGGGTTGATGTCCAAGTTTATGGCATCTCAAGAAACTCGCATAGCTAGATTTGAAACTGAATTTAACCAACAACAAATGGAGATGACCAATAAGATTAACAATTTGTTGAAAGCCCTCAACAACCAAGCGTTAACTACACCTAGGAAGGACACTAGGGAAGCCAATGGCGGAATCCAAACTAAGGACCTTTCGTCATCCAAACACGTCCACTTTGTCAATGTTGTCACCATTAAGCCAAAAGATGAAGATATAGAAGAAAGTGACAAGGATGAAGTTGGAGTAGAAACCGAGACTAGGGATGAAATTAAGGAAGTTGAGGTTAATAAGGGAGAAAAGTTAGAGGAAGTAGGAAACGTAGAAGAGTACTTTGATAAGTTGCCCACCAAGGAAGAACGGGAATATCATAAGGATTTATTCGATGATCCCAAGACACCATATATCCTTGGTTCACCCCTTATTAAAGTAGGTGATCCCTCTAACATCAACATACCATGCAATATTGGGCATTTGCATGTATGAAAGGCTTACATCAATCTTAGGTCTCCCATAAACATCATGACTAGGACCTACTATAATTGGGTAATGAAGAAGCAACTTGAATGTAGGATAATGCCTATCACAAATTGGATGAGTAACTTTGTAGGGAGAGTAAAGGGATTACATGTATTGGTAGGAAACTTTATTTATGTTACCGACTTTGTGATCGTAGAGGATATTCGCTCGGTAATAGATGAGGCTTCTAAGATGAGTTATGATCCGACTCTAGGCATAGTTAGATTCAAGGATGAGAGTGATGAGATTGCTTACCAAATGCCTTATAAGATTGAACAATACCGTCTAGATTGAACAATACCGTCTTTTATCGAACATAGAAAAGGAACACAAACAAGCAGTTTACTATAGGAATGATGAGGATAGACGTAGAGGAGTAGAGTATGTGATGAATAGGATACTTGGTTTCTACAAAGAATGCTTGCAACTAGGTCCGGAATACAAGACTAAAATTGGAGATGACCTAGTGTATGAAACCAACGATGAGGTCACGTAGTAACCTATGACCTTCAGTCTAGTTACAAGACTCGTAAATAAAGAAAAGCGCTTCTTGGGAGGCAACCCATGTTTTGTGTGATTTTTATTTTATTTGATTGTTATTTGTTTCCGTATGCATGCTTTATTTTTATTGTTGGTAGATCATGTTTCAACTAAAATGGTGAAAATACTTTATTTTGTTGTTTGGTTTAGTCTTAACTTCATCCAAAGGTATTTCGCAAAAGATAAGTGTAAGGGGAAACCCCAAATATGTTTTTAAGAAACAAAACTCGATCATGATTCTCCACAATATTAAATAAACATGTATATTCGTATTTGTTAGAGTCAAATGCTTGTATCGAGTCATAATGATGTTTTGCAGGATTTTCCAGGAAGTAGGACAAAGTTTTTCCAGAAATTTTCTGGAAACTTAACATAAGAATTTCTGCAGGTTACTTCTGACGGCGTCAGGAAGAAATTCATGACGGCGTCATGTGTAAAAATCTGGAAATTTTGCTAGTTTTGTTTTTCTAACAGAGTCTTAAAGTTTTTGTTGAATCTTTAATTTTATAAACTCCAGGGAATCTGCAAACATTCATTCCACAAGCATTATATCTTACATTGCTTTCTAGGATTTGTTAGTACATATAGATTGCCACCGATTTTACGCGAGGTTGCCTTGTTTGTTTTCTCAGGTTTAACAGGTTATGTATGACAAGAAGATGATTTATATTCTGGAAGGGAAGCTTTGATTGTTCATTTTTTTGGAGGAAGATCTAACCTTGTTACCATACTATCCATACCGAGCAAATCAGGGGAGTATTTGATTTCATTCTTTTACCTGTTTTTACTTTTACATTCTTTAATTGAACATTGGGGACAATGTTCATCCTAAGTGTAAGGGGAGGGTAAATGATGATACCTTATAGTATACACTTTCACTTGAGTTTGTTAGTTTGATGATAGGTGTGTAATAAAACTAAGAGAAATACTTGTTAGTGTAATTTTAGCGCCAAATTTAAAATTTTTTACAACATTTAGGAGTGAAACTTTAGCCTTAGCAAGCGTCTCATGGATAGGAGGTTGTATGATTAGCACAAAACCGTACCACTTAAAAAATTTTCCACCCAAATATGTGAGGTTCGCCTTTAGATTTGATAGGAAAAGCATTTATTATTAGTGCTTATGTGTGTACCGGTAGCATTTAGAATCTAGAACTTGCGTTAGTGATGCATCCCGAGACCTAGTGAGACTGCATTAGTGTAGTAGGATTTACTACATAATAAGAGGCATTAGGATCACCCTTGTGTTAAACCCGTATCATAATTACTTGACCACTTAAGTCATATTACTTGGCTAGTAAAGCCAATTGATTTTTCCCACACCTTAGCGTTGTACTCATTTTTAGTACACGAAACCCCTAGTACACTCCTCCGAGCCTATCTTTTCGTTTCTAACTTTAAGCATCTTACTTAAAGGAAGAATCTGTTACAACCCACTTAAATGTACACCCAAATCGCCTTAACCTTCCGTGTATGCACTCATCTTTAGTGCATTATTGTTATATGTTTAAACCCTTAGTTAATTATCTAATTGATTACATGGTTGCTAAGTCGAGTCATATCCTTGTACATATTGTTTTGGGACGATTGGGACTCATGGGTAAAGTACTATTATTATGGAGTAATGGGGAAGAACATCATATTATTAACCCCATATGTGCGTTAATCTTAAAAGTACTCCAAGTGTTTTGATTATCTTGATTCGAGTCATTAGAATAGTTTATTGTAAAGTATGTAAAGATTCAAGTGTAAGGGGACTGTTCATTCCCTATGATGTATTATTTTGAGTGTATGCAAAAAAAAAAAAAAAAAAAAAAAAAAAAAAAAAAAAGATCGAAAAAATTCGAAAAAATTAAGAAAAAAAATATAAAAAGAAAAGAGAAAAACATACGGACAACCATCCCGTTTCATTATATGTTTATTTTAAGTTTTTGTTATTTTTCATTTATTAGCTTAAGTCGAGTCTAGTCTTGGCTTAGCAACGCCATATTGTACATGTAATTAACCAAGATGATTAGCTCGCCACCAGTAAAGATTGCCTATATCCAACAAGACCGTGTATTCCATATCCCTATACCTAACGTTACAACCCTTTTAAAAGACCTCTTTGATAGTTTATGCTAGGTGCTTACGCCATGTGGTGGAGGTTTGATCCTTTCCCAAGCCTATGGTAATCTATTTGTTATGACAGGTAATTCGTGGTAAAACACAATATCAATATTATAGTATAGATATAAGCTCAAGAGATCCGTAAAGAAATACGGATAATCCGAGGTCGTATTCCGTGTGAAGGGTGAATGGAATTCCGAATTTCCGATTCGGAAAACGTGTCGTGAAAAGTGGTACAAAGTGATATATATGAGATTACACTAATGATATAGCAAATAAGGCACAATTAATCACTTAAACACGTAGTTCAAATAAGGAAACTAAAAACGTTACGTAAAATCGAAACCGTACGCTAAAACATTAATTTAACGTTAACGTACAAAATAAAACGCGAGTTTTAAGCTACACGACTCCTAGGGCCTTGGAAATAATTTCTAAAAATCAAAAGTGATAAAAATAAATTTTGAGAAAAAGAAAAATATTTTTTTGACTTTTTAATAATTTTTTTATGAATTAAAAACTAATTAAACTATTTAATAATTAAAAGAAAATGAAAATAAAGTGAGAAAAATGCAAAATTACTTTCTAAAATTATAAAATAACTAAAAATAATTTTCTAAAATATTTTTGGATTTTTTTGGCTTTTTCTGATTTTTTTTGTATTTTTCAGCAATTAAAAAGTAATTAAAATTGATTAAAAAGGAAAATTAAATAAGAAAAATAGCAAATCAACTCAGAAAAATCTGAAAATTTCAGGGAAAATCTAAAATTATGTTCTGAATCTAGGAAAAATATCAAAAGTGAAAAATAAGCACTGTAAGTGCTTAATGCTTTGAAAACAGCTTATAATAGTGCTTATTAATAAGCAATTCTGACCAAAACTTCACCAAACTTTTACCAAATGATTTTAATACTTAACTGAGCTTATAACAACAATCCAGAAGTCATTTGATACACAGAAACACAAGTTATGATCAAATAAGTCACCAATAAGCACTTAGTAAGAGAAATAAGCCAAAGAGAATAAGCAGAAGCCAAATAACACTTGAAACAGATGCAATGTACTATATTAAACTTAGAACAACCAGAATTCCAACTTTAGATCAAAATTAAGCTCTAGCAGCCTAATAAGCAAAACAGAATATGGCAGAATTGCACAAATAGAAGGGTTCAATAAGCTGTGAAGATAAGCAATTTTGTGAAACTTTTTGGAATAAACTTATACTATGCCAACCCAGGAACAAAATTAAGCCTTAAAAACAGATCTTGGAACAAGTTAGTTAACTTAAAAATGCCAAAGAACAAGGATCAAAACCTGTGGTGCAGGGGAAATTTTGTTTCAATAAGCCAACTTGAGAAGACTGTTTCAATAAGCTAATGATGTTCAAAATCCAATTTTCTTTTTGCAATAAGTTAACTGGGTACCAAGGTTTTCAAAACAACAAATTTTAACAATTTCCAAACTCTTTTGAAGCCTACACAAGCCTCCAAAGTTTTAATCAAAAGCTGAGTATTCAGCTTTTCTTGACTTTTTACCAAAAACAGAATGTTGACTTTTTTTAAGATTAGATTACTTCTAAATGACCAATAAGATGAAAATAAGCTATTTAATGATTATACTAAGTTACTACTACTAATATTGCAACTACTATAAAGATTTCTTACCCTAAATCCTTCTTAAGCTAACTGTTAAGCTAATTAGACTAGTGTTTGACTATTTTACTAAATGACTAACTGTTTTTATGTATTAACTAACTATATTATAGCCTAGGTGAGATATGTGAACTATCAATACCCTCTGTCACAGACTTTATGACAGCAAACAAACACAATCCAAACACCCCTTTTGGGTTTTTTCACAATCAGAATCTACCACAGATGATTACTAAACACCTCCAAACCAAATCATAAGCCCTCAATATGATCCAAGAACATGATTTAAGCCAGAAACAATGATCACAAACACTATTAACCAAGAAATCAAAGATCCACAGGTTGACTTTTAATGAAACAGTAAGATATGCAAGTAGCACCAAGGATACTCAAATATGATGAAACAGTACCAAAAGATCAATATTAAGCTATAATAAGCAATAATCAACACCAATAAGCAACTATGATCAGATCTACACTATACTAGCAATAAGATATATAAGAGAATGAGAAAATGAAATAGCACTCACAAGTTTAAGACCCCTCGGCTAGAACAGAGGGGTATCACTATGCAAGCCTGTCTTTAGACAGGCCAATGGTCACCTTTTGACTGTCTTTAACCACCACAACCCTCAGCTTATTTGAAATAAGCTGAGGTTGACTTTCGTTGACTTTTTAAAGTCTTGAACTTTTGGAACAAGAAAGAAGTTTCGATGATCACAGCAAGCTATAGAAGCTTATATGATCTTGAAACAACAATAAAACAACAAGGAACAAGATCAAAAGACGAAAACAGAACTTATCTTTTTTTTGCTTTTTGTAAGTTTTTGTATTTTTTTTTTTTTTTTTTTGGTTTTTCTTTGATAAGTAAACAACAATAACAAATAAAAGAAATGCAAACAGATGATGAGTACTAAATAAGAAACAAGAAAAGACTTTGCTTTAAAGTAAATAAGAAGTAAATAAGCTGAATAAGTAACTAAGCTAAGTAAGACAATAAGCAAATAAGTAAAAACAGAATTGAAATAAGACAATAAAAATGCTTTTCATTAATATTAAAAGGTTTACAAAAACATTTTGGCAGAGTAACACTACTTGAAACTCGGCACCGATTACAATGAGAGGGGGGGGGGGGGTATTTATAAGCTAATAACTAGGGTTTGGGATGATTCTAGATGATGATTCAGCATCTTCAATCTTGGCCATTGATCTGAATGCTTGGTCCTTAAGCAGCTTTGTGGTCCCTTGATTCCCTGATATATGGAGCACGATTGCTCTTGGCTCTCCCATTGGTCCACGTACCCTATCCTTGTCCTTCTTTCTATCGTGCCTGAGAGATGCCCTTGGCCTCTGATTGGTCTTATATTGTTACCTAATTAAGGTAATTTGGGTAATAAAAGGGTTTAAGGAATTAGGGTTCTAGTAAACAGTAAAATTTCTGGGGACGGGGTGTAATTTGGGGGGCGGGTAACTTCAAATGGTAATTAATGATGGGTCGGGTAAAGTAGTGTTGGGCCGGGGTATTAAGAGAGGTGGGCTTGTGGTATATTAATACTAAGGGTGTGGGCCGATTGTATGCTTGGGCTGATTTTATGATCCGGTTGTATTAGTGTTTTAGTATTAGTAGTATTATGAAGACAAGGACCAATTTTGTAATTTATGAAATTGTAGGGACCAATCTGTAATAAATGGAAACATTCATCCAAGGGTATAATTTGTAATATTCTGAATGATGGAGGACCACAATTGCCATTTTCTTCAAATTATGCTTTAAGGACCATAATTGCCAAACTCTAAAACTGCAGGGACTAAATCTGCCAATCTCCCAAAGTTTCTTCCAAGGACCCATATTGAACTTTCTGAATCTCTGAGGACTTCAAATGACTTTCTGAGCAATCTTTGATCATTTTGCTTCCCCGGCTACGGCTTTTGACCTTTTTCCATTCCCGTGCTCGTTTTTTGTCGGTTTTGGCTTCGTTTTCGCTCAGTTTTCACATATTCGTACCTGCACATACACAAATACAAAAACACACTTTCTCTTGGCATTTTAGGTTAGTATTTGGTATTTTTGGTCTGATATAAGGAGTAAAAAGATGAGTGTTTAAGCACTCATCAAAATCCCCCAGACTAAGGTATTGCCGTGACCTCACGCAATGTCATCACCTCACGCTTAAGAGATAAATAATTTTAAAACCTCTTTTTACTGACGTTGTAAAGTAGCAATGACTTTCAAAAGAGATAGTAAAATCATTTATTCTCAAAAATGCTCCATTTTCCAATTTTCATAAATAATAACTACAACTACTCTTTTTTTTTTTTTTTTGTATTTTTCATTTTTATATGTGACGGTTTATTTTGACTTTCATTATCAATTCATATCTGTTGATAATTTTCAGGGTCAACGAGTAGAAACACTTCTCACGGAGAAGAGACCATACGGATAAAAATCGTCATCCTTGATTTTTCACAAGCTCCCAAACTAAGCGTAAAATCGAAATCATTGTTTAACTAGAAGTTAGATGCTAACACTGCCCACAAAAGTTACTTGTGTATTACCTCTTGTCCCCAGGTCCTAAGTTTTGTATCTAGAGATTTTAATTTGTGAGAAATGAATTGCTTCATATTTTCTCGTTTCGATATTTGTTAGTCCGATAAGAGCACAAAATTTGAACGCTAAGTAGTTTCCAAACTTTCCCTCGAAAATCTCTGCATACAAAAGTCGGGTCCACATGAAGGTCTCTGATTTAACACGATTTGTAGGGGCTCCCTTTTTATTTACGACCGAGACATACCATGTTTGATACCCGAAATGGAAGCTTTTTATTAGGGAAACCCCCGGAGTCGAAGCTTGGCATTTTTGCATAACTATAAGCACTTTAATAATATTTGGTCCTTAGTCCTTTATTTCAATTACAATCAACGGTTTTGAGCCGCCAAGATGCAAGAGCTTTATTATGACTTTTGGATTTATATCCTTTGCTTTTTATAGCTTTGGATTCCTCTGCCTTTTTATTTGGCTTTGGATTATTATTATTGATATTCATAATCATATGCCAAACCCCAAGTCCTACGGCCTTTACTAAGATCACAACATCGGCTGCGAACCGGCAAGATGCAATAGTCTATTTCACCGTAACACTGGCAGTACCCCTATGTGTACCAAACCCTCATATGCAGAAATTTTGTTGGGAACGAGAAAAAACTAAGTATTGCCCAAACCGTATACACTTAATTAATCCTAGACATCTATTTATATATTGGTGACGTTGCTGATGGGAACAAGGAGGCCACAAGTACCTCTCGTTGGTTTTTTAAATCCCAAGGTTAAGATCCGTGTATAGCACGAAACTTCTAAATAAACTCTATCATTCCTCGATCTCCGCAAATTTAAAATCCCAAATAATGAGATTCGCGGATGCTTAGCCATAATCTTATGATTACATTGGTTAAGGGAGACGAGCTAGGGCTCAACACGCCCGGTCAAGTCGAAACATTTATTTCTACACTCGCCGGTAGGAAAGTCAAAACAAGGTGTCAAATCTTATTATTCATAACATATATATTTTTTTCATTTTTTTTTTTTTTTTTTTTTTTTTTTTTGCATTATAAAGAGGTGACAAAAATTTAAATTTTTGGTGAAAAACGGAGTTGCGTAAGTTAAACAGCTCAGACGATGGTACAGGTCAAATCGAATCGAAGATTCACCCCCCCAGACTAAAGTGAAACATTGTCCTCAATGTTTTAAGGGTAAAGGTAATCCTACGTAAAATCTAAGGCCGTTTATTAAGTATGCCAAGAGATAAACGTTAGTCGATAAGATTTAGGATATGGTGAATTTCCAATAGAGCAGCGAAGGATGAGACTCGAGTGGAGAGAACGACAAACCACGAGCACGAGAGTCCTCAAACTTCGGGGAAATTCCTGAACATTCACAAACAACCACGAAAACACGAGTTTGGAAAGGGTCGCCCCCCTCACGTAACGTTATTCTTAGAAAATAGATATTAAGAAGCTGAATTGGATAAGCATGGGGTGCCTCCCACGAAGCGCTTGTTTTTGATTACCGAGTCACATGAGCTTGACTCGATCCCCGAATTTAATAGTCCTTGGGGAAAGTTTGGAGATCCGGGACAACCATGGGTGGTATGTCCCCTCCAAAATAATGTTTAACACGATGACCATTCACCTTGAAGTTGGGACCGTCATTTTGAGCAAGCTCAACGGTTCCATAAGGAAAAACTTGGGTAATGGTGAATGGTCCAGACCAACGGGTTTTTAACTTGCCCGAGAAAATCTTTAATCGAGAATTGAAAAGAAGGACTCGGTCACCAACATTGAAGACGCGATCTTTAATCTTAGCATCATGAATCCTCTTCGTCTTCTCTTTGTAGATCAAAGAGTTCTCATAGGCTTGATCACGAAGTTCGACTAATTCATTCAATTGAACTTTACGATGATCACCCGCGGTTTGAAGGTCAAAATTAGCATGTTTCAAGGCCCAGTAGGCCTTGTGCTCAAGTTCAAGGGGCAAGTGGCAGGCCTTCCCGTAAACAAGCTTGTATGGAGTGCACCCGATGGGTGTTTTGTAAGCTGTACGGAAGGCCCAAAGTGCATCATCTAACTTGTCAGCCCATGAAGCACGGTTTTCTCCTACGGTCCTTTCTAAGATACGTTTCAAGCCACGATTGGAGACCTCAACTTGACCACTCGTCTGTGGATGATATGCTGTGGAAAGACGATGTGTGACACCATATTTGAGCATAACCTTAGCGACTTGGTCGTTACAGAAATGGGTCCCACGATCGCTTATAATAGCACGAGGTGCACCAAATCGGGCGAAGAGACTTTTGAGAAATTTCACAACAACTTGGGCGTCATTGGTGGGGAGCGCCTTCGCTTCCACCCATTTAGAAAGATAATCGATGGCCACGAGTATATATTTGTTTCCATGAGAAGACGGGAATGGACCCATGAAGTCGATACCCCAGACGTCAAAAATTTCACAGACTTGGATGGCATTTTGAGGCATCTCGTCCTTCTGAGTAATTTTTCCTTGACGCTGGCAAGAATCACATGATTTAACCAACTCATGAGCATCCCGGTAAATCGTCGGCAGTAGAAGCCGGAATCAAATACTTTCTTAGCGGTGAAGTTGGCACCATGATGTCCCCCCGTGGGTCCATTGTGGCATGCCATGAGAATTTCAGTGGCTTCCGTGCCGTGAACACACCGCCGGATCACTTGATCCGCACAAATTTTGAACAAATAGGGGTCGTCCCAAAAATAATGCTTAACATCTTTAAAGAATTTCTTCTTTTGTTGGAACGACATCCCTTTACGAATAAAATTCCCCGCATAGTAATTCGTAAAGTCGGCGAACCATGGAGTACTAGAATCACCATGTGATAAACTCCCCAGTGTTTCGAGAGGAAATGATTCGTTAATTTCCTTTTTCTCGAAAGCACTTTGATGGGGATTCTCTAAACGTGAAAGATGATCGGCAGCAAGGTTCTCAGCTCCCTTTTTATCTCGAATTTCAATTTTGAATTCTTGAAGGAGGAGAACCCACCGCATCAAGCGTGGCTTGGCATCTTTCTTTGCCATTAGGTATTTAAGAGCCGAATGATCCGTATACACTATGCTTTTCTTCAAGAGCAAATAAGATCGAAATTTTTCAAAAGCGTAAATGACGGCTAACATTTCTTTTTCAATAGTCATGTAATGATATTGAGCGTCGGTCATAGTTTTACTAGCATAGTGTATCGGCTGAAAATGTTTTAGCTTACGTTGCCCCAGGACTGCACCAATAGCATAATCGCTCGCATCGCACATTAGCTCAAAGGGCAAGTCCCAATCGGGGGCAATTAAGACCGGAGCCTCCGTTAACTTCTCTTTAAGAATATTAAATGCTTCGATGCATTCATTAGAGAAGATAAACGGAGCATCTTTTTCAAGTAAGTAGGTCAGAGGCCGGGCTATCTTAGAAAAGTCTTGAATGAAACGTCGGTAAAAGCCGGCATGACCCAGAAAACTTCTAATTCCTTTAACGGTGGTGGGATGAGGTAATTTAGCAATCACATCGACTTTTGCTCTATTGACCTCAATCCCAGATTTTGATATCTTATGGCCGAGGACAATGCCCTCTTTGACCATGAAATGACACTTCTCCCAATTTAGAACCAAGTTGGTGTCTTCACACCGTTTTAGCATACTTTCTAAATGGGAGAGGCAAGAAGTGAAAGAATCTCCATAAACCGAGAAATCATCCATGAAAACTTCCATGGTTTTCTCGATCATGTCCGAAAAAATAGACATCATGCACCTTTGGAACGTGCCTGGAGCAGTGCATAAGCCAAAAGGCATACGACGATAGGCAAACGTACCATAAGGGCAAGTGAACGTAGTCTTCTCCTGGTCCGGAGGTTCAATAGGTATTTGAAAATAACCGGAGAATCCATCAAGAAAACAATAGAACTCATTTCCCGCTAGGCGTTCTAGCATTTGATCCATAAATGGAAGTGGGAAATGGTCCTTACGAGTCGCATCATTTAATTTTCGATAATCAATACAAACTCTCCATCCGGTAACAAGACGTGTCGGAATCAATTCATTATCTTCATTAGTTCCGACGGTCATTCCACCTTTCTTTGGTACGCAATGGATCGGGCTAACCCAGGAACTATCCGAGATTGGATAAATCATTCCGGCATCGAGGAGTTTGATAACTTCCTTTTTGATAACCTCATGAATTTTTGGGTTAACCCGTCGTTGTTGCTGAACGGACGGTTTGTAATTATCTTCAAACAAGATTTTATGCGTGCAAAAACGAGGGTCGATACCCTTTATGTCGGAAATTTGCCAAGCGATGGCATTTTTGTGCTTCTTGAGCACATCTACGAGACGGTTCTTCTCCTCATCTTTTAGTTCTTTTGAAATTATGACGGGAAGTTTATCGGTTCCTTCCAAAAATGCGTATTCAAGATGAGGAGGTAAATCCTTGAGCTCGGGCTCCGGAGGATTCTCAATAGACGGCTTAACTTCTTTCAAATCGGCCATCTTGGAAGGAGGGACGGGCTGGGATCTTCATTTAATAATTTTTCAATCAAAAGAACATCTCCCTCCGGGTCACAAACGGAATGATCAATTTCCGGTGAAATCGAATCATTAGCAAGAAAGGCCTCGATCTCTTCCAAGATGAAATCACTCCCCTCAAACGGAGTGAGGGAAGGGGAAGGATCGGAAATGATTGGTTCAGAAGAATGAGTGGGATTGCCACTCGAAGCATGTTCGGTAAAACCAAGTAACTCTTGAGCATTCTCCTCCGTAACTTCATCGATAACGTCGATTCGGTTAACGGAATATTTGTCATAATCGGAGGAGTACCTCGCGATTTGATCCAAATTAAAAGTTATGGCTTCGTTACCCACGCGGAGGGTAATTTCTTCATCGAAAACATCAATTAAAGCACGGTCGGTCCTTAGGAAACCTCTTCCGAGAATGAGAGGAACCCGTGGATTGGCATCAAAATCAACCACGACAAAATCGGCCGGGAAATGGAATTTTCCCACATTAACAAAGACATCCTCGGCTATTCCCATCGGGCGGGAAGTAGTTCGGTCGGCTAGCTCGAGGGTCATGCAAGTCGGAGTCAAATTGGGTAAAGACAACTTTTTCCAAAGGGATAACGGCATAAGGTTAATGCTAGCACCAAGATCGGCCAAGGCGAAGCATTGAACCATCCCAGGAAAATTACATGGAATGAGAAATCGACCGGGGTCTTCAAGCTTTTCGGGAATCTTTTTGAGGATAACCGCCGAACAATTCTCATTCATCTGGGTTCGTGATATCTCAAACAATTTTTCTTTGTTATTCAAAAGACCTTTTAGCATTGAGGCAAACAACAATCCAGAAGTCATTTGATACACAGAAACACAAGTTATGATCAAATAAGTCACCAATAAGCACTTAGTAAGAGAACTAAGCCAAAGAGAATAAGCAGAAGCCAAATAACACTTGAAACAGATGCAATGTACTATATTAAACTTAGAACAACCAGAATTCCAACTTTAGATCAAAATTAAGCTCTAGCAGCCCAATAAGCAAAACAGAATATGGCAGAATTGCACAAATAGAAGGGTTCAATAAGCTGTGAAGATAAGCAATTTTGTGAAACTTTTTGGAATAAACTTATACTATGCCAACCCAGGAACAAAATTAAGCCTTAAAAACAGATCTTGGAACAAGTTAGTTAACTTAAAAATGCCAAAGAACAAGGATCAAAACCTGTGGTGCAGGGGAAATTTTGTTTCAATAAGCCAACTTGAGAAGACTGTTTCAATAAGCTAATGATGTTCAAAATCCAATTTTCTTTTTGCAATAAGTTAACTGGGTACCAAGGTTTTCAAAACAACAAATTTTAACAATTTCCAAACTCTTTTGAAGCCTACACAAGCCTCCAAAGTTTTAATCAAAAGCTGAGTATTCAGCTTTTCTTGACTTTTTACCAAAAACAGAATGTTGACTTTTTTTAAGATTAGATTACTTCTAAATGACCAATAAGATGAAAATAAGCTATTTAATGATTATACTAAGTTACTACTACTAATATTGCAACTACTATAAAGATTTCTTACCCTAAATCCTTCTTAAGCTAACTGTTAAGCTAATTAGACTAGTGTTTGACTATTTTACTAAATGACTAACTGTTTTTATGTATTAACTAACTATATTATAGCCTAGGTGAGATATGTGAACTATCAATACCCTCTGTCACAGACTTTATGACAGCAAACAAACACAATCCAAACACCCCTTTTGGGTTTTTTCACAATCAGAATCTACCACAGATGATTACTAAACACCTCCAAACCAAATCATAAGCCCTCAATATGATCCAAGAACATGATTTAAGCCAGAAACAATGATCACAAACACTATTAACCAAGAAATCAAAGATCCACAGGTTGACTTTTAATGAAACAGTAAGATATGCAAGTAGCACCAAGGATACTCAAATATGATGAAACAGTACCAAAAGATCAATATTAAGCTATAATAAGCAATAATCAACACCAATAAGCAACTATGATCAGATCTACACTATACTAGCAATAAGATATATAAGAGAATGAGAAAATGAAATAGCACTCACAAGTTTAAGACCCCTCAGCTAGAACAGAGGGGTATCACTATGCAAGCCTGTCTTTAGACAGGCCAATGGTCACCTTTTGACTGTCTTTAACCACCACAACCCTCAGCTTATTTGAAATAAGCTGAGGTTGACTTTCATTGACTTTTTAAAGTCTTGAACTTTTGGAACAAGAAAGAAGTTTCGATGATCACAACAAGCTATAGAAGCTTATATGATCTTGAAACAACAATAAAACAACAAGGAACAAGATCAAAAGACGAAAACAGAACTTATCTTTTTTTTGCTTTTTGTAAGTTTTTGTATTTTTTTTTTTTTTTTTTTTTTTTGGTTTTTCTTTGATAAGTAAACAACAATAACAAATAAAAGAAATGCAAACAGATGATGAGTACTAAATAAGAAACAAGAAAAGACTTTGCTTTAAAGTAAATAAGAAGTAAATAAGCTGAATAAGTAACTAAGCTAAGTAAGACAATAAGCAAATAAGTAAAAACAGAATTGAAATAAGACAATAAAAATGCTTTTCATTAATATTAAAAGGTTTACAAAAACATTTTGGCAGAGTAACACTATTTGAAACTCGGCACCGATTACAATGAGAAGGGGGGGTATTTATAAGCTAATAACTAGGGTTTGGGATGATTCTAGATGATGATTCAGCATCTTCAATCTTGGCCATTGATCTGAATGCTTGGTCCTTAAGCAGCTTTGTGGTCCCTTGATTCCTTGATATATGGAGCACGATTGCTCTTGGCTCTCCCATTGGTCCACGTACCCTATCCTTGTCCTTCTTTCTATCGTGCCTGAGAGATGCCCTTGGCCTCTGATTGGTCTTATATTGTTACCCAATTAAGGTAATTTGGGTAATAAAAGGGTTTAAGGAATTAGGGTTCTAGTAAACAGTAAAATTTCTGGGGACGGGGTGTAATTTGGGGGGCGGGTAACTTCAAATGGTAATTAATGATGGGTCGGGTAAAGTAGTGTTGGGCCAGGGTATTAAGAGAGGTGGGCTTGTGGTATATTAATACTAAGGGTGTGGGCCGATTGTATGCTTGGGCTGATTTTATGGATCCGGTTGTATTAGTATTTTAGTATTAGTAGTATTATGAAGACAAGGACCAATTTTGTAATTTATGAAATTGTAGGGACCAATCTGTAATAAATGGAAACATTCATCCAAGGGTATAATTTGTAATATTCTGAATGATGGAGGACCACAATTGCCATTTTCTTCAAATTATGCTTTAAGGACCATAATTGACAAACTCTGAAACTGCAGGGACTAAATCTACCAATCTCCCAAAGTTTCTTCCAAGGACCCATATTGAACTTTCTGAATCTCTGAGGACTTCAAATGACTTTCTGAGCAATCTTTGATCATTTTGCTTCCCCGGCTACGGCTTTTGACCTTTTTCCATTCCCCTGCTCGTTTTTTGTCGGTTTTGGCTTCGTTTTCGTTCAGTTTTCACATATTCGTACCTGCACATACACAAATACAAAAACACACTTTCTCTTGGCATTTTAGGTTAGTATTTGGTATTTTTGGTCTGATATAAGGAGTAAAAAGATGAGTGTTTAAGCACTCATCAACAGGTAGTGAGAGATGTTTTCCATTTCCATATTGTGATATAACTTTATTACACCCGAGAGATGTGAGTACCTAAACACTATTTGCGAGGTGCTAGTGTATGACCTCCGTGCTTGTCTTTGGTCTTTAGTGGAACGATTATTTGTTGTAATTACTTTTATATTAGTGTTAAATGACCCCTAACTTGTATTTTGATTAGAATAAAAGCGCATTTGCTTGAGGACAAGCAAATCTCTAGTGTAAGGGTATATGATGAGGCAAAAAATGAACCGTTTTTAGGGGGTCATTTAAGCCCGAATCCGAGTTTATTTGATCAAATATTGCCCTAAATCGTTCCTTTTGTGATTTTAGGTACTTTGGGAGTGAATTCTGGAAAAGGAAGCATTTTGGACGTTTTTGGAGCATAAAATTGAAGAAAACGGCAAAGTCTTAATTTTCCTTGCTGGGAACAGTACCTGACGGCGTCAAGAAGGATTTTTTGACGGCGTCAAGAGCAAAATGGATGACGGTCCAGTAGAAACGTGACGGCGTCAGCACAAGGGTGTCAAGAGTAAATTTGGTGACGGACTGAAACAAGATTACACATGACGGCGTCAGCTTTGGATCTAGGCAGTCCGAGAACTTTATTGGCAGCGAGATGACGGCGTCAGATTTTTCCTCTTGACGCCGTCACCTCACAAAATCTATATATACTTTTCTATTTTTCAATCATTAAAAGAGGAACTTGTGTGGAGAATTCTAGGGTCGAACCTAATAAACCCTAGGTCATTTCTAACAGTGTTTTCAAGGGTTTTCACCCCTTGAAACCCTTCATATTCAATTGAGATAAGTTTTCCTTCAATTCATTCAATATGTCTATGTGTTGTTTGAATATATCTTACACTTGTCTTGATTTTAACATGCTAGGCTAGATCTTTTGTGTGTTTGCTTAGATGTAATGAAACCTAGATGTTGATTATAGGTTGATTGCTTGTTTATAGTTGTAATGGATGAATGATTTCAATGTTAGGCTTAAGAAAACTGGCAGATCTCTATTGTGTAACTTGCTTGAACGTCTTAAGAAACATGAACCGATGTGTACTAGGTTTTTTATGGTTGTATTTAATGCATGAGCGAATTCTAGTGATCCCATGTTAGGAGCTTCTTAGCCGGCTCGACATAGGAGTGAAGTAGGAGCTTATAGGATTGGGGAAGTAAATACGCCATCCCATGAATGGTATTAAGGAATACAACCCGTCATCCACGCAACTGTAACTAGTAATTAACCTGTAAAAGATATCTAGAGAGTAATGAAATCTAAGTAAACACAATTCTCCCATATATTGCTCACACCACTATCTTAATTTAGTTTATTTTCATTTTTGTTATTTTATTTTGATTGCATCTTAGTTTTTGGGTTAGTTGATTAGCAACTAATTCCGCCCACTCCTCTAAAAACCGAGATTTTTTATTGCTTTCATAAAATATAAAAAATACAAAAAGAATCATCCCTCACCTCTAGACCTAGTTTTTAGGTTTTCTAATCCTAGCGACACTATTCTTGAGTTGAAAGATCAATCCCCCGGTACTTGTCACTATACTATACTACAACGATCAGGTACACTGCCTGGTGGGGGTTGTAAGCTTCTCGAGATCCCTCGAGAGGTAAAACCTGGTGCAATTCCCACGCATCAAGTTTGCATGCGACAAAAGAAGCAAAACAGATACATGTATACATATATGGTTTTAATGGTTATCTAGCATGGGTTTTAAACATTGTACATAGGTCGAAACAAGGCTGGAATAAGTGACACAAAATGGTCCACATAGGCTCGACACAAAATAGTGTATAAAGGCATATCGATTTATGATCCTATGTGACAGCAACGAGACAATAATGAGTAGATATTAGGGCTTGTTTAGGTTAACATTAAGTCAACATGAGAGCTGGAAGAAAAAAGGACATCAACAGGCCACAAAAATCGCGACATAAAATATACATATAGGCGCATTATTGCGCATACTTAGTGATTCCATGTGACCAAAATAGACGAGGCAAACAAACATGCATATAAGCGCAGATTCGAATGGTTACAAGCATAGTTTTTAGGTGGTGTTTATTCATATGTATTATGTCGAATCAAAAGCACAAAAGAGGCAATGAAACCTATGTGTCGAATGAGAAAAGAAACCGAATGGCAACAAGGAACTCAGGGCTTGAATCACTCCAAGAAGAACTCCACGACTTGCTCTTCTTTTAGACACCAACTCTTCTTCCTTTTCTCCTCCTTTCTTGGCAGCAAAACAAAGGACAATGAAGTGTGTCTCTGGCTTTGGTTCGGTGTAACAATGATGGTACAAAGGAAATATACATTCAAGAATAAAGAAAACGTGTTTGTATGATATGGAATTACATGTGATAGGGTTATAGGGGCATATGCAAATCTTTTATAAGGTGAAGATTATTTGATTTCATTTTATCTTTTTTCAAAACTGACCACCAAGGAGGGGCTAGGAAAAAGAAAATCGGCTTAGAATAGCTTTAGGATAAAATTTGACTTTAGGTTATTTTAGGTTATACTTGATTAGTTTTAGGATTACTTATAATGTTTAATATTAAGTATAATGTATAGTTTAATGACATATTATATTAATAATCCAAACTTAGGATAAATTCAAAATGGTGCAAAAATTATACTTCAAATATTTCGGGTTTTACACCCACCATCTTTGGTGGGCATGACAAATCCTCTATTTTTGGTATCATTACATGTTTTAAAACTCATATAAACCAACCAAAAATCTTTTATCAATCAAATTCACATTCCCTATTCCCATATAAGCATGTGGCATCATCCTGATGGGTTTAGAAATGATGTCACACGTTTTTAGGTCCACGATTAGGCTCACAATTAGGTCCATGTATCATTTCTCTACTTTATTTAGTGGATATCAATCTCATCACTTGTAATGTTATTAAGAGATGTTTAATGAAACTGAATTTGAAAAACCACCCCTCTCATTTTAAATAGATGCACTAGAAAAAATAAATAATAAAGTCATTACATCACCAGTTTTTTGGTTTCTAGGTAAACCGTTTATATCTTTTCCGGAAATATCAGTTTATTAAAGTAGTAGTTTAAACTTTAAAACATTTCCAAGTTGCTTAATTGCAGGAATTAGGGTATGATTAATTGTTAAAAAAAAAAAAAAAAAAAAAAAAAAAAAAAAAAAAAACATTATTCTTCTTGTTTCATAATTGTTATTTCTTCTTGTTTCATAATTTTTTGTTATTCTGTTTAGAATTTTAAAGATAACAATACACTGAGTATTTATGTGTTATAAATTGATATGAGGTAGTGACATGATCAAGAGTGAAAACAAAACACTGAAACAATTTTCTTTTCTTTATAACTAATTGCCAATTCCAAATAAAATAATGATTGAAATTAATCTTGTCGACATGACTTTGCAAGTGCTTAATTGGTCAAGTAAGGACGGTTGGTAAAGTCTCAATATTTAAACCAAAGAACACTATAAATATCCTTTCTAAACTCAGGTTCATCATCCCTTTCATATCACGTATAACGTTATTTGTACCAACCCTATGCCAAACAACATAGCTATAGGTAGGTTCTACCTTATATAAATGTGCACATATGTGGTCCAAATTAGTTTTTTGAATGCGCGTAAAAAATATATTGCATTTTTCTTAAACTGTGTGTTTCTTGTCGAAAGACAATAATTTTGAGATGGATGGAGTAATATATTTTTTTTCACTCCTTATTACCTTTCAAATCTGTTCCAAATCAGAATCTGAATCCAAATTCAATACCACCTACATCAACCAAACACACCCTAAACTCATATCACAAATCATATTTGATTTCGTATCTTGTAATATATAATACCCATTAAAGAAAGCGAAAAAATCAAAAGTATATCAAAGTGCCTGTCTTTAGAAAAATTAAAAAATTCTCGTCACATTATATTTTGTTTGTTAGAAAAAAAGGGAAGTTTTTATTTTGATTGAAAAAATGATTGGTTAAAATATCATAAGATTTTTTTTGTGATTTTTGTTCCACTAACCTCATCACAATGGTAAATAATATCGCGTACTATGTGGCCGGATCTATGATTCATCTAAACCAACTATTCCTGTGCTAAGTAAATTACCCAAATCATTGTTCCTCATTCATTACAATTTTTAGGGTAAGAAGAAAATGAAAAGAAATTACTCACGAGTGATGCACATTTTGAAGAACAGGAGATGGCATAATAATTTGTAAGAAAATAATAGTTGTGAAAATGAGATCCTAAACCCACGGTAACACCCCAACCCGACAAGGGTCAAAATTTCACATTATGGTGTCATACAAAGCATATAAACGCAAGCGAAAGTCTTATTAAACAAAGTACCAAGTCATATAATCCAAATGACTTCAAAAGGAAAATACATAATCCAACATGTCCAAAAGAAACGAAATATCCAAGATAAATGTTCTCCAAACTAAGTCCAGAATGCTAGGAAACTAGGTAAGTTCAGTCTACTTAATAGCTCCTACTCTCAGCCCATCATAGCCCAGCATCCCTCTTATTACCTGCCGCATGGAAAAGAAACGCGATTGAGCTTAAAAAGCCCAGTGAATAAATATAATTAAACAAATAACTGAATCAAATAATGAATATATCGACGTAATCAAACGGAATCTGCTAAACAAAGAATCATATAATCAAAGGAGCAACGTATAATGCACCATAAGGAGGTCAAAGAAGTCAAACAAATAATCATAATCCTAGTATCAAACAGAAATGCCCACGAGCTCAGAAAGCATGCCCATGCTTTGTCACATAATCCTGTCATATCATAAGTGTACAAGGAAGAGAGATTTCTCAAGTACCATAAGTGAAATGGGTGCATGACACACACTACCAATCACTAAGTCAAACCATATCCAAACAGACAAATACATATGATGCATCCATACGCTCCCTACAAAATAGAATACATATGCTAGTATGATACTATACATACATATAACAGAATGGCCATGTGCTCAATAATCACACACACATATACATATATAGTAACCTTCTATATTTAGTAAGTTTTCATAATTAGTAACTTAAGGGTAATAATCATTAATTGGCCAAACTTAGGGATTTACAAATGATAATTGGTTAACTTAAAGGTTTAATATGACAAATATCATAGTTTAGGGCTTTATATGTCATTTAATAAAGTATAGGGTTTAATGTGTCAATTATCAAAGTTAAGGGTTAAGTGTTTCAAGATGGATTTTAGGACTTATATTACGGAGTAACTGAATTCATAAACAAATGAGAGTAGCAATTCAGTTTTCAATCTTTTAACTAGTATGGAGTGTACGTATAATATTCAAACCACTAAATCATATGAGACCAAACTAAACGAAACTCTATTTTGGTGGTGCTATTCATATCTGAGACACACAAAAGAAACGACACTCTCGATGCCATTTATTCAGCGAACAAAATCAATCAACAATATATCCCCTCGGTATAAGATTTGGTGAGGCAAAATAAGGCTAAATTGGTCTTAGCGAGGCAAAATAAAAAGGTGTGCGAGGGGATTATAAGAGGCAGCAAAAACAACCAAAACAACTCCACTAAACACTATAGCAGCCTATGATATTTGGTCTATAGACTCACACAAGACAGCCCACATATACATGCGATTATCGAACCAAAACACCATAGAAGTCTCACATAAAATCATGGCATTCGAGTCATATCTTATTGCTTAGGGTTTCTTAGGTTTTTGCCACATTTAATTATCAATTAAGATAGCTCTTTAGGGTTCGTTTACTATTACATATATATCGACATGGGCGCTGGAAGATGGCACAAAAACTTGCAATACACAAACATAAATAGGCGTATGATTTTATGCAGTTTGCATGCGACAAAAGAAGCGAAACAGATACATGCATACATATCTATACTACATATAATGCATGGAGCACTCTCTCTTCAAAATTTTCAGATTTACAAGAAATAATGCATGGTTTACAACACTTTAATGCACACATTTTTTAGAATTACAACAAAATAAACATATTATACAACCAAAACAAGCGTGGTGTCATTTTCAGACCAAAATTCTATCAAACAACATTAATGCTATTAAATGATAGTCATTAAAACACCTCGTATATAAAAAATACAAATTATCAAGCATTGTTTATAACTATTTAGAGCACAAAGATAACTAAAAAAGTACTATCTAACACATATAATTAATACATTACTTAATTTACCCTCTCAATAAAATACACAACCATTTTACAGTAATGTACAATCAAATTAAGCTTCCAAAATATTAACCTTCCAAAACATAAATCTAAAATCCAGTAGTCAAAATGAAAAAAAAAATGAAACGAAATTTATACTAAATGATTCAACAGTAAAAAATCTCTACAACTAAAGTCAACAATAATCTTACAAATCCAAAATCCATAACAGACAATCAACATCCTACGTACTGTCCACACACACCCTTAAGGCATGAAATGAAAATAAAGAAAGAACCACAGTCAACACAACATAATAACTACTCCATATCAAATAACCGAGACTTGGAAATTACAAAGAAAGAACAATCTCAGTCTTCTCTTTAATACTCATAAATTTGTTTGTTAAAACAAGAGTATAAGAGTAAACCATCATATTTCTTGAAAGTAATAAGAGGACAACAAACAAACAACCTACCCAAGACTTCTTTAATGAGATCTTGATGAACATAGTGTGCTTCAGTTACGGTTGAAATAAAGAATGTTTATGTTGCGTTTTTGATAAGGAGATGGAAGAAATGTTATTATAATGCTGTGTTTTTTATATGTAGGAAGACGAGCTATTTAGGTGTGTGACTGCCATGGAGATATAAGGGTGGATTTATTTGATGTGTTGTGTTCGTTTGTTAAGGAGTTATAAGGTTGGAAAGATTGAATATGCGTATTATTTTGGAGAAGGAGATATTTGGTGACTACAAGTTTTTTTTAGATGGAGAGAAGGTTGGATAGGGACCTTGAATGTGCGATGTGTGTTTAGGTTTCTATAATGAAGACCTTATATTCAAAAGGGTGTAGGGTTTGTTATGGATTTGGGTTGGACATTAGCTGATAATTATGGGCTTGCTGGATTTTTTAAAGTTGGATTGCGAATTTTTAGTTAGTATACGCTAAATCTGAAAATTTTGTTAAATTAATTGTGAGGTTGGGCTTATCTAACTATCTTCACAATACTACCGTGTATCGTTTTTATATTTTTAAAAGTATCGCATGTGCACCATATAATTTTTGTATGAAATATATATATATATATATATATATATATATATATATATATATATATATGGAATATATTAGATACAATTTATTGTAGCTAATTGGCTACAATTTTAAACTATAAAATGTGGGTCCTGATTATTTTCTGTGGGTCCCTGATTCATTGCTAGTGTAATTTTTGTAAAGGATTGTAGCCAAGATATCCCCATATATATATATATATATATATATATATATATATATATATATATATATATATATATATATATATATATATATATATATATATAAAATCTTGCTATTTGTAAAGTTATTGTCACAAAATGCATATAGTTAGAAAACGTTGCTCGCCAAAATTTTAATTTCAGGGTACCCGCCGCCGCATCGTGCGGGTACCCTGCTAGTATGGTTTTAATGGTTATTTAGCATGGGTTATAAACTTTGTACATAGGTTGAAACAAGGCTGGAATAAGTGACACAAGATGGTCCACATAGACTCGATACAAAACATTCATGATCCTATATGACAGCGACGAGACAATAATGAGCAGATATTAGGGCTTGTTTAGGTTAACATTAAGTCGTCATGAGAGCTGGAAAAAAGGACATCAACAGGCCAATAAACTCGTGACATAACATATACATATATAGGCGCTTACTTAGTGATTTCATGTGACCAAAATAGACGAGTCAAACAAACATGCATATAAGCGCAGATTCAAATGGTTACAAGTATAGTTTTTAGGTGGTGTTTACTCATATGTATTATGTCGAATCAAAAGCACAAAAGAGGCAATGAAACCAGTGTGTCGAATGGCAACAAGGAACTCAGGGCTTGAATCACTCCAAGAAGAACTCCACGACTTGCTCTTCTTTTAGACACCAACTCTTCTTCCTTCTCTCCTCCTTTCTTAGCAGCAAAACAAAGGACAATGATGTGTGTTTCTAGCTTTGGTTCGGTGTAACAATGATGGTACAAAGGAAATATACGTTCAAGAATAAAGAAAACGTGTTTGTATGATATGGAAATACATGTGATAGGGTGATAGGGGCATATGAAAATCTTTTATAAGGTAAAGATTATTTGATTTCATTTTACCTCTTTTCAAAACTGACCACCAAGGAGGGGTAGGAAAAAGAAAATCGGCTTAGTGTAGCTTTAGGTTAAATTTGACTTTAGGTTATTTTATTTTGTACTTGACTAGTTTTAGGATTACTTATAATGTGTAATATTAATTATAATGTATAGTTTAATGACATATTATATTAATAATCCAAACTTAGGATAAATTCAAAATAGTGCAAAAATTATAGTTCAAATATTTCGGGTTTTTGACACCCACCATCTTTGGTGGGCGTGACAAATCCTCTATTTTTGGTATCATTACATGTTTTAAAACTCATATAAACCAACCAAAAATCTTTTATCAATCAAATTCACATTCCCTATTCCCATATAAGCATGTGGCATCATCCTGATGGGTTTAGAAATGATGTCACATGTTTTTAGGTCCACGATTAGGCTCACAATTAAGTCCATGTATCATTTCTCTACTTTATTTAGTGGATATCAATCTCATCACTTGTAATGTTATTAAGAGATGTTTAATGAAACTGAATTTGAAAAACCACCCCTCTCATTTTAAATAGATGCACTAGAAAAAATAAATAATAAAGTCATTACATCACCAGTTTTTTGGTTTCTAGGTAAACCGTTTATATCTTTTCCGGAAATATCAGTTTATTAAAGTAGTAGTTTAAACTTTAAAACATTTCCAAGTTGCTTAATTGCAGGAATTAGGGTATGATTAATTGTTAAAAAAAAAAAAAAAAAAAAAAAAAAAAAAAAAAAAAAAAAAAAAAAAAAAACCATTATTCTTCTTGTTTCATAATTGTTATTTCTTCTTGTTTCATAATTTTTTGTTATTCTGTTTAGAATTTTAAAGATAACAATACACTGAGTATTTATGTGTTATAAATTGATATGAGGTAGTGACATGATCAAGAGTGAAAACAAAACACTGAAACAATTTTCTTTTCTTTATAACTAATTGCCAATTCCAAATAAAATAATGATTGAAATTAATCTTGTCGACATGACTTTGCAAGTGCTTAATTGGTCAAGTAAGGACGGTTGGTAAAGTCTCAATATGTAAACCAAAGAACACTATAAATATCCTTTCTAAACTCAGGTTCATCATCCCTTTCATATCACGTATAATGTTATTTGTACCAACCCTATGCCAAACAACATAGCTATAGGTAGGTTCTACCTTATATAAATGTGCACATATGTGGTCCAAATTAGTGTTTTGAATGCGCGTAAAAAATATATTGCATTTTTCTTAAACTGTGTGTTTCTTGTCGAAAGACAATAATTTTGAGATGAATGGAGTAATATATTTTTTTTCACTCCTTGTTACCTTTCAAATCTGTTCCAAATCAGAATCTGAATCCAAATTCAATACCACCTACATCAACCAAACACACCCTAAACTCATATCACAAATCATATTTGATTTCGTATCTTGTAATATATAATACCCATTAAAGAAAGTGAAAAAATCAAAAGTATATCAAAGTGCCTGTCTTTAGAAAAATTAAAAAATTCTCATCACATTATATTTTGTTTGTTAGAAAAAAAGGGAAGTTTTTATTTTGATTGAAAAATTGATTGGTTAAAATATCATAAGATTTTTTTTGTGATTTTTGTTCCACTAACCTCATCACAATGGTAAATAATATCGCGTACTATGTGGCCGGATCTATGATTAATCTAAACCAACTATTCCTATGCTAAGTAAATTACCCAAATCATTGTTCCTCATTCATTACAATTTTTAGGGTAAGAAGAAAATGAAAAGAAATTACTCACGAGTGATGCACATTTTGAAGAACAGGAGATGGCATAATAATTTGTAAGAAAATAACGGTTGTGAAAATGAGATCCTAAACCCACGGTAACACCCCAACCCGACAAGGGTCAAAATGTCACATTATGGTGTCATACAAAGCATATAAACGCAAGCGAAAGTCTTATTAAACAAAGTACCAAGTCATATAATCCAAATGACTTCAAAAGGAAAATACATAATCCAACATGTCCAATAGAAACGAAATATCCAAGATAAATGTTCTCCAAACTAAGTCCAGAATGCTAGGAAACTAGGTAAGTTCAGTCTACTTAATAGCTCCTACTCTCAGCCCATCATAGCCCAGCATCCCTCTTATTACCTGCCGCATGGAAAAGAAACGCGATTGAGCTTAAAAAGCCCAGTGAATAAATATAACTAAACAAATAACTGAATCAAATAATGAATATATCGACGTAATCAAAAGGAATCTGCTAAACAAAGAATCATATAATCAAAGGAGCAACGTATAATGCACCATAAAGAGGTCAAAGAAGTCAAACAGATAATCATAATCCTAGCATCAAACAGAAATGCCCACGAGCTCAGAAAGCATGCCCATGCTTAGTCACATAATCCTGTCATATCATAAGTGTACAAGGAAGAGAGATTTCTCAAGTACCAGAAGTGAAATGGGGTGCATGACACACACTACCAATCACTAAGTGATTCCTCCCGGACCATACCTACTTTTTATAAGCTAACCACTTAGGATAAAATGGTTAACCTAATAAAAGTAAACGGGCGACAGCCCGGGAGAGAATGCAAGTTTACCAAGGGTTAAAATCCTTGGATCGTTAATGTTCTGGCGAGGCGTGATATTCTAAATACAATGACTTGTGAATTGTTGAAATAATAGTGGTATAGAAAAACAGGAATCTGATTGACTAACACTGAATGTGAATAGTAATAGCTCTGTCACAGCTAGTTCAATTAAGAAACGTACAATCAGAAACCTTAAAATAATAACGTATTTACAAACGTACGTTTAGGTTTAAATAAACGTAAACGTAACGAATAAAACAAAACTTTCCCAAAGAGGGAATTTGCATGCCTTAACGGCTTAAATGCAAATTAAAATAAAATAAATAATTATATTTACAAAATATTTAAAATAATATTTACAAGTGTTCCTATTAAGTATTATTAATAACTATTTATTTACTATTTAATAATTTACATAAAAATAAGGAAAGTATAAAATAAACCTAAGAAAATAAAACTAAAACTTAGAAAAGTGTAAAATAATATAAAAGAAATTTAAAAACTAAAAATATATTTATTATACAAATATTCTATTTACTATTAATTATTTAATATTATTAAACTACTAATACTATTATTTAATTATTATTAATACTAAATTAGTAAACAAAAATCTAATACTTTTTACATAAATCTAATATACTTATAATATCCTAAGAAAAATATAAAAACTATATTCTATGTACAAAAATAAGAAAACTTAATTTAAAACTATTATTATTTAATTAAACTATTTAAACTACTATAATTATTATACATACTAAACTTATTTATAAAATTATAAAACTTTTTATAATAATTCCTAATCATCTCAGGAACCTATAAAAAATATAAAAAGTTTATAAAAATTATAAATAAGTAGTTTTAAAAATATATTACTAACTATTTCCTAAAACCTAATGAAACTATATTAATTATTATATATATTAGATGAACAGTAAAAAATCTAAAAAAATTTCAGAAACTAAATAATATTATGAAGATGCTAAGAAAATTAAGCTTGGGTCACCAGCTTATCACAATAAGCTGCAATAAGCTCATCAGTCCGTATAAGCCAAAGGGGAAAAAGAGGGTTAAGTATAATGTGTATAGAGAGACTAACGGAACTGGTGCCCCAGAGCAAGTGGAAGGGGTGTGGGGTTTAAGCATGCATACTAGCGAGAGGTCCTGAGTTCGAATCCAACCCACACCCATTTTTGCTATTTTTTTATTTTTTAATTTTTCTTTTTGCAAACCTGTACAGCTAATAAAAAATATTAAACTTTAACAAAACCAACTTATACAAAACTAAGCAATAAGCTCTGTGTGAGCTTATTAGCTTAACAGTTGGCTTAAAAGCCTTAAGCTTCTAAATAGAAGCTATCACTTGTCATTAAAGCTTGTTCTTGGTTTTTCTTTTTATAAAATTATATAAATACTAATAATATACATATAAGATACAAATGAAACTTATGAAACCTAGAAATAAGCAGTTTAACAGCTTATAAGCTTATTTAAGCAAAAAGCTCATAGTTGCTCATAAGCTCTAAACTAGCTTAAAAACTAAAAAGAAAGAAAAAGAAAGGTAAAAATAAGTTTAATAAACTATAATTTACAAGCTTGGTGCACTGGATTAAGCAAATAAGCTCACATAAGCTAATAAGCCAATCCAGTGCACTCAGAGCCAAACACTCCCTGCAACCTTATGTTTGGTCCATTTCAACTGACGGGTTAAGCTCAAAATGGAAAAGTAAAAGTTGGAGTTGCAAGATGTGCTGGTAGGCTTTCCAAAAAGCCCAAGCTCATGCATTTTGGTGCACAGATGAGCTTGTGGGAGGCTTTTGAAAAAGCTTTGATTTCCTGAATAAGATGGTTAAAAGTTAAGTGCTCAGGAATTGGGACTTTCTTTTTGGCTTTTCTATTTATAAAACTAAATATATACACTATTTATATAAGTATAATGAAAATAAAACTTATTAAACCTACAAATAAGCTAATCATGGGCTTATTTCCACCACAGTTGAGTTTTTGGTCTCTCAGTGGGAAAATAAGCTTAGAATAAGCTTTAAAATGCTAAACTATGGAATAAGAAGCTAAAAGGTATATATGTACATGTATAATAGGTGTGTATGTACAAAAATAAGCACTGAGGAGTGCTTATTAGTACAAGCTTAAGGTTTAGACAGTCAAGCCTTTTTGGGCTTGACTTGGATTGAGTGGAGGCTTGTTAAGCCTATATTAAGCTCCATACTTAAAAGTGAAAGATAAAATATATCTATATAAGTATTATATACATATTTACAAAAGCTTATGCACTGAGAATCACTTATAAGCTCAGAATAAGCAAATAAGCACTTCTCAGGTACATGATAATCCAAACACCCCTGCAACTGATTAGAAAGGCCTAATAAGCTTAGTAAATAAGCTGAGAAGATCAAACTAAAGATTGGAGTTTCAAGCTGAGGTGTTTGGCTTTCCAAAAAGCCAAAGCTCATCAAGTGGGGTCCACTGATGAGCTTATGAGAGGCCTATGAAAAAGCTTCCATTCCCTGAGTGATGGGGTATAAATTCTAAGTGTTCAGGAAATGGGCAACCAAAAAGCTCATTGCAGCCCTATAGAATAAGCTACAATGATGAATTTAAGCATTGAATCCAAAAGCTTGGGTGAAAAGCTCCACATGGAACTTAAGTTCATAAGCTGGATCCAAGGGATAAGCTTTTTGTGAGCTTATGAAAGTGTCTAAGTTGGGTAAGAAATACTGATGACTCAGTATAACTTTTCTAGGTATGATAAGTTAAGCTACTTGCAGCCCATGTAAATAAGCTACAAGGTTAATTTTAAGCACTGGGTCATAAAGTTGAGTTGGTAAGCTTCACATAAAGCTAATTAACATAGGCTCTAGACCACTAAGGAGCTTGTGAGAAGCTTGTGGAAATGGTGTAATACCCCTGATTGCTCAGGGGTATGTTGTGAGTGGGCAAACAACAAGCTTCTATTCTAACTTATCTAATGAGCTCATAAGAGCTCAACAAACTGAGACATTGAGATGGGTAGTAAGGCTTCACATGAGGCTATACTACACAAGCTCAAGCTCAATAAGGAACTTTCTATGGGCTTGTGAAAACAGCATCACTCAACTGTTTGCTTCAATTGAGTGAGCTAAGTGAACAAAAAGGTTGGGTTGTTTTAATCTATTTAAATAAGCTGTAAAGAGACAAATAAGCTAAAATCTAACAAGCATGATACTAAAACATAACAACTAAGCCAAATTTACCAAATGGGGTCAAGTCATGAGACTTAGATAAGCTCATGAACTTGACAGCCCAATGGTGACACAGGGCAAAAACATGTAACTATAAGCACTATTTTAAGCTACTAAATAAGCTAAACTAAAATTGACAAAAATCATACAATAAGGTGAGCAGCTAAACTAAAACATATCAAAAACACATAAGCTAAAACTAAGAATTAAAGCCTACACAAAATTATCCATTTAATTAAAAACCTGAAAAACTAATATTTTTGACTTTTAAGTTTATGATTAAAGTTGACTTTCATCAACTTTGATCTTAATTTAACAACTGATTAACATGTAATATGACATAAGAACATGAAATAAACATATAAGAACAATATTAAAACAGATTTGGTGAGTTTAGCTACACAAATCCACACAGTGAACAAATGAGGGTCCAAGAAAGTGATTTTTGACTTTTAAGTGAATACATAATAGGTTTGATGGACTGTCAACCCTCAAAGAACTTCATGTATCAAATATCAACCAATAACAACAACTTAAACTCATCTATACACCCTGGGATCAGTTGAGCCAAACACTCCTTAAACAAAGTTGAATTAAGCTTTTCATTGTATATAACTGTGTACACTAATTTTATCAATTCCACAGGTTTTCATTGGTTAAATTAGAACCTTTAAGGCTTAAACAAGTAGTCACACAAGTATTAAACCATGATTATCAAAAATTTATGATTACACATTCCAAATGCAATTTCAAGCTAAATCCAATTCCAAAACATAAACACACTATTTTAAGCTACATTAACATCAACTATTAACAACTAAACACAGAAATATAGAAATTAAGACAAATAAGTAACTAAAGCCATAAAAGCAAAAATTGTAAAAATGAACTTACAAGGTGAGACAAGCTGAAAACTTAAGAACCAAGAACCATTTCTACATCCTACAGCCTCCCATGAGGTAACTAAACCATGGCCATCCATTATGAACCATGCTCCTTGCTGAGATCATACTAGAACACTATTTTTGAATTATTTTCTATTTTCCACTATTTTTTATGATTTTTGAATTTTAATGATTAAAGCTAATGAAATGGAGTCTAAAAGCTTTTTAAGGCCTAGGTCCGTCCATTTAAACAACATTAATCCAACAAGAAATGTAAATGACATTGAAATTAAATGATAACTTGAAAACTTGAGATTTAAAAGACAACTTGTATTTAAACTTGGAACTGAGTTCCATTACACTAATATGAGTTTCATTACACTACATTAAGCTTGTAAATGACATTGAAATTAAAGAAAGCAATAAAATTACACTAGAACTATTCTAAGTCTAAATTGACAATTGCTTAAGGCAAGAGTCAGTATTCCTCTGCTTCACTTCTTCCTTTTATAGCCTTGAAATGCCTTGGTGACCACTCCTATGCTCTGTCTTTAATCCGAGCCATTGATTTGTAGAAATTGATCTCACCCGTTTAAACTTCTTTTTGGCGCCAAAGTCTTACTTGACAGCTTAGGTGGTTTGGGTGTAATCAATGCATCTTGTATGTATGTAGAGGTGGAGGGAACATGGTGAGGTGTTTTATTAAGGCTTGGAGGTCAAGTTGGGGTTGTAAGAAGAAAACAGAGGTGGTGTTTTGATTTTGGAGGGAAAAGGTGGTGTGGAGTGCATTAAATGAGGTGGGATAGGGTTATGAGGTGGAAAGGGAGTAGGTTAAACAGCTGGGGAATGATGAGGTGGTGAAAAACCATGGTGGTATGGGGTTTACAGGTTGGGAGAGGGAGATGAACAGTGTAGGCTGTTTTGGGCGCGGGGTTTGACTGTTTGACTGGGGGTTTTATTAATAGGGAGTGGGCCGGGTTGTGTTTGTTTGGGCCCAAAGGTGGGCTGAGTTTGGTTTGTGTTTGTGTTTGGATTTAATTAAGGGTCCGGTTGGTATTTAATACAAAACAAGCCCAAGGACTAATGTTGTAATTCTGCCAAACTTGAGGACCAATCTTGCCATTTATTCCAAACTTCTTTGAGGGACCAAACCTGCCAATAAGAAATACACAAGGACCAAAAGTAGTATTTTATTTATTTTTAAAACTTTAAAGACCTAAAATGTAATTTTGGATATTTGAGGGACTAAACTTGTAATTTCCCAAAGTTATTCAAAATTGTTCCATATTGTAAATTCATGCATAGTACAAGGGTATATTGTGAAATTTCAAAGTTTTGAATACCCAGGGACTATTTTGCCAATTTTGATACTTGAGGGGTAAAAATTGCCAGTTTGTGTAAACTTTTGTCCAGGGATGTTTTGTGAACATTTTTGGATTCCCAAGGATTTAAGTTTACTTTTCATTCATTTAAAACATTTAGGGACTAGATTTGACAATTTATGTAACTCCAGGGACTGAAAACGACAATTGTTGTGAAATTTATCAGTTTTCACTTGTTTTTCAATCTTTTGTACCTGAATCACATATAAAACACATTGTAATGAATTTGTAACATTTTGTGAGTCATTTGTGTGTTTTTGGTTGTTTTTGTGGGTTCAAATTGGTATAAAATGATGAGTATTTAGACACTCATCAATCCCCCACACTAAACTATTGCTAGTCCCTAGCAATCTTTTATTTAAAACTTAATGGATTTGAAAACTTCTTTACCAAAAGCCATCACTTCTGGAATAGCCAGGTGTAAGAACTGTGGCACACCTAATAACCGTGTGATTTTGAGCAAACCACCAGCTGTCAACGGATTTGATTAGTCTTTACCAAAAGCCGTTTGCTTCTGGACTAGCCAACTCTTGATGGAATAGTCAACATCTTGGTGAGTTAATTACCAATTATGGTTTTCCACAGCCTTTACCACAAGCCATAACCTTGCGGGCTAGCCAACTCATTTGCTTATTAGGATATGGGGAGTTGAGGAACCATACAATTTTGAGCAAATTGCAAGCTATAACGGATTTGAGATATCTTTACCAAGAGCCGTTTGCTCCTGGATTAGCCAATCCTTATGTGTGTTAGACATGGTGGATTGATTACCATTTGTTGTATTTAGTGCAAAATACTAATACCAAATGAAAAAAAAATTTTAAATTTTGGTCATTTTTTGGGAAAAGGGCATACAAAGGTATAAAAGTGATCAAATTCGCCAGAATTCCCCCCCACACTTATTATGAAAATTGTCCTCAATTTTCAAAGCTAAGTGGGGTACAACAATTATTTTATTTTTTTGTATTTACAATTTTTTTAGTACATTTTCAAGATATATACAACATGTGGGGTACACCCCCACACTTAGGTGTTACACACGGGTGAAAACCCATGTTCATGCTTGTTTTTGATTACCAAGTCACTAGCTTGACTTGACCCCGAATTAAATGGTTCATGGGGAAATGGAATGGGATTGCCACTCAAAGATTAGGTGAGAAATTGGAGTGGGATTGCCACTCACAGAATTATAAATGCTAAGGAAAGGAGATTATTTTTTAGTCTTTTGTATATTTTATAATGTTTTTGTATTTTTAAATTTATATATATGTACAAAAGAAAGAAAATTCCTTACAACTGCCCCTCGAAAGGGAATCTAGGTCTGACAGAGCTCAGTAACTGTAAACAGCCAACAACCAAATGTTGTAACTGAGGGACTAATCAAACTGTGCAAGTTGTGTGCAAAGGAAAAAAAATATTTTTGTATTTTTAATTTTCTATGTATATATGTACAAAGAAATGGCTAAAAAGGAAATCTAAATGAGATTTTTAGTACATGAAACTGATTTAAACCTAATCTATCATGTTCCAGGAATTATACTAAGCACAGTAAATCCTTTTTTAGTGTAAACCTGGTGTTTAGCCAAAATTTAGACCTAGGAATATCAAGATTAGGAAAATTGACAGTCAAAATGCAAATCAAAGCACAGATAGATTTCAATCATAAAATATTTTTGTATTTTATATTGTTTATGAAATATAATATTATATGTAATATACATACTAGGATAGGTATTTCAACAAGAATACAAAATACAAGTCATAGTAGGCAGCACAGCCTCCCCGGCAACGGCGCCAAAATTTGATTCCTCCCGGACCATACCTACTTTTTATAAGCTAACCACTTAGGATAAAATGGTTAACCTAATAAAAGTAAACGGGCGACAGCCCGGGAGAGAATGCAAGTTTACCAAGGGTTAAAATCCTTGGATCGTTAATGTTCTGGCGAGGCGTGATATTCTAAATACAATGACTTGTGAATTGTTGAAATAATAGTGGTATAGAAAAACAGGAATCTGATTGACTAACACTGAATGTGAATAGTAATAGCTCTGTCACAGCTAGTTCAATTAAGAAACGTACAATCAGAAACCTTAAAATAATAACGTATTTACAAACGTACGTTTAGGTTTAAATAAACGTAAACGTAACGAATAAAACAAAACTTTCCCAAAGAGGGAATTTGCATGCCTTAACGGCTTAAATGCAAATTAAAATAAAATAAATAATTATATTTACAAAATATTTAAAATAATATTTACAAGTGTTCCTATTAAGTATTATTAATAACTATTTATTTACTATTTAATAATTTACATAAAAATAAGGAAAGTGTAAAATAAACCTAAGAAAATAAAACTAAAACTTAGAAAAGTGTAAAATAATATAAAAGAAATTTAAAAACTAAAAATATATTTATTATACAAATATTCTATTTACTATTAATTATTTAATATTATTAAACTACTAATACTATTATTTAATTATTATTAATACTAAATTAGTAAACAAAAATCTAATACTTTTTACATAAATCTAATATACTTATAATATCCTAAGAAAAATATAAAAACTATATTCTATGTACAAAAATAAGAAAACTTAATTTAAAACTATTATTATTTAATTAAACTATTTAAACTACTATAATTATTATACATACTAAACTTATTTATAAAATTATAAAACTTTTTATAATAATTCCTAATCATCTCAGGAACCTATAAAAAATATAAAAAGTTTATAAAAATTATAAATAAGTAGTTTTAAAAATATATTACTAACTATTTCCTAAAACCTAATGAAACTATATTAATTATTATATATATTAGATGAACAGTAAAAAATCTAAAAAAATTTCAGAAACTAAATAATATTATGAAGATGCTAAGAAAATTAAGCTTGGGTCACCAGCTTATCACAATAAGCTGCAATAAGCTCATCAGTCCGTATAAGCCAAAGGGGAAAAAGAGGGTTAAGTATAATGTGTATAGAGAGACTAACGGAACTGGTGCCCCAGAGCAAGTGGAAGGGGTGTGGGGTTTAAGCATGCATACTAGCGAGAGGTCCTGAGTTCGAATCCAACCCACACCCATTTTTGCTATTTTTTTATTTTTTAATTTTTCTTTTTGCAAACCTGTACAGCTAATAAAAAATATTAAACTTTAACAAAACCAACTTATACAAAACTAAGCAATAAGCTCTGTGTGAGCTTATTAGCTTAACAGTTGGCTTAAAAGCCTTAAGCTTCTAAATAGAAGCTATCACTTGTCATTAAAGCTTGTTTTTGGTTTTTCTTTTTATAAAATTATATAAATACTAATAATATACATATAAGATACAAATGAAACTTATGAAACCTAGAAATAAGCAGTTTAACAGCTTATAAGCTTATTTAAGCAAAAAGCTCATAGTTGCTCATAAGCTCTAAACTAGCTTAAAAACTAAAAAGAAAGAAAAAGAAAGGTAAAAATAAGTTTAATAAACTATAATTTACAAGCTTGGTGCACTGGATTAAGCAAATAAGCTCACATAAGCTAATAAGCCAATCCAGTGCACTCAGAGCCAAACACTCCCTGCAACCTTATGTTTGGTCCATTTCAACTGACGGGTTAAGCTCAAAATGGAAAAGTAAAAGTTGGAGTTGCAAGATGTGCTGGTAGGCTTTCCAAAAAGCCCAAGCTCATGCATTTTGGTGCACAGATGAGCTTGTGGGAGGCTTTTGAAAAAGCTTTGATTTCCTGAATAAGATGGTTAAAAGTTAAGTGCTCAGGAATTGGGACTTTCTTTTTGGCTTTTCTATTTATAAAACTAAATATATACACTATTTATATAAGTATAATGAAAATAAAACTTATTAAACCTACAAATAAGCTAATCATGGGCTTATTTCCACCACAGTTGAGTTTTTGGTCTCTCAGTGGGAAAATAAGCTTAGAATAAGCTTTAAAATGCTAAACTATGGAATAAGAAGCTAAAAGGTATATATGTACATGTATAATAGGTGTGTATGTACAAAAATAAGCACTGAGGAGTGCTTATTAGTACAAGCTTAAGGTTTAGACAGTCAAGCCTTTTTGGGCTTGACTTGGATTGAGTGGAGGCTTGTTAAGCCTATATTAAGCTCCATACTTAAAAGTGAAAGATAAAATATATCTATATAAGTATTATATACATATTTACAAAAGCTTATGCACTGAGAATCACTTATAAGCTCAGAATAAGCAAATAAGCACTTCTCAGGTACATGATAATCCAAACACCCCTGCAACTGATTAGAAAGGCCTAATAAGCTTAGTAAATAAGCTGAGAAGATCAAACTAAAGATTGGAGTTTCAAGCTGAGGTGTTTGGCTTTCCAAAAAGCCAAAGCTCATCAAGTGGGGTCCACTGATGAGCTTATGAGAGGCCTATGAAAAAGCTTCAATTCCCTGAGTGATGGGGTATAAATTCTAAGTGTTCAGGAAATGGGCAACCAAAAAGCTCATTGCAGCCCTATAGAATAAGCTACAATGATGAATTTAAGCATTGAATCCAAAAGCTTGGGTGAAAAGCTCCACATGGAACTTAAGTTCATAAGCTGGATCCAAGGGATAAGCTTTTTGTGAGCTTATGAAAGTGTCTAAGTTGGGTAAGAAATACTGATGACTCAGTATAACTTTTCTAGGTATGATAAGTTAAGCTACTTGCAGCCCATGTAAATAAGCTACAAGGTTAATTTTAAGCACTGGGTCATAAAGCTGAGTTGGTAAGCTTCACATAAAGCTAATTAACATAGGCTCTAGACCACTAAGGAGCTTGTGAGAAGCTTGTGGAAATGGTGTAATACCCCTGATTGCTCAGGGGTATGTTGTGAGTGGGCAAACAACAAGCTTCTATTCTAACTTATCTAATGAGCTCATAAGAGCTCAACAAACTGAGACATTGAGATGGGTAGTAAGGCTTCACATGAGGCTATACTACACAAGCTCAAGCTCAATAAGGAACTTTCTATGGGCTTGTGAAAACAGCATCACTCAACTGTTTGCTTCAATTGAGTGAGCTAAGTGAACAAAAAGGTTGGGTTGTTTTAATCTATTTAAATAAGCTGTAAAGAGACAAATAAGCTAAAATCTAACAAGCATGATACTAAAACATAACAACTAAGCCAAATTTACCAAATGGGGTCAAGTCATGAGACTTAGATAAGCTCATGAACTTGACAGCCCAATGGTGACACAGGGCAAAAACATGTAACTATAAGCACTATTTTAAGCTACTAAATAAGCTAAACTAAAATTGACAAAAATCATACAATAAGGTGAGCAGCTAAACTAAAACATATCAAAAACACATAAGCTAAAACTAAGAATTAAAGCCTACACAAAATTATCCATTTAATTAAAAACCTGAAAAACTAATATTTTTGACTTTTAAGTTTATGATTAAAGTTGACTTTCATCAACTTTGATCTTAATTTAACAACTGATTAACATGTAATATGACATAAGAACATGAAATAAACATATAAGAACAATATTAAAACAGATTTGGTGAGTTTAGCTACACAAATCCACACAGTGAACAAATGAGGGTCCAAGAAAGTGATTTTTGACTTTTATGTGAATACATAATAGGTTTGATGGACTGTCAACCCTCAAAGAACTTCATGTATCAAATATCAACCAATAACAACAACTTAAACTCATCTATACACCCTGGGATCAGTTGAGCCAAACACTCCTTAAACAAAGTTGAATTAAGCTTTTCATTGTATATAACTGTGTACACTAATTTTATCAATTCCACAGGTTTTCATTGGTTAAATTAGAACCTTTAAGGCTTAAACAAGTAGTCACACAAGTATTAAACCATGATTATCAAAAATTTATGATTACACATTCCAAATGCAATTTCAAGCTAAATCCAATTCCAAAACATAAACACACTATTTTAAGCTACATTAACATCAACTATTAACAACTAAACACAGAAATATAGAAATTAAGACAAATAAGTAACTAAAGCCATAAAAGCAAAAATTGTAAAAATGAACTTACAAGGTGAGACAAGCTGAAAACTTAAGAACCAAGAACCATTTCTACATCCTACAGCCTCCCATGAGGTAACTAAACCATGGCCATCCATTATGAACCATGCTCCTTGCTGAGATCATACTAGAACACTATTTTTGAATTATTTTCTATTTTCCACTATTTTTTATGATTTTTGAATTTTAATGATTAAAGCTAATGAAATGGAGTCTAAAAGCTTTTTAAGGCCTAGGTCCGTCCATTTAAACAACATTAATCCAACAAGAAATGTAAATGACATTGAAATTAAATGATAACTTGAAAACTTGAGATTTAAAAGACAACTTGTATTTAAACTTGGAACTGAGTTCCATTACACTAATATGAGTTTCATTACACTACATTAAGCTTGTAAATGACATTGAAATTAAAGAAAGCAATAAAATTACACTAGAACTATTCTAAGTCTAAATTGACAATTGCTTAAGGCAAGAGTCAGTATTCCTCTGCTTCACTTCTTCCTTTTATAGCCTTGAAATGCCTTGGTGACCACTCCTATGCTCTGTCTTTAATCCGAGCCATTGATTTGTAGAAATTGATCTCACCCGTTTAAACTTCTTTTTGGCGCCAAAGTCTTACTTGACAGCTTAGGTGGTTTGGGTGTAATCAATGCATCTTGTATGTATGTAGAGGTGGAGGGAACATGGTGAGGTGTTTTATTAAGGCTTGGAGGTCAAGTTGGGGTTGTAAGAAGAAAACAGAGGTGGTGTTTTGATTTTGGAGGGAAAAGGTGGTGTGGAGTGCATTAAATGAGGTGGGATAGGGTTATGAGGTGGAAAGGGAGTAGGTTAAACAGCTGGGGAATGATGAGGTGGTGAAAAACCATGGTGGTATGGGGTTTACAGGTTGGGAGAGGGAGATGAACAGTGTAGGCTGTTTTGGGCGCGGGGTTTGACTGTTTGACTGGGGGTTTTATTAATAGGGAGTGGGCCGGGTTGTGTTTGTTTGGGCCCAAAGGTGGGCTGAGTTTGGTTTGTGTTTGTGTTTGGATTTAATTAAGGGTCCGGTTGGTATTTAATACAAAACAAGCCCAAGGACTAATGTTGTAATTCTGCCAAACTTGAGGACCAATCTTGCCATTTATTCCAAACTTCTTTGAGGGACCAAACCTGCCAATAAGAAATACACAAGGACCAAAAGTAGTATTTTATTTATTTTTAAAACTTTAAAGACCTAAAATGTAATTTTGGATATTTGAGGGACTAAACTTGTAATTTCCCAAAGTTATTCAAAATTGTTCCATATTGTAAATTCATGCATAGTACAAGGGTATATTGTGAAATTTCAAAGTTTTGAATACCCAGGGACTATTTTGCCAATTTTGATACTTGAGGGGTAAAAATTGCCAGTTTGTGTAAACTTTTGTCCAGGGATGTTTTGTGAACATTTTTGGATTCCCAAGGATTTAAGTTTACTTTTCATTCATTTAAAACATTTAGGGACTAGATTTGACAATTTATGTAACTCCAGGGACTGAAAACGACAATTGTTGTGAAATTTATCAGTTTTCACTTGTTTTTCAATCTTTTGTACCTGAATCACATATAAAACACATTGTAATGAATTTGTAACATTTTGTGAGTCATTTGTGTGTTTTTGGTTGTTTTTGTGGGTTCAAATTGGTATAAAATGATGAGTATTTAGACACTCATCACTAAGTCAAACCATATCCAAACAGACAAATACATATGATGCATCCATACGCTCCCTACAAAATAGAATACATATGCTAGTATGATACTTTACATACATATAACAGAATGGCCATGTGCTCAATAATCACACACACATATACATATACATACACATACACACACACACACACACACACACACACACATATATATATATATATATATATATATATATATATATATATATATATATATATATATATATATATATCAGAACAGAAGGGAACGCCATGGATCAATCACACCTCCACATAAAGTGTTATGTCATTGGTGCCTCAATGACATGACCATGGTACTTCCATGGCTAGTTAGCTCGGGCAACAAAACAGATAAACAAAGCAAGGCTATCCATAATCATAACGTAGTAATCATAGTATAATCAACAAAGCATATCAACTGAACAGAATCTCGTATCAAGGAGATAGCATAATGAACATCATAACAGAATGGATAGTAAACTGAATCATATATATCATAGTGAATAATATCAAAGGATCATATCAAACGTATCATAAACAAAGTCAATGATCAAAGAGTCATGAGAAATCCCTACTAAGAAGGGATAGAATATCTGTACCTTATGAAAAGCAAGCAATTGAGAAAAAGGATCACAAGTAGATGAATTCACGAAATCTACATAAGCTAATGATCATAAATTACTTATAAGCTAATTATATAAGTTTTGTGCGATTTTAAGGTTTCTTTCTGCTTTTAGTAACCTTCTATATTTAGTAAGTTTTCATAATTAGTAACTTAAGGGTAATAATCATTAATTGGCCAAACTTAGGGATTTACAAATGATAATTGGTTAACTTAAAGGTTTAATATGACAAATATCATAGTTTAGGGCTTTATATGTCATTTAGTAAAGTATAGGGTTTAATGTGTCAATTATCAAAGTTAAGGGTTAAGTGTTTCAAGATGGATTTTAGGACTTATATTACGGAGTAACTGAATTCATAAACAAATGAGAGTAGCAATTCAGTTTTCAATCTTTTAACTAGTATGGAGTGTACGTATAATATTCAAACCACTAAATCATATGAGACCAAACTAAACGAAACTCTATTTTGGTGGTGCTATTCATATCTGAGACACACAAAAGAAACGACACTCTCGATGCCATTTATTCAGCGAACAAAATCAACCAACAATATATCCCCTCGGTATAAGATTTGGTGAGGCAAAGTAAGGCTAAAGTGGTCTTAGCGAGGCAAAATAAAAAGGTGTGCGAGGGGGTTATAAGAGGCAGCAAAAACAACCAAAACAACACCACTAAACACTATAGCAGCCAATGATATTTGGTCTATAGACTCACACAAGACAGCCCACATATACATGCGATTATCGAACCAAAACACCATAGAAGTCTCACATAAAATCATGGCATTCGAGTCACATCTTATTGCTTAGGGTTTCTTAGGTTTTTGCCACATTTAATTATCAATTAAGATAGCTCTTTAGGGCTCGTTTACTATTACATATATATCGACATGGGCGCTGGAAGATGGCACAAAAACTTGCAATACACAAACATAAATAGGCGTATGATTTTATGCAGTTTGCATGCGACAAAAGAAGCGAAACAGATACATGCATACATATCTATACTACATATAATGCATGGAGCACTCTCTCTTCAAAATTTTCAGATTTACAAGAAATAATGCATGGTTTACAACACTTTAATGCACACATTTTTTAAAATTACAACAAAATAAACATATTATACAACCAAAACAAGCGTGGTGTCATTTTCAGACCAAAATTCAATCAAACAACATTAATGCTATTAATTGATAGTCATTAAAACACCTCGTATATAAAAAATACAAATTATCAAGCATTGTTTATAACTATTTAGAGCACAAAGATAACTAAAAAAATACTATCCAACACATATAATTAATACATTACTTAATTTACCCTCTCAATAAACTACACAACAATTTTACAGTAATGTACAATCAAATTAAGCTTCCAAAATATTAACCTTCCAAAACATAAATCTAAAATCCAGTAGTCAAAATGAAAAAAAAAAAAAAAATGAAACTAAATTTATACTAAATGATTCAACAGTAAAAACTCTCTACAACTAAAGTCAACAATAATCTTACAAATCCAACATCTATAACAGACAATCAACATCCTACGTACTGTCCACACACACCCTTAAGGCATGAAATGAAAATAAAGAAAGAACCACAGTCAACACAACATAATAACTACTCCTTATCAACACAACATCCTAGGTAAACCGTTTATATCTTTTCCGGAAACATCAGTTTATTAAAGTAGTAGTTTAAACTTTAAAACATTTCCAAGTTGCTTAATTGCAAGAATTAGGGTATGATTAATTGTTATTCACTACAAAAAAAAAAAAAATAAATAAATAAATAAAAAATTCTTCTTGTTTCATAATTGTTATTTCTTCTTGTTTCATAATTTTTGTTATTCTGTTTAGAATTTTAAAGATAACAATACACTGAGTATTTATGTGTTATAAATTGATATGAGGTAGTGACATGATCAAGAGTGAAAACAAAACACTGAAACAATTTTCTTTTCTTCATAACTAATTGCCAATGCCAAATAAACTTATCAAATAAAATAATGATTGAAATTAATCTTGTCGACATGACTTTGCAAGTGCTTAATTGGTCAAGTAAGGACGGTTGGTAAAGTCTCAATATGTAAACCAAAGAACACTACGGGTAAGGATCGAGTGAGAAGAAAACTTAAAATGAGAATGATGAGAAATAATTATAACCACACATTTGAGATGCATTGACTTGATTTAGATGCATCTCTATTCATTTAGATGCATCCCAATTAGTTTCGAAAGTGATTTTGAAGTGAAAACGATGCAAAGTAGTACTAACAACAAATTTGACCCGCAGAGGACGAAAAATGTATAGGATTCGTCTAACTTGATGAAATGCATCTAATATATATATATGCATCTAATTTTTTGCTAGAAAATATATTTTGGTGCATCTAAAAGACTAGGGATGCATCTAATTCAAGTCGATGCATCTCAAATATGTAGTTATAATTATTTCTCATCCTTCTCATTTTAAGTTTTCTTCTCATTTGATCCTTAGTCAGAACACTATAAATATCCTTTCTAAACTCAGGTTATTCATCATCCCTTTCATATCATGTATCAGTTTCATAAATAAAGTATGGCGGTACCTGCGGTAGTAGTCGCGGTAAAGATATGGTTAATTCTAGTATTTTGTATTATGAGTGCTTCGATGGCTAATGTTTTCTACCATAATGATGGCACAACTTGTTTTGATCTGGGAATAAGGTAAATTACACGCTTTAACTACTATACACAACTTTCCATTTAGCGGGCAAGCATGCATAGGTTAGAAATTAAAGGTCTGGTAGAAATGCTTTGTGTAGTAATTTGTATATATATATATATATATATATATATATATATATATATATATATATATATATATATATATATATATATATGTAACACCTAAAATCTGAGCTCATGTGAAATGACCAAAATGCCCCTACATATTTAAAAGTTAATTAAAAGCTTATTAAATATCCAAATAAATCCCAAACTTCAAACAATGCACAAGTTATGTATCCAAATAATTTTAACAACTTCATTTAACATTTGTACAAGTGGTAAAATTACCAAAATACCCCTAAAGTGCCGAATGACATAAAATGGATATTAATTTGATTTTAAAATGGTTTAAATCTTTAAAATATGGAAGATAATCACAAATTTTGTTCCTCCATCAATATGGCCGAAACTTTTGGCCCAAGCCCTCCCCTAGGATCGGCATTTATCACTTCAAAAGAGTCAATCCATATTTTCTCCAAAACCCTAATTGTGCCGCCCCTAAAACAAACACACACAAAATTAGTTTGGCCTCCATTCGACCACCCCATCAATCCAAGGCATTTTTCTGTGATCAAACAACATCCAAAGAGCCCTAGAAAAATACCCATTCGAATTGTTGAAGCTTGGTACGATCGTGGTTTTGATTTCTTTTGTCGAACCCTAAAAATAAGGTAAGATCGATTGTGATTTATTCGACCTCTCTAAAATTCGTTTATGATTTTTCTCATAATCCTCATATCATGTATACTATGGGAAAAATGATAGAAAGGTCGTGGAGAAGCTTTTGGAGTCGTGTGGATTTTTGGTTCGTTTTTGTCCAATCGCATATACAACAATTCGTACAGCCTCTCTACACGTTCAAATCTTGGTTTGGTATTTTTCTCAGGTCCCTTACATCATATAAACATCAAATAAAATGGTTGATTCGATCCATGCATGCTCTACATCATTTTCGTGATTTAAAACCCTAAAAACATGTTTAATTGTGAAATATATGATCCGATCCAGAATAATTATTAATAAAATTATTATAGGCTTATTATGATGTGTTATGATCTGGAAAAATGTTGGAAAGAATTGTCATGGCCTAAATCTTGTATTTCGAAATTATTTTGATTTATTGAATTTTTATTAAAACGTATAAAAGGAAAAAGAAAATAAAATTCGTGTGACTTAGGGTTTGGATCTAGGGTTTGTTTTGTGACATTAAATGACATTTAATGATGAGGTGATGATTAAAAATGAATTAGAGTTGGTTAGGGTTTTTGATCTTGGTATTTTATGTTTATACGATTTGATATAAAGGTTTTGGGTGAGTTTTGTAACTTTTAAAACTTAAGGGTTATTTTTAGAACTTATTTTGGGCTGTGTACTATTCGAATAAAATGTAACCTAAGGGTACCATATGTAATTTTTGTATTTTAAAGGGTTAAAATGTATTTTAAACCTAATTAGGGTTCGTTTTGAAAATAATTAAAAGAGAGGGACTAAACATGTAAATTCTGGAAACTTGGAGCTGTTTTGAGTAATTTAATATATTCAGGGGGTTATGTGTCATTTTGATAACTTAAGGGCATAATATGTAATTATTAAGAATTAAAAATTGTAATTGTAAATTAAAGGGTTAAATATGTAACTTTGATAACTTGAGGGACTTAAAGTGTAAATTATAAAAGTTTGAGTATCCATTCGTATAACATCTTAAAATAAGTGCTCATTATGTAAAATGGATAAGTTAAGGGTTTAATGTGTAACTTTGAATACTAAAAGGTTTAAAGTGTAATTTTGGAAGGTAAAGGGTATAAAATGCAAAGTTATGAAACCCCAAGGACTAAAGGTGTAATTATGTTAAAAGATATCTTATTACCAATAATAATGATTTAACTTTCTAAGTATGGAAACTTTCTAAAAGTGGAAACTTACTAATTATGGAAACCTGCTAAAAGTGGAAAGTTACCTTAAGTGGAAAGACATGAATTTGAGAATGAATTATGATTCCCCCTCTTTTCCTCTAGGTTTGAAGAAGAAAAGATCTTGAGCTATTCCTTATTCTGTGCTTGTTTCTAATTGTGCTTTCGTAATAAGGTACGGATACTCTGCCTTTTCAGTAAGGGCTCCTATATTCTTCTTATGACCTTGAGCTATGATTCAGTTAAGATTTCCAAAGCCATTGCTATGTTTCCTTCTGTTGTGAACTTCCTCTGATTTCTGTTAAACTTTGATTTGTTAGCTCCTGATCTGATTTCGTTGCTACGATTTCTGACCCTTGAATATCCGATATCTCTGGTTCATCTGTTATGATAATTTGATATGAAAACTTTTTGAAACTATAACTTGATGTTATGGAAGGAAACTGTTTTGAAATGACACTCTATGATTTTGAAACGAAACCATTTTTAAAGGAAGGATTAATTAGCTTTAATGAAGAATGTTTAAAAAGGGAGATCTTTGAGATGAAATGGGTAAATGACTATTAAAGTTCTAAATCTATTTTCTCTTAACTCTTTCACATTTTATTTTGAACTTACGAAATTTAATAACGAATCTTTTGAAATGAACCTTTGGGAATGAACCTTGGATATTCTGAACCATTGATATGACTTCGGATATTATGATTTTGAGATGACTTTGAGACATGACCTTGAGATAAACTTTTGCTATATGACCTTTTTGTATGACTTTGAGACCTGACTCTTAGTTTGATACCCGAGCCATTTATGTTTTTCCTACCTATGGAGGTACCATAGGCATGTCTGTGATGCACCACTGGCATGACTCATGTGTGGGTGAGTGATTTCTCACGCCGTCCCTTTTATGATTATCTGCCGGCTATTATGACTTTGAGTATATGACTTTGAGATTGACTTTGAGTAAGGGGCGTATGGATTGCAATCCTAGATCTGATCTGTTTAGTGGATTTAACTATGACTTTGAGTTGACTTTGAGGTGACTGGTGCTGTGTGCAATACACGCCTTTCACAATTTCTGGGAGCTAGCTACTCCACCCATTTGAAGAATGAGGACACCCCTCATATTATCTGATTATCTGAGAGGACTCCCCTCTATATGATTATGAAGAATTATGGTATTGACGGCTTATGATTTTGAGATATATGACTTTGAGTTTTTGGGCTCGTGGTAGATGACTATTCTTTCTTCTTTCTATTCTATTACTCTTTTATCTATTCCTTACTCTATTTCCCCAATGCACTATATATCAGTTCTGTTTCATTATCATTGCTTTGTATATGTATCTGTTCACTGGGCTTTTTAAGCTCAGCCGCATTTCCTTTTCCTGCGGCAGGTTTTAGTAGGAAGCTGGATTATGGGAAGAGAGCGTGACTGGACTTAGAAGACTATGCTTTGGACTAGAGACGATTAGATAAAGTTTCACTTTATTAGACATAGTATTTATTGTTTTGTAACCTTGTAGTTTCAGATTTTTCATTTGTAACCCTGAATTTCTTATGTATTTATAAATCATATGCTTGTGTTTGTTCTGATATGTCACTGTAATGTAATACTTCTACCCTTATCGGGTTGGGGTGTTACAATTATGGTATCAGAGCCCAGGCTGCGATTCGTAATACATTTACCCTTGACCTGTGAAGTTTGGACCCCTAAGTTTCCACTGTAGGCGCTCATAAGACAACCTTTGGAACTTTACCTTAGGATTCCCCATAGGAACCCAAGTTATTACCAGTGAGGAATGGGTAGACTAAGACGTTTATGTAAGTATCATTTGCTTCCGTATCACTCTGATCGTGCCTTTGCTCTTGGATAAGCCTTATAAGGACCCTTGTTTCAGAAGTTAGAAGTTTTGCAACTTAAGCTTAGTAACCAAGTAAGTTTGGAATACCTCGGGAGGCTACCTGGATACCTTACACATTTAAGTTTCACCTTCAGATTTTGATCTCCGCCTCCAATTTGTTTGATAAGCTGTTTGACACCTTTTCGACCACATCGTAGGTCATTCAACCACAATGTGTTCGACACATTCTGTAAATTCATTACTTATGCTGGGTATGAATGTATCATCCGATACTACTTAACTCTATATGATCCATTATTACTCCTATGAGAATTTTGGTAATTATGAACCACGAATATGAGAAGTTTTGTTTCCTCTCTTTGAATGATGAACCTTGTTCTGCCAACCGTTTCCTTTGGAAGGGTATGATGTAAATACTATCTCTATATGGATTTGTTAACTAAGCATGATGATGCTGATAACTAAGATTCTGTACCTCTCACAATTGACGATTATACGATATTCGTATTACCAATGATACACATCCTACCTGCTACTTATGCTAAGAAGCTAAACGAAATTCCCACACATTGAACTGTTCGTTTATCCATCCCAACATTTTGTTGAACCATGTACTTGACTCTGATATATGAACTATCTGTATGATTTGACGACTGTATTCACTCTATGAATCCTTTGACCTTGAGATGTCTGATTGTACGGTCTTTTGGACTAAATGGCTATTCGTGAAGATACCATAGACTACCATATCTGATGTGACCTTAAAAATCTGCTTCACCCTATTCCCTTATGATGACTCTCTACATCTGCTAAAATTTCTGTCACTATGGAAACACCTACCCCAAACTCATGTGATTACCAAGTTGTCCTAAAAACCATTATTATCAACCCTTGGGAAGTTCTACTATTGGGAAATATTTTGTCATACGAAGATTTTCCAGTATTCTCTGATGAACCTTTTGGTACTCCTTCCTGCTTAAGAAGTAGAGTGGACATTGAACTGATATCAGTGAAGAAACCATGGTGCCATAGAAGTTGAGAGATTGAAGGAGCTGATGGAATATGATTTTTAACCTTGGTGATTCTTTTTAGATGCTCTTGTTTGTTTATGAAGAAGAACGAGAGAAGTATGCGATGACGTATCGACTATCGTGAACTTAAACGTACCACTATCACTAATCATTATCTGTTTCCGCGTATCAATAATTAATTTGGTCTTCCTTCGAAACTCCGCGTCTGATTGCATCATTTTAGATTTGAAGGACTGAAGAAGCAACCACAAAAACTTCTAAGAAGGGGGTTAACTAACCGAGAGTAACCTTTGTGAAGTATTTCAGTTCTTGAAGAAGAAAGAAGGCGATGTGAAAACTCCCTGAGATGATTTTTGAAGCTGCCTTTGCACTCGTTATAACATTTATGAGCTTGAATGATACCAATGGTGTTGTCTAGAATAATCATGTTTTCGCGTGTTTTGGACAAATTGTCATAGTATGACATTGTGTTGTGTTCTAAAACGAAAGAAGAACATAGGGGTTAATTGGTGAGACGACCCTTTGTTCTGGAAGAAAATTTTGATTGACGTTCAGAAAGCATAGTAGACAACCCTACCCTGTATAATGTAAAGACAGAGCTTTCACAAGAGGGACCAAGATTGAAGACCGTTATCGGAGTTTGAAACCGGGTGGAAGAGTAGTAGAAGATGGTTGACACAAGCATTTCCATGGAAGAAGCATACAAGAAGAAGTGAGGAACTAGGATAGTGCTCAATCATGCATCATGCAACACGTGAAGATTTCAGTTTGGGCATCAAGACAACCAGACCAAAGGAGACGAACCATTCAACACACAACCTGGAGTCGACAACAACAGCATGTACCTTAAGACCTGGAGCTATGTTAGAAGACCTGTCGAAGACACGCAGTCTTGTTTCTCTATTCATTTTAGTTGTACTAAGATGAATTGAGAGCAGAAGCAGACCTGCGGATGTAGGAATCCACAGTGATCGCGTCAGAGGCTGCCGTTACGACGCCACAGTACCAAGAAGAGTTGCTGAAGACTTGAGGAACCAGACTCGAGTTTTAAATTCTTTTAACCATGAGGTAAGATGGACAAGAGTAAACGGGCTACCCCAACTTGGAAGAAATTTTGAAATTTGTATTTGAGTGGACGGATTTTGAAGCGGACATTGTGTTTAGACGAGATGATTCTGTAAAGGATTGACGCTATTGATGACGTACCTTAATTTTGAATGACATTCTCGGATTTCCGTTACTCTTCGAGTAATTTTCGTTCTCTTAGTTATGTTGTTTGATTTTGGTAACCTCTGAGACTGTAGGTGGACTAGGTGGATTTAGATAAGTTTGGGTGTTCACGACTTGAGATAAAGTATGATCATTATGAGGGCATATGTATATGATGCCAGTATTATGACGCCTGGCCAACGTGATAATACTTACATCATATAACGTGCACTTATGGTGGGCATGTGATATTTCGAGGAGTGCCTTAGAAGCTTTAGAATTCTGGCATCTGATCAAGATCATCTGAGTTTAGTGAGACTTTAGGTTCATTCTACCTATACGTTTGATCTGCTGTCCTTGATATACGATTCGATACGATTGGACTCTCGACACGTGTTTTGCTGATCTTTGCAACATCTGATAAAGATCTTAGGTTCCATTATGAAATTTCTGCCGTTGACGATATCTAACGATATGCTTTCTGTCCGTATACGATTCGCACTCGTGAAGTTGTTCATTATGATCTACTATGAGTAAAATATGTGATTGTGGACTTTGAGGAAACGAGATCTGTTTGTTTATGAGAATACCTTTGGAAGGTTATCTAAAAGCCGAGACTATCTGAGAAGCTGAAGGGTTAAACCGTATATCACCCCATATTTGCTAAAATTAAATGTATTCTCATCTGATTCGCCTAATCAATTAGTTGAAATCCTATGAATTTTATACCTCTTCCTGGAGAATTCGTTTATCATCCGTTATGTTTGGTACATTATCCTTTTGATTCAAATTCAATATGATATGCCCTTCTGAGAAATCTGAAACTGTCATGAGAAACCAGTTGGTCCAAAGATCTTTTGGAAGAACCTCTCCGAGCGTGAGAATGTTTGTAATGACCTTTTGCGATTTACTACGACATCGTTTAACTTTGCGACTTCAAATTTCGAGGACGAAATTTTCTTTTTAGAGGGGAAGAAGTTGTAACACCTAAAATCTGAGCGCATGTGAAATGACCAAAATGCCCCTACATATTTAAAAGTTAATTAAAAGCTTATTAAATATCCAAATAAATCCCAAACTTCAAACAATGCACAAGTTATGTATCCAAATAATTTTAACAACTTCATTTAACATTTGTACAAGTGGTAAAATTACCAAAATACCCCTAAAGTGCCGAATGACATAAAATGGATATTAATTTGATTTTAAAATGGTTTAAATCTTTAAAATATGGAAGATAATCACAAATTTTGTTCCTCCATCAATATGGCCGAAAATTTTGGCCCAAGCCCTCCCCTAGGATCGGCATTTATCACTTCAAAAGAGTCAATCCATATTTTCTCCAAAACCCTAATTGTGCCGCCCCTAAAACAAACACACACAAAATTAGTTTGGCCTCCATTCGACCACCCCATCAATCCAAGGCATTTTTCTGTGATCAAACAACATCCAAAGAGCCCTAGAAAAATACCCATTCGAATTTTTGAAGCTTGGTACGATCGTGGTTTTGATTTCTTTTGTCGAACCCTAAAAATAAGGTAAGATCGATTGTGATTTATTCGACCTCTCTAAAATTCGTTTATGATTTTTCTCATAATCCTCATATCATGTATACTCTGGGAAAAATGATAGAAAGGTCGTGGAGAAGCTTTTGGAGTCGTGTGGATTTTTGGTTCGTTTTTGTCCAATCGCATATACAACAATTCGTACAGCCTCTCTACACGTTCAAATCTTGGTTTGGTATTTTTCTCAGGTCCCTTACATCATATAAACATCAAATAAAATGGTTGATTCGATCCATGCATGCTCTACATCATTTTCGTGATTTAAAACCCTAAAAACATGTTTAATTGTGAAATATATGATCCGATCCAGAATAATTATTAATAAAATTATTATAGGCTTATTATGATGTGTTATGATCTGGAAAAATGTTGGAAAGAATTGTCATGGCCTAAATCTTGTATTTCGAAATTATTTTGATTTATTGAATTTTTATTAAAACGTATAAAAGGAAAAAGAAAATAAAATTTGTGTGACTTAGGGTTTGGATCTAGGGTTTGTTTTGTGACATTAAATGACATTTAATGATGAGGTGATGATTAAAAATGAATTAGAGTTGGTTAGGGTTTTTGATCTTGGTATTTTATGTTTATACGATTTGATATAAAGGTTTTGGGTGAGTTTTGTAACTTTTAAAACTTAAGGGTTATTTTTAGAACTTATTTTGGGCTGTGTACTATTCGAATAAAATGTAACCTAAGGGTACCATATGTAATTTTTGTATTTTAAAGGGTTAAAATGTATTTTAAACCTAATTAGGGTTTGTTTTGAAAATAATTAAAAGAGAGGGACTAAACATGTAAATTCTGGAAACTTGGAGCTGTTTTGAGTAATTTAATATATTCAGGGGGTTATGTGTCATTTTGATAACTTAAGGGCATAATATGTAATTATTAAGAATTAAAAATTGTAATTGTAAATTAAAGGGTTAAATATGTAACTTTGATAACTTGAGGGACTTAAAGTGTAAATTATAAAAGTTTGAGTATCCATTCGTATAACATCTTAAAATAAGTGCTCATTATGTAAAATGGATAAGTTAAGGGTTTAATGTGTAACTTTGAATACTAAAAGGTTTAAAGTGTAATTTTGGAAGGTAAAGGGTATAAAATGCAAAGTTATGAAACCCCAAGGACTAAAGGTGTAATTATGTTAAAAGATATCTTATTACCAATAATAATGATTTAACTTTCTAAGTATGGAAACTTTCTAAAAGTGGAAACTTACTAATTATGGAAACCTGCTAAAAGTGGAAAGTTACCTTAAGTGGAAAGACATGAATTTGAGAATGAATTATGATTCCCCCTCTTTTCCTCTAGGTTTGAAGAAGAAAAGATCTTGAGCTATTCCTTATTCTGTGCTTGTTTCTAATTGTGCTTTCGTAATAAGGTACGGATACTCTGCCTTTTCAGTAAGGGCTCCTATATTCTTCTTATGACCTTGAGCTATGATTCAGTTAAGATTTCCAAAGCCATTGCTATGTTTCCTTCTGTTGTGAACTTCCTCTGATTTCTGTTAAACTTTGATTTGTTAGCTCCTGATCTGATTTCGTTGCTACGATTTCTGACCCTTGAATATCCGATATCTCTGGTTCATCTGTTATGATAATTTGATATGAAAACTTTTTGAAACTATAACTTGATGTTATGGAAGGAAACTGTTTTGAAATGACACTCTATGATTTTGAAACGAAACCATTTTTAAAGGAAGGATTAATTAGCTTTAATGAAGAATGTTTAAAAAGGGAGATCTTTGAGATGAAATGGGTAAATGACTATTAAAGTTCTAAATCTATTTTCTCTTAACTCTTTCACATTTTATTTTGAACTTACGAAATTTAATAACGAATCTTTTGAAATGAACCTTTGGGAATGAACCTTGGATATTCTGAACCATTGATATGACTTCGGATATTATGATTTTGAGATGACTTTGAGACATGACCTTGAGATAAACTTTTGCTATATGACCTTTTTGTATGACTTTGAGACCTGACTCTTAGTTTGATACCCGAGCCATTTATGTTTTTCCTACCTATGGAGGTACCATAGGCATGTCTGTGATGCACCACTGGCATGACTCATGTGTGGGTGAGTGATTTCTCACGCCGTCCCTTTTATGATTATCTGCCGGCTATTATGACTTTGAGTATATGACTTTGAGATTGACTTTGAGTAAGGGGCGTATGGATTGCAATCCTAGATCTGATCTGTTTAGTGGATTTAACTATGACTTTGAGTTGACTTTGAGGTGACTGGTGCTGTGTGCAATACACGCCTTTCACAATTTCTGGGAGCTAGCTACTCCACCCATTTGAAGAATGAGGACACCCCTCATATTATCTGATTATCTGAGAGGACTCCCCTCTATATGATTATGAAGAATTATGGTATTGACGGCTTATGATTTTGAGATATATGACTTTGAGTTTTTGGGCTCGTGGTAGATGACTATTCTTTCTTCTTTCTATTCTATTACTCTTTTATCTATTCCTTACTCTATTTCCCCAATGCACTATATATCAGTTCTGTTTCATTATCATTGCTTTGTATATGTATCTGTTCACTGGGCTTTTTAAGCTCAGCCGCATTTCCTTTTCCTGCGGCAGGTTTTAGTAGGAAGCTGGATTATGGGAAGAGAGCGTGACTGGACTTAGAAGACTATGCTTTGGACTAGAGACGATTAGATAAAGTTTCACTTTATTAGACATAGTATTTATTGTTTTGTAACCTTGTAGTTTCAGATTTTTCATTTGTAACCCTGAATTTCTTATGTATTTATAAATCATATGCTTGTGTTTGTTCTGATATGTCACTGTAATGTAATACTTCTACCCTTATCGGGTTGGGGTGTTACAATTATGGTATCAGAGCCCATGCCATAATCATTTTGAAGTTGATGAGAAAGTGATTTCTTCTAATACGATGAAACTAATTAACCACGTCTGTGTTTGTTCAAATAAGTTTTTTTATCCCTTTTTAAGTATATGTACATGTAAATGATAATACACATATTAGTTTTGTGTTTAGAGAATTAAATTTAATTGAAGCATATAATTTCGTTGCAGTTGGGCAGCAGCAATACTAACAGATTTTACCATAACTAATGTTATGATACAGGTATTGAGAAGAATAAAATAATACTATGATAATATGCGCTTATTATTCGAATCACGCGTAAATTTATACAGTATGTGATTGTGTTTAGGCGTGGATTTTCTACAAGGAACCAAACTGGATCTTGAGAGGGTGCGTTTGGTATGATGACATGAATCATAATCGGTATCGGTTTCGGTATAACATGGGTCCCTCACCTATGATAGATTCATTCATCTCCTTTTAGACTCCTATGGAGTATGGGCAATTTCTATATTTCATTCCCATATAATGTGGGCCCCGCATTTTAACCAAACACTAACAATCATTACCATTATCATTCCCTCATTCCAATAGATGGATACCAAACGCACCCTTAATGGTTATAATAAATTTTTTTGGAAGGTATGACTTATCTTTCTTTATTTACAATTAGTGCTGAGCATCATCCCTGACTGACCAAGACCGAGACCGAAGACCGGACCGAATGTGGTCGGTCCAGTCTCGGTCGGTCCGTCAGTCGGTCTGGTCCGTTCGGGTGGTTTGCTCAGCCCTATTTACAATAATATTATCTATTCCATTTTGGATTTAAATAAAGGTGGTTAACGCAAACGAGCAAGAAGCTGCGTGCGCTAGCCATTTTTAGATAGCAAAACTAATTCTTTTGAAAACAAAAAATATGTGGATCTAGGTGTCATAACATTTCTATACATAGCTCGTTGGACTCTGGTTTAGATACACTCTTGTGTCAATTATGTGATGCATACTATGTATGACATACTAAACACCTTCAATAACTTCCTTGTGCAGCTGGGGTCTGTCTTTCTTCATGCTTGTGGAGATCTCAAAGTTATCACCAGAAGAAATTTCAAAAGGTCTTTTTTTTTTTTTTTTTTGAAAGGTGACTTTTTCCATTGGCCAAACGTCATACAACTTTGCAAGATTGTTTACCTCGTGTATTTGTTACATATTTGAACTATAGGGATGTTCGAGGACCTTCGGTTGTTACTGCAAAAGCAATCTTATTAGCAGCTATCGGCATTGAGGGCGGGGTTTTGATTTACACGGTTATTGTTTTTGGATCCCCATTCCATATCGAGTTGTACACTGGGCCGTATGTCTCCTTAATCTTTTAAGGGAAATTATCATTTCAGGAGTATTTAAGAAAAAATAATTATTCGAGGAAAATTATATTGAGTCAATAGAAAGACTTGATTTTGATTTTTAAAAACGAGCCTCCCTTCAGTTTTTCAAACTTAATCATGCACAAAGCGTAAGTATAAAAAAAAAAAGTATGCATATAGTTGTGAACTCCTTTTTTTTTTTTTTTTTTTTTTTTTTTTTTTTTTATTTTGAATAAAATTTATAATCAAGTTTAAATCCTAAAAAAAATCAATTTTTTAACTTATGTATAAAATCTTCAACATCAATACTTTTTGTTAATTTATAAAATTAACATATATCACTCGACTATAAAGTTTATAAAGAAAAACTTTTATTAATATTATTAATATTATTACTCTTATTATTATCTTAACACCAAAAAAATCCTTTTAAATACGGAAGTATAACTGCTTTTCAAAAAAAAAATACGGAAGTATAACTATCAAATAAAAAGCATGAGTTATTGCGATATTGAGTTTTGTTTCTGATATCGATTACTAACACAAAAACCAACTAATGAAACCCTAATAAAAAAAACCGATCAAACCCTAATAAAAAATGTGAATCAATTACTTTATCGTTAAGAAACTTAGATTAAAATGTGAGTTAGAATAAAGAATCAACAAAACAGCAATGGATTAAGCGTTTAAGATTAAAAGTCGATCATGAAGTAGGGTTGTATAAGGGTATCGTCGGTTAAGGATGGTGGTATGGGAAGGAGATATTGAGAGAGGCGGCTAGGTCATTATAGGGGAAGGAGCGGTTATGTGAAAAAGATAGAGAGGTTGACGCTTTATTTTCTGCAACTGATTAATATCCAATCAAAAAAAAAAAAAAAAAAAAAAAAAAAAAAAAAAAAAAGGCAAATTTATAATCCCGTTTTCAAAAGTTAACCTAGTGTTTCACTTTATTACATTTATGGCACAGGTTATTTTAACCCTTGATCAACTAATCTAGCAGCTAAAAAGGAGTTTTCGCATTTAAAGTGGGTTCTAAAAATAAAGTTTCATTGTATGTATATATTGGGTAGGATTCTTTTCAGAACCAAGAAAAGGTCATGAACTGCGAGAACCAGAATCAACTAGTCGGATTTTTTTAGATGTTTATTTTAATTATTTAATTCAAAGTGGTATAATGGTAAAATTAAATTTTTTATTTTCTTTTTGATTTTTTATAAAAACTTTATTTTAGTTCCTAAATTTTGGGAATTTAAGCATGCATAGTTTCAAAAAATTAGGTGCATATGTGTTTTTTTAGCAAAATTTGGGTGTGCATATGTGCAAGAGCACACGTATTACGAATGGTCTTCATGTTAGATTTTATATATTTAAGACGTAATGTTTTATATGCATGCAATTAGAAAGAAAAAAAAATGTACAATATTCTTCTTCAGAAAAAAGAAAATACTCTATATATTGCTAATAATATGCATGTGCAACCATCATTTTATAAAATATTAGCCTCCGATTTAAATATGCACATATTTGCATCGTCATTGTTCACTAGGTACGCGTAATCTTGAACAATGCTCATGTATTTTCATCGTCTTTGCTCACTAGGTACGCGTATTCTTGAACCATGCACATGTATTTTTCATCGTCTTAGTTCACTTGGTACACATAGCCTACCATGCATATGTATTTTCATCATCTTTGTTCAACATATACTCGTAGTGTTGAGCCATGTGCATGTATTTTTATCCTCTTGAATTTTATCATCCTCTTCAACAAATCTACAAGTACATTAAAATAAATAACATCGGTTTCATGGACACAATAAAGATAATACGATGAACATCATTAGATTTGATTAACAAAATAAGAAAACACACTATAATAAAAAGTGATCCATATAAGTCAATATATTAACACTTATCCTATTTTGACTGAATCGCGAAAATCATGTGCCGGCGTTGCATAACTCACTTTCATATGGTCCAGTTTATTAGAGTGGACCTATACTCTAACCCAAATTAATACAAAAATTACCCCTTTATTTTAAATTATACCACATATACAAAGGATTTTATAAACGTGTCATAAAATGTTTTGAAATATAAAAAACTTGAAACTAAGATTTGTTTTGTTTTAAAATGTTTTGACCTTAACCGGATACACTGTTGGTGAAATTTGAATATTCTTTTTCCAAAATGTTGTTCTAATAACGGCTTCCTTTACCTACATTTAGTACTTATTAGTAGTAGTACTAATTTAAAAATTCAGTAATGTTGTTAGATTTAAAATATTCTTATTTATAAAAGAAAAATCAGGATGTTAAATATTTAACTATTTAATTAAAATTTAAACTACTAATTTTTTTCACTCTCACTTACTTCACACCCACATAAATACATAAAAAAGGCTGCATACACAAATTAACGCTACTATATATCGTCACCACAATGCGCGGGTAATCGTCTAGTTATAATAAGTATATGTTATACAAAGTTGAATTTAAGTTATATAATGCAATTTAACTTTCCGAAAAACTTGTTAAGAGCGGACCTATTATGTATACGATTGAATACATGACCAACACTTTTTAAATGTTTGTTCCAATACAAATAACCGTGTAACCACCTATAACTAAAGTGGTGTTTGAATGCAATTTAATTGACTTAGATAGTGTTTGAATTTGACTTAATTGACTGAGTATGAAAAAAACTGAATTCATTAGGTGATATGAAAACTATTTGTTTGCGACTTAATAGAGAAATATGACTGAAAATATTAAGAAATAAAACTGATGGTGTTTGCATTAAGTCATTTTTTAATTAAACACGACTTAATAGAAAATTTTTTTAAAAAAAAACCCTTAAAATGAAAAAACTTAATTTATTAAGTTATGTGATAAGTTTGTTTTTTACTTAATCAATTACCTAAAATGACTTAAAATAAAAAATAATAAAAGTGAATGTCACCACATTAAGTCATTTGTTAATTAACACGACATAATCAAAAAATTAAACAAACATGGCCTAATTCTTTTGGAGAAGTAAGACGTTAATTTGCTTAAACCATATAGAGATAGCATAACATTGCTATATTAATAACTACTCACAGGTGCATCCTATCAGAAGTGGTGGACCATATTGTAACCCTTTTTCTTATATATGTAAGCAATTCTCTCCATTAACCATGTATTTCTTTTGATTATTTGATATTTCAACAAGAAATTAAAGTCGTAATACTTTGATATGATATGATTAATAACTGGAATATCCGGATGTTGCTGTAATTTAGGCCTGGATAAGATACAAAGAATCAAGTTGGACAAGTAGTTTCTTGTGGATGCTATCAATTACATGTTTTGGGAGGTAATATATTATGTACTACAGTAATTCATTTAAAGTCTACTTCGTTGGGTTGAAACTCAATATTCTAAATCAGTTTTGAATGATTTTTTTCTTTTTTTTTTTTTTTTTTTTTTTTTTTTAATAAGAAATCGAGCTAAACTTTTTTTTTAATAATGTTTTTGAGAGCACTCTGTGAAAAAACCCCGTTTATTAACTGGTTTTTCTTACGTAGAACTTTTCCTTGTTCAAAAAATAGTCACTTTACATAATTATATTCTACTCCCTCCGTCCCATATTAAATGTCATGTTTGACTTTTCAAATTCTTCTTTCTCAACTTTGACTTTAAATATTTTTGTTTGTGTAATATAATACTTGATATAAAATATATGAATGTATTAAGTTTTAAATGTATTTTCATTGTGTATAATTTTTATCAAATAGTATATAACACAAGCAAAAATATTTAAAGTCAAAGTTGATAAAGAAAAACTTAAAAAGTCAAACACGAACATTTAATATGGGATGGAGGGAGTATATTATTTACGTAATGATTTTTACATTTTTAGTGATCCTCTTGACACGAGCCAAATTCTCAAGGTCGGGTTCTGCTTGGAAGCGTTGCTTAATGCGTGGGTTCCTGGTTAATCCTATTGGTCTTGTTGGAGTACCCCAACGTTATGGGTGTAGTACGTGTCACGAGTAGAGACTCGATATGACACCACACTGGTCGGGAGTTGGGGCCGCTCCCCTGATGAGTCCAAGGCAGGACGAAACCAGTGAACCTCTATTATACGCGGGACGGATGGCTGATCCTTATCGGTGTAAGGGCGCCACGCGGGCTCGAAGGAATGAGTCCGTGACAAGTGGTATCAGAGCCAAGTCAGACCGAGGCGGACCGAAACAAGAATCGCTCAAGTCGCTCTCCCAAAAGTTCTTAAAAGTGTTGGCTAAACAAAGGTGGCGGGAACGAGTTCCCGGGATGTTGAAGAGTCAATATGACGTTATGTGGAGTTCATAATGTCGCATTCGATGGAAGCCAGAAGGGGTAATGGACTATGGAGTTTAGTCGCTGCACGCTGGGACACAAAAGAGTTCGAAGTCGAATGTCCCTTTAAGCCATGAAGCCGGAGTAAAGCCAAATCATTCGAGTGAAGTCGTTCGTCAAGATGGATGACCATGCACGAGGACGTGCATGAATTGGTGGTGGGAGAACGTCACGAGCCAAATTCTCAAGGTCGGGTTCTGCTTGGAAGCGTTGCTTAATGCGTGGGTTCCTGGTTAATCCTATTGGTCTTGTTGGAGTACCCCAACGTTATGGGTGTAGTACGTGTCACGAGTAGAGACTCGATATGACACCACACTGGTCGGGAGTTGGGGCCGCTCCCCTGATGAGTCCAAGGCAGGACGAAACCAGTGAACCTCTATTATACGCGGGGCGGATGACTGGTCCTTATCGGTGTAAGGGCGCCACGCGGGCTCGAAGGAATGAGTCCGTGACAAGTGGTATCAGAGCCAAGTCGGACCGAGGCGGACCGAAACAAGAATCGCTCAAGTCGCTCTCCCAAAAGTTCTTAAAAGTGTTGGCTAAACAAAGGTGGCGGGAACGAGTTCCCGGGATGTTGAAGAGTCAATATGACATTGTGTGGAGTTCATAATGTCGCATTTGATGGAAGCCAGAAGGGGTAATGGACTATGGAGTTTAGTCGCTGTACGCTGGGACACAAAAGAGTTCGAAGTCGAATGTCCCTTTAAGCATGAAGCCGGAGTAAAGCCAAATCATTCGAGTGAAGTCGTTCGTCAAGACGGATGACCATGCACGAGGACGTGCATGAATTGGTGGTGGGAGAATGTCACGAGCCAAATTCTCAAGGTCGGGTTCTGCTTGGAAGCTTTGCTTAATGCGTGGGTTCCTGGTTAATCCTATTAGTCGTGTTGGAGTACCCCAACGTTATGGGTGTAATACGTGTCACGAGTAGAGACTCGATATGACACCACACTGGTCGGGAGTTGGGGCCGCTCCCCTGATGAGTCCAAGGCAGGACGAAACCAGTGAACCTCTATTATACGCGGGACGGATGGCTGGTCCTTATCGGTGTAAGGGCGCCACGCGGGCTCGAAGGAATGAGTCCGTGACACTATGCTGTGAAAATGCAATAGCTAGATATGAGAAAGAAACAAAATAACTTTGCACGTTCGCACATAATCATTTAAAAAATGGTGTTATTTTTGTATATTTTTTTTTGAAAAAAGTCAAAGTTTTCCCCTTTTTGAGAATTTTCTCTCAATAGCTTGTGATAGATAATTAGCAAATTACAAAGCAAGTAGATAAGCAAATGACAAACGAGATAAGAAATATGACATAAAAGAGTAGAGGATCACTAAAAATGTAAAAATCATTACGTAAATAATATACTCCCTTCATCCCATATTAAATATCCATGTTTGACTTTTTAAGTTTTTCTTTATCAACTTTGACTTTAAATATTTTTGCTTGTGTTATATATTATTTGATAAAAATTATACACAATGAAAATACATTTAAAACTTAATACATTCATATATTTTGTATCAAGTATTATATTACACAAACAAAAATATTTAAAGTCAAAGTTGAGAAAGAAGAATTTGAAAAGTCAAACATGACATTTAATATGGGACGGATGGAGTAGAATATAATTATGTAAAGTGACTATTTTTTGAACAAGAAAAAGTTCTACGTAAGAAAAACCAGTTAATAAACGGGGTTTTTTCACAGAGTGCTCTCAAAAACATTATTAAAAAAAGTTTAGCTCGATTTCTTATTTAAAAAAAAAAAAAAAAAAAAAAAAAAAAAAAAAAAAAAAAAAAATCATTCAAAACTGATTTAGAATATTGAGTTTCAACCCAACGAAGTAGACTTTAAATGAATTACTGTAGTACATAATATATTACCTCCCAAAACATGTAATTGATAGCATCCACAAGAAACTACTTGTCCAACTTGATTCTTTGTATCTTATCCAGGCCTAAATTACAGCAACATCCGGATATTCTAGTTATTAATCATATCATATCAAAGTATTACGACTTTAATTTCTTGTTGAAATATCAAATAATCAAAAGAAATACATGGTTAATGGAGAGAATTGCTTACATATATAAGAAAAAGGGTTACAATATGGTCCACCACCCTTCTGATAGGATGCACCTGTGAGTAGTTATTAATATAGCAATGTTATGCTATCTCTATATGGTTTAAGCAAATTAACGTCTTACTTCTCCAAAAGAATTAGGGCATGTTTGTTTAATTTTTTGATTATGTCGTGTTAATTAACAAATGACTTAACGTGGTGACATTCACTTTTATTATTTTTTATTTTAAGTCATTTTAGGTAATTGATTAAGTAAAAAACAAACTTATCACATAACTTAATAAATTAAGTTTTTTCATTTTAAGGGTTTTTTTTTTTTTTTAATTTTCTATTAAGTCGTGTTTAATTAAAAAATGACTTAATGCAAACACCATCAGTTTTATTTCTTAATATTTTCAGTCATATTTCTCTATTAAGTCGCAAACAAATAGTTTTCATATCACCTAATGAATTCAGTTTTTTTCATACTCAGTCAATTAAGTCAAATTCAAACATCACCTAAGTCAATTAAATTGCATTCAAACACCACTTTAGTTATAGGTGGTTACACGGTTACTTGTATTGGAACAAACATTTAAAAAGTGTTGGTCATGTATTCAATCGTATACATAATAGGTCCGCTCTTAACAAGTTTTTCGGAAAGTTAAATTGCATTATATAACTTAAATTCAACTTTGTATAACATATACTTATTATAACTAGACGATTACCCGCGCATTGTGGTGACGATATATAGTAGCGTTAATTTGTGTATGCAACCTTTTTTATGTATTTATGTGGGTGTGAAGTAAGTGAGAGTGAAAAAAATTAGTAGTTTAAATTTTAATTAAATAGTTAAATATTTAATATCCTGATTTTTCTTTTATAAATAAGAATATTTTAAATCTAACAACATTACTGAATTTTTATATTAGTACTACTACTAATAAGTACTAAATGTAGGTAAAGGAAGCCGTTATTAGAACAACATTTTGGAAAATGAATATTCAAATTTCACCAACAGTGTATCCGGTTAAGGTCAAAACATTTTAAAACAAAACAAATCTTAGTTTCAAGTTTTTTATATTTCAAAACATTTTATGACACGTTTATAAAATCCTTTGTATATGTGGTATAATTTAAAATAAAGGGGTAATTTTTGTATTAATTTGGGTTAGAGTATAGGTCCACTCTAATAAACTGGACCATATGAAAGTGAGTTATGCAACGCCGGCACATGATTTTCGCGATTCAGTCAAAATAGGATAAGTGTTAATATATTGACTTATATGGATCACTTTTTATTATAGTGTGTTTTCTTATTTTGTTAATCAAATCTAATGATGTTCATCGTATTATCTTTATTGTGTCCATGAAACCTGATGTTATTTATTTTAATGTACTTGTAGATTTGTTGAAGACGGTGATAAAATTCAAGAGGATAAAAATACATGCACATGGCTCAACACTACGAGTATATGTTGAACAAAGATGATGAAAATACATATGCATGGTAGGCTATGTGTACCAAGTGAACTAAGACGATGAAAAATACATGTGCATGGTTCAAGAATACGCGTACCTAGTGAGCAAAGACGATGAAAATACATGAGCATTGTTCAAGATTACGCATACCTAGTGAACAATGACGATGCAAATATGGGCATATTTAAATCGGAGGCTAATATTTTATAAAATGATGGTTGCACATGCATATATATTATTAGCAATATATAGAGTATTTTCTTTTTTTTTTTGAAGAAGAAGAATATTGTACATTTTTTTTCTTTCTAATTGCATGCATATAAAACATTACGTCTTGAATATATAAAATCTAACATGAAGACCATTCATAATACGTGTGCTCTTGCACATATGCACACCCAAATTTTGCTAAAAAAACACATATGCACCTAATTTTTTGAAACTATGCATGCTGGAAAAAGATAAATTAAATTCCCAAAATTTAGGAACTAAAATAAAGTTTTTATAAAAACTCAAAAAGAAAATAAAAAAATTTAATTTTACCATTATACCACTTTGAATTAAATAATTAAAATAAACATCTAAAAAAATCAGACTAGTTGATGTTGGTTCTCGCAAATTATTTTCTTACAAATTATTATGCCATCTCCTGTTCTTCAAAATGTGCATCACTCGTGAGTAATTTCTTTTCATTTTCTTCTTACCCTAAAAATTGTAATGAATGAGGAACAATGATTTGGGTAATTTACTTAGCACAGGAATAGTTGGTTTAGATTAATCATAGACCCGGCCACATTGTACGCGATATTATTTACCATTGTGATGAGGTTAGTGGAACAAAAATCACAAAAAGAATCTTATGATATTTTAACCAATCATTTTTTCAATCAAAATAAAAACTTCCCTTTTTTTCTAACAAACAAAATAAAATGTGACGAGAATTTTTTTATTTTTCTAAAGGCAGGCACTTTGATATACTTTTGATTTTTTCGCTTTCTTTAATGGGTATTATATATTACAAGATACGAAATCAAATATGATTTGTGATATGAGTTTAGGGTGTGTTTGGTTGATGTAGGTGGTATTGAATTTGGATTCAGATTCTGATTTGGAACAGATTTGATAGGTAATAAGGAGTGAAAAAAAATATATTACTCTATCCGTCTCAAAATTATTATTTTTCGATGAGAAACACACAGTTTAAGAAAAAATGCAATATATTTTTTACGCGCATTCAAAAAACTAATTTGGACCACATATGTGCACATTTATATAAGGTAGAACCTACCTATAGCTATGTTGTTTGGCATAGGGTTGGTACAAATAACATTATACGTGATATGAAAGGGATGATGAACCTGAGTTTAGAAAGGATATTTATAGTGTTCTTTTGTTTACATATTGAGACTTTACCAACCGTCCTTACTTGACCAATTAAGCACTTGCAAAGTCATGTCGACAAGATTAATTTCAATCATTATTTTATTTGGAATTGGCAATTAGTTATAAAGAAAAGAAAATTGTTTCAGTGTTTTGTTTTCACTCTTGATCATGTCACTACCTCATATCAATTTATAACACATAAATACTCGGTGTATTGTTATTTATATAATTCTAAACAGAATAACAAAAAATTATGAAACAAGAAGAAATAACAATTATGAAATATGAAGATTTTTTTTTTTTTTTTTTTTTTTTTTTTTTTTTTTTTTTTTTGTAGTAAATAACAATTAATCATACCCTAATTCCTGCAATTAAGCAACTTGGAAATGTTTTAAAGTTTAAATTACTACTTTAATAAACAGCTGATATTTCCGGAAAAGATATAAACGGTTTACCTAGAAACCAAAAAACCGGTGATGTAATGACTTTATTATTTTTTTTTTACTAGTGCATCTATTTAAAATGAGAGGGGTGGTTTTTCAAATTCAGTTTCATTAAACATCTCTTAATAACATTACAAGTGATGAGATTGATATCCACTAAATAAAGTAGAGAAATGATACATTGACTGAGCCTAATCGTGGACCTAAAAACATGTGACATCATTTCTAAACCCATCCGGATGATGCCACATGCTTATATGGGAATAGGGAATGTGAATTTGATTGATAAAAGATTTTTGGTTGGTTTATATGAGTTTTAAAACATGTAATGATACCAAAAATAGAGGATTTGTCATGCCCACCAAAGACGGTGGGTGTAAAACCCGAAATATTTGAACTATAATTTTTGCACCATTTTATTATTAATATAATATGTCATTAAACTATACATTATAATTAATATTAGACATTATAAATAATCCTAAAACTTATCAAGTATAACCTAAAATAACCTAAAGTCAAATTTTATCCTAAAGCTATACTAAGCCGATTTTCTTTTTCCTAGCCCCTCCTTGGTGGTCAGTTTTGAAAAAAGATAAAATGAAATCAAATAATCTTTCACCTTATAAAAGATTTGCATATGCCCGGCCCTATCACCCTATCACATGTATTTCCATATCATACAAACACGTTTTCTTTATTCTTGAACGTATATTTCCTTTGTACCATCATTGTTACACCGAACCAAAGCCAGAAACACACTTCATTGTCCTTTGTTTTGCTGCCAAGAAAGGAGGAGAAAAGGAAGAAGAGTTGGTGTCTAAAAGAAGAGCAAGTCGTGGAGTTCTTCTTTGAGTGATTCAAGCCCTGAGTTCCTTGTTTCCATTCGGTTTCTTTTCTCATTCGACACACAGGTTTCATTGCCTCTTTTGTGCTTTTGATTCGACATAATACATATAAATAAACACCACCTAAAAACTATACTTGTAACCATTCGAATTTGCGCTTATATGCATGTTTGTTTGCCTCGTCTATTTTGGTCACATGGAATCACTAAGTATGCGCAATAATGCGCCTATATGTATATGTTATGTCGCGAGTTTTGTGGCCTGTTGATGTCCTTTTTTCTTCCAGCTCTCATGTCGACTTAATGTTAACCTAAACAAGCCCTAATATCTGCTCATTATTGTCTCATTGCTGTCACATAGGATCATAAATCGATATGCCTTAATACACTGTTTTTTGTCGAGCCTATGTGGACCATTTTGTGTCACTTATTCCAGCCTTGTTTCGACCTATGTACAATGTTTAAAACCCATGCTAGATAACCATTAAAACCATATATGTATGCATGTATCTGTTTCGCTTCTTTTGTCGCATGCAAACTGTATAAAATCGTACGCCTATTTATGTTTGTGTATTGCAAGTTTTTGTGCCATCTTCCAGCGCCCGTGTCGATATATATGTAATATTAAACGAGCCCTAAGGAGCTATCTTAATTGATAATTAAATGTGGCATAAACCGAAGAAACCCTAAGCAATATAAGATGTGACTCGAATGCGATGATTTTATGTGAGACTTCTATGGTGTTTTGGTTCGATAATCGCGTGTATATGTGGGCTGTCTTGCGTGAGTCTATAGACCAAATATCATAGGTTGCTATCGTGTTTAGTGGTGTTGTTTTGGTTGCCTCTTTTAACCCCCTTGCACACCTTTTTATTTTGCCTCACCAAGACCACTTTAGCCTTATTTTGCCTCGCCAAATCTTATACCGAGGGGATATGTTGTTGGTTGATTTTGTTCGCTGAATAAATGGCATTGAGAGTGTCGTTTGTTTTGTGTGTCTCTGATATGAATAACACCACCAAAATAGAGTTTCGTTTAGTTTGGTCTCATATGATTTAGTGGTTCGAATATTATACGTACACTCCAAACTAGTTAAAAGATTGAAAATTGAATTGCAACTCTCATTTGTTTCTGAATTCAGTTACTCCGTAATATAAGTCCTAAAATCCATCTTGACACACTTGACCCTTAACTTTGATAATTGACACATTAAACCCTATACTTTACTAAATGACATGTAAAGCCCTAAACTATGATATTTGTCATATTAAACCTTTAAGTTAACCAATTATCATTTGTAAACCCCTAAGTTTGGCTAATTAATGATTATTACCCTTAAGTTACTAATTATATAAACTTACTAAATATGAAAGGTTACTAAAAATAGAAAGAAACCCTAATATGGATAACTATATGCACTAAACTTATAAAATGAGCTTATAAGTAATATGAAAGGTTACTAAAAATAGAAAGAAATACATTTTGCAATCGCTGCCAGATTCGTGAAAATCAAGTTATATATATTATAGTATAAGTATTACTCAAGAGATCCGCAAAGAAATACGCATAACCCGAGGTCGTAGTCCGTGTGAAGGGTGAATGGAATTCTCAATTCCCGATTTGTGAAACGTGTCGTGAAAGTGGTAAAAAGTGATTTTGATGAGATTATACTAATGAAATAACAAATGAAGCACAAATAATCACTTAAGCACGTATTTCAAATAAGGAAACTAAAAACGTAAAGCAAAATTAAAAACGTAAGCTAATACGCGAAATAAACGTAAACGTACGAAATAAAACGCGAATTTTAAGCTACACTACTCCTACGGACGAAATAAAACACTAAAAATGATAAAAGAAAATTTTGAGGAAAAGAAAAATATTTTTTTGACTTTTTAATTAATTTTTATGAATTAAAACCTAATTTAACTAATTAAAAATTAAAAGAAAATGCAAATTAAGTGAGAAAAATGCAAAATTAATTTCTAAAAATCTAAAATAAATGAAAACTATTTTCTAAAATATTTTTGGATTTGTTTAGGCTTTTTCTGATTTTTTTGGAATTTTTGGTAATTAAAAAGTAATAAAAATTGATTAAAAACTAAAATTAAATAAGAAAAATAGCAAATGAATTCAGAAAAATATGAAAAATTCAGGGAAAATCTAAATTATTATTCTAAAGCTAGGAAAAATATAAAAATTGGAAAATAAGCACTGGAAGTGCAATAAGCTATGAAACTGCTTAAGTAAAAGTGCTTATTTATAAGCAATACTTGACCAAGTGGACTGAAACTTTGACCAAATGATTTTTGACTCAGAATATGCTTATATGAATAGAACTTAACTCAATGCACTCACAGAAACACAGATATGGGCTAAATCAGTAGAAATAAGCTCTTAAGAGATAAGCAGTGAGCAAATAAATGGCAAAAACTCAAATGGAACAGCAACTTAAGCTACAATGGAACACAAATGAACAACTAATCTCAGATAATGAACAACAAATCTCAGAAGCAGGCCTAAACTGAAAACAGATGCTAGCTCAAACTACTCAACTAGATAGGCCAATTAAGCAGTGCTAATAAGCTGAGGAGTAAAAGCTAATGGGGGCAAAAGACTCACTATCCACCTGAGTTCTCAAAGGAATCAATAAATCAGATACTAGAACTAATTAAAATACCTAAACTTACCCTAGGAAATTGCTTAATAACTTATGAGCAGGGGAGAATAGTGTCAAACAGACAACTTCCAATGGCTTTTCAAATAAGCAGATAAGTTCCAATACTGAAAATACTTTTCAATTCTATTTCTTAAGCTGCAAGGCTTTTCAAATCCACTTTTCAAAATGATTTCCAAATAGTATTAATCTCTAAAACTGATCTCAAAGTATAGTCCAAAAAACTGTATGCAACTTTTTGACTTTTTGCTTTTTATGAAAACTTTGACTAATCTGAGTTTGCTTCTGTCTTAATTGATCACCTAAGATGTAATAACCTAATGTGCAACTAGATAATACTTACTTAACTACTTATGCAACTAATTTATGATAAAATGCAACTAACTTAACCTATATACTAACTGTTAGAATGAATTTAAGCTAAATTGACTTTTAAGTGATTAACCTACAATTTTATCCTTGACTTAGCCTTATATATGACCTGAGATACTAACTAAAACAACCACCACTTCTGAAATTACTTAAATGACAGCAAACTAACTTAATCCAAACACCCCTAATGGTGACAGTCTCACAATTACTAGGCAGCAATAGAGTGAATAACCAAACCAATCCTCAACCTCAGAGCTATTTATGATCAAACTATTCCAAATAACCACACACTAGCACAGAATCAAACACAAACATCATATGAAGAACCAACAAAACTCAGATACAATAATGAGCAGACAATGAAACAGTGAAAATGACAGATAAGATGAAACAAAAGCTAACCAAATTCAAACAAACAGATATGAAATGATTAAATGAGACTAAATATTAAGCAACTATCAATAATAAGAAATAAAAACAGATCTAAGCTACTATTATTCTACTGATGCAATAGGAATTTAAAAATGGGAAACTTACAAAACCAATTCCCCCTCAGCAGAACAGAGGGGGTTCACTATGCTTGCCTGTCTTTAAGACAGGCCATTGGACACCTTATGGCTGCCTTTATTCCTCAAATAAGCTGAGCTTATTGAAATAAGCTGAAGGTTGACCAACTTTGACTTTTGTATATTTGGATACAATTGATTAAAAACTTAAGAGAAAGCTGATATAAGCTTATTTAAAACAGTTAATAAACTAAATGAAACCTGAGATTATAATTGAAACTATATTTTTTTTTTCTGATTTTTTTTTTTTTTTTTTTTTTTTTTTTTTTTTTTTTTTTTTTGTTTTTGTATAAATGAAAAAACAATAACAGAAACTTGAAACTAAATTTAAAACAAACTACTGATAACAGGTAATTAAAGGCAATAAGTAAAACTAAACTAAAATTAAACTTAAAACAATAATTTGAAATGAAAATGAGAATTATATTAATAATAGTAAAATGAGTACAATGCTTTTGGAAAGGAAAATTACAATTGAAACTGAAATTAAGTGCTGAAATTTAAATGACAAGAAAATTAAAATTAGTCAAAATCTTTCTAAGACATGAAAAATTGGACACCTTCAAGGGAGTGGGGAGGGGGTTTATATAGCCTGAGATGAGAGGTGAGGTTTTGTGAAGGTTCTAGTCTGCCAGGTCATTTATCCGTGTGCCTCTATGTTTGTTTGAGTCCCTCCATAGCCGTTTGATATCTTCTAGTCATTTCCAATCATCCTAAGCCCTTGGATGAAATGATGTGATGTGACCGATCCTCCGTGTCCTCTCTGATTGGTCCACGTACCCCTGACATTCTCTAACACGTGACTGACCCTTCTAGAAGCAATAATCATGAGGTAATTATTATTTTGATGGGTAATTTTGAGGAATGGGATTTTAGGGTTCATATACCTGGGTTTGGGTAATAATTTGGGGCGCGGGTAAAAAAATGATTTGGGGTGTGTTTAATTATTGTTGACCGGGTTTGGTTGGGTAATATTATTGGTGGTGGGCTTGGACCGGTTTTATCATTGGGCTTGGGATAGGATGTATGGATTGGATTATTATTTTTATCAGATCCAATTAGTAGTAACAAATCAAGGACTAAATGTGTAAAATCTGAAATTCAGGGGACCACTTCTGTAAATCATCCCAAGTTTCTTCCAAGGGTATTTCATGTCATTTCTGAATTCTTGGAGGGTTAACTTTGACTTATCTTCAAATATTACTCAAAGGACCATTTATGTAATTATCTGAATCACTGAGGACTTCCATTGACATTTTAAGCTTTCTTTGATCATTTTACTTCCCCGGCTCCGGCTTTTGACCTTTTTCCATTCTCGTGCTCGTTTTTGTCTGTTTCGTCTTTGTTTTTATTCATTTTTTACATATCCGTACCTGCACATACACAAACACAAAAACAACATATATTTGGCATTTATTGATCGGTTTTTGGTCTTTTTGGTCCGGTTTTTGTCAAATAAAAGGTGTGTAAATTAACACACACCAAAATCCCCCAGACTAAAGTATTGTCGTGCCCTCACGCAATGTCATCACCTCACGCTTAAGAGATAAATAATTTCAAAACCTCTTTTTACTAACGTTGTAAACTAGCAATGATGTTCAAAAGAGATATTAAAATCATTTATTCTCAAAAACGCTCCGTTTACCGATTTTCATGAATAACAACTACTACTACTATTTTTGTACTTTTTCATTTTTATATATGTGACGGTTTGCTTGACTTTCATTATCAATTCATATCTGTTGATAACTTTTAGGGTCTACGAGTAGAAACACTTCTCACAGAGAAGAGACCATACGGATAAAAATCGTCATCCCTGATTTTTCACATGCCCCCAAACTAAGCGTAAAATCGAAATCATTGTTTATCCATAAGTTAGGTGCTAACACTACCCACAAAAGTTACTTGTGTAATTACCTCTTGTTCCCATTTCCTAATTTTTGTATCTCGATATTTTAATTTGTTGAGAAATGAATTTCTTCATATTTTCTCGTTTTGATATTTATTAATCCGATAAGAGCACAAAATTTGAACGCTAAGTAGTTTCCAAACTTTCCCTCAAAAATCCCTGCATACAAAAATCAGGTCCACATGGAGGTCTCTGATTTAACACGATTTGTCAGGAGTATCCCTTTTATTTTCGACCGAGACAACTCATCTACGAGTCCAGAAATGGAAGCTTTTATTAGGACCTCCCCGGAGTCAAAGCTTGGCATTTTTGCATAATTATAAGCACTTTAATAATATTTGGTCCTTAGTCCTTTATTTCAATTACAACAACAGTTTATGAGCTGCCAAGATGTAAGAGCTTTATTATGACCTTGGATTTATATCTGCTGCTTTTTATAGCTTTGGATTCCTCTGCCTTTTTTTTTGGCTTTGGATTATTATTATTGATATTCATAATCATATTCCAAACCCCGAGTTCCTACGGCCTTTACTAAGATCACAACATCGGCTGCGAACCGACAAGATGCAATAGTCTATTTCACCGTAACACTGGCAGTACCCCTATGTGTACCAAACCCCCATATGCAGAGATTTTGTTGAGAACGAGAAAAAACTAAGTATTGCCCAAATCCCCATACACTTAATTAAACCTAGAGATCTATTTTTATTGGTGAAACAATTCTGTGGGAACAAAGAGGCCATAAGTACCTTTCGTGGGCTCTAAAGAGATCCAACTACTCCGCGTTTAGCACGAAACTTCTAAATAAACTCTATCATTCCTCGATCTCCGCAAATTTAAAATCCCAAGTAATGAGATCCGCGGATGCTTAGCCATAATCTTTTGATTATATTGGTAAAGGGAGACGAGTTAGGGCTCAATACGCCCGGTCAAGTCGAAACATTTATTTCTACTCTCGCCGGTAGGAAAGTCAAAACAAGGTGTCAAATCTTATTATTCATATCATATCATCATTTTTTTATTTTTTATTTATTTATTTATTTATTTTTACAATGAAAAGGTGACAAAAATTTCAAATTTTTGGTGGAAAACGGAGTTACGTAAGTTAACAGCTCAGACGAAGGTGCCAGGTCAAATTGAATCGAAGATTCACCCCCCCCCCCCCAGACTAAAGTGAAACATTGTCCTCAATGTTTTAAGGGTAAAGGTAATCCTACGTAATATCTAAGGCCGTTTATTAAGTATGCCAAGAAATAAACGTTACTCGATAAGATTTAGGATATGGTGAATTTCCGAAAGAGCAGCGAAGAATGAGACTCGAGTGACAAACCACGAGCACGAGAGTCCTCAAACTTCAGGGAAATTCCTGAACATTTACAAACAACCACGAAAACACGAGTTTGGAAAGGGTCGCCCCCCTCACGTCACGTTACTAAAGAAATAAGAAAATTAAGAAGATGAAAAAGGATAAGCATGGGTTGCCTCCCACGAAGCGCTTGTTTTTGTTCACCGAGTCACATGAGCTTGACTCGATCCCCAAATTAATTCATCCTTGGGGAGAGCATGTGGAAAATAATCTCCATCGGCCTTTCATTCAAAATATTTGGATAAACATATGAATTATTTGAAATTTCCACCCCGATGAGATAACCGCTGGTATTCTAATAGTGAAAACTATTAGGAACGATACCAGGGTCAAAAATAGTGTCCTCACTCCTGATGGAGTGACGGAGAAGAGAAATCACACCAAATGTGATAAATGAAAAGAATGTCATGATAACAATCATGAACAATTCATCATCATAGAAAAGAGACTTCATAATTGTAGAATTATGAAGCTCATCATTAAAGCTTATTCGAAAAACTTTCCCAGGTGGGAGGGATGGGATAAAATTTTCATGAAAACTCTCATATTCAAGAATACCACCCGGGTTGTGACCATTTTCAAGATCAAAACAAAAGTGATCATACTCTGTATTAGAAAATTCACCAGAGAACTTTTCAAGATCAAAATCAATCTTATCAAAACAAAACGAATCATACTCCGGAAGAGAGATATGAGCAAGAGAAGTGGTACTGCCACTACTCGTCTCTTCCGTATGATCGATATCAAAGTTAAAAGCTTCATAAATCGGATAAGAATGATCAGGACAAGAAGTGGGATTGCCACTAATCTCCTCAGTCGTATCAAACGAAAAACGCTCATAATCGGGTAATAATTCCCCGAGCTTGGGCTCCAGAGGATCTTCAATCGTTAGCTCAACTTCCTTTTTAACTTTATCCGGAGGGATTGGCGGTTCATCGATCAACAAATTTTCAAGAAAAAGAATATCTCCCTCCGAATCAAAGTAAGATTCATCAATCTCAGAAAACGGAATCGTATCAATAGCAAGGAATTCATCGACCTCTTCCCAGAAAGAATCATATTCCTCAAACGGAGGAAAAGATGGGGAAGAGTCGGAGACGATCATTTTCACAAAATCATCAAAGGAATAATCACAAACATCAACGCTTTTAACGGAATAATTCTTTGATTTTGAAGCATCGGCACGAAAAATCATAATATCATCATCATGTCGCAAAGTTAGAGTATTCTCAAAATGATCTACTAGGGCTTTTGCGGTTCGCAAAAACGGTCTCCCTAGAATAAGAGGAACTCTCGGATCGGCCTCGTAATTAACAACCACAAAGTTGGCGGGGAAAGTACATGAATTTACTTGAACAAATACATCTTCATCAATTCCGACCGGGTGCGTAATCGAACGATTAGCAAGCTCAAGAGTCATACGAGTCGGTTTAAGTTCTCCCATTCCAAGTTGTTAATAGATTAACAAATGCATAAGGTTAATGCTTGCTCCTGAATCGGCCAGGGCATTGCAAACCACTTGATCTTTCAACGAACAAGGAGTGAGAAACTTTCCTGAATCTCCAAGCTTCTCGGGAAGCTTTTTGAGAAGAATAGCGGAGCATTGAGCGTTAATCAGAGTTTCAGATAATTCAAGCAATTTTTCTTTATTGCTGATGAGATTTTTGAATGTTGAAGCAAATTTTGGCATATAAACAAGAGCATCCATGAAACTGATGTCGAAATGCAATTTTTGAAAAATATCAAGAAACTTTTCCATTTGTTTTTTAGATTTTGCACGGAGCTCTTCATCATTAAATCTTGACGGATATGGCAGTTTTGATTAGTATTTAACATTCTTTTCAAAAACGAATTTTTCTTTATCTTTAGACGTTTGAACAACCGGAGGTTGGACGTTTTCAGTACCTCCGTTATTAATAGGAGGTACCGGGTCCTTTGTCGCCTCGGTCTCACGGTCCACTACCTTAGGAAGAGGAGAGGAAGAGGTAGTCGGAACCGTAGGTTCATATAAAGCACCACTACGTGTCGTAATTGCCTTAATCTCGCCCCTCGGGTTTGGAATTGTATTACTCGGAAGAGAACTAGACGTCGACGGCTGATTCATCTGAAGAAAACTACTCATCATTTGCTTAAGCTCATTCGTTTGTCGAGTCATGGTTGTGTAGATTTCTTTCTTAAGTTCAACCCTCATGTTGTTGATTTGATTTTGCATAGCTCGTAAGTTAAAATCGTTTGTTTTCATATAATTTGCAAGCTCGGGAGAAGGTTGCACTTGTTGTGGTGGTTGATGAAAAACTTGTTGGGGTGAAGGAGCTTGATAATTTTGAACTTGATTGAAATTGGTTCCACGGTTTTGATTGAATCCTTGATTATGATTTTGAAAACCGTTATTAGCTCGACTCTGATTTAGATTTCCTTGATTATTACGATTTTGCATATTTTGATTCACATTTACTTGATTCATTTGATTGACTTGATTCGGTTGTTCAAAACCGGGTGGTCCAAGATAAATGTTCGAACCGTAGCTGAGAAGATTTCGATCTCCTTGAGGTAGTTAGTCGTTGCCACCCGAGTTAGCAGCGTACGCGTTCTCTTGAGTGAAGCCACCGGAGGCTGGACACTCAAAGTACAAATGAGGACCACCACATGTCTCAATATATGAGAATGAACATCACTTTCTAATATAATTTTTAATGCTAACAAAGACCAGCAAAATACTCCTCATATTTCACTAAATGCTTTATCAGGAGTGCCTACTCATAATACCATGAGGGTTAAAGGTCATGTTCTAAGACAATTATTGCACATGTTAATGGACTCAGGAAGCACACACAATTTTTTAGACATTTATACAGCTAAAAAGTTGGGGTGTAGACTCAGAAGCACTTGTCCTCTTCAGGTTTCAGTGGCTGGGGGTACAAAATTAGTGAGTCAATATATGGTGAAAGGTTTTCAATGGAAGATTCAGGGTGTATTGTTTGAAACGGATGTGATGTTATTACCTTTGGGGGGTTGTGAATTGGTTCTTGGGGTTCAATGGTTGTCTACATTAGGCATCATTTTGTGGAATTTTCAAGAACTCATAATGCAATTTGAGCATGAAGGTAAGAAAGTGGTATTGAGGGGTACTCATCAGTCAGAGTTGGCTTGGATGTCTGGCAAGCAAATGTCTAGAATGATGTCTCAAATTGGTGATTACCAGTTGCCAGCTGTGTGTTACATGGGGTCTGCTAGTTTGAATTTGATGCAGTGTCCAGATGTGGTAGATGATAATTCAATGGCACAGTTAGAACCATTACTTGGGGAGTTTGCAGATGTGTTTGCAATGCCAAAAGAGCTACCACCACATAGACAATTTGACCACAAAATTCCACTCAATTCAAAAGATGTGAGTGTTAATGTCAGACCCTATAGGTATCCTCCTGCACAAAAGGATACCATTGAAGCAATGATTAAAGAATTGTTGGAATCAGGAGTTATTAGGCCCAACAATAGTCCTTTTTCTTCTCCAATAGTGATGGTTAAAGAGAAGGATGGGTTTTGGAGGATGTGCATCGATTACATGCAACTTAACAAACAAACTGTTAAAGATAAGTTCCCTATTCCAATTATAGAGGAGCTTATTGATGAATTGCAAGGAGCACAGGTATTCTCTAAACTGTATCTCATATTAGGGTACCATCAAATAAGAATGTGTGATGAGGATGTTTATAAAACTGCTTTCAAATCACATGAGGGTCATTATGAGTTTGTAGTTATGCCTTTTGGCCTAACCAATGCTCCTTCCACTTTTCAAGCTCTAATGAACTCTGTGTTCCAGCCTTTTCTGAGGAAACTTACTCTAGTATTTTTTGATGACATACTAGTTTATAGTCCTTCTATGACTGAGCATCTTACTCACCTTAGAATGGTCTTACAAGTCATGAGGCAAAATATACTGTTTGTAAAAAGGTCTAAATGTGTGTTTGGCACAACACAAGTTGAATACTTGGGGCATGTAATTTCTGCACAAGGAGTGACCACATACACTAGTAAGATACAAGCAATGAAAGATTGGCCAGTTCCTGTCAATTTGAAATAGTTAAGAGGTTTTTTGGGTTTAACTGGTTACTATAGGAGATTTATTAAAGGATATGCAAGTATTAGTCAACCTTTGACTATGCTACTTAAGAAGACTGCATTCCAATGGTCTCCACAAGCTCAGTTAGCCTTTGAGGAGTTGAAACAAGCTATGATTAAGTCACCAGTTTTAGCTTTGCCTAATTTTAATGAAGAATTCATAATAGAAACTGATGCTTCAGGGTTTGGTATAGGAGCAGTTTTGCAGCAAAATGGGCATCCAATAGCCTATTTGAGTAAGACCTTGGCCCCCAAACATCAGGCTTTATCCACTTATGAAAAAGAACTGTTGGCTGTGGTACTTGCTTTGCAAAAGTGGAGGGGTTATTTGTTGGACAGGCACTTCAAAATTAAGAAAGACCATTTCAGTTTGAAATATGTTTTGGATCAGAGGTTCACTACCCCTTTTCAATCCAAGTGGTTGCCAAAGTTACTTGGGTTTGATTATGAGATAGAGTACAAAAAAGGGAAGGACAATGCCGCTAATGCTTTGTCTAGAATTGAAAGGCAAGGTATTCTATTCTCTTTACTGACTGTGGGTACTTCAAATGAGTTGTTTGATGTTGTTGTGGCTACATGGTCAAATGATTCTAGACTGCAGAAAGTAATAGCAGGTTTGCAAGATGGTAGTTTGTCAAATAGTAAGTATATTTGGCATAATGGTCAGTTAAGAAGAAAAGATAAGTGGGTGGTGGGACAAGATATTGATTTGAGAAAGAAGTTAGTCAAGCACTTCTATGAGTCAGTTGTGGGAGGTCATTCTGGTGGTCAAGCCACAACCAAGAGATTGACTACTTATTTGTACTGGAAAGGATTGAGGAAAATAGTCAAAGAGTGGGTCAGAAGTTGTGATGTGTGTCAGAGGAACAAGTCAGATTTGGCAGCTTATCCTGGTTTACTTCAACCATTACCTATTCCAGAACAGATTTGGCAAGATATCTCCATGGATTTCATTGAATCTTTGCCTTCTTCTCATGGAAAGAGTGCACTATTGGTAGTGGTGGACAGACTCCCTAAGTATGCTCATTCGTTTCCTATTCCTCATCCTTATACAGCCTCACAAGTTGCTCAGTTGTTCCTTGATAATGTCTGCAAATTACATGGTCTTCCTAAAACAATTATAAGTGATAGAGATAAATTTTTTATGATCTCCTTTTGGCAGTCATTTTTGAAGATGTTGCAAGTGCAGTTAAAAATGTCAACAGGTTATCACCCTCAAAGTGATGGTCAAACTGAGATTGTTAACAAGTGTTTGGAGACATATCTCTGGTGTATGACAAATGAGAGGCCAAAGGATTGGGTCAAATGGGTATCACTAGCTGAATATTGGTACAATACCAATTATCACTCCTCCATTGAAACCACTCCATATGAAGTTGTTTATGGTCAGAAGCCTCCTTTACACATTCCTTACATGGCAAAAGATAGTCCAGTGGAAGCTGTTGACAGAACTTTACAAGCTAGAGAGCAAGTGGTGCAGTTACTCAAGTTCAATTTGAAGAAAGCCCAAGATAGAATGAAAGCACAAGCTGACAAAAGAAGGTCTGATAGGGAGTTTCAATTGGGTGATTGGGTTTACTTAAAGCTGCAACCTTATAGACAATTAAATGTGAGACAAGGGAAGCAACATAAGCTCTCAGCAAAATTTTTTGGTCCTTTTCAAGTGATTGAGAGGATTGGTAAGGTAGCATACAAACTGAAGCTTCCAGATTATGCTAAAGTTCACAATGTGTTTCGTGTATTCCAACTTAAACCTTGTCATGTGGATTCTGCTACTATAGGGACATTTCCTCAATGTGATGAAGATGGATTGATAGCTGCTAGTCTATGGAAGCTGTTGGATAGAAAGATGGTTAAGCAGAATGATCGAATGGTGGTGTTTGGTTTAATCCAGTGGTCCAATGGCACAGAAGAGGATGCAACATGGGAGAAATTAGAAGACATTGTTCAAAGGTTTCCTGAATTTGTCTTAGATCCTTGAGGACAAGGAAGCTTTCAAGAAGGATGGAATGTTATATGTCAAAACAGAGAGTCACGTGCATTGCACGTGACAAGCAAGGACGGACCTTCATAGAGGCTAGGGAGGGCTGTGGCCCCCCAAATTTTGATGGCAATAGTGTAATTTTTTGATAATTTAAGGGTAGTTTCCTAGTTAACTTTCATGTTACATCTCTATTCAGAAAAGTGAAATGACAGTGTTTTTTAGGAAGTCAACATTTAATACTTGTGGTCAAATATGCTTGTATAGTCAAGTTTCCCAACAGTATTAAACATTTCAGTTTGGATGCTTTGATAGTTTCCTTTGGTGTCTTTTGAAATGTAGTTTCATTGTATTTTGTTTCAGCTGAAATTTGTTTATATCTCCATATCTTCAGATGAGCTAACACTTAGTTGATACTAGTGATGCTACATTTTTACAAGTTCTTCAAAACTTCATAATGCAATTCATATTTGTATGTTATTTTAGGCTTCGTCGTTTATTTCATGTCTTCCTTTAATTCAAATAACTACATGCATATTTTTATATAAGGAGAAAGGCTCGTAAAAACTTCTAATAATTTCGGCCCTCCCAAGAAAAATTTCCAAGTTCCGTCTATGGTGACAAGTCAATGAACTGATAAAAAACCCACATAACAGATTTTCCCGCCTTTTTTGTATCTTTAAATACTTTAACTTGTAGCATTTGTAAGATAGCTTTTGATGATTGATTCTCTTTCACTACTCTGTAACAAACTCATTTGTTCATCAATTCCATTAACAATTCATTTCGAATCTTATTTCTTTGTTAGAGATTCCTAGTGTTATTGTTGCCGTTGGAACCGTATTCTTCATTTCTTAATTGATTTCATGATACATACATTTCAATTTTTTATGCACATTCTAAAAAGTAAGTTGGACCACATATGTGCACATTTATATAAGGTAGAAGCTACCTGTAGCTATGTTGGTTGGTAATATCTCCCCTCCATCGATTGTCAAAAAACCGGAGAGGGTTCACTGGTGAGACTATTCGAAAAAAAGTCGGGAAGTATTTATTCTGGTGCACGCAGTCTAACAAGTTCTATTTTAATACCTTCAGATCAACTTGAGAAGATGTCTGTCAATTCTTAATATCAAATTTAACCAAATTCAGTTTTGTAAAATTAATAGGTTTAAGTTGCAATGAAGACAGTAATAAACTTTTATGTGTGTCGTTCTGAATTGTTGTCTGATATATGAGTGTATTTCTTTGAATTATCTTCATTCGGATTTCGTGTAACGCAGAAAATATGGTTATTGTGTTTTGAAATTTCGGAAGTAATGGGTCACTGCTGAAGCTACTTTGTATATAACACGATACGTATGCGTGTTTGTATCAAATTTTATTAATGACATGTAGAGTGTCAATTAAAACTTTCTTCAATTTATATTGCTCGGGTGTTTTTGCTTCATGCACTAGAAAAAGAAACCAAAAAGTATCTTTGGTTTGTCTTAAACATTTTAACTTAATTTCAGAATCCTATTACTGTTGCAGGATTTGATATAAAAGAAAGCAATGCATGTGTGAGTTGCCAATGTTTTTTGCCTTAAGTTGCTCGAACTATAAGCGTTCCAAATGTTTATGTTTTGGCACGTTTGCCAGCAGGGGTGGGTTCGTTACGTTCTTTTTGGAACACTCTATAATAGAGAAAAGTTTTATAGACCTCATTTTCTTACTATATATCCAATGAACCAATACACCCACTATTTATTATCATTATTATTATTATTATTTTATTTTTTTAATTAAATATCTCACAAAGCGTTAATCGTTACATTAAAAAAATCAAATCATCACGACGAGAATTAAATTATCATTCTATAGAGGGGCGTTTCTATATACTTTGAATGATTTTTTTTTTCAAATTTTTTTGTAAGTGCTGAAATTTACGTATGAAAAAATCATATGTGATTTTATCAAATCAGATGCGATTTATAAAATCACACGTGATTCCTAATATACAAATCACATGTAATTTGTGAAATCACACATGATTCCTAACATACAAGTCACATATGATTTTTCCAGACGCAAATTTTAATATTAATACAGAACTTGAAAAAAATAGTTTTTAGAAAGGATATCGAAGTGCTTGTCTACTGAAAAATAAAATAATTCTCGTTGCGATGGTATATTGTTTTGTCGCGTAACGATTTACCGTTTGCAAGATTTTTTTTTTCTAATAAAAAATGAATGGCCAAAATTGATTCATAAGTTTACAAAAAATATTGGGTATACAAGAGCAACTGCAATGACTCCAAGTCTTTAAGACTTTTTCATTGTTTCACATTTAATATAATAATAAATTTCATCTTTTAGCAAGTCTTGTCTATAAACCTCTCCAATGTAACAAAGTTTTTCAAAAGCTTTGCACAAACATTTTAAAATCATTATTATATTTTTATAAATAGCCCCTCCATCTAGTTTATGCATTCACATTGATATTTACAAATAGAAGTTATATAAAGAAACAAAATGCATGCATGATATGTAGTTGTAGTTATGGTTTTTGTAAATAGAGTAAATGACACTAACATAAATAGATAACATAGAGTACAATATGTGATACATTGACAACGTACAATTAAACCTAAATTCCATATTTAGCTTTAATTTCACTACACAACATATTGTGGTACCCTAGTTGTTCGTTGGTCATGCCTTGTGTTGTAACACCCCGAAATTTTGATAAGCAGCGAAAGTCTAATCGGGGTCATTACAGTTTAGTACACAGTCATACTCATAGAAAACAATTCAAACGATAGTCAATATCATTCAATGAAAACTCAAATAGTCAGAGTTACAAACATTTTTCCAAAATGTTAATTGTTTCGCAAAAGAAGTGATGAGTTTGTAAAGAATGATATAATTATTGGAATAAAAAGGGAGGTCCTGTGTGCCTTTTTGCCAGCTCCGTGCCACCATGCTTGCTAAATTCCTGAGATAAACATGCTTAAAAAGTCAACACAAAGGTTGAGTGAATCCATAGTAGTTTAAATAGTAATAGTGTGAACACAAGTCAAGCATTTGAAATAAACAAGCCAAGATAGACAGGTCTTGACTAACTGGTGAAATATTGCTCCTAAGCCTCACGAAACGCAAGCCTTAACATTGATTTGACATTTCATAAAGATAATAACAATCACCTACACCACAGAGGATGTAAATGACAAGGGGCCCTCGGTGACAGGAAATATGCCAAATTTCCATGGTGCCTCGAATATAGCACACCTCCTGCCAAGTGATCACCTTGACAGAGGTGGGCTGCCATTCCAATAGATCTATCAACTATATTCGCGCTCACTCGCAAGTGATTAAGGTTCGTGATATGAGGGACTTGTAGCACGGGTGTCAACTTAGGCAATATCAGGTGGTAACAGCATACAGAAAAATACTTGTGTTCGATTTATAGCATGTATCTCCCCACGGGGTTTAAAAACAATTAAAATGTGGGACCATGAACTCACCTGACAGGTGTGGGTGAATCACAACGGTGCTCAAAAGTGATGGTGTACTGCTACGACTAGCAATGAAATTCCTCCGACTTGCGACATATATATATATATATATATATATATATATATATATATATATATATATATATATATATATATATATATATATATATATATATATATATATATACATTGTCATCGGTGTTTTAGATTCGTTTCGTAATTGACATGTGATATGTCTCGTGTACGGTGATATCCATTCGGGTGTCTTAATATATTCCAAAATAACTTTACGTAGTTATTTGTATCGTTGTTATGAACCGGTGTTCAATAAATGATAATTCCTTTGTGAAAATAATATCGTTAAAAATATTTATAATTAAATATTTTTAGTAAAAATACATATTTATTTTAAGTTACAAAGTATATATATATATTTATATATACAAGATTTAATTATACACAATAATTATCTAATAAAATATCTTTGTCCAAATTTTACCTTTTACTGTAATAAAGTTACACTTTTTACCCTTTGGTCAAAAATAATTACATTTTAGTCCTTGTTATAACTTTTTACACTTTTTCACCTCGATCTTTGGAAAAATTATAGTTTCTACACTTCAATTTTATTCAAAATCAACTATTTTTAATTAAGTCCGAAAGTTTTGTGATTTTGACAGTTTTGGTCCCTTAACACGAGACTTTGCATAAATAGTCCTTAGTTAAGTTTTGAAAAAAAGACAACTTTTGTAATACGAAAATACATTCAATCCCGTAAAAACCTTTTCTAAATCGACTTGAAAAGTCTCGATAACATCTCAAAATCTTATCAGTTTCCAAACCGAACTTCCCTTTTTGAAAATACTTGGGCTCGTTAGCCCATATAAGGCCCAAACGATAGTTTTGTTATTTATAGAGGTGCTCGAATATGATTTGGTTTAGGTTTAGTTTTTGTAGCTTTAGATCGAGTGTGTCTTGCATGTCTTGTTAGTTTGATTAAGTGTGAGTCGTTGATTTAGAGTGTCGAAGAAAATATATATATTGTACGCGTAAAAATGAAATGGCGAGGCCTTTCCTCAAGGGTGTCGAGGCATGTGATATACAGTTATAAGTGTAATGAAAAATTTATACTTAGAAAATAGTGTGTGTCGTGTGATAAGTAAACGTGGTATGTATGAAACGATTAAGAGTAGAATATGAAAAGGGTGATGATAACTTACAACACCAAAATGGTGGTGAAGAGTTCGTGTGGTATGAGCAAACGAGAACAAGCAAACGTTGCACCCGCTTCGTCTAACGATCCCTTATCCAAAATAGTTACCCAACTCATTCCCAAACCAAAACCTTACTCGTACGCCTTCTTTGGTATTGACAGCAAATGAGAAAGAAGAGTTTTGTGCTCTTGTAGATTCTTGCAAGTGTGAGGAAATGCATTAAATGTGGTTTATATAGCATGGTTTTAGGTGGTTCGAATGTCTCCATGCGACACAACACCACCGAGTGGTCACTTCCTTCTCGACAAAGTTGTCTAGCTTCTTAAGTGTTGTCATGTCGATTGTAAAACTTTGGGGGGCTATAAACTCATGTCAACTCTAGGGATTTAGAAAGGTATTAGGCATGTATGTACTAATTGGATTTGTTTAAGGTTTGTCTTAGCGGTTTAAGAAACACAAGATTTAGTGGTTAAAGAGTTTTAGTGTGTAACACTTTTATCCAAAGGTTTGATGGCTTCATAGGGTGGCTCGTTGTCTATATACGCATGAACAAAGTCAATGGAGATGGTATGCTTGGTGTCGAGTATGTAGGGAACCAAGAAGAAAACGTGTATAATTTCATGTTGCAAATGAGTTGGTTTGTTTAAGTAGCATGCATCGCAAAGAAAAACAAACAGCCATACGGGCTTGTGATAAAACTCGGCCCAAGAATACAAGTGAAAAACAAAGTTGGGTGGGCTTGTGGTTGTGTTCGGCCTAGCAGTAGGGTAAAAAGAAAGAAATAAACTTGGGCTAAGGGTGATATACGGCCCATCATAAAAAGGTAGGGTGTCGGTGATTAGTGCTTCCGTACTTTAGTTTCGGTATCGGTGTCGGTGTCGATTTCGTGTAATCCATGAAAACATAAGCGGTGTTCATACGTGTATATATATACTTATATATATATATATATATATATATATATATATATATATATATATATATATATATATATATATATATATATATATATATATATATATATATATATATATAGTGATAATAATTCGTAATAATTAATATATATATATATATATATATATATATATATATATATATATATATATATATATATATATATATATATATATATATATATATCGTTATATATATTAATAATATATCGGTGTCCAATTAGGGTGCTAGGTCGCAAGTGGGAGTTACCGGTGTTAACCTCATTGGGTGGCATCCAAGAGTGACAATCGGGTGATATCAGGTGACAAAACATAATCGGGTGTCAAACAAACGGTGATCAAAATAATCGGGTGTCAAACAAACGGTGTCTCATATAAAAAAATTTCAAATTAGCCCGCAAAAATGGCTTAGTTTAGAATAGTTTCGATAATTAGCATTAATAAATGACCTGGGATTTTACGGAGTATTACAGTACCCACCCGTTAGATTGGATTCGTCCCAGAATCCAAAGTTGAATCGGTGCTCGGGGTTGTCTCATCAAATAGTTGTGGGTATTTGGCACGAATTTGATCGTCGCGCTCCCAGGTGAACTCGGGCCCTCTCTTAGAGTTCCATCTGACCTTAACAATGGGAATGCGACTATGCTTAAGTCATTTGACCTGCCTATCCATAATCTCAATGGGTTCCTCAATAAAGTTCAACTTATCGTCGATTCTGATCTCCTACAACAGAATCACAAGGGTTTCATCCGATAAACACTTTTTCAAATTTGACACGTGGAAGGTGTTGTGTACTCTACTGAGTTCCTTAGGTAATTCGAGTTTGTAAGCCACGGGACCGATCCTTTCAGTGATCTCGAAGGGTCCAACGTATCTTGGGTTTAGCTTTCCACGTTTTCCAAACCTAATCATCCCTTTCCAAGGAGATACCTTAAGCATGACCTTGTCTCCAACTTAAAACTCCATTGGTTTCCTTCGTACATCGGCATAACTCTTTTGCCGATCCCTGGCGGCTTGTAATCGTTGTCTAATCTTTACTATTTTCTCAGTGGTTTCAAGAATCAACTCGGGACCTGATAGTTGTACATCTCCAATCTCAGCCCAACAAACTGGTGATCGACACTTTCTTCCATAAAGTGCTTCAAACGGTGCAGCCTTAATACTAGCGTGATAACTGTTGTTATATGAGAATTCCGCTAATGGTAGGTGTTTATCCCAGCCTTTTCCAAAATCGATCACACATGCCCTAAGCATGTCCTCCAGGGTCTGTATAGTCCTTTCACTTTGACCATCGGTCTGTGGATGGTAAGCGGTACTCATATCTAACTTAGTTCCCAAGGCTTTCTGTAAAGATCGCCAAAAGTTAGATGTGAAACGGCTGTCTCGGTCGGAGATAATAGAAATCGGCACTCCATGCCGGGAAACTATCTCCTTTAGGTACAAACGTGCAAGAACGTCCATATCATCAGTCTCTTTTATTGGCAAGAAGTGCGCTGACTTCGTGAGACGATCGACAATAACCCAAATAGTGTCCAACCCACTCGATGTCTTGGGTAATTTCGTAATGAAGTCCATTGTAATCCTTTCCCATTTCCACATTGTTAGCTTGGGTTGAATCAAAAGACCGGATGGTTTTTGATGTTCAGCCTTTACTCTTGAGCAGGTCAAACACTTACCGACATACTCTGCAATGTCAGCTTTAATGTTTGGCCACCAATACAACTTCTTAAGATCGTGATACATCTTGTCCGAACCAGGATGAATGGAATATTTAGACTTATGAGACTCGTGCATGATGAGGTCTCGTATTCCTCCATACAATGGAATCCAACTTCTGTCCTTGAAACACAGCCTTCCATCTGGTTTCTTGACAAATCCATTCGTGCTTTCTGGCATGCCGTAAATCTTCTCGTGCGGTCTATTCTCTTCCTTAAGTGCCTCAGCTTGAACTTCAAGAATTTGAGACGGAAGTGGTGATCTAATTGTCATACCCAATGATCTAACTTTGATGGGTCTAAGTCGTTCCTTTCGACTCAAGGCATCTGCTACAACGTTTGCCTTCCCCGGGTGATAACGGATTTCACAATCATAGTCACTTAGCAACTCTAGCCATCGACGTTGCCTCATGTTCAACTCCTTTTGATCTAAAATGTGTTGAAGACTCTTGTGATTGGTGAAAACCGTACACTTGGTTTCATATAGGTAGTGTCTCCAAATCTTAAGAGCGAATACTACCGCTCCTAATTCTAGATCATGAGTAGTGTAGTTCTCCTCGTGGGGTTTAAGTTGTCTAGAAGCGTAAGCGATTACTTTAAGTCTCTGCATTAATACGGCACCCAAACCTTGGATTGATGCGTCACAATATACCACGAAGTCCTCACTTCCTTCGGGTAGTGCTAATATCGGTGCTTCACAAAGCTTCTGCTTCAAGAACTGAAATGCCGATTCTTGTTCCTCTCCCCAGTCAAACTTCTTCTTCTTCTGTGTTAGCTCAGTCAAAGGTTTAGCAATCCTTGAAAAACCTTCAATAAATCTTCGTTAGTATCCGGCAAGACCTAAAAATTGGCGTATCTCGGTAGGAATCGTAGGTGACACCCAATTTTTAACAGCTTCGATCTTGGCGGGATCAACGTGAATACCCTTACTGTCGATAACATGCCCAAGAAATTGTACTTTCTCAATCCAAAAATCACACTTTGAAAGTTTGGCGTATAATTTCTCTTCTCTGAGCAGTGTTACTATAGCCTTTAAGTATTCTGCGTGCTCTTCCTTACTACGTCAATAAATAAGGATATCATCGATGAATACAATCACAAACTTATCCAAATAAGGTTTGCACACTCGGTTCATTAAGTCCATAAATACAGCGAGTGCATTTGTTAGACCGAATGGTATTACTTGGAATTCGTAGTGACCGTATCTTGTCTTGAAAGCCGTCTTAGGGATGTCCTCATCCCTAACTCTCAGTTGGTGATATCCCGATCTCAAATCAATCTTCGAGTAGACACTCGATCCTTGCAGTTGATCAAACAAATCGTCAATCCTTGGCAACGGATATCGATTCTTCACCGTAAGTTTGTTCAACTCACGATAATCGATACACATCCTGAAGGTTCCATCCTTCTTCTTTACAAACAACACCGGGGCTCCCCACGGTGATGAACTTGGGCGAATAAATCCTTTATTTGACAATTCCTGCAATTGCCCAGACAACTCCTTCATTTCCGACGGTGCTAGCCTATAGGGTGCTCGTGCTACGGGTGCTGCTCCTGGCATCAAGTCAATTTGAAATTCCACTTGACGAGTCGGCGGAAGGCCAGGCAAGTCCTCAGGAAAAACTTCTGGAAAGTTCCTTACTACTGGCACATCCTCGAGTCGCTTCTCTTCCGACTTCTTCTCGGTGACTTGAGCTAAAAAGACTTGACATCCTCGTTCGATGTACTTCACAACTTTGACGCAAGAAACGATGCTTAGACGTGTCTTACTTCGCTCTCCGCGAACAATCAGGGTTTCGTTATTCAGGGGGATGTGAACGACCTTTTCGTCACAAATGATCTTAGCGCGGTTCTTGGAAAACCAATCCATTCCTACAACGACGTCGAAACTACCAAGTCTAATAGGCATAAGGTCAATGTCAAATGGGGTGTCTAGTAGTCGTAGGGTGCAACCTCGGAGTATAGTGTTAGTACTTACTAGCTTTCCATCGGCTAGTTCAATCTCATATGTGGTGTCTAGTTTGGTCGGTGTAATATTAAGCATGGGTGCAAGAGAAATAGATACGAAACTTTGATCGGCTCCGGAATCAAATAAAACTTTAACGAGGCGGTTGTTTAGAAAGAACGTACCCGTGACTACGTTCGGATCTTTCTGGACATTTCCGTCTCCCAGCACGTATGCTCTCCCACGTGCATTGTTGTTCTTATTTGGGCACTGACGCCTGTAGTGTCCTTTCTCTCCACAAGCATGGCATACTACAGCCATGGGTTGCAAGTTAGCTCCTGTAGCCTTACAATCTTGTGTCTTATGTCCAGTCCTTGAACATTTCCCACACTTAGCATAGCAGGGTCCAGTGTGATGCATCTTACACTTGTCACAGAATGGAAGAGGTCCAGCATACCTAGCATCCTTAACTGGTGCGGCGACATAAGCTCTGACAGCTTCCTGTCATCGGTTCTGTTGATTGTGGTGGGTGTTTCTGTCATGGTGATAGTTACGGTTGGGGTTACGGTTGTTGTTACTGTTGTTGTTGTTGTTGTTGTTGTTGTTGTTGTTGTTGTTGTTGTTGTTTGTCCTTCGATCATCAAACTTCCTTTTATGATCGTTGTTCCCTTGAGCAGAGTTACGCTTAATCTCCCGGTCTAGCAGTCTTTGGGCAATAGTCATTGCTTCTTCCAAAGATTGAGGCTTTGACGAGGTGACGTTTCCCTCAATGCTCCTGGGTAATCCCTCAATGTACCTCTCCAACAACTTTTCCAAATCGGGAACCTTTGAAGGGCAAAGTGTGGCAAGTTCCTGAAATCTCCTATCATAAGCCCTGAGATCATTTCCTTTCACAACCAACGTGTGAAACTCATCTTCTAGCTTCTTGATCTCACCTCTAGGGCAGAACTTCTTCAACATCTTTTCCTTAAAGTCAGCCCAGGTGATCTGACAGGCCTCTTCCACTCCTATCTTCTGAGCAGTTGCGTTCCACCAAGACAACGCGTCTTCCAACAATGTTCTAGTAGCAAACGAGACTCTGCTTTCAGCGGCACAACCGCCCCTCACAAACACAGTCTCAGTTTGCTCAAACCATCGAGCAAGCTCTGTCACTCCTTCAGTCCCTTTGAAGTGAGATGGTTTACAAGCTATGAAGTCCTTATAGGTACACTTCCGAGTCGCAGCGGACTCGCTTTCAGCAGTGGCTCGGTTATTGCTACTAGTTCGTGCCATTGCAGCAGCCTGCTCTTCCAAAGCTGCAGCAACACTGTCGGCAACCAACTTTCTGATAGCAGCCTGGGTCATAGCGGGTGACGAGGTAGCAGTAGCGGTTTTCCTTGGGGCCATAACTCTATAAAATCGTAAGTGTATAAGTACAAATCCCAAACATCAATCAATAACAAGAGAAATAATGTAACCAAGCTCATAATAGTCGAGATCATCACAAAGTACATATCACGACCACACCATGAATACATACATCAATATAAACCATATCATTCATAAATAATCATCACGACATGTAACAACACACATGGAAATTATAATGAATCTCAATATGGGAGCATAATAAAAGATCAGACAACTAGAACATCATAAATCAATATCAATACAGTACAATCATAACCAACATAAAGTTTTAATAATTTTGAATTCATTGTTACAAAACAATAAGATACAACATTATTAATGCCACAGGCGGCAAGTTAAGATGTCCCTGAATGTAATGACATGTCATAGATCTATGAAGGTCCAGGTGCGTCTCCTGATCTCCCCTCTAGCTCTCTGATGATCCTGATCAGCTCCATCATCTCCTCATCTCTGGATCTCTCTCGGGCCTGAATCTCCTCAATAGTGGCTGAAAGTGTGTGGATGGTAGAACTAGATGCGGCTAACTCCTTTGTCTGATGCTCTAGCATCTGCTGCGTGATGATCGCTATCGCTCTCAAATCCTCCATCTCATGCCTTTGAACATCTAGTCGATGACCAAACTCAGTGATGGTAGCCTGTGCCTCCTCGATCTCTGTCCCCATCATCTCAAATACCATCTCTAAAGCTGTCCTATGTACCACGAGGTTCTCGACCTCCTCCTGCATGCCCTCAATCCTCTCCAAGGATATATTCTCAATAACGCCCAACAGCTCATCAAGACGATCCTCATGTCTAACTAATCTAGCAGCCAAAACAGGGATAGTATGGTGTATCGGCTCCCCAGTAACCGGTAACACCGCTGAAGAGCCATCTCCAAGCTCAGCAGCCCTAGGCGATCCCTCAACCAACCTCCATCTATGAATGTAATCCAACAAAAACGACCATCGGCGAGCATCAACCAATCTATGAATGCCGGGTGAGGTGGGGGTCTCAGTGGGAACAGGTGATGGTGATGGAATAGGTGATGAAGTAGGTGATGGTATCGGTACGGTAGTAGTCTGAGAGTAGAAAGTTGTAGGTGGTGGCATGGGTGGCAAAACCTCAGATGTGTGGGGTGCGGTGTAAGTAGGTAGCATGTAAGGGTGTGGCTCAGGTGGGGGTGATACGGGTGATGGTGGAGGTGCTGGTGATGCCACAGGTGTCAGCTCTGGCATAGAAACAGGTGGTAGTACAGATGTGGGTGATGGTACAGGTGTAGGTACAGGTGGTGTAACAGTAGAAGCAGGCAAAATACAGACTCGTTTCCGAGCCGTGCATTTGCGGGTAAAGTCTCCCTCATGATATCGAAACAACTCTCCAAAAGGCTCAGGATCAGGCTCATAGGGCTCAAGAATCCTCACTCGCTTGAGCCGACGAATCGGTGCAGGCGGGGATGGTGGTGGAATAGAAGCAGCAGTGTCAGAAGTATCGGAGTCAGAAGACTCATCATCAGCATATGAACCGGTGTGGTGACTAGCAGGTGGTGTAGGACGGTCATCAGCCGCAAGAAACTGCTAAGACGTCAGGTACTGATCATAAAGGTACTGCCCCTGTGTCATAGGTCCATAGACAAGATGAAAAAGAGGCTGAATAGCAAAATAATCAATTGGTGTAGAAGCAACCTCACCCTCCTCGAAGGGCTCAGTATCAGCAGATGGGTCTCCAGATGGAACAGGAGATGGTATGGCAGGTGATACAGGTTGGGTGTCATGGTCAGAATCATGGGTGTCTCAGGTGTCATGGGTGTCATAGTCAGATAGGTCAATGGTAGGGTAGGTGGATGATGCCGGCACGACGTCGTCACTGTCAGACAAAATAATAATCGGGGGCGACATGGTACTGTAATATCCCAAAATAGCAGTAATATAAGTCATTTAGTCTACATAATGCTACATGCACAGTGATTATAGTGTCATAGTGAACTAAATGCAATGGGTGCTAATATCAAACCTTAAAACATGACGTTGGCAAGCGCTGGCACGGAGGGCACTTTGGTGATAAATAGTTTGTTTAGAAATCCGGTGAGGTTATAGTCCAATGTTTTGAAAAATCATTTGGTTCTCTATAACCATGGCTCTGATGCCAATCTGTAACACCCCGAAATTTTGATAAGCAGCGGAAGTCTAATCGGGGTCATTACAGTTCTTTACAAACTCATCACTTCTTTTGAGAAACAATTAACATTTTGGAAAAATGTTTGTAACTCTGACTATTTGAGTTTTCATGGAATGATATTGACTATCGTTTGAATTGTTTTCTATGAGTATGACTGTGTACTAAACTGTAATGACCCCGATTAGACTTCCGCTGCTTACCAAAATTTCGGGGTGTTACATGTGTACTTTGTGATATGATTCGTAGTTCTTCCATCTTTTTCGAAGACTTGTACGACTCCTTTATCTCTTTGATGTGTTCATTTACCTCATCTATCTGAGCCATCCTCATCGTGTTAATATTGTTAATTAAATCTCTTAATCCGTCATTTGCTTCAGCGCTTGAGGTAGATCCTTTTCCCTTTAGCTTTCTAGATGCTTTTTCCCCATGGGACGAACTTGAGTTTCCTCATCTTCACTGTTGATGCTTGTTTGTCCATCTAAAGATGAGATGTAACTACCAGATGTCGTAGTTTTTCTTCTCTTTGTATGATCCTCATTTGTGCTTCCCGCGCTCCATTTAGGTTCGTCTTAGACAATGACACATAGAACCAAATACACTAGTTTATCAAGTCTCTTTCCCAAATATGTTGAACTAAGTCTGATCTTAGTTGATTATGGACTATTTGATCACGTAATTCGGCCCTCCTTTTTATATATCTATTAAAGGCTTCAACGGACCCATTTCTAAAACGTATTGGAGAATCACCTTCATAGTCCAACCAAACACTAATTGCAATTTCCTCATTCTCAACGATCATATTATGCATTATGATGCATGCATATATAATGTCATTCATTGTTTCAGTGTGCCAAAATCTTGCTGCTCCACGTATAATTGCCCAACGAGATTGAAGAACCCCGAATGCTCGCTCTACGTCTTTTCTTGCAGCCTCTTTCATTTCTTTAAATTTTTTTCTTTTTGGATCTTGTGGACATGGAAAACTTTTAACAATGGTTGCCCATTCGGGATATATACCATCAGCTAGATAATACCCCTCTGTGTATTGTGTCCCATTGACCGTAAATCTAACAGCTTCGGGAGAATGTCCTTGTAAGTAATAGTTGAACAATGTACTTTGGTTTAGTACATTAATGTCATTATTTGACCCAGCGACCACCAAGAAATGCATGCCAGATCCAAAGATCTTGAGAAGCAACAACTTCTAACATGATTGTTGGTTTGCCATGATCGCCTCGTATGAACTGACTTTGCCAAGAGACGGGACAATTTTTCCAAGGCCAATGCATGCAATGAATACTGCCGAACATACTGGGGAACCCGTGGTGTTTTGAATGCAAGTGAAGTATACGCTCAACGTCCTCAGCATTTGGTCTTCGCAAGTAAACGGGACCAAAAATTTCAATTACACCTCAACAAAACTTCTTTAGACATGCGATGGCGGTGCTTTCACCTATTCGTATGTATTCATCATTATAATCGGCTGGAATTCCATATGCTACTTGTCTTATAGCGCCAGCACATTTTTGTATAGGAGATTGACCTCTAATTCCAAAGGCATCATCTCGTTGCTTGAAATAGTCGTAATGGTTGGACAATGCATCTACAATTTTCATGAATAATACTTTATTTATTTGAAACCTTCGTCTAAACTTTTACGCTGGAAAAATTGGTTCATCGGAGAAATAATCCGCAACAAGACGGCGATGTCCCTCTTCTAGACCTTGTTCAATGCGTAGTCGGCTTGAACTTTCGACTTCATCATGAAGTTCTTTCTCATCAAGCATCAGCAATAACTTCTCATAGGTATCGTCATTTAATTCTTCGATGATGAATTCATTTGCTTGTGCTAAAAGTTGCTCGATGCCATCGCCACACATAATTGAAGGTGTAAATGTTATGCAGAATGACAATGGTCAAAAGTGGTTTGCAAGCATACGTTTATATATATGCATGCATAATATAATACGAGATTGGCGACGATCGCCGCGTTGCCGGCGCGCCTGTTTATTTCGTCAATTGTTTTTTAGGGGTTGCATGGCTATTTATTTCGAAAACCGCTTTTTCATGTGTTGTTTTTTGTGTTTTAAGACATCAATTATGGCAATCGGTTATTTTCGTTATATATTTTTTATTTGACTATAGTTTACTATACTTTTCTTAAGAGTTTTTGTAGGTACTTTTTTTTTTTTTTTTTTTTTTTTTTTTTTTTTTTTTTTTAAATGTGTTTGTAGAGATTGTTTTTTTTTTTTTTTTTTCAACGTTTTTTTGTTTTTTGTTTTTTTGTTTTTTTTCTTTTTTTTTTTTTTCTTTTTTTTTGTATAAACGTGACGTTTGGAGTTATTTTTTTTTCCTTATAAAGCGGCGAGTTTCCCCCCTTTTCATTTCAACAAAAAACCCTAAGCTTAACCATTGCATTTCTGTTCTGAATCTTCATCTGCGTAAAGATGGCTCAACCGATAAGGACTCCTAATTTCCAAAGGCTTAAGGTCGCTGCTGGGTCCAACGATCCTTATGATTGGTTGCATGCAGCATTCGCCCAGGACTATACCGAGAACGATCAGTTGCTAAGGGTGCTTGGTGAGCAGCGGGATCAATTAGCTGCGAGAGTTGATTGGTTGGAGGCTTTATTGGAAGAAGGTGAGAGCTTTTTACCATTGCATGAGGATTGTGACATTGGAGTGGACCGTCTGAATGAGACTTTGGAGAGAGAGAGGAAGGTCCTTGCTAATTTGATCAAGACTATCGACTCGGCGCGCAAAGGCAGGGAAGAGAAGAAGATAAACCTTTTCTGGTTTGAATGATGGGGTGTCCATTTGTGGTGGTATATTTTGCTGGTGTTTTCTATGGGTGTTTGTTGTCTGTCAATATTACTTGTGCTTGGTTATGTACGGACATGGTGGCATCTATTTTGGTTGTTTTTGTATGATGCCATGTAAGTTGTAAATTTTCGGGTGAAATGGAATATAAGATTATGTTTATCTTTGTTAATGTGGTATTTTGTTTTGTAAAGTTATTGTTAGTTTTTTGTACACCAACAAAGAGTAGGATAATAAAGAACAGTTAACCGCAGTATGGGAAAAGCGTTAGGCAGATGGTATTCGCATTTGGCACATACTTCATTAAGCATACATAGCTAACGTTATATAGGCGAATAGTTAACTTTACATACCTGATGCCTTGTGAATGTTTTACAAAAGAGATAGCATCACATCTAAGTCATGCCATATCATTGGTGATTGTATCCATACGTATTTACATGGTGCATAGAGAATAAGTTGACAGTTAAGTCCCAAAAGGCAGAGCTAATTGTTTTTTAAGCGGCATCTAGCAACGCATTGGTACGTAGAATATTATACATAGACAATAGAGAGATTCCTGGTGCTTCTGTGGCGTTGCAGCTTGGCCTGTCCATTACACATTTTTTTTTTGTGAGATGTTGCTCCTTGTGCATCTTTACTTTCTGTAAAAAGAGATCTCCTGGTGCTTCTTTTTGGCTGTTCATTTTTCGGTTTGGTTGTTTCAGATAAAGGAGTTGCTTTTGGCGGTGGTGTGGTATCAGCTTCGGTTGTTTCGAAGGTGTCAGGTGCGTTGTGTTTTTTAGGTGTGGGTGTTGAAGTTTCGGCTAGAGCTAACTTTCCAGTTTTCCTTTTGGTTGCTGGGGCCATTGGTTGCAGTGTTTTTTCCATCGAAGATCCTACGGTACTTTCAGCTGCTGTGGCGAGATCTGATGGCGGCAACGGTGTGTCATCCCAACAGGTGTCAAGAATAAAAATTTGGTTGTCTTTTGTGCTTTCTGGATCGAAGTGCAGCTAGAAAATTTTTCTCTTGCCTTGCAGAGAGAGCAGTTCTGGTGGATATTCATATGGATCTGAGCCAGGCACGGTTTGTAACAACTCTTTGCAATCTTTGACTAATGAGTTTGCTTCATTACTGAAACACGTCATCACTCCAGTGGTAGTGCCATCAGACAATACCACCCTGAAGCAATAGCTGCGTAAAATTTGGTAAATATCCTGTTCAGTATTTTTAATTTTTTTCTTCTAAAGAATCTAAACATGCATTATAGCGCACCTGTAACGCAAGTCATCATCAGAGGTTGGCTATTTACAGTGGGCATGCGGAAACCGTTCTGAGATTTTACAACCACAGTCTTGGCATTTTTTGAAATACCATGTTCTTTGCGTATCAATTGCGTTGATTGTAGCATTGACAGTAAACCGGACATTCTGCCATTCAAGTTAAAAATGTGCATTAGCTTTTCATTTTATAAGGGTTATCTTACAGGTCTTTATTACCTGCTGGTTTTGTAGATTTTCTGCAGCCAAATCCGCCAAAGTAACACGGTTTCTATATTTTTCTTGTTCTGGATGCGTACACTTTTCCTGCTGGACATTGAGTATTGCTAGTGGTTGAATGAATTCTTCATACCTGTATTATTAAATGGTGTAAGTTGACGTTTTTCTAAAAGATAAAGCATAAGGTCAGGTTTTTATTTAATGGTCTTACACATCACGGATTTCTTTAACCTCTGGTATGTTAGGATTGAAGTAATACTCCGTTGCAGATGTGGCCGACAGCTGAAGGCCTGTATTAATTTAGATAGGTGTTTAGTAATAAATTTAAAAAGGCAAATGTTACGCATAATCTTAAAAGGCACAATGATAAATACCAATTAAGATGTTTACCTCCATAGTCTTTTACTAAGCATGAGCTCACGGCCATGATAATTGGTTTCTCTGTTTGCTCGTATTCTGTTTTCCTAAAAGCGTGAGCATTTTGATTCCATAAAGTAAAACGTACTGTGTGACCGCTGTTATAGTGAGGAAGGAACTGTGAGAGTCAGTATGAAATGCTTTCTTAAAGTTAAGTTTTCAAGGCTCACTCTAAATTTTGGATACCGATGTCCCTCCAAACTGCTGAAGCTTGTGTTGCTTTTGTTGAACGCTGTATTCCAGTTACATATTGCACTGATCCAACATAATCTGCAATAAGTAGTACTAAATCAGGCATCTATTATTATTAGTCGTTTTATATTTACGTGTTTCTGGTACCTGTTAACGGCCCTTCTTTTGCATCCACTTTCTGATAGAGCTCCCGATGACTGATGAAGTTGAAATAGTGCTCTGGAAAGCCTGTGTCTGGTATGTCTTTAATATCCGTATACGTTCCAAAAACCAATGAAAGCCTGTGAGGAACAGCTTGCATGTATGGTTTTGCAGGTTGGAAGCCAAAGCCGGTGATCTTGCAGGTTTTGTTGATCTGAAGACGTGCATCAAATTTTGTTTTATCACGTAAGTTTACAATTGCTTGTATAGCTCCTCCCTGCAAATATAATAGTCATTGATAAATTATAGGCGGTTGTTATTTGATTTTTTCTAGGATATCAAACATTTGAATTTTGTCACTGGTTCATAGGATAAGGTATTGTACCTGTCTATCAATTAACATGCAACAGAACACCACGGGTTTTCCTTGCTTATTTGTTGGTGTCCATTTTCAGTAGATCTTTACGTATATAGCTTTCCCAGTATCTGATTCTTTTAGGTCGTTGAGGCAAATGTCTTCTGATTCTGTGATGATTGCTTTGCCTGTAGACTTTGCTGATGCGACAATGCTAGAGGTCTGTTCCATTTCCCTGCGTGTAAACAAAAATATGTTTTTTATGAGAAACACATATAAATATATGTTTAACAGTTACAAAAGAAATTTTATGCAACCATGGGTGCTGGGAATTATAAAGGCAAATAAGCACATAACGAACACAAATAATACTAAAACATTGTGCACAACAGTCTAAACCTTATCAGAATAGGCATTTGCTAATCGTGCAAACATATATCTGAAAGGCAAATATAGATGCAAGGAACCTGCGCAACTGTAACCATGCTCAAAAAATCTTTATAAACAACATTCTTTGTTGTGTTTTGATCATTGGCCGGACATTGTTTGATGAGTATTTTTAAACCTTGCGGAGATGTCGCTCTAGACAGTGCAACATACAATTGACCATGGGCAAAAACAGGTTCGGGTAAGTATACGCCTATTCTATTTAGCGATTGCCCTTGGCTTTTGTTGATTGTCATTGCGTAACAGACTTTTACAGGGAACTGCTTTCTTTTAAAAGTAAATGGTAGCTGTTCTTCTTTATTGATAAGTACAATACGTGGCAAGTATACTTTTTCTCCCATCCTAGCACCGGTTACGATCTTAGCCTCAATAAGCCTTGTATACACCTGTGTTACAATCATCCGTGTACCATTACATAGGCCGCCTCCTAGGTTTAGGTTCCTAAGAAGCATTATCGGTGCTCCTATTTTAAGTTTAAGCTGATGTGGGGCCATTCCTGAAAAATCAAGCGTGTTTAAGTATTCCTGAGGATATAACAGTTCTGTTGCTCCTCCATCATTTGATTTAGGTATAGCTTCGTCAATGCTCGTGAAAGTATACGGCTCTCTTTCCAACATGTCCAGGATAGTAGAATTGATGGCATCTGCCATCTCATTTCTCGGGCAAACAATTGCTCTCCCTTGCAACGTTGCGGCATCCGGTGCTTGTAATGTTTGCTGATCATATATAAAGCTAATCAGTTCTTGAACTGCTGTTTGGCTTTCGGGAATGCAGTACCTATCTGGTATCCGCACCCATGCTGAATTTTCTGGATCAACTTCATCCCGTTGCCCAATGGTACCGTTCCCAATGTGAAGCAACCATTGAGAAAAGGCTGAGATTTGCTCAGCCTCCTCAGGTGAAAGGCCTGGCTGTTGAAGGCGCATATTTTGTTTAAGCCTCATGATTGTGAAATTTGGCCATAAGTACGACTGTGTTATGCATGAGGAAATAATCTGCTCATTCGTAGCTTTCTTCTTCACGGGGAGTGTTTGCCTGAAATCACCTCCTAAAATAACTGCTTTTCCTCCAAACACATGCGCCGGTTTATCCATTATATCCCGCAACGTACGGTCAAGTGTTTCGAAGCATCGCCGATCGTTCATAGGGGCTTCGTCCCATATGATAAGGTCAGTATGTCTAAGCAGTTCTGCCACCTGAGTTTTCTTCTTCACACTGCATATTGACTCATCTGTTAAATCTAGCGGTATCTTAAATCTTGAATGCACCGTCTGACCTACTGGAAGTATTATGGCAGCGATGCCCGAAGAAGCGACTGCCAATATAATCTTCCCTTCTGATCTAAGGGTAGAAATTATAGCCCTCCAAACAAAAGTCTTTCCTGTACCTCCATGGCCATAAACAAATATGAGCGCCTGTTTATGATTATTGACTGCGTGTATAACCTTTTCAAAGATGATTCGTTGGTCAGGATTTAAACGCCTCACTAACATTTCACTTTCACTTCTTAACGTTTCTCAATTATACGACCTTTCTTCCATGAGCGCCCTATTATTTAAAATTTGTAGCAAGTGAGGTGGAGGCAACTTGAACCCAAAATCTTTGACCGACTTTCCATACGTAGTCAGAATTGCTTGCAATTCATACATAAGACCATGGTGTAAGTCTTCTGGATTTACATGCAGATCTCGTATATGCAAGATCTCTGAAAGGATTGCGGGAATTTCTTCCGACATGGAATCTGCGTGTGACTGCAGCAGTGTCACTGGGCTTGAAACCTCACAAAATATAAGGATCTGACAAAAAAGGTTTCGCATGCGAGCTGGGGTCGCTGAGAAAGAAGCTTCTTGTAAAGCAATGTTCCATTCTTGGTCACCACCTAACAGGCCCAAGGCCTCACACGCGGCTCTATTTGTAGAGCACAGAACCTTGTCAATTGTGCGGATGTTGCGGAACGACTGTGAACCTTTTTGGTGACAGAGTAATAATCTTAGGTAGAACGCGTCCCTAGAGTTAGGATGCACATATGTCAAACGGCCAATCGATATCACGCTCGCCCGCTGCCTACGCTGTCAGTACTTCCCATCCTTGTACCATGCGTACTCTTTTGGAAAGTCTAAGTATGTCAGATGGCGACCGTCTGTATTGTAAAGGTTGTATTTAAACCATTCAGTCAGTGTCGTCCTTTTGTTATACTCGCTGTCAACAACCGATTGCAACTGCTGTTGCCTTTTAAAATTGACCCGTTGCATGTTTTCAAGATGGACTGCAAGTATCTGAACTGGCGGATCCCTGCTGTGTATGCTGAACGCCAAAATCCTCCAGCATGCCTCATGCGGTCCAATGAATCTAGCATCCTGGAAATTTTTGATTTCATCGATGTTAAATGAACGTTGGCTTGTACTTGGGCCTGAACTTCCAAGTGTTCTTGTAATATGAGTAACTATTCGGTCAATCCCTTTTGAAATATACTTAAAAAGGTATTTTATAAGCATTGACCACTCACAGTACTCAACATTGATATGCGCATAGAACCGCATGCATAGATCTCGGTTATTCAGAACAACATAGCCATTATCAAGGCTGGCGGCATGCCTCAGCGTTGTTATGCCAGAATCCCTCCTCCGGTAGTGTACGTATCCTTTCTTATCAATAAAAGTTTCTGGGCAAAAAGCTTTAGGAAATTTCTTAGCGCACACAGTACTGTCTCGCATACACGGCACAGATGTGTTGACCAAGTCGCACGGGCCATGCATCATGAATTCACCTATGACTCTATAGCCTTTAGGATCAACGGCTGGGTCCGGGAGCTCTGCAGATACGTATCTATCAACATCTTTGTGTGTACGTACACGATGGCTTTCTCTCACCCATAGCAGTAGATGACAATGCGGCAAGCCTCTTTTTTGGAATTCAACCATATATAAAACTGCAATGAGATAATAAGTATATAAGCATGTACCATTTATAGTAAGCCGGTAGAGAATATACGCATAAAGAATTAAAATATTACCTGCTTCGACATGGCCAAAAGGCTTTGAATCTCGTAAGAAAGCAACCAAATGATGTATCTTTCTTTCAAAAACTCGATCCACAACATCAGGCCTGTCGGCAACTGCAACATGCGGGAACTCTTCCATATATTCTTGGATCTCAGGCCAGTTCACATTACACGTGAACGTGATGAAAAATGATGGATTACCGTGTACCCGGCATATAGCCAAAGCATCCAAATAATGGCTATACATATAACGTGGGCCTCCTGTAAAAGATGAAGGCAGAATTGTCCTTGAACCGACATCGGAACCGTCTTGATCACCGCGCGAAATAGCATCATGCAGCCCTGCCATATAGTCATTTCGAATATCGCCTTGGTGCTCCCTTATATAGTCAATCCTTGACTGCTCGATGCTGCAGTAAGCAGTAACAACATACTGCTGAAAAAGCCTGCCACTTCTCGGGAGCAGGCGGTACTCATTCAAACGGTCGTGTAGCTGGTATGAATAGAACATTTTCATGGTCATTTTTTTTGGAGGAGCGGCTGTTATACGTTTGCTTAATAACACGCGACCCAAATGGTAGCCATCTTCACCAAAAAAGAATATCAAAGGAAACTGCATCGACATATACGATGCGTTCAGCTTGCTCACGTACTGCAACTCGCGGTCATGCTGCTCAACGATGACATCGAATTCAGTCTCGACATCTGGCCCGCCTTCAAAAACAATAGCACCGATGGAATCGCCTGTAGGCAGTTCATGCTGCCTTGAACCGACAACTCCAAACAAACGTATTTTAAATTCTGGAATATCAGCTTCCACCATTTTATCCCTTGCGGTTCTGAACAACCGGACCAATTCATTGTGGTTGTCTAGCAGTTCTATTAAATTTTGTACAATGTCTGCGCGTAGGCGTTGGCCAGTACTTTGAAAATGGTGTAAGCGATTTGCAACCTCATGATCCGTGTCATAGATATATAGCTGCAGGAACTATGGCCGCGCATCTGTTTCTGGACAAAGGCAACCTATCCGATGGTAAAGCTGTCCGGAAATTTTGAAAACGTAAGGGCCACCGCCCCTGTTTATAGAGTTGTCCACTTCCGCACCCAATGATGTCATCGCGAACATCTGATTGTATGCACGGATATTCTCCAAAAAATGTCGGTTAGTAAAAAGGTCTTTTATATATTGCGGGTATTCATGTTGAGTGTCCAGGCTAACTTTTCCGTCATTGCAGCATTTATGATACTCTAACCGGTTCCTGGTGCTGGAACCAAGCTTCTCATCGCACCAAAACCGCGCAGCACAATGACGGCAAACCCGATCACATCTTCCGATGTGTATATATGTGCTCGGAGGCCCTGCATTAGATATATAAAATATATTATTTAGGATACGTGTTTGGAAAATATGCATGGCTGATATATCTTGAATGTGAAACAGGATCGGCAGCAGCGGTAGTCGGTAAGATACCTTGTGTAGCCCTTCTAGCTCTGGGGCACGGAACACGGCCATTGTTTGATGAAGAACGCGGCCTAACTGCAGAAAGCAAAAGAAAGCCTGGTAAGCAAATGCAAAAGGATTTCAGACAGCATATTTATTTGTTCTTGCCAGCGTATTGTTTCAAAGTAACAGGACCTTGTCGTTGGTGTGGTTGGGCATCACTTGTACGACCTGCATTGCAGGACTGCGGCGGCGGGGCAGCAGATGGAGAAGTTTCATTAGACGTTGGACGCACCCTACCTGCAAGAGGTAAAAAGAAAATACATAAGCAAATGCAATTTGATTTCACATAAGCTGTTCATCTGTTCATATTAACATGTTTTTTAGAAGCAGTGAAACCTCGTTTGTGGCGCGCCTGGTTATTACTTGCAAGATTTGCATTGGAGGCATTTGGCGCGAGCACAGCAGCTGTAGGCAGTTCATCAGGCGGACAGCGCGCATGTTGTGACGTGCAGGGACGCGTAACACATTCAGCCGTAGGCCCGGAGCGGCGGTCACCCGGCATAAAAATAGCTTCATCGCCTGCAACAAACATCAACGGTAAAGACCATAAACCCAGTAAATAAAACGAAAAATAGTAATCAAAAGACAAAAGAAAGTGCAATTTACATAGCAGCTCTTCATCGGTGATGCCGGCAACCGTAGAATACGGTCTTTGTAAAACATAAGATGTGCCCACAGCTAAAGCAGGTCTGGGCGTTGGTCGCCTCTGTTGCACATCACATCCATCTGAGAAACAGGAGTAATTTGTTTTTTTAAAACATAAGGGTAATTAGAAGTGAAATAAACAAAAGCATAACAATATAGCACAACAAACATAACACGCACCTCTTATCTGTACAGGTGGCCTAGCATTGGCGTGAGGCCCAAAATCCTTGCAACTGTCGCGAGGCGTTTCTCCATTGGCCACATGCATCGTATCTTGAAAGGGCTATTTTGAAAACCCGGGAAGTGTATAACAACATGGAGAACCAACATCAAAGGTATGGCCTTTTCCCCTGCTCTTTGTATTTGAGCACTCTATAGGCCTAACAGCAACCGGATCCCGCCTGGTAGCAAGCCTACCCCTACACTGCCTCTTACTAACCGAGTCTAAAGGCACACCAACACTACCTAGACCACCTACACTGTTTCCTAATCCTAAATCTAGAACAGGAACCCCCTCCTTTTCAGCAAAAACACAAACATCTACAGATTCTAAAGGAGGTACATCTGCGACTCTACGCATGGCTCTTTTTTTACTCTTCATATCACACAGGTCTATTAATATTAACTTTCATATAAACAAGCGAAAAAAAAGACCAAGGAATGTAAGCGAAGCATGGAAGGCAATATTCATAAGCATCATACACAGATCAAATATATAGAAGGCAAATGTACATGGATCCAAGCATCACCAACAATACATGCATGGAAGGCAAAACAGTTAAAAAAAAAAGAAACCAAAAACGGTGCACAACCATCAAAGAAACTGGAAGAAACCTGAGGAAAACGTCCTTGAGAAGGCTAAAAACACTCCCTTCAATGTAGCCACCCCTTTTTTGTGCAATTTTTTTTGCTTTAGATTTGTTTCACCGGAAATTTTGTTGTTGGTTTTTCAAGATTCAGCAGTGTTTCTTAGGTGCAAGTGAGGCCCTATTGAGTGTATAAGCAGGTCTAATAATGTGTAATAGTAAACAAAGCATGGTGCTTGGCACTTTTGTATAAACAATAAGACACATTTTTTTCAACATTAGGTGAAAAACTTATGGATAAGCCATGGGATGATCGACACGTCCCTAAGCATACTACATTTGTAATCTATACGTTTGTGTTATACGGGAAAAAACTTTATACATTAACCCTTATACGTTTTTTATACAGCCGAAGTATGGCAAACCGGGCGCAAGAGCTAAAACAAATGGGCCGGCATCTATAAAAGAAATGGGCAAACAGTCAACGGGCCAGATTTTGGCGGGAAACAAAGGGTGAAAACGGCGTCGTTTGGCTGTTGTTTTAATATATACTTTTAATAACAAAAAAGCAACCACGTGAAATGAAAAATAGTCAAAAGTGAAGAAATATGTTTAATGGATGGTATAACATGGAAACTCAAACAAGTGAACATTTAATGAAATAGCTTGGTAAATCGCGTATCAAACGCTCAGTGGTTTACAAGCTTTTCTCCAAAAAAGTCATTGACAAACTGTTTATCACAATCTATCAATCAAGTTATGCAATAGCTTTTTGAAACAGTAAAAAGTCATTTAAAAACCACACATTGCGGTTGCTCTAATGATCACAACTCATAATAAGCGTTCTCAAAAGCTATAAAAATGAAATCTTCTATAGTTGTGTGGGCCGAGGACAATGAAAAGGAAAAATGGTACTCCGTACTATTCTTTAGCAACTTTCGAAAATCAAGACTAAGATTAAGATGAAGTGTTAGATTTGCAAATGAAGAATGAAAGATACATGCCTTCAAAAGTATGCGAGGATAAAGTTGGGTCAAGAACATAAAGAAATACAAAGTTTGGTAATGTTATAGTTATCTCATACTTCAAAACAAACTGGATGTTGTCGCATACAAGCTTTTAAGTAGGAATTATAAACTTTTAAGTTTGATGCAAAAAAAAGTTGTCTCTAATGGCAATGCTCTAGTCAAATTCGTAATTGTATGGTTGAAAATACGTGAGCCTATTGGGGGCACACATGTATACATCGAAAAAAATGTTTTAGTTAATGTAATTAATGTATTTGATATATTAATTATATTAAGTAATGTTTACGAAAATATTTAACGGCTGTTAGTTAACCGTTAGACGCATAATTAATTAATGGGCTAACTAAATAACATGTAACGGACTTGTAATAATTGGTAAAAGTACACACGAGCCCAAGAAGCCCGTGGCTTATGTGGGTCGGCCGATTATGGCAAGGACAAGAGGTGTTTGTGTTTAACTTGGATTACAAGTCATGTTTAGTATATAATAATCCTACCGTTCTTCACCTTTTTGAGAATATATAATGATCTTGTGGGTTCACTATTCATTACGTATACTAAAACTAAACTAAAGCAAAAAAGTTGACACCCTCTCCCCTGGCTTAAGACCGATCGGATCTCATTCCTAAACCTTTAGGAAGTTGATCCAAGAACCAAGAAACAAAACCCTTGTGTTTCGTGTTTCATTCGTAACCAAGATCTAGCAATCTAACGTTCTTCTATAACGTGTATTGTATACTACAACAGAGGTGACTTACTTTAGTCGTTATAACGGTTTTGTGATAATCAAGATTCAAGAACCAAGATCCGGCGATTACTTGTTTTAGTAACTCAAGTAATCAAAACCTAAGAGGTTAGTACTTTATGTGATTTTATGTGTTAATTCATAAACATCAAACAAGATCAATCCGCTCCTTACTCGTAGTATAATGATTAATAGTTTGTTAAATCCCAACAGTAGCATCACGAGTCATTCGTTTGATGTTATGGGTTACACCACTAAAAAAACGTAAAATTGACCTAAAACGTGTTTTTTATGATTGATAGTCTAATTGTGGGACATATGTATTTTTTTGTAAATATAGTTGGGTACCCACGCGTTGCAGCGGCGGGTACCCTGAAATAATTATTTTTGGTAAATCATGTATTTTAGTATATTATGTTTTTTTATAATAAATTTATTGATATCAAGAATTGCATGTGACTTATTTTAACTCATTAACTAATGACAATGTTTTTAAATATACAATTGTGATAATAATTAATAGATGTGGCAATTTGTGCACAAAATAAGAAAAAAAAAATTGGCTAATTTGTAAACGATGTGGGCATATTTTGCCCTCACCTTTTTTTGAAAATGGGCATGTATTGCCTATTGAAAAGTTAAATGGCACTAACAGATACATAATTTCTCTCAATTATAGAACACTACAATCGTTTTTAAAGAAAAACATATAATATATTTAATTTTTTAAAATATAACTGGGGTGTTACGCTTAAAGAATTTATTTCGTCTTTTTGGGTCTTTTTTAAAGCGATTCGTATAACATTAACCCGTTTGGGCCGTGCCCTTTCGGGCTCGAACCCGTTTGGCCCGTGTCTGTTCGGGCTTGAATATTTATATAATGTGCTTTATTATTTGTATTAGTGACATTTAATGCATGAATTGTGTTTAAGATGATTGTACTATATGCTTGATAATTTATATTTCTTATGTAAGGGGTGTTTTAATAACGGCATTAATTGTATTTATTAGCCCGTTAATTAATTGACTACATTATATATCTTGACCGTATTAATAGTGCTTTGTATTTTGTACATTAAGCTTTAAGACTTGTATGTCTTAAAATTAAGATTGATGAGAAAGATCATTAATAGTGCTTTGTGTATTGTACAATAAGCATTATGGCTTATAAGTCTTAATTTTAGGGGGAATTACATATATACCTACTGAAACTTGCATATTTGTATATTCCTCAAAATACAAGTTTTAAATGCATAATGTACAATGACGTTTAAGCATGTTTTTGGGAAATATGCAAGTATGTAATTTTAGTGTGTATATATGCAATTACCCCTAAATTTTAAGATTAAGAGGAGAGAGATTCATTCCTACATTATATATAGTATAGATTTGGGATATATTGATAGTACTTAATTGAGGTTTGGCTGTGGTAGCACTTGTGTGTCTTGAATTAAGTAAAGTACATATAATCTATTGCTTTGTTATATATTTGTTTGGTCAATCTTAATGGAATCAACCAAATGGGCGTTTGATTGTACTTCCCATGTTATGTGGAAAGGTGGAATATTTTTAAGTTAATGGAATTCTTGCGCATATAATGTTTGATTGAAGAATCAAACAAATAAGTATACCAATTACCAGTTATTGTGTAGTCATTACATTTTGAGTAGTCATTACATTTTGAATGCATATTGTATTTGCTAAGAACCATTATTTTATGCCTTTAGAATTTTAGATACAAATTTCTTTTAATTCCATCGCTAATCATAGGATCACTTGTAGTTTATTCGGAGATCAAATTTAGGGAGGTGTTTGGGCCTTGGGGTTGCTTTCAGCTTTGTAAATTGCTTATTCGTTTTTTGCGCTTTCATACAAAACAATAAGCTGCTTTGATGGATTAGCTTATAAAAAATGTGTATCTGATAATATATTACTGACATAAGCTATTTTGAATAACTTGGAGTTGCTTATTCTAAAGCTTTTTTTTTTTTTTTTTTTTTTTAAAGTAATAAGCAGATAGTATCTCGTAAGTATTAGAAATGTAGGCCATGTATTCTGCAAGTACACCAATTAGACACTTTGTATGAGTCATTTATTTTCTTTGTTTAGTCAAATTATATAAATTTGATAAAAGCTATTCTTTCTCTGATCATGCAAACATCCAGGGAGCAACCGAGGAGTCGAGGAGAAGCTTGTTAGTGCATTTTACCTGTGATTCTTGTCGCGTAAGATCACAAAGACTCATTAACAGATTAACATATGGAAAGGGGTTGGTCCATAGTCACATAATTCACTAGAAAGGTCACGAAATATGATCCAGTTCGCCGTTCCCAAATCGGGTACGATTATCGTGATGTGACTTTTTTTAGTGTTAACGGCAAAATTAAAAACCCCGAGAAACTTTAATATGTTATTGACTACTTTTATATTTTTATGAAAATTTGATAAGCAAATGTTAGGATAATTTATAAACCTCAGGAATATATTGATAATTGGATACACTGTACCGGAGTGATCCTAAATGAACCTACCCCTTTTGAACCGAATTCTAGGTACCTAGCGAACCACGATCCCGATCCTCGACCCCGTGCCGGCCAGGGGCGGCTCAACCTTCAAGGAGGCTTAAAGCGAAGTTTTAAAATAGGGCCTTTTTATTAAAGTTATTTACCAAAAAATTGTTTATACGAAATTTACCTCTCTAGCTTTTTTTAATGCGAACAATTGAACCTGATTGAGTGAGTGTAGATGACCAAGTTTCAAAATAAAGTATATACTAATATACACTGTCACACCGCCACTTAAGTTAAGTCCAATATAGCTGTATGTGGAAGTGTAGAACCTGATCACCTAAAAACATAAGCAAACAAATCTATAAGAATGCCTTCATTACATGCCTTTATGATTATAACTATAAGTATAAGATAATAACAAGAAAAGTAAATAACTAAGATTCTAAATAAGTAATTAAGAACCATGTTACCTTTTGTTACAATCCAGTAGATGATCGGCAGTTGATTGATTAGAAAGAGTGTGCAACAAAATTAATAATGAGAGTAAATTCAAGTAGGATTAATTAGTAATAATGAAAACTTGAGGTCTACCAGAGGAGACGAAAGCAAGCAGAGAAATTATGGTTGTCGATTTCTTGATTTGGAATTCCAATAGTCGATTCATTAACCGTAAACGTTTAGATGCACAACAACATTCTAACCATATTTTTAATGGGCTTACTAATTTAGTCTTTACTTAATTTTCATAAAACATGGGCCTTTTGGAGTTTAGGCTTAAATTTCTACAATTTGTATATATAAAAATTAGAAAGAAAAGAGACCCAAATCTTTCACTATCTAACATTTATTAGCTATTTGGGGCATTGCATAATTGAATTTTTAAAAATGATGGCCTAAAACACAAGTGAGTGACATATATATATATATATATATATATATATATATATATATATATATATATATATATATATATATATATATATAATGTCCTTAAAAATTCGGAGGCCTAAAGCGCTTGCTTTACCCTTGAGCCACCACTGGTGCCGGCACGATCCCCGATCCATGTGACTATGGGTTGGTCTATATACAGGTATCTCTTTCTTTTACACTCGTGACATGTTATTAGATATTTGCAGTATGATTGAGTCATCAACAAACCCAATTGTATTTTTATAAATTATCATTGACATCGTGAAATTGGATGAAATTTGTTGAAATGAACATTTGCAAGTGTTTGTTTATGACTAATTTAATAAGTTATTGTATTATCCTGACTGATGGATATTTGTATGCATTGTTCAGGGCGCTCGCAATATCACAAACTTGTTGACAATCTGGATCTTCTGGTGGAGTACGACTTTGGGGAGGAAATCAATACGAGTTCAGATACAGATCAAGCATGATATGATACATCATTTTATTCTATTTTCCTTAGGGGGTTGTGATACGTGGGGATCGCACCAGGCTTTACCTCTCAAGGGATCTCGAGAAGCTTACAACCCCCACCAGGCAGTGTACCTGATCGTTGTAGTATAGTATAGTGACAAGTACCGGGGGATTGATCGTTCAGCTAGGAATAGTGTCGCTAGGATTAGAAAACCTAATTACTAGTGCTAAAGGTGAGAGATGATTCTTTTTGTATTTTTATATTTTTTTAGAAAGCAAGTAAAATCTCGGATTTGAAGGATAAGGGCGGAATTAGTTGTCTTATTAAATCCTTGAATCTAATCCACGATTTATGGAAGGGTTCATCCTTCCCTTTTCGGAAACGGAGGATCCTATCTCTAAGCACTGAGGTTTTTCCAGGTGGAAAGAACTTTTCATAGAACTTGGATATGAGTTGCTCCCAGGTGAAAATAGATTCAGAAGGAAGTTTATCATACCATTCTTGAGCTTTTTCATATAGGGTGAAAGGGAAGAATCGTAATCGGGCGTGTCTCTAGTAGCCCCATCCGTATGGAGGTTGTCTACTATTTTCAAGAAGTCTCTAATGTGTTGAATTGGATTTTCCTCATCTAATCCACAAAACTTACACACACTTTGGACAAGCCAAACATCGGGCGCATGCAAGACCTCACTGGTGTGTTCGTTTGGGTAGACAATGGCATTTGAAAAGCCACGAGGGGTTGGGGAGGAGTAGTCCTTAAGGCGCTTAGGAGTAGGAGTTACGGGGGTACTCATCTCGTTGTTGGGTTAGGAGTTAGGGGTTGTAACGTGATTTTCTAAATTTTCCTCAGAAAGGGGTGCATCAAAATCGATGGCAATGCTAGATGGTTCAGGAGTTGAGTGAGTTCGTCTTAACCTACACATTTCTCTTTCGGGTTCTGCATAAGGCAAGACAAGGTCTCCAGTGGTACTACGACTCCTAGTGATCCTAAGGTTGGAGAATTCGTTGGTTGCCATAATGGCGGACGATAGAGAGGTACAAACAAAAACACGAAGAATTAAGATAGACTAAAGAAAACCTAAAAATAAAAATAAAATCTTCCTAGAAAGGAATCTAGCAAGTAGACCTAATAAAAAGAAGTTCTAACCTAGACAATAACTATTCCCCTGGCTGCGGCGCCAAAAACTTGATACGTGGGGATCGCACCAGGCTTTACCTCTCAAGGGATCTCGAGAAGCTTACAACCCCCACCAGGCAGTGTACCTGATCGTTGTAGTATAGTATAGTGACAAGTACCGGGGGATTGATCGTTCAGCTAGGAATAGTGTCGCTAGGATTAGAAAACCTAATTACTAGTGCTAAAGGTGAGAGATGATTCTTTTTGTATTTTTATATTTTTTTAGAAAGCAAGTAAAATCTAGGATTTGAAGGATAAGGGCGGAATTAGTTGTCTTATTAAATCCTTGAATCTAATCCACGATTTATGGAAGGGTTCATCCTTCCCTTCTCAGAAATGGAGGATCCTATCTCTAAGCGCTGAGGTTTTTCCAGGTGGAAAGAACTTTTCATAGAACTTGGATATGAGTTGCTCCCAGGTGAAAATAGATTCAGAAGGAAGTTTATCATACCATTCTTGAGCTTTTTCATATAGGGTGAAAGGGAAGAATCATCATCGGGACGTGTCTCTAGTAGCCCCATCCGTATGGAGGGTGTCTACTATTTTCAAGAAGTCTCTAATGTGTTGAATTTGATTTTCCTCATCTAATCCACAAAACTTACACACACTTTGGACAAGCCAAACATCGGGCACATGCAAGACCTCACTGGTGTGTTTGTTTGGGTAGACAATGGCATTTGAAAATCCACGAGGGGTTGGGGAGGAGTAGTCCTTAAGGCGCTTAGGAGTAGGAGTTACGGGGGTACTCATCTCGTTGTTGGGTTGGGAACTAGGGGTTGTAACGTGATTTTTTGAATTTTCCTCAGAAAGGGGTGCATCAAAATCGATGGCAATGCTAGATGGTTCAGGAGTTGAGTGAGTTCGTCTTAACCTACACATTTCTCTTTCGGGTTCTGCATAAGGCAAGACAAGGTCTCCAGTGGTACTACGACTCCTAGTGATCCTAAGGTTGGAGAATTCGTTGGTTGCCATAATGGCGGACGGTAGAGAGGTACAAACAAAAACACGAAGAATTAAGATAGACTAAAGAAAACCTAAAAATAAAAATAAAATCTTACTAGAAAGGAATCTAGCAAGTAGACCTAATAAAAAGAAGTTCTAACCTAGACAATAACTATTCCCCGGGCTGCGGCGCCAAAAACATGATACGTGGGGATCGCACCAGGCTTTACCTCTCAAGGGATCTCGAGAAGCTTACAACCCCCACTAGGCAGTGTACCTGATCGTTGTAGTATAGTATAGTGACAAGTACCGGGGGATTGATCGTTCAGCTAGGAATAGTGTCGCTAGGATTAGAAAACCTAATTACTAGTGCTAAAGGTGAGAGATGATTCTTTTTGTATTTTTATATTTTTTTAGAAAGCAAGTAAAATCTCGGATTTGAAGGATAAGGGCGGAATTAGTTGCTAGTCAACTAACCCTATACTAAGATGCAATCAAAATAAAATACTAGAAATGAAAATAAAACAAAATTATACTAAGGTTGTGAGCAATAAGTGGAGAAAATGTGTTTACTTAGATTTCACTACTCCCTAGATATCTTTTACACGTTAATTACTTGTTATAGTTGCGTGGATGACGGATTGTATTCCTTAATACCATTCATGGGGTGGCGCACTTACTTCCCCAATCCTATGAGTGCCTACTTCACTCCTATGTCGATCCGGCTAAGAAGCTCCTAACATGGGATCATTAGAATTTACTCATGCATTAAATACAACCAATAAAACCTAGTGCACATCGGTTCATGTTTCCTAAGACGTTCAAGCATGTTACCATTTGGAGATCTGCCAGTTTTCTTAAGCCTAACATCGAATTCATTCATCCAATACAACCATAAACAAGTAATCAACACATAATTAACATCTAAGTTTCATTAGATCCAAGCAAACACAAGATAGATTTAGCCTAGCATGGTGGAATCAAGACAAGAACAAGATATAGACAACCAACACATAGACATATTGATTGAATTAAAAGAACACTTATCTCAATTACACTTGAAAGGTTTCAAGGGTTGAAAACCCTTGAAAAACCTGTAAAAATCGTATTAGGTTCGGCCTTAGGGTTTCTCCAAAACTTCCTCTCTTAATGTGTGAAAATTAGAAAACTATATATAGGAAATAGGGTCTGACGGCGTCAAGACCAAATTGGTGACGCCGTCATCTCGCCGCCAAAAGAATTCTCGGACTGCCTTGATCTACATCTGACGTCGTCACGTTATAACTTTTTCCAGGCCGTCACGCATTTTACTCTTGACGCTCTTCCTTGTGACGTCATCATTTCTGTACTGGGTCATCACGGAAATTACTCTTGACGCCGTCAGGAAGTTACTCTTGACGCCGTCACCTACTGTTCCCAGCTTAGAAAATTGAGACTTTGCCGTTTTCTTCACTTTTATGCTCCAAAAACGTCCAAAATGCCTTTTTTTCCAGATTTCACTCCCAAAGTACCTAAACTCACAAAAGGAACGATTTAGGGCAATATTTGATCAAATAAATTCAATTCCGGGCTTAAATGACCCCCTAAAAGTGGTTCATTTTTCGCCTCATCATATACCCTTACACTTGAGATATGCTTGTCCTCAAGCAAATACGCTTTTATTCTAATCAAAATACATGTTATGGGTCATTTAACACTAATATAAAAGTAATTACAACAAATAATCGTTCCACTAAAGACCAATAGACAAGCACGGAGGTCATACACTAGCACCTCACAAATAGTGTTTAGATACTCACATCTCTCAGGTGTAATAAAGTATAAATTACAATATGGAAACGGAAGATATCTCTCACTACCTGTCATAACAAAATAGATTACCATAGGCTTGGGAAAAGATCAAACCTCCACCACATGGCGTAAGCACCTAGGATAAACTATCAAAGAGTTCTTTTAAAGGGTTGTAACGTTAGGTGTATGGATATGAAATACACGGTTTTGTTGGATAAAGGCAGTCTTTACTGGTGGCGAGTTAACAATCTTGGTCAATTACATGTACAATATGGCGTTGCTAAGCCAAGACTAGACTCGACTTAAGCTAATAAATGAAAAATAACAAAAATATAAAATAAACATAGAATAAAAAGGGATGGTAGTCCGTATGTTTTTTTCTCTTTTCTCTTTTTCTATTTTTTTTTCTTGATTTTTAGATTTTTTTTTTTTTTTTTTTTGCATACACTCTTACCCTACCATCCAAAATAATACATCATAGGGGATAGAAATTCCCCTTACACTTGAATCTTTACATACTTTACAATAAACTAATCTAATGACTCGAATTAAGATAATCAAAACACTTGGAGTACTTTTAAGATTAACGTACATATGGGGGTAATATATGATGTTCTTCCCCATTACTCCATAAAATAAGTACTTACCCATGAGTCCCAATCGTCCCAAAGCAATATGTACAAGGATATGACTCGACTTAGCAACCATGTAATCAATTAGATAGTTAACTTAGGGTTTAACAAATAACAATAATGCACTAAAAATGAACGCATACACGGAAGGCTAAGGTGATTTGGTTGTACATTTAAATGGGGTGTAACAAATTCTTCCTTTAAGTAAGATGCTTAAAGTTAGAAACGAAAAGATAGGCTCGGAGGGGTGTACTAGGGGTTTCGTGTACTAAAAATGAGTACAACGCTAAGGGTGTGGGAAAAATTAGTTGACTTAAGTAGCCAAGTAATATGACTTAAATGGTCAAGTAATTATAATACGGGTTTAACACAAGGGTGATCCTAATGCCTCTTATCATGTAGTAAATCCTACTACATGAATGTAGTCTCACTAGCGGTCTCGGGATGCATCATTAACGCAAGTTCTAGAATCTAAATGCTACCGGTACACTCATAAGCACTAATAATGAATGCTTTTCCTATCAAATCTAAATGCGAACCTCACATATTTGGGTGGAAAATTTTTCTGAATGATACGGTTATGTGCTAGTCATACAATCTCCTATCCATGAGACGCTTACTATGGCTAAAGTATCACTCCTAAATGTTGTAAAAAATTTTAAATTTGGCGCAAAAATTGTACTAACAAGTATTTCTCATAGTTTTATTACACATCTACAATTAAACAAACAAACTCAAGCGAAAGTGTATTTGTAAGGTATCATCATTTTACCCTCCCCTTACACTTAAGATGAACATTGTCCCCAATGTTCAAGTAAAGAATGTAAAAGTGAAATAAGTAAAACAAATGAAATCAAATACTCCCCTGATTCGCTCGGTATGGATAATTAGGTGGCCAGGTTAAATCTTCCTCCAAGAAAATGAACAATCAAAGCTTCCCTTCCAGAATATAAATCATCTTCTTGTCATACATAACCTGTAAATCCTGAGAAAACAGACAAGACAACCTCGCATAAAATCGGCGGCATCCTACATAAGTTTCTAAATCCTAGAAAACAAGATAAAATATAATGCTTGTGAAATGAAGTTTGCAGATTTCCTAGAGATTATAAAACTTAATAATTCAACAAAAACCTTAAGACTCCGTTAGAAAAACAAAACCGGTAAAATTTCCAGGTTTTTACACGTGACGCCGTCAAGAGTAAACTCGTGACGCCGTCAGAAGTGACCTGCAGAAATTCTTATGTTAAGTTTCCGGAAATTTTCTGAAAAAACTTGGTCCTACTTCCTGGAAAATCCTGCAAAACTTCATTATGACTCAATACTAGCATTTGACTCTAACAAATATGAATACACATGTTCATTTAATATTGTGAAGAATCATGATCGGTTTGTTTCTTAAAAACATATTTGGGGTTTCCCCTTACACTTATCTTTTACAAAAATACCTTTAGGTGGAGTTAAGACTAGGCCAAAACAACAAAGTAAAGTATTTCCACTTTTTAGTTTAGAAACATGATCTACCAACAATAAAAATAAAGCATGCATACGGAAGCAAATAACAAACAAACAAAATAAAAATCACACAAAACATGGGTTGCCTCCCAAGAAGCGATTTTATTTATTTACGAGTCTTGTGGCTAGACTCAAGGCCATGGGTTACTACGTGACCTCATCGTCAAACGTTACATCTTCCTCACCAATCATTTCATTATTATTTTCTTGATAGTGTTTTACACATTGAATGTTAACAGTAAATTCCCTACCTTCATCGTCTAATAACACAACAGCTCCAGTTTTAGAGGAGCTTCTCACCGTAAATGGTCCATACCGTCTAGACTTCAGCTTTCCCGGAAATAACCTTAACCGAGAGTTGTACAATAGGACTTTGTCTCCTTCTGAAAATTCCTTGGGTTTCTTAATTCTCTGGTCATGCCATCTTTTTGCTCTCTCTTTATATGTAATGGAAGACTCATAGGCTTCGAACCTAAGCTCATCAAGCTCGTGTAATTGCAGGAATCTATTAGTTCTGGCAATTGTATAGTCTAAGTTACATGCCTTAAGTGCCCAATAAGCCTTATGTTCTAATTCTACTGGCAAGTGACACGCCTTTCCATACACCATGCGAAACGGGGTCGTTCCAATGGGTGTTTTGTAGGCGGTTCGGAATGCCCACAAGGCTTCATCGAGTTTAAATGACCAGTCTTTCCTATTCTGACTAACCATTTTTTCAAGTATTCTTTTAATAGCTCTATTTATGTTTTCGACCTGGCCATTGGTTTGTGGATGATAGGCGGTGGAGAACCGATGGGATACTCCATACCTCTTCATGACCTTTTCCATTTGTGCATTGCAAAAGTGGGTCCCCCTATCACTGATGAGAGCTTTAGGGATCCCGAATCTAGCGAAAAGCTTTTTCAGGAAATGAATAACTACTCTGGCATCATTGGTCCTAAGGGCTTGTGCCTCAACCCATTTTGAAACATAATCGATGGCAACTAAAATGTATTCGTTCCCCCCTGAAGATGGAAAGGGTCCCATGAAGTCAATTCCCCAAACATCGAAGACCTCACATACTTGTATAAAATTCTGGGGTGCTTCATCCCTATGTGATATATTCCCGGCCCGTTGACATGCATCGCATGCCTGTACCATTTCTTTGACGTCACGGAAAATTGTGGGCCAATAGAATCCCGCATCGAAAATCTTTTGGGCGGTGGTGTTTATCCCATGATGCCCGCCAGAGTGACATTCCCTCATAATCTTTACTGCCTCACTTTCCAAAACATAACGTCTTATGATTTGGTCAGGACACCTTCGGAATAAAAATGGTTCATCCCAAAAGTAGTATTTTAACTGAGAAAAGAACCTTTTTCTTTCGTATCTAGTCAGGTGTTCAGGAACGATTCTGCTTGCGAGATAATTGGCAAAATCGGCGTACCAAGACTCCGAATCAATCATTAACATGAGTTGTTCGTCAGGAAATGAATCCCTAATCTCACTTCTATCGTGCTTATCCAAGGGGTTTTCAAGACGAGATAGATGATCTGCGGCTAGATTTTCCGCCCCCCTCTTATCACGAATCTCAACATCGAATTCTTGTAACAACAAGATCCACCGAATTAGTCATGGCTTAGCATCCTGCTTAGCAAAAAGATATCGAAGAGCCGAGTGATCAGTGAAAACGACTGTCTTTGAAAGGACAAGATATTGCCAGAATTTGTCGAATGCGAACACTACGGCTAATAATTCTTTTTCGGTGGTGGAGTAATTCTCCTGAGCGGGATTCATGGTTTTGCTAGCGTAGCAAATAGGTTGGAATAGCTTGTCACGTCGTTGGCCCAGTACAGCCCCGACAGCGAAATCGCTAGCGTCACACATGATTTCAAACGGTAACTCCCAGTTGGGTGTAATCATGATTGGAGCTTGTGTGAGCTCTTTTTTTAAGAGATCGAATGCATCCTTGCATTCTTGGGAGAAATCGAATGGAGCATCCTTAACGAGCAATTGAGTCATTGGCCGAGCTATTTTGGAGAAGTCTTTGATGAATCTCCGATAAAACCCGGCGTGCCCCAAGAAGCTACGTATTGCTTTAACAGTCGTGGGGTAAGGTAACTTAGATATAGCTTCAACTTTAGCTTGGTCCACGTCTATCCCATTCCCTGAGATCTTATGCCCTAACACAATCCCTTCTTTCACCATGAAATGACACTTTTCCCAGTTTAACACCAAGTTGGTTTCCTCACAACGTTTAAGCATCTTTTCTAGATTAGCAAGACAGCGGTCGAAGGAGTCCCCGAAGACTGAAAAGTCATCCATGAACACTTCCATGCTGTCTTCCATAAGTTCGTGAAAGATTGCGGTCATGCATCGTTGGAAAGTGGCGGGGGTATTACATAGCCCAAAAGGCATTCTTTTGTAAGCGAACGTTCCATAAGGGCAAGTAAACGTGGTCTTTTCTTGGTCCTCAGGTGCTATGGGAATTTGAAAATACCCTGAGAATCCATCCAAGAAACAATACTATTCGTGCCCAGACAATCTCTCCAACATTTGGTCAATGAATGGTAAGGGAAAGTGATCTTTCCTTGTGGCATCATTGAGCTTTCGATAATCAATTTACCCGCCATCCAGTAACCGTTCTCTGGGGCACCATCTCACCCTTGTCATTCTTAACCACGGTCATTCCACCCTTTTTTGGTACAACCTGTATAGGACTGACCCATGGGCTATCCGAGATTGGGTAAATCAATCCTGCATCCAGAAGTTTGATGACTTCTTTCTTCACCACTTCCTTAATATTGGGGTTCACCCGCCTTTGGGGTTGCACGGTAGGTTTATAATCTTCTTCCATGAGAATCTTATGTGTGCAAAAAGTGGAGTCAATCCCCTTAATGTCGGCTACACTCCATGCAATCACTCCCTTATACTTTTTTAGGACCTCTAAGAGTTTACCTTTTTGTTCATGTTCGAGGGAAGAGTTTATGATTACCGGCAGTTGGTCCTCTCCCTGAAGGAAGGCATACTCCAAATGGTTAGGAAGTTCCTTAAGATCTAGCTCAGGAGGTTCGATAATAGAAGGCTTAAGCTTGTTTTCAGGTTTTCGGAGCTCGAGATGCTCCGTGGCCCCTTGTCTAAGGTAGAAGGATACTGCGCCAACATCCTCCGTCTTTTCCACCTCTAGCAAAGGTAGAAAACCCTCATCCCGTAACCAGCCTTCCTCGATTTGTTCATCAACACAGCTATCGATGACATCCGTGAGTTCATCGACCTCCCCAATGAAATAGAGCCGCTTAGCTGCTTCGAGAGAGAGATCCATAGAGTCCTTAATGTCGAAGGTTGTGCTATCGGTTCCCACTCTCAAGGTTAACTTGTCGTCATAAACATCAATGACTGCACGAGCGGTAGCAAGAAATGGTCTCCCTAAGATGATGGGTACCAAGTCATCCTCCTCCATATCTAGGATTACGAAGTCGACCGGGAATTTGAATTTCCCAACTTTGACTAGCACATTTTCGCATATCCCTACGGGGTACTTGACTGATCTATCGGCTAGTTGGATGTTCATACGGGTAGGCTTTAATCCAGAGTATCCTAATTTAAGGAACATGGAGTGAGGCATGAGGTTGATACTAGCCCCTAAATCGGCAAGAGCATTCTTTATTGATAGAGATCCTATGGAGCAAGGCAAGGTGAAGCTGCCTGGATCGTCTACCTTTTTTGGTAGCCCTCGATGGGTCACCACTGAACATTCTTCCCCCAGGGTCACAAGACCCTTGAGTTTCTTTTGGTTAGCGAGTAATTTTTTAAAGTACGCGCTGTACTTCGGCATGTAATAACAGGCATCAAGGAGGGGTATGGTGACTACTGAGTCTTTTAGATATGATAGGAATCTTTTATTATCATTCTCAGTTTTCTGGTTTTTTTAAGCGAGATGGGAATGGGATTCTCACAGGTTGGTTAGGTGGGGTTGATGGGGAAGGGGTCATCAAAGGAGGTTGGTTGGAAGTTTCGATGCCCACATCCTCCTCCTCCTCGCGAGGTTTGTTTGGATCGGGAGTGATGGGAGACGTGCTCGGGTAAGGAGGGTCCTCGGTTGTTGTTCCAGCTCGAGTGGTTATTGCGAGCATGGGATCATTTTTGCTTACTGATGGCATTTCAAGGTTATCAAGGGCGGAGTTAAGCTTATTGAACCATTCTCCTATGTCATTCTGCTGCTCATCAACAAGTTCATTAAGCCCCTTTAATTGTAAGCCCTTTTCTTGAGTGAAGTGACCAAGGTTGTCTTCAAAAGTGCTCCTGATTTTAAATTCAGGACCTTCCTCTCCTTCTTTTCTTTTCACCAGATTTCCCCAGAGGGTGTAGTCGTCATTTTGGTAAAAAGGCAGAAGGGAGGGATCAGCATAGATGTCACCTCCTGACAAACATGCATGTTCAGTCATAGCTTCTCCTCCGCATTCCTCTATCTCATGCGGCCCCCCACAGTAGTCGCAGATCAAGTAGGGATTTGAAAGTTGCTTAGGTAACTGTGACCCAGCCATGTAATCCACTCTTTTGTGAATTTTTCTTAACCGATCTGAAGTGATTTCAGAAATGCTGACAGTCGACTCAGGTTCATCCCAAGTGTCATCGTGGTCTTGAGCGTATTCTTCAATTCTGTCCCATCCTTCTTCGGCACTAAGATTGGCTAGTCTCCCTTTCTAGAGTTGTTGATTCCGTTCCGATCATTTAAGGAGATATTGTCGTAGAAGATTTGGACCAAAAGCCAAAGTTCAATGCCATGATAGGGAACTTGTCTTATTAAATCCTTGAATCTAATCCACGATTTATGGAAGGGTTCATCCTTCCCTTCTCAGAAATGGAGGATCCTATCTCTAAGCGCTGAGGTTTTTCCAGGTGGAAAGAACTTTTCATAGAACTTGGATATGAGTTGCTCCCAGGTGAAAATAGATTCAGAAGGAAGTTTATCATACCATTCTTGAGCTTTTTCATATAGGGTGAAAGGGAAGAATCATCATCGGGACGTGTCTCTAGTAGCCCCATCCGTATGGAGGGTGTCTACTATTTTCAAGAAGTCTCTAATGTGTTGAATTGGATTTTCCTCATCTAATCCACAAAACTTACACACACTTTGGACAAGCCAAACATCGGGCACATGCAAGACCTCACTAGTGTGTTTGTTTGGGTAGACAATGGCATTTGAAAATCCACGAGGGGTTGGGGAGGAGTAGTCCTTAAGGCGCTTAGGAGTAGGAGTTACGGGGGTACTCATCTCGTTGTTGGGTTGGGAACTAGGGGTTGTAACGTGATTTTCTGAATTTTCCTCAGAAAGGGGTGCATCAAAATCGATGGCAATGCTAGATGGTTCAGGAGTTGAGTGAGTTCGTCTTAACCTACACATTTCTCTTTCGGGTTCTGCATAAGGCAAGACAAGGTCTCCAGTGGTACTACGACTCCTAGTGATCCTAAGGTTGGAGAATTCGTTGGTTGCCATAATGGCGGACGGTAGAGAGGTACAAACAAAAACACGAAGAATTAAGATAGACTAAAGAAAACCTAAAAATAAAAATAAAATCTTACTAGAAAGGAATCTAGCAAGTAGACCTAATAAAAAGAAGTTCTAACCTAGACAATAACTATTCCCCGGGCTGCGGCGCCAAAAACTTGATACGTGGGGATCGCACCAGGCTTTACCTCTCAAGGGATCTCGAGAAGCTTACAACCCCCACCAGGCAGTGTACCTGATCGTTGTAGTATAGTATAGTGACAAGTACCGGGGGATTGATCGTTCAGCTAGGAATAGTGTCGCTAGGATTAGAAAACCTAATTACTAGTGCTAAAGGTGAGAGATGATTTTTTTTGTATTTTTATATTTTTTTAGAAATCAAGTAAAATCTCGGATTTGAAGGATAAGGGCGGAATTAGTTGCTAGTCAACTAACCCTATACTAAGATGCAATCAAAATAAAATACTAGAAATGAAAATAAAACAAAATTATACTAAGGTTGTGAGCAATAAGTGGAGAAAATGTGTTTACTTAGATTTCACTACTCCCTAGATATCTTTTACACGTTAATTACTTGTTATAGTTGCGTGGATGACGGATTGTATTCCTTAATACCATTCATGGGGTGGCGCACTTACTTCCCCAATCCTATGAGTGCCTACTTCACTCCTATGTCGATCCGGCTAAGAAGCTCCTAACATGGGATCATTAGAATTTACTCATGCATTAAATACAACCAATAAAACCTAGTGCACATCGGTTCATGTTTCCTAAGACGTTCAAGCATGTTACCATTTGGAGATCTGCCAGTTTTCTTAAGCCTAACATCGAATTCATTCATCCAATACAACCATAAACAAGTAATCAACACATAATTAACATCTAGGTTTCATTAGATCCAAGCAAACACAAGATAGATCTAGCCTAGCATGGTGGAATCAAGACAAGAACAAGATATAGACAACCAACACATAGACATATTGATTGAATTAAAAGAACACTTATCTCAATTACACTTGAAAGGTTTCAATGGTTGAAAACCCTTGAAAAACCTGTAAAAATCGTATTAGGTTCGGCCTTAGGGTTTCTCCAAAACTTCCTCTCTTAATGTGTGAAAATTAGAAAACTATATATAGGAAATAGGGTCTGACGGCGTAAAGACCAAATTGGTGACGCCGTCATCTCACCGCCAAAAGAATTCTCAGACTGCCTTGATCTACATCTGACGCCGTCACGTTATAACTTTTTCCAGGCCGTCACGCATTTTACTCTTGACGCTCTTCCTTGTAACGTCGTCATTTCTGTACTGGGTCGTCATGGAAATTACTCTTGACGCCGTCAGGAAGTTACTCTTGACGCCGTCACCTACTGTTCCCAGCTTAGAAAATTGAGACTTTGCCGTTTTCTTCACTTTTATGCTCCAAAAACGTCCAAAATGCCTTCTTTTCCAGATTTCACTCCCAAAGTACCTAAAATCACAAAATGAACGATTTAGGGCAATATTTGATCAAATAAATTCAATTTCGGGCTTAAATGACCCCCTAAAAGTGTTTCATTTTTCGCCTCATCAGGTTGGCAAAACATTTCTCACCTAAAATCTCATCACTCACTCCCAAGTCCCAACCAATCCCTTTATGTCACATTATTCACTTACTTTTTTCCAGTGTTCTAAAAGGCGCGCCAAGACGCCGCCAAGGAGCAAGGCGTGGCCTCACCACCACGAAATGGACCATGGCGGCTGCTCTAGGCGTGGCGTGAAAAAAGGCGAGAAAATGCACGAAAAGGCACGCCTTTTGCTAAGGCGTGGCGAGCCTTTTTGAACCAATTGTTTTTTTTATTTATTTATTTAAATAACTATTTTGAACGGAATTTGGGCTATTTCGTATTTGGGCCTGGTAAATATATAATAAGTATTAGTCTAAATGTCTAATATGGTAGTATAAATGTATATAAAATATGATACTATAACATAAATGATAAATCTATAAATATTTTTTTGCCGCCTTAGTCACGCCTTAAAGAACGCCATGGCTTCGCCATGGCTCGTAAGGCATGAAGCGTGGCTATGCCGCCAAGCCACGCCTCACGCCATTTATAACCTTGTTTTTTTCATCACTCACTTCAATTTTTTTTGGCAACACCACCACTCACTTCAATTTTCGTTTTTTTTTAAACCAAAACTAAAATTTCATTAAAATTAAAAAAACATTACATAATATTACTAAAAAACATAAAATAATATTATATAATACTAAAATACTAAATTTCATAATACTAAAAAACTAAATTTCATCGTCTTCATCATTTACCTCGATGTATGGTATGTGTTGAGCGTGCATATGCTCGGTAAGATCAAATCGGAGGCGAAAATGTGTTTCCTCAAGTCATATCTCGTCTAAAGCTAATTCGTCAAACACCGGTTCGATCAGATGATCTCGAATATGAACTCGCAAGATTGCGTTACCGGCATCATGTATAATCATGTTGTGCAATATCACACACCCATACACTAGGTTTTTGATTATGTCCAGTGTATGTGGCCGTAAGGGTCGATTCAGTATACCCCATTTACCCTTGAGAACACCAAATGCCCGTTCAACATCCTTTTGAACTGACTCTTGTACTTTCTTGAACTTTTTCTCTTTCGGGTCAGTTGGATATTTGACCGCTTTAACAAAAGTAGACCATGTACGATATATGCCATTGGTTAGATAGTAGCCACGCTTGTACGTACCGCCGTTCACAACAAATGGGCACTTAGGTGTTGTACCATTACGCTCAGTGAGGAATAGCGGAGATTGCATCACAACATTCACATCAATGTTTGAACCCGACGGTCCAAAGAACGAGTGCCATATCCACAAATCCTGAGACGCCACTGCCTCCATCATAATCGTGGGGTATTGATGATCACCCCTTTTATATTGACCCCTTAATTCATTTGGACAATTCCTCCAAATGAAATGTGTGCAATCTAGGCTACCGATCATACCGGGAATGTGATGTCGCTCTTCGTGTGCTTCGTACAAACGTGCAACATCATGGCTTGTTGGCCTACGTAGAAAATCTCGCCCGTATAACTCAACGATAGCATCACAAAAATATTGAAGGCATTCACGTGACGTTCTCTGTGCCATTTCTAGATATTCGTCAAACTCATCCGGTGGATTACCGGTTGCGAGTTATTTAATGGCAGACGTACATTTTTGTATGGCTGTGAAACTTTTTTTCAATCTAGCATCATAACTTTCTTGAAAATACTCGTATCTAGACTCAAGAGCATGTGTAATTTTTAAAAATAAAAGTTTAGGCATACGATACCTATCTTCAAAAAATGCTTCGTCGAATTTCGGATCGTCACAAAAATAATCACGATGCAATCTTTCTGAAGCTTTGACCCGATTGCGGTTTACTACTTTTCGTCTCGACCTTGCCGTATCATCTTCCTCAATTGCGTTCATAAAAACTTCGACACTACTATCGTTAGACCACTCAAACGGTTAATCTAACAATATAGTCGAACCAATTCTTTTATGCTCCATATGATTGAGTTTTTTTTAAATGAATTGATATTTAAAAGGATTTGAGGTTTGGTATTTTTTTTATTTTTTTTTTTTGTATGTGTGTTTAATTAAAAAGTGAGTTGATATTTAAAAAAATAAAAATAAAACACTATCCGTTTGGCTCAAACGGTCAAAAAAAATGGCCGTTTTCCTTCTTCCCGTGCGTGATTCCTTCACTCAAATCTCATCCCGTATCGCAGCACGCAGGCACGGCGGCGGTGTTGCCGTGTGTGATGCTTCACGTCCCGTGCCTTCATCCATACGTTGCCAACCCCCTTAAAGAATCTTGAATTATGTAATGAGATGTTTCTCTTCAGAGTGAATCAGTTACATGTTCATACAAGTACGATAATCATTAAAGCCTAGTTTGAATCATGCAAAATCTATTCAATTAACCACACAAATTACAACCCAAAAAATTAACAAAACAAGGGTACAAAACAATTAACCGATTATATATGTTATGTGGTGATCAGTAACATACAATCATGAAAACTCGACAAAAACATGAAAGTTTGTTACACGTTCGGGCAATTATATATTCCAATGTATAATATAAGCAATTCTATAACCTAATTATATATACACAAACAATCAACCTGGCAAACGAAATATAAATCGACACAGCTATACACTTTCCTTGTATCTCGATCCTCCGACTTAAAAAAAAAGGCATAATCAATTCAACAAGCTAAACGAAACAAAATTATAACATAAAATAAGGTTTAAGCGCGCGCGCACATATATATATATATATATATATATATATATATATATAGTGAGGATCACGTGCGGATGTTTTGTTTTAGTGCGGACGTGCGGATAGATCTAGGCCGTCCAATCCAGATCTACGCAACTATCACAGTACCAAAAAAATTTCATAAGATCGGGTATGTTGGTGCATAAAACTTTTGTGAAAGAAGTTTTTCTAATTTTGAGTTTTTATATGTTTTTTTTAATGCACAAAAAACGAATTTTAATGCGCAAAAAAAAATTTAATGCACAAAATTTTCAACTTGTTTTAGTTAGATGCGTAATGTTATTTTGATGAAAAAAGTAAAAAGAAGTTGGGTCCAAAAACGATTTTTTGATGCACAAAAAAGCGATTTAATGCACAAACGTATTTTTTTTATAATTTATTTTTGGATAAAGTATCCACTTTTAGATAAAATTCCTTTAGAACTTTTTCATGCACCAACATACCCGATCTTGTGGAATTTTTTTGGAATTTTTCGAGAACTTTTTTTAAAAAAAAAAATTCTTTTTACTCTTTTTACGGAAATTAGTTTTTTAATTTGATCTTTACCCTATATATATATATATATATATATATATATATATATATATATATATATATATATATATATATATATATATATATATATAGTGTATCTTTACTTTCAGAACCCTGTTAAGTGCGGGAACTGCGAGAACTCCAATTTTGCATTAGAAAACATGCATGTTCATATAAAACTTGTATGTTTTCTTACATACACCTTAATACACATACATACATAACATACATGTTCATATAAAAACCTTTTAAGTGCAACAGATCAATGCAAAATGGTTTTATTTTTAGAACCATGTTAAGTGCGGGAACTGCGAGAACTCAAATTATGCATTAGAAAACATGCATGTTCATATAAAACATGTATGTTTTCTTACATACACTTTAATATGCAGGCATGTGTATTAAGGTGTATGTAACTCAAATTATGCATTAGAAAACATGCATGTTCATATAAAACATGTATGTTTTCTTACATACACTTTAATATGCAGGCATGTGTATTAAGGTGTATGTAAGAAAACATACATGTTTTATATGAACATGCATGTTTTCTAATGCAAAATTGAAGTTCTCGCAGTTCCCGCACTTAACAAGGTTCTGAAAATAAAACCCCTATATATATATATATATATATATATATATATATATATATATATATATATATATATATATATATATATATATATATGAGACAAGTTTTGACTTGCACTTGATGCTTTGAAAGCTGTACCATGACCCTCAAATGCCACTTGGAATCACATGCTGATTGGATAATATGAGTCATCATGTGACTAGGCACTATCCTCCAAGTTGGCAATGCATGGTACCACGAATTTGTAAAAAAAAATAAGACACTTGTGGGAATCGAACCCGGGTCTAGGCTCTCGAGACACAAGAGTGTCAACCACTAGAGCACTTTAGACATTTTGTAAGAAGCTTTGAAAACAAAATATACATTCTTAAAATAAACATCCAAAACATATGATAATAATTAGGATCTCAATCCTCTGTATTCATTTGAAATTGTATAACGCATCCCTTGAAATTAGGCATTCTCCTCTCAAACAACACCACACATTCCATCTTTATCTTTCTCAATTGTTTTTAGATTTTCAAATTCTCAGATGCGTGAATGAAGCTCTAAATCATGAAGACATCCTAATTATCATTTAGTTATCGATCTCAAACACACACAAGATCCGGTTATTTCATCCATAAATCGTATGTATTTTCTTAATTATATGTTCTAAGCTAATTTAATTTTTAATTATCTGCTTCTAATTCGATTTTCAACTAAATTTAAATCTCATCAATTTTCAATTAAATTCACTTTGTTTCAGGTGATCCAAGCAGTTTGAAGAAGCGGAATTAGGATGATAATATGATAAGTAAGTTAAAGATATTAGGTATGTCATTTATCATGTTACAAGCTTTTTTTTCAATGCTATATATCATTTTATCTGTTAATGAATGGATAATTTAATTGAGCGCGTCTCACTTACCATCAATGTTGGACAATGTAGTTTAGTTTTGAATGCGTGGCAAGTGTTTGTGAAAATGTCTCATTGAATTTACCATTTTTAATTTAGACAAAAGACGCTATTGCCAATGGTTGTTCCAATTAAAATGACGTGTATGTGTGTTATTTTGGCACTGAATCTATCCATGTTCCAACTGTGTTATGCAGGTCGTTATATCGTGCTAAAACTACTGCCAAGTCATCCAATGGGCGATGAGGTGTTCTTTTCTTTCACATTATATAGTTGTGGATCTAATTTAGTTGTTTTTATGAGTATATTAAATATGCATATAGCTTCCAAGGATTATGAGTGGCATTTTTTTGTAGGTGATGGTTGTAACCACTCACGAAGGGGGGCCGAAAGAATTTCATGGCGCAAAATTGGTTGGTTCCCGAAGGTTGGTATCTTGATTAAAAAAACTATTTGTCAGACGTTAAATATAATGTTATGAACTATGATACCAACGGTACCTACATCACCTACAAGGTAAGATAGATTAACTGTTATTGTAATATTGCAATTTTGTGTGCATAAATCCACTGACGGCTGCAAATTATTTCAAAATGACATTACATATGGTTCACAAAGAACAAAACGATTTTGTGAACCATTTTTAATTTCAAGAAATGTCTCACAGGTTCTAACTGTACTTAGTACTATCAATAAGCAATCACGATAATATAGCTACGTAACTTATGACTTACGAAGTGGATGTGATTCTCGAATTTCTAATGACTTTTGTTTTCCCTTTTGTTGACAGTAATTCAATGGATAAAGATAGGACAAACTCTGTAGCCAGCGCAACCATGTGGTAAAAATTGGTGACGAATCGACATCATCAATTCAAGATGCAAATGCTCCCAGTAATGACAAGAGAAGTACAGATTCAAGAACGAAAGGTAGCAAATACGAAAGCAAAAGAAACGCGTCATCGTCGTCCTGTTCTAAGGCAATTTTGGCTATGGTTCCTTGTGCTTTCATATGCCACTGCACGAATTAAGATGAAGAGTCGTCTGGACTTCAGACAAATGAAGATTGCATGCCCTAATTCAATATGGTGAAGTTGAGGTATGTTCTTGATCATTGAGGTCATAGTTGGATTTGTTTTTTCTTCTCTTTCAGATAGATTGTACTAATCCCTTTTTTTGTTGCAGATCAATTGATTTTAATTTTTGAGGTAGAGCTTATTGGTTATGCAGCGAGTAATCGCATGTCAAATAGTTCGACAACCTTAAATTCTCTGTAAGTATTATAAAATATTCGCACAAATATCATGGTTTTGTTCATTTGTCTATGAATTTTTCCCGTATTTTGTGAATATGAATTTAGGATTATAGTTGGGAAGCACCTGGGATGACAAAAGAAAATCTAAAGTAGAAACGACAGCCGATTTAGAGAGCAAACAAGAGGCTGCTATTCATTTAGAACGAGCGCCGACTTATGCACATACTCATCAGGTACTTCCAATTACTTACTCCAACTATAATATATGTTCTTTGATAATGTACTTGAATATAGCTACGTAACTTATGACTTACGAAGTGGATGTGATTCTCGAATTTCTAATGACTTAAGCAATCTCGATAATATAGCTACGTAACTTATGACTTACGAAGTCGATGTGATTCTCGAATTTCTAATGACTTTTGTTTTCCCTTTTGTTGACAGTAATTCAATGGATAAAGATAGGACAAACTCTGTAGCCAGCGCAACCATGTGGTAAAAATTGGTGACGAATCGACATCATCAATTCAAGATGCAAATGCTCCCAGTAATGACAAGAGAAGTACAGATTCAAGAACGAAAGGTAGCAAATACGAAAGCAAAAGAAACGCGTCATCGTCGTCCTGTTCTAAGGCAATTTTGGCTATGGTTCCTTGTGCTTTCATATGCCACTGCACGGATTAAGATGAAGAGTCGTCTGGACTTCAGACAAGTGAAGATTGCATGTCCTAATTCAATATGGTGAAGTTGAGGTATGTTCTTGATCATTGAGGTCATAGTTGGATTTGTTTTTTCTTCTCTTTCAGATAGATTGTACTAATCCCTTTCTTTGTTGCAGATCAATTGATTTTAATTTTCGAGGTAGAGATTATTGCTTATGCAGCGAGTAATCGCATGTCAAATAGTTCGACAACCTTAAATTCTCTGTAAGTGTTATAAAATATTCGCCCAAATATCATGGTTTTGTTCATTTGTCTATGAATTTTTCCCGTATTTTGTGAATATGAATTTAGGATTACAGTTGGGAAGCACCTGGGATGACAAAAGAAAATCTAAAGTAGAAACGACAGCCGATTTAGAGAGCAAACAAAAGGCTGCTATTCATTTAGAACGAGCGCCGACTTATGCACATACTCATCAGGTATTTCCAATTACTTACTCCAACTATAATATATGTTCTTTGATAATGTACAACGATATGTTCCATTTTATTTATTTTGGTGTCCAACATAATCACATTTTTTCTTTATTTTCAAAGCTCTCTGATGTGGGACTTCTTGGTTCGGCTAGCGGTCAGGTTAGGGCATGGCGGACTTCAAATTGTAATGGTATTTTTTTTACTTCTTTTTAGTTTATGTGTGATAAATAAGTAATTGGCATCATAATTGTTTAAAGTAGGATTTTATTTTTTTTTGGTTTTTAACATTATCTTTGAGGAGTAGATGATTTAGGATTTTACACTAACTGAATGTTATGTTGGGAGCAATATATATTTACATAAGCTTCAACTCATAGACTTTTCTCTTCTCTATGCTTTCAGGAAAGTTTTTCACTTCATTTTACAAGGCAAGTTTATGTTTTTTGGCAATTGTTTCTCTTTGTGTTTAACTAATGACTAAATATACATCTGGTACTTTCTTCAATAATTAAGTAGAAGCCTGAATGACTTTATTTTTTCAAAACCAAATATTAACTGGAAAATTACTTGATTGGTGTGAAAAATACCAAACATTAGCTAGACTATTACACTATACAGTGTGGTCTATTACTTGATTTGTGTCGTCGACTACCTGGCTATAAATACAATATGACATGTTGTAAGATTAGATTATACATCTTTAGAACTATGTATCCTCCGAAAGTGGGTTGTAATGAATATCCTAAGAAGATTTAAAAATATTTTTTAATGCAGGTAATGAGTATCTAATAGTGGAAGATGGTATACAGTGTGTTCTATTACTTGATTTGTACCATGTGGCTTGGCTGGGTTGGATTGGATTTTCGGCCACTTGCTTCCACCTCTGTTTGAAGAGTAAGTTACGGTTCATTTATCTTTCATTTATTAGATCTATCAAGGATCACAAAGTGCACAACTCACTTTTTTCATTTGTGCAGGGCTGTCCTAAACCTATTTTCAAAGAATATGAGTACAACGGTGGAAAGTTTTCAGGTACACATGCATTTTTATCCCTGTACGACTTATCCAACGGGCCCAACAGCCCATTCTGCCCATTTCCAGTGAGATACTTAGTTAAGAATTGTGAGCCCAAATTTTATTTGAAGATGTTACTCATTCTTTGCACAATTAACTATATTTGGATCCTCATATTGCTATAAAAATTTTTGCAATATCAGGTGTTAGTTTAATGCTTATTACCAAAAACTAAGCTCTTGCGCTCTTTTTTGGTTAAACTAAGCTTTTCTGAAAGTTTGATTTAGATAACTACGTTAAAGTAAGTTTGAATTAGTTAAAATCTTCTTTGGAACAGAGCTTAGGCTTAATATGATTGAGTAGAATTTATGTAATTGTCACCTTAGATTCGTTGTTCTGTAAGAAAGAGCCTAGAAAGTTCATATTTATGATACTATTTAGTAAAACCACTGTCATCTTGTGGTTGGCAAAGCCGCTGAATTATGCTATAATAGTGGACGATGTTTGGAAGATGCTTAGTGAGACAATTTAAATGCATAAATAACCACATTATATCTACTTTTAAATAAGTCTTTAGGCATGAGAAGAAAGTAGTGGTGTGACTTTCTGAGCTGTAAAACCAACGTTTATAAGGCTATGTTGTTTTACTTGATGTAACTAAAGTAGCGTACATGTTTGGTTTTCTAATAATTTATACCACTGGTAGCTGAAGTTGTATCATATTTGTTGCCTGATGAAAACTCTTATTAATCCAGTTAAAAGAACCGTCATTTTTAATAATAGAACATTTTAATTGCAATAGTGTCCATTTCTTTTATTGTGGTCAAATCAGTCGCATGGGTTCTAAAAATTGGTTAACAAAATAGTTACATGCTCTTAAGAATTTTGTCCTGAGATCAGGTATTCATGCATGTTAAAAATAGTCATAACTACTGAATTATTTATATATCTATCTGATATCACCTATTGTTGTCACATGATGCGATATTTAGAGTTGTCAATGCAATTCTTCATTACTTTATCCGGGGAACATTTGACATGGTGGGAACAAGATGAGAAATACATCAAGAATGAAAGGTAGCTAGAGGTTCATATTGTTTCTTTGTACATATTGGTATCAAGCAAATGTCATTTCAATAGTTACGAAGACATAACTTAAAGGTTTTCAATGACAGAGAAAGAGCATAGAAAAGCTCAGCTAGAGGTTCATTGCTCTCTCGGCTTTACTCTTTAACCTCAGAAAGGTAAAAATTTGTCCCATTTTCCTGGATTGCGTATGGGCCTTTAATTTTTGCCTTTTTCACAGACCTCGGACTTACGGGTGAGAAAGCAAACAGATGCCCACCATTGATTACGAGCTCAACATAAGGTAAAACATTCAAATATCTAATTTCTACCTTCGAGTATCTTTACCAAGGTAACTTTTTTCTCTAATAAATTTGCAATATGGTTAAATAACCAATGATTTTTGCCTCTTTTTACAGGTCTTGGACTTATGAGTGAAAAAGCAAACATATGCCCACCATTGATGATGAGCTACATAAGGTAAAACATGAAGGTGAGAATTGGTATGAGTGTTGTTTTTTTTTATTTGATGAGCCAGTAAATATCTACCATGAAAGCTATCTGCTGTCTTATGGACTTTTTTGGCAGGCTCAATTATGGCAGCTTGCTCAAAGGACAACTGCTCTCCCTATTAGCCATAGTGACAGAGGTAATGCCCTTTTTGTTTAAAAGTGGTATTTGGTGAACAAGCAAATACAAGATAAGAATGTGTAGTTAAACATTTCTTTATTTCAAGGATGATTTAAAGATATCAAGGATATTTAAATTTATAACAGCTGCAAGATTGGCTTGCCATTCAGGTAACTGAATATATCCTGGAAACATAATATTAGTTTTTTTTTAGATTTAACTTTGCACTTAACTCTTTACAAGTAACTAAATATATGACAAAGCCAAAGAAGAATACCACATTTTACAGATCTGAGTTTTTAAGTTGGAGGTTGAATTAGAAGTATCTCAAAACTTGCGCGTGGAAATGAGCATTAAGTTGGAAGATAACCTATCAAAAGAGAATGAACGTCAATCTAACAAGAGGATGATGGGTTTACAGCACTTTCAGCTGGTACGCCTAATAATGCTTTACTATTTTTGTTGGTGTTTACGGCCTAAGTATTACATTTGAGTTGCCATGTGTTCGGTGTTTTATTAGATACAATAGTATGTACGGATAAAATAAGGCTATATTCTAGAGTCAGCTAACATATCTTCATCTTCTTAATACTGTTTAGGTTTTGGAACTGGAATCTTAAATCGATAGCTTTGAAGCTGTGATTGAACAACAACTACTTAAACTCCCAAACAAACGTAGTTTACAAAGAAGTTTTAGTTCGTATTTGAATACACAACATAGTTTTGTATTAACAAACAACTTCATTATCTTTATTTTCTTCAAACAACACGATTGCTTTACATACATTTAGAATTCAACATGTATTATAATGAAGCGAACCCGCCCATCGGGCGGGTTATGAAGCTAGTATATATATATATATATATACATATATATGGCGCGTTATATGCAGTACTAATATTAGATGCAGTACTTTACAGTACCAATTTAGACCAATAGGAATTTAGTATTAATAAATCTTTTTAATTAATTCAAAAGGGTAAATTAGTAAAACACATTTTTACTTTCATTTTTGTCTTTTGTTAATTAAAAAACGTTTTTTAGCCCCTTAATTTTCGGAACTATTTTTTTTTTATTGTTTTCAACAGATATGTTTTCTGAAAGTGCATATGTGTTTTGTCGAACTTATTTTGCTTAAAATGGTAATTGCACATATATTTCTAGTGTATATTCTTTGATCTTTGAAATTCATGTCCAAAAACAAAATCATATACATGTAACCTCTAAAAAGTAAATAGCAAACCAAGAACAAAATATTATACACAAAATTCGATATCAAATAAAATACAATTCATCAAATAAAATACAACTCAAGTACAAGTATCTTGTTAAATATGAATGTGCACGCCATTAAAAACATGTGTGCACTCTTCACTTTCTTATCAAATTCATTATAACATTATGTGCACGCATTCCAAGAATATATGTGCGTGCGAGGCTTTCTCATCAAATTTATTAGAACATATGAGCACGCCTTCCAAAAACATGTATGTTTGTGGTGTCCACGTTGCGCTTTCTCGTCAAATTTATTAGAACATATGTGCACGCTTTTCAAAAACATATATGCATGCTGCACATTTATTGTGGACACCTGATCTTGCTTCAACTGCATATTGAAAATGAAAAAATAAACATGTCATTACACACGAAAGCAAAGTCCTAGGAGATATGCCAGAGTAGGTATCTGTTTAAATATGTCTTCACACACCAAAGCAAAGTCCTAGGATATATATGTTAAGACATGTCATCACACACCAAAGCAAAATGGAAAAAGCAGGTAAACACATTATTCAAAATAAACTAGTGCATATATGTTTCCTTAGAAATACAAAAGCACATAACCATATTATTCATAGGAAACTGTTGACATGTGCACCAACAACTATAAACACCGAATATACCATTGCACTTAAATTGCAAATCCATATCTGCACCCAAAAAAAAAAATGCAAAAATGCAAATTCATATAGCCATAATTGCAATCAAAACATTTTTTGCACGAACCAATATCAAAATTTCATCCATCATTCCATGTATGCACATATATCGGTAACAAAATAGATTAAATATGTACAACCAATATTGATTACGTGTTAAAACATTAAACCGATCAATGAATCAATAAAGGTTTATTAATCGCTTAACAACCCCTTGGAACCTTTAAATCTGATTAAATATTATCCAAACGGACCTATAATCGATTCATGTTTAATGATATTCGAAATCAGTACCAAAATATCAAAGAAACCGGATTTTAAAATGCTTAACCCGACTTAATAAATGAAAAACATTTTAGATCGTAAAAAAGATAAAATCAAAATCAATTTCAAAAATAAAACGGGGTAATAAACCAAAAATTAGATAATTAAACGATTTCAAAGCAAAGAATCAAAGAACCAATAACAAATTAAAATCGATTAATTGAATTAAACCTCATACGAACTTTGTAGATCTTGGATTGAGATGACGATCCAAAAAGATTGGTGATGTTTATTTAATTTTTTCTGGCCGAACAATTGTTCTAGAGAGATAGGCAGCATATAGGTAGGTTTATGGGTGGTGGATCTAACTGTTTTGGTGTAGTTACAAAATAGAAGTGGTGATGAATCGTGTGATTATGAGATGTGTTTGTATGTGAGAGAGATAAAAGTCTAGTACCAATAATACCCTTTTTAGCATTTTGTTTAATTGAAAAAGAAACCCTCATTTATTGTTTAATTGCAATTTTGTCACTTTTAATCCTAACCTTTGATCAAATCATCCAATGGCCTAGATTCATTTTAATGGTACTGTAAAGTACTGTATATAAAAATGGTACTGCATGGAATACATCACTATATATATATATATATATATATATATATATATATATATATATATATATATATATATATATATATATATATATATATATATATATATATATATATATAGTTAGGATCAAATAGGAAGAATAATTAAAATATGAATGATAAGAAGTAACCACAACCACACATTTTAGATGCATCCACAAAAAGTGGATGCATCTTCCTTCAAATTTTCCCTCCTAATTTGAAATGTGTAGCTAGAATTACTTCTTACACTTCTTATTTTAATTATTCTTCTTACTTGATCTCTTCCCTATACATACATATATATATATATATATATATATATATATATATATATATATATATATATATATATATATATATATATATATATATATATATATATATATATATATATATATATATATATATATAAATATAACTGGAGGCGTTTGACTATTTTTTGCCACATATTCATGGTCAATGCCCGGTCATTGCCAAATATTCATGGTCATTGCCCAGTCATTTCCACGTCAATGCCTAGTCATCACTATTTTTAATAAAATCCGGATTTTTTTTCTTTTTTATATAAAATTCGGTTTTTTTTTTATAAAAAATAATGTCTTTTGTGGGAATCGACCTAAGGTCAATTAATACAGCCACAATTTGTGATATTCAATGAAAATCAAATATGTTATGCTTTTTTAAAAAAATATCAGCTATATATGAAAAATATACTGATAATATAATGATTTATTATTTATCAAATTCAAAAAAAAAAAAAAAAAAAAAAAAAAAAAAAAAAAAAAACCATAATATACTTTTTCTAACCCTAATATCTTTTTTCCTCACAATCGTTCATCCATAATATACCTTTTCTTAAAACCCTAATATCTTTTTTTTCCTCACAATCTCCTCTAATGATCGGTTTTGTTTTCTTCATCACAGGTTTGCAAGAAAACAACGCTTGTGGATATGCTTATGTAGCAGGAGCTAAGGTATGAACCGACAAAGCTATGGAATTCATCGTATAAGGTTCATTATATTCTTTTATCTTTATTCTGAAGTGACTAACATTTTAGATTTTGGTTAATGGTTATAGCATTGTGGAAAATACCCGTTTACATGGTGTTCCTAGGTAGGGACTAGGACGTTAATCAAATAACATCTTAGGTGATTAGTTAATCGTAATTAGTTAATTAGTTGGGTATCTTATTCATGTATTATGTTAAACAGTATGTAAACAAAGTAGTAGGAAGATGGTGATGGAGGTTCAGGTAATTGTTCAGCTACTAACCGGTAGCGGTTGTGGTGATGTGTACAATGATGGTGGAAGTTCAGGTGATTCTTCTGCTACTAACTGGTAGGTGTATACCTTCCTTACTTGTCCTGGTCTAAAGGCACGACCGATTGCTTGGCGAGTAATAGAAGGGTTTAGACACACATATAGAATTATGATTCTTGAAGCCCAAACAAGAGATATTCCTTCACCAAAATACTTTTTGATCTGATACCTAAATGATGATGATAGTTGCAGTTTTCTCTTGCTTTTTTGAGAACCGTAAGTAGTTGTAGTGTCGCTTATGTCTCCATTTATTTAAGACTATGTGCAACCAGTAATATACTACCTTACTTTCAAAATAGTGCAAGCTTTCTTAGGCAAGATAGGAGCTTATGGTACATTATGATTCTGGAAACTGATTTCGGTTGGATCGTCACATATCCCTCATGTCAACATGAATCTGAAGTAGAAGCAATGTGGGTGTCAATTTTGGGTTCTAGACTATTACATATACTATTAATACATCCGCATTTGTTTATTATACTTAATGCTAAAGTAATTATAAAAAAGGCAAAAACTACTGTGAAGGTATTCGTGGTCAACAGCTAAAGGCCAAGTCCTCAGGATACCAGCATAGAAAAGTTGGGTATGTAATATCTGGAAACACAGAGCTTACTCAACAGTTTCATGATACATGCATGTACGTCTGCATAAATAACTAAAAACCCGTTAAATATATATGCTCAATGATTTAATTGCTACAATTTGTGGTATTGAATCAAGTCATATTTCTGATACAGGGTAATAAGGTGGACCAAAGAGTTAGCCACCAAAGGTCTTATGCCCAATTGCTGATGGTTTGCTACAATTTGTGGTATTGAATCAAGTCATATTTCTGATACAGGGTAATGAGGTGGACCAAAGAGTTAGCCACCAAAGGTATTATGCCCAATTGCTGATGGTTATATTATCTTTACACATTCATTTTTTATTTAAACACATGTGTTTGTTTGAATTAGTTAACAGAAGGTGAATATGAATCACTGCTATTAAACAAAAAAATAGCTTTTCTCCTTTGGTTTGTCCAAAGCCGATAATGGTTAATCTTTTTGGTTCGGCTGTGAGCGAACATTTAGGATTTACAATGGCAGATATGGTATTACTTTTTACTATTCAAGGGGTGTTTGGATTACCTTATTTTATGCTTTTATCAGCCTAATGATGTCTGCTGTATAGATGGTAACCTCATTTTCTTAGGTTGTCACTTTTTGGCATAAATAATCTATAGACATATGCACCAAGAAAAGCGAGTTAATCATCGCTCCAAATTTCAGTAACCTGATGGGGGAAAAAAACTACTTCGGAATCCCAATGCATCCTCTATTAAATCTTTGTCTTTAATCTGACATTATATTTTTGTGATCTACTTGCAGCTATCAAAAGGAACAAACCCAAGTCCAATGTCGTCTTCAAGTTTCGACTCCCATTTTGCTACTCTAGACAACGAAGCTTCTCACACATTGGATGGTGTGGATGTGATTGGTGAGCGAAATTGTTACAAGAGTTACTGTCAATGCATCTATAGCATACGGGTATCCCAGGGTTCATGGGCTCTTTATTGGTTTTTCATTGTTTACTGGGATGAAGAAAGAAGTTAAATTATAACATGAGACTGCCTTTATCTTATTCGTTACATGATCATTGAACTTTATAATTTGAGATCTAAAAAAAATTGAACCATCCATGACTCCACAATGGTACAATATTGTGTCAGGTCCATCTTTTATTTATTGGCACCATAACAAACATTTTGTCATAAAACAATGTGCCAATAGTAGTGCTAGATCATCCGATTTGGTCATCGCAACCGAGTCAAAGAATGATATCAGCTATCTTTGACAACAATGCGTTGTTGATGTTTTAATCACCCGTCCTCTTGACAGTGACCACGCGGGATCGGGTCACGTTGCAAAGGAACATGTGGGACCGAGTAATGCCGCAGCCCAAAGTGAGCATGATTTTCTTCCTACTTTGTTATATCTACCTGTATTTTTATTCACATGCCTTTTCAGTCTTTTGTATTTTGCATCGTTGGACTCAAGGCAACCCACTTTCGCATTTTAGCTTTTGGGAAACTCGAGTAATATCAATACTACCACGATTGAGGTGAATATTATTCTTTTAATTTTTGTAAGTAAAAATAATACAATGTTCAACTCATTTAATTAATTTTCCTATATATTACCCGTTTGGCCCGTTAGCAATAAATATAACCAACTTGAACCATTTTCATAAAAATGTTGATCGGTTTAGCACCACCTCAGCAAACCTCTGTACCAGAAATGGCCAACTTAGAATTGGCCATGATTCTCAGATACCTGTTGCTTTGATGGTGTTGTGCAGTTTCCACAGAACTTTGACAACCACTAAACGAAAGAAGACATATTGTTTTCCAGTTAGCAATATTAAACTGTTCAGAAAAAGTATGCAATCGTTTATCTCCCGGGATTAAGCATAGTCGTAATCTTAGACATGTGTGGGGTGGTAATTAAATGACGCATTTGGCTGCAAAATTGGCATCTTCAATTGTACTCGGTCGTAATACAGGTGTAGCACTGCAATTACAACTAGAGCTCCAATGGCACGTCACTATTAAGTTTTGAATAATGAAGAAAATATTATGAGTTTATAAACTCTTTATAACGCCCTTTCTTTATTTTTTTCACACAACCAAATAAACAAAGTGATTATCAACCAATGGTATAAAGTTTTGTGGCTGATAACAAGGCCATGGGAGTATGACAGACAATAATTCACCGCCTGAAAACATGGTGACCAGCTCTCTTATGTTTATATATATTTTTTTTGGTTGATGAATGATGCTGATCTGTGGCACTTATAGTATGGTCACTTAAATAGCAACGGTCTGCAATTGTTAAAGAATAACGAAATGGTTAGCAGTCTTCCCTCAATTAAAGACCAGAAAAAGGTTTGTGAAGGAAGTATGCCCGGCAAACAAGCAAAGAAGGCTTTTTCAGTTGGAAACTCGAGACAAGCGACTGAAGTCTGGAGTTAGTTCACGCTGATTTGTGTGGTCCAATGAAGAGTAAATCTTTATCGGGCAGCAGGTATTTTTTTCTATTTACGGATGATTTTAGCAGAATGAGTTGGGTATATTTTTTGCAATTAAAATCAGAAACCTTTGAAAAGTTCAAGATATTTAAAGCTTTGACAGAAAAACAAAGTGGAAAATGTTTAAAGGTGTTGATAACTGATTGTGGTGGTGAATTTACTTCAAGTGAATTCAGAACTTTTTGTGAAGAGCAGGGCATAAAAAGGGAAATGACAGCTTCTTATACTCCAGAGCAAAATGGAGTAGCCGAAAGAAAGAATAGAACCGTGGTTGAAATGGCTCGGTCGATGCTTAAATCAAAAGGTCTTCTAGATAACTTTTGGAATCAAACACCATATGAATTTGTGGTGTGGTAACAAGCCCTCTGTAAGTCATTTACGTGTATTTGAAAGTGTATGTTATGCCTTGAAAACAGGTCACAAACATAAGTTAGAAGATAAGTGTATATATTTGTGGGATATTGCACTAATTCTAAAGCTTATCGTCTTCCAAAAGGAAATAATACCATTAGATTAAAATGGATATTTAAAACCAAGTTCCTGTCTGATGGAAGCATTAGAAACACAGAGCAAGATTGGTAGCAAGGGGTTTTACTCAACAACAAGGTGTCGATTATGAAGAAACATTTTCACCGGTAGCATGTTTTGAAACTGTTTGAATGATCTTAAAAACTATGGAAAGTGTATCAATTTGATGTGAAATCAGCTTTCCTAAATGGAGATTTACACGATGAAGTGTAACTAGATCAGCCTCGATCCAGGTTTTGAAGAAGCAAGTCGTCCTGAAAAAGTTCTTCGACTAAAGAAGGCTCTTTATGTTGATGACATGATTTATACTAGCTCATATAATCAGCTCATATCAAATTTTAAAACCTCTATTAAGTCGATGTTTGAGATGACAGATTTAGGTGAACTACATTATTTCTTGGGACTGGAAGTGATTCAAAGTAAAGAAGGAATATTTCTGTCTCAAAAGAAATATATAGATGATACTTTGAGGAAGTACAATATGTTAAAAACTTAAAATGCAACATAGAGTACACACCAATGAATCCGGAAGAGAAGTTTCAAGCTGAAGACAGAATCCAACTTGCAAATGGTGGAAAATATCGAAGGTTAATTGGACGACTCATATATATGACGCATTCCAGACCTGACATCAGCTTCGCCTCTCCCGATACATGCATCAACCAACTAAACATCACTTTGGAGATGCAAAGAGGGTTCTACGTTACTTGGCTGGATCAGCAGAGTTGGGAATTTGGTACCGAAAATGTGATTCGTTTAATTTAGAAGGAAGTAGTGACAGTGGTATGGGCCGGAGAAGTTGATGGTAGGCACAGTACCACTGGAAACTATTTGATGCTGGGTTCAAGTATCATATCCTGGAGTTCAAAAAAGCAAGCAACAGTTGCTCTTTCATCTACAGAGGCTGAATAAGTGGCTTTGACTGCTACCACATGTCAAGCAGTTTGGTTGAGAAGGTTATTAGGTAAAGAGCAAAGTCAAGCAACTATCTTTATTGTGATAGCTAAGAATCCAGTTTTCATAGTATAACCAAATACATAGAGATCAAACACCATTTTATTTGTGAATTGCTGAGCAAAAAAGAAGTTTAGAACCTTTCAGCTACAAGTTGTAACACCTAATACTATGAATGAAATATACGTTTTCTTTGTACTTTATACCATTTCAATGGCTTTCGTTATTTCTTTGTACTTTATACTTTTCAATGGGTTTCGTTACAACCTATTTTAAGTTTTAAAACTAACATATTTACCAAGCTTCAACCGGTAGAGGTTTTATGACATGTAACTGGTGATATGATTTTTTATGTGTTCCACTTTTATATCTTATTACCGATAACTAATACCTATGTATACATATATCTTGCTATTCGAAAAGTAATACACTCAAAGAATAATCACAAGTCATGCCCGCCCATTGGGCGGGCTTCGACAACTAGTATATATATATATATATATATATATATATATATATATATATATATATATATATATATATATATATATATATATATATATATATATATTGTATCTTTATTTTCAGAACCCTGTTAAGTGCGGAAACTGCGAGAACTCCAATTTTGCATTAGAAAACATGCATGTTCATATAAAACATTTATGTTTTTTTACATACACCTTAATACACATATTTGCGTAACATACATGTTCATATAAAACCCTGTTAAGTGCAACATATCAATGCAAAATGGTTTTATATGAACATGTATGTTACGCAGGTATTTGTATTAAAGTGTATGTAAGAAAACATACATGTTTTATATGAACATGCATATTTTCTAATGCAAAATTGAAGTTCTCGCAGTTCCCGCACTTAACAGGGTTCTGAAAATAAAGTCCCCATATATATATATATATATATATATATATATATATATATATATATATATATATATATATATATATATATATATATATATATATATATATATATATATATATATATATATATATAGGGTAGGGATCCAGTAAGAAGTAAATTAAAATAAGAAGTGGTAAGAAGTGACCAAAACCACGCATTTGAGATGCAACGACTTGCATTAGATGCATTTCTATTCATATAGATGCAACATCTTGAGTTTCGAAAGTTAATTTGATGTATAGATTGTGCAAATTGATTTTCAAGATTTTAGCACGTGTAGAGGAACAAAAAATAAGAGAAATCATGAAATGCATATAATATACGTATATGCATCTGATTAAAAGCTAGAAAACACGCTATGGTGCGTTATAATGAATCTAAGATTATAGGGATGCATCTAATTTAGGTCGGTGAATCTCGGATTTGTAGTTATAGTTCTTCTTATTCCTTCTTATTTTAAGTAATATTCTTATTTGATCCTAACTCTCTCTCTCTCTCTCTCTCTCTCTCTATATATATATATATATATATATATATATATATATATATATATATATATATATATATATATATATATATATAAGTTACGTGTAGGAGAAAATGTGAGTAGCCATCTGATACGTGTATCGTCTTCGGTATATAGATCAAACCCTAGCTTTGTTTCAAGCTCTTCCTCATTCGAGAGCTTTTGTTTCTTTGAAATCCTCGCGTCTCTTCGATCATCTATGCCTTGTCTCCAATTATCGGCTTTCATTTTAATTGAAATGATGGAATGATCGTGAGTGAGTGATTGATTATAAGGAAACCCTAAATTTTTGAATCGTGGATGTTTTTCCGCTACTTTTTTAGTGTTATATATGAGTTGGAAATGACTTTTTTTCCCTACTTTTTATGGCGCCAAAATGTAAGGGTGCGATTGGTGTGTAAAAGGATTAGAAACGGATTTGAATTTGGTATTGGTTTACAAGATACGTATGAGAGAATAATACAAAGTATTGTTTGTTTTATAATAATTGTGGCTCTTATACTGTTTTGAAAGATTGAACAAATATTTTAAAATTTCAAGTTTATTATTACTATTATATCCACTACTAATTACATTGACCTCACAAAAACAACAAAACAATATAATTCGAAGTGTAAATGAAGAGAAAATCAAAATAACAATTAAAACTCTCCCCATATCTTTTCTATATTTTCTATGGGTATGATTTCATATGTTCCCCCATTATCAACCAAACACCTGAATGATACAACGATTGCATTCTTTTCTTTCACAGCCATGAAACAAACGGTCTCTAAGTAGGAAATTAGGAAATTTATTTTTCATTTAGTAGAATGTATACATTTTTTTTATTTTTTTTTATTTTATTTTTTTTATTATTATTATTATTTTTTTTTTTTTTTTTTTTTTTTTTTATAAACCAACACTTTTATTAACAATAAATAGGATTTTACAAGAAATTGGTGGGGAGCCGAGAAACCAACTGGGCCCCCACACCTCTAGCAATAGCGAAACCAATCCTATTATTATTATTATTATTATTATTATTATTATTATTATTATTATTATTATTAGTAAGATAATTATGTGCGAACAAGGATGAAATCTCGACCAAAATTCAGTAATAAGTGTACTTAAAGAAATTAAACAAAACTATAACACAATCTTTATGGATGAGGTGTATTTAAGAGAATTCGAGTTTTTTCTACCGCAAGAATCTATGGGTATACTGCGAACTCCCAAGACCCGCTATCGTTTCGTCCCTATATGTAAACATAACAAAGTAGCAAGTTGTATTAAGTCGTATGGGCTTAGAGATCCTTTAAAAATGAAGTTGAAATGAAAGTAACATGATAAAATGTCATCTTAGTTTTTATACACTTATAGATTTCGTACAAAAATATGGATGAGGCGAGGTTACTTGATAAACTACTCAAAAGTCTTCTCCATCATATCAAGGCCATTTGAATGTTTATTTAGAAAAATACCATTGGATATGAAATAATGATTTTAACTAATGGTATTAAGTTTTTTTTTATGATCTTGGGGGTTCCATTGGATATGAACTTGGTGTGAATTAATAATATGTCTTATTTTTAAGAAAAATACTATTTGGCCAACTAGATGGAGGAGGTTTAGTTGAACTAATTTTGAAGTCCAAGAATGTGAACATCACTTCTTGGATAATTGCAACTGACTTTTTTTTTTTTTTTTTTTTTTTTTTTTTTTTTTTTTTTTTTTGAACTTCAACTTTTATAAAGAACTATCAAGAAGCTATAAAATTACAACGAAATCAAAGAAGGATGCTGACACCAACTGGTCCAACTAAAAGAACTCTTACATCGAGAAGAAATCCAAGAAAAAGAGCAAGCAACGATATCATCGAAAATGACTTCCTTCCGAGGTTTTTTGGATGCAAAAATCTCTTAATTTCTAAAATTCCATAGAGCCCACCAAGCAGTGTAGAAAACACCTTCCAACAAGCTCTTGATTTTGGATCCCAGCCGAATGTTCTTGAACCATGACAGCCAATCCATATACGAAGAGAAGGACTCCCGATCCACATCCCACCATCGACAAACAAGGCGAGTAATAGCAGCACCCACCTCGCATGTAAAAAGGACATGCGAAATGTCTTCCTGGACAGAATTGCAAATCGGGCACATAAGGTTATCAACTTGAACACCACGGCGCAATAAATTCAGCTTAGAAGGAAGCCGATCCTGCGATGCCCTCCAAGCAAAGACATTAATTTTGATGGGGACTGATTTGATCCAACGTGTAGCTGAGACATCTTTAGGAAGGAAGAAATCATCTAATAAGTGAACTCCCCACTCCCATTCATGTCCAAACGCCAGCAGTCTGTAGAATTTAAAAGGACCACCGATCCGAGTAATTCCAAAAGATGATCAAGTTGTTGAGCTTCTGCCCCCCCCCCTCTAACATTTCGACAGAAAGTATGCACGACGGAACATACCATTTTATCGGCCACAGAGCAATCTTTATGTAATTAGAGAGCATAGATACGAGGAAACATAACCCGGAGTTTATTATCACCTACCCAAATGTCACTCCAGAACCGAGTAAGCAAACCATCACCAATACGAATTTTACAATGAGAAATCAAGACAATTCCTTGGTTCTTTAATGCATAAACCTCCCGAATAATTGTGCTCCATATAGAAGAAAAACGAGCAGAATGTTAGGTAAGAGGACCATGCATGGCGTTAACGAACCGAAACCATAAAGAGTTATCACGCGAATGAATCTCCACACCCACTTGAAGAGAAGAGCTCTATTAAGAGCGTAAAAACTTGACACCCCTAACCCACCGAATTTCTTCGTAGCAAGAACTTTGGATCACTTAACCCAGAAAATTTTTTTAGCCTCGCCGTGGAAGCCATAGAAAAAATCTCTGCGTATTGACTCCATCAGATTCAAAAGAGTTTTAAGAACTTTAAACAGTGACATGTTATAGATTGGGGTGGCCCCTAAAACCGATTTTAAGAGGGTAAGGCGACCTCCGATGGAAAGGGTTTTCAACTTCCATTTAGACATCCGAGAATTGAGCTTACGAACGATGTCACCTCAAAAATCAGTCTTCAACGTATTCCCTCCGATCATAACCCCTAAATATTTAAAGGTTGTAATACTCCGTAAAATCCCAGGTCATTTATTAATGCTAATTATCGATACTATTCTAATCTAAGCCATTTTTGCGGGCTAATTTGAAATTTTTATATGAGACACCGTTTGTTTGACACCCGATTATTTTGAGACACCGTTTGTTTGACACCCGATTATTTTGATCATCGTTTGTTTGACACCCGATTATTTTGGTCACCCTATGTTTGTCACCTGGTATCACCTGATTGTCACTCTTGGATATCACCCAATGAGGTTAACACCGGTAACTCCCACTTGCGACCCGACACCTTGAATAGACACCGATATACATTATTATTATATATATATATAACGAAGTATGTATATAATAATTATTATGAATTATTATCACTATGTATATATATAATTATATATACCTAGGAACGACACCATTTACATTTTCATGAACTACCCGAATCAACACCGACACTGACACCGAGAATAAAGCTATGAACGTATTAGACACCGATACCGAAACTAAAGTTACGAACGATCTAGTCACCGACACCCTATTCTTTGTTTGGGCCGTATATCACCTTGAGCCCAAAACTACTCTTTCTTTTACTCTACTGCTGGGCCGAACACCACATCAAGCCCACCATAACTTTGCTTTCAATGTATTTCGTTTGGGCCTTGTGTCCTCAAGCCCAAATGGCTGTGACGTTTATTTCTTTGCGTTGCATGCTACACGAACGAACCAAACATATATACCACATGAATAATACACACATTTTCCTTTTTGGTTCCCTACTCACACGACACAAAACATACAATCTCCCTTTGACATTGTATCAAGCGACAATGATCCACCTACGTAGCCGTCGAACCATTGAGTAATCGTAATATCCACCTAGTGATCCTAATCGGCTAATGACCAAGGGGTCGAGTGTTTCATATCCCCCAACCAACAATTACCACATGTGCTCTAATCCTATTGTTTATTACTCAACTCAACCTAGCCATGCTTAAACAAATCAAGGTCAACCCTCGTTTACTCCTCACTACATCAACTCGACAAGACTAGAGAGCAAGGCCAAGAGACACGTTTGTCTACACTCGAATGACAACTAAGGGACATGTTTCACAATATCAAACACACAACTACTCTTGATATCCTATATAAACCTACATTAAATGCACATGTTTCTCACACATTCGAAATTCTCAAACTACAAACTCTTTCCATCTCTCTTTGCTTGTTAACGAGACCAAAGGAAAGGCACACCGTGTAGGAGTTGGAGCAAGAAGTGTTGGGTCACATTTCTAAGACTTGGGTTACACATTGGAACAAGGGTCGTTATATTAGTAAGGTTGTCAAGTTCACTCGACATTCATTTTTCCTTCGTCTCATTGCTACGTGGATCTTCACCACATTTTGGTGTTGTAAGTCGTTGTTTCCCTATTTTATTTCCTACTCTAGTTTCATGCATATCACGTTAAGTTTCTCACACGACACACTTTATTTTCTAAGTATATATTTTCGTTACACTTATGACTATTTTTGTACATGCCTCAATACTGATGAGGCGAAAAATGAACCACTTTTAGGGGGTCATTTAAGCCCGGAATTGAATTTATTTGATCAAATATTGCCCTAAATCGTTCCTTTTGTGATTTTAGGTACTTTGGGAGTGAAATATGGAAAAGAAGGCATTTTGGACATTTTTGGAGCATAAAAGTGAAGAAAACGGCAAAGTCTCAATTTTCCAAGCTGGAAACAGTAGGTGACGGCGTCAAGAAGAAAATCTTGACGGCGTCAAGAGTGATTTGCATGAGGGCCCAGTACAAACATGACGGCGTCACAAGTAGAGCGTCAAGAATAAAAGACGTGACGACCTGGAAGACCATAACACATGACGGCGTCAGATGTAGATCAAGGCAGTCCGAGAAGTATTTTGGCGGCGAGGTGACGGCGTCACAAATTTGTTCTTGACGCCGTCAGACCCTATTTCCTATATATAGTTTTCTAATTTTTTACACATAAAGAGAGGAAGTTTTGGAGAAACCCTAAGGCCGAACTTAGTACGATTTTCACAGGTTTTTCAAGGGTTTTCAGCCCTTGAAACCTTGCAAGTGTAATTGAGATAAGTATTCTTTTAATTCAATCAATATGTCTATGTGTTGGTTGTCTATATCTTTTTCTTGTCTTGATTCCACCATGCTAGGCTAGATCTATCTTGTGTTTCCTTAGATCTAATGAAACCTAGATGTTAATTATGTGTTGATTACTTGTTTATGGTTGTATTGGATGAATGATTTCGATGTTAGGCTTAAGAAAACTGGCAGATCTCCAAATGGTAACATGCTTGAACGTCTTAAGAAACATGAACCGATGTGCACTAGGTTTTATTGGTTGTATTTAATGCATGAGTAAATTCTAATGATCCCATGTTAGGAGCTTCTTAGCCGGCTCGACATAGGAGTGAAGTAGGCACTCATAGGATTGGGGAAGTAAGTGCGCCACCCCATGAATGGTATTAAGGAATACAATCCGTCATCCACGCAACTATAACAAGTAATTAACGTGTAAAAGATGTCTAGGGAGTAGTAAAATCTAAGTAAATACATTTTCTCCACTTATTGCTCACAACCTTAGTATAATTTAGTTTATTTTCATTTCTAGCATTTTATTTTGATTGCGTTTTTTAGTATTGGGTTAGTTGACTAGCAACTAATTCCGCCCAAATCCTTCAAACCCGAGATTTTATTTGCTTTCAAAAAAATATAAAAACACAAAAATAATCTTCCATCATCTTTAGCACTAGTAATTAGGTTTTCTAATCCTAGCGACACTATTCCTAGCTGAACGATCAATCCCCCGGTACTTGTCACTATACTATTCTACAACGATTAGGTACACTGCCTGGTGGGGGTTGTAAGCTTCTCAAGATCCCTTGAGAGGTAAAGCCTGGTGCGATTCCCACGTATCAAGTTTTTGGCGCCGCAGCCTGGGGAATAGTTATTGTCTAGGTTAGAATTTCTTTTTATTAGGTCTACTTGCTAGATTCCTTTCTAGTAAGATTTTATTTTTATTTTTAGGTTTCTTTAGTCTATCTTAATTCTTTGTGTCTTTGTTCGTAACTCTTCACCACCCGACATCATGGACAACGGGAACATCTTTGAACCCGTCATCCAACCACAACAAAACCCACCACTAGAACCCCTTAGGCCCCGAACCTTAGGAGAGTATTCCCGACCTAGCCACCAAGGCTATCAAAACACCATTGAGCTCACCGGAGCCAATGTGACCCCCTTGCGATCCGACACCATCCAGTTGGTGCAAAGCGGATGTGCATTTCATGGACTTCGTTCCGAAGATCCAAATCAACATCTTAAGGACTTCTTTAAAATCATAGATTCTATAGACCTAAGTGTTGAAACTAGAGAGACTACCCAATTATGCCTATTCCAATTCTCTCTACGGGATCAAGCTAGTCAATGGCTAGAGCGTTTACCCGCGGGATCCATCACCACATGGGATGATCTCACCACTCGTTTCCTTGCTCAATTTTTCCCACCGGGGAGAACTACTAAGCTTAGAAATGAAATCTTGATGTTCCAACAACGTCAAGGTGAAACTCTTTATGAAGCATGGACTCATTTCAAGGACTTACTCCAAAAAGTCCCTCATCACGGCATAGATCTTTGGCTCCAAGTCCAAATCTTTTATGACCATATCGATCTCTCCACGAGGCGAGCCATTGACCAATCGGCCGGTGGTAAGCTACGTGATCTAAGTGCGGAACAATCATGGGAACTCATAGAAGATCTTGCTCTCTATGACAACGAAAGTTAGAATGATCCCCGTGATTTGAACAAAACGGTCAAGGCAATATCTTTGCCTTTGAACAACTCTAGCACTCCCGACCGTAGGATCATGGAACTTGAGGACCAAGTCAAGTTTCTCATGAAATCCTACGAAGCTCCCAAGCCTTCAAGCCAAGTGAATAAAATCAATTCTTCATGCGAATTATGTAGTGGTCCCCATGACACTCGTGATTGTGTGGAACTCCCCGGAACAGCTTTTGCGGACTACGCATCCTCGCGTACCGACGAAGCGGGAGATAAGTGGTACACTTTCAAGCCCGAGCCAAACCCTTACGGTGATTCATACAACCCCTCTTGGAAAAATACCCAAACCTTAGGTGGAAACAAAATCAACCCAATTCTTCCAATCCGCCTAATCGTCACCAACCAAACGGTCCACCCTCCAACCGTACTTTCAACAACAATCCTTCTAACAACTATGGTAGTACCAACAATCTTGAAGGATTGATGTCCAAGTTCATGGCATCTCAAGAAGCCCGCATAGCTAGGTTTGAAACCGAATTCAACCAACAACAAACGGAGATGACCAATAAGATAGACAACTTGTTGAAAGCCCTCAACAACCAAGCGTTAACTACACCTAGGAAGGACACTAGGGACACCAATAACGGAATCCAAGTTAAGGACCCCTCATCATCTAAACATGTCCACTTTGTCAATGTTGTCACCATTAAGCCAATGGATAAGGAAATAGAAGAGAGTGACAAGGATGAAGTTAGAGTTGAAACCGAGATTAGGGATGAGAGTAGGGAAGTTGAGGTTTATAGGGGAGAAGAATTAGAGGAAGTAGAGCCTAAAGAAAAATACTTTGATAAGATGCCCACCAAGGAAGAACGGGAATACCATAAGGATTTATTCGATAGTCCCGAGAGACCATATATCCTTGGCACACCCCTTATCAAAATGGGAGACCCTTCTAACATTAACATACCATGCAACATTGGGCATATGCATATATGGAAAGCTTACATCGATCCTAGATCTCCCGTAAACATCATGACTAGGACTTATTACAATTGGGTAATGAAAAAGCAACTTGATTTTAGGGTGATGCCCAATAAGAATTTGATAAGTAATTTTACAGGAAGAGTGAAGGGATTGCATGTGATTATAGGCAATCTCACTTATGAGATAGATTTTATGATAGTAGAGGACACTCGCCCAGTGATAGATGCTTGCCTAAGCCAAAAAATATTCGGGAAACCATTTGTTGAGGCCACTAGGATGAGTTATGACCCGACTTTAGGTATAGTTAGATACAAGGAAGAGAATGATGAGGTTGCCTACCAAATGCCTTACAAAATTGAGCAATACCGCCTTCTCTCTAATTTCGAAAAGGAACACAAGCAAGCGGCTTATTATAGGAATGATGAGGATAGACGTAGAGGAGTAGAGTATGTGAAAAATAGGATGCTTGGTTTCTACAAAGAATGCTTGCAACTAGGTCCGGAATACAAAACTGGTTTAGAAGACGACCTAGAAAGTGAAACCAATGATGAGGTCGCGTAGTAACTCATGACCTTGAGTCTAGCTACAAGACGTGTAAATAAAGAAAAGCGCTTCTTGGGAGGCAACCCATGCTTTGTGTGATTTTCATTTTATTTCTTTGTTTGTTTGTTATTTGCTTCCGTATGCATGCTTTATTTTTATTGTTGGTAGATCATGTTTCTAAATTAAAAAGTGGAAATACTTTACTTTGTTGTTTTGGCCTAGTCTTAACTCCACCTAAAGGTATTTTTGCAAAAGATAAGTGTAAGGGGAAACCCCAAATATGTTTTTAAGAAACAAGCCGATCATGATTCTCCACAATATTAAATGGACATGTGTATTCGTATTTGTTAGAGTCAAATGCTTGTATTGAGTCATAATGAAGTTTTGCAGGATTTTCCAGGAAGTAGAACCAAGTTTTTCCAGAAATTTTCCGGAAACTTAACATAAGAATTTCTGCAGGTCAATCCTGACGGCGTCACGAGTTAACTCTTGACGGCGTCACGGATAAAAATCTGGAAATTTTACCGGTTTTGTTTTTCTAACGGAGTCTTATGGTTTTTGTGAATTATTAAGTTTTATAATCTCCAGAAAATCTGCAAACTTCATTCCACAAGCATTATATCTTACTTTGTTTTCTAGGAATTAGAAACTTATATAGGATGCCGCCGATTTTATGCGAGGTTGTCTTGTCTATTTTCTCAGGATTTACAGGTTATGTATGACAAGAAGATGATTTATATTCTGGAAGGGAAGCTTTGATTGTTCATTTTCTTGGATGAAAATTTAACCTGGCTACCTAATTATCCATACCGAGCGAATCAGGGGAGTATTTGATTTCATTCTTTTTACTTTTTCACTTTTACATTCTTTACTTGAACATTGGGAACAATGTTCATCCTAAGTGTAAGGGGAGGGTAAAATGATGATACCTTACATGTACACTTTTGCTTGAGTTTGTTTTGTTTAATGGTAGATGTGTAATAAAACTATAAGAAATACTTGTTAGTGCAATTTTAGCGCCAAATTTAAAATTTTTTACAACATTTAGGAGTGAAACTATAGCCATAGCAAGCGTCTCATGGATAGGAGATTGTATGACTAGCACATAACCGTATATTCAGAAAAATTTTCCACCCAAATATGAGAGGTTCGCCTTTAGATTTGATAGGAAAAGCATTTACTATTAGTGCTTATGAGTGTACCGGTAGCATTTAGATTCTAGAACTTGCGTTAGTGATGCATCCCGAGACCGCTAGTGAGACTGCATTCGTGTAGTAGGATTTACTACATGATAAGAGGCATTAGAATCACCCTTGTGTTAAACCCGTATCATAATTACTTGACCATTTAAGTCATATTACCTGACTACTTAAGTCAACTAATTTTTCCCACACCCTTAGCGTTGTACTCATTTTTAATACACGAAACCCCTAGTACACCCCTCCGAGCCTATCTTTTCGTTTCTAACTTTAAACATTTTACTTAAAAGAAGAATTTGTTACACCCCACTTAAATGTACACCCAAATCACCTTAGCCTTCCGTGTATGCGCTCATCTTTAGTGCATTATTGTTATTTGTCAAACCCTAAGTTAACTATCTAATTGATTACATGGTTGCTAAGTCGAGTCATATCCTTGTACATATTGTTTTGGGACGATTGGGACTCATGGGTAAAGTATTTATTTTATGGAGTAATGGGGAAGAACATCATTTATTACCCCCGTACGTACCTTAATCTTAAAAGTACTCCAAGTGTTTTGATTTTCTTAATTCGAGTCATTAGAATAGTTTATTGTAAAGTATGTAAAAATTCAAGTGTAAGGGGAATTCTCATCCCCTATGATGTATTATTTTGGATGGTAGGGTAAGAGTGTATGCAAAAAAAAAAAAAAAAAAAAAAAAAAAAAAAAAAAAAAAAAAAAAACGGACTACCATCCCTTTTTATTCTATGTTCATTTTATATTTTTGTTATTTTTCATTTATTAGCTTAAGTCGAGTCTAGTCTTGGCTTAGCAACGCCATGTTGTACATGTAATTAACCAAGATTGTTAACTCGCCACCAGTAAAGACTGCCTTTATCCAACAAAACCGTGTATTTCATATCCCTACACCTAACGATACAACCCTTTAAAAGACCTCTTTGATAGTTTATCCTAGGTGCTTACGCCATGTGGTGGAGGTTTGATCCTTTCCCAAGCCTATGGTAATCTATTTTGCTATGACAGGTAGTTACAGATATCTTCCGTTTCCATATTGTAATTTATACTTTATTACACCCGAGAGATGTGAGTATCTAAACACTATTCGTAAGGTTGTCAAGTTCACTCGACATTCATTTTTCCTTCGTCTCATTGCTACGTGGATCTTCACCACCTTTTGGTGTTGTAAGTCGTTGTTTCCCTATTTTATTTCCTACTCTAGTTTCATGCATATCACGTTAAGTTTCTCACACGACACACTTTATTTTCTAAGTATATATTTTCGTTACACTTATGACTATTTTTGTACATGCCTCGATACTGATGAGGCAAAAAATGAACCACTTTTAGGGGGTCATTTAAGCCCGGAATTAAATTTATTTGATCAAATATTGCCCTAAATCGTTCCTTTTGTGATTTTAGGTAATTTGGGAGTGAAATCTGGAAAAGAAGGCATTTTGGACGTTTTTGGAGCATAAAAGTGAAGAAAACGGCAAAGTCTCAATTTTCCAAGCTGGAAACAGTAGGTGACGGCGTCAAGAAGAAAATCTTGACGGCGTCAAGAGTGATTTGCATGAGGGCCCAGTACAAACATGACGGCGTCACAAGTAGAGCGTCAAGAGTAAAAGACGTGACGGCGTGGAAGACCATAACACATGACGGCGTCAGATGTAAATCAAGGCAGTCCGAGAAGTATTTTGGCAGCGAGGTGACGGCGTCACAAATTTGTTCTTGACGCCGTCAGACCCTATTTCCTATATATAGTTTTCTAATTTTTTACACATAAAGAGAGGAAGTTTTGGAGAAACCCTAAGGCCGAACTTAGTACGATTTTCACAGGTTTTTCAAGGGTTTTCAGCCCTTGAAACCTTGCAAGTGTAATGGAGATAAGTATTCTTTTAATTCGATCAATATGTCTATGTGTTGGTTGTCTATATCTTTTTCTTGTCTTGATTCCACCATGCTAGGCTAGATCTATCTTGTGTTTCCTTAGATCTAATGAAACCTAGATGTTAATTATGTGTTGATTACTTGTTTATGGTCGTATTGGATGAATGATTTCGATGTTAGGCTTAAGAAAACTGGCAGATCTCCAAATGGTAACATGCTTGAACGTCTTAAGAAACATGAACCGATGTGCACTAGGTTTTATTGGTTTTATTTAATACATGAGTAAATTCTAATGATCCCATGTTAGGAGCTTCTTAGCCGGCTCGACATAGGAGTGAAGTAGGCACTCATAGGATTGGGGAAGTAAGTGCGCCACCCCATGAATGATATTAAGGAATACAATCCGTCATCCACGCAGCTATAACAAGTAATTTACATGTAAAAGATGTCTAGGGAGTAGTGAAATCTAAGTAAACACATTTTCTCCACTTATTGCTCACAACCTTAGTATAATTTAGTTTATTTTCATTTCTAGCCTTTTATTTTGATTGCGTTTTTTTAGTATTGGGTTAGTTGACTAGCAACTAATTCCGCCCAAATCCTTCAAACCCGAGATTTTATTTGCTTTCAAAAAAATATAAAAACACAAAAATAATCTTCCATCATCTTTAGCACTAGTAATTAGGTTTTCTAATCCTAGCGACACTATTCCTAGCTGAACGATCAATCCCCCGGTACTTGTCACTATACTATTCTACAACGATCAGGTACACTGCCTGGTGGGGGTTGTAAGCTTCTCAAGATCCCTTGAGAGGTAAAGCCTGGTGCGATTCCCACGTATCAGATACCCTTGAGGAATGGGCTCACCATTTCATTTTTATACGTACAACCTACATATATTATTCGACACTCTAATTTTTCGACTCACACTTAACCAAACTAACGAAACATGCAAGACACTCTCGATCTTATACTAAGAAAACTACGCCTAAACTAAACCATGTCGAGCACTATTTTATACAAACAAGAAACGCCACTTGGGCCTGGCATGGGCTAACGAGCCCAGGTACGAATTCAAAAGGAAATTTCGGTTTGAAACTAATAGGAATTCGAAATATTTTTAAAACTTTAAAAGCTGATTTTGAGGAACACAATTAAGATGAAATGTTGCTATTATTGTACCAAAAAGGTTTGTTTTTTCAAAAACTTAACGGAGGACTATTTTTGCAAAAGTTATCGTTAAAGGACTAAAACTGTCAAAACCACCAAACTTTCGGACTATAGTGGAAACAGTAAATTTCTAATAAAACTAGAGGGTAGAAACTATATTTTTCCAAAGATCGAGGTGTAAAAGTGTAAAAAGTTATAACAAGGACTAAAATGTAATCGTTTTTTACCAAAGGGTAAAAAGTGTAACTTTATTAAAGTTAAAGGTAAAATTTGGACAAAGATATTTTGTTAAATAATTATTTTACATATATAAATATATATATACTTTGTAACTAAAAAATAAATATGTAACCTTACTAAAAATATTTAATTATAAATATTTTTAACGATATTATTTTCACGAAGGAATTAACATTTATTGAACACCGGTTCGTATCAACGTTGCAAATAACTACGTAAAGTTATTTTGGAATATATTTAAGACACCCGAATCAATATCACCGTACTCATGACATATCACATGTCAATTACGAATCGAATCTAAGACACCGATGACTATATATTTATAGGTCGCAAGTCGGAGGAATTTCATTGCTAGTCGTAGCAGTACACTGTCACCTTTGAGCACCGTTGTGATTCACCCACACCTTTTAGGTGAGTTCATGGTCCCACATTTTAATTATTTCTAAACCCCGTGGGGAGATACATGCTATAAACCGAACACAAGTATTTTCTGTATGCTGTTACTATCTGATATTGCTTAAGTTGACTCCCGTACTGCAAGTCCCTCATATCACGAACCTTAATCACTTGCGAGTGAGCATGAATATAGCTAATAGATCTATTGGAACGGCAGCCCATCTCTGTCAAAGTGATTATTTGGCAGGAGGTGTGCTATATTCGAAGTAACATGGAAACCGAGTACATTTCCATCACCGAGGGCCCCTTGTTATTTACACCCATGTGGTGTAAGTAATTTTTATCTTTATGATATTTCGATACTATGTTAAGGCTTGAGCTTCGTGAGGCTTAGGAGCAATATGACAACCGATTTAGTCAATACCTATCTATCTTGACTTGTTTATTTCAAATACTTGACTTGTGTTCACACTATTACTATTTAAACTACTATGGATTCACTCAACCTCTGTGTTGACTTTTTAGCATGTTTATCTCAGGTAACTAGCATGCATGGTGGCACGGAGCTGGCAAAAGGGCACAGGGCCTCCCTTTTATTTGAATAACAATATCATTCTTTTCAAACTCATCACTTATTTTGCGAAACAATTAACATTTGGAAAAATGTTTGTTACTCTGACTACTTTGAGTTTTCTTGGAATGATATTGACTATCTTTTGAATTGTTTTTTAAGAGTATGACTGTGTACTAAACTGTAATAACCCCGATTAGACTTCCGCTGCTTATCAAATTTTGGGGTGTTACAGATTGGCATCAGAGCCATGGTTATAGAGAACCAAATGATTTTTCAAAACATTGGTGATGAGGCGAAAAATGAATCACTTTTAGGGGGTCATTTAAGCCCGGAATTGAATTTATTTGATCAAATATTGCCCTAAATCATTCCTTTTGTGATTTTAGGTACTTTGGGAGTGAATTCTGGAAAAGGAAGCAATTCGGACGTTTTTGGAGCATAAAAGTGAAGAAAACGCCAAAGACTTAATTTTCCATGCTGAGAACAATACCTGACGGCGTCAAGAAGAAAATCCTGACGGCGTCAGGAGTAAAAGTGGTGATGGCCCAGTACAAACCTGACGGCGTCACAAGAAGGGTGTCAAGAGTAATTTTGGTGACGGCCTGGAGAAGGATTACACATGACGGCGTCAGACCCAGATCTAGGCAGTCCGAGGAACTATTTGGCGGCGAGATGACGGCGTCAGACTTTTGTTCTTGACGCCGTCACCTATCAAAATCTATATATAGTTTTGTAATTTTCATTCATTAGAGTGTAACTTGGTGTGGAGAAAACTAGGGTCGAACCTTGTAAACCCTAGGTCATATTTTACAGTATTTTCAAGGGTTTTCACCCCTTGAATCCTTTCATGTTCAATTAAGATAAGTCTTCTCTTAATTCAATCAATATGTCTATGTGTTGGTTGTCTATATCTTGTGCTTGTCTTGATTTCAACATGTTAGGCTAGATTTATCTTGTGTTTGCTTAGATCTAATGAAACCTAGATGTTAATTATGTGTTGATTACTTGTTTATGGTTGTATTGGATAAATGATTTCAATGTTAGGCTTAAGAAAACTGGCAGATCTCCATTGTGTAACATGCTTGAACATCTTAGGAAACATGAACCGATGTGTACTAGGTTTTATTGGTTGTATTTAATGCATGAGCAAATTCTAGCGATCCCATGTTAGGAGCTTCTTAGCCGGCTCGACATAGGAGTGAAGTAGGCGCTCATAGGATTAGGGAAGTAAGTACGCCACCCCATGAATGGTATTAAGGAATACAATCCGTCATCCACGCAACTATAACAAGTAATTAACATGTAAAAGATATCTAGGGAGTAGTGAAATCTAAGTAAACACAATTCTCCCACATATTGCTCACAACCTTAGTATAATTTTAGTTTATTTTCATTTTTAGTATTTTATTTTGATTGCATCTTTAGTATTGGGTTAGTTGACTAGCAACTAATTCCGCCCAACTCCTTAAAACCCGAGATTTTTACTTGCTTTCATATAAATATAAAAATACAAAAAGAATCATCCCTCATCTCTAGACTTAGTTCTTAGGTTTTCTAAGCCTAGCGACACTATTCCTAGCTGAACGATCAATCCCCCGGTACTTGTCATTATACTATACTACATAGATCAGGTACACTACCTGGTGGGGGTTGTAAGCTTCTCAAGATCCCTTGAGAGGTAAAACCTGGTGCAATTCCCACGCATCAAAGTTTTTGGCGCCGTTGCCGGAGAATAGTTATTGTCTAGGTTAGAATTTCTTTTATTAGGTCTACTTGCTAGATTCCTTTTTAGTAAGATTTTATTTTCATTTTTAGGTTTTCTTTAGTCTATCTTATCTCTTCGTGTTTTTGTTTGTACTAGTTTGGTCTTTATGGATTTAGAGAGTCGCCGTTTAGAAGTTAGCAAGAGGCTTATAGCGCGTGAAAGAAGAAAGAGAGAAGTTAACACATTTAAGGAATTCGTTAAGCCTCTCCAAATAAAAATTGAGTTTACGGACTTCGCTCCAACCCCGGATGAATTGAGTTACCATAGGTTCCTTTTACAACACCCTTGCCCCTCAAAATATAGAAAGATACCATGGATTAGGAGGCATAACTTCAGGAACATAAAAATTCCTTGCATGATTGGGTACATGTCTAGAGAGCATACATACATTGACTTAAAGGCACCCATGAATATTATGTCTAGGCTCTATTACAACTGGATAATGAATGAAAGGTTAAGCCCTAGAAAAGACCCTTACAACTCTAATAGATTATGTAATCCTAGAAGGAAATTTTATAGGAAATTTTACTTATCTTTATTACGAATTATTATCACTATGTATATATATAATTATATATACCTAGGAACGACACCATTTACATTTTCATGAACTACACGAATCAACACCAACACTGACACCGAGAATAAAGCTATGAACGTATTAGACACCGATACCGAAACTAATGTTACGAACGATCTAGTCACCGACACCCTATTCTTTGTTTGGGCCGTATATCACCTTGAGCCCAAAACTACTCTTTCTTTTACTCCACTGCTGGGCCAAACACCACATCAAGCCCACCACAACTTTGCTTTCAATGTATTTCGTTTGGGCCTTGTGTCCTCAAGCCCAAATGGCCGTGATGTTTATTTCTTTGCGTTGCATGCTACACGAACGAACCAAACATATATACCACATGAATAATACACACATTTTCCTTTTGGTTCCCTACTCACACGACACAAAACATACAATCTCCCTTTGACATTGTATCAAGCGACAATGAGCCACCTATGTAGCCGTCGAACCATTGAGTAATCGCAATATCCACCTAGTGAACCTAATCGGCTAATGACCAAGGGGTCGAGTGTTTCATATCCCCCAACCAAAAATTACCACATGTGCTCTAATCCTATTGTTTATTACTCTACTCAACCTAGCCATGCTTAAACAAATCAAGGTCAACCCTCGTTTGCTCCTCACTACCTCAACTCGACAAGACTAGAGAGCAAGGCCAAGAGACAAGTTTGTCTACACTCGAATGACAACTAAGGGACATGTTTCACAATATCAAACACACAACTACTCTTGATATCCTATATAAACCTACATTAAATGCACATGTTTCTCACACATTCGAAATTCTCAAACTACAAACTCTTTCCATCTCTCTTTGCTTGTTAACGAGACCAAAGGAAAGGCACACCGTGTAGGAGTTGGAGCAAGAAGAGTTGGGTCACATTTCTAAGACTTGGGTTACAAATTGGAACGAGGGTCGTTATATTCGTAAGGTTGTCAAGTTCACTCGACATTCATTTTTCCTTCGTCTCATTGCTACGTGGATCTTCACCACCTTTTGGTGTTGTAAGTCGTTGTTTCCCTATTTCATTTCCTACTCTAGTTTCATGCATATCACGTTAAGTTTCTCACACGACACACTTTATTTTCTAAGTATATATTTTCGTTACACTTATGACTATTTTTGTACATGCCTCGACACCCTTGAGGAAAGGGCTCACCATTTCATTTTTATACGTACAACCTACATATATTATTCGACACTCTAATTTTTCGACTCACACTTAACCAAACTAACGAAACATGCAAGACACTCTCGATCTTATACTATGAAAACTACGCCTAAACTAAACCATGTCGAGCACTATTTTATACAAACAAGAAATGCCACTTGGGCCTGGCCTGGGCTAACGAGCCCAGGTACGAATTCAAAAGGAAATTTTGGTTTGAAACTAATAGGAATTCAAAATATTTTTAAAACTTTAAAAGCTGATTCTGAGGAACACAATTAAGATGAAATGTTACTATTATTGTACCAAAAAGGTTTGTTTATTCAAAAACTTAACGGAGGACTATTTTTGCAAAAGTTATCGTTAAAGGACTAAACCTGTCAAAACCACCAAACTTTCGGACTATAGTGGAAACAGTAAATTTCTAATAAAACTAGAGGGTAGAAACTGTATTTTTCCAAAGATCGAGGTGTAAAAGTGTAAAAAGTTATAACAATGACTAAAATGTAATCGTTTTTGACCAAAGGGTAAAAAGTGTAACTTTATTAAAGTTAAAGGTAAAATTTGGACAAAGATATTTTGTTAAATAATTATTTTACATATATAAATATATATATATATATACTTTATAACTTAAAAATAAATATGTAACTTTACTAAAAATATTTAATTATAAATATTTTTAACGATATTATTTTCACAAAGGAATTAACATTTATTGAACACCGGTTCATATCAACGTTGCAAATAACTACGTAAAGTTATTTTGGAATACATTTAAGACACCCGAATCAATATCACCGTACTCGTGACATATCACATGTCAATTACGAATCGAATCTAAGACACCGATGACTATATATTTATAGGTCGCAAGTCGGAGGAATTTCATTGCTAGTCGTAGCAGTACACCGTCACCTTTGAGCACCGTTGTGATTCACCCACACCTTTCAGGTGAGTTCATGGTCCCTCATTTTAATTATTTCTAAACCCCGTGGGGAGATACATGCTATAAACCGAACACAAGAATTTTTTGTATGCTGTTACTATCTGATATTGCCTAAGTTGACACCCGTACTGCAAGTCCCTCATATCACGAACCTTAATCACTTGCGAGTGAGCGCGAATATAGCTAATAGATCTATTGGAATGGCATCCCATCTCTGTCAAAGTGATTATTTGGCAGGAGGTGTGCTATATTCGAAGTAACATGGAAACCGAGTACATTTCCATCACCGAGGGCCCCTTGTTATTTACACCCATGTGGTGTAAATAATTTTTATCTTTATGATATTTCGATACTATGTTAAGGCTTGAGCTTCGTGAGGCTTAGGAGCAATATGACACCCGATTTAGTCAAGACCTATCTATCTTGACTTGTTTATTTCAAATACTTGACTTGTGTTCACACTATTACTATTTAAACTACTATGGATTCACTCAACCTCTGTGTTGACTTTTTAGCATGTTTATCTCAGGTAACTAGCAGGCATGGTGGCACGGAGCTGGCAAAAGGGCACAGGACCTCCCTTTTATTTGAATAACAATATCATTCTTTTCAAACTCATCACTTATTTTGAGAAACAATTAACATTTGGAAAAATGTTTGTAACTCTAACTACTTTGAGTTTTCATGGAATGATATTGACTATCTTTTGAATTGTTTTCTATGAGTATGACTGTGTACTAAACTGTAATGACCCCGATTAGACTTCCGCTGCTTATCAAATTTCGGGGTGTTACAAAGGTAGTCTTCATAACGGAGCATCCAAGATTTGCAGCCGCGAGATGAGTGATCTCATGATAATCGTAGCAGACTTGCTTCCGAGTTCCCTAAAACTTTAAATCCTGAACAGGTCTCTGAATTGGAGACTCCTATTTCAAATGATGAGATTCGTAAGGTGGTTTGGGCGTGTGGTGAGAACAAATCTCCTGGGCCTAATGGATTTACTTTTGAGTTTTTTCGAAAGTTTTGGGACAACATTAGGCTTGATTTCTGTCGAGTAACCCCAATTTAACCTTAATAACTATCAAATTGGGCACTAATTTGTGTCCTTTACATGTAAATTCTGTGACGGTCCATGATATTGGATCTCCAATAACAGTTATATCTTCAAAACAATCACAACTTGGAAGAGTTTTTAACCTAGGTCATTTTATGGCGAACAAAGGCATCTCCAAATGCCCTTGAGGTTCTACTACACAATCCACTCTTCGGATTCTGTGACATTTATGAATGGTGTTACAAGTACATTCAATAAGATTACACTAAATTATAAAAAGACTTTAACAAGGTGTCACAGCTAAACATGAAGTTTATTACTCCTATCTTTGTATCATAGTATATATATATATATATGTATATCATAGTATGTGGTTTGAGTTAAGGGAGTATATCGCATACCCAAAAGAGATAAATTGTGTGATAGAGAAACTATGTATGTGTGGGATAGGGTTATGTCTCTTAACGTCCCTTCAAAAGCAAAACATTTGCTTTGGAGAATGTCCCAGGACTTGCTTCCTGATAGCACAATAATTCATAATCAAATGGTGCGGCCTACTGACAAAGTTTGTTTAAGTTGTGATAGTATGGATGGTGGTTATACTCACACTCTTATAAGGTGTGAATATGCAAGGGCTGTTTGGTTTGGTTGTCCACTAGGTATTATTCAAATGCACGAGAATCCTGTCATCTCGTTAAGTGTGTTAGCGACGGATTTGTGTACGGAGTTGGATAGAGATACACTTGCTAGGGCCATGGTAGCATGGGGAATATGGTATAATAGGCAAAGTCGTTGCCAAAGGAAACAAGGTTATGATCCTATAGAACTTATTGAAAAGGTGGCGAGAGAGTTGGAAGAGTTTCAAAAACGAAACTCATATGTCAAATCACTCAACAAGCTAGCTTTTCGGAAGACGGTTTGGCTTGCTCCACCTATAGGATGGGTAAAGATTAATTGCTCTCTATGTCAATTTAGCTATGATGATTTTGGCATCGGGTGTGTTATTAGAGATGATATGGGGGACGTGCTTGGATCGTTTGTGGCTAGATTAACGACCGAAGAGGAAGAGGAAGATGAAGAAAAAATTATACTATATGAAGAAACAACTTTACTTGAAGGTTTGATGTTCGGTCTTAGTATGGGATTCAGAGCAATCATATTGGAGATTGATGACAAAGACATAGTTGAAAAGGTGCAATCGCAAAAATGGCTGATATCAAAAAAAGTTGAACTTATGAAAAATATCCGACCAGAAGATTTTATTTTTCATGTTTTTCAAGTTAGTCGTGATGACAATCGCTTAGCTAGATCCGTAGCCTGGATTGCCCAAGAGTTTAGTAAGTGCACCGTTTGGATTGATGAGCTCCCTCTTGGAGTAAACAACAAAGACATGGTTTAGTTACCTTAATTGTCGAGTTAAGATATCCTTACAAATTAATTAATATCTATCGTTATATTTGAAATTCTATCACCTTAGTTAACCATGTGTATGTGGATTTTCGTTATGACAATGTACATGTGGTTGAGAGAACTTAAAAGCTTTTCGACAACTGATTAGACAAAACAGACAAATGTAAACGCAACCTTTGGTTTGACACGATAGAAAGTCAAAACTCAAGTCAAGCCGAATGTTGTGAAGTATTGATCCCTTTTCATTCCATCTTACACTAATATCTTGATGCGGGTCCGAGCGTTAAGGAATGGGTCATTATGTATCTGGAGGCCCAAGATTATGTGAGAAAAGAGTCCTCACTAAAATCAACATAACTTGGGCTACAGGGATCCCTTTCAGGCCATGACCTGTCGATTCGAAGCTTGGAGCGATGGTAAACAGACTTCGTCGGTTTACAGAACTTTCTGGCCGCAAAACGCTCTATTTTATGAGTTATTCGCTTTTTTTTTTTTTTTTTTAGTTGGACTTTTGTTTATGGCCTAGTTTTCGATCGTTTGTATTTTGAGGCTCATTTAGATTTTGTATGCCTATTTAATAAGTGTATTGTAATAGTGGCTAATCCTTTTTTCAAGATATATGGAAAATCTATTTTTGACAGTTTTGCCGAAAATTATTCTAATTATTCTGGTAATTAAAAGAATTGATCATGGCATTCGTGTGAATCAACATATTCAATTTGTGTTAATCACATTTTTAGTTCTACATCATATAGTGGTATAAAAGTATATCACAGAATCTGTAAGAATTAGTTGCCATGTGTATCATGGGCGCTTCGTTGTAAATCCAAACGTTTATACATCGGATGCATCATAAGAGACGATATGTGGATGTGCTTGGGTCTTTTAAGGGGATTAACCGAAGCAAGATTGTCAAACTAAGTCCATTAAAGATTTTAAAGAAATAACACACGGTATGTCAAAGTTTATAGCGGCATATGGGATTCGGCACGATTCATATAAGGGCACGTTTGGTAAAGAGAAATTTAGAGAAATGAAATAAGGTAGAGATTAGAAATGCAGAGAATAGAAATCAATAGAGAATTTTGATAGATTCCACTGTTAGGTAACAACGAAGACTTGTTCCGAGAAATACACAATAAATTATTTTATTCAATAAATTTTTTGTTTGACAATGATTTGTTTAAAATATATATATATATATATATATATATATATATATATATATATATATATATATATATATATATAATAAAAATAAATAAATAAATAAATAAATAAATAATAAAAAAAAACTTGCGCAGAAAATTTGATGAACTGCAAAACTAGTTACCAATTAAATTAGTGAAATCATACCACCATTTTCAAACCCAACAAGTGAATATGATTCATGGTTGTTATTCCAAGATATGTAATAATCTAATTGACATCAACAAGAGTAATCGAAGATTCGTAGTTCTCTTCTAATTAATATCACATAAATTAAAAAAATTAAAAAAAATACACGAAGAACAAATTGTTAAATCAATCATAGTTTATCACTCAATAATAATCAAATAAATGAGCATTCAAACCACTCCTAATCTGGAAATCAATCACAAATTGGGTAAAGATGATGCAATTTCAATAAGAAAAAAGCCCACAGATGTTTGCGTTTGAAAAGCAAATACACAAGAAACATAAATATTTTGTTGAAATATAGCAGGGTTTAGTGTTTCATCATGTACATGAAGATGAATTGAAGAAAAATGACAGAAGAAGTATATGAACCAGATTTGGGGGTATATGGTTTGACTAGTTTTAAAGATATGCTATGTGAAAAATGTGAGTGACACGTGATTGATTTTCTTATATACCCACTTTTTATACTCAACGAGCTTTGTAACCCGCGCATTGCCGCGGGAGTGTGTTGTTCCATACATTATGTGTTTTCCGTTTTATAATATCTAGTAGATGACGTGTTTTTTGCAAAATCGGCTTGTCATATGTCAGAATTCAAATAACTTTTTCTTTGTTGGTCATTTTTGTTATGTTGTTGAGACTGTCCTTTTTTATGGTTTATGTTTTTGTTTTTATAAAAGTGGGTAACCCGCGCGTTGCCGCGGGCTTGTTTCGATAGTGTCGATTTTTTTTGTTTTCGTGTTTATCGTTTGTTGTTGCTTTGTGTAAAGGCGTTTAGTTCTTCATAGTTGGCTCTGTACCACTAACCCTTTACAACATAAAAAAGAAGCAAAATATTATAACAAAGTTTGTATTTGTTAGAGCATTGGGTGTGGCAACAAACCACAAGCTCCCCATTCGGGCCCCACCATGCCACATCACCAAAACACCCCAATTTCAACAAACCACAACAAACCCCCCCCCCTCACCAAACAACAAACCTCCACTTCCCCATTCGGGCCCCACCTCTTACACATTTATTTTTTTATTCATTTTATTAAATAAATTAAATTCATTTTACAAATACTAAAAAATAAAAAAAACATACTAATTTTACAAAATTAATTCTAAAAAAAACACAACACATTAATTATTTTCACAAAATTTGTACCCCATTCCTTTGTACCTCATTCCTTTTGTAAAAAAAAAAAAAAAAAAAAAAAAAAAAAAAAAAAAAAAAAAAAAAAAAACCTGCTGCTGCTTGCTGTCTTCTTCCCCACACAAAAACACACACAAACACACACTAATTAAATCTGGAAAACAAAACACAAAAACACACAAAAACACACAAACACAACGCACACCTGCCACTTTGTCAGATTATTTCCTTCGCCGTGGCCACGACGAACTCATCAACGGCGAGCGGGGTCCGGTGTGGCGGCGAGCAACGGCTCGCCGTTGGAGTTGCCAGCTCGGACGGCGAACCCCCATTCGTCGACCATACCCAGTGCTCTTATAAGTGTAACAGTAGGCACACCCCACATTTTCTTTAATATTCAATATGACTAAAAGATACAAACTGATAAATTTGCACTTCCTTATGATCGTGCATATTTGACACAGGTAATCTAAATGGTTGTCATTCCTCTCCACTTCAGGAAACTGTTTAAAATTCAGTTATATCCAGTATTTCAAACACCCGTAAGAACTGCATAGTTACAGCAGACATAAATAACATGTAAAATGACCCAAAAAAAACATAGCAGTTGCAGGCAACATAACATCAGTAATAAATAGGCAAAGATTGATAGCATAGCATAGCCATTTGTTACAGACCTGGTGTTTTAATGGGTACGGTAACATAAAAAACAATTCTTGGTACTGTAATTTGGTTTGATGCTTCCTTTCCTATACCACTACTACTTTGATATCCCCGCGTTATGCTACCAAAACTCAACCTGAAACCTGTAAAAGAATATAACCACAATCAAATATACTGCATAAATGTTCCTAAAACATAAGCACTAAGAAAATATATGGTTTTGAATGACGAAAGTAGAGTCTCACAAAGATTAAGGAATAGTGCCCCAGTTGAATACTACTCGATATACATATATAAACAAAATACAGAGATTACTGAGAAAAAAACTCATAAACATGTTGTATTTTCACTTGGAGCAAGTATAAAACCAAGATTCTTAACAATAAAAATAAACACATATATGAAGCAATATCTTGAAGTAATATTTTCACTTGCTTGATAAAACTATCAAATCTAATTTTGATACTTTTGAGTCTGATGAGCAGCTAGGTTTGACATATAATAGTATACAATGAAACTCGACATTAAAAAAAGATACCTCGCTCAAAATTTCTTACCATGCCTAACACGCTATTGCAGCAGCTCTTCAACATATATATTCTCGACTTTGTGATCTGAGACCAAATAAAGGAAAAATAGTCATTTAATAGTGAAACTAGAAAAACGTGGCAAAAGTGTGCATCATGTGTATATACATAATGAGACACACGCACACACATACCTCCTTCATGTGTCTTCATAAAAACAGAACCCAAAGTTAAATACAAAAGTGAATTCTGAAAATACGCAGGCACATAAATATAATATGGCAAGAAACAAAAATCAAAAATCTTATTACATTGAAGTTCATCGCTGCTTGATTTTACACACTCTGTCATCGTATCATCGGTCAATAAAGGACCAGCAAAATGGTTTTGTTGCAGATGACCAAGACCAACTTGTGGCGTTATTGCCAACACGCCCGTAAATCAATTAGTTTTGGCAACAAAAGCAATAGCTAAGTATAAAAGCAAGCTGCAAAAGTATATTTTGAAACAAATAAAGTCTATTAGGAAAAAAAATGTTACTCACCTTGTCGTTCCACATTGATCATTCCTACAGGTTCAATCTTCATATCATGGATCAACAAACGATCATAAGAAACTTACCATTACGGTCGCCAAAAGGGAGCCCGTACCCTTCACATAAGGATAATAAGTCCTTTTCTTGCTGATTTCCAATTCATTGACTATGTGCGTAATAAGATTCTAGTCGAAAAATTAAAAATAACATGTATTTTATAAAAATACCTCAGCAAGCTGTCCATTATCCGTCACCACCACCCGGCATGACAACTTGAACACATACAGTCACATTATGCAAAAGCATTATACTCTATTAGAGGTCCTATGTAAAAGATATGGTATGGGACGGGTTAGGGCGCGACATGTGATAACATAAAGTAAGGGCAACAAATTTTGAGGTGCAGGAGTTTGTCACATATCACAAACCTGCACATGCAGGGACCGCCCTTGGTGTCTATGGACTCTGCGCAGTAGTTGCTAGGCATGGTCGCAATTGTGGCCCTCTTGTTGCCTCTGCAAGTGTTGTTACTGGAGGTGCATGACATGTTCCCGGCATACCTATTTAAGTTAAAAATCAAAACATGGTCAATTTGAGATACACCCCAAATGGACCCTTTGAAATTATGTGGGTTGGAAAAGCTAGCTCTAATTGACGCTTTGATGCATAGTTACCTACCAGATCAGATAATGTTGCATTTTCTGCAAGATCTGGAGCAAGTTCTTTTGCTGTAACAACACCACCTAATGATCCAATTTACTAAACAATCTGCAAAAGAATATTGAAAATGATTAAATTTACAGAAGTACGTATAGCAAGATGAAATGTTGGAAGTAAGGAAGAGTAGTAATTACAAATTTCCATCTCTGTTTTTCAACTCCCTCATTTGTACGACCATTGCCAAACACAAAAAGAAAAGACCTGCAAAAGAACGATAAATTATAGTAGTTCATTATCCACTTTAGCAAATGGTTATTGAAATGAGGTCTAGAAATACTATTTAGGGCATACGGATTAAATGAAAAGCATTCCATTATCTTTTCTTCGACCTCGCTGCCTTCTACAGTAATATGGATCACAAAGGCTACACATGAGTTAAGTTTGTCATAAATACATAAAGTATATAACCTTTTGCCATGGTGATGTACCTTTGATCTCTAACAGAATGCTTGTAATTTGTTTAGATATAAAGACAAATAATTAAACCACACAATTAGAAATATCATAAAGCCTACATAAAAGCGTAAATTTCCATTATCATCTGCCTTCCATATGAATAACACAAATTCTAGTACGGTACGATCTATTATAAAATTCTTATGAAACGGCTCTAGATTAATTTTTAAAAATTATTATTATTTATACCAAATAAACTGATTCTTACACTTGGAAACTTTCTTATGTAAGAAGGTACATTTAATCTTATATCTTACAAACTTCCCTTTATATAGATACATAAGTTCTACATTTTCTCCTACACTCCAACTAAAAGCAGTAGTATTGAGAAGATGAAGTTGTGTACGGACTTAAGTCACGTTTAATACATAAGTTTAATACATAAGCAGTAGTACTGAGAAGATGAAGTTGTATACATAAGTTTAAACTTTGCAAATGACAAAGAGTGTTCCTAAATAAGAACAACATATCAAGTAGGATGCAGATTTATCTTGCTTGATAATACCATTAAAACATACATATCAACATTGTAAAACAAAAAAAATCTTACCCCTTCCGATTTGAAGAGTTCCTTCGTCCGCGCTGCCATTTTTTTCGTAACACCCAATTTAACCTATCAAAAAAAATCAAATAATTTAAACATCTCATCCGTGGAAGACTTCTCGCCAGCATATTCAAGCGTGCCTAAAAACATACAAAACAAAACCCCTAATTTTTATTTTGTAAATAAACTCAAATTCCAATTAATCAAAACAAAAAAACCAAAAGCCTAATTTATTCTATATAGATTTGAGTCTAAAAGACATAAAATATGTAAATAAAAAGCTACCTGATGATTATAATACCTTGGTGATTACATCGGCAACAAAATTATCAATTGCTTCCCTCAACGACAGGCCTGCCATATCCAAATCAACTCTGACGATTTTTATTGTGTTTTGATTTTGATTTTTATGAAGAAATTATCGAAGCCTGTGGATCTGGTTCCGATTTGTGGACCTGGTTTTTGTTGGGTGTGTTTTGAGATTAATGGTTGTGTGGTGGGAAAAAGATGAAATGAGGTTACTGGAATTTTCTAGGAGAAGATGGGTTGATAAATGAGGGTTACGGAGTAATTGATGAACAGTTGAAATAACACTACCCGGACCAATGGGAGAGCGTTTTTTTCCAACTCACTCCAAAGTACAACCATTTGATGCGTGTTTACTGTTATTCCAATTGTTGCGTACACATTTTTGATGCACCCACTTCCTGGGTTTTAGATATATATCTTTACTATCTATAAAGCAAAAATAGTCAAAGGTAAAAGTGAAAAAGTCAAGAAAGTGAAATGTGAAATGTTGAAAAATGTATATAAGAAAATATTGAAATGCATTTAATACTCTTATTAAAATACCCCATTACTTAAAAGTACAATTATTTATTCACATTGTATAACCAATTAAAAACATATCTACCAAATTAAATACAACAAATTAAAACACAAACCGGGTTGACCCGGGACGCTTTAAACACGGCGGGTTGTCCCGGTTTAATTTGACCCATTTTTGACCCAACCTAGCAAGTTGACCCAGCTTAAATCGACCCATTTTTCGACAGGAACGGTTCAACCGGTTGAACCACCCGGGTCGAACCGGGTTTCAAAACATTATCCATTACTTAAAAACGATTTATTCACATTTTACAACTAATTAAAAACATATCTATCAAATTAAATATAACCAATTAAAACAAAACCGGGTTGACCTGGGACGCTTCAAACCCGGACGGGTTGACCCACTTTAATTTGCCCCGTTTTCGACCCAACCTAGCAAGTTGACCCGGTTTAAATCGACTCATTTTTCGACCGGAACTGTTCAACCGGTTGAACCACCCGGGTCGAACCGGGTTTCAAAACATTATGTTAAATTCCCAAATATTCAAACTTTTATTATTTTTCGTTTATAACCTATAAACTTTTTTTATCAATAAACTATCTGTCGCTATAAAATCCCGTTGCTAAGCACGGGTACTCGTCTATAAAGCAAAAATGGTCAAAGTGGAAAAGTGAAAAGTCAAGGAATGTGAAATGTTGAAAAAATTTATTAAAGAAAATTATGAAATGTAATTAATACTCTTATTAAAATACCCAATTACTTAAAAGTACAATGATTTATACACGTTGTACAACCAATTAAAACAATTAATACAAATCACAAACCGGGTTGACCCGGGACGCTTCAAACCCGACGGGTTGAACCGGTTTAATTTGACCCGTTTTCGACCTAACCTAGCAAGCTGACTCGGTTTAAATCGACCAAATTTTCGACCGGAACGGTTCAACCGGTTGAACCACCTGGGTCGAACCGGGTTTCAAAACATTATGTTTAATTCCCAAAGCTTCAAACTTTTATTATTTTTCATTTATAACCAATTAAAACAATTAATACAAATCACAAACCGGGCTGACCCGGGACGCTTCAAACCCGACGGGTTGAACCTGTTTAATTTGACCCATTTTCGACCCAACCTAGCAAGTTGACCCGGTTTAAATCGACCAATTTTTCGACCGGAACGGTTCAACCGGTTGAACCACCCGGGTCGAACCGGGTTTCATAACATTATGTTTAATTCCCAAATCTTCAAACTTTTATTATTTTTCATTTATAACCTATAAACTTTTTTTTATTAATAAACTATCTGTGGCTATAAAATCCCGTTGCTATGCACGGGTACTCGTCTAGTATATATAATTATTTTAATCAAAAATAGATAGACACGAAGAAATTGAATTTCCACACCAAATAGAGTGGAAATCAAATATCAAAGAGAGCAACTCTCGTGAGTTTGAATTTCTCCACCCTATGATTTCTTTTATCTACCAAACAAGGGAAATACTATCATTTCTATTTCTTTGCCTTTAACTCTCTCTGCCAAACATGCCCCACAAACATATAATTCAGAAACTACAATCCCCAAATACAAATGTACAAACATGTGATTCAGAAACTACAATCCCCAAATACAAATGTAAGAAATGTACCAACTATGTGACTACATCGATTGCATCTTATATAAGACTATATGTGGGTGTGCTTGGGTCTTTAATGGGGATTAACAGATGCAAGAATAATTTTCCAACTTATATGTGGCTTATGGGCTTATTTGTGTTTCAGCTTATATTTCATAAGCCCTAATTTTCCAGCTTATTTTTAGACTAGTGAGCTTATATAAGCTTATTATATAGTAAACTTATATAAGCCCACAAGGCTTAAAATAATGGGGTGTTTGGCTAAACTTATAAAACATAAGCCCATTTGGGCTTATTTTTTAAAGCTCCAATTTTGTGGCTTATTTTGAGACTTGTCGGCTTATATAAGTTTATTATTTCATAATAAACTTATATAAGCCGACAAGTCTCAAAATAAGCCGTAAAATTGGGGCTTGTAAAAAATAAGCCCAAATTTCATTAAATCTCGGCTTATTTTCAATTTTATGGATTATAAGTTTATCATATCATAATAAACTTACATAAGCCGACAAGTCTCAAAATAAGCTACAAAATTGGAACTTATAAAAAATAAGCCCAAATAGGCTTACGTTTAATAAGCTTAGCCAAACATGCCCTAAACCAAAAAATTGAGGCTTATGAAATATAAGCCGAAATGAAATAAGCTAATAAGCCCACGTATATTCTTAAACAAACACCCCCTTAAGCCGTAGATAAATACTGGAGTAATAAAACCAGTCAACAAATCATATATTAACATTAATAGTTGAAAAGATGGATCAGATTTCTGGCTTGGATTCTCACAAGTGAGAAAAAAAAATTAGCGCATAGTATAATCATCTTCGATCATCTGGGGAAATAATCATCACTTCCATCTTTTTTTCATTTATTCAACTTTATATATATTAAAAAAAAAAAAAAAAAAAAAAAAAAAAAAAAAAAAAAAGGGTATTTGATCAGATAATTGTAGTCTGGAAGTTTTTTCGATCGACATAATATATTCCGACAACTTTCTCATCACCTCAAAAAAAAATAGATATGCTCAGAAGGATCCATTGGTAATTTCTAATCATAAAAATCATAAAATAGGTAGTTTTAAGCATCATTGCACATCTACTTCTAACAAAAAAGACAAAAAACTATATGCTTAAATAAAATGCAAAGTTTTAGCAATATATACCCCTCAGAATGAAATACTCATCAATGTATATCAGATCACTACTTTTAACGTTTTTTTTTTTTCCATATTTTTCTTCATTGGGGTAATGATTATTAACTTACAGTACATGCTTAAATAAAAAAAAAAAAAAAAAATGTATGCAAATAAAATTATAAGCATCTGTAAATGTGAGTTGGAACATAAAATGAATAGATTTATATTACCGAATGAGAAATGAAACGCAAAATGATATATTTCTGGGTACTTAAAAGTTACTAGCAAGAGGGTATCCGCGCAATGCGGCGGTGGGTACCTGGTGACTAATTTTGTGGCGAGTAAATATTTTTCATTTATACCGCGTGTTGTAGCGGGATTGATTTTTAGCCAACGTATTTTTTTTATTTTTTTATATTGTAGCTTTTTTGTTTCGTAATTTTTATGATATTTGTATAAATTTAAACCATAAGCCACTCGTAAAGCAAAAATAACATATTTATGTTTTAGGCTGCTGCTGGATCTCGAACAATGTATTAATTATATTGTACTTTGTGGTTAAAAAATTGTATTTTTTTTATGAAGGAGTGTTTTTAATAGTGTATTAATTGTATTAGGTGAGTATTATTTTTTTAATTTTATGTGTGTTTTGAATCCTTGTAAATAATGCTTATAAGGTAGTATTTTTCACTTAAGGGTATTTTAATGACTACTATTTAATAGCATTAATGTTGTTTGATAGAAAAGTGGTCTGAAAATTACTCCAAGCTTATTTTTGTTGTACCATATGCTTGTTTTGTTGTAATTCTCAATATTTGGTGCATTAAAATGTTGTAAACCATACTTTATTTCTTGTAAGTCTGAAAATTTTGGAGAGAGATTCATTTGTACATTATATGTAGTATAGATATAGATAATGATATATTTCTGGCTGCAAATGTTGGCGGCTAGGATTTATGGGTACTTGTGGAGTGATAATTTGTGCCTTAGATGTGATTTGGGTTGGGCCCTTTTGGGTTGTGTTATATAGGGTTTCTCTTAAGTGAGGTGCACATTTTGTATTTATTTTAAAACTGAACCTGTTTTGGTTTTAGTAAAATAGTCAAAAACTAGTTTTATGTAAAAATGGTTCGGTTTGAATTGATTTTGGGAGGAAAAATGTTCGGTTTAAACCAAGAACCAGTTTAGTTTAACTGGTTGACCAACAAACAATGCAAACCAGTTTTCGGTTTTTTTTTTTTTCTCAGATTAGATCGGTTTTCTCATTTTTATTCAAAAGTTGACTTAGACCGGCTAAAATTTTCATTTTTCTAGACGTTAGCATGGCTACTCAAGTGTTGTTTGCATCTTGTATTAGTTGAAATTGAGATATTTCGCATTTTAGTTAAGATAGTGAGAAGCCTTTTGTCCTTAGGCCAAGATACTTGCTTATAGTATTTGTTGGTAGATGTTTGAAAACATATTCAATCAAGTTTTATTGAAGAATTTTATAGGATCGTGGTGCTTAGCCACATCAATATTTATAAACCCTTGTTGTTTGGTTTAGTTTGTTGAGGGATTATAAGCTGTTTTAAATTACACTTAAAAGAATAGGATACGTGCGATACCATGAAAGTGATATTTTTTCTTAACTTTTTATTAGTTAAAACTTGGCATAAAACTAGTACTTAATATAATACGATGTGATATAAAATAATATTTTCTGCCATTTTAACATTTCTCGTGTTGATTCCATTCACAAATCCAAAATTTTTGGTTGACTTATATGGCTCATTGTCATTTAGGTATTGCTTTTACTTTCTTCTCATCGCTTTGATATGGCAAATATTTTCAAAACGAAGAAGTCTATTGTTCAAATTCACTAAATATATATTCGAAGATGATAAAAGAAAAATTCGATAACAGTCACGAAGATTTTTCGGTCAAGTCACCCACAACTCATCCGCGACCCTTGCAAGGGTCGGTCTACCTTGCAAGGACGCGTCCCCCATACGAGACAACCCAAGAGACGCGGTCCCCTTCTATTTTTTGCTTGGTTTAGTCGCTCAGCCGATCAAACTTGTGCATTTGGTTAGTGTGTGTGCGTGTGGCTTTTTAATTAAGAGTAAATTACATGGTTCGTCCATGTAGTTTGGCCAAAATCCCTAATTGAGTCCTTATCTTTTCAATTGCGTCAATTGAGTCCTTATTCTGAAACTATGTAACACTGTTAGTCCTTATAGCTAACTGTCGTTATCTCAATTGGCAAAGTTAGTCCATTAACCAAACGATCATTTGCAACGTTAGTCCTTTTACTAACAATCGTTAGTCCAAAAAAAACAATTTGAAAAATTCGAAAAAAATTCTAAAAATTTTTTTTACAAAAAAAAAATTGAAAAAAAAATCTAATAAAAAAATTTCTTAAAAAATTCAAAAAATTTTCTAAAAAAAAACTTGACGAAATTTTTTTTTTCCAAAAAAAAAAATAATTTGAAAAAAAAAATCCTAATAAAAAATTTTCTTAAAAAATTCGAAAAAAATTCTAAAAAAAAATTGACGAAATTTTTTTTTCAAATAAAATAATTTGAAAAAAAATTATAATAAAAATTTTTCTTAAAAAATTCGACAACGTTTCACTTCACTCACATACACACCTAACATTATACCCATGTTTGAGTCGAGTATCAAATGCGAGCTATATCCATTCGTCTAAACAAACCCTTTATGTCAAAATATATATATATATATATATATATATATATATATATATATATATATATATATATATATATATATATATATATATATATATATATATATAGATCGCTATTTTTTATTGGGGTTCACAAAAAAAAATAAATAGCGATCTAGTTTTTTTTTTTTTTTTTTTTTTTTTTTTTGAATTGTTTTTTTTTTTGACATAAAGGGTTTGTTTAGACGAATGGATATAGCTCGCATAAAATGATGAAATAAAAAGCGTATGAGATGATGATAAAAACATATTCGCTAATTTGGTAGTTTGGCTAGTCGAATCTGTTTAGTACAATTGGGTTTAATCATTCGATACTAGACACAAACATGGGTATAATGTTAGGTGTGTATATGAGTGAAGTGAAACGTTTTTCGAATTTTTGACCAAAATTATTTTTTTTGGACTAACGATTTTTCAAATTTTTGGCCAAGATTTTTCAAAATTAAATTTGTAATTTTTTTTTAGAAATTTTTTCGAATTTTTTAAGAAAAAATTTTATAAGAAATTTTTTTCAAATTATTTTTTTTTGGAAAAAATAAATTCGTCAAAATTTTTTTTAGAAATTTTTTCGAATTTTTTTATTAGAATTTTTTTTTCAAATTATTTGTTTGAAAAAAAAAATTAGTATTTTTTTCGAATTTTTCAAATTATTTTTTTTGGACTAACGATCGTTAGTAAAAGGACTAACATTGCAAATAATCGTTTGGTTAATGGACTAACTTTGCCAATTGAGATAACTACAGTTAGCGATAAGGACTAAAAGTATTACATAGTTTCAGAATAAAGACTCAATTAGCGCAATTGAAAAGATAAGGACTCAATTAGGGATTTCCAAACCACAAGGACGAACCATGTAATTTACTCTTTAATTAATTTTTGTGAAGGCAAAAGTTCTTTATAGATTTAACTTTTACCATAAAACTCATCAAACAATCTTTGCCACTCATTTTTTTTTATCATAATAAAAAAAATAAACTTACACCATTTTATTGTAAAACTTAAATATCTCGCAAACCGTAAATCGTTAAGCTAAAAAAAAATACCATCGCGATGAGAATTAAATTATGAGCTAAGTACTAATCTAGGACATAATCTTTTTTTTTTTTTTTTTTTTTTGTCCCCACCATGATCACTTTTTTACAAAATCCCTTAAATGGTCATGCGCGACTACTCAACTCCGCAACCCATCTCATAACGCGACACGTGTCCTATAGACATGCATTGTTATATACTTTCAACGAACTATTTTTTTTTTCAAATTTTCCGCCCAGAAAAATCATATATGATTCGTTAAAATCAAATCATATATGATTCTTACGAATCATATATGATTTTTAAAAATCATATATGATTCGTAAGAATCATATATGATTTGATTTTAACGAATCATATATGATTTTTACAAAGCATATATGATTTTTCTGGGCGGAAATTTTTTTTAAAAAAAAAAAGTTCGTCGAAAGTATATAACAATGCATATCTATAGAAAGATGATTTAATTCTCGTCGCGATTATTTTTTTTTTTTTTTTTTTTTGTACCTTAACGATTTACCGTTTGCAAGATATTTTGTTTTAAAAAAAAGGTAGATAACAAATATGAGATTTATATTGATCTCATCTCTTTTTGTGAAATATGTTTTTTGTACACCACAATATTATTTTGAAACATGGATAGATACTTTTCAAGTTTGAATAAGAAATGGTCATCCTACTCTCCCCTATACTCGGCTATAATTCTAGCCCAACTCTCCTTTATCTACTCCCTTATACCAACCGTATACCACACATTTCATCTCTCACACTAAACCCTAAATACATACAAGTGATAGCAGCCTCTTTGTGGTCTCGAAAGAAAGAAAATACGAAGGTTGTTGGCGTTCTAGTTTGTGGAGATCAGTTGGGTGTCTAGCGAGGTGGGCGATAGTGTGGGGTAATGTGTTCGAAAGGAGTTTCGAGTCGTGGTATTCTTTTGGCTTCGTTGGCCGTTTTGTATTCAGCCTTTTACTAAGTGTTTGTTTCGTTAAAACTTAACGTGAATAGCTATATAGTATGATCATATCAGAAGCTCATATCAAAAGATCATAACATTGATAACTATATAGTATGATTATGTTGCATGTTAACCAATGTTTCTGTTGTATAGTATCAGAGCCGTATTCGAGGGTGTGCGAAGTGTGCTATCGTACAGGGCCTCAAATTTTAGGGGCCTCAAAATATATACCTCTTTATATAGTTGTGGCCTCAAAATTCATATTCAACCTCAAAATGTTTATGATATATTGAATTTTGTTCTAAATATTTGTTAAACTTTACTTTAAGTGGGTGACAGTGATGAAAAACTCATAAAAATTAAAGCTAATTGTTACGATGTATGTCTAATTGTCATGTTTATTATCATATAAGCGGTTTTGCACAGGGCCTCCGTTGGCCTAGCAACGGCACTGTATAGTATTATCTTTTCTAGATATAAGAACTACCAAATTTGCATGAATAGTTTTGTTGGGAAAGACAAGTGTAAAGTGAAAGAGTAAGTTTATTATCTTGCTTGACTCAATTTTTCATGCATATTCTCTTGCAAAACACATATCTGTGAAGCTCTCCTAACCCATTATCGAGTTATATTCCTGTATAGTTCTTTGACTGCTTTTTTGTATGAAAATTAAAAACCATCTAACTTACAAATCGGTTTTCGAGCAAGCAATTTCAAAATAGTTTCATTATTTTTCGTTAAAGTTACATAAGTATTTATATAGAAATGATTTTTTATATGTACTTTAACTTGATAATTATATTATTAAAGAGATAGTTTGTTTTTTTGTTTTTTTTAGAGAGAGAGAAGGAGAGAGAGAGGGAAGGAGAAAGGGAGAGGGAGGGGAGATGCCCCTTTCCCTCTCCATCTTTCTCACCTCCTCCCTTTTTCTTTCTCACTCTCTCCTCTTTCTCTCCCTCTTTCATCTCCTCCTCTCTCTCTCTCCTCTCTCTCTCCTCCTCTCTCTCCCTCTCTCTCCCTCTCTCTCTCTCAAAGTCACCAAGAAGAATTAATTTGCTAGGACGCAGGTATAATTTAAATTCTTAAACTTATTAAAAATCATTAAACATGTCAGATTTACCAACATAAGATATTTCCACTATGTCAGCATCTATCCAAGGTATCAAGACACGTCTGTGAATACTGTTCAGAAATACAGATGCAAGAATGAAGGCAAAGAATCAAGAATTATTAAAGACACAAGAATGAAGACAAAAGACCAAGAATCTTTTATCCCGCGCCAGCCGGTAAATTATTATTTCTACTTTTTCAACTTTTCTTTAGAGTGGTGTGATGCAGGTTTGTCTTTTAGTAATAATGTAAGAAAAATAATGTAAGGCCTGTCGGCCATCCAATGGAGAGAGAGGGGAGAGAGAGAGAGAGAGAGGGGGGGAGAAAGAGATGGAGAGGGAAGAGGGAGAGAGAGAGAGAGAGAGAGAGAGAGAGAGAGAGAGAGAGAGAGAGAGAGAGAGAGAGAGAGAGAGAGAGAGAGAGAGAGAGAGAGAGAGAGAGAGAGAAAGAGAGAGAGAGAGAGGAGAGAGAAGGGGGAGGGGGAGAAGGAGAGAGGGGGGGGGGGGGAAGGAAAGAGGGGGAGGGGGAGAGAGGGAGGAAGAGAAAGAGATGGAGAGATTGACAACATGATATATACTGGTTCGGGATGTGGGTTTATAACATCCGTACGTACAGTTGCAAATCCGTGACACCGATACTATTCACTAATATAATCCTTATGGTGGATTACAAACCGTTATAACTTCACTCTATTGATATGGACTAAGATCGGTGCTCACAAAAAAGAGCTACTCCCAGCGGTATTTTTTTATAGTCAGAATACAAAGTGGTTACCCGTAGATTAACAACGACATATCAAACATCTAACTATAAAGGACACTGCTACCTTAATTCATTAAATGATTATATTATTTGAATGTGTCCAATCCAAATGAACATTGTTGACAATTGTTTGCCCTTTCTACTAACTCTTGTACTATCTTTAACTTTGTATGATAAGTGTTTTTCTACTTATCTTCTCAAAAATTTCTCGCCTTATCTATCAGATATGTTGTTATTTTTCTTAAATATCCAAGTTCATAATGTACGTCATTGATTTATAGAGGAGATCAATAAGAGCTAGTGAGTTATTGTCATCATTCATTGACTACATCACCTTCTTTTAGGTTCTGGGCTTCACTTACCGAGTTTGGCCTCAGGAAGTGGTGAGAAATTCTTAGTCTATGATGAACTTGGAAGATGATTTGACTATTTGTGCTTCGATTTATGTCCAAAATTCTGATAAGAGACCATTGAGATTTGAATGAATTGGCCCAAGATCCAACGTTACTAACCAAAGTGTAATCAGTTTGATAGCATTTTTCTAAAGAAGCAATTGTTTAAGAGTCCAAATAACATGACCCATCGAAGAAAATATTCATTTAAAAGATGACGGAACTTCAGAGGAAAACAAAACAACAAAAGTGATTAAGAAAATAATATAACATAAATGTTTCTAACAAAAGGCTAATAATTCAGGGTCATTTTGAAATGTCTTCATGTCTTCTTTTTTCAAACACACAATGGCTTCGATGCCATCGTCATCCGGAGTGTTCATGAAAACTGTGAGGTTCCGCATCGTACCTCCAATGGTCACTTTTGAGGGTTTCCCCCACCCGAAATCTATCGCATATGTTGGGAACCTACACACGCTAGAATACATGTAATACTCATCAACTCTTTTTGATAGATCTAAGGCATCTTCGAATGACATCTCAGAAATTATTTCAGTTGCTGTTCCGAAGTTTCTTATACTTGGAAACTGTATCTTCTTTTTCCTTATTTCGCTGATGATCATATGTGGCATGAATTCAGTTTGATTTCTTGTTGGAACACTTATCGATAGGAAAAGATTTCCTACAGTTGTTCCAGGCAAGTTCTCTTCCAAAATGTCTCGCATATCAACGGGAATGGCTATGCCAGTTGCCTTGAAAGTTCCTGAATTTGTCTTTGTAGCAGCTCTCACTGCACACTTGTGTATAAGCCATGTTAAAACTTCAAAACGGGTCGGGTTCATGATTGGTTGTCCAGATTCCACGGTCATTGCTGTGACCTTGGCTTTTAGGTCGTTTAACTTTTTGTTAGGGAACAAAATAGTAGTTGTGTCACAACCAACATATGATCTCAAACCGATTAGGTCTGGTAAATTAGTGTTTCTAGTTTGGTGATCAATAAAATGAGGATTGATGAGTGATGCATCTTTTTTATCTCTTCGTGCATTAACTATCGCCCAATAATTCATAAAAGTTAATATACTTCGTCCATCACCAACCTTGTGATGTAAAGATGTTGCCACAGCTACTCCTCCACAAACAAAATGGTTAATTTGAACATTTAGAGGGTGAACGATACTGTTTTCATCCGTATCACCTTTAAGGTATGGGTTGAAACATATCAAATCATTTGGAATTAGTTGATCTAGATCTTCATGCTTTGAATGTTGGAGGAAATCTGAGAGCGTGCTGTCATTTGATGCTTCAATGAACTCAACCCCCTTGTCATTGCAATCAACGTAGCTCGGGCTATATTTCTTCAGTCTACCTGCGAACGGATAGTACTGAGCCAAAGTTTGTGATAAGGAATTCTTCAACTCAAGGGTTCTATCATATGAATTTTGATAAATGTTGGAGCTTGGATAAAACGCAACAACTGGCATGTACGAGTTTGGAGCAATTTGATCATATACTGATAGTTTGTGTGTTTTAAAGAGAGAAGGGGTTGGAGAAGATGGTTTAATGATGTCTCTAGAGACAATTGTATGAAGTTGTCTCTTAGCAAATCTTAAAAGCTTGCTAATCATTATGTTCACAAACTTATTGGCTATGTAGGTTTCAGATGGTCGTCTCTTGTAGAAGACTTATCCTTATATAGCCAAAATGTGAATATGTATGTAATAGACAAATAAGGAATTCCATACACGAGTTCCATGCTTTGGATCTCAAGTTGCAACAGTAACCAATATTAAAATCCATACAACGAGTTGATCGGAAGAAAAGCTTAAAGTACAATATAGAAATTGAAATCAGATAAAGATGCTTAGTCTGCGTTGACTATTTTGCAATAAACAAATAAATTGTGATCTGCATGCAATAAAACCCATAAATATTTAGTTTAACATATGTAATTATTTTAGGATCACGTGGTTCCAGCTTCATCGAACGAGTAAACAAATAAATAAAAATCAAATTGTGATCTGCTTGCAATAAAACCCATAAATATTTAGTTTAACATATATAATTTTTTAGATCACGTGGTTCCAGCTTCAAAGAACGAGTAAACGAATAAATAAAAATCAATACTCGGCACTTTCATTGAATTATTGTCGCATACTCGCGTACAACTAGAACATGCTGCATGTGAAATAAATTTTTGATTATGGTAATATTCATTAATTCTAAAACTTCGATCTATTAATAAGTAGTTTTTTAAATATATTTATTTTTATATCATAATACAGTAAAACCTCTGTAAATTAATACTCGATAAATTAATAACCTCGATAAAATTAATAATTTGTCTAGTCCCAACTTGGGACCAGTACAAATTTGGACCCTAATCGATTAGATAATAAGATAATAATTTTTTTGAAACCCTAGTGTGTGTATATTAGTCCCAACGAAACTATAAATTAATAATAACTAAAAATTCTATATATATATATATATATATATATATATATATATATATATATATATATATATATATATATATATATATATATATATATATAGGGTAAGGTTCTAGAGAAAAGTACACTTTGGTAGAAAAGTGAGAAAAAAATTTATAGGGTTTAATTCTATATATATATATATATATATACATTTCTATATATATATATATATATATATATATATAGGGTAAGGTTCTAGAGAAAAGTACACTTTGGTAGAAAAGTGAGAAAAAAAGTTATAGGGTTTAATTTGAAACATCTCAAACTTCAGGGGTATGTCTTGAAACATGCCCCCACCCCCCACCCCCCCCCCAAAAAAAAAAAAAAAAAAAAAAAAATTTCCCGCCAAAAAAAATTTTTTTTTGGGGCAAAAAAAATTTTTTTTTTTTTTGGCCAAAAATTTTCCCGCCAAAAATTTATAACCCAGATGCACCTTTTTTTTTAGTGCATCTCAGTTATAAAAATTGGTGCATCTCAGTTATAACTATGATGCACCAATTTTTATAACTGAGATGCACTAAAAAAAAAGTGCATCTGGGATATAAATTTTTGGCGGGAAAATTTTTGGCCCAAAAAAAAAAAAAAATTTTTTTTTTGCCCAAAAAAAAAAATTTTTTTGGCGGTTTTTTCGGGGGGGGGGGGGGGGAGGGGGTAAGGGTGCGAATTTACAAAACCTCCTTAAAGAATGAAGGAAAATACAATTAGGTCCCTGTAGTTTGGTGTGAAAAAAAGGAGGGGCTGATTTGTACACTTTTCTACCAAAGTGGACTTTTTTCATGATCCCACCTCTATATATATACATATATATATATATATGTGTGTGTGTGTGTGTGTGTGTGTGTGAGATACACTTCAAAATCCTAAGATTATTTAGTAAAAATAAATTCATTGTCACTTGTTATTTTTGTTGAACTTCAAATCTATATTGAGTTTATCTCAAAATCTCTCTGTTGCACTAAAGTGTTGGTGTGTTTTCTTCTCATATTGCAACAAAAAGTGTTAATTTTATTTTCATAAAGTGTGAATAAGAATTTATAAAATTTTAATTGCAACTTGTTTTTTAAATTTATTTTTCATCTCTAACGAGTATACATTGTAACTAGTATATTACACTTGAAAATTTAAAGATCATATGTAAAACCTCTTTAAATTAATAAATTATTAATTTATCGATATAATAATACCTTGCTAAATTAATAAAATATCCCGGTCCCAACACTATTAATTTATAGAGGTTTTACTGTACATCGTGTTTTTATTTTTATATTTATTTCTCACTAATAATAATTTTAGTCATATTACTTTTAACTTTGTGCATACTTTTCTACATTCAAATAAAAAATTGTTAAATGCTCATGTAGGTATAATATCCGTATATGCATGAGTTTTATATAAATTTTTCATTATGTATCAATATCGATTAATATTCGTGCTTTAAGTTTAATATTTATTTATCGTTATTAATAGTTTTCATCGTATTTAATTTTTATACCCATTTATGCATGGATTGTTTTTGAACAAATCGTTTACGCACGGATTAAACTTATAAAAATGAATAACATGAATCATTATTGAACACGGATCGTGATGACGTATAGTACAGATAGCAGGCCTACTGGGCCTGGACTGTACCATAACACATGTTGGGCCCTGGTCCGACGAAACAAATGACCGGATACCACCAAAGCCCAAGCTCCGAGCAGAGCACGATCCGGACCATTAACAAATAGGCGCGGACCGTCTAAGCAACACTCCTGAAGTAAGCTTACGAACCGGCTCCCGGTCCGGAAAACGATCCGCGTCCGCAACATCGATTAAGCTGCGTATCCTTGCCCGACAAGGCGACAAGGGTCTCACACCGGCCACTACAAAAGATACGAAATATTAGGAAACCCTGGTATCTCGTCCACCTATAAAAGGCAATCCCGAGTTACACTTACGAGGCATGACTTTCTCACTCATCCCAATACATGAATATTTCTCTGACAACATGAGTACTTACTCTCACGCCGGAGCTTAATGGTGTGGTCCGTCCCCACGGTAAGGCTAACGGTTTACCTTTGTTTGTGCATGGAATACAGATCATTACTACGATTAGTGCATAAACCACACAGCGGACGATCCACCAAGGGCGGCCCGCTCTGAACTAAGCCCAACTCCAACCCATTCACACTTTTTGCACTAACAAGTTGGCGCCATCCGTGGGACCCAGTACATAATTGCGTTCTTGAAAAATGCTCGCCATGAGCCGTAACACAAACCCTGTTACCCCCGCACCCACGTCCGTCGTGCGGAACACGGGGGCAAAAGGTACAAAAGCAATATTGGAAGATGACGACGGGCCTACAAATAGCACAGATCTTCGTGATTTTTGAAATATATCGTTGCCGACAAGTTCATTCAAGAAAAAAAGCATCAGAAGCTCAAAGAAGTCAGAGCCAACCTCGCCCAGTCCGAATCAAAAACACCCTTCCGGAAGAAAGACCTCAGAAAGAAAATCGAAGCTAAGCGCGCACGGAGCGAAACTAAGAGTCATGACCCGCGGAGCAGAAGATCAACGTCACCAAAGGGAGGGGAGCCGGACGGAAGAAATGTGTTCAAAAGGTTGGAGAAAGGGGTATTCCACAGACTGGGAAGCAAAGAGAAAAGCGTCTCTGTTTACTCGCAAAACCCTCGACGACAACCTCATAATAACGATAGAAGAAGAGAGGAAATCCATTACCAAACAGTCTGCTCTCGTGATTCCGGGAGATATAACAGCTACGGAGGATCGTCCAGGAGGGATGATTTCTCAGACAGAGACTACCAGAGTCACAGGGGAGGAAGATCCAGGTCAAGGAGGCAAAGGTCAGAAGTCAATGACGACGACCTAGCGCAGCCATGGATGTGCCGAGATTCTGATCCGTTCACTCGCCGCATCCGCTACTTTGAAGTACCAAAGCGAACTCACTTGCCGACTCAGGTCAAGATGTACGACGAAAGCGAAGATTTGGAGGACCACCTCAAGATCTTCCAATCTGCAGCTAAGGTCAGATGTTGGGCCATCCCAGTATGGTGCCACATGTTCAACGCCACACTTACTGGGTCCGCCCGAGTATGGTTGACGACCTTCCTCCTGAAACCATAAACAGCTACGACGAGCTGAGAGAAGCATTCCTGGCAAACTTTCTCCAACAAAAGAAGTGCATCAAAGACCCTGTAGAGCTCCACCACATCAAACAAGTGGAAGGAGAATCTACGGAGGACTTCATGGAGCGGTTCAAGAAGCAGAGCCGCGATGTGAAAGGAGCACTGGAAGTACTAAAGATATTATGATTCATGCATGGGAAAACCAACCCAGAGTTGATCAAACGTCTGCATGATAACATCCCCAAAACTGTCAACGCGATGATGAGGGCTACCATGTCCTTCCTCAGGGGAGAAGTGGCAGCCGGGAATCAGGAACGAAAGAAGTCATTCTCACAATGGAGACCGCAAGATGGAGGCCAGAGGCAAAAAAATTCGAAAAGGGGGGTTTTAGAGCGAACAAAGAATGGAAAGGAAGCAGGACTGGTTCACTCTTCTTTCTAAATCCCCCAAGAGATCTTAGCCCTGGAAAAAGCAAAATTTAAACCTCCTCCGCCAATGACAACTCCAATAGAAAAGAGGAACACCAACAAATTCTGCGAGTTCCATGGAGAGGTAGGACATAGTACGGATGAATGCATGCACCTGAAGAGACAAATAGAAGAGTTGCTTAGAAACAGAAATCTGTCGCATCTGATCAAAGAGCTAAAACAAAACAGCGGGAAAGATCAACCAAAGGCAGCCAACAAAGATGAAACATCGTCAAAAGACAAAGCACCATCAATTCTGATGATACAGACATGGCAGAAATCAGCCAGGCAAAAAATCACACAAAGCTTCTCTCCTGACCCCGAAATATCATTTCCACCTATAAGAGACGATGAAGGGAACGAAGGCCCAATGATAATAGAAGCGGGGATTGGAGGTCAATGTGTACACCGAATGTATGTGGATGGAGGGTCTGCTTTTGAAATATTATATGAACACTGCTTCAACAGGCTCTGGCCTGAAGTAAGATGTTTGATGGTTCCGGCCACGGCCCCTCTCATTGGATTCAGTGGTGAGGTTATATGGCCAATAGGACAGATCACACTCTAGGTGACAATAGTAAGGTCACAATCATCTTATAACGGAAGAATAGGACGACCGGGGGTCCGAAAAATATAAGCGGTACCATCAATGGCACATGATATGCTAAAGTTCTGTTTGAATGCACAATGGTTTCCGAACCAGCAGAGGATTCCCCCGTGATCGACCTACCAGTGGAAGAAAGGATCAAAGTCGTAATCCATCCAGAGTACCCGGAGCAAACGGTGGCAATAGGCTCTTCCCTCACCGAGGAAGGACGAAAGAAGTTGTGTGACTTACTCCGCAATAACCTAGACGTGTTCGCCTGGTGCCCAGGGGACATGACAGGAGTTCCGCGAGACATAGCGGAGCATCGCCTAAACATCCGTGAAGGGTATACCCCGGTAAGACAAAAGAAACGGGGCCAAGCTCCGAAGAGAAGCAGGTCAATACGTGAAGAGGTAGAGAAGCTGGTTGCAGCGGGTATTATGAAAGAAGTCCACTACCACAGCTGGTTGGCCAACCCGGTGATGGTAAAAAAGCACGACGACAACTGGAGGATGTGTGTCGACTTCAAAGACTTAAATAAAGCATGTCCACAAGATTGCTACCCGCTCCCGAAAATAGACTAGAAGGTGGAATCCCTCTACGGGCACCGTTTCAAGTGTTTCCTGGACGCATACAAAGGCTACCATCAAATACAAATGGCTAAAGATGACGAAGGGAAAACGGCCTTCATAATGAATGAAGGCATATTTTGTTATTCCAAAATACCGTTTCGACTAAAGAATGCCGGAGCGACATACCAAAGACTGGTGGACAAGGCCTTCTTCAAGCAGATAAGTAGAAACTTGAAAGTATATGTGGATGATCTCGTAGTAAAGAGTCGCACTGAATATGACATCGTAAGGAATGTGGAGGAAACGTTTCGTATGTTGAGGAAAATAAACATGAAACTAAATCCTAAGAAGTGCACCTTCGGGATGGAGGAAGGAATGCTTTTGGGTTACACCATCAGTACAACTGGCATAAAAGTCTGCCCAGACAAAGCAGAAGCCGTGATCAACCTCCCTTCCCTCAAATGTCTAAAGGAAGTACAAAAATTGAACAGAAAATTGGCCAGTCTAAACAGGTTCCTCGCAAAGTCAGCAGAGAAGGCATTGCCTTTCTTCAAAACACTCAAAAAATACACAAAAAAGAGCGACTTCAGATGGACTAAAGAAGCGGAAGAAGCTTTCCAGCAAATGAAGAAGGTGATAGAAAATCTCCCTACATTAACCGCACCAATAGAAGGGGGAAATGATTATTTACCTCGCGGCAGCAAAGGAAGCAGTAAGCGCGGTGTTATTGACGGAAGGGGATGGCAAATAAATGTCCATCTACTTCTTTATTCGTGCCCTATGGGGGCCGAAAATTAACTACACGCCCATGGAAAAATTGGTGTTAGCTTTGGTGCATGCCACTAAACTCTGAAAAGATACTTCCAAGCACACACTGTGGTTGTAATCACAGAACAGCCGATAAAGCAAATACTGTCAAAACCAGAAATCGCGGGAAGATTGCAAAAATGGAGCATCGAATTGGGAGAATACAACATCTACTACCGACCAAGGGTCTCAGTCAAAGGACAAATCTTGGCGGACTTCATACTAGAGCGACCGGAAGATGACTCCCCGGACAAGCCAATGGAAGAAGAGGAAAAGTTGTCAGAATCTTGGACGTTGTACACGGACGGATCATCGTGTGCGGATGGATTTGGGGCAGGACTGGTACTTACTAGTCCAGAAGGAACAAAATTCACATACACTCTAAGGTTTACATTCAATGCAAGCAACAATGAAGCAAAATATGAAGACTTACTAGCAGGATTAAGGATTCAGAAAAAATGGGCGTCAAAAATTTACAAGCGCATGTTGATTCACGCCTAGTAGCAAACCAGATAAATGGTTCCTACCTAGCAAAGGAAACCAAAATGGTCCAGTACCTTAAAAAGGCAAAAGAACTTATAAACGGTTTCAAAATGTTCTCAATCCAACAAGTACCGCGGAGCGAAAACAAAAAAGCAGACGCCTTAAGCAAGATGGCATCCACTACCTTCGCGCACTTGAACAAGCAAGTACTGGTGGAGGAGTTAAGCAAAAAAGTCAATAGACGAGACCCAAGTGCTGGCCGTAATCGAATAAGAAGGCGACACTTGGATGACTCCGATATATGAATACCTAGCCAAATACTTACTACCAGCAGAGCCGAAAAAACACAGCAGTCAAAAGAAAGTCTCAACTTTTTGCCATCATAAATGGGGTCCTCTACAAAAAGATCCTTCCTGGGACCATGGTTGCGCTGCGTGGGTCCGACCCAAGTGGAATACGTCCTAAGATAAATCTATGGAAAACTAGAAGGGGGTTGAATAGTTTACCGCTTTTTAATGTCATATTTAACTTGAATATCTTTTAGAAAACTTTTAAGTTTGCTTAAAGATATAAACACAACGTTATATGTTTGATTCTTAGAAAAGCTTTTTATGTAAATAACAATTCTAACTTTACTAGTTTCATACATTGAAAAGCTTTGCTTGTGATGATCCTAACTTTGCTTGTTTAGTTATTTGAAAAGCTTTACTTTTGTTTGAAGATACAAACACATTTTTACTTGTTTAGTTCTTTGAAAAGCTTTATATGTAACTAGCAATTCTAACTAAAGATCAACTTGTAATAAGCAAAGATAAATAAAGAAACGATCAAACCACAACACGATTGTTTATCGTGGTTCGGCTACAAGGACTCTTTTTCCTTGCCCTACATCCACGCCCCGAGTTTCCAACTCGAGAGTTATAAGCACTAATCAACAAGCTCTTTTCACCGGTGGAGAAAACCTTTACAACGTCGCTTACACTTTTACCGACACTAAGCTAGATGTCGAGTTCTTTTACACGGGTACAACCACTCCCATCGTCGCTTACACTTTTACCGACACTAAGCTAGATGTCGAGTTCTTTACCAAGGGTACAACCACTCCCGTTAGTTCTTTTACAAGGGTACAACAACTCCCGACACACTATGTATTTTGAGGCCTAAAATACTAACCAATCACTTCTACATACATGACACAAATGAAGTATAAACTACCAAAGCTTATACATGACCAAGCTACCAAGACTTGCAACTTTAGAGTTGAAGCTTGTAACTTCTTGAATAATCTTGTGAAGTCCCTTGCTACATAAGAGAATTACACAAGACAAAATGTTACTGAGTTAGTTTAGAGAGTATGTGAAAATATGTCCTAAAAGGGTGACACAAAACTAACAAATGGTTTGGTATTTATAGCAAACCATTCTGCAGGTCTGGCGGATACGGCGGACCCCTCAGAAGGGTTCCGCCCATGTATCCCCAGGGTACCGCCAGGGCTGCAGTTGGTTTTTGCAATAAATCTTCCAAACCAAACAAGGTCACATCTCATTACTCCTTGCAAACCAAACAATGTCACATCTCATAATATCAAGTCAAACACTAAACTTGCAAGCAACCACTTAGTAAGTCAAAGACACTTCTTACCATAAATGTATATTGACAAAGCTTGCCCTAAATGTGATGTGACCTTACTATATTAAGAAATAAATGTGATGTGACAAGACACTTTCTAATTTAAGAAATAAAAACAATGTTTTGTTTAAAAGAGATGTAAACCTTAGTTTAAACAAGACTTAAACACTTAAAGTGATGATTTACTCCTAGCTAAAATTCATACTTTGTCATTAAAAAAACTTAGCAAAGATCGTAAAATATAAATAACGTTTTTAGGCGAAATTTGTATTAACAATCTCCCCCTTTTTGTTGATGACAAAACATAAACTTTATTTATAAGTAAGTCACTAGTTTTAGTGTTATGTCTTATAAAGTTAGTATAAAAACTTGTTTTTGCAAAGATGAGGTGATAGTATAAAAACTTGTTTTTGCAAAGATGAAGTGATAAGCACAATAAGCACAAGTTTATATAAATTCTCCCCCTTTTTGTCGAAACAAAAAGAAGAGTAGCGAAGCGGAAGTAAGCACTTGCTCCCCCTTGGACGATACTCCCCCTAAATGGAGTGCCAAGAGAGGAGACATGGATTTTGAACCTACAAGAAAAATGTTAGTTGTTGCACAAGACAAGTCATGAAAGCATTTCATGTTTAAAACACAACTAAGAGTTGTGAAGTGAAATAATACACCACTCATGCTCCCCCTTGAATATTACTCCCCTAAATGGAGTATCAAGGAAGGAAAATATGGATAATGATCCTAAAAAAAAAAAAAAAAAAGGTTAGTTTCAAAAACACAAGATATATGTATGGTACCATAGCAAGGTATAATTCACTTATTATACCTAAATGGTCAACAAACAATGAAAACCTTGTAGTAGAATGAAATTCATTTCATGTAAAATTTTGACTCTCAAACAGTCAAAGACAAGAAATTTGGATTACACCATCCTACTTATAAAAATAAAGAAAAACAAAAAATAAACTAAGAATATAAAAAGCTACAAGGAAATCATCATTTTCCTTAATGAGAAACATTTTCCAAAAACAAGGCTAAGGTTGTTTAAGGATGAAAATGTGGGTTGGAGGGTTGTAGCGGGCATTATTTTGAAGGTTGAAAGGATGACATGGTTTTGGTTTGTTGGTTTAATTGGGAAACATTTTTCAAAAGAAACGGTTTTGTTTCATTTTAGAGACTCTAAGGTTGAGGTGTGTGAGACGAGGATTGTAGAAGATCCAAAATGTGGTTTAGTATAAACCTCATTTCTTCGGATAGCTCACGAATTTCCCTTCGACACCCTTCACTAATGTGAGCGGTTCTTTCGCAATGATTGCAATCATGGCGGGGAAAGTTTGGTGGAAGAGTGGTTTGAAATGTTGGTGGTGGATGGTTTGAACTTGAAGGAGCAAAGGTGGATGGTTGAGTAGTGTTTTTGCTTCCTTCATTTGTTGATTGAAGTGTTGTTTGTAAAACCATGATATGGTTGATTTGAGAGTCAACCATACGTTTGAAGGCATGAAGGTGGTTTAAATGAGTGTCAATCTCATTATGAAGGTTTGGAGGTTTTTCCCATATGGATGCTTCTATTTTCTTATAAGAAGAAAGTAGAGATTCAAAATGTTGGGAAGTTTCTTGTGGTGATGGTTGTTGTTGTTGTGGTGGTTGTTGGTTTTGAACAAAATGGCGGAAGCTTGGTTCGCCGGAAGGATTGCCATGAAGGTCTTTGTAAATTGGGTGAAACACAAATGATTGTGAGTGGGCATGACCTTGATCATTTGGAAAAATGGATGGTCTAGCATAACGGTAAGCCAACCGTTCTACTAATGATGGTTGATGAGGTTCATCATCTAGTTGCTCACTAGGTTGTTGTTAGGTTTCCATTTGAGCAATGGTGTCAAAGAGTGACAAGGATGGTGGACTTGATGATTTGGGTGATAGGTCTTCTAATGTTTCCAAATAAGGTAGTGGTGATGTTGGTGGTGTATGGAAAAGTTCCATTGGTGAAATTGTTGGTGATTGAGGTGATGGAGTTTTTGATAGTTGAGCTTGTTGAGAAGGTGATGATGAATCACTTGAAGGTCTAGTTGTTGGATGAATGGTGGCCATGTTTATGTAGCAATGTGTTGGAGAGGGTGTTGGAGTATCAAGATTAAGCAATTCTTGAAAGGTAATTACATTGGTATTACAATGTGTTGGGGATTGTGTTAAGGTAGTGAGGTTAAGGAAATCTTGGATAGGTGAAGAAATGTTAATCGAAGCATCACTTGAAGAAGATGAGCTTGACTTGACGGTTTTGTTGAAGCAACAAGGTTTGACACTAATCCTAATGGTTTTTTAGAAGGATTTTGATGACTCGGATGATGTGTTGGATTTAGTCATTTCAAAGGTGTGGTTTTGATGTTTTGAGAGAAGAAGTTTTAATGGAGATGGTGTGATTTGAATTGTAGCAAAACTTTCAAATTTATAGGATGAAGGAGATCTTGAAATGGGTGTTTGGATTTGATGTTTTACCATTCAAAGATTGAGGTTTCAAATGATTTCATTGTTTTCATGAACATGTCAAATCATTGCAAGTCAAACCAATGGAATAAGGTGGAGTGAAAGACCAACATATGCACTCAATGCTTTGTGATCATGGGATGTGATTTGGTTGAAAATGTTTCAATGGTTTGAAGGATCCTTTAAAAGGGTTCCTTGAGTTGGTTATGTTTGAATTTGAATTTTTGGAGGGAAGTGGCTTCCTAATTGTTTTAGTGAGTGAGAGTTATTCTAATATGGTTATTGGAGTTAATGGAAGATGTTTCTCACTTAGGATAATGGTTTTGACACTTTATAAGTTTTGGACTTAAGAAAAATGAAAAAAAAAATTATGTAGGTGTCTGGCGGAACCCTCAGAATACACTGGCGGAACCCATTTGAGGGTACCGCTTGGTCCGTTGGGCCATTTCTGGGATTCCCAGAAAATACACTGACGGAACCCAATTTTGGGTACCGCCAGATCCGCCAGAGCTCAAAAATTAGGCAGTCCGCGTTTTTGACCCGCGAGACGATTTTCAAAATTTTCGAAAACTCCTAAAATCAAAAATATAATGCGTATCTGGTTAGGAAATGCAAAAAATGAATATGTAAATACTCATATCATATGACTTTGATCGGGGGCTAGCGATATTCACTAAACTTAGTGAAATTTGCCATAAGCATAAACATTAACAAACACCTCAAATATTGTCATTATGCATAAAAGTTCATACAAACATAATCCGAAAAACCATGAAAGTGAAAAACAAACAAATCACATAGTTTAACACATAAACGGTTCTAAAGCATTCATAAGCCAAACACTCCTTAATCTTCTCACAACCGGTCTATCTTCTTATTGAGCTTGTTTAGGTACCTTCCAAAGCATTTGAACATTCCTTTGGTTTTCTTGAACTCTTCGGATGCATTGTCAATGACGGGGAGTGCTTGAAGGTATTCTAAAGGAGGTAACTTAGAGTTAGGAAGTTTATCGTCCTCGCTCATGCCGGATGATGATGATGATGGTGTAGGTGATCGAGTACGTTTGCCCTTACCTTTGTAAACTCGTTTATCACTTAAAGGAACGAAGATGTGAGGAACGAGAGAATAGTCAAGGTGCATTCCATTGTCGTTAGGAGAAATGGGTGAGATTGCTCTAAAGAGGCGGGTAAGAAGCATTCCATAGGGAAGAGCGGTTGTTCCAACTAAGGCTATGTCGGCCATTCTTTTGGCAAGGTAGTAGGCTAAGTTGAAGGGTTGACCGGTGGAAATGCTATAGAGCATGTAGCAAAGGCATGTGTTGATGTGATCTCTATTTCCTATGGTACTTATCACGTTAGCTCTAAGAATTTCTTCCCTCTTCTTAAATTGCGATTTAAGCTCATTGAGCTCCATACCAAAAGGATCCTTATCTACAATATTCCCCGAACGATTCACCCTAGTGGTAGAGGTTCTAACAAAGAGATGTTCCTTAATAGTTTCCTTACTAGTAAGAGGTGTGTCGTATGGATAAAAACGATCACTAGAATCAAGACTTGAAATGGGCCACTTATCCGTGTAGAGGCAAGTTCCCTCATTTGGGACACCAAGAATGATAGCTAAGTCTTTTAAATCTATGTCATGTGGTATTTGATTGGTTGTGAAGTTTAATGATATCTTACCAACAACACTTGTGGAAAGGTTTACGGTTGCATAGAATTCCAAGATGAACCTAGGACAAATTGGCTCATCTATATCAAGGAGACAATCAAAGTTAATTGCGGCAAAGTTTTGCCGAATAGATGTTCCTTCTAGAAAGGATGGATCAATGGTTCTACCTTCGTGAACATAGCGTTTTTCTAATGCCTTAAAGATTTCTACTTGAACCGGGTTGAGACCTTTGGTCCTATGGTGTTTGGGCATGTACTTATGGGTTACCTTGTGATCGGATTTATTAGCGGGAGGCATGTTGATTCCTAGAAAACACAAAATTATATGTTAATGACTTTTAACAATGTGGATGTTCTAATGTGTTCCTATATGCAAACAATGTGGAGACTTGGTTATCTTGACTCATTTTGATTCCAAATTGTTTTGTTATGCAAATTTTGTTATAAAAACAAAAGATAACGAACACTTTCCTATTTGAATGTGTCTTCGATTGAATGTACCCGAAAATACATATTAGTTATGTATCCCCTTTAGCATTCAAGAGATAGTATGCAAGTGATGTTTTAATGATGTTTTTCATTTGTTTTAACAATGTGGTGATGAATCATGTTCTAATCTTGGATGCGATTTTTGAAAGACAATGCACTTGGTGTGTTTGGCAAATCAAATTAATCAACAAAATGATACAATTCTTAAATAATGAAATACATAATTGACTAGCCACCAAGTTTTTCATGAATCAAAAAGTTTTATGTATAAACCCTAAGATTCTAGTTAATGATTGTAAGCAAGAATGTTATACTTGAATCAAATATGCAATTGTGATTAGAATACTTACAAAGTTAGTTGGATTTGAAGGGATTGGATTGAAAGCCCTAAAATTCGTGAGGATATGTGTTTTTGAGAGGGTGATGGATGTTTGAAAGTTAATGTTAAAGTTAAGAGGGTGTTTGATTTTGAAATTAAGAATAAAATAATTTGTGGCTTTGGCGGACCAGGCAGAACCAAAAAATGGGTTCCGCCCGTATGGTCTGAGGGTGCCGTGGAAGCTGCAGGGAAAAACTCAAAAGGAATTGTCTTAATTTTTGTGGTTTTATCCTAATGTTCCAAACTAAGGTTTTAGGTCTTATGAGTCTTTGACTAAGCCTAGGAATTATGAATGCTTCACATTCAAGAGATTTTGTGAACGCGTTGATGGAATAGTTATCGTAGAAGACTTTCTTAGTTAAGACGTTCCTCAACGAACAATCTTACCAAGGCGATGATGATGGATCACAATATGTCTATTAAGAAACATAATGGATTGAATTGTCGCCGAAGTCGATGCTTCCTTTGTTGAAGGGATAACAATGTTGATGAGATGAATTCCGTTGTCGATGTAAGTTAGCTTGTTCAAGTAGAGCTTGTTGATGTGCTTCTCCATCCGAAACTAATTTGAGAACCTTACGTGTTTTGGAGACTCATTGGGTAAGTAAGTATAAAAGTGCAAGTACCACTTGTGCTTTTCTTATCAACTTATTACTGACATAATTCCATTTTGCATATACTATGGTTTCTATTCCCGTTCTTTTGGGATACCATAATCCTAGTTGTGTAGTACCTTATGATGTATCCAAACAAGCTCAACTAAAGAGTTTTTCGAGGATCTTCTTTAACACAAGCACATAGACAAAGGCTAAACATAATGTTGGATCTAATTGTTATGAGAACAAGTAGTCTTCCAAACATTTCTCTACGTTTAGTTTTACCTACGGATTTACTAATCTCATTCTTGATAAGTCATCAATAACTTAACCATTGAGAACAAGAGAGTAGCTAGGAATGTCTTTAAGTTAAAATCCCTTGCTTTTGGGGCTTGCTTTTATTATCAAAAAGTCTTTCAAATATTGACACTATACTCACTTCATTACTTTGAAATATCAATTTTGTTTCACTAGTTGTTTTACTCTAAATTCCAAAAATTGTTTTTGTTGAATTTGTTTAGACACAACTATGACCTATAAATCAAGTTTTATTACTTATGTCAATTTTACTTGATTCAATGTTTGACTCATGGTGAGAAGATGTTATTTTATACTTTTACTCTATGCTTGTCTTGCCATCATTTGGACTTTCGACTAAGTCATCATCTACCAAAGATGATATCTTAGAAGGAGGAGATTACTCGTTAAATGTTATATTCAATGATTCCTCGACTCTTTGGGTTTTCTTACTTAAGAAACTATGAACTCTATTTGTTTTGAAAAGGTCCAAGAGGTACAACATCATGAGACTATGTCTCACATTTGATGTGTAAATCCTAGATGTTGAAAATTCATTTTCTTTCACACATCCTAATGTATGCTAATGTGATTTATTTCACCTTGTGTGTTTTATGTGAGATTATCATAAAGGAGTGATTGAAGAAAAACACAATTAAAGACTCAAAGTATGGTGTTTGAGAAAGTTGTTTAACAAAGGTTTGTTTTGCAAGCATCACAAAAGTGTTAGACATTTTAACACTTAGGAAATTCTTAGTTAGCTCACTTGTAAGCAAGAGTTGAGTGAGACTCACTCAAGAGTTTCTCGTGTTTATCTCTAGATGGTTAAAGAACCAAAACACCTTATATCTCCTACTAGTACTAATGACGAAATTCCTTGTTACATAGAGTCTAATCTTAGTTATTACTAATAGCAAGTAAACACTTTTAGAGTATTACTAATAACACATAATCCTACACATAATGCTAGAAACAAGAGACAATCAAAGCCGAGTTGAAGTAATGTGTACCTTTTAAATTGCATAGAGATGCTATCAAGAGGATAAGCACTTCGCGTAAAAACTTGGTTAGACGACACGCTTTGAAACTCAATAACTCATGTATCCAAGAAGGTTAGAAAATCATATAAAAGCATAGAGAATTATAATCCTAATCCTTTTATCGTGAGTTTCTATTAGAGATTGAATTATCTCTAAATCACTCTTCTAAGTTTGATTAATTTTACTTGATTTGTTTTATTATTTGATGGTGCTTTTGAGTTAAATCCTAATCCGGTTTTATCTTTAAACACCCTTTGACTCCTCAACAATCTTTCATTAGATTTTGAGCTTTCATCAAATTTAACTAATAATTTTCCTTTCTCATTTTTCTTTTTAATCTCATGTTTGTAATCTAGACATAATTTACATTCTAGATCAATTTCATCATTACTCTCAAGTCTAGACATTTTATCTTCTAACAAGATTTCCTTTTCAAAGATATTTTCAAAAGATTTTGAAGACTCATTGTTAAAGATAGTTTTTAAGTTCATGTTGCATAGATGTTTAGACTCGTTTTCTAGTTTAGAAAACTCTATGATAAGTTTGTCAAGCAAAAGTGTTTGATTTCAAAATGTACCTTGCTTGATGTTTTATCTAGTTGAGAATCACAAACCGGATGGTTGGCTTCATCTTCATCCGTGTTAATTCATGAGTCGTAAGCAAGTCCACTAAAAGCTCGTCATGAGTAATCATCTTCGCTTACACCTTCATTTAAAATATTTAAACTAGTAGTACATGTATTTATCTCAACTAAAAATCAATCAATTAATATATCTAAGATTTCTAATACATTTGTGAGATCAACTTGATCATCTTTGGCTTGACATATTTCTTGATGAAAATTTAACATATTTTTCCAAATATCATTCTTTCATATTTGGTACTAAAGCTTTATAAATCATTGTTTTGGCTTTAGTATTTTTACCAAGTTTAAGTTAGTTATCTTGGTTTTCAAAAACTTGTTTTCTTTGATTTGAAATTACCAAAAGAAATAATATGCCAAAGATCTTGATTGTAAAACCTCGCGAAAATTCGAATAATTAACTTCGGTTAATTAAATAAATAATCTCTGTCATTATTGTAATCACCATTTTTATGAGGAAATTTAAAATTTTCTTTGTATATTAAAATGGTCACGATTACGATATTGCAAAATTCACCAAACGACAAAACAAGTTCTCGACACAATTAACAAAATATTAATAATTCACTAAACCTAATTAATAAAACTAATTAAAATCCAAACGGGCCTTAATTTCACTAAGCCCAACCGGCCCACAACAAAACCCATTTTCTCTTTTTAATACTTCACAAAAGTCAACTAATCATGTTCCAAAACGCCTCGTTTATTTTTAATTCGTACACACGACCTACGTATATTTTTGCACATTCTCACTAACCTCCTAGCCAACTATTAGTATGTCAACTCTCACGTTCATACGTTGAGTTTTGATATGTTTTTACGAGGCAAATCGTTTAGCCACCAACTAAATCAAACGTTTCATATTTAACTCAAATATTAACCGTTTTGATTCTCGTTTGTTTCTAAATGATCCTAATAATATTTCTAAGTTGATTTCATGTGCAAATATCATCCATGATCGGCTAAAATCGAGTAGTACAAGGTTTAAGCAAATCGTGTATGTATATATATTGTGTCGACATATAAAATGAGTCACCAAGACAATTCCCTAAATTCTAGCTCTCACATCCTATATTATAACTATAAAATTTGTCCTAGGAAGCTAAGCATACTGACATTGAATAGTTTCTATGTTTCTTGAGTGATTTCAAACCACCCGATTCATTCAAAATGATACATATATACGTTCATGCATGCACTAGCTTATTATCATTCACAAACACTTTCACATAATTATTATCTCCTAAAAACTACTCATACAAGACCTGGAGTCGATGGCAATCTAGTTTGGACGCAAGGAAGGGATATCGGGTTTAATAAATACGTATAACGGTTGGGTTATACGATTAGACAAGATTTTCTTGTGTTTCACTCATTCCTACTCGACTCTCTACCACCTCTAAGGTGTTGTAAGTCTTTTACAACTCACTTGAATCCAAATCACACGTTAAATTATGGTCATGCATCGTATTTATTTTTTATTCGATCGTATATAGTTTCATATATATATTTTACGTACGTATATAATTTTAGCAACACAAATGTGACTAGCCTCTATCTTGGAAGGCCTAGGAGTCACGTAGCACACGTATCTCACGTTAGTTTCATGTTACACGCATCAAACAAAACCATTTTTGAAACGTATTACATCGTATGAAATCTTATAAATACTTAGAAAATATACCAAGTTTTTTTTCAAATATACAAACTATCCAAACACCATACAAACGCATCGTATAACTTTTTATTTCACGTAACAAACGTACCATATTTTTCTACGTACTAATAGACCACCTAGAAAACTATTAGTTTTGTTTACACAACTTATAAAAATATTCACGTTTAGACACCATACTCGACCCATTTTGAATCAACACAAACCGGATTTTCAAACCAAAATTAATAATAAAAACCTTATGTTTGTCGATTGGGCTTAACCAAGGCCCAATAAGATTTAACGTTTTAACAGCCCACTGGGCCCATAAAATATATTTTTGGAATCACAAAAGAAGCCCAAGTTCAAGCCCAAAATAATTTTCATGCCCTCGCCTCTAAATTTTTAAATGGGCTTTTGTTCTATTTCGTTAAGGCCCATAAGCTATAAAAATTAAGCTTTTAATAAAATAAGCTGTTAAAATAAGCTTGAAACTAATAAAACAAGCTACGGAAATTTTATAAAATTTTTATAATCATTTTTATAAATTTGGACTAAAAATGTAACGCGATGACACCTAAAAGGACTAAAAATGCAAAACTGTGAAAATTAAGGACTAAAACTGTAAAAACAGAATTATTAAGGTAGAAAATGATTTATTATTAATCTCCAAGCTTAGATTGTAATTTTGGACAAGTAATGGACTATAAATATAAAATAGATACGAAAAGGACTAACGGTGTGACGCTAACGCCGTTAGTATAAAAAGTGTAAAAATTGGAAAAGGACAAGGACTACACATAATCTATTTGACATTCTTATTTTATTTTCTATTTTACGGCAACCATCACGTCATATGCATTTTATTACGTTTTATATATATATTATTTATTTTTACGTTAATAATATGTATAACGATATCTATAAAATTAATATTTTTACTTACGATTAAAAAGGTAAAACTACGATGGATATTTTAAATAAAGTATTTTATCATATCATGCATGACATAATAATTTCACTGCACATCATCTATTCGTCATAAGGAATAAATATTATTCGTTATTTTTTCGTATTTACCAAATAGTATTTGGTTATATTCTCTGATAAATTTATTTATCATGTTCCGTGTCAAAGACGTTTCCATAATCGTTTCCATAAATCTCGTTCTACTTTACTTTTCATCATTTCCAAATCAATCCAGGTGAGTCATAGCCCCATTTCCAATAATTAATATATATATAATACACCATTTTAAACGACGCCGTGTCAATGGTGTATATCTACAGTTTAGCTACAGTGCGGCCCAATATCAATAGCTCATGGGCTCCTGAGGAGGTCCAGTCCAAAAACAGTAATAATACCACCGCCTCCTCTCCCCCGATTTATCCAGAAGCCTCTGTCAAAAACCAGAAACACTAACCTTATGACCAATCAAAACCACACACTTAGATCAAATGCGAACATCCAATTTCGCTGGAGAAGAATAAGATTGCAAAAGAAAAACTTGGAATTTCATATGAGGTTTGATTTTTAGAGTTTTTTTTTTTCTTTCATTATATTAGGGGTTTTGTGTTTCTTAGGTTTTTTTCCATCTTCTCACCACCTTTTTCTCTCCAAATTCATGTTAAACACTCAATTCCAGGATGCGTTGTCATAGGACCTAATGGGGAAGAATCGATAATGGTAAAGGCTGCTGATGTTGGTGTGGAAGTAGGGTTGAGTTATGGATTAGAAAATCGATCCATATATGTGGTTTTATAAGAAAAAATGATTTCGATTATACCTTAAAAAAATTCAGGAAGGCTATAATCGCACTAATTTTTTACTTTCGTTTGTTGTCTGTTATTATGAATTACAGATTTAACCGGTGGAAGAAGGAACACACATGATTATCACAGTCAAAAGTTGGGTCGATTGGTTAGCTCTTCTGGAAATATTGAGACTGCTTAAGTATGGTAATTATTTTTTTTAAATATACACATCTACCTCTCTTATTAAGCTTTCTAAGACAAGCGGATATGAAGGTGTTTCTCTTTGCACGATGTACATAGTAAGTAGCACCTAAACTAATTACTCTGTAAGTATTAATGATTTAAAATCTGTTGTGCACCTCCCTACTAGACGTGTGTATGTGGCGGCAAGTAAAGCTTAGAATTCGCAGATATGGAAACCCGCTCCTTTCAAGACATTAACAATTACAATTTTTTGCTGGCGCAGGGGATGGCACGACTGTTGGTAAGCTATAGCATACCTTAGTTGGATCATAAATTCAGACTGGACGCAAAGGACATCTGTCAGAAACACTCGTGCATATCTCGGCGTTTTGGATTTGTAACTTATAGCACCTCTGGTCATCACAGGTTAAAGCTAGGTTGGAAAAAAAAGGTAAAAAAGGTTTACGTAGCCGATAATTTTTTTATGATATATTTGGTTCATAAGGTTTGCGATATATAGTGTTTGCTATTTTGTGGAACAAGTGGCGTAAGAGGTTTGAAAGAAATAAGTTATTATCTGTTAATGTAGTATTTTGTGTTGCTTAGTGGTGAAACTAATTACGAAATTTGGTTTACTATGTCCTGTAGTTGCAGAAGTTGTCCTTATGCATGATGAAGAGGTGTCGTACATATAGGTATACAGAAACAAAGAGCGACCGCTTTTGATATCGTTGCTACCAGTAATGGATCTAATGCTTTTATGAATAAAGGTATGCACAATCATTTATGTTTCGGTTGTTTAGTTGTTGCATACGGTATGTAAATGGTTATTCCATATACACCGATGAACACCTATGTGTAGTTGTAGTGCATGTTATCGAAACCATGGAAAAAGAATGATTCGTGCTCCGCATAAACCATCATACAGTTGATAGTTTAAACTGCACTAACTTTTATGGTCATCTTATTTTTTTAACATGTTGTCACAGATATTACATGTGAGTGACATACGAACAGTTCAGATCCTATAGGTAAATCAATCACTCATTTATGTTTTTTGCTTGCTACAGACAACATACGTTTGGTGCTTTCAGTTATACTAAAGGTTTTGGAAATACGGTTGGTATTAACGAAGAACTAGATAAGAGTGCCATGTGTCTCATTGAGTTTAAGGGTGGAAAATGGGTGCGCGTGGGGTCTATTGAAGAACAATGAGCAACACAACTAAAGATCATGCGGAACCGAAGGTGGACAATCTATAAACTTGAAATACTTAAGCCTGAAAATTGAGACTTTGAAGATGCTGATACATATAAAGTCCTTTTCAGTTACGTAACACAACATTTGACACGCTGGTATTTTTTTCTGGTCAATTGCAGTCTATTCTTTAGGGTTTTCTAAATTGATCGATGTTCTTCAGCCATCGAAAAACAACTTTATCGTGTTTTTAATTTTTTAGATTTGTTTTCTATATATGGTAAATATAGTAATTTTCAATTACATGTGCAGGTTATTAATTCTTTACATTTGAGTTTGTTTAAAGCACACTTGAATAATATGTTTGTGTTTCGTAGAATAATATGAGGATTGTGATATTTTACAATATTCTCTTGGATTGGCAAAGTAAAGGGTGGGTAACGGGTCAAAATCTCATGTTAGAAATATAGCTTTTTTGGTTCAAGTCTTCTACGCTAGACCTGCATTTAGAGTTACCCATTTGACGTATAAGGCAACGTGAATGACCCGTACATTTTTCACCCCTTGATTCCACATGAAGTCTTCTCAAGGCTAAAATTTCGCTTTACCATTACTCTACTAAACCTTGTCAAAATGTCACTGTAAGCTTAAGTCCTATGGAGTTATCGAACTTTCAATGCAGACTCAATGTAAATTCAAAGCAACATATTTTCAAGTTATTTTGTAACGTTTCTATTAGAGGTTGATTTATGGACTATTCTTGAATATTGATCTGAATGGTTAACGTCTACAGAAAATAATCGTGACAAGTGTTCAGAATTTAATTTGGTTCTCAATTTCTCACAAACATACTTTGCAACATTTCCCTTCCCCGCCCCATACCTTTGATAAAAAAAACATCATAAACCAAATACAATGACGAAAAAAATCCTATATAAAACGCTAACTACAATGCCCGCCGCAACGCGGCGGTCCGAGGCCCGACTAGTTGTTTTTAAATCATTGGGGGAGATACATGCTTACATATACTTTGATAACTTGATAAGTATATGAATAAAATATATAATTCAAATCAATTTCCTAATTGATAATTATTAATATGATTTATGATTTAAAATGTGATATATATAATACATGACAAAATACTTAATTGAAATACTGATGCTCGTATGATATTGTTTTCCATTCAATTATTCTGATGTGTGATATATATATTCTGCTGATGAATTACTTGACTGAAATACTGATACTCATATGAAAATGTTTTCAATTCGATTATTGTGATATGTTATATATATGTGTTACTGGCGATATAATTAAAATGAATTTCTCATACTCAAACGATACTGTTTTCAAATTGATTACTGTGATACGATACTTGATTACATGATGTTATGCTAAATGATCCCATTATTCCTTGATATTGCCTAAGTTAGCTTATCGCCATATAGTCCCTCAATCATGAGCCATTAACCACATGTAAAGTGAGTGCGAATATAGTGAACAGCTTCGAAACCTGTTAAGGATTGACCCCCTGTCCCACTAATACTTGACGGAATGCCAATTGCAATTAGTTAGTCGTATTAGTCGTGATACACTATATTCGTAGACAAATAGGAATTGGCAAATCACCTATTAATAGAGGGCAAAATCTGTCATTGATTTGATAGAACACCCCCTTCTGGTTAAGCTTGTGTGTCATGAGGCTTGGTGCAATGTCTATAAAGGAAAAATGTATGTTTTCAACATATATTTAGATACAGTTGTATAGGTTTGACCATACGTGAATTGTATATCTGATTAAATTAGCATCATGAGTTTCCAGATCATGTTAGGATTATTGATTCCTTATTTGTATGTGATTGAATACTTATATGATTTATTTGTGAATATACTCGATACTTGTTTCATTTCTGTTTGTATTTTATCAATACCAAATATTACTGAAATCTAACAAAATAAAGGGTTTTTCCTAAAACTCTATAAACTCACCAACCTTTGTATTGACACTTTTAAGCATGTGTATCTCAGGTAATTTGACGGAGCAGGACAAGATACGGAGTGGGCATTTATTACTCTGATAAATTAAAATGGTGTAAAAATCAAATTTGTCATTTTTACAAGCCTTTATATCTTTTCATAAGATTTTAAATCAAATGGTTCATCTTTTATCAAAATTATTATTTGAATGACAAATAACTTTCATAACGTTTCTTTTAAGCCGTTTTATGAGATTAAAACTTCGATCCTCACCGTAACACCCAAATTACTTTCCGCTGCGACAAACTTAAATTTGGGGGTGTTACAGATTGGCATCAGAGCTACAGTTATAGAGAATTAAATGTTTTCAAACATTAAAACTATAACTTCATTTTAAAAATAATGATTTTACACCATAATATTTTATGCCCTCCGTGTCTGCAGACTGCCGTGCTCCATACTTTATCTGTTGAGATTATCTTACATGCTTAATAGTTACTCATATACAATTGTTATTTCATCTGTACTGTTATATCTTTAACATACAAAATACTCATAAAATATTATTCTCGGTTACTACTGTAGCATGTCTTCAGGAACGCCCGTGAATGTCAAAACAAATATCCATAATACTAATACCTCATCTATCAATAAAAATTCTCCGAATAATGAAGATCCTTACGTACAAATAATAAAATCCCAACCTAATATAGAACTCACTCCGAGATCACCTCCATCGTCACCTATTCGTTCACCTTTACGTCAAAGAATCAGGAGAGCTACCGAATCATATGAAGATTTGATTGGTGGCCAGGCAACATTCAAAGTTGGACAAGGTTCAAGCCAAGAGATATCATGGACGAATGTTGTACCAATTTCTCTGTTACCTTATACTTCAGATTCTACAATACCAGATTCTCCAAATAATTTATCCTCACCTAACTCTCCCGACTACGATATAAGCACTCCTGAATCAATATGGAATCTTATTTATCGACATGTCGGCATATTGGATGCTCACACTGAACAGCTAAAAGGATTACGACCAACTCAATTTGAATGGTACGACTGTAACCTTGACGCATTGTTCAAGAGGGCAGATGCTGAGAGGCGAACAATGTGTGAGTTAGGAATAAAGATTAATGAAATAAAGGACAACACCAACCAGGAACTTGGAAGTTTGGACTCCAGGGTTCGTTGTGCAAGAAGAGAACACGGTCAAACACATGTAAGAATTGGAGATATTGAGAGAACCCTATGGATGGCCAGAGATGCAGCCAGAAACCAGGGTTAAAAGATTGCCGCATTAGAGAGTATGTTGGCAAACCAAATGAACATGTGTCAAGAACGTTTCTCAAACATGGAAGCTGCACAACTTGAACTTGAGAAAGAAATTAGATATTTACGTCAGAGGCGTAACTAATCTTAATTTTACAAGTTTCCTTGTTGTTCCTAAAAACCAGATAGACTTGGTTAATATTTCATGTAATGTTCAATAATTCTGAAACTTCAGAACGTGTAATCAAAACATATTGTATAATAACATCCTTTCTGTTATATCTCTATGTTATGAATCAATCTTTTCTTCCGTATAAATCATGCATGTAATGAATCCTCATATTTTCATGCATCTCATCATTTGTTATTTCTTTAATAACCAAATGATTCTATTCAGATCAATGGAGTATTAATAAAAGATCTTGTATCGTTTATCTTGCAAAGACAATCGGTCAAGTTATTAATATTCTATTTGCATCTGTAATATTATTCAAATCTACCGTAAGATTTCTTACAAATTGTTATTATTTCTTAAAAATTTCCATAATTAATCTAAAACTTTAAGAATCGTCTAAATACCAATTTTTGAAAGTGGATTTAAAGAATGAAGAAAAGATAATTAAACTTCATTTGAAATAGACAAGTCGGTTTGTTCCTTAGTAATCCCATATCAAGAGTTGATCATTGATAAATGATACAACAAAGACATATCTTGAAATTAGATTACAGTAGGGAGTCAATTCAGTCTATCATCAATGAAATAATTAACTTCATTATTTAAAATTTTATGATATTATATGGATTCTAATGTTGAGTTTCATTTATGTTTACAGAAAATGGACAACATGAACAATGCATATCAATCATCATCAGAAATCACCATGACTCCTGGAGCTATCCAGAAATTGGTAAAAGACATAGTGTCGGTGGTACTAGAAGGGACTACTATAGTTTATCCGAGAAGAGAGACGGGTATACTTTGTAATCAAAACCCTGCAAGTTTCATGAAGTATAGGCCACCTCACTTAAAGATTCAAGAAGGAATGATCAACCCTACCATCAACCATCATCAAGGAATTAGGCATGGAATTTTACCAAATGGAAATAATCAGAAGAGGAAACTCCCCGAGACAGGAACCATCAATCCCATCTACTGCAACATTTTCAATGCTCAAGACCGTTATCGCAAACATCTAGAAGACCGTATGGAGTACCAACGTCAGCTGGGAATCAATCAGAAAGCTAATAGAAATTGTCTTGTAGCACCTGTTACTGGAAGTGGTTATCGTGGAACTCTACCCTGGCGTCAAAAATGTAACCAGCATCACACCGGGAAATGTAGGGTTAAATGCACGAAATGTCAGAAAATAGGTCACCAAGCAATTAGCTGTAGGACTAAGGACATGAAAGTACAACCAACAACCATTGTATGTCACGGATGTGGTGGACATGGTCATCATGTGAAACGATGTCCAAACTACAATGTTCATTGGAAAGCCAAGACCTTTACAAGAAAATGAAGAATCTTTAAAGACCTTGATAGTATCAAGGGAATGGCAACTAGATTGGAACAGATGAATAAATTCTTGTTGAAGATAAATAAAATCTAGTTTAAATTTCCTAAGTTGTATTTCTTTCCTGTATTTCACTTCAAGTTACGATGGATGTAACTTAAACAATAATCTTTCTACTGTATCGAAAAATCTCCCTTGTAATATTTCCATAATAATGATAATCTAAGTTAATTTCAATTTCTGTCTCATTTACCAAATGACAATATACAATAATTACTCCATAAATTTCTGAATTATACTGTAAACCCTAAAATTTTCCACTTTATTTTCAAAAAAAATTACGTATTATATTATAAAAACAAAACGTTGAACATCATCTAAAACAATTTATAGAAATATATGATTGAACCAAACATCACATCATTTGGTCCTCAATTATACATAACCTGATCAACTATGTATAATTTAGGAAGAATTATGTTATGAAAGGCACAATGATATTCTCAAATATTTAAATAACAATCTTCATTCCAAAGCAAGATATAAAGCAAAAATAAACTGTTCAAAAACAATACATTAAACAACTCACAATAAATACCTATCTTATATCATCACCATTATGATAGGAAATCAACAAAAGTATAAGCAAGAAAACATCAATAATTCACAACAACTGATAAAAGACATCAATAGCGAAATTTTTATTAAAATCCATAAAAGTTAATACATAAACAAATAATTAATATCGGAAGTGCTATCGTTACAATTATTACAATACAAACAAAGGAATCTTCAATAGGTTGATCCGCTATGACAAATAAGACTCCCACCAACAAAACAATAGCAAGAGCCACCACAGGATGAATCACTTTAATTATGCTGAAAAATAAATATAAACCAAATATTAAAAACAATAATGAGACAAATTCTTAAAAACAAAACGAGTTTTATTTCTTATTCGTTACAAGAAAATAGAAACATAACAAAAACTTAATTCAAAACAACCCTAGCTCAAGATTTTACCCCCAGATCTTGTCGACGGTAATAGCAAGGATAGTAAGTGGTACGACAAACATCAATATCACGACCAAGAATCCAAAGTCTTCATCCGGAACGTACGCTAAGTAGATGGCGGCAAGGACGACGTACACAATCGCCAAGATGGTTATGAGATCCGGCATTTTGATGGAAAATGAGAGGAAAATGGTTGATGAAAGAAGTGGAAATTTGTAGTGGGATATATAGGCTAAAATGTGACCGTTGGGTTACTATTCCCGACCGTTGGGCACTATTTACTAGTCATTATTTCACTATTCATTACCACTATTTTCAATATTCACAACCCTTAAATACGTCAGTTACCTTGTCTTGTTTGATACAAGTAAATCTAACTGAATCACGTATCCTTAATTTTAGGAATAAAAATCTCCCGACAACTTCTGTTCAAAAATTCTTTACTCAAGTAATCACATTAAATTTGAATTTCGGGACGAAATTCAGAATGACATGTGGGTACTGTAAAATCTCGCGAAAATTCGTATAATTAACTTCGGTTAATTAAATAAATAACCTCTGTCATTATTGTAATCACCATTTTTACGGGGAAATTTAAAATTTTCTTTGTATATTAAAATGGTCACGATTACGATATTGCAAAATTCACCAAACGACAAAACAAGTTCTCGACACAATTAACAAAATATTAATAATTCACTAAACCTAATTAAAATCCAAACGGGCCTTAATTTCACTAAGCCCAACCGGCCCACGACAAAACCCATTTTCTCTTTTTAATACTTCACAAAAGTCGACTAATCACGCTCCAAAACGCCTCGTTTATTTTTAATTCGTACACACGACCTACGTATATTTTTGCACATTCTCACTAACCTCCTAGCCAACTATTAGTATGTCAACTCTCACGTTCATACGTTGAGTTTTGATATGTTTTTACGAGGCAAATCGTTTAGCCACCAACTAAATCAAACGTTTCATATTTAACTCAAATATTAACCGTTTTGATTCCCGTTTGTTTCTAAATGATCCTAATAATATTTCTAAGTTGATTTCATGTGCAAATATCATCCATGATCGGCTAAAATCGAGTAGTACAAGGTTTAAGCAAATCGTGTATGTATATATATTGTGTCGACATATAAAATGAGTCACCAAGACAATTCCCTAAATTCTAGCTCACATCCTATATTATAACTATAAAATTTGTCCTAGGAAGCTAAGCATACTGACATTGAATAGTTTCTATGTTTCTTGAGTGATTTCAAACCACCCGATTCATTCAAAATGATACATATATACGTTCATGCATGCACTAGCTTATTATCATTCACAAACACTTTCACATAATTATTATCTCCTAAAAACTACTCATACAAGACCTGGAGTCGATGGCAATCTAGTTTGGACGCAAGGAAGGGATATCGGGTTTAATAAATACGTATAACGGTTGGGTTATACGATTAGACAAGATTTTCTTGTGTTTCACTCGTTCCTACTCGACTCTCTACCACCTCTAAGGTGTTGTAAGTCTTTTACAACTCACTTGAATCCAAATCACACGTTAAATTATGGTCATGCATCGTATTTATTTTTTATTCGATCGTATATAGTTTCATATATATATTTTACGTACGTATATAATTTTAGCAACGCAAATGTGACTAGCCTCTATCTTGGAAGGCCTAGGAGTCACGTAGCACACGTATCTCACGTTAGTTTCATGTTATACGCATCAAACAAAACCATTTTTGAAACGTATTACATCGTATGAAAATCTTATAAATACTTAGAAAATATACCAAGTTTTTTCTCAAATATACAAACTATCCAAACACCATACAAACGCATCGTATAACTTTTTATTTCACGTAACAAACGTACCATATTTTTCTACGTACTAATAGACCACCTAGAAAACTATTAGTTTCGTTTACACAACTTATAAAAATATTCACGTTTAGACACCATACTCGACCCATTTTGAATCAACACAAACCGGATTTTCAAACCAAAATTAATAATAAAAACCTTATGTTTGTCGAGTGGGCTTAACCAAGGCCCAATAAGATTTGACGTTTTAACAGCCCACTGGGCCCATAAAATATATTTTTGGAATCACAAAAGAAGCCCAAGTTCAAGCCCAAAATAATTTTCATGCCCTCGCCTCTAAATTTTTAAATGGGCTTTTGTTCTATTTCGTTAAGGCCCATAAGCTATAAAAATTAAGCTTTTAATAAAATAAGCTGTTAAAATAAGCTTGAAATTAATAAAATAAGCTACGGAAATTTTTATAAAATTTTTATAATCATTTTTATAAATTTGGACTAAAAATATAACGCGACGACACCTAAAAGGACTAAAAATGCAAAACTGTGAAAATTAAGGACTAAAACTGTAAAAATAGAATTATTAAGGTAGAAAATGATTTATTATTAATCTCCAAGCTTAGATTGTAATTTTGGACAAATAATGGACTATAAATATAAAATAGATACGAAAAGGACTAACGGTGTGACGCTAACGCCGTTAGTATAAAAAGTGTAAAAATTGGAAAAGGACAAGGACTACACATAATCTATTTGACATTCTTATTTTATTTTCTATTTTACGGCAACCATCACGTCATATGCATTTTATTATGTTTTATATATATATATTATTTATTTTTACGTTAATAATATATATAACGATATCTATAAAATTAATATTTTTACTTACGATTAAAAATGTAAAACTACGATGGATATTTTAAATAAAGTATTTTATCATATCATGCATGACATAATAATTTCACTGCACATCATCTATTCGTCATAACGAATAAATATTATTCGTTATTTGTTCGTATTTACCAAATAGTATTTGGTTATATTCTCTGATAAATTTATTTATCAGGTTCCGTGTCAAAGACGTTTCCATAATCGTTTCCATAAATCTCGTTCTACTTTACTTTTCATCATTTCCAAATCAATCCAGGTGAGTCATAGCCCCATTTCCAATAATTGTTTTTAAATCATTGGGAGAGATACATGCTTACATATACTTTGATAACTTGATAAGTATATGAATAAAATATATAATTTAAATCAATTTCCTAATTGATAATTATTAATATGATTTATGATTTAAAATGTGATATATATAATACATGACAAAATACTTAATTGAAATACTGATACTCGTATGATATTGTTTTCCATTCAATTATTGTGATGTGTGATATATATATTCTGTTGATGAATTACTTAACTGAAATACTGATACTCATATGAAAATGTTTTCAATTCGATTATTGTGATATGTTATATATATGTGTTACTGGCGATATAATTAAACTGAATTTCTCATACTCAAACGATACTGTTTTCAAATTGATTATTGTGATACGATACTTGATTACATGATGTTATGCTAAATGATCCCATTATTCCTTTATATTGCCTAAGTTAGCTTATCGCCATATAGTCCCTCAATCATGAGCCATTAACCACATGTAAAGTGGGTGCGAATATAGTGAACAGCTTCGAAACCTGTTAAGGATTGACCCCCTGTCCCACTAATACTTGACGGAATGCCATTTGCAATTGGTTAGTCGTATTAGTCGTGATACACTATATTCGTAGACAAATAGGAATTGGCAAATCACCTATTAATAGAGAGCAAAATCTGTCATTGATTTGATAGAACACCCCCTTCTGGTTAAGCTTGTGTGTCATGAGGCTTTGTGCAATATCTTTAAAGGAAAAATGTATGTTTTCAACATATATTTAGATACAGCTGTATAGGTTTGACCATACGTGAATTGTATATCTGATTAAATTAGCATCATGAGTTTCCAGATCATGTTAGGATTATTGATTCCTTATTTGTATGTGATTGAATACTTATATGATTTATTTGTAAATATACTCGATACTTGTTTCATTTCTGTTTGTATTTTATCAATACCAAATATTCCTGAAATCTAACAAAATAAAGGGTTTTACCTAAAACTCTATGAACTCACCAACCTTTGTGTTGAAACTTTTAAGCATGTGTATCTCAGGTAATTTGACGGAGCAGGACAAGATACGGAGTGGGCATTTATTACTCTGATAAATTAAAATGGTGTAAAAATCAAATTTGTCATTTTTACAAGCCTTTATATCTTTTCATAAGATTTTAAATCAAATGGTTCATCTTTTATTAAAATTATTATTTGAATGACAAATAACTTTCAAAACGTTTCTTTTAAGCCGTTTTATGAGAATAAAACTTCGATCCTCACCGTAACACCCAAATTACTTTCTGCTGCGACAAACTTAAATTTGGGGGTGTTACAGATTGGCATCAGAGCTACAGTTATAGAGAATTAAATGTTTTCAAACATTAAAACTATAACTTCATTTTAAAAATAATGATTTTACACCATAATATTTTATGCCCTCCGTGTCTGCAGACTGCCGTTCTCCATACTTTATCTGTTGAGATTATCTTACATGTTTAATAGTTACTCATATACAATTGTTATTTCATCTGTACTGTTATATCTTTAACATACAAAATACTCATAAAATATTATTCTCGGTTACTACTGTAGCATGTCTTCAGGAACGCCCGTGAATGTCAAAACAAATATCCATAATACTAATACCTCGTCTATCAATAAAAATTCTCCGAATAATGAAGATCCTTACGTACAAATAATAAAATCCCAACCTAATATAGAACTCACTCCGAGATCACCTCCATCGTCACCTATTCGTTCACCTTTACGTCAAAGAATCAGGAGAGCTACCGAATCATATGAAGATTTGATTGGTGGCCAGGCAACATTCGAAGTTGGACAAGGTTCAAGCCAAGAGATATCATGGACGAATGTTGTACCAATTTCTCCGTTACCTTATACTTCAGATTCTACAATACCAGATTCTCCAAATAATTTATCCTCACCTAACTCTCCCAACTACGATATAAGCACTCCTGAATCAATATGGAATCTTATTTATCGACATGTCGGCATATTGGATGCTCACACTGAACAGCTAAAAGGGTTACGACCAACTCAATTTGAATGGTACGACTGTAACCTTGACGCATTGTTCAAGAGGGCAGATGCTGAGAGGCGAACAATGTGTGAGTTAGGAATAAAGATTAATGAAATAAAGGACAACACCAACCAGGAACTTGGAAGTTTGGACTCCAGGGTTCGTTGTGCAAGAAGAGAACACGGTCAAACACATGTAAGAATTGGAGATATTGAGAGAACCCTATGGATGGCCAGAGATTCAGCCAGAAACCAGGGTTAAAAGATTGCCGCATTAGAGAGTATGTTGGCAAACCAAATGAACATGTGTCAAGAACGTTTCTCAAACATGGAAGCTGCACAACTTGAACTTGAGAAAGAAATTAGATATTTACGTCAGAGGCGTAACTAATCTTAATTTTACAAGTTTCCTTGTTGTTCCTAAAAACCAGATAGACTTGGTTAATATTTCATGTAATGTTCAATAATTCTGAAACTTCAGAACGTGTAATCAAAACATATTGTATAATAACATCCTTTCTATTATATCTCTATGTTATGAATCAATCTTTTCTTCCGTATAAATCATGCATGTAATGAATCCTCATATTTTCATGCATCTCATCATTTGTTATTTCTTTAATAACCAAATGATTCTATTCAGATCAATGGAGTATTAATAAAAGATCTTGTATCGTTTATCTTGCAAAGACAATCGGTCAAGTTATTAATATTCTATTTGCATTTGTAATATTATTCAAATCTACCGTAAGATTTCTTACAAATTGTTAAGATTTCTTAAAAATTTCCATAATTAATCTAAAACTTTAAGAATCGTCCAAATACCAATTTTTGAAAGTGGATTTAAAGAATGAAGAAAAGATAATTAAACTTCATTTGAAATAGACAAGTCGGTTTGTTCCATAGTAATCCCATATCAAGAGTTGATCATTGATAAATGATACAACAAAGACATATCTTGAAATTAGATTACAGTAGGGAGTCAATTCAGTCTATCGTCAATGAAATAATTAACTTCATTATTTAAATTTTTCTGATATTATATGGATTCTAATGTTGAGTTTCATTTATGTTTACAGAAAATGGACAACATGAACAATGCATATCAATTATCATCAGAAATCACCATGACTCCTGGAGCTATCCAGAAATTGGTAAAAGACATAGTGTCGGTGGTACTAGAAGGGACTACTGTAGTTTATCCAAGAAGAGAGACGGGTATACTTGGTAATCAGAACCCTGCAAGTTTCATGAAGTATAGGCCACCTCACTTAAAGATTCAAGAAGGAATGATCAACCCTACCATCAACCATCATCAAGGAATTAGGCATGGAATTTTACCAAATGGAAATAATCAGAAGAGGAAACTCCCCGAGACAGGAACCATCAATCCCATCTACTGCAACATTTTCAATGCTCAAGACCGTTATCGCAAACATCTAGAAGACCGTATGGAGTACCAACGTCAGCTGGGAATCAATCAGAAAGCTAATAGAAATTGTCTTGTCGCACCTGTTACTGGAAGTGGTTATCGTGGAAATCTACCCTGGTGTCAAAAATGCAACCAACATCACACCGGGAAATGTAGGATTAAATGCACGAAATGTCAGAAAATAGGTCACCAGGCAATTAGCTGTAGGACTAAGGACATGAGAGTACAACCAACAACCATTGTATGTCACGGATGTGGTGGACATGGTCATCATGTGAAACGATGTCCAAACTACAATGTTAATTGGAAAGCCAAGACCTTTACAAGAAAATGAAGAATTTTTAAAGACCTTGATAGTATCAAGGGAATGGCAACTAGATTGGAACAGATGAATAAATTCCTGTTGAAGTAAATAAAATCTAGTTTAAAATTTCCTAAGTTGTATTTCTTTCCTGTATTTCACTTCAAGTTATGATGGATGTAACTTAAACAATAATCTTTCTACTGTATCGAAAAATCTCCCTTGTAATATTTCCATAATAATGATAATCTAAGTTAATTTCAATTTCTGTCTCATTTTCCAAATGACAATATACAATAATTACTCCATAAATTTCTGAATTATAATGTAAACCCTAAAATTTTCCACTTTATTTTAAAAAAGAAATTATGTATATATTATAAAAACAAAACGTTGAACATCATCTAAAACAATTTATAGAAATATATGATTGAACCAAACATCACATCATTTGATCCTCAATTATACATAACCTGATCAACTATGTATAATTTAGGAAGAATTATGTTATGAAAGGAACAATGATATTCTCAAATATTTAAATAACAATCTTCATTCCAAAGCAAGATATAAAGCAAAAATAAACTGTTCAAAAACAATACATTAAACAACCCACAATAAATACCTATCTTATATCATCACCAATATGATAGGAAATCAACAAAAGTATAAGCAAGAAAACATCAATAATTCACAACAACTGATAAAAGACATCAATAGCGAAATTTTTATTAAAATCCATAAAAGTTAATACATAAAAAATAATTAACATCGGAAGTGCTATCGTTACAATTATTACAATACAAACAAAGGAATCGTCAATAGGTTGATCCGCTATGACAAATAAGACTCCCACCAACAAAACAATAGCAAGAGCCATCACAGGATGAATCACTTTAATTATGCTGAAAAATAAATATAAACCAAATATTAAAAACAATAATGAGACAAATTCTTAAAAACAAAACGAGTTTTATTTCTTATTCGTTACAAGAAAATAGAAACATAACAAGAACTTAATCCAAAACAACCCTAGCTCAAGATTTTACCCCCAGATCTTGTCGACGGTAATAGCAAGGATAGTAAGGGGTACGACGAACATCAAGATCGCGACCAAGAATCCAAAGTCTTCATCCGGAACGTACGCTAAGTAGATGGCAGCAAGGACGACGTACACAATCGCTAAGATGGTTATGAGATGCGGCATTTTGATGGAAAATGAGAGGAAAATGGTTGATGAAAGAAGTGGAAATTTGTAGTGGGATATATAGGCTAAAATGTGACCGTTGGGTTACTATTCCCGACCGTTGGGCACTATTTACTAGCCGTTATTTCACTATTCATGACCACTATTTTCAATATTCACAACCCTTAAATACGTCAGTTACCTTGTCTTGTTTGGTACAAGTAAATCTAACTGAATCACGTATCCTTAATTTTAGGAATAAAAATCTCCCGACAACTTCTGTTCAAAAATTCTTTACTCAAGTAATCACATTAAATTTGAATTTCGGCACGAAATTCAGAATGACATGTGGGTACTGTAAAACCTCGCGAAAATTCGTATAATTAACTTCGGTTAATTAAATAAATAATCTCTGTCATTATTGTAATCACCATTTTTACGGGGAAATTTAAAATTTTCTTTGTATATTAAAATGGTCACGATTACGATATTGCAAAATTCACCAAACGACAAAACAAGTTCTCGACACAATTAACAAAATATTAATAATTCACTAAACCTAATTAATAAAACTAATTAAAATCCAAACAGGCCTTAATTTCACTAAGCCCAACCGGCCCACAACAAAACCCATTTTCACTTTTTAATACTTCACAAAAGTCGACTAATCATGCTCCAAAATGCCTCGTTTATTTTTAATTCGTACACACGACCTACGTATAATTTTGCACATTCTCATTAACCTCCTAGCCAACTATTAGTATGTCAACTATCACGTTCATACGTTTAGTTTTGATATGTTTTTACGAGGCAAATCGTTTAGCCACCAACTAAATCAAACGTTTCATATTTAACTCAAATATTAACCGTTTTGATTCCCGTTTGTTTCTAAATGATCCTAATAATATTTCTAAGTTGATTTCATGTGCAAATATCATCCATGATCGGCTAAAATCGAGTAGTACAAGGTTTAAGCAAATCGTGTATGTATATATATTGTGTCGACATATAAAATGAGTCACCAAGACAATTCCCTAAATTCTAGCTCTCACATCCTATATTATAACTATAAAATTTGTCCTAGGAAGCTAAGCATACTGACATTGAATAGTTTCTATGTTTCTTGAGTGATTTCAAACCACCCGATTCATTCAAAATGATACATATATACGTTCATGCATGCACTAGCTTATTATCATTCACAAACACTTTCACATAATTATTATCTCCTAAAAACTACTCATACAAGACCTGGAGTCGATGGCAATCTAGTTTGGACGCAAGGAAGGGATATCGGGTTTAATAAATACGTATAACGGTTGGGTTATACGATTAGACAAGATTTTCTTGTGTTTCACTCGTTCCTACTCGACTCTCTACCAGCTCTAAGGTGTTGTAAGTCTTTTACAACTCACTTGAATCCAAATCACACGCTAAATTATGGTCATGCATCGTATTTATTTTTTATTCGATCGTATATAGTTTCATATATATATTTTACGTACGTATATAATTTTAGCAACACAAATGTGACTAGCCTCTATCTTGGAAGGCCTAGGAGTCACGTATCTCACGTTAGTTTCATGTTACACGCATCAAACAAAACCATTTTTGAAACGTATTACATCGTATGAAAATCTTATAAATACTTAGAAAATATACCAACTTAAATTTGGGGGTGTTACAGATTGGCATCAGAGCTACAGTTATAGAGAATTAAATATTTTCAAACATTAAAACTATAACTTCATTTTAAAAATAATGATTTTACACCATAATATTTTATGCCCTCCGTGTCTGCAGACTGCCGTGCTCCATACTTTATCTGTTGAGATTATCTTACATGCATAATAGTTACTCATATACAATTGTTATTTCATCTGTACTGTTATATCTTTAACATACAAAATACTCATAAAATATTATTCTCGGTTACTACTGTAGCATGTCTTCAGGAACGCCCGTGAATGTCAAAACAAATATCCATAATACTAATACCTCATCTATCAATAAAAATTCTCCGAATAATGAAGATCCTTACGTACAAATAATAAAATCCCAACCTAATATAGAACTCACTCCGAGATCACCTCCATCGTCACCTATTCGTTCACCTTTACGTCAAAGAATCAGGAGAGCTACCGAATCATATGAAGATTTGATTGGTAGCCAGGCAACATTCGAAGTTGGACAAGGTTCAAGCCAAGAGATATCATGGACGAATGTTGTACCAATTTCTCCGTTACCTTATACTTCAGATTCTACAATACCAGATATGGTTTGAATTCAAATTTTGAAAAAATCCTGCTCTCTGGTTTCAATTCAAATTTTTGCAATTATCCCGTTTTGAATTTGAATTCAAATTTTTGCAATTATCCCGTTTTGAATTTGAATTCAAATTTTGAAATTATCCCGCTTTCAATTTGAATTCAAATTTTGAAATTATCCCGCTTTCAATTTGAATTCAAATTTTGAAATTATCCCGCTTTCAAAAAACCCCTATTAATACCGTATTATACCATTCAGTTTTGGACACACTTCAATATTTACCATTCAGTTTTACATTGGCTAATCGTTGGTCAGTGGAAGAAGAACGGTTGCTAGCAACTGTATGGCTTGAAGTTCACGATTCTGAAGAACTTGTGAATGAACGTTCTTTTTGGAATGCAGTTACACAAAGGTTCAACAATCAGACAGAAGGTCAGGACCGTAATAAAAATAGTATTACGGCTCAATGGAATAGAATGAACCTTGAATGTCGTAGGTATAATTCTATTTACAAAGAGTTGGAGCGTATAAGTGCAGACCCTAATCGTCTCAGCAATGCAAACCGTATTTATCATGAACGATATGGTAAAGGGATTAAATATCAACATGTGTGGTTCGCTCTGAGAAACACGTTCGCATGGGACAGATTCGATGAGTAATGGTGGATTTCTTTTATGTACTTTATGTTAACTAATTATGTATCATGTGTACTTCTCTTCTATATTTTAAACGTTTGAATTCAAATGTTAAACGTTTACCCGCCCATTTATTTGAATTTGAATTCAACAAGGTTGAATATTTTGAAATTTGAATATTATCCCGCTCAGGTTTTGAATCTTAAATGTTTATAGACTCCTATATAAACCATACATTATCATACAACTTTGCACACACTTCACTTTCAAAAAAAATTCACAATGGCAACTCGTTGGTCTATTGATGAAGAATGCTGGCTAGCTGAGATGTGGCAAAACCTTCACGAATTCCATGCCAACGAAGGACCTTTCTGGAAAGTTGTAACAGAAAAGTTCAATGAACAATCTGACGGTCCAACTCGTAGCAAAAGCCAGCTAATGGGTAAGTGGGCAAGAATGAACTCAGATTGCCAAAAGTTTCATGAAATTTTCTTGAATTTGCAACCAACACGTGAGCCAGATAATCGTGTTGAAGATGCGTTGAATGTTTACAAAGAACGCCATGATGGGAGAGATTTCAAATATTTTCAAGTTTGGTTGATTTTGAAGAGCAACACCATCTGGAACCGATTTATCAATTAATCGCATTTGTATTATTGTATCGTTTGTTGGTTTATGTTAAGTATTTCCGTTTCGTTTGTGATGTTATGTCAGTGTACGTTTCAGTTTGAATAAAATGCTTAACGGCTAGTTTCTCCAATAAAAATATCTAACGGCTAGTTTCAGTATAAATACCAGCTTTACTCAACTTCTTATTATCAAACAACTGAAAGTAAATTCCACACATACACTATGGCTAACCAACCAGCTGAGGTGCAAAGAAGAATACTTACCCGATTACGCAATGAACAAGAAAATGAACTTAAGTTGATTAACAACTTGTTGGGTGAGATAGCTCGAATTATTTGACAGAGGGAGTCTCGTGCTCCAGAGGTTGAAAGGTTACGTGAGCTACCTCAAGACCATCCAATAGTCATGGTCGGTGTACAAACCCTTTTAAGAAATAATGAAACAGATTTGGAACTTCAAGTCGCTTTGAGAATGGTCAGGGAACAAGTATTGCAAGTTTGGGAAGAAAAGTCAGCACTCATCGATAATTATAAGGCTTTATAAATTATTGATGATGTTGCATATCGTATTTATCGGTTTATTTATTTTCGTCCCGTATCGTATATTTTTTTTCGCAAATCGTATGTTTTTTTTCCGTATTGTAACTTTTTTTATTTGATGAAATAAAATTAGTATGTTTTGTTATTTTTTAGTATTTGTGAAATGAATTTAATTTATTTAATGAAATGAATAAAAAAATAAATGTGTAAGAGATGGGGCCCTAATGGGGATGTAGAGGTTTGTTGTTTGGTGAGGGGAGGTTTGTTGTGGTTAGTTGAAGTTGAGGTGTTTTGGTGATGTGGCAGAGTGGGGCCCGAATGAAGAGGGTGAAGCTCATCTTTGCACCTTGTGCTCTTATATCTTTTCATAAGATTTTAAATCAAATGATTCATCTTTTATCAAAATTATTATTTGAATGACAAATAACTTTCAAAACGTTTCTTTTAAGCCGTTTTATGAGATTAAAACTTCGATCCTCACCGTAACACCCAAATTACTTTCCGTTGCGACAAACTTAAATTTGGGGGTATTACATTGATCAATTGATTTCACATAGTTTTCAAAATTACTTTTCCATTCAAGTAAGTTTTCTTTTTCAAATAGCAGTGGGTTTTGAATAGGTTGTCCTTCTTTGAGATTTTCAAAATCCATGCATCGATCCAAGTTTTAAAATACATTCTATTTTAAAGATCTTGAGTAACGTAGCTCCTGATGCCAATTGTGGAAAACTAGAAGGGGGGTTGAATAGTTTACCACTTTTTAATGTCATATTTAACTTGAATGTCAATTCCCCACTTTTAGAAAACTTGTACATTCTATTTCCAACTCGAGAGTTATAAGCACTAATCAACAAGCTCCTTTCACTGATGGAGAAAACCTTTACAACGTCGCTTACACTTTTACCGACACTAAGCTAGATGTCGAGTTCTTTTACACGGGTACAACCACTCCCATCGTCGCTTACACTTTTACCGACACTAAGCTAGATGTCGAGTTCTTTACCAAGGGTACAACCACTCCCGTTAGTTCTTTTACAAGGGTACAATAACTCCCGACACACTATGTATTTTGAGGCCTAAAATACTAACCAATCACTTCTACATACATGACACAAATGAAGTATAAACTACCAAAGCTTATACATGACCAAGCTACCAAGACTTGCAACTTTAGAGTTGAAGCTTGTAACTTCTTGAATAATCTTGTGAAGTCCCTTGCTACATAAGAGAATTACACAAGACAAAATGTTACTGAGTTAGTTTAGAGAGTATGTGAAAATATGTCCTAAAAGGGTGACACAAAACTAACAAATTGTTTGGTATTTATAGCAAACCATTCTGCAGGTCTGGCGGATATGGCGGACCCCTCAGAAGGGTTCTGCCCATGTATCCACAGGGTACCGCCAGGGCTGCAATTGGTTTTCGCAATAAATCTTCCAAACCAAACAAGGTCACATCTCATTACTCCTTGCAAACCAAACAATGTCACATCTCATAATATCAAGTCAAACACTAAACTTGCAAGCAACCACTTAGTAAGTCAAAGACACTTCTTACCATAAATGTATATTGACAAAGCTTGCCCTAAATGTGATGTGACCTTACTATATTAAGAAATAAATGTGATGTGACAAGACACTTTCTAATTTAAGAAATAAAAACAATGTTTTGTTTAAAAGAGATGTAAACCTTAGTTTAAACAAGACTTAAACACTTAAAGTGATGATTTACTCCTAGCTAAAGTTCATACTTTGTCATTAACAAAACTTAGCAAAGATCGTAAAATATAAATAACGTTTTTAGGCGATATTTGTATTAACAAAATCCATGAATGATCTTGTGGCAAGCACGCAGGCACAAGATCCGTGGTAGCAAGAGGCTTGAGAACTGGGTATTATTGGCCTACGATGCACAAAGATGCTAGACGGGAATATTGGCATGTCACGACTGCCAGGTACACAAGCCTGTACCTAAAAACCCTCAACACAAGCTAAACCCAATCACTTCTCCCTGGCCATTCTACAAGTGGGGAATTGACATTGTTGGATCCTTTCCGGAGGGACCAGGCAAGGTCAAATTTCTAATTGTAGCCATCGATTACTTCACCAAATGGATAGAAGCAAAGTCATTAGCAACCATCACAGGACAACAAGTAAAGAAATTTGTATGGGAAAACATAGTTCGCATTAACATACGGCACGGAGGTTGTCATCCCGGCCGAAATAGGAATGCCCACATAGAGGACGACAGAAATAGATACAAAGCAAAATGATGAAGGCTTGGAGACCAACTTGGACATGCTAGAAGAGAGAAGAGAACAAGCAGCGATCCAAGAGGCAAAAAGCAAATCAAGAATGAAAAAATACTACAACTCAAGGGTCCGCAATATGAGCTTTAAACCTGGGGACTTCGTTTCAGGCCATGACCTGTCGATTCGAAGCTTGGAGCGATGAGAACGTCGTGGTAAACAGAATTCGTGGGATTACTGAAATTTCGAGCGCCAAAACGCACTATTTTATGATTTATTTGCATTTTAATTTTTATTTTTTATTTTTTGTTTATTGGATTTTTATTTATGGGCTAGTTTTCGGCCCGTTTGTATTTTGAGGCTCATTTCGATTTTGTATACATTTTTAATAAGTGTATTGTAATAGTGGCTAATCAATTTTTCAAGATATATGAAAAATCTATTTTTGGCAGTTTTGCCAAAAATTATTTTAATTATCGGTATTTTGAAAATCAACGGTAATTGAAAGAATTGATCATGGCATTCATGTGAATCAACATTCAATTTGTCTTATCAAATTTTTAGTTCTACATCATATCTTCTGTTCTGACTAACCAATTTGTAGTATAAATAGATCCTTGGATTTTCTCGGCTACCATACACTCTTTACAAGTCTCCAAAGCAAATAAACGAGGGAAAATCAAACATAGCCGAGACTCTCCTAACCAAACGTCACTCCAAAATCGAGTAACCTGAGTTTAACCTTAGTAAGGATCAAACGGGGCACTAATTTGTGTCATTTACATGTAAATTTTGTGATGATCCATGATATTGGATCTCTAAAAACATGTATATCTTTGAACCAATCAAAACTTGGAAGAGCTTTTAACCTAGGTCATTTTATCACGAACAAAGTGCATCTCCAAATGGCCTTGACGTTCTACTACACAATCAGCTCTTCGGATTCTATGACATTTACGAATGGTGTTACAAGTACATTCAATGCGATTACACTAAATTAAAAAAGACTTTAACAAGGCGTTACAGGCTAAACATGAAGTTTTCTATCTTTCTATCTACACATTACTTAACAATAATAGGATAAGTGTTGATTGTATCATTAATGGATGGAATTAAATCATTTAATGAGTTTTTATATAAAAAATATATATGAACGTTGTATATCTAACGGTAATATTACCGTTGTCTAACGGCTATATTTTGTACAATCGATATATAAATATCATAGTATGTGGTTTGAGTTAAGGGAATTGATGCGTGGGAATTGCACCAGGCTTTACCACTCGAGGGATCTCGAGAAGCTTACAACCCCCACCAGGCAGTGTACCTGATCGTTGTAGTATAGTATAGTGACAAGTACCGGGGGATTGATCGTTCAACTTGGGAATAGTGTCGCTAGGATTAGAAAACCTAAAAACTAGGTCTAGAGATGAGGGATGATTCTTTTTTGTATTTTTATATTTTATGAAAGCAATTAAAAATCTTGGTTTTTGAAAGAGTGGGGCGGAATTAGTTGCTAATCAACTAACAAATAACAAAAGATGCAATCAAAATAAAATACTAAAAATGAAAATAAACTAAATTAACTAGAGGTGTGAGCAATATATGGGAGAATTGTGTTTACTTAGGTTTCACTACTCCCTAGATATCTTTTACAGGTTAATTACTTGTTACAGTTGCGTGGATGACGGATTGTATTCCTTAATACCATTCATGGGGTGGCGTACTTACTTCCCCAATCCTATAAGCTCCTACTTCACTCCTATGTTGAGCCGGCTAAGAAGCTCCTAACATGGGATCACTAGAATTCCCTCATGCATTAAATATAATCATAAAAACCTAGTACACATTGGTTCATGTTTCTTAAGACGTTCAAGCAAGTTACACAATAGAGATCTGCCAGTTTTCTTAAGCCTAACATCGAAATCATTCATCCATTACAACTATAAACAAGCAATCAACCTATAATCAACATCTAGGTTTCATTACATTTAAGCAAACACATGAAAGATCTAGCCTAGCATGTTGAAATCAAGACAAGCATAAGATATATTCAAACAACACATAGACATATTGAATGAATTGAAAGAGGACTTATCTTAATTGAACATGAAAGGTTTCAAGGGATGAAAATACTGTTACAAACGACCTAGGGTTTATTAGGTTCGACCCTAGTATTCTCCACACAAGTTCCTCCTTAATGAATGAAAAATAGAAAAGTATATATAGATTTTGTGAGGTGACGGCGTCAAGAGTAAATGTCTGACGCCGTCATCTCGCCGCCAATAAAGTTCTCGGACTGCCTAGATCTGGGTTTGACGCCGTCACGTGTAGTCCATCTTCAGGCCGTCACCAAAATAACTCTTGACGCCCTTCTCTTGATGCCTTCAGGTTTTCTCTGGGTCGTCATGGATTTTACTCCTGACGCCGTCACAATTTCCTTCTTGACGCCGTCAGGTACTGTTCTCAGCATGGAAAATTAAGTCTTTGCCGTTTTCTTCACTTTTATGCTCCAAAAACGTCCAAAATGCTTTCTTTTCCAGAATTCACTCCCAAAGTACCTAAAGTCACAAAAGGAACGATTTAGGGCAATATTTGATCAAATAAATTCAATTCCGGGCTTAAATGACCCCCTAAAAACGGTTCATTTTTCGCCTCATCATATACCCTTACACTTGAGACTTGCTTGTCCTCATGCAAATGTGCTTTTATTCTACTCAAAATACAAGTTAGAGGTCATTTAACACTAATATAAAAGTAATTACAACAAATAATCATTCCACTAAAGACCAAAGACAAGCACGGAAGTCATACACTAGCACCTCACAAATAGTATTTAGATACTCACATCTCTCGGGTGTAATAAAGTAATATCACAATATGGAAATGGAAAACATCTCTCACTACCTGTCATAGCAAAATAGATTACCATAGGCTTGGGAAAGGATCAAACCTCCACCACATGGCGTAAGCACCTAGGATAAACTATCAAAGAGGTCTTTTTAAAGGGTTGTAACGTTAGGTGTAGGGATATGGAATACACGGTTTTGTTGGATATAGGCAGTCTTTATTGGTGGCGAGTTAATAATCTTGGTCAATTACATGTACAATGTGGCGTTGCTAAGCCAAGACTAGACTCGACTTAAGCTAATAAATGAAAAATAACAAAAACATAAAATAAACATAGAATGAAACGGGATGGTAGTCCGTATGTTTTTTTCTCTTTTCTTTTTCTATAATTTTTTTTTCCGATTTTTTTTTTTTTTTTTTTTTTTTTTTTTTTTTTTTTTTTTTGCATACACTCTTACCCTACCATCCAAAATAATACATCATAGGGAATGAACATTCCCCTTACACTTGAATTTTTACATACTTTACAATAAACTACTCTAATGACTCGAATTAAGATAATCAAAACACTTGGAGTACTTTTAAGATTAACGTACATATGGGGGTAATAATATGATATTCTTCCCCATTACTCCCTAAAATAAGTACTTTACCCATGAGTCCCAATCGTCCCAAAACAATATGTACAAGGATATGACTCGACTTAGCAACCATGTAATCAATTAGATAATTAACTAAGGGTTTAAACAAATAACAATAATGCACTAAAGATGAGTGCATACACGGAAGGCTAAGGCGATTTGGTTGTACATTTAAGTGGGGTGTAACAAATTCTTCCTTTAAGTAGAATGCTTAAAGTTATAAATGAAAAGATAGGCTCGGAAGGGTGTACTAGGGGTTTCGTGTAATAAAAAATGAGTACAACGCTAAGGGTGTGGGAAAAATTACTTGACTTAACTAGCCAAGTAATATGACTTAAATGGTCAAGTAATTATGATACGGGTTTAACACAAGGGTGATCCTAATGCCTCTTACCATGTAGTAAATCCTACTACACGAATGTAGTCTCACTAGCGGTCTCGGGATGCATCACTAACGCAAGGTCTAGAATCTAAATGCTACCGGTACACTCAAAAGCACAAATAGTAAATGCTTTTCCTATCAAATCTAAAGGCGAACCTCACATATTTGGGTGGAAAATTTTTCTGAATGGTACGGTTTTGTGCTAGTCATACAATCTCCTATCCATGAGACGCTTGCTATGGCTAAAGTTTCACTCCTAAATGTTGTAAAAAATTTTAAATTTGGCGCTAAAATTACACTAACAAGTATTTCTCATAGTTTTATTACACAACTACTATCAAACAAACAAACTCAAGCGAAAGTGTATATGTAAGGTATCATCATTTTACCCTCCCCTTACACTTAGGATGAACATTGTCCCCAATGTTCAAGTAAAGAATGTAAAAGTGAAATAAGTAAAAAGAATGAAGTCAAATACTCCCCTGATTCGCTCGGTATGGATAATAAGGTGGCCAGGTTAGATCTTCCTCCAAGAAAATGAACAATCAAAGCTTCCCTTCCAGAATATAAATCATCTTCTTGTCATACATAACCTGTAAAACCTGAGAAAACAGACAAGGCAACCTAGCGTAAAATCGGCGGCAATCTATATATGCTAACAAATCCTAAAAAACAAAATAAGATATAATGCTTGTGGAATGATGTTTGCAGATTTCCTAGAGATTATAAAACTAAAGATTCAACAAAAACTTTAAGACTCCGTTAGAAAAACAAAACTGGTAAAATTTCCAGAATTTTACACGTGACGCCGTCAGGAGTTAACTCCTGACGCCGTCAGAAGTGACCTGCAGAAATTCTTATGTTAAGTTTCCGGAAAATTTCTGGAAAAACTTTGTCCTACTTCCTGGAAAATCCTGCAAAACATCATTATGACTCGATACAAGCATTTAACTCTAACAAATACGAATATACATGTTCACTTAATATTGTGGAGAATCATGATCGAGTTTTGTTTCTTTAAAAACATATTTGGGGTTTCCCCTTACACTTATCTTTTGCGAAATACCTTTGGATGAAGTTAAGACTATGCCAAACAACAAAGTAAAGTATTTTCACCATTTTAGTTTTGAAACATGATCTACCAACAATAAAAATAAAGCATTCATACGGAAGCAAATAACAATCAAACAAAATAAAAATCACACAAAACATGGGTTGCCTCCCAAGAAGCGCTTTTCTTTATTTACGAGTCTTGTAGCTAGACTCAAGATCATGGGTTACTACGTGACCTCATCATCAAACGTTACATCCTCCTCACTAATCATTTCATTGCTATTTTCCTGATAATGTTTTATACATTGTATGTTGACAGTAAATTCTCTACCTTCATCGTCTAATAACACAACAGCTCCAGTTTTAGAGGAACTTTTCACCGTAAATGGTCCATACCATCTAGACTAGAGTTTCCCTGGAAATAACCTTAACCGAGAGTTGTACAATAGGACTTTGTCCCCTTCTAAAAATTCCTTGGGTTTCTTAATTCTTTGGTCATGCCATCTTTTTGCCCTCTCTTTATATGTAATGGAGGACTCATAAGCTTCTAATCTAAGCTCATCAAGCTCGTGTAATTGCAAGAACCTATTGGTTCCGGCAATTGTATAATCTAAATTACATGCCTTAAGCGCCCAATAAGCCTTATGTTCCAATTCTACCGGAAGTTGACATGCCTTACCATACACCATGCGGAATGGGGTCATTCCAATAGGTGTCTTGTAGGTGGTTCGGAATGCCCACAAGGCCTCGTCGAGTTTAAATGACCAGTCTTTTGTATTCTGACTAACCGTTTTTTCTAGTATTCTTTTAATAGCCTTGTTTGTGTTTTTGACCTAGCCGTTGGTCTGTGGATGATAGGCGGTGGAGAATCGATGAGACACCCCATACCTTCTCATGACCTTTTCCATTTGCGCATTGCAAAAGTGGGTTCCCCTATCACTGATGAGGGTTTTAGGAATCCCGAATCTAGCGAAAAGCTTTTTCAGGAAATGAATAACCACCCTGGCATCGTTGGTCCTAAGGGCTTGTGCCTTTACCCATTTTGAAACATAATCGATGGAAACTAAAATTTATTCATTCCCCCCTGAAGACGGAAAGGGTCCCATGAAGTCAATTCCCCAGACATCGAAAACCTCACATACTTGTATAAAATTCTGAGGTGCTTCATCCCTATGTGATATGTTCCCGGCCCGTTGGCATGCATCGCATGCTTGTACCATTTCTTTGACATCACGGAAAATTGTGGGCCAATAGAATCCCGCGTCGAAAATCTTTCGGGCGGTGGTGCTTATCCCATGATGGTCTCCAGAGGGACCAGAGTGACATTCCCTCATAATTTTTACTGCCTCACTTTCTGAAACACAACGTCTGATTATTTGGTCAGGACACCTCCGGAATAAAAATGGTTCATCCCAGAAGTAGTATTTTAACTGAGAAAAGAACTTTTTCCTTTCGTATCTAGTCAGGTGTTCTGGAACGAGTCTGCTTGCGAGATAGTTGGCAGAATTGGCGTACCAGGCTCCGAATCAGTCATTGACATGAGATGTTCATCAGGAAATGAATCCCGAAACTCACTTCTGTGGTGCTCATCCAAGGAATTTTCAAGACGAGATAGATGATCTGCGGACAGATTTTCTGCCCCCCCCCCTCTTATCACGAATCTCAACATCAAATTCTTGTAACAACAAGATCCACCAAATTAGTCGTGGCTTAGCATCTTGCTTAGCAAAAAGATATCGAAGAGCCGAGTGATCAGTGAAAACGACTGTCTTTGAAAGGACAAGATATTTCCGGAATTTGTCGAATGCGAATACCACGGCTAACAATTCTTTTTCGGTGGTAGAGTAATTCTCTTGAGCAGGATTCATGGTTTTGCTAGCGTAGTAAATAGGTTGGAATAGCTTGTCACGCCGTTGGCCTAATACAGCCCCGACAGCGAAATCGCTAGCGTCGCACATGATTTCAAACGGTAACTCCCAGTTGGGTGTAATGATGATTGGAGCTTGTGTGAGCTCTTTTTTCAAGAGATCGAATGCATCCTTGCATTCTTGAGAGAAATCGAAAGGAGCATCCTTCATTAGCAATTGAGTCATTGGCCGAGCTATTTTGGAGAAATCTTTGATGAATCTCCGATAAAACCCGGAGTGCCCCAAGAAGCTGCGTATTGCATTAACAGTCGTGGGATATGGTAACTTAGATATAGCTTCAACTTTAGCTTGATCCACCTCTATCCCATTCCCTGAGATCTTATGTCCTAACACAATCCCTTCTTTTACCATGAAATGACATTTTTCCCAGTTTAACACCAAGTTGGTTTCCTCACAGCGTTTAAGCATTTTTTTCTAGATTAGCAAGACAGCGGTCGAAAGAGTTACCGAAGACCGAAAAGTCATCCATGAAAATGATGCGTGGGAATTGCACCAGGCTTTACCTCTCGAGGGATCTCGAGAAGCTTACAACCCCCACCAGGCAGTGTACATGATCGTTGTAGTATAGTATAGTGACAAGTACCGGGGGATTGATCGTTCAGCTAGGAATAGTGTCGCTAGGATTAGAAAACCTAAATACTAGTTCTAGAGATGAGGGATGATTCTTTTTGGATTTTTATATTTTTAAGAAAGCAAGTAAATATCTCGGGTTTGAAGGATTTTTGGCGGAATTAGTTGCTAGTCAACTAACCCAATACTAAGATGCAATCAAAATAAAATACTAAAATGAAAACAAACTAATTTAAACTAAGGTTGTGAGCAATAAGTGGAGAAATGTGTTTACTTAGATTTCACTACACCCTAGATATCTTTTACACGTTAATTACTTGTTATAGTTGCGTGGATGACGGATTGTATTCCTTAATACCATTCATGGGGTGGCGTACTTACTTCCCCAATCCTATGAGTGCCTACTTCACTCCTATGTCGAGCCTGCAAGAAGCTCCTAACATGGGATCATTAGAATTTACTCATGCATTAAATACAACCAATAAAACCTAGTACACATCGGTTCATGTTTCCTAAGACGTTCAAGCATGTTACCATTTGGAGATCTGCCAGTTTTCTTAAGCCTAACATTGAAATCATTCATCCAATACAACCATAAACAAGTAATCAACACATAATCAACATCTAGGTTTCATTAGATCTAAGCAAACACAAGATAAATTTAGCCTAGCATGGTGGAATCAAGACAAGCACAAGATATAGACAACCAACACATAGACATATTGATTGAATTAAGAAAAGACTTATCTCAATAACACATGTAAGGATTCAAGGGTTGAAAACCCTTGAAAAGCTATAAAATTCGTATATGGTTCGGCCTTAGGGTTTCTCCAAACTTGTTCCTCTCAATGAATGAAAATTAGAAAACTATATATAGATAATAGAGGCTGACGGCGTCAAGAACAACCTTGTGACGCCGTCATCTCGCCGCCAAAATAATCCTCGGACTGCCTTGATCTACATCTGACACCGTCATGTAGTCCATATTTCCAGGTCGTCACACATTTAACTCTTGACGCTCTACTTTGTGACGCCTTCATTTCTGTACTGGGTCGTCATGATCTTTACTCTTGACGCCGTCAACTTCTTCCTCTTGACGCCGTCACACGCTGTTCCCAGCATGGAAAATTAAGTCTTTGGCGTTTTCTTATCTTTTATACTCCAAAAACGTCTGAATTGCTTCCTTTTCCAGATTTCACTCCCAAAGTACCTAAAATCACAAAAGGAACGATTTAGGGCAATATTTGATCAAATAAATTCAATTCCGGGCTTAAATGACCCCCTAAAAACGGATCATTTTTCGCCTCATCATAAAACTTACATGCTGTCTTCCATAAGTTCGTGAAAGATTGCGGTCATGCATCGCTGAAAAGTAGCGGGGGCATTACACAGCCCAAAAGACATTCTTTTGTAGGCGAACGTTCCATAAGGGCAAGTAAACGTGGTCTTTTCTTGGTCCTCAGGTGCTATGGGGATTTGAAAATATCCTGAGAATCCATCCAAGAAACAATAGTACTCGTGCCCAGACAATCTCTCTAACATTTTGTCAATGAATGGTAAGGGAAAGTGATCTTTCCTCGTGGCATCATTGAGCTTTCTATAATCGATGCATACCCGCCAGCCAGTAACCGTTCTCTGGGGTACCATCTCACCCTTGTCGTTCTTAACCACAGTCATTCCTCCCTTCTTTGGTACAACCTGTACAGGACTAACCCACGGGCTGTCAGAGATTGGGTAAATTAATCCTGCATCCAGAAGTTTGATGACTTCTTTCTTCACAACTTCCTTAATGTTTATTGGACTTTTGTTTATGGGCTAGTTTTTGGCGCGTTTGTATTTTGAGGCTCATTTCAATTTTGTATGCCTATTTAATGAGTGTATTGTAATACAAGCTAACCAGTTTTTCAAAATATATGAAAAGCCTATTTTTGGAGTTTTGCTGAAAATTGTCCTAGTTATCGATATTCTAAGAATCAACGGTAATTGAAAGAGTTGATCATGGCATTCGTGTGAATCAACATATTCAATTTGTGTTATCACGTTTTTAGTTCTACATCATATCTTCTCTTCAGACTAACCAATTTGTGGTATAAAAGTATATCAGATAGTCCGTAAGAATTAGTATGTGTATCATGGGCGATTTGTTGTAAATCTAAAGGTTTATAACTTTATACATCAGGTACATCATAAGACACGATGTGTGGATGAGCTTGGGTCTTCTATGGGGATTAACTGAAGCAAGATTGTTAAACTAAGTCCATTAAAGATGTTAAAGAAATAACATTCGGTTCAATTCATATAAGAGACTGATCACAAACATGTGATTCAGAAACTAGAATCCCAAATACAAATGTAAGAAATGTACCAACAATGTGATTACATCGATTGCATCATATATATAAGAGACGATACGTGGGTGAGGTTCGGTCTTTTATGGGGATTACCAAAGCAAGAATAAACAAATTCAAAACACAATAAAAATACAAGCGTCATTTAAGGGGTGTTTCTTTAGGCGTATATGCGGCTAACGGGCTTATTTGTGTTTCAGCTTATATTTCATAAGCTCTAATTTTCTAGTTTATTTTTAGACTTGTGAGCTTATATAAGGGCTCAAAATAAGCCTAAAATTGAGGCTTATGAAATATAAGCCGAAATCAAATATGCTAATAAGCTCACATATAAGCTTAAACAAACACCCCTTTAAGCCATAGATAAATACTGGAGTAATAAAACCAGTCAACAAATCATATACCAGTATTAACATTAAAATGAAATAAGTTGAATTTTGTACAAATTGTTTGCTTTTGCATACATAAAAAAAAGATTGAAAATAAAAACTTTAGTTAAAAAGATGGATCAGATTTTTGGCTTGGATTCTCACAAGTGAGAAAAAAAATAGGGCATAGTATAATCATCTTCGATCATCAGGGGAAATAATCATCACTTCCACCTTTTCATTTTTTAAATTTTATATTAATAAAAAAAGAAAAAGAAAAAGAAAAAGAAAAGGATTTGATCATATAATTATAGTCTGGAAGTTTTTTCTCATATATTCTGACAACTTTTCTCATCACCTCAAACAAAAAATAACCTTAAAAAAAACATAAGATAAATTAAAGTAGATATGCTCATAAGGATCCATTGGTAATTTCTAATCAAAAAAATCATAGTTTTAAGGATCATTGTATATCTACTTCTTTTAACAAAAAACATAAACACCTAGAACAAATACTATTTTGGCCGACTATGGAGGAGGTTTTGTGGAACTAATTTTGTAGTCCAAGAATGTGAACATTAGTTCTTGGATAATTGCAAATAAGTGTCGAGTAACCCCAATTTAACCTTAATAATGATCAAACGGGCCACTAATTTGTGTCCTTTACATGTAAATTTTGTGACGATACATGATATTGGATTTCCAATAACAGTTTTATCTTCGAAACAATCAAAACTTCGAATAGTTTTTAACCTAGGTCATTTTATCGCGAACAAGGCGCATCTTCAAATGGCCTTGAGGTTCTACTACACAATCAGCTCTTTGGATAATATGACATTTATGAATGCTGTTACAAGTACATTCAATAAGATTAGACTAAATTAAAAAAGACTTTAAAATGGTGTTACAGGCTAAACATGAAGTTTATTACTCCTATCTTTGTATCTACACATTACTGAACAATAATTGGATAAGTGTTGAATTTATATCATTAATGGATGGAATTAAATCGTTCAATGAGTTTTTATATAAGTAAACAAACATGGAAAACGCGTTGCAAAATATGGCCGTTGTATATCTAACGGTAATATTACCGTTGTCAAACGGCTAGATTTTGTACAATCGATATATATATACCATAGTATGTGGTTTGAGTTAAGGGAGTATATCACATACCCAAAAGAGATAAATTGTGTGATAGAGAAACTATGTCTGTGTGGAACAAGGTTATGTCTCTTAACGTCCCTTCAAAAGCAAAACATTTGCTCTGGAGAATGTCCAAGGACTTGCTTCCTGATAGCACAATAATTCGTAATCAAATGGTGCAGCCTACTGACAAAGTTTGTTTAAGTTGTGATAGCATGGATGGCGGTTATACTCACACTCTTATAAGGTGTGAATATGCAAGGGCTGTTTGGTTTGGTTGTCCACTAGGTATTATTCAAGTGCACGAGAACCCTGTCATCTCGTTAAGTGTGCTAGCGACGAATTTGTGTACGGAGTTGGATAGAGATACACTAGCTATATGGCCATGGTTGCATGGGGAATATGGTATAATAGGCAAAGTCGTTGCCAAAGGAAACAAGGTTATGATCCTAAAGAACTTATTGAAAAGGTGGCGAGAGAGTTGGAAGAGTTTCAAAAACGAAACTCATATGTCAAATCACTCAACAAGATAGCTTTTCGGAAGGTGGTTTGGCTTGCTCCACCTACAGGATGGGTAAAAATTAATTGCTCTCTATGTCAATTTAGCTATGATGATTATGGCATCGGGTGTGTTATTAGAGATGATATGGGGGACGTGCTTGGATCGTTGGTGGCTAGATTAACGGCCGAAGAGGAAGATGAAGATGAAGAAACAGTTATACTAGATGAAGAAACAACTTTACTTGAAGGTTTGATGTTCGGTCTTAGTATGGGATTCAGAGCAATCATATTGGAGATTGATGACAAAGACATGGTTGAAAAGGTGCAATCGCAAAAATGGCAGATATCAAAAGAAGTTGAACTTATCAAAAATATTCGACCAGAAGATCTTATTTTTCATGTTTCTCAAGTTGGTCGTGATGACAATCGCTTAGCTAGATCCGTAGCCTGGATTGCACAAGAGTTTAGTAAGCGCACCGTTTGGATTGATGAGCTCCCTCTTGGAGTAAACAACAAAGACATGGTTTAGTTACCTTAGTTGTCGAGTTAAGATTCCTTAAAAATTAATTAATATCTATCATTATATTTAAAATTCTATCACCTTAGTTAATCATGTGTATGTGGATTTTCGTTATGACAATGTACATGTGGTTGAGAGAACTTAAAAGCTTTTCACTGATTAGACAAAACAGGCAAATGTAAAAGCAATCTTTGGTTTGACACAACAGAAAGTCAAAACTCAAGTCAAGCCAAATGTCGTGAAGTATTGATTCCTTTTCATTACATCTTACGCTAATATCTTGATGTGGGCCCAAGCGTTGGGGAAAGAGTCATTATGTATCTGGAGGCCAAAGATCATGTGAGAAAAGAGTCCTCACTAAAATCAGCATAACTTGGGCTACCGGGGCTCCCTTTCAGGCCATGACCTGTCGATTCAAAGCTTGGAGCGATGAGTACGTCGTGGTAAAGAAACTTCGTCGGTTTACTGTAGTTTCGGGCGCCAAAACGCTCTATTTTATGAGTTATTCACATTTTTATTTTTATTTATTTTGTTTATTGGACTTTTATTTATGGCTAGTTTTTGGCCCGTTTGTATTTTGAGGCTCATTTTGATTTTTGGGGCATTTACATATATATCCTTGAAAATTTTAAAAATTACACATATATCCTTTTGATGCATTAAAAGCATTGTACTTTATGCATAAAAAACTAGTAAAGAGGATATATATGTAATTTTTAAAATTTTCAAGGATATACATGTAGTTCTGCCTTGATTTTTTATGCCTATTTAATAAGTGTATTGTAATAGTGGCTAATCAATTTTTCAAGATATATGAAAAATCTATTTTTGGCAGTTTGTCAAAAATTATTCTAATTATCGAAATTTTGAAAATCAACGGTAATTGAAAGAATTGATCATGGCATTCGTGCGAATCAACGTATTCAATTTGTGTTATCACATTTTAGTTCTACATGATATATTCTCTTTAGACTAACCTATTTGTGGTATAAAAATATATAAGAGAATTTGTAAGAATTAGTAACCATGTGTATCATGGGCGATTCGTTGTAAATCTAAATAAAGGTTTATACATCGGGTGCATCATAAGAGACGATATGTGGATGTGCTTGGGTCTTTTAAGGGGATTAACCGAAGCAAGATTGTCAAAACTAAGTCCATTAATGATTAATGATGTGAAAGAAATAACATACGATATGTCAAAGTTTATAGCCGGATATGGGATTCAGTTCAATTCATATAAGAGACTGATCACAAACGTGTGATTCAGAAACTACAATCCCAAATACAAATATGACTATGTGATTACATCGAGTGCATCATATATAGGGCATTTTGGCGCACGAGATTATGAAGACTTAATATTATTTTTATGGAAAATAAGCTTTGGTCAAAAAATAATCTTTATTTGTCTAAGATTGTGAATTATTTTAGAAAAATAATTCACAAATATACCAACTATGTGACTACATCGAATGCAACATATATAAAAGACGATATGTGGGTGTGCTTGGATCTTTTATGGGGATTAACCGAAGCAAGAATAAACAAATTCAAAACACAATAAAAATACAAGCATCATTTAGTGGGTGTTTGTTTAGGCTTATATGCGGCTAACGGGCTTATTTGTGTTTCAGCTTATATTTAATAAGCTTTAATTTTCCGGTTTATTTTTACTTGAGAGCTTATATAAGGGCTCAAAATAAGCAAAAAAAAGTTGATGCTTAAGAAATATAAGCCGAAATCAAATAAGCTAATAAGCCCACATATAAGCTTAAACAAACACCCCTTAAGGCATAGATAAATACTGGAGTAATAAAACCAGTTAACAAATCATATATTAACATTAAAATGATACAAGTTAAATTTTGTACAAATTGTTTAAAAGATGGATCAGATTTCTGGCTTGGATTCTCACAAGTGAGAAAAAAATAGCGCATAATATAATCATCTTCGATCATCTGGGGAAATAATCATCACTTCCATCTTTTTTTCATTTATTCAACTTTATATATATTAAAAAAAAAAAAAAAAAAAAAAAAAAAAAAAAAAAGGTATTTGATCAGATAATTGTAGTCTGGAAGTTTTTTCGATCGACATAATATATTCCGACAACTTTCTCATCACCTCAAAAAAAAACCTTAAAAAACATAAATAAAAACATTAAAAAAAAAGAAAAAAAAAAAAGAAAGTAGATATGCTCAGAAGGATCCATTGGTAATTTCTAATCACAAAAATCATAAAATAGGTAGTTTTAAGCATCATTGCATATCTACTTCTTTTAACAAAAAACCAACATATACCCCTCAGAATGAAATACTCATCAATATATATCAGATCACTACTTTTAACGTTTTTTTTCATATTTTTCTTCATGGGGGTAATCATTACTAACAAGAAAAAAGAACAGCCAAAAAAGAACAAGCACCTGTAAATGTAAGTTGGAACATAAAATGAATAGATTTATATTACCGAATGAGAAATGATATATTTGTGGGTGGTCTTGTTGTGGCTGCAAATGTTGGCTGCTAGGATTTATGGGTGATTTATGTGAGAGCTTGTGGAGTGATGATTTGTGCCCTAGATGTGATTTGGGTTGGGCCTTTTTTGGGCTGGGTAATCGGGTACTCTTAAGTAGCAATACATTGCCTTTTTTTAATCATGCTTTTGTTAGTAATAAGCTGTGAGCAGTAGTAGTCACAGCTCACCGCTCACTGCTTTTTAAAGAAGCATTAAAAAAATGAGTTTTCCTAAAATAGTAAAGTTCATCACTCTTTTGCCAAACGAACACTAAAAATCAAAAAAGGTCATTGCTCACCGCTCATCGCCCCAAAAAACTCTGCGCCGAACATAGCCATATTCAACCTTGATAAAACTTATTGATATTGAAGGTTGCATGACCACTTAAAAGTTGATTGCACCTGAAAGAACTTAAAATTGAAACTTTTTACATTTTAATTAGGATAGTCACAATGCTTTTTTATCATTAGGCTATTGTTGCAACATATTGCTTAAATAGTATTTGTTGGTAGATGTTTGAAACATCTTCAATCAAGTTTTATTGAAGAATTTTATAGGAATGTGGTGCTTAACTAGCATCCATATTTATAAATCTTTCTTATTTGGTTTGGTTTGGTTTGTTTATTGAAAGATATAAGTTGTTATAAATTAAACTTAAAAGAATATACCTGTGATAACAGTGCTATTTTTCTTAAATTTTTACTAGTTAAGACTTGGCATATAACTAGTACAATGTGATATAAAATAATATTTCCAGGCATTTTAACCTTTTTCGTGATGATTCCATCCACAAATCTAAAATTTATAGTTAACTTATATGGCTCATTGTCAATTAGCTATTGCTTTTATTTTCTTCTCATTGTTATGATGGCAACTATTTTCAAAGCGAAGAAGTCTATTGTTCAAAACTTCAAATTCACTAAATATAGATTTGAAGGTGATAAGAAAAAAATTCGATAATAGTCACCAAGATTTTTCGGTCAAGTCACCCACAATTCATCCGCGACCCTTGCAAGGACCCCCCCCCCCCCCCCCCCCTCCTACGAGACAACCAAAGAGACGCGGTCCCCTTCTATTTTTTGCTTGGTTTACTCGTTGAGATCAAACTTGTGTATTTGGTTAGTGTGTGTTTGTTTTTAATTAATTTTTGTGAAATATGTTTTTTGTTGTCAGTGTGGTCGTCTTACTACAGGCTTAAGGTTATGCGTTTAGTCTTAGAGAAAGAATATAATGTGGTGTTGAGGTAATAAGAATGACAAATAAAAGTGTTCCTTTATTTGTTACTCTTTAAAAATAATAATAATAATAATAATAATAATAATAATAATAATAAAATAAAATAAAAAAACTTTTTTTTTTTTTATAGAAAACAATATATAATAAAAACAAACATTTTTGTACTAAAGTTTACAAGTTTGCATTAAGTCGTTGACTTGAAAAGCGTGGGCCAGTGATCACCGGAGAAATGATGGCGGAGAGTTGACTTTTGGTCAACTTCCTCTTTTACAAACTGCTTATCAAGGTATTGCCTTTTTAGGGGATGTTTGGATTAGCTTATTTTCCGAGCTTATGGGTCTTATTTAACTTTAGAATACTTTATAAGCCATTTTTCTGGCTTATTTGAGCTTATGGGTTTTATTTAACTTTAGAATAAACTGTAAGCTCAAGTTGATAAGCTTATGAGCTTTTCCATTTTCATTAAGCCCATAAGCCCAAAATATAAGCTAATACAGACACCCCCTGAAGCTCATTTTTGTTTGAGGTGTTTCTAATATGAAAAAGCTTCTTAAATAAGCTAAACCAAACACCCCTTATATACATTAAGCAGTTTTTGTGTTTTTGTGTTTTTGTGAAGTGAAATAAGCAGTATTTTTTAATAAAGAGGCTGATACATGTAAATGATTATGTAATGCTGATTGGTGAAATAAAATCTTTTGAATAATCACAAGACTTACTTATCCAAACTGCTTATTTCATTATTTCAAACACATAAGCATTTTTAATAAGCAATCCCAAACACCCCCACGACTTGACTAGTATACAAATAAGTGACGACTTAGTATCCGAATTTTCAGTTCTTATGTAATGTGCAGTGGCGGAACTAGAACATTTTTTTTTTTTTTGGGGGGGGCGGGAGGGACCCTCCCCTGCCCCTTCATAGGACCGCCCTTGGTAATGTGTATACTTGTTATCTGATTTACCAATTTGTGCTACCCTTTTCAGTTATGTTGCACATTTTTTCGGAACAAAGGGTGATCAAAACTCAAAAGTGATATTTTTCTTGGGTGTGTTTTTATGATGACATCATCATCATCTACTAGTCAACGGGCTTATGACGTGTTTGTGAGTTTTAGAAGTGAAGACATTCGAAAAACCCTCATGGATCATCTCTTTAGTAGTCTAAAGAGAAAAGGAATTCGTGTAAATAGTGAGGAAGATGCATCCTTTGATGTCTACCAAGCCATTGAGCAATCGAGGTTTGTTATAGTCGTCTTCTCTCAAAACTACGCTTCATCAGCATCGTGTTTGAAAGAACTTGTGAAAATTTATGAGCTTAAGGAGAGTGATGAGGACAAATATGATGTCTGGCCTATCTTTTATGATGTAAGTCCATCAATGGTGCGCAAGCAAAGCGGGGCCTACAAAGAAGTGATTTTGAAGCATGAAGATTTGAATGTGTCGGATGTTTTGACATGGAAGAAAGCTTTAACATGGGCTGGGAACTTATCTGGATGGGATCTTCAGAATACGAACTGCGGGTAAATACTGGACGCTATATTTTTCTTACTTCCAGTCTAGATAAAGTTTATTAACTATAAGCGTTATAATTGTCTACATTCAGTGATAATACTTTATAAGGTCTTACTATAGGTAGCATATCCGTTCTTATCTTAACAGATCAAAATAAGTGCTTATTTTGGTATGGGGCGGGTTGGGTTGGGTTGACCCAAAACACTTTTTTGTCGAAATTTTATAATATTGTTATAGTGCCCACTTTTTAATATTTAGACCTCATTGCTCTTCTGTATGGTTTTGCAGGCATGAGTCCGATTTCATCGATACAATCTCAAAGGAGATACTTTATAAACTAATTGACGGGCCCCTAGATGTTGGTACCAACTTAGTTGGATTGAATGCTCGTGCAGACCAGATGGACTTGACACGATTTCAGGAGTCAAAAAAGGTTCACATGATAGGGATATGTGGTATTGGCGGATTAGGAAAGACGACACTAGCCAAAGCTATCTATAACCTTATGTATACACATTTTGAAGGACACAGTTTCTGTGAAGATGTTAAAAGCAACGTGCACCGACATGGGCTTGTTCATCTCCAAACAAAAATTCTTGACGATATTATAAAAGACGAGGATATAAAGAAAATACAGAATGTTAGTGATGGGGTAAGTATAATGAAGAGAAGGATGAAAGGTAAAAAGATCTTAATTGTACTTGATAACGTGGATTCTCAAAACCAGTTTGAAGCCTTAGCTGGAAATCCTGACTGGTTTAGTCACGGAAGTATGATTTTAGTAACCAGCCGAGATCGACAGCTGCTTAAAGCTAATCATGTAGAAGAAATTTACAATGTTGCCCTTCTGAATGATGATGAAGCTCTGGAGCTGTTTAGTATGTATGCATTCAAAAAGAAGCATCCGAATGACGAGTTCATTGAACATGTTAACAAAATCCTTCACTATGTTGATGGACTCCCACTCGCTCTTAAATATATTGGCGGTTTATTATTCAACAAGAGTTTACACGAATGGAAGCATGAGGTCGATGAGCTTCAAAGAAGTCCTAATGCTGTTATACACCGAGTGCTTCGAGAAAGTTATGATGGGTTAGATGCTAGTCAGAAAAACATGTTTCTTGATATTGTGTGTTTTTTCAAAGGTGAAAAGAAAGATTACGTGGGGAAAATATTGGAAAGTATTGAAGTATTAGTTGATAAGTCGTTAATAACTATATGCGAAGGTAGGATACAAATGCATAATTTGGTTCAAGAAATGGGTCGGAAAATAGTCCTTGAAGAATCTGAAGAACCCGGGAAGCGAAGTAGATTGTGGGATCCAACAGATGTGCTTGATGTATTGAAAAATGACAAGGTGTGTGGGTGAGCCATTAATTACCTTGTTTACTAATGCGTTAAGTAGATTGTAAAAACTATATTATTATGATAATAATCTAAATAATTTACAACTTATGTTTTGCAGGGAACCGATGTGGTTAAAGGCCTGGCACTAGACCTGTCATGTTCAGAAGTCAACATTCGTGGTCAAAGCTTCATAAAGTTGAAAAATCTTCGCTTACTAAAGTTATACATCGGTGGCTTGAGCAACTTTAGGGAAACCAAATGCAAGGTCAGCACTACGTCTGGAAAGCTTGAATTTTTATCAGATGAACTACAGCTGCTTTGTTGGCACGGGTACCCTTTTCAACATTTGCCAACATCGTTTGATCCTGAGAACCTGCTTGTCCTTGATATGTCATATAGTTGCATCAAACAAATATGGAGCGGATCAAAGGTACTCACAGTGTAAATATAGGTGGCTGTATTGACATTTTTATTTATAAATGGGTCAATTTGGTTTCTCTTTTATTTCAAATGGGTTAATAATGGGTCAAATGGGTCAATTTGTTTTCTCTTTTATTTCAAATGGGTTAATAATGGGTCAAATGGGTGGATAGTCTCATAAATCGTTTTTATATAAAGATTTGTGCTGTTTCTGTAATCATAATCAATGTGCTATTTATTTATAACTTGTTTTAGTAATGGAACCTCATCTTAATATCGAGCTGATTCAATCGAGCTCATTTTGGCGAGAACTAAACCTGACCCATTTCAACCCGAACATGCTTTGACCCGTTTCTTAACCCCCTCATCTTAATACTGTAATATCTTGCTGATTCATTTCCCTTTAATCTCTATAAACAGGGTTTCAATACATTGACGTCGTTGAACCTCAGTCATTGTCACAGTATAAGTAAGACAGCAGACTTTACACAAACTCCAAATCTTAAAGAGCTAATACTCGACGGTTGTGAAAATTTAATTGTAATTCACCCATCAATCACAACTCTAAAGACTCTTGTTCTCTTAAATTTAAAGAACTGCAAAAACCTCAAGATTTTACCCGATATAACCCCATTGGAATCACTTAAACATCTCATCCTTTCTGGCTGCTCAAAGATGGAAAATTTGGTTGAAATTCGCCCATTATGGCATTCTTTCTTTTCGCTTTCATCGCTTTTAAATAAATTCCGACCTCCCGTTTTGTCAACCTTAGGTTCACTAAAAGTTTTGAATGTCAGCAATTGCAATCTGTCCAGGGCTAACCTCAATAACCTCGAAAGTTTGTGTTCACTTGTAGATTTAGATATGAGTGGAAATGATTTTATAAGCATTGATGCAAACTTAAGTCGTCTGTCTCGCCTTACTTGTTTACGAGTAATTGGTTGTAGGAACCTTAAGGTTCTGCCAAAACTTCCTTCTTCGATCATAAACCTTGAAGCACAAGGTTGCGTTTCACTTGTGGAGCTACCAAAGCTATCAAATGAGTACAATAGTGGCAGAGCTGTCTTTGACTTTAAGAACTGTTTAAAAGTGGTTGAGAACAAAACTATCGAGAGCCTGCTTATGATGTTGCTGCCACAGGTTCTCTCTCTATACACACACACACACTCATTAATGTGACAGATTAAAAGTATTAACAGAGATTTGATTTTTGATGGATAGGGACGGTTTGATATATTCGAAGAGGTTCACATAGTTCTTCCAGGAAGTAGAATTCCACAATGGCTTAGCGATATAAGTATGGAAGATTATATAAGCGTGGACTTACCACCTAATTGGTCCTATGAAACGATAAAGGGATTGGCTGCTTGTGTTGTCATTACTCCCATAAATCCCGCTACCAGAAGTACATATCTTGAGACCTTCTGTACTGTCAAAGACTTTTACGGTGCTGTCATTAGTAGCATTTCCCTTTTGGCAACCGATGATCCAAATAGTGAGTCAGATCATATATGGTTGTGTTATAGGAATTGTGACTCAAGATGGAAGAAAGCAAATATTCCTGTTACGGTTTCATTTACATGCGCTGGCGTTAATTGTATGGTGAAACAGTGTAGTGCAAGATTGGTATGTATGGATGATGAAGCATCAAGTGGTAGTTCAAAGATGATCGTGCAGACGCCTAATTTTACAGATGACTATCTGGATCTTGATGTTAGATCAGCAGCCACGCAAGATGAGCCTCCACGGAAGAAATTTCGCTTTTTATACTAAGCCCTATGAAAATTCTAGCTCTAAAGGTAAGTGATTCCACCTTAACAAAAATATAATGGTTGGTGATTAAAAGATGACAAAGTACAGCAAGGGTTTTGTTTATTTATCTTATAATTCATAAAACTATATCATACATCCAGAATGTAAAAAAGACGAGAAACAATAACAGAATACAATTATGCCGGGTAACTAACGAGTGTTCCTCATGAAAACAGGTTTGGAGCTTATTAACGTACGCAGCATTGGACTTAACTTCATGGGATGCATAAAAAGTGGAAAGACCATCAAAATACTTTAGGTAACACACTAACACTTCTTCGGGAAGCATTATCGTTTCACTATTAAAAGGAAGAACTCACAGCCTATTTATTAAACTTCCGAGGGTTGATTGCGAGAGACGTGTCGTTAGATTTTCTTTTCTTGATTCGTGCCACAAAGTCATCGGGCATGTCTGTCAGTTCAAGTTCCTCCAGGCGCCTTGGTTTGAGCAGTAGTCTTGAAGAAATATTATTTAACTTATGGCAACATCGGATATCTAATTGTTTGAGGCCCGTCATTGCTTCGTCCTCCACATCCCATTCCTCCAAATCCGTCAGCCTCCACAGCTTCAAAACCTCAAGTTTTTGAAATCCTTTTCGATGGCAAACCATTCTTTTTCCCGTGAACGATTCGCCCAAAAGTCTCAGCACGATCAAACAAGGCAGTTGTTCTAAAGTCTCCATTGGATCGTTATTTAGCCGAGAGAGGGACAACGTTAGAACCTTAACTGTTGGCGGGAATTCATTAAGATCTGGCAGTTTTTGCAAATTACCATACAAATTAAGATGAGAAAGTTTATCCAAGGCTGTTAGTGGCTTCAAAATTAGCTTTGAAGGCTGGCCCATGTCATCTACGGATGTCAGCCTCAGTTGCTGCAGGTTGACCAACTTCACAATCCAATCAAGCAAGGCACCTTGACTTTCATTTAAGCGGAACTTAATGCCCAACTCTCTAAGATCAAGCAACTTGCCCAAACCTTGCTTTATTGATATCTTCTCATCTAACACCAATCCCCATAGGGTAAGGAGAGTTAACGAACTGCTAGGTGGCATAGCAAGACGAATGTTATTCAGGTTAAGGTGACGAAGCCTTTTAAGCTTCCAAATGGAGTCGGGTAGAGTATCTACACGGGTGTGTTTTACATCTAGGGTTTCTAAGTAAGACAAATCACCCACCGATTCAGGAATACTTTCTAAAAAAGTCCATCTTAGTCCTAGATACCTCAAATGACACAAATGCCCGAGCTTATTGGGCAGACTAGGTTGGCACACCCCTTCAAGATCAATCACCCTCAATAAGCTAAAGTTACGACTAATGACTTGACATAAAAGTATTCCTACTTCTCTTTCTGGCATGTCTTTGTGTTGGAAATTGAATGATATGTAAGACCGCAAAAGAGATGGATCAAAAGTAGGACTCTTAGGCTGTGATTGCTGATGATCAAAGGCTCCTGTGGTGCTTAGATGCTGAACCATCCGGCGTACACCAAAAACGCCTGCTGCATCCTCATAATTTTCCGAATTTCTGTGGATGTAGAACAAGCTGATATCCTGTGCTTTTGGCAGCAAGTAGTCATGAAAAACCGAGACTAAACGACATTGTCGAGGGCTGTTATCAGATCTTAATTTGGTTATCTGAATTATGTTCCGATCAACCAATTCATCAAAACATTTCTGTACCAAATCCTCAGGCAAGGGATGTTTGGATCTTCGGGATATTCTCTTCACAAACCCCTCAGCTAGCCATAGCCTTAGCAACCTCCGTACTGGAATGTCGTAATCTTTAGGAAAAAGAGACACGTATAACAGGCAAAGTTTTGAGTGGATGGTCAGGTCATTATAACATAAGTTCAAAACGTCGTCAGAATGTTGATTGTGATCGATTGTTAAAGACCCTGACCATCTTGTTGGTCTCTTAGTCTTGAGTAGTCCAGCCATTAGGACAATATTAAGAGGCAAGCCCTTGCATATATTCAAGATCTTATCTTTCACGTATGGTTTGATTTGCTCAGCCTCCTTTTCCTTTCCAGCCTTCTTCAGAAACATAGTCCAGCTTTCCTCTTCACTTATGTTTTTCACACTATATGGATTCATGCTCATCTCTGGACCAGTCCGAGATATGAAAACTACCTTACTCCCGTTATTTTCATCCGGGAAGGCATTTTTCAGATCTTTTAGTACACAACTCCCAACACCATCTACCACAATCAGGTACCTTTTTCCCTTAACCGTAACCACCTTCTTTGACACACTCAGCAAAACACGCTCTGCATCATAGTCTTCTGTCACAGAAATCCAATCAAGGGATTCAAAGTGATCCCGGATCTTTCTGTTTCTATAGACTGCACGAGCCAGGGTGGTCTTTCCACAACCCACGTCACCAACAATTGGGACAAACAATTCCGTTTTCTGTGTTAGCCGTCTTACTAGGCTTTTGATATCATCAATCTGCCCCAAAACGCCTACTTCTTCTTGATAAGAGACATTAGATAACAGTTTGAAACCTACCATGTTCCTCTCTTCTTCGTTGTAAGAAAAACTAAACGTTCGTTTCTTACATTTAGGACTCGGGGTACATGGAATTTCTAAGATAGGCCAAATATCTGAGGCACTCTTTTGTGTCAGCACATTTGTTCCGTTACAGAAAGCATCATCACCATCATCGTTATCTTCTTCATCCTTAGAATTCAGGGATGAAGTGACGGTACTACGACTACTACTATTAGTAGTAGTACTAGTAATAGAAGCCTCGTCGTCTCGGAAATTTCTAACCGTACTTTGAATTTTTTTAATCTTCCGTTTAAGCTTGCAACAAGAGTTGACGTTATTAAAGAAGAATGTTTGTTTCATTAAGAAACCAAACCTCTTCCTTTGTCGAGCAACTCTGAAAGTAAACTTCTCAATCTCGTCCTCAATTTCATAAACAACACGAAGATGATCCTTTTCTTTGGAGAAGCTTCGTAGCTTCTCCAGAGACTTTTGGACACCCTTTAGTTGATGTATCATTACTTTGTTATCGGCTATTGATTCTTCATTCAACGTATCCACCAGCTTCTGTGTCACCACCGCTACCACCGGCTTTACCTCCATTGACCCAGAAAGCGTATGCAAGTATATTCAATATTTTTTATACATGGATTTTGGTTTATATCATAGTTTAGAATTGCAGTGCTACTTATAGATGATTATTTTGAGTGAAAGTCTTGGTCAATTCCGAGTCTTTGCTATTCTTTTCCATTTCATTTCCAATTAGTTTCAAGGAACCTGACAATGAAATTGTTGCTTGCCCTTTTTTTTTCAAGCAGATGACATCAGACTAATTGGAAATTTCTTCGCCATGTTTTCTTTGTTTGATGTTGCGGGTGTGTCTTCTTTTTAAGTGTAACTTCCAAGTAATTAGTTGAATAGTTGCTTTACAGAAATATTTGTATATGTGGAAATTATCAACACAAGAAACACTTATGAAGTTGCATAACAATTACTTGTTATTTTACATTTATAACTATGCAAATAGTTTGTGTTCTGTTTAACAAAAAGAGCCATCAATGTATTCCCATTGTAAAATGCTCACGGTACCAAAAAGGTACACGGACTTGAGATGGTTCCGCCAAATACCATTTTTCATTGTAAAATGCTCAACTAAAGGAATAGGCTACTTCTGTTGCTCCCCGGAAACCCCCAAATCTTCTGTACTCTCAACGACTTCAATGTTGTTGTCGTTAATAACGTTTCTCTTTTAGCAACCCATGAACCCAATCTGAGTCGGATCAGATGTGGTTATGCTATAAAGAAATCATCCGATAATGGTAGAAAGTGAAGAATCACCATATGGATTCATTCACATGAGATGATTTTTAACTGTGTAAATGTCTCGGCATGTAAGGAATGATGAACAAGAAGCACCAAGTGATTCAAACACAATTCGATAGTCGAATCTTGATGTTAGATTGGGTCTCTCTCTTGGGCGGGGCATCAAGTACATGTATCTTTACCGATTAACCAATTTCTAAACGCTGGAGTAGATCCTATAGGCACAAAAAATAAGCCTCCACTATAAATATATAAAAAAATAAATAAAAATAAATAAATAAATAAAAATCACATTTTATAGCACGCTTACCAATTTGGGCCTCAAAATAGTGAAAACAAACATACTAAGGGGGCGTTTCTTTTTTCTCTTAAGCTAAGGATATGGACCCACTAAACATAATTTAATATTTCTTTTTGCAATGGGGCATACTCATTTCCACTGATTCATCTATATATATGAAGGGTGTAAAATATGAGCTCCTCCCCATTAAGAGGAACTATGAGACATGAGACCCATTATTTATGTTAGTGAAGGAAAAAAAAAGAAACAAGGCCTTACAATGCTCCTTTTAAGTAAAACCACACTCCTAAGTCCTAATCCATGAAAAACTCTCATCTTTCACCTCTTTCTAACATTGTGTTCTCAAGTTAAGTAAAAGGGAATAAAGCAAATAAAAGTGATAAAATGTAAAAAATGTCATGTTCTTAATTTTTTTTATTTATTATTATTATTATTATTATTATTATTATTATTATTATAATGAAAGTGAAAGTAAATGATTGAAAGAGTGAGGTATTTGATTTTCAAGTAACTTCTTTCATATCTAGTATAGATTCTATCGATTGTATAACACTATAACTATAACTAATAAATAAGGGTCCGTTTGGTTTGGATTTGAAATTTGATGCGGGAAAAAAAATATATTATAAAAGAGAAAAGTTCAAAATACATCCTTGTGGTTGCTCTAATCCCGCTTTACATCCTCGTGCTTTTTTTTTTTTTTTTTTTTTATTTATTTTTTTTGCACAAAATCATCCCTCCATTAAAAAAAATAAAATAAAATAAAATAAAATAAAATAAAAAATAAAAAATCCTCCGTTAGTAATATCAGTTAATGAGGACTAACGATGCAAATGATTTTATGTTACCTCCTAAGAAGAGTTAAAATATTTGCATCGTTGGTCCTCATTGAGTTAAAATATTTGCATCGTTAGTCCTTATTGACTGTTCTTACGTTTTTATCCTTTTTCATCCGTTTTTCTTACGTTTTCATCTATTTTATCCGTTTTCGTCCGTTTTTCTCATGTTTTCATAGGTTTTTATCAGTTCATCCGTTTGTATACGTTTTCATCCATTTTTCTCATGTTTTTATCTATTTCTTTCGTTTTTCTCACGTTTTTATCCGTGTTCATACACTTTTATTCGTTTTCGTCTATTATTCTACGTTTTCGTCTGTTAGATGTGTACCTAACGTTTTTTGCTATAAAAAGATAAATTTTTTACTTTATAAATTTATATATATATATATTTAATACTCGTATTAGACTAAGGGTAAACTGCAAATTATGTCCTTGATGTTTGCCATTTTTGCGAGAAATGTCCCTAATTTTAAAAATATGTTAGATGTGTACCTAACGTTTGAGCTTTTTGCAAAGAATGTCCATGTTGCAAATTCACGTTTTCTGCTAACGATCGTTAAATTTCCTGGTTAGTCAAAGTCAAACCCCATGCACAATGACTATTTTAGCCTTGTCTTCTTCCCTACTTTTATTTTCTTTTGAATTTGCACCACGACCCTTGTTTACCACCACACAACCGGCACCACCACCACCTTCTACCACCACACCACCACCATTTACCACTACACAACCACCCATCTTCTCCGGTGACAAGTTACTACATACCTAGTCCTAGCCATTTTGAGATAGGTATAAATGGATCTTTTGTTAAAAGTTAGTGAAAACTGTATTCCCATTTCCCATTTTGGCACACCACTTCGGGAATCGGGACCATATAATGAATATGTTGAATGACAAAGAAATAGAACTTTTAATGTCCGACATTTGTCAGCACAAAGATATCCATTATAAGCTGTAAGATGGTCAGATTGGGTTAGAACCAAGGATCAAAATAGTTCAGGTCGAAACGGGTCGTCTTTTTGTACAACTAAAAGACGGATGGGTCATGTTGGGCTGACCCACAAACACAATTTTCTCAATACTTAATGGATGATTATAGGGTACGTTTAGTTGAGGGAAAACACTTTTGTTTTCTACAAAATGTTTTGTGAAAAATAAAGAAAATAGAGATCGCATTCAAATCAACGTTTTCCAACAAAATGTTTTGCAAAACACAAAATCCCTTATTTTCTAACTTAACAAAGAAAACTACAAAACAAATTTTAGTTATTTTCCTTGTTTTACTTTAGACTATGTTTATCAATGGATTGTCAACCCAATCGGTTGGGTATATCATATAAAAATAATAATATTTTAATAAAACCATCCAATTTTTCCATCAATCAAGGGCGGACCTATGTAGGGGTAGGGGAGGGTCATGGCCTCTCCAAAAATTTGCGACACCTAGTGTAAATATTATAAGTTTTAGGGTTAATTTAGTTGATGTTACAAACAAATCTCCGATTCGCCCCCCCCCCCCCCCCCCCCAAATAAATTCGGCACTCTCAAAAAAAATGTTCTAGTTCCGCCACTACCATCAACCAAGGTCACATGGTAATCTAGGGGGGATGATTTGCACACCACATTTTTTTATACTTTCACCACACTCTGTGCATTAACATGTTGTACGGTATGTTATACAACTTGTACAGAATGGTGTAAGTATAAAAAAATTTGGTGTGCAAATCAACACCCTAATCTAGGTTTGACAAACTCCAATCTGTCACATGGCAATTAGTAAATGGCTATTTGTTTTCTTTTTCTTTTTTTCTTTAGGAAAGTCCAAAATGCATCCCAGTGGTATCTCAAAATCCCGTTTTTTATCCTTTTTCTTTTTTTTGGAACAAAACCATCCCTCCGTTAGTAAAGTTGGCACAAATACATCCATCAGTTAGTAATATCAGTAACTATGGACTAACGATGCAAATGATTTTCCGTTATCTCCTAACAAGAGTTAAAATAGTTACATCGTTAGTCCTCATTGAGTTAAAATATTTGCGTCTGTTAGGAATACGATTATTCAGTTAAAGACTCGGTCACCCCAAGTATTGCTAAGCATTACGTAGCTCGTAGAATTATCCTTATTATAGTTAGTACGTAGTTTATTAGTAGTTTAATATGTAAATAGTATTCGTAGAGTGGGTCGGGTCTTTACCCTCTGTCAGCTCACTCTACAGCTTGTTTCATGGAGCACCAAGTAGTTGTAGTATATATACCCTCTCCCCCCAAGGGAGAGGGTTGGACCTTTTATTACACTAATCTAATATCTCTTGTTTCTCTCTAAAAAAGGCTCCCATCTCTTTTTCTATCTAACATCTCTCTTGAATCTCATATTCGATCCATAATCAAAAGAACCATACATGTTAATCATTATGAGCAACTTACAATTGGTATCAAGAGCCATGGTTACATCCTAGGGATTGGTTTGTGCTCGAATTTGGTGCTTGGTTTTGTGACTTTATTTGGTTCAAATGGTTCTTGGCTTGGTTTGATCTTTCTTGTGTTATTTGACATGTTAGTGATGTATTTTTATGATCATAGGTGTTAGTTGAACATTGTGTTTCAGTTGGCTATACCATATCTTTAATCTATTTGAAGTTTGGACTTGATTTTGGGCGTATTTCATAGTTGCGGTTAAGTCTACTGTTGCATTGCTTGTCTGCGTTTAGTTCCTGATCTCTGCGGTTAGTTTGCTGCGATTACTATTTTGGGAATACAAACAAATCGCAAGGAAAGTGACAGATTTGGATTTTTGTATACTGCGATTAGCTCTAGCGGTTAAGTGGTCTGCGGTTAGTTCATTGTGGTTAGTTTTCTGCGGTTAAGTGGTCTGCGGTTAGCTCATTGTGGTTAGCTTTCTGCGATTAAGTGGTTTGCGGTTAGATCTTTGTGGTTATCTCTCCTGCAGTTAGTTACTCCCTGCGGTTAGTCACTTCCTGCGGTTATCTCACCTTGTGGTTACCTTTCCTGCGGTTACCTTGCCTGATCCTGCGGTTAACTCTGTTTGACCAAAGTTGACTTTTTACGTCGAAACTTCAAACGGTCATAACTTTTGAACCGTAACTCCGTTTTCAGCGAATTAGCTGTCAAAACATCCGGAACAGGCTGAATATTGTGAGGTTTCACCACGAAGTCGTGAAACGAATTTTTTGAGGCCCAAATCACCTCCGGAGTGAAGTTATTGAGGTTTTAAGTTTTCAGACCAAAAATTTCACCGTAAAAACTTGCATCAACCGAACCAAGATCACAACTAAACAACATATAACCTTGTCAAAACAAACAATCACCACTCTTAACATACAATCACTACTATGGAATCTTCGTGCTCGAATTCTAATGATAATGTGCTTCATCAGCCAATTAAATTGCCCGATAATGCAAAGAATAGTCGCATTGAATGTTTTCGATCACTCCATACACATCTCAAGATTCTCTTTGCAAAACCTGGATACTTGGGAGGTTTCAATCGTGCATTCGCAACACTTTTTGGTCAAAATTTTGAGACCTTCACAGTCAAAATGACTCTACACTTAGATCAACTTCAACAACAACTTGAAACAGGTGAATTTTCTGAAGGTAGTTCTATGGCTGCATTCTGTGTGATCAACAACCAACTCCAAGCGTTCATTGATTCACGATTCACTGAGGAATATGATCATGAGTGTCAAATGACGAAAAAGAGCTTTGCTACTCATACGAGAATTGAAGTTTAAGTTTTCAGAGTCACATTACTCCAACTCATGGGTAATGTGAAGGAGTACATTATGGAAAGAGCACAACACAAACTCAAGCATGAAGACAAGGTGAAGGCATGTCGGGAGCAATCAAGTGATAATAATGTGGATTCAGGTAAAGTATCGGATGTTGGGTCAGTGGTCACCAAAGGCAGAGGATCAGAGACTGATAAGCTTGACACAACGAACAGTTCAATGACTCCTACACGTGATGTGGATGCATATATCAGACCGGTAAAAGAACATGTGTCATGTGCTAAGGTACTCGAACTGTGTAACGTGGTTGATGAACAAAAGATTCCTGACAAAGTACAACTGACAATCGATGTCGATTCAGATGTTGTTGACATGGGAAATAGCAATGTTGACCCATGTGAACAACATATGAAACACAATGAAGTGTCTGTTGTACAATGTAGTGCATCTTCTGTTTTAAATGATGAATGTGTGTTGCATGAGAACACTGCCTATAACCCTGATGACTCCTTGACCACTAGATTTAATATCCTTAAGGATCAGGTGGCAATGTATGAACAACGTGCTAGATTTGAACTCACTGGACGTGAGCAGAACATGGAATGGCAAATGCGTGCATACATATCTGAAAATAATCTTAAGCGAGAAACATTGAAAAAAGGAGTTACAATCTTTGCAAAAACAACTGGATCAAACTGTTAAACAAAAACAAGAGATTCAGAATGGCTTAAACACACTCAAACATGATTTCAAAGAAAAGGAAACAAAACTCCTAAATGATTTCTCTAGTCTTAAAATCCTAAAAAATAAACTTGAGGATAAGTTATACACGCAAGGCCAAACCATTCAAACTGCTCAAATGATGCATAAACATAGGAAGTTGAGTGATGATCATAGTGAGAAGGATTCTACTAAGCCAAAAGCCAATTTCCTTAGAAGCGGTATAGGTGCACAACCGGCATTATATGATGCAAACATTATGCTTGAGCCTAATCATGCCCCACCTGATGCTACATCCGATGATGAGGGCAATGAGATAGAAGATAGAACCAGAGAAAAACTAGCTGAGAAATTAAAGGATCCCCTGTGCATAGCTAATAAAATCTTGTACAAGTATGATTACTCTGAAGATACTCAATTAGCTGTCTTTGTCCCACAAAAAAAATTTACTCCAGAGCAAGTCTTCTGGAACATAGACATAGAAAAAATGAAAGCTGAAAGAATTGTGGGTAACACACGCACTATGTTTAGAATTGCTCACCCAACTGCTTACCCCCTGAACACACCTAGGCACCTTGTACCTCTCACTCTTCCCACACAATGTAATACTCTAATTGGGCTGTATGTGCTAGGTCAATTGTTCAATGACTTTGAGAAAACCTGTAAAATAAGAATTACACCTACAGGGATTACAGAAGGGGAAAGGGGTTTTGAGCAAACAAAACAGTGTTACCTAACTGAAGTCATGCCATTTTTTAAACTTCTCAAAGAACATTTTGAGGGACTTAAAAACACCATTAATGATAATGTGACTCAAATGAAAAAGATGTATAAAGATGTGAAAAATGAGGGTAAACAATTGGCAATTGATCTTAAATGCAGTGAAGTTGCGAGGAAAAATATTCTCATCATAAATGAGAATTTGATTGCTAAATGTATTGCGCAGGATGTATTTTACACTGCTACTGATTCTACATTATCTGCCTGCCAATTTCATGAGATGTCTATTGCATTGAACGTTTTCCAGAATCGTGTTGTTGAGCTTGAGGGGGAGAATTTAAAATTGCGTGAGAAAATTCAAAACGATGACCATGATAACATGGTCAGGCATTTGTCAAAACTAGAAGTTGATAATCTTAATTTGCAATTAAAGTGTCAACATTTAGAAGAAAGAATTAAAATCTCAAATGCAAAGACATCTTCGGATGCTCCTGAATTTGATGCATATTTTGAATTAGCCAAACGTGATGAAAAGATTCAAGCTCACACTAACACGATTCGGAAACTGAGGGTTCAAATTGCCCAATTGAAGTCTAACGAGAGTGATGTGATTGGCACCCAAAAACCACAGTCTATAGATTCTCAGAATTTTCACCTTCAAGATACCATCAATAAATTGCAACATGAAAATGATTGGTTTCGTATTGAAAATTCAAAAGTTAAACAACATTACAAAGAGTTATATGATTCAATTAAGATCACACGTGATATAAACAATGAAAAGATAACTTCTTTGCTTAATGAGATTGAGAATCTAAAGACTCAGGTGAAAGGGAAAATGTCAATCATCACTTGTGATAATGTTGTTCAAAAGGTTTCTGCTTGTAAGAAGTACGCAATTGATGCTGTGAATATTCCTCTTCCCCTTAGGAATAATGAGTTAGTTCATAGAGACTATCTTAAACATCTTAAGGAATGCCTTGACTTGCTTCGTGAAACCATTGAAGAGGATAGGATAGCAAAACCACTTGATGATGCTATTGTAGGTGCCTGCTTTCTCACTAATAGATCTCAGGAACTCTTAGAATATGCTATTGGTACATGTCCTAAAATTGATAGCAAGCGAGATAGGTCTACTGCATCATCATCTATGACTAAGAACAAGCATGTTACCTTTGAGGTACCCTTGGAAACTTCAGATCCCAACACATCAAAACATGTTCAGCAACCGGAAGTGAAAAAGACTAAAATTCCCATTAGTCCGTCTACAGGAGTAAATAGTAACACTAAAGCTAGAGAGTCTAAACCAAGGAGTAATAGAATGAATTATAGGACTTCACCTGCTAAAAGTGTTCCTAAAAAGAAAGTAGACGACCACATGAGGAACATTAAGTCCAACTTGAGCAAAACGAGTCATAATTCAAAACCAAATTCACGTTGCAAAACATGTAATGAATGCATAATTTCGAGTAATCATGATAAATGTGTTGAGAAATTTCTGAAGTCGTTTTACAAAACCCCAGTTAAGAAAGTTTGGAGAGCTAAACAAAGTATGCAAATTTGGAAAGCAACAGGTAAACTGTTTGCCAATGTTGGTTATCAATGGAAGCCCACAGGAAGGAAATTCACTTTAGGAGAACGGTGCCCTTTAACTAGGACAACCAACTCTAAAGTAGTGTCTATTAAGGAATGGAAGCCAACTGGTAGAACTTTCCCTTTGGAGACCCAATGTCCTTTAACTAGGCCCATTGTATCTACTAGTGAAATTTCTACCATTGAAACGAATGCACCTAAGGTCTTAGTAGCTCCAGAACTTGTTTGCACTAACCAACTGGAACCCAACTCAAATTGGGGATCCGACGCTCCAAATTTTCTGCTCTCGTCTGTTTCCAAATGCAGGTCGTACATTTCGTCCTTTGATATTTGGACTCAGGCTGCTCTAAACCTATGATTGGGGATCGCTCAGGGCTCAAGAATTTCGTGAATAAGTTTATCGGGACAGTTAGATTCAGGAACTATCATTTTGGGGTAATTATGGGTTATGGAGATTATATTTCTGGTGACAGCTAATTTCGTGGGTATACTACGTGGAAGGACTTGAGCATATTCTATTCTCTGTTGGTCAATATTTTGATTCCGATCTTGAAGTTGCCTTCAGAAAACACACATGCTTCGTCTGAGAATTGGATGGTATTGATCTTCTTAAAGACAGTCATGGCACAAATCTATACACATTTTCTATCGAAGTCATGATGTGGTCCTCTCCTATTTGCCTTCTCTCAAAGGCCTCAAAGAACGAATCGTGGCTATGGCAACAAAGTTTTAATCGCTTGAACTTTAGTACCATCAATGATCTTGCTCACAATGATCTTGTATGAGGTCTACCCAGAGTCAAGTTCAAAAAAGAACTTCTTCATTCGGCTTGTCAACTAAGTAAACAAAAGAAGCATACTCACAAACCTATAATTGCCAACACCAACATGGAAATTCTTTACACCCTTCACATGGACCTAGGCAGACCAATGAGTATGAAGAGTATAAATGGGAAGTAACATGTGCTCGTTGTTGTCGACGAACACTCTCGGTTTACATGGGTAAAGTTTTTGAGAACCAAGGACGAGACTCCAGAAGTTATCATGAAACTCATCAAACAACTGCTAGTAAGACTCAACAAAACCGTCTGAATCATCCGGACAAACAATGGAACAGAGTTTATCAACAAACAACTCGTTCAATTTCTCCAAGGCACTGATATTCCTATGGGCGGAAGCAATTGCTACAGGTTGTTACACCCAAAACCGATACTTGATACATACTCTTCACAACATAACTCCATATGAGCTGATACATGGCAAGAAACCGGATCTCTCCTTTCTATTTGTGTTTAGTGCTTTGTGCTACCCTACAAAATGACAGTCAAGATCTGGGAAAGTTAAAAGCTAAAGCTGGTTTTGGATTCTTCGTTGGGTATGCTCCAGATAGTAAGGGATACCGAATCTACAACAAACGAACCCGATAAATCCTGGAAACCATTTACGTCACATTCGTTGAGCTGACTGAGCATATGGCTCCTGTACACATCAGTGCAGGACCCGCGTCTAAACTTTTGTCTCCTGAATCAATCAGTTCAGGTCTTGTACAGAATCCCACTCCTGCATGTACCCTATGTATCACCTACATATGAGTATTTGAAGATCTAGTTTGACCAAATGATTGATGAATACTTTGAGACACCTACTGATGATACACTGACACCACCAGCTGCCGCTACTCCATTTCTGTACAACTCAAATGGTTCATCAGTGTCTACTTGAATTGATCAAGATGCTCAATCTGCAAGTTACTCACCATCATCGTCAAACCTTCAATCTCCTTCAGTACATCAAGGCACTGCAGTCGACTATTCTTTTGAAGTGAATTCATTTGCTCCTCTTGAAGATGCTCCATACTAACACCTGTTTGCTCATGAATCTTCTTCTGAGACATCCTCTTCAAAGAATACAAACACGGCTTTTTCATGTTCCTACCTACATCCACATGAACATCTCAGAAAATGAATATAGGATCATCCGATTGACAACATTATTGGATATCCTTCTCAACCGGTGTTCACACGAAGGAAACTTACCACCCATGCCTTGGGTTAATGCGATGCAAAATGAACCTAGCACTTTCGATCGACTTGAAGTATGGGAATTGGTACTACCTCCAGACTGTGCAATGATTATAGCTCTAAGTGGATCTTCAAAGTGAAACTTGATGAGCATTATGTCGTTCTGAAAACAAGGCAAGGCTTGCTGCTAAGGGATATCGTCTACAGGAAGGCATTAATTTAGAGGAATCTTTCGCTCTGGTTGTTCGTATTGAAGCTATCAGAATGATTCTCGCCAATGCTGCAAGTCAGAGCATAACGGTCTATCAAATGGATATGAAAATTGCATTTCTAAATGACGAGTTGATTAAAGTTCTTTATTTCAGTCAACCGGAAAGATTTGTATATTTTGATCGTCCTAACAATGTCTATTGTCTGAAAAGGGCTCTCTTTGGCCTAAAACAGACGCCTAGGGCATGGTTTGATACACTTTCAAAGTCTCTCCTGGGAAACGGATTCTCCCAAGGTGTGGTGGGACAAGTTGAGAAAGGGGTAGTGGTACTTTTACTTTGTGAGGATAAAATTTCAGCTGGCGGATTCCTTCACAAAAGCACTTCTGAGAGAACGGTTTCAATTCATTTTCTCATGATTTGGAATGAAGAGTCCTTCGCCCGTTTCTCTCAAACGTCTTCAGGAAGCAAATGAGGAGAAATGGTTTTGCTTCACATATCCTTGTATATTGTAACAATTCGCATTTTTCAGGATAATTACTATTCCTGGAAAATTTCACTATTCACTTTTACTATTCATTTTTCCCGAAAATTTTCCCGAAATTTGATTTTTTATTTCTTGGGCTAAAGTGATAAATCATTTCCATGGCAAATTAAAAGTTTGACATTCATAAGCTCATTTTCATGAAAGTTATTAAGGAATTACACGGAATTTCACGTTTTATGGTAAAACGTCATTCAGAAATTCTACGCACAATGAAATTCGGTCGCGTTAATTTTCCCCGTATCAGAAAAATGTTTGACACACTCATGATTTATTTGAGAATAAATCATGACTGAGAAAAACATGACCAAAATAAACCTCGGCCGTGAAAAACTGGAATTTTCAGTTTTAAGCGTTTTTACTCAGCCGTAACCTTAGCCTATACCTGCACCGCATTTCTAAGACAATTTAAGTTTTCAACTTATTAGAAAAAGTCAACATATTTTTCCCTCCTCCATTGACCAAAAATCATTCCTTGATTTTATAAGTCATTCCTTGATTTTTAGGCTTTCGGTTTGATGTCTAAAAGACATTTAATACCAACCGACACTAGACTAAGCCCAGTCTAGACATTATAAGTCATTTTAAATCATTTTTTTATCACATTAGAAAAGTAACATTTTACTTTTCTCAATTTTACGCAATATTCGTACATTTTACGTATTACGCGTTTTAGACCCGTATTTCCAGTTTTTAGCAGGGTTTTACACCCAAATGGAACCTACCACTCATTTTATATTTTATTATGGAACATATGGACATGTTTAACAATACTTTCAAGTTCCATAATTTTACGACACCCGGTTTTACGTTTTGAGACATAACAACTTAATGTTGGCATTTCCCGGAGTCAAAACTCATCCAATACTTGGATAATATCATCCAAGACCAACTCATCCCTTCCTATCCACTCCAAACCGCCTCTAGGGGGGGATTCACACTAGGTGGCTTGATCTCATGCTAGGAGGTCTTAGATTTCATACATGTGTACAACTTGCTCACCAAGTGTTGACTAGTCAAGGTTCTAACCTCCTCAAGACCTTATTTAAGCCTTCTCTTCCCCTCCTTGGCCATTCCAACGACCCACACACATAAAAACACACCATTATCTCATCCTTAGCTCATTTACTTCAAGTTCCATCCAAAAAATCAAGTGCAATATCTATACATAAACCCTAGTTTAGTTTTGATTCATCAAAACTACTTCAAATCCTTAGAAACTTTGGTGATTTCTCTTGAGTTTGAATCCACTCAAGTCACCTCAATTTTCATCATCCATCTTTCAAGATTACAAGGGTAGAAAGATTGCATGAAGTGAAATGGGTTGAAGCAAGTCTATCAAAGTCCTTTTCCTTTCATGTTAACTTCCTTTCATCTTTGAAAGCCAAAAGTTGTAAGCCAAACCCTAACATGATTCTTGTTAAATAATCATATTCATGTTATTTACATATTATTTGTGCTATATTATGTCTTGTATTCATGTCCATGATGTATAAAAGTGAGTAAAACAAGTTATTGTACATGATTGATAAGACAAGTTACTATAACAAGCAAACTAGTGATTTTCTTGGTAAGACCTGATCAAAATGGTAAAAATATGATATTTGATCATTACATATTACAGTAGAGGACTTAACAAGGAAACCGTAGCAACTTGAACCACCCAAAACGAGTATACGAGTCAAAAGTTACGCCCATTTGAAGTTACCAAAACTTTGCGGCAAACTGCCAAATACCATTCTGATCAAATTTGGGTTTTGAAAGTCACACTTCTGGTCCGATTCATCAAAAAGTTAAAACATGAAAGTTGTCCGGAACGACGTTTTCGTTCAGGAATAAGGAAGCTCGAGCCCTAAAAACGCTTTCCGAGTGATAAAATTCTTCAAATTCTAAACAGCCATTTTTAGGCGAAAGTCACTAGATTATAGTTATACTTTAAAAGGAACAAGAGGTCTTATGACCTATAATCAAGACCACAACCATGGCTAGAGCCAAGGTTGTGTCTCATGACCTTGGAACAAGGACCAAAGGTCATGGCTAGGCCATGACGAAATGACCATGTAAGATTACTTAGGCGAAAACATGAAACAAAGTATTGGCGATAACTTGAACAAGCAACTTGGATCTACTTCATCTAAAGGAACCATGAGATATTACAAAGAGAAAATGGTCATACAAAACTTATGAAACTACCCCTAATAACAATCTTCATGTACTAATAAACTTTCCTAAGTTTATTCAAATATCGGACATGTAACTTTTCGGATCAAAACTGAGATCTATATACTTTATCAACTACTACAATAGTAGGGAGCCTCATGTGAGGAGTTCATTATGTAAGCCGTCGAGTTGAGTTGTGGATTTACGAATTAAAGTGTCCTGGCTCCTCGAACGCTTGCTAACATGACTTCTGAATTATGTCGGCCCGAACGGTAGTAAACGATATATAAACTATACATGTTTCATGAATCATTTCTTTTCAAAGACTTACACTATACATCATACCACATCATGGACTAAGTGCAAGACATACTTTTATTGGCATGTTTATGTTTCCTTAAACATTATTCCAAACCTAAGTTACAACAATTATTCTAGGTTGCTCGTAGAAGTTCTTACGGCATATCCATCATTCTCATTATACATCATCCAACTCAAGGTGAGTTCATAGCCCCACTTTCCATTACTTAATTGTTTTACAAACCCTTGGGGGGAATACATGCTATTTTTAACCGAGCACAATGTTTTTTAAATTGTATGCTTGCCTGATTGTTTTATTATCACTAAGTACCATCCTTGCCAAACCGAGATCCCTTATTATGAACCATTTAATCACTAGAAATAGTGAGCGCGAATATTGTGAATAGGCCTATTGGGATTGACGAATCCCATTTGTATTGACTAAGTTCAAACAAATGCATTAATATTTGAGACATTAGGTATGACGGCAAAGTACCTACAGGGATAACTCCGCCGATTGATATTGGTACCCGTTAACGTTTTGGTGTCATAAGCTTAGTATTTGATAATAACTGTTCCGGGCGTATAACAATGTGGCCCATCTTTGTTTTCCAAACATTGGTGTGAGTCTATAGCTCACACTACCAACATATTGTGTTCAAACATTAAACAAACTCTATGAATATCACTCAACCTTTGTGTTGACCTCTCAAGCATGTATTTCAGGTTCATGACGATCAAGGATAGCACGGAAGGGCACGGATACTCAAGAGGGCTATAAATTTTATTATCATTCAAAACTCATTTAATGTGATTTGTAAACATGGAACCATTTGGGACCTCATTTTGTAATCTCTGATATTTATATAATTTGAATGATAAATCTTTTAAAACGACTCAATTGGAGTTCGTTTTCTATTATTGTGACTATTGTGCCGTTGAGTAACACCCAGTTTGAATTCCGCTGCAACCATGAATTGGGGGTGTTACATATATATCTTATACCATAATGAAAATAGAAAAATGTAAAACCTACAAAACCCATAAAAATCAGAAAAATCATAAAAATCCAAAAATATTCTTCTCACGACATGTCACTTGTGTAATCAATATTATGTACGTTTCTAGAAATGTCATTCAATAATGACACGGAAACATACATATGCTTGAGCAAGAGTTTTTCTTTTTAATAATGTTTTTCTAAAACATGTCATCTCTAAAAATATTCTTTCAAATATGGTTTGCTATTACTTCAGATAGCAACCCGGTCTTAGTATTGGGGAAAGTTCGTCGCCAAAAAGACGACTGTTCCTAACAAAGGCATGAATTACTTTATATTCGTACCTTTCCGATCTAATGTACGTTTCAGTGCATTATTTCTTGTTTAAGAGGAGAAGTCTTTTTTTTTATCAAAACAAATAATTTTCTTTCATGATTCTTCGGAAAATTATTTGAGTAATACATGGTGGTAACGTGTTGTTTGTAAATCAATCAGTCTTAGATACTTCATACAATTTGTCACTCAATTAATGACAATGGGTCATCAATTGAGGGGGAGAGTGATTTCCAATTTTTATCATCAAACGGATTTCTTGGTTGTCTCATAATTGTTATAAAAGGTTTTGTAGTTAATGGGGTATTAGTTGAAGAGGGACTTACTATGCTTTATCTTAAATGGCCAAATGTATTAGTTGTTAGAAAGTGTAGGGCATTATGTGCTATTTGCGTATAGTTTCCTAGCTTTATGTAACTAAAAGGTCCATTTGTCTCATGTTGGTTTCCTCGCTTAATCCCCTAAATACGTTTTAATCCAAAATCTTAATGATGTTAGAAAACCATTGTGTTTGATGCTCTTGTTCTCTCCTCTGGCATTCGTATAATCTGACTGATTGTGTTTCGTTTGCTGTTTGCTGATAATTGTTTGATTGTTGCTGATTATGTGTTCATGTTCTCAGGATTTGCTTAGGTATGTAGTTACCGGGTTAGAATTTTTTTCCTAAGCTCCTGATTTGAATGTTGCGAATATGCGTGAATTGCCTTGGTAGTGATTGTTGTTTATGTCTGATAGAAATTTGCAATGAATGTTCATGATTGCTAGTTTCTCTTCATGATAGATAGCATTTTGATGAGTTGCTTGAATGTTCTTTGATCATGATATGAATATGGTATTATGCGTAGGCTAGCTGCTATGTGGTAGCAGTTAATTAAGAGTGAATCTGTATGTATGCATATCTTTGTTGATACTCTTATGCAGATTCCATGGCTGATGTGAATGTGCCTGCTCCTGCTCTAACCATTTGATCAGATGTTCAAACTTCATTGGCTGGCTTTGATTTCACCACAACAACAACATTGGTAGCAACAATGACAACAACTTTTTCAACACCACCACCAGTTATCTTCTGCGTCATAAGTAGTATGCTATCAAATGTTATGTGTCAGTACATGATTTTTTATTTTCATGAGTTTCTCGTTAAACTTTAAATCATTTATAAACTCATCATAACTGACACTAACATTCTCCCTCATTGATTGAGGGGGAGTAATGAAATTGTCTCAATATCAGAATATCGTTAATCAGACCACATCTTGCTCCCAAACTTTTCTGACTTATTTAAATCACTTGGGATCACAAATCTCAAATGGTTTGAAATTTTTGATTGTGGGAGAAAATGTGATTTAAATATGAAATCTGATATAAAATGTGATTGTTTTGGACTTAAACAAACGCTCCCCGATATATGCTAAACTCTTATGTATATCGATGCACATATTGAGGGGGAGCAAAATGGCTTGTGTAAAAGGATCCTTGCATCTTATGTGAGTGCATCTCAGTCTTGACTCATGAATTGACGAAACATAATTGTCTTGAATCGAAAGGACTAGTCCTGGACGGGTAATAACTTCAAGCTGGTTTAACCAGTGATGTAAGCGTGTCTCGAAAAGGACTAGTTTGAGTAGAATGTACCGTTTCGAGAAACATTGGGTGAATCTGATCGGGCCGGGTAATAACTTCAAGCTAGTCTAGCTAGTGATGTAAGCGTGTCTCGAATGCCCGGTCATGTTCACTTAAGGTAGATCAATTCAAAAAGTACAACTCTTCCCGACATGTGCATATTTTCAAAACAATACATATGAGCACATGTTAAGGGGGAGCATTTGAAAATGACAAAACTCTCAATGTGTTAACAAAATGTGTTTCTCAATCATAAACACGTTGAGAGAATTTTCAATGATTTGGTGTATGGCAACATAGGATAGTCATGAAGTTATAAGGTGGCTAAGGTTAGGAAAACCGTCCTATGATCCGCCAGAGCCGGAGGGATCTACCCATGGACAATACCAAATAGATAGTATTAAAAAGTCCGTAGGTATGATTATGAAAAAAGGAGAAACGTGAGAATGGAGAAAGAAGGGGTTGAAGAATTAAAAAGAAATGAAATGAGAAAGGGTGAAAAGAAATAGCCCTCCAATTATTCAACCTTAGGGCAGAAACCGGGTTCAATTCATAATCTACTGATGGTTGATAAGGCGACATCGGTATTGAAGACAAGACGTCATGGACCCAGTGACGCAATGCACTAAACCTTATAGCCACTCAAGTTCTCTTAAAAGAACTTGTTTCATTCTCACGGGGAACCGGTGTAATCTATCAACATATCTCTTAGAGATGGTTGATATTGAAGCAGGAGACCTCTCCCTAATCTCCGCACAGGAAAACCAAATGCACTTATTGAGTCTAGAGCCTCGAGATGCATAAAAAGATCTCATAGGAACACGTGCTACTTCTACCCTGGTTGTTCAATATTAAGGACACCAGTGGTAAACTATGAGTCCTACGCAGATCTTAGCAATCTGCCAGAACATTTATGAGGGATGTTGCTTTAGTAACTCCCAGTGATTGAATGGAAATTCCTGCCAGGGTCAACATCAAGCAGCCCTGAAAGCAGGTCACTTAGGTAATTCCTTATGGATTACGCTTAGTGGTCGCAATGGTTACAAACGGTCAACAGTCGTGGAGTGATCTCCAGCGACTCACCCATTCGTTGATCTACTTAGGTAGTTCGTGTAAATCCTCTCAGGGTTTGCCGATTGGGAACGGTCTTGGTAAGGATTAGAAGGAGTCATCACACTATGCTGTTGACAATCTCTATTTCCAAACCTATAAGTACCGGATGATTTGTTGCTAACTGTCTACTTGCAGGAATTTCTGACGGTTGCGGTTGATTGCTGAAAAGATGTTGATCCATCAACACATGCTCACACTTCAACTTCACAATCTAAGAAATCATGATCATTGATTGGGCTTCATTTATGCTTCCACAACTATGATGCAGAAGATCATGATCCAGAAAAGTGTGAGCATGCCAACACTAAGATGTTCAAATCACATGGAGACATTACTACTCAAAGATGACTTGCAGATACTCATTTGGATGATGAACTCGAAGTAATGCCAAAGATCATCCAACTCATTGAACAAGTCATCTAGAGCCTGCTGCTGAATGTACAAAGACATGTTTGAAGAATCAAAGTCTACGAGCTACAAGATTTCATGCATGCAAGAATTCAGTACTTATCTTCTGGGGTGACCTCCCTTAGGGGGAGATTGTTAGGAATACGATTATTCAGTTAAAGACTCGGTCACCCCAAGTATTGCTAAGCATTACGTAGCTCGTAGAATTATCCTTATTATAGTTAGTACGTAGTTTATTAGTAGTTTAATATGTAAATAGTATTCGTAGAGTGGGTCGGGTCTTTACCCTCTGTCAGCTCACTCTACAGCTCGTTTCATGGAGCACCAAGTAGTTGTAGTATATATACCCTCTCCCCCCAAGGGAGAGGGTTGGACCTTTCATTACACTAATCTAATATCTCTTGTTTCTCTCTAAAAAAGGCTCCCATCTCTTTTTCTATCTAACATCTCTCTTGAATCTCATATTCGATCCATAATCAAAAGAACCATACATGTTAATCATTATGAGCAACTTACAGCATCGTTAGTCCTCATTGACTATAGAGTTAAAATATTTGCATCGTTAGTCCTCGTTAGTCCTTATTGAGTTAAAATATTTGCATCGTTAGTCCTCATTGACTATTCTTACGTTTTTATCCTTTTTCGTCCGTTTTTCTTACGTTTTTATCTATTTTCGTCCGTTTTTCTCATGTTTTTATCTATTTTCGTCCATTTTTCTATAGTTTTTATCTGTTTCTTCCGTTTTTCTCACGTTTTTATCTGTGCTCATTCATTTTTATTCGTTTTCGTCTATTATTCTACGTTTTCATCCGTTTTTTTATATTTTATCTGGTTTCATCCATTTATATCTATACTACATTATAATGCATTTGGGACTATTCTATAATTATAAAGGCTTAAAATTCAGACTTTTTTCTTGCTTATTATGGAAAGATTTCAAAATTAATTTGTTAAGGAGGTTGGTTAGGAAGTTTGTTAGGAAGCGGTTGGTTGTTCAAACTAAAATTATTTGGCTTAACCATCTCTAATATCTCTACTTATAAAGCATGAAGACAACTAAACGTGTGACCGAATAATGCAAAATATAATCACAAGGTACCTGCCGCCGCATTGTGCGGGTACCGTTCTAGTATGTATAATATGTATGAAAAAGGGTAAAAATATTTGAAAATAGATAAAACGTATGAAAACTTGACATTTGATAAAAATGTTTCTAAATCAATTTAAATCACGATCAAAAGTGTAAAACACGAAAGTTGTTAAAAATAATGTTTTACATCAAAACACGTGAGATTTTAACCTGAAATTGCAAAATAATTGTTGTTTACTATCAAAACTTAAACGGTTATAAATTTGATCGATAAAGAAAACAATAATATAATAAAAACAAACATTTGTTTTTAGTGACTTCGGTTTACAACATTGCATTAAGCCGTTGACTTGAAAAGCGTGGGCCATTGATCACCGGAGAAATGATGGCAGAGTTGACTTTTTGTCAACTTCTTCTTTTACAAACTGCTTATCAAGGTATTGCCTTTTTAGGGGATGTTTGGATTAGCTTATTTTCCTAGCTTATGGGTTTTATTTAACTTTAGAATAGCTTATAAGCCATTTTTTCTGCCTTATTTGAGCCTATAAGCCCAACATATATGCTAAATACAAACACCCCCTAAGCTGCTTCATTGAGGGCAAAAAAAAAATCCTCAGAATAAGCCAAGAAGCCCTCAAATAAGCTCAATTTTGTTTGAGGTGTTTCGAATATGAAAAAGCTTCTTAAATAAGCTAAACCAAACACCCCTTATATACATTAAGCAGTTTCAGGTGTTCAGAGGAAGAAAAAAATAGACTTTTTGTGTTTTTGTGAAGTGAAATAAGCAGTTTGCAATATGGAGGCTGATACATGTAAATGATTATGTAATGCTGATTGGTGAAATAAAATGTTTTGAATAATCACAAGCTTATTTGATTATTTCAAACACATAAGCATTTTTAATAAGCAATCCCAACCCCCCCAGAAAAAAAAGCCTGGACTCAACTAGTTTCCTTAGAGGTGACGACTTTAGTATCTCATTTTTAGGTTCTTATGTGTTGCCCTTTTCAGTTGGTTTGGCCATCTTTTCAGAACAAAGGGTGATCAAAAAGTGATATTTTTCTTTGGGGTTTATTTTTATAATGACATCATCATCATCTACTTGTCATCGGGCTTATGACGTGTTTGTGAGTTTTAGAAGTGAAGACATTCAAATTAGGGAATCTAGGGATGAGCACGGTACCGGTCCCGTACCGAATTAGTAGTACCGATTTTTTCGAGCATAAATTAGTGGTACCGGTACTGTACCGAATGGGATTCGGATACCGGTACCTGGAAATCGGGTTTTCTCCTTTTTTTTTTGGGAAATTCCCTATTTGGTACCGGTCCCGTACCGAATTAGTGGTCCCGGTTTTTTTTCACCTTATTTCGTAGTCCCGGTACCGTACCTAATATCGGGAATCGGTACGGTTCTGGTTCGGTTTTGGGATTCGGGTCGAAATGATCATCCCTAATTCAAAAGACCTTCATGGATCATCTCTTTAGTGATCTAAAGAGACAAGGAATTTGTGTAAATAGTGAAGAATATGCATCCTTTGATGTCTACAAGGCCATTGAACATTTGAGGTTTACTATAGTCATCTTCTCACAAAACTACGCTTCATCAGCATCGTGTTTGAAAGAACTTGTGAAAGTTTATGAGCTTAAGGAGAGTGATAAGGACAAAGTCTGGCCTATCTTTTATTGTGCACAATCAAACCAGGGCCTACAAAGAAGCGATTTTGAAGCATGAAGATTTGAATGTGACGAGCTTTAACATGGGCTGGGAACTTATCACGATGGGATATACAAAATACAATCCGCTGGTAAATACTCGATGATATTTTTTTCTTACTTCCAGTCTAGACAAAATTTATCAACTATAAGCGTTATAGTTGTCTACATTCAGTGATGATATATGGTTTTATTATAGGTAGCATATCAGTTGTTCTCTGTAATGGGTCAAAATAAGTGGTTATTTTGGTATGGGGGTTGACCCAAAACACTTATTTGTCGAAATTTTATAATATTTACAACTTCTGTTTTTTGCAGGGAACCGATGTGGTTCAAGGCCTGGCACTTGACCTCTCATGTTCAGAAGTCGACGTTTGTGGTCAAAGATTCGTAAAGTTGAAAAATCGAAAAATCTTCGCTTACTAAAGTTATATATTGGAGGCTTGAGCAACTTTAGAGAAACCAAATGCAAGGTCAGCACTACGTCTGGAAAGCTTGAATTTTTATGGGTTAATGGCATATAATAGCAACGAACTTTTTCATTTGTGCCATTATCAGATACGAACCCAAAAAATTACAACAATCAGATACGAACTTTCAAATTTTGTTTCATTATCAGATACAAACTTTAAAAAAATACAACAATAACCATCCAACTTTGATTTTTTTTTTTTCATTATCGTACGCAACGAGATGAGATTTTTACATTGATAAAACAAAATTTGAAAGTTCGTATCTGATTGTTGTAATTTTTTGGGTTCGTATCTGATAATGACACAAATGAAAAAGCTTGTTGCTATTATATGCCATTAACCCAATTTTTATCGGATGAACTACAGCTGCTTTGTTGGCACGGGTACCCTTTTCAACATTTGCCAACATCGTTTGATCCTGAGAACCTGCTTGTCTTTGATATGTCGTATAGTTGCATCAAACAAATATGGAGCGGATCAAAGGTAATAACGATGTTTTTTAAATATCACCATATTTATTTATAAATGTCGATTGGATTGTGTATTATTCCAAATGGATTAATAACTGTCATTACTCATTAGTAGCGGTTCCCTTTTTGCAACCGATGAACCAGATAGTGAGTCAGATCAGATATGGTTGTGTTATAGGAATTGTGACTCAAGATGGAAGAAAGCAAATAATCACGTTACGGTTTCATTTAAATGGTTGGCGTCAATTGTACGGTGAAACAATGTAGTGCAAGATTGGTATGTATGGATGATGACCAAGAAGTATCAAGTGGTAGTTCAAATATGATCATGCAGACGCCTAATTTTACAGATGACTATCTGGATCTTGATGTTAGATCAGCAGCCACCCAAGATGACCCTCCATGGAAGAAACTTGGCTTTGTATAGTAGGCCTGTTTACCTTATAAAAGATGGCAAAGTACAGCAAGGTTTCTGTCTATTTACCTTATAATTCATAAAACTATATCATACATCCAGAATGTAAAAAGACGAGAAACAATAACATAGTACAAGATCAAGTACAGCATTGATAAATAAATAAATTTATGCCGGGTAACTAACTGAGTGTTCCTCATGAAAACAGGTTTGGAGCTTATTAACGTACGCAACATTGGACTTAACTTCATGGGCTGCATAAAAAGTGGAAAGACCATCAAAACACTTCAGGTAACACCCTAACACTGCTTCGGTTGATTGTGAGAGACGTGTCGTTAGATTTTCTTCTCTTGATTCGTGCCACAAAGTCGTCGGGCATGTCTGTCAGTTTCAGTTCCTCCAGGCGCCTTGGTTTGAGCAGTAGTCTTGAAGAAATATTCTTTAACTTATGGCAACGTCTGATATCTAATTGTTTGAGGCTCGTCATTGCTTCGTCCTCCACATCCCATTCCTCCAAACCTGGCAGCTCCCACAGCTTCAAAACCTCAAGTTTTTGAAATCCTTTTCGATGGCAAACCATTCTTTTTCCCATGAACGATTTGCCCAAAAGCCTCAGCACGATCAAACAAGGCAGTTGTTCTAAAGTCTCCATTGGATCGTTATTTAGCAGAGAGAGGGACAACGTTAGAACCTTAACTGTTGGCGGGAATTCATTCAGAGCTGGTAGTTTTTGTAAATTACCATACAAATTAAGATGAGAAAGTTTATCCAAGGCTATTAGTGGCTTCAAAACTAGCTTTGAAGGCCGGCCCATGTCATCTACAGATGTCAGCCTCAGTTGCTGCAGGTTGACCAACTTCACAATCCAATCAAGCAAGGCACCTTGACTTTCATTTAAGCGGAACTTAATGCCCAACTCTCTAAGATCAAGCAACTTGCCCAAACCTTGCTTTATTGATATCTTCTCATCTAAAACCAATCCCCATAGGGTGAGGAGAGTTAACGAACTGCTAGGTGGCATAGCAAGACGAATGTTATTCAGGTTAAGATGACGAAGCCTTTTAAGCTTCCAAATGGAGTCGGGTAGAGTATCTATACGGGTGTTTTTTACATCTAGGGTTTCTAAGTAAGACAAGTCACCCACCGATTCAGGAATACTTTCTAAAAAAGTCCATCTTAGTCCTAGATACCTCAAATGACGCAAATGCCCGAGCTTATTGGGCAGACTAGGTTGGCACACCCCTTCAAGATCAAGCACCCTCAATAAGCTAAAGTTACGACTAATGACTTGACATAAAAGTATTCCTACTTCTCTTTCTGGCATGTCTTTGTGTTGGAAATTGAATGATATGTAAGACCGCAAAAGAGACGGATCAGAAGGACTCTTATGATGTGATTGCTGATGATCAAAGGCTCCTGTGGTGCTTAGATGCTGAACCATCCGGCGTACACCAAAAGTACCTGCTGCATCCTCATAATTTTCCGAATTTCTGTGGATGTAGAACAAGCTGATATCGTGTGCTTTTGGCAGCAGGTAGTCATGAAAAACCGAGACTAAACGACATTGTCGAGGGCTGTTGTCAGATCTTAAATTGGTTATCTGAACTATGTTCCGATCAACCAATTCATCAAAACATGCCTGTACCAAATCCTCAGGCAAGGGATGTTTGGATCTTCCGAATCTTCTCTTCACAAACCCCTCGGCTAGCCATAGCCTTAGCAACCTCCGTACTGGAATGTCGTAATCTTTAGGGAAAAGAGACATGTATAGCAGGCAAAGTTTTGAGTTTATGGTCAGGTCATTATAACACAAGTTCAAAACGTCATCCGAATGTTGATCATGATCGATCGCTAAAGACCCTGCCCAACTTGTTGGAATCTTAGTCTTGAGTAGTCCAGCCATTAGGACAATATTAAGAGGCAAGCCCTTGCATGTATTCAAGATCTTATCTTTCACGCGCGGTTCGATTTGCTCAGCCTCCTTTTCCTTTCCAGCCTTCTTCAGAAACATAGCCCAGCTTTCCTCTTCACTTATGTTTTTCACAATATGCGAATTCATGCTCATCTCTGGACCAGTCCGAGATATGAAAACTACCTTACTTCCGTTATTTTCATCCGGGAAGGCGTTCTTCAGATCTTTTAGTACACCACAACTCCCGACACCATCTACCACAATCAGGTATCTCTTGCCCATAACTGTAGCCACCTTTTTTGACACACTCAGCAAAACACGCTCTACAGTATAGTCTTCTGTCACAGAAATCCAATCATGGGATTCAAAGTGATCCCGGATCTTTCTATTTCTATAGACTGCACGAGCCAGGGTGGTCTTCCCACAGCCTGCGTCACCAACAATTGGGACAAACAATTCCGTTTGCTGTGTTAGCCGTCTCACTAGGCTTTTGATATCATCAATCTGCCCAAAAACGCCTACTTCTTCTTGATAAGAGACATTAGATAACAGTTTGAAACCTACCATGTTCTTCTCTTCTTCGTTGTAAGAAAAACTAAACGTTAGTTTCTTACGTTGTAGCCCGTGCTCTTTTTGATTCGTGATTGTGCTGAATGATCGAGTCATCCACCCCCGTTTAGGACTCGGGGTACTTGGAATTTCTAAGATAGGCCAAATATCTGAGGAACTCTTTTGTGTCAGCACATTTGTTTCGTTACAGAAAGCATCATCACCATCATCGTTATCTTCTTCATCCTTAGAATTCAGGGATGAAGTGACGGTACCAGTACTACTACTGCTAGTAGGAGTACTAATAGTAGTACTAGTAATAGAAGCCTCGTCGTCTTGAAAATTTCTAATCGTACTTTGAATTTTTTTAATCTTCCGTTTAAGCTTACAACAAGAGTTGACGTTATTAAGGAAGAATGTTTGTTTCATCGAGAAACCAAACCTCTTCCTTTGTCGAGCAACTCTGAAAGTAAACTTCTCAATCTCGTCCTCAATTTCGTAAACAGCACGAAGGTGATCCTTTTCTTTTGACAAGCTTTGCATCTTCTCCAGAGACTTTTGGACACCTTTTAGTTGATGTATCATTACTTTGTTATCGGCTATTGATTCTTCATTCAATGTATCCACCAGCTTCTGTGTCACCACCGCTACCACCGGCTTTACCTCCATTAACCCAGATTTGATAAAAGCGTATGTAAGTTCAAAACCCTGCCCCGGCGGGATTGGGTTGGTTGTTGTTGTTGTTGTTGTTGTTGTTGTTATGTAAGTATATTCAATTTTTATTTTGTTTATTGGATTTTGGTTTATATCATAGTTTAGAACTGCAGTGCTACTTTATATAGATTATTTTGAGTGATGCTCAAGAAAATCTTGGTCAATTCCGAGTCTTTGCTATTCTTTTTCCATTTGTTTTCCAATTAGTTTCAAGGAAGTGGTTGGGTAATGGTCAAGCAGATTACTTTGGCAGCTTTAGGTGTAAATTTGTCATTTTGATATTCACCATTCTCGTTTTCTTCGGTTTAATGTTGTGTGGCTTGGGTGTGTACCTTATTTCACTTATTCTCTGGCGTCCCTTTTTAATCAAACACAATGTTTCATCATGCTAAATGCTGGTATGAGACCAAAAATACTATTAGTAATAGAATAATAGATGTGACAAAACCAGTAGGTCGAGCAGATTGCGATTGGCCAAAACGAGTGATTTTACTATTTTAGAATAAGGAACGTGTCATGTTGGGTTGATATATCTTTTATTGATATATCTTTTATGATTTCTATTTATGCTGTTGGTAGGAAAAGGTTTAAGACGGAACGTCTTAATTGATGATGAAATGTTACATTTATTTTGATCAGACGTTTTATGTATTGCTACAATTTGAATCTTTATTTCGAATTCTAAATGTTAAGTTTTGCGTCTTTGACAGGTTACAATTGCATATGGAGGTGAAGTTGACTCAGAGGGTCAGAGCCATCGGTGGATCTTCATGCTTAATAAAGACGAAGATGCCCAAGTGATATTACGTTGTCTAAATGAATATCATGTGTTTGAAAATTATTAATGGACTTTGAGATTGTGAAGTAGTTAGAAGACTAGGGAATTTTAAGTGTAACTTCCAAGTTAATTGGCTGAATTGACTTTTGAGTTGCTTTACAGAAATATTTGTATGTGTGGAAATTATCAACACAAGAAACACTTGTGAAGTTGCATAACAATTACCAATGGCTGCAAAATAGATTTAGCAATATTGGGTTTGAAATTACTTGTTATTTTACATTTATAAGTTATAACTATACAAATAGTAATAGTTTGTGTTCTGTTTAACAAAAAGAGCCATCAATGTTGATCTATTTGTTAAATGCTGAGAATTAAAGGAATCGGCTACTTTCATTGCTCCCCTGAAACCCCCAAATCTTTTGTACACTCAACGACTTCAATGGTGGTGTTGTTAGCAACATATCTCTTTTAGCAACCCATGATCCCAATGTGAGTCAGATCATATATGGTTGTGCTATAAAGAAATCATCCGATAATAGTAAAAAGTGAAGAATCATCATATAGATTCATTCACATGTGCTGACTTTTAAGTGTATAATTGTCTCAGCATGTAAGGAATGATGAACAAGAAGCACCAAGTGATTCAAACACAATTCGATTGTCAAATCTTGATGTTAGATCAGTAGGCATGGAAAATAAGTCTCTACAGTAAAATTTTAACACTTTATAGCAGGCTTACCAAATTTGATGCAGACCATGAAAAACGAAAACATGATTTCTATTTAAGCAAATACACAATAACTGGTACGAGTAATAGCCATAGGGAAAAATCAACACTATTTTCATCCGAAATAAAACACAATGTAAGCGAAACTTTTCTTAAAACATAATGCATTTCATTAGAATCTGCTCAAGACCAACAAGGAGCACAAAGGCGGAAATGCTAAAACAACAAATCTAACTTGTTATCTCTATGCACCATAACAGCTAAACATCTAATCGAAAACTATTCCATAATCATCAATTCAACATAACATATCCATTACTAAAAAGAAACCTAGTCTTTGCTAATAGTATTAAGAGGCTACAAAGCAGACTTATTCTGCAACACTCAATGAAGATCCCACTTTATTCATCATCTTCCTCCTGCAAAATCACAAACAAAAACCACCCCACATTAATCGACAACACCAAACAATGGTTACTAGCCACATTCAACAGCTTTATAAGCATACCTCATCACTGCCATCCTCTTCATTATCATTTACCTCTGACTTGGATTTGTCAGAATCATTCTCCTCTTCAGTAGCAGCATCCTAAAATAAGAAGAAACCAGCAATCAATAATATGTTAATTTTATACAGTAAGACAAATATAAACATATCTGCAAACAATAATTACCTTCTTCTTGTTGTATGCAGCAAGGGTTTTGTCATAATCCTTCTTTCTTTGTTCAGCTTTGGCAACAAAAGGTGCCTTCTCCTGTAATTTTACACAGTTAGCAAATCATCAAGCTATTATTCATAAGGCTAATTAACGGATTTATAAATCATAAGCAGTGTTACTTACAGAATCAGACATTGCTTTCCATTTAGCTCCACCAGCTTTGCCAACCTGTATATCGTTCAATCATGATTATAACGAAAAGACAAATCAATAATATAAACCCAGCTTTGTAAGAAATTGGAAGAAATACTTACAGCAGCAACAGAATTGTTGTTAGGGTTCTCTTCCTTGAACTGCTTCCTGAAGCCCTCCCTTAAAAATATTAAAACCGCAACAAATCAGTATACAAATATTGGTAAACTTAATGAGATGATATAAGTTCATAAAGAGCATGTTGACTACATGAAGACAAAGAAGGCACTAGCAGGCCTCTTGGGCTTGTTGGGGTCCTTTGCAGCCTTTCCCTTAGGTGCAGTCTTCTTCACAGTCAGCCTACAGAACCAAAAGAACAATCAAATTAGGACAAGAAGTAAGAAGCTAATTATATTTAACAAGCTACAAAGATATCAGCATTGTGTGTGTTCTGCTGTCACTTACAAATTAACAGATCTATTCAATGTTATAGCTACATATATGAAACTTAAGAGCATATTTCTTCACTTGTAACCATCAAACATACAAATCATAAGTATATGCAACTTAATTCACAGACTAAATACAGAACCAGCAACTTAATTACATCTAAAACTTACTTAATTGCCAGTTATAACACTATAGATCAACACAAGCTAACAGAACTGCAAATTAGCACTACACTAATAACAAGTTGCAGATATCATCATTCAGACTTAAATCTAGATACATGTATACATATCAAACCATACTTAAACTGTTGCAAACTGAAACTACTATCATACTATATAACAATTATCTTCACAGTTTACCAAATTTCAATACACATCAGTTAATCAGTTAAAACCTAACAAATCATAACAAACTATAATCTACACATAATCATAACTGTAAACATATCTAGCCTAATTTCAAAATCACTTAAATTCAACAGCTAACACCTAACAGTCAAACAAATTAACCATAATAAACACACTGCAGATCAAATCATGCTATACTCAAGCAACACTGTAGCTTTAAATGAGAAATTAACATCAAATCTAAACACAACAGCACGCTACAACTATAAGCATCAAAATGACATATAAATCTCATCACAGTTATGAATTAAAACCCAACAGATCCAGCAATATAACAAAATATATCTATAAGCATCAAAATTAACAACAATCAACTTAATCTCATAATAACATCAGTTCTTCAACTACAAATTTCATCACAGTTAACATATCATCAAAATCACACAATTATAAACCTAACAGAATAGAAGACACTATAATATACATCCAAAACTTCAAATAAATATATCGTATAACCTAATCTCGGCATCGCATTAACAGATTAATAACTAATTTCACAAATAAACTCAGATCTACGAGTTCAAACATCATTTCATCATAATATACATAACACATCAACTCACACTATATCCACATCAATCAACAACTATTTTAAAACCTAATTTCATCAAAACTTCAAAATTAACTAAAAATTTCTTCGCTGTTCATCAACTATAACATATAACCTAATAATCTCAATTCTCAACATCAATTAAAACCTAACAAATAATAACTAATTAAATCAATTAATTATCAGATCTACTAATTAAAACCTCATTTCATCACAATCGACAACTATTTTAAAACCTAATTTCATCATAATTAAGCCTAAAATAACTAATTAAATCAAAATCAGGTCAATTAACAGCCTAATTTCACGATTAAAACCAGATCTACAACTTAAAACGTCATTTCATCATAATTAAACATCACACATAGCCTCACATCATCAATTAACAGCTAATTTCATCAAAATCAAGCCTAATATCAAAAACTAGTTTAAAACCTAATTTCATACTAATTAAGCCTAAAATAACTAATTAATAGCTTAATTTCATAATTAAAATCAGATCTACGAGTTATAACCTCATTTCATCATAAATAAACCTAAAATCAAAAACTATTTTAAAAACTAATTTCATCAAAAATAAACCTAAAATTACTAATTAACAGCTTAATTTCAGAATTAAAACCAGATCTACGAGTTATAACCTCATTTCATCATAATCAAACATAACACAACATCAATTAACACCTAATTAAACCTAATTTCATCATAATTAAGCCTAAAATCAAAAACTGCTTTAAAACCTAATTTCATCACAATTTAAGCCTAAAATAACTAATTAACCGCTTAATTACATGATTAAAATCAGATCTACGAGTTATAACTTAATTTCATCAATATTAGGTCAAAATCAACAACTAATTAAAACCTAATTTCATGATAATTAAGCAGATCGAATAGAAATCATACTTCGCATCAGCTTTCTTCGCTCCTTTAGCTCCTTTCATCTTAAAAACCTGAAAAAAATCAACAAAATAAGCGAAATTAAACATCAGAATCAGTAATCAAAGCATCATAACAGCGTCGGAATGATAACGAAATGATGAATAGAGTAACTAATTGAACGTAATTGAACGTACCGAGTGAAATGATAAAATTAGGGTTTAGTGTGTGTTTTTAGTGTGTGAGATATGTGATGTGATGTTGAAATAGGGTAAATGAGAGGAGCGGGTTTATATAAGGGGGGGGGGGGGGGGGGGGGGGGGGGGGTGAGATATAAAGATATTTGAGCGGGATTTTAAAAGAGCGCTTTTTTGGCGAAAGTGAAATTTTTGGTTTCCCGCGCTTTTTTTGGGGCCGTGAAATTATTTCGTTTTGGTTTTTTTTGTTGTTTTGATATTTTCCCTCTCAATGGAGTATTTGGTTTTGAATTTTGGAGTTGATTTTTTTTTCTTTTTTTTTTTTTTTTTAAAGATATTGTTGTACTTTGTACTCGTGTGAATTATTTTGACCTGATAAATCCTGACTTTTAGTAAAATGATGGAAAAAGGCTTTTCAACACTACTGACTTTTTAAAATATTAAGAGTGTACTGTGTAGTGTGTACATCGACGAGACTTTATAACGATAAATAGTTATAGTTCAAATATTAAGTTTAAGTGTTTCGTGTAATATTTAGCAATTGACGGTCAGCAATTATTCATCATCATACGAGTTCTACTTTAACAAATTGGGATTTAAGTATTGATCGGGATTGAGACGTTATTGGCAGTGGCGAAGCTAGAAAATTTTCAGTGGGGGGTCGGGATCTAAATTTTTTTTTTCTAAGGCTATTTTTCGAGTAATACCGAAATTTTGGGGGGTCAAAACCGAATATACCGAAATTTTTCTACACGAAAACTAAATACCCCCTACATCGCAAAAAAAATTTCAATGGGTCGGGCGCCCCTCCCCCCGGCCCCTATGTAGCTGCGCCATTGGTTATTGGGATAAATTTGAAGACAAAAAAATGTAAATATTGGATAATTTTAAAAAGAACGTTAATTTTATAAAAACAAAAACTATTTTTAAAACAACTATTTCAAACACTATATTTATGTTAAAAAGTAAATAAAATATTTAAATTTAAGTTTAAAATTTAGGGATTAAGCAAACTTTTTAAATGATTAACGAACATATTTTGGCATTATATGAAGCACAGATATGTAAAACGGATAAATGAATGAGGTGTTCGTGTTATCTGTGTGACGATAACAGGAATATACATATGACCGTTTTTTAACTTTTTCCATTGTGACATCAAAATATTTACCTAATGAGGGTTGAAATTAATATTATATGGTTTTTAGCAATAATGGTATTAACGCATTACTAAGAACGTGGCATTGACTTAAACACAATTTTATGCCACGTAATGATGACCAAATTGAGACGGTCAATTATGGACTTTTATTACGTAAGGAGGTAATAAAGTTACGAGAGAAAATATAATTGTTGATAAATTCACCGCAAAAAGACATGATTCAACATTCCGGTTTCTCATATACGTCAAAGTCGAGTAAGATGTTGTGAAGTGTTGTAATTTGGGTGACAAGCTACTTCATATGGAAAAATATAAGTGTGCATGTTTTCAAAGGAAAGTCATAACACGGAATAATTTTGACTTGTTTTATTTATTTATTTATTTATTTTCAATATATTGTACTTTGTACTCGTGGGAGTTATTTTGACTTTTAGTAAAATGTTGCATGTAGTAAGTGTTTCGTGTATCGTGTATAGCGAAGAGATTTTATACCAACAAATTATTATAGTTGAGATATTGTAGTTAAGTGTTTCGTGTAACATTTAGCAATTGGCGTTACAAGTATTCGTCATTATTTGATATGACAACAACATCATACAGTTTCACTTTAAGAAATTAGGATTTACATATTGATCGGGTTTGAGATGTTATCGGGATAAATTTGAAAAAAAGAAAAAGAAAATAGTAAAATTGGGTAATTTTACAAAAAAAACCGTTAATTTTATAAACAAAAAAAAAAAGAAACAGAAAACTATTTTTAAAGCAATTATTCAAAAACATTTTTATGTGAAAAGGTAAATAAAATATTTAAGTTTAAGTTTAAAATTGCATTTTATGGATTAAATAACGTTTTTAAATGATTAATGAACACATTTTTACATGCATCACAAATATGTAAATCATATAAATGAATGATTTTTTTTTTCATGTTGGGTATGTTTGGCAAAACTAGCTGTAAGTTGTATGCTATAACCTGTTAACTGTAAGCTGTAAACTGCAAAGCTGTTAACATGAGCTACAAGCTGTATCTTTTTTTTAATAAAAGTGTTTGGTAAATTAACTGTTAAATGTAATTATAAGATGTAAAATGACATAAAAGGACATATTTCTAATTGTAAATAAATGCTTAGAGGGTATATCAGTAATTTAAAGTTTTAACAGCTCAAAGATTTTTAAAAAGCTTCATGAATCAGCTTTTCATTTATGAGCTATTTGTTTAAAATAAAAGCTTGAAGTTGATGTATCCAAACAAAGCTACTTATTTTAGAAGATATTATTTTTTAAACAAAAAGCTAACAGCTCCTTAAAAAACTCTTGCCAAACAGGCCCGTTATCTATATAACGATAACAGACCGATTTTTTTTTTCTCTCTCTCTTTTGACCAGAAATGTTTTACCTAATGAAGGTTGAAGTTAATATTACATGGTTGTTAGCAATAATTGTAGTAACTAGGGCTGAGCATCGGGCCGGATCCCGACCAGTTCCGACTCGAACCGCCAACTCCTAATACCAAAACAAAGGAAAAAACCATACCGACTCCCGAACCGATTAATAGTCGGCTCGGCTCGGTTTAATTCGGTTATATCGGGCCGGGTTTTGGTATTTGCAATATTGTCCCGACACATCACCTTCAATCCCATCTCCAAATCCAATTATATCCTTACTGATATCCAAGTCCAAACCAAAAACTACAAATCCAATTCTATCCTACACATCACCTTCAATCCCATCTCCAAACAATCAATAATCGAATCAAACAAGACACGATCAAACGACTACAAGAATAAATCTCATACTCGTTCCACTTTATATCTTAAATAGACTTTTTTAGTGGAACTTGTATCATCACAGATCCTTGTTAAGAAGACGTGCTTCATATTAATATTATAAACTGAAAGGAGAAAAAATATAACAATTATGTCATTTTCCCTTCCTAGGTTCGTTCAATTAAAACACAAACACGTAAAAACCTACCTGAGACCATGTATATGATCTTGAAGTCGAACTCTTGTGGTCCTTGTCCTTCGAAAATTAAGACAAAATCACAAGATGAATAAAGATGGAAGATTTTTTATGGAGATGATATCCAAGTTGGGAGGGATAAGGAATGAGGCAGAGTATTTGAAGTGTAGGTGTGAGTTAGGTCAAGTCAAATGAAAAGATAACAATATAGAGGAACGTGTATTTTGTCGGGTTGTCGGGTTCAAACGGGATTTTGTCTATTTTTATACCGACCCGTCCCGATACCGACACATGCAATATATTGTAACCGAATCCCGTCTCGTATTTTGTCGGTTTGGTTTCGAGCCTAATTCGATTCGGTCGATTTGTCGGGCTAATCGGTTTCGGTCGGTTTTGCTCAGCCCTAGTAGTAATGTGTTATAAAAAACGTGGCATTGACTTAAACACAATGTTACGCCCATGTTGTGACGACCAAATTGATACGGTCAATCATGGACTTTGTGAAAAACTAGAAAGAGGGTTGAATAGTTTTACCGATTTTTCGTTTAATTATATTTTGAAACTTCCCGTTTAATCAAAGATATGAACACAAAGACAAAATATAACATGCAAGTATAAAGAAAGAAACGATCAAACCACAACACGAGTATTTATCGTGGTTCGGCTACAAGGACTCTTTTTCCTTGCCCTACGTTCACGCCCCGAGTATCCAACTCGAGAGTTTCTTTCACTAGTCAACAAGCTCCTTTCACCGGCGGAGAAAACCTTACACGTCGCTTACACGATTACCGACACTAAGCTAGATGTCGAGTTCTTTTACAAGGGTACAACCACTCCCGTTAGTTCTTTTACAAGGGTACAACAACTCCCGTCACTCTATGTATTTTAAGGCCTAAAATACTAACCGATCACAACTGAAAATACACACTCAAATGAAGTGTAAACTACACAAAGTCTACACGATGCTAAGCTAACAAGTCTTGCAACGTTGTATTGAGTACTTGTAAACTTTATATGTACTTGTGAACTTCTTTGCTACAAAAGAAACTTCACACAAAATGAAATGTTAAAGGGTTAGATGAATGATATGAATGTGTGTGTGTAAAATGTAATGAGAAGTGATGAAACCTAAATACAAACAAATGGCTTGGTATTTATAGCAAAACATTTTGCAGGCCTGGCGGATACGGCGGAACCCTCAGATGGGTTCCGCCCGTGTATCTCAAGGGTTCCGCCGGGCTGACAGAAGGTTTTGCAATAAATCTTTCCAAACCAACCAAAGTCACATCAACTAAATTCTAGTCAAACACATTGAATCAAAAGTGGAATACTTCAAAAAATGTGTAAGAGGTTATGGTAAGTCAAACACACAAAGTTACCATAAATGAATTATGTGATGTTAACATTTTTCTATTTTAAGAAATATAAAAAGTGTTGTGTTTTATACGAAATATAAATGTAGCAAATGTCTAATTATGCAAGTCTTTAAACTAAAATTATGTTTTACTAGAAACCAAAGTTTACACTTTGTCGTTAACAAAACTTAGCAAAGATCGTAAAATATAAATAACGTTTTTAGGCGATATTTGTATTAACAATCTCCCCCTTTTTGTTGATGACAAAACATAAACTTTGTTTTTAAGTAACTCACAAAATTTTAGTGTTTAAGACTTAAAAAAAAATGTTATATTAAACTTGTTTTACTTAAGTGATGAAAATCATTTTAAGTTTATAAGTTTATATATCATTCTCCCTCTTTTTGTCGAAACAAAAAGTAGAGTAGCGAAGCGGAACTATGCACGTGCTCCCCCTTGGCCGATACTCCCCCTAAAAGGAGTGCCAAGATAGGAAACATGGATTTTGAACTTACAAAAAAATGGTTAGTTGGTGATAATGACACATAATCAAGGTTGTAGTTACCACACTATATGACAATGTAAGCAACCACAATCACAACACATATATGATCAACCAACAATGCTAGTGAGAAAGAAGTAAAAGATGTCATTTCAAGTAAAATTTGACTTTTAAAAAGTCAAAGACAATAAAATGAACAAATAACCTCCTACTTCTAAAAATAAAAATAAAAGAGAAAAAGAACCAAGAAATAAAAAGAAAAAGAAAATCCTATTTCTATAAGTAGAAGTCATACAACACATTTCCTAAATGGGGCAAAAGGCCTCCAAACTTGGTCTAGGATTGGTTTGGGTGGGAAAGAGCATCCAAACGCTCTATGATGTGTTGTATAGCAAAACGGGTTTCATTTTGAAATTGGTGAAGCAACATCTTGATGCTTCCACCTTGTTTGAGCATTTGCTCACATTGTGAGCAAACATGGTGATTAGTGGGTGGAAACGGGTCGTTTGATGATGGTGGTGGTGGTGGGTTGGTTTTGGGTTCTTGATTGGAGGATAGGTTTGGTATGGAGTCAAGCAAGGTGGTTTGAAATTCCATTGCTTGATGGAGGTGATTTTCAATCATGCTTTGAATTTCCTCATAAGAAGGAAAGAAAGACTCAAAGGATTGGGATTGAGAATGTGGTAGAATTGGGTGATCATGGTTTTCAAAGTTAGGTTCTCCATATAGAGGACCATGGATGTCATTGAAGATAGGGTGAAACAACAATGGTTTTGGTTGATGGTACTCTTGTTGTGGTGGTTGGTTGTGGTTAAAAGGTTCATTTTGGTTAGGCAATGGCCTTGGTTTTTCATTTGTGAAAGGTGGTGGATTTGTTGATCTTGGTGGAAGATCATTGAGATCTTGCACAAAAGGATGTGGTGATGTTGGAGGAGACCCAAATAACTCCATTGGTTCAAGTTTAGGTAGTGTTGATGGTGATGGGGTTTTGGATGTTTGTATTGGTGCACTTGGTGGAGTTGGGTCAATGGGTGATTTTGTTGGTGGTGGAGTAGTGAGCTCATTAGGTCCTTTGGGTGATGGAGATGGAGATACAAGGTTTAGAAAATGTTCATTTTTTATGGGTGAGGAGAATTCATCCGAGGATGAGGAACTCAAATTGATTGTGTGGTTGGACCAAAGTGGTTTGACACTTATACGTGCGGTTCTCCGAACGGGTCGAGATGGTTGAGAGGTTATTGTTGACTTTGTCATTGTAGAAATGGTTGATTAGAGGTTTAGAATCAGAGATTGTGATGGTGATGGTGTGATTTGAGGGTGTTCTAAGATGGTTAAATTTATAGAGGTGAAGAATTATGGAAATGAGTGTTTGGATTTGATGTGTAGCCATGCAAAAATGGAGGTTGCTTATGATTTTGAAGGTTAATGAGGGTTGTCAAATCATTGGAAGTCAATCCAATGAAAATGGTGAAGGAAGAAGACAAAGATTTGCACTAAATGCTTAGTGGTTTTGGCAAATTTGTTGAAGGTATATGTTTCACGGATTGCAAGGAACCTTTGGAAGGGTTCCTTCCTTTATAGGTGAAGGTTCCTTGAGGTGGTTACGGCTAAGTTTGAAATTTGGCGGGAAATAGGTTTCTATGAGTTCTAGAGGATGAGAAAGACCCTAATGTGCTTAGCAAATAGTAGGGAATGGGTTTCTATCTAAAAAGGGTGGTTTGTTGTTGAGTGGAAGTTGAAATGTCGAAAATAAAAAAAATTTGCAGGTGCACTGGCAGAACCCTCAGACTACACAGGCGGAACCCATCTGAGGGTTCCGTCTAATCCGTTGGGCCATTTCTTGAATTCCAGAAAAATGCACTGGCGGAACCCATTCTAGGGTGCCGCCAGATCAGCCAGGCCTGAAAAAGTTGACAGTCCGCGTTTTTGACCCGCGAGACGATTTTTAAATTTTTTGAAAACTCCTAAAAGCAAAAATATAATTCATATCTGGTTAGGAAATGCAAAAATTGGACATGTAAACATGCATACCATTGGACTTTGACCGGGGGCTAGCGAATTTCACTATACTTAGTGAAATTTTCATAAACTTGAAAATTTAACAACATGCCAAATGTTGTCATCCTGCATCATAGTTAGTTCAAACATGTTCCAAATTGTATAAAATATCCTACCAACACACAAATACATAACACATATTGTTTGAAACGACCAAATTGTTCAAATAGCCCCTTATGCCAAACACTCCTACACACCCGATCTCATTGACGGTCGATCTTCTTCTTGAGCTTTCCAAGGAATCTCCCAAGATTCTTGAACATTCACTTCGTTTGCTTGAACTCCGCCGACTCATTCGGAATATCCGAAAGTTGGGAAAGGTATTCTAGAGGTGGGAGCCTAGAGTTGGGCAAAGTCTCATCTTCACTCATTGAGGATGATGATGAGGAGGTAGAAGGATGAGGACGTTTTCCTTGGGCTTTGTAGACTCTCTTATCACTTAGTGGAACAAAGGTGTGTGGAATGAGAGAGTAGTTTAGGCGAAGACCGTTAGGAGTTGGTGGAATGGGAGAGATGAACCTAAAGAGACGAGTCAAGAGCATTCCATACGGCATAGCCGTTGTGCCTTGCACGGGAATGTCGGCCATTCTCTTGGCCATGTATTAGGCAAGGTTGAAGGGTTGCCTAACGGACAAGGAGTAGAGCATGTAGCAAAGGCAAAGATTGATATGATCCCGGTTTCCTATGGTGCTAATGACATTGGCTCTAAGGAGTTTCTCCCATTTCTTGAATTGGGGCTTGAGTTCATTTAGTTCCATTCCATATGGGTCCTTATCGACCTCATTTCCCGAACGGGTTCTCCTAGTGTTGGTTGTCCTAATGAAGAGGTGGTCACGAAGTTCATCCTTGGACACAAGAGGGGTATCATAGGGATGGATACGGTCAAATAGTGTGTCAAGAGTTGAGAGGGAATGCTTGTCGGAGTAGATGCAAGTACCACGGCTTGGGACACTTAGGATTTGAGCAAATTCCTCGAGAGTGAAGGAGTACTCATGACTACTAGCCCTAAAGTTAATAGACATGCGACCATACTCATCCGTGGAGAGAGTGACGGATGCATAGAACTCTAAGATAAACCTAGGACAAATAGGCTCATTGATTTCTAGGAGACAATCAAAGTTGATGGTTGCTAGTTCATTAGGTAGGTTTGTACCTTCTATGAAAGATGGGTCAATGGTTCTACCCTCATGGACATAGCGTTTTTCTAAGGCTTTGAAAATGTTGATTTGAGCTTCCGTAAGACCTTTGGTTTTGTGGTGTTTGGGTAGGTACTTAATGGTGTCCTTGTGGTCGTAATGGGTTAGAGGAGGCATGATGATTCCTAGAAAAACAAAATTTCACATTTTAGTCTAAGTAAACGACTATTGTAATGTGGATGTTCTAGTGTGTGCCTATATGAAAACGATGTGGACGTGCGGTTATCTTGACTCATTTTGATGCTAAAAAAAAGTTTTAAAATGCAAGTTTTGTTTATACAACAAAAGATAACCCAAGCGCTCCTAGTTCAATGTAGCTTCGTTTGAATGTACCCGAAAATACATATTGGTTATGTATTCCCTTTAGCATTCAAGAGACATTATGCAAGTAATGTTTTTGAACATAACGTTTTGATTTTGTATTCACAATGTGAGACGAAAAAATATTTGTCCTATTTGTGAGAAATTTTTGCAAGAATTTGACATGGGGTATTTTGGTAAACATGTTAATAGCTTATAATAATGCAATTCCTAACTATGGGAAACATGATTAGTTTTGTTAAACACCTAATTCCATGCATGAGTTTCACAAGTTAATGCATAACCACAAGTTTTTGTTTTTGTGCAAAAATAGAATTCCTAGACTCAGATCAGGAGTGTAATCATGTTTAGAATACTTACAATGATGATTGATGAGCAATGTGAATGAAGGGAGGACCAAAAATCCGTAGGTGTGGATGAATGGTAAAGTGAATAGTAGTAGCTTGGAAGTGGTGGTATGAGATAATGGGTGTTTGGTTTAATATAAACTAAGAAAAAGGTTCTGCAAGTCGGTGGATACGGCGGAACCAAAAAGATGGTTCCACCCGTTATGGTTGAGGGTTCCGCCGACTCTGCTGAGAAAAAGGCTTATTGATTTGTTTTGATTTTTGTAATTTTTGTCTAATGTCTAGAACTACAATGTAGGTTCCATGAGTCCTAAGCCTAGCCTAAGAAGGTTAAAAGGTTCTCGTTTAAGAGGTTTTGTGAGAATGTCGGCTATGTTGTCTTCGGAAGAAACTTTCTCAATTGAGATGTTTCCCTTTTGAATGTTATCACGAAGGAAATGATGACGGATTTCAATATGTTTGGTACGAGCATGTTGAACTGGATTTTTGCTAAGATCAATGGCTCCTTTGTTGTCACAAAGGATGGTGATGTCGTTAAGTTGAATTCCGTAGTCGACAAGAGCTTGCTTCATCCAAAGAGCTTGTTGACATGACTTTCCGGCCGAAACGTATTCGGCTTCCGTTGTAGAGATAGCGAGAGCCGTTTGCTTCTTAGAGAACCATGAGGTGAGACAATGTCCAACAAAAGTACAAGTACCACTTGTGCTTTTTCTATCAACATAGTCACCGGCATGATCCGAGTCGGCATACACTATGGTGTCTATTCCCGTTCTTTTGGGATAACATAAACCTAAATGTGTAGTGCCCTTAATATATCTAAAAATCCTTTTAACGGCTTCGAGATGATTTGTCTTAGGATCTTCTTGAAAACGAGCACATAGACAAACACTAAACATAATGTCGGGTCTACTATCCGTTAGGTAAAGTAGACTTCCAATCATACCTCTATATTTAGTGCTATCTACGGATTCACTTTCCTCATCCTTGGTGAGTTTTGTTTCCGTGGACATGGGAGTTTTGATTGGTTTCGAATCTTCTAATCAAAATTTCTTAAGCATATCCTTAATATATTTAGATTGGTTAAAGAAGATACCATATTCTATTTGTTTAATTTGGAGTCCTAGGAAAAAGTTGAGTTCTCCCGTCATACTCATTTCAAACTCGTCATGCATGATTTTTGAGAAATCCACGCATAACTCGACAAGTTGATCCGAATATAGTGTCATCAACATAGATTTGGACTATGATAATATGTGAATCTTTCTTCTTAGTGAAGAGAGTATTATCAACTAAGCCCATGGTATACTTATGGTCAACTAGGAAGGTTTTAAGTCGATCATACCTTGCTTTTGGAGCTTGCTTAAGTCCGTAAAGAGCCTTTTTAAGTTTGTAAACATGATTAGATTTTTCAAAATCGATGAAGCCCGGTGGTTGAGCAATATACACTTCTTCATTTATGACCCCGTTTATGAATGCACTTTTGACGTCCATTTGAAAGAGTTTAACATTTTGTGCACATGCATATGCAAGTAATATTCTAATTGACTCGAGCCTAGCAACCGGAGCAAAAGTTTCATCGTAGTCAATGCCTTCTTGTTGATTATATTCTTGTGCTACTAGCCTATCTTTGTTTCTAGACACAATTCCATTTTCATCCATTTTATTACGAAAAACCCATTTTGTTCCAATTATTGTTTAACTCCTTGGTTGAGGAACTAATGTCCATACATTATTCCTAACAAATTGGTTTAACTCTTCTTGCATGACTATTACCCAAGACTCATCATTTATGGCTTCGTTAATGTTTTTCGGTTCTATGGTCGACACGAAACAAAAGTCGTTACTTTCATTTTGGGCTTTAGATCTTAGTGTTCTCTCATTAATTTTTCCTATGACATTATATAATGGATGACTTTTGGATTGTTTAACATTAACAATTTCTTTGCTTAATGGTTCATCTTCCTTGTCGTTTTCTAAGATTACTTGGTTTTCAATGGCTTGGCTTTCAACCAAGTCATCATCTACCAAAGGTGATGTCTTAGAGGGAGGTGGACTCTCGTCGAATGTTACGTTCAATGATTCCTTGACTCCTAAGGTTTCCTTGTTTAAAACAATGTAAGCTTTACTATTTTGTGAATATCTAAGAAATACATCTTCATAAGACTTTGGGTCAAATTTGGTGAGATAGTCCTTAGTGTTAAGAATAAAGCATTTACTCCCAAACACTCTAAAATATCCTAATGTAGGCTTTTTACCTTTATATAGTTCATAAGGAGTTTTATTCAAAAATGGTCTAATTAAGACTCGATTTAAAATGTACGTTGATGTGTCAACGGCGTTACATCAAAACTTTTGTGGAATGTTTTGTTCATTAAGCATTGTTCAACTCATCTCTCGCAAGGTCCGGTTTTTACGTTCTACTGCACCATTAGATTGAGGAGTACGTGGAGCCGAAAAGTTATGAGTAATACCATTTTTATCACAAAAGTTTCCAAATTTAAATTCATTATCAAATTTACGACCGTGATCCGTTCTAATAGACACAATACTAGACCCTACTTGATTTTGAATTTTCTTACTTAGAATCTCAAATTTATCAAAAGCTTCATTTTTACTTTTCAAAATTTTTGTCTAAGTATATCTTGAGAAATCATCTACTATGACCAAAGTGTAGAAGTTACCCCCATAACTTTGTATAGCGGATGGACCGAACAAATTCATATGCAAAAGTTCTAGACACCTAGATGTAGAAACCAAGTTTTTAGCCTTATGGCTACTATGAACTTGTTTACCGACTTTGCAAGTGTCACAAAAGTGTTGGTCATATTTCAACTTAGGTAGGTTTCGAACTAGGTCTTTGGTGGAGACATTTTGTATAAGTCTCATGTTAGCGTGTCCTAAACGTCTATGCCATAAAGTTGAAGATTCATCTAATGTAGTAAGACAAAGTTTGTCTCTAGATGTTTGATCCATCTTCATGACATACACGTTGTTTTTAAGGACACCCTTGGCTATGGTTATGCCATCTTTAAGTATTTTACTTCCATTTTCACTAAAAAGAACGTTATACTTATTACGACAAAGTTGACTAATACTAAGGAGATTAAAACCTAAGTTATCAACATGAGCTACATCATCTATAAAAATGGAGTCATGAGAGATTGTACCTTTTCCGATGATTTTGCTCTTAGTTTTACTACCAAACGTAACGTTACCTCCATCACATTTGTGATAAGTTGAGAAGTGGCTTTTGTTACCCGTCATGTGCCTTGAACAACCGCTATATTTAATCCATTCATCCGGTTCCAAACATACTTTGAGGCACACTGATTCGCCTCAAACGGTCAGATAATTATTGGTCAACCACTTGTGAATGGTCAATTATAATAGTCAAACAGCTGAGACAAATGCTTCCGTGAAATACAGTGTTTTCCCGGGTCGTAATGTCCCAACGTGGTGTGCGATGGTTTATTAAAAACGAATTTGTGATAGAGTGAATTGAACAGGAAATGATATAAGTGTGTGTGTGAGTGATTACACTAGGGTTTAAAAAGTAAAATGACTTAATTAAGCTAATGGAATGATTACGTGAAAGCTAGATATCTAAAACGTTTAAAACGTACACCAAATTAAAATCAGACGCGATTGCGTACTGAGAAAAAGATGAGTTTTAAGAAAAATAAACTACAAGGGTTAAAAATGAAAATTCTATAAACTTAAACTTAAAATAAAATTAAATTAAAAAGAAAACTATTTTTTATTATTTTATTATTTATTATTAATTATTTAATTAAAAACTATTTAACTATTTAATTAAAACTAAGTTAAATAAAAACTAAAAATAATAAACACTACAAATTAAACTAAAAATTTGCAAAAATAATTTCTAAACTTAAAATAGAACTTGAAGAAAGTATAAAAATTAAAAATAAACATTTTTGTCTTTTTATGAACTTTTTATTAATTAAAAACTATTTATATTAATTAAACTAATTAAACTATTTTAAATTACAAATAATACTAAACTAACTTAGAAAATTATGGAAAAATTTATAAAACTATTTTATGACTTATAAAAGCTATAAAAAAATATAAAAACTAGGTCTTGCTTAATAAAAATTAATTATGCTATTTAAAACTTATTTATTGATTAATTATTAATTAAATTAATTTTAATTCTAATAAATATCAAATGACAATATAAAAATCTGAGAAAATTATTAAAAATACTTTAACCTAAAAGTAAATTAATAAAAATATAAAAACACAACTTACTTAATAAATATCTAAAAATGAAAATTAAAATTAAATTAAATAGAAACTATCACTTATTTTTATGTTGTCTTTTCTGGATTTTTCTTCTTTTGTTGACTGATTAAGCAAATAAGCTCAAATGAGCTTATGTGGGACCCACTATGGCTAAATCTGGTTCAAATGAGTAAGTTGGACTTGTCTAAGCTATAATTTTCCAAATAAGCTCAGTAGATAAGCTGATAAGCAAAAATAAGCTATTCCAAAAACTCAAAAGCAACACAGAATAGGGACAAACTTTTGGGTCTATTTCAAGTGGGATCCACAGGGTTTCAGGTCAAACAAAAGGTCAACACTAAGAGTCTACTAGGAGGGGGGTTCAATGGAACAAGATTTGAGGTCTGGGGCCCACTGTGGTGGTCACAAATCACCACCAAAGTGGTGGTGATGGACTGAGTATGCTGGTGCAGGGAAAGGGGTCTTCCCTGCAAGTGTTTTTGAGGGTGAGTGGGGCCCAGGGTAAAAATCCTAAAAATACAACAACTATGGAAAATTAAAATAGAGCTGGTAGACTATTACTACAACAAATCTCAGACTCTAAATCACAACACAAAATTCTATAAAAATCTGGCTAGTTTTGCAAAATCTAAGATGAACACAATTTGACTTTTTCTATAAAACCTAAACTTTGACTATTATGAACTTTGAATCTAATTTAACTACTGATTATGATGTTATATGATATACTAAAGCTAAATTATGCAATTACAACAAAACATGAGCAAGTATGAATGAATTGGGAGTGTCAAGCCCAATCAGTTGACTGCTATGTATTATGAAGGTGGATTTTGACTTTCTAAACTAATGAGGTACTAATCTTATGACTGTTTAAACCTATTTAGACTTGAACTAACATCATTCAATAGCAAACAACAACAATAACAGCCATGAACATGGCTAACACAGATAATCCAAACACTCCTTTATAACTAACTTTATACTATTACTTTTAATTATTAAACTACAACTATGATTTTTCTTACTAAAACAGATTAAGTGAATGACAATTACACTATTTGAAGTAAAATTATAATGAAGAAACAATAAAAACTATATAAGCTAAAAATTAAGATTTAGCTTACAATTGATGATAAGCTGAGAAACACATAACCATGATCCAATCTCATAACCTAGTGTCCCCCATAGGACTCTAAACCATGAAATTCCAAAATACTCCCTGCTCCTTGCTTCCACCTTCTTGTTCACTTGATTTTTTATTTTTCACTATTTTATTTGATTTTTTTAGTATTTTTCTTTTGTTAACTTATATTGATGACTAAAGCTTCTAAAGCTTAACTAAGCTTTGTCAGAGCTTATTTGAGCTAATAGAATCCAGAAACAAGACTAGAAACAACAACTAAGCTTTTTTGATAATTCTTGAAACAAATGTGATTTGCATAAACTGAGATATCCAACTGAAACTTGAAATTAACTTTAATTAAGGATTGAAATACATGAGATTAACTGGTACAAGCTTGTTTTAATTGAAATTACAACTGAATTAAAAGTTTACACTACCTATGACTATATTAAACTAAAGCTACACTAATACTCTTCACCCAGTGCTTCTTTTCCCTTTTGTAGAGATTTTCTGAGTTTGTGGGACCCACCTTGACATTTCCCAACACATCTTAGCCATTGATAAGGTCTAGTTAATCACCACCGTTCAAATTGGCTTTTTGGCGCCAATTTGTCAACCACGTTAACTTGGGGACAACGTTTGGGTTTTAAGGGATTTTGGAGGGTTGTGTGAGGTGGAGGGTTTGCGTGGAGAGGTGGGGGGTTGAGGTGGAAGTGAATCAGTGGGCTGGTATGGAGTTGCAGAGGTGGATGGTGGTTTGGGAGGGAAGTGGTAAAGGGGTGGTGGTGTTTGACTTGGGGTTGACCCGGTTTTATAACTAAGGGGGTGGACTGGGCTGTTGGTTGGGCTTGGGTAAAAAGGGTAGGGTGGGCTTGGTGTGTTGTAGTTTGGATTGGTTTTGGGTTTTATTAAATAAGGATCCGTTTGGTTTTTAGAAATTACACAAGGACCAAAAATGTAAATTGCTGAAAGTTTGGGGGGCTGATGTGTAACTTTTCAAATTTATTTATAAGGACCATATTTGCCAATATTGAATAACCCAAGGACCCAAAATGTAATTTTCCAATATTTCAATACCCGGGGACCTTTTCTGCCAAACTGTGAAACTTCAGGGACCAAACATGTAATTTCACCAATCTTTTCACCCAAGGACAATTCCTGCAAAAGATTATTAGTACAAGGACCAAAATTTATTTTTCTCAAAGTTTTTACATCCCAGGGACCATTTCTGTCAATTTCCAAAGTGTAGGGACTAAACTTGTAATTTTATGAAACTTTGCACCAAAGGACTAAATATGTAACTTTATGATTAAAAAGGACCTTTGATGACTTTTTCATGTTTTTAGAATAACCAGGGACTAGTTTTGCCAATTTATGAAACTTGAGGGACTGAAACTGCCAATTATGCAAACTTTGTACGTTTTTCATATATTTTTGCATATTTTGCATTTGAAACATATAAAACACACTTCTAAGATATTTTAAGTATTTTGATGCATATTTGAGTGTTTTTATATGTTTTGGCAGCTCAGATTGGTATAAAATGATGAGTATTTAGACACTCATCACACACCTATTTTACGAAAAACACTTAAACATTTGGTCCCCAATTTCTCATGGGTCCATTTTGGTTAAGCATACCATTAACTTGATCTAAGTATAAAAATAGAACATAAGGGTTCCATGACATGTAATTTGGAGTTTGGTAATGTCCAGGAGTGTTTTGGTTCCAAACATGTTGGTAGTTTGGTCGTGTGTTGTAGTTACTCTTTTGAAAGGGGCGTTTGGGAATTGGAGTCTTAGGTCTCGGTTTAGCAGTTCTAGTTCTAAATTCGTTTTTACTAAGTCCTACTCCAATTATAATAGCAGGTTTAGTTTCATTTTTATATGTGACTTTAACAAATTTTGAACGATCCGACGTGGAAGTTTTCACTGCTGCTGCAGACCCGGCGGGACCTTTGGGTTCAACGGGCGGAACCCTATTTTGGGTTCCGTCTGTTTCGCGGGCTGCTGTAGCAGTTTTGTTAGTTTCTTGTGTTTTCTATTCTTGTTTCGTTTGACTCTTTGAAGTTTCTAGTTTCATGAAACCTAGTCCTGTTTTATCAAATGGTGACTTTTGAAGTTTAATAATTTCATCCGCACAAGAAATACTTTTATCGAACTTCTTAAACTTTGTGGTTTCTTTTATTAGATCATCTTGAGTAATTCTAAGTTTCTCAATTTCGAGTTTAAGCTCTTCACACGATTTGCACGATGTGTCAATACCTTTACTTGTAACACCCCCAATTCATGATGCAGCGGAATTCAACTTGGGTGTTACTCGACGGCACAACAGTCATAATAATAGAAAACGATCTCTAACCGAGTCGCTTTAAAAAGAGTTATCATTCGAATTTATTCAAATATATCAGAGTTTACATAGTTAGGTCCCAAAAAGGTTCCATGTTTCAAAATACATCAATATAAAGTCTTTTGATGTTTTATCGATTGACAAAGTAGTTTATAGCCTTCTTCCTTTAGTCCGTGCCCTTCCGCTCCATTCTTGATTATCATGAACCTGAAATACATGTTTAAAAGGTCAACACAAATGTTGAGTGATATTCATAGTGTTTGTTTAACGGTTGAACACAATATGTTGGTAGTATGAGTTAATTAGACTCATACTCATAGTTGGAAAACAAAACAGTTATTATTATATACTAAGCTCATGCAACCAAAACGTTAACGGGTACCAATATCAATCAGCGGATTTGTTGCCCCGGTAAGTACTTTGCCGTCATACTTAATGTTTCAAATATAGTGCATTCGTTTGAACTTATCTAGTCAAACAAATGGGATTCGTCAATCCCAATAGGCCTATTCACAATACTCGCGCTCACTAATACTAGTGATTAAATGGTTCATGATATGGGGCCTAGGATTGGCAAGGAAGGTACTTAGTAATAATAAAACAATCAGGCAGCATACAGTTTCAAAGCATTGTGTTCAGTTTAAAATAACATGTATTCCCCCCAAGGGTTTGTAAAACAATTAAGTAATGGAAAGTGGGGCTATGAACTCACCTTAAGTTATATAGCAAGTAGTGAATGTGATGGTCGAATCGCGAAGGTTTCTATGAGTAACCTATAATAGAATGTTGCGACTTAGGATTGGAGTAAAGAATATGAAGATTGCCTATATATGTCTTGCATTTAGTCCATGATGTAGTACTTAGTATAGTGTAAGTCTTTGAAAATAAATGGTTTATGAAACATGTATAGTTTATGTATCGCTTACTACCGTTCGGGCCGACATAATTTAGAAGATTTGAAGAAAACGTGATTCCGGACAACTTTCGTGTTTTAACTTTTTCGTGAAACGGACCAGAAGGGCCTCTTTTTGTGTGTTTAATTCTGTTACAGAAAGTATTTAGGCTGTTTTGCCGCAAAGTTTTGGTAACTTCAAATGGTTATAACATTTTATTCATGTGCTCATTTTAGGTGATTCAAATTGCTATGTTTTCCTTGTTAAGTCCTCTACTACAATATGTAATTTTCCAATATCATAATTATACCATTTTGGTCAGATTTTACCATGGAAGCCACTAGTTTACTTGTTTAAATAACATAAGTTAACATATATATATATATATATATATATATATATATATATATATATATATACACCAATACTTGTTTTACCCATTTTTATACATCATGGACATAATCACAAGACAAAATATAGCATGAATGATATGTAAATAGCATGAATATGATATTTAACAAGAAGTATGTTAGGGTTTGCTTACAACTTTGAACTTTCTAAAAGAAATGAAGTTAAGAACAAGGATTAGGACTTTGATTGACAAGCTTCTCTTCACTTTAGCAATCCTTCTACACTTGTATTATTAAAGGATTTGTGATGAAGATTGAGGTGACTTGAGTGGATCTAAACTCAAGAGAATCACCAAGAGTTTCAAAGGATTTGAAGTAGTTTGATGAATCAAAACCAAACTAGGGTTTATGTGTTGATATTGCACTTGATCTCTTGATTATAACTTGAAGTAAACTAGCTAATGAAAGAGTGTTTGTGTGTGAGATATGGGACGACAAGAGAGGAGGAGGGGAGGGCTTTTATATGAGTTTGAGGAGGTTACAAACTTGACTAGTCAACACTTGGAGAGCAAGTTGAACACTTGTATGCATCCTAGAGCACAAGGAAGGAGATCAAGCCACACAAGGGGTGACTCCCCCCCCCCCCTATGGCAGTTTGAATGAGATAAGGGGGAGTGACTTGGTTTGTGATGATATTATCTAACTTATGTAGCTAGTTTTGACTCCGAAAAATGCTAACCGTAAGTTGTTACGTCATAAAACGTAAAACCGGGTATCGTAAAAATGTGGAACTTGAAAGAATGGTTAAACATGTCAATATACTCCATAATAAAATATAAAATGAGTGGTAGGTTCCATTGGGGGTGCTAAAACTGGAAACACGGGTCTAAAACGCGTAATACGTAAAACGTATGAATATTGTGTAAAATTGATAAAAGTAAAATGTTACATTTCTAATAGGATAATAATGATTTAAAATGACTTACAATGTCTAGACTGGGCTCAGTCTAGTGTCGGTTGGTATTTAATGTCTTTTAGACATAAAACCGTAAGCCTAAAAATCAAGGAATAATTTATAAAATCAAGGAATGATTTTTGGTCAAAGGAGGAGGGAAAAATATGTTTACTTTTTCCAAAAATATGAAAACTCAAATCATCTTAGAAACGCGGTGCAGGTACAGGCTAAGGTTACGGCTAAGTAAAAGTGCTTAAAAACGAAAATTCCTGTTTCTCCCGGCCGAGGTTTATTTGGTCACATTTTTCTCAGTCATGATTAATTCTCAAATAAATCATGAGTGTATCAAACATTTTTCTGATGCGGGGAAAATTAATGCGGTCGAGTTTCGTTGTGCGTAGGATTTTTGAATGACGTTTTACCCTAAAACGTGTAGTTCCTTAATAACTTTCGCGAAAATGATCTGATGAGTGTCAAACTTTTATTTTGCCATGGAAATGATTTATCATACGAGAATATGAAATAAAAATCAAATTTCGGAAAAAGTGAATAGTAAAAATGAATAGTGAAATTTTCAGGAATAGAAGTTAACCTGAAATGCGAATTGTTACATTACTCTTTTCTAATCTCTTAGCTTTTTCTTTTAACTCATAAACTTCATTTTCTAAAAACTCCTTTTTAGTTTTCAAAAATTTATTTTTGTTTATGATTTTTAAGCTTAATACACAAAGTTTGTTATATTCCTTTTGTAAGGTGTCATCATCAATAGAAGAGTAAGATGAGTCGGAGAGTACCTCATTTGAGTCGTGAGCCATGAGAGCAATTTCATCATTTTTCGGCTCATCGGCATCTTCTTCATAGTCACTCTAAGCACCACCCACAAACGCTTGTTGAGATTTGCTTTTGGGTGGTTTTAGACATTCTCCTATGAGATGACTTGTGTCTCCACACCTAAAGCATTTCCTTTCAACCTTTCCTTTTCTATCATCACGATCTTTTCGAAAGATTTTTTTGTCATCTTTAGGTTGCCTTACAAACTTCCCTCGTCTACGAAAGAACTTCTTGAAGTCTCTAACGGCCATGGCATATTCTTCATCATCACTATCCGAACTAGATTTTTCATCATCACTTGATTGGACTCTAGCTTTCAAGGCAATGGACTTAACCTTTTCTTTCTTGCCTTTAACTATTTCTGAATCTTTTTTCATTACCATTTCATGAACTTTGAGGTTTCCAATTAGCTCATCAAGTGACATGCTTGAAAGATCCTTGGATTATTCAATTGCCGTCACTTTTGCTCTCCACTTCGGATGGAGTGCTCTAAGGAATTTCCTGACAAAATTCTTGCTACAAAAAGATTCATCAAGTGCTTTAAGTGAAGTAATAATAGTGTTATACCTAGCAAATGCACTATCAATAGTCTCATCTTCGGGAATAGCAAATTGTTCATATTGTTGAACAAGAAGATCAATTTTGTTATCCTTAACTTGTGAGTTTCCTTGATAAGTGACTATTAAAGATTGCCAAATTTCTTTAGCGGTTTTACACATAAAGACTCTTTCATATTCTTTCTTAGGCAAAGCATTGTAAAGCATCATTTTAGCTTCATTATTTTTAGCAATTAATTTCTTTTGATCTTCATCTTTACTATTCGTAACTATATTATCACCATCAATGATTATATACCATAAATCTATATCTTTGGATTTCACGTAAGTTTCAAATCGGTTTTTCCAATATATAAAACATTTGCTTCAAAAAGTGGTGGTCTTTGCATTGATTGTCCTTCTTTGTAATTTTCAAAATCCATGGATCGTTTCAAGTTTTAAAACACAATATATTTTAAAAGCTTGAGTGACGTAGCTCTTGATGCCAATTGTGGAAAACTATAAGGGAGGTTGAATAGTTTTACTGGTTTTTCGTTTAATTATCTTTTTAAACTTTCCGTTTAATCAAAGATATGAACACAAAGACAAAATATAACATGCAAGTATAAAGAAAGAAACGATCAAACCACAACACGAGTATTTATCATGGTTCGGCTACAAGGACTCTTTTTCCTTGCCCTATGTCCACGCCCCGAGTATCCAACTCGAGAGTTTCTTTCACTAGTTAACAAGCTCCTTTCACCGGCGGAGAAAACCTTACACGTCGCTTACACGATTACCGACACTAAGCTAGATGTCGAGTTCTTTTACAAAGGTACAACCACTCCCGTTAGTTCTTTTACAAGGGTACAACAACTCCCGTCACTCTATGTATTTTAAGGCCTAAAATACTAACCGATCACAACTGAAAATACACAATCAAATGAAGTGTAAACTACACAAAGTCTACACGATGCTAAGCTAGCAAGTCTTGCAACGTTGTGTTGAATACTTGTAAACTTTATATGTACTTGTGAACTTCTTTGCTACAAAAGAAACTTCACACAAAATGAAATGTTAAAGGGTTAGATGAATGATATGAGTGTGTGTGTGTAAAATGTAATGAGAAGTGATGAAACCTAAATACAAACAAATGGCTTGGTATTTATAGCAAAACATTCTGCAGGCCTGGCGGATACGGCGGAACCCTCAGATGGGTTCCGCCCGTGTATCTCCAGGGTTCCGCTGGGCTGACAGAATGTTTTGCAATAAATCTTTCCAAACCAACCAAAGTCACATCAACTAAATTCTAGTCAAACACATTGAATCAAAAGTGAAATACTTCAAAAAATGTGTAAGAGGTTATGGTAAGTCAAACACACAAAGTTACCATAAATGAATGATGTGATGTTACCATTTTTCTATTTTAAGAAATATAAAAAGTGTTGTGTTTTATATGAAATGTAAATGTAGCAAATGTCTAATTATGCAAGTCTTTAAACTAAAATTATGTTTTACTAGAAACCAAAGTTTACACTTTGTCGTTAACAAAACTTAGCAAAGATCGTAAAATATAAATAACGTTTTTAGGCGATATTTGTATTAACAGACTTGTATTACGTAAGGAGGTAATCAAGTTATGGGAGAAAACATATATATATATATATATATGGTAAGGATTTTGAATGGTTAATAAGTTCAGCGCAAAAAGACATGATTCATCATTCAGGTTTCTCATTTATGTCAAAGTTGAGTAAGATGTTGTGGAGTGTTGTAATTTGGGTGACAAACTACTTCACCCAGAAAAATAGAAATATGCAGATTTTCAGAAAAAAGTCAAATCACGTAGACAATTTTTTCTAAGATATACAAGTAAAGTGCTTTGACTAGGGTTCGAGGAGATCGACAAACGGTGCGTTACTGATGACGTATAGTCTATATTTGGGCCACGAGCCCAAATGATAAACATCACTAAGGCCCAAAACCACCACGAATGGGCTATTATAACTTGGGCCGCATTGATAATGGGATTGGGCTCACATGGATCCAAGCCCAACCAAATCTACCCGGGCATAGATAAGGATCTTCTATTTACGGAATAGATATCCTTAACCCGGATAAGCACCACGTGTGCGAAGAGTAAGGAGCAAGAAACCTACGAGGATTCTGCACCTATATAAGGAATGACATAATTCTCATTAAAGTTACGATTCACAAACCCTAAACTCTTTACGAGAACCCTAAAACCGATTACTTACTCTCACGGCGGAGGATAATCGTGGGAGACAATCCCACGATAAGCCTAACGGTGTTTGTTTGTTTTCTTAGTGCGCAAGTTTCAAGCATTAAGAGCGAATTGGTACGAGAGCAAGAGCCCAAACTAGGAACGCCCAACTTTTGTATCAACAAGTGGCGCCATCCGTGGGACCCACAACTAAAGAACTAAGGAACTAGAATGACGAAGAATAAAAATTCAAGCCAGCGGACTCCGTAGTTGGAAAAAACACGTGACCCCCAGAGGAAGAATCAACAAGATTCGACCCATAGGCAGGCCTCTGGGACAACCAGTACGCCTGGTCACCAAGAAACGGGACCAACCCAACCTCTCCCAGCGGTGGAATTGCCTGTAAAGACTACCCACGTCACCACCGTAGTCCCAAGCGTTGAAGAACTCCAGCGCACCCTCTTCAATACTCCTCACCAAACGGCACCTACAGTGGACAACACTCTGCCGTCGGGCGCACCTAACAAAGATAGGGTACCCAATACTGAGGCAGATATTCTTGCAGCGAATGAGGACGCGCCTGACCTAACGTTGAGTAATTTTGTATCTCAAAATTACGAAACTTTAACCGCCCTCATGCAAGAAGAAGCGAGGAGAAGGTCAAGTGCGAGCCTGCAATCCTGGCTCAACTTTGGTCCTGAACGCGAATCATCGCCACCGCGCAACCTACGATGAAGACGAGAAAATAACGAAAGACGTACCACTATCCATGATAGGCTGGGTACGGCATCTGACTCACAGTATTCAGAGGAATATGAAGACGGCGAGAGGCGCACTAATGTTCATTCCAGACTTGGTAGTCGAGGGATACAAGACAGATTAGGACCTCAACATTCACCAAGCGAAGGTTCCTCTAGGTCTGGGAGCAAAAGAATTCACGACAGATTGGGGAGGAGAATATCCCCAAGTGAAAGCCCCTCGAGCTCTTCCTCTGAAGGAAGTCGGCGTAAGCGCCGCAAAAGAAATTACTCCTCCTCCAATGACTCCTCGGACAAAGAGGATAAGGAAACAGGACACTGGAAGTCTAAAGGAAGACGTCGCGAAGAAAAAGACGAAGACATGTCTCTTTCGTGGCGTCGCCAGAAAGTTGATGCATTTACACGACGCATCAGCGATTACTCCGATCACAAAAGGAGGCGCATGCCCACTAATGTCAAAATATATGATGGAACAGGTGATCCGGATGACCACCTAAAAATTTTCGAATCGGCTGCTACTATCGAAAATTGGCCACAACCTGTGTGGTGCCATATGTTTAATTCCACCTTAGTAGGGAATGCGGGCACATGGTTTAGCAAGCTCCCACGACGGAGCATTGGCGGGTTTGAAGAATTGCGAAAAGCATTCCGTTTAAACTTCACCCAAAGAAAGAAGTGCGCTAAAAACCATGTTGAACTAGCCAGAGTAAAACAGCGCCAAGGGGAATCAACCAGTGCTTATATGGAACGCTTTAAAGATGAGTGCATACATGTCAAAGCGTGTCCCGAAGTCCTAAAAATTTCAGGGTTCATGAATGGGATTAATAACCCAGAACTCATTCGGAAGCTAAACGACAAGGTTCCTCAAACCTTCGATGAGCTAATGAAGCGCACAAGATCCTTCATACAAGGAGAAGGAGCCGTTGCGGACAGCAAAAAAGGCTACTCAAATTATAGGCAACAAGAACAGCCTAGGAGACAATCCAATGATCAGAATAGCAACCCGCAACAAGAATTATAGCAGCGGACCGCAGAGGACAAGCGCATAGGGAATGGATATTGCGAATATAATGGCCAAAAAGGCCATACAACTAACGAGTGCGTCCAGCTACGACAACTAATTGAAAAATTAGTAAGGGAAGGTAGAATGGATCACCTCGTAAAAAACATTAAAGAAGGGAAGGATAAACAAAGGAATGGGGGCAAAAAAGAACCTCTCAAAGACAAAGCGGACATCATCTACATGATACAGTCATGGCAACGCAAGACGAAACAAAAAGTCAGTCAAAGGTTCTCTTCAGAAAAGGAAATATCATTCCCCACTCTAGTTGCGGACAACGCAGTAGTAGAACCACTAACTATTGAGATACATATTGGGGGACACGAGATTCGCCGCATGTATATCGATGGAGGGGCATCCGCAGACATTCTATATGAGCGTTGCTTCAAAAGGCTACGACCTGAGATACAAAGTCAATTGATACCAGCCACAACGTCGCTGACTGGATTCACAGGGGAAAAGATATGGCCTATGGGGCAATTACGTTTACTTGTAGTTGTGGGTGATGAACAACACTCATCGGCAACATGGATAAATTTCATGGTAATCAAGTCTCCCTCACCGTACAACGGCATCATTGGGAGACTTGGAATATCATCCATGCGCGCTGTACCATCCATAGCACATGGGATGCTCAAATTTCCAGTAGAAGGAGGAATTGTCACCCTCTACAACACCACGGTACCACCCAAAGAATGCAACGCAGTAACCAGTGAGGTGGAGAATATTCCAGAACAGCGCACAAAAAAAACACCAAACTTAAAGGTCGCTATTCACCCCGATTACCCAGATCAACAAATTTCGATTGTAGGATCTTTATCTGACAAAGGTAAAGCAGCTGTGTGCGCACTCTTGCAAAAGAACCTGGATATCTTTGCGTGGGAACCAAAGCACATGACCGGAGTGCCACGCTCTATCACAGAGCACAAGCTACAAATCCGACAAGGATATCCCCCAATACGACAGAAGAAGCGCGGCCAGGCCCCAGACCGCGCAAAAGCTATTCTGGAAGAAGTACATAAACTTGTAGACGCAGGCATCATGCGCGAAGTATACTATCATGACTGGCTTTCTAATCCAGTGATGGTAAAGAAGAGTGATGGCAGTTGGAGGATGTGCGTGGACTTCACAGACCTCAACAAGGCATGCCCACAGGACTGCTATCCACTGCCGGAGATAGACTGGAAAGTAGAATCCCTGTGCGGATATCCTTTCAAGTGCTTCCTAGATGCATACAAAGGATACCATCAAATCCAGATGGCAGTGGAGGACGAAGAGAAAACAGCTTTCCACACGAGTCAAGGGGTCTATTGCTACACAAAAATGCCTTTTGGCCTAAAAAAAGCAGGTGCAACATACCAGCGATTGGTGGACATGGCTTTCGAAAAACAATTAGGTCGAAACTTGGAACTCTACGTTGATGACCTTGTCATCAAGAGCCACACAGAGGATGAATTGGTGCGCGACATTAAGGAAACGTTCAAAACATTGGGCAAAATAAACATGAAGTTAAATCCCAAGTAGTGCACCTTTGGTGCGACAGAAGGCATGTTCCTTGGGTACTTAATAGAACTAGATGGAATCAAGCCTTGCCCAGAAAAAACAAGAGCTGTTATCGATCTTCCCTCACCGCGCACACTCAAAAAAGTCCAGTCATTAAATGGAAAACTAATTGGGCTAAACCGTTTCTTGTCTAAGTCAGCAGAAAAATCACTCCCTCTCTTTAAAACACTCACGAAGTGCACCAAAAAGGGAGACTTCCGTTGGACTGAGGAAGCAGAAGAACCTTTCCAACAGCTAAAACAACATCTGGCATCACTCCCCAAACTTGTCGCACCGCGAACAGGGGAAGAGTTAATCATGTACTTATCTGCAACCTACGGAGCAGTTAGCGCAGTACTATTGACAGATAGAAACTCCGTCCAGACACCCATATACTTTGTAAGCAAAGCATTGAAGAAGACAGAGACTAACTACAGCGCCATGGAAAAGCTGGTCTTAGCCCTAGTATTCGCAGCAAAAAGACTGCGCATATAATTTCAAGCGCACCCCATAGCTGTAATCACAGACCAACCAATCAAACAAGTTATCTCTAAACCTGACGCATCAGGACGGCTACAAAAGTGGAGTGTGTTGTTAAGCGAGTATAACAACTCGTATAGACTACGCACTGCAATCAAGGGGCAGATATTAGCCGACTTTATTGTTGAAAAGCCAGATACCGATAGTCCAACTTCAACAACCAAAACAGATCTACAGGAATCCTGGATTTTGTTCACAGATGGATCCTCATGCGTGGATGGATCAGGCGCAGGCCTTATTCTTACTAATCCAGAAGGAATGGAGTTCACCTACGCGCTGCGCTTCGAATTCACAGCTACAAACAATGAGGCAGAATACGAAGCCCTACTCGCTGGACTACGTATTGCAATTCAAATGGGTGTACGCAACCTAGAAGCAAATGTAGACTCCAGGTTAGTAGCTAACCATGTGTTAGGCGAGTATGAAGCCAAGGATGAACACATGATCCAATACCTGGAAAAAACCAAATCCTTAATTCAGAACTTTGATAGGTTCACAATCAAACAAGTACCTAGAGGGGACAACAGGAAAGCTGACGCGCTTTGCAAGATTGCATCTACAAGCTTTGCGCACCTATCAAAACAGGTGATGGTGGAAACTCTAAAAAACAAATCAATCTTGGAGATGGAAGTATCCACGGTGATAGAGGAACAAGATCCCACGTGGATGACACCTATCATTGAATTCATTGGCAAAGAGATCTTACCACAAGATCTTAAGGACGCTCGAAGAGTACGACGCACAGCGCAGCGATTTGAACTACGGGATAACATCCTATATCGACGTTCTTTCTTACAACCTTGGCTCCGATGTGTTGGACCTCTTCAAGCAGACTATGTACTCCGAGAAATTCACGCTGGATCATGTAGCATGCACTCAGGACCACGGTCCGTTGTAACGCGCGCTCTACGGTCAGGATATTATTGGCCTACTATGCACCGCGATGCGCGAGATATGATAAAAAAATGCAGCAATTGCCAAGTACACAGACCAATTCTGCGCCAACCACAACAAGAGCTAACCCCCATCACCTCACCAAGGCCATTCTATAAATGGGGCATTGACATCGCAGGCCCTTTCCCAGTTGCAGCGGGAGGGCTAAATTTCCTCATCGTAGCTGATGCGTGGGGTTTGCACCAGGCTTTACCTCTCAAGGGATCTCGAGAAGCTTACAACCCCCACCAGACAGTGTACCTGATCAATGTAGTATAGTATAATGACAAGTACCGGGGGATTGATCGTTCAGCTAGGAATAGTGTCGCTAGGATTAGAAAACCTAAAGACTAGGTCTAGAGATGAGGGATGATTCTTTTTTGTATTTTTTTTTATATTTTTTAGAAAGCAAATTAAAATCTCGGGTTTGAAGGATTTGAGCGGAATTAGTTGCTAGTCAACTAACCCAATACTAAAGATGTAATCAAAATAAAATACTAAAAATGAAAATAAACTATATTAAACTAAAGTTGTGAGCAATATGTGGGAGAAATGTGTTTACTTAGATTTCACTACTCCCTATATATCTTTTACACGTTAATTACATGTTATAGTTACGTGGATGACGGATTGTATTCCTTAATACCATTCATGGGGTGGCATACTTACTTCCCCAATCCTATGAGTGCTTACTTCACTCCTATGTCGAGCCGGCTAAGAAGCTCCTAACATGGGATCATTAGAATTTACTCATGCATTAAATACAACCAATAAAACCTAGTACACATCGGTTCATGTTTCCTAAGACGTTCAAGCATGTTACACAATGGAGATCTGCCAGTTTTCTTAAGCCTAACATTGAAATCATTCATCCAATACAACCATAAACAAGTAATCAACACATAATTAACATCTAGGTTTCATTAGATCTAAGCAAACACAAGATAGATCTAGCCTAGCATGTTGAAATCAAGACAAGCACAAGATATAGACAACCAACACATAGACATATTGATTGAATTAAGAGAAGACTTATCTCAATAGCACATGAAAGGATTCAAGGGTTGAAAACCCTTGAAAAAGCTGTAAAATACGAGCTAGGGTTTACAAAGTTCGGCCCTAGGGTTTCTCCACACAAGTTCCTCTCTAATGAATGAAAAATAAAAAACTATATATAGAGTTTAGAAGGTGACGGCGTCAAGAACAAATGTCTGACGCCGTCATCTCGCCGCCAAATAGTTCCTCGGACTGCCTAGATCTGGGTCTGACGCCGTCATGTAGTCACCTTATGCAGGGCGTCACAAAATTAACTCTTGACGCCCTTCTTGTGACGCCGTCAGGTTTGTACTGGGTCGTCACCATTTTTACTCTTGACGCCCTCATGATTTTCCTCTTGACGCCGTCAGGTACTGTTCTCAGCTTGGAAAATTAAGTCTTTGGCGTTTTCTTCACTTTTATGCTCCAAAAACGTCCAGATTGCTTCCTTTTCCAGATTTCACTCCCAAAGTACGTAAAATCACAAAAGGAATGATTTAGGGTAATATTTGATCAAATAAATTCAATTCCGGGCTTAAATGACCCCCTAAAAGTCGTTCATTTTTCGCCTCATCATATATCCTTACACTTGAGATTTGCTTGTCCTCAAGCAAATGCGCTTTTATTCAAATCAAAATACAAGTTATGGGTCATTTAACACTAATATAAAAGTAATTACAACAAATAATCGTTCCACTAAAGACCAAAGACAAGCACGGAGGTCATATACTAGCACCTCACAAATAGTGTTTAGATACTCACATCTCTCGGGTGTAATAAAGTATAAATTACAATATGGAAACGGAAGATATCTCTCACTACCTGTCATAGCAAAATAGATTACCATAGGCTTGGGAAAGGATCAAACCTCCACCACATGGCGTAAGCACCTAGGATAAACTATCAAAGAGGTCTTTTAAAGGGTTGTAACGTTAGGTGTAGGGATATGAAATACACGGTTTTGTTGGATATAGGCAGTCTTTACTGGTGGCGAGTTAACAATCTTGGTTAATTACATATACAATATGGCGTTGCTAAGCCAAAACTAGACTCGACTTAAGCTAATAAACGAAAAATAACAAAAACATAAAATAAACATTGAATGAAATGGGATGGTAGTCCGTTTTTTTTTTTTTTTTTTTTTTTTTTTTTTTTTTTTTTTTTTTTTTTGCATACACTATTACCCTACCATCCAAAATAATACATCATAGGGAATGAACATTCCCCTTACACTTGAATGTTTACATACTTTACAATAAAATAATCTAATGACTCGAATTAAGAAAATCAAAACACTTGGAGTACTTTTAAGATTAACGCATATATGGGGGTAATATATGATGTTCTTCCCCATTACTCCATAAAACAAGTACTTTACCCATGAGTCCCAATCGTCCCAAAATAATATGTACAAGGATATGACTCGACTTAGCAACCATGTAATCAATTAGATAATTAACTTAGGGTTTAACAAATAACAATAATGCACTAAAGATGAGTGCATACACGGAAGGCTAAGGCGATTTGGGTGTATATTCAAGTGGGGTGTAACAAATTCTTCCTTTAAGTAAAATGCTTAAAGTTAGAAACGAAAAGATAGGCTCGGAGGGGTGTACTAGGGGTTTCATGTACTAAAAACGAGTACAACGCTAAGGTGTGGGAAAAATCAATTGACTTAACTAGCCAAGTAATATGACTTAAATGGTCAAGTAATTATAATACGGGTTTAACACAAGGGTGATCCTAATGCCTCTTATCATGTAGTAAATCCTACTACACGAATGTAGTCTCACAAGCGGTCTCGTGATGCATCACTAACGCAAGTTCTAGAATCTAAATGCTACCGGTACACTCATAAGCACGAATAGTAAATGCTTTTCTTATCAAATCTAAAGGCGAACCTCACATATTTGGGTGGAAAATTTTTCTGAATGATACGGTTATGTGCTAGTTATACAATCTCCTATCCATGAGACGCTTGCTATGGCTAAAGTTTCACTCCTAAATGTTGTAAAAAATTTTAAATTTGGCGCTAAAATTGCACTAACAAGTATTTATCATAGTTTTATTACACATCTACAATCAAACAAACAAACTCAAGCGAAAGTGTATCTGTAGTGTATCATCATTTTACCCTCCCCTTACACTTAGGATGAACATTATCCCCAATGTTCAAGTAAAGAATGTAAAAGTGAAATAAGTAAAACGAATGAAATCGAATACTCCCCTGATTCGCTCTGTATGGATAATAAAGTGGCCAGGTTAAATCTTCCTCCAAGAAAATGAACATTCAAAGTTTCCCTTCCAGAAATATAAATCATCTTCTTGTCATACATAACCTGTAAATCCTGAGAAAATAGACAAGGCAACCTCGCATAAAATCGGCAGCAATCTACATATACTAATAAATCCTAGAAAACAAAATAAGATATAATGCTTGTGGAATGATGTTTGCAGATTTCCTGGATATTATAAAACTAATAATTCAACAAAAACTTTAAGACTCCGTTAGAAAAATAAAACTGGTAAAATTTCCAGATTTTTACACGTGACGCCGTCAAGAGTAAACTCATGACGCCGTCAGAAGTGACCTGCATAAATTCTTATGTTTAGTTTCTGGAAAATTTCTGGAAAAACTTGGTTCTACTTCATGGAAAATCATGCAAAACTTCATTATGACTCGATACACGCATTTGACTCTAACAAATACTAATATACATGTTCACTTAATATTGTGCAGAATCATGATCGGTTTTGTTTCTTAAAAACATATTTGGGGTTTCCCCTTACACTTATCTTTTGCAAAAATACCTTTAGGTGAAGTTAAGACTAGGCAAAACAACAAAGTAAAGTATTTCCACTATTTAGTTTTGAAACATGATCTACTAACAATAAAAATAAAGCATGCATACGGAAGCAAATAACAAACAAACAAAATAAAAATCACACAAAACATGGGTTGCCTCCCAATAAGCGCTTTTCTTTATTTATGAGTCTTGTAGCTAGACTCAAGGTCATGGGTTACCGTGTATCGCTTATGCTCACACAACCAAGCGTGAGCCATCTAATACTCGCCTCGTATTTCTTATAATCATCTCCCAACTCTAAATATCCGCGATAGTATCTTTTATTCTTTTCATGAGTATATTTAAGCCCTTTTCTCTTATCATTCTCACTTAGCATTTCTATGGGCGGATACCTACTACACTTCTCCATGGAAAAATCCTTGAACCTAGGGTGTGCACGGGGCATTTGGTAGACAAAATCTTCATCCCCATCCGAGAATGTAATTAACCCTTCCATAAGTTTTTCATCGAGGTTGGTCAACCTTTTGAAAGGTCTTCCAAACATAACTTGGGTTAACTTACTATCAATAAATTCTCCTAGATTCTCCATAACCATGAACTCAACAAGATAAGCAAAGCTTCCTACAAACACATGCAATGATATTGCCCTAGCAATAATATTATCTCCTTTGTATTCTAACTCATCTACCCTGATTTTATTATATTCATTACGCGAGATTATGTTCATTGGGAGAGATGAGTTAAGGTAGGCGTTAAAGCTCCTAAATCCAATCTTAGAAGGAAATTTCATATTGAATGAACTATCACTGTCAATCCTTGTTCTAGGGTCGACATACCTAAGAGGGTTCACTTCATCTTCCATCCTATCCTCATTAATCACATTGCCATCATCAAGATCCTCATCGGAGTCTGAATAGTAAAAAAGACTAGCCCTATAGTCATCATCATGGTCAGAATCCTCTAACTCAAAATTATTGTCAAAGTGGTGGTTAGGCGAGAGGTTAGGTGGGTTTTCATTTTCCATTAAAGGGATTGGGGCGGGCATTTGGAAAATCCTACGACGAAAAACACGAACAACAGGAATCAAACGATCAATGTTATTGTTATCCATCGAGATAGTTTACGAACAAAGGAAACAAAGAAATAAGATAGACTAAAGAGAACCTAAAAATAAAAAATAAAATCTTACTAGAAAGGAATCTAGCAAGTAGACCTAATAAAAAGGGATTCTAACCTAGACAATAACTATTTCCCCGGGCTGCGGCGCCAAAAACTTGATGTGTGGGGTTTGCACCAGGCTTTACCTCTCAAGGGATCTCGAGAAGCTTACAACCCCCACCAGGCAGTGTACCTGATCGATGTAGTATAGTATAATGACAAGTACCGGGGGATTGATCGTTCAACTAAGAATAGTGTCGTTAGGATTAGAAAACATAAAGACAAGGTCTAGAGATGAGGGATGATTCTTTTTTGTATTTTTTATATTTTTTAGAAAGCAAATTAAAATCTCGGGTTTGAAGGATTTGGGCGGAATTAGTTGCTAGTCAACTAACCCAATACTAAAGATGCAATCAAAATAAAATACTAAAAATGAAAATAAACTATATTAAACTAAAGTTGTGAGCAATATGTGGGAGAAATGTGTTTACTTAGATTTCACTACTCCCTAGATATCTTTTACACGTTAATTACTTGTTATAGTTGCGTGGATGACGGATTGTATTCCTTAATACCATTCATGGGGTGGCGTACTTACTTCCCCAATCCTATGAGTGCCTACTTCACTCCTATGTCGAGCCGGCTAAGAAGCTCCTAACATGGGATCATTAGAATTTACTCATGCATTAAATACAACCAATAAAACCTAGTACACATCGGTTCATGTTTCCTAAGACGTTCAAGCATGTTACACAATGGAGATCTGCCAGTTTTCTTAAGCCTAACATTGAAATCATTCATCCAATACAACCATAAACAAGTAATCAACACATAATTAACATCTAGGTTTCATTAGATCTAAGCAAACACAAGATAGATCTAGCCTAGCATGTTGAAATCAAGACAAGCACAAGATATAGACAACCAACACATAGACATATTGATTGAATTAAGAGAAGACTTATCTCAATAGCACATGAAAGGATTCAAGGGTTGAAAACCCTTGAAAAAGCTGTAAAATACGAGCTAGGGTTTACAAAGTTCGGCCCTAGGGTTTCTCCACACAAGTTCCTCTCTAATGAAAGAAAAATAAAAAACTATATATAGAGTTTAGAAGATGACGGCGTCAAGAACAAATGTCTGACGCCGTCATCTCGCCGCCAAATAGTTCCTCGGACTGCCTAGATCTGGGTCTGACGCCGTCATGTAGTCACCTTATGCAGGCCATCACAAAATTAACTCTTGACGCCCTTCTTGTGACGCCGTCAGGTTTGTACTGGGTCGTCACCATTTTTACTCTTGACGCCGTCAGGTACTGTTCTCAGCTTGAAAAATTAAGTCTTTGGCGTTTTCTTCACTTTTATGCTCCAAAAACGTCCGAATTGCTTCCTTTTCCAGATTTCACTCCCTAAGTACCTAAAATCACAAAAGGAACAATTTAGGGTAATATTTGATCAAATAAATTCAATTCCGGGCTTAAATGACCCCCTAATAGTGGTTCATTTTTCACCTCATCAATAGCCATAGACTACTTTACGGAGTGGATTGAGGCAAAGGCAGTGGTGAGTATCACGGGAAATCAGGTAAAACGCTTCGTATGGGACAATATCGTGTGTCGCTTTAGGCTACCAGGTGAAATCATATCAGATAATGGGAAACAATTCTGTGACAACCCATTCAAAGATTGGTGCGCGCAATTGAACATCACACAACACTTTGCTTCAGTAAAACACCCACAAACCAATGGGTTAGTTGAGCATGCGAATTGCAGCTTAGGCGAAGGGATAAAAGCACGCCTCGACAGACACAAAGGAAAGTGGGTGGACGAGTTGTCACATACTCACATGTCTTATGGGCGCACCGCACCACAATCAAAACCAGTACCGGCGATACACCATTTTCTCTTGTTTATGGGATAGAAGCCGTTATACCAGCTGAAATAGGGATGCCAACTATCCGAACAGCAGAGGTTAACATCACAACAAATGATGAGGAGCAGCGCATAGACTTGGACTTGCTAGAAGAAAGGCGTGAACGCGCAACTATACGAGAAGCAAAGGCAAAAGCAAAAATGAAGAAGTATTATGACTCAAAAGTCAAACATACTTCCTTTAGGCCAGGAGACTTCGTATACCGCGCTAATGATGCGAGCCACGCAGAAGACACAGGCAAACTTGGACCAAAATGGGAAGGACCTTATGAGGTCACCGACGCGCTAGGTAATGGTGCATACAGGTTGCGCGATATGGAAGGTCACGATCTCGCGCGCACTTGGAATATCTGCAACCTCAAGAGATGCTATTTTTAGGAAAGGCAACGGCCCACAAACAGGCAACTTTGCACTTTAGTATGTGCCCAATAATTGTTTGTTTTTCTTTTCTTTGTTAGGAATTGTTTTTTACTTTTTCAAAAACTTGCAAGTATGAATAAAACGTTATGGTTTCTAGCTAACTCCATAACACATTTTACTTTATTGCGTACATTCTTATATGTGTCAATATTGTTGTACTATATTCCTGCCTACATGGCGTGCATGCACTAATTAAGACCCACGATGGCATAAAGGATGAGTAAACCTACTAATTAACTCGTTGAGTAAGAGGGTCGCAAACCCATCAACATTAGATCACGCATCCTTGCTAGGCGCCTTACTTTCAAGACTTTGAAGTAAGTTTCCTATGCGCATCCCACGAAGGATGCGCAATATTATGTACACTGTACAAGCTTAGCAAATTATAAGCCAAGACTCTTGGTCACATAATAAAACTTTTCAAACATAATGCAAGTTTATTTTCATGCTTATGATTAATTTTGAGCCACACACTTAATTTAAACATAAGTTCAAACAAAAGGAACATCTAAATTAATCTTTTTACATAAAGGATGACAATTTCCAAACGGATACCGTAACAAGCAAAAGATAAACTTTGTTATTCATACAATAAATATACAAGTTACAACAGCCTACACACTATGACGATGCTCAGGACTATCTTCTGGGGCAGCGGAGCTTCCTGCCTCTTGGAGCTTTCTCAAAAGCAACGCATCCTTAGGCGATACGGTCGCTACACTAACAGGAATCCCATCTGACCTGGGAATATGCGCAGCGCCCACACCGCATAAGATGGCCTTGCCCTTAATACCTTTTTTCTTGGCAGCTCTCTCTGCGTGTAGCTCCAATACCTCCTTAAGAGGAACCTCCTTTTCAAGAGCAAAAGGATTCAACATATGGCGCGGCTATACAAAAACAGGGACCTGCAGCTGTGACTCGTCAGGCTTCAGAAAATAGTCTGGCTGCGCCTTTACATCCTCCAAAATATGGCGCCCCAGGGTTAACCCCTCCATAATTACCTTTATCGGGTAATCCTGGTCGTGCTCGAGCCGCGCAATATGAGGAAGTTCGAGCAGCTTCATCCCCTCCATGGCCTGCATCAGTTCGTCATAAGCACTGGCGTTGTAGCCAGGCACCTCAGTAAGCGCCACGTTCAGCGCCTTTGCCTCATGGAGCTCCTCCATAGTTTGCGCCCTACCACGCTCCACGGCGCATTGCACCACCTTCCCAAAGGTCCCCAACACCTCTGGAGACTCTAAGGTGCCCATCGCAGCCAGGCGCAAGCCATGACTGATCAACCACCTACATTCACAGGAAAAGATAGCGTTAGAAGAGAAGAAACAAATCAATCAATATAATAAAGCAACATTGCAGAGAATACATAAGGACGTACCTGCGCTCAGCTATTGTAGACATAAGATGCGGGTATAATTCCTCATCATAGTCTATGCTCAGGCCGCGCAGCTTCTCCTCCTGCACCTTGATAATCTTCTCCATGCGCAGGCGAAACTCATTAATGTTCGCAAAATGCTCGTCCTTCTTCTCTTCAAGATACCTTACCGCCCAGGTAAGGTTTGCCCTAAACTGATGAAGTTCCCCGCGCGCTTACTGCAGCTCAGCCATCATGGTCAAATTTTCGTGTGTGACCTTGTCTGCGTGCGCCTTTGAGGACCCCACCTCCGCTTGCGCCTTAGCCAGCTGCGCACAGAGAAGAGTTATCTCCTCATGTTTCTGGGCAAGAGTGCTACTCTCCCCGACGTATCGCGTCTTCAACTGAACAACTAGCTCAGTTTGACGCTCAGCAGTAGCAGCCAACTCCACCAACAGCTGCTGCGCAGACACATCCTCAGCCACCTTCACTCCCTCCTCCACGTTTTCATTCTGAGGAGGGACCACACTCTCCACAAATGCCGCATCATCCTTCGCAGCATGGTCACTACAACGAATAAGGAAGAAAGTCAGCGCATATTACCACGAGTAATAATAAATATGTAAAGTATGAGGAATATCACTTACAGAAGCGGAGAAGCCTTTGCAGTCTCCTTATCCGCGCCAGAAGCGGATGTGTCATCCTCTGCGGATGACTCTTCATCCGCGATCAGATGGCGCCTCCTCTTGGAAGTACCATTGCCGCCAGCCTCTCCTTTGCGCTTTAGATTCTGCGCTACCACCTCAGGCTTCAGTACCTCTACGCTGTCAGAAGATTCAGCCTGCAACTCCTCCACATGTACAGGCTTCATAGTGGGAGCCACGCTCTGCACTGGCGTCACAAGAAGAGGGGGCAAATTTTCATGACCAGCTGGCCCCAACACAGTCAGATGCCTAGCGGTCGCATCCAAGAGTGGTTGCTCATTCTCTCTCAGAGGGCGCACACCAACGGTCACCTGTTTCGGCTTCTCAAGCTTCACTACAACAAACAAATCCATCTCTGCGCAACACATGAACAAATAACAAAACACAAATTAGTTATTAAAAGTGCGCATACAGAAAAACTTACATTATTTGAAGCGAACAAATAAAAAGGGATGAACACCCACCCTGACCTTCCTCGTCAATGAAGGTTGGCACCTCGTCAGCACCATGGAAATAGTTGCGACTCAACCCCATGTGCACCAAAAACTCCTCAGGGTAAGGGTTAATGGGGATGCGGTTGGCATCAATCGTCTGCGCATCTGCCAAGCTATACGAACCGGGTGCGGGGCGCCCATCCTTCGGCAGCGTCTCTTGAGTATAAAACTCAAATGGTGAAGGAAACACCACATCATCCACCCAGAAAAAATATTCCCTCCAATGCCTCAAGGAATCTACCTTATACCACTGAAGGCTCCCCGCGCGCTTCGCAAAGGATACCCATCCATGCGACCACGTTGTGTGGTAAAACGCGCGGAATAGGTCGACAGTTGGGTTGATTGCAAGTAAACGACAGTTTACTTCAAAATTTGATATCTTCGCCGCACATATACAGTGCAGCTGAGAGATATAAAGGTGATAGAAATTGAGCACGTTGCTAAAAAATATGGATATTGGTTCGCGATAGTTAGCGTACTCAAAAAAGTGCGTGTATAACCCTATCTTCCCTTCGGGGAAATCGGCGATACACGCATCGACGTCCGGGGCCTCTGGATGCACATCCAGAAGAATAAAGTAATTAGATGAGAACTGACGCACGTCATCCTCATCCATCGCAGATCGAAACTCCTCTAACTGAACAACCATTTTAACAGTATAACAAGATCTACTAAGATGCGCACGCGCAATTACCTAATGAAACAGTTGATTTCTTTGAAAAACGCTTTGAAGAAATGTAAAATGGTGAATGTGTGTTTTTTACTGTGTGTTTTTTGGTAAAAGGGAGGCGGTTTTATATAGGGTTACCAAAACCCTAGGATGAGAGCCACGTGGATCCCACTCATCAAACGTGTGGCTAGAATACGAAAGGTATATGCACTTTTTCCCGTTTTCCAAGGAACATGTGGACACACCCCCCGTTTTCCGAGGCAGTTTTTTTAAAATATCTTGGACTAGATACATAGTTCTTCATATTGGGCGGCAAGTTTCTAAATTCCTCCCGCCACGCTTACCGCTGCTCTCACTAGTCTAGCATCCGCGGCTACGAGCCGCGCATACTAGACTAGGGGGACATGATGACGTATAGTCTATATTTGGGCCACGAGCCCAAATGATAAACATCACTAAGGCCCAAAATCACCACGAATGGGCTATTATAACTTGGGCCGCATTGATAATGGGATTGGGCTCACGTGGATCCAAGCCCAACCAAAACTACCCGGGCATAGATAAGGATCTTCTATTTACGGAATAGATATCCTTAACTCGGATAAGCACAACGTGTGCGAAGAGTAAGGAGCAAGAAACCTACGAGGATTCTGCATCTATATAAGGAATGACATAATTCTCATTAAAGGTACGATTCACAAACCCTAAACTCTTTACGAGAACCCTAAAACCGATTACTTACTCTCACGCCGGAGGATAATCGTGGGAGACAATCCCACGATAAGCCTAACGGTGTTTGTTTGTTTTCTTAGTGCGCAGGTTTCAAGCATTAAGAGCGAATTGGTACGAGAACAAGAGCCCAAACTAGGAACGCTCAACTTTTGTATCAACAGTTACGATGGTAAGAGTTGGTACAAATGCCAATTGAGTGTATATGTCAGGTGGCTCGAGTGACTTTTTAGGAAAGTAATGTTGTAGTGAGAGTATTGACAACCATCATAATTCTTGCAGTACTTAATGACTTTTGGCCACTAGTATTGACAACCATCATATGTATACTATTTGTGTGGTGTTCAGTAACTACTTTGAGTTATTTGGGTTTGAGGTCGCTAACAAATTCAATTCCATGTCTCGTGATGGACGAGTTAGTTGTTCTTTAATTTTTTTACGGTGATAGTTGTAAGGTCAATACGTGATCTATTTGTTTGGTTTATAGTTTAATAAAATTGATGTTGTTTAGGGAAGAAAAACACATCACCAAAAAAATATATATTTGCAATACATCACAATATATTTCCACCATGAGCTAATAAAGTTTGTTGAAAGTAATGGATTACTTATTTGTAGATTTTTTCTTCTTCTTTTTTATTTTTTTCCTTCTTCTTTTCAGCAATTAGTGTTGTTTAAAATGATATTCCGTCTTATAAAATATGTTTGTTATCAATGTGACACACAATTTTATATAAGTAACTATTAACCAATAAGATTTTGTACTTATTTGTTATTAATTGACAAGCTAAACAATAAGCTGGATATTTATTATAGGACGGAGAAATTAGTGCGATGATAGATCTTCGGCCAGATTTACAACAACGCGTGAATTAAATCAATGTGTAAGATCATATACGATACTCTACGCCATTTTCGATTCTATTATTGTTGCACAAATCATTGTGGTTAGACTTCAACTATATTCATGACACAATACATCATCAAACATGACATATAAAAATATCAAAGGTTTATTGTCACCAATATAATATATACGATTCTTCGACGTCTATATCATAGCGTTGTGAGTAGTTGATGGACACATATTACGTGGTCATCATGACATATTACTAGTAACATTCTATTGGCAACATTTATGACACTCGAAACAATGATATACATGTGTTACTTGTAGTTGTATTGTAGTTGTCCACTGTCCACACACATGTTAAGTTTTAGATGTGGGCCTTCTAATGGACCGAAATTGGCCCATTCTCTAACTTGCTGTCATGTAATTTGAAACCTAACGATCTAATAACCGAACCGATAAAGATCCTTACATTTACACTTTTATAAACAAGTAAAACTCTCGGAAAATGTATGATTATCTACATCCTACATCTTCAGACTCTGCTTTTGCGAGATCGGGTATCATTGATGTTGTAATCGCCACAAAAAAAAAATTATCTGTTTGGTTAGATGTAATAGATTGATAAAGAAATGTAATCGACGATGTAATAGAATGAACATAGTAATTAAATGAGTCATTACTGTTTCATTGATCTATTTGGTTACCATGTTGGAATGGAATATATCATCTACATATGTTGTTTGCTACAATGCAATGGACGCTGGAAATGAATAGAATAAATGAAATATGACATAATGTGATTGTCGTAATGGAATGTAAAAAAGGGGTGACTATGTAATGTGATGGTTACAAACATAATGAAATGAACCAATGAATAAACCATTCAATTACAAAATTCAAAACAATCAACATATTTTCATTTAATTGTAATAATTTATTTTATTCCAACTTTGAACGAAAGCTCAATCAACATATTTTCATTTAATTGTAATAATTTATTTTATTCCAACTTTGAACGAAAGCTCTATTTGCAAAGTAATATTGTTATATTTGAGTTTTACTGCATGTCATAATAAACGAAAATAAGATCATAACGTAACAACAAAGATTATAACTAGGATATCAAATATCAACTTAATAACGTATGTTGTGTTTGTATACCAACAATAACAATCATAATTATACAAGCATTGCCAATATATCTAAATCCATGGTCACATATATAGTGAACATGTATATATCTACAATGGAGTTTATTTGGGCTTGTAATTTTTTTAAAAGAAAAAATAACAATAATACTATGAGCTATAAATATTTGTTGAACGTTTTTTCGTGTCGTCGATCATAGGACGATCTCGGTTAATGCCACTTTTGGAGTAGCATAGAAGTCGATGGTTTTCTCCCACCATATTCCCTTTTCGATATAGGTCTCGTGAAAGCTTGCTTCTTCGTTGTCTTTGATACTTAGTGCAATCATGCTTCTCGTCCCATAACGACCCTATTAATCAAAGAAACAAGTGTGAGCTAAGCATGTATATGATGATTTGAAGTTCTTACATAAGCGAAATATATACATACCAATGGGGTGTCTACTTCAACGAATATCGAGCTGAGATTATGTTCCCATTCAAGGGAACAAATGTTGGGAAGCTGACTCTTGTCGGCTTTCGTGGTGTCTCTCATTAGCTTGTCGATCATGTCCTTCATGGGTATATCCTCGTCCTCATCATACGTGCTAAGCAGTTTTTTGAAATTCAGTTTCAAACGTTGGACCTGAAAATTATCAATGATTTAAGAAACTAAAATATCATTTTTTATGCTTCAATTAGCATGCTTAACGCGATTAGTTTACAACTTATGCTTTATTTACTATCCATTTGACGCATCAACAGAAAAGAACGACTAGAATTAGTGACCTTAGGCCAAGGGGAATCAAGCTTGGCGTTCGATAGAACATGGATGCCTGGTTGAACTTGTTGAACCGTTGGTGGTTCGCTTTTTGGCCTGTTCGATATGTAAAACATCTTGTTGGAAGTAAGATCAAGGGTTATGAGGTTGAATCCATTGTACTCATGAACCTCCTTCACCAATTCCTTTGCAAATTCCTCTGAACTCTTCTTGCTCTACAAGTAAAATCCGTCACATACTATGACCATTATTTAGGCATACTAAATAGTCTCTACGTATATTACGTACTTTTACATATACGTAGATAGATAGATAGATAGATAGATCTTTTAACGAGTAAAAACTAAGAATTGGTAAGAAAATAAACCTCCAAGAAACGTAAGGGAAGGTCTCCTCTACTCTTGGCTTCGGGTAGAGTGTGAAGTTCCAAGACATTAGTTAGGAACGAGACTCGACCTTCCCTTGTGCATGCCAACCATGTCCCTCCGGCCACCTCGTCTCTCCCTCCTAATATCTCTCCATCCTCCCACCACCCAACAGACTTCGTCGGCCTTAATTCCATCCCAAACACCCGTCAAAGACAACAATAACAATATAAGAAATATATATGCTAAATGTAAGTAACCAAAATTGTTTATGTGTAAGATTACATGCAAATCATAAGGATTCCGTAATTAAAAAAAAAAGAAAAAAAAAACTGCATATTATAGGTCATACAACATTACAACATAGAATGTGTGTGAATCATGTACTAATATAAGTATACATATACGAGGAACGGCTCGTTAGCAACTCATGTACTTATTTCAAGAACTTAATTATATCACATGAAATATGTATAATGACTATGTATGTAACCTTTTTTCTTGTTACACCCATGCACATATGTGAAATTGTGATATATTTAGTATATGGCAATGAAGAACATGTTAGAGTACATAACATATGTTTGTATACCTGTGATGATACTCATCTCTATTGAGCAAAAGAAGAAAAGGGTAGAGAGGGTGAACTTTCCAAGCAAACACTACAATGCACATCTTTGATATTCAAAATCTAAGAGAGAGTTAAGTATGGAATGTTGCTTTTCATCAAGGCAGTGAGTTTGTGTATTTATATGCACACCATGTTGTGCAAAGTTACATAAATGGTCTCTGATTATATAACCTTAAATAACAAATGTTGTCCATGCACTTTTAAAACAACAATTTTGGTACATATTAGTTTTGAAGAAGTGCTTTTTCAATAATTTATCGATAGCAATGGACGAGGAAAAAACCCGCAACGTGGGAATATATTCGTCTACCATGGTTAGGATTTGTATAATATAGTTTTAATGATCAATCACACGTGATATAAGCTAGCATGTTGTTGTATACGTTATAGATTTGTAGTAACTGCAACATTTTCATGATTAGATTAACAAATTTGACACTAGGGATCCTTTTAACGCTTTTGCTAAGCAGTCTTAGCGAAATACAACACAAATTTGTTCGTACCATTCTGTCATCGATCACTGCTGGGTCGGTTGGTGAGTCACCCAAAAATAGCATCGAGAAAGGCCAAGCATATATGTTTTATGAAATGATCAACGGTTTCATTTATGCTATGCCCTGCAACGTGTTCGTCTGTGTGAACTAAGATTAAATTGAGATGAATTCTTATTAATTTGTACCGAAATGTTTATTTGAATGTCAAAAGACCATAAATATTTCTTAAGTAACACGTTAAAGGACCATTTGTACAAAAGTTTTATTTATGAAGGATGGTGCTAGGGATAAAGGGGTGGCGATGGACATTATTATAAGAATTCATGTGCAATGACTTATTTTATCCTATATTTATATAAACAATCAATAGGTTGAGTTTTTAGGTGGTTAAGATTTTACCTCATTTAACTTTTAAATTTATAACCCACATTTTTTTAAAAATAATTTGCATAGATGTTGGAGTCTTTTGTAAGTAAATGAATTCAAAAGTGGTTAATGTATGTGTTGGGCCATAGGCAGAGCTATGTGGAGGAAAAAAAGGTTGTGAACTTTGCAATTTTGTTACTTAATCTATTTTTATTTTTTTTGGTAACCGTGATTTTTAACCTTTTAGCTGATTAATTCACGGGGTTTGAATCAACCGTCACATAAACTCAAACCAAGTAAAGCCCTCCCTTTTCAGAAGGTTAACGTGGTCACTTAAAGTTATTTGCACCTAGCAAAAATTGAACTTGAAAGCTCAAGCATTTTAGATAGTATACTTTCATTTTTTTACATTTTCCCTTTCTATTTCATATAATTTCCGTTTATCACCCTCCCAAAATAAAGCGTCAAACTCCGCTATTGTGTTTGGCTAACCATGAATATTGTTTTGTGATTTCATGTCGGTATGGAAAGCCTTGCGAGCAACCTCACCCTCACCACCGAATGAGATTTTGCAAATGAAATGTAAAGCCTAACAACTATTAAAACAACGACTATAATTAATGCAGATTGGTTAACAATTCGATACTTTTGGAATGGTTTTGTTTGGAACATATTTTGTTGACAAAACTATGTGGTCCTTTAAGCAAAGGGAATTTCTGTTTCGTGTTTCTTAAGAAAAACATACTTTACTCGAAACGACAACTAAACACACTTAGACTCAACCAAACGAAATATGGGAAAGTCTAATGAGTGCTTGAGAGACGACACATCAATGGATGGACACAAACACTCCATCTCCTCGATGTGATTTCTCAAGTCTTTGTGATAGCACTAGTTTCACTATCATATCCTAGTTGTGCTAACATGCATCTGTCCAAGGGGAGAACGAGTTGTTAGAACAACAAGCGTTGGATTTTTTTTCTAACAACTCGTGTATAGCAAGTTTATGGGGACGACGTTGTATGTGGATTGGTTGTGGTTGGCCCTGCGTACGTTTGTAGCTAACATGCATCGTGACATTGTCAAAGAGTGTACACGTACACACAATTGACACACCTAGACACATACATATTTGCATAAGTACATGAAACTCAAATGAATGACTTGATATATTGAACCACACACATGAAAAGTTAAAAATAACGCACACATGAAACTTGAAGAAATGACTTGACGTATTGAACCTACCATGCATGTTGGTACAAATAAACTTACGTATATTTGATTTTCATTATAAAAAATCACAAAACTACCATTAATTGACACCTATACAACAAAGGAATGAATTATTAATTTCTTATCGACCAACTACATGATCGACTTGTAAACATTATTATTATTCTGAAAGCAACTAGGTAGCACACACTTTATTATTCGTACAAAAACACCCATGTGAAGTGGTAAAGATAAACTCATCCAAGAAATTATTGACTTGCTTTTCTCGCTTATTAATCACCACCAACATTTGCTCATATTAATTACTACTAACTAATTCAATGGAGGTTTCTTTTTCTTCCATGTACATCTAAATGAGAGAAACTTTTATCCTTTTTTGTTGAAACATAGTAATATAATACATTCATTGTTAACACGATAGTTGCATTTGTAAGAATGTTGTATGTGCATTAAGTAGCTACTCGTGCGATATGGCTACGGATATCCTATAATTTAACTTTTTCAGCCAGTAATTTATTTTATTTGTATATTTTTTGACAATGGCTTCAGTGATTAGTTTTCTACGGTATTATAAGCAACGACAATTATTATTTATTTTATTTTATTTACTCCGTATTATTATTATTATTATTATTATTATTATTATTATTATTATTATTATTATTATTATTATTATTATTATTATTATTTTTGTCTAATAGCTTGTTTGGTTTGTAAAATAGGTTCTTTTAATTGTAACTCTCATTGAGGGGGGTGTATTTAATTAGTGACATTTAATAAAGAATATGTCCAAGAAACAAAGTTGAATCTAGTATTTGTACTCTTATCTTTATTACTTGCATTGTTTAATTAAAGGGCCCGTTTGGTTTATAGATGGGTTTTGATTAAGATTTGGATTAAAATGTAAAGTTGTAGATTAGGATTTGGATTTAAATTTAAGTAGGAGAGATAATATAATATTTAAAAATATATTATATATTAAAATATAAATTTAAAATTATTTATATTAATAATTAAGGGAATAAAAAGAAAAATATGAGGATGAGAAAAAAATGGTCCCACACTTTTTATAAAACCTATTTTATACCTAACTTTAACACACACCTCTAAATGTGGGATTAAAATCTAAACCCCAACTTTAAAATTGCAACCAAACAATATAATTTGACTTTTTAATCTCAAACATAATAAAAAACCTCAAACCAAACGGGCCCTAAGTTTTAAGTAGAGTTAACTACATTTTTGGTCCTCGTGGTTTACCGGGTATAACACTTTTGGTCCAAAATGAAATTTTGTAACGGATCTTGTCCAATATCCGCTGACCCGTAACACTTTTGGTCCAATTTTTGTTGACCGCTAGTTTGACTAGTTAAAAACATGCGAAATGACTAAAATACCCTCAAATGTTGATGTACAATGACTAAAATGCCCTTTCCTCCATTTATTTATTTATTTATTTATTTATTATTATTATTATTATTATTATTATTATTACTATTAATTCTATTATTATTATTTACTTAATTCTATTATTATTATTATTTAAAAACCAAACCCAACTTTATACATATACAAACCCAGCTTTATACATATACATAACATAATCCAAACACCTCCAGAATCCGGCGAGATTCCGGCGACCAAAAACCATCACCACTCTAACAAATATATGTAAACACAACCATCACCACAAACATCTTCTGGGCAGTCCACATATCACCACAAACATAGATCCACAACCATCACCAAATCGGTAAACACAACCATCACCAAGATTCGACAAAGCATACCGAAACACAACATCACCTCTTTATCCTCCATTCCTCAACCATACCAAAATACACAATCACTACTCTTTATCCTCCATTTTTTTCTTTTGCCATAAACTCTCTTTTTAAACACCCACCTTCATCATCAAAACCCACACCACCATGAAACCCTCACCGCCGCCACCAACCCCTCTCCCTACTGCCACCACCACGAGACCATCACAACCACCACGAAACCCTTACCACACTCTCCTTCCTCCCCACCCATCAAATATAACCTATTTACTTATGTTTTTCTTTAATTTTTTCCTTTTGATATCAAGGATGCTTACATAAAACTCGAATCAAACCCCCAAATTTCAGTTGTCTTCTACTTCATTTAACCTCAGATCTATAGCAAAATCGAATGGATATGGTGGATGTGATGGTGCCGCAGATATGGGGACGCGATGATAGTGATGTTGATGGTGATGTTATGTTTTGGAGGTGGTGGGGTGAGAGATTTGATGAGTGTTTAGAGTAGGGGAAAAAAAAGAGGAGATAAAGAGTAGTATGGTGGCTAGTGGTGTGTCAAGTTTTGTTGTGTCGCCGGAGGTGGGGTGGTGATCGGGAGTCTGGGGAGGAAGAAGAACAAGATAGAGAGAGTGTGTGAGTTTGTGAATGTGTTTGTGAGTGTGTGAGTCTGGTTGAAAAATGTTTTTATAACTTATCAAATTTTGTAAAGGAGTAGAATAAATGAATTGACAAAATTACCCTCGTATTTAACAGTCAAACTTGGTCAAACTAACGACGTTATTAACTTTGGACCAAAAGTGTTACGGGTCAGCGGATATTGGACAAGATCCGTTACAAAATTTCATTTTGGACCAAAAGTGTTATACCCGGTAAACCACGAGGACCAAAAATGTAGTTAACTCTTTTAAGTATTACAGTAATTCTGTTTGAATTGGTTGTACTTGATGTCTTATTGTTTGTGTTGCTGAATTTTAAAGTTTCAACTATCTTAGTGTATTTAATGCCAAAAAAGGCTTTGTGCATTATAAAATAGTAAAGGGAAAAATATTTAATAATGTATCATACTTGTCACAAAAATTACTTTCGTGTAGCGTACAAAAAAAATAGCTTTTTGATGTATTGAACTTTCATTTTTGTCATTTTTTATGTATTTTCGTGACAGAAATGTCTTTGGATTTTCAATATTTTGAGGGGCAAAAATGTCAATAGTACATACAAAAAAGCCAAAAAATGAAAGTTCAGTACATCAAAAAACTATTTTTTTGTTCGCTACACGAAAGTAATTTTTGTGACAAGTATGATACATTATTAAATATTTTTCCCAATAGTAAAATGTTACCGGCATCCGTTGTGAATTTGCATAACTTTGTGTAAGATTAAAACATGACAATATATAAGTTTCATTCTCGACAATTCTACATGTCTGCTAATACCAGGGGCGGAGGCATGTGTAAGCCAGGGGTAGCGGTTGCTACCCCTGAACTTTTACCCGGTAGTGTAATTTTAGCGATTTTTGGCCATTTTTTGGCGATTTCGCTACCCCTGAAACAAATTTTCGCTACCCCTAAACAAATTTTCGTATTTCGCTACCCCTAAACTTGGCTCCTGGCTCCGCCACTGGCTAATACTGCTATGCTAAAACTTGGTATCACTGTACACATGATCCAGAAAAATGCTTGATATGTTCACTCATACTAGGATGCACCGTGTAATCTTCCAGCACCTTAAAATCATATTGCTCCTTAACACCATAAAACGAATCATCACTGCAAAATACAATGAGTTATAATCAAAATCAACAATATGACACAAGCAGGAACTTATTCATACAATCTCACAAATGAGCATATCAGAATGTAATACTAATTGAAACAGGTTTACTTAATTACTGCATACTGTTCTTATTGTTTCTGCCGCTAACATTGAGATCATATAACAAATAGGTAAGGAGCACAACCAACAGAGACCAGGAGATCCAAACTTGCTAAAATCTAAATATGTTCTCAAGCACCAAACAGTCTACTCACTCTCATAAAATTTAGTTCTGATAAAATATAAGCCAAACCACATAAGATGGAAGAAACTTGCAAGTCTTTTAAGGTAGAAGGTTATACTCAAATATCAACTATAAGATGGATTTGCTGGTTTTAACAGGATGCCCAAGAAGAGTAACCAATATATGACTGGAATTTGACCTATGACCCAAACCAACCCATTTTCCACCTCGACGTTTACCTAACTAAACTTCATACTCAACACATATAGCCTGATCTCTGCCAATACCTACTTAAATCTTATACCTAAACATATTCACAACTCCTAAGCCAGAGTACTATTTAACTCATCATCATAATCCGACCGAAAAATAATCCAATCCAGTTGTAAGAGAGAAGACTTACAAATTGTTGAGGAGATTGCACACCAGTGAAACTAGCTAGCTGCTCCAGTACGTATCCCATTTTCCTTCTAATTTCTTCATGGTCCTTTTGCAAATTTATATAACTTTGTGTGATTTTCTCAACCCTTTCCTCACTAGCATCTGCCTGGTCCCTCTCGTGCTCCACTTTCTTGCGTAAGCTCTCATTAGTCAGAATTTCTTTATTTGGAGCCAAACACCCTTTCAAATGTTCGGGAACGCCCTTTTCTGTGATAAAGCAGCTGCGTCATTTTTACACAATGATTACCAAATAACTGTAAGGATTTATATTTACATCATACGAATACTACTTGGTTTGGAAAACCTGTTTCGAGTAGTCTTTATTCTGTAGTGAATGTCCAGAAATCTGCCAAAGAAAAATAATTGTAAGAAACATGACTGCGAAGTTTATAAGTATGTGCTGCAATTAAATGTATATGATTGATATTTAAGAAAAACCACTAACCATTGGGCCTGTTTAACGGATCAGTGTCAGCCAACCCAAACACTGCCCGTTTAATTACTTGTGTTGAAAATATCAACCCTAACCAAAGCAGTTTAACCCGCTTAACCTGTTTATGTAAATGGGTCAAACAAGTAATAAATGGGTTGTAAACGAGCAAATTGTTATAGGATACAACTTTACAATCTAAAACATGCATCGATCACATTTTCATGTTTAAAATTTGAGATGATTATGCTTCTTTATATGTGTCAAACTGTAACATTCTTGGGTGTTTGATTGTATTCAGTTATATTTACTAATGTGCACCATTGGCATATGAACTCAGTTCATTTAAATATTTTTTGAGCTTATGTCTTTATGGTGTACCTTTGTGCTTTTGTTATTTGCTTATACTCCGTAATACCTTTTATTTGTGATAAACCATAACTTTGGTTGCTTGCTTGTTTATATGCTTTTTGCTCTATGATTCTATTATGAAGCTAGTAAATGTTTTGGGTTTAATTGCATAGCTTTAGTTTGAGTAGACATACTTCTCTATGCTTTTGTTAAATTAACTTTAGAGACATTTATTTTGGACAATGATGAAGATCCTTTGGAAGACAAAGATGATGATGAATTCATGAAACGAGTTAAGTAAAGAGTTCAGAAGTTTTATTCCACATTAGCTTAACATTTGTTTCAGTAAACTATATGTATTGGTGATTAGCTTTTGTTCAACTAAGCTCTAAAGATGTCTTTTTCAGCAGCTACTTTGTGTGGTTTTTTCTATAATTTCATTCTGACTACACCTTGATTTAAAAACCTGCAGCTATCATTCTATTACATAAAACATAAACAACTTATAGGCTTTAATCACTATGGTTCGGTATTTCATTCTTTTTCTTTTTAACTTACAACAACTTAATCAATTTGTATATGTAAAAAAGCTAAACAGGCGTTCTTATTTATATATGAAGTTTAGTTTTTCTCAAGTACCCCTTTAATGCATTAATACGCAAACAATTATTAAGACATTCTATTTTTGATATTCGATGCAAACAAAATTAAGTCGCATCATACAATCAAAGAAACAACAAAGATCACATTGACTAAACTTCACTACTCATTATAGGCTATCACTTTTGTTTCAAAACTGATCATGTTAACAACATAACTACATAAATTATAAATCATAACCTAAGATATCACATGAAGCTTGCCCGTCCATCCATCAGGCGGGTCATGAATAATATTTGATAGTGTTATAAATTTAATTTTTAGATTGTTAACCATGGTTTACATATATTATAAGAAGGATGCTACATCCACTCATAAATTCCACGCAAAATATTCACACGCTGAGGTGTTAGCCACTAATTGCTGGCATGAGAGAGAAGTATATCTCATCAAGTTCAGTGATACTAATCAAGCATGTAACAGTTAGGCTGTTTGTTAATTTGGACTTTGTTTGAACGTTTCATATCTTAGTGCAAGTCTTTATATTAGAGCAGGAGTATATATTTGCTAGTTTTAGTTTCTAGTGTAAAATTATGTACTGTCTTAGCAAGATCCATAAGTCCATAACACTAACATTAGCATTGGTATTTGGTTTTTCATGTTGCTGGTGGAGGTTTTATATATTATATAAGTTACATTGACATCTTTATTTTTTTAACATGGGAACGTATCTGCATAGAGGTGTTCATGGTTCGGGTAATAAACCGAATAAATAAAAAACCGAACCGGGAAAAACCAAACCGGGAAAAACCGAACCGAACTTATAACCGAAACGGATTTGTCAAAACGAATCGAATCAAACTAAAAATTCGGTTTTCGGTTTGGATATGGTTTTGGCTATCTGAACCAAAAACCAAACCGAGAACCAAATTCATATATATATATATATATATATATATATATATATATATATATATATATATATATATATATATATATATATATATATATATATATATATATATATATATATATATATATATATTATATTTATATTATTATATATATAAAAAAAGACCATTAATATTTTAGCATAATATAAAAAACACTTTTTATGCTTGAATTTTTTTTCCCAAAAATCTATATAATTATATTTAAAAAAAATATAAATGGTGTAATTCAAGTACAAAATTCGGTTTTCGGTTTTGACCTATAACCGAACCGAACCTCGGTTCAATTCTCGGTTCGGTTCGGTCAAAAATATTTTCGGTTCGGATAATCGAACAAGACTTGTATACTTACGAAACCATATCCAAACCGAAGATTAGATACTGGGTTATAATAACAATAACTTATATTATATTAAAAAAAAAGTTTTGATCATTGCAATCATTAAGTAGCAATGAACTTTTTCAAATATACCGATTTGGTACGTGAATTCTAAAAAAGTTGTATAAATGTAACTAACTTTCATAAAGTGTTCTCATCTGCACATTTAGATGATGTGTCAAACCTGAAAGTCTGACACATGGCACCATTTATAATGTGACACGTCATCAAAATATGCAGATTGGAACTAGGGGTGTAAATGAGCCAAGCTTTTATCAAGCAACTCGAGCTCGAGTTCAAGCTCGACTCAATCGAGCTGAGCTTTTATCGAGCTCAAGCCCAATAAACTGGCTCGAAACATATAATGAATTGAGCCCGAGCTTTTGATAGCTCGGCTTAAGCGGTTATCGAGCTTTTCGAGCCTTAATATAGATATACTTTCATATTATTTTTTTGTGTAAATAAGGGCTTATTTGAATATTAACCTAATTATAATGACTAACTACATGAAGGATAAAATATTTCCTAGCCTTGGTTATGAGAATTTTATTGTTCGTTTTATTACTCTTAAAAATATCTAATTTTGTTTTCAAACGGTTAAGTATTTATCTTCGAGTTTGTGATTCATGATCATGTACAAGTTCTTTGTAAAGACTATCTTTTTTTGTGGCAACTACAATTTGCAATTCGTTTTGAAACGGAATAGTATATCTGCTATTTTGTTCGAGCTCAGTTCATTTGCAAATATAAGTTGGCATAGATTCGAGCTTTTCATATATATAATTTCAAGCTTTTCAAGCTAAGCTCGAGTTTGCTCGAATCCTACTCGAGCCGAGCTCAAACTTGGATGGTTAAAGCTTGAAAACCTTTTATCTTTCGAGCCGAGCTCGAGCCTTGTTGATCGGGCTTGGCTCGGCTCGGTTACACTCCTAATTGAACCACTTTATGAAAGTTTGTTACATTTACACAACTTTTCTAAATTTCACATATCAAAACGAGACAATGAAAAAGTTCGTTGCTGTTATGTGACCAAAACTCTTAAAAAAAGTTTGTTATCTTTATATTTAATTCTAACTATTACAAGTATCTTTCTTTTCCCATATATCACAATTTAGTACACTACATTTTATTTTGATTTCTATATAAAAGACTCGGGTGCGTTTGGTACATGCATATGGGAATCATGGATAGAGTTTCATTCCAAATAATCGTATTTGTTAGATAAATCTTGCAATCAATTATGACAATGATAGATGAATATGTTCTATACTACAAACACTAAAAAAGGTAAGGCATGGAACTTTCGTACATGAAAGGCTCACTTTATATTTAAACCCTTACCGTTTGTGATTCATGGCAGTATACCAAACGCACCCTTAACCAGTTAAACAACACTGATGTGATCTGTTATAAAACTAAAAATAGTTTTTTTGTTAACAAATTAAATTTATTTTGACTTTGAGTACGTTATATTTGTTACACTTTTCGTGTTTCTATAACATCTAGGTGGTCCAGGTTAATTTACATCGACTTTGATATACATGACTTTGATATACATGTTGTGGAAGAATTGGAAAGATATTCAAGAAATGGACGTGTTTGCTTGATTGTGTGGAAAATAAGGTCGTTAAAAGTATTCGTCTACCTAAATGAAAGTAAATGAAACGTTAGTATTTTTGGATGTTAGCCAAAGAACAAAAAAAGAGTTATCATACATTATTTCTATACAAGTTCCTTTCCTAAAATCTAAGGCACCTAATTGGTCTGGATTAACATATGGACATATGGAATGGAAACAAAAAACAAGCCGTGGAAAAGGGGAAATTAATCGTCACCACTCACCATGACTACTTGAAAACAATAATATCTTTGTGACTTTGTCTAAATAACAAATAGATCCATACATGTATATGTCACGTCCGTTGGACCATGAGTAGTAACATTATCGCAAATGCTCATGGTCCAAATGTCAAGTAATAATAGTATTCGATGCTCATTGCTGATGAAGTGAGTGCAACAAATATTACCAAAACATGCATCAAACTGAGAATAGCGCCTACTTTGTTTACAAAAGCTCAGAAGGTACATAACAATTAACAACATGCATGATAGTTTAAAGGCTCATATAGTCATATATGGTGCAGATATGAGTGAAGGAAGAGTGAAAAGATCATCTTCAGTTAAAACCAAGCGAGTCAATGGGCATATGTGAAGAACTATGGTATAAAAGTATAAAACTACTTTTTTCTTATGCACCATTTAATATCTAAACTCGTAGGGTAAGGTTGAAATTGTTGTAATATCGAATTTACAGCTTCTGTCTAATATTTTATTTGGGCAGTTCCGTGGATACAATCGTGACGGCTAGAAAATTACTATATATAAATATAGAGCGTCGGAAAACGACATATCCTTTGTCGTTTTGAATTTGGGTTTTGTGGGTTAGCCCATTGCTTTTGTCCAGCCCAATGTCTTAGCCCTATTTTTTTTTGTTGGTAACCAAAAATGGAGCAGACCATACAAGTGTTTACAAAAAGAATTTTTAACTAAAATATATGAACATTGTACATAATTTACATTAGACGTATATTCAAATATTTATTTTTTACATAACTCATTATAACAGTCACGTAACATAAAATTAAACGACGCATAAAAAGTTATCGTTCTTTTTTCGAAAACATACACTAAAAGAAAGATGCAAACGAAAAAATAAGTGTAAAAAAATCCCCGCAACGTGAGAGCTCGGAACCATAATTTCCAAAAAAATTTCAAAACAATTATAGAAAAAATTCCCCGGCGCAACGCGCCGGGCGCCTAACCTGCTTGTTAATACACATATAATCTCATTTCATTTGAACTATAAGGTAGACATTTGTCATTTGTGTTCAGTTGCAACAGGAGCCCACACATTGAACATTACTACTATTACATTAAATAGACCTTTGAGCCGCAACTGTTACAAACGATCAGTAGATTGATTTTGTGTGGAGTCAGTGTTAAAGGAGCTAGAACACTACAATCAACAATAATTTGCATCCATTTAGTCTTGGCCGTCCTTTCCGATGAAGAAATCCTTAAGATGATCCATTTGGCAATACCAGGCGATACCCAAGAACTATAAGTACATGAAGGTTATGATGATGGCTGATTGTACAATAATTCGCACTACCAGGCCTTCGATGGTGATCAAAGGGAATGAGGGGTGTTGTGATTACGCCAAGCTTGGAATTAACCTAAAATAAGAAATACTAAAACACTACGTTAAGTGATTGCGCAGGGGTTGGACCCTGAGAACCACCTCCGGCGTGTGAATAAGTGATCGGTATGAGAGTTTAAGTGTAAATGTAGTAAAGTAAGGTGAGAGAGATTGCATACCAGATTTGTCATCGTCTAGAACTATTTATAGGTGAAGAAAACGGTCCTGGAGAGTGGTCACACGTTTGAGAGAAATCATGGGGGCGTCCCATGATTTGTGGTAACTGCTAGGGTTTAGTGTCCCACTCCTCCTGGTTTAGCGGGGGAGCTAAAGAGAAAGAGGAGACGTGGGTAAGACTTTGTCTCACCAATGTTTGGACTTGGCATTGTTCAGTCCTTAAAACTTATCGAGAGATACCCCGAAGGGCTTAATCCTTCGATTGGCGAATTCCCACTTGGTAACTAGATCATTGATGATTAGTTTTACGCCAAAGAAAGTTTTAGGAGGCTAGCCAGAGCCTTCGATTATGTAGGTTACGATCAGACTCGAAGGGGTATCCTTCAAGCTAATCAGAGGGTACATCATCAAGCCCCCCAGTTGAAAGTTAGATATGCGTACAAGAATATATGGCTTTCAACTCTATTGTCTAGTGAACTAACCGTGTTAGCTCGTAGGACCCTGCAAAAGAAATCAACGTCTCAAAGTACGCATTAAATGCGCTTAAATACCCTCTAACTAACTTGCATTATATCCCCACTTGCCAAAGCATCGGTAATCCCATACGTCCCTTCAAAATTTTAAACCCAATTTAAAATCCGAATAGATTAGAACATGAGGGACACGTGTACGGTGAGTAACAAAATAAAAAACGATATAAATTCGCTTCATCCGAACCCTAATTTACTTTTCACTGCGCCCAAAATTTTATCTTCCTCACTACGTGCAATCAAAACACACATAGTATCATCTGTCATTAACCCTTGCAAGAAAAAAGGTAAATTTCTTCTTCATTAAACTATATTTCATCGTAGAAGTATCATTCTTCGTTAATCAATATGGCCAAAAATAACAAGTTTGTCATTAAAGAACAAAAATGTACTTTATCAAAAGATGAATTACGTGCTTTTCTTGAGGATTATCTTATTCCAAAAGAGTTTAAGATTATGCTCCCTAGTAAAAATCAAACTATATTTGATGCTCCTGAGGGATATGTAGGTCTGTACACCCATGCGTTTAAGTTGTCAAACTTTAGAATACCAATCCACCCTTTGATTTTAGAGTTTATGCAATACTACCAAGTACACATCTCTAGGTTTAACCCATTTGGCCTGGCTAAGTTGACAACATTCATTGTGATGTGTAAAGCCTATGGATATGAGCCTACACTGACAGTGCTTAGGGGTTTTACAAACTTGTACCTGGGTGGGGATTGGTTGACTTTGGCCAAAAGAGGTGACCCTGATGTTCCAACTGTACTGTTAAAGCCTTTTACAAACATTACGGACTGGAAAGGGAGTTTCTTTTATATTCAAGATACAATAATACCTCCAGAGTACCCTGCTCTAGTGAACGAAGCATACAGGTTTGACAAAAAACGTTTCAACGATGAGTTACCTTATACTGTTCGAAGGAATCCATTGTATCAGCGTCTTGTTCGCCATCCAATGAATGTTCAGTCTTTCCCCGAGTCCATTCTTTACATGGATGGTATTGTTGACCATTGGGAGGGTTCCCCCATGAAGCCTGAAATAGTTTGTGATGGAAAAAGTATGTACACTCTTATTTAAATAAATTTGAACAACTTATCTGATGATATTTATCTTCTTTCATTCGTTTTACAGGAATGTCTTTCTGGAACTTTGTTGTTGCCGATGGTGCTAGGGAGACGAGCTTCCTTCCGAAGAATCCTGAGGAAGCCAGCTATGGGGTGGCTCACCCTCCGTGTCAGTTAATAATCAAGAAGACGATGCCCAGATGGTGGAGCCCATAGCTTCCATGCAGCCTTCCAAGCCAGAGAAAAAATCGAAGCCAATGATTGCAGAGGAGACTTCACAGTTGGTGGAAAATGTTGCTGAGTCTGATGACCCTCTCTCCGAGGATGACCAGGTGACCATCGTTGGCTCATCGTCTGGCATAGCTGACAGGGTTCGAAACAGGAAAGGTACGAGTGCCAAACCAGTAACGGCTACTCCCAAAAGGAAATTGATTCTACCAACACCTCCTTCCAGGAACACCAGGCAGAAAGGTCAGGTTATCGCCAAGAAGGCTGCTGAAGCGTTGGATGAAGACATACATGGTGAGTATATGTGCTACTAATTGAACCAGAATATGTGTACATGCCTTCTAATTGATTGTATATTCCTCAGGTCTTCCCAATACCAAAGAGCTTCCTGATGCTTCGGCCTGCCATCGTCTTGCCTTGCACATTACCCCCCCCCCCCCCAAGATGGAAGTCTGTGCTAACCAACATGCCCATTGAGGAGTTGTGCGATCTGCACGACAAGAGTTATACAAGGCAAGCTGTGTTGGACAATCATCTCAATTCTCGAACAAGGGAGGTGGTACGAACCCTTGCTTCTGCTAGGGAGAAGATGGATGAGATTTTGGCAAGAGAGAAGAAGAAGGACCAAGAGTTTGCAGAGGTTCAAGCCAAGTGTAAAGAGGCTTTGAGGGGTCTTGAGCAGAATCCCCTTGTACAAGACCTTCGTTCTGACATTGCAGAGTTGGAGAAGGATCTGAACAAAGTGAAGACAAAATGTAAGAAGCTCCGAAAGGAGGAGGCAAAGGTTGTAGGTTACAAGGAGGAGATTGTTGAGCTGGAGATCAAATGCGGGAATCTCGAGGAAGAGAGGACAAAGCTGGGTGAGCTGGAGATCAAGCTTCGTGAAGATCTCGATGGCCTCAAGCGCAAGTATAATGCGCTTAAAAGAGATAGGGCTGCTGTTGTCTCGAAGGTCATTCCATATATAGCCATGGAGTTATATCATAGCGATGAGGTGGGGAAAATGATAGGTGATGTTGTCAATGCTGCCATCTATCATGGGAAATGCACTACATTGGAGGAAATTACTGCTACTGGAAAGCCGGTGGAATTATCTGAGGTAACTTATTACCGTGCCACTCATAAGGCAGAGTATGATAATGCAAGCAACCTCCTCGCAACTGCAAAGTACCCTTTCCTCGTTGATGCTACCAAGGATCTAATGGCTTCAGTTGAGATGCTTCTTTCAAAGAAGCCGCGTAGGGTGAAGCCAACGTCTGTGAGCAAGAAGGATACCCTTGTGAAACCTGCATCTGTGAAAGCAACTCCTGAGAAGTCCTCATCCCCGAAGGTGGTCATTGAGAAGCCCCAGTCTCCGGGCAAAGGTTCTGCTGTGCAGCCCCCCTCTCCGAAGATTGATTTGGTAAAAGCATCTTCCCCAAGTAAAGTCAGTCCTGAGGCATCCCAGGTTCAACAAGAAAAGCCCAAGTCTCCTGGTAAGTGAAGGCTGCAGTGTTTGCAATAATTTGGCCCCAAGGGTGGTGTGTACCCTTTAAAACAATGTTTTTTTTATGCCGTGTGGGTTATGGTTGTATGTTCTGAACAATTTATGTTTGTGTTGCACTTTAGACAATAGTTATAATCTTTTGAGCAGCATATATGATGCGTACTAGTAATGGTTAAAATTAATGGGTGTGCTTCCCATCTTTGCTTATATGTTTCTTCCTTCGTCGTTTATTAATTAAACATTAATATACATCCTAAGGCTTAGAACAAGGAGCCTTATTGTGTGTATTTTGAACCAATATTTTATAGCAATCGTATAATTTAATTGCTGACAGAGGGTTGCGACCCGCTCTGTCTCCATCCTTTAAGTGCGAAGGGCTTCGCATACCCTAAGACCATTTGGGAAAGTTAATGTGAATTGTGTTGGATGTTTGATAGCATACAAGATATAAGTACCTTGTACCATCCTTCGAACATTGAACTTGTAAATACTTGGCTGAGTAAATCTTTGTTGTTAGATGTAACAAAAGATTCGAGGAAAACATGTTGTATCATTAAGTGGGTAGGGGAGGATTACATCATTTATACAAATGAACACTAAGACGCCTACCATTAATACTTTTTTCCTGAAAGAGAAGAGTTGAATACATAATAAGAAAAAAATGTAAGTCTTTTACGTAGGACTTACGAAGTATATGGTAAGTCATTCGTACGCTGAAGGAGGGTTACTGACGTGTAAGCCTTGCCGCTTTTGACTTGTTCCATATATTCTTCCTTGGAGTATGTTCCGGGAAGCTCCCTTGTTTATTATGCTTGCAATTAAACAGGCGACATATTGCTATGGAGCCTGCGATTCGGAGCGTGAAGGATTCGTTACTTTGTCGAAGCATGCTGCTCTGCTCCGGAGTCGAGACGTTCTTGATTGTGTGGGACCGAACGCGTCTTTGGATCATTTATGTGGTGTTTTTCCGTTTGTTTGGCTTGGAAAACTTTTTTGTTGGAGGACATACTCGATTCGCATGTTTCAGCTGGTTCATTACTTTGTCCTTCGAAAGGATCGTTTTCTCCATATTCTATGTCATATTCCTCCAATTCTTTAGCCCATATGACCATTCTCCGTGTTCCCTCAGGGTTCAGGAATGCCCTTTCGAATGACTTATCCGTAAGTACTCTGATGGGGTGATCCTTGAAATACCTTCGGAAACGTCTTGTGGCATGAATCAAGGCTAGGATTAGCTTTTCTGATGCTGTGTAGCTTTGTTCCACGTATGGTAGGGCTCTGCTCACGAAATATATTGGTATCTGCAGTTGTCTTCTTTCCGCGAAGAGCATAGCACCGATCTCATCAGGGGACATTGCTATGTGTAGGAACAACACTTCTCCTCTGGTTGGGGGTGCAACTGTTGGCAAGATCTCCATGCAATTCTTCCATCTTTGGAAGGATGTTTCAGCTTCCTTGTTCCATTGATAGGATAAGTTGTTGATGACTTGATTGAGGACCTTGTAGATAAATGAAGATCTGTTGACACCCTTCGATAAGAATGCTTTTAGTGTTTCCAAGTCGTCTTTTAGGTTTTGAGTCCTCCCTTGCGTTCTCCGAGTTTGCATCTCTGAGGAGGTTTCTTCATTGATTGGATTGGTTCTTACGAACGGGCGTTCGTTTGACCCTTCCTTTTCAATGCCGAAAGAACACATTATTGGGTTTAGCTTTAGGTTGATTTTCCTTAGTTTCATGAGGGTTTCTTCTACATCATGGAGGAGATCTTCTTTTGTCTTGCTCTGGGTGACTAAGTATCCGCCGTGAATTCTCAGGTTCCTCCCTATCTGTTTTTCGAAGACCCTTTGGATCAGCCTATTGTAAGTGGCTTCGGTGTTCCGTAAACCGGAGGGCATGTGTTTGAAGCAGTAGGAGCTTCTGTCTACATGAAAGGCTGTTTTTTCTTCATCTTCTTTTGCCATCTGTATCTGATGGCATCCCATATTTGTACTAAGGAAGCATTCCCAATGAACTCCAAGTAGTGGTTGCTGTTCTCCTACCGACAAATAGCTTCCTCTTTGGCAAGCTTTGTTGATGTCTTTGAAGTTAACCTTTATTATCCATTCTCCATTTCTCCGTTGGGTTGCAATTGGATTAGTAACCCATCGTGGGTTTTCTACCCTTCGGAGTATCCCTGCCACTGTGAGTTTGTCCACTTCTTTCTTAATTGCTGCACTTTGTTCAGGCGTCACCTGATGAGGCTTCTGCTTGACCGGTTTGATGTATTTGGATTCATTTAGCTTGTGTTCCGTACTAAAAGGCCTGCCGTCGATTGTGAGCAACCTTGGAACTCCTGTTATATCTGAATATTTTCCTGCAAACACATCTTCATAGGCTTCGAGCAATTTTTCCAATCTTTTTCTGAAAGTGGTGGGGAGTCATTTCCCCATTTCCACCTTTCGTACTAGATGAGATTCGTCTAGTGCCACATACCCCTTGGGACCGGAGCCTTCTCTGACGTTCGTCGTACGCTGTCGATTACCTTCTCCCTTATCCTTTTGGGCTTCCTGGTGCTTCTCTTCGTGATAGCTAGAGAATATGGTTCCGACACCATTGGCTGTTTGGAATTTCACTGTTGCATGTACCGTAGAGACCACAATGCCCATATTTTGCATGGCAGTTCGTCCGATTAACATGTTGTAGGGTGACTTCGATTTTACGATGACAAAATTGAGGATTTCCGTTCTCGCAAGCTTTCCACTTCCGAGTGTTACCTCCAGAGGTATTTCTCCCAAGGGCCACGATCGTTTCCCCGAGAAACCTACCAGGGGCATTCTTGACTCTACTCGTTTGGATTTGATTGTAGGGCTAATTTTCCTAAAGCATTGTTCGTAGATTACCTCGCAAGAACTCCCGCAGTCCATATAAACTTTGTTAATCTCCATATTCGAGACTACGACCTTAATGATCACTGGATCCTTTGAAGGGAATCCTCCTGTTTCGGACGGGAACGTTATTTCCCTTGCATCGTAAGTTTCCCTTTCGGAGGCCTTTCTTTTCAATCGAGAGGAATCCCACCAAACCATTAGGATAGGAGCTTCCTGAGGGGTATTATCTTTTCCTAGTTGCGTATCAGTGGCTTTTTCTTTGCCCTTTCTTATCCCTTTTACGAGATGTGTTAATTGCCCGGATTTTACTGCCTCTTCTATCTGCTTTTTCAGTTCTCGACAGCTGTTTGTTTCATGACCAAAGTCTTCATGGAAGTGGCAATATTTAGTAGTGTCTATGTTCTTGCTTTTTCCCACCATGCGAGGGGGTGGTTCGAAGGCCTTGGCAGCCTTCTCTGTCGCTAAAATATCTCTTGGAGACTTCGTGAGATTTCCCAATAAACCATGGTTCGGACTCTTGTTGTAAGGAGTAAACCTATTATGGCTTTTGTGTTTGTTCTTCGATCCTTCCCACGAAGACGATTTTGCTCCTTTATTGTTCTCCATCGGAGCCCCATTGGTGGATACTTCTTTGGCTTCTATCCATGTGTATGTTTTTTCCATCAGGCCTTTGTATGTTGCCGGAAGATCTGTGGATAAGAATTCCACAAGAGTCCAGTTGCGTAGGCCATGGACGAAGCCAGAAATGCGTTGCTCTTCGTGTAAGCCTAGAATCTGCAGAGTTTCGTTAGTGTACCTAGTAACAAAATTTCTTGTGCTTTCATTCTCCTTCTACTTAATGTTGTGCACTGTGAGGTGTGTCCTTGTGAACTTCTTTTGTTAGCTAAAGTGAGATCGAAACTTAGCCTTCAAATCATCAAAGTTGATGATGCTTTCTGGTTTCTACCCATTCCACCAAATACGTGCGGAATCCCGAAGGGTATACGTAAACATGTGACAGGCTACGGGCATGACCCATTTCTGCATTCTAATGGCTCCTTCGAACAAATACAAGAAATTGTCTGGATCCCCCTTTCCATCGTAGGTGCCTATATGTGAAGGCATCTTTAGACCATCCGGCAAGGGATAGTCTTTGATCCATCTTACAAAGGGTGTCGTAGGACCTGCGGGCTCTGCGTATGAGTGGGTGTAAGGTGGTATGTTCATGGGAATGCTATGGTATGGATTATAATGAAGGGGGTACCCTGAAGAGGGTTGATTAGTATAGAAAGGATGAGGTGTAATTGCGTTTGGAGGGTAACCATTATACATTGCATACAGAGGGTATATTATGGGATGGTTATAGGGTGTAGCGGTTTGTGAGGGATATTGATTTCCAGGTTGCCCATTCATGGGAGGATAAGGGTTTGGAGGATAATTATGAACCGGAAACTGGGAATACAGGCCAACGGGAGGGAGACTTCCTCCTGTGTTGATTGAACCTGGGTTACCTCCTACGCCAAATGTGTGGGAGGGTTGCGATGGAATTCCTCCTTCGGTCCTCCCCAGAGGTGCCATTAGTAATGGAGGTTGGTTTACCTCCGTGTTCTCCCTCTGCTGGCTCCTCCCATTAGAGCCTTCAGCAATAGTCCCTTCTCTCCTCGTGGGAGTTCTTTCGGGAATTCCCTCAAAGCCTACATTCCTTCCTCCAGTCCTTCTATTCGTAGGAGACCCAACACGTAGGATGGGGTGTTGAGCCCTAGTGACCGAAGGTCTCGGCTCCATCTCGATCTCTTCATCATACTCATCGCTGGAATATTCTAACTCCCTTCGCATCTCCGTGTTTCTGATTTGTCTCCTTTGAGCCCTTAACAAGGACTCTAGCTCTTCGTAATTAGCATTGACAAAGGCGGGGCTAATAATGAGCTCTGGATTAACTGACGTGGATGCGTGATGGTTGGGCGTTATTTCAGGGTGAGATCGTGTGGTAAAGGTGGAGGCCGTGATTGGCGGAAGGTTGTTGGTGTCAGTTATGGGTAAAGGGGTTAAAGACGAGAAACCCGGTTGGGGTGTAATCTCTCTTTCTGGATTCATGCCGAAATAATAGCGAGTGTATTTGACTTGGTTATTCTACTTGGAAATAACTGGACTAATTGTAGCGGGTCCCACGGATGGCGCCACTGATTGTACAGTAATTCGCACTACCATACCTTCGATGGTGATCAAAGGGAATGAGGGGTGTTGTGATTACGCCAATCTTGGATATAACCTGAAATAAGAAATACTAAAACACTACGTTAAGTGATTGCGCAGGGGTTGGACCCTGCGAACCACCTCCGGCGTGTGAATAAGTGATCGGTATGAGAGTTTAAGTGTAAATATAGTAAAGTAAGGTGAGAGAGATTGCATACCAGATTTGTCATCGTCCAGAACTATTTATAGGTGAAGAAAACGGTCCTGGAGAGTGGTCACACGTTTGAGAGAGATCATGGGGGCGTCCCATGATTTGTCGTAACCGCTAGGGTTTAGTGTCCCACTCCTCCTGGTTTAGTGGGGGAGCTAAAGAGAAAGAGGAGACGTGGGTAAGACTTGGTCTCACCAATGTTTGGACTTGGCATTGTTCCGTCCTTAAAACTTATCGAGAGATACCCCGAAGGGCTTAATCCTTCGATTGGCGAATTCCCACTTGGTAACTAGATCATTGATGATTAGTTTTACGCCAAAGAAATTTTTAGGAGGCTAGCCAGAGCCTTCGATTATGTAGGTTACGATCATACTCGAAGGGGTATCCTTCGAGCTAATCGGAGGGTACATCATCAATGGCCAAGCTCGTTTGATCATTAGCATTATTTATATTGTACTTGATGAGGCGAAAAATGATCCGTTTTTAGGGGGTCATTTAAGCCCGAATCCGAATTTATTTGATCAAATATTGCCCTAAATCGTTCCTTTTGTGATTTTAGGTGTTTGGAGAGTGAATTCTGGAAAAGAAGCCATTTTGGACGTTTTTGGAGCATAAAAGTGAAGAAAACGGCAAAGTACCAAATTTCCATGCTGAAGATACAAGGTGACGGCGTCAAGAGTAATATCTTGACGGCGTCAGACATGAAGATTAAAATACTGAAGGTGGTGACGGCGTCAAACGCCTTCATGACGGCGTCAAAGTGGCAAGAATAAAATACCGTGGTCAGTGACGGCGTCACATAGGCCGTCATAAGTAGATCAAGGCCGTCCGAGGAAGTATATGGCGGCGAGGTGACGGCGTCACATGTAACTCTTGACGCTGTCAGCCTACTTTTCCTATATATAGTTTTCTAGTTTTTTCATTAAGGAGAGAGAAGTTTTGGTGAAACCCTAAAGACGAATTTGGTGCCTCTTTTACAGGTTTTTCAAGGGTTCCAAACCCTTGATACCTTGCATTGTAATTGAGATAAGTGTTCTTCTAATTCAATCAATATGTCTATGTGTTGGTTGTTTATATCTTGTTCTTGTCTCAATTCAATTATGCTAGGCTAGATCTCTCTTGTGTTTGCTTAGATCTAATGAAACCTAGATGTTGATTATGTGTTGATTACTTGTTTATTCTTGTTCTTGGATGAATGATTTATATGTTAGGCTTAAGAAAACTGGCAGATCTCCAAATGGTAACATGCTTGAACGTCTTAAGAAACATGAACCGAGGCGTACTAGGTCTTTATTGGTTGTATTTAATGCATGAGCCACTGTTTACAATCCCTATAGTTGTGCTGGGTCATGGTGTAGGAGGAGATAAGAGCTCATAGAGTTGGGGAGTTATGTATGCCACCCCACGAATGATATTAAGGAATACAATCCGTCATCCATACAAGTATAACAAGTAATTAACATGTAAAAGATATCTAGGGAGTAGTGAAGTCTAAGTAAACACAATTTCTCCAATTACTGCTCACAACCTTAGTATAATTAGTTTGTTTTCATTTTTATTATTTTATTTTTATTGCATCTTAGTTTTGGGTTAGTTGAATAGCAACTAATTCCGCCCACTCCTTCAAAACCCGAGATTTTAATTGCTTTCATAAAAATATAAAAATACAAAAATAATCATCTCTCACCTTTAGAACTATTAATTAGGTTTTCTAATCCTAGCGACACTATTCCTAAGCTGAACGATCAATCCCCCGGTACTTGTCACTATACTATACTTCAACGATCAGGTACACTGCCTGGTGGGGGTTGTAAGCTTCTCGAGATCCCTCGAGAGGTAAAGCAAGGTGCAATTCCCACGCATCAAGTTTTTGGCGCCGCAGCCCGGGGAATAGTTATTGTCTAGGTTAGAATTTCTTTTTATTAGGTCTACTTGCTAGATTCCTTTCTAGTAAGATTTTATTTTTATTTTTAGGTCTTGTTTAGTCTATCTTTTTCTTTGTGTGTTTGTTCGTAATTTCCATTGACTCTTCCGTTCACCATTATGGAGTACGCGAATCCACCATACCACCAACCACAAAGGCCATTCTACCCTATTGAAATCTCGAATTTCAAACAATATCGAGATGAACCCATATATGATGCATGGACTCGTTTTAAAATTTTACTTCGAAAATTCCCTCATCATAGTTTCTCTTTAGTATCCCTAACCGAAACCTTTTACTATCGTGTAAGCCGATGTGACCAAATGTGCATTGATGATTTTGCCAATGGGTGCCCTAGGGAATTAAGTGCTGAAGAAGCATGGGATACCTTAGAAGACTGTGCCCAATACTATTATAGAGTAGACAACCCAACAAACAACATCACAAATCAATCAAAAACAAGTTTGAAGGCAAACAGGAAGTTTGTCTGGGGATGATTACTCAGGGATACCTGTGTGGATGTCACCTAAAGCCATAGTACAAAACAAACACATAGGTAATCTAAGTACAATGGAGGATGAGGTGGACAATTCAAGCCTACAAAGTACCTCACAAATCCTACCATCATTTGAGGCACATACACCGCCCGTGACTTACCCGGAAGAAGCAGAAGAGACTATAGGAACCCCAATTGAGGTAGAACTCTTGGACCAAGCACCACTAGAGGATATAGGTTTGAACACTTGTAGTGATAACCTTACTCCTAGTTCCAGGGAAGTTCCTAGTTTTGATGAACCGGAGCCTCAACCAAAACCATTACCTAATCTTCCATCCTTGGATGAAGATTTAGGAATTGAAATAGGTCCCGATCCGCCCATCAAACCATGTAGTCCGGGTGGTTTTACGTTGAAGGTAGTAGACCCCAAGCCTTGTAGAGAAGAAGCCAACATAGGAGTGGACCATGACCTTACATACTTACATCACCCATTCATGATTGATCGTAAGAAACATTATGGGTTTAAACCGGGTTTATTAGGTCAAGATAGATCCCCAACTAGGAATCTCTCGAAGTTGATAGAAAATGATCCCTTCTTAGGAGAAAACTTCAACTCACTCATTGACCAAAGTGAACTAGGTAAGGTTATGATGAAAGGAGCACACCCGTTTGAGCATATAATTCATCCACCACTCTTTTCTCACGTGGCATACTTCCACCCTAAGGGTGTGTATCGCTACTTTCACCCGCAATTAATCCTAAGTGTAGAGAAAACCACCCCTATTTCCATTAAATAAGGGTAGAGTCAGGCTCGTGACTCGAACAAAAACAAGCGCTTCTTGGGAGGCAACCCATGTTTTGTGTGATTTTATTTGTTTGATTGTTATTTGCTTCCGTATGCATGTTTTATTTTTATTGTTGGTTGATCATGTTTCTCAATTAAAATGTGGAAATACTTTACTATGATGTTTGGCCTAGTCTTAACTCCAACCTAAAGGTATTTTTGCAAAAGATAAGTGTAAGGGGAAACCCCAAATATGTTTTCAAGAAACACACCGATCATGATTCTCCACAATATTAAATGAGCATGTATATTCGTATTTGTTAGAGTCAAATGCTTGTATTGAGTCATAATGAAGTTTTGCAGGATTTTCCAGGAAGTAGGACGAAGTTTTTCCAGAAATTTTCCGGAAACTTAACATAAGAATTTCTGCAGGTCCATTCTGACGGCGTCAGAGTATTACTCTTGACGGCGTCAGGAGTCAAAAATCTGGAAATTTTACCGGTTTTGTTTTTCTAACGGAGTCTTATGGTTTTTGTGAATTATTAAGTTTTATAATCTCCAGGAAATCTGCAAACTTCATTCCACAAGCATTATATCTTACTTTGTTTTCTAGGATTTAGTAACTTATATAGGATGCCGCCGATTATACGCGAGGTTGCCTTGTCTATTGTTGTCAGGATTTACAGGTTATGTTTGACAAGAAGATGATTTATATTCTGGAAGGGAAGCTTTGATTGTTCGTTTTCTTGGAAGAGGATTTAACCTGGTCAACCTAAAATCCATACCGAGCGAATCAGGGGAGTATTTGATTTCATTCTCTTTACTTTTTCACTTTTACATTCTTTACTTGAACATTGGGGACAATGTTCATCTTAAGTGTAAGGGGAGGGTAAAAAGATGATACCTTACATATGCACTTTCGCTTGAGTTTGTTTTGTCTGATAGTAGATGTGTAATAAAACTACGAGAAATACTTGTTAGTGTAATTTTAGCGCCAAATTTAAATTTTTTTACAACATTTAGAAGTGAAACTTTAGCCATAGCAAGCGTCTCATGGATAGGAGGTTGTATGACTAGCACATAACCGTATATTCAGAAAAATTTTCCACCCAAAAATGTGAGGTTCGCCTTTAGATTTGATAGGAAAAGCATTTACTATTAGTGCTTATGAGTGTACCGGTAGCATTTAGATTCTAGAACTTGCGTTAGTGATGCATCCCGAGACCGCGAGTGAGACTACATTCGTGTGGTAGGATTTACTACATGATAAGAGGCATTAGGATCACCCTTGTGTTAAACCTGTATTATAATTACTTGACCATTTAAGTCATATTGCTTGGCTAGTTAAGTCAACTAATTTTTCCCACACCCTTAGCGTTGTACTCATTTTTAGTACACGATACCCCTAGTACACCCCTCCGAGCCTATCTTTTCGTTTCTAACTTTAAGCATCTTACTTAAAGGAAGAATTTGTTACACCCCACTTAAATGTACAACCAAATCGCCTTAGCCTTCCGTGTATGCGCTCATTTTTAGTGCATTATTGTTATTTGTTAAACCCTAAGTTAACTTTCTAATTGATTACATGGTTGCTAAGTCGAGTCATATCCTTGTACATATTGTTTTGGGACGATTGGGACTCATGGGTAAGTACTTATTTTATGGAGTAATGGGGAAGAACATAATATATTACCCCCATATGTACGTTAATCTTAAAAGTGCTCCAAGTGTTTTGATTTTCTTAATTCGAGTCATTAGATTAGTTAAATGTAAAGTATGTAAAGATTCAAGTGTAAGGGGAATTCTCATCCCCTATGATGTATTATTTTGGATGGTAGGGTAAGAGTGTATGCAAAAAAAAAAAAAAAAAAAAAAAAAAAAAAAAAAAAAAAAAAAAATCGAAAAAAAATTAGAAAAAAACAAGAAAAAGAAAAAAAAAAATAGAAAAAGGAAAAAAAAAAAAAAAAAAAAAACATACGGACTACCATCCCGTTTTATTCTATGTTTATTTTATGTTTTTGTTATTTTTCATTTATTAGCTTAAGTCGAGTCTAGTCTTGGCTTAGCAACGCCATATTGTACATGTAATTAACCAAGATTGTTAACTCGCCACCAGTAAAACTTCCTTTATCCAACAAAACCGTGTAATTCATATCCCTATACCTAACGTTACAACCCTTTAAAAGACCTCTTTGATAGTTTATCCTAGGTGCTTACGCCATGTGGTGGAGGTTTGATCCTTTCCCAAGCCTATGGTAATCTATTTTGTTATGACAGGTAGTGAGAGATATCTTCCATTTCCATAATGTTATATTACTTTATTACACCCGAGAGATGTGAGTATCTAAACACTATTTGTGAGGTGCTTGTGTATGACCTCCGTGCTTGTCTATTGGTCTTTAGTGGAACGATTATTTGTTGTAATTACTTTTATATTAGTGTTAAATGACTCCTAACTTGTCTTTTGAGTAGAATAAAAGCGCATTTGCTTGAGGACAAGCAAATCTCAAGTGTAAGGGTATATGATGAGGCAAAAAATGATCCGTTTTTAGGGGGTCATTTAAGCCCGAATCCGAATTTATTTGATCAAATATTGCCCTAAATCGTTCCTTTTGTGATTTTAGGTGTTTGGAGAGTGAATTCTGGAAAAGAAGCCATTTTGGACGTTTTTGGAGCATAAAAGTGAAGAAAACGGCAAAGTACCAAATTTCCATGCTGAAGATACAAGGTGACGGCGTCAAGAGTAATATCTTGACGGCGTCAGACATGAAGATTAAAATACCGAAGGTGGTGACGGCGTCAAACGCCTTCATGACGGCGTCAAAGTGGCAAGAATAAAATACCGTGGTCGGTAACGGCGTCACATAGGCCGTCATAAGTAGATCAAGGCCGTCCGAGGAAGTATATGGCGGCGAGGTGACGGCGTCACATGTAACTCTTGACGCCGTCAGCTTACTTTTCCTATATATAGTTTTCTAGTTTTTTCATTAAGGAGAGAGAAGTTTTGGTGAAACCCTAAAGACGAATTTGGTGCCTCTTTTACAGGTTTTTCAAGGGTTCCAAACCCTTGATACCTTGCATTGTAATTGAGATAAGTGTTCTTCTAATTCAATCAATATGTCTATGTGTTGGTTGTTTATATCTTGTTCTTGTCTCAATTCAATTATGCTAGGCTAGATCTCTCTTGTGTTTGCTTAGATCTAATGAAACCTAGATGTTGATTATGTGTTGATTACTTGTTTATTCTTGTTCTTGGATGAATGATTTATATGTTAGGCTTAAGAAAACTGGCAGATCTCCAAATGGTAACATGCTTGAACGTCTTAAGAAACATGAACCGAGGCGTACTAGGTCTTTATTGGTTGCATTTAATGCATGAGCCACTGTTTACAATCCCTATAGTTGTGCTGGGTCATGGTGTAGGAGGAGATAAGAGCTCATAGAGTTGGGGAGTTATGTATGCCACCCCACGAATGATATTAAGGAATACAATCCGTCATCCATACAAGTATAACAAGTAATTAACATGTAAAAGATATCTAGGGAGTAGTGAAGTCTAAGTAAACACAATTTCTCCAATTACTGCTCACAACCTTAGTATAATTAGTTTGTTTTCATTTTTATTATTTTATTTTTATTGCATCTTAGTTTTGGGTTAGTTGAATAGCAACTAATTCCGCCCACTCCTTCAAAACCCGAGATTTTAATTGCTTTCATAAAAATATAAAAATACAAAAATAATCATCTCTCACCTTTAGAACTATTAATTAGGTTTTCTAATCCTAGCGACACTATTCCTAAGCTGAACGATCAATCCCCCGGTACTTGTCACTATACTATACTACAACGATCAGGTACACTGCCTGGTGGGGGTTGTAAGCTTCTCGAGATCCCTCGAGAGGTAAAGCAAGGTGCGATTCCCACGCATCAGTACTCAAACTCATTATTCAGTGATCAGAAATACACAAATTTACAATATCAAGTTGTTTAAGTGACCGGATACTGAAAACAGGAGTCAGGATGTTGGAAAACACAGTAACTAGAGTGAATAAAGGGATGATATCGTTTAAGTGAAGTCCAGTAACACTTGTAGTTGTAGTTGTAGCTCTTCTACAGTTGACACGGTCCCATGAACAACTATCGGTATCTGGGTTCCATGAGTCTAGCTCTACAAAATGGTTAAAACTCGAATTCACGATGGGAAAGAGTGTGGATTTGAAGTGAAGAAGTGCTTGTTTTTATGAATGGGACAAGAGAAATGATCGTTGGGATTATTGGAATGAAATTTAGTATAGACAAGATTAATAAAAACTTTAGGTCGTGTAATGGTGGTGACCATGGTGATTCAAGGTTGTTTTAGGCTTTATTTATTTGTACTAATGGTGGTGATTATAAAATGGGATGATGTTATTGTTTTTGATGTACAGTGCAAATTATGAAGCATGATATTAGAACTGAAAAAGGAGTTGACTAATGTATGATTGTGAAGTCAATGGACAGTGATAGACCGTTACAATTTTGAATATTTAGGATGAGGATTTTCCTAGACAAGTAGTACTAGTTTGAACTTTGAATGTTAAACAAATGGGTTATTTCTCCATATAGGTAACGAACTTTGAAAAATTTTCTATGTTAGGTATTGAACTCTCGAAAATATTATGTTAGGTCACCATATTGATTTTACACAAACAAGAATGAGATAGATATAAGGATGGGATGAATATTTGAATGAGAGAAGTATAAGTGCAAGAGTTTCCTTATGATTTCAAATAAACAACCAAGTTTACAAGAGACCTAAGGCTTCTATTTATAGGGAAGGAGCTAGGGCAACACTCCCTCTCTTTCCACTTACATTTCGTGTGGGCTTCTAAGCCCATGGACCAAAACACCTTAAGTCTAGTAAACATGTAACATAAACATAAATGTAAGTAAATAATAACTTAAGCAACCTATTATTACAAATGACCGAGACTTGATAAAATAGTAAAACTTTGATCCCAACAATCTCCCCCTAAGGGTCGGTCATCACGGTTGCTTGACGTCTTTGTCATTCCCTCTCCTTCCACTTACATTTCGTGTGGGCTTACAAGCCCCTGGACCTAATACCTTAAGTCTAGTAGACTTGTAACATAACATTAATGTAAGTAAATAATAACTTAAGCAACCTATTATTACAAATGACCGAGACTTGATAAAATAGTAAAACTTTGATCCCAACAATCTCCCCCTAAGGGTCGGTCATCACGGTTGCTTGACGTCTTTGTCACTTCTTTATCTTTGACTTTTATAGCTTTAGACGTCTTTCAAAAATCATGAGATAAATCTTTCATCGTTCTTTGTTCTTTGTTCATTGTTGTTTTGATAGTGATCATGTTATGAAGTTGTCTGCCTTTCGTCACTTCTGCGTCTGTGGTGGTAGTCCGCCATTCCAACATGCTCATACATCTTTGAATTCTGACTTATACATGCACGTAGTTCCCTTTCTTTGACTTTTGATCTTTAGCCTTTATACTTTGTAGATTCTTCATTTTGGCATAGAATCTTTCTTTAAACCTTGTGTTGCTTTGATCTTTGAGGGAGCTTTTGATGACTTCAAGATGCATGTATGAGCATGTGGAATCCGTCGCCATGGAGATGACGTGTACCTGCGGGTAAACAGTTAGCAATAAAACATCCGGTACTTACAGATAAGGAATTAGAGATTGTCAACAGCATAGTGTGAAGACTCCTTCTAACCCTTATCAAGGCCTTTCCCATGTCAGATACTCCCGAAGGAGCTTACGAGACCTACTAAGTAGCTCAATGACTGGGTGAGTCGCTGGGGATCACTCCACGACTGTAGACCGCTAATAAACCACCGCAAACACTAAGCGTAACCCACAAGGAGTTACCGAAGTGACCTGCTGCCAGGGCTGTTTGATGTTGACCCTGGCAGGATTTCCGTTCAATCATTGAGAAATACTTATGTAAATTCTCTCATAAACGTTCTCGGCAGATTGCTAAGATCTGCGAAGGACTCGATAATTTACAGCTAGTGTCTATTGATGTAGAACACCAGTTGTAGAAATACTAAGTGTTCCTAAGAGATCTTTGATGTATCTCATGGCTCTAGACTCGAAAAGTGCACACTTAGGTTTCCTATGCGGAGACTAGGGAGGGGTCTCCTGCTTCAATATCAACCATCTCTAAGAGATAGGTCGATAGATTACACCGGTTCCCCGTGAGAATGAAACAAGCTCTTTTAAGAGAACTTGAGTGGCTAGAAGGTTTAGTGCATTGTGTCACTGGGTCCATGACGACTTTATCTTCAATACCGGAGTTGCCTTAGCAATAACCAGTAGCATACGAATTGAACCCGGTGTCTGCCATAAGGTTGAACATATGGAAGGCTATTTCTTTTCACCCTTTTCTTTACTTTTCTTTTTAATTCTTCAACTCCTTTTTTCCCCTTTCATTCTTTTCTCCCTTTTTTCGTATCATACCTAAGGACTTCTAATACTAACTATTTGGTGATGTCCTTGGGTAGATCCCTCCGGCTCTGGTGGATCATAGGACGGTTTTTCCTATCTTAATCACCTTATAACTCCATGATTATCCGACAATAGCCAAGAAACCTTTGATTGAAAATCTCTCAAAGCGTTTGTGATTATCAAACATTTTGTTTAACACTTTGAGAGTTTTGTGTTAACTTTTGAAGGGCTCCCCCTTCACATGTGCTCATAAGTATTTTAATAAATTTGCACATGCGGGAGGAGCAAGCACTTTTTGAATTGATCCACTTTCAGTGAACAAGACCGATTCGAGACACGCTTACATCACTAGTTAGACTAGCTTGAAGTTATTACCCGGCTTGGTCAAATCCACAGAAAGTTTTTCGAAACGGTACATTTCTACTCAGACAAATCCTTTTTGAGACACGCTTACGTGGCTAGTTAAAGAGTTCCATTGTCAGCTTTTAGGTGACAACTAGCTCTAATAACTAACTTGATGTTATTACCCGTCGAAGATAAGTCTTTTCGAGATTACTAACTTTTATGTTTCGTCAATTCTTGGGTGAATCTGAGTCTAGCTCGCATGAGATTTGACTTTTAAGCAACTTAGAACTTTCATATTTTAATCACTTTCACTTTTTCTCCCCCTCAAAAATAGCATATAAGATGATATTTTTGACAATCTTTTGATTAAAATATGTCTTTTGAGTCTTATGGGGAGATATCAACAAGAATTTTTGGTTTTTCAAACGATGAATTTTTCAAGTGCTCCCCCTCAACAAGTGAATACTCATTGAGGTGAAATACTTGTCTTTTGAGCAGAATTATGAAAATCAGGAAATGTTTGATAAATTCTACTCAAAAGTAAGAAGCCTTCGCTCCTTATATAAGGATTGAGGCACTGATGCGTACCTTAGGGTCCTTTCATTACAAGTGCGGGTTATACACTGTTATGTGTGCACAAGCCTTAATGTTTGATTTTGACAAAACATTTAGTTTCGGAAATCCTCCCCCTCAAAACTCGCATATTTTTGAGAATTTTAAACTTTTGAAGCGAATTGGGGAGTAAAGATTTGAAAAATCTTGAGCAAAATTTTGAAAAGTTTTGAAAAACCTTTTGAAAAATTATGAATAAATTTTGCTCAAGATTAAGAAGTTTAGATAAGCTTAGCATGAGAACTTCTTCAGGTTTTCAAGGAAAAGTGCACGTTTGGTTTTAAAGAATGGTTTAGCAAGGCACTCTCCTTTCTCTGTACACTGAAATGTGTGCACAAGTCGTCGTTTGAATACAAAATTTGTTTTCTTTTAACAAAATACTCCCCCTCAAATAATGAATGTTATTCGAGAGAAAGTCTTCTTTAGCAGAATTTTAAATCGTATTAAAGAAATACTTTTTGAAAAATTCGTGAGATGATTCTGCACAAGGTTTTAGAAAACACAATCAAGTATTATACAACAAAGAATGCTAGAAATTTAAAACTCTTTTACTGTTGAAAGTTGTTTGAGACTCCGAGTCTCTCTTTTGAGTTTTAAAATTTGAAGAAGAAGATTTCCATCTAAAGTTGAACCACATGGGTTCTTTTTGAAGATTTGTTTTTGTGATGAATGGAAAACTTCCGGTATTTGGGATGTTCAAATCAGAGTCATTCTTTTATTGTAGCCAAAGCATTCCAGATTTTGAAAATTCGAAAGGTTTTGAACGACTTTGCTTTGGTTTCCACTCTTGCTTTAATGGTGTAAAACGAGAGTGTAGAGTTTGAAAAAACTTGTCTCTCACCATTTTGAATCCTTTTACCAGGTTTAGCCTTTTGACACATTTAGCCCTTTGTCCTCAAAATATGTCCCATAAGAAACATTTTGACAATTGTTGAAGTTTTGACTTTTAATGGGATGACATGTACTTGCATACAGAGAAAATGCATCAGGCATAAACAAGTATGCGGATGAATCAAAAACTCATTCTAAATCTTCCAAAGTGCTCAGAATTCTCAGATTAACACAAAAGATCACAGATTAATTCATTCTTTCACTCGAAATTTTCCAATTATTATCATGGTTTGGGGTTATGATTTGAGACTTTGCACGCATGTTAGCATCAAAATGCAAGAATATTGTACAAACAAACGCCCTAGTAGTAGCAGCAATGACATCGACATCTTAAACCCTAAATCACGTGATTTCAAACCTATGTTGTTTCTAATCGAGCAAACACACCAATCGAGCATTCTTTAGTGTTCTCTAAAGTTATATGAAATAATTAATTAGACTAAACACATAAAAAAGAAACGCCCCGATCGATAATTACATGAACCCTAGTTTTTGATTATGTGAAACATTTTTTGTGAAGCATTTTTTGCACATTTTAATTCGAGAGATCAAAGAGCTTATAGAAAATGAGATTTTAATCCGAATGATAAAGAAACATTTTATCCTTGAAGAATAATGATGAGGTGTGCAAACTTCATGATTTTGTGAAAAAATTTCTCCCCCTCAAAACATGTTCCATTTTGACAATGTGAAACAAAATTTGTTATAATGGAGGAACATAGTTTTGAAGATTAGAAGTTTGTTCAAGAGAAAGAAGATTCTTTTTGTAGTTTTTGTATTTTATTTTTGATAAAATATTTACAAAAAGAGTTTGATGTTTGACTCTCCTATGTTTTAAGAAAATTTTGCAAATCATCTGGAGTCAAACATCACATACCATTTTGGTGAACTAAATCAACAAACCTTGCTGGAGGTAATGTCTTTGTAAACAAGTCCGCCAATTGGTATTCAGTACCCACAAACTCTAATTCAATTTTGCCCTTCTCAACATGCTCCTTGATGAAATGGTAGCGGAGAGCAATATGTATGGCCTTGGAATGATGAATGGTGTTGCACGAGATAGCAATAGCACACTTTGAGTCGCAGTACATTGAGATCTAGTCAAATACATAGCCGTAGCCCGTGAGCTAAGTTCTCATCCAAATGACTTGAGCACAGAAATCAGACATGGCTACATACTAAGCTTTTGTTGATGACTGTGATGTACAATCCTGCTTCATTGACTGTATCCCTTTGTATCTAAATAAGATTTGTTGTGAATCATTGTGCCTTCTGCGTCCAGCTTGTTTTCCAAATCCATTTAAGTCTAATGATGTGTCGAAGGGTGATGTTGGTTGAACGTATGCATATCAGACGGATCCAAATTGCGAGAAGACGACTCTATTATATCAAGAACGGTTGGAGTCGGTGCAAATGGATTGAGGAACGTATTTCCGTCATAATCTGCAGGTTGTGGTACTGATTGTTGTTATGAATCTTCAGCTGATTGTTTAGAGTTAGAAGCGGTTGTCCTGCTGTTGTTGGAGATTCACTTGGAGGACCGTCTTTCTCAACAGTGGTTGTTGAATATTCTCAGGGTGTGCAGCGGAAATTGGTGAGACCTCTTGAGGACGGCTTATAAATGAATCATCGAACAGTGGAGCAAACATTCCAATTCTTTACGGGTAAATGACAATGGTTCAGTTGGAAGAATCTGGAAAGTTCAGACGGTTGGTTGCGGGTCCTAGGCTGTTGTGCTCAGAAGCCATTGCTGAAGTGCTTTAAACAGTTGATTACGGGTCCTAAGCTGTTGTGCTCAGAAGCCATAGCTGAAGTGCTTTAAACGGTTGATTACGGGTCCTAAGCTGTTGTGCTCAGAAGCCAATCCATTAAGCTCAGGTCCGAAACTAATTTGTTCCGAAGCCATTCCGGTTATATCTGAAAAGAAGAAAGAATAGACAAAACAAAGAACATGGATCCCCAAGTGTAATTGGGTTCCGGATGTTAGAAGCATAAAGATGTAGTGTCAATTATCTTCTTGACACTCGGACACACTGTATCAATGATTTCCTTTCTCGCCTCAGGGATAGATGTCGTGGATTTCACATTAGTTTTGGTGCAAATGTCTAAAATCTTTCCTGTAGGAATCCACCTAAGACCAATCGATTTGAAAATTCTACCCGTGGGTACCCACCTAATGTTAGATCTAGGAGATGTTTTCCTTTTAGATGCAGTGGGAGCATCACTTGGTTGAGAAAACCTATGTCCTATATTGATCCACTTCTTAGGTTTCTGACTTATGACTTTTGGTTCAACGGGTTTGTTTGTCTTAGTCGACTGAGCCTTTTCAAGCGAATTTCCTTTTTGAAGATTTTCTAAAGCACAACCATCATGATTATTTACGCAACTACTCTTAGAAGCTAGCCAATTCCTATTAGTTTGTATAGTACTCCTAGGTTTTGGTTTGCTACTACTAGCAGTGTTCTGTACTACAGTGGAAGGGATCACACGAGGTTTTGAACCTAAAATTCCATCCTTTTGAAGTAGCGCCTTTTTCTTAGCCTTTTCTAGATCATAGCTCTTGTACATGTCATATGTGCCATAAGACTTTTTACTTTTAATGCTCATTTTAGACACTGTTTTCGAACTAATCCTAGATGAGCCAGGTATAATCACGTGTTGAGATTTAGCAGACACAGATGCATTTTCCTTAGCCCAAGAATGTGGAGTGACTGGTTTTGTCAAATTGTTTTTCTCAACAACTTAGGAGGCAAACCGAGGTTTTGAAAATTTAGGTCGTTCAGATTTAAATGCAGTTGGTTGTCTAACCACCGATTGTTTTTTGTTTGTTTGAGAAGGCGGTTTACCCAAGATTGATGGTTTTTCAAACTTAGTATCCACACTCTTGCCAGTCAGTCTTCTTAATTTTTTTTGCAATGCAGCATGTGCAAACACCTTTGCTTGAATTTGACCTTTTAAAAGCTCATTTTCTTTAACTAATGTATCCACACGTTTACTTAGTTCATTTGAAACTTGACCATTGTTGCCCGAAGTTAAAGATTCATTTTGCAATTTAAGTTCAAGCGAGATGCAATGTGCCTCTAGTTTTGAAAAATCTTTATGAAACTGGGCAATGGTCTTTTTGAGAAGAATGTTTTCAGACTCAAGAGTTTGGTATGATGTTTCTGTTATTGGATTATCAGGTAAGGACTCAGACTCAGAATATTTGTCAGGACATTGAACAACATTCTGGTCAACCTCTCCTTCATTACTGAAGTTAGGTTGCACATATTGTTGTTTCTCATTTGCAGGCATAATATGATCAACAGTAGATTGTACCTCAACCATTTGCTCTTTGTCAAAGTTAGGTTCTGTGTCATAGATGGGTATGACATCTTCCTCATCCATTTGTCCTTTGTCAAAGTTGGGCTCTAAGTCATAGGAGGGTCTGATCTCTGCACAGTCTGCATCTGTATCATTCCCTAATCAACTGCTGTCATTCTGCTCTTCTGATTTTGTCCCATTGCTTTCCGTGACACCCAAATTAGCTTCCAATACTTTAACCTCATTGCCTGCATTAACGACATCTGTAGTATTCTCACCATTCCCAGCAAGCCTTTCAGCATTCCTTCCTTGTCTATCAACTCTTCGGGAATTAAAAAAATTCCTCATCGTTATCATATGTTGTACGAACCCCCTATAATTAAATGCTATATCTGGATAGTTCATGTGAGATTCCTGCATGTCTGCCATTAACATCACATCTGCTATATCGGCTTCCAAATCTGCTGTATTGGATTCCAAATCTGCATATTCATCATCAGATGGAATATCTCCCATGAAACTTTGCGAAACATGATAGAGATTACCCCCTTCAACTTCCATTTGACTAAGTGTGGCATTGTATTCAACATTATCGTCAGAGAGTGAAGTTGAATCATAATCTTGAGCTTCCACATCTGCAATATTTTCCGTATATGCCAAAAATGCCATGCTTGGTTCGATAAGATCTTCTTCATCATCAGTATCTTCCATTGTGTTAAAGCATTCATAAGTAGAAGTCATCATGCATTTGCCTTTATCAGAAGATACTTGTCCAAGCTTCACAAGATTTTGCAGAAGTGATTGCATATGATTATATAGTGTTGCAGCAGGGTACTGTGGAATGAAGATAGGCTCCGGTGCATTTGGAGGATTGAAGAAGAGACCATTTGGAGTGTAAATTAAGGATCCATGGTCAACAGCTGGAGATGGTGGAGCAGGGAGGATGATCTTCAGAGGATTCATGCTTAAACAGGATTCAAGAATTTGTTTCATTCTGATGTGATGAAGTTCTTCTGTACGATGCATAGCTTCAATATATTTCCACATTTCATAAGCACTGGCTTGAAAGTCCATATTCATGTAAATTGAGTTGGGAAGGGCTAGTGTCATGAACCATGCCGCTTGTTGGTCAGCATCGTACTGAGCAAGTTCAGTATCATTCAAATTTTCATCAGTTTGTAGTCTGATAATTCCTGTTGAGTCTGCAAGAAATATCATTTTGTATGGACCAACTTGAATGGATTTAAGCATAAGATCTGCAGCAGGACGATCTGTGAGCCATTGTAGAAATCTCCATTTCCAATCAGTATATGTTCCTGGTAGCAACTTTGGAGGCCTTGATTCATTGCCAAATAGCAGAACTTGACGAATGAGGGAGCTGTGACATTTTTGTTGATGGTACTGTTGCTGATGAGAATATTGGTGAGGAAGGTAGTTGGCAGAAGGTACTTGAGACATTGTAAACGACATTTCTCTCCCCCTTGATTGTTGCGATGTAATCGAAATAATCAAACAAAAATGTAAAACCAAGATTTCAAATTTTCCCTCCAAAATTAATTTGAAAAATTTTCTGTTCCAAAATTTTGAAAATCACTGTAAAATGCTATTCTAAGGTCATAGGAAAATTTTGAGTTTAAAAAATTTTGCCGCCAATTTTTTTTTTTTTTTTTTTTTTTTTTTTTTTTTTTTTTTTTTTTTAGTGCAATAGAAAGAAGATAGTAAGAAGATGTTACAAAGAAACTTGTGTGATAGATGGATCTTATAGAAGGTATAGATGTAATGCCAATTCTCGAAACTTAGTCAGAAAGCAGTTCTCGAAAGAATTTGAGAGTTCTCGAAAAATATGTAATCTCGAAACTTTGGTAATTTCGAAACTGTGTTCTCGAAAAAATGAGTGTTTTCGAAACTTTTGTGTTTTAGAAATTTTTCAGTGTTTTAGAAACTTTTCAGTGTTCTAGAAACTTTTCAGTGTTTGAGAAACTTTTCAGTGTTTTAGAAAATTTTCAGTGTTCTAGAAACTTTTCAGTGTTTTAGAAAGTTTTCAGTGTTCTAGAAACTTTTCAGTGTTTTAGAAACTTTTCAGTGTTCTAGAAACTTTTCAGTGTTCTAGAAACTTTTCAGTGTTCTAGAAACTTAGCACCAAAACTTTCTAAATTATACAATTTAGAGAGTATACCACGAGTCGAAGTGTTTTCTCACTTATACAAGCAAGGGAAACACCGAGTAAGCAACGGGAGCAAGTGTGTTCTCGAAACTTAGTGATTTAGAAACTTTGTGTTTTAGAAAGATGGTACAAGTGTGTTCTAGAAAGTTTGCTAGAATTTTGTTTTTGCTAAAAGCAAACCCAAATGAAGTTTGTATTTCAAGATTCTTGTACTTTTAGTTATAAAAACACCAAAACTTTGTAACACCCCCAAAATACCGCAGCGGAAGACTGTGTCATTGGGGTGCTACTTCATAATACAAAGTACAAGGTATAGAAAACGAACTCTAAATGAGACGTTTTGAAAAGTTACCATTCGATTAATAAATTCCGAGTTACAAACTTGAGATTCCCAAGTATGATACATAAATGTATACAAAATGTTTTGAATGGTAAATGATAAAAAGCGTAAGTCTTCAGAATATGCAGCTTGACTCTAAGTTCCACGCACTAGCTATCGCCTTACTAACCTGAGATAAACATGCTAAAGTGTCAACACAATGGTTGGTGAGTTCATAGAGTTTGTCTTAAAACAGTTGAAAAGCCTTAAAGAATGTTCACACAGCAAAGGCATTGAGAATCCACTCAGTTGCAAGTCCCGCCATAAGAGACTTGCAACCTGTGTGTTCACAACCCACTGCTAACATATAGTATGATTTCGATATATGTGTATACGATATATGCACGCTTAATGTAAAGTATCACTGCCTATTGAACCTCTTGACAAGAATAAGCACAAATGCTTCATAGTGGATTATATTCACCCAAGGCCAGGAATATATGGCAATGGTGGGGGCGTCAGCCCGATAGTACTATCAATACCTCTCCCTCGGCTCCATCCAGGAGTTAAACAGTAGTTAAAGAATATAGCGCATAGAACACATTAAGGCACATATCGTAATAAAACTACACATCATGTTTAAGAGTATAAAAGTATAGCATAGCATATGAGTAAAATTGTCTTTAGTAAAAGAGAAAGCAAGTAGTTTAAGCATGTATCTCCCCAAAAGAGTTTAAAACAAGTAAATGAGAAAAGTGGGGCTACGAACTCACCTTAAGCTTATGTAATGAGAAATGAAAGTGGTAGTCGAATCGCGAAAGTCTCTAAGAGCAGCCTATAATAGAACGTTGCGACTTAGGTTTGGAGTAACATCTAAGGATACGAAGAATTGCCTATATATGTCTTGCATAATGTTCATGATGTATTACTTAGTATATAGTGTAAGTCGTTGAATATAAGTGGTTTATGAAACATGTATAGGTTGTATATCTCTTACTACCGTTCGGGCCGACATAATTCAGAAGTCATGGAGTAAACGTTCGAGGAGCCAGGACACTTTAATTCGTAAATCCACAACTCATCTCGATGGCTTACTTAATGAAATCCTCACATGAGGCTCCCTACTATTGTAGTATTTGATAACATATATATATATATATATATATATATATATATATATATATATATATATATATATATATATATATATATATATATATATATAAGTTTTTGATCTTTAAAAGTTATATGGTCTTTAGCCGTGGCTTTGCCGTGACCTTGGTCATTGTTACCATGGTTGTGGTCTTGGCTTTAGGTCATTAGACCTCTTGGTCTTAGTAAAACATAACTATTATATAGTGACTTTGGTCTAAAAATGGGCTGTTAAGAATTTGAAGAAAATATCACTCGGAAAGCGTTTTCAGGGCTCGAGCTTCTTTGCTCCTGAACGAAAACGTCGTTCCGGACAACTTTCGTGTTTTAACTTTTTGATGAATCGGACCAGAAGGGTGACTTTCAAAATGGCAGAATGCAAACAGTAGGGTATAGGCAGTTTCGGCGTTTTGGTTTCGCTAACTTCTTTTGGCCGTATCTTTTGACTCGTGTACTCGTTTTGGGTGATTCAAATTGCTATGTTTTCCTTGTTAAGTCCTCTTTAACAGTAAGTAAATTTCAAATATCATAGTTATACTATTTTGGTCGTGGTTCTCCATAAAAGTCACTAGTTTACTTGTTTAAATATCATAAGTTAACATATATATACATAACTTGTTTTACTAGTTTTTATACATCATGAACACAATACAAAGACCATATATAGCATGAAAGAAACATAATAAGCATGAAAACGATATTGAGCAAGAAAGTGTATAAGGGTTTGCTTACAACTTTTGGCTTTCTAAAGAAAGGAAGTCAAGTATAGAACTAGGACACTAAACCTAAGCTTGTAAACCCTTCACCATAACTCTTGTAACCCTTGCTAGCCTTGATATAACCCTTGTGAAAACCCATTAACTTCAGCCCTAGTACCCTTGCGTAGCTCTTAATGTAACTATGGAATCACCAAACAAACTTGAGAACTAGGTAGAGAATACTAAGACCTTGAACTCTTATGTGTAACTTATAGTTTGAAGATCAAAAGATCATGGTGCTAGGGATTTGTTGTGTGTCGTTTTTATTGATGAAGAAAGAAAGGAGAATGAGTTTTCTAAGTCATGTGTGATCATTTATATGGCTAGGATGAGGAGGTTAGGAAAGTGTCTAAACTTGGTGACCAAGTTGTAAATAAGTATGATCTAATGGCTAAAGTCATGAGATGAAGCCACAAGTGTGAATCCCCCCCCTAAATGGCGGTTTCACAAGGCTTGGGGAGCAAGTGTGGACTTTTGATGATATTATCTAACTTAAGTAGCTAGTTTTGACTCCGGGAAATGCTAACCGTAAATGCTTAAGTCACAAAACGTAAAATCGGGTATCCTAAAAATATGAAACTTATAAATATGCTAGAACTTATCAATATACTCCATAATAAAATATAAAATAAGTGGTAGGTTCTATTAGGGTGCTCAAACCCTGCTAAAACTGGAAACACGGGTCTAAAACGCGTAATACGTAAAACGTACGAAAGTTGCGTAAAATTGAGAAAAGTGAAATGTAACTTTTCTAATAGGATACTAATGACTTAAAATGGCTTATAATGTCAAGGCTGAGCTCTGTCTAGTGTCGGTTGGTATTTAATGTCTCTAAACTTAAAACCGTAAGCCCAAAAATCAAGGAATGACTTATAAAGTCAAGGAATGAGTTTTGGTCAAAGGAGGAGGGAAAAATATGTTGACTTTTTCTAATAAGTTGAAAACTCAAATCGTCTTAGAAACGCGGTGTAGGTATAGGCTCAGGTTACGGCTGAGTAAAAACGCTTAAAAACTGAAAATTCCAGTTTTTCACGACCGAGGCTTATTTTGGTCATAATTTTCTCAGTCATGATTAATTCTCTAATTAATCGTGAGAGTACTAAACATTTTTCTGATGCGGGGTCACTTAACGCGGTCGAGTTTCGTTGTGCGTAGAATTTTTGAATGACGTTTTACCCTAAAACGTGTAATTCTGTGAAATTCCTTAATAACTTTCACGAAAATGATCTGATGAGTGTCAAACTTTTAATTTGCTATGGAAATGATTTATCACTCGAGGCCATGAAATAAAAATCAAATTTCGGGAAAATTTCGGGAAAAATGAATAGTAAAAGTGAATAGTAAAAATGAATAGTGAAATTTTCGGGAATAGAAGTTAACCTGAAAATGTGAATTGTTACAAACTTAAAGAAAGTTGCAAACTTGATGACTTTTATGAAATTTTTTTGTGATCTAGAAAGTTTGCTAGAATTTTGATTTTGCAAAAAGCTCATCCAAATGAAGTTTGTATTTCAAGATTCTTGTACTTCTAGTTATAAAAACACCAAAACTTGAAGAAAGTTGCAAACTTGATGATTTTTATGAAATTTTTTTGTGATCTAGAAAAAAAATACAAAATCAAGTACAAAATTTTTCTAAAACTCCAAATTTTTGAAAAAGATTGAAACTTTCATGTTAGAAAAGATTTATAACACTAATTTGTAATAAAAAAAGTGTTAAAAGCCAAGAAAAACAAGAAAAGTAATGATCTTTTTAAACAAAAATGTTTAGAAAGCCTTAAAAAAATACAACCAAACTCAAATCACTTTTTTGAAAGAAAGTTTGACACTTTTTTGTTTGTTATGATTTGTAGCACAAGTTTGTAAGCAAAGATGTGATAAAAACCAAGAAACAAACAAGAAAGTACAAAATTTTCACAAAAAATCGAGTAGAAAAAGAGGTTTTGGATCGGATTCAACTTAAAAACAAGAACTACACCTTCTTCCGGCGAATGATACCACTTGTTAGGTCACCATATTGATTTTACACAAACAAGAATGAGATAGATATAAGGATGGGATGAATATTTGAATGAGAGAAGTATAAGTGCAAGAGTTTCCTTATGATTTCAAATAAACAACCAAGTTTACAAGAGATCTAAGGCTTCTATTTATAGGGAAGGAGCTAGGGCAACACTCCCTCTCCTTCCACTTACATTTCGTGTGGGCTTCTAAGCCCATGAACCAAAACACCTTAAGTCTAGTAAACATGTAACGTAAACATAAATGTAAGTAACTAATAACTTAAGCAACCTATTATTACAAATGACCGAGACTTGATAAAATAGTAAAACTTTGATCCCAACATATTAAGTTAGGTAACAAAACTTTGTTAAACCGTCAAAGTTAGGTAATTATGCCAGGTGTCACAACTGGTAACCGGTGCAACCGGTTACCATTGTACAATTATACCACTTCATCTTTTTTAATTATATATGTGTCCATTTTCACTAACACAAGCTTGTGAAGAATCCTACGAGGCACAATATCTATGTGATCTAATAAAAAACAGAATCTTCTGAATCCAAACCTTGGTTGCTATGACTTTTTCCTGAAGTTTGTGAAGAATCCCACGAGGCACAATATCTATGTGATCTAATATTCCCTAAAGATGTTAGCGTCACAAGTGTAAACCCACCAAATCCATCAGATTTAAACAATTTAGAAGAAATTTCTTTATCAAGAATCCCAAAACCCAACATGAATTCTTTCTTTTGTTGCCAATTAATCCAGTTACGAAGCTCGTCTTTACAAAACTCCTCCTTAACAAAAAAACCATTTAGAATCCGCCATAACCACCCAAACACCAACTGTCAAATTAATTAACCGACATTAACATATCCAACAAGAACCACACGTCCGAAAAACTATAGAACTCCATCTCAAACTCTTCAAGCCCAGGAAACACAAGTGATCTTTAATGAATTCAATTGATTTAAACAAACCCAAATGGTGATCAAAAGAATAAAGTGTAGTATTAGTAACAATCGAACGGGGTATCAAAATTTTACCAAAAAAATGGCGATCTTGGTGATTCAGTTCATTTTCACCGGAAAGTTGTGAACGGGGTTTCAAAATTCTAGGGTTCCGACGCGACGGCGATTGAGGTCACGGCGGCGGAAAGTGGTGGTGGGTTTTGGATGTTGAGTATAAGGGTATTGACAGATGGGTGATCGATGTATGAAGTGAGTGAGTAAGTGAGGAATTGTGAGTTTTTGTGTGTAGAAAATACAAGGAAGGAGAGAATGAGGAAGGAGATGAGGTGGTGTTTGCAGGAGAAGAAGATGGTGGTGGTGGTTTGTTTGATGATTTGGGTGGTGGTTCTAAGGTGGAGATGTGCCAGTGGTGATGGTGGTGGTGGTTGGTTGGTTATGGTCTTGGTGTGGGTTTTGGATTTTTGTGATGAAAATTGTGAAAGAAGTTGGTATGGTAGTTGTATATGTTTGAAGTTTATGAAAAAAGAGGTCACATGTGGAAGATATAAGTGATTATCTCAGGTCACATGTGGGCCATAAGTTTTGACGGTCATATTACCTATCTTTGTCGGTTTTACAAAGTTTTGTTACCTAACTTAATATTTTTGAAAGTTCGTTACATAACATAGAAATTTTTTCTAAGTTCGTTACCTATATGTGTAAATAACCCTAAACAAATCCACACGACTCAGTCTCTCGAAATTTAATGGAACGTGTGGGGTTCAAACTAGGAATTTATATTCAATAATTGTATGTAGTAGTAAACTAAATTTATTTTAAACAAATTGCTAAATACATAGTGTGGAGCTCAAGTTAAGTACAAGCCAAATGTTACACCCCGTTCCCGCTTTGACCAAAAATTTAAAACTTTTACACGGAAACGACATGACCCAAACCTGACCTTCTGTTACTCTTTAAATAACTGACAACGATCTATTACAAACCAGCCCTTAAGACTATTTTTAGATGAAACTAGACTCAAGTACCTTTAAAATTATGGGTGGTACAACTTCTAACGAGTTACGGATCAAAAGATATGATTTTTCTAACATGACACATTTTCTGCACTAATTGCTGTCCCGTTTTCATACTTAACCAAAACAACTAAAACTCAACTTCTATAACTCGACAATTTACAAAACTTTCCAGAAATCATTAGGACATTATAAACATCAAATATGTACATAAACATGGTCACAACAACCCTCGAAAACATGCTTTACAAAGTGACGGGTGGAAAACACCTGTTTTGACCCATTCGCAAACTACACTTAACCATATCACCTTTAATCATAAATTAACACTTCAAGTATGAATCAAACACTCATTTAACATTAAAAACCATGACAACTTTGATCCATGACCATTGACCCGTTCACATCCCAAAATGGGTCCAATTACATGTTATGCCAAATGCCCCCTTTAACTTGATCGTAAATACTTAAAACATACTTTTTACACACCACTTGAACACTAAGGTATACACTTTTCACTTGACCATACTTTACAAAACATTAATGACTCACGGGGGTGCAAACATGACACTTGAGCTTGGTATTCTATACTAAGCTCCTAAATGCACACTACCTTTATTCTTGCATATACAAATCCTTAATCCATATATCCAAGCCATCCACAATCACAAGAACCTACAAAAAGGTTAGACAACTAAACCATAAGCTTTCGCCTAGTAAGTAACTAAGTTAACACATGATAATACATCAATTCACATTTATGCATATGCACACTTAAACCATTCAACACATCATGCCATATTAACCATAACACATATTCATTACAAACAAACCTTAGCCATTCATAATCATAGTCTTAACTTCCGGTCATCTAACTAAGCAATTCCTCTACCAACATACTTCCTAATCCATTACTTCAATCCTTACATTTCAATCATATTACATACTTGCAAATATACATATTAACTATAGCTACTTACCTTAGCTTGGAGCTAAGCCATAATCATAATACCACCATCATCTTCATCATTATCACCAACATCATCACCATCATCATCCTAGTTCATAATTGATTGGCTCTGAACGGTCAATCTAAATTGACCAAGAAATGGTCAACAAGGTCCAACAGCCTAGAGTCAATGCTCCGCGGAATATAGTGGTTTCCCCGGGTCGTTATGTCCCGACGAGGTGTGAATTGTTATCAAACGGATCTGTGATCGGGTGAATTTGGACGAGAAAGGGTTTGTGATTGATTTGAACTAAGAAATCTACAAGGAAATAGCTTAAATAAGCTATATGAACAAGACTGGAAATTTAGAAAAACCAGAAACGTTTAAAACTTAAAAACGCGTACGTTCAATTTAAATTTACGTGAACGTACGAAATAAAAAGTGAAAACTGAAATCTGAAAACCCCCAGGGGGTGAAAATGACTTTTTTACAAACTAAAGGATAAAAGAAAATTTTTAGAAAAAGAAAATAAATTTTTACACTATTTAATTATTTAATATTAATTAAATACTATTTAATACTAATTATTAATATTTAAAATACTTAAATACAATATAATATTAATTTAATTCTAGAAAAATGAAAATAAAATTTCTAAAATTATAAAATAACTAAAAACAAAATTTAAAATTAAAAATATATCTTTTTGTCTTTTTGTGGATTTTTATATTAATTAATTACTAATTAAATACTAATTACCTAATTAAACTAATTTAAATTATTAAAAATACTAAAAAGACTTAGATAATTATGAAAAAATTTATAAAACTAATTAACCAGCACAGGAAGCCTAAAAAATTATAAAAATTTTGTTTTATATATCTTTACACTATTTTACTAATTATTATATTTAATATTAATTAATTACTAGTTAAACTATTTAAATTATAAAAAATAGAAAATTAACAGTAAAAATTCTAGAAAAATTTCTAAAATTATATTATATTATATAAAAGCTAGGAAAAATATAAAAACTAGGTGTTACTTTATAAAAACTAATTTTGCTATTTAATACTTAATATTAACTAATAATTAATAAAACTAATATTAAATCTAATAAATACCAAATGATAAAATTAAAATCTAGAAAATTTACTGAAATTACTTTAACATAAAAGGAATTTAAGAAAAATATAAAAATGCTAAGTGCTTAACAAAAATCTAAAAAGGAAAATTAAAAATTTAAATTACATTAAATAGAAACTATCACTTATTTTAAATTTGATTTTTCTGGATTTTTCTTTTACAAACCTATTTTATACCTAAAACAAACAACTTTTATAAAAACAACTTTTTTAGAACTAGAAAATAAGCTATTTGAGGGCTTATGAGCTTGATAGTTGACTTTGGTCAACTGTCAAAGCTAAAGGCTTTGAAATAAGCTTAAACCTGAGACCAGGGGTGGATTTGGGTTTGTACAAGCTCAAGGGACTTGTGTGAGGGTAAAAAAACAAAATTTGGTCCCTGGATAAGCTAATAAGCCCAAATAAGCAATTCCAAAAACCAAATCCCACTCAGAATTGGGACAAACAAAAGGGGCTAATTCAGGTGGGCCCCAGAGGTCATAAGCTCAAATGATTTGTTGGAATGTTGAGACAACCAGGGGGTTGAAAGAAACTAATTGTGGCTTATGGGACCCACTGTGATGGCCAGAAACCACCACCAAAGTGGTGATGGTGGCAATGGGTCTGCTGCAGCAGGGGATAACCTCCCCCTGCAGGTGTGTTTGAACAGAAGTGGGGACCACACAAAAAATCTTAAAAATGAGGTGAAGGTAGGAATCACTAGATTAGCTGAGGTACTATGTTCCCTAAAAGTTTCAAATCCTAAAAGTAAACACAAAATTCCCTAAAATTATTGCAAGATTTGAAAAAACTGAGTAAATGTGAATTTGACTTTTTACATATGAACTACTAAGTTGACTTTCATGAGATTCTAACAGTCCTAAATGATTAATTATGTTATATTATTGTACAATGAGATGAATCTAACCTTAATAAACTACAAATGTGATGAAATGATGGAATTCCAAGTCTCACAGCCTAACAGTTAAATATGCAAGAGGGATTGAAAGCAATTTTGACTTTTCTATAAAAAGGGACTGGTTCTTATGACAGAACTATGCTAACTAAACATAATGAATCCTACTTATGCAAAATGAGCAGCCTAACTATGCCAAGAACATGTAAGAAAAGCCTGACCCAAACACCCCTTAAAGGTGGGTCTGTTAAGATTTTTACTAAGCAATAGGGTGTTTTGTGGGAAAATTCATGAACAACAAGGCTATATCTAGTTTAGAAACTTATAACAAGCATGAGTCCAATCAAAACAAGCAGTCACAAAAAAAAAAAAAAAAAAAAAAAAAAAAAAAAAAAAAAATTCACAAATGCTTAATAGTCTAGACTAACAGTGAATAAACAAATTTCAACCTAAGGGCTAATGGACTGTGAACTAAGCATGATGACTAATTCAGAGTCTATAAAAGCCAAGTTAATCAAGAACTAAAACACATCTAGCAATGGGAAGAAGCAAACTAGTAATAAGCATTTTTGAACTACATTGGCAGTTGAGAGATACTACTTAAGCAATGGTTCCTATACTAAAATATCAGCATAAAAAGGCATAAGGTTCACTAATAAGTAGATGCAAACTAAAAATAAGCAGTTAAATGAGCTGTCTATTATAGGCAGATATGTAAAATAAAACATGAGCACACTGATTGGAAAATTATTTTTGGTAAAAAGCTTATATTGAATTGATTAAACTAAGAGTACAAAGGAAATTAAAATTACAAACTAGAAGCTAAAAACCTATTTTTACTACTACTAAAACCCCTACTGCCATCAAATGGCTTACACTGGACTCATTTATACAAGAAATAAAACTAGGGTTCCTCTTATTCTTTGTCCTCTTCTGCTATGTTTCTTGTCTTGATTTTCAGCCCTTGGATGGCCTTAAGCTCAATCTCAGCCCTCAATTAGATTTGGCGCCAAATTGGTATTTATCCACTAGGTTGCTTGGAGGGGTTTGTGGCATTAATTTCTGTTTGGGGTTTAGTGGTAGGCAGGGGAGACAAGGAAGGGTGAAGTTGAGGTGGAGGGATGGGAGATGTGGAGTGTGGAAGTGGTGTTGCAGGTTATAAGTTGTGGGAGGAAGGTGGAGTCAAAGTTGGGGTTGACTAGGGGGAGGGATAATATTAAAAATTGGGTGTTTATATTTTTGGGCTTGTGGTGATGGGCTTGGTGATATAAGGTGGGCTGGGGTGGTAAAGGGTGGATCAGGTTTAGTTTTGTTTGGGTTGGTTTTATGTTTTGGGTGAAAATAATACAAAAGGGTCCATTTGGTTTTAAGTTAAACTTACAAGGACCAATTTGTAAATTCTGAAAATTGAGGGTGTGTTGTGGCATTCTTTCAAACTCTTCCTAAGGACTAAAATTGCCAAGTTTTGAATTCCCATGGGCCATAAATGCTATTTTTCAACTTTTGAAATTCCCGGGGACCATTTATGTCAATTTTCAAACTTGAGGGACCATTTTTGCCATTTTCTAAAAATTGAACAACAAGGACTAATTTTGACAACATTTGAATTCCCAAGGACCTTTGTTAACTTTTCTTTCAAAATAAACCTTCAGGGACCAAATTTGTCAGTTTTGAAACTTCGGGGACTAAACTTGTAATTTCTTAAAACTTTTGAAATTTTTTACCAAAGGACTAAATATGACAAGTTATGATTTCAAAAGGACCTTTGGTGACTTTTCTTTCCAAATAAGTACTCAGGGACTATTTTTGCTAATTTTTGAAAGTTGGGGGGACTGAAACTGCCAATTATGTAAACTTTGTACATTTTTGATGAGGCAAAAAATGAACCACTTTTAGGGGGTCATTTAAGCCCGGAACTGAATTTATTTGATCAAATATTACCCTAAATCGTTCCTTTTGTGATTTTAGGTACTTTGGGAGTGAATTCTGGAAAAGGAAGCAATTCGGACGTTTTTGGAGCATAAAAGTGAAGAAAACGCCAAAGACTTAATTTTCCATGCTGAGAACAGTACCTGACGGCGTCAAGAGGGAGACCCAGACGGCGTCAAGATTAAAAGTGGTGACGACCCAGTGCAAACCTGACGGCGTCACAACAAGGGTGTCAAGACTAAATTTTGTGACGGCCTGCATAAGGAGAATACATGACGGCGTCAGACCCAGATCTAGGCCGTCCGAGGAACTATTTGGCGGCGAGATGACAGCGTCAGACATTTTTTCTTGACGCCGTCACCTATCTAACTATATATATAGTTTTCTAATTTTCATTCATAAGGGGAGGAACTTGTGTGGAGAAACTAGGGCTGAACTTTGTAAACCCTAGCTCATATTTTACAGTACTTTCAAGGGTTTTTACCCCTTGAATCCTTCCATGTGCTATTGAGATAAGTCTTCTCTTAATTCAATCAATATGTCTATGTGTTGGTTGATTATATCTTGTGCTTGTCTTGATTTCAACATGCTAGGCTAGATCTATCTTGTGTTTGCTTGGATCTTATGAAACCTAGATGTTAATTATGTGTTGATTACTTGTTTATGGTTGTATTGGATGAATGATTTCAATGTTAGGCTTAAGAAAACTGGCAGAACTCCATTGTGTAACATGCTTGAACGTCTTAGGAAACATGAACCGATGTGTACTAGGTTTTATTGGTTGTATTTAATGCATGAGTAAATTCTAGTGATCCCATGTTAGGAGCTTCTTAGCCGCCTCGACATAGGAGTGAAGTAGGCGCTTATAGGATTGGGGAAGTAAGTACGCCACCCCATGAATGGTATTAAGGAATACAATCCATCATCCACGCAACTATAACAAGTAATTAACATGTAAAAGATATCTAAGGAGTAGTGAAATCTAAGTAAACACATTTCTCCCACATATTGCTCACAACTTTAGTATAATTAGTTTATTTTCATTTTTAGTGTTTTATTTTGATTGCATCTTTAGTATTGGGTTAGTTGACTAGCAACTAATTCCGCCAAACTCCTTAAAACCCGAGATTTTTAATTGCTTTCATAAAAATATAAAAATACAAAAAGAATCATCCCTCATCTCTATACCTAGTCTTTAGGTTTTATAATCCTAGCGACACTATTCCTAGCTGAACGATCAATCCCCCGGTACTTGTCATTATACTATACTACATCGATCATGTACACTGCCTGGTGGGGGTTGTAAGCTTCTCAAGATCCCTTGAGAGGTAAAGCCTGGTGCAATCCCTACGCATCAAGTTTTTCATTTGTTTTTACTCATTTTGCATCTGAAACATATAAAACACAATTTTGGAATATTTTCAATATTTTGACGCATATTTGAGTGTTTTTGTATGTTTTGCAGTTTAGATTTGACCAAAAATGATGAGTGTTTGAGCACTCATCAATAATCATCATACATAACACTTAATAACACATAACCAATAACTATAACAACCATCATAACCTTTAATCTTTTTTAATCATCATATGACCAAATATGATCATATGATACTTAACCCATTATCATTAACTTTAACCCATTATAAACCATGTTATAATCATCATATCATTACTATAACTCTTAATTGAGCTTATAAACACCAATTACCCACTGCCCTTGATTAGGGTTCATAAACCCTAATCTCAATTTCAACAATTAACACTAATAGATAGGTTACTTACTTTGAGGGATCATAACTAGGTACATATTATTAATGCTAGAGCTTCAATCCTTCAACAATTTGCTTCACCACCTAACTAGTTTCTTCCTTCCTTTTCTTCTCTTCTAAAACCGTACATACAAGCACACCCAAGAATGGTGTGGATAATACTAGAATTCCCTGGAAACTTGTAGATAACTAAATATTTATCTACTTAGTTGGAGGTTTGGCCAATTGGCAACTTTAGTCCCTTAAGTTCCTTTAACCATTCATCCTTAGTACTAGAACAAGTTGGTTCTAGTGCTAGTTTGAGGTTTTGGCAAGAATAGTCCCTGCAGACTAGAACAAGTTGGTTCTAGTACAAGTTTAGGATTCTGTCAACTTAGGTCCCTCAAGTTCTTATCCCTCTTACTTATGACACATAATACTTCGAAAACCACATTATGAAATACGATGACTATCGGGTTTGACCACATCACGACATTTGTTGACTAACCAACCACGTAAGGCTCTTAGTCCATTACATCTAGGGTGGGGTCCAAGTACCCGGGAAACGGTTCTAACAATTCTATCCCCTTATTTAGATTTCGTCCCCGAAATCTCTCGTCTTTTGCTATCCAAAACTGAATCACAACATATACATGTCTTATAATTTCAAAATCCTTAGTCATTACATTGCAACGATCTAAGTGATCTTGAAATTCCAAGCTTCTATATCACAATCATAACTCATAATAGACTATAAGCAATACTACTCATGACAAGCTTATCTAAAATTTCCAACAATGACGATTTGTCATCCAGGAACATCTACTATTTGACTTTCCATAAGTCAAACTTCAACACTATCATCACTTCATTCACAAATGTACTAACATGACCTTAAGTCATATACCGGCCAAAATTACACTTTACACAATATTAACACTTATCTACTTCTAAATACCGGTAACTTATCTCGCAATATATACATAGTACCATATAAACGACACTTCCAAATCTACGCATTACTAAAGCAATCCTCTTGTTAAGTTGTGGGAATTCCACCTATCATCTTATCAACTTAAAGCAAAAAAATCATTCTAGGCGTTTATCTTAAGGTTCATATAGGACCTTAACGCCGCTACAAGCACTACAAAGGTTAACGTTATAAGACGCTATTGTCAAGGGTCCTATTAACTTTTCTTATAATAAAAAACGTTTGCGAATAAGCGTTCCATAAAACCGATGTTTTATGACTCAAATATCAAGTGTCCTATGATGGTGTATCAATCTATGGGACCCAAGTGTCAACTGTCATATTAAGTTATGTTTTAATAATACGTTTGCGAATAAGCGTTCTAAATAATTAATGTTTTATGACTTATGTATCAAGTGTCCTATTATGGTGTATTGTAATAAAACCATAATGAATATGCATCCTTTAAGGGTCCTATTAAGTTTTGTTATAATAAAACTTTTGCGAATAAACGTTCTAAAATACTGATATTTTATGACTCAAAAATAAAATGTCCTATTATGATGTATGATACTAAAGCCATTATGCATAAGCGTTCTATAAAGGTTAACATTATAATACCCACGTCTTAAGGGTCCTATTAAGTTTTGTTATCATAAAACTTTTGCAAATAATCGTTTTAAAAAAATGATGTTATAAAACCATTGTACATAAGTGTCCTATAAAGGTTAACGTTATAATACCCACGTGTCAAAGGTCCTATTAAATTTTGCTATAATAAAACTTTTTGTGAATAAGCGTTTTAACTAACTGATGTCTTATGACTCAAAACTCAAGTGTCCTATTATGGTGTATTATAATACAACCATAATGAATAAACGTCTTATAAAGGTAATTTATTTGGATCCATATTTTAAGTGTCCTATTAAGTTATATGATAATAGGACCCCAAATCATCGACCATCCGATTATATACCTTTTTAGGACATCGCCTAAGTAGCAAATATTTAAAAAGGACCCTAAACACTCATATATCCTATTAAACAGTTTTTTAGGACTCCATTATCATACCGTCCCGCACAAAGGGTCCTAAAAAGCCACTTTTGTTGTAGTGAAGATTTTATATCTAATCTCTTCTTATAACTTCTAACTTGTTTTAGTTATCACTTTCTCATATCTCTACCCGTATTCATGTCATATCGGTTACACATAAGCCCACTCATTTATAACTCTTTACTTACATAAAAAGGCGTCCCAATCTATGCAAGTAAGGAATTATAAACTTATGGTTTGGCGATTTACAATTTCTTTATTTAAATGAAGAGGCGTCCCAATCCATTTAAATAAGGAGATTATAAATCCTCCTACTCATGTATTTCCGACACAACAATTATACTTACTTTACTTTCCTTGGATCCAATCTCACTGACTATTCATCCATATCATAAAGACAAGCTAGCTATCCCGAAGGATACCATAATATCCATGCCCATGTGGCAAGCTGGGCCACCCCGAAGGATGCCATAACTATCATCCATGCCATAAGGCAAGCTGTACAACCATGTCATGAAAGGCAAGCTAAGCTATCCCAAAGGATACTTTCATACATGCCAAGAATATAGGCAAACCATGCCGGCGAAGGCAAGCTAACAATCATGCCATGAAAGGCAAGCTAACAACCATGCCATGAAGGCAAGCTAGGCCCTCTCAAAGGATGCCAAAACACATGCCGTGAAGGCAAGCTAACAACCATGCCATGAAAGGCAAGCTAGGCCATCTCGAAGGATGCCGAAAACACATGCCATAGAAGCAAGCTGGGCTATCCCGAAGGATACCAAAACTAGAGAATTGGATCCAAGCTATATCTAACTTATCATCTTTACTCACTTTATCTTTCATGTACTTTTATCATTAAGTACACGCTATCACTTCAACACTTCCCATTGCCTTGAGCAATTTCAACATTCGCTACCACGTTTACATTCATCTAGACAAGTTGCTATATAACACTTGTTAAATTATGTTTGCATTCTTACAATGCTACTTATCATTTATCCGTCAACCCCAAGTTGACTCATACATTCACTACGTGGCATCTCTATTTTAGACAAGTTTTATATGATGCTTGTCCATTTACAGTTTACACATTCTCTATGTGTCCTTACCATACATTTTTACTATTATCCGTCAACCCTTGTTGACCATGTTCACAACTCATACTATCACTTCATTTAGTCTACTCAACTTTACTAATATAAGCCTTACATAGGCTTATTCTATAACAATTCCATTAATCTCATCACATACTATCCAATATATAAACATGACTATACTCATGTTTTACGATTCTTCTAGCTCACTTCATATCACAAATGAATTCTAGCGCAATCTATGTCTCATTCATCACTTCTACTCATCACGCTTAACCATTTACTTACTAACACATTTTACTTATCATGTTTTATATATAACATGATCTCGTCACATCTTAACCGTATACTTTAACTTTTCTTATTTTAATTCAGCGTGTAAGACTTATGCTTTAAGCATCTACTCATTATTACTTCTAATCGTTCATGTCTCACGAAATATGCATTCCAATGCATCTATCTCAACTCATACACTTCTGTGAATCGTGCTCTCAAGCACATCACATAAAACTTAGACATATAATAAACTACTACCATAGACTTAACGTCACATAAACAATAACACTTAACACTTATCCAACAAGTGTTAAAACATCCATAATCATAATCAAATCATATAGTCTATGGCTCATACATCACATTGAACAATCAAACTATGTCTCAGCATCAACATTCTAACTAGCCGCAAGCACTAGTCTACCTTATAACTAAGGCATCATAAAACCTTACTCCACTTACTAGCCCATCTCTAATACCGTTTAGCATTAATACTCACATTCTATTACCATACTATCACATAATCACCGGCACCAACCGAGGTCCATGGTTAACTAATCATTTAAGCATTTCAAGTCCTCCACGAACTTACGTCTCATACACATCAACACTATATCATACATCCATCACTTATCATCTATAAGTTCAACTAGCATAAAACATAATCCGTCTCACACTTAACAATTACTTTTCCGCATTACTCAAACTTATGGCCATCGCAATCTACGAGTGGTTTAAGACTAGGCAACCTATAGTGGAAACCTAATTCACTTAAACCGAAGCTCTGATACCAAGTTGTTAAATCCCGTTCCCGCTTTGACCAAAAATTTAAAACTTTTACACGGAAACGACATGACCCAAACCTGACCTTCTGTTACTCTTTAAATAACTGACAACGACCTATTACAAACCAGCCCTTAAGACTATTTTTAGATGAAACTAGACTCAATTACCTATAAAATGATGGGTGGTACAACTTCTAACGAGTTACGGATCAAAAGATATGATTTTTCTAACATGACACATTTTCTGCACTAATTGTTGTCCCGTTTTCATACTTAACCAAAACGACTAAAACTCAACTTCTATAACTCGACAATTTAAAAAACTTTCCAGAAATCATTAGGACATTATAAACATCAAATATGTACATAAACATGGTCACAACAACCCTCGAAAACATGCTTTACAAAGTGACGGGTGGAAAACACCTGTTTTGACCCATTCGCATACTACACTTAACCATATCACCTTTAACCATAAATTAACACTTCAAGTATGAATCAAACACTCATTTAACATTAAAAACCATGACAACTTTGATCCATGACCATTGACCCGTTCACATCCCAAAATGGGTCCAATTATATGTTATGCCAAACGCCCCCATTAACTTGATCGTAAATACTTAAAACATACTTTTTACACACCACTTAAACACTAAGGTATACACTTTTCACTTGACCATACTTTACAAAACATTAATGACTCACGGGGGTGCAAACATGACACTTGAGCTCGGTATTCTATACTAAGCTCCTAAATGCACACTACCTTTATTCTTGCATATCCAAATCCTTAATCCATATATCCAAGCCATCCACAATCACAAGAACCTACAAAAAGGTTAGACAACTAAACCATAAGCTTTCGCTTAGTAAGTAACTAAGTTAACACATGATAATACATCAATTCACATTTATGCATATGCACACTTAAACCATTCAACACATCATGCCATATTAACCATAACACATATTCATTACAAACATACCTTAGCCATTCATAATCATAGTCTTAACTTCCGGTCATCTAACTAAGCAATTCCTCTACCAACATACTTCCTAATCCATTACTTCAATCCTTACATTTCAATCATATTACATACTTGCAAATATTCATATTAATACATGTTAACTATAGCTACTTATCTTAGCTTGGAGCTAAGCCATAATCATAATACCACCATCATCTTCATCATTATCACCAACATCATCACCATCATCATCCTAGTTCATAATCATCATACATAACACTTAATAACACATAACCAATAACTATAACAACCATCATAACCTTTAATCTTTTTTAATCATCATATGACCAAATATGATCATATGATACTTAACCCATTATCATTAACTTTAACCCATTATAAACCATGTTATAATCATCATATCATTACTATAACTCTTAATTGAGCTTATAAACACCAATTACCCACTGCCCTTGATTAGGGTTCATAAACCCTAATCTCAATTTCAATAATTAACACTAATAGATAGGTTACTTACTTTGAGGGATCATAGCAAGGTACATATTATTAATGCTAGAGCTTCAATCCTTCACCAATTTGCTTCACCACCTAACTAGTTTCTTCCTTCCTTTTCTTCTCTTCTAAAACCGTACATACAAGCACACCCAAGAATGGTGTGGATAATACTAGAATTCCCTGGAAACTTGTAGATAACTAAATATTTATCTACTTAGTTGGAGGTTTGGCCAATTGGCAACTTTAGTCCCTTAAGTTCCTTTAACCATTCATCCTTAGTACTAGAACAAGTTGGTTCTAGTGCTAGTTTGAGGTTTTGGCAAGAATAGTCCCTGCAGACTAGAACAAGTTGGTTCTAGTACTAGAACAAGTTGGTTCTAGTACCAGTTTGGGATTCTGTCAACTTAGGTCCCTCAAGTTCTTATCCCTCTTACTAATGACACATAATACTTCTAAAACCACATTATGAAATACTATGACTATCGGGTTTGACCACATCACGACATTTGTTGACTAACCAACCACGTAAGGCTCTTAGTCCATTACATCTAGGGTGGGGTCCAAGTACCCGGGAAACGGTTCTAACAATTCTATCCCCTTATTTAGATTTCGTCCCCGAAATCTGTCTTCTTTTGCTATCCAAAACTGAATCACAACATATACATGTCTCATAATTTCAAAATCCTTAGTCATTATATTGCAACGATCTAAGTGATCTTGCAATTCCAAGCTTCTATATCACAATCATAACTCATAATAGACTATAAGCAATACTACTCATGACAAGCTTATCTAAAATTTCCAACAATGACGATTTGTCATCCAGGAACATCTACTATTTGACTTTCCATAAGTCAAACTTCAACACTATCATCACTTCATTCACAAATGGACTAACATGACCTTAATTCATATACCGGCCAAAATTACACTTTACACAATATCAACACTTATCTACTTCTAAATACCGGTAACTTATCTCGCAATATATACATAGTACCATATAAACGACACTTCCAAAACCAAATCTACGCATTACTAAAGCAATCCTCTTGTTAAGTCGTGGGAATTCCACCTATCATCTTATCAACTTAAAGCAAAAAAATCATTCTAGGCGTCTATCTTAAGGTTCATATAGGACCTTAACGCCGCTACAAGATTTTATATCTAATCTCTTCTTATAACTTCTAACTTGTTTTAGTTATCACTTTCTCATATCTCTACCCGTATTCATGTCATATCGGCTACACATAAGCCCAGTCATTTATAACTCTTTACTTACATAAAAAGGCGTCTCAATCCATGCACAAGCTTGCAGCCTGCCTCAGAGTGGACCCGTGCGATGCCTCGGGCTGCACCAATGGCAATACGGAGTCAGGTTTCCTAGTCCAATGGGACCCGCTCTTCCCCTCGTTTACCTATAGTTCACAAGAATAATTAGTTAATTACCTATAAGGCCACATAATTAGTCAATTACAGTAACATAATGATATGGAGATAAAAAGTCAATGTTTGACTTTTGTGAGCTAAAAGTAGCAAAAAAAAAAAAATAAAAAAAAAAAAAAAATCCCCAATGTTGAATAAAAGACATATGCAAACAACAAATGGACCAAAATAATTATATTAAAGATACCCTTATCCCACATGGATTGATTCTTCTCTATCATGTATTATGCATTATTCCCTTGCAATTATATAAAAATAATTTGAGAGTCAATACAAAAGTTATAAATGCTTGAATAGGACATAACAGGTTTATTTTTGACTCTGTCTATTTATAGAATTCCTTTAAATACTAGAATTCCCTGTAAACTTGTAGATAACTAAATATTTATCTACTTAGTTGGAGGTTTGGCCAATTGGCAACTTTAGTCCCTTAAGTTCCTTTAACCATTCATCCTTAGTACTAGAACAAGTTGGTTCTAGTGCTAGTTTGAGGTTTTGGCAAGAATAGTCCCTGCAGACTAGAACAAGTTGGTTCTAGTACCAGTTTGGGATTCTGTCAACTTAGGTCCCTCAAGTTCTTATCCATTTTACTTATGACACATAATACTTCTAAAACCACATTATGAAATACTATGACTATCAGGTTTGACCACATCACGACATTTGTTGACTAACCAACCACGTAAGGCTCTTAGTCCATTACATCTAGGGTGGGGTCCAAGTACCCGGGAAATGGTTCTAATACCAAACCCATTCATTAACCATCCGATTATCTAAACATATTTTGTTACTAAAGGCTTTTGTTAATCATATTTTTAAGGTTAAGGTTGAATTTAAATACCAACATATTAGTGATTCAATTCGTAATTACTTTGATGTGATGTTTTAGCATTCGAGCTGTCAAATACTAAAAAGTTGTAGCCTAACGTCGATCAAGTGATGGACAATGGGGCATACAAACTTCTGGTTCAAAGTAATATATACCTTCCCACAGGCGATGTTACGTGGTTGACAAAATTCTCCTTCTTAGACGTGGTGGTTACCAATGTAATTAAACATGAGCCACTAAAACATTTAAGAGACAAAACGTGACACCGTTTGTTATAACATAATTCCAAATAGCTATATATCGGGTTCGTGGATCGGGTTCGTAAGATTGTTCGCAGCAATATATCGGCCCCGAGGGGTCATGATTATGTTTTCAGTAGAATAGGGTTTGCTATTCAGAAAGGGGTGGCGGCGCAGCTTATTGCCCGCTTACCTACCACCTTGATGTAAATCCCAATTACATAAATAGCTATACTTGTTGGAAATAACATTATTTTAAGTCTTTTTTATTCTTACCGAAACAAGAGATCAAGAGTATATTGGTGTGCAATACGTTGGTCTATACAAAACCAATACCTGCGAAAAATAAAACATATCCATAGTGTATTACGTACTAAACAATAACATATATTATTTGAAACTGTTTATTACAACATGTAAGGTCTTCATTTTAATAAATAAGGGCCGCCTGTCAAAAAAAAGCAAAGAATGATACCTAATATCCTTTTTGATATATTTCTTAAATGTGAGGCCTAAATAAATCTAACTTAAATGACATCATATTTATTATAAACTTTTATTTCTAGAGCATCAGGTGGTCTAGGTTAGCTAGACTTCGATAGGAACACTTGTTTGCTTGACTTGGTGGAAAATAAGGGCGTTTTTAAGTATTCGATCCGGACGACCAACTTGAGAGTAAATTAAACGTTCATCTATTTGGATGTAAGGTATAGAACAAAAAAGGAGTTATCATACATTATATCTATTATAGTTTCCTTTTCCAAATATGAGGCACCTAATTGGTCTAAAATTACTTGGGCACAAACATGTCGTAAGAAAAGGGAAACAATTGTGCCGAGACTTATTTCGTACATGAGAACGCTACAATCTTTGTCTAAGTAGTTATACACACAAATTACAACCGGCAATGGCCATTGACTTAACAATATGAACCTGATCCATATGCAGTCATGTAGGATCACGATCTGTAACGTTATCACTAATGTTCATGGTCCAAATGTTAAGTAATATATACTCTTCGATGCTCAAGTATATGTGAGTGCAACAGATTTTACAAAAAAACCTCATCAAACTGAGAACCGGTACAATTAACAGCATGATTAATGTTTTAGTGGCTCATGTTTGATGAACATTTGAGCAAATAAAGAGTAGAAAGATCGTCTAATACTATAAAGTATAAAGGTCAATTTCATGGTGCAATTACGATTAAGAGACTAACTAAGACTCAATGAGTTATATACTGACAATCTTACATACAAGTCATCAACATAATAACTACTTGCAATGTTCACTACAAGAAAAAATGCTTTTTCGCGACATTCGTACGACATATTTAGGGACGTATGTGAAGCCAGCAACACATGCAACTAGTGACTTTAAGTGGTAGGTCGCTATATCTGAGTCGCAATTTTTTGTGACTTGGTCTACCTCGACACTAAAATTTGCACAACTACAGCGACTTCTTAATATGTCGCTTAAGAATAGCGACTTCATTATTATAAGTTGCAATTTACGTCGCTATTTCTACGAAACATCGCTAACTAAGTCGCCATTGCTATTCTCAATAGAAGTCGCCACTAGTGTTGCAATTTAGGTCTTTTGTGTATGTTACTGTTCACCAGCCATATTGCCCTGGTCACTATTTGGTATTGAAATACAATAATAACAATAATGATAATAAGAACATCATCAACAACTTGAAATGTATAACAAATGAATGGTTTTTTTTCCATATAATTACAACACTACAAGAATAACATTCGTTTGACTCGACAGTCTAAACTTTTTTAAAGTACAAAACAAAACAAGAAAGTTAAAGTGACAACTATTCCTGTGACGAGAAAATGCAATAAAAAAAATCTAACACCGTCATTGGAGCTTGATCGGGTAGCCACACTGACCTAACCAATCTGACATGTGCTTTTAAGAAACCTGCAACCCAAACCTATTTAATCTTACAGGAGAACAAGAAAAACAAAAATGAACCATATATTGATAAGTCTAACTTAAGATGATATTAGATCGAGTTGGTACCACTAGGAATACTTGCACCGCTGACCTTTGAGTGTCTATGACAATATAGAACATGAAATGAGACGATTTATAAACATTAGTCATCTACATATTTACATGGGAATGAAGAACTTAATCACGGCTAGAAATAGGATGAAATAGTGTTGCTGTCCTACTTTCTGCAGGTGTAACGCATCTTACTTGTTCAACCCTCCTGTATCATGGTCAAGAAATCAAACATTTTAATATCAACAAATAGCTAAAGCAAATTACTACTGTGATAAGTCGTTGAATTTGCAAGTATGGTCCTGCTTACCACTTTGTTAAAGAGAGATATAATGTGGTTCAACCGTACCTAAAGCATCATATAGCAGAAGGCAGAGTTTGGATAAAAGTTATACCTCTGGCTAAAGTGATAGAGAGGAAAGGCAATACTTCCATAGCTTTTGTAACTGAAGCTCATCTTCCCTATGGAATCGAAAATATATATTTAGGAACGACAACAAATATAACTTCAAACATGATTATAGCCAGATGTTATGTTATTACTCACTCTTGTTGTAGTTTCTGAAGTTTCTCTCTCTTCTTCAATCTTGGTTCGAATTTTAACCCTCTATAATTGTGAGAAAATAGCATAAATCATTAGGCATATGTGCAAGTCATATGCAGAGTGAGCCGTATAGCAGTATTCAAGTCAATCATTCACCTTCTCAACATACAGTTACCTTGTCACGAGCCCAAACATTTCCTTTTTGAAGGCAGTCTCAAGAATCTGATCAATAAAGTTCAGAAGCACAATATCTCATGAGAAACTCGTCAACAATATATAACGCAAAATATAGCTCTTAAAGACATTACATCCTTCTACCAGGATTTGTTTAGCATAAAGTTTTAAGGTTACCAGACTACAATTCAGCAATGATTAATCATCAATGGAGCACAACTTCCAAAAAGTCAACCTTAAACAACCGACGAGGTTTTTAACATGATATATAACAGCGTTCCTACTGAATCTAAACATGGAAGACTTGGCAAATTGAACTAGACCTTAAACTTGCCAATATGCAAGCCATCCCAAAACCTATTCATGAATCAGCAATTCTCAGCAAGATAGACATCCAACATTCTAATCTTATACGTTCTTCTATACCATAGCAAGGTGATTAAAAATTCTTTTAGCTGGGTTCTAAGGAGGCTTGCAAGTTCACCAAGTTCCACAACGCATTTTTCCCAAACATTTAAGCCATTCAGAAACTCTATTATACCTTTTACATTTTCAGGTTACTTCATCTGAATTTGAGCATGTAGCCAGCAAGGTGTTACGACTACATACATTTGACATTCGGCTCAAAACATAAGATGGCTACACCTTGTGTGAAATAAAGGAAGCATAAATTGATTTAGTATGTTGCTATTTTTTATGATAAATCCCTTTTTACCCTTAATTATTATTATCATCCAAGGTTTCCAAACCAATAGGTAAGGGTAAAATAGACAGTTGACTATTGAAAATCCGCATTAAATGCACATATCTTAACCTGTGTCTTTTTTGTTGGTGGAAAGATATCTTGGGACAGACAGTAAATATCAAATAAAAGATTGTGTATAAGAGAATAATATAAATAACTAATCAACTCACAGGATAAGATAGCGCTTAAGCATCTCCATCATAGATGGGTGGTCAGCTTGGCAATTAAAGAACTCATCATAATATAAGTTAAGTTTGGAAACGCCCAATGTATACCAGCAATCATAAGTTTCATTCACCTATGAAAAAAAAAGAAAAAGAAAAATTAAATACGAACAATTGTTGTCCACGAAACAACAGAAATAAGTGAATAACATTACCTATATTTTTTAGCATATGGTAACATTCTGTACAAACTTATAATAGAATGAGTTTCTGACACAGTTAGCCTCAAGAACTGCTACCATGGGGAAAACAACAGTTGTGCTCATGACAGTAAACTGGGTCAATTTGGTCTGATGACCACCCGTTAGTATTTTAGCGATAACTTTCTGCTCGGGACTCAGATTGATGTGATTTTGATTGTTCTGGAAACTATACAAAATTCTCTACAACATTGGGTCAGTCATATTTCGTGGTCTCTGGAAGAGGTTGGTCAAACAAGTGTATCTTTTGAACTTTCTGCCTGCTGTCATTTACTTTCAAGAACCTGATCATTTTCTAGTCTTTAATAAAGTTGGGTGTTTCAATAGTAATTATAGGATGGGTAGCTGAATAAGTAATTGTCATGAATGCTTTTGTGCCTATATGAAAGGCCAAGAAGTTCATTGTATGGCATGAAAGATAACAAACTCCTCTTTAGAGTGTCCTCCATTTGTGAGTTGAATTTTATTCCTCCAAGTGTGTGTGTTAAGTGTTGTGTTGCTAACTCCTAGTGCTCATCTCTGTTGATCGGTGTCAGTTTCAATGTTCACAAATCATGTAAAATAACAAGTCATCAAGAATACCTTGCACCATTAAAAGTGGTTCTGCAATCAGGCAGGAGGGCCTCATTAGGAGCTTCTGCAAATGCTATATGAGGATGACTAGTGTGGTCTGTATATTCAACCTGAGTAGAAGCAAAGCAAATAACAGATAAGATGGTGCGTCACTCAGTGGATTCTTAAATGCAATGCAGTCATGAACATCTACCAATATCTAGCAGTAGAGTTGAGAATTCAAGCGAGCGAGCAGGCGGGTGGGCCAGTTGGGTAATGGGTCAAAAAGATCTGATTTGAAACTGGTCACTGTTTCAGTACGGTAGAAAACGGGTCAGATCTGATTTGGATGACCCACAAACACTTTTTGGTCCACTTTTAGAGTGTTTAATAAACAATTAATGCTTAAATTATGATTACAAAACAACGTCATTACAATAATATGATAAAGTTTCGAATAACATTAAGGGATGTATACAGAACATTATTTTTAATTAGTAAAATTTACATTAAAGTATTCATTTTTCATACAGATACAATCTATGTTTAAAAGACATGTAGATTGCAAACACTAAAGACCAGGATCAATGCTAGTCCAGTTTTGCAATATAGAAGAGCTTGAAGTATATACCTCAAATACAGAAGCCCAATAATAATCATAGCGGCATCTAAATTTCTTCTTTTCAGAAGGGTAAAATACATGCTTTGCTTTATAATTTAGTAGTCCAAGTTCACAGACTTTTGGTGACCTAAGATCACACCTGCAAGACATAGAAGAACCATCATATAACCTTATCTTCCGTTTTTGTGATCATGCAAGTTATCGCAGTATATAAACTTCATATAACCTTATCTAGATTATACAGTAAGCATGTAATTCATTCGCAACTTTGAACTTAGAAGTTCGATCCATCTAACAGCAAGAATAAAAGTGTCACTGTTTCTATAATCGAGGTAATGGCAATACCCTCCCAAGGACCCAAAAAATCATAATACGCAGCCATGACTTGCCGGACAGGACATGCACTCCCACACAACCTGTCATTTCGCCCCCTGCCTGCTACCATGGATGATGGCATGGGAAACCAACACACACGAGATCTAAAAGGTCATATCCCATTAGCTAAAACAGTGACTCTCGCATATCACCACCTATATAAGTACACCGGCTCCAACAACCACAACTATGATCTAAACTCATTCCTAACACAAAACTCACATTATCCTCTAAACTCACTATCCTCAACTGATCCACGTCCTGAGACATTTCTAACAACCCCATTCACCACCAAACATTATAAGGTGACACATAAAACACACAGAACAACGAAAACTTCCAATTCCAATTAACAAACAATCTAACAAAAATCAGGCGAACATGACTACAGTTTATCTAACTTCACCTTTAAAAGTGGCAGCTATTTAGTCATAACACATACATCCTAGGACAAGTATTACAATCTTTGCCATTAACCACAGAAAACCAACTACAGCAATTTCAACCACAATTATCAAAAGGTAGTGGGCACGCAAACGCTCAAACGCGCGTGCGCCTAAAACCCTAGCAAACATGTAATACTACCCAGCAAACAATAATTTACCTTAAGATGAATAAAAGTTATATGTTTGGGTCAGGCATTATATCGAACAGTACATGTAAGCAATTGTACCAACTAGAAGATGAGTTACTTAATTAAAATATACCAACTCTTAATTAATGGTCATCAAAACATTTTTAACAATTTTATCTAAGAAAAATATTTAATTTACACGGCTAGTGTTTTTTTTTTTTTTTTTTTTTTTTTTTTTTTTTTTTTTTCTTTTTTTTATGTGACACCAAGTTTATAAGGATAAAATTAATTGTTTATGATTTAAACGGGGTCATGCTCTTTTTCACCCTGAGTTAGAGACAAAGGCATGCCCTAGTGCATATGATTGTGTTTAGTAGATGCCATCAACTATTTTCAATTTAAATTGGACATATCTACCATTCACATTTTCTTTCATCCAGCAGTACACACATCTCTCATATATCAAAGACAATTTAACCGAATGTTTAAGAACGTCACAATACTTGTTTGTAACATAATACTTTATTTTTTAATTTTTGGAAGGACTTTTTTACTTAATTTTATCATAATATGACCGAGATCTACAATGTATGATTACCTAATTAGCGATCGATACACAAGATTTGATCAAGGTTTAAACTGAATTTACGACACATTAAGGGGTGACACTTTTTTATGTCTAAAATGACGGTTTTATTGGATATCGTAGGCATTGGGCCAAAACTAACTTACCAACCTTTTTGGTCTATTCTTTTTGTAAAGATGAACAAAGAGCCCAAAGCTTTCAACAAAAGTGTCCAATGATTTACTTTTTTTTTTTTTTTTTTATTATTATTATTTTTTTCTCCCTTAAACTTAGGATATGAAGAATCCAAAATATAGTTCTATCATATAATAACTCTTAATTTAGACAATTAGACTAGTATTCAACAATTCTAATCATTTTCTTTTATCACATAGGAAAAGAGATTAGATATATTTGCCATAGAATCAATGAACCAATCATAGTCACTCATTTTTATTTTTCACATTTTTTTTAAAACAAAATATCTTGCAAACGGTAAATCGTCAAGCTACAAAATATATATATATATATATATATATATATATATATATATATCATCGCGAATTAAATCACCTTTCTATAGATATGCATTGTTATATACTTTCGACGAACTTTTTTTTTTCGACAAACTTTTTTTTTTTAAATTTCCGCCCAGAAAAATCTTATATGATTTGTAAAAATCATATATGATTCGTTAAAATCAAATCATATATGATTCTTACGAATCATATATGATTTTTTAAAATCATATATGATTTGATTTTAACGAATCATATATGATTTTTACAAATCATATATAATTTTTCTGGGCGGAAAATTTGAAAAAAAAAATTATCAAAAAAAAAAGTTCGTCGAAAATATATAACAATGCATATCTATAGAAAGATAATTTAATTCTCGTCGCGATGGTATTTTTTTTGTAGCTTGACGATTTACGCTTTGCGAGATACTTAAGTTTTAAAAAAATGGGGAAAGTTTATTTTTTTATTTTGATAAAAAAAATAAGTGGCTAAAATTGCTTGATAGGTTCTATGATAACAGTTGCATATATAAATAACTTTTGCCTAGGAAAATAACACAAATATGTGGTATCTCCAACTTTGTTTATTCCTTAACTACAAATATAGAGGAGAAAACATAATATTTACTTCAAATTTTACGAACATAAAGTCTGATGCAAATGTTTTTTTTTTTTCATCGTAATAAACATGTAATAGAAGCTAATAGGTGTTGTTATTCTCATCATTAATCATATGGATTTTATTTTGCACACCACAAATGATAATATTACAATATTTTATATAATAAAATAAAACCCTTAGTGAGGACTTTTTCATTTCAAAAAATCAAATCATACCTTATTTGGTAATAATTTTTTTAATTTGATTTTTTTCATGGATTTTGAAAAATCAAAAAAACCAAAATATTTCCAAATATACCTAAAGTTTATAAAAAAAATCGTTTTTAACATAATAGAAAGGAAAAAGTGATCAATACACATGTCCTTACCAGGTATTTTTTAATAGTTTTGGGCTAATTTGTAAAATTATGAAAAAAGCGCTCCTTTGCAACTTTATATTCATATGTATCGAAACAGTTAGGAAAAAAGAAACACACAGGTCTTATATTCCACCAAAACATCTCTGAAGAAACACAGACAATTCACCTAGACAATTCTTTCATATACCTATATTCCAATACCCCAAATCTTACATTGGCTTCAAAGAACCCTAATTCTAAATGATTTATGTACTTATATCTCATATTACAATTGAAGTGTTCTTAACCATGATAGAAAATGGCAAAAGGATTGTTAAACTCTTTTATAGAAGGTTATGCTTTTCAGGTACTCTTTCATCGGTTCGTTTTTGATTAGTTTATGGTGTAAAGGTTTGAACTTGATTGTGATTTGTGTTATTATAAGTTTAATTAAGGTTAATTGTTTTAAGATTTTGTGTTATTATAAGTTTAATTAAGAATAGTTATTTGGAATCTGAATGCACTTTTGTTTTCTTAAATCTTTGTTTTTCTTTTAACTGATTTAGTCTAATATTTGTTTATGAGTTGTTGTTCTCTTTGATGTAGCACAAACAGTAATCTGTTACAATAGTATGGATTTTTTTTTTTTTTTTTTTTTTTTTTTTTTTTTTTTTTTTTTTGGTTTTTGGTAATTTTTTATTGATCCTTCATACTTTTCGACCAGAATGTAATTTTCAAATAAAAAATTGACGGTTCCTAATCAAATACGAATCATCCCATATTACCCTATTCTATTACAACTCAAATAATCTGAAAAACCAACCAGATTTACACCCTATATATAGTGATTTATAGTCCCAATTCAACAGTCTATTCCGTATCTTTTAACATTTTATCTATAGTTTTTCTTTTACTTTTATATACAGGTTAACAATGGCAATCACTCCTCTTCAAGAAATCAGCCCCAAGAAAAGTAAGCTAAGTATTAAAAGTTAAGATACTATATCTTTGTAATAGATATAATCCGAACAACAATACGTCAAAGTTAGATGGAATTAATATGATCCTAATGGATGAATATGTATCATTAAATTTAATAAGCAATTTTAGCCTATTTTAATTTTTGCGATTTTATTTGATTTTTATTTGTAATACTATATTTTAAATATTAGGGCACCAAGATTCATGCCACAATATACTAATTCAGCTCAGGTCTGTCATAGCTGTTTTAGGCTGATGGTTTTACTTTTGAACTTACTGTGCTTATTTTGGTTACTAAGAGCATCCCCAATGCAACGCTTTTTCAAAAGCTTTTCACTATTCTTATAAGTCTTTGGAAAGCTTTTTACCATTACAAATGATGACTTTACAAACAACTTGAAGCAAAAGCTTGGCAAACCTCAAGCGGTTTGAGCAATAGCTTTTTATTCAATGCTGTACTTTTTCTTCTACTTTTGAATATCATTTTAATCATGAAAAGCTGTTGTGAAAGCTTTGTGCATTGGAGTTGTTAGTTTTTGATGAGTTAGAGTTAATGAAAAAGAGGATGTGGCACAGAACTTCCAGCTGGAACCAATTGGAACTTTGATGTCCACTGGTATACAAAGATACCAGGGGTTATGTCGACATCCTCTTTTGAAGGAAAAAATCAGTATTTGATTCATTCTTTCATTATATTACAAAACATGAATTATATCTTAAAACATGCAAAAGTCCTATATAGTGGATTCTGCAATTTCTTTTGTTGATACTATTATTGGTTGAACACACAAGAATTACAAACTTTGGTGGTCGTTTTTACCTTTTTATGAGTATCATGATAGTTTTGCATAGAGATACCAACTAAAAAATTATTTAAATTTTAATCTAAATGTATTTAGTTCTCAAAACCGATGCAGCCCATTAGTTTCTTTTTGAGAATTATTTTCTTTCATGTTTTATGTATGAACGGTTAAAAGTAGCCAATTACGGCCCAGTAACATACCTGATGAGAATTGATATATGGCAAATCTACACTATTGCTATGTGACAGGCCTTGAGTTATCGTTAGTATTTGTAACTTGACGTATATCATATGAAATGAATTAGAGTATGTAGTTTGTTACAAAATAACTAAGGTGGTATGGTTATTGTTTAGTATTTCAACATGCCCGTGCAATGAAAGACTAATTTCTTGACTCAAAATATTAGAAAATTGTAGATGAAGATGACAACCATATGAAAGAACTAAGAAGTCAATGGTGTGAGCAAGCTTAAAATGTTGTAGCAAACACATTGCTAGAGATGAACAAGCATAATGCAAGTGTGAGATATGTGGAATCCGTGCATTGGAAGTTCATGGAAGGTAGAAAAGCTCGTGTTAAAGAGGTTATAGGCTCTTTAATCAACCAATTGAAGGCTGCTAAGTCAGTTAAAGGACTGATCAACAACAAAACTAGGTTCTGTTTATCATGTTTCTTTTTGATAAATGGTGTTACAATCAAAAGAATTATCATCAAGTGGCTTTTTCTTTTTTTTTTTTTTTTTTTTTTTTTTTTTTTTTTTTTTTTGTTTTAAAAAAGGGTTCCCATGCATGCAAATATCTTATGCACAAGATTTTTTGGAAGCACCAATTCTTATCAGAAGTGAAAGAATTGCCTATCCACATTTGTCATATGCAGGAACCCTGTTTAGAACACCAAGAAAAGCGTTCCCACATGACCCCACCACCAACGTCTCAACCCATCGCCGCCGTAGAATCTCTTCCGATCTCAATATCGAAACGCTTATCGCGATATCCGTAGGTTTCCCATCTGACTCATTAACCAAAGAAGAAGTAGAAGCTAATGTAGTTAAGAAAATAGGTGATACTTAACAAGCTAACTATGTAGTTATTCGGAACCATATCTTAGCTAGGTGGAGGTTAAATGTTGATGTTTGGTTGACTAAAGAACAAGCGTTCAAGACGATTAAACCCGAGTATAAGGACTGATGCGTGGGAATCGCAACAGGCTTTACCTCTCGAGGGATCTCGAGAAGCTTACAACCCCCACCAGGCAGTGTACCTGATCGTTGTAGTATAGTATAGTGACAAGTACCGGGGGATTGATCGTTCAGCTTAGGAATAGTGTCGCTAGGATTAGAAAGCCTAAATACTAGTTCTAAAGGTGAGGGAAGATTCTTTTTGTATTTTTATATTTTATGAAAAGCAAGTTAAAATCTCGGGTTTGAAGGATTTGGGCGGAATTAGTTGCTATTCAACTAACCCAATACTAAGATGCAATCAAAATAAAATACTAAAAATGAAAATAAACTAAATTATACTAAAGTTGTGAGCAGTAATTGGAGAAAATGTGTTTACTTAGATTTTACTACTCCCTAGACATCTTTTACACGTTAATTACTTGTTATAATTGTATGGATGACGGATCGTATTCCTTAATACCATTCATGGGGTGGCACACTTAACTCCCCAATTCTATGAGCTCTTATCTCCTCCTACACCATGCCCAGCACAACTATAGGGATTGTAAACAGTGGCTCATGCATTAAATACAACCAATAAAGACCTAATGCGCGTCGGTTCATGTTTCTTAAGACGTTCAAGCATGTTACCAATTGGAGATCTGCCAGTTTTCTTAAGCCTAACATATAAATCATTCATCCAAGACAAGAATAAACAAGTAATCAACACATAATTAACATCTAGGTTTCATTAGATCTAAGCAAACACAAGATAGATCTAGCCTAGCATGATGGAATTAAGACACGAACAAGATATAGACAACCAACACATAGACATATTGATTGAATTAGAAGAACACTTATCTTGATTACACATGCAAGGTATCAAGGGGTTGGAACCCTTGAAAAACCTGTAAAGTTACACCAAAATCGTACTTAGGGTTTCTCCCAAAACTTCTCTCTTTAAATGTGAAAAATTAGAAAACTATATATAGGAAAAGGGGTCTGACGGCGTCAAGACAAATCTTGTGACGCCGTCACCTCGCCGCCAAAACTATTCTCGGACTGCCTTGATCTACATTTGACGCCGTCAAGTCTAAATCATTTCCAGGCCGTCATGACTTTTACTCTTGACGCCCTACCTTCGTGAAGCCGTCAAATCTGTACTGGGTCGTCATGGAATTTTGCTCTTGACGCCGTCAGGGAATTACTCTTGACGCCGTCACCTACTGTTCCCAGCATGGAAAATTAAGACTTTGGCGTTTTCTTCACTTTTATGCTCCAAAAACGTCCGAATTGCTTCCTTTTCCAGATTTCACTCCCAAAGTACCTAAAATCACAAAAGGAACGATTTAGGTCGATATTTGATCAAATAAAGTTGAATTCGGGCTTAAATGACCCCCTAAAAACGGATCATTTTTCTCCTCATCGCTGGAAAGTGGCGGGGGCATTACATAGCCCAAAAGGCATCCTTTTGTAGGCAAATGTTCCATAAAGGCAGGTAAACGTGGTCTTTTCTTGGTCCTCAGGTGCTATGGGAATCTGAAAATATCCAGAGAATCCATCCAAGAAGCAATAGTACTCGTGTCCAGATAATCTCTCCAACATCTGATCAATGAATAGTAAGGGAAAGTGATCTTTCCTCGTGGCATCATTGAGCTTTCGATAGTCGATGCATACCCGCCATCCAGTGACTGTTCTTTGGGGCACCATCTCACCCTTGTCATTCTTAACTACAGTCATTCCACCCTTTTTAGGTACAACCTGCACAGGACTGACCCATGGGCTATCCGAGATTGGGTAAATCAATCATGTATCCAAAAGTTTTATGACTTCTTTCTTCACTACTTCCTTAATGTTAGGGTTCACGTGCCTCTGGGGTTGCACGGTAGGTTTATAATCTTCTTCCATGAGAATCTTATGTGTGCAAAACGTTGAGTCAATCCCCTTAATGTCGGCCACACTCCATGCGAGTACCCCCTTGTATTTTTTTAGGACTTCTAAGAGTTTACCTTTTTGTTCATGTTCCAAGGAAGAGTTTATGATTACCGGGAGTTGATCCTCTCCCTGAAGGAAGGCATACTCCAAATGGTTAGGAAGCTCTTTAAGATCTACATCAGGAGGTTCGATAATAGAAGGTTTGAGCTTGTTTTCGGGTTTTCGGAGCTCAAGATGCTCCGTTGCCTCTTGTCTGGGGTAGAAGGAGACTGCACTAACATCCTCCATCTTTTCTACCTCTAGCAAAGGCAGAAAACTCTCGTCCCGTAGCCAGCCTTCATCGATCTGTTCATCAACACAGCTATCAATGACATCTGTAAGTTCATCTACTTCCCCGATAAAATAGAGCCGGTTGGCTGCTTCGAGGGAGAGGTCCATAGAATCCTTAATGTCGAAGGTTGTGCTATCATCTCCTACTCGTAAGGTTAATTTGCCATCGTAGACATCGATGACCGCACGAGCGGTAGCAAGAAATGGTCTACCTAAGATGATGGGTACCAAGTCATCCTCCTCCATATCCAGGATTACGAAGTCGACCGGGAATTTGAATTTCCCAACTTTGACTAGCACATTCTCGCATATCCCTACGGGGAACTTGACCGATCTATCGACTAGTTGGATGTTCATACGGGTAGACTTCAATCCAGAGTATCCTAGTTTACGAAACATAGAGTGAGGCATAAGATTGATACTCGCTCCCAAATCGGCAAGAGCATTCTTGATTGATAGAGGTCCTATGGAGCAAGGCAAGGTGAAGCTGCCCGGATCGTATACCTTTTTTGGTAGCCCTCGGTGGGTCACCACTGAGCATTCTTCCCCCAGGGTCACAAGACCCTCGAGTTTCTTCCGGTTAGCAAGTAGTTTTTTAAAATATGTGCTATACTTTGGCATGTGATAGCAAGCATCAAGGAGAGGTATGGTGACAACCGAGTCTTTTAGGTAAGACAGGAATCTCTTGTTATCATTCTCAGTTTTCTGGTTCCTTAATCGGGACGGAAACGGGATTCTCACAGGTTGGTTAGGCAGGGTTGATGAGGAAGGGGTCGTCAAGGGCGGTTGGTCAGGGGTATTACCGCCGACATCCTCCTCCTCCTCCCCAGGTTTGTTTGGATCGGGGGTGATGGGAGATGAGTTTGGGTAAGGAGGGTCCTTGGTTGTTGTTCCAGCTCGCGTGGTTATCAAGAGCATGGGGTCTTTTTTGCTTACTGATGGCGTTTCAAGATTATCTAGGGCAGAGTTAAGCTTATTGAAAAATTCTCCAATATCCTCATGCTGCTCGTCGAACAGCTCATTAAGACCTTTCATTTGCAAGCCTTTTTCTTGAGTGAAGTGACCAAGGTCATCTTCAAAATTGCTCCTGATTTTGAATTCAGGGCCTTCCTCTCCTTCTCTTCTCTTTACCAGATTTCCCCAGAGGGTGTAATCGTCATTTTGGTAAAAAGGCAAAAGGGAGGGATCAACATAAATGTCCCCTCCTGACAAGCATGCATGTTCAGTTGTGGCTGCTCCTCCGCATTCTTCTACCTCATGCGGGCCCCCACAGTAATCGCAGATTAGGTAAGGATTCGAGAGTTGTTTAGGTAACTGCGATCCAGCTAGGTATTCCACTCTTTTGTGAATTTTTCTCAATCAATCAGAAGTGATTTCAGAAATGCTGACAGTCGACTCAGGTTCATCCCAAGTGTCATCCTGGTCTTGAGCATATTCTTCAATCCTATCTCATCCTTCTTCGGCACTAAGGTTGGCCAATCTCCCTTTTCTAGATTGGTTGATTCCGTTTCGATCGTTAGAGGAGATATTATCGTAGAAGATTTGGACCAAGAGCCAAAGCTCAATGCCATGATGGGGAACTTGTCTTATTAAATCTTTGAATCTAATCCATGATTTATGGAAGGGTTCGTCCTTCCCTTTTCGGAAACGGAGGATCCTATCTCTAAACGCTGAGCTTTTTCCAGGTGGAAAGAACTTCTCATAGAACTTGGATATGAGTTGCTCCCATGTGAAAATAGATTCAGAAGGGAGTTTGTCATACCATTCTTGGGCTTTTTCATATAGGGTGAAAGGAAAGAATCGCAATCGGGACGTGTCTCTAGTAGCCCCATCCGTATGGAGGGTGTCTACTATTTTCAGGAAATCTTTGATGTGTTGGATTGGATCTTCCTCATCTAATCCGCAAAACTTACACACACTCTGGACAAGCCAAACATCGTTTGCATGCAAGACCTCGTTGGTGTGTTCGTTTGGGTAGACAATGGCGTTTGAGAAGCCACGAGAGGTTGGGGAGGAGTAGTCCTTAAGGCGCTTAGGAATGGGGGTTGCGGGGGTACTCATCTCGTCGTTGGGTTGGGAGCTAGGGGTTGTAACATGATTTTCTGAATTTTCTTCAGAAAGAGGTGCATCAAAATCGATGGCAACGCTAGATGGTTCAGAAGTTGAGTGATATTGTCTCAATCTATGCATTTCTCTTTCGGGTTCCGCATAAGGCAAGACAAGGTTTCGAGTGGAACTACGACTCCTAGTGATCCTAAGGTTAAGGGATTCGTCATTTGCCATGATGGCCGATGGTAAAGAGTTACGAACAAAGGCACAAAGAAATAGATAGACTAAAGAAAACCTAAAAATAAAAAATAATCTTACTAGAAATGAATCTAGCAAGTAGACCTAATAAAAAGAAATTCTAACCTAGACAATAACTATTCCCCGGGCTGCGGCGCCAAAAACTTGATGCGTGGGAATCACAACAGGCTTTACCTCTCGAGGGATCTCGAGAAGCTTACAACCCCCACCAGGCAGTGTACCTGATCGTTGTAGTATAGTATAGTGACAAGTACCGGGGGATTGATCGTTCAGCTTAGGAATAGTGTTGCTAGGATTAGAAAGCCTAAATACTAGTTCTAATGGTGAGGGAAGATTCTTTTTGTATTTTTATATTTTATGAAAAGCAAGTTAAAATCTCGGGTTTGAAGGATTTGGGCGGAATTAGTTGCTATTCAACTAACCCAATACTAAGATGCAATCAAAATAAAATACTAAAAATGAAAATAGACTAAATTATACTAAAGTTGTGAGCAGTAATTGGAGAAAATGTGTTTACTTAGATTTCACTACTCCCTAGACATCTTTTACACGTTAATTACTTGTTATAATTGTATGGATGACGGATCGTATTCCTTAATACCATTCATGGGGTGGCACACTTAACTCCCCAATTCTATGAGCTCTTATCTCCTCCTACACCATGCCCAACACAACTATAGGGATTTTAAACAGTGGCTCATGCATTAAATATAACCAATAAAGACCTAGTGCGCGTCGGTTCATGTTTCTTAAGACGTTCAAGCATGTTACCAATTGGAGATCTGCCAGTTTTCTTAAGCCTAACATATAAATCATTCATCCAAGACAAGAATAAACAAGTAATCAACACATAATTAACATCTAGGTTTCATTAGATCTAAGCAAACACAAGATAGATCTAGCCTAGCATGATGGAACTAAGACAAGAACAAGATATAGACAACCAACACATAGACATATTGATTGAATTAGAAGAACACTTATCTTGATTACACATGCAAGGTATCAAGGGGTTGGAACCCTTGAAAAACCTGTAAAGTTACACCAAAATCGTACTTAGGGTTTCTCCCAAAACTTCTCTCTTTAAATGTGAAAAATTAGAAAACTATATATAGGAAAAGGGGTCTGACGGCGTCAAGACAAATCTTGTGACGCCGTCACCTCGCCGCCAAAACTATTCTCGGACTACCTTGATCTACATTTGACGCCGTCAAGACTAAATCATTTCCAGGCCGTCATGACTTTTACTCTTGACGCCCTACCTTCGTGACGCCGTCAAATCTGTACTGGGTCGTCATGGAATTTTGCTCTTGACGCCGTCAGGGAATTACTCTTGACGCCGTCACCTACTGTTCCCAGCATGGAAAATTAAGACTTTGGCGTTTTCTTCACTTTTATGCTCCAAAAACGTCCGAATAGCTTTCTTTTCCAGATTTCACTCCCAAAGTACCTAAAATCACAAAAGGAACGATTTAGGTCGATATTTGATCAAATAAAGTTGAATTCGGGCTTAAATGACCCCCTAAAAACGGATCATTTTTTGCCTCATCAAGGACTGAGTTGATTCGGCTTATAACTTTTTATTAGTACATGGGTATATTAATTTTGGGTTATCTGAAGCGGTTAAGTCTGTTAAAATGATAGGGAAGAGGGTGGGAGTAGTGGGACTAGAGGGGATGTTGGTGTGATAGGGGCAGGTTTAGCGGGATTGGTTGCAGCTAGACAGTTGATTTATCTAGGGTTTAAGGTTGTTGTGTTGGAAGGAAGGGCGCGTACGGGTGGGCGTGTAAGGACTAAGAAAATGAAGGGTGGGGAGTGTGTGGCTGCTGCGGATTTAGGTGGGAGTGTGTTGACGGGGATTAATGGGAATCCGTTAGGTGTGTTGGCTAGGCAGTTAGGGTGTCCATTACATAAGGCTAGGGATGTGTGTCCGCTTTATTTGCCGAATGGAGTAGTGTGAATCCGGAGATTGATTCCAAGGTTGAAGTGGTGTTTAATAAGTTGCTTGATAGGGTTTGTAAGCTTAGGCAGGCGATGATGGAGGAAGCAAAGTCGATTGATGTTCCATTAGGTACTGCTTTAGAGGCGTTTAGGTATATTTATAAAGTAGCGGAAGATCCTCAGGAGAAGATGTTGTTGGATTAGCATTTGGCTAATTTGGAGTATGTGAATGCTACTTTGATGTCGAATTTTTCTATGGTGTTTTGGGATCAAGATGATCCGTTTGAGATGGGTGGTGATCATTGTTTTATACCAGGAGGTAATGATACTTTTATTAGAGGGTTAGCTGAAAATCTTCTTATGTTTTATAACGAAACGGTGGATAGTATTAAGTATGGGTCGTATGGGGTTTTGGTGTATGCTAATGGGCAAGAGTATCATGCAGATATGGTTCTTTGTACGGCTCCTTTAGGTGTTCTTAAGAAGAAATCGATTAAATTCATACCCGATCTTCCTCAAAGGAAGAAAGACGCGATAGAAAGATTAGGTTTTGGGTTATTAAACAAAGTTGCAATATTGTTTCCTTATGATTTTTGTGGAGGTGAAATCGACACATTTGGGCATTTATCAGATCAATCGAGTATGAGAGGTGAATTTTTTTTGTTCTATAGTTACTCGTCTGTATTAGGTTGGCCACTCCTTGTGGCTTTAGTGGTGGGTGAAGCTGCAATTGAGTTTGAAAAAAAGTCGCCTGTGGAACCGGTCCAGAGAGTTATGGAGATTCTGAAGGGGAGTTTTAATCCAAAAGGTATTGCTGTACCTGAACCGCTTCAGGCGATTTGTACTCGGTGGGGCCAAGATCAATTCTCTCACGGGTCTTATTCATATGTTGGAATTGGTGCATCGGGTAATGATTATGATATACTTGCGGAAAGTATCGGAAATGGGAGAGTTTTCTTTGCTGGTGAAGCAACGAATAAACAGTATCCAGCAACAATGCACGGAGCTTTTCTTAGTGGGTTGAGAGAGGCAGCAAATATGTTGAGAATCGATACAATATCTTAAAAGTAGAGAAACATTGTGGCACTCGAGTTTGGAAAATGTGTCTAGGAGTTCGAATAACCATTAAGGTCTCAAGTTTTGTGCAATGGTTTTATGCATTGTTGTGCAGTGGTTTTATTTGCTACACATGTCTTAGCTAAAGCTTGAACCTAAAACCCCTTTGTTAAGGGGCCATTCATATAACACTAGGCTAAATGCCCATTGGTAAATCTTATACAATTTATTAGTTATTGCTTGATTCACATAGTTTCTGGTTATTATCAGGTAGCCCCATGTTAGCCCCGTGTTGGAGAAACCATCATGCTTCCTACATGCTTTATTGAGAGCTCTATAAAGATCACTTTTTTCCATCGACTACTGAAGTTAATGGTCCAAACTATCACAGGTAAGATACTTATTTTCATGTTATTTGTAACTATAAAGTATGATCTTTTATGCAGAAAAATAAACTAATATCATCACAGAAACATAGTGTTATCACCTCAAACTTGGGTTCATTTTGCATGTGGTACAATGAGGTCGAGTGGGTATGTAACGGGTCAAACACGTTCATGTTGAAAATAGTCATTTTAATGCACAATGAGCAAGTCGGGTGGGTATTAATCAAGTTTTGTTTATCGTTTTGTTCTTAAGGGGTGTTTTGGGTACACTGATATAAACAGCATAACCTTTTTGTTTTTAATGCACAACGAGCCAGGTCGGGAAGGTATTAATCAAGTTATGTGTGGGTAATAATCAAGTTATGTTTATCGTTTTGTTCTTAAGGGGTGTTTGGAGTACACTAATTTAAACAACATAACCTTTTTTTGTTACTAAAATAGGTTATTAGCTGATGCATGCATTGTTGATTAACCTTCAATCAAATATATTGCAGGAAAGAACCCGTTGCATGATAATTTTAACCATGTTATAAACTTAAAGTGCTAAAAACTCTCTTCCATGTGGGTACAAAAAGTAAAAGTGTGATTTCCGTATACCAGCAAAGGAGTTCAATTCACATATATCTTGAATCATCCTTATTTACAATTGGTAATGTGTAAATTAAACTACGGCTCAACATTTTATGTTATTTTAATGGTTTGAGATAATTTATGTTATTTTCTTACTTCTGAGCAGTTTCCTTGAAATAATTTAACAGATCATAATATCGGATTTCTGTTTGTTGTCGTTAATTGTAATTTCATTTTTAGGGGAAGTTAATGCCTAGGTTCAGAGAAAGTGTTAATAGGTAGGGACTTTTCATCATTTTTTCTTATGAACTTTAATTGTAATGTTTGTGTTTGTGGTATTTTTTTCCCCAATTACAGATGAATATGGACATTTGTTCGAGACAAATGAGCCGGTAATGACATGTTCAGGAAATTATCAAAGATGATGGAGATGGAGCTACTGATGGATGGATTTTCCATAATCACTAGATGTTTTTTTTGCTAGGTAGATTGTTATTTATACAGTATCTTTTTGCCATTCCATTGGAGTTTTGTTTGTGACAAATCAGGTACTGTAGTTGCGTAGTACATATCTTTTTACATAGGGAGTATATTTTATTGTGTAACTGATTTTCCAGTTGTAATCGCTACAATTATCACTCTGCAATATATCTAATATTTCCATTTCTTTTGAGCCTATCTTCATTTTATGTCACAAAGGTTCAGAAGTTACTCATATCAGTTTTGGACTTTTGGATTTGAGTAAGGTAACATATAGTTAGACTTCACCATTTCACAGTTACTTTCAACTATACCAAATCACATAACAAACATTTATATATCATGTTTTCAAAGAATAATATAGATTACACAATAACTAACCTATATATAATTTATGTCTAAACTCCGTGTATGCACGTGTTTTAGAACTAAAATAAAGAAGATAACATCATTGATAAGAAATTATATATTTTTATCTTAATCAACAATAAACCATAACTAAATTTTTTAGAAAAAACCCCGTGCGTGCATAATCCACTATTGTTTTGAGGTTTAAGATTGTTGAAAAGCTGTATAAAATTTAAAAGGTAGCCCATTATTAAGATTGTTGAGAAGAACCGAATCGGAAAACCGATCCATGTTCCTTCCCAAAACATCCATGATAGATCCTCCTCTTCCTCGACTCTTCTTTCCGATGATGGAATGTCCTCCGGACATTCGATATTAATCTGCATGCCGCATAATCCACTATTGTTTTGAGGTTTAAAACTAAAAAATGAAAAGGTTATATATCCAAGTGACTAAAAATGATGATTTTTATAAAAAAAAATTAAACTTTACGAGATTTTAACCATAAAAATGCTAAAAACACAAACTTTATATAAAATAAGGTAAAATTAAGCAATCGATAACAAAAGTAATTAAACTAAAACGTTAATCTGATAATAGCTTAAACTTAAACACACACTACACACACTAAAGTTTGTTAACAGAAAAGTAAATTACTACTTACATTTTTTATAAAAGTGCAAATGGAATTATGAAAAATAAAGAAAGAAAGGGCATGGATACACCTACCCACCGGGTAGTTTACCCGGATGAGGTGGCACTTATTCATTGAAAGAGAATGAATAATATTCTCCTCTTTTCTCCAACAAATCATTAATTGTGTTTTAATTTATAGTGGGTAGACTACCATGTGGGTAGCTTAAGTTTTCTCTAGAAAGAAAGGTGTGATCGCTTCTTGATGTCTTCTTCCTAGTAATCTACTCATTTTCCTCTTTAAATGACACAAATACATCATTTAAAATAAGCACGCGTTGAAACAAGAAAACAACACAACTTCACATGTATTATTCATTTCTCATTTTCATTTAAGGTTGTGGCAATGGGCTCGGTATGCAAGCGGTTTGGCTCCATACTGGTGGTGAACACCATTGCCACCCGAGCGGTATGAGATGCGGTATGGGTTGAGCGGCAATCTTCGCTGAAACGGCATGGAAGAATTGTAACGTTGGAACAATTAATTTTTTGACCGTTTGGACCAGAAGTGTACGTTGGAGTGGGGTAAAAAGGGTTGAGAGGTATGAAATCATGGTTGCCACTAAAAAATGGTTGAGAGGTATGAAAAAAGTATGAATGAGGTGGAATGATATTATTGATGAGTTGAGAGGTATGAGTTTTTTTTTTAAGCATGATTGCCACCACCCTTAGGCACCTCTCAATGTAATTTTTACCTGGCAACCCATCACCACTATTCACATATTTATAATCAATTTCATTTGCCCCCGTTATTTTAATATTCGCCTAAGCAAAATGATGAGGGGGTCCTACGGGCTATGGTTGTGAAGGGGGTCTCGGCTAGGAAAAAATGTAGTAATATAGGGTAGTCTTCGTCACTTTTTGTATGATGTTGTAGCAACACTGCCGCTCTCACGATCGCACTTCATTTCCTGGGGCCGATTTAAAAGATCCTTTTTAGCCAAAAAATAACGAAACCATGTACTTGCAATGGTGATATCGACTGGTGTTGTATTGTTTTGTTTATAGATAGATTGGAATACAGAATAGTGTTGGATGGTGATGTATGACTTTTGTAGATTAAAATAAGATTTGATGGGATAGAAGTAAAGAAAGAAAGAGAGATTTAGTTGCTCATGCGTATGGATTTGGAAACGGGAATTGAATTTTTTTATTTTATTTATTTATTTATTTTTAACGGCAATAACTATCTTACAATATAAAATCACAAATTATTTCATATATTTTAAACCGGACTTTAACTTACAACTATTTGGTTGGAAGCTTCTCACACAATAAAATGTACTATTGTTTTATTTGTTTATATTTTCCATCATTTTAATATTAATGTGACATAAAAAGAAATAAAAATAGAAAAAAAAATTACCGCAACGAATGTGATTTCAGTATGCTGTACTAGTTTTATATGGGCTAATGGTTTGAAAATGCATCAAACTTGCTACTTTTCCTTTTGTATGCACTAAATTTTTAATTTTCTTATTATAGGTCTGTAGCGATAAAAAAGTGAGGTGACAATAAGAAAATTCAGGATGTTGAATATAAAAATTAAGGAAGTTGGATGCGTACAATAGGATGATTAAGAAAGTTGGATGCGTACAATAGAAAAATTAATAAAGTTAGATGCTACAATAGGAAAATTAAAAGTTTAGTATATACAAAAAGAAAATGGATAATTGTTTCTAAATGTATCGAACTTGCCACCTTTTACTATGTTGTGTAGCCAACCTTTTTTTTTTTTTTTTTATCCAAGTTACTAATCCGTTTTATTCAATGAATGATAAGGTGATTAAGGTTTTTCGTTAGAGTAAATTACATCAATCGTCCTTGTGGTTCGGCCCATATTGCAAGTTTCGTCATTTTCTCTAAAAAGTTGCTAACGGCCGTTTAACAAAGGCAACGTTAGTCCATTTACCAACGATCATTTGCAACGCTAATCCATTAACAAAGGCAAAGTTAGTCCATTTACTATCGCCATCACACGCCACCACCCACCTCCACCACCGCCACCCACCGCCCACCACCGCCACCACCACCCACCGCCACCCACCGCCGTCATCGTCGCCACCACCCATCTCCACCACCACCGCCACCACCACCACCACCCACCACCTCCACCACCCACCGCACCACCACCCACCATCATTTTATACACAAGATAAATAAATAAATCAATGAATAAAGTTCCTACTTTATTCTTAAAAGAAATTACGTATTATATCATAATAACAAAACGTTGAACATCATCTAAAACAACTCAAAGAAAAACATAAATACCACTGTGACTGAACCAAACATCACATCATTTAGTCCTCCATTAAACATAGCCTGGCCAACTATGTCTAATTTAGGAAGAATCATGTCATGATGGAACAATCATAATGTCAAAATTTCTAAATAACAATCTTCATTTAAAAGCAACAAATATAGATAAACTGAACTATTCACAAATATTACAAACTACAATAAATACCTATTCTATTCCTTCGTCATTAGGACGAGAAGCCAACAAAAGTACAAATAGAAAAACCCTAATAATTCACAAAGACTAATAGAAAACTCTGATAACGAAAAGTTTATCCGAATCCGAGGAAATTAATAAATAAACAGATAATTAGCATCGGAAGTGCTAACGTCACAATAATTACAATATAAACCATAGAATCTTCAATAGGCTGATCCGACATAAACCATAAGGAATCACATCAACAGTACCATAGCAAGGACCACCATAGGATGGATTACTCTGATTATTTTAAAAGATAAGTATAAGTACACCATTAGAAACAATAGCAAGACTAGTTTTTAAACATAAGGACAAATAAGTCTTATTTCACATTTATTGAGGATTACATAGAAACATAACAAGGATACATTTTAAACAACCCTAGCTCAAGACTAGTGCCTCCATGCCTTATCAACCGCATACGATAGAACCGTGAGTGGTATTAGGAACCCCAAAATCCCGACCAAAATTGCATAATCTTCATCCGTAACAAAAGACAAATAGGTGATAGCAACAACGGTATATACCATTGCGATAATAGTAATTAGGCTCGACATTTTTTTCGGAAGTATTAAGAATAGGAGATGAGAAATGATAGGAAAATGGTTGGTGGAAGAAATGAAAATTGAAAGGGGTATATGTAGGTGGAAAACTAGCCGTTAGACACTATTCACGACCGTTAGGAATCACTATTCCCGACCGTTGGGTACGGTACACCTAGCCGTTATTTTACTATTCAAAACCATTACCCTCAATATTCACAACCCTTAAATACACCAGTTACTAGATCCTGCCTAGCACAAATAAGTCTAAATAAACCGCGTCTCCTAAATCTTAATCTCTCGACAACCCTCTGATCGAAATTTCCTAATACCAGAATTTAGTTAAACTTGAATTCCGGGACGGAATTCAGAATGAGGGGTAGGTACTGTAATCCCCCGTAAATTTCCCTATAAATAGTAAAAGTAAATCAAAGACTAATATATCATTACGTTAATTTATAACGTTTTTACCGATAACAATTTTTTTTTTATTTAATTAAATATGCTATGTTACTTAAAATCACAACGATACTCATGATCCCTTTTTGCTTGGAACGATGCTCACACATGTACCACTATAGTCTAAAATCGCGAGAATATTAAAAATTTCTTTTATTCGTTACAAACCTGCATTTTCCGACATTTTTTCAAAAAATACTATTCATCGGTTACTATTCACAAAACACTATTCATCATTTCACTATTCATCGTTTTTGGAGTCGGTTAGTGATATTGAGATGTTTTTCAAAAGTTTTACTATTCATGAAACACTATTCACTCTCGGACTCACGTAAACGTTTCACTAATAAATTTCTAAACTTATCACTAATCACAATTAATATTTTACTAATCCTAAAATACACCTAAACGGACCCTAAATCTCACCCTAAGCCCAACACATTTCTCGGCCTGTTACTATTCACGGCCCAATCCTCTTAAGGCCCATTTTCTTTATTTTGTTTCCAAACCATTCGACTAGACACGCTAGAAGCGAGCTTCGTACGTCCAACTCTTACACACGACACCCCTATATTTTTGCACGTTCTATTTTCTCACCTAGCCAACTTTGAGTGTGTCGATTTTTAGCTTCCCACGTCGAGCCTAACAACATTTTTACTAGACAAAACGTTTTGTCCAAAAACGATTTCATATAATTTCAACTAATCCAAAACTAAACCGTTTTGAACCTCGCTTGTTTCTATTAAGCTCTAAAACCATTTTTAACTCAAACTCATGTTTAAATATTACCTTTGATCGATCATCACCAATCCTAGCCAAACTTGCAAAATCGTTTACATAATAAATGGCTTGTCGACATGTATTTTAAAACCAAACTAGTACTTCCCTAAAACAAGCACACACATTTCCTTATTTTATTCACTAGGGAAAGTACCTTGCTCCTTTTATAATATATATCACTAGTACATTTCGTGTGTAAGAGTTCAAAGCCCACGTTTCCTTTGAAGTTTGAGTATGTCGACCACAATAAACCAAAACCTTGAGTAAAATGTCTACTCTTACACACTAGGACTTTTGAATAACAAGCAACAATCACATCACTTTAAAACTTATACACTAGTACACACTAGCAACCTTATAAACTCATGCATGCATGCTTTCGTTCATTTCCATGCAAAACCAAACAATGAGAACCATGTTACTTTTCTTCCTTCAAAGACTTTTGAAAGCCTTCTGCTACACTCTACCATCAAATCTCATAAATTCATAACCACTAAAACACTCCAAAAATTCCATATATATAGCACCTTGCATGCATGCATTCGTTTACCACATTCATACAAACCAAAAACTCACCAAAAATATTAAGTCTTTAGTCTAGCTTGGGTCGAAGCATTTGGGTAGGAAATTCAAGGGATTCGTGTGGATTTAGGAAAAACACGTTATTGTTTGTGAACCTTGGTCGAGCACACATACACACTACGTACTCATCTCACTCACTTCTCGACTCTACGTCTTATTTTAACCACCACTTTGGTGTCGTAAGTCCTAACAAAACTCTTTTCAATATTTATATAAAACTTTCATTTGCATTATTTTTATACGCGACACACGCAATTGCATCTCTTTATTCGAAAACTAAATAAACGACATATATATGTTTTACGTTCGTCTATATATTTCACACCTTAACAAATAAACTATGTAGAGTTTTGAAACTAAAAAGCTACGTACAACCTATTTTATAATACATTTCTAACGTATATAAACAAGTATCGAAAACTCTTAAAATATTTCTAAGTCTTTTTCTTATAAAAATTCGGCCCATGCCACGTCCAAAACACACGCATATCTTTAATATTTACTTAACGAGCATACATTTTTATTTTACAAACTAATAGACCTCATGACAAACATTCATTTTCGTATAAAAACTTTATAATAAAAATCGCGTTTTGAATCTATAAAAGACACCAAGCAAATCGATTTGGAAACTAGTTTTGGAAATTAATTAGTATCGACTGGGCCTTAAGGCCCAATCATTTCAAAATAAGCCGATCGTATAAGCTAAGGAAATAAGCAGTTTGACAATGTTTTTATAATCCTAACCTTAGCCTAAAACAAGGCCCAAAACTCCCGTAGGCCCATTGGATTTAAAACGCTAACGGGCCTTACATTTCGTTAAAAGCCCATAAACTATCAAATTAACTTTTTGAACTAATAAGCTGGTAGAATAAGCTCAATAAGCTGTTTTGAAACTATTTAAGAAATAAAAACATTAAGTTTTGAAAATTGTGAATTTTGGACTAAAATTGCAAATTTTATGAAAATCGGGTTAAAAATGTCAACTTTTCAAAGTTTCGGTATAAAAAGTCATTTCGTAAATTAAAGGGTGAAAAATGATTTTTATAAACTCTAGGGTGAAAGGTGTAAGAAATATAAAGTTTTGGACGTAAAATGTAAATATATTTAATTTTTGGACTAACGACGTAACGCTAAAGCCGTTAGGGTAAAAAGTGTAAATTTATAGAAAATACAAGGGCCATATATATAAAATTAATATTTTTATTTTTACTTTCCACTTTTACAAGTTCACGTCACAACGTCACGTTTATTTTCAAACTATTATTTTTATTACTATTATTACTATTAAACTTTACGTTGTTTTCAAACTATTATTTTTATTACTATTATTACTATTAAACTTTACGTTATTTTCAAACTATTATTTTTATTACTATTATTATTATTAAACGTTACGTTTATTTTTAAACTATTATTATTATTACTATTTTTATTTTTAAACGTTACGTTATTTTCAAACTATTATTACTATTACTATTTTTATTATTAAACGTTACGTTATTTTCAAACTATTATTATTATTACTATTATTAAATGTTACGTTTTATTTCAAACTATCGTTATTATTAAACCTTACGTTATATTTATATATATATATAACTAAACTAAATGAACAATATATTATAAAACTAAAAGTTTTACTAACGTCAATTAACAAATCACGCATTCAAAAACTACTCGCGATTAAAACCCTAAGACTATCAAACACTAAAACATGTCATATATTATCTAGGTCATGTGTGGAGCCGTTCCCATTTTGCAAACTGAGTATCGATATTTTTATTCACTAAACCACTAAGGTGAGTTCATAGCCTCGCCTTTACTTGTTTAAATGTTTTATAAACCCTGCGAGGGGGATACATGCTAGTTTTTACAAACTGAACACAAGTATTTTCTTGGTATGCTTTACCTGATCTCGTTATTGCTTAAGTACCTTTCCTTGCTAAAAGCCCCTCATATCATGAGCCTTAGTCACCCAGAGAGGTGAACGTAAATAATTGTGGATAGATATATTAGGGATTGACCATCCCCGTTTGGGCGTTGGAGAAAACAACCAAACGCACTTTATTTGAAATCTAATAGGTTACTGGCAAGAACCTATCCCGAGGGCCCCCTGTTACTATAATCCATCATTCGTGATGAGATCTGTTAATCGGCTGAGCGTCATGAGCTTAATGCAATAACAACTGTTTTTAACTTATAATTGTATGACGGTGCAATTATCACTTATAACTTGTGTTCAATCTTTTAAACTTAAACCTATGAATATCACTCAAGTTTTGTTGACTTTTAGCATGTTTATCTCAGGTCTATAACGAGCAAGGATGGGACGGAAGAGCACGAAATTCTCACAAAGGCTATAAAATTTTATTATCATTCGAAAACCTCTTTAACAAATTTTAAAAACCACTGGGACCTCATTTTGAAAACTCTGATATTTATAAAAATTCGAATGATAAATATTTTTAGAAAATCACTTTCTATTGAAAAACTATGAGCTGTGAAGTAACACCCAATCTTTATTCCGCTGCAAATATTTCAAAATTGGGGGTGTTACAGATTGGCATCAGAGCTTTGGTTTTAGCGAAACAGATCTATTTTAGATCTGAACTATAACCGTTTTTACAAACAAAACATTTTATAGCCCTACACTCTTCGTGCTTTCCATGCCTGCATACTACCTTGCTCAGTACATTACCTGTTAAGATTAGTCTGCATGTTTAGAAATTGCGCTTACATAATTTTTATTTCATCTGTACTATTATATCTATAACGTAAAAGCAACTTATAAAATACTATTCCCGGTTACTACAGTAACATGTCTCCAAAAACTTTCTTGAACGCCAAAACTACTCTCCGTAATACTAATACATCCCTCGTCAATCAAAATTCTCCGAACACTGAAGATCCCTATGTACAAATATCACAGCCCCAACTTAATATAGGAATCACTCAGAAATCACTCCCATCGTTACCTATTTCTTCACCTGTACGTCAAAAACTTAGGAGAACCACTGAATCATATGAAGATGTGATTGGTGGTCAGGCAACATTCGAAGTTGGACAAAGTTCACGTCAAGAGAGGCCGTGGAAGAATGTTGAGCCAAATTCTCCGTTACCCTACACTTTAGATTCCCCAATACCAGATATCCCAAATACCTTATCCTCACCTAATTCCCCCAACTACGATATAAGCACACCTGATTCAATATGGACTCTGTTTATTAACAAGCCAGCACATTAGAGGCTCACACTGAACAACTGAAAGGTTTACGACCAACAAAATTTGAATGGTACGACCGTAACCTTGACACATTGTTCAAAAGAGTGGATGGCTAGAGAGACAGCCAGGAGCCAAGGTCAAAAGATTGCCGCATTAGAGAGTATGTTGGCAAACCAAATGAACATGTGTCAGGAACGTTTCTCAAACATGGAAGCAACACAACTTGAACTTGAGAATGAGATTAGATATTTACGTCAGAGGCGTAACTAATCTTAAGTTTACAAGTATCCCTGCTGCATCTACTAAACCAGACAGACTTGGTTAGTATTTCATGTAATGTTCAATAAATCTGAACCTTTCAGAATTCGTAATCAAATCATAATATAACCTCCTCTTTCGTTTCATCTCTCCGTTATAAATCAATCATTTTCTTTCGTATCAAGCATGCATACTATGAATCCTCATAATTTCATGCAAAGATCTCATCAATTGTTACCTCCCTTGATGAACAAATAACTCCACGTAGATCCATGACATATTAATAAGAGACCTTGTACTAATTGTTTTACAAAAACGATCAGTCAAGTTATTAATATTATGATGACTTCTACTATACTATTCAAATTTACCGTGAGATTTCTTACAATTGTAATAAATTCTTAAACATACTATAATTGACCAGAAACCAAAGTATTGTCTAAAAAAATAAATTTTCATGAGAGAGAAAATTTATTTTAGTGGACGAATCGGTTTGTTCCTTAGTAATCCCATATCAAGAGTTGATTATCTATCTATGATACAACACAGACATATCTTGAAATTAGATTACAGTAAGGAGTCAATTCAGTCTATCATCGATGAAATAATTAACTTCATTTGAATTATTCTGACATCAGAAGGATTCTAAGTTAAGTTTTATTAATGATTTCAGAAGATGGACAACGTAAACAATACATGTACTCCATCTTCATCAAAAACCACCATGACTACTGAAGCCGTCAGGAAATTGGTAACCAACATCATGTAAGTAGTACTTAAAGGAGTCACCATAGTTTATCCAAGAGGAGAGTCGAATAGGCTTGACAAGCAGGAAAACTACATGGAATATAGGCCAAACCCCTTTAGAACGCCAGAAGAAATGGCTAACCCTACCATCACCCATAACCAAGGAATTAGGCAAAGAGTTATACCTAATGAAAATAAACAAAAGCGAAAACTCTTAGAAATGAGAAACCTTTAAAGACTTCGATAGTATCAAAGGAATGATGACTAGATTGAAGCAGATGAATAAATTCCTGTTATAAATAAATAAATCCTAGTTCGACAATTTCCTGAGATTGTATCTCTTCCCCGTATTTTACGTTAAGTTACGATGGATGTAACCTAAGTAAAACAACTATCCTTCTACCGTATCGAAAAGTCTACCTTGTAATATTTCCAAAATAATTATAATCTACGTCAATTTCAATTCCTATCCCATTTACCAAATAACAGCATATTGTTATTTCCCTAGAAATTTCTGACTCATCATCAAATATATATATATATATATATATATATACACACACACACACACAAGATAAATAAATAAATCAATGAATAAAGTTCCTACTTTATTCTTAAAAGAAATTACGTATTATATCATAATAACAAAACGTTGAACATCATCTAAAACAACTCAAAGAAAAACATAAATACCACTGTGACTGAACCAAACATCACATCATTTAGTCCTCCATTAAACATAGCCTGGCCAACTATGTCTAATTTAGGAAGAATCATGTCATGATGGAACAATCATAATGCCAAAATTTCTAAATAACAATCTTCATTTAAAAGCAACAAATATAGATAAACTGAACTATTCACAAATATTACAAACTACAATAAATACCTATCCTATTCCTTCGTCATTAGGACGAGAAGCCATCAAAAGTACAAATAGGAAAACCCTAATAATTCACAAAGACTAATAGAAAACTCTGATAACGAAAAGTTTATCCGAATCCAAGGAAATTAATAAATAAACAAATAATTAGCATCGGAAGTGCTAACGTCACAATAATTACAATATAAACCATAGAATCTTCAATAGGCTGATCCGACATAAACCATAAGGAATCCCATCAACAGTACCATAGCAAGGACCACCATAGGATGGATTACTCTGATTATTTTAAAAGATAAGTATAAGTACACCATTAGAAACAATAGCAAGACTAGTTTTTAAACATAAGGACAAATAAGTCTTATTTCACATTTATTGAGGATTACATAGAAACATAACAAGGATACATTTTAAACAACCCTAGCTCAAGACTAGTGCCTCCATGCCTTATCAACCGCATACGATAGAACCGTGAGTGGTATTAGGAACCCCAAAATCCCGACCAAAATTGCATAATCTTCATCCGTAACAAAAGACAAATAGGTGATAGCAACAACGGTATATACCATTGCGATAATAGTAATTAGGCTCGGCATTTTTTTCGGAAGTATTAAGAATAGGAGATGAGAAATGATAGGAAAATGGTTGGTGGAAGAAATGAAAATTGAAAGGGGTATATGTAGGTGAAAAACTAGCCGTTAGACACTATTCACGACCGTTAGGAATCACTATTCCCGACCGTTGGGTACGGTACACCTAGCCGTTATTTTACTATTCAAAACCATTACCCTCAATATTCACAACCCTTAAATACACCAGTTACTAGATCCTGCCTAGCACAAATAAGTCTAAATAAACCGCGTCTCCTAAATCTTAATCTCTCGACAACCCTCTGATCGAAATTTCCTAATACCAGAATTTAGTTAAACTTGAATTCCGGGACGAATTCAGAATGAGGGGTAGGTACTGTAATCCCCCGTAAATTTCCCTATAAATAGTAAAAGTAAATCAAAGACTAATATATCATTACGTTAATTTATAACGTTTTTACCGATAACAATTTTTTTTTATTTATTTAAATATGCTATGTTACTTAAAATCACAACGATACTCATGATCCCTTTTTGCTTGGAACGATGCTCACACATGTACCACTATAGTCTAAAATCGCGAGAATATTAAAAATTTCTTTTATTCGTTACAAACCTGCATTTTCCGACATTTTTTCAAAATTACTATTCATCGGTTACTATTCACAAAACACTATTCATCATTTCACTATTCATCGTTTTTGGAGTCGGTTAGTGATATTGAGATGTTTTTCAAAAGTTTTACTATTCACGAAACACTATTCACTCTCGGACTCACGTAAACGTTTCACTAATAAATTTCTAAACTTATCACTAATCACAATTAATATTTTACTAATCCTAAAATACACCTAAACGGACCCTAAATCTCACCCTAAGCCCAACACATTTCTCGGCCTGTTACTATTCACGGCCCAATCCTCTTAAGGCCCATTTTCTTTATTTTGTTTCCAAACCATTCGACTAGACACGCTAGAAGCGAGCTTCGTACGTCCAACTCCTACACACGACACCCCTATATTTTTGCACGTTCTCTTTTCTCACCTAGCCAACTTTGAGTGTGTCGATTTTTAGCTTCCCACGTCGAGGCTAACAACATTTTTACTAGACAAAACGTTTTGTCCAAAAACGATTTCATATAATTTCAACTAATCCAAAACTAAACCGTTTTGAACCCCGCTTGTTTCTATTAAGCTCTAAAACCATTTTTAACTCAAACTCATGTTTAAATATTACCTTTGATCGATCATCACCAATCCTAGCCAAACTTGCAAAATCGTTTACATAATAAATGGCTTGTCGACATGTATTTTAAAACCAAACTAGTACTTCCCTAAAACAAGCACACACATTTCCTTATTTTATTCACTAGGGAAAGTACCTTGGTCCTTTTATAATATATATCACTAGTAGATTCCGTGTGTAAGAGTTCAAAGCCCACGTTTCCTTTGAAGTTTGAGTATGTCGACCACAATAAACCAAAACGTTGAGTAAAATGTCTACTCTTACACACTAGGACTTTTGAATAACAAGCAACAATCACATCACTTTAAAACTTATACACTAGTACACACTAGCAACATTATATAAACTCATGCATGCATGCTTTCGTTCATTTCCATGCAAAACCAAACAATGAGAACCATGTTACTTTTCTTCCTTCCAAGACTTTTGAAAGCCTTCTGCTACACTCTACCATCAAATCTCATAAATTAATAACCACTAAAACACTCCAAAAATTCCATATATATAGCACCTTGCATGCATGCATTCGTTTACCACATTCATACAAACCCAAAACTCACCAAAAATATTAAGTCTTTAGTCTAGCTTGGGTCGAAGCATTTGGGTAGGAAATTCAAGGGATTCGTGTGGATTTAGGAAAAACACGTTATTGTTTGTGAACCTTGGTCGAGCACACATACACACTACGTACTCATCTCACTCACTTCTCGACTCTACGTCTTGTTTTAACCACCACTTTGGTGCCGTAAGTCCTAACAAAACTCTTTTCAATATTTATATAAAACTTTCATTTGCATTATTTTTATACGCGACACACGCAATTGCATCTCTTTATTCGAAAACTAAATAAACGACATATATATGTTTTACGTTCGTCTATATATTTCACACCTTAACAAATAAACTATGTAGAGTTTTGAAACTAAAAAGCTACGTACAACCTATTTTATAATACATTTCTAACGTATACAAACAAGTATCGAAAACTCTTAAAATATTTCTAAGTCTTTTTCTTATAAAAATTCGTCCCATGCCACGTCCAAAACACACGCATATCTTTAATATTTACTTAACGAGCATACATTTTTATTTTACAAACTAATAGACCTCATGACAAACATTCATTTTCGTATAAAAACTTTATAATAAAAATCGCGTTTTGAATCTATAAAAGACACCAAGCAAATCGATTTGGAAACTAGTTTTGGAAATTAATTAGTATCGACTGGGCCTTAAGGCCCAATCATTTCAAAATAAGCCGATCGTATAAGCTAAGGAAATAAGCAGTTTGACAATGTTTTTATAATCCTAACCTTAGCCCAAAACAAGGCCCAAAACTCCCGTAGGCCCATTGGATTTAAAAACGCTAACGGGCCTTACATTTCGTTAAAAGCCCATAAACTATCAAATTAACTTTTCGAACTAATAAGCTGGTAGAATAAGCTCAATAAGCTGTTTTGAAACTATTTAAGAAATAAAAACATTAAGTTTTGAAAATTGTGAATTTTGGACTAAAATTGCAAATTTTATGAAAATCGGGTTAAAAATGTCAACTTTTCAAAGTTTCGGTATAAAAAGTCATTTTGTAAATTAAAGGGTGAAAAATGATTTTTATAAACTCTAGGGTGAAAGGTGTAAGAAATATAAAGTTTTGGACGTAAAATGTAAATATATTTAATTTTTGGACTAACGACGTAACGCTAACGCCGTTAGGGTAAAAAGTGTAAATTTATAGAAAATACAAGGGCCATATATATAAAATTAATATTTTTATTTTTACTTTCCACTTTTACAAGTTCACGTCACGACGTCACGTTTATTTTCAAACTATTATTTTTATTACTATTATTACTATTAAACTTTACGTTGTTTTCAAACTATTATTTTTATTACTATTATTACTATTAAACTTTACGTTATTTTCAAACTATTATTTTTATTACTATTATTATTATTAAATGTTACGTTTATTTTCAAACTATTATTATTATTACTATTTTTATTATTAAACGTTACGTTATTTTCAAACTATTATTACTATTACTATTTTTATTATTAAACGTTACGTTATTTTCAAAATATTATTATTATTACTATTATTAAATGTTACGTTTTATTTCAAACTATCGTTATTATTAAACCTTACGTTATATTTATATATATTTAACTAAACTAAATGAACAATATATTATAAAACTAAAAGTTTTACTAACGTCAATTAACAAATCACGCATTCAAAAACTACTCGCGATTAAAACCCTAAGACTATCAAACACTAAAACATGTCATATATTATCTAGGTCGTGTGTGGAGCCGTTCCCATTTTGCAAACTGAGTATCGATATTTTTATTCACTAAACCACTAAGGTGAGTTCATAGCCTCGCCTTTACTTGTTTAAATGTTTTATAAACCCTGCGAGGGGGATACATGCTAGTTTTTACAAACTGAACACAAGTATTTTCTTGGTATGCTTTACCTGATCTCGTTATTGCTTAAGTACCTTTCCTTGCTAAAAGCCCCTCATATCATGAGCCTTAGTCACCCAGAGAGGTGAACGTAAATAATTGTGGATAGATCTATTAGGGATTGACCATCCCCGTTTGGGCGTTGGAGAAAACAACCAAACACACTTTATTTGAAATCTAATAGGTTACTGGCAAGAACCTATCCCGAGGGCCCCCTGTTACTATAATCCATCATTCGTGATGAGATCTGTTAATCGGCTGAGCGTCATGAGCTTAATGCAATAACAACTGTTTTTAACTTATAATTGTATGACGGTGCAATTATCACTTATAACTTGTGTTCAATCTTTTAAACTTAAACCTATGAATATCACTCAACTTTTGTTGACTTTTAGCATGTTTATCTCAGGTCTATAACGAGCAAGGATGGGACGGAAGAGCACGAAATTCTCACAAAGGCTATAAAATTTTATTATCATTCGAAAACCTATTTAACAAATTTTAAAAACCACTGGGACCTCATTTTGAAAACTCTGATATTTATAAAAATTCGAATGATAAATATTTTTAGAAAATCACTTTCTACTGAAAAACTATGAGCTGTGAAGTAACACCCAATCTTTATTCCGCTGCAAATATTTCAAAATTGGGGGTGTTACAGCCGCCGCCACCACCATCACCACGGTTTACACACGTTTTTATACATGATTTTATACGCCTTTTGCACATGTTTTTATGTGCGGTTTTACATGCGTTTGTATACACGTTCTTATATGCAGTTTTACACACGTTTTTATACGCGGTTTTAGATGCGGTTTTATACACGTTTTTATACATGATTTTATACGCGGTTTTACACACATTTTATACACGATTTTATACGCGTTTTGCACACTTTTTAATACACGTTTTTATATGCGGTTTTACATGTAATTTTATACCCATTCTTATACGCGGTTTACGCATGTTTTTATACACGTTTTTACATGCGGTTTTATACACGTTTTTATACATGACTTTATACGCGGTTTTACACATGTTTTTATATGTAGTTTTACATGTGGTTTTATACACGTACATGATTTTATACGCGTGGTGGTGGCGGCGGCTGTGGTGGTGGTGGCGGTAGGTGTTGGTGGGTGGCGGTGGGTGGTGGTGGCGGTGGTGGATGGTGGTGGTGGAGGCAGTGGCGGTGGTGGCGGTGGGTGGTGGTGGGTGGTGGTAGCTGGAGGCGATGGTGGTAGTGGGTGTTGGTAGGTGGCGGTGGGTGGTGGTGGCGTTGGTGGGTGGCGGTGGGTAGAGGCGGTGGTGGTGGCGGCGGTGGGTGTTGGTGAGTGGCAGTGGGTAGTGGTGGCGGTGGCGGTGGCGGCGATGGGTGTTGGTGAGTGGCGGTGGGTAGTGGTGGGTTGGTGGTGGTGGCGGTGGGTGGTGGTGGTGATAGTGGGTGGTGGTGGGTGGAGGCGGTGGGTGGTGGTGGCGATGGTGGGTGGAGGTGGTGGGTGGTGGCAGTGGGTGTTGGTGGTGGTGGCGGCGGTGGGTGGTGGAGGCGATGGTGGGTGGAGGTGGTGGGTGGTGGCGGTGGGTGTTGGTAGGTGGCGGTGGGTGGTGATGGTGGTGGTGGTTGGGTGGTGGCGGTAGGTGGTGGTGGCAGTGGTGGGCGATGGTGGGTGGAGGTGGTGGGTGATGGTGGAGGTGGGTGGTGGCAATGGTAAATGGACTAACGTTGCCTTTGTTAATGGATTAGCGTTGCAAATGATCGTTGGTAAATGGACTAACGTTGCCTTTGTTAAACGGCCGTTAGCAATTTTTTAGAGAAAATGACGAAATTTGCAATTTTGGCCTAACCACAAGGACAATTTATGTAATTTACTCTAACGAAAAACCTTAATTACTTTAGCATTCACTGAATAGAAAGTAACTTGGATACACATAATAGCAAAAAAAAAAAAAAATGTTAGCTACACAACATAATAAAAGGTGACAAGTTTAATACATTTAGAAACAATTATAAAAAAAAAAAAAACATAATTTTGATACATTTTCAGACCATTAACCTTTTTATATTAGTTATTATTATGCAGAGCCTTTTGCTTTACTAGTGTTAATAATGCAACGTTTGGAAAGTGATATATTATACAATATATATAAAAGGCAGGCGCTACAAGCCAAAATTTTGCTACAGTACATCTACAGTGCACGACCAAAAAAATTTCAACCGAAAAAACAAACAACCCAAAAAAATTTCAACCGGAACGCAAAAAAAATAAAAATAAAAAATAAAATAAAAATAAAATTCATAAACATAAACAAATTATGCTTCCAAGTAAACATATGCATACTTCAAATAACAAAATTATTAATTACACCGTACAACCCATAAAATACAAAACACAAAAAACACCCGCCGCAACGCGCGGGTTACCCAGCTAGTTATCTATATATTAGGTGGGCATTCTCCCTCCCACTAATTACTATTCATATTTCATTAAAATAATAATTTCCCAATTACTATTTGTATTTCATTAAAATAAAAATTTCTGCTATAGTAACTAACGGTCGTTAGTTACTTAACGACTGTTAACTAACGACCGTTATTTTTAACATTTTAAAAAAAATCCGTACAAAAATGGTTCTTCATCTCAAAGGTTCGTTGCAAATTTACTCCTCTCATACTTTAAATAATTGGTCCTTCATGTTATACATCTATTGCAATGTCAGTCCTTGATCACTAACTTGACATTAAGTAGCTAACGACCGTTATCTTCAACAATTAAAAAAAAAAATTCCATACGAGCTTCGTCCTTCATCTTAGAGGTTCGTTGCAAATTTAGTCATTGCTTACAAGGTTTAATCTTTTTTTTTTTAAATTCCGCCTGCAATTGGTCCTTCGTCTTAGAGGTTCGTTGCAAATTTAGTCCTTATAACTAACGGTCGTTAACTGCAACAACTACTTCTTTGGCAAAACACATCGCGGCAATGCGCGTGTTTTCCAATTCGTTTTCACTATTCTTGGATCATCTTGACAAGTGGGCACACTATGATTAGTTCAAAGAATTAAATATAAAGGGATCTTGAGCCAGCCAGTAGCCAAGCCATATAAGCCAGCTGAGCCGAGCCGTTTGGCCATCATTGACCGGCTCACTGCCTCACTGGAGCCGTTGACCTGCTGTTGATATTTGATAGTAACTATTTTCATTCAACTTTAGGACAGCTACATGGATTGTGAAAATGGATTACGAACTAGGCTTGCTTTAACTACATTTTGGGCCTTAATCATCTTTTGCCTTCTAACCAATCTTCGTAACCCCTCAAACTTTATCTTATAATCTTCAAATTAATATTTCACAACTCTTTCATATTTATCACTTTTGAACCTCATTTGCTCCATTATTTCTCGAATGACCTTAACAATAAAATAACATATTGACGTAATATTTGCGATTAAAACTTTAACAATAAGTACAATTGACTAGCTGTGTTTAGTGATATGCTTTTCAATAAAGTTAGATATAATATAAGAGGAAACAAAAACATTTACATCACTCTTTTTTCCGTTAGTAAATAAATAAATAAATTTGTGGATCTACAACTACGTTTATTCCAATAACTACAATACAGACTATATGAAGTTTCTTATGCTTCATATGTAACAGATTAGGTAGAAGCTAACAGTAGTAACAGGCGAAGTTACTTTTTCACCACTAATCATGCAAATTTTATTTTAAACGCCACAAATGATAATATTACAATTTCATCTAAGGAGCTAGAAACAAAGTACAACTCCGAACCTAGTAATGCTTCTTAAAAATTGAAATTACAAGCAACAATCAAATATCTTAACCAACACAAAGACTGACTGAAGAGCAAACTCAGAAGGAGCACTCCCCAAATTTTGAAAAGTTGTATAACATTCAATCGGAAGCTCATTATCAAGATTGTTGAGAAGAACCCAATCGGAAAACCGATCCATGTTGCATCCCAAGAAATCCATGATAGATCCTAGCCTTCTTCATCTATTCCTTCCGATGATGGAGTATCCTCAAGACATATGATATTAATCTGCATACCACATAATCCACTATTGTTTTGAAAACTCAACTCACCCATAGTGTCCATTTGTGGACCGCGAGGAATTTTACCACTCAACATGTTGTTGCTCACATCTAGAACTGTGAGGTTGCCAAGCTGATCTAGTGATTGAGGAATCGAACCTGAGAGTTCGTTGTGTGAAACATCCAAGCTCTCTATGCCCTCTAAATTGCCAAATGACAGTGGAATGTTCCCAGAAATCTTGTTGTGTGATATGTTGAGCTGTTTTAGAGCTTTGAGATTGCCTAATGATGCTGGTATTTCACCTGAAATATTGTTACCAGACAAGTCCAACAAAACAAAGAAACGGAGGTTGCGTAGGCGCTGAGAAGAACTCTTCCAATTCACTATTAAGTTTTGAAGCGTGTCTGCATTCGAAGTTCCAATGAAATGGGAAATACGAGTTGATGATGCTGACATATTCATCATTGGAAGGTTTGCCATCTGTCGTGGAATGCTTCCAGTTATGTTGTTCCTGGAGAGATCAAGAATTCGAAGAGAACTGCACATGGAAATATTAGTCGGAATAAATCTGTTGAGGGAAGTGTTTCTTAGGACAAGTATTTCAAGAGAAGTAGGGAATTGATGGAGAATATCTTCTAAATTTCCTGTAATAATGTTATTACGAAGATCAAGAACTATAAGGTTGTCCAATTTAGTCAAATTAGACGGCAGACTGCCAGAAAACTTATTCCCGCCTAAATAAAGCATTTCTGTTACTTCAGGAAAATTCATCGGGATCTTACCAGAGAAATCATTTTCCGACAAATCTAGGAAAAAATTATCTCTTGCTTTCAAAACAGGTAAATTGTCACCAGAAAATTTATTTCGGGACAAGTCGAGTAACACTAATCCCGTTATATTGGAGATGGATTTTGGGATTAGTCCTGAAAAATTATTTTCGGATACCGAAAGATAATAGATCCCTGTGGTGTTACCTATGTTTTCTGGTAACTCCCCTGAAAATTTGTTCCGGGACAAATCAAGAACGTTTAACCGATTAGATATAAATAGGCGATGCGGGATTTGTCCGCTGAGGTTGTTATCTAAAAGAATTATTGAACCGATGTTGCTCATTGTTGGTTAATAGAACAGAATATTGATTTGTGAAAGAGCATATTGAATTGCTATTGAATGCAGGAACAATGGCCCTATTTATACATGAATTACAATGAGTTAAATATAGAAGCTAATAAAGGGATTGGCTGGAATGGCTGGAATTCCTTTGATTGCTCCTTGATTGGCTCATCTCTTTATGTTTCGGTATCTGCTAAAACGGGAAATGATGTTGACCTGATCCCGTCAATCTTTCTTTTCCAACACTCCCCCTCAAGTTGAGTTGTGGGATTTCCGAAATTCAACTTGCCAAGGCACTTGAAAAACATCTCAGTTCCTACCGCCTTTGTCAGTATATCAGCCAGCTGGTCTGTGGATCTCACAAACGGTAGTTCGATGATTCCGGCTTCTAATTTCTCTTTTATGAAGTGTCGATTAACTTCCACATGTTTTGTTCTGTCATGTTGTACGGGATTTTCAGAGATCTGGATTGCAGCTTTGTTGTCACACATAATCTGAGTGCTTTTGTGTGGGGAAAAACCAATTTCAGAAACAAGCTTCCTTATCCACAATGCTTCTGCTACTCCATTGGCTATACCTCTGAACTCAGCTTCAGCGCTTGATAGTGCAACCACCTTTTGTTTCTTACTTCTCCATGTAACCAGGTTTCCTCCTACGAGAGAGAAGTATCCTGATGTCGATCTTCTTTTATCTTTGTCTCCAGCCCAGTCGGCATCTGTGTAAATCTGAATGTCCAAATGTCCGTTTGATCCGAACAGTATTCCATGGCCTGCGGTGCCTTTGAGATAACTGATAATTCTTATAACTGCATCCATGTGGGCAGCCTGGGGTTGGTGCATGAACCGACTTACAACCCCAACAGCATATGCAATGTCTGGACGAGTGTGTGACAAATATATCAGTTTTCCCACTAATCGTTGATACCTGGTTTTATTGACTAGTTCAGCGTTTTCTTCCATAAACAGCTTTTGGTTTTCCACCGTCGGCATGTCATCTGGTTTGCAGTTGACCATTCCTACCTCTGCTAGGAGATCTAGTATGTATTTTTTCTGTCAAATGAATATTCCTTTTGGTGATCTTAAGACTTCAATTCCAAGAAAATATTTCAGGTTCCCCAGATCTTTCATCTCAAATTCTTTAAACAACCCGTCTCTTAGTCTTTTAATTTCTTCTTTATCATTCCCAGTGATCACCATATCGTCAACATAAATGATTAAACAGGTTACAAGATCTTTTCTCCTTTTGAGGAACAGAGTATGATCTGAGTTGCTTTGTCTGAAACCATACTTCTTCATCGCCATTGTGAATCTGCCAAACCAGGCTCTTGGAGACTGTTTCAGCCCATACAGAGATTTCTTCAATCGACACACCTCTCCAGGTTTGAACTGTTCCGGAAAACCAGGAGGAGCTTCCATGTACACTTCTTCTTTTAATTCTCCGTGTAGGAATGCATTTTTTACATCAAATTGGTGAAGTGGCCAACCTTGGTTAGATGCTACGGACAGAAGTACTCGTACTGTGTCCATTTTTGCTACTGGAGAAAAGGTTTCTGAGTAATCAATCCCGTAGGTCTGAGTGTATCCCTTCGCGACTAAGCGTGCTTTATATCGTTCAACTGTCCCATCTGGTTTGTATTTAACCGTGAAGACCCACCGACATCCTACTGCCTTTTTTCCTTGGGGCATATTACATTTGTCCCATGTTTCACTCTTCTTTAGTGCTTCCATCTCATCATCCATAGCTTTCTTCCATTTTACAGAGTTTAAGGCTTGTTCCATGCTTGAAGGAATTTCTTCTGAATACAGGCTCGCAGTGAAAGCCTTTGCATTTTCTGACAGGTTTCCCTCTGCTATGCTAGCCATCGGGTACTTGACTCCTTTAGTGATCTTTTCTGGAGAGTATCGTTTCGCTGGAATTCCCCTGGTTGATCTTGCTGGAAGGACTCGTAATCCTTGTGTTGTATCCTCTTCATGTTCCTGCACACTTTCGGAAGTAAGATCTTGGATATCATCTGCATCATTTCTATCCAAGTTTTCTGATGATTGAGGGTTTTCATTTGAATTGTTTGGTTGAAAATTACTTACCTCAGATATCATTTCAGGAGGAGGATTTTCAGGAGTGGCACTGGTATCCTCTGCTGTTGGAACTTCAGCTGCTATTGGAACTTCAGCTGATGTGGTACTGTGATTTTGGATTTGGACATCATTTTCAATAGGAGCAGAATGACTCAACCAACTCAGGGTGTCTCTTTGTTCCTCCCCCTGACCCATGTGTTGGGTTGGGTAGTAATACTTTGTTTCAAGAAAATCACAGTTCATAGAGGTGAACATGCGACGTGTCTGTGGGTCATAGCACCTGTATCCTTTTTGATTTACCCCATATCCCATAAAGACACATTTTTCAGCACACGGATCAAGTTTGTCTCTGTGGGTTTTTGGAACGTGGACATAAACAGTGCACCCAAAGACTTTTGGTTGGAGTGTGAGAGGTTGAGGGATTGTGGTATGTTCAGAGAGGGTTTCTAATGGGGTTTTCATTTTCAGAATTTTGGTTGGAAGGCGATTGATCAAATAGGTAGAAGTGGCAAGAGCTTCAGGCCAAAAATATTTAGGAACATGCGACTCAATTATGAGTGCTCTCGTCATTTCTAAAAGGAGTCTGTTTTTACGTTCTGCAACACCGTTTTGTTCGGGGGTATAGGGACACGAGGTTTGATGGACTATTCCTTTGGTTTGAAAAAACAGTTTCATTTGTGAGTTCACGAACTCTCCACCATTATCAGATCAAAAAATTTGGATGGAGGTTTTGAACTGGTTTTGAACCATGGCATAAAAACTGGTGAATTTATCGCATACTTCATCTTTACTTTTCAGAAAATAGATCCAAGTCATGCGAGTACAGTCATCAACAAAGATTACATAGTATCGGAGGTTTTGTCCTCCGATCACAGGGGCAGGGCCCCACACATCAGAGTGAACCAAAGAAAACGGGGTTTCGACCCTAGTATTACTGGGTTTAAATTGCTGTCTATGGCTTTTTGCTAAAATGCATGTTTCACAAGTACTTGGTTTATTCAAAGGAAACAACTTCGGAAATAAAGTATGTAAATAACTAACTGAGGGATGTCCCAGTCTTCGATGCCACAGCCATGCTTCTCTTTCAGTAGTTCCATGAGCCAGCATCACAGTACCATCTTGAACCACCTCATCAACATAGTATAATCCATTTTCCTCAGTGCCACGCCCAATTATCCGTCCCGTCCTGATATCCTGTAAGAGACAAAAGGTTGGGTGCATTAGAACCGAACAATTAAGTTCTTTTGTCACATGGCTAACTGACAAAATTTTGTGTGACAGAGATGGAACATAGAGGCAATTAGGGAGTTTTATATTTGGAGAAATTTTAATTGTCCCTCCGGTTTTGACATCTAATTTTTCCCGATTTGCAACTTGGATGTGAGTTTTTGTGGGTTTGGTTGTTTCGGAAAAATCAGAAAAATCATATGACATTGTATCGGTGGCCCCACAGTAAAAAATCCATGGACCATGGGATTTTTTTAGATTGGTTTGGGCCATATTAGCTATTGCATTGGGCTTTTTAACCTTTTTAGCCACCATATACATTTCTCTTTTGGAAATAGAATCGCAGTCAAAAAAGGAAGAGAGGGGTTCGAAGGGTTTGATCCCTTCTTCCCCGTTACCTTCAACCGAAAAATCCTCTCCCCCCTTCTCTCCGGCCGCCACCGCTGCTATACCTCCAAAACCGCTTTCCGATCTTCGAGTGGTAGGAGAGAGGGAGGGCTTATCTTTCTTGGCCCCTTTCTTGCTTGCGGTTTTATGCCCATCGGTCCACCATTCGGGATATCCGATAATCTCGAAACATTGATCCTTGGTGTGCCGATTCATGCCGCACTCCTCGCACTTGAGGTGGGATTTATCTTCTCTGGTTGTTTTCTTTTTACCATCGAACTTGCGGAAGCTTTTAGTTGTTAGTCCAGCGCCGTCAGTTTCTGCGGCCACCAATCCGGTAGCCACCCCGTAGGTTTCGCTATTAGTTGCTCCTAAGATTACTTGGTGAGCGGCTTCTTTGCGTACCATGGCGTAAGCGGCTTCGGCGGTGGGCAGCGGGTCGACTCGGAGAACCTCTCTTTTGATTGGTTCGAATTTTCGATCAATCCCATTCAAGAATTGGAACAGTTTTTGTTCCGATCGTATTTGGGTATAGGCCTGAATATCATCTTTGCACTTCATTGGATTTGGGTCTATCCGGTCGATTTCACCCCATACACCTTGGAGTTCGATCCAAAACTCCTCGAGGGACTTACCATTCTGTCGGATTTCATTGGCTTTGACGTGGAGGTTAAAGGTTTGAAGTTTATCCTTGCCGTTGCTGTATGTAACCACCAGGGCATCCCACAATGCTTTCGCAGTGGGGTACTCGGTCAGGTTGCCGGCTATACTGGGCTCGATGTTTTGGATGAGCCATGAGAAAACAATCAGGTCTTCTTGTTCCCATGTCTCATATTTTTCTGTTTTTTCTGGTGGTGCTTCGGTAAGATGTTTCAATAAGGTTTTTGATTTTCCGCCTATGGCAACTCGGATCATCCGAGTCCATAGAGCGTAGTTTTTTAATTTGATGTTTATTTGAAGGTTGTCGGAAAGTTTGGGATTTAACGGTTGTGGGTTGATATTTTGTTGCAATAGATTGGCTAATTGTGTTACAATCTCCAATCCCGAGCCGCCGGCATCATCTGCCATGGTGGTTTGGGATTCGACAATAGTTTTTGTTTTAGTGGGTGGATGATGAGACCAGAACCACAAGCTCTGATACCATGTTGGTTAATAGAACAGAATATTGATTTGTGAAAGAGTATATTGAATTGCTATTGAATGCAGGAACAATGGCCCTATTTATACATGAATTACAATGAGTTAAATATAGAAGCTAATAAAGGGATTGGCTGGAATGGCTGGAATTCCTTTGATTGCTCCTTGATTGGCTCATCTCTTTATGTTTCGGTATCTGCTAAAACGGGAAATGATGTTGACCTGATCCCGTCAATCTTTCTTTTCCAACACTCATCTCCGCCAACCAATGTGGGAATCTTCCCTCCAATTTATTCCCGCTCAAATCAAGATGATACAACTCTTTTTGTGATGAAATCCATTCAGGAATTTGGCCTGGAATTCCACAAGAAGGCATTGAGATGTATCTAAGGGGGTGTTTCTTTTTCCCTTAGCTAAGGGAATGGGTCCACATAAAGTATATAATAATATTTTTTTTATGTGGAGCCCACCATTTTTCCACTAGTGCCTCTATCCCCATGTGAGTGGTATAATGGAGACTCTCCCCATTAAGACCATTTAACAGCCGTGGGTCCCACATAGGCCCCACGCATCCCTTAGCTAACAAAAAAAAGAAACACCCCCTAAGACTACATCTTGGATCAACCTTAGTTGTGTTATTCCAAATCAACTTGCTTCCCTTTCCACCGATCTGTAATAACTTTAGGGTTCTGATTTTGAATAACCAAGTCGGGATCTCTCCGTCGAGCATGTTGTTTTCGAGATAAAGGGACTCTAACTTGCTCATGTTTTGCATCGATGATGGTATCGGGCCTGTAAGCTGGTTACTCCACAGGTCTACTGAAGTCAAGTTGGTTAGTCTTCCTATAGAGGTTGGAATTTCCAAAGATAAAGAATTCATAGACAAATCCAGTGATTCTTGTTTGAGCAAATTTTCGTAGATGCTCTTCAGTCCTAAGCTTCAGGAGACTCCGCGGCAGTTCCTTCGTCTTGTAGGCTGAAATAAGAGAGAACACCGTTAGCTCGCCTCGAGTTTTTAGTCCGAGACCAACTCCGGTGTGAGAGTAAGTAATTGGTATAAGTGAATAATAAGTGGCAAATAAAAAGGAGTAAGTGTATAGTGGAGAGAAGGCTGTATCGGAGTGTGTGTGTAAAAGGATCCCTCTTCGTGTGTGTGAATGATTCCTTTTATACTACCTGTGATTAGCTCCATGACAAAACCCTTTGTGGAAGCTAAGGGTGATCACGGTCCAAAAACCGGACCGGACCGAAGACCGAGAACCGGAAAAACTATAGACCGAGACCAGACCGAATGTGGTCGGTCCGGTCTCGGTCTGGTCGGTCTTCGATTGGTCCGGTCCAATTAGGCAAGATTTGGCAAGTTTTTTCGGGTTTTTGGTCGGTCCGGACCGAGGACCGAATTAGCCAAAAAGCTTAGACCGAGGACCGGACCGAATGTGGTCGGTCCGGTCCGGTCGGTTTTGTCGGTCGGGCCGGTCCATCCGGTCCGTTTGCTCAGCCCTAGTGGAAGCTAAGTTGTCTTCTAGGTGCAGCGCCTGAAGCGCTGATAAGCACCAGGCTTGGTCTTCGGGGTCAAAGTTGTCTCCATGTTAGTTTGTGGACCAAGCATCTGTGGCTCTGCGCTACTCGTACGTCATCGTACTATATATGTCAGTTGCCAGTGTACTAGCTCTGATGGTCAGTGTACTAACTCCGATGCAGGGCGTGCTCCATTGTTATGTATCTTGCGCAGGCACTGCTTCCGTTGCTATGCTTCTTGAGCAAGCACTGAGATGGTCATTGAGTGAATTTATCTTAGATGTGCACTTGTAGAGGCATGGTTATCTGCAGTGGATTATCATGAAATTAGCTTGACAAGTTCAATTATTTGGCATTATGGTTTAATCAAGCTACTCGTTCTTTATTTTGTTCAAACCTCCCTTCAAGAGGTCTAGGATTCAATTTCACTTGGTACTCATTTGGTGGCGGTTAGAGAAATGGTCGAAAACAATCATGAAATACCCCCGTTAAGTAGCATACATATGAGTCAAAAACTCGACTTCCGAACCTAAAGAATGAAAATTTATCAGGCTCTTAGAATTGTATCCACTTATAAACTTGTTATCCATATTTCATAAGGCCATACCTTTTTAACATATTGGCCCATAAGTTTCTCAGCCCATCAGGCTCACTTGTATCTTAAGTTTCTTCTTGTAATTTATAACACATAGTACTTAAAATTGGAGCCCACAATAATTAAAAAAGCCCAGCATGAAGAAAGGTCTAATTCTGATTTCTGAATACTGAATACTTTCTGCTTGGTGTAGTAAATGTATTTTGAACTTAGCTCAGCTTTCCATATAATCTCAAGAGTAATACAGTAACTGATTGTTTTAAAACCAGTGAATACCAATGCAAATAATGAATTAGAATTTCGAAAGTGGCTATACACATGTGTCTTTAAGTGATCGTTACGCATATATATTTGTGGTACCACAAATTTTAGTTCTTTTAAAGTGTTCTAATACAATGCAGTATAATTTCAACTGATACCATTTTCTTTCGACAGGTAGTACGATATTGACATATCTAAATCACCATTCTGAGCATTTGTTATTTTATTCTTGATCATGACCTATATTCCTTTTAAGGGAGGACCGGACAATAATTGTTGTAAGGCAAAAAAGGTGACTATGGTGGGCTGCAACCAAAAGTAATGAAACAACACAGACCTAAAAAAAGCCATCTGGGAGACCTCCATTGGACCATGCTGGTTCCGAGTCACCTCATAGGAAATAGCATATATCTAATTATAGACGAGACCATCTGTGACACGTAAAAGCAATAACATCCTTCACCATTCTTCTAGCTTAGCCCTTAGTAAACTAAAGCTAGGCAACCACGGAGGAAACTCACTTATGATTACATTTCCTCCTTATGTAAACACCCTACCTGAGAACAGTGTATCCCAAACGACTTAGGCGTTGTTATGCATTAAAAATACACTTTGCAGGCGTTGTTATGATGAGTCGATGACATAACTGTTCAACCACTTCCTGATGCTAGGAACTTTATGAAAGATAAAAAATATTAGCTGTGCATTCCTCTTAAGCCCATTTGTGTTTGTATCGTTAGTATTTAGTTAGGCACATTAAGGGTTAATTGTGTAACACGACATAATGTACTATGTATGTTTCGGTCTAATTTTTTGCATTAAGGGGGATTACAACATTTAATAGAAAACAGATTAGCAAATGACACATATCAATGAATATATTCTATTGCTAGCTAGTTGATGTTGGTTGTTATTTGTAAACAAGTTCCCAGAACAGGGTAAAGATAATCAATGAGTACCGGATATGCACTTGAAATCGTGGTATCACTTTCCAATAGAAACTATTCGACCCTATGCCTGGGTTACACAAATATCTCTATGGGATAAGACCAAGTGAAGTTCTTGTTTTAGGCACAAACCAAGAACCAAATGCGTATTTAGTGTTTAGGGTTTGTATTCCTATTCACCATGCAAATCAGTTATGACCTCTATTTATAATAGAGTTTACTCAAACCCTAGCCCATGGAATTATGTATAATTAACGGCCCATTAATTATATCATAATATTTTCCATAATAGTAGGAATCAGTGGTTAACAGTGGAAACAATAACACTAGCATTGGTAATGTTAACACTAGCAGTGGTAAAATATCACTTGCAGTGAAAACTGTCAGTGGTAAAATAACACTAGCAATGGAAACTGACAGTAGTATCCACAGTCAATAGAATCATACTATCAACAGAAACAATACATAACCACTCTTGAGTCAGGGGATTCAGTGACCAAATAGGTGTACACTCCGTACCTCCAAACTTATTACCAGGTGTGAATTAATCCCTCAAGTGCACTAAATTTTCCAACAGTTGATCAGTTTAATAACAATTGATTATACAAATGACACATATGATGAAACATGCATGTTACTATGTCACTTTATGTAGTGAGGTTTCATACTGTATTATTGTTCTTCGTAGTTGCTGAGAAGGTATGCTATTCAAACTTTGAATTATTCAATAAAAGGGACGTTTCCTATAGACAAAATAAGTCAACAAGTCAACTGTCTTTAAACAATGCAAAAAATTAGACCTCCACAACTGAAGATAACAAGGAACCCCACAGCTTATTCAAATATATTCAATATATACAAACACAAACCAAACCAAACTAAACCAAACACTTATTTGTAAAGAACTCACAAACCAGATACACATAATGTACTCTTCAGTGAATCATGCCGACTTTGCTCACTTAAAAATCCCTCTTGAAAATGTTCTATCGGCCACCAACAACTTTGACGACGAAAATGTCATCGAAAAAGCTGATTTTGGAAATGTTTACGGGGGACAACTCTTGTGGTCTGGTGAGTTGATTGACATTGATGCTCGGAGGTTAAATAAGCAATGGAATGAAGGAGAACAAGAGTTTTGGATGGAGATTTCAATGCTTTCTAGTCTCAAGCATCAAAATCTGGTTTCTCTTGTTGGTTTTTGTTACGAGAATGATGAGAAGATCGTCATTATCAGGCGTGAGACCGGGGGAAGTCTTGAACTCTATTTAAGTGACCCGCTGCTGACATGGGTGAGAAGATTGGAGATATGTGTTGGCCTTGCCAATGCATTGAGCTACATTCATTATGATGAGGCACGAGAATTTAGTGTTATCCATCGAAACATCGACAGTTTGAATGTCCTGTTAAATGGTGACTATGAACCCAAGTTATGTGAATTTAGACTTTCCATGAAGATTAAAGCGTCTCAGAGGCACCTTTCTTTCGACACTGAAAAAGTTTGCAACACCCCGGGGTATAGAGACCCCACATATCTTGAGACTAAAAGAGCGAGCCACAAGTCAGATATGTATTCCTTTGGTATGGTAATGTTTGAACTACTGTGTGGTAGGAAAGCAGTAATTAACGACGACCAATATAACAAGTACTTGGCTCCGGTGGCCATTACCAATTATAGAAAGGAAAAACTCCATGAAATAATTGATTGGAATATATGGAAACAAATGGCACCGCAATCATTTGACATCTTCTCGAAAACAGCATATGACTGCTTGAGTGAGGAACTATCGCAACGTCCAAATATAGATGAGATTGTCCCAAGACTTGAAAAAGCGTTGGAACTTCAGTTGGAACATCAAGATGTTGTAAGACTGTTAACTCTTTCATCTTTCTATCATAATAACTAATCTATAATATATTAATTGTTATGTATATACACCTTCTCTGCATCAGTTTGCACTTAATTAGCTATACGCCTATACCCCATAAATCTGATTATACTTTATACATAGTTAATTATAAGCCCTATGATATATATCATGTTTTCCATTGCTCGACCTCACTTTATATGACTTCCCCATTTATGCAAGAGGTAATTCTCTATTTGCCCAGGTCGTCCAAAGTTTATACTTTCCTAGAAAAAAAAATGACTTCTCAAAATGCCCTAGGAGACTTGGGCGACTTGTCTTCTACCTTTTAAATGTTTACAAGTGTCCCATACAAGTGCAATAATGAAGACAAGTGTCCCTAAGCGACTTGGTCGATTTATACTTGTGTGGGACACTTGTCGACATTTAAAGGGGTGGGGGAATTAAAAGTCGTCCAAGTCGCTTAAGTCTCCTCGGGCATTTTGAGAAGTCACACTTTTTTGGTTTAGAAAAGGTATAGACTTTGGGCGACCGGAGCACATAAAGAATTACCTCTTTATGCAATGCTAACAAAACTAAACTTAAGGTTTTCAAGGTAATGTCTAAAGAATTTGCTAAAGGGTGTTATTTTAATTACTATCCACAATCATAATAAGTATACATTACAAGATATATGCAGAATTAGACTTAATATGTCTTAGACATGGTTCAGGAATTTTTCTCACGCACATGTTTACTTGATTAACAGATAATGTCTAAAGAATTTGCTCACCTCAAAGTTCCCCTTGAAAGTATCCTATCTGCTACCAACAACTTCGCTGAAGAAAATGTCATCCACACAAGTGAATTTGAAAAGAGATACGGGGGACAGCTTGTGTGGTCGGGTGAGCTGATTGAAATCTGTGCTCGAAGGTGGTTAAATAAAGAAAGGGATGATGAAGAAGAACAACAATTTTGGATGGAATTTCGTTGCTATCTAGTCTCAAGCATAAAAATTTAGTTTCTCTTGTTGGGATTTGTATTGAAAATGATGAAAAGATCATCATTACTAGGCGTGAGATCAAAGGAAGTCTCTGTCTATATCTAAGTGACCCGGTGCTGTTGACATGGGTGCGAAGATTGGAGATATGTGTCGGTATTGCGCATGCATTGAGCTACATTCATTATGACAAGCCACGAGATTTTAGTGTAATACTCCGGTGCATATGCAGTGCCTCAGTTATATTAAATGATGACTGGGAACCCAAGTTATCTGATTTTGAATTTTCCATGAAGATCAAAGCATTTCAAAGGCACGATTCTTTCCATACCAATAAACTTGAGTATGAGATAGGGTATGGAGACCCAACATATATTGAAACTAAAATTGTGAACCACAAGTCAGATATCTACTCCTTTGGGATAGTGATGTTTGAACTAGTGTGTGGTATGAGATCAATAAGTGAGCATCTAGATAATAAGTATTTGGCTACACTGGCCATTTTTCATTATAATAAGAAAATACTAGAGGAAATAATTGATCCGGTTCTATGGAAACAAATAGATCCGCAATCACTCAACATTTTCGCAGAAACAGCATATGAGTGCTTAAATGAAGACCGATCACAACGCCCGAATATAGATAAGATTGTCACAAGACTTGAGAATGCGTTAAAACTTCAAATGGAGCGTCAAAATGCTGTAAGAGGGTTTTCTCTTTCATATTATTATTATTATTTTTTTAAATAACTAATCTATATTTATTGATAAATATTAATATTAACGCGAGTAAAATTATTTACTTATTACTGTATTTATGATATTAAAGGAACACTCAATAGTTGCGGCCAAAGTTGAAGATACATTAACCAGTCATGACAAGGTAATTGTTTACTTATTACTATTGTTGTATGTCACTGGAATTTCAGAAACGTGAACTTGTCATTTTTGGAACACTTGGTAATGTTGTCTTGTTTGGTACATATAGGGATCAGTGACCTTCAAATCAAGAGGCGTTAAATGCTATGTCGAGAAAAAGACAGTGTCTTCTCCTAAGGATGTTTCTCACTTCAAACTCAGCTTTGAAGATATAGAATCCGCAACCAACAATTTTGCTGTTGAGAACGTTATTGAAGAATTTAAGCTTGGAATAATTTACAAAGGCTGTCTCTTACATTCTGAACAATTCATCGATATTATTGTAAAGAGGTTCCATACTAGATGTATAAAAGACGAGAACAAAAAGATTTGGACGGAGATTTCAATGCTTTCAAGTCTCAAGCATAAGAATATAATGTCTCTTATTGGGTTTTGTGATATGGAGTACGTGAAGATGATCATATACAAGGCAGCCAGCCGAAGTCTCGAAACATATCTATGTGACCAGACGCTCACATGGATGCAAAGGTTGAAGGTATGTGTTGGTGTTGCAAATGCATTGAGTTACCTCCATTATGATCCTGAACGAGATTTTAGTGTCATACATTGCAACATCAGGAGCTCGAATATTTTACTAGATGACAAATGGGAACCCAAGTTATCCGGTTTTGAACTTTCACTGAAAAATACAGTAGCTCGGAGGCAACACCTTCTTTTTACTCGTGATATTGGTAAAAATGTATACCTGGACCCAAAATATAGAAAGACAGGCGGTGTGACCCACAAGTCGGATGTGTATTCATTCGGTGTTGTATTATTAGAAGTCTTGCGCGGAAGGAGTGCAGTAGATGAAGATAACTTGGAAGAGGGGTTAATAAGTCAACTGGAAAAATCTCATATGGGTGATATGGTAGATCCGCATTTACGAAAACAAATGGACCCAGAATCCTTCAGAATCTTCTCAGACACAGCGTATTACTGCTTACAAGAGGAACGGGCAAAGCGTCCATATATAGACCAGGTTGTCAAAAGACTTGATAAAGCGTTGGAACTTCAGAGGAAACATGAAAATCCGGTAAGAAAATCAACTTGTTTATCAACTTTTTGCTATAATAACTATTATATCTATCAACTTTATGCAATAATAACTGTTGTATTATCAATTGATCATTTCCAGGAACTTCCAAAGAATGCAGTTGATGGTACATCATCTAATTACTTGACGGTAATTAATTTCCTTATAGTGTTAGTTTAAGGCTGGTCATAATTAATAAACAAAAGACTAAATTACCAGATTTGAATGATACATATGGTTAGGGGGCTCTTCACATTTTATCCCTGATACGAAGATTTTTTCCCCCCACCTATGCCACCCCTATCTCAAGATATAACTCATAATGCCTCCAGCGAGGCTTGAACCTCTAGGTTGGTGGGCAACTCACATAACACTAGACCAAAGGCCTTGGGTATGGGGGCAGCTATTGGCCGGCTAAATTTTTTGTGATGACGACCACCAACCATTTCCTGGCCACCAAACGAACATCCAAAATCACAAATAACACTATCTAAGCCAACTACCATAGACCTGACACATAGTCACACTCACATATCACAAATCATTTTTAAGCTGTTAATGGTATTCACAATTAGTACAAATTTTGAATCTTTTATCATTCAATGTATTCTTTCAGTACGTTGTTGTATTTTAAATGTTCAGATATACTCTAAATATCTTTCAGTTATAAAACCAATTTCTTTATAATTTCACTCCCATATCTTACTAACATTTTTTACTGTTAATGTTGCAGTGGAAGAACATGGAACACTTGAAGATTGGACTTAATGATATAGAGTTGGCTACTGAGAATTTTTCCGACAAACATTGCATCGGGTCAGGCGGATATGGTATTGTATACAAGGCACAACTCGAGCATTTTGATAGTAGTACATCATCGTTGGTAGATGGGGAGAATAAATGTGATCTTCCCAAGAAACGAAGCACTGTAGCAATAAAACGAATTTTCAATACACAAGGAGAACAAGGATTCAATGCAGAAATCAAGACGCTGACTAGTTGTAAACATGAGAATATAATTTCTCTTCTTGGTTTTTGTGATGAAGATCGTGATCACCTGATCCTTGTCTATGAGCTTGCTTCTAAAGGAAGTCTGGAGGATTATTTGGGAAACAGTGAAAAGATTACTAATCTTACTTGGATGCAACGCTTGAAAATATGCCTTGATATCGCATATGGCTTGAATTACATTCACAGTAACACAGATCAAGACAAACAAAAGATAATACACCGTGACATCAAGAGCGCGAATATTCTATTGGACGATAATTGGAAGGCTAAGATTGCTGATTTCGGGCTCTCCAAATTCCACCCAAAAGATCATGATGTCAGTACTTTCAATTGCAGTACGATTGCAGGCACACCTATGTATTTCGATCCAGAATATGAGAAGTCTGGCAAGCTAAATAAGAAATCAGACATTTACTCTTTTGGAGTGGTGTTATTTGAGATCTTGACTGGGAGGTTGACCTATGATTTTGATAAGGGGATTGCACCCATTGCACGACATCATTTCGAGAAGGGAACACTAATGGAAATTGTTGATCGCAAGATAAAGGAAGTGTTGAAATATAATCTTATGCCTGGATATTTTACATGGACTAATGTTGGCACTTTCTTATTTTCAGCTTATGGTTATTGATGTTTATGCTTGGTTTGAAGTAGATGGAAAGTTGAAGGGCTACTAGTGACATTTTTTATAGAGCCGTTATGAAAGATGCATATATACTCGACTTCACTCAGAGGCACAAAAGTATCCATGGCTGCTCTCTCTCACTCCACAATGTAACCAACTGTCTCTTTCTCTCCAAACGGCTCTTTATAGAGCCGTTATACCACCACCAACAAAACTACTACTTCTTTTTTGATATGCAGTAATCAGCTTTACTCTTTTGATTCTTGTTTTGTAATAGAACTAATATCAATGTAGATATTAGGGGTACGACAGAGTAGCTGGAGTACCCATTGTATTTCCTTTGTTGTTTTACCTGATTGAGATCAGGTCATGTTATTTCTTGGTGGCTAATCTGCTTGAGATCAGATTGAGCTAAGTAGTGTTTGGTTATCCTGCTCCTTAAGAGCAGTTCTTGGTTATGAGTTTGTAATCTTTGGAGTCATTAATAAAAGTATTCTAGAATCATTTGATTCAAGTTTTTCTACATGGTATCAGAGACAGGTTGCTCTGAAAAATCTTTTTTTTTTTAAATTAGGGTTTCAAAGATTTTTGGGATTCTTCAAAATTAATTCGATTAATCTCAATTAACTTTTGTTAATTGGTATTTTTTGACTCTAATTGAGTAATTCAAAAAAAGATTTTTCAAAAACGCCCAATTTTTTGAGAAAATTAGGGTTTCGGTATTTTGGGGGTTAAATCTCTGGCTTCGATGTGCTGGTTGTTCTGGTGAAACTTGATGTTGTTGGTTTAGGTTTACATGATTATCTTCAGATTATTAAAAGGCCTATGGACTTGGGCACGGCTAGGTCGAATTTGTTGAAAAAGGTTTTTTTTTTGAATGTGGGTGATCTCGTGGCTGATGTGAGATTGGTTTTTTTAAAAAAATGCTATGGTGTATTATCCTAGTACTGATATTGTTCATGGTATGGGTAATAATGCGTGGTTTTTCGATATGACGAATGAGAGAATTGTGAATGTTAAAGATATGGTGAATGATGTTGTGAAATATGGTTAATAACGCTCGGCTGTTGAGGCGCCTAGTGCCTTAGCTGACACTGATGATGTACCTTTGAGTGAAAAGATGGATGGGGTGAAGAAGAGTAAGAAGGACGTTTGGGAAAAAGAGTCATGGGGCCAATATCTGGGTTGAAAATCAGCTCGCTTCATCATCATCTTGCAGCTTTGCTACTTCGATTTCCTTCACGGGGAACTCTTTCTTTCGTAGGATGGAGCGATACTGGGCAGGAAATAACATCAATAAGAATTAAGGCATGGTGGAGCATTTGCAGCGTTATGGAGTTATTCAGTCAAAGAAAGTTGCTGAAATAATGGAGAGTGTGGATAGGGCATTGTTTGTACCTGATGGGTCCCTGATTATGAAGACAGTCCGATGCAAATTGGGTTTAATGCCACCATTTCTGCACCTCATATGCATGCTACTTGCCTTCAGTTGTTGGAGAAGAACTTACAGCCTGGGATGCATGCCTTAGATGTTGGATCAGTTGGAAACATATTTCAGGAACTGTAAGTTGTTGATAAGAATGAGGACGGTTCAGTCACTATGCGTACCGAGACTTCAGTACGTTATGTTCCTCTCACAAGCAGGGAAGCTCAGCTGCGTGGCTACTGAGAACACGAGATTGTTTGGTCAGGGCTGCTGATGGTTAATTGGTAATGTTTACGTGTTAAACATCACCCTTTGCTGATTCCGCTGCTTCTTGGGTTACTACAAGCACTGTAACATCTTTCTCTCCCTTCTCCTTTTCTTCAGTACGTTTATTTTCTTGCATTGTCTGACTGGTTGATTGCCTTTGGATTTATTGAGGCTGTGTTTATCAGTGAGATAATTCCAGTTTGGATCTTCTAAAAGGTTTTGGCTTGTTAACATGTAAATTGTTTTTTTTTCCATTTTTTTTCAAAATTTGTTTCTATTTAATGAACCTACAGCTAGTGACCCAGTGATAGATTATGTTTCTGAGTATCAAAAATACTCTCTTATATTCTGCTTCTATATACTTGATTGAGATCAAGTGTTATATTTTCTGTGTCAGAACAGTTTGATTACTTGGTATTGTAAACTGGGTAAAAATGTGTCATTTTTTGCTGGTCACTAGTTGTTGATGAATGGTTCTTTAGTTTCATGAAAAAGAAATAAGTTTTTTTTTAAAAAAAAAAAAAAAAAAAAAAAATCCTATGCAGAGCCTGGAGTGCTATAGTCTCTGCAACATCTTAAAACTTTTTGCCCTACAATATCAAAACTGGGAACATTTTTTACTAGTGATGGTTCAGTTGTATTCCTTTACTTGATTGAGATCAAGTATAATTCGGTTTGAGAACAGATTGACCTTGTTGCTATTGACCTATTGTTTCAGTGGCATTCTTCCACTTGATTAAAAATCAAGTGTGATGTTGGTTTATGCAAAACTGTTTGAGGACAGCTTACTTCAGCTGGTGTTTCAGCTGTATCCTTTACTTGATTGAGATCAAGTGTGTTTTTGCTTGTGAACAGGTTCCTTTCGGTTATTATTGTCTCCGTTACACTCTTCACTTGATTGAGATCAAGTGTGGTGCAGGATCATACTAACTGTTCAAGAGCTAATTGTTTCAAGCCATTTTTTTTTCTTACCTGCTTGAGATCAGGTTTATTCTTTCCTTACCCGCTTGAGATCGGGTTTGTTCTTTTGCTTACCTGCTTGAGATCAGGTTTAAGCACTTCATATTCCTGCCTGCTTGAGATCAGGTTTATTCTTTCCTTACCCTCAAGGTTGTACTTTGTTCTTGGTTGTTGATCTGATTGAGATCAGATTGCAGCTGTGATTGTTGTTGACTGATTGAGATCAGTACTGTTACCAGGATATGTTCGTTAATAATTAAAATGAGCTTGTGATTGCTGATTGAGATCAGCATGGTACTTTGGTTCAGTCCTTTTTGATACCAAAGCTGCTCTGCTCTTGGTTTACCTGATTGAAAACAGGTTGTTGTGTTTCGTATTCTACCTGCTTTAGAGCAGATGGTGGTTCATTGCTGCTGATTTAGATCAGCCTGCATTTGTTCTTGGTTACTGCTGATTAAGATCAGTGTTGCACTATGTTTTTTGTCCCTTTGATACTAATACATCTTGTTTCTTAATTACCTGATTGAGATCAGATTAAAGCCTTTCGTTTTATAACTTGCTTAAGAGCAGCTTGCCATTTCTAAGTTGTGTCCCCTGATTATAAAAGAATTTTTTAAATTATGATTGTGTTTTTTCTACCTGGACATTGCCCTACACTTTTGAAAGAAATAAAAAATGTTTTCCAGGGATACTGAAACAATGAAGACAATTGCTGATTTTTCAGTCCAATGGTTTTTTTTTTAAAAAAAATTTGTCAGCATAAGGCTGCTTTCAAAATGGTTTTTTGGTATTTTTCCAGGCTAAGATTAAGGGGGGATGTTGAAATATAATCTTATGCCTGGATATTTTACATGGACTAATGTTGGCACTTTCTTATTTTCAGCTTATGGTTATTGATGTTTATGCTTGGTTTGAAGTAGATGGAAAGTTGAAGGGCTACTAGTGACATTTTTTATAGAGCCGTTATGAAAGATGCATATATACTCGACTTCACTCAGAGGCACAAAAGTATCCATGGCTGCTCTCTCTCACTCCACAATGTAACCAACTGTCTCTTTCTCTCCAAACGGCTCTTTATAGAGCCGTTATACCACCACCAACAAAACTACTACTTCTTTTTTGATATGCAGTAATCAGCTTTACTCTTTTGATTCTTGTTTTGTAATAGAACTAATATCAATGTAGATATTAGGGGTACGACAGAGTAGCTGGAGTACCCATTGTATTTCCTTTGTTGTTTTACCTGATTGAGATCAGGTCATGCTATTTCTTGGTGGCTAATCTGCTTGAGATCAGATTGAGCTAAGTAGTGTTTGGTTATCCTGCTCCTTAAGAGCAGTTCTTGGTTATGAGTTTGTAATCTTTGGAGTCATTAATAAAAGTATTCTAGAATCATTTGATTCAAGTTTTTCTACAGGAAGAAACCGATGAGCATGTCTTTTCTCTAAGCAAAGGACCCGATAAAGAGTCTTTGGACATATTTTCAGAAGTTGCATTTCGATGTCTCGCAGAAACTCAAGTGCAACGCCCAACAATAGATGTTGTCATCAACGAACTCAAGAGAGCGTTAAATTGTCAGGTAAGTCAATGCTCTAAAGATATTTTTGGGTATATGTCGAATTACAGATAGGATCCTTAATATTATTATGTTTATCATATTGACGGTACCTTTATTTGAACTACCACCTCAAACTTGGCTAACTAGATAAAAATACGGTAACCGCAATGCATTGTGGTCAAAATGCATTTTTAACAATTAGTTTGTAGCATTTTTATTAATCCAGTTTGTTTTTTTGTCAAAATACATGTTAGTACTTTCAAATCGACTAATTGTCTGATGATTCATAGGAGAACCACAAGGACAACCTCAAACTGTCACTTGAAGACATAAAGTTGGCGACACAAAGCTTCAGTCATGACAATCTCATTGGACATGGAGATTTTGCGAAAGTATACAAAGGTCATACTCATGGTCATAACATAATTGCTGCAAAGCGGTTGGATAGGAAGTCTACTGAAGGAGACGCTGAGTTTATGATAGAGCTTAAAATCCTTATGGAGTATAAACATGAATATGTTATTGGTCTCGTAGGGTACTGTGATGAAGAGGATGAGAAAATTATTGTTTATGAGTATGCATCGAGAGGAAGTCTTGATAAGTACTTGAGCGATGATAGTCTTACATGGGTGATGCGGCTTAAAATATGCATTGATATTGCAATCGGGTTGGAGTTTCTTCATGGAACTGTTTCAAGTCCAGAGATGGTGATACATAGGGACATTTGCAGCAGCAACATTCTACTGTTTGATGATTGGAAAGCAAAAATTAGTGATTTTGGGCTTTCTTTAGTATGTCCAGTAAATCAAGATGCAGTCATTGACAATATCACAGGCACAATTGGCTATCGGGACCCCCTATACTCGAAAACAGGCATCCTAACTAAAGAATCTGATATATTCTCGTTGGGTGCGGTTTTATTTGACATATTGTGTGGGAAACTATCGTCCGAAAAACCAGATGACAAGCATCTTTATTTACCCTTTTTGGCTAAACAACACCATCATTTAGAAAAACTTGATGAGTTAGTGTTTGAGGGTATAAAGAAACAAATTGAGCCACGGTCATTAAATACATTTGCAAGGATTGCCTATCAATGTATATACATCACAGGAGAGAAAGACGGCCAACAGCTAATGAAGTGGTCATACAACTTAAAAAAGCATTGGAATTCCAGGTGAGTTTCTATGTTTTGATAAAATAGGCTAACTTTTGATTCATATATATCTAAAAAATATGGCCTTTTATTGTTTTTTAAACTGTAAGAAAGTAATTATATGACACATGCATGAGTTTATTAGTAATTGATTAATGTATGTCCAGGAGGATTATGAGAAATGGGAGCCCAAATTGCCCACAGACTATAAAAAAATAATCCAGATGTCAAAGTGCCCAGAAATCTATTCTACCAAAAAGAAAGAGGAACTTTACAACATGTTTTGTAAGGGAATCCTTCTTCAACACGACAAAGTGGTAACAAGTTCATTCTCATATCTCCTTTATTGAATGTTTCTTGTTTCTATGTATCTTCTCCTTATCGAGAGATAATTCAAAATCACACACCGAGTCTGATTTGGATTTCGGTTGTATAACAGTTGTTGTCATTCGTTGGTAATGGAGAAAGAAATGAAATGATTTCAGCCACAATGTTTTCCTACACAAACAGTTGTCCACATGAGTGGAAATCTCTTCCGGAATCAAGGTTATTCTCTCTACCTCTCCACCTTTGTTAGTTTTAAGTGATAAGCAAACATATGCATTATTGGAAGTATGTTATACTTTTTAATGTTAAGTATAAGGTTATTCTCTTTACCATTTAATGCATGACAAGTTGTTTACGGTAGCATAATATGATTATTAGTTATATACTTATAATTATGATCAAATAGAACAAAACTTGCCGTTCAAAAAAAAAAAAAAAAAAAAAAAAAAAAAAAAAAAAAAAAAGAACAAAACTTAAGAACCCTTTTGACTAAGTTCACATTTTGCCCCTGTATGTTAACCTAAATTACAGAAAACATATTTGAATCCCGTTGACTCTATTATGCTAGAACTGCTAATTTCCTGCGGTAATCAACGAAATTCAAAAGTAGAAGTGTATGGGAATAAAGGCAATGACTGATTCGGACTTGGATGTTAATAATATGCGCAGGTTTGGGAGAGTGGTGGAGATGTTAGATATTTCCGACTTGAACATTGAAATCAAGACAAGAGCTCAATTTTTATCTCTAGATGTTGTCTATGGGGTCTATTTAATCTTCAAGTTTTGTGATTCAAGAAACTTTTCAAGTAAACCTATGTACGTTAACCTAACTTATAGAAAGGGACAAGAAAGTCTAAATGCATATTTCGCAACATGGAGAGATGAGCAATGGATGAAAATTGAGTTGTACCGTTTCTTGAATCAGAATGAAGATGTCGTTTTTGAGTTTCTAGTTGAGCATTTTTCATCGTACTATTGTGGAGATGCTGCAATTTATGTTGAAGGCATTGAATTTCGAGCCATTGACAAAGTAAGTTTGAAAATATCCCTTGGTTCCATTACATGTTCTTTTGTTTAAGTTGTATATAGTGTCAAAACGCACGGTAACAAAAAGAATCATGATATAAGTTGCATATCTAACATAACTGATAATTGTATACAGGTGAAACACGAAGAGATCGGAAAATTGAAGGAAGTTCAAGAAGTCTTGAAATCAGACTTTAATGTGGGTCAAGCGCAACAATTGCCAGCTAACTTTGAAGAAATGTTCAAGATATGCAGAAACTATAATGACTTGTTCTGGTTAGGCGAAGTCGAAGGAAAGAAACTTCTTGTGCTTTCGGCAAAGGCAGTTTTATACAAATTTTCTAATGTCAATATTTTTACTTTAAAACCACCAGCCAAATCCAGGTATGCTTCTTTTTGATATTGTTATATAACTAATTTGTTACAGTCACAAACAACTGGATTTGATTATTCAAGGTCCAAATCTTAATTGCAGTCGGTTAAATAGTTAAAATTCGTGAATAGATGGTTGATTAAAGTTTCACTTCTTGGATTTAGTTTCCTGTTCTTGAGAAGTATGTAATCTAAAATACATCTTACATGCAGATTTCAAGAGGTGATTGAGCTTTTACCACAACAAGTATTTCATCTCAAGTGCACTATCAAAAGTCAAATGTTGTCACCAGTTACGGAATATGTGTGTTACCTTGTGTTCAAGCTTTCAGAAAAATGCCAAGGGCTGCATTGTCCAGTGAAAGTACAAGATGTACTCCATAAAGAGAACAACGAGGCTGAATTTGTTTATTTTATAACCCCAAGCCCATTGAATACAAATGACATTACTCGAGTTCCAAAACAAAGGGAAGATGGATCGATGGAGATTCAACTGTTGAAATTTAACTCGACTCATGCATTTAAGGATGACTCTCTTTCTATGAATATGAAATTTACAACTCATGAAGGAACTATGTCTGGCCTCATTGTATGTGGCCTTGAGTTCCGACCAATGTTTTCTGGAAACAGCGATGATATTCAAAGGCAAAGAGAAAAGAAGAAAAGGCTGCAAGATGACGTTCCCAAACCCACACATTCAACCTAAAAAACAAGAAAAGATGACAGAACTATGTCCGATTTTGCTATGATTCTGCATGGTTCTCCATCCGATTCTACCTGATTTCTTCGCTCTGGTTATGATATGGCTTTGCATCTGGTTTGTTATGTCTTATTCTACCATGTTCCATCTGAATTCGCACTGGCTGTGCATTCGCTCTGGTTATGTTATGGTTCTTGTTACTTTGGTTCTGCATCCGATTCCATATGATTCGGATTCTGTTTGCATCTGTCTCATTCTGCTTGGTTTCGTCTACATATGCTTAATTTTGCTTGTGCATGTATTTGTTGCTCTGGTTCCGTCTAGTATATTTTTCAGTTTTATTCGTCAACCTAGTTACGCTTTATACATCTAGTTATGCTTTATAATTGAAGATTTTCAGTCAGGTTTTCTTCAATCAAAACAAAAGAAGCAAACCAGAATTGTACCATAGGTACTGCTACGGTGACATACATTTGTATCACGACAAAAAACTAGCCGTAGATTTATTGAAGACATTCTTTGCCCCTGGTAACCATATAAGCTACTCGTTCCCCATAGAAATTTGTTAGCCATATGGACCATATTCCTTATTAAAGGCTTTTACTTAACAGATAAATACTTTTAATTGGAGCCCCACAATATTTAAAAAAAAAAAAAGCCCAACATGAAGAAAATTCAAACTGTGCATACTTTCTGCTTGGTGAATGCCTGAATGGTAATGTATTCATACACATTACAAGAGTGTTAAGTAGGAAACTGACTCATATTCATTAATCCCGGTACCCGAATTTTTTTACTAAACCAAGTAAATTGTGCACTTTTATGACCAGTTAATAACGATGCAAATATGCAATGAATTGTAATTTCCAAAGTGGCTTATGCTTGTGTTTTTAAGTGATCCTTATGCAAATGTTTGTGGTACCAAGTATTCACAAAAGTTTATTTTTCTGATATGTTCGAACATAATGCAGTAAAAGTTCAACTGATACCATTTTCTTTTGACAGGTAGGCACGATATTGACATATCTAACCCACCATTCTGGGCATCTGTTATTTAATTCTTGATCATGATCTATACTTTTTTAGGAGAGGACTGGACAATAATTGTTGAAAAGGGAATTTAGATATGTAAGGCAAAAAAGGTGACTATGGTACCAAAAGTAATGAAACGACGCAGACCTAAAAAAAGCTACCTGGGAGACCAGCATTGGATCATGCCAGTCCCGAGTCACCTCATAGGAATAAGCATTTTATTTTAGATGAGACCATGTGTGACACGTACAAGCAATAATGTCCTTCAACTTTTGCCAATTAGGCCTATATTCTCTACAGCTATGATCAACACATTTAGCTATAAATGTGTTGTTACAGCTATGTTTTAACCGAACGGTTCACACTGGTAAAATGAAAGAAATTAGCTACAAAGGAAACGGGTAAAAAGTTGTCCAACCGTATTTCAATTTTTTATTGCATAAACCTCCTAAAATTTTGACACTATATTAATAAAACATTTAAAATTTTGGACATATAGTGTTTGGGGCCAACCCAGGCCATTGTGAACCATACCCAAAAGTACCAGTTTTGACCCATTTCTTACCTCAAATCGAGAGTATGAGACCTGAGAGTATTACGTGTTCCAGTTTCTGCAAATGCACATGCCGATAATGCTTATTCTAAAAAGCTTTGGGAACTCTTGGAACGATACAACTACCTAAATGACATAGCTTTTCTACAAGTAAACATTCACAAATGGCGTGTTTCATGAGTAGTTAACAAACTGTAAACACGTAAGATCATTCCAGACTCCCAATCCTAATAAACCGCAAACACTTCATATAGTTACAGTTCAAACCTAAACATAGGAATTCAACGTTCATCAAGCTCACAGCACTCTGGTAGTCTGGTGTGATAGGGTTCGATTCAAATCAGCAGCCCAGTCTAGCATTACAGCTAGCGTTTATGACAAACATTATGCCTGTTTCTACATATATATCTACAACAATCGTCAAAAGGTGATATTTTTATTTTCATAAGCCATCGTATCCAAAAGAAATACAATCAACTTTTTAAAATTTTGAACTCAGATTTAAAAGCATTTGATTCTGCAAAAGATACGACAGGTTAACATCAACAACTTCATCCCAATTGGCAACTGCCTTTTTGGTCGAATAACATATGAGTGGTTGTTTAAGCACAACAATGACAATACAATACATTTTGGAGTAAGTTCTTTTGTACAATCACTTTTTGGACCAACTATAATTAGCTCATCATGCATCTATGGACCATGCATGATGATAGAATGATTCACTATTTACTTCAGCTGGTAGTCAAACAAAAAAGTCAACAAGTTTCACCATTAGTTCTCTTCATTTCTTGTACAGTTTAGCCTATGTTAAATCAACAAAAATATATATAGTCAGCTATCTATGGTTCTATACATCATTTTTGCCAAGCCATACGAACCCCAGATTGCCCGTTTCGCCTCCCAAACCATCTCCTTGTCAAATCTCGTAACCTACTATCACGCACTTCACAAAATCTCTCCTCCCACCCATCGGGCTTGACTGCAAGATTCCCAAGTCCAGGAGCTCGATCATTAGAATTCAAGTTAACCGAACGGGTCCAATCCACAACATACGCCGAAACTCTTCTTCTAAACTTAGCCTTAAACTCGACCCACGCTTGATACTTATAATGATTCACAGCCACACTTTCAAGTTCAACTTTCATAATTCTGTACCCGTCTTTTAACTTAAAATGATGAATCATATTAAGCAAAGACTCATCAACTGCGTCAAGTAACACAATCGACTTATGCCTGTTTTCAACTTCTTTTCTACAATTGTAACCTTGGGTCACACCTGTCAACGGATGCTTCTTTTGACCCGATGGACCAAATTCATAACACTTAATCATAAGTTGACCATAAGGACTAGCCGGTAAAAGTGACGGTAACAACCCTTTCGAAGGCTTTAAAGATTTCCACTTGGGCGAGTACACAAACTCATCTACATCAATATACATCATCCACTTACACGAAGCCTTATCAACAAACGCCGCATGTGAAAAACCAGCTTCTTGAGTCTTAGGCCATAACCAAAACCGCACCTCAACATCATACCCTCTTGATTTCAACACCTTAACAACTTCACCTAAATCATCGTCACTACCATTATCATACAACACAAACTTCTCAACCCCAATATTAGCATGATAAATCACCCACTCTTTCAAAAACTTAGCCACGTTATAAACCATAGTACACGCGCACAATAGCTTCTTCCCACCTTCCATCACTATCCTACGACTAGGTTCATAATACGCTATAGACGGAACAACATGGCTACTCTCCACAACCACTATAGAAGCCTTGACCACACTTTGACTAGACCCCGTAAAATGACTTAAATCAGGCCGTTTACATCTAAACACTTCCTGTAACGAGCTACTAACATCCGTTAAAACGCCTTTCACTAAATCATCACCAAACAAACATCTAAACTCCTTCGGACTCCTATTCACCCCTTGACGACTATTAATCCCTTTTGCTAGCAAAATCACGTCGTTTTCATCATTATCAATCACATCGTAAACAATGTAGTTCCATTTCAGCAGCTCGGCCGACGCTGACGTCACCCAAACGTCATCCTTCGTGTTTGTCAATACAGGTTGCCGAAACGGTAGCCTCCTCCGAAAACGTGCTGGAAGGCGACACGTGTACGTTTCACGACCGAACGACAACGTACCGTAAAACTTAGCTTTCGTAACTTCATTTGTATCAAACAAACAGTAAAAACTCGACGTCTCGTTTATTTTACTTTCGACATCCATTTTCAATATCACTAACGCCTCCCAAGCCGGAAACAAAACCGACACATTCGAGATCACAGTGACGTCATCATTATCATGAAACTGACTACTACTAACTGGTGAGGTTACAGTGACGTCATCAAGTTCAGTAACTAACGGTAAATTGACATTATGACCGTCAAATTGAGTAATTAACGCTGAACTAATCTCATCATTATCAAATTTATCAACAATTGGTGCATTAACACTATTAGATGAAGTGACGTCATCAGTGCCTGAATTAACCTCATGAAACTGAGTACTAATAGATGTAGTGACGTCATCAGTAATAACTGATGAATTAACAATTCGTGTGCTTAACGGCGAGTTAACGGCGTCATGATGATCGTGAAATTTTGTACTAGTAGTAGATGCAGTGACGTCATCATTCTCAAAACCATTACTACTAATAACTGACGAGTTAACGTCAACTAACGGTGAGTTAACGTCGCCGTTATGAAATTCAGTACTAATTAACGGCGAGTTAACGGCGACGTCATCAGCATGAAATTCAGTTGCATCATGAACTTGAATATTTAATTTTGTAATACTACTGGTAGATGAAGTGACGTCATCGTTATGAAACTGATCACTACTAATAACAGTCGCATTCGTTACGTCATCATCATGATCTAATTTAATGGAAGAAGCATTAGATAGAAGAGTACCTTGAATTTTATTATTATCCTGATAGTATAGTTTTTCGGAAACGGCGTCGTTTTGGATATTAGCTGGAATGAAGAGGTGGTGGTTGAAGGAATTAGAAGGATTAGGTTGTAAGATGAGGTGGTGGATTGATATGAAGGAGATTATTGAGATTGCTACGTACACGAATACTCCACGTATCTTTAGTGCCATTTGTAATATTGGAGATGAAATTGAAGGAGATGAAGGAGTTGTATATATGTGGGTGAATAAAGAGGCGCGGCTAATTCACCGGTTTTAAATAAAGAGTTGTATAAAACAAATAAGTTTTCTTTCTTCTATATTTATCAATAATATATCACAACCCAATCTCTGATTAAAATACTCTCCCGTCCTATATTAAACATCGACTTTAACTTTTCAAAGTTTTTCTTCCTCAACTTTGACTTTAAATATTTTTGTTTGTGTCATATAATACTTGATGCAAAATATATAAATAAATTGTGTTTTAAATTTATTTTTATTGGTATAATTTTCATCAAATATAATGTAACACAAATAAAATTATTCAATGTCAAAGTTAAAAAAAAAACATTTTAAAAGTCAAAACTTAACATTTAATATGAGATGCAGGGAGTATTATTTTATTACTCATCCATCTATACAATCAATACATATAATCAATCTCAAATTTTTTTACCATTTATCAACAACCCAATCTAACATATAATATTTTTTTTTATATATTTAATTTAAAAGTCACTAAGTGACCAGGTTGTTGCATTCTATTTCCAGTTTTGTACAAACATAATATTATATTAAGTATTTATTTAATTTTGTATTCCAACCGTTTGGTGACCCTCACCAATAAACTTAGTCTTAAAGCTTTTATAAGTCATTTCAAAAAATGAGGTGTGTATGCCATTAGTGCTGAGCATCGGTCCAAAACTGAACTAAATCGAAACTGAAACCAATTTTGTGAAAATATGAATTGAGAACCGAATCAAAACCGAAACCAATTTTGTGAAAATATAAATTGAGAACCGAACCGAAGTTACTCGATTCGGTTCGATTAGTTTATATGGTTGAAGTGTGTTTTTCTTGGTTTTGTCTCAAATCAAAACCGAAAACCATTAATATACGCTGCCGCTACACATGGCGGATATACCGAGTGTTATTGCTTTTTAATTATTTATATTTTTTTGGTTTTGAACGTAAAGTGAGTTGTGTGTTTTAAAATGTTACGAGTAAAAGGTTTTTGATTGTATGTTATGAGAATGTTATAAGGTAAAAGTTAATTTCACAAGTACTATAACACGCTATAAAATTACAATATCTAACGCTTTAATGTATACTCACGGGTTCAGAAGGGTAATATGCGACTCTATACTATTCTGTGCAAGTGTGTTTGATCTCAAAACCATGTGTGTGGGTTCGGGGATATCTTACATTCATAATTCTCTCGTGTTATACTCTAGTATTTGTTTCGAGTTTTAAGTGAAAGAAAAGAAGAGAAGAGATAAAATTGGATTTAAAAAAAAAAAAAAAAAAAAAAGCAATGTAATTTATTTATTTTGTATACCGTGTTTCTGAGTTTGAAAAAAAAACGATGATTTTACAATTATACTCTTTGTTGAATAAAAATTTTATGTCTTATTTTAAAGCATTTAAGTCATTATTTTAACGAAAAAATTCATAATATATATATATATATATATATATATATATATATATATATATATATATATATATATATATATATATTTCAAATCATCACACTTTTAAAAAGAAAGTTTTGAAAAAAAATACAATTCCTCTCTTATTTTTCTATAAACACAAATTTATTTCGTTTTCTTCATGCGTACTTTTTTCCTTTTTCTAAAAATAAATCTCGATAACCCATAAGTAATTAAAAAACATATAACTCCTATTACACTATATTTAATGTTTGTGCAATATTTATATAAGTTTGAAATGTAGTTGTGGGATTATAGAGTTTAAGAGTGTAACGTTAATTTTTTTGAAAAACAACTTTTTATACGTGTATGTCATATAACATTTAGGTGCTGTTTGCTATAGTGGTATGATATGAAAAGAATGAAATCACACTTGAATACAGATATTTGGTTTAATTTTGGTTGTGGGGTTAAGGAATAAAAAGTTGTCAGTACACCCATAGATTGATTCATGACAATATTGATGGGTGTGATGTTTTATATATATATATATATATATATATATATATATATATATATATATATATATATATATATATATATATATATATATATATATATATTTAATTCTTCTCTCATATGGACATATAATTTAGTTTTTATAGTATTTATTTTTATATGTTTTTATTTTCAAATAATGTTTTTATTTTATATGATAATATATTTTCACTCTCTTACTTTTTTCTCAAATCTTTCAAACAATTCACAAATTCAAATCCAAATCTAAACCCACCTACAAACCAAACGAACCCTTATTTTATGAACGCGGTTAACGAAATTTCAACTCACAATTCCCATTGACAATTTGACATAATTCATTCATTTATGTTTCTTGCACTTTTGGTTGAGGAATTGATCTGTACACTTATTTTTTTTTTATTAACACATATTAATTATTGCATTAAATACTTGTACATTATTTTATTATCCTCTATTTTGTACATTATGGCTCCGTTTGGTTCGCGAAATCCTTATGATTCTGATGAAATTGAATCCAATTCTATTCCATAAGGTGTTTGATTCGCAGATTCAAGGAATTCAGAATATAAATTTCATTCCTTAACGTGTTTGGTTGGCAAATAAAATAGAATGAAATCTTTCAAAATCCTAATTTTGAGGAATTCAACATTCGATAGCAAAATGTGAGAAATGTTTACAATTCCATGAAATTCATTAAATTTATCATCAAAAATCATTTATTATTATTATTATTATATTTATTTATTTATTTTTATATAAAAACATCATTTTATTGAAAAATCATAGGATTTACAAGAAATTAGTGGGGAGCCGAGATACTAACTGGGCCCCACCCCTCTAGCTATAGCGAAGCTAATCCTACTAAAAATATGAGTAGCAGCATGTGCTCCAATGTCTTGAGTCACCGAGAATCTTCGAATACGCTTTAGTAAGGTCACCGCATCATTGTCGAGTTCTCCAAAAGAAGAGAAAGAAAAGGGAAGAAACTCATATCCAATATCCGCGCATTTAGCCTCATACTTGACGTGTTTACGTTTTGCGGCTTCAATAACCGCACGACCCGACACAAAATCAATCATACCGTTTTGCGTCAAGGGTGATGACCCTGTCAAATCAACACATACATCAAGCCCACCATCCCACGAGTAAAGTAATATATCAGCTGGACATAAGGGTTTGTCCCTTTCCCCACTAAGCCCAATATCAACCTCCTTACGAGCTGAAATTCCTGACCGAGAACATATGTCAACAAGAACATCACGCACCACGTTATGCTGATGTTTAATACCAATAATACCCGCGCACGATACAACATGGTCCCCATAAATATCCCTAGTAAAGACCCTAGAACAAGCTGAGCACGGCATCTGAAATGAAAATAGGGGAACCCCTAGCCGATAACACAACACACATCGGTAAGTCCTAGCATTCATAGTCTGTCCTAACCCAGATATTGGAACCACCCTAAGCCAATCTGAAGTGTACTCCTCCTTTTGCGAACTCCATTGCGCCATTTGTCGAGAAGATAAGCGAAAGGTGGATTCAACCGTTTGGGTAACACGTGTGAAATGTATATCTGCCAATTTCTTCATGAGTTTGGGGGCAGCGATCTCACTAGGGTTACTCAAAAGGTCAATCTCCATTTTCGGATTAAAAGTACATAAGGCATCATCAAAGGAAGGACCAGAAGTCACAATACCAGCATGTCGGAGAAGCTTAGTCTGTAAGCTAGCGGATTGAAATCTAGAAGCAAGGAATGCATAGTTTAAGACATCACCTGCAGAATATACACCAAGCCCCCCAAAAGCAAAGGGTAAGGTGGCAAGTCTCTACTGCCAATCTCCAAAACCAGGTCCAGAAGCAGTGACAATATGCTCCAAAGAAGAGCGAAGAGCCGCATCAAATGAAATTTGAGCACACTCAAAGACTCGAGGAGAACATGTGCACATAGAAAAATACAACTTGGAAATACCAGCACATGCACAAAGGAGCAACAACTCACACTGAGGATCATTAAGCTTAGCAACAGCACCCATAAGCTCAATGGTTTTAGAAACCCTTTTCATAACAAGCTCACTACTAAACTCAAAATCCACACTAGCAGGCCCACCTAGTAATTTAACGCCGTGTAAAGGTCGAGAAATGTTAGGTGGAAAAACACCCGCAAGCCTGCTTCTTGGGTCTTCCTTTGGCCAAAAAATCTCAGTTTTATCAACATTGAGGTGCAAACCGTAACGAGGTCCATCTATCATAATAAGCTCTAAAACCTTCCCCACAACCAAAGTATCTCCAATAATAGTGCCATCATCGAGATACCAAGCTTGAAGGGAAAGGCTAAAGGAGTCTCTAATCTTGCACACCAAGGGATGTAATACTAAAGCAAAAAGAAGAGGGCAAAGTGGATCACCTTGTTGCACATCTTGGTGCGACCATAAAGTGTGTTCCTCATAATATAATCTAGCTGGGCTGGAGTAACAAAATTCCACCCAACGTGAGACAGCAGGACAATGAAGGCGAACCTCATGTAACATAACCTCACGATCCACCAAATTAAAGGCGTTTTTGAAATCCACCAACAACATCGAAAGACCTACATCATCTCCACGATTTTCAATAAATCGATTCACGGCATGAAGAATAGCCTCCCATCCTTCAGATACCCCAACACCGAACTGTAGGTCATTTAAATAACCATCTAAAGAATGGCCAATCATAGAAGCACTAACCTTGGAGACTAAACGCCTCCAAACAGTTCCCACAGCGATAGGACGGATACCACCTCCTGGCTTGACCAGTGGTGTGAGAGGAGCACTAGCAATATACTCACCCAACACCCGGGGCATTTATCATCAAGGAAAAGATTCACTACTTTGGTGATAAAAGCGATTAAATAATCAGAAATAGCCACAGCAGCACCACTTAAACAATCCAAAAGGTGTTGGGCACGCAAACCATCCCGACCACAAGACGTACCATGAGGAAAACTCTTAATCATATCAAGAATCATAGCAGGAGATGTAATGAGTTGATGATGATCAATAGGTATATACGGCAAAGAAGGAGCAGACTTGAAAGGGTGCTTAGCCTTTAAGTCCTCAAGAGTAGCATCATTATAAGGAGCAACACCAGAAGAAGAAAGAACTCTGACAGCCGCAATATAATGGCCATTACAAATCTCCCTCTTACACTGCTTGACATTACGCTCACCCAAGTCCAAGTTTTCCTCATCAATATTAGACCATGATGGTGAGGGTTCAGCTAAAGCCTCTATAACAAGTTGCAAACTACCACCAGGAGTGCCCCAAGATCGAATGGCATTAACAATATACTCTTTTTGGCGCTGACGTTTAATTGCAGACCTACACTCTATATTACTCCTTGGGTAAAAGGTTTTAAGGAGACAAAGAGGCAAGACTAACAAACTAACCCAGCAAGAAATGTCATCAGGTGTGCAGATCACCTTATCAAGAGCTCCTTTCAATACGCGAGAAAACCCCAAGCGGCACTTGGGAGGGATGGATTTGACAGTGCGCAACCCCTTAGAAAGCAAAGAGTCAAGTAGAGATAAATCAAAACCATGTTGCTCGTCCAAAACCAAATCTTCAACATGAGTAAGTTGAACAGAAGAAGGAACTTGTGGCTTGGCGAGGTTAAACATAATGAACCTAACAACACCATCACCAAACGCTTTATTATTATTATTATTATTATTATTATTATTATTATTATTATTATTATTATTATTATTATTATTATTTATTTATTTTTATTTTTTTTAATAATAATCGTCACTTTTCATTGAAAACATGGAAATTACATAAAATTGGAGGGGAGTCTAGACACAATCTGTTCTCCCACTCCTTTTTGAATACAGAAACTAACTCGATGAAGAATGAAAGCACCGCTCCTAACGTTGTTAGAGTGGCTGCTGGCAATAGTCCCAACTCGCGAAAGTGTATTCAAAGCTTCCACATCCAGTTCTCCAAACGTAGAAAAAGCGAAAGGGACGAACTTGTATCCATTGTCTTCACATTTGGACGCATACTTCTTCCTTTTCTTTTCCACGACATTAAACAAGGCAGCCCCGGGGGCCCATGACGTCACCCCAGTTCCAGTAAATGGCGAGACCCCAGTCACATCCAGATATGCGTCCTTACCTTGGAACCAGTTAAACAATAGCACATCTGCAGGACGTAATTCTCTCCCTTCCTCTGAAAGAAATCCCATTGGAGCCTCTTTACGCACCATAATCCCGGCTTTGGAACATATATCAACAAGGATATCACACACCAAATTATGCCTAAACTTAACACCCACTTCGCTAGCGCAGTGAACCGCGTGATCCCCCCACTGGTCCATACGGTGTACATTACAGCTCGGGCATAAGCTGCCTTCGGAGAACATAGGGACCGCAAGCCTGTAGCATAACACCGATCGAAATTGGCGAGGATTCATCCTTTGTCCTAGACCGTCGATAGGGATGGCGAAGAGGAAGTCCTGCGCATCTGGGGCGCGGATACTATTAAGTATAGCCACCTGCCTTGGACTTAGTGCGTACTTGGAAACAAGGTCTTTCTCAATGACACCGAAATAACACTTTGCCAAGGTTTTCAATTTATCATTTTAATTTAAAATACAATTTTAAACACTTTAATATAATTTGTTTTTTCCTATTTCATTTTCTTCCTACTAAATGCGCGTTAATTTTGCAAATTATAATTCCTTCATATTCTAAATCCTTAACATTCCAATTACTCAACATTCCAATTCCATAAGCATATTCAAATTTCATCAAAAACATTTCACGAACCAAACGGGGTCTACGTGTGCAAATAAAGAAAAATATTTCAAATCATCTGCCTTTAGGCTGAGCATTGTTTGAAAATCGGATCGGACCGAATAAAATCGAATCTGACCGAAAACCGATTCAGCCCAAAATACTGGATTGAGGACTGAACCGAATTGTTTCTTGTCTGGGTCGGTCCGGTTCGTCGACATGGTCCGGTCAAACAAAGCATAACGTCCGGTTGTGCGTAAGACCAAACCGAAATAGACTGGACCGGACTGAGTACCGAAAATGATTAAAAAGGGGAACCGAGGACTGGACCGAAATATTCGGCCGGGTCCAGTTTGGTCCGGTTTCTCAGTTCGGTCCGATCCGTTTCGCGGTCTATAATGCTCGGCCATAGGTTAGACAGGTGAGTTTGTTCGCGTTTTAAAAGATTAATGAGTGCTTTGATTAGTAAATAACCCAACAGGAGTATGAGTATTCTTAAATTTGTTACAATAAATGGTTAAAAAGTTGGCGTCCAAAGTAGTGGTGCCTATACTTTAAACATTTTTACTGCAAGACGCAAGTAAACATATTTGTCTACTCTTATTTTAGAGTTTTGCGGACTTGTTACTACATTCTTTTTTATCTATTATTATGTATCACCTTTTTAGAAAACTGAGAACTTGACTTCATTTGTAAACCAACGCTTAACCTTTATTACAAAATGTCAAACACATAAGACCTTATAAGTAAATAAAAACGTCTTTGATATAATTGGTAACTAGAAATAAATGTTTGAGGTATTCCCGACTTAGGTTATTCGGGAAGTACAAGTTTCTGACTCAGATATATGCGGCTTATTCAAGGTGTCCTTGTGACCGTTTTAGACTATTTTCATGATCGCACTCCAATATGTTCATTAACTTTAACTATTAGTACAATATAAACTTAATATAAACTTCGTCTATCTAGTTAACTTTATCTACCATGTTCTTAAAAGAGAATATCTTGCAACAATTAGAAAATGAACTGTCAAAGTGTCTAGTAAGAGTACAAGTATCATTTTGTGTTATACATAAAGTGATTTTTTGCTTTTCACAACCCTCAAAATCTGTTTTTAAAATTTTCAAATGTCAAAGTTTATTGTGTAGGAGAATATTTATTGTTATCTGGATATAGTGCATAAGTCATCGAAAAGGTAGGAAATATATCCTTTAATTGCTGCAAAAGTTATTTCAACATGTGCTTTTCGAGCAACACAAATTCTCTGCATTTGTGTATAGAATATTGGTTACTTGCACATCAACACTTTATTCGTTAATTAAGTTTACCATAATCACCAAAGGGTTTTGGCTCAGCTGGTACCCACATCCGAAAAATCCATAGGCCCATTGGAGAGATTTTGTAGATAAAAAGTTATCGGTTCGAGCTTGGCTCGTGCTTACTCCAGTTGGTGCCGCATTGAGCGAGGAGAGTTGACAGAGCTATTTCTTATTAGATAGAGAATGACTAGTGCCAAAAGACATCAGGATCATGGTGTTCCCTCATATTCACACATTTTTGTGAAAGTTTATCATAATCTTAATCAAAATAACGACTATATACTTAATAACTACTCCATCCGTCTCAAAATTATAGTTCTCTTTTGATTTTATCGGTCATTGTTTTTTCAACTTTGATCTTAAGTATTTTTGTTTATATTATATAATATTTGATGCGAAATATATGAATGAATTGAGTTTTAAATATATTTTTCATTTGTATAATTTTCATCAAGTATTGTGTGACATAATCAAATATATTTAAAGTCAAAATTGAGGAAAAAAAAGACCAAAAAATTCAAACAGAGACTATAATTTTGAGACGGATGGAGTAATACATGTTTTTGCTAAAAAGATAAATGATGTTCAACGTCTTTTACTTACAAACAACCAAAGTTCAAGACGATCTTCACTTCGTATAAATTTATAAATAATTGTTGTTGTAAGGTATTGAAACATACACTATTTAGCTTCTCACAATTACAAAATGACATGTGTCTTAATGATATCTTGTTGTGTGAGAAGCTTTCTAACCGAATAGTTGCTGATTTGAATCCTGTTTAAAAAATATGAGATTGATAATTATGTATATGTATTGTGAGATAATTTTGTTTCCATAAAAAAATAATAATAATACAGTAACAAGTTAATAACTTTTGTCAACCAATTAACTATTGAGACATAAAACTATTGACAGCATAATGTATTTGCATAACCCAGTTCACTTTTTATGGGTAGCCAATTGCTATGGACCAAACAGCCCAAACTGCTGAAACCATCTAGCCCATCCAAAACAGGTACGGGGCCTATTATATACAGCCTGGTGTTAAGTAAAATTTTGATATGCAAGGTTTTATTTATTTATTTTTAATTACTATTATTTTTTTTATTTATTTATTTTTTTTTAAGTTGATTTTGTTCAAATTAAAGCAGGGTTATGATATACTTAAAAGGGTCCACCTTCATGACATGAATGAAGAAGACCATAAATCAAAGATAAGAAAGTTTAAAATCGTAAAGGTGTGATCCAATAGCGGGAGTCTGAGATTCTCTATTAAAGGTCTCAAGTTCAAATCTCACAGGCGGCAACTTTCGGACCAAACATCGGGCGCCTTTTCCTCCTCCAAGTGTCATGTAAAGCCTAAAAAAGAAAGTAATTATATGAAACATATATATCTAAAAAATATGGCCTTTTATTGTTTTTTAAACGTTAAGAAAGTAATTATATGAAACATGAGTTTATTAGTAATTGATTAATGTATGTCCAGGAGGATTATGAGAAATGGGAGCCCGAATTGCCCACAGACTTCAAAAAAATAATCGAGATGTCAAAGTGCCCAGAAATCTATTCTACCAAAAAGAAAGAGGAACTTTACAACATGTTTTGTAACGGAATCCTTCTTCAACACGACAAAGCGGTAACCAGTTCATTCTCATATCTCCTTTATTGAATGTTTCCCACTTCTATGTATTCTCCTTATTGAGAGATAATTCAAAATCACACATCGAGTCTAATTTGTATTCCGGTTGTATAACAGTTGTTGTCATTCGTTGGTAATGGAGAAAGAAATGAAATGATTTCAGCCACAATGTTTTCCTACACAAACAGTTGTCCACATGAGTGGAAATCTCTTCCGGAATCAAGGTTATTCTCTCTACCTCTCCACCTTTGTTAGTTTTAAGTGATAAGCATTAAGCAAACATATGCATTATTGGTAGAAGTATGTTATAGTTTTTGATGTTAAGTATAAGGTTATTCTCTTTACCGTTTAATGCAAGACAAGTTGTTTAAGGTAGCATAATATGATTATTAATTATGAGTAAAGATCATTTGAGGACCAAACTTTTTTTACATACCAAGGGACTAATCTCCACCCTTCATCTTCCCTCCATCTTTATTTGATCTAATGGATGAGATTAATCCCAACAATTTAAAAAACCCACTTTCATCATTTTTTTTCAATTATTAATATCTTTCAAACCGTTAATCGTTAAGCGAAAAAAAATATACCGTTACGACGAGCATTTAATTATCTTTCTATAGATAGGCTAATTGATATATTTTTGACAAATTTTTTTTTTTTTCATTTTTTTCACATTTTTTTTCGTGGCCGAAAAAATCATATATGATATTACATATAATATCATATATGATATTACATATCATATATGATATTATATATGATATTATATGTAATATCATATATGATATTACATATCATATATGATATGCAATATCATATATGATTTTTTTTTCGGCCAGGAAAAAAAACGTGAAAAAACGTTTTTTTTTTTTTTTTTTTCGAAAGTATATCAAAGTGCCCGTCTATAGAAAGATAATTAAATGCCTGTCGCGATGGTGTAATTATTTTCGCTTAACTATTAACGGTTTAAGAGATATTTAAATTATAAAAAATGGGTGAAATAATAAAATCCTTTTAATCTCAACCATTGATTTCCTTTTTAAATGGATGGTGGAGATGAGTCCCTTGGTATGTGAGGAATGTTTGGTTTGTTGAATAACTCGACTCATTAATTATATACTTATAATTATGATCAAATAGAACCAAACTTAAGAACCCTTTTGACTAAGTTCATATTTTGCCCCTGTAATACACTTGCTTATCACAATGAATGCGTGCACTTACACAAAACATATTTGAATCCCGTTGACTCTATTATGCTAGAACTGCTAATTTCTTGCGGTAATCAACGAAATTCAAAAGTAAAAGCGTATGGGAATAAAGGCAATGACTGATTCGGACTTGGATGTTTACAATATGTGCTCAGGTTTGGGAGAGTGGTGGAGATGTTAGATATTTCCGACTTGAACATTGAAATCAAGACAAGAGCTCAATTTTTATCTCAAGATGTTGTCTATGGGGTCTATTTGATCTTCAAGTTTTGTGATTCAAGAAACTTTTCAAGTAAACCTATGTATGTTAACCTAAATTATAGAAAGGGACAAGAAAGTCTAAATGCATATTTCGCAACATGGAGAGATGAGCAGTGGATGATGATTGAGTTGCACCGTTTCTTGAATAAAAAACGAAGATGTTGTTTTTGAGTTTCTAGTTGAGCATTTTTCATCGTACTATTGTGGAGATGCTGCAATTTATGTTGAAGGCATTGAATTTCGAGCCATTGACAAAGTAAGTTTGAAAATATCCCTTGGTTCCATTACATGTTCTTTTGTTTAAGTTGTATATAGTGTCAAAACACACGGTAACAAAAGGAATCATGATATAAGTTTGCATATTCAACATAATTAATAATTGTATACAGGTGAAACACGAAGAGATCGGAAAATTGAAGGAAGTCCAAGAAGTCTTGAAATCAGACTTTGATGTGGGTCAAGCGCAACAATTGCCAGCTAACTTTGAAGAAATATTCAAGATAAGCAGAAACTATGACGACTTGTTCTGGTTGGGCGAAGTCGAAGGAAAGAAACTCCTTGTGCTTTCGGCAAAGGTTTATACAAATTTTCTAATGTCAATATTTTTACTTTAAAACCACCAGCCAAATCCAGGTATGCTTCTTTTTTTTATTGTTATATAACTAGTTTGTTACAGTCACGAATAACTGGATTTGATTATTCAAGGTCTAAATCTTAATAGCAGCCTGGTTAAATAGTTAAAATTAGTGAATAGATGGTCGATTAAAGTTTCACTTCTTGGATTTAGTTTCCTGTTCTTGAGAAGTATGTAATCTAAAATATATCTTACATGCAGATTTCAAGAGGTGATTGAGCTTTTACCACAACAAGTATTTCATCTCAAATGCACGATCAAAAGTCAAATGTTGTCACCGGTTACGGAATATGTGTGTCACCTTGTGTTCAAGCTTTCAGAAAAATGCCAAGGGCTGCATTGTCCAGTGAAAGTACAAGATGTGCTCCATAAAGAGAACAACGAGGCTGAATTTGTTTATTTTATAACCCCAAGCCCATTGAATACAAATGACATTACTCGAGTTCCAAAACAAAGGGAAGATGGATGGATGGAGATTCAACTGCTGAAATTTAACTCGACTCATGCATTTAAGGATGACTCTCTTTCTATGAATATGAAATTTACAACTCATGAAGGAACTATGTTTGGCCTCATTGTATGTGGCCTTGAGTTCCGACCAATGTTTTCTGGAAACAGCGATGATATTCAAAGGCAAAGAGAAAAGAAGAAAAGGCTGCAAGATGACGTTCCCAAACCCACACATTCAGCCTAAAAAACAAGAAAAGATGACAGAACTATGTCCGATTTTGCTATGATTCGGCATGGTTTGTTATGAGTTATTCTACCATGTTCCATCTGAATTCGCACTGGCTGTGCATTTCCTCTGGTTACGCTATGGTTCTTGTTAGTCTGGTTCTGCATCCGATTCCATATGATTCGGATTCTGTTTGCATCTGTTTCATTCTGCTTGGTTTCGTCTACATATGCTTAATTTTGCTTGTGCATGTGTTTGTTGCTCTTTCCGTCTAGTATATTTTTCAGTTTTATTTGTCAACCTAGTTACGCTTTATAATTGAAGAGTTTCAGTCAGGTTTTCTTCAATCAAAACAAAAGAAGCAAACCAGAATTGTACCATAGGTACTGCTACGGTGACATACATTTGTATCACGACAAAAAACTAGCCGTAGATTTATTGAAGACACTCTTTGCCCCTGGTAACCATATAAGCTACTCATTCCCCATAGAAATTGTTAGCCATATGGACCATATTCCTTATTAAAGGCTTTTACTTACTTCAATTTGTTTGTCTTAATTTAAATACTCGACCCATCAGTTTATCAGCCCAGCAGGACCTATTCTTTCTTCATTTTATTTCCTTTAGTATAACAGATAATATATACTTTTTATTCGAGTCCCACAATATTTAAAAAAAGCCCAACATGAAGAAAATTCAAATTGTGCATACTTTCTGCTTGGTGAATGCCTGAATGGTAATGTATTCATACACATCACAAGAGTGTTGAGTAGGAAACTGACTCGTAAATATTAAACCCGGTACTCGTAAATTTTACTAAACCGGTTAATAACGATGCAAATATGCAATGAATTGTAATTTCCAAAGTGGCTATAATCTATATGCTTGTGTTTTTAAGTGATCCTTTTGCAACTGTTTGTGGTACCAAGTATTCACAAAAGTTTATTTTTCTGATATGTTCGAACATAATGCAGTAAAAGTTCAACTGATACCATTTTCTTTTGACAGGTAGGCACGATATTGACATATATAACCCACCATTCTGGGCATCTGTAAGGCAAAAAAGGGCGTTTAGATATGTAAGGAAAAAAAGGTGACTATGGTGGGCTGCAACCAAAAGTAATTAAACGACGCAGACCTAAAAAAAGCTACCTGGGAGACCCGCATTGGATCATGCCAGTCCCAAGTCACCTCATAGGAATAAGCATTTTATTTTAGACGAGACCATGTGTGACACGCACAAGCAATAATGTCCTTCAACTTTTGCCAATTAGGCCTATATTCTCTACAGCTATGATCAACACATTTTGCTATGAATGTGTTGTTACAGCTATGTTTTAACTGAACGGTTAACACAGGTAAAATGAAATAACTTAGCAACAAAGAAAACGGGTCAAAAGATGTCCCAAGTGCATTTTAAATTTTTATTGCATGAAAACCTCCTAAACTTTTTTTAATCGCTTATGTGTATTAATAAAACATTCAAAAGTATGGACATAAGGTGTTTGGAGCCAACCCAGGCCGTTGTGAACCATACCCTAAAGTACCAGTTTTGACCCATTTGCTACCTCAAATCGAGAGTATGAGACCTGAGAGTATTACATGTTCCAGTTTCTGCAAATGCACATGCCGATAATGCTTATTCTAGTAAGCTTTGGGAACTCTTGGAACGATACAACTACCTAAAATGACATAACTTTTCTACAAGTAAACATTCATAAATGGCGTGTTTCATGAGTACAGTTAACTAACTGTAAACACATAAGATCATTCCAGACTTCCATCCTAATAAACCGCAAACACTTCATATAGTTACAGTCCAACTGACCTATACATGGGAATTAACGTTCATCAAGCTCATAACACTCTGGTGTGATAGGGTTCGATTAAAATCAGCAGCCCAACCTAGCATTACAGCTTGCGTTTATGACAGACATTATGCCTACATATATTTCTACAACAATCGTCAAAAGGTGTTATTTTTATTTTCATATGGCATCGTATCCAAAAGAAATACAATCAACTTTTTAAACTTTTGAACTCAGGTTAGAAGCATTTGATTCAGCAAAAAGATATGACAAGTTAACATCAACAGCTTCATCCCAATTGGCAATTGCCTTTTTGGTCGAATATCAAATGAGTGGTTGTTTAAGCACAACAATGACAATACAATACATTTTTGTGTAAATTCTTTTGTACAATCACTTTTTGGACCAAGGTATAATTAGCTCATCATGCATCTATGGACCATGCATGATCAGATAGAATGATTCCCTATTTACTTCAGATGGTAGTCAAACAAAAAGTCAACAAAAGTCAACAATTTTCACCATTAGTTCTCTTCGTTTCTTTTACAGTTTAGTCTATGTTAACTCATCAAAAATATATATAGTCAGCTATCTATAGTTTTATACATCATTTTTGCCAGGCCATACGAACCCCAGATCGCCCGTTTTGCCTCCCAAACCATCTCCTTGTCAAATCTCGTAACCTATTGTCACGCACTTCACAAAATCTGTCCTCCCACCCATCGGGCTTGACTGCCAGATTCCCAAGTCCAGGAGCTCGATCATTAGAATTCAAGTTAACCGAACGGGTCCAATCTACAACATACGCCGAAACTCTTCTTCTAAACTTAGCCTTAAACTCGACCCAGGCTTGATACTTATAATGATTCACAGCCACACTTTCAAGTTCAACTTTCATAATTCTGTACCCATCTTTTAACTTAAAATGATGAATCATATTAAGCAAAGACTCATGAACTGCATCAAGTAACACTATCGACTTATGCCTATTTTCAACTTCTTTTCTACAATTATAACCTTGTGTCACACCCGTCAACGGATGCTTCTTTTGACCCGATGGACCAAATTCATAACACTTAATCATAACTTGGCCATATAGACTAGCTGGTAAAAGTGACGGTAACAGCCCTTTCGACGGCTTCAACGACTTCCACTTGGGCGAGTACACAAACTCATCAACATCAATATACATCATCCATTTACACGAACCCTTATCAACAAACACCGCATGTGAAAAACCAGCTTCTTGAGTCTTAGGCCATAACCAAAACCGCAATTCAACATCATACCCTCTCGATTTCAACACCTCAACAACTTCACCTAAATCATCGTCACTACCATTATCATACAGCACAAACTTCTCAACCCCAATATTAGCGTGATAAATCACCCACTCTTTCAAAAACTTAGCCACATTGTAAACCATAGTACACGCGCACAATAGCTTCTTCCCACCTCCCTTCACTATCTTACGCCTAGGTTCATAATACGCTATAGACGGAACAACATGGTTACTCTCCACCATCACTAAAGAAGCCTTGACCACACTTTGACTAGACCCCGTAAAATGACTTAAATCAGGACGCTTACATCTAAACACTTCCTGTAACGAGCTACTAACCTCCGTTAAAACGCCTTTCACCAAATCATCACCAAACAAACATCTAAACTCCTTCGGACTCCGATTCACCCCTTGACGACTATTAATCCCTTTCGCTAGCAAAATCACTTCGTTTTCATCATTATCAATCACATCGTAAACAATGTAGTTCCATTTCAGCAGCTCGGCCGACGCTGACATCACCCAAACGTCATCCTTCGTGTTTGTCAATACAGGTTGCCGAAACGGTAACCTCCTCCGAAAACGTTCTGGAAGGCGACACGTGTACGTTTCACGACTAAATGACAACGTGCCGTAAAACTTAGCTTTCGTGACTTCATTTGTATCAAACAAACAGTAAAAACCTGACTTGTTGTTTATGCTATTTTCGATATCCGATTTCACTATCACTAAAGCCTCCCAAGCCGGAAACAAAACCGATACATTCACATTCGAAATCATGACGTCATCCTTACCAAAATGAGTACTAACTGATAAATTAAGGTCGAATTGCCGAATAATCGGCGAATTCACATCGTAATCCTGAAATCGAGTACTACTCGACGAATTAACTTCATAATCATCAACTTGAGCAACTATCGGTGAAGTAATAACTTCATGAATTTGAGTACTAGTGACGTCATCATTATCAAAACCAGTACTATCAGATAGAGTACTAGTGACGTCATCATTATCGAATCCAGTAATAACTGAGGAGTTACGGTGACTTAACGGTGAACTAACGTCGCCGTTATTAAATCCAGTATTTTTTAACGGCGACTTAACGTCAAAAATAGAAGAAGTGATGTCATCATTATGAAAATCAGTAACAATCGATGAGTTAACGTGAACTAACGGTGACTTAACGTCGTCAAATTTTGCACTAACAGAAGAAGTGACGTCATCAGCATCAAATTCAGTTACATTTATAACCTCATGAATTTGAATATTTAATGGTGAATTAAATTTGGTTCTAATGGATGGAGTGACGTCATCGTTATCAAACTGATCACTACTAACGTCATCATGATCTAACTTATTAATGGAAGTAGCGTTAGATAGAAGAGTACCTTGATGATATAGGTTTTCGGAAACGGCGTCGTTTTGGATATTAGCTGGAATGAAGAAGAGGTGGTGGTTGAAGGAATTAGAAGGAGGAGGTTGTAAGATGAGGTGGTGGATTGATATGAAGGAGATGATTGAGATTGCTACGTACACGAATACTCCACGTATCTTTACGGCCATTTAATTTGTGTTAGAACGAAGACGGAGAGTGTTTTTTATTTTTTGTAAGGAGAAACTGAAGGAGATGAAGGTTATGTAGGGGGAATAAAGAGGCGGCTAATTGACTGGTTTTAAAACACGGATAATGGTTTTAAAAGGGTGTTTGTTTCGGTTTATATATAACCGGCTTACGGCTTATTTGGTTTCGCGTTTATGTTACATAAGCTGTTTTATGTGGTTATTTTGAAACTTTTTAGCTAATACTAGTTATAATATCCGTGCACGCGTTTTTTTTTTTTTTTTTTTTTTAATGATATATTGTTATTTCTTAAAAAACAAATAATTTAATCTTATTTTTGTTTGATTTACGATTTTTAATTATATTTGTTTATTATTAAAAATAATTATTTAAAAAATTTAGTTGCATCTTATCTATATTTTTTTGTATATATCTTCTACTTGTGTAGTATCGCATCTTATCTATTTTTTTATATTTATCTTCCACTTGTGTAGTATATCAACAAAACAAATTTTTAAAATTTTAAATTAAAAAATAATAATTAAAATATTATCTAATAATGAAATATTCTTTTTTGAAAGTATCCACTAGGGGTTTTGTTTTATTATATAAAAGATAAGCTTATTATATGACTAACTAGGCTGGCTTAGTTGACCATTAATGATGACTTTTGGGAGTTTGTTACCACATGCGAGAGGTCTCAAGTTCGAGTCTCTCCATAGGGGTTTTCTTCAAAGTGGAAGGGGTTCTGCCCCATAGATGCGTTGATTCGAGGCTGACAGAGACTATTTTTTGCGTTTATACTACGGAATCGAATAACTAATTATTATTCGAGGTTGTCAAAGACTACATTCTGGGTAAGTACTGTAAAATTGAATAACTAACTTGGTATTGTAATAACTAGCCAGAAATGATCCCTGCTATGTTACAGCATGGAATGAATATGCTGTAAGACAAAAATGACAGGCCATTTGTGTTAAGTGACAATAACTAAAGGGTATAAAATGTAAATGTAAAAAATATTTTACTCCTATAGCAGATATGTTATCTCATGTGTACAGCAGTGCACCCCAATCTTATTACTCCCTCCGTCCCATAATTATTGTCCACTGTTGACTTTTCAAGTCTTTAGTTTTCAACTTTGACTTTAAATATTTTTATTTGTATTATATATTACTTGATGAAAAATATATGAATGAATTGAGTTTTAAATGTATTTTTATTGGTATAATTTTCATCAAGTATTATATAACACAAATAAAAATATTTAAAGTCAAAGTTGTAAAACAAAGACTTCAAAAGTCAACACTGGACAATAATTATGGGACGGAGGTAGTATAATATAAGAAACTTGTATAAGATGAAAAAATTTGTAATATAAGCCACAAAAGCGAGCTTATGAAATATAATTCTAAAACCAAATAAGCCGTAATCTAAAACAAACACCAACTTACTATTTTTTATTATTATTATTTTTTTTATTATTATTAATTGTCCTTACTCAACTTTTAAAACCACCTTTCGCATGTACCATTGAATCCGCAATATATTCGTAATACAATCACAGGCAAAAGAAATTATTGTCGAATTAAAAATAAGTTCAAGTATAAACACAAAAGAAATTATTGAAAAGTTGGTTACGTTTAAAAACCGTTATCCTTTTAAATATGTCGAATGTTTTTGCTAGAGGTACTCTTTATTTTTATTTTCTTACTGTATAAGTCTATTTACGAGTAACCATGCGTCAGCGCACACCCACGTATTATTTTGATAAAATTTGGTTGTCATTGTGTATGTGTTTTTGCTAGGTGATAATAAAATAGAACTTAATTGTTTAATATATTATAACAAATTATATTAATTTTATTTAGCATAAGAAAAATATCAATTTTAAAAAGATAAGAAAAGAATTTGAAAAAAACAATAATGTGGTGTTTAAATGGTGTTGTAAAAGAGAAGTAAACATTTAAAAAATTTAACTAGTAAAATCACTTTATTCATTTTGCAAGTATTTAACGAAAATGATATTCACTTTATGCTATGGTAGAAAGAATAAGGATCAAATGAGAAATGTAATTAAGATGAGAAGAATGAGAAGAAACCACAACCATAAATATTAGATGCTCTCATAAAATTAGATGTATCTCCATATTATTTATCTTTTCTTATTTGAAATATGTGGCTACAATTTTTTCTCACTCTTCTCATTTCAACAATTCTTCTCACTAGATCCATACTCATGGTGGAAATACTCTTCAGCCGTATAACTTTTTACAATTTACCTCTCTCACATCGAGTTGGGATAAAATAACATATTGTTGGTGTCAATGTTGTAAAAATCGACCAAGGCGGCGATTACAAGATACACTGCCTTTTACCTTGTTGATTTTTACAAGGTAATCGGCCTTGTAATATGGAATTACAAGGAAATTAGCCTTATAATCGACTATTACACGCTACAGGGTGGTCAACCACTTCACTGCCGACTTATGATTTTTGCATCATTGGTGGCGTTGTCTTATTAAAAAAAACATATGTAATGTTTGTCACAATATTGACAGTTTTGAGTGTGTTAACGTTTTACAAAATTATTTAGGAGTATTCTTAAATTCATTTCAATATATGGTTAAAAAGTTGGCGTCTAAAGTAGTGGTGCCTATATACTTTAAACAATTTTACTGCAAGACGCAAGTAAACATATTTGTCTACTCTTATTATAGAGTTTGCGGACTTGTTACTACATTTATCTTTTTCTATTTTTATGTATGATCACCTTTTTAGAAAACTGAGAACTTGACTTCATTTGTAAACCAAAGCTTACCTTTATTATAAAATGTCAAACACATAAGACCTTGTAGGTAAATAAAAACGTCTTTGATAGTAAGTGAAAGACAAAACATCACACGTAAATATCATTTATAATATTTTTTTTTTAAAAAAAAAAGAAAAAGAAAAGAAAAAAAAGTATTTGGTAATTAGAATAAACGTGTGAAGTTTTCCCAGCTTTGGTTATTCGGGAAGGGCAAGTTTTTGACTCAGATATACGCGGCTTATTCGAGGTGTCCTTGTGACCGTTTTAGACTATTTTCATGATCACACTCCAATATGTTTATTAACTTTTAACTATTAGTACAATATAAACTTAATATAAACTTCGTGTATCTAGTTAACTTTATCAACCATGTTCTTAAAAGAGAATATCTTGCAACAATTAGAAAATGAACTGTCAAAGTGTCTAGCAAGAGTACAAGTATCATCTTGTGTTATACATAAAGTGATTTTTTGCTTTTCACAACCCTCAAAATCTGTTTTTAAAATTTTCAAATGTCAAAGTTTATTGTGTAGGAGAATATTTATTGTTATCTCGATATACATTAGTGTATAAGTCATCGAAAAGGTGGGAAATATATCCTTTAATTGCTGCAAAAGTTATTTCAACATGTGCTTTTCGAGCAACACAAATTCTCTGCATTTGTGTATAGAATATTGGTTTACTTGTACATCAACACTTTATTCGTTAATTAAGTTTACGATAATCACCAAAGGACTTTGGCTCAGTTGATATTCATCTCCGAAAAACTCGTACGCCTACTGGAGAGATTTTGTGGATAAAAAGACACGAGTTTGAGTCTCGGCTCGTGCTTACTCCAGTTGGTGCTTCACTGGGCCAAGAGAGTTGCCTGTAGCTATTTATTGTGGAATAGACAATGACTTGTATCAAAAGGCACCCGGGATCATCATGCTCCGCCTATTCACACATCTTTGTAAAAAGTTTGTCATAATCTTAATCAAAATAACGACTATACACTTAATAACTAGTAAATGCTTTTGCTAAAAAGATAAATGATGTTCAACGTCTTTTACTTACAAACAACCAAAGTTCAAGATGATCTTCACTTCGTATAAATTTATAAATAAATAATTGTTTTCGTAAGGTATTAGAACATACACTATTTAACTTCTCACAACCACTAAAAGACTTGTGTCTTAATGGTAACTCATTGTTGTACGAGAAGTTTTTCAAATTAAATCGTTGTAAATTAAATCTTGTTTAAAAAATGTGAGATTGATAATTATGTATATATACTGTGAGATAATTTTGTTTAAGTTAAATAAAAACAATGATAATAACATAAAACTGCATTTTATTGACAGCATTATCAATTTTTATTAACAAAATTTTAAAATTAAAAACATTGTCCACTTTTCAAAATCAAAACTACTTCATTGTTGTATTTGCAATTTTGCATAACCCAGTTCACTTTTTATGGGTAGCCTGTTGCTATGGACCAAAAAGCCCAAATTGTTGAAACCAACAAGCCCTCTAAAACAGGTTCGGTGTCTATCATATAGTCCAGTTTTAAGTAAAATATTAATTGAAGTGCAAGTTTTTGTGAAGTTAGATTTTGTTCAAATTAAAGCATAATAATGATATAATTACTTTATTGGTTTTGTTAGATAAGGGGTCCAGCTCCATGATATGAATGAAGTAGACAAGAAATCAAAGATAAGAAGTTTAAAATTGTAAAAAGTGTGGTCTAGTGATGGGGTCTGAGATTCTCAAATAAAGGTCTCAAGTTTAAATCTCACAGGCGGCAACTTTCGGGCCAACCATCGGACCTTTTCCTCCAACGCAAGTGTCTTGTAAAGCGAGAAAAAGAGAGTTTTTGAAGAAATAATTGGTTATAGGTTTGATACAAACTTCAAAATATTTCAAAAAAAAAAAGAAGTTTAAAAGACTTGCTATATTTTTTTAAAGGAGTAAACTAAGAGATACATAACGATGTTCATCTTGATAACAAATATCATTTACGAGTTTGTATAAGCCCGCGCGTTGCGACGGGTTTTTAAACTTATAGTTTTTGTGATCTTAAAAAGCTATTTGTTAGCTTTATTTTAGTTTTCTTATGCGTGAAGATGGGGCTTTGTGAATATTTCTTTTGACCACAAGGTTTGCAATTAAGTATAGTTTGATTTATTTAGTTGTAGATTTGATCAATTTTTTCGTACCAAGTCAAATACATGAATCAAAACAACGCTTTTAAGTCAAACGACTCAAATTAAGCTCACAAAAACAATAAATATAAAGGTTGGTTAGCAATTTGTTAAAAGTTTAGGTGCAATGCACTAAATTGGACAAAATAATCTTAATGAAGACGTGGCATATATCGTGTCAATCTTATTTTGTAAAGGAAAGTGATTGGCACACTTTACATTTTTACTGGAATACTCTGATATACAAGCAGTTAAAGCAGTTTATATTTAAAGTACAATTGTCTAATGCGTACATTGGAGTGTGCCAACAAAAATTAGAAGTGTGTAAATCAATTTCCATTTGTCAAATAGTTGTAGATGTATTACATGATATTATTTCTACATATTTTGATGTATGTAAATCACCTTCATTCAATAATAATCCATGTTGAACAATTACAACAATAAACATGAAGTTTGATTGTGGAACATCAGATCATAGATCTGTATCGAGCACAAGCAGCAATTAGATGAGCACGAGAGACCAAAGATACCAAAATAAATAAATAAATAAATACAAAATAAGACAACACATGAAACAATTCCATAAACTAAGCTTATAATCTCGTTTTGTTTTGTAGTTTTAGTGTAAATTTTGTGTAAATCAAGCGTAATGGTGTAAAATAATAGTTTTATTTATAAACTCGTTAAATGAAAAAGATTAACATTAATATCAACAAAAGTAGAACAAGCAGATAGAATAACATAAATGTGATGAAGACATGAAGTTTAACTAGACGAATACTCACGCATAGCGACGGTGTATAGCGGCAAATAGTTATACTTGTCAACTTGTGATTCCGGTATAACCTTTGACACCCAAAAAAAAAAAGTTTAATTTGTAATTATTGCGAGAAAAAAAATTTATAAGTTAAAACCGAAAAGTGATAAAAGTTTGGGTATTAAAATATATATAAACTACTAAAATATTGATATGCAAGTTTTTTGTGAAGTTGATTTTGTTTAAAATAATGAATGATAAGGATATAATTGCTTTTGGTTTTGTTAGGTAAGGTGTCTACCGTCTAGCTCCATAACATGAATGAAGTAGACGAGAAATCAAAGATAAGAAGATTTAAATCTTAAAATGTGTGGTCTAGTGGTGGGGTTGAGATTCTCTGGTAGAGGTCTCAAGTTCAAATCTCACAGGCGGCAATTTTTGGTCGAGTGCCTTTTCTCTCAACGCAAGTCACATGTAACGATTGAAAAAGAGAGCTTGCTAACTTTTAGGTCAGTCATTGGACGCCTTTTCCCCAACGCAAGTTTCATGTAAAGCCGGAAAAAAGATAGCTTCTAAAAAAACAATAGGTTATAAGTTTGATCCAAACTTCTAAATATTTTGCAGGATGATAATAAGTGTAAAAGACTTGCTATATTTTTAAAATGAGTAAACTAAGAGATACATACCGATGTTCATTTTGAAAACGAATGTCATTTACGAGTTTGTATAAGCCTGCGTTTTGCGACGGGTATTTAAACATATAGTTTCTTTGATCTAAGAAGCTATTTGTTAGCTTTATCTTAGCTTTTTTGTGCATTAAGATTGGGGTTTGTGAATATTTCTTTTGACGACAAATATGGCTTGCATTTAAGTATGGTTTGATTTATTTAATTATAGACTAGATTTGATCAATTACATGAATCAAAACATCCGTTTTAAGTCAAATGACTTAAATTAAGCTTGCAACAACAATATATATAAAGGTTGGCTAGCAACAATTAATTAATGACTTGCTTTGTTTAAATATTAACGTAATATTTAGAGTACGTTTGGCAAAACTAGTTGTATGTTGTCAGTGGCAAAGCTTGGAATTTTTAAGTGGGGGGTCGGGATCTAAATTTTTTTTTCCTAAGGCTATATTTCAGGTATACCGAAATTTTCGGGGGATCGAAACCGAATATACCGAAATTTTTCTACACGAAAACTATATACCCCCTACATCGCAAAAAAAATTTCGGGGGGTCGGGCGCCCCCCCCCCCCCCCCCCCCCCCCCCCCCCCCCGCGGCCCCTTAAAAGCTGCGCCACTGTATGTTGTAAGTCGTAAACTGTAAAGCTGTTAACATGAGGTACAAGTTATATCTTTTTATCAATAAAAATGTTTGATAAATTAGCTGTTAAATGTAATTATAATGTTGTACAGTAATAGTTTTATTTATAAACATGTTAATTTTAAATGCAAAAGATTAACATTATATCAACACAAGTAGAACAAGTAGACAGAATAACAAAAATGTGATGAAGACTTTGAATAACAAAAATGTGATGAATAACAAAAATGTGATTAGAAGACTTTGAAGTTTAATTTAATATTTAAAAGGAGTAAGAGAATTACGTGTAGTGGTGTTATAGGGTTTTTTTTTTTCCTAATGGCAAATTGCACCGTAAGTTGGTGGACGAATGCGGTTGGGTTGGTGAGAGTTTTTTTTATTTATTATTATTATTATTATATATATATATATATATATATATATATATATATATATATATATATATATATATATATATATATATATATATATATATATCAACCTATATATAGCACAAGTGTGATTGCTATTTTTAGAGGCACAAAATTTTTCCAAAATTCCCTAAAAACTACACGTGTAAACATCCTTACTTTTAGAAAGATTTTTGAATTTTTTTTAAAACAAATTCAGTAGAAAAACAAGGAGAAAAAATTGGGAGAAAAGGATTTATAGAAAACGCCATATTTTATTTTCAAACTAATCATCTCTATCATTCATTGCACAGAGCCCCATCAACAAACACCTAACAAAATCTTAAGCCTAATTATGAAACAACCCTCCTTTTTATAATATTCTCTAAACCAATTCTTGGTGGTAGATAATCGACCATGAATCTTATCTTTCTTATGAACCCTAATTTTGAAACAGTCGGTCCTTTTTGAAAATTGATTCATGTTGGTTGATTGATTGACTAATTAAATTTTGATTGAAGATTTGTTTTATTTATTGAGTTGATTTTATGGAGATCAAAGCATAAAACCATTTTTATTTAAATTTAAAACCACCAATCCTACACCACCACCGCTGATAATGTGATCTGGCACAACAAGGTTTGTTTTGATTTTATTATTGATTTTTTAAGATCTCTATAGGTGATGTTTGTGATTGGTTCTTCAAACTGCACAATGGTTATATCGGTTGTATGAGACTGCTTATAGGAGCTTATGGGATTGCTTATTTCAGTTGTTTTTTTATATACATTCTTTTGTGCATTTTATTTTTCAAAGTTATATGTGAATGAAATGTGCAATTTGCTCAATCATATGTTTTATTTATAGTTTTTGTTGAAGAAATACTGCTGAGTAAAGAATTGGGAAATTTTTCTATATTAATTTGAAGTTAGTTATTGTAATTTTATACTAATATGCGTGTTCTTAAACTTTGATAAATTGTGTTAGGGCTTTTATAAACTTATTGTGATAAAAAGGAATTTTGTGGGAAAAAGAATAGCGCATGTAAATTTACTAAATATTGTCACATAAACTATATGTACATATATGTATGATAAAGGCATTTTAGAACAAAGACGTTAGACGAGTCCATATTGTTATTGGTGTGTGATGTGTGAGGAAAAATTCATTGTTTGCTTATCGAATTTAGATTAAAGAATCAGTTCAAGTTATCTATGGACGACGTAGTTCAGGCACTATATACGAACATTCAAGTGTCTACCGCTCCGAGTAATTATTCTTCATTTACTCCCGTACATGTATTTATTTTGGAATGCTAGCAGTTAAATTCTCACCAAGCTTTACCGTGCCACTCACTCTCAAGTACTCACTTCGCTATGGTGAAAATCCCTATCACAAGGCCGCATTTTACACACAAATTAGCTGCAAAAGCTGAGTGAGTGCTTTTGGCGATATTGTAGCTTTCAACACAGAAGTCGATGAAGTGAGTAATTTCTATCTTTGTAAATCCATTTCACCAACTGATGCAATACCTAGAAAGGTGATTATAAATACTATATTCTGTCTACTATCTTTTTTGGTATTTATCCCGACTTTGCGTATCACTTTGTTCTAAAGGCTCAGCTAAGGATATCAGTGTATTCAGAAGCCCAACAGACCGTGAAACTCGAATGTTATTGACTACTTCAAATAAATGAAAACTTAAGACATCTTTGTTATTGTTTGTTTCATCGGATCATTTTTCATTAGGAATTGCATGCACGCAACTGGTAATAGAACTGAATTCTATCATATGTAGCTATAATAATCTTCAATGGCTTTCATATTATTAACAATCCTCCCACTTTCATGTCTATAGTTCAGGTACTTGTGGGGATCGCAAAAGCCTTGGCTGCAAAGAATGGATATGAATTGGATTCAAATCAGGAGATATGTCTTAAGTACCAGAGTGTGACTCAGCTTTATATGGTGCTTTTTATTCGACACGAGGAATGGGTAAACAATCTTAGTTTTCCACCATAGCACAAATAAATAGAAAGTAATCTCATTAATACCAAATTCAACAAGTACCTATAGCATCAACTCAAAATCATTATCAAGGGTCAAAACTGTTGAGTGCAGTTGACCCAAGTCAAGGACTTAAAGTTTCTCAAGTGACATTGCCATGTGAAACATAGGAGCCATTGACTTCAGTAAGTACCCATTTAGAGTAAGTTTGATGTTATGGATTTTTTGTATGCAAGGCATAGATGATAGATTAACTCAATATGAACATGTATGTTACGAATCTATAAACGACACACAATTTGTTAGAAATAAGTAAAAGAATGTATGCTATAGCAAATTTTGATAAATGTTTCCTATGCGATGGCCCTATAAGTGTACATGATTGTATCTTGCTATACCCAATTTGTAGTGAGGATCATATGGTGATATGGATCTATGATGAATTCTGAAAATAGGGCTTATATATCATGCACTTGCACTAATGCTCCCTAAAGCTTCCATCCTTTCCAAAGATTTGGCTAAGACTTGATGAAAGCTAGGAAGCTACTTTTGCAGCTTCGATACTAACTTCGGTAGTTCGGTTATAAATTGGACCTGCAATTGTTCAGAAGTTAGATATTGGATCTTTTATAGTTATCGAGTACTAACACATAACACTGGATATGATTATGCATTAGAATAGACTATTTTATAATCCTACTTAGTGGTGGTATAAGAAATTAACTATTACATGTCTCATGAACATTGGGTGTCCCTTTTAGGCTGCTGATTACTTTGTTCATGTTCATTTGTCTGTCTTATATCTAATTTGTCTACAGTATCATAAATATTTAAGCTTGGTGAGAATTCAATATTTGTTATTTAGGAGACAAACAGTCATACACCCCATATGTCAATACTTTATGTTTTAGGTTATTGCTTTTCTTGTAGCAATTACTATTCTCTTTGTGGTTGTTTGCTTTGTTCTTTTATGGGGTTAGTTATAAGAAGTGGATATATTTCAAACCAGTGATATAATTATGTTCTTAAATAATGGTTGAATTTTCTTATTATTAGAAATTTATTGTTTCTTTATGCTCTCTTAAATCATGCAGAGTATGAAACAATTGCAAGCTGATGAAGTTAAGGAGAAAATGCTTCGTTTAAGCATAGAGGCAGGTGGTTTCTCTGGTTTTCAGTACAACTTCGTACTTGAAGAGAAGCCTAACAACGATGACAGGTTTGCTAATTTCACACAAGCTACATACATTGATTCCGTATTGTAACTACAATCTTATAAGGATGCGTTCAAACTTGTGTAGGATTTTTTAGAGGATGGGGTTAAATTGGTGGTTGACACAATATTATTAGGCTTTGTAAAAGGTGCCACAATTGATTATGTTGAGGAGCTGATATGTTCAGGATTTCAGGTAACTTTTTTTTTTTTTTCATTTTCTACTTCGCAATTTGTTTCTTCTGTTAACAAATGTTCAGTTGTTTATTAAGTAAATCAATGGGTACAGTTAGAGGTGGTCGTTTCTACTTTTGAACTTATGAATGGGTCAATTTGAATTTTGTTATATTTCAAACTCCTCAAATTAGGAGACTTAGCAAAAATAGGAACGGTTAAAAATATTCCAAAGTCTATTTTCAATGCATATAACTTTTTAAAATTGTTTTATTTAAAGATTAACTGAGTTTTGATAACATTGTTTTCGTGATTATAATTAACACATTAACTACTCATTAAATACCAACATGCCTTTCGGTGGTATATAAGGTTTTAATGAAGGTATTCCATCAAAGCAATTGGTTTTGGGTTTAGGTCCTAACTAGGGAAATCGTGTGTGAGCTTATTGTATATAAGATGGTTCAACAAAAAAAGAAAGATTTTTACGAAAAAAGAAAAGATGGTATATTAGATTTCTTAAAAAATGGACAAAAAAGTGTTTGCAGGTAAACCAGACCTTGCCAGCTTGTTTTGACCCATACTAAAGATGATCCATTTAAAACCCGAACTCATTTGACCTGTTACCTGGTCTGCCATCTTAGCACCTTTAGCTAACCAGTGTTAACACCACATCCTACTATTTTATTTCCCTGATGAGAAATAATTGAATTATGAGGATGGAGAAGGTTTTTTAATCACACGTTATTTTATATATAAGAATTGTGGTGAATTTCATGGTAAGGCAGGAAGACGCCAAGAGAACATGCAAAATCTTCTTGATTCCTTGCACTGTGTTTGGATAAAGAAAATAACTAACTTAATGAGGTTTGTCTCCCTGATTTGAGCATGCACACATTTAAATGATTACCTTTTAATCTATGCTTTAGCTTACAAAGTTACACATACCCTATGAACGTGGACCTTGTGAAACATCCGATCATGATAATGACCAAAAAATTTTTTTAGGTGCAAACTCCGCTATATCAAAGAAGACATTAGTTTGGTCGAGAGGCATAGGATCGACTTATATAGAGCTAAAGATATGTATATGGAGAAAATGAGTACGCATGGTAGTGAAGTACCGGGATCGATATCTTGGTATTCCTTATCAATATTCAATAGAGAAAGACAATAGTGACAAGTTATATGCTAAGTTGAAGTGAAAAGATAACGCTACGCGTTTTGTTGTGGAGAGTTGTTGTGATGTACCCGAGCCCGAAATCGCCTTGGCACAGCTTTCTTAGTTTTTGTCATACTTGTATGAGGAATCTTGGAGATGGGTGTGACACTTTCATGTATAGTTTTGTCAAAGTTTGACTTTCATTTTTAATTTGCATAAGTTAACATTAAGAGATAAAGCTACGCCTTTTATTTTTTAGTGATTAATTTGTGTATACTTTATACCGAAACTATGAAAAATGGTTATAGCTATGATCATTTAGAGGTCAGGTAAGTCGTTTGATAGTAGATGGAAATGCGTAATGTAAGTGAATTGCAGAAAACAATCCTCAAGTGAGATGAATGATTGAGTAAGATGTATGATTGATAAAGTCTTGAGTACATTGTCGTTCAAAAAAGTTTTATTGTTGTCGAAGTCATGCCGTTTGATCGTGGTTACCTTTCTTCATGTCGAATGAATCAATGTTTTCAATTTTTTTGATAGTTGTCTTATTTTTATATGCCTTCATTTTTTATGTTTCTTTGACAGCATAAACTTGCAATAGAGTGCTTTCATTTGGATTTTTCTTTTTATCACAAATTAAATATTTGTAAATATGAACATTACGTACTGTCTATTATTAGAATGCTTATCATATTAACTACTTTTGCTAATCAATTATAAATAATAAACAAGATATCACATGAAGCTAGCCCGCCCATCGGGCGGGTCTTGAAGCTAGTATATATATATATATATATATATATATATATATATATATATATATATATATATATATATATATATATATATATATATATATATATATTTTAATATATATATTTTTTTCAGTTACTGAGATATTAAAGAAGGTGTTTATATTATAAAAGTTTCATATATGATAGGCTGAGCAAAACCGATCGACACTCAAAAACCGGCCGAACCCGACCTTCCCGATACCGAATCAAATGTAATCAGGTCGGGAGCCGGTTTGTGTTTTCCTGGTAGTCGGTTTCGGGACGGGCCAGACCGAAAATGGAGAAAACGCAGCCAAAATCAAGAAAACTGACCGAACCCGACCTGTTGGGACTGTCCCGATACCGAACCGAATGTATTCAGGTCTGGAGTCGGTTTGGGTTTTGCAGGTAATCGGTTTCGGGCAATGTTGATTTCGGGACCGGCCCGATGCTCACAATATATGATATATGCTAAGGTGCCGTGCCCATTAAAATTTATGACAGACGGCTGGCTGCACATAGCTATCAACGAATATGCTTTTTACGCCGACTAAAATCAAACAATTGAATGCTAGAAAATGGGGTCGCTAATTAAGTCATTTTCAGCACACACCTCAAGCTGAGTCACTAGATACGGAACACACCTCATGTTGAGTCACTATGGGGTCCTTTGAGATAGATAATATATTCTTTTATATTCAAATTTAAATTTTGTAGTCATTTTTGTTTTTTGGTTTCATGGACTCATTTATTATTGAAACTTCAATTGATTTTACGTGTCATGTGTTTAATCATAACGTCTCATTACATGTATTAAAATAATCTGCCGACATTTAAAAAATTGTTTTTCATGTGTTCAATAATGATTACTTGAGGTTAGAGTTTTTTTAAAAAGTTTTGGCCGTTTTTAAAAGAGTGTAAGTAGTGTTATTGTATGTGATCAATCTTTGGTGAGAGTTACAAAATTAATATGAGGCTTAAATTTCACTTTTAATGCACGTGTAATTTTTGTGTGTGTTTAAAGGTCTTTTTATGTTTAAAGGTTGTTATTGAAAATCATCATAATTTAGCTGTTACTTCGTATAAAATAGAGACACATTATAGATGAACCAATTGTAAGGAACATATAGGAGGCTCGCAAAACCCACATACTTTATAAGATCACGAAAACAAGTTTTTTTTTTTTTTTTTTTTTTTTTTTTTTTTTTTTTTTTTTTTTTGTAATTTATTATTATTTTTCATATTTAAATCAACATAGACGTACACTTCTCAGTAAATGAACCTCATCTCATACATGACATAAAAATATGTTCTTGAGTATGCGAGTTTTTTTTTTAGTAAGTTGCTACTTGCTAGATAGCGATTCATTCTTAGCTTCTCATACAAAGGAATACATTGCATTTTTGGTCCTTATGGTTTGGACAAATTGCATTTTTGATCCTCATCATTTCGAAAGTGCAGCGAATGTTTCTATTTTGAACTTTGGCTTACATATTCAGCCTCTAGATAAAGTTAAATGACTAAAACACCATTTGTCTTCTTTCATTTAATTTTCAGATTTTTTTTTTCTTTTTATTTATTTATAAGACAAAACATAATCACCATTTTTCTCTTTTTCTCTCCCATCATCTTCATTATCCATCTTAAACGACCTCCTTATTATTATTATTATTATTATTATTATTATTATTATTATTATTAAACATCACTTTCATTAAAAACCAAACAATAGGATTACAAGAAATTAGTGGGGAGTCTCGAAACTATCTGAGCTCCCACACCTTTAGCAATAGCAAAACTAATCCTACTGAAGATATGAGGTGCAACACGCACCCCGATGTCTTGAGTAATAGAGAATTTCTGAATCCGCTTAAGTAAGGCTACCGCCTCTGTCTCAAGTTCTCCCAAAGAGGAGAATGAGAAAGGGGTAAACCCATATCCAATATTCGCACATTTAGTCCCATACTTGACACGCTTTCGTTTTGCAGCCTCACTCACCGCACGACCTGGCACAAAATCAATCATACCAGTTTGCGTGAGAGGAGACGACCCGGTCAAATCAACACACACATCATTCCCCTCATCCCAAGAATAGAGCAATATATATGCTGGCCTTAATGCTTGCTCTCCTGTTCCATTCAACCCAATATCCACCTCTTTACGAGCTGCTATCCCAGATCGAGAGCAGATATCAAGCAGAGTATCGCGCACCATGTTGTGTCGATGTTTGATGCCGATAATACCAGCGCACGAAATAGCATGGTCCCCATAAATGTCCTCGGTGAATACCTTGTGGCATGCAGAGCACGGAGCCCGAACAGAGAAGAGGGGAACGCCCAACCGATAGGATAATATGCACCTGTAGGTTCTGGCATTCATAGTCTGTCCTAATCCAGATATCGGGACCACCCTAAGCCAATATGAAGTGCAGTCCCCCCATTGCGACCTCCAGAGTGCCATTTGTCGAGGAGATAGACGAAATGTGGATTCAGCCATTCGGGTAACACGTTTGAAATATATGTCTGCCAATTTCTTCATGAGTTTGGGGGCAGCGATCTCATTCGGGTTACTCAGAAGGTCAATCTCCATTTTCGCATTAAAAGCGTACAAGGCATCATCAAAGGAGGGGCCAGAGGTTATAATACCCGAATGTTAGAGGAGTTTAGTCTGTAGTTTGGCAGATTGGAGTCTAGACGCTAGGAATGCATAATGTAAGGCATCTCTTGCTGCATATACACCCAACCCCCCAAATGCAAATGGTAAGGTAGCCAACCTCCATTGCCAGTCGCTGAATCCAGGTCCAGAGGCAGTAACAATACGTTCCAAAGAAGAATGCAATGCCACATCAAAAGCAAGGTGAGCGCCCTCAAAAACCCTAGGGGAACATGTGCGTATAGAAAAATATAACTTTGAAATGTCAGCACAAGCACGGAGAAGCAATGATTCACATTGGGGGTCCTCAAGTTTGGCAATAGCCTCCATGAGTTCAATAGTTTGGGCAACCCGTTTCAACACGAGCTCACTGCTAAACTCAAGATCCATACTAGCAGGCCCCCCCAATAATTTAACACCCCGAAGTGGGCGAGCAATATTAGGCGGAAAAACACCTTCAATCATGCTTCGAGGGTCTTCCTTGGGCCAAAAAATCTCATCTTATTATTATTATTATTATTATTATTATTATTATTATTATTATTATTATTCATCTTCAATTTTTTTTTTCTTTTTTTTCCCAGATTAAATCCTTAAATTTTTCATTTTCAACTTTTTTTCAATTCCTTAAAAAGTTCGTTATTTTAACTTTTACTTATTCACACATAAAACACCCACACCAAAAACATACCACACGCATACATAAGAAAAAAAAAAAACTTTTATTTACTAAAATCTAGCAAACACACACAACACATCACACATAATCCTATGAACAACCAAATCTCAAACATCTTATAAAACTATAGTTGTGGTGCGACCAGGAAACCGGATTTGGGTTTTAGAAGTAGTTTCTAAATCTATTTATGATATTATTAGAGTTTGGATGGGTGGAAATCAAGGTTCCGTTAAGTATGATTGTGTCAGGTGGTAAGGATGTTGAATTAGGGTTAAGGTTTTCATCAATATTTGTTGTGATAATCAAGTATTGGTGGCTTGTGGTTTATTGTGAATTAAAGAATACAAACAAACACAAGATACTATTTTTAGGATATTGTCATGTGAGGTTATGGTAGTTATTGGTAGTTTTAGGTGTTAGTTGTGGTGGTTAAGGTGTGAAAGAGGAAGATATAACACAAGATGATGATGATGTGTATCTAGAAAAAATAGTTTGAAAAATGGAGGATGAAGATTATGGGAGGGAAACAGAGAAAGTGGTTGATTATGTCTTGTTTTGTATTGTAAATAACTAAAAAGAAAATTTTATCTAAAAATTATGAGGAGTAAGACAAATGGTATTTTAGTCATTTTACTTTAGCTAAAGACTAAACATGCAAGTCAAAGTTTAAAATAAGAACGTCCACTGCATTTTCAAAAAATAAAGACCAAACATAAATTTAGCCAGACCACAAGGACTAAAAATGCAATTTACTCCATACAATAGGAAACCCATGACTTGATGTCCTTTTATTGTTCAAGTTAAACAATAATGTCCTTTTATTGTTAAAGCTATGCATGACGTATACTAAAAGTTAAAGACAACAAAAGTCAAAGGACTAAAAACATCATTTTACCTAATAGAACAAAAAATCATGATTTTTTTGTACAACATTTTCATCAAAGACACTATATAAGACACATCAATCAATTACTATTTGCCACCCGCCACCATTTCTTGATACTCCAGTGATCATACAAAAAACATAATTTTAGGAACATTTTTAAGCTTAATCCTTTCTGGGTTCTTCATGTTTTCATGAACCAATATCAAATCAGGTAAAAAGTTTAAATTTTTACATCAAATTCATGTTTTTCTTTGACAATTTTGATGCTGGCATATTCACCGGATTCTATGTTTTTTGGTTTAGTTTTGCTCATTTATTGTGAATATTATTATAATCATAATGAGGGATGAAACCAGTACTATAAATTACTAAGTGCATGTAACAAAATCCAAATGAACAAAAACATCATTTTACTTAGGGAAATTGGAAAAAAAAAGCATTATACTTGCTAATTTTTGTCATTGTATGTAGCGTTTTTTTTATTTTATATATTTTTTTTATTGTAGCAATAACCTTTTTAAATCGTGTCATCGTGTGTACTTTGGGACTTTTTAGCTATGTGAAATGACTATTTTACCCTTCAAAATTTGAAAAAAGTAAGAGTAAAATGGTCTCAAAATACACACAATGACACGATTTAAAAAGGTTAGTGCTACAATAAAAAAAAAATGACGCTACATAGAATGACAAAACCCTTTTACTTAAGGGTAAAAAGTACCCCTTATAGAGTGGCATCTGATATTAAGCCATTTTTATTTTTATTGGTATGTGAACGGTAAAAAAACAGTTTTTTTTTTTTTTTTTTTTTTTTTTTTTTTTTTTTCTTCACTGTTTTGTGTTTTTTCATACTTTTGACTTATCAAATTTTATATTTTATATTTGGTAGTTTCTGTTTTATATTTTTATAATAAAAACTAGAGGCGATTTCATTCATATTTTTGCAAAATTCAAAAATTTCATATACATTATTTTGATGCATTAAATGCATTGTATTTTATGCATAAAAAACTAGTAAAAAGAATATATATGAAATTTTTGAAATTTTCAAGGATATACACGAAATTTTTCATAAAAAGTAGATAAAAAAAAAGAAAAAAAGAAAAGGAGAGGTGCCATTATTTATTTAGGGGAGGTACTATCTACTAATCGAGCAAAAAATATGATTTTTACTTATGTACCATTTTCCCAATATTTTCATTTGATGTACACATTTAATTGGTTGCCAACAAAAACCAAACTCTTAAAACATAGATCTTTTATTTTATAAACAACAACAAACTACAAACTCACACGTCAAAATCTATATTATATGCCACCTGCCCACCCATCGTGTTTGCCACCATTTCTTGATTTCCCGGTGATCATACAAAAAACATAATTTTAGGAACCTTTATAGCCTTAATCCTTTCTGGGTTCTTCATATTTTCATGAAACAATATCAAATCAGGTAAAAAGTTTGAATTTTTACATCAAATTCATGTTTTTTTTTTTGATAATTTTGATGTTGGTATATCCACCGGAATCTTTGTTTTTTGTTTAGTTTTGTTCATTTATTGTGCATAGTATTATAATTGTTTCGAGGGACGGAACCAGAACTAAAAATGACTGCGTGTAACAAAAGCTAAACATGAATCTAGGGTCGAAGGTGTAAACTTTGATAATTTTTAGAAATTACGGTACAAATTAGTTTGTTAAGGGGGTAAATTATAAAAATAGCCGGACATTTTAGAAAATTTACACTAGAATTTTTTTCGTCACGTGTCCCCTCCTCACTCCGCCTGAACATGTGCGTACTAAAAATTAGCACTACGTGCCGGCCGGTACTAAAAATGACCATGTGCGTGTAACAAAAGCTGAACATGACTAGAAACCATATGTTTTTGGACTGCGTGCATTTAGGAAAAATCGAGATTTTTTGTAATCACAATTAGCACTACGCCGCAAAAATTATGAGTATTGCCTTTCATAAGGATTATTTGAGCTCAAGTTGATGCTATGACCCTAAAATATTAAATCGTGATTGATAGTGGAAAATGCAAGTTGCTTGCTTTATGGACATAGAAACACATGTTTTTTTTAGACTGCGTGCATTTAAGAAAAATCGAGATTTTTAAAACTAAAATTAGCACTATGCCGCAAAAATCATATGACTGTCATCCCTGATTGCCTTTCATAAATATTTTTTTAGCTCAACTTGATGCTATAACCCAAAGATTTTAGTTGTATTGATAGTGAAAGATGCAAGTTGCTTGCTTTATGGATATAAATAAGCTTCTAGTTGTTTCTTTGATCATATCTTGTAAAAATATATAAAAGATTTAAGCTTTAAAGATATTCAAAATTTTAAATAGCTAATAGTTGTTCATGTGGATAAGTGAGCATCTGATATGACAAACAAAGTCTGATTCATTGTCAAGTGGGGCTGTCTTTTTGTTGAATCTTGTATGAATTAAAAACACATTTTTTTATTTGAATGGATAATAGTGAGTTAGTGACCCCTAAATGGGAATTTTTTAATATATTTGTTGTCCATGAATCTTGATCATTTGACTAGATATTTATTTGTGTTTATCTGATATCCATTCGCTTATATAATTGCATTAGGTGTTGTAGCATAAGTGTCAAGTGATTGAAGAGTTTAGGTTGGAAGATGGAGAAGAAGCAGAAAAAGTTTCTAACTGTTGCGCCTTTTGAATGTGCGTGGCGTGACGATTTAAGGTTTAAGGAAGCGGGTAGAGGGTGTGTTGCATTTGAGGCGTTTGCCCACAATGATGTCACTGTTGTGTTTCGTGAGCAGTTAGGTAGTCAGCATTATCATTACAAAAGAGATAACAGTCCGCATTATACTGTAATCATCGGTAGTCATAGGAATAGAAGGTTAAAGATTGAGGTAGATGGGATCACAACTGTTGATGAAGCGGGATTAGGTTTATGTTGTTCATCAGCATTTCAAAGTTATTGGATTAGCGTTTGTGACGGGCTGATTAGCATTGGAAAAGGGCGGTACCCTTTTCAAAATCTCGTGTTTCAGTGGCTTGACACGAAGCCTAATTGTAGTGTGCAGTATGTTGGTCTTAGTAGCTGGGATAAACACGTTGGGTATAGAAATGTTAACGTGCTTCCATTAACACAGAATCATATATCTTTATGGAAGCACGTTGATTGTGGTGAGTATAAAGGGGAAGATGATATGGAAGAAGATTTAAGGAACGAGTTTGGAAATTTCGATGATCATAAAGGGCTTGGAAGTTTTCTCGAAAGTTGGGAGTTGTCTGATGTGTATTTCCTCGTAGGTGAGGAAGAGCGAGCTGTTCCTGCTCATAAGGTGATCCTTGCAGCAGCGGATACTTTTGAGTCGCGGTTGTTTGATCAAGATGTCATCCCGCTCAAGGATGTGACTTATCCTGTCCTTTGTGCATTTCTTCAATTTATTTATACAGGCTTTACACAGGTAATTTTTCATCCAGTCTTGTATATAGCATCCAAATCAATAGAGTAGAGTAAATTTACTTCTATAACCTTATTGTATCTTAACGCTCACATCCAAACACCTCCTTGAACATTTTCTCTTGCGCCATGTTTTATTACAGTTAATTATTTGATATAAACACACATCCAAACACTCCCTTAGATTTTAATAATTCCTGTGTCTATATGTAGATTCCGGAGTCACTATTGGGTTCCCTGCGTGATCTAAGCTTACGATTTGGAGCAACTTCACTGGTGAAGCAATGTGAAGAGGTTATCGAAAAATTTAAACTCAATAAGAAGCTGTTTGACTCTGGAAAGAACGTGGAGATATTTTACCCGAATTCTCAGCCACATTGTGGCGGTCCTGCCTTTCCCTCCGGGCTTCCTGCCAATGTGCAGAGGCTTGAACAATTATATATGATGGGTAAGTTTAGTGATGTGGACATAAGCATTGAAGGGCATGGTCTTATTGCTCGCTCTCATAAAGTTATTCTCGGTCTGTGGAGTCTCCCGTTTATGAAGGTGAGTTTATTCTTTGCAAATCGGGCAAATTTTAAATAAAATAGCAGCATTTAAATAAAATAGCAGCGTTTTAAGATTGTCTAATTTGGTCTTTTTTATGTCTCAACATGACAAAGTATGCTACTGTACTATTTTATAGAATTCGCCCTTACAAATTTATGTTAGTAGAGTTTATGAACTTGAACCTCTTATGTTCACATGATCTAAGAATATATATGAATTAACAGATGTTCACAAATGGAATGAGTGAGAGTGCTTCTAAAGAGGTTTGCTTAAAAGATGTGTCACCTAAGGCATTCAAGATTATGATCGACTACTTTTATAGCGGAGCCTTCAATTTGGAAGATACGGTTGACAGTAATATCTTGCTACTCGAGCTTCTTATATTAGCAGATCAATTTGGGGTTTCTCTACTTCATCAAGATTGTTGCAAAACACTTCTAGAGCGGCTTTCTGAGGTAGTTTAAATAACCCTTTTGTGTTTTGAATTTTATTTAATATTTTAATATTTTATCTTAATATTGTGTTTGATTACGGTTGTTTTGAAGTGTTACACTAAAACGTACGGGGAAGTGCGAATTCGGGCTAGTGAGAACAAGAGATGGATTTTATAAAAATAAAATTACAAAATATTAATTTCTCTTCGTCTATATATTATATGCAGGGATGGGATTTGACTAATGGATGAAGGTGTTACTACAACAAATTTTTGTATTATGAACAAGGATGAAGACACTTTTGGCCAAGTAATTGAGTTATCGATTGAGTATCTAACTATAATACTTTGTTGCAGGGTTCAGTATGCCTAATTCTTCAAGTTATTCCCTCGATACCCTCATGTAAACTTATAGAAGAAACATGTGAAAGGATATTTACAATGCACTTTGATTACTGTACAACGGCTAGTACCGACTTCGTCTTGCTAGATGAATCTACTTTCTCTAACATTTTAGAGGTAGATTCTGACTTCTAGTTTTCAGTTATATTTTCCATTTTTTTTCATACCACTGTGACCAATGTTTTCTCGCTTATTTGCTGTAAAGACTTTGGGGCTGATTGCATTAAATGATAACCAACTTCGGTCTAATCTAACTTAGGAACCAAACTTTTAAGATCTCAAGACCATCAACGTGTAGATTTTCACTGTCTATGTTTGTGCTTACCAACTTTGTTGCATAGTTTAGGAATCGCATTTTGTCAAAAACAAATTTTCTTTTGGTTTGTAATATATATAAAGCATCAATGTTTAAGGATCACTATATTTATTAAGACTGTGGGCTGCTTCTCTAGCTCTTGAGAAACGAACATGTCTTTATAGTGAATGTGAATTTTGCAGCATCAAGAGTTAACCGTAACTTCTGAAGAGAGAGTTCTTAATGCCATCTTAATGTGGGGTTTGCAACCAAGTGAATTATCAAATTGGGAAGTGGTAGACAACATGCTTTCTTGTACGACACCAGAAGATCTTTTTGGGACGAGGCTTCTTTCGCTAAATGTCTTGCTACCTCTTGTGCGGTTTTCATTGTTACCATTGTTCTTGCTCAAGAAGGTATGTAGCAAACGATGATTTTGAGGTTTTTTTTAACTTTTTTCTTTTCTTTCCTTTTGTGGTTCAGTTGAATATGTGTCCAAATATTCGTAATGACATGTTATCTTGTGATTTCAGATGGAGACTAGCAATCTAAGCACGAAAATCCGTACTTTTTATCATTTGGTGAGTCATGGTCATGGTTGTTGTGTTATATGTTTGAATTTGATAAATAATATAGTGATCACTTATGGCATTTCAACATTTTTTAACTTTTCAATTTGATCATTTACCAGGTGAAAGAGGCAATCAGTTTCTTGGAAACGGGTTTTCCGACTGCAGGGAGCCATCCAAAGTATGTTTACACTTGTGTGTTTTTTTTGCATATTTATTTCTAATCCTTAAATAATCTTCCGTTATTTTATTAAGACTTTTCCTTTCGGTTGTTAAGGTTCCAGCACAGGCAATCAAGTTTTAAGGAGCTCCAATACATCCGTGATGGAGATAGCAACGGTGTTTTGTACTATGTTGGTACATCATACGGTAAACACCAATGGGTTAATCCCGTTTTAGCTAAGGTAAATTTCCTTTCAATACTCATCAATATAAACGAAGAAAAAAAAATCAAAAAGAGAAGTGATTGTAACGTTACTTTTTCAGAAAATTAGCATTATGGCTAGTAATCCGATTTCAAGATACACAGATCCTAAGGTCTTGGCGTCAAGGACTTACCAGGTATGACGATTATTTTAAAAAGTACTTTATATTTCATTAAGGAATCATTTGTTAACTATAGCTAATCTTGAAACAGGGGACTTCTTTTGCTGGGCCCCGCCTCGAGGACGGGAAGAACTGTTCATGGTGGATGGTTGACCTTGGCCCTGACCACCAGGTTTAATCCTTACTTCCCTTGAAAATTTTGATCAAATTCATCGAAATCAATTTATTCAAACGAACAAAAAAGTAGCTTAAAAGGAAAGGAGTTAAAATGGGTCAAACTGGTTGAAAGTGACCCGTATCAAAATTATTCATTTTGACCTGAACCCATTACTTGAGCTTCTCAACCTGCTCATTTTCCTTTCGGATGCAAATATAGAATAATCTCAGCTTATATTTATTTTCTGATTGAAACAGCTTATGTGCAACTATTATACATTCAGACAAGATGGATCGAAAGCATTCATGAGGCACTGGAATTTTCAGGTATATTCATGTCATTTACAGTTATTTATCCAAACTCCTTTTATTCGTAAACAAAGACACGGAATTTTTTTGTTTGACTTGTGAAGTCAAATGGTCTAATGAAAACTCTTAAAGTTTTTAGATACTTATACGAAATCAAACACCCATTTTTTCGTATATGATTAATAAATTTTATATTTTAGCATATAATTTATAGTGTGTTTAACAATTTCAGGGTTCATCTGATGGTAAAAGTTGGACAAACCTGAGAGTACACGAGAACGACCAAACAGTAACTAAACCAGGACAATTTGCTTCATGGGCAGTTACGGGACCAAACGCTTTGCTCCCTTTTAGATACTTTAGAGTGGCTTTAATGGGTCCCACGACAGACGATATCAACCCGTGGACACTATGCATTTGCTTCTTGGAACTCTATGGTTACTATCACTGAATCCCAATATCCCATAGTTCTGTTGAAATTTGTAACGATATGTTTTTTTTCTGTGTTTGAGTTAAACATGTGTAATTATATAAAGCATGTAAAAGGTATCAGCGGAATCAAGTTGCCTTGAACCGTTTGGTTACCACTCGAGATTAGGCATCTGTGTAAGTTCTGTGTTTGTATCAGTTCCAGTTCTTGTTTGCTGTGAATTTTATAGAATAATGCTCAAGTTTTTGTATCTTTTGAGTTAAAAGTTTTTAAAAAAGTAAGCTACATAAAATATAAGCTTTCAAATATTTTAGAAAAATAATTTTTCATTAATACTCAAAATCAAATGATACTTCATGTAGCGTAGAAACTAATCTCTAATTTTTAGCTCCCGATCCATTTTCAATTACGCTACATCTCCAGTTCGTACTTTCGCCAAATATAACGTTTTCATAAGAGGTTACGCAAAGTTTCACTCTTTCATACATGCTTTAAAACCATAATTCCGCCCCTCATACTTCTCTTAAATGTATACCTCCATCGATGTATGGCGAAGTTAACTTGTCATGATGCTTTCAAGAATTCTAAGATTGCTTTTGGTATTGTTGTTTGTGATTCCACTGGTTTTCTACGTTACGTCCACCGATGCTGAGATCATCGCGGTGCGTTCTTCTTGCTCTCCAACATTTAATCGCAAGTGGTTTGGCGCTACCGTGGAATGTAATTCTCAAATGACTATTTCCTTATCATAGAGATTGGCCACTCTAATAGATTGACATTTGTTTGTACACAATGAATATGCAAAGTTTTTTCTTTTCTTTTAGTTAATCGAGAAAATAGTCAAATAGCTTCCTGGATTGCTCGTCATGCGTTTTCTTCCAATTCATGGTTCAATTAGAATGTTACTCTCCTTAAGAAAGTTATCTTGTTTTCGAGGGGTAATTTGAATTGGTCTTAATTTTTTAATTTTTATTAATTATTTACTTTTTGTTAATGCCTGTCTTTAACAACCACCAAATAAGTTAGTGGTAAGGTACATAACCTTCTCAAACAAGGCAAGAGACTAGTTTGCAACATTTGAAGCTACATAACCTATTAAGGGGTGTTTCTTTTTTATATGTAAACCACTTAATGTGGGCCTAAGCCTTTAATCTCACTTAACGGAGAGAACTATCAAAGCTTTGTCCTCCTTTTTAAGAACTAATTAAGTGACTCATATGGAACTACTTAATTTGGTACACACCCCCTAAGAAACAATCACACATACATAAAAGTCAAATACTTGACTGCATTTTTCGCATAATCTCAATAGTGCTTGGCCGTTTATTGTTTTTGATGTTGTCTTTGCTTAATATAAGAACAACAACAATGCACAATCTCGTTAAAATGAAGTATAGAGAGGTGAGATGCAAACTGTTTAAAAATACAAAAATTAAAATATGTAAACATTTCTCAAGTTTTATGAGTAAAAAAAATTAAAAAAAAAAATGAAATGAAATATTTTACTTTAAAATCAACAAAATTTTATTTTTCTTCGGTCATTTTTCATTTTCTTTCCCTTCTTAGAGCCTTCGGTATGTTGTCCTTACATCTGCGTTATTGCTTACGTGTTCAAGTCTTAACGCAAGTTATGCTTAAGTTATGATACCGTGCGTATAAGTTAAGGGCATGAATTAACCCCCAAGTTATCATGGTAACTCACGTTAAGATGCAAACATGAATTAAAAAAAAAAAAATACATAACCGGCCCGAAATGTTATTTTTTAAGAAAAAGTAGGGCAAAAAAATGTTGAGTTATGATAATGGGTATTTTTTGTAAGCTAAGGTTGAAATGTTAAAGCGTTGACGTGGCGGTAAGTTATGGCTAGTAAGTGCTCTTAATACTAACTTTTTTTGCTTCATTTTTGTTTTAATTTTTTTCTTATTTTTAGTGATACTTGACAAAATTAAAGAAAATTAGCCGTCTAAACATAACCCGACCCGCAAATCCTACCCAGGCGACATTTCAACAACAACAACATTCAAAATCATAAAAATAGGGGAATTAGGGTTTATTGATTGATCATCAAAATAAAATCAAATGGCTGAACAAGAAGAAAGTAATAATAAGAAGAATAAATACAGTATAATAATCCCAACTTATAATGAACGACTCAACATCGCTTTAATCGTCTTCTTAGTCTTCAAACACATTCCGTAAGTTTTTTTTTTATATATAATCAATCTCAATCATTTTATATAATCAATAATTTGATCTATTATATAACTGAATTCAGTTACTCAACCATATTCTGTTCACAATTTGTTAAAATATATAAATACCTAATACTCGATGATCGTATCGAAACGAGTCTCGAGATCGCCTTGATAATGTGACTGAATATATTGATGATTGTCGCCCCGCCAAACACGCTATGAATATAGATTAAGCTTGAGTTTGGCTTGATATACAAATTTAGGCCAGGCTCTAGCGTGATGCATGATCTGTTGAGAATTAGCTGAAGCTTATTTTGCTGTTAGATCTGTGTGTGATTGAATATATTGATGAGTGTCGAATGACGGTTCTAGACATGTTGACGCACTGCGAATTTATACTAAGCTTGAGTTTGCCTCGATATACAAAGTTTTTAAAATCAGTTCATATATGGTGTACTCGTATTAGATAACTAAATTTCAGTTACTGAATATTAGATAAAGTTAATGCATACCTGAATATTTGATGATCTTATTGTAGCCAGTCGAAATGAGTCGATGTGCTTCGGCTCGATGAATTTATACAAATTTAGGCTAAGCTCAAGTGTGATTACATAATCTCTACAGAATTAGTTGAAACTTAGCTTACGGTTAGATCACTGATATTTGATGATTGCATCGTAGCTAGTCGAAACGAGTCAACGTGATTTGGCTCGAAGAATCAAGACTATCCTCGAGATCGCCTTGATAATTTGATATACGAATCTAGGCTAAGCTCGAGTGATTATGTAATCTGTTTAGAATTAGTTTAAACTTAGATTACTGTTAGATCTCTGTGTGATTGAATATTTGATGATCATTGTAGCTAGTTGAATACACGGCTCTAAACGAGTCGACACGCCATGAATTTAGATTAAGCTCGAGTTCGGCTTGATAGCTTGATTACAATAATTATTTAACATGTATATAAAAATTTTAAGCTAGAGTGCCGTTATGTTATCTGTTCAGAATTTGAGTTAATTTAGTTGAAATTGTTGATGTATATGCATAATACCTATTTATGATTTTTGTTGCTTTTAGGATGTATGATTCAGGTGATTGTTTAGTTTAGTGTTGTATTTGTTGTGTTTAGGATTTTATATGCTAGATGAATTGTTCTATGTGATTGTATATTTGATGATTCATCGTAGCTAGTAGAATCTATAGCTCGACACAAGTCCATGTGCTCGAGCTCGGTTTGACGAATTTGGCTAGGATTGAGTTTGGATTGATAGTTGGTTTACGATAATTGTCAGAAACTTAATGTGATGTTGGTATTTTGTAATATTTTGATGAAAATGTATTTCAATTAGATACTTGAAAAAAATAAAAATAAAAAGATTCTATTAAATAGTATATATGTATACTATTAACCATATGAGTAAATTTTTTTAAGCATGAGTACATCATATGCATCAAATTATCTGTTACTAATCATTATTTACTCTCAAGGTATTTGTTTTCAACTTTTCATCAAAAAAAGTGACGTGAGTGTGAATGTATAGATACATTTTTGTGCCTAATTAATATTTGTACTTGAGCTTATTTTCATATAACGTTGGAACTAGTAGTGATCATTTTATTTCAAGTCCATGACATTGGTGTTCTATTGTCAGGGATGTTGACTTTGAAATAATAGTCGTGGATGATGGTAGTCCTGATGGAACCCAAGATATTGTCAAACAGTTGCAGCAAGTCTATGGTGAAGATCGCATTGTATGTGACAATTATTTTAGCAACTTACTAATTTAGATGGTTTGGTCTGGTATTATATTGTGAAAACGTATTTACCAAATTGGACCAGAAAATAATCTCTAGGATATAACAGCCATATAGGAGGATAGTTAAACTTTAATCACTGAACTATCCCATTGCGGGAAACTGTATTCATATAGCTAGGAAAAAGGAATATAATCACCAAATTGTACCGTATTTTCCAAAGTACGTTGCTATTTCATAAAATTTGGCCTACTTTTTATCTTAGTTTACATCACTAGTGTCTGATACTAGTCTATAGACTATTGTTGTTTAATACTTTATTTATCTTCTTAATGCAGTTATTAAGAGCTAGGCCCAAGAAGCTTGGATTAGGTATCTAGTTATTTCTCTATGTAATGATTTTGATTATACGGTGTAAATCATAAATTAAGCGATGTTTTTGTTAACTAGGGACTGCTTACATTCATGGTCTGAAACATGCTTCGGGAAATTTTGTTGTAATCATGGATGCTGATTTATCACATCATGTAAGTATGTTTTTAATATTTTAATAGACACCGTATAAATGTAATAGAACCATTTCCCAAGTGATGTATTTTCAATTGTTGCCTTCCTAAGTGCATTGTGTTAAACAGTTTGTTTTGGTTCAGAACAAGTACTTTTTTTGTACTAGTCAAAATGGGTCGGGTTGGGTTGACCCAAAAACACTTTTTTACCATTTTTTTTATTTATTATAATTAATATGTTAAATATGATTACAAAAACTATATTATGGATTATCACGATAATTATTTTTTTTTTTATGAAACAAAAATTCAGGAGGTTGTATCCGTCAGCAATATTCTTTCAGCGACTTTCTTGAGATAAAACTTAACACATATCAACATGTTCATAAGTAAATGGGTCGAAATTGTCACATCTTTTCATTTGCATATTTTAGTTGACATGCATCAATAATCTCCGTCTAACGAATGATGCTATTTCTTTTCTTTCTTATGTTTGTCTACACAGCCGAAGTACCTTCCACATTTTATAAAGTAAGAAAATTTCTACCACCTTGATATGCTTAAATTTAGAGGTGGCAAAAATAGGCGGGTTGGTCTGTTTGGGTTGCGGATCAGACAGGGTCAGATCAATGTGTAATTTGTTATTGGGTGGGTTTGTGTTGTGCTGAACCGGAACACTTCTGTTCAAGTTATTTTCGAACATGATTACAAAAGTATTGTAAGTTTTCTAAAAATTTTATTTCGTTGAATAAATGACTTACGAATTATGCAATAAAAAACACTTTTGGGAGACTTTTAACTCGCTTGCTTATTAGCTAAAATTTTGATTTGACCTATTTGACTCTTTAGAGATGCAACATAACCTGAATCGACCCATTCAAAAGTAAATGGGTCGAAATTGCCACCTGCAGTTAAATTCTTTCTTCTGCTTAATAATGGAAATCCAATAATTCAGGAAACAGATCAAGACCGGTGCTGATATTGTCACGGGAACTCGTTACGTAAGAGGTGGGGGTGTACATGGTTGGACTTTAATGCGCAAATTGACAAGTAGAGGGGCTAATGTTTTAGCACATACACTTCTTTGGCCTGGTGTTTCAGACTTAACAGGCTCTTTCCGGTAGATAGTTTTATAATGTTAGGTTATTCTTATATTTACTTTCACCTTTGTAATATTCTAATAATGATGTTTATTTTCTTGTGGGACAGTCTTTATAAGAAATCTGTACTTGAAGACATTATAAGCTCTTGTGTGAGCAAAGGATATGTTTTCCAGATGGAGATGATTGTTCGAGCTTCAAGAAAAGGATACCATATCGAAGAGGTACTTATTAAATGGGTTGATTTGGGTTATATTCCATCTTTAGTGACTTGATCAGAAACGGGTCGAATGGGTTGGATGTTGCCCAAAGTGTATTTTCATTGCATAAAACCTCTTCAATATTTTATGATTATTATGAAAATAATTTAAGCTCAGTAGTCATTCTTGACACACTGGAATATTATCATAGTAGAAAAACCGAGAACAAGTTTTTCGTGTCAACCTAATGTGATCCCTATCAAATTGACCATTTTTGATCCGTGACCCAACACGTATGACCTAGTTATTTTGTTTCTGAAGTCAACGATATTTATCATCACATCTTTATGTTTTCTTATATCACATAAATTGATCCAGAAAATTACGATGTTAGATTGGCATAATGAATAATACAATGTATTTTTGCTCAAGTAAATTTTACGTACTAATATGAACTTTGTACGACTCTTTTAGGTTCCTATCACTTTTGTGGATAGAGTTTATGGAAGTTCCAAGCTTGGTGGATCTGAAATAGTCGAGTATCTAAAGGGACTCGTGTATCTTCTCATTACAACATAAAGAATGTCAGCCACGTATACCATTCAATACTTTCACAGGTGTTGCTTTTCGTTTCCCTTTGACAAGGTGACTCAAATCTCTGACCAACCAAATACCCAATTTATGACATTTTTCATGAGAATATTTGTTCTATATTATGTATCCATGATTTAGATTCCAGCATTTTTTTAGTGAGAAATGAATTTTGCTATTTATGATCTTTAAAAGTTTTTGGTGGTAGTTCATTCAAGTTGTTATAGAACAAATATGTAAAATTGAAATTTAAATGTTGCTACAAGCATCAGGCATTGCGGACGAGAAAGGAGGCTGTCTCAGCATCAACAATATAACTGAGTATAATCGTTATGAAAGTGACTGTTAAACAAACTGTTAAGACGATGCATGTCACGGCAGTTGGTGTCAACTGTAAAAAAAATTAAAGTAAAGTAATTCCCAATACCGTCTTTCACGGGTTATGGGTCTCAATACCGTCTTCCACGGTCTATGTGGAGGTTGGGATGTAGACAACCCTAAGGTTGCTTCCGGTTCTACCACATGTAGAAAAGGACCTCAGACCTTTAAGATTGATGATGATGTTCTTAATAACTGAAGGACCATTTTACCGGCCACATGTATGTTTACGGTTTACCTTGATCTATCTTCTAACTAGCTTTAAAAGAACACTAAAATTTTGCTTGTTTTCTTTTGCTAGTTTTGTGATCACTACTTCACTAGTTTATTTATGTATTCTTTCAAGTAAAATGCACCACTTTATCTACAATCTATAAGACAAACTAACTCCATATAGTAATTAAAAAAAATAATAATAAAAAAAAATAAAAAAAAATAAAAAAAACACCTGAAAAATGGACTATCATCTTTTAAAAACACATACAAATTCGTCACTACATTATGATATGGATCTTGATCAACGAGAACTTTTAATTCGTCACTACATTATGTTATTTAAAGACTTACTTTCATATACTTTGTATTAAGTCAAATATTGTAATAAAGATGGGTAAGTGTAGAACAACTAGATTGGTTTTTGATTCATCAAAACTAGCTGCTCTCAAGGAAGATGTAGTTGCAAAAGGGGTAAAAGATCCGACTCGTGTAGAGGTGGTGTCGGCTTTGCTATGGAAATGTTTCATGGTTACAACCGAGGAAAAGACTGATTCTAGGAAGCCATTTTTGTTGAGCCATGTGGTTAATCTCCGCAAACGGTTAGTATCAACTTTATCAGAAAATGCTATTGGGAATCTGATTTGGTTAGCAAGCGCTGAATGCAAGACAAATTCTCAAATCCAATTGTGTGATCTTGTTCAAGAAGTACGCGATGGTGTGTCAAAGATCAATAGCGAGTTTGTGAAGAAAATACAAGGTGATAAAGGGACAAAGGTGATGGAAGAGTCTCTAAAGAGTTTGAAAGAATGCGAGGATAGTAATAATTATATCGGGTTTACTAGTTTGTGGAAAATGGGATTTTACGAAGCCGATTTTGGTTGGGGAAAGCCAATATGGGCATGTGGTGGCGGTGTTTGTCAGGGCAGTTCTGTGTTTATGGACATGGTCGTTCTAATGGACACAAAATATGGCTACGGAATAGAAGCATGGGTGAACATGGATGAACACGAAATGCATGCCTTAAAACATAATCCCGAACTCTTGACTTTTGCATCCATCGACCCCAGTCCTCTACAGATAAACTATTGAAGGTGGCGTGAACCTTTAAGCACATCAATGCTTCCAAATCCAGTTTCACTTTTTGTTAAGAGCGATGAATAGATGTTAACCCAAAATTCTCATGAAACATATGTTTCAGTCTTGAGTGCAAGTATGTGAGGTTTCCTATCATTTGATGCTCATTCCGTTCCAGTTTCAGTTGCTAGGTATACAAATTGACTAACTCTTCACATATCTAGTATATGGAATGAAAACAAGTCATATGCTTGTGGTATGAGTTGTTTCCAATCAAATAGTTGTGAGTTCAAGTCTCGTTAAAGAGAAATGTATGATATATTTCTAGTGTATATAATACGATCTCAGCAAAGTGGTTTGGGTTCAGGTCTCATCTGAAACAAAGGTATGATATATTTCTAGTGTATATAATGTGAGCATGATACTTTGAACAAGATTTTTTTTATTAAAAAAAAAAAAAAAAAAAAAGGAAACAAGTCATATGCAATTATGGATGTAAACCTAAATCAGATAATATCCCAAAACCTGAACTCAAGACTGAATGATGAAGTCAGTCATATACGTTGATTACTTGATTTCAATGAATCAAGAAACATATCTAAAATTGTTATTCAAGACTAAATGTGAGCATCAAGTTTTAACATCATTGTTGTGTTGCTCTATGACTCTATGTTAAATGTAAGATCTTGAATGTTGTTCATAATTCATATACTCATGTTGTGATATAGGTGGTCAAGGTACATGGCTAACAAGAAAGTTTGCATTCAAATTGTCATATAATTGAGATGAACATCGTTTAGCTAGCGGATAAATGGTTCCGTGTGAGTAGGGACGGAACCAGAAGACAAAGTCACCGGGTGCATTTATGAGAAATCAAACAAGACTACATGCATAACTTTTTAGGAGCATGTGCATTTATAGAAAAATAGAGGTTTTATAACAAAATTAACACTACGAGACAAAAATTCATGGGTGTCCCGGGACCCCCCGGGACACCCCCTGGTTCCGTCCCTGCGTGTGAGCATGACAAACAGAGGAAGACATGCAATCCACCTTAAGATGATTGTTGGTGATTTTAGTGTTATTACTTACTATATTTTATGTAATTGTCATTAAAGGTGTGTTTGTTTTTTTAAAAAAATGTCTTACTAGCCTCTGAGTCTTACCGGTAAGAGGCAGTCAGACACGGTCAGACATTTAGGCTATGTTTGTTTTTTTTGAAAAACATCTTAACAGCCTCTTAATAGGCTAAATGTCTGAATCGGTCAGACATTTGGTTGTTCAGACCGTTTGTTTTTTTTTCTCATTCAGACGCGTTCAGATGCAGTAACATCTTAATGGTTTAGACCTGAGAGGGGTGTCTGAATGCGTCTTGTTGCCTCTTGCTGACACAAATAAAAACCAAAAAAAAATAGTACGAGCAAGCAAATGTGCGGTTCAAAAATGAGTTTTTTTTCCCATTCAGATGCGGTCAGATTCAGACATTTACGCATCAGATTCAGATGTGCGGTTCAGATTCAGACCCTCTTAACAAACAAACACCACCTTAAGCTTGTTTGTTTTTTCATTTGCAGACGCGGTAAGATGTATTATGTCTGACTCGGTAAGACCTGGTGAACACATCTGACCACCTCTAACCCTACCTCTTCCTACACCCAAAACCCTTCAACCCCTTCACACCTTCCTCTTTCGAAGTATTGTTTGTGTTTTGTCAAAAGATAGAAGTAAAAAAAATATATATACTCTGTGACATAAACAACAAGACCATTACAAGAACCTGTTCTTAAAAATGATTCTTTGTTTTGTGTCGTTAGTTTGTGGTTATAGTTTACACAGTTGAACAAGAACCAAAACAAGAATCATCAAGATTAAACTTTACCCGGGACCTTTTAAAAAGATCATAGCCGAGCCATCAAAGATAGAAAAAGCATTTGGCTTATAATAAACCTTGGGTTTCAAAGATGAGGGTGTTGGTGGCTGATTTTTTGAGACAATGAAGAGTGGTGGTATGTGGCTACGTTTTTATATTTGTTTGTAGTGTGAAGTGAAGACTAGTGATATATACTAGGGTTAGATTTAGGGCAAGTGTTGTGGGTTGGGCTTAAAAGAATTTCATTTGATATAATTACGTTTAAGTAGTTTTGTTGTAGGCCTTGGGCAGCATTTCAAGTTTGCTGTGCTAAAGTACATATATAGTGTAAGGAGTTGAAAACAAAAATGTTGCTTTTGAATACAAAGTGACACATATAATTGATGATTCTAAAGTCCAAAAAATAATGAAACAAATAATGCAAGCTGAGCCTTGAATTATTTGGTATCAGTTAAGTTACTTAATTCTTGTTTCATTGCGTTAAGCTTATGTTTTATTTTAAGATGATTTATTTAATATTTTTTATTATGTTAAATTTTGGATATGTATTAAGATTAATTTATTTAGCAATTTATAATTGTGTTAAATTTATGATAAAAATGTTTTGTTTCAAGTTTACACTATCTACTTATTAATCGTATTGCAATAATTTAATATATGCTTAAAAAAGAGAAAATTAAAACCATTCAGACAACTATAAAAAAACAAACAACATTTTTTCATTCAGATCCAGACATTATAGCCACCTTTTACTAGTAAGATGTGGTAATCAGATTCAGTTACATTTGCAGATGCTTATAATTTTATTTGCATACATTTATTTTTTGTTATTTAAGCTTGGTTGTTCTTTTTTCTTGTTTTTTTTAGTATGTAATGTAAGTTACGAGTAATAATCATCAGGGCCGGCTTTGAGGGTGTGCAAAGTGCGCGGCCGCACAGGGCCCCAAATTTTTTAAGGGCCTCAAAATTTGTCTCATTAATAATTCTTTGCATGTGTACGCGTATCACAATGAAAAAAAGTATTTAGATGAGAAAGTATTTTAAATGAGTAATATGTTAGAACGTTTAGCTAACTAATTGCGTTGTATCTTATAAGTGGTGACACTTCATATATAACATTTCTTATCGAAAGGCCTCATTATTTAATTTCGTCCAGGGCCCTCAAAAATTTCATAAATTCATAGGACGGCCCTGATAATCATTACCCCAATGAAGAAAAATATGAAAAAAAAAAACCCCGTTAAAAGTAGTGATCTGATACATATTGATGAGTGTTTCATTCTGAGGGGTACATATATTGTTTTTTTGTTAAAAGAAGTAGATGTGCAATGATGCTTAAAACTACCTATTTTATGATTTTTTTTTTTATTAGAAATTTACCAATGGATCCTTCTGAGCATATCTACTTTTATTTATCTTATGTTTTTAATTATGTCTTTTCTTTTTTTTTTTTTTCTTTTTTTTTTTGAGGTGATGAGAAAGTTGTCGGAATATATTATGTCGATCGAAAAAACTTCCAGACTACAATTATCTGATCAATGTTTTTTTTTTTTTTTTTTTTTTTTTTTTTTTTTTTTTTAATAAAAAGTTGAATAAATGAAAAGATGAAAGTGATGATTATTTCCCCAGATGATCGAAGATGATAATACTATGCGCTATTTTTTTTCTCACTTGTGAGAATCCAAGCCAGAAATCTGATCCATCTTTTCAACTAAAAGGTTTTGTTTTCAATCTTCTTTATATATACAAAAGCGATCAGTTTGTACTAAATTCAACTTATATCATTTTTAATGTTAGTATATGGTTTGTTGCTGGTTTTATTACTCTAGTATTGTGTAAGCTTATACTTGGGCTTATTAGCTTATTTGATTTAGGTGTATATTTCATAAGTCTCAATTTTTTGGCTTATTGATAAGCTGGAAAATTAGTGCTTATGAAATATAAGCTCAAACTCAAATAGGGTGTGTTCGGTAAAAGTAATAGTGAGCAATAGCCACAATTCACGGCTTATCGCTAACTTCTTTTTTAAAGAAGCATCGAAAAAATCATCATTTCTAAAAAATAGCTAACTTCTTTTTTAAAGAAGCATCGAAAAAATCATTATTTCTAAAAAATAGCAAAGCTCACCGCTCCTTTGTCAAATACTCCGCAACTACTAAAAATTAAAATGTTCATTGTTCACCGCTCATTGCTCCGTGCCGAACATACTTATAAGCCCGTAAGCCACGTATAAGCCTAAACAAACACCCCTTAAATGACGCTTGTATTTTTATTGTGTTTTGAATTTGTTTATTCTTGCTTTGGTAATCCCCATAACAGACCGAACCACACCCACATATCGTCTCTTATATATATGATGCAATCAATGTAATCACATTGTTGGTACATTTCTTACATTGTATTTGGGATTCTAGTTTCTGAATCACATGTTTGTGATTAGTCTCTTATATGAATTGAACCGAATGTTATTTCTTTAACATCTTTAATGGACTTAGTTTAACAATCTTGCTTCGGTTAATCCCCATAGAAGACCCAAGAACATCCACACATCGTCTCTTATGATGTACCTGATGTATAAAGTTATAAACCTTTAGATTTACAACAAATCACCCATGATACACATACTAATTCTTACGGACTATCTCATATACTTTTATACCACAAATTGGTTAGTCTGAAGAGAAGATATGATGTAGAACTAAAAACGTGATAACACAAATTGAATATGTTGATTCACACGAATGCCATGATCAACTCTTTTAATTACCGGTGATTCTTAGAATACCGATAATTAGTACAATTTTCGGCAAAACTCCAAAAATAGGCTTTTCATATATTTTGAAAAACCGGTTAGCTTGTATTACAATACACTCATTAAATAGGCATACAAAATTGAAATGAGCCTCAAAATACAAACGGGCCAAAAACTAGCCCATAAACAAAAGTCCAATAAACAAAAAAAAAATGCGAATAACTCATAAAATAGAGCGTTCTGGGGCCTGAAAGTTTTGTAAACCGACGAAGTCTGTTTACCATGACGTTCTCCTCGCTCCAAGCTTCGAATCGATAGGTCATTGCCTGAAACGGAGCCCCGTAGCCCAAGTTATGTTGATTTTAGTGAGACCCATTTTCTCACACGATCTTGGGCCTCTAGATATATAATGACCCATTTTTCTCAATGCTTGGGCCCACATCAAGATAGTAGTGTAAGATGGAATGAAAATGGATCAATACTTCACAACATTCGGCTTGACTTGAGTTTTGACTTTCTGTTGCGTCAAACCAAAGGTTGCTTTTTACATTTTCCTGCTTCATCTAAATTTTAGTGTATGAGTTTTGGATTGACATAATCAGTTGTTGAAAAGCTTTTAAATTCTCTCAACCACATGTACATTGTCATAACAAAAATCCACATACATAGTTAACTAAGGTGATAGAATTTCAAATATAATGATAGATATTAATTAATTTTTAAGGATATCTTAACTCGACAAATAAGGTAACTAAACCATGTCTTTGTTGTTTACTCCAAGAGGGAGCTCATCAATCCAAACGGTGCACTTACTAAACTCTTGTGCAATCCAGGCTACAAATCTAGCTAAGCGATTGTCATCACGACTAACTTGAAAAACATGAAAAATCAAATCTTCTGGTCGGATTTTTTTGATAAGTTCAACTTCTTTTGATATTTTCCATTTATTTGATTGCACCTTTTCAACCATGCCTTTGTGATCACTCTCCAATATGATTGCTCTAAATCCCATACTAAGACCGAACATAAAACCTTCAAGTATAGTTTTTCCTTCATCTAGTATAGTTGTTTCTTCATCTCCATCTTTCTTTTTAGGCGTTAATCTATCCACAAACGATCCAAGCACATCCCCCATATCATCTCTAATAACACACCCGATGCCGAAATCATCATTGCAAAATTGACATAGAGAGCAATTAATTTTTACCCATCCTATAGGCGGAGCAAGCCAAATCGTCTTCCGAAAAGCTAGCTTGTTGAGTGATTTGACATATGAGTTTCGTTTTTGAAACTCTTCCAACTCTCTCGCCACCTTTTCAATAAGTTCTATAGGACCATAACCTCGTTTCCTTTGGCAACGACTTTGCCTATTATACCATATTCCCCATGCTACCATGGCCCATATAGTTAGTGTATCTCTATCCAACTTCGTACACAAATCCGTCGCTAACACACTTAACGAGATAACAGGGTTCTCGTGCACTTGAATAATACCTAATGCACAACCAAACCAAACAGCCCTTGCATATTCACACCTTATAAGAGTGTGAGTATAACCACCATCCATACTATCACAACTTAAACAAACTTTGTCAGTAGGCCGCACCAGTTGATTACGAATTATTGTGCTGTCAGGAAGCAAGTCCTGGGACATTCTCCAAAGCAAATGTTTTGCTTTTGAAGGGACGTTAAGAGACCAAACCTTATTCCACAACGACATATTTTCTGTGAGAAAACAAATCTCTTTTTGGATATGCTCTGTCGACTCAGACCACATACCATGGTGTATATATCGACTTTACAAATATAGCCGTTAGACAATGGTAATATTACCGTTAGATATACAACGGTCATATTTGTATTAGATATACAACAGTCATATTTGTAACGCGTTTTCCATGTTTGGTATGCGATATATTCCCTTAACTCAAACCACAATATATCGATTGTACAAAGATTGTACAAAATATAGCCGTTAGACAACGGTAATATTACCGTTAGATATACAACGTTCATATATATATATATATATATATTAGATAAAAACTCATTAAATGATTTAATTCCATCCATTAATGATACAAATTCAACACTTATCCTGTTATGTAATGTGTAGATAGAAAGATAGAAAACTTCATGTTTAGCCTGTAACGCCTTGTTAAAGTCTTTTTTAATTTAGTGTTGTTGATGCATAATCTGGCGCGGGCTGGATTTGACGACTCTCCTTGGGCTGTTCGTCGTCTTCTCGAGCCCTGAGTAGACATGTCTACAAAGAGAACCCATTAGGAGTGGACCCGAGGCCGTAGCCCCGGGATCCACCTCCGACGGTCAAGTTAGTATCGATGCCATATAGCATACAAGAATTAGGTTTAGAGTAACCTGTTGTGTTCTCCCTTTAAGAAGGGAGTCTCAGCCCTATATTTATAGGGCATGGATTAGGGTTTAGGCGTAGAGTGGGCCGCTGTCTGCCGGGCCGGGCCCATTCCAGACTATACGTCCACAAGCCCCCCAATTCTAGTGTGACATAGTGCATGGCTATGTTATGCTAGACTTAAGTTCTGTTCATGGCTTCGTGGGCCCAATCAACCATGACGGCACGGCCCATGTGTGCGCATAGGACGGGCTATACTGTGCGGCCCAAATGCGACAGTGCGCACTGGTTGTCCCAGAGGCGCAATCCTGTTTAGCCCATTAAACTATATCCAAATCCGCGACCTTGTAGGCGCGTCAGTGGTGACCATGTTCCATCCTTTGTAACACCTGTTCTTACATGACGGGGAGGGATGCGCATATGCTAGGTTTCCCGCCACAGTGTGACAGTAAAGACCCCGTAAGAAGAACACGTAGTTCTATAGTTGGGGTAACACTGACATTGCGATTGTGAGAGTCTCACAATGGTGAAGGTGGATCTCGTATGCTGTATCCTGGGTAAGGGCGTACCTTTTGTACCAGTAGCGATGCAACATGGTGCAACAGAAGACGTGCTTCTATGGCAGAGGTGCGCGCTGTGCGCGACAAGGAGGTGCGAACATTACATCCGTCTTTACAATCGACAGAGGACGTCTCCCCTGCGGCAAGATGGTGCGAATATTTAAATCCGTCTTTGTACCGGGCTTGCAATACCTCTTATGTACGGAAACAGTGGTATTATATACCCTGGTAGCCCCCCAAGTTTGATGGTGCTACTCTTGTAGGAGCATTAAACTTAATTATTCAAATCCTGAAAAACACTTAATGCAAATATTAAAAGTATATGCCGCGAGTCGCAACATATAAAACGTAATGAAGTAAAAGATTAGCGTGAAGCAATATATAGTACATAGCATGTGAAATTAACACATAAGAGAAGTAGTAGTGCGAATCACACCTATCGTGAGGTTTTACAAACTACATAAATAATGAATTGTTGTTTTAATCGCACTGTGACCGTGACCGCGACTAATAGTTTCAATCGCACGCACAGACGCAGATTTATATATCGTGACCACATAGACCCGAACATGTTAGGATGATCGTAGATGAACATAACATGACCACGGATTTTGTCCATGTACAGACTTGCATCGTGGCCCAGTCCAGACTATACGCTCATGGCGATTGACTAGCATCGTGGTGCCTGTTCGTAGCTAATATGCGAAGATGTCCGAACGCACGGCCTAACGCGGGTAGATTTATCGTGACTGCGTCGTGCGAACAAGCATACCAACCGTAAAAAACATTATGTGCGCGAATTAGTTCGCAGTGAAAAGATAAAGTAGGTCCGATCATGCGGACTTAGTGTGACTATAGATAAAATCGTGTTTACCAAGGTAAAAGATTTACATAAAATCTTATGAATATTTAAAAGATAACATACTTTTTATATATATATATATATAAATAAAGTATACAATAATTCTCGAATTTTTAAATATGCATTAATTTAATTTGTTTCAGTTTATGACTCTTGATTGTACACTATTTTGCACTACCAGGCCTTCGATGGTGATCAAAGGAAAATGATGGGTGTTGTGAGTGCGCCAAGCTTGGATATAACCTGAAATAAGAAATACTAAAATACTACGTTAAGTGATTGCGCAGGGGTTGGACCCTGCGAACCACCTCCGGCGTGTGAATGAGTGATTGATATAAGAGTTTAAGTATATGCGTAGTAAAGTAAGGTGAGATAGATTGCATACCAGATTTGTCATCGTCCAGGACTATTTATAGGTGAAGAAAACGGTCCTGGAGAGTGGTCACACATTTGATAGAGATCATGGGGGCGTCCCATGATTTGTGGTAACCGCTAGGGGTTAGTGTCCCACTCCTCCTGATTTAGCGGGGGAGCTAAAGAGAAAGAGGAGACGTGGGTAAGACCTGGTCTTACCAATATGTGGACTTGGCATTGTTCCGTCCTTGAAACTTATCGAGAGATACCCCGAAGGGCTTGATCCTTCGATTGGCGAATTCCCACTTGGTAACTAGATCATTGATGATTAGTTTTACGCCAAATAAAGTTTAAGGAGGCTAGCCAGAGCCTTCGATTATGTAGATTACGATTACACTCGAAGGGGTGTCCTTCGAGCTAATCGGAGGGTACATCATCAAGCCCCCCAGTTGAAAGTCAGATATGCACACAAGAATATGTAGCTTACAACTCTATCGTAATGTAATGTTTTTACCATATTCTCTAAAATGGATAAGCAAATATTTGAAATACAAAGATGCATTAAATGCGCGTCCGTATAACATATCTGTTGAATCAGAAAAATATAACGGCAGAATTATCGGTAAACTCAACCATCTTTCAAAATTTAAAGTATTGAGTATATGGAATTATGTGCTATATAAATACCAGTGTACCCCAAATTCTGAATCATAACTCTTTCCTCTGCAACTACCACAAAGCCGTGATCTGCAGCAATCAAAAGGTAGACTCTTCCCCCATTTTAAAATTAGTTACTTTAGGTATAGCCATGAGCATGGATGCTAAACGCATTATAAGACAACAAAAATATACTCTTTCCAGGGAAGCCCTAACCCTTTTTTTGGATGATTACTGGTGAGTGCTTATTTACTCACCATTTTATGGCTAAATACCAATCCAAAATGACTATTTAAGCTGACAAATGCCAAGAAAACACGTGTTTTTATATTTGTGATGTGCAGGTACGGATATTACGAGAAATGGACAAAACAAAGCAAAAACTGAGCACGAGAGTGGAAAAGGATTCAAGAGCCGAAGCCGGGGAGCAATTTTCAAGTGTGGATCAATATTTGAGCTCAAATTGTCATAATCTACCTTTAAGAATCATCAATTGGCAAGAATAATCCTTAGACAATATTTTTGAAGTATGGCAGAAAAGGCCCTTGCACTTTTGGATTATTTCATAAGTGATCCTTGTAATTTTGTGATACTAAAAGCTGAATTTATGCACATTTCTGGTCCAATGTATTACCCAATCCATAAATACCAAAGCCCAACCTCTAAAAAACATGACCCGAGCCCAGTTATCTTTTCGGTCAAACTTAAGTCAAAGCCACAAAGATAAATAAATAACCAAAAACCCACCCCGCTCATTATTTTCCCCCAAAATCAAAAGTTACCAGACCCCAAGAACCCTAGTTACTGTTCCGTTTTAAATTGACCGCAATTAAGGGTACGGACGTCAATTCAAGAGTGGTTCTAGAAGCTCAGAGTATATCAGAGTGAAAGAAAGCACAAATGAGCTACGTGGCAACATTTTAGTGGTTGAGACGCGTCATAAAAGCTGATCAAAGGGTTGAAATTCAAGATGAAATGATAAGAAGTGATCCAAGGGTGTTAAGGAGCTCAAAAGAAACACAGGTCACACGGATTGCCAACATGGCAATCCGAGACCCCCTCACTCTCTTCTTTCCTATAAATAGGTGCTAGATTTAGCTTATTGAGTAGTTAGTTTTAGAATAGCGAAGCTCTGTAGAAATTTCTCTAGAATGTATTAGACTAGCATTTGTAATGTTTACCTTATTGTTTTAATAAAAGTTTTCTTTCCATTAATCTCAGCTTATATTTCATCTTATTATTGCTTATTCTATTATCTAGTTAGCTTATATCTAGTTTATTATCATTCAGTTCAGCTTATTATCTATTAAGTACTCTAAATAGTATTCAAAAATAGTTTAATCATTTACTCTTTTCAATTCAGTCAATAAAATTTTCAAATAAAGAAAATATAAAAAAAATCAGAAAAATTATAAAAATAAAAAAATGTTTCAAATAAGTTGTTTTCAGGTCTGAGATAAGCTGATTTAGCTTATAAAATAGTATATTCAAGCTGATATAGCTTGTTGTATACTATTCACTGTTTCATTAAAAGGTTTTTGGATCCTGAGTTTGCTATGGTGTATTGGATAGTTATGGACAGATTTGGATGGTCCTGCCTATCCTAGAGATAGGCAAGCTCAGTGAGCTCCCTCTGTTTAGCTGAGGGAGAGTGTTTTGGTAAATCTCAGTTCTATTTCTCATTTGTAGTTTAAAATTAGATTTATAGTTTTAGTAGGTTTATTGTTTGATCTAGTTCTAGTTTATCTGATTACTGTTGTTGATTGATCATATATTGGTGTTAATTGTTAGTATTATTGTTGATTTGAACTGTTTTAGTATAGCTTAGTAGAGATTTAATTGAATTTAGCTATTTCTATTTGATAGAGTTTGTTCATCTGAGTTGAGTTTTGGTAGTTAATCATCTGTCTTATAGCTTGTAACTAGTAATTGTGTTTGTGATATCTCTTAGATCTGAGACTACATCTTTGTGTGGATCTGGTTTTGTTTTCTCATTGAGATTTTGGTTCAGTTGAGGTATCATATTGCTATCTGTCATTATATTTGTTACTGAGTAATTGTAGATCAAGTTTATTTGCTTAATTAGCTTTAATACAACAGTAGTAGTGTAAGTTTAGTATAAAATTTGCTGGTAGAACATTCATTAGTCAAACTTAGCCTTTAATCTTGATTAATTGTTGGAATAATTAGTATTTAGGTATCTCAGATTTAGTTGTAGTTGCTAAATAGGTTATTATAGCTTAAATCAGTGTTAGTTCAGCTTATTACAACATATTTGAGCAATTAGGAGTAGCTTAATTTCAAATAAGTCAACTTAGTAATTTTCTCAAAAAGTAAAAAAGACTTATACTTAGTAGTCAGTATAGATATTGGTAAGAGCTTATAGACTTCATCTTTTAATGAAATTCTAATGTGAAAGTTGTTTTTGAAAGCCTGATAGTAGTAGATTAAGTTTCAAAAAGAATTTTGGCTTTTGTAACTTTGTAGCTTATCAGAATAAGAGCTTATAGTGACCTGTTTTGAACACTACTTCCCCTGAACAATAGTTGTGAACCTGTTTTCTTGGACTGATTCAAGTTGGAATAAGAGCTTAGAGATCTTAATTGTTGGTTGTTTTGAGTTCTTTGGCTGGTAGAGTAAGAGTAGACACTATTAGTTTCTCAGTACTAGCTTATTTCATTAGCTTAACTTGTGCTTATAGTTCATAGCCTAGCTGATGTCTGATTGAGAATTTGTAGGTCTGCTAGTCATATTCTGAGCTTGTGTTTGTGTTGCAATTTATCATTTGTGATTTAACTGAGTAGTTTGAGCTTTGAGAATGGTTTCTGAGCTTCTGAGTTAGCTTATACTGTTTCTGCATAGCTTATTGAGCTTATTTCATAGCTTGTTGCTTGCAATTGAGCTTCTGTGTTAATCTGGCCTCTCATAATTCAATAATCTGTTGCATTTGAGGTTTATACAACCTTAGTGGTCTGTGTTCTTAGTTTCACAAAGTTTTTATCACAAGTGCTTAATAATAAGCACTTGTGATAAGCAGTTTTGCTTAAATAAGCAGTCCAGCTTTTCAATTTTTCTTCAAAATTTTATTTTAAGTTCTTTTTAATATTTTTGATTTTCTGGAATTTTTCCAGATTTTTCTGACTATTTTTACTATTTTTAATCATTTCTTTTGATTATTTTCAATTTTTAAATAGTTTTTAAATTCCAAAAATCAATAAAAAAAATACAAAAAGGTTCTGAAAAATACAAAAATAATTTTAGAAATTCTTTTATAATATTTTAGAATTTTTAGAATTTAATTTTCATTTTTCTAATTTTTCTCTATTTTTAATTCACTTTTAATTCAATAAATTCAAAATTAATTCTAGAAAATAAATAAAAAGTCTAAAAAATATTTTTCTTTTTCTTAAAATTCTTTTTATTAGTTTTTAATTTTTAGAAAATATTTCCAAGTTCGTAGGGTCATTTTTCGTAAAACGTTACGTTTTAATTTTTACGGTTGCGTTTCCGTTTTTACGTTTTTCAATTCGGTGCATAGTTAGCTTCTAATCTTTGCATGCTTTATTGTTGTTTGTTGATATTTGATTTCCTTGATTGTTATTTTCACTCTATCACTCTTTCACCACTCACTTTCACTACACGATTCCCAAATTCGATAATTCAAATTTTCCATTTGAGCTTTCGTTGGGAAGAACGACCCGGGAATTACTTTAACCGGTATTTCCTCGGAATATTATTATACTATAATTGACACGAATTAATTTTTGGCGCCGCTGCCGGGGAAGGCTTAAAGTGAATTTTTGAATCATTGTTTTGGAAAATCGTGTTTTGATAAGCCTTCTTCTACTTTGTATATATATTTCTATAAAAATTGAAAAATCAAAAACACTTTTCCTAAAGTGTTTTCAAAAATACCAAAAAAATAATAAAAGTTACAGCCTCGACTCGATCGCAAGAAAGGGCGTTGTAAACCAAATAAGTCTCGCAATATAACGAAAACGTAATTTAGTTGCTTATCGGACTATTTCAATTACTACAACCGAATAAGCGGGAAATACGGAAGCTAAGACATTAAATTGCTAGCTGAAGAGAGATCCATTCTTCTCTCCCGTCCCGTCGCACGTGGTTTTGAAAGAAACGGTTTTCGATTAATATTACGTTTTAAGAAAAGAAAAACAAAAGAAATAATAAGTTTTTGTGAAAAAAAGTATAAAAAACAAAAAGATTTTCTTTTCTCTTTTCTTTTTCATTTTCTTTTTAATTTTGCTTTTGGTGTATGCACACCCGCTCTTCTTTTGAGAGTCTTATATCACCGTTATCAAATCCCGAAAGGGTAATACGACACACACACCGTGTCCATTTCCTTAACCTTGAGGAAATGGATATGAATGATCAACACCCTCCAGTGGGTGGTGATGTAAACCAACACATGCCGGCTCCCGATCTCCGAACGATGGAGGAGCTGTGCCAACCCACGATGCATGGTAGAGGTGGCCCGATTGCCCCTCTAAATATTGAGGCTACGGATTTTGGACTTAAGCACCACATGATACAACAAGTCCAAAATGCGTGCCAATTTCACGGATTACCGGGTGACGATGCAAATAAGCATCTCGATAAGTTCTTAACCGTCACCCAAAATATGAAACAAAACGGGGTCTCCGATGACGCCCTCCGTCTCTCTCTTTTCCCCTATTCTCTTACGCATCATGCCACCGCGTGGTTTGATCGTCTTCCCAGGAACTCGATTCATACTTTCAATGAAATGGTTTCCAAGTTCCTGGCGAAGTATTTTCCACCATCGATGGTGACGAAATTGAGGAATGATATTAGCAATTTTCGACAACTCCCCGATGAGTCTTTGTTTGAGGCTTGGGAGCGTTACAAGCTTGCCATTGATCGTTGTCCGAATCATAATATGCTTCTCGTTACGATAATCGATACGTTTTATAATGGATTGACTTTACGACATAGGGACACGATCAATGCTGCAGCTGGTGGTACTTTTATGAAACGTCGTCCTGAGGATTGTTACGAGCTAATCGAGAATATGACGGCCCATTACAATTATTGGGATTCCTCAGCCGAGAGGAATGAGCCAATAAGATCGACTGCAATTCTTAACTCTTCTTCTAATCCTGATCTAGCCGTCTTGAATAAGAAAATTGATGATTTGTCGACGGCTATGCTAAAGATGTACCAAATGATGCCAAGCCAAACCAAAAATACACAAGTTAATGTGGTCAATGTCGTTTGTGAAACTTGTGGTGGTCCACACCCGTATTATGAATGTCCGACGACCGGCTCTTTTGTTCAAGAGAACGTGTATGCTGCGAATGTGGGTGGCAACGGTTACCCACCTCTTCAAGGAGACCGTAATCTCCTCAGCTACCGTTCGAGCCATTTTCAAGGACCACCCGGGTTTGATCAACAAAATCAAGTGAATCAGAATAACAATGTGCAAAACCGTAATCATCAATTCAATAACACTCAAAATCACAACCGTGGAAATAATGGTTTTCAAGGACAAAATCAGAATTTTCAAAATCAAAACCGGGGAAATTTTCATCAAGGCCCGCCTCAAGGGAATAATTTTCAAAACAATGGGAATTTTCAGAATAATAATCATGGAAATCAGAATAATGGCAATTTTCAAAACCGTGGGCAAAGTTTTAATAATCAAAATCAAGCTGCTATTCCAAATCCGTCGCCCACGGAAGAGTTGATTAAACAATTGCTTCAAGGACAACAAGCCTTAATTGCTAAACAAGAGGAAACAACGAAAATGTTTGCAACTCAAATCAATGATATCAACAAGCGTTTAAATGATCGACCCTCGGGCTCTGGAACGTTGCCAAGCAACACGATCGCTAACCTGAGGGGCGAAGTAAAGGCGATCATAACTCGCAGTGGTACTACATATGATGGACCCACAGCTCCTACTACCTCTTCTTCTTCTTCGTCTCCACCCAAGGTAGTAGACTGTGAGACCGAGGCGACAAAGGACCCGATTCCTCCTGTTAATAATGGAGGAGCTGAAAACGTCCAACCTCCGGTTTTCCAAAAGTCGAAAGATAAAGAAAAAGTTGTTTTTGAAAATAATGTGAAATACAAGTCTAAATTGCCATATCCGTCACGATTTAATGATGAAGAGCTCCGTGCAAAATCTAAAAAACAAATGGAAAAGTTTCTCGATATTTTTCAAAAGTTGCACTTTGATATCAGTTTCATGGATGCTCTTGTTTACATGCCGAAATTTGCTTCAACGTTTAAAAATCTGATAAGTAATAAAGAGAAATTGCTCGAATTAGCCGAAACGCCGATTAATGTTCAATGCTCTGCGATTCTTCTCAAGAAGCTTCCCGAGAAGCTTGGAGATTCGGGAAAATTTCTCATTCCTTGTTCGTTAAAAGATCAAGAGGTTTGCAAAGCCCTGGCCGATTCAGGTGCAAGCATTAACCTTATGCCATTTTCGATCTATAAACAATTTGGGATGGGGGAACTTAAACCGACACGAATGACTTTAGAGCTTGCTAATCGTTCGATTGCTCATCCAGTTGGAATTGCTGAAGATGTTTTTGTTCAAGTGAACTCGTGTACTTTTCCGGCCGACTTTGTCGTTGTTAATTTTGAACCCGATCCGAGAGTTCCTCTTATACTAGGGCGACCGTTTTTACGAACCGCAAAAGCCCTAGTAGATCATTTTGAGGACACTCTAACTTTACGACATGATGACGATATTATGATTTTTAAAGCCGATGCTTCGAACTTGAAGAAGTACTCCGTTAATAGCATCGATGTTTGTGATTATACTTTTGATGATTTTGTGAAAATGTTCGTTCCCGACTCTTCCCCATCATTTCCTCCGACTAAGGAATATGATTCTTTTTGGGAAGAGGTCGATGAATTTCTTGAAATTGAAACAATTCCGTTTTCTGAGATTGATGATTCTTACTTTGATTCGGAGGGAGATACTATTTTTCTTAACAATTTGTTGAACGATGAACCGTCAATCCCTCCGGATAAAGTTAAGACGAAGATTGAGCTTATAATTGACGATCCTCTGGAGCCCGAGCTCGAGGAATTTTTACCAGACTTTGAGAGTTTCTCCTTTGACACGACTAAGGAGATAAGTGGCAATCCCACTTATCGTCCTGATTTTTCTGATCCGGCGTTTGAAGCTTTTCATTTCAATCACTCGGAAGAGACGAGTCGTGGCAATCCCACTTCTCATGCTTTTATCTCTCTTCCGGAATTTGAATCATTTCGTTTTGATAAATCTGAATATGAAATGGAAAAGTTTTTTAAACCTGAATATGAAAGTTTCAGTTTTGATCTTGAAGTTGATCATGATCCGGGTGGTGTTCTTAAGAATAAGAGTTTTAAAGAAAAATTTATCCCATCCCTCCTACCCGGAAAGGATTTTAAAATGAGCTTAAATGATAAGATTCATAATTCCATAATTATGAAATTTTATTTTGATGAAGATGAGTTTTTCAAGATTGTTATCATGACATTCTTGCCGTTTATAACGTTTGGTGTGGTTTCTCTTATCCGTCACTCCGTGGGGAGTGAGGATGTTGTTTTTGATCCTGGTATCGGTTTTCAAAGTTTTCAAAAGTAAAATACCAGCGGTTATCTCTTCGGGATGGAACTTTCAAATACGTCATAAGTTTTTCAAAATATTTTAAATGAAAGCCCGAATGAGATTATTTTTCCACGGTTTCTCCCCAAGGACAATTGAATTCGGGGATCGAGTCAAGTTCATGTGACTCGGTGAACAAAAACAAGCGCTTCGTGGGTGGCAACCCATGCTTATCCAATTTCATCTTCTTATTTTTCTATTTTCTAACACCTAACGTGAGGAGGGGGTGCCTCTTCTACTCTTGTGTTCCGTGGTTGTTTGTGATGATTGTTCAGGATTGTCCGTGATTTATGATGACTCTCGTGCTCGTTATCTCTTCACTTAGAGTCTCATTCATCGGTGCTACTTGGAAATCCTATATCCGTTAAATCTTATCGACTAACGTTTTCTTTGGCATAATTAATAAACGGCCTAGAATTTTGTTAGGATTGCCTTTACCCATTAAACATTGAGGACAATGTTTCGTTCTAGTCGGGGGGAGGGTGAATCTTCGATTCGATTTTGACCTTGCATGTTTCACAAGTCGTGTACTCTTGCAACTCCGTTTTTCCACCAAAAATTAAAAAATGAAAAAATTGAAAAATTTCAAAAATTTTGAATGAAAAAGTCATGAAAAAGTACAAAAAAATGAGAAAAAGTCGAAAAAGTTGTGCAAAAATATAATAAAAGTATGAATAAGTGTTTTGACACCTTGTTGACTTTCTTGCTGGCGAGAGTAGGAATAAATATTTTGACTTGACCGGGCGTGTTGAGCCCTAGCTTGTTCCCTTAACCATTGATGATCACATAAGCTTGTGCTAGTTTTGTACACTAGGAGCTATAAAATGCGAATTCTTTCCTAAAAATCTGCAAGTTCCCGTACTTGACTTTATACATGCGCAGCTTATAAGCTTTCGCTAGTCTTTTACATCAGGAGCTAGAAAACGCGAATTCTTCTTCTAGAATTTGCAAGTTTCCGTAACTGACTTTATATATGCGTGGCTGATTATCGGCTAAGTATTCGCTGGTTTCATTATTTGGAATCTTAAATTGCGAAGAGCGAGAAATGATAGAGTTTATTTAGAAGTTAGATGCTAAACGTGGAGTAGTGGTTCTCTTTAGAGCTCATGAGAGGTACTCGTGGCTTTTTACTCCCATCAGAAACGTCACCCATATTAAATAGATGTTCTAGGTTAATTAGTGGTATTTCGGTTTGAATAATATTTAGTTCTTTGTTTTCTTAAGAGAATTTTTGCTTTAGAAGTTGGGTACATATCAAGGAACACCAAAAATAAGAGCCAAAAAGTAAAAAGTCAAAAGTTGATTATGCATGTGGTTTTGGAGCTACCCTATAAGCTTCCATTGATGTTGAGAAAAAAGTCAAGAAAAGAAAAAAAAAAAGTGAAAAAATATGAGAAAAGTAAAAAAAGTGAAAAATGAAAAAAAGTGAAAGTTGAAGTATTGTTGAATAAGAGCTATGTATGTATCAATAAGTTGTTGGCGCGTGAGGTGCATGTGATACGTGATTAGTAATCAGTCACATGAGGTGCACGTGATCGTACTCCGCAACTTATATTTCTGATATTGTATGTACCCCCAAATTCCTTGATGTGGACCGAATTTCTATTGCAGTGGTTCTTAAGAGAAAATGAATAACTACTTATCGTTTTAACTTAGGTATCACTATCGGACTTAAAAATTATCAAAACGAGAAAATATGAAGCAATTCATTTCTCAACAAAATAAAATATTGAGATACAAACCTAGGAAATGGGAGTAAGAAGTTTCACAAGTAACTGTTATGAGTAGTGTTAGCATCTAATTTGTAGATAAGCTGTGATCTCGTTTGTACGCTTAGTTTGGGGACTCGTGAAAAATCAAGGATGACGATTTTTATCCGTATGGTCGCTTCTTAAATAGAAGTGTTTCTACTCGTTGACCCTAATAATTATTGCAAGATAATGAAAGTTCAACAAACCGTCACAAGTGTGAATTATGGAAAAGTATTAAAATAGAAAGTATAAGAGGAATAAAGGAATAAAAGGAAAATTTTGGAAAACGGAGCGTTTTCGGGAATAAATGATTTTGTAATCTCTTTTGAACCGCCTTGCTACTTTTCAAAGTTAGTAAAAAGAGTATCGAAATTATTTATCCTAAGAGCATGAATTGATCACATTGCGTGAGGACACGGCAATACCTTAGTCGGGGGGATTTTGGTGAGTGCTTATTTACTCACCATTTTATGGCTAAATACCAATCCAAAATGACTATTTAAGCTGACAAATGCCAAGAAAACACGTATTTTTATATTTGTGATGTGCAGGTACGGATATTACGAGAAATGGACAAAACAAAGCAAAAACCGAGCACGAGAGTGGAAAAGGATTCAAGAGCCGAAGCCGGGGAGCAATTTTCAAGTGTGGATCAATATTTGAGCTCAAATTGTCATAATCTACCTTTAAGAATCATCAATTGGCAAGAATAATCCTTAGACAATATTTTTGAAGTATGGCAGAAAAGGCCCTTGCACTTTTGGATTATTTCATAAGTGATCCTTGTAATTTTGTGATACTAAAAGCTGAATTTATGCACATTTCTGGTCCAATGTATTACCCAATCCATAAATACCAAAGCCCAACCTCTAAAAAACATGACCCGAGCCCAGTTATCTTTTCGGTCAAACTTAAGTCAAAGCCACAAAGATAAATAAATAACCAAAAACCCACCCCGCTCATTATTTTCCCCCAAAATCAAAAGTTACCAGACCCCAAGAACCCTAGTTACTGTTCCGTTTTAAATTGACCGCAATTAAGGGTACGGACGTCAATTCAAGAGTGGTTCTAGAAGCTCAGAGTATATCAGAGTGAAAGAAAGCACAAATGAGCTACGTGGCAACATTTTAGTGGTTGAGACGCGTCATAAAAGCTGATCAAAGGGTTGAAATTCAAGATGAAATGATAAGAAGTGATCCAAGGGTGTTAAGGAGCTCAAAAGAAACACAGGTCACACGGATTGCCAACATGGCAATCCGAGACCCCCTCACTCTCTTCTTTCCTATAAATAGGTGCTAGATTTAGCTTATTGAGTAGTTAGTTTTAGAATAGCGAAGCTCTGTAGAAATTTCTCTAGAATGTATTAGACTAGCATTTGTAATGTTTACCTTATTGTTTTAATAAAAGTTTTCTTTCCATTAATCTCAGCTTATATTTCATCTTATTATTGCTTATTCTATTATCTAGTTAGCTTATATCTAGTTTATTATCATTCAGTTCAGCTTATTATCTATTAAGTACTCTAAATAGTATTCAAAAATAGTTTAATCATTTACTCTTTTCAATTCAGTCAATAAAATTTTCAAATAAAGAAAATATAAAAAAAATCAGAAAAATTATAAAAATAAAAAAATGTTTCAAATAAGTTGTTTTCAGGTCTGAGATAAGCTGATTTAGCTTATAAAATAGTATATTCAAGCTGATATAGCTTGTTGTATACTATTCACTGTTTCATTAAAAGGTTTTTGGATCCTGAGTTTGCTATGGTGTATTGGATAGTTATGGACAGATTTGGATGGTCCTGCCTATCCTAGAGATAGGCAAGCTCAGTGAGCTCCCTCTGTTTAGCTGAGGGAGAGTGTTTTGGTAAATCTCAGTTCTATTTCTCATTTGTAGTTTAAAATTAGATTTATAGTTTTAGTAGGTTTATTGTTTGATCTAGTTCTAGTTTATCTGATTACTGTTATTGATTGATCATATATTGGTGTTAATTGTTAGTATTATTGTTGATTTGAACTGTTTTAGTATAGCTTAGTAGAGATTTAATTGAATTTAGCTATTTCTATTTGATAGAGTTTGTTCATCTGAGTTGAGTTTTGGTAGTTAATCATCTGTCTTATAGCTTGTAACTAGTAATTGTGTTTGTGATATCTCTTAGATCTGAGACTACATCTTTGTGTGGATCTGGTTTTGTTTTCTCATTGAGATTTTGGTTCAGTTGAGGTATCATATTGCTATCTGTCATTATATTTGTTACTGAGTAATTGTAGATCAAGTTTATTTGCTTAATTAGCTTTAATACAACAGTAGTAGTGTAAGTTTAGTATAAAATTTGCTGGTAGAACATTCATTAGTCAAACTTAGCCTTTAATCTTGATTAATTGTTGGAATAATTAGTATTTAGGTATCTCAGATTTAGTTGTAGTTGCTAAATAGGTTATTATAGCTTAAATCAGTGTTAGTTCAGCTTATTACAACATATTTGAGCAATTAGGAGTAGCTTAATTTCAAATAAGTCAACTTAGTAATTTTCTCAAAAAGTAAAAAAGACTTATACTTAGTAGTCAGTATAGATATTGGTAAGAGCTTATAGACTTCATCTTTTAATGAAATTCTAATGTGAAAGTTGTTTTTGAAAGCCTGATAGTAGTAGATTAAGTTTCAAAAAGAATTTTGGCTTTTGTAACTTTGTAGCTTATCAGAATAAGAGCTTATAGTGACCTGTTTTGAACACTACTTCCCCTGAACAATAGTTGTGAACCTGTTTTCTTGGACTGATTCAAGTTGGAATAAGAGCTTAGAGATCTTAATTGTTGGTTGTTTTGAGTTCTCTGGCTGGTAGAGTAAGAGTAGACACTATTAGTTTCTCAGTACTAGCTTATTTCATTAGCTTAACTTGTGCTTATAGTTCATAGCCTAGCTGATGTCTGATTGAGAATTTGTAGGTCTGCTAGTCATATTCTGAGCTTGTGTTTGTGTTGCAATTTATCATTTGTGATTTAACTGAGTAGTTTGAGCTTTGAGAATGGTTTCTGAGCTTCTGAGTTAGCTTATACTGTTTCTGCATAGCTTATTGAGCTTATTTCATAGCTTGTTGCTTGCAATTGAGCTTCTGTGTTAATCTGGCCTCTCATAATTCAATAATCTGTTGCATTTGAGGTTTATACAACCTTAGTGGTCTGTGTTCTTAGTTTCACAAAGTTTTTATCACAAGTGCTTAATAATAAGCACTTGTGATAAGCAGTTTTGCTTAAATAAGCAGTCCAGCTTTTCAATTTTTCTTCAAAATTTTATTTTAAGTTCTTTTTAATATTTTTGATTTTCTGGAATTTTTCCAGATTTTTCTGACTATTTTTACTATTTTTAATCATTTCTTTTGATTATTTTCAATTTTTAAATAGTTTTTAAATTCCAAAAATCAATAAAAAAAATACAAAAAGGTTCTGAAAAATACAAAAATAATTTTAGAAATTCTTTTATAATATTTTAGAATTTTTAGAATTTAATTTTCATTTTTCTAATTTTTCTCTATTTTTAATTCACTTTTAATTCAATAAATTCAAAATTAATTCTAGAAAATAAATAAAAAGTCTAAAAAATATTTTTCTTTTTCTTAAAATTCTTTTTATTAGTTTTTAATTTTTAGAAAATATTTCCAAGTTCGTAGGGTCATTTTTCGTAAAACGTTACGTTTTAATTTTTACGGTTGCGTTTCCGTTTTTACGTTTTTCAATTCGGTGCATAGTTAGCTTCTAATCTTTGCATGCTTTATTGTTGTTTGTTGATATTTGATTTCCTTGATTGTTATTTTCACTCTATCACTCTTTCACCACTCACTTTCACTACACGATTCCCAAATTCGATAATTCAAATTTTCCATTTGAGCTTTCGTTGGGAAGAACGACCCGGGAATTACTTTAACCGGTATTTCCTCGGAATATTATTATACTATAATTGACACGAATCAATTACCCAATACCCAAACAACATAAAGTTATTCTCCCAAAAAGTAATCAAAGCATTTATGATGCCCCAAAAGGGTATGTGGGTTTGTATACTCATGCATTTACCCGGTCAAATCTAAGAATACCTCTGCACCCCTTGTTCCTAGAATTGTTACAATATTATGAGGTGCATATTTCAAGGTTTAACCCGTTTGGACTTGCCAAACTTACCACCTGCATAGTAATATGTAAGGCGTATGGGTATGAGCCTACACTACATGTGCTTCGAGGTTTTCTTAACCTGTGTCCCGGGGGGGATTGGTTGACATTGTCAGAGGAATGATGAAAATGTGCCCGTGCTAATCACCAAACCTTTCACAAATATAAAAAACTGGAAAGGGAAATTCTTTTATGTCCAAGATACCATCATACCTTCGGGTTATCCAGCACTCTTGAATGAAGCATTCCGTTTTGACCGCAAGAAATTCAATGATCAACTTCCCCTTAATGTTCAAGCTGAACCACTTTATCAACGTCTTGCCAGACATCCCATTAATGTGCAGACTTTTCCAGAGCCCATCCTATTTATGGCTAGTATTGTAGATCATTGGGAAGGATCTCCTTTGTCGCCACAAATCCATTGTGATGGCCAGAGTATGTATATGCAACTTATTATAAATAAGTAACATATCTAATTATATTTATGCATCTGTTTATATTGCAGTAATGGCGTTCAGAAACTTTATCGTATCTGATGGTGCAAAGGAAGCTAGCTTCATTCCCAGGGAACCTAGAGAATATAGTTACGGTGTGGGTTCTCCATCGACATCAGTCAACAATAATGACGTAGATGCTATGGCACTAGAGCCAACAGTGATGATAGAAGAGGTGGTTCCTCTTAATGCTGAGGAGGCGCCTTTGACAATCAAAGCCCTTCCTGACGTGGAGATTCTTTCCTCCGATGATGTCCCCAAAGCGTATGCCGGCACCTCTGGTATAGCTGACAGGGTACGTGAGAGGAAAGGAACTGACATGAAGGCTTCGAAACCCCCAATCAAGAGAAAACTTGACATACCCACTCTCTTATCCAGAGCTTCGAAGAAGAAAAACTCCCAAGAGAAGGTTGTTGCTGCCACCGAAAGCTCGGATGATGAAGATATTCATGGTAAACGCGCATTACAATCCATATACTTCTATAATTATTTGAAGGTTTCAAACCGTTCTTAATTCGATAATGTGTAGGTTTATCAAATACTGAAGAACTCCCCAATTCTCAAGCTTGTCACCGATTGGTCGAAGGTGTAAAACCTCGCAAAATTCGTATAATTAACTTCGGTTAATTTAAATAAATAATCTCTGTCATTATTGTAATCACCATTTTTACGGGGAAATTTAAAATTTTCTTTGTATAGTAAAATGGTCACGATTACGATATTGCAAAATTCACCAAACGACAAAACAAGTTCTCGACACAATTAACAAAATATTAATAATTCACTAATCTTAATTAACAATATTAATCACAAAATAAAATGGACCTTGTTCTTTCATAAGCCCAACCGGCCCAAACATAAAACCCATTTTTCCTTAATTATATTTCATATAAATCGACCAAATAAGCTTCAAAACGCCTCTTTTATTTTCAATTCGTACACACGAGACCTATATATTTTTGCACCATCTCGTTTACCACCTAGCCAAATATTAGTATGTCAAATCCCAAGTTCATTGGACGACGTTTGATACATTTTTAAGTGGCAAAGTGATCGAACAAAAATCAATTCAATCGATTCATAAAATATTCATTTCTTAACCGTTTTAATTCCCGTTTGTTTCTAATTGTTCCTAATAATATTCCTGAGATGATTTTATGTTCAAATGTCGAAAATGATCAAGTATGTACAAGTAGTATACGATTTTGTAAATCGTATACCAAGATATATATATGTCGACATTGATATATGAGTCACCACAACATTTCCCATAAATCAAGCTCTCACATCCTATATTATAAACATATAATTCGTCCTTGAAGCCAAATATCACTGACAATGCATCGTTCATATGTTTTTTTGGATGATTTCAAACCATACAATTCATTTCAATTAATACATATAAATGTTTCATGCATGCACTTGTCCTTCACCATTCTCATATTCTTTCATATATTCCATTCGTCCTAAAAATAATCCCTACAACTCATAAGTCGACTGCTAAATTTGTTGGAAGCAAGAAAAGGGAATATCGGGTTTGAATTATAAATATAACGTTTGGGTTATATTTCGAACGTGATAAATTCTTGTGTTCCATTCAATTTCACTCGACCTCTTTATCACCTCTAAGGTGTTTGTAAGTCGTTTACATCCTTTTTCAATCCATGTTACACGTTAAATTTATGTCATGCATCATATTTATTTTGTTCGATCATATATAGTTTCATATATAAATTTTATGTACGTATATAATTTTAGCAACACCAACGTGATTAACCTCTATCTTGGAAGGCCTAGGAGTCACGTAGCACACACACACACTTCACGTTTATTCTCACGTTACATGCATCAAATAAATCATTTTGAACCATAATCCATCGTATGAAATTTGTACCAAAAACACTTAGTAAATTTTCCATATTTTCAAAATATATAAACGATTCAAACACCATACAAACGCATCGTATAACTTTTAATTTCATATAACAAGCACCCAATATTTTTACTCGACCTAATAGACCACCTAGAAAACTATTAGTTTCGTTTACATAATTCATAAAAATAATCACGTTTTGACATGACAATCAAGCCAAAGTGAATCGACACAAACCGGATTTTTCAAATCAAAACTTTATATAAAACTAATTTTGTCGAGTGGGCTAATTCAAGGCCCAATAAGACTTAACGATTTAACAGCCCACTGAGCCTATAAAATATATTTTTAGAATCACAAAGGAAGCCCAAGTTCAAGCCCAAAATAATTTTCATGCCCTCGCCTCTAAATTTTTAAATGGGCTTTTGTTTGGTTCGAATTAAGGCCCATAAGCTAAATGAATAAGCTTTTTATAAAATAAGCTGTTGAAATAAGCTTGAAATTAATAAAAGAAGCCACGGAAATTTTTATAAAATTTTTATAATCATTATTGTAAAATTGGACTAAAAATGTAACGCGACGACACCTATAGGGACTAAAAGTGAAAATATTGGAAAAGAAGGACTAAAACTGTAGAAACAGAAAGTTAGGATAAAAATTGATAATATATGATGTTACAAGCTTAGATTGTAATTTCGGACAAGTAGTGGACTATAATTATAAAATATATATAAAAAGGACTAACGGTGTGACGCTAACGCCGTTAGTATAAAAAGTGTAAAATTGGAAAAAGGACAAGGACTACACATAATCTATTTGACATTCTTATTTTATTTTCTATTTTACTGCAACCCTCACGTCATATGCATTTTATTACGTTATATATATATATATATTATTTATTTTTACGTTAATTATATATATAACGATATTTAAAAAGTTAATATTATTACTTACGATTAAAAAGGTAAAACTACGATGGGTATTTTAAATTAAGTATTTTATCATATCATGCATGACATAATAATTTCACTGCACATCATCTATTCGTCATAACGAATAATAATTATTCGTTATTCGTTCGTAATTACCAAATAGTATTTGGTTATATTCTCTGATAAATTTATTTATCAGGTTCTGTGTCAAAGACGTTTCCATAATTGTTCCCATAAATCTCATCCTACTTTACTTTTCATCATTTCCAAATCAATCCAGGTGAGTCATAGCCTCATTTCCAATAATTGTTTTTAACTCATTGGGGGAGATACATACTTACATATACTTTGATAACTTGATAAGTATATGAAATAAAATACATGATTCAAATCAATTTCCTAATTGATATTAAAATAATATAATTTGTGATTTAAAATGTGATATATACAATACATGACAAAATACTTAATTGAAATACTGATACTCGTATGATATTGTTTTCCATTCAATTATTGTGGTATGTGATATATATATATTTTACTGATGAATTACTTGACTGAATTATTGATACTCTGATGATAATGTTTCCAGTTTGATTATTGTGATATGTGATATATATATGTTACTGGCGAAATACTTAAACTGAATTTCTGATACTCAAACGATAATATTTTTAAACTGAATTTCTGATACTCAAACGATAATATTTTCAAACTGAATTTCTGATACTCAAACGATAATATTTTCAAACTGAATTTCTGATACTCAAACGATACTGTTTTCAAATTGATTACTGTGATACGATACTTGATTACATGATGTTATGCTAAATGAGCCCATTAGTCCTTGATATTGCCTAAGTTAGCTTATCGCCATATAGTCCCTCAATCATGAGCCATTAATCACTGTAATGTGAGCGCGAATATAGTGAACAGATTCGAAACCTGTATCGGATTGACCTCCGATCCCACTAATACTTGACGGAATGCCATTATGCATATGGTTAGTCGTATTAGTCGTGATACACTATATTTGAGACAAAATAGGAATTGGCAAATCACCTATTGTTAGAGGGCAAAATCTGTCATTGATTTGATAGAACACCCCTTTGTTAACGTATTGCGTGTCATGAGGCTTGGTGCAATATCTATAAAGGAAAGATATATGTATTCAACATATATTTAGATACAGCTGTATAGGTTTGACCATACGTGAATTGTATATTTGATTGATTTAGTATCATGAGTTTCCAGCTCATGCTAGGATTATTGATTCTTTATTGAATGTGATTGAATATTTATATGATTTATTTGTGAATATACTCGATACTTGTTTCATTACTATTTGTATTTTATCAATACCAAATATTCCCGAAATCTAATAAAATAAAGGGTTTTTCCTAAAACTCTATGAACTCACCAACCTTTGTGTTGACACTTTTAAGCATGTGTATCTAAGGTAATTTAACGGAGCAGGACAAGACACGGAGTGGGCATTTATTACTCTGATAAATTAAAATGGTGTAAAAATCAAATTTGTCATTTTTACAAGTCTTTATATCTTTTCATAAGATTTTAAATCAAATGGTTCATCTTTTATCAAAATTATTATTTAAATGACAAATAACTTTCAAAACGTTTCTTTTAAACCGTTTTATGTGGTTAAAACTTCGATCCTCACCGTAACACCCAAATTACTTTTCCGCTGCGACAAACTTTAAAAATGGGGGTGTTACAGAAGGCGTTGTTCCAAGTCAATGGAAGGGAGCCCTTGACAATATGTCAATAGAGCAATTATGTGATCTTCATGATAAAAGCTACGCAAGGCAAGCTATGCTAGATAATCATCTTAACAGTCGAACAAGAGAGTTGATAAAGACTGTTAAGAATGCTAAAGAAGAGTTAAATGTAGTCCTAGCTCGGGAAGAACATAGAGAGCAGTTAATCACTGACCTGAAGTCAAAGTGTGACAAAGTTACGGAGGATATAGAGAAGCATCCCATTGTTCGAGATCTTCGATCCAACACCATGAAGCTTGCTACTCGACTAAAGGAAGCCCAAGTTGAGTGTGGTAGGCTCAAAATGGAGGAAGCCAAAGCGATTGGGCTAAAAGAGAGAGTGTTTGTACTTGAGTCAAAGTATGCAAGTCTTAAGTCTGAGAAGAACAGGCTTATTGATCAAAAAACCAAATTGCAACAGGAGACAGATGCCCTCAACCTTCGATGTGAAAGTTTTAAAAGAGATAGGGCGGACATTGTAGCTAAGGTTATTCCTTATATTGCAATGGAATTGTATCATAGTGATGAGGTTGGACAAGTGGTGGCCAACTTGGTGAACGCTGCCATATTTCATGGGAAATGTACTACCCTGGAGGAGATTGCCGAAACTGGGAAGCCTATGATTTTATCGAAGGTTCCTTACTATCGTACTTCTCATGGGAAGGAATATGATGATGCCAGCAATGCATTTGCTTCAGCAGACTTTCCCTTTCTGTCCAAGGTTACTCAAGATCCAGATGCTTCCGTTAAAAAACTGTTGTCCCAGAAGCCTAATAGGATTCGGCTACCTTCTCCAACTGAGAGGGTCTTTGGTGTGAGGTTACCCTCTCGTCAAGAAGGTCCTTCCTCATCAAAGAATGCGTAAAGACTGTCTTGTTGACAATGGTTTATCACGAGGGTGGTTTGTACCCTCCGAATATGTTATTTCTTTGCTACTTTGATGTTTAAGATGTTTTGTTTATTTATCCTTTGATTATGTTTGGTGTGTATTAATTTACACTCCTTTTCTTTACCAAATACCGGACCAAAATGACCAAAAACCCGATTATAAATGCCAAATATATCTTGTTTTTGTGTTTTTGATTGTGCAGGTATGGATTTTGTAGAAAAGGACAAATATTATGAGAGAACAACAAAACCGAGCACGAGATGTGGAATGAGTGTCAAAAGCCGAGGTCGGGGAAGACTTTACAAGTTTTTGTCAAGAATATGCTTATTTGGTCAAAGTCAACTCTCAACTTTCATCAAATGTCAGAAGTGGCCCTTGGATTAACTTTGTGAAAATGGCAGAAGTGGCCCTTGGAATTTCAGATTCTACACTATTAGTCCTTGTAATTTTATTACACCAAATTTGGAAATAATACAAAGATTCAAGCCTCGTCCAATTCACTTATAAATCAAACCAAAAGCCCACGATGCAAACCAAATTACCCAGCCCATCCCCACTCCAGTCAACGAAGTCAAAAGGTTATTAAATAATACTTTACCCTTCCCGCCCCCCAATTTTACCCCGTACCCAGAATTCACTATTCACTGATGAACCCTAATTACCCCACTCATATATTTACCACAATTAAGGGTTAATTGGTCATATCAAGTACATCTAGAAGCTTGTCAGGGAATGTCAGGACGCGTCAGACTCAAACAAACACACTTACGGGCACGTGGCAGCTATTGGTTGGGAGGAACGCGTCATACATCTTGATCCAAGGGCGATTAAGAGATGGGATGGATAGGATTATGATCGGAGGGCTCAGATTAGAATCAAAGAAGCACAATATCACATGGATTGCCAACATGGCAATCCATGAGCTCCCACTCCTCTCCTCACTGATTTGTAGTATAAATAGATGATCAAAATACTTGTATTAGTGTGGAGTCTTGGAGTAGCCAAGCTCTGCCGAATTTTCTTTTGAATTGTATTAGCTTAGTTTAGATGTAATTTCTTTTATTTCAATGAAATCAACTTTTCCTTTAAATCATTTAGCATAATTGTTCTTTACTGCTTATTGTTAATCTCTTTTTACTGTTTTATCATTTTATTTCATTTCATAATTATTTACTTACAAATCAGTTTTCACCTTATTTGATAGTTTTATAAAAATAAGAAAATAGAAAAGTATGAAAAATAGTTGTAATTTGAATTCACCTTTCATATAAGCTGATTTGGAGTAGTCTAAATCTCATTTTAAGTTCTTTAGTTTTGATAAGAATGTAGTTTCAATTTCAATTGTTCATGAGTTTCTTGGTCAACTAAGTCAACTGTGACAGATTTTGATGGTTAATTGGGTGGATTATTGATAGATTGGGATGACAATGGAAGATCCTAGCCTATCTTAGAGATAGGCAACTGTGGAAAATCCTCTGTTCATGCTGAGGATAGGTTGTAAGTTCCATTTTCATAATTTTACTATAGCATTTGATTTAATAAGTTTCTGTGTATCTGAGTTGTTGATGATTTATGTTGCTTTTGATTGATTGATTTTGTCTCTATTAGTGTTATTGTTACTTGATTGATCTTTAGTTTGTTGGATTATGGTTCGTAGAATAGTTTCATAGTATTAGTTGCTAATAAGTAGTGTTTGGATATGAGGTTTAGTGTTAGATTGAAGATTAGTTCACTGAATTCCGTCTTTTATAGCATTTGATAGATTCTGGATTTTTCAGTTTGTATTTCCTGTTGAATTGAGTTTGTTTCTGTGTATTTGAATTGAATTTGAGCTTTTGAGTTTGATTTGAGGCTTATAAACTGCTACTGCTTAGTAATTTGTTTTCATTGATAGGTTACATGGGTGTTTGGTTGAGTTAATATCTGATAGTTATTGTTGTTGTTGTTCAGTAAATTCACACTAAGTAGTTTACATTAGAGTAATATTCAACTTTTAGACAGTAAATTCAGTAGGTCTTATTGCTTAAAGTCAAATCTGATTTCAACTTGCTATCCTGTTAGCTTAAGTGATTTATAGCAGTAAGAATTTTGCATAACATGAGGAATAGTTTGCATCTAGGTAATTTTAGTTGCCACTTAGCTCAATATATCATCTAGGTAAAAATGTAAGCAGTAGAGTTTCATAATAGTCAAAGTCAGTTAGCAATTAAAAAAGGTCAAACAAGCAGTCACACTTGTTCCAATACCATCTGATCTTAGGGCTGTTTAGGTATTCAAATAAGTTTGTGGGTGTGAATTTCTGGTGGATTGTGAATCCTTGTTTGCCAGTATAACATTTGTCCTCATAACACTTTAGTTTTGAGCTTATTTTGATTGCTTTTTCAGGCCTGCTTATTAGTGGTGTAGAAATTGTTTTCTGAATTGAACCATAGGCTACCATTGTTAGTAATAGCTGGTGATTGATTTTTATTGTTATATCTGTGTTGTTTTAGTGTAGTTTTAGCCATTTCATTCAGTACTTAGTACCTGGCTTATTCTATTTTGATTTGTGCTTATTGGTAGATTGTATTAGATTGCTTATTTGCTTGCATTCTGTATATATGTTGGTTATTTCATGATTTTTGAGCATCATTGTCCTTATTTTGGTATTTTACATCTGTGTTGAGAGTTTGGCATAGTTTTGAGGCAAGTGCTTATAAATAAGCACTTGCCATTAAGCTGTTTAGCTCAAAATAAGCATTTCTGCTTAGCTTTTTCATTCCAAAATTTTTCTGCAAGTTCTCAATATTATTTTAGATTTTCTGTAAATTTTTCATAATTTTATGAATTAATTTGATATTTTTCTTAATTTTTCTTTATTTTTAATCCTTTTTAAATCATTTTTAATTACCAAAAATCCATAAAAATTAGAAAAAGCTTTGAAAAATACAAAAATATTTTTAGAAATTCTTTTATAATATTTTAGAATTAAATTTTCATTTTTCCACTTTGTTTTTCTATTTTTCTTTATTTTTAATTTATTTTTAATTCCAAAAATAGAAAATAAATTCTAGAAAATAAATAAAAACTCAAAAAAATATTTTTCTTTTTCTTAAAATTCTTTTTATTAGTTTAAGATTTTTAGAAAATAATTTCAAGTTTATAGGATCATTTTTTAATATACGTTACGTTTTAAATTTTGCGATTGCATTTCCGTTTTTACGTTTTTCACTTTGGTGCATAACTAGCTTGTACTCTTTGCATACTTCATAGTTGTTTGTGATTACTTGATTATATTGATTGCTATTTTCACTTTTTCACTTTTCAATTCACGGTTTCACGAATCGATATTCTCGATTCCGTTCGCCTTCGTTGGGAAACGACTCGGGTGATCCGTATTTTACGCGGATCACTTCGATACTATACTATATATTATATAATTGGTTTTCACACGAATCAATGTTATTCTCTTCTCTCAACGTTAGTTATTAACGTTAGTATACAATCTAAGGTTATTGTGGATGAGTATCCTTATTGTGTGTATTTTGAACCAAGATTTTTAAGCAATCGTATAATTTAACTGCTGACAGAGGGTTGCGACCCACTCCATCTTAATCCTATAGTCGTAGGGCATCTAATGCCCATTGACGCTTTAGGAAAGTCAATGTGAATTATAATGGATGTCATGTGCAATACGTAAATATCATCCTTCGAACATTGAGACTTGTAGTACTTGGCTGAGAAAATCTTTGTTGTAAAAAATGAAACAAGAGATTTAAAGGAAATACGTTGTGTCATTAAGCGGGTAGGGAGGATTACATCATTTTATGAAATGAATACTAGGACGCCTACCATTAATGCTTCTTTCATGAATGAGAAGAGCTTGTCAAATAAATTGGAACAAACGAACGCTCCGAAAGATTGTAAGTTTTATGTGTAAAACTTACGAAGGTTAGTGCCATTCCATGTCCTGTCAACTATATCTCCAGAGATTGTTGCCAACTTATAGGCTCCGTTACCGTAGGCTTCATCTACTACGTAAGGTCCTTCCCATGCTGGTCCCAACTTCCCTTGGTATTCGGCTTTGCTTGCGCTATTAAGTCGAAGGACATATTCCCCTGGTCTGAAACTCAAGGGTCTAACCCTGCTATTGTAGTATTTTTCTAACTTTTGCTTGTATGTAGCCTCTCTGATGGAAGCTATTTCTCTTCGTTCTTCAAGAAAATATAGATTCTCTCGAAGTTTTTCCTCGTTTTTCGAGTCTTCGAAGTTCATGATGCGTTCTGTTTCTACGCTTATTTCTGATGGGATGACAGCTTCTGTGCCATAAGTGAGGCTGAAAGGTGTTTCTCCATGACTCGATTTGGGATGTGTCCTATGAGCCCAGAGAACTTGGGGTAATTCATCTACCCATCCTTGGTGACTTCGTCCTAGCCTTCTTTCTATTCCATTTATAATATCTCGATTAGTAACTTCTACTTGACCGTTGCCTTGAGGGTGGTACATGGATGTGAATGATTGCTTGATTTTTAAACCATTGCAAAAAGTAGGGAATACTCCCTCGGCAAACTGTTTCCCTTTATCAGAGATGATGATGTGAGGAACTCCGAAACGACAAACGATGTGTTCCCATACAAATTTTTCCATGTGTCTACCTGTTACAGATGCCAAAGGCTTGGCTTCGACCCATTTGGTGAAGTAATCGATAGCTATGACTAAAAACTTCACTCCTCCTGGTGCTACTGGTAGGGGTCCTACTATGTCAATCCCCCACTGGGAAAAAGGCCAAGCAGATGTGACAGAGGTCATATCCTGTTTAGGTAATCTTGGGACCTTCGAGTGGATTTGCCATGCGTCGCATTTATGTATTATTTCCATTGCATCCCTGTGCATTGATGGCCAGTAGTACCCCAACTTCATAATTTTAGAGACGACGGAGCGAGGTCCTGCGTGTAGGCTACATGATCCTTCGTGGACTTCATTGATGATGTTGGTAGACTGTTTTGGTCCAACACAACAAAGCCATGGAGATAGAAAGGATCGCCTGTAGAGGTGGTCTCCTATTATCCTATATTGAGGAGCTTTAATTCTCACTTTTCTTGCTAGCTTTGGATCTTCTGGCAAAATGCCGCTTATCAAGTATTCCCTTATCGGAGTCATCCAATTAGTGTCTTCTTCGGATATTATATCAGATACTTCCTTCCTTTGGATAGATCTGTTAGCTAGTACCTCAACCAAGACTTCCTTTGTTAAGTGGGCGAAGGCCATTGAAGCTAACTTGCTTAATGCGTCTGCCTTTTTATTTTGATTTCTTCGAACGTGTTCAATGGTATATGATTCAAACCCCTGTAGGATTTCTTTTGCTTTATCCAGGTATTGTTTAATTGTGGGCTGCCTTGCTTCGTAAGAACCTTTGATTTGGTTGGTGACCAGCTGTGAGTCCACAAAAATCGAAAGGTTTTGTACTTCCATGTCTTTGGCTAGCCGCAGGCCTGCTAACAAAGCTTTGTATTCTGCTTCGTTGTTGGTCGCCTCAATCTCGAACCGTAGTGCATAAGTGTATTCTTTTCCTTCTGGGTTGACTAACATTAGTCCTGCCCCTGAACCATCGGAGCTTGAGCCTCCGTCCGTGAATAACTTCCAACCTGCCTTTTCTTTCAAAGGCTTCTTTTTGGGAATTTCTTTATCGTTTCTTTGCTCGGAAGGAGTTTCGGAGAGGAAATCTGCGAGTATTTGACCTTTTATGGATTTTCGCCCTTTGTATTCTATTTCATGCTCCCCTAGTTCAATGGCCCATTTAGATACTCTCCCTGATTTCTCGGGTTTTGATAATATTTGTTTGATGGGCTTATTAGTTTATACCGTAATGGGGTGAGCTTGAAAATACCTTCGGAGGCGTCTTGCAGCGTGGACTAGAGCAAGAATTAACCTTTCCAATTCTGGATAGTTTAATTCGGCTCCCTGTAGAACCGGACTAACAAAGTATATCGGAACTTGCCTCGTTTCTCTTTCTGCCAGAAGTACTGCGCTGATGCTTTCGTGTAACGCTGCGATGTACATATACAGTGTTTCTCCATTAATTGGGGCTGTGAGTGTTGGCAGGATTTCCATGAATCCCTTCAATTTTTGGAAAGCAGCTTCAGCTTCGACACTCCATTGGAATGTCTTTTTGTCCATACATCCTTTAAGGGTTTTGAAGAACGGTAGTGATCGGTCTGCGCCTTTTGATAAGAACCTGCTCAAGGCAGCTAGCTTCCCATTAAGGTTTTGTACATCCTTCAATGTCTTTGGGGCTTGTAGGTCAGTGATAGCTTTTACTTTAGAAGGGTTTGCTTTGATTCCTTGCTTTGTGATCAAGTGCCCAAGGAATTGTCCTTCTTCAACACCGAATGAACATTTCTTCGGATTTAGTTTCATATTTATGGCTCTTAGCTGGTTGAAAGTTTCTTGAATGTCAGAGAGCAGGTCTTCCTCTGTTCTGCTCTTTATGACCATGTCATCGACATATGCCTCCAAGTTTCTCCCTATCTGTTTATTGAAGGCCTTATCCACCAGACGCTGGTAAGTTGCCCCTGCGTTTTTTAAACCGAAGGGCATCTTCTTATAGCAATAGACGCCTTTTCCTGTGTAGAAAGCTATTTTTTCCTCGTCTTCTACTGCCATCTGTATCTGATGGTATCCCTTGTAAGCGTCTAGAAAACATTTTAGGTGGAACCCTGATAAGGATTCTACTTTCCAATCTATTTCTGGGAGGGGGTAACAATCCTTTGGGCATGCTTTATTAATGTCAGTAAAGTCAAGACACATACGCCATCCTCCGTCGTTTTTCTTTACCATAACTGGATTGGCTACCCATGTTTGATATTTGACTTCTCTAAGTATGCCTGCCTGTACTAGTTCGTCTACTTCTTTGCAGGCTGCAGTGTTTCTTTCTGGCGCAAGGCTTCGGCGCTTTTGTTTAATAGGCTCCATGTGTTTAAACTCATTGAGTTTGTGTTCCGTTCCAAAGGGTTTGCCATCGATCATGAGACTTCTCGGAACCCCTGTCATATCGGAGTATGTCCATGCGAAGATATCTTTGTTGTCCTTCAAGAGCTGTGTAAGATTCGTTTTGAAGGTAGCAGGGAGTTGTCTTCCTATCACGACCGTCTGTTCCGGATGAAGCTCGTTTATTACGATACGTTCTTCGGCGTCCCCACAACTCAAGATATCTTTAGGAGGCTCTTGAGGATTTTCTTTAATCTTTTTTCCCATCTCCGGTGTCTCCTTCCTGCTGTAATTGGATAGTACGGTCCCTATCCCATTGGCCGTTTGGAACTTGACTGTTGCATGTATAGTTGATACTACAATGCCCATTTTCTGCATGGCGGTTCTCCCTATCAATAGGTTATAAGGAGAGGCTGACCTTACAATTATGAATGTGAGGGTTTCCGTCCTTGCCAGTCGGCCTTCGCCAATGGTTACGTCTAAAGGGATTTCTCCCAGGGGCCATGAGTGTTCTCCTGAGAACCCTATTAAAGGTATCTTCGAATCTACCCTTTGTGCCCTTATGGAAGGTTTGAGCTTCAGAAAACAGTGTTCGTATATGATCTCGCAAGAACTTCCGCAGTCCATGTAGGCCCTGTTGACTTCTCGGTTGAAAATGAGGACTTTTATGACTACAGGATCATCTGAGGGAGGTTGGTCCTTTAGTGGTGGAAACGTTACCTCCCCCACCTTGGGTGTTCCTTTCTCAATTTCCTTTCTTTTCTGGCTCGGGCCCTCCCTGCGAACCATAAGGATTGAAACCTCATGAGTATAGCTCTTAGCATCGGTGACCTTTTCTTTACCCTTCCTTATGCCTTTTATTAGATGCGTCAACTGTCCTGATTTGGCAGCTTCGTCTATTTGCTTCTTCAGTTCTCTGCAGTTGTTCGTCTCATGACCAACATCCTCGTGGAAGTGGCAGTACTTGGTCGTGTCTCGGTTCCTCCCATTGCTTGTTAGGCGAGGAGGGAGTTCGAAGGTCTTTGCTGCTTTCTCAGTAGCCAAAATTTCCTTTGGGGATTTCGTTAGGCTTTCCCATAAACCAGAGTTCGAACTCTTGTGGTATGGAGTAAACCTATTATGGCTTTTGTGCTTGTTCTTCTGTCCTTCCCATGAAGATGGCTTTGTTCCCTTGTTGCTCTCCGTTGGAGCCCCATTGGTGGACACTTCTTTGGCTTCTATCCACGTATATGTTTTTTCCATAAGGCCTTTGTATGTTGCCGGCAGATTTGTAGATAAAAACTCCACAAGGTTCCGGTTACGTAGACCATGGACGAAGCCAGAAATGCGTTGCTCTTCATGTAAGCCCAGAATTTGTAGGGTTTCGTCAGTGTATCTAGTAACGAAATTCCTTGTGCTTTCGTTCTCCTTCTGCTTAATATTGTGCACCGTGAGGTGCGTTCTTGTGAATTTCTTCTGTTGGCTGAAGTGAGATCGAAACTTAGCCTTCAAATCGTCAAGGTTGATAATGCTTCCTAGCTTCTGCCCATTCCACCAAATGCGTGTTGAATCTCGGAGGGTATATGTGAACATGTGACAGGCTACTGGCATGGCCCATTTCTGCATTCTTATAGCTCCTTCGAATAAATGTAGGAAATTATCTGGATCCCCCTTCCCATCGTAAGTGCCTATATGCGAAGGCATCTTTAAACCATCCGGTAAGGGATAATCTTCGATCCATCTCACGAAGGGTGTAGTAGGGCCTACGGTCTCTGCATATGGATGGGCATACGGTGGTATGTTCATCGGGATAGTATGGTATGGATTAATAGGAGGGGGTACTCCCAAAGAAGGCTGACTAACATAGAAAGGATGAGGTGTACTCGTGTTTGGAGTGTAACCAATATACATGGTATACGGGGGGAATACCATGGAAGGATTATAGGGTACAACAGTTTGTGAGGGATACTGATTGCCAGGTTGCCCATTGATTTGGGGATAAAGAATCGGAGGGTAGCTCTGGACCGGGAATTGAGGATGCAGGCCAATGGGGAGAAGATTCCCTCCTGTGTTGACTGGGCCTAGGTTACCTTCCACACCAGACGCGTGGGAGGGCTATAGAGGGATTCCTCCTTCGGTCCTTCCTAAGTGAGCTGCTAACAATGGGGGTAGGTTTACCTCCGTGTTCTCCTTCTGCCGACTCCTCCCGTTAGAGCCTTCGGCGACAACTCCTTCCCTCCTCGTGGGTGTTCTCTCGGGAACTCCTTCGAATCCTACACTTCTTCTTTCAACCCTTCTACTTGCAGGTGACCCAATGCGAAGGATAGGGTGGTGAGTCCTATGGATTGAAGGTCTCGGTTCCATTTCGATCTCCTCATCATACTCATCGTTGGAATATTCTAACTCCCTACGCATCTCTGTATTTCTGATTTGTCTCCTTCGAGCCCTTAGCAAGGACTCTAACTCTTCGTAATTAGCGTCGACAAAGGCGGGGCTAATGATGAGTTCTGGGTAGGCCGAAGTGGATGCATGGTGATTGGGCGTTATTTCAGGATGAGAACGTGTAGTAAAGGTGGAGACCGTGATTGGCGGCAGGTTGTTGGCGTCTGTTATGGGTAAAGGGGTTAAGGACGAGAAACCCGGTGGGGGTGTAACTTCTCGTTCTGAATTCATGCCGGAATAATAGCGAGTGTATTTGACTTGGTTATTTTGCTTGGAAATAACGGGACTAATTGTAGCGGGTCCCACGGATGGCGCCACTGATTGTACAATATTTTGCACTACCAGGCCTTCGATGGTGGTCAAAGGAAAATGAGGGGTGTTGTGATTGCGCCAAGCTTGGATATAACCTGAAATAAGAAATACTAAAACACTACGTTAAGTGATTGCGCAGGGGTTGGTCCCTGCGAACCACCTCCGGCGTGTGAATGAGTGATTGGTATAAGAGTTTAAGTATATGAATAGTAAAGTAAGGTGAGATAGATTGCATACCAGATTTGTCATCGTCCAGGACTATTTATAGGTGAAGAAAACGGTCCTGAAGAGTGGTCACACGTTTGATAGAGATCATGGGGGTGTCCCATGATTTGTGGTAACCACTAGGGGTTAGTGTCCCACTCCTCCTGATTTATCGGGGGAACTAAAGAGAAAGAGGAGACGTGGGTAAGACCTGGTCTTACCAATATGTGGACTTGGCATTGTTCCGTCCTTGAAACTTATCGAGAGATACCCCGAAGGGCTTGATCCTTCGATTGGCGAATTCCCACTTGGTAACTAGATCATTGATGATTAGTTTTACGCCAAATAAAGTTTAAGGAGGCTAGCCAGAGCCTTCGATTATGTATGTTACGATTACACTCGAAGGGGTGTCCTTCGAGCTAATCGGAGGGTACATCATCAACTCTATATGCAAAAACTTGCTAGTCGCCATCGATCATATATACCAACAACAAAGTTACTGTACTTAATAAAGTTACAATTGTTTTATAGTATTCTATTCAAATGAAGATAGCAACCTTTGATTGGTTTGGAAAAAGTCAAACATATCAAGCTATAACAAGATTTTATATTCTTGTTGTTTTGGTTTTGTTTTCTGTTCAATAACTCATTCAAACGTATACTTAGTTACCATTAATGGCCGATACCTTGTGAACTGTGTGAACTACATCGACACAGGATGAGTACACGAGGCAAATGTTTTGCTCGTGTCCCATGGATGGCGCCACTTGTTGATGCATAATCTGGCGCGGGCTGGATTTGACGACTCTCCTTGGGCCGTTCGTCGTCTTCTCGAGCCCTGAGTAGACCTGTCAACAAAGAGAACCCGTTAGTAGTGAACCCGAGGCCGTAGCCCCGGGATCCACCTTCGACGGTCAAGTTAGTATCGATGCCATATAGCATACAAGAATTAGGTTTAGAGTAACCTGTTGTGTTCTCCCCTTAAGAAGGGAGTCCTAGCCATATATTTATAGGGCATGGATTAGGGTTTAAGCGTAGAGTGGGCCGCTGTCTGCCGGGCCGGGCCCATTCCAGACAATACGTCCACAAGTGTAATTGCATTGAAATTTACTTGTAACACCATTCGTAAATGTCATAGAATCCGAAGAGCTGATTGTGTAGTAGAACCTCAAGGCCATTTGGAGATGCACTTTGTTCGTGATAAAATGACCTAGGTTAAAAGCTCTTACAAGTTGTGATTGGTTCGAAGATATACATGTTATTAGAGATCCAATATCATGGATCGTCACAAAATTTACATGTAAATGACACAAATTAGTGCCCTGTTTGATCATTACTAAGGTTAAACTTAGGTTACTCGATTTTGGAGTGACGCTTGGTTAGGAGAGTCTTGGCTATGTTTGCTTTTCCCTCGTTTATTTGCTTTGGAGACTTGTAAAGAGTCACATTCTTGGACTACAAAATTAGTTCCAGTGAACCTACTCCATAGATGTTCAATTCAAAAAAAAAAAAAAAAAAAAAAAAAAAAAAAAACCCTCCTCCATAGCAAATAGTATATTTCTTAAATATTTTTTCAACAGGGAAAAGACTTTTAAGTCGCTTATCAAGTAACCTCGTCTTCTTTTTAAGTCGCTTATCAAGTAACCTCGTCTTCATCCATAGTTTTGTCCAATGTGCAAATGTATAAAAATAAGACATTTTATCAAGTTACTCTCACTTCGAAGTCCATATCTAATGGAACTCCATGCTCATAAAAAAAATACTTAATACCATTGGTTAGAATCATTATTTGATTTACGTTTAGACTTTCTAACCACCTCTTATGACTAAGATGCGGTAGTAAGATTCATATTCGAAGCATGTTAATGAAACAAACAACACCTTAGTTTGACAATCTTGCTTCGGTACTTAGACTATATTTATTCACAACCTCATCCAACCCAATTTTTTATTAAAAAATTATTTTCTTACTCCTCCACCTATACAACCTATACATATAACAAAATTATTATTTTTAAACATATATCAACAACCCAACTCAACCAATCTCTTCAAAGAAAAAAAGAAAAAGAAAACAAATAGCCATTCACTGGTTGCCATGTAGCAGATTGGAGGTTGTCAACCTAGATTGCCATGTGACCTTGGTTGATGGAAAGATTTGAAGGTTTTATTAAAATATTATTATTTTTGTATGATATATACCAACCAATTGGGTTGGCAATTAATTGATAAACATAGTCTTAATCCCCATAAAAGAGTGCGAGTATAACCTGACACATAAACCTTTAAATTTACACCGAATCGCCAACGATACACATGGCTACTAATTCTTACAGATTCTATGATATAATTTTGAGTAAATTACACAGTTCATCCCTATACTTTGCCCAGATTTCATACGACATCCAAAAACGTGAATTTTTTCCTTTTTCAAGCAAAATCAAGTTTTTATTACGCCGCTAGTCCAAAATCCTGACGGTCGTTAAATAACCCAGTTAAGTCGGTCTCACGTGCGCAGCACATGAGGGCAGTTTGGTCCGATCAGTTTTTTTGGCATTTTGTTATGTACTGGCTTGTTGTTCTGAGCATGCAACTGTGCATGTTACTGTTGCTAATCTACTTTTTGTACTTTTATTTCTTTTTTTTTTTGTAAAAAACTGTTTTTTGTGTTTGCACAAATATGACTTCTAATTTGTTTTTTATTTTTTTTGTTTGTTCATTTTATAAGTGGGTCCCAGAACCACCACTAACACACAATATCTAACCCAACCCTCCTCACCACTCTCCTTCAACCTCTATCCCTCCTCACCATTCTCGCCACCCTAGTGTGACACTCAATCATGGCCAACCCAATATTTTTATTTGTTACTACTTCTTAGTATTTTACATGTTGTAATGTATTTAGCAGTTAGCACAATAAATTATATTTGGCCCACCTGAATTAAAGAGATAGGCTCATCACTGTTTTGGTGTAATATTTCCACTATACAAGATCCACACCATCGCTATATCTAAACGATCGTATATATTTTGTGTAATATTTTAAGTCCCGGCTTCGTCACTGCCGCCACCCCTCCACCATCACCACCGCTATATCCCGCTGCCACCCCCATGTATGTCTGCCGCCGCCATCACTACCACTACCGTCATCCTCATTATTTATCATCTTCTTCATTACAACCACCTATTAACTATAATCAAAAGTCAAAACCAAAAAAAAAAAAAAAAAAAAAAAAAAAAAAAAAAAAAAATGAAATGGCAGGAAAAGACATCATACTTGCCACTTTTTGTCATTGTATGTAGCGTTCCCTTTTTTTTTGAATTTGACACTAACCTTTTTGAATCGTGTCATTATGTGTACCCACCTTTTTAAATCGTGCTATTGTGTGTACTTTGTAAATATTTTACCCTTACTTTTTTCAAAATTTTAAGGGGTAAAATGGTTATTTCACGGCTGAAAAAGTCGCAAAATACATACAATGAAACAATTTAAAAAGGTTAGTGCCAAATTCAAAAAAAAATGAAGGACGCTACATACAATGACAAAAAGTGACAAGTATGATGCCTTTTCCTGCCATTTGTGTTTTGTTTTATAGGATTCCAACAATATCTCGTTGACTATTAAATCACCAACATTACTTCATTTCTTCAACTCTGTCTCTTTATTCCAACTTGTTCTTCTTCACAGGTAGGTAACCATCTTTAATTCCTTGAAATTTTGTTAAAAAATTAAACTTTTTGGTGTTGATCTTTGAATGGGATTTGGGTTTTAGATAGTTCACTGATGTTGTTATTTTTTGAAGTTTGACTTTGCTAAATTTTGTTATTTGTGGATCTTGTATAGTGGAAATGCATCTTTGACTTGTGGGCTGAGGGTTTTTTTTTTTTTTTTTTTTTTTGAGAATTATTGATTTTAGTATAGAATTTGCATATAAGGTATTCAGATGTAGGTTTTGGTCATTGTGATGCTTTAGAGACTTGTTTATGTAAAAGGGTGTGTTTGGATGATTAGATTTTATGTTAGTGCAAATTTTCGAGTTTATTGGTTCAGACACGAGAGCGTGAGTTTCTGGTATTTCACTCAATTGTATGTCTAGTGTTGTTTGAGGATTGTTTTGGATCTTCGTTTCATTCCCAGAAATGATGTACTACCTTTTGAGTTTAGATTTGGGTGTCAAACAGGTTACCTTCCAACTTGGAAATGGATCGAGGTTTTAAACTACTATTAGAATACATACTCTTGCAACATGTTATAAGTTTTACAGATGGTGGTGGTGGGTAACGGTGGTGACAATGGTGAGGAGGGATAGAGGTTGAAAAAGAGTGATGGGGAGGGTTGAGTTGGATATTGTGTGTTAGTGGTGGTGGGACTCACTTATAAAATGGATAAACAAAAAAAAATTAATAAAAAGACAAAAAAGTAAAAAAAAAATAATAATAAATATATCAATTAAAGGACAAAAACAATGAAAAATGTACAAACACAAAAAAGAGTTTTAACAAAAAAGGAATAGTTTACAAAATGGACTAAAAATGAAAAAAAGAGAAAAAGTACAAAAAGGTGATTTGCTACAGTAACATGAACAAAGGAAGGGATAGAGGAAGAGGACAATAGAAAATATTCTGACGAAATTGCCCTCGTGTGGGATGCACGTGAGACATACTTAACTGAGATATTTAATGACCGTCAGGATTTTGGACTAACGGCGTAATAAAAACTTGATTTTGGATGAAAAGGAAAAAACCCACGGTTTTAGATGTCGTATAAAATCTGGGTAAAGTATAGGGATGAACAGTGTAATTTACTCTATTATTTTATACCAGAAATATAGGTTAACCTAAAGAGAAGTACTTCAAAATATATAAGGGATGTGTTAACCGGGCGGGCTCTAGTGCCTAGCCTTGACAAATAGTCTGACAAAAGTACACTTTTTTTTTTTTTTTTTTTTTTTTTTTTTTTTTTTTATACTTTTTTTTTTGTCCAAAGTTATTTTTAGTCCAAATTTTGTTTGTCCAATTCTCCAAGTGCTAACACAGCAGGTCCAAGTGCAAAAACACAGCAATATTTTTGTCCAAGTGCAAATACAGCAAGATGAAGCATTTTTTTTTCCAAGTTGCAAACACAAGCAGGTTATTCCACACAAAGGCTCGGACTAACACGTAATCGTCATCGCCTTATTCGGTTTTTAAAAATATGTTAGGCTCGGATATGAAGGTTGCAAAGTGATAAAAATATCACTTTGTCATGCCATTCGGTTTTAAAAACCATTCGTCATCGCCTATTAGTAAACCATTTGTCCAAATGCTTGCACACAAGCATTTTTTGGGTCCAACTGCAGATACACAACCAAGTGCACAAGTGCAGATACACTGCAGATACACAACCAAGTGCACAAGTGCAGATACACAGCAGGTCCAAGTGCAACCAAGTGCACAAGTGCTAACACAGCAGGTCCAAGTGCAAAAGTGCAAACAAGTGCACAAGTGCTAACACAGCAGGTCCAAGTGCAAACACAACAATATTTTTGTCCAAGTGCAAACACAGCAAACACAAGCAGGTTATTCCACACAAAGGCTCAGATTAACAAGTAATCATCATCGCCTTATAGTCTCAAGCTCAAAAGGTAACAAGGTCACATAATCATCAACAGTAAGATTCTCAAGGTAACAAGGTCACAAGCTCACAGTAAGATTCTCAAGATTGCACATAATAAGATCCGACACAAGGTAACAAGGTCACAAGGTCAAAAGTGCCACAGTAAGATTCTAAAAGGCAGCACAAAATAAGATCCGACACAAGGTAACAAGGTCACAAGCTCAAAAGTGCCACAGTAAGAAGATTTCACAACAAAGCAGTATCACAAGATTGGACACAAAGCTCAAAAGTAAGATTCTCACAAGGTCACAAGCTCAACAGTATAAGGGAGGTGTTATACTCAAAGGTCCCCATTATAAACTGCAGCTTTGCTCCATTAACTTTCAATCACAAATAAAGCAAAACAACAAAGGAGCAGATTTCACAACGAAGCAGCCAAGTGAAACAAAGCAAAACAACAAAGCAACAAATTTCACAACAAAGCAGCATCACAAAGAAGCCAAGTGAAACAAAGCAGCATCACAAAGAAGCAAAGTGAAACAAAGCAAAACAACTACAGCTTTGTCATACTACCCTCTTAGACCCCGTCCGGTTAACATAAAGAAGCAGACCACAAGCCGCAAGCAACAAGCCACAAAACTGCAGAAATGTCTCAATCACAATTTTACATACGAGAGGTAATCTCCATTTTACACATTAAAAAGGCATCAAGATAAGAGTAGGCTCAGATTATAATAGTTTCACATAAGCAAGATATATCATATATGGCTGCAACATCCAAGGTAGCAAAATTAAGATTTTTTTTTTTGCCGTCCATTCGGAAATGCCATGCCAAAATCATTTTTTTTAAATCATCGCCGTATCTCGGTTAATGTTGCCCAACAAGCCAAGTTAATGTTTTAGCCAAAGTTTCTATATAACCATTTAGACACCGTGAGCTAGTTAAGTAGAGAGGGTTGGACTAATAGAAATAGGGCCGTGAGAATAACCCCACCAACAAGCCAAGTTTTTAACAAGCCAATATTCACATAAAACCAGCAACAAGCCAAGTTTTTAGCAACTAAGCAGTAACAAGCCAAGTTTTTAGCAACTAAGCCAATATTCACATCACCAACAAGCCAAGTTTTTAGCAACTAAGCAGTAACAAGCCAATATGAGCCATCACCAATATTCAAGTTTTTAGCAACTAAGCAGAATAACCCCACCAACAAGCCAAGTTTTTAGATCTAAAAAAAATACGAGCCATCATCAAGTTCTTACTTTAGATCTAAAAAAACAAGTTCTTACTTTAGATCTAAAAAAAATACGAGCCATCATCAAGTTCTTACTTTTGATCTAAAAAATATAACAAGTTCTTACTTTAGATCTAAAAAAAAATAGATCCAAAAAAATACGAGTTTTTAGATCCAACACTTACCCACCATTAGATCCAAAAATATGAGCCATCACCAACGATCAATCACAAATAAAACATCACAAGAAACCACCTTCAAACCACCAGTAAAACATCACAATAAACCAACGGGAGGGGTTATTCTCACGGGCCCTCTTTTTATTAACCCAACCCTCCCTAAACCAACAATCACCATAAACATCACCATCAAACCACCACTGTTTTAGATCTAAACAGATCTAACAGCAAAAAAAGTAATAATACTCTTCAAAACCACGTTCCACCCACAGTTTTATCCCATAAACATCACCATCAAACCACCACTAACACTTACAACATCACGTTAACAACTTTTTAGATCTCAGTTTTTAGATCTAAAAAGAGACGGTGAGTTATTAGTGATAGAGAGAGAGAGAGAGTGGATTGAGTGAGAGAGAGAGTGGATTGAGGGGTGATAAAACCGTGGGTGGGTGGAGCGGTTTTGAAGAGTATTATTACCTTTTTTTTTTTTTTTTTTTTTTTTTTTTAAGTATCATTTGTAAAAAAAAAAAAAAAAAAAAAAAAAAAAAAAAAAAAAAAAAAAAGTAATAATGATACTTTTTTTTTTAAATGATACTTTTTACAAAAAAAAAATATCATTTGAAGAGTATAAATGATACTTTTAAAAATGATACCTTTTTTTTTTTTTTTTTTAAATGATACTTTTTTTTACAAATGATACATTTTTTTTTACAAATGATACCTTTTTTATAAAAAGTATCATTTGTAAAAAAAAAAAGTATCATTTGTAAAAAAAAATGTATCATTTGTAAAAAAAAGTATCATTTTTAAAAATAAAGTTGTATACTTTCGACAATATACTTTCAGGAATTCGGTTCTGAAGAGCAAGTAACGGAATGGGTGCAAAATATAGCTCGGGGGCTCGGTTTTGTCATTGTTAAAGACAGAACCAAAGCAGACAAGGGTTATTTGTACGAAATCAATTATAGGTGTTCAAAGGGTGGGAAGTATAAACCTGAAGGTACCGGAAAACGGAAAACCAGTACCTTTAAAACAAATTGTCCATTCAAATTGGCGGCGTAATATCAATATACAAAAAAAATTTGGACTCTGAGGGTGAAGGATGATACGCATAATCATGATTTGCTAGAGTCGTTGCATGGTTTGCCATATGCAATGCGATTAAAGGATGATGAGTTCGGTTTGGTCAAAGAATTGACAAATTATACCGTGAAACCACGTATTATACTTTCGACAATACAGGGTCGTAATCCGGATAACGTGTCTAGCGTTAGAACTATATATAACGCACGAAATAAGATCCGGATAGCCAGAGAAGGTGGTAGAACTCCAATTCAAGTCCTTTACGAGCATTTGATGGAATCAGGGTATACATGGTACCCGAGGGTAAATGAGCATACAAACGAGCTTGAGGAGCTATTTTTTTTGCACCCCACGTCGTATGCTATATGGTGTACATTCCCTGAAATCATGTTGATGGACTCCACATACAATACCACTATGTTTAAATTGCCGTTGTTGGAAATTGTTGGAGTAACTTCAACAAACAAAACATTTTCAATGGCATATAACTTTTTAAACAATGAACAAGGGCATAAATTTCAATGGGTATTGCAACGTGTGAAGGATGTCATAGACGAACGATATTACCCACGTGTTATCGTCACTGACAGAGATTTAGCGTTGGTTGGCGCATGCGAAGTAGAATTTCCTGACGCTCACCATTTACTATGTCGATGGCATATACATCAAAATCTACTTAAGTTTTGCAAAAATAAATTCAGTGACCAAAAAGAGTATGAGTCCGTTAAAAAACGATGGGATCGGATGGTTAAAGCTCCGACATTCGAATCGTTCAAGCAACAGTATCAACGCCTACAACAGCAATTGGTCAACCATCCGGGTACTTAATTATTAATTAATTGTATTTAATTATTTTAATAAAAAAGCACCCGAATGACCTTTTATTAATTCATTGTTTTTTTGCAGATATCACTGAGTATCTGTATAACACGTGGCTGCGACAATATGCACCCAAGTTTGTCTCGTATATTACCGACCAATATCGCTCTTACGGCCAGTCAACAACGTGCAGAGTTGAGGCTCACCACGCGTTGTTGAAATTATATTTGGACGGCACACAATCCAAATTAGACAGGTTGTTATGGTCAATTGATAAGATTCTCATTTCGCAAGAAACTGGGATAAAAGAGAGTTTTAATAGAAGCATGAACGAGAAACTAAATCATTGTAATGTTGATATATTTGAAGAATTGTGGTATAAAGTTTCCAAACATGCTTTCACTCTCATGTACAGAGAACTCCAACTGTCGATCACAGCAGACAAATGTAGCCATAAGTTGCTGTCAATTCACGGACTACCATGCTTTCACATCATGCAATACTATGTATATCATGGTAAGTATATTAAATTTATAACTATCAAGTTGTTTCCCCCACTATTATCAGTAATTTACATAAGTCGCTTTTACTGAATTCAGGACGCCCCATTCCACTGGATGAAATTCCTATTTTTTGGAGAACCCTATCTGTTCCGTGGCCTGTTATCAATAGGCCTCCGCCTGAAGATGGCTCTTCCAGTGAAGCTGGTGATGATGATGATGATGATACTTCGTTTAACGATGGCGTGCAACAATTCAAGAATATTTTTAGCAAATCAACGTCGTTTGTCAAGAAAAATATGTTAACGAAGTTGAGAGAGATATTCCAACCTGAATTTGTTGACACCCGTGAACCAGCTATTCAAAAAAAATACCCGTGGACGTCCGAGCGCAAAGGACAAAAAGGGCAAGGCTACACAAGACCCGGACTTGAATGAAGTCCCTGACTTGAATGAAGTCCCTGACTTTGATGAAGTACCAATCGTAGATCACCGAAGAAGTACAAATTCAAGATCTACAAAAGTGCCGAACATGCGGAAAGAACCTGCAAGACATAGCTCTTACACGGGTGATACTCTACGCCACAGATTTTATGTTGGAGATAGTGTGAGCAATGCGTTTATTAAGCATATTCCACCTATTTTCCGTCCACTCGTAATAAGCATACATAATGTTGAGGGTGATGGAAATTGTGGGTTTCGGTGCGTTGCCCACAGTCTTGTTCAAAACGAAAATAGGTGGGACGAAGTCAGACGTATGTTATTGCAAGAGTTAGATTATCATAGGCAAACTTACATAGATATGTGGCAGCAACAAGACTTTGACCGACTTTGGTATACAATAGACTGGTTCAATGGACCTGCACCTAACGATCGCTGGATGGTGATGCCACTCACGGGGCCGGTTATCGCTTCAAGGATTCACCGACCTGTTGTATTTATATCCGATCAAGGTTGGAACACATGTTTTCCACTTTTTACCAGGCCAAACTCATCACAAGGAACCGACCCCATTGTGATTGCCCGTGTGGGTGCTCACTACATTGTACTGACGCTCGACAGAGATTTTCGACTACCCTATATCCACCCACAATGGAGGCATTTCAGAGTGCCAGTTGCAGCCGAATGGGAAACTTTGTATCAACATCGACTAATGGTTCATTGATTTATGTTGTAAATAATAGAGACACCGACAAAACCATTGTAAATGATTACTGATTTATGTTGTAAATAATAGAGATACCGACAAAACATAGTGAATCATATGTAAAAGTTATTTGTATTTGTAAATAATAGAGACACCGACAAAACCATTGTAAATGATTACTGATTTATGTTGTAAATAATAGTAATAACATTATTGATTGCTGATGTATATGCAAATTCTTTGGTCAGATGAGCCAAAGAAATCCTTTCTGGTGCCGATGTAATAGAGGATTTATTGTAGAACGGAAATCCTGGCAAGATGGTAGTCGTGGGCGACTGCTTTATGCATGTCCTCTTTCAGTGGTAAATAATCATACGTTTGCTTAGTTATGTAAATAATTTGTTTGTTAAAAATACATTTCTTATTATTTTCTTAACATGTAACAGCGAGGTACAAAAGACTATGGGTGTCGATACTTCGCGTGGAAAGATGAATTTGAAGCAGAGCACTTTAATCAACCATCTTCTTCAACGCATTGCTCAAACTGCGTTGCTACAAAAAATGAGAACAAGTTGTTGAAGGCAAGAATAAAGGCGCTGGTGATGGAGTTACAAATGACAAGGAATCCTGAGGATCACGCTTGTCAGTCAAGTGCCCGGCTCCATGATCTTTTAAATGATTTGAATAATCTTCATATGTCGTAGATGTTGTTGTTTTTTAAATAATGTGTTAACGTTGTTGTTTAATTGAATAATAACATTTGTTGTCATAGTCGTTTAATGTGGTAACGTTTAACGTGCTATTTGTTATTGTTATTAATTAAATAAAACGCATTGGACGTTAATTATATAAACGTAACAAATAAACACAAAAAAAACATTACAAAAAATATATACTATACCAAATATATATACTATACCAAACATTTAAAAAAAAAACAAAAAGACAAAACAAAGGGAAAAAAAAAAAAAAAAAAGTGAGCTAGTAACTAGAGAGGGTTGGGTTAATAAAAATAGGGCCGTGAGAATAACCCCTCCCAATATATAATTATGTTAGGATATAATTTTGACTGTTTTGACTTTTTGTTGTTGTCACAAGCCAACATTTGACTAAGCATAAAAGGGATCTTTTAACACATGGTTAAGCGTTAACTAAGCACGACGTTTGAGCATCCTATTTGATGAATGTTTTGTTGAACATATTAAAAAAAACAAATACTTGTATTAGCAACATTATGCATATTCATAATCACCACCTGTTATAAATTTTTAAATGTAGCATTAGATATTCATAAATTATAAATATCTTAAGTCGACAGCTAAGTTAACTAAACCATATCTGTGTTTGTTACTCCTGGAGGGAGCTCATCGATCCAAACGGTGCACTTATCAAACTCTCCTACAATCCGAGCGTCGGATCTAGCCAAGTGATTGTCATCACGACTAATATGAGAGACAAAAAAATTATAATCTTTTGGGGGTATTTTTATGATATCTTCAACCTTTCGCTTTTTTGATTGCAACTTTTGAACCGTGCCTTGGTGATGAGTCTCTAGTATGATTGAACCAAAGTCTTTTATGTAACCAAGAGCCAAATTAAAAAAGCTTTTTAAAGTATATCATATGACCATTGTCTTCAACTTCTAATTGGTAGTATTATTTTGTCTTCAACTTTTTAAACTTTTATATAACCAATGAGTCTTTTATCTAACCAAGGAAAGCATTCTAATATAGAAAGAGTCTGTAAGTAGTAACTACCTTAGGTAAAAAAAGAAAAGAAAAAAAAAATCGCAAACTTTGCGAAATTCTTTTGAAAAATCGCAAAGTTTGTGAATTTTATGGGTATTTTTGCTTTTTCAAAAAAAAAAAAATGTTATTTTGAAAAGAGTAGTGATTGGGAGGCCTAAAAGATGTACCTAAATTCATGCCTAAGCCTACGTGGCATCATTCTGATGACTGCAGCCAAAGGACCTACTTTTTCACAAACATCATGCCACATATGTTTAGGTATGAATTTAGACATACAAATTAGATCTCCCAATTATTTTCCTTTTGAAAATGGTTAGTTTTGTGATTTTCCCGTATCCAAGGGGCTACAAGTCTGGAACAATTCCATTTAGCCCAAACCAAACCAATATCCAATATCTAAAGTTCAAATACATTCCAACGTTTTTCAGAATTATCAGCACACTTAATTGTTTCTGAAACCCTAATTAAAAATTTCCAAATGTCAGACAACATCCCTTTTGAAATCCAACTTGAAATCATCAAAAAGGTTCCTGATGTCAAGTCATTGCTTCGATTCAGATCTGTTTCCAAACCTTGGAAGTCTTTCATCGACAGCCCCTCGTTTGTCGCTGCTTACGGCGCCCGCGACACTCAGCCGCATCGTCTACTTTTAAAATACGTAGAAGACTTTTTTCCTAGTAAGGTGAAATATGTTTCTTTCTTAGATGATGTCACTTTCCCCATACAACAACAAGACTTTGCTCCAAATGTTCCTGACCTCGTAAAACAGCTAAAAAAAGTAATTGGCAGCTCTTGTGGTTTGTGGTGTTTGCACAATTACAACCACTCGGTACCAGAGATGGTTGTTATTTGGAACCCATCTATCAGGAAATCCGTTGGTATTGTCGTGCCCCGTTTGCTCAAAAACACCTCTAAGAAAACGACTCTTTTTGGTTTTGGGGTTTGTCCTTCGACTTATGATCCAACTATTGTTGGAATAATGAATAAACCGCGGCAAGTTGGAATTTTTACATTGAGCTCCAAGGCTTGGAAGATGATGCCAAGTAGTAATGTGCCTCGTGAATCAATTGAAATTAGATCGCGAACTCAAGTTGCTGCAGGTAGGTTTATCTTTTGGGTTGCTTATGATAGGATTGGTGTATCTCAATATAAGAGTTTGATAGTGTCATTTGATTTGAAAACCCATGATTTTAAAGAGGTACACCTCCCGGTTAGAATAGGAGACGAGGTTTCACTATTTATCTCCATTTCTAAGCTAAATGAGTCTCTTGTTGTGTCTGGATACACTCAAGAGGTCAATGATGAACTAGTATATGCCGTATGGATGATGGGGGAGGAGGGTTGTGTTATGCCATCTTTTACAAAGCTATTCAACATTAAGACACCTGATGGTTCACTGTTTAATGAAGTATTGGGATTCACAATGAGTGGTGAACCTATAATGGAAACTGAAAAGGACGACGGAGACGACGAAGAGTTTGCTACAGTCGAAGTTTACAAACCATGCTCACAACACATACATGATCTTAGGATTAATGGAGAAGATGGTTTATTCTTCATTTGCCCTTACACCGAAACGCTACTACTTGTTGATCACCCGGATTTTTGTATCATTTCCGGCGATTCTTGAGGGAAAAAATGATGGCTATGGTGCAAGATCTAGAGCTTGGAATGACGAGTTTTGGAAGCTTACAATCGCATTAATGATCTTAAAATGTATGGAGCTTGGATTAATGAAATTCTACCGAAGCTAATGTAAGTTTTACCAATAAATGGGGTTACTGGTGCACTATATGGTGTTTGTATCAATCACATTGATGTTACTGCAAGTGCGAGTGCTTGATCATCATTTGGCTCATCTTTACTCACTTATTTGTGACTATAGTTACAGTTACTGGTAATGCACTCTTAAATTGACCTTAGACTCTTAGAGATGTCAAACATAAATTAAAATGTCTAAATAAGTATTTATGTGCTGAATTGTTACCTCCTTGATGTGATCTAAACATGTGACCGACTAGGATTTTCCGGTAATAAAAAATGGATGATTAAAAATGTTATACGGAGTAATAGTTTATCTGGATGATCTTATTTGTGCTAAATTGTTGTGTTTATAAGTATAAAAGGAATTGAGGATAGTGGTTTAACAGAAGTGTCATAATTTGAGAATGAGAGATACCATTTTCATTGATTATTACAAATCATATAGCATTGGCCTAACATAGCACTTGCCTTGTTCATAGCTTAGTACTGCTTTTGTGATGTATCAACAATAGACCATGACCGATTCTTTTATTGCTTTTTAGTTAACAAAGTCATGTTTAGATGAGAAGTGGTTTAAAATCGGGAAACATGAGAACTGTAACCACATATTCTGATACGCATCTATTTGAGTTATAAGCAATTTTATTAACTTAAATGTATCCTTTTTTATTTTCTGGTTCTCAAATAGGTTATAGACGCATCTTATTGAAATGTTTAGATAAGTGAAGAAATCCCGACCTTGTGCTCCTCTTATAGATGCTTATTATGCTTACCATCAAATTTGGTGCTTCTTTTTCTGTTTCTTCATATACATTTGAAATGAGTAATAGTACTTTGCTTTCTTTTCATTTAAAATTCACTTTCAATGCTAAAATTAAAGGTGAAACACATCAAATTAAATAAAGATGCATCTAGTTTTAATATGTGCATCTCAAATATGCATTTATATTTATTTTGCAGCCCAACTAAAGTTCTTACACTCATACATACTAGACATGACTTGCCCATTGGCCATTGAAACTTGCAAAGGACACATTTTCTTCTTTTTACAGCCCATTCTTTTTGCAGTGTACAAGTCTAAGAAATTATGTGTACTCCAAGAGTCAATTAGAATGTGCAAAACATGCTTTCCCACTTATCCTCTAACCCTCATGGTTTGGTAATTGTTCACACAAGTCAAAGCATTAAGAGTGATCCAGGGTACTACTGTATTAATTCCTCTTCATTTCCAACTGTATTTATCACACCTTGTTCAGTTAGCACACAATCCTCATCTTCCTCATACAATTCCTCACTTGCAATCACTTCCAAAGAGTACATCCGCCCACGACATTTATGGTCAGGACACTACCGTTGATCACTTTAAAAACACAACGCTTTGCTCTTTTTTCCTTTAATTCTTGTGGTGTCAGTTTTTTAAAGGGTCTGTTTGGTACAACACTACTATGCTGAACAGGAAAAGTATTAGCAGTTATAAATCCATTTCCCCCCACCCCTATTGACATTAGTACTGGTCACATTAGTTCTAGGAGTGGTCAACAATGGTGAATTCTTACTTTTTGATGTAGCAATAGTGGCTTCTTGCATTTATGCCAAGCAATACACATTACTCAAATTGGTAGCTTTCAACCAACCCCCCCCCCCCCCCCCCCCCAAGTAAACAAACTGATAGCATAAGACTTACTTAATTCTACCTTATTCATTAACACTTCAAACAAATCTTTGATATACCTAAACAGTAGCAGACTGCTTGAGATTCTTCAACTCCACCATTGGATCTTCATAAACTGACTCAACTTTTTCTTGACCTCTCTTTCATACAACTCCCAGGCTGCATTTTCCCCAAATCTTTTCACAAATTGTTTATGCCAATGAAGAGCCTTATCAAACACATGCATTGATACCATCCTGATCTTTTCGGCATCATCATCAATGCATTGCACATCCTCACCATTGAACTCCGGAAACTCTAACTTGGTTAATCTACCATATTGTCCATTACTACCATTTCCCCTGTTACTACTTCCCTTGCATTTTTGAGTTTATTGTTTTCAGTGGTTGCAAACTGCTGAAATAACAATAAAGCCCTAACACTCTCACTCATTTGATCAAGTGAAGCCTGAATGTTTGCCAACCCAGTTTCACTAGTTGTTGACCTGGACAAACCAGCTTCTTGGTCTCGAATTGCCATTTCACCTGATCTTGTTAACACCATGGTCAATTCTGATCAATGGAACATATTTGAGATTTGAAAATGGAAGAAAATGAATTAATGACGTGTTTTGGATTGCAAATGAAGGTCCAACCCTTTCCCTTGGGTGGGAAAGGGTATTTATACTTACAACACAAACGCCTTCTGAAAAAGGTTGTGGAGCGGGCTGACAGTGGGTGAAGACCCGACCCGACTCCACAAATACTAACTAAATCTAAACTACCATAAAACTAATTAAGATAGATACCACGAGCTACACTATGCTGAGTTACACTTGGGGTGACCGAATCTTCATACGAATAATCGTATTCCTAACATATGGGAGTTTTAAGCTTGATGGATCCGAAATACTTGAGTATATATCTAAATAACCTCGACCATAATTCACATACCATCGAATTCATTAATCTCATAAGCATTGTTTCTATTTGACCTAATCACTCAAACTTTTGGACCAACCAAAACATGTTTAACTAGAATTTCCGCTTTATACTATGAATTCTTGCTTTTCTTTTCGGCCTTTTATCGTGTGAGATGCATTTGTTTTAAGATCTTCTATATCTTTTCTAGATATAGAGAATCTGTATGTTAACTTTGATTATAACACCTAATATAAAATAACAGGAGCTTGATATTAGTGATGAATCCAATATTTGAACCACTAAATGAGCCAAACAAAGAGGCTGTGAATCCAAAAGAAACTCCAAAGTGTTAGAAAGATTTTCTTGTTATATGTTTTGCCACAAAAAACACAAGATATGTAAGAAATCCAACCGGCATTCCAGACAAGAAAGGTGGCTGTTAGCATCTATCTTAGCATGCATCAACAAAATTATAAGCCTAATGAAAGTGACTGTTAAACAAATTACATTAGTTATATGAATAAGAAATAAGATTAGGTTCGTTATTTTGTAGTGAATGGTGTCATGAGCTTAATAATTGTCCAAAGGCCCGTACTAGTTTAAACCCGTTATTTGTCTCAGCTTACCTTTGCATGATTTCAACTGTTCATCTCAACTTTAATCGATTTTCGATTATTTATATAACTATGCTGAAACACCTAAAAATATGACTAATTACATGCCTAAACTTACGTGAATATGGTTGGTTGCAGCTAGTGGACCAACTTTTTTACAAACGGATTAAACACTGGCCGGTACACAAATTTATTCATAACCTTTAAAGAAAAACAATGTTTAGTCACAATATTGTAAGGTTGACGCATGCCATGCGAATTGTGGTATATCGGCAGTTGGTGTCAGTTGTACGTCATGGTTCCATACCTTGTGGAAGACGGGATTGTGTACCGTTGATTTTTTTGTTGTCAGTTGTCATGGTGTTTAATATGAAGAAACATATGGTGTTTAACTTGTCTTGTTTTTAGGGTTTTACTCTCTGAACCATTATATGTTTTCTAGTTTTGAGGAATCAGAGTCACATAATTCCCAGTTTATCTTTGGTTTCAGCAACTGGTGTTCTAGAGGAATCGAAATTGAAAAAATTCGTACATCTTTTACATGAAATCGTTTCGTGCAGTACTGTTCTGCTTAATGAATAAGCCAGTTTTGTTTTTGTCTAGTTGATAGTTGTTTAATTGTCCAAGTTTGACAAAAAGTGATGTTTACGTATGATATATCATACATCAAGTTCATTTATATTGATTTTTTTCCTTGTTTAGTCCATTATCAATCAAAATCCAGTTTGAGTACATTTACTATTTTATTGATCATAATTTACTACACTTTGATAGTATGATACTTTTTATAACAACCATCTAAAATATGTAAACTTCTGAATGATTGTAACTGTTCTTTCGATTTATATGTCTCAACTTTTAATCAATTTCCAATTTTTATGTATGCCTATGCGCTGACTACTAAAATATAACTCGGCCCATTTTCATATAGACGATAAAGGGTCACGAGAAGACCTTTGTTAGGCCGTGTACATATAAGTCAAAAACTCGTTCTACCAGGAAACCTCGTCCGCTTACCATTTCCATATAAACTATATTTAGTCAAAATATTATAAGGTTGATGCATGTCATGGACATGGTGGTATATCGGCAGTTTGTGTCAATTGTCATGATATTTAATATGAAATGTTTTTAGCATGCTTCGTGCACTTGCCATCACCACATTTGTAGTAGTATTTAATATCTATAATAAGTCAATATTTATCACTGATGATGTTCTTTATAAACTAATGGACCACTCTTAATTAGTGTTAGTCAAATACTTCATTTTCAGATAAGAACAAATAAGTCATTTTTGCCGGCTTCTTCATGGATGATTCCTTAATCTATCTTGTAACGAACTTGACAAGTATGAGAATAGAAGCCATAGGAAGTAGTGGTAGTTGAGCCAAAAGATCTAGAAAAAAAATTACATGTTCATCGTACTTATTTGATTTTAATTACATAAATAATCCTAACTTTCAAATTATTTGCATTAATAGTTCTTATTATAGAAATTAGCCGGAGACCATTCATGTAATTATAATAGATACTACCCGTGTAATAAAAACTAAATTATTACACAGATTATCCTCATTTTTCAAAATAAAGATCATCGATACGACTAGTTTGAAAATTAGGTATTATTGATGTAATTAAAAATAAGGACGACGAGTTTGATATTGAGTAAACCACATGAACGAAACATGTAATTTTTTCAAATATCTATAAGCTAGATGATAATTATTATATGCAAGTTAAATTAGATTTGGAATCATCTCTCAACTATTGAAAAGTAGGACGAAGAAAAACGTGTATATGACTTTTGCTAGTTTTGCAATCACTACTTCACTAGTTTATTTTATAGTCTTTCAAATAAAATGCACCACTTCATCTACAATCTATAAGACGAACTAACTCCATATAGTTAAAAAAAAAAAAAAAAAAAAAAAAAAAAAAAAAAAAAAAAAAAAAAAAAAAATCCTGAAAAATGGACAAACCATCATCTTATAAAAACGCATACAAATTTGTCACTACATTATGATATGGATCTTAATTGATCAACGAGAACTTTTGAATTTCTTTTGCAAAAGGGATTACTTGATAGAAGTTAAAATAATATTTACGTAGTACATTTTTTCATATACGTACTTTGTATTAAGTCAAATATTGTACTTAAGGTGGATGAAAAGTATGACTTTATGATATATAACTATATAAGTGCAATATTGTCAAAAAGAAAAAAGATAAAATAAAAAAATAGTTGGCATTTTAAACGTTGAGTAACATAATTGTGAAATTTGAATAAAAGGCTTTTGTTGTTCAAAAAAAATAAAAGGCTTTTGATCAGTCGTTTTAAATACATAGTAAAAAGCAAAATAGTTGATGTTAACAAGATCACTAGATATGTATTATCATGGAATTATAAAGTTTGCACAATGCCATATCTATGATAATAGGAACATTAATCACAGGGCCGGACCTAGGGGGTGGGAGTTTACGGGAACTCGATGGATGTTGTCTTCTAGTGTAAATTTTTGTTAAAAATTCTGATTTTTCCGAAATGAATCTGGTCCTGAAATTATGTCTTTTTTATTTAGTCCATTAATATCTCAAAGGGCTGCCTTAGATTAATCATAGCTCTTACGACTATGGTCAATAAAAAATTTCTGTAAAGACTACTAATAATTTTGTATAAGTAAAACTGAATTAATAATGTTTGTAAAACAAGATACATAAGTGTGAGAATTGTATTTAATTTGTAACAATGGGAGTTTACACTAACAAGGCTTAACCAATGTGTCATTGAAGGTAGGCACTCACCAATTTAATAATGTTTATGTAGAAAACTCAAACTAAGTGTTGTTCTTGTCTAGATGCACCACCAATGTGATTCTCCTATTTAACACCTCTAGCTCAACATTCATACATAAAGTCATAAACACTTAGCTTGTTATCTTTGTGCTCTAAAAACTCAAAATGATGAGTGTTAAGATCATTTCTAAAGAGAACATCAAACCATCCTCCCCAACACCACACCACCTTAAACTATACAAGCTTTCAATATTGGATCAACTTATTCCAGCCCCTTATGCACCCATAATACTATACTACCCGAATCAAGATCATGCTAGCGACCATGAGGTCCAAGAAAGGTCAAATGTGCTAAAAGATTCGTTATCCAACACGTTAACTCGCTTCTACCCATTAGCCGGGACAATAAAAGACGACCTTTTTATTGATTGTAATGATGTTGGAGCTTACTTTGCAGTAGCTCGTGTCAATACTCGTCTTGACGAGTTCTTGAAGTATCCTGATCTCGAGCTTGTAAACCATTTCCTTCCATGTGAGCCTAGTTTTAATGGTTCTAGTGAAGGAAGTTGTGTGAGTAATGTTCAAGTTACTATTTTTGAGTGTGGTGGTATTGCAATTAGCTTGTGCATTTCACACAAGATTTCTGATGGTGGTGCATTGAGTACTTTCTTGAAATCATGGGCCGGGACAAGTTATGGGTCGAAAGAAGTTGTGTATCCAAATCTAAGCGCGCCATCTTTATTTCCTGTGAATGATTTGTGGCTTAAAGATTCGACAATGGTCATGTGGAGGTCTTTGTTCAAGATGGGCAAGTGTAGGACAACAAGAATTGTTTTTGATTCATCAAAACTAGCTGCTCTTAAGGCGGATGTAGTTGCAAATGGGGTAAAAGATCCGACCCGTGTAGAGGTGGTGTCGGCTTTGCTATGGAAGTGTGTCATGGATGCAACCGAAGAAAAGAATGGTTCTTGGGAGCCATCTTTGTTAAGCCATGTGGTTAACCTTCGCAAGCGCTCAGTATCAACTTTATCAGAAAATACGATTGGGAACTTGATTTGGTTATCAAGTGCTGAATGCAAAACAAGCTCTAAAACAAGATTATGTGATCTTGTTGAAAAAGTACGTGGTAGCGTGTCAAAAATCAATAGCGAGTTTGTGAAGAAACTACAAGGTGAAAAGAGAACAAAAGTGATGGAAGAGTCTCTTAAGAGTTTAAAAGATTGCAAGGATAATAATAATTATCTCGGGTTTACTAGTATGTGTAAGATGGGGTTTTATGAAGCGGATTTTGGTTGGGGAAAGCCGATATGGGCATGTGGTGGTGGTGTATGCCATGGTAATCCCGTGTTTATGAACTTTGTCGTTCTAATGGACACAAAATATGGTGACGGAATAGAAGCATGGGTGAACATGGATGAACACGAAATGCATGTCATTAAACATAATCCTGAGCTTTTGGAATTTGCATCAATCGACCCAAGTCCTCTACAAATGATCTAATGAAGGTGGTGTGAATCATTGAGCTCATCAATGCTTCTTGTTTTACTTTTTGTTTAGATTATCAGTAATTGCTGACTAGGGTTTCTAAAAAAGAACAATATGCATGTTCAGTTCAAGTCATACAATACCATTCAAATGGTGATCACATAAGCGTTGCTTTATATGTCTATTTGATAAGATGCGTCGACTGTGTCTGATACTCTGATACATTTTGTTCCGTAAAAGTGTTCATAAGATAAAACAAGATTATCTTTTTTTATGGACAGAGAATCATACTATTTACTCATACGTTAACATTGATTATAACATCCAATATGGAAATGATTATAACATCCAATATGGAATAACATGAGCTTAATTTTACTGATAAATCCAAAAGTTAAACCGCTAAATGAGCCAAAAGAAGAGGCTGTGAAGCCAATACAAACTCGAATTTAAGTATTAGAAAATACATTTTTTTTCCAGTGATCGACCATGCATAGTTTATGACCTTTTGGCCGATTAATCCACGGGCTTTGAGTCAACCGCCACCCAGACTCAAACCAGGTAAAGTCATCCCCTTTTAGAAGGTTGGTGTGGTCACTTCAAGGTTGTTCAGACCAAACACCAATGAGAATTAGGATTCGGTTCTTTGGGTTTTTAGTTCTAGAAAAAGAAAAAGAGACCCAATTATACAGATCTTTAAGAAAAATACATTCATTCGGGTAAAAACTCTTCCACCTAATGAATAGATGAGTTCTGATTAGTTGGTGGTTCTTAGATTGTCCAAATGTATTAATGGTTTTTGTTTAGTCTCTCGCCTCTTCTATCACGTTAACTTTAAACCAACTAACCATTTAAGCCGCTTTTAGTTAGTCAAATGCTCCATTTTTAGACAGGAACAAGTTAGTCGTTTTTGCTGGTCATGTCGAAGTTCATAAAGAGTTCTTAGAAGCATTTTGGAGTTTTAATTTTTCGGAATTTATATGTTTGTTTGGTGACAAGCTTAATTTTAGCGTTTGAATTCTAGTTTAACATTTTATATGAAATGCTGATGATTGAAAGAAGCTTTTCGTTTTAGCTTTCAAATTTTGCGTGTTCTACGTCACTTTATCAAGAAAAAAAGTAGCAAGTGTTTTTGTTGTCTACCACAATCATAATTCACCTATTGAGCCCCATTTGCACTCACCATACTATACTACCCGAATCAAGATTATGCTACCGATCTTAAGGTCCAAGAACGATTGAATTTGCTAAAGGATTCATTTCAAAAACATTAACTAGCTTCTACCCATTAGCTGGGACAATAAAAGACGATCTTTCCATTGATCATAACGATGTTGGAGCTTACTTTACAGTAGCTCGTGCCAATGCTCGTCTTGATGAGTTCTTGAAATATCCTCATATCGATCTCATAAACCATTTCCTTCCATGTGAGCCTAGATTTAATGGTTCTAGTGAAGGAAACTATGTTACTAATGTTCAATCTACAATCTTTGAGTGTGGTGGTGTTGCAATTAGTTTTATGCATTTCACCCAAGATGTGTGATGGCGGTACATTAAGTACTTTTGTGAAATCATGGGCCGGGACAAGTTATGGGTTGGAAGAAGTTGTGTATCAAGATCTAAAGCGTGCCATCTTTATTTCCTGTGAATGATTTGTCGCTTAAAGATTCATCAATGGTCATGTGGGGGTCTTTGCTCAAATTGGGCAGGTGTAGAACAACAAGATTTGTTTTTGATTCATCAAAACTAGCCGCCCTCAAGGCGGATGTAGTTGCAAAGGGGGTAAAAGATCCTACCCGTGTAGAGGTTGTAGCGGCTTTGCTTTGGAAGTGTTTCATGAATGCAACCGAAGAAAAGACTGGCTCTTGGAAGCCATCTTTGCTAAGCCATGTGGTTAACCTTCGTAAATGGTTAGTATCAACTATATATCCTTGTCACTCTGCAGAGTTAAGGCTGGACAACTTAATGATATTTCGTTTTGCAGGCCAACACTTAAAAGTGGCACTTGAGGCTCCATCAAGGATCCTGTGCGAAACACACAAACCAATCGTGAATCCACCACTCAAATTCCTTAACTACTCAGGTTGATCATGAACCTTGAGCTTGGTGCCACATACTTGACTAGGATAGTAGAAGATTATTGATGCATAAGGAGTCGGGATGAGTTGATGCGAGACAGAAAGATCGAATGTTTTTAAGTGTTGTGGTGTCTGGGAAGAAGGTTTCTCTAGAAATGATCTCAGCTCGCATCATCTTTCCAAGGGGTGATTGATGATCATGATAGAAAACACTTTCTTCATAACAGAAATTGCTATTAGCCGTTTTCTTTTCTATTTAGAATCCGATATATATCCAAGAAACATACAATAACATTCTTGCTCTTGTTTATAGAAACTTCTAACAGCAAGGTATATGGCAATTTATTCGACTTTGGGCTGCATGAGTAAATCTGATGCAAATTTGGATGTGATCAAACTCATTTTGGTCATTTATCTTAAGTTTCGTCATATAAGCTACATTTCTTAATGAATAATTATTCGATCTGTTTGAAATATATAACCCAAAATTTTAAGTAAACGGGTAGAAATTGTCACCTCTACTATAGACCATTGAGAGTTTGCTACAGAGTGTAAGTTTGTATGATTACACGAAAAAAATGGCGTTATGTGCAAATATAATACAAACCTAAGCATAATCTGCATACATTAAGGATCTTTCAAGCACGAGCCTTCAATATATTATCATCTGTATCACTTTTTTTTACTCGTAGCTTAGCATCAACATGGAAAGTTGGCAACTATCGTGAAGCACCTATCAAACACAATTCAAGAAAATAGATTTTTAGAAATTCCGACAAATATGAGGTTCTGTGTTAATGGTTAAGCAAAAGACTGACCTGATATGCCTTGTCGTTTGAGTGTAGATACTGGTGGTTAAGCTTGGGTTGTTCTGTGTAACTGACTACTTTTGACAACTTCGATTGATTGTTTAGTAACTTTTTAATCCAGTGTTCGTCTCATATACCTTAGAGCTGATCTTAATGTAGCCCTAGCTTTCCCGTCAGGAGTACATCCAGATTTCACCATTTCCTCGTAAACACGTGGGACCTGATGAATTTATTGATCAAATACTAATGAGGAATAAATATCAGAAATGACTATTATATGGAACACGTGGGAGATACGTGCAAAAACAGCAAATTTCAAACGGTTATAACTTTCTGGTCGGGTACAAGTAAACGAGTTAGGTTGGGGTCTAAATGTTTGTGGTCGTAATAGCTTGACCCGCCTACCCGTTTTATATACATGAATGAGTTTGGTTGTAGATAAACCGTCGGCCTGCCACCCGTTTATCCACAACTGAAACTTATCAAGACCCGTCTAATTAACGAGTTAGACAGGCCAACCCGTTTAGGACCCGTGCCACCCTAACTTCGTGGTTTTTAAGGCAAACTAACAATCAAACCATATTTAATAATAGCTCACACATTTGTCCCAGATGGGAATTGAACCCACAACCACTTGGGGGGAGCATCTCACGGATACCAACATACCGTTAGGCTAAGAGCCCTTTGGTCCCTAATCTTATGTACAGACCAGACCCCCTTACTATGCATAAAAACCATCAGATACAATTCAGATTGTACACCACTTGTGTGTTTTATGACGGTGTATTAGTGTATGTAGTTTGTTTTATGATGGCTTCTCACAGGATTAAAACTGAAAATAACATACCTCGTTAAATTTCTCCACACGAATTAACGCTTTCATGAGAGTAGTGTACGTAACTATATCCGGTTTTAGTCCCTGTAATTGGACATAGCAACAGTGAAATTAGCACAATTGAAAGAGTGGTGAGATTCAAGATATAAACAAAGCGAATGATACTTGCATTTTGCTGCATATATTGTAAAACCGCAAAGGCTTCAACGTCTCTTCTATCTTCACCAAAAGCATTGATTAATGCATTGAGAGCCAAATTACTAGGCCTCAGACCATCACTCGTCATCATTTTAAATGTATTAGCTGCTTGATTTGATAAACCCTGTTTAATATGAAAAAAGAAAAGATTAATTAGAGTAACTAGGATTTTATGAACAAGAAATCAAAGGAGTATGTTTGACTGAACCTCATAGTCTTGCTGTTCTTACCCTGATTTGTTGCACTCAATTGTTTAAAGAATTGAGCTTTCTTTGAAATTTTTAATATTTTGTTTCCATTTGCAACAAATTAATACATCGATAACCAAAAACATGTATTTTTTTTAGCCTTAGATTAGAAGATAACGTACAGGCTTTCTGTGATAAGTTCACGGGGCGTGCAACTAGACAAGGGAAAGGTCTTATTGCCAATGTTGCAAAAATCGTGAATTGGTAGTCGGGCGGTCGACCACCCTGCAGCGATTAATCGGCCAAGGCGGGATTAATCGGTGATTAATCGGATTGGCATTTCCTGCATGTTTTGGGTATTTCTGGAGAGCAAACTAAAGATCTTAACTGATTCCAAGCCTACTATGTTTCCAAACCTCAATAAAAGGCTCCAATTCTGATTATGAGGCCCATTGTGTGTTATAAGTGAAATAAACGATCCCGAAATCAAGTAGAATGCCTAAATTTTTATTTTTTTAAATCTGACCGATTCGGCCGATTCAGCCGATTTTTGGCCGATTCGGCCGATTTTTGCAACATTGCTTATTGCTCTCTTTTCAACTTCTTATTAACTCATTAGATTTTATCATTTCTCTTTTAATCTGTTTGAATGTAGATTGAGTGATTGCAGGATTTCTTTCAATCATGCATAACCTAAGGTAGGGTTTTTATAAGCATGGGTTTATATTTTTTTTGCACGAGAAGCCAAAGTAACATTTGGTTTGTGGTCGGTAATTACTATAGGTATAGCACTATAGCAGTGGAGTAGAATGGGAATCATTTTCAACCCACACCCTTTGATAGGTATGACGAATCCCCTATTCTGTGGATGTGATTCCTAATTTTAATTATACTCTCAAATAACACATTCCATCATTCACATTCCCCCTTATTCAAACACAGGCAAACGCACACCCTCTAAACCTAAACCCTCCAACCAAACACCTCCTAACTTCTTCAACTAAAACAGGTGACAAGCAAACAATCAAATATGATAGCCAGGTACAAAAGATAGATGTAAGAAACAAGATAGCATACATACCCTTTGCGCATAAGCATTAATCAACGCATTATACATAGTCCCCGACGGCTTCAAACCAGCAGATTTCATCGCATCCAAACACTCAATGGCATCAGTATACCTCCCTGATTTCCCATAAACATCAATCAAAGTAGTATACGTTACAACATTCGGCAACAACCCTTCACTTTGCATTTTCCCCAACAACCCTTTAACCTCATCCCATTTCTCTTGCAAACCAAACGCATTGATCATTATATTATACGTTGTCGTACAAGCCAAACACCCCCTCGCCATCATTTCATCAAACAACTCTTCCACTTTCTTATAATCCCCCGATTTACAATAACAATCTATAAGCGTATTATAAGTTACAACATCCGGTTCAATCCCATCACTTCTCATCCTATCCAAAGTCGCCGTAACATGATCAAGTATATTATACTTCCCAAACGTATCAATCATAACGTTATAAAATTGCCTATCCGGTTTCACCCCGCATCTTTGCATCTCCTTCAAAACCTTAAACGACTTTTGCCACTCACCCTTATCTCTATAACTCGCCAAAATCCTACTAAACACAAACGAATTCGGCTTCACATCCTTCGCCTCCATCTCCTTCAACACAATCCTCGCACTCTCCCACCTCCCAGCATTCCCATACGCATCAATCAACAAACTATACGTATGCTCATCCGGCAAAACACCATTCCGCTCCATTTCACTCACAATCATCTCCGCATCCCTTAAACTCCCATTCTTCGCATAACCTTTCAACACCGCATTATAAGCACGCGTCCTAGGTACCAATCCCCCTTCCTTAATCTCCTCAAATATAGCCTCGGCCTCCTCCGCTCTACCTACATTCCCCAACTCTAGTATCAAACTTACCACCGTCGACGTCCTAGCATTCATCCCTTTCCCTTGAATCAAGCTCAAAAAATACATAGCGCGATCCACGTCACCGGATTTCGCAAAACCTAACACGATATCATTCAACAACTGTCCGTCTAACTCAATCGCGTCCAAAATCATATCATCATACAACTTCCCTAACAAAACGCAATCTATCTTATTACTCCTAACTAACGACTGAATAATCAAACTATAATTCACAAAATCACTCTGATACCCCTCACTCCTCATCTCACTCATCAAATTCATCGCTTTTTCAAACTCGTAGTTACGCGCACACGCGCCTATCAGCGCGTTATACGTCAACGGCGTCAGTTTCACTTTCCGCGAAAGGAGAAACGCCTCGTACAGCCTCTCCGCGCGTCCCAGCGCGTGAATCAATATCGAGTACAACAACTCGTACCTAAAACATAACCGATGCTTCTCTAGCCATATTACTAACATATAAGCTGTTTCGAATGATGAAGATGATGATGACGTCAGCGTTTTCAGTAAGGCGTGCCATAATGGTGCTGGTACTGCTCTGTAGGTTTGTGCGAGTCGTAACTCGGTTTGACTGAGCTGTGGTGACTCGGTTGTTGGCGCGTGAGTAGAATTGGTAGGCGCGTTAGCAGAATTGGTTGGCGCGTGAAGCGCGTGAACTGAATTGGTGGATTGAAGGAAGGATATTAAGGGAGTGAAGTCGTAGTGAGTGTGTTTAGGGAAGTGTGAAACGACGTCGTTTTGGGAAATGGTGTCGGTTTCGGATAAGAAAGGGGAGGATGAGGTTTTTAAAGGGGTGTGGTGGACGACGGTTAAGTTAGTTGGGAAGTTGTTACGGGGGTGGTTGAGGAAACGGTTGTGTTTTGTGTTTGAGGTGGTGGATAAGGGTGGAGGGGGGAGGAGAGTGTTCATGGTTTTTGTGAGGTTTTGAATTTGCCAATTTGGTGGTAGAAAGAAATGAAATGTTTGTTTACTGGGGATTTTTATATGTTTGGCCCTAAAATATCAAGTGAATTTGCCAATTTCGGCTGAGCAAGCGGACCGTTCTGACCGGACCGATTGATGAACACTGAACAGACCAGACCGTCTGGTCGTGGTCTCGAGTTTTCTATTATTTTGGTTTCGGTCCGGTCTGGTCTAAAAACTGACCATTTTGTCTTCTTGGACCAGACCAAATCGAACATATTTGGTCTCGGTCTCAGTCTTGACTTTTGAGCTATTTCGATGTTGGTCCGGTCTGATCCAATCTTCGACCGATGATCAACCCTATCATGAGTATACAAAATATGAATTAGCTTTAACAAATTAGTTTATCTGTATTAAAATAGAAGTTCATTTTGCTATTTTTGTTTATTTATAATTATTGTTTATATTTATTTTAAACCAATCAAAATAATTCTAAATGGTTAAAAATGAATATTTTTTGCTAGTTAGTATTAGGCTGGACACAGAAGGAGAGCTCGATCGATTCCAAGTCGATCGTGCTACTGTGGCCACTCGATCGCCACGTGATTTTTGTGTATCTTGGTCGAGATCACGATCGACACATATTGTTTGTAACTTTTGAATTATAACCATTAACTTGGTCGCTCTTACTGGGGCACCCAATCGCTGGAAGGTTGCTGGAGAGAGAAAGTTGACGTGACATTGAAAATAGGGGAGATTTTCTCTCCTTACTGTGTCCAGCCTTATAATGAGCCCCGATCTTTTTAAACTTTGTAAAATATAAAAATAAATATTTAATTTAAGAAAGATAGAGTAGTTGTGGTTAAAGTTTACTAAAGGTTAAAATGAAGTTTTAGTTTTTTTAATTAGCATATGTTAGCTAAAGTAATTGAATGTTTAGTTTATAACTGTGAAATTACTGTCAAAACTCTTCAATAAATACATAAATATCTAAGATTATGGTATTTATGTAATTAGCATTACTAAAAACTCAAGCTCCTTTCATAACTTCCTTTTAAAAGTAACGCAACTTCAACTGGTATGGTAACGCGGCTTCAACACCGGCCAAGTCAGCAATAACGCCGTTGGGGCGTTATTGTACCAAACACTCTTGTAGTTTTAAAGTTCTCGTAAACTAAGACAAACAAAACTCATACTATAGGATAATATATTTTAATAGCTTAAGCTTTCAAAAGTCGTTCAACAAACACACCTCGTATATGTTGTTTGGAATCGTAGTAATATAATATTTGTAGGGATGACCTCAGTCTCGGAACCGTTAAACCGCGAAATGGTGAAAATAGCAATTAGAGTATTGGATCGATATGCAAATCCCGGTTTATGTTCGCTTCTCGCTATTCATTAGGTATTCTGGTTCTATCCGAGTTGAAATCAAAATTATGCTAACAATACCAACCGATTAATAACCACAAACAAAATAGGTTTTGGAGGGGATGCTCTTTGATCGAGTATCAACATATAATGACATATTAGATTTTGCATAATAAGAAATCTAGTCGGCTTTTTTTGAATTTTGAATTTTTTCGGTTCGTGGCATTGGTCTGGAACCACCACAATCCGAGAAATGAAAGTTTCCAAAACAAGGAATCAAGAAAATGAACCACAGGTATAGAGTTTTACGTAGATTGAACTCGTCTGTTGGTTTTGAGTTCGGATTTGTTTCTTCAATTCAAACACTCACTCGTATAGATATTTGGATGTTTGACAAATTATGATTGTTTATTGGATTAATAGACATGTTAAATCATACCACTTAATTAACACATGAATTTTGGCAAATAATTAAATTTGAAAGAATGTTTTAGTTAGTTTTGAACATTATACTAAACATTTGTACTTTAGTTATATTTTTTCAAAATCCTAATGGCCTTTAAATGTATCATAATTGTCATGATTTTATTTCATATGTATCAAATAATTGAATTTGTTATTCTATGTACTAAAATTGCATTTTTTTTTCCTTTTATGACCATTTTGTCCATTCAGGGTTAATAAAATGAATGGCAAATGGTAATAACATACACAAAAATACGAAAAATACAAATTTAGTATATAAAATAGCAAATTATGACAACTATGATACATTATCAAGCAATTAGCCTCTTTTTTCAAAAGTATGTTCGGTAAAAATAGATTGTGCTGGTCTGAAAAAGATTATAAAAAAAGATTATGTTATAACTACATGAAATAACTTTTGATTTTCAGATATTATAGAAGTTGTTTTTTTTTTTTTTTTTTTTTTTTTTTTTTTTTTTAAATCTCTTATAATTCTTTTGGTAAATAAATTTTTTTATAAAATAAGGATAATGTCTTCACAATTTTATATGCCCACCCAAAACACCCAAACCACTTAAAGCATAAATCACTTTCAGTCAAACTCTTTAAACAACCATAAGTCATAAATAAACCACAGATTTCATTTGAGAAAAATAAATAGCGAGGTCAATCATATCATTCTCACCGCCACGTCACTACCACCGTCACCAATGGACGGCCACCGGCGGCGCCACAGCCACAAACAGAACCGGTTCCGTCACTTACTCCCGGTTTTCTCCGTCATCTCCGGCTGTATTATGATCCTCTACTGCGTCTTATCTCTCTTAGCTCCTTCACATGATCATCCTCACCACTTTCCACATCTTAAATCTGTAAGCTTAGTTTATTACAACTACGTCACTAAACTTTTTTAAAAAGTGCGTCTAGGGTAACGAACTTTCATTTTGTTCATTTCGGTTAGTGAACTTATAAGAATTGACATTTAGATAGGGACTGTATTTTTGGATAAGTTAAGTAACACTAGAACGGTACCCGCGCAATGCGGCGGCGGGTAGTGTGTGATTATATTTTGCGTTATTTGGTTACGCGTTTAGTTGTCTTCATGCTTTATAAGTAGAGATATTAGAGATAGTTAAGCCAAATAATTTTAGTTTGAACAACCAACAGCTTTCTAACAAACTTCCTAACCAACTTGCTTCCTAACAAATTAATTTTTAAATCTTTCCATAATAAGCAAGCAAAAAGCAAATAGTCTGAATTTTAAGCCTTTCTAATTATAGAATAGTCCCAAATGCATAGTAGTATAGATAGATAAGTTCAGGGGTGTTTGTTTAAGCTTATAGGTGGGCTTATTAGCTTATTTGTCTTTCGGCTTATATTTCATAAGCCATAATTTTCCTGCTTATTTTGAGACTTATGGGCTTATATACGTTTATTATTATATGATAAACTTATATAAGCCCATAAGTCTCAAAATAAACCGGAAAATTGAGGCTTATGAAAGATAAGCTGAAATCAAATAACCTCGTATGCCCACATATAAACTTAAACCAGCGACCCAAATGTCATGTTTCGTAAGTTCAGTAACTTAAATGAACAAAATGAAAGTTAGTTAACTTAGCCGCACCTTTTTGGAAAGTTTAGTGACGTATTTGTATATTAACCATTTCATTCGTTAGTACAATATATTTGAAGTCATTATATAATAAAAATCAATTGAAGGTTAATTAAAGTTTAATTTATTTGTTGGATTTCAGTTAGATGATGATAATGGCGTTGGTAACGAGGATAATGATGATGCACCTAAGGTTTCTTCGGTTTTCACTGTACCGGTTAGTTTAGTTTTAGTTTAATTATTGCTTATGTATGGCGATGTTCGTGCCTTTTGGTGTTTAGCGTTTAGAAACTAGGATATAATGCTTGTTTGACAACCATCATATTTGAAAGGATTATAAAACAAGTTGTTTAGCGTTAGTGTCATTTTATACACTTTATAATTACAGCTATACACCAAGTTACCAAACGCTTTTATCAAATAAACAACTATCGCTGTTGCCAAACATAGCGATATACTTTATTCAGGCCAAAATAGTTGTGCTAATTAGCTTACGAACTAAATGAGTTCTTATAAAGGACCTTCATAATGGCTTCTAAGTTGGTGTTTGGGTAGCTTATTGAGTTATCAAAGCACAATAAGCTCTAAATAAGTGCTTCACTAAGGTTTCTCTTAGAAGCTTTTATGATTTAAGTTGGGCTTGTGTCCCAATGGTACCTCTTGTTGTGTGAAAAGTTCCCCAACCAAATGGTTGTGGGTTACGTCCAGCTTAGGACATGTGAGATATAATTATCGTATTTATTGTGAGATAGGTAGTAGCCCTTCTAAAAGAAAAGCCTGTCCAAATAAGTTGTCAAGCCATTAGCTAGTTGAATACTCAAAATTCCTCGTCATATTTTAAAAAGTCCAATAACCTAAGAAACTTTGAAAATAAGGTAAACCAAACACCCTCTATGTATTTGGTTTCATTTATATCAAATATCCATAAATGTGTTCAAAATATAGCTAATAAGCTTTGTAATCCAGACATGCTCTGAGTATGTATGTGGTTTCGTTTATATCAGATATAGCTAAATACATCTTGGATGATAATTTTGCCTTTACACGTATAGTAGATCCAATAGTTGCCACCAGAACATGTTTTTGTCCGCTTTTAGTATAACCGAAACCACTAAAAGGCATACGTTGGTCATCTATAAATTAGTATCACTGTATGTATTAATACGTTGGTCATAGGTGGTCTCCACTTGCATCATCTTATTATGAGCATTTGTAATGTGTTTATGATATGTTTCTTTGTTTTGTTGTGATCTAGACTAGTGGTAAGATGATCAATAGCAGAAATCTTTGGAATACAAGTATGTCAGAGTTCTATTTTGGATGTAGTAACGCCAGCAGTCAGTTTCCAAGTAAGTGGTTAACGAAATAAATTTGGTAAATATGCAGCATTTTTTAGTGTTTTTGTTAATTCAGTTTTATCCACAGAAGCTCAAGCAGTCACACGGCCTAATCGATACTTGCTGATTGCTACTAGTGGAGGCTTAAACCAACAAAGAACTGGGGTGAGTCATGTATTCTTTAAAAAAACATAAAAATCTACACAGGATGTTTGGGACTACATTTTGGAAATGATTATGTGCATAATCTTATACTTTTCTGTAACAAAATGGTCTAGGAGATCGTGTATGGATATGCTTATGCTGTTTGAAGTTATGATAATCAGTTTTTAAAGTATTTGGGAAGTTATGTTAATTTTAAGATTTACATATGAAATGATCCCTAAATAATCGGAATTACTTACATTGCAGCTACTTATAAACCTGGACCAAGGATCAAATGAGAAGAAAACTTAAAATAAGAAGGATGAGAAATAATTATAACTACACATTTAAGATGCATCGACTTGAATTAGATGCATCCTTAGTCTTTTAGATGCACAATAATATATTTTTGAGCAAAAAATTAGATGCATATGCATATATTAGATGCATTTCATCAAGTTAGACAAATCCTATACATTTTTCGTCTTCTGCGGGTCAAATTTGTTTTTAGTACTACTTTGCATCGTTTTGACTTCAAAATCACTTTCAAAACTAATTGGGATGCATCTAAATGAATAGAGATGCATCTAAATCAAGTCGATGAATCTCAAATGTGTGGTTATAATTACTTCTCATCCTTCTCATTTTAAGTTTTCTTCTTACTGGATCCTTACTCTATAAACCTGTTATCTTAATATAATCTAATGAGAATGCAATAGTCAGATAATAATTTCAAAACGTAATCCCAAACACTATATTTTGTGGGCATGTTGGATTGAACCCGGATCCCCAAACAACAAGTGTTTATAAAATGTTTCTTCATGATCACCCTATTAGTTATGCTGTTTAACAAAATTTATTCTAACCTACTTTCTCAGATCACAGATGCTGTAGTTGCTGCACGAATTCTGAATGCTACTCTTGTGGTCCCTAAGCTTGATAAGAAATCTTTCTGGAAGGATGCTAGGTTAGTTTCAACAATTCATTTAAAATATGATGTGTCAGTTATTGGTGATCATGGATCGTCATAAAAGAAGGGTAGTATAAATAATTCTTTGTAGTATAACGAGTTGTAAAAATAGTGCTTCGATGTATTTCTGCCGTTTGAAGCTGTAGTAATCAGATGCTAGATTGTTTGCCATGCTCTGATCTTCTTAAGAAAGCAATAGATAAGGTGACCAAACGGCGTCTTTTGTTTGAAAGAAATATAGATGATTTGTGAAAGGGAAACATGTATCTGAAATTAGTAAACTAAGGGGTATATAAGTAATTTTATTTACCCCTTACAATTGAAATGTAAGATGGCAGAATCATTTAGCCAAATATAAGAGAAGTTGATTCTTTCAACTAGTCAAATAGTAATATCCAAAATGCAAATTTAAACACCCCCTTATTAGTCGTATACAGCTGATAATATGTTGTTTGTTACAGTTCTTTCTCGGAGATATTTGATGTTGATTGGTTTATATCACATCTATCACGAGACGTTAAAATTATAAGAGAACTTCCGCATAAAGGTGGCAAGAAATGGTCTCCATATAGTACTCGAGTGCCTAGAAAATGTAACGAGAGATGCTATCATGTTCGTGTACTCCCTTTGTTTTCAAAAAGACGTGTAAGTTTTGTGAGTTCTGTTTGGTTAAAAAAATATTATATACCACCGACTTATTAATCTATATTTATTTATTTTTATTTACAGGCTGTTCAGCTGAGCAAGTTCGATTACAGACTTGCGAACAAATTGGAAACTGATTTTCAAAAGCTTAGATGCAGGGTAAATTACCACGCTTTAAGATTTACCGATCCCATAATTAAAATGGGTCAAAAGTTGGTCAACCGGATGAGGAAGATGGGCAAACACTTTATTGCTCTGCACTTGAGGTATGCCTCTGAATCAGCTTGATGTCTTCATTATATGTTTCTACATCATGATAATCTTGCATTATGAGAAGTAACGGTAGTTTTCTTATGGGCAAACTGCAAAAAGTTGTGGTATGTTGCTCAGTTTATTGTTGATATGCGACCTTTTTTTTTTTTTTTTTTTTTTTTTTTGTGAGTAATTACATTTTTGGTTCAGTGGGTTTGCACAAAGATAACGGTAGTTTTCTTATGGGCAAACTGCAAAAAGTTGTGGTATATTGCTCAGTTTATTGTTGATATGCGACCTTTTTTTTTTTTTTTTGAGTAATTACATTTTTGGTTCAGTGGGTTTGCACAAAGCTAAAATCCTCCCTGATGTGATAAAAATGCTGATTTGACAAGTAGGAATTAGGACCAGTAGCGATTTTGACATTAAAATGCAACTATTACACAAGTATGACACAAAAATGTAACTAAAATGCATACCACTAAGTAATTTTGGCATCAAACTGCATTTTGAGTTTCTGAAACAATTTTCATTTGTAATTTTGGCCAGTAGCAATTTTACAAGTAGACATTACCGCATTAGCAATTTGGACTTAAAACTCGAGTTATATAACATGTTTGTAATGTGTTGCGACATGTAGGCATTACCGCATATAGCAATAAAGAAAGTGAGTTTACTAGCAGGTGAGTAGGCAGTGATTAAAACTTTTATAAATGTACAAATGGACTAAAACTTTTATAAGTGAAGACGAAAGAATATTTGTCACACAATTCGATGCTTAGTTGTCATACTTATTCTTGCTGAGAGAAAATTACCCGACATCTTAACAGACTACATAGTGAAGCTACAGAATTGGAATCCATGAACATATAAACACAGAAGAGAATAGTAAAACATCTTTCGGCAGTTGCTTAGAAATGCAAAAGAGAACAGAAGATAAATAAGAACAATCTAAAAGAGAGAATCTATGATCTTTGTTTGATTTATTTCTTTGGTTACACATGGTGCTTAAAAAGCAGTGCCTTGAGGTGGGCGATCTTTGCACGCCTCATATGCCTTACGGACAACGTTGCGTTCTGTTACTCTGAAGCAACCACATTTTTTTTCTTTTCTTTCTTCTCTGCCAAATGAACAATCTTAATTAGAATCAGAGTCATCCTCGTCTCTATCTTCGCTGGATTTTCCGTCCTTATCCTCATCAGCAGAGTCGTCATCATCATCATGCTCATCATAATGTTTTCTTTTCTTTTTTCTCTCGCCAAATAAACAATCTGAATCAAAATCAGATTCATCCTCGTCTCTATCTTCTCCAGATTCGTCATCCTTTTTCTCATGAGAAGACTCATCATCATCATCACCATATCTGTTTCTTCTTTTCTTTTTTCTCTCGCTAGATAAACAATCTGAAGGGTCGTCAAAAGAGTCGACATTGTCATCAGAAGGGTGGTCATCATTTTTGTCCATACCACATCTTTCTCTTCGTTTATCTCTTTTCTCCCTGAATAAACAATCTGCATCAGAATTAGATTCATTCCCATCTATATTTTCTCTAGATTCTTCATTCATGTCCTCATCAGAAGTGTCGTCACCGTCATTAGAACAGCCTGCATTCCCCTCACCACATCTTTTTATTGTTTTTCTTTTTCTTTCGCCAAATAAGCAATCTGAATCAAAATCAGATTCATCTCTATCTCTATTGTCATCAGAAGAGTCATCATCATCCTCGCATCTTTTTCTTTTTTGGTTTCTTCTCTCCCCAAATAAACAATCTGAATCAAAATGAGGCTCATCCCCGTCTATATCTTCTTCAAATTTGCCATCCCCGTCCTGATCAGAAGAGTTGACATCGTCATCAGAAGTGTTTTCATCATCATTGTCATCAGAAGGGTCATTCTCATCCTCATGCTCACCATGCATTTTTCTTCTCTCCCCAAATAAACAATCTGAATCAAAATCAGAGTTATCCCCATCTATATGTTCTCTAGATTTGTCATCCCCGTCCTCATCAGAAGTGTCGCCATTGTCATTAGAACCGTCGTCATCCTCCTCACTTTTGTTTGTTTTCTTTTTCCTTTCGCCAAATAAACAATCTGAATCAAAATCAGATTCATCACTATCTATTTCTTCCCCAGTTTTGTCTTCCTTGTCCTCATTGTTATCCTCATTAGAAGAGTCACCATCATCATCAGAAGGGTCGTCATCATCATCACCACACATTTTTCTTCTCTCCCCAAATAAGCAATCCGAGTCAAAATCAGATGTATCCCCATCTATATAGTCTCCAGATTCATTATTCTTGTCTTCATCGTCATCATCGTTCTCCTTATGATCGTCATTAGTATCATCCTCATCACATATTTTTCTTTTCTTTTTTCTCTCCCCAAATAAACAATCTGAATCAAAGGTAGATTCATCCCCATCAGTATCTTCTCCAGTATCATCCTCATCTTCGTCCTTGTCAGACGAGTTATCATCATCATCATCGTCATCAAGTACTGCAAACCCAAAAAGACCTCATAATCACATTCCAACAAATATAAAAGCCGAAAGGAAAAACAAAAAGACTGATACGTACCTATAATCTCCTTTTCCGATTCTCCAGATTCATCATCTTTGTCCTTGTCAGATGAGTTATCATCATCATCGTCATCAAGTACTGCAAACCCAAAAAAGACCTCATAATCACATGTCAAACAGAAGATTCCTAAAAAGCCAAAAGGAAAAATAAAAAGACTAATACGCACCTATGACCTCCTTTTCTGACCATTTTCCCCATGGGTGAGAGGTCACTTCCTCTTCTTCCTTTGGTCGTTTGTTGGTCGACTCTTGGGTTATGATGGACGGAGTAGTGTTTGGTCGCGTTGGCCATTGCCGTTTTCCTTGTTTGGGCGATGTCTTCTGTCGGGTAGGGGACCATGATGAGCTAGAAGGAGGAGGGGATGGTAATTGGTCCATGTATTTGTCTCTTGAGTATTGCACCAGGATCTCACTACATACATTTTAAATATGAAATTCATAATACTGTGTAAAACATAACAACATGCTTAAGTTTTCCACACGAGATTAACTAAGCAATACTAAAAGAATAAAAGTCTGTTTGCATTTTGGTGTAACTAACATCTGATCCAACATAGTAATAACAGAGAGACTATGTTATCTAAGGAATCTAAGATAGTGCTCACTCACAAACTATCCCCTACCACGGGTCAGTTCTAAAGCCTTGAGGGTCATCTGTAAAGCCTTGCGAGTTCGAAGGTTAAATCTCAACGTAAGTGCAAAACAAGAATAGTGTAACTATTTAATGAGTATAAGTCTATAACAACTGTTCATTCTTTTTAAAACTTTAACCATTTTACCAGCATTTATACATTTGTCTTGCCAGTGATCTGTGTGTGAGTAAGTATGACCCAAACTGACTAATACATTTTAGCAATCAATCAAATTATCACACACATGCTATGGATCCTTGGAAAAGTATCAATTAAGTGAATTATATACTAAACACATACAAATACAAGCATGACTACTTGACTAGTTCACAGCAACACACAAGAACTTGAAATCATGAACAAACCGCACTTACGTGTCACATCATAGATCTAATCAAATATAGAAAAACGATCTAATCAAATATAGAAAAACACTTGTTCCAAAATAACGATTTATATATATGTCCTCGTAACAACACATCAAGATACCATTTTGCTAATCTTTGATGCCGATCAAGTAATTGATTTGTTACCTTTGATGTTTGTACGGCCGGGGATTTAAGAAGTTGCTGGATCAGAATATCGGCTCACTGGAAATCGTGAAAACAGAAGCATCCGATTCTGATGAGGTGGCTGCCGGTTTTTGCTTCTCGCTCTCTTTGTTTCGGCTGCCGAAAATAATGTTCACACGCTTTTCTTTTTCTTAACTTATGTAATAAGGAGATGTCACTAGGGATTCCACGCAACCCACATTTTCCCACTTTGTCCTTGCTCTTCTAATTTAATTACGAGATGCGCCATCCTATTTTTACTTAAATTAAATAACACCATAATTATTTGATTATTAATTTACACCAACTATTTAGTCTTAGATTAGAATCGTATGTAAAGATGGATTTTGGGGCGTTACATTGAGTGGCAAAGCAAAGGGACGAAAATGGAAACCAAATATCACAATTCCTCTTTAAATGTGAATTGTTGCGGTTGTTATGTCATCGTCCTTATGATAATAGTGAGTTTTAAATCCCAATAACTTCTAGAGTTATTTCTAGTTAAAAAAACTAACTGTGGAGTTGGTGTTTAAATTGGATGATTGAAGCCATACGTACTTGTTGTTACATGAATGGTAAAGAAAAAGGTTTAAGTGTGTTGTATTAACAGGTCGTATAAAAAGAGTAAGTTGCATATATAGTTAAAAAGTGAATTGTACATTGCATTTTCATGTAGTTTGACCACTTTCTAGTTATGCCCATATGCTGTTTATAATGAGTTATCTTAGTAAACTTTCCCAACTGGTCAATACAGGTTTGAACCTGATATGCTTGCATTCTCGGGATGCTATTATGGTGGAGGAGAGAAAGAAATAAAAGAATTGAGTAAAATACGAAAAAGATGGAAGACTTTACATGTAAGTCTCCTTTATTTTAAGGGTTATAGGTTTAGTTTCCTTAACTTTTGCCTGTTTGGCGGCTTAACTTAAACTTTTTTTTGGCAATATCGTTATCTTTAGTCATTGTTTTTCGTCTTTTAAGCTTAATGTTTCAATTAAACATATTATAGATTATTAAAATATAAAAATAATATGATATCATTCATAGCAAAAATGGAAAGAAAATTTGTTCCCGTCCAAAGTAAAGATTGAAAACAATGGGAAAAAAATATAAAAAAAATCATTGCCAAAAAGTGTTATACCAAATGGGCAAAAGCTTATGGATTAAACCATCAATGTTTTCTTCAATACATGCAAAAGAATTAAAAATAAATAATTTTGTGACGGTCTAAAATGTTATTTGCAGATTAGTGACCCGGATAAAGAAAGGAGACAAGGGAAATGCCCGCTTACACCTGAAGAAGTAGGTTTGGTGTTGAGAGCACTCGGGTATGAGAAAGATATCCATATTTATGTAGCTTCTGGTGAAGTATACGGTGGGGATGAGACATTGGGTCCATTAAGGGCTCTTTTCCCAAACATTCATTCAAAGGACACAATAGCTACCAAAGAAGAGCTTGAACCGTTCTCACCATTTTCTTCTCGTATGGCTGCACTAGACTTCATGGTGTGTGATGAAAGCGATGTCTTTGTTACTAATAACAATGGTAACATGGCCAAAATATTGGCTGGACGGAGGTACGTTGTTCTCTCTCAGGTTTACCATTTACAGCCGTACTTTCACTTCTTTATGTAGGTGTGCAACATCAAACTGACTAATTAGCTGTAATTAGCTTTTAATGTTATGAACGCTTCCGATTAATGTTATGAGGTTGTCTAGCATTGCATAAGCCGCTTTTCTTTTTTTTTTTTTTTTTTTTTGAACTAGACATAAGCTGATTGGCTTATTGTGTTTTCTTATGAATCTTTTTTAAAAACAAAGCCTTTGAAATGTGTGGATTGCTTAATGGTTATTTGCATTTGTTTTGATGAAACTAGCACTTTTAAAGTAGCACATAGGCAGGGGCGGAACTATGTAGGGGCAGGGGAGGGTCCCGGCCCCCCAAAAATTTACGGCACCTAATGTAAATATTATAGGTTTTAGGGGTAATTTAGTTGAGGTTACAAACAAATCTTTAATTCGGCCCTCCCAAAATAAATTCGGCCCCCCCAAAAAATATGTTCAAGTTCCGCCACTGTACATAGGTAATGCTTTTATCAGAAAAGGAGTATAAGGGGGGTAATTGTGTAAACTAAAGTGAAAGCAAACATCGAGGGGGTAATTGTGTTTAAGTGATAGAGTAAGAAGGTTGAAAATATGTGAAGTTTTTTAGTTCCTTTGCAGCACAGCACCTAACGTAGGCAATACCATTATAATATTACATATTATAACCCTTATTTATGCTCACAGGAGATACTTTGGACACAAACCAACAATACGTCCAAATGCAAAGAAACTATCTCGCTTATTCTTGGACCGTAAAAACATGACATGGGAAGAGTTTGCATCGCAAGTTCAGGCACGTCAAGTAGGTTTCATGGGGGAACCAAACGAGGTAAGACCTGGGCGGGGTGAATTTCACGAGAACCCAACTTCATGTATATGTGAACATCCAGACGCTAAATCGAAAACCATACCGCTCCCTCGAAAAATCGGGAACGATTTATCCAAGAAACATGAAGTTGTTGATGATGAGGACGAGTATATGGATGATGATCGAGAATCATATAACCAAGATGAAAATGAGGATGGTATTGTCTCTAATCTTCAGTATCTTCTCAATGAGACAAATGTGGATGAAATTCCTTCGTTATCCGAGGAAAATGATTTGGAGGAGCTGCTTTCTGATTAAAAGCTTGCCACTCGAGGTAGGACCCACTGTTTTATAAAATTTGCACAGAAGATGAAGAATGTACAAAGGGACGGGACTACAACGAAATCACTATGAAAACGAACAAAACATGCATATCCTAATATCCGAAGTTTTTTGGAGTAAATTTTGTAGATATGCATTGTTGGATAATAGGAATGCAGGCTAATTTCGTTGAGTTTAGCTTGTGCTCTGGCGCGACAATGCAGGATGTAGAAGGGGTTTAAAGTATGCAAAAGTGCATACTCTAGATCATTTGTTTATCTTTTTTGTAGTGTAAAAAGTGAAAAAAGTTGTAATGCTAATAAGTATGTTTATGTAATAGATGTCCTAGCTGCGAGTTGGTGTTTGTGTAAATGTATATTTTGTTTTCAAGTCCGATGGTTAATTGTATTTAAGGACCGAATTATGTAGTTTGTACTATGACCGATCGACTGTCCTTTGCTTGTTTAACGATATGATGCACAATGTAGAGTGTCGCACGATAATGCTTGGTCCTTTTTTCTATCGTTTCGATGAGTAGGCTATCAAGAACTGAAGTCAGATGGGACGAGCATGAAGGAATTACTTTTAGTGTGGAGTTGGTGTTTAAATTGGATGATTGAAGCCATACGTACTTGTTGTTACATGAATGGTAAAGAAAAAGGTTTAAGTGTGTTGTATTAACAGGTCGTATAAAAAGAGTAAGTTGCATATATAGTTAAAAAGTGAATTGTACATTGCATTTTCATGTAGTTTGACCACTTTCTAGTTATGCCCATATGCTGTTTATAATGAGTTATCTTAGTAAACTTTCCCAACTGGTCAATACAGGTTTGAACCTGATATGCTTGCATTCTCGGGATGCTATTATGGTGGAGGAGAGAAAGAAATAAAAGAATTGAGTAAAATACGAAAAAGATGGAAGACTTTACATGTAAGTCTCCTTTATTTTAAGGGTTATAGGTTTAGTTCTTTAATTTTTGCCTGTTTGGTGGCTTAACTTAAACTTTTTTTTTTGGCAATATCGTTATCTTTAGTCATTGTTTTTCGTCTTTTAAGCTTAATGTTTCAATTAAACATATATAGATTATTAAAATATAAAAATAATATGACATCATTCATAGCAAAAATGGAAAAAAAATGTGATCCCGTCAAAAGTAAAGATTGAAAACAATGAGGAAAAAAAACAAAAAAAAAAATCATTGCAAAAAAGTGTTGTACCAAATGGGCAAAAGCTTATGGATTAAACCATCAATGTTTTCTTCAATATATGCAAAAGAATTAAAAATAAATAATTTTTGTGACGGTCTAAAATGTTATTTGCAGATTAGTGACCCGGATAAAGAAAGAAGACAAGGGAAATGCCCGCTTACACCTGAAGAAGTAGGTTTGGTGTTGAGAGCACTCGGGTATGAGAAAGATGTCCATATTTATGTAGCTTCTGGTGAAGTATACGGTGGGGATGAGACATTGGGTCCGTTAAGGGCTCTTTTCCCAAACATTCATTCAAAAGACACAATAGCCACTAAACAAGAGCTCGAACCATTCTCGCCATTTTCTTCTCGTATGGCTGCACTAGACTTTATGGTGTGTGATGAAAGCGATGTCTTTGTTACTAATAACAATGGTAACATGGCCAAAATATTGGCTGGACGGAGGTACGTTGTTCTCTCTTTTAGGTTTACCATTTACAGCCGTACTTTCACTTCTTTATGTAGGTGTGCAACATCAAACTGACTAATTAGCTGTAATTAGCTTTTAATGTTGGAATAGAGCGCTTCCGATTAATGTTATGAGGTTGTCTAGCATTGCATAAGCTTATTGGCTTATTGTGTTTTCTTATGAATCTTTTTTGAAACAAAGCCTCTGAAATGTGTGGATTGCTTAATGGTTATTTGCATTTGTTTTGATGAAACTAACACTTTTAAAGTAGCACATAGGTAATGCTTTTATCAGAAAAGGAGTATAAGGGGGGTAATTGTGTAAACAAAAGTGAAATTTATTTCGACCAAAAGTGAAAGCAAACATTGAAGGGGTAATTGTGTTTAAGTGATATAGAGTAAGAAGGTTGAAAATATATGAAGTTTTTTAGTTCCTTGCAGCACCTAACGTATGCAATAAAATTATAATATTACGTACATATTATGACCCTTATTTATGCTCACAGGAGATACTTTGGACACAAACCAACAATACGTCCAAATGCAAAGAAACTATCTCGCTTATTCTTGGACCGTAAAAACATGACATGGGAAGAGTTCGCATCACAAGTTCAGGCACGTCAAGTAGGTTTCATGGGGGAACCAAACGAGGTAAGACCTGGGCGGGGTGAATTTCACGAGAACCCAACTTCTTGTATATGTGAACATCCAGACGCTAAATCGAAAACCATACCGCTCCCTCGAAAAATTGGGAACAATATATCCAAGACACATGAAGTTGTTGATGATGAGGACGAGTATATGGATGATGATCGAGAATCATATAACCAAGATGAAAATGAGGATGGCATTGTCTCTAATCTTCAGTATCTTCTCAATGAGACAAATGTGGATGAAATTCCTTCGTTATCTGAGGAAAATGATTTGGAGGAGCTGCTTTCCGATTAAAAGCTTGCCACTCGAGGTAGGACCCACTGTTTTATAAAATTTGCACAGAAGATGAAGAATGTACAAAGGGACGGGACTACAACGAAATCACTATGAAAACGAACAAAACATGCATATCCTAATATCCGAAGTTTTTTGGAGTAAATTTTGTAGATATGCATTGTTGGATAATAGGAATGCAGGCTAATTTCGTTGAGTTTAGCTTGTGCTCTGGCGCGACAATGCAGGATGTAGAAGGGGTTTAAAGTATGCAAAAGTGCATACTCTAGATCATTTTATCTTTTTTGTAGTGTAAAAAGTGAAAGAAGTTGTAATGCTAATAAGTATGTTTATGTAGTAGATGTCCTAGCGGCGAGTTGGTGTTTGTGTAAATGTATATTTTGCTTTCAAGTCCGACAGTTAATTGTATTTAAAGATGGAATTATGTAGTTTGTACTATGCCCGGTCGACTTTGCTTTGCTTGTTTAACGATATGTTGTACAATGTACAATGTCGCACGATAATGTTTAGTACTTTTTGTATCTTTTCGATGAGTAGGCTATTAAGAACTAAAGTCAGATGAAAAAAAAATCTGACAGATGGGACGAGAGTGTTTTTTTTTTGGGTAATCATGGTTTTCGATCTTTTTGCCAACTATTCTATAAGGTTTGAAGTGTTTTCCAAGTTAGTGTTCCTTAACAACCAAATAATAAAAATTCCAAGAAAACATAGGATTTCTGAAATTAAGACGAAAATCTTGGTATGATATTTGCTTTAACGGAATAGATGCCTAATAGTATAAAACAACGCTGTCAAACTCGCGAGTTTAAACGTAAGATCGTACGATCTTACGTGCACATCAGTCAAAATTGTGTAGGATCGTGGTAGGATCGTAAGAAAAATCATAGGATCACACGTAAGATCGTAAGATTGACACGCGATCCGAGTTTACTTTTTTTTTTTCTTTATTATTATTATTTTTTAATCTTTTAAGTCCATCCAACTTGCTTAAAAAAAAAAAAAAAACGTGTGTTTTACTAATATCTAATGAGTAAACCGCTATTGTTTCATTTTCTAAATAAATTATAGTTTATACTATTTTAAATAGATCATATTCTGAAAGGGAGGTGATTTGCACACTCTCAAAAATGATTGACACACTTAAAATATGAGTGTGTTGACATTTATACAATTACAGGATTAGAATAAGTTCAAACAATGTGAGGGTATAAATGTCAACGCACTCAAAATTTGAATGTGCCAATAATTTTTGAGAGTGTGCAAATCACTACCCATTCTGAAAGTGTTCAACAGTAAAATCAAAAGATAGTGATAAATCTAGATGTTAAACCGCTATGATTTCGCAATTTGCTATTGCCTATTTGGTTTTTTCTTTCTCTTTTAAGTTGACACGTGGCGCCACAAACGACCAATATTGCCACATAGATTCGTTGAATAACACGTAACCTTATCCATTTAAAGAAGACCAAACAAGTATCACATATATACTCTCTTTTATGCTTTGCTTATTTTAATATTTCATATGATTGTTATTGTTAATCAAATCAAAAAGTTGTAAAGTTTGAGGTTTCTTAGCCCCACAATTTGTCTTTTGAGCTTGCATTTGTCATGAGTGGGGTTCAAATAGTTATAATCCTCAAATTTTTATTTTACCATGAAAATGAACGTTACAATCGTTGGAGATCTTGTGGGCACTTGTCACTCCAAAAGATGTAGAATTGACATCAAACTTATCCGAAACACACACACACATGAGTTCTTGTTTGAGCTTTTATAAACTTCAAAACTTTATATTAAATAAATATGATCATCAAAGTCAACTTTATTATTTGCTTTTGTTTTAAAGAAAGTGAATCTAAAAATATGTGACATTATCAAATGGCTGCAAACAGGGACTAATTTAATTTACAACCCATTAAGATAATGACACACTTTTTAAGGCCACAATTAGACTCACCTTTAAGTTCATATATCATTTCTTTTTGTTTTAAAAATAAGTGCTTGTTTTTAAATTTAACTATTAAAACAAAAAGGTAAATCAGATATTGTAAGTGCTTAGTGTAAATTGCGATTCTATTATGTTGTGTATAGTTTTAAAATGGTTCAGACAAAAGAAATACTCACTGCATCTCAAAGGATAGATTATAAAGACCTTCTATTTTCACAAGTAATACTTTATATATATATATATATATATATATATATATATATATATATATATATATAATTTTATTTATATTATAAAACTATAAAATGGAAAATACAAAATAAAAAAATATAAAATTTAATAAGTTAAAAGTATTAAACTGACAAAAAGTACATAACAAAAACTGATAATAAACTGTTTTGTACTGTAAACAGTGGATCCAAAAAGGTAAAATGTACAAAACATTGATATTTTTTGTGGGCTAATGAAGGTACCAATAACATAACACATCCGTTTATTTTTTAAAATATACAAAATTTTAAAAAATTTACTAATTACATTTTTATCAATTAAATATTATTTTTAACACTAAAGTTACTCTATTGGTTAAAATATAAAGTAAACAACTATTTTAAAACATTTAAAATTAAATATAAACGATTATTTTGAAACGGAAGAAGTAGTAATATGATTATTTAACCCACCACACTACCATCACTCACTCCCAACCAATCCCCTTATGCCACATCATCCACCCACTTTTTCCTTCACTCACTCATTTTTTTAAAGGCATCACTTCACTCACCCTTCACTCACTCACTCACTTCAAAAAAAACACATGCAACGTTCAAAAAATAAAAAGGATCCCGTGCGTGAAACTTTCTGGCAAAAGATGGATCCCGTGCGTGAAGCAACCCCCGGCGCCCGGCGGCGGTGTTCCCGTGGATGAACGGATCCCTCACGTGCCTTCAGGCACCCACTCCCACCTCTCTTATCAATATACTTTTACTACCGTATTAACTTTATTAAACACATTTTTGTAAAACTAAATATTTAATCACGTGTTATATTTTGTCTTTGAGAAAAAAAGGGAGCAAGTTTTTGCATGGTCTGGTTTCCTAGTTTTAGTCCAACGCCACACATGTAAAGTTGTCTTGCGAGGTTAACACGTGGCATTAACAACAACCAAGAATGCCATGTCACTTGCTTGCGTCACTCCCAACATCCTGCGTTGGCACCTTATCCATTTTCAAAATGGTTTGATCAACAATAGTATGACGAAAATTTTGAAATGTCACAATCTTTAATAAGTTAAAAAAAAAAAAAAAAAAAAAAAGTATATTATTAAAAACTGATATAACTAAAGTTAGACTAATGGCTAATGCTAATCGTGATCGCAATTTTCAACGGTTACCCTTAACATATGAGCGTCAATTTAGCTTTTTCTCTTGCACACAGACCCTAAACTAGTGGTAAGACGACCACAACTACAACTAAAAACATGCCCAACAAAAACAAATAAAAAAACACACACAAAATCCAAAATGAATTTGTGGTCGAGTAGTAGACCATAATGTGCAATTGCTTGGGGGACTCGGTCACCTGTGGTTGTGTTGGGGGGAGTCGGGGGTGGGGTTTGGTTGGAGGGTTATGGTGACCATTAGCATTGGTCTTATATCTTTTATACCTGTTACATTACAATAATATATTTGTGGGTAAAAAATAATATATACAAGAACTAGATCGTCTACTCTAGTTGAACAATTTGTTTGTTAAACTACAATCTGACTTACTGATGTTATAAACTCACAAAAAATTATAACATTGAAAATGCACTTTTATTTAGAGGAAGGGGTGTCGTAGCATTTTGTAGAAATTAAAGTGATACTAAAAACATTGTATTATCATATTCACAAAATAATGAAGATCACAAAATATTAAATAGACTACAAACTAATCTAACCCTAGTAATTCCGGACAAATCTAACGGGTTTGCAAGCCTTTATTACCTAACACCTCCTTTCAAACTCGCAATGCTGCAGCGGTAAATATTGAGAGTTTGTCAAACAAAGAATAAACTAAAACTGAAAAAAAAAATGAAAGCAGAGTGTCCCAGAGTGCAAACTCGTTGCTAGACGGAGTCTCAATCCGATGCAATAAAAAAAAACCAGATGCAGATGCAGACAGGTGCAGAGCACATAGCAAAATAAATACAGAGATGAACGTGAGTAGAACATGCCAGATTTAGTAGAGAGGTCCGAACAGAGGTAGATGAGGAGCAAATTCAGGCGAACATATGCAGACAGACATATATAGATTCAGCAGAGAGATCTGAACAGTGGTAGACGAAGAGCAGATTCATGCAGACAGATTTAGATAAAACCAGGCGAAACCAGATGCAAAACCACATGTGAAACCAAGTGCAGAACCATGTGTAGATCCAGACATACAGGTGCAGATAGACAAATCCAGATAACCAGGCAAAACCATATGCAGAACCACATGTGAAATCTCACAGATGCAAATTCTAGATTTTTTTTGAAAAGAGAATGTTTTTTTCTTCAGAGAATCGTTAAAAAGTTTGAAAACCCGTTTAAATGGAGTTATAGCTTTCCTTTGAGAATTTTATGACAGTTGTTGGTGACGGCGAAGATGAAAAGTGAAAATATTACTAATGGTGATTAGAGTTGAAATAAGTCCCATCTTTTTGTTGTTAGAGAGAAAAAAGAAAAAGAAAAATAATTTTTTATTTTTCTAATTAAAATTTAAAAGTAAAAATTTTAGGAGAAAAAAGTTGTAACTAAACCGGTTTCAGTTATTTCATTTACACACAGTCACACCCTTATTCTTTTTACCTACGTGTAAAGAAATGAATGGAATACTAGTAGTATGACCCTACCTTCCGCTTCGGGAATCCAAAAACATTTCTTCTTCTTCTTCTTGTTGTATAAATACAACAAAACCCCATTCCGATCATTATTATTTTTATATCCAACACTTAATAAAATAAAATTAATAAATCCCTTGATAAACCCAACTACCAAACACACTCACATTTCCTTCAAATCAACCCAAAATTAATATATCTAATCTTCAATTTTATAATTCACGTTATTTTGATAATGAGGTTACGAAATTAGTGACATTAATGGCTATGGCGGTGGCGCCGTCGTTTTGGCTGCCGAATGTGGGTTTCCGGCGGAGGGTTATGGTTTCCAGTAACTTTAGGTGTAGCTGCTCCGGTAAGGTCGTTGGCCAAGCATTGCCATTTGCATCATCATCTCAGTAAGCAGCTCTTTCATACTTTTTTTTTTTTTTTTTTTAACATGCGTTTCCGACTCGACATTGCGAGCCGACTATCCTTTTTGGCTAGCCCGGAGTCGGCGCAGGTGAACCTCCGTGGCCAGAAGGGGCTCTTTGATACATTTTTATATGACATATATATTTCTTTTTTTACAAAGGCTTATATGATATATGTGGTGTGTTTGGATCAGCTTATTTAGCTGGCTTATGGGCTTATTTGACTTTGGAAAAGCCGATAAGCTCACTTATTCAAGCTTATGACCTTATCAACTTCACATTATTGGCTTAAGCCAATAATCTATATTTCATATTCTTCAATAAGTGAGCTTATCGGCTTTTTCAAATTCAAATAAGCCCATAATAAGCCAGCTAAATAAGCTGATCCAAACGCCCTAAAAATTCTAACTATATTTTTATCAAAGGGTAAATCACACAAAAAGTTATTACTTCACTCAGACAAAAAGACACACTTTTTTTTTTTTTTTTTTACTTTTTATTGGATAACAGTTTTACCCTTAGCGAATTTTACTAATTTAAAACTTCTTTTATGTTTGTAACAATAATTTCTAAGTGACGGTAATATGATAAACTCGAACTAAATTTTTTATTTATTTTTGGAAGTGGACAACTAACTTGGGACAACCCGAAATAGAAATGTTTTTTAGGCCAAATAAGGTATTAGACTTTTTATTTTATTTTATTTTTCAATTTAAGGTGTACAAGTTAAAATTTTGTGCAATGTAAAATTTTTACAAAGTTTTTTCGAAGCTGAAATGGTTGATTAATGTGATGTGTCGGAAAGTAAAAGTTATTTCGTGTAACCCCTTTCAAAAGTCAAACAAGTTTACATTGTATGACATTTTAACTTCAATACCGTAAACAAGAAAGAAATTGAATTCCTTAAAGTTGAATTGGCCTAAAGTATTGTGTCATGCTCCTTAAGAAATGGTTAATTTACTGAATGAACTAAAAAATAAAAAATAAAAAATAAAATAAAAAAATTACAGTAGTGATGTACTTGCATATTGTTACCATTTGTAACGAAGGTAGAAAAAGATGGCATTGGTGGTAAAAAAAAAATTAAATTTCTATTTAACAAATTGCACGGGTAGTTTTTATACTTTGTGGTAGGTTACTATAATCAGTAATATATGGTAAGATATTTGCCTTATTAGAAATGCATTCAATCAGAAGAGACTAGGAGAGTTTCACTTGTCAAGATGATAGCTTTGGATTAGCATTTGATCATTAAAGCTCAAAGGGGTAACTGAAATGGTATCATAAGTCATAACAATATTTTGCATTTTAGTTTTCCCTTGAAACTATGATGTTAATGTTTTTTAGTTCTAGTTTTCGTCACGTTTCGTTATGTTTTTAGGTAGATTTTTTGGACTGAAAAGTTGATACTTAATCTTGGATTCTAATTGGTGTAGATCTCTGATGCCTTCAAAACAAGAGAAGTTTTTTCCGCGCTGCACTCCAAAAAATTCTGGGCCACAGTTTCGTGATACTCCACCAAAAAGAGGTAATATACAATTATTTTCTGAAACTGTTAGTATGCATTATCATTACCGAATAATAAAAGACAAGTTGTCAAGAAAAGTCACCAAAATCCCGAATCTGACAATGTAGGGGTATGTGTAATTTCTCTTTCAATAAAGTTTTGTCAAAAAATTAACAATTTGAAAAGCAGTTTGTCAAAAATCTAACGTTCACCCTTTTTAATGAGCAAGAAAGTTACCAATAACCGAAACTGTCAATATATGTACCTTTCGTGGAAAACTTCTAAATGAACCATGATGACATTAGCATTGGTGAATTTAAAACCATAAATTGTGAGTTATTTAGGCATTCTCGGCTTGCTAATGTGTATTATTTACGGGTACTCTTTTAGACACTGGCATTGCAAACGAGAAGGATTGGGGCATCAGTTTGAATGAACATGTGAACGAATCTGGAGTCAATGAGGATGGTAGTACTTGGTATCGAGAAAGTGGTGAAGATTTTGGCGAAAATGGATTAAGATGTAGATGGGCAAAGATGGGTGGTAAAAGTGATGACGGCTCTTCAGAATGGAAAGAAACGGTATTAGTTACTTATACTCTTATAGTTATGATATTGATGTATGATATAAATAAGTACCAATTTTATTGAAGAACAATTAGTGGTTAACCTTTAATTTGTAAGCTTGTATCAAGTTGTTAATAAAATCCCTTATATGCCCTTTTCCTTTATCCTTTGTATGTACTTCCGTAAGATTAAAACATTCTCTTTTGTGAAAAATTCCAAGTTAATTTGCTTATTCTATATGCTCATAGTCGTTCATTATATAAAAATTTGATGTCATTTGTATGCCCAAGATTCCCATTTCGTTGTCTTCATTAATAGGGACATATCAAATATTTGACATATAATTAAAAATGATACTTTAATATGTCGAACTTCACCTAACAGAAGTAGCATCCTTCGTAGTTTGCGAACTCTGTGAATTCTAGAAAGCTGATATTTGCCAGTGTTAACATAAAGCATAATTATTTATCAAGAACGGATATAAACAGTCTATTAGCCTAATATCATCTGTATGCTTTTTTTGCTATGATTTTTGACACTGTAGTTTAATTCTGATAGAATTGCGTAAGATATTAGAGCCGAAGGTGAGAACTTAGTAATTAAATTAACGGTAAAAAACTGCGTACCAGTAATCAAACATTGATTTGTTAAAGTATCATTCCATAACCTTATAAAGGGTATCACACCAGGTGGATGCATTAATTGGATTTATTGGTGTCATTGACAGTGGTGGGAGAAAAGTGATTGGAGCGGATACAAAGAGCTAGGTATTTTACTTACCAGTTATTTCATTTAAACATTAACATCCTATACTGATTTTCAATATTGCTATTTGTTAGCTCCGTTTAAACACAACATAGAGTGTGCAAACCTTTGTTTAAAGGTGTACATGTGTTATGAATCTAAATCTCAAACTAGTTAGATACCACTATATCGTGGAGCTCCTTAGACTTACTTCTGAATTCTGATAATGAGTTTATATCCTTAGGGGGTGACGAGGGGTCTTTATATCTTAGGGGGTGTTTGGATGTGTGTTCTGGAAGTGACTATCTTAGTATCTCAGTGAGTTTCTAGTGTTTCGGAAACATTGTCAGCTTACATATGATTATTGAAGGTCAAATTGTAGTTAGATTACCTAAATACCTCTAATCTTTCCTCAATATATATTATTGTCTTAAATAGGCAGATTCTTCTTAATACACACACCTTTGAGTAGCCAAAACACGTCCACACACTAGCTAGTGAATACGCTATTAGCTAGCGATACAACTGGTTTGTCCTCCACTAGCTAGCAAGTACTTTCTCCCAAATAAAAAATATACCCCCGTCTAAAAATCGGATCTTTTATCATAAAGATAAGTCCCTAAAAAATAAAATGTTAAATCATGGAATATTATACAGGTGTTGAGAAATCTGGAAGAAATGCGGAAGGGGATTCATGGTGGGAAACATGGCGAGAAGTTCTTCACCAAGATGAATGGAGGTTAACATCATTATTTCAAGAATGTTTTGCATTTTTTCGTCTCTTTGATACCACTTGTTTTTATCTTGACCACACGAATTGTTTGCAGTAATTTAGCAAGGATTGAACGAAGTGCACAAAAACAGGCAAAATCAGGCACAGAAAATGCTGGTTGGTATGAAAATTGGTATGGAGATTCTCCCTGCTTAATGGCCATGCTTTGTATGTGAGTAAATTCATATAGCCAAATTAAGATATTACTATCCACAGGTGGGAAAAATATGACGCTAAGGGTTGGACAGAGAAAGGAGCACATAAATATGGTAGACTAAACGAACAATCGTGGTGGGAAAAATGGGGAGAGAATTATGATGGAAGAGGATCTGTTCTCAAATGGTATTTTCGTTTACTCACACCTCTTTATGTTTATCAACTTGGTCTAATGATGTTAATAAATCAGAATTCTATAATCGACTACGGTAGTAAAACGTGGTGTAGAAATAGGTTTCGTGCCATGGATAGATTTAGGGTATACAAGTAATTTGACTCTCGTTCTTAATTTCTGTTTATTTGAGACGAGATCTTTTAATGCTTTTTTCGTGGGGTATAATGTAAGTGTTTTGTTACTCTCAGGACAGACAAATGGGCAGAGACAGAACTCGGAACGAAATGGGGAGATAAGTGGGAAGAGAAATTTTTTGCGGGTATTGGTTCTCGTCAAGGAGAAACATGGCATGTATCGCCTGCTGGTGAACGTAAGTCATTATTTTTTCATCACTTGTGAAGCTTACTCTCTATAAATATGATGTTTTGAAATCTTTACTATAATTAACATGGAAATGTTTCAGTTTTCATGACATATAAGCATAAAATCCGCTTATGTCTATGCAAATAATTACTAATGATTTCAATCGTGTATCAGGTTGGTCAAGGACATGGGGTGAAGAACACTTTGGAAACGGGTACGTATAAAATCAATGAATAAAGCTTCTTTCATGTTTTTGGTCACTGTGTTTATAATTTAGAATCAAAATCTTATAGACATGTTTTGGTTTGTAGCAGCAAGGTACACAAGTACGGGAAAAGTACAACCGGTGAAAGTTGGGATATTGTTGTAGACGAGGAAACTTATTATGAGTAAGTTGTGTTCTTTGCTATAATAAAGAGATCTGACACAATGCGAGAGTTGGCCGGGTTAATGCTGACTTTTTTAAATGGGTCAAACTTGCCCGGTTTGGTTCAGGTTGACCCTCTAATTTTTCATGAAATTATTTAACTTATGATATTCTTTTATGAATATTTTTAAATTTTCCGAAACAAATCAGTTGGGGTAATGGGTCAATATTTATAACTGGTTACACCTTTTAGCAAATCGTTTTTGTGCTGAAAGTTGAATTGTTTCTCTAATTAATAGTATAGTTTTTCCGAACACAATTTAATACTTTGGTTATCCATAAAGTTCAAGCAGAAAATACAAAACTTGTTATTGGGTCATAAAAACCCGCTCTGACCCATTTGACTAATGAATTTTTGAGCCCTTTTAGTTTTAGCCGATTTGGACTATTTTGGTTAAGTTGATAAAAAAAAAACTCATACTGATCCGATTCAGTCTGTTTTGGCCAAAATTGCCCCTTGTCTTCTAGTAATCGAGTCATTGATATGCATAGTTGACACCTCAAACTAAACATGAGCACACTTTTTTCTTGTGAATGAAGGGCTGAACCTCATTACGGATGGGCTGATATTGTTGGCGATTCAAGTCAGTTGCTATCAATCCAACCACAAGAAAAACCGCCCGGTGTTTATCCGTATCTTGACTTCGGGTCATCCTCATCTCCACCACCACCTTCACCTAAAGACGACAGCACTTCACCGCCTTGACAGCAATTTGAACCAAATGTTCCACGTGCTGCATTATTTTTTGTAATTGGTCAAATAGACCCTTTGTTCATTATTTCCATTCTTAATCTAGGCATATGTTGTTAGTTCTCTTCATGGTCAATTGTATGGTTTATTTTTATTTATTTTGTTTCTTTGATAGACATTGTTCATTCATTTGATATTGATGCCCATATCTAGGGGTAGCTTAGGTCTATTTGTGTTCTAGTCTCTTTTGCAAGATCGATTATAGCGGTATTAGTACTAGGTCGCTGATATTTACCTAATAGATGAACCAAGTAAACACCTTAATCCTGTGCAGCGTGGTGTTGTTTCATGAGTTATTCAAGAGATTTGTACAACTCGCCAAGAAAACTGCGTTTGTGGTTGAACCTGACCTCACAACTGCAAATTGTGTTGCAAATGCCGCTATTGACCACAATGAATACTTTCATGTCTAGTAAGCGTTGCTTTATCTCTATTAAGCTAACTTGGTAATACCACTCAGTTTTTTCAACTTGATAAATGGATAATGTGCTAAATTTCGTGTTTATGCAGACAGTACTGGAGGTCTATATGCATTTGAATAGCTTCGTACCGACTTCTAACCTTCTAACCTGATTGACCCATTTTAGATTAGACCCATTCCAAATCGACCCATTTGCTGTGAAAAGCCGAGTAGGCGTTCTAGGAGAATATTTATCTTTCTAAAGTATCATTTGATGTCTCTCAATATAATTCTTTCGAAGTTTAATGTTTCGTGCCTTGGGTAGTACTAGTACAGTACCCTCAGGACGGACTAATAATGAGAGATTGTTCTTGTGACTCGAATGAACCTTTCTCGGTGGAGGAAAGGACGGACAAACCCGTAAATTAATCGGCCAAAAAACCAGGCCTCTTTTGAATTATTTCTCCAGTTTTTTTACTTGAATTTTTATACATCTACTAATTTAAGTTTAGTTATTTAAAGAAAGCTGTTTTTCTTACAATGTCAACCATACTGCCATACATACACAATTTAAAACATCAATACAAACTTTTTACATAATGAAAACTAAACCCAAAATAAGCTATCCTATATAAGACTGTCCCGTAATATCAATATCTCGATCACCAGAAGACGGTGGCGGGTCGTGTTTAAGTTCGGTTTTCGCGGTCTCAGACGGCCCATCAGCACTTTGTGTTTCGCTAGCCCGAGGCTCATTCGGGCTCTTTTTCGACTCCTCATCGTCTGTTCCTTACATACCACCACCGTACGCTTCGTGTGTCACGGGCTCCATAGTCGAAATCACGTCATGGGTCAGCTTGTGCTTGTTTTCGACACCGGTGTCGGTGTCCTTGGCTCGAACTTGTGTTTGTTCTTGGTCACGTTCTTTTTTCATCTTTTCGGGTAAAATGTGGTTTCATTTTTTGTTGTATTTAAGAAAAAATTATGGGTTTTACGTGGCATGCATGTGTGTTTCTTTATACGTGTTTGTTAGAGAAGGTGATACGTGTTTAATTAGATAGGCACGTCGATAGTTAAAGAATAGGGTTGAAGTTTTGAACTTTAATAATGTAAAAACCAACTTGGCATGTATCAGTCGTTCACCGTAAACGTTTAGTTGACCCGTTAAAAAGGGCCTTTGAATAAAATAGTCTGGGTTTAATCATAACTTCTGGCTAATTAAATCAATGAGAACATAATCCAGTTGGCATTAAAAGATGCATGAGATCGATGTGTTCCGATTTACAACTTTGGATAATGTAAAAGATAATCTAAAATATTGCTATATGGGCTTGAGTTTGTTGGGTCTTAGCTCAATAGTTTCTCATTTATAACCTTTTTGTTAGCCCAATTAGATGGGATAGGTTGGCCCAAAGTTAGTTCAAACTATATTTTCAGCTCGTGACACCAAATAGAACATCTTAGGCATATTTGATTTGGTTTTATTACCTTTTGAAATCTGAGCACTCGATGTTTATATAAATAGCCATTTGTAGATTCTAGAGTATATGGTAGGACTAGATCATGCAAATAACAAGTTGCATAAAAAGAGTTTAAAATTGTAAAGGTTTAGTAGCTCTTTAATGAAAAATTAAGGAGAGGATAAGACCTAATGAGCTAAAAGTAGTTGTCGTGTCATGGAATCAATACATTTCCAGATGATTAAGTTGTTTGTAGATAAGTTTTTGATCATTGCCTGGATTCCTAATCTTTTGGAAACTATTAAACTGCATTATTTTTCATAATAAGAGAGAAAGCTAAACAAGTGTATTATTATTTTAGATATTAACTTTTGAAGTTAATTAACCACCAATTATCTTCTAAGCTAACTAATAGTATTATATAACATGCATTACTTTTATAAAACCAAGTATATAAATTTATAAATAATTAAGAACAGAAAAAAGCATGCATGTGCAAGTGTGTTGAGAATATGCTTTTTATTGGTCTTGGATTTATATGATCATATATCCAGCTATAATTAAACAACATACAACTTGATAATGTCGTTTATGTGCTTTACATAAATCTGATTTGCTAATACATTTTCCAGTTCATAAGTCAGAATGTGTCTCATGATTGCATCTACATTGTATTTTCTCCAAACTTTTGTTTATTAAAAGAAAATCGCTTCGTTTTTGTAATTGAAGTTAGTAATTAGTTTTATTTTGCCCTTAGATTAGCGAGAAAAGTACATTGCCAAATAAAAGCTGAAATATTAAAGCTCACGTATACCTCATACAAAATAATTATACCAAGAACATGCATGCGATTGTTCAAATTAAACGCGCGGCTAAGATTTAGATACGGTAAATCTCAATTTTGGGCAGTATATATGGTAAGCATGCATGTAATATATACTCCATGCTACGATATTTGTGAATCAATAACATTAGATATCTAACTAGGGACATATAAGAAATCACACAAGAATAGTAAACGTAGTTTTACCCAATAACGCAAAAATCGATCTATATATGTCCATAGAGATGGAAAAAATCTCTTACATGTATAGGTTCTATCACTACTTAAAACCATTATTTATCTTGTCAACCAACGATCCGCTAAAAATTATATCAACATCCATCATCGTGGTCAAGTAAAGATCTTCTCTTCAACGAAATCAACCGATTGTCTTTCTGATTGGATTTATAGTAGATGTAGGAAACCGTCGTTAAACTGGATAGAGTGGTTTAATTAACCATTCTTGTAGCGATCCATCCCTCATTTTACAACAATTCTATCTTCTTGCTAGTTTCTAATCTAATCGCCATTCAAAAAAAATAAATAAATAAAAATTAAAAAAATTAAAAAAATAAAAAAAAACCCATATCCATTATGAATCATTTTGCTCGGTCTATATTCGTTAATAGTTGATTGGATAAGGTGCATGCCCATTAGACTGGGTGAAGATTGTCACCCATGTCACCATCTAGCCGTTAGAAATAAACCTTTTGAAGCATACACAACATCGGACCTAGGAGGGTTCATGGGATTCATGAGAACCCCGATAGATGTTTGTCGCTTAGTGTAAATTTTCTTTAAAAATCCTCATTTCTTCAAAAGGAACCCGGTCTCAAATTTTTGTGTCTCAAAAGTCAATTTCTTGTTTAATTAGTTGACTAACATGTCAATAAAAATACATGTTTTCTTTTGCTAGTTTTAATGAAACTTTATAGTTCATTTTTATTATTCTTATACTCCGTATATTTTTTTCTCACCCTGTGACTTAGATCCTGGGTCCGCTAGTGAGCATACATGTTTTTATAATGTAACAGATTTGATATATGATGGGCTTGATTTAATATTTCCTTACCTTTAAATTCATCAAAACAGACTTCTTCTATTACTTCCAGCGTAATTTACACAAGTGACAAAATGCTATTTTGCACCAATTCAAGTTAAGTATAGAGAAACACCATGCATGATGCATGAATTAATCAAACCGGTTTATATTTGTATCTTTGAATGAATTTATTTGGCATATAATGAAATAAAAGAATGTTTAAACCATTTTTAAAATAAAACAAAAAAAAAAAAGTGTATCAAGATGATTTACATGATCAAAGCCTTCAAATTTCTTCTTTAGTCTTGTTGTGTCATACTCTAACTACTGTGTAAGTACATTGAGTAGTGAAACCCTAGTGTTTATCAAACTCCTAAACACCTTTTCACTTCCACTCTCAATTCCATCAATACATTCTTCCATTTGTTGCATCATTTTCTTGTTCAAAACTTCATCTTTGTTAATATTTCTTAAACTCCAAATCCCATTTTTAAGCTCTTTGATTCCTTTTTCTCTCTTTGCTTTCTTCAATCCCATAATCCATGAAGTTTTTCGAGTCTCAAATGACCCCGAAATCCCACCAAAAAGCGCTTCGGAAATCATAACAATCACTTCAATAACCTCTTTTATCACTCCAACTATATCAAGATCCGGGTCTGAACATGATCCACATAGATCATGCGGATGTTCCCGGATCTCTTGTAGAAAAGGCAAGAGCTTATATATTTCTCGACCCGATTTCTTTAAACCCTTCAAACAAGTAACCATTTTCAATCCATCTTTTCTTCTCGTGGCTAGTTGTGCCGCAACATTACATTGTTTCAACGTTGAAATTTGCATTTGGAATGTTCCATAGACATCCACCATCACAAGGAAGTCTTCCAAAACTTTCTCCACCCAATCAGGGTGGCGACGCAAAGAGTCTCTTGATGGTGCTAAGTCAAGAAGGTCATCAAGAGACTCCAGAATGGTCCTTAAACGGACCAGGGCATCTGACATCTGGTTTGAGCTAAATGATTCAGGTAAGGTGTCAGATGCCCATTGGGATTTTAGTTGATTAAGGTGAAATTTAAGTTGAAAATGTATAGGGTGGGATCTTGTCGGGAGACTAGTTGATCTAAAGTGGAGCCTTTTCCTAGCCGTATTAGAAGCCGAAGATGGTGGTGGTGGTGGTGGTGGAGATGCAGTGTTCGAGAAGGAAACCGATCTCCGAAAATGTGCTACCATTTTAGGTGTCATCATTGAATGATTGTGATAATATGATATCCTTAGGTGAATTGTTATTGTTTGTTGATATTAGTATGAAATGAAGTGGCAAGTATTTATAGTGTCAAAACTTTAAAAAGCGCGTTTTCAAAGCTGGTTGCATGTGGCATGCTTGGCTGAGTTGTTTGCACCAGTTAATAGTTTTGAATTCAATTAGTTGCTCGTTTTCTAACTATAGAATATCTAGGAATAATTAAGCTTTGATTAACGGTCAAACGTTAAATAAAATTGATTTAAATAACAAATTTGTTAAACATAGGCTAAAGGCATTAAATGTTTAAGTTATTCAAACACACATTAAATGTTTGTATAACTGACTACTTTCTGAATTAACTTCTCTCAACCGACTCTATGTACCACCAGTTATACATGTTTTGCTTTTTAAATGTAGCATTTGCGATATGTTTAGCAAAATTCATAAAATAAAGATACTAATTACAGGGTCATCTAACGTGTTAGAAACCAATTCACCATTTCTCGTTTTGCTAGTAGTAAGTCTCATAAATTCGTGGTACATTAATTAGTAAGACTGATAGTAATAAGATCACACTAAGACTACAAACATCATGCCAATTCAACGTCAACCTAGCTTTCTCTCTTCTATATCAAATGCTCGTAGTAAAGGGACTGCACTTACAACTAAAAATATACCCTACAAAATTAAATAAAAACAAAAAGAACGGTTTGGTCTTATTATATTCGGTCTAACAGATTGTGGGTTAAAACACCATTTAATACACACAAATCATCCTTTAATGTTGTATTTTGATTTCATTTTTTTGATTTTATTTTTTATTTTTTATTTTTAAAGATGGTTAATATACTTGTGATGTGTATGGATGCAGTGTTTAGATATTTAGGAAGTGATTTACAAGAATTGAGATTAACTTGTGTTAAATAGTTTGGCACGTGAAGATGGAACACAGGTCAAGCCGTCAATCATGTTATGAACAAACAACTTAACATGACACTTTGCATGTTTCCCACGTTCTAACCTTGTTTTGATTGAACTATTAATCATGTTTTAATCAACCACCACAATCATATACCAAATTAATCAATGTTTTTAATATCAATTATACTAGATTCCACTTTCAAATCTACTTGGCCTCATTTTATTTTTATTTTTTCATTTTTCTTGGTTAACCAAACAATTTTTTTTTTAAGCTCAAGCTCCATATAAACTTGTGCACCAAACACGTCTCCAGAGAAACGATCCAATGTCGTGCTTTTCACTATAACAATCGGGCAAAGACATAAAATACATGGTAGACAATTGTTCACAAACTAGCCACGGCCAAAATCCAAATTATTAGTATAAGTTTGTGCCATAACCAATTTTGTGAGTTAGTGATATTTAATATTTCATGGTCCGAATACTAAAACATATTAAAAGCCCAAGCCCATAATTCTGTTTGTGATATCCGAGTTGCATAAACAAACGAACATAAAAGAAGAAATTATCATACGACGAAAAAATGCACGGTGGTTTTACAAATCGCAAAGCTCGTGAGAAATTATTCGTCTCATAGAAATTCTACATGGTGTTCATATATATTAAACAGTTAACCTTAAGCAAACATAATATACGAACGTAGAAGAAGTTATAATAAAGGATTTAGTTACACATGAACACGTAAATAGGACAAAAACAATAGAGAACTAACACTACACATAAGTTGTTATGTTGCGCCAGCTCTCAATGGTGAACATGAGAATCATACATGAATTTATAAATATCTCTTTTCTTTTAATTTCTACCTATGTGGGATAAGAGAAACAATCATTAAATCATGCTACATAATTATCAGAAACATGAAATCAAACTCCCAAGATATATAAACATTAAGGTGTACACAACAAAGAGTGACTCAATAAACACGATGAAGCAAACTGTAAATTCTTTCTTTAAACCGCAAAGCAATTCGCTAAGCGAAAGAAGACACCTATCATAACGTAACCCATAACCTAAAAATCTTTGTGGCTTGTGAGAGCGGCACAAGTTTTATTACTATCTGTTTTGAACCCGTTTTGGCAGGGGTGCTACTCGCTACATACAACATCATCTGTGGATCAAACTTTTACAATTAGTGGACGACATTTAGAGTAGTATTCCAAGTCAACCAATTGACATTGACTATCGAGCTTCCTACTTCGATTGGCATTCAAAAGCATTGAGCGTTCAAAAAGTGGTGTAGATATACTAAAGTCTTAACTCTTAACTGTACACTTATTATTAATGTTTTAGAATGTTTAACAAAGGAAATGTGTGACAAGTAAGATATTAGACCACATATTGCGATTTTCATGGAGAATGACTCTCAAGTTCCCCACATTATGGAAAGACAGCCGATTGTGAGCCGGTTCATTTTCATGGAGAATGTCTTAAGCTCCAAATAAACTTGTGCACCAAACACGTCTCGAGAGAAACGATCCAACGTCATGCTTTTCAGTATAACAATCGGGCAAAAACATAAAACACGAAGATGAGTGAATCATAAGGGCAAAACACTAATTCAAAAGGAGACTTACATAACTCTGAGTTGTATCAATATATCAAAAAAAACATAATATCTGACGGTTTACAAATGAATTTAGAAATTTATGTCTGTAAAGAGACAATAATGAAAACCAAATTTGTGAGTTGGTGTCTTAGTGATATTTAAAATACTAGTTATAATACCCGCGTACGCGCGAGTTTTTTTTTAAAATTTTTTTTGAATAATATATTTTTATTTATTATAAAACAAATAATTTAATCTTTGTTTTGTTTTATTTATGATGTTTAATTATAGTTTTTTATTATTAAAGATAATTATTTAAAAATATTAATTCTATTGTTAATTGCATCTTATAAATATTTTTTGTATTTATCTTCTACTTGTGTTATGGATAAATATAAAATGTTACTTAATAAGAAAATATTTTTTTTAAATAAAATTATTAATAAATAAAGTATGATTTGATTTTTTTTAAAATGAAAAAGTCCCAACTTGAGGTTTTGTTTTATTATATAATATAAAAGATTTCATGGTCCAGAATACTAAAACATATTAAAAGCCCAAGCCCATAACTCTGTTTGTCATACCCGAGTTGCTTAAACAAACAAACATGATGTTAAAAAAAATAATAATAATAAATAAAAAAATAATAAAAAAAATGGAGAAATTGTTATACGACGAAAAAAATGCACGGTGTTTTACAGATCGCAAAGCTCGTGGGAAATTATCCGTCTCATAGAAATTCTACATGGTGTTCATATAAGCAGTTAACCTTAAGGAAACATACGGACGTAAAAGAAGTTATAATAAAAATTTAGTTACACACGAGAACGTAAATAGGACAAAAACAATAGAGAACTAACACTACACGTAAGTTGTTGTGTTGCGGAGCTCACACTGTTAAACATGAGAATCATACATGGATTTATAAAAATCTCTTTTCTTTTAATTTTTACCTATGTGGGATAAGAGAAATAATCATTAAATCATGCTACATAATTATCAGAAACATGAAATCACGAGCAGATCAATAACTTGTTTAATAACACTACATTTAGAGTAGTAGTATTCCAAGTCAACCAATTGAAATTGACTATCGAGCTTCCTACTTCGATTGGTATTCAAACGCATTGAGAGCGTTCAAAAAGAGGGGTCGATATACTAAAGTCTTAACTCTTAACTGTACACTTATTATTAATGTTTTAGAATGTTTGACTAAGGAAATGTATGACAAGTAAGATATTAGACCACATATTGCGATTTTCATGGAGAATGACTCTCAAGTTCCCCACATTATGGAAAGGCAGCTGATTGTGAGCCGGTTCATTTTCATGGAGAATGTCTTAAGCTCCAAATAAACTTGTGCGCCAAACACGTCCGAGAGATACAATCCAACGTCGTGCTTTTCAGTATAACAATCGGGCAAAAACATAAAACACGAAGATGAGTGAATCACAAGGGTAAAACACTAATTCGAAAGGAGACTTGCATAACTCTGAGTTGTATATCTAAAAAACATAATATCTGATAGTTCACAAATGGATTTAGAAATTTATGTATGTAAAGAGTCAAATAATGAAAACCAAATCTGTGAGTTAGTGATATTTAATATTTCATGGTTCAGAATACTAAAACATATTTAAAGCCCAAGCCCATAACTCTGTATGTCAGCTTTGTGATATCCGAGTTGTATGATCCAACATTCCAACTAGTTAGTTTTATATTTCATTTAGGAAGGCGATTGAGATACGCATATTTTTTATTCGGACACTCACTTGTCAAGCAGTTAAAACAAACTGTAAGTATTGTACAAGTATTTAATGCATATATTAGAGTGTCCAGTGACGGACCCAGGAAAAATGGATGTGAGGGGCAAATTTTTTTTTTTTTGAACATAACAACAAAATGCGGGGAAAAAAAAAAAATCGTAATGATAAATCGAGTATTTTTACTTATAGATGAATGATTTATAAGGCTTTAGAGCGTTGAATGTTAGATTTTAGTATGTGGGTAGGGGGCAATTTGAGTTTTGGGTGGGGGTCACTTTCGAAAAAAGGTCAAAATTTTAAAAAAATTACACTAAAATTTCAACTTTTTCGGCTAGCCATGGGGGGCATCGGCCCCCCATACTTACACTCTAAGTCCGTCCCTGAGAGTGTCCTAATCAAAAGTGCGAGTGTGCAAATAATTTCCTTTTCATTTATGATTGAAGAAAATTTCATGTTAGCAAACCCGGGTTTTGCTAATATGTGCTCGATGTGCACATGTTAGCGTGTATGAAAAAGGAAACTTTCGAGTTAAATAGATAAGAAAATGGACTTAAATGGAGTAATTTATAACTTCAGTTAATGTCTGAGTTTTATCGGCTTGATGTACTAAATACTAAATAGCATCTTAAGTGTGATTATGAATTGTTGATGACTCAAATTGGTCTTTACATTAGACGACCCGACTCGGAAGTGTGGCCCAAATATCACTTCAATGGCATGGACATGTTACATAATTGATATGTTTCTATATAAGTTTGAAGCTATGTTCTCCATTTGTCACTTTGAGCAGACGAAATGTTCGTGGATATAACTCTTATCATAGTTAAACAAGTCATTATGTTAGTAGTTGTATAACATGTATTCATATAATTGTTTGCTTCCTTAATCTAAAGTTAATTTGGTTCAAGCTGCGGAGATGGTGGCAATTTAGTACTCTTCACAACCCCTCTTGGTGATATTTTATATGGAAACTTGCTCATTCATGATGGTAAACATATTTCGAAAGCTTATCATGCAACTTGTTTGTCGGTAATTTGGATCATTTGGAGTTGGTGAAATAAATTAGTTCACGCCAATTAGTTTTAGGTTGCCTCTATCTTACACAATGATATGTTTTCTTCCTTTCAGAGGCTCTCCTTGCTTTGGATAAAAAAATCGCTCACAAAAAAATAACCTTGCTTATAATAATTCGATCCTTAACCCATGTAATTCTTTGGTATCCTAATGTTTGCATTTTATTTTATTTTGTGGTAACTATGGTTTTCGACCTTTTTGGCCTACTAATTCACGGGGTCTTAACCCACAGCCACACATACTCAAACCAGATAAAGCCTTCTCTTTTCAAAAGGTTGACGTGGCCGCTTAAAAATTGTTTGCACATAGCAGAATTGAACTTCTACATATATTTTAACTTTGCCTTTCAATTAAAAAAAAAAAGAAAAAAGAAAAAAAAAAGAAAATGAAAAAGTTTTTTGAGTTTTGAATTCACACAATGTACTTGTAAGACAAGTGTAAGTCTCTGGGTTAACTGGGCCAACCAGTATTATTTATTTATTTATTTTTCTAAAAATATAATCTTGCTTGGAATAATTGGATCCTTAACCAATGTAATTCTTTGGTATCATAATGTCTGCATTTTATTTATTTATTTATTTTTTTAAGGTAACCATGGTTTCCGACCTTTTTAGTATACTAATCCATGGGCTTTAAACTCACTGTGACACAGACTCAAACCTGGTAAAGTCTTACCTTTTAAGAAGTTGTCGTAGCCAATTAAAGATTGTTTGCACCGTGCAATGATTGAACTTCTATGCATATTTTAACTTTGCCTTTTAAAGAAAAAGGGTTTTGGAGTTTTGAATCACACAATGTACTTGTAAGACAAGTGTAAGTCTCTGGTTAACTGGGCCAACCAGTATTATTTTCTTGCACACACATGACTATGGGAGTATGGGTCATTACTGACAGCTAGCTAAGGAATAAGAGAGAGTCCGTGAATGGTTATACTATGACCCATCCTTAAATAGTTGCATTTTCAGACAATTCACACAAAAATATATCCAATAATTGAAGCTACAATTTTGATTCGTGCTTCATGCTTGCATTGTATTAAGTCAAGTTTGATTATCTACAAAAGCTCAATGTGCTTAAACTTAGTTTGACATCGTCAAGATGAGCATGAGATCGCTCTAAATGGTTCCTAATCACAAATTGTTACACTGCGTTTTCAATTATTATTTTTTTTGGAGAAGAGAGAAGAAGTGGGAACAAAAATAATAAATTCGTGTTTCCGAGTTTTTTTAAGAGAGAAAAGAGAAAATAAAATGAAAAGTAATTTGGTTGGAAAAAAAATCATTAAACATTTATTAAAGGGTAAAATTGTCTTTTTTTTTGCTTTTACAAAAATTAAACCAGTAATTAATGCATTTTTTTTTTTAAAGTGTATGTTTTTTGTCAGTAACAATAATTTGAAATGGGGGACGTAATACAATTACTTGAATGCACTAACCTAGAACACAAATCATACATGCAATAAAGACTATAATTGTAAATCATTAGTTTTCTTTTCTTTTTCAACTCGAGAACACAACTTCATTTACATTTACAAAAGACGAAAACATAGTTTTAGTTTAGCCTGTTTTACGGCTTTAGTAAAACCACAATTACTTACACAATTTATCCAAGCAATATTTAAAACTAAATACTATAATAGCGTTTCATTTTCTTCATATAATAATTTCTCGTCAATAGATATTGCAACAAACCATTTTGATCACATATGTGTGTTTAACTTAGGTGAAATTGATCACAGATTTTCAAACAATTTTGATAGTGTCTTTTAGTTAGTTGTAGTGATGACCAATATCATCACCGTCAATTCAACATCACATCATCTATTCACCAACATTACCAACAATAAGGGTAATAAGACAACCAGTTACACCACCCAAACATATCACACCTAAGCACAATCATACCTCACAAAAGCTAAAATCACAAACACATAACTCTCTCACAAGTTGGCCAGGCCATAAAACGACTTCTCGTTTTGTCTTGCCATAGACATGTGGGTGGCGGTGGGGCTGTAGGGACGACGCGTACTTTTAGTTCCTTCAATATAATTTATCTTTATGGTTAAAAAAAAGATGAACTAAATTTACCACTTTATGTTGCAACAAAAAATGGCATAAAACCAAATGAGTAAATTGCAAAAGTCACTTTATGAGTGTCGCCAAATTGCATGTTTTGTCTTTATCATTTTAAAAGTGCAGTAAACACTCATGTGGGGGAATTTGTGAGTACAGATTTCGTCTCTGGCTAAATTGAAATGACTAAATTACCATTGTCTTCTTTCTTTTTACTAAAATAGAGAGGATGGGCAGTTTGGTAATTTTATTTTTGGCTAGGGACGAATATTGCACTCGTAAGTTTTCCACAAAGATGGTGCATGCAGTTTTGGAAAGGCAGGGACGAAACATGCAATTCGACTAAACTACAACAACGATTTATGCAATTTACTCAAACAAAATTTATTGTGTGATAGTTATCGTACATGGAAATATATAAAAACGATAGGACAATGATACATTATTGAATCTCATCTGTTCTTTATTGTGCGATTTTAATGTTTATGCTTCAAGTTTCAACAAACCGGTTGGTACAAGGACAGATGAATAATTTTACTAGTACCGTTTATGACAAGTCTATTTTTAGACAATGGTACTGTTGGTACATGTTCCATGTATGACAAACCGACCGAAAACGACCCGAACCGACAAGCAGACCGAAACCGGACCGAACCGACTATATTCGGTTCGGTTGTTTTTGTCGGTTTTTTCGTTCGGAATAGCTAAACCGATCCGAACAGAGCTATTCGGTTTGGTTTCAGTTTTGATATGTATTTCTCGGTTCGACTTTTTTCATTTGTCGGTTTTTCGGGTCGGGTCGGTTTTTGTCGGTTCGGGTCGTTTTGACCCGATACTCACCCCATATTTAAATAGTAGTTATAGCATGTAGAACATTTTTTTTTGTTATGTATATTAATACGTTAAGTATTAAACATATATTAGGCATGCAATTCAAGTTTACATTGCAATTTCTTTTTAATTTACATGTAATGACTAATGAGGCCTCCTTGTTGTCACTATACAGGGTCATCGAAAACCATGAAAAGGCACTGCTGATTATACATCAAGTCATTATAGAATTGTGGCCAATGTATAATGCAAGGCTGTCAAGATTGCGATCCCGCGCAGGATCGTTTTTGTCTTTGCAAGATCGAGATCGTAAGATCGGATCGCGATCTTACGATCCTACCGATTTGTCATATTTTGTAAACAAATGATATACGAGTCAAACTGTTTTACATTTCTACTCAACGTCAAAGATAAATTCATATAATATCCTCTTGAAAATGAAAAAGTTCAAATTTCAAACACCAAAGTAATAGTAAAACACAAAAAAATCAAATTTCAATGGTTACATTAACGATTTAGTGGAATAATATTACATAACATAGGTCCTAAATGTCTCAAAATATACGAGTCATCAACATGATTTCAAGAAAACAAACGTTTCATAAGTGACATTCCAAAACATACCCTTTGATTAGTTTAATCACAGTGAAGTAAAATAAATTAAACTATTGAACACTTTTAAACTATAATCTATTTAGAAAAGCAGAAAACTATATATAAACTGTAATCTATTTAGAAACTGAAACAATAGTGGTTTACTCATTAGACATTAGTAAAACACACGTTTTTTTTTTTTTTTTTTTAAAGATTAAAAAAAAAAAAAAAAAAAAAAAAAAAAAAAAAAAAAAGGTGAACTCGGATCGCGTGTCGATCCTACGATCTTACGTGCGATCCTACGATCTTACTTACGATCCTACCTCAGATGCGATCCTACCACGATCCTACACGATTTTGACTGGTGTGCACGTAAGATCGTACGATCTTACGTGTAAACTCGCGAGTTTGACAGCCTTGGTTGCAACTATTTTATGTGACTAAAAAGACACAAGTTACATGACTAAATAGTTGTACTCGTATGGTTTGGGGTTTAAGGGTACGTCTAGTGTGAAGCTTTTGAGACTTTATAATTTTAAGCTTTTAAATAATCTAGCTTATACTATAAGTCTCGCTCGACACAAAAGCTTATAAGAATTTTTTTAAATCCATAAATTTTTAAAAGAGAAGCCAATCAGGGGCGTAGCCAGGAATTTGTTTTTGGGTGGGCCAAAACAAAATTAAAGGACGTTATCAAGTGCTAAAAAACATCATAATGTATAACGATGTAAAATGTTGCAACAAATTTGTTAATTTAGTGCTTTAGTTGCACACGTCGCTCATCCGCATCATTAAAATCATCTGAAAGTGAATATAAACTGTTAAGGATTATTTATTTATTTAGCCAATCAAGTTTTGTAAAGTATTTATAGAAGAAATAAGTGGCGATGGATCAATTGTACAACAATTAGTATTCCTACATGAACTTTATCAGTAGATAACGTGGGTCAGAAAAACAATATTATATACACTTTACAACCTTGGTCTTTTAACATAATACCTATGTACAAATTTTAGGGCTTTGTGGGTGGGTCATGGCCCACCTTACCCCCACATAGCTCCACCACTGAATCAGTAGTAGCTTTTATAAGAAACTTGATCTTTTTGTGTAATTTATTACATAAGTACACTTAGTTTTAACTTGTATACAGTATACTTATATATATATATATTATACGAGTATCCTTATATAACCACGAGATTTTATAGCGCCAGATAGTTGTATTGATAAAAAAATGTCTATAGGTTGTAAACGAAAAATAATAAAAGCTTTAGGATTGGGGATTAAACATAATGTTTTGAAACTTGGTTCGACCCATAAATCAATTTTCAAACTTTAGCTCAGTTCTTTCGTGTTTTATAACTCATTTCACTATAATAATATTTTCAATTTTACATATGGAACACATTTAAATTCTAAATGAAAAAAAAAAAAAAAAAAAAAAAAAAAAAAAAATCACAAATAGATGTTCCCTAAATTAGTTTGAAAGTCAATTAATGCTTCCTAAATTTCACGAGCTTTCAAGTGTGTTCATTTTTCATGTTTGACTAAATTAAGTTTTTTCACTTTTGAAGATTGACCATTTTTGCATTACTAAACGAGTACCCGTGCATAGCAACGGATTTTATAGCGGCAGATAGTTTTAGTGATAAAAAACGTTTATGGGTTATAAACGAAAAATAATAAAAGTTTGAGAATTTGGGGATTAAACATAATCTTTTGCAACCTGATTCGACCCTGGTGGTTCAACAGGTTGAGTAAAAAAAACATGTCAAATTAAACCAGGTCAACACGCTGGGTTTGAAGCGTCCTAGGTCAACCCGATTTTTGATGTGTATTAATAGTTTCCTTTTGAAACATATGTTTTCAACATTTCCTTTTTAATTTTTTCAACATTTCACTTTCTTTAATTTTCACTTTGACCATTTTTGTTTTATACATAATATAGATGTGGTACTCCCTCACTCTCAAAAATTGTTTTTCCCTCTTTTATTTTGGTTGTGCCAAAATAATATCTCTTTTCTTGTGTTAATCAATGGAAAAATTGTTTAGTGAATTAAGATAATATTTGATCGGTTAACGGTGTGATGGTCTCACTTTTTTTAAATTGTGCATTTTTTAATTTGAGTACAATAATTTTGAAACGGATTAAGTAATAGGTAGGATTAATAAAAAAAGAAGTCATTTTGCTTTCATTTTTTGTTCAGTTAAATCACTATATCCTTTTTATTGTTTTATAGTTCACTATATTATAGAAAATGTTCATTACTCTCATTTTACTATTGATATTGGCATATCTCTTATTTAAAGGTTAAAATTATAAGATGTAGTAGCAAGCTATAAGACAAATTAAAAGCAAAACCCTATATTCTTGTTTGCAGACGAGGAAATATAACAAACTTTTTAAGTAGAAAATTTAATAAAAAAAGATATATGTTCAAAATAACTTAGAAACCAGTTAAAAGTGACTTATTAGATGACATGACACGTAATTTGGACAGGTTAGATAAATAACAAGTTGATATTAGGTACTCGGTTGCCAAAAATGAGTTAAAAATTTCTTTTATAAAATTATAGAAATAGTTTAATGAGTGAATAAAAACGCAAAATACAATGACTTACTATATTTTGGTTATTTGATCAATTAATTTACTCAACTTATTCAATTAACTAGCTTTGCAACCCGCGCGTTGCTGCGGATTTCTTTTGTTGCCGTTAAGTGTTATTTCCTTAACGAACCGGCACAACCTAGAACATTGTACCAAAGATTTGCCAAATATATTGATATTTATTGAAGTCTTGAAAGTTTTACAAAAACCACCCTATATATTGATATTTTTGTTGCCGTAAGTTTCGTAATTTTTCAAGTCCGTTTGCTATGTCGTTTGGACCCCGAAGCGTTTATCGTGAGAAATTTATTACGTTGGCGTTTTGGTCCCTTGACTTACTTTTTCATTTCACCCTACACTTTCATTTAATTCAAAAACCACCCTATAACTTTTCTTAATATAAATACCCCACAAATACCATTTTTTTCATTTTTATTTATTATAAACACACACACACCCACTCAAAACTCTCTCTCTCTCTTGAATTATCCGGCCGCCGCCCACCCACCGGAATATCAGTAGATTCCGGCGCCGCCGCCGGAATATTTTTCCGACCACCTAATTTTCTTGCACCAACTTATAGATCGTGATATCCCCGTCACACCCGTACTACCTACACCTCTCGCCCCCCCCCCCCCCCCCCCCCTCTACGCGCCACCACCGAACATCATCAGCACCACCGAGACTCCGCCACCCCCCTCCCTTGTTTTCCGACGGTAATACGCGTCCCCACGCGCCCTTATCTTTATTTTTAACAAATATTTCTGAAAACCTAGTTTTCCTAAATCTTTATTAAACCGATTTTAATGAGGGTCTTGATGTTATTGTTGTTGTTTTTGATCTTGATGACGAAGGGAGTATTATTTCTTGTTGTTGTTGGAATCTTGAGGGTCCGTTTGGTTTGGTTGTGTCTTGACAGCCGGCAGCCACCACCGACACTCAGGTGGTGGTGGGGATGATGTTATTATTATTATTATTGTTCTTGGTGTTGTGTTTGTGTTGGGATTTGGATTTGTTTGGTTTGAGCCGCCAGAGCCTAAGGCTCCTAAAAGCGGGAGCCCATCGCAACAAAAAAAAAAAAAAAAAAAAAAAAAAAAAAAAAAAAAGTTACTGTTAAGACAACTGTTCCTGCTACAGTAATGTTACTGTTCATGACACGTGTCAGGTTCTCCTTGAGTGCCTGAGTTTTATATAGTATATATAATTTAGTCAACTATCTTTTCTTCTATTGGGTCGCTCAAATTTTAAATAATGATACTTAAATGAGTTAAATCATTATTTAAAACTATCAAAGTACCGGCGCGTTGCGACGGCGGTTACTCTGTGATTAAAGTTCAGGCATCAACAAAATAACAATGACGAGCTGATTAACGTAAAACACGAAGAAAATGATCCCGATCCGGCTCGATTCACCTGTTCTTACCAATTCCGACAGTCCTCTCAGATTCGTTTTACTTCAAAATACAAATTATTTTGTTGGGTTTTAGCTAACAAAACACCTTGATAAAGTTGACATGGTTCGTTAATTATAAGTAGCAAACAATAGGTATTTGTTACATTAATCTTAGTTGCAACTATTTTTAATATTTACACGTACCAATGAGTATATGTAACGAATTTGTTTAGAGGATTAGTTTATGCTATGTTTTCTTATATACTCCGTATAACATAATATTTCTGATAAACCAAATTCTAAATTTTTATATGGTCGATATATCATGATTTGATTTGGTTTAAGATATTGCAAAAAGGTAACGTTATTAAGACCCTCCTATGATGTGATAATAGGGAGTTTTGGTCAAAATGTACAAAACGCGATGCACATCGTATAAACTCACAACACAGGGCCTCACAAAACCCCCTATTAAAGGGTCTGTATAAACTCTATGAGCCTATCATCATAGACTCGTTGTCCTTTAACCTATGTAAAGTTCAATCTTTTCATCATACTTGTAACTTTCGCATCATTTTCATGCATGACTTTCCTCAATGACCCATACTCATTTCGTCAAAGCAAGTAGTACGTAATCTTGTCATTTTATCAACATGTTATCTGCAAATGAATGGTAATGTTTGTTGGACTTTTAACACAAAAATATTTGCATATCTTTTAGATGAAGTTTTAACATTATCATGAATTCTCATCATTTTTTATACTCGCAATATATTTGCATTAGCTGAACTTGTTTGTTCTATCATAATTGTGAAGTCCCACCATTGTCAACTGCCAACAAAATAGAAAGCATATAAAAATCTTCACTGACTATATAAAACACCCTATCAAAATCATATGCACCAATTAACAATTTTTTTATTTATTAACTTTTTGTTGCAAAATCTAAACTGTATCAACTCAACTGAGAATATAAAAATAACATAGGAAATGACCATAAGAAGCTGGTAAACTTATTTGCAAATCAGTAACACGAAACTTTTTGATGAACGATAAAGCTTTACAAGTTACTTATTAAAATTAGGGAAAATGATAAAAAAATGCATCGAACTTGACACTTTTTACCATTGTATGGTGCCAACTATTTTTTTTTTTTGATTGTAACACAAAACTTTTGATTTTTTCTCATTGTATGTATCCACGTCAGCAAAGCGTCACATACAATGGTAAAAAGTGTCAAGTTCGATGCATTTTTTTATCATTTTCCCTTTTTTATCATGACGTTTTGCTGACGTGGATACATACAATGAGAAAAAATCAAAAGTTTTGTGTTACAATGAAAAAAAAAAATAGTTGGCAACATACAATGGTAAAAAGTGTCAAGTTCGATGCATTTTTTTTATCATTTTCCCTTAAAATTAAACAACCATCCTAAACAAAATAACTCCTCAAAGATTTAAGAATTGCTATATATCTTCACACATTCATTTCACTCTTCTTCGAATATTTTTCTACATCCTTCAATCTTTAAACATAATCAACAAAAAAAATTACAAATGAAACCATAAACTAAAAATTACACAATTAAAAGTTACCAAAAGAACAAAACCTCTAGATTTAGATCCAAATTAAACTCAGCATCACTAAAGCCTGAGACATACAAAAAAATAACGCATAAACAAACTAAATATCTTATATCTACAAAAACACAACCAAAGATCTTTAAAGTTTCTTGTATGTTTCTTGTATCTCATTCGTGGGTTTATGTTTTTCAGCTTAAAGGTCAAAAATCAAGTGAGTTTTGTGGATTTGGTTGTAGATTTGTGGTGCGCTTTGTTGAGATAAGGTTTCTAGGGTAGCAGTGTGTTTTTTTAGGTTACGATGAAAGAGAGAAAATTTAAGATGGAAAAGTGTGTTTATGGTGTTGTGTGTGTGTTTTTTTAGGGTTTATAGATTTATAGATTTAGCAGTCAAGAGGCGTTCATAAGAAGCTAATGTGCCAGCCCATGATGATTAGCAGTTTCAATATGAATTAAAGACTTTCCATGAATTTCGCAGGATCAGTTTCAATGTTAATTTCCATGCCATAAATTTCGCAGGGGCAAAATCGGGATTGACCAAAAGTTAAGTATTCACTTTTCCACTTTGACCGTTTTGTCTTTATAAGTAGTATAGATAGTATAGATTTGTTCTTTTAGTGTTATTGTATAGATACAAGCTTCACCTATATACGAACATATCGAGGAAAAAAAAAAAAAAAAAATTACAGCTCTTATAAGCTTTAACACCAACTCCTGCTACAATCACCTACTTCCACAAAACACCCTAGATATATTTTATTAAAAGTTTCATGTAACTTTTGAATTTTGTCTAACAAATAATTTGTTATAGGTCAAAAGATACAAAGTCTCAGGTAGATGCAATGAATATTGATATAAAAAAAATTCTAATTGTCTACTTCGAATGCCAGCTAAATTTCAAGCCCACGTGCATCACTGTGTCACCTCAAATGTATCCAAAAAAATGGTCTATTTTGTCTTGTTATTTCTTACAAAACTTTAAGAACAATATGTGAAAAGAAATAAGAGAAAGAAAAACTGTTAATCAAACAATCCAAGCAGTGAGCCTTTGTTCTAGCAGTATATGTGAGACGGTTACACTTCGGGTTGTGTGTTTAAATCCTGCTAAGAGCACCAGGTGCCCACAAGCCATCCGTCTCTCGTTATAGTAAAAAGTGTTGTCACCTCAGCATTTTCTACATATAACTTAAACCAGAAACACTCTCACTCCAAAAGTAAGAGTTATAGAACACCCCTGACCCACACATAACTTAATAAAACACAAATACAACACAAAAAAAGAAAGAAAGGCAAAAACGTATGGCGTGGGCTGGCTGGGACGGCGCCAACCCCAATGACACGAAGAGGGGTGTGAGGCTGGTTTTATGAGATGGCGCGAGACGTTCCAGCCATGCAACGAAAGAGATTGTTACATATGTGAGGATGTTCATATTATTGTTTGAGACTTTGAGTATGCAGCGTTTAATAAATGCAGCTTTTAAACGGGCCATAGAAGTTTGACCTGTATAAGCACGAGTTGGTTCAGGGCCTACTACGTTTCAATTATAGTGACGCAAGTATGGGCTGGTTCAGTGGCCCATTTGAAAAGTTAACAAATGTGACACATTACCTAACACCATATGGCATATGCTTTCAAGGTGTGTACACATGGCTTGCCCGAAGTGGGTCAAAATAATTCTCTCATAATCAAACATGTAAACTTGACTTAAAACTTAATCAATACTTAATTTACAAGTTTATAGGGCAAAGATGCATTAAAGATTATCGGTTTATACAAGTCATCACGCGTGTAAGGGGCTTTTGGGGCTTTTCAAATTCAGTCGGATTGTAGTAAAAAACCATTTTTAACCACAGTTCTAATTTTGTCATTAGCAATACCTATACGTCTATGCATGTTTAAGTAACGAAAGTTATGACCATGTAATAATTGTTTGTAAAGAAGATGAACACTTTGAAAAGCATCTCTGATTTATTCTGCATGTCATGCATTCGTTAAACTAATGAGCTGAGTGTTAGTCTGTCTATGATGTCAAAAATTCTAAAGGTAATGGTAACTATAATTTTTTGTCACTCTCACCACATTAACGTCATATCAGCTTTCTCTCTACAAGACTACTCCTCAACCAAACTTGACGGCGACTGTAACAACTTTTTTTAAATTAAAAATTAAAACTTTTACTCTTAAATTTTAAATATTACGTAGATAATTTAAAATGTTAGCATACGAAATATAAAAAACAATGTGAAAACTAAAAAACATTACACGAAAAGAAACACAATTGTCCTATTTGTTTTTTATGCATTCAAACTATTTTAACACTGGTTTCATTTTGTAGTTTTGTCCCAATCCGCCACAAATCATGTTAAATATCATAATCTTTTCGGCTTTCTTCTTGTAAAAAAACTCTCAAGCAAAGTACGTCTTTCTAAGGGAATGTCTGTGCATTACTTGTATGCTTTAATCTTATCATCTTTCTCATTGGACACCTTTTCAAATAGAAGAGTTGTGTCAACAATCACTTGTATATGTTATCCTCAGCAACCTGTTTCATTACTTCAGCTTTCATTTCCTCAACGGTATGTGGAAGCAAACAATCTATAAGAAGTTGTGTTTTAGAAAGAAGTTGTGTTTGAAAAGAATGAGGGTAAGGGGTATTTACAAGGAGAATTTGAAAAAAAATAGTTGTGTTTAAAAATTTATAGGGGGAAGTATCCGTTAGGGTAGATGTACATGTACGAAATTAAACAAATTAAATTTTCATTCATTAAAATAAAAATACAAATTACAATACGAAATTTAAAAGGTAATATGAAAACTAAAACATAATCATCCTATTTGTATTTTGCATGTAGCCAAACAAATTTACTATTGATTTCATCTTGTATTTTTGCCTTCTTTCTAAACAAAACATTATGGATCTCATAATCTTTTCAATATTCTTCGTTTTAAAATGTGTCAATCAAAGCACGATTTTCTTCCGAATGTCATTACATTTCTCGTAAGCTTTCCTTAGATCATCTTTAGTTTTGCTTGCATCCTCAAATTGCACGGCTAAGTCGATAATCACTTGCTGACGAGCAATATCCTCCTCAATTTGTTTCTCAACACAAGCTTTGATTTCATCGATGGTATGTGGAAGTGGACAATCCATAATTTTTGGTAGAGAGCTGTGATTAAAATAAGAAGATTAATAGGGTTTTATAGAGAAGAAAGCGGGGTTTAAAAAAAGATTTTTTTATTTATTTTATTTATTATTATTATTATTATTATTATTATTATTATTATTATTTGTTGTTGTTTTTGTAAAAGCACCCAACGTTCAAAATATTAAGAGGAAATGTGTCAATTGTTTCGGTTGGCAGGACAATCAAAGCTTTGAAAATGTTGAGGTGGAATGCGGTGGGCATGCGTTGGGCTAGGTGAGAGATCTCAAAAGGTTGGGGTGCGACACACCATTAGCATTGGCCTTACTTGTTTATGAACATATCACAATATGAGGTGAGATCAAGATAGTTCACAAATACTCTAGAGATCAAATAAATAAAATTCTGCTCATTTATTTATTTATAGGAAAAAAACCACTTTTCGCATTAAGAAAAATATATATCTTGCAAATGGTAAATCATAAACGACATATTGTATATCATCGTGACGAGAAATTTTTTACAACGGTCGCATAATTTGATATACTTTCGACGAATTTTTTTAAGTTTTGTTTTTCTATTGAAATTTACGTCTTCAAAAATCACATTTGATTTGTAAAATCACATGTGATTTGTTATTTTAAGAATCACATGAATGATTTTTAAAATAACAAATCAACTGTAATTTTACAAAATCACACGTAATTTATCAGAGCGTCGAAAGTATATAGAATTTCTCTTCTATGAAAAAATTATATAATTTTCTATCGCGTTGGTATAATTTATTTGGCGTTACAGATTTTCAAGTTGTGTGGTGGTAATTCGAACATCATTTTCTAACTTCCCTAGTCGGTGGATTGATAGCGAACATAAAAGTCTTTTTTAGCTTTTTCTCTTTACGAAGAAAACTAGTACTAAATGACACTTATTTGAAGAACATCATTTTTAGACTCGCTCCAGGTCAAGAACCTTGATTTATAAAATGTTGTTTTTTTAGCGTTAAGTCGATATGAAACCTCTAGTTAGAATTCTAGCGAATGGGGAATATCGAAAACAAATTAAATGTCACGTACAATCAACAACGTTGTATGCGAAACATGTATGAGCATATGCGTGATTCGTGCGGGAGGAGTTGAAAACTCCAAGGGTGCGTTTAGTCGGAGAAAAAAAATCTCTTGTTTTCTATCTTTAGTTTTGTAAAAATTTGAATGGAAAAATTTATCTCCACAAAACACTTGAAAATATGAAAAACGCCTTTGGTTGATATTTGTATTTTCTATTTTCAAGAAGGGACGGGGGGTTGCGGGTTACAAGGGAAAACAAGGAAAACTACTAAAATTTGTTTTGTAGTTTTTCTTATTAAATTATGAAATAGGGGATTTTGTGTTTTACAAAATATTTTGTTTAAAAACGCTTATTTGAACGCGATCTCTGTTTTCCTTGTTTTCCACACAACATTTTTTGGAAAACAAGGGTGTTTTCATTCACAAGGCCGTCCTCGGTTTTTGAGTGCCCTGAGCGAATGAGCAAAATGAAAGTTTAAAAAGTAACGCAAAATTAAAATTTTTGTCATGTTAAAAGATACAATACAAACTAGCTATTTAAACAACGTAACACTATGTTTTTGTGCAAAATCTTCAATCAAATTTTAATAGTCAATTTGCTTCAAATTAACATTTTCGAATGATATTAGTGTTACATTAAGTATTTTTACATAAACACGGTTTATAATGTAAGTAATCGTTCGGATCAATGTTTTAAAACCCAGTTTTTTTATTAACCCGGTTAAGCGCCCGGTCACTGTTTTAACCGGTTGAAACATTAGGTCGAACAAGTTCTATACAAATTTATACATTTTTTTTTTTATATTTAATATATAGTGTTACATGATCCCATGATTTATCGCCTTTATTCTTACATTCGATTAAACCGATGAAAAAGATTGAGACTCTATCGATAAGCTTTGTTTTTAAGTTTTATATCTATAATAATATAGCAAAGATTTGCAACAGTAATCAATGTATGATTTCAAGTTATAACTTTTACCATAATAAAAAATAAAATAAAATAAAATAAAAATAAATTATAACATTATATATTAAAACTATAATAATTGGTGTTTTTAAGATAGTTTTTAACTTTCATTTATTGTTTTACAAAATTTTAATTAATATTAGTCCTCACCACTTCAACTTCTCAATTAAACTTAATGGGGAAAAAAGGTTTTGTTAGAGTTTTTGATTAAAAGTCATGACCTGGTCGGGTTTTTCAAACCCGGTCAACCAAAAACCGGTTGAACCGGCTGGGTCAACCCGTGTTTTAAACATTGGTTTGGATCCCTAGGCATCTCGCCCAACCTTAAGGATGCAACTAATCTTCAACGTTTTAACCTCAGTAAATTTTAACGACTATGACCAGCTTACAAAAAGATCTTGATTCGCATCAACCCTCAATAGTGATATGTCCGATCAATTTATTATTTGACACATGTCATATGCATTTTCTCTCTTATTATCTTCATCATTTATCTTGATAAGTGTCATAATCGTATCATTAGTCATATTTTTAAGCATCTTTATTAGGGATGTATTAACCGTAGGGGGGGACAAGGGTGGCAGGCCCTTGTCTCCTCCTTGTCCCCTATTTTTTTCAGTATAACTCCGTTTTTTGTCAGTTTTTGTTCCGTATTTTTGTCAGTTTTAAGCGTTTGACATATTAAACTTTATATTTTCTGTTTCGCACTTTTAGGTTTATAGCTTTTTAATATAAACAAAATTATAAAAATAAAAAAAAATAAAAAAAATAAGGGGAGTGGGGCTAAAAACTAACTACCCGCTTGGTTCAAAGTCAGGAAAGGGAAAAATAAAGGGAATGCAAAGGAATGAGTGAGGGGGGTAATCAATCCATTACACCCCAATTTACTCTATAATGGTTGATTACCCACTATGGGGTAATCAATCCTTTTGCACCCCCTTACCAAGCATAAAACAATTAGTGATGTGGGCCCCTTTTAGTACCTTACCCATTCCCCACCCTCTTAACCTCCCCACCAAGCACCTCCTAAAAGAGGGTGTGATCAACACTAGCCTTTATTATGCTTTTTTCTGTGCATGCATAGTACTAAACTACTATTGGATATAAATAGATTGCTAATCAATGAATGAAAATACAACAGCACACCAATTTCTTTTGTATTATATATGCATGTGAATATTAGTAATCATATGACTGTTTAATTACTTGTGAACTATGGTGCATGGCAGTTGTTTCCAATGCATGTGAATTAACTATTAAGGGTGACTTTGGTCAAAATTGTTGTATATAACAAAATTGTTATGGTTTTCAGATATTTTCTTTGTAAAAATATTGATAACATATGTCATGTCTCAAAGACAATATATAGAAGATAATGTTCAGACTAACTCATCGGCACATACGGAGTACATGAGAGTATTTGCCCGATTAAAAAAATGATTAATTTCTTGCAAAGTTATCTCTTTTAATTTAACTGATTGAGTTATAAAATTAAACCGGTATAGTCACGTAAGTTTTGATCTTGAGCGTGTAGAATTTCAACAAACTTGCATCACTAATCTACACTTTTGAGGTTTGATAATAAGTTATTTTCAACAAGTGTTCAACATCAAATGAAAGTTAATCATATAGAAAAGTAAATGACATCACTACTAGAAATCATGCCAGTACCAACGGCCGATATTCGTTGGTAAACATCAATATCTGGTTGGTAAATGGTGTTACCAACGACTTTACCAACCAACCAAGGTTGTGGGAAAAAGGCTTGTCGCTAATTTAAAATACCAACCAACATTCTTCAATCGTTGGTAAATTACCAACGAATATCTACGTTGTTGCTAATTTCACAAACATGCCAAAGTAGTTGGTAAATATAAAACCAACAAACTAATTTCAGTTGGTAAAATTCAAACAAGAGTTGTTGGTAATTTCTCAAAATTAGCAACGATAATAGATTGCTTTCGACTTGTTGCTAAAATGGATTTTACCAACAATATAAATCGTTTCTAAGCTAATATCGGCTGATCATTTTATGGTGCACGCCACAACCGGTAAATGTAAACAACCCCACAATTAACACAGGTTCTACGTCAATTGCACAAAGTACTAATACAAATCTATACATAGTTGGCTAGTCTGTGATCTTTCCAAGATAACCCATCAAATACAGGTAGCTATGGTTAGGAATTAACAAAAGATTACAAAATAAGCTACCATAATGTTTAGTAATGAATACCAAAAATGGGTTAAATGGATGACTTAGATAATTACTCCTGAGATGGCAAGTCAACTTGTTGCATGTTTAATGTCTTCAAGATCTGACCAACGCTAGCTTTAAGACTAGCATTTTCCTTCTTCAATTCATCGATTTCAGATTCTCTAGCTTTAAGACTAGCATTTTCCCTCTTCAATTCGGCGATTTCAGATTCACTGTTGCTGTCATTGTTGGATGAAGTGGGTGCATGAAAAGTAGATTGCTTGGTGAAAGATGGTTTTACCTGCTTTTGTATGTTTTCAGCTTCTTCAGTAAGCCCAAATCCATAAACAGTTTTTTGTGGATCACCAGACGCATTCACCCAAGCTGGGCATCAAATGGAAGAGGAGCAGGAAGTGGTGGATTAGCATCAGTCGCAATCCCTTCATCACTTATCTCCACTTCAGATGTATTCTTTTCTTTGACTATGTCATGATACTTAGAATGAACGTTTTTTGCCCTTGCATCACACCATTCACCTTTACCTTTGCTTAGTTTATGCACCCTTTCAAAAAGCTGAATTTCCGTTGGGTCTATCCCTGTTTCATCCCTCTACAAAAAGTCAAAAGTAATAGTTAATGTCGATGTACATAACCTTAGATAAATAGAAGGCTTGATTCATATAGTCCAAAAAAACAAATCTAGTGGCATATGCTATTGATATTATGTCCAACATATTGTGGTACATACTAGTGGTGCTATTGGGTCAACCCACTCAGTATAAAAGACTACAAATTACCCACACCTAATCAACCCCGACAAAGTACATTTGCCACCACTAAACTAAACCATAATAATGTCCATGCATTGCTAACTTGCACTACTAAAATTTGGTAAAGTGCCATCTCTAGCGTCTTTAGTACTATTTGAAACACTAGGAATAATTAACAACCTGGATTAACTGATTCGTCAGGTGTAGTGTTATATCGTCCCTTTTTGATCGACTGGTTCGTCATACATATATCGATCCTACAGTTAAAATGAAACATTTTTACTATACATACAAATATCGTCCCTTATTAGGGATGTATTAACCGTAGGGGGGACAAGGGTGGCAGGCCCTTGTCTCCTCCTTGTCCCCTATTTTTTTTCAGTATAACTCCGCTTTTTGTCAGTTTTTGTTCTGTATTTTTGTCAGTTTTAAGCGTTTGACATATTAAACTTTATATTTTCTGTTTCGCACTTTTAGGTTTATAGCTTTTTAATATAAACAAAATTATAAAAATAAAAAAAAATAAAAAAATAAGGGGAGTGGGGCTAAAAACTAACTACCCGCTTGGTTCAAAGTCAGGAAAGGGAAAAAGAAAGGGAATGCAAAGGAATGAGTGAGGTGGGTAATCAATCCCTTACACCCCAATTTACTCTATAATGGTTGATTACCCACTATGGGGTAATCAATCCTTTTGCACCCCCTTACCAAGCATAAAACAATTAGTGATGTGGGCCCCTTTTAGTACCTTACCCATTCCCCACTCTCTTAACCTCCCCACCAAGCACCTCCTAAAAGAGGGTGTGATCAACACCAGCCTTTATTATGCGTTTTTCTGTGCATGCATAGTACTAAACTACTATTGGATATAAATAGATTGCTAATCAATGAATGAAAATACAACAGCACACCAATTTCTTTTGTATTATATATGCATGTGAATATTAGTAATCATATGACTGTTTAATTACTTGTGAACTATGGTGCATGGCACTTGTTTCCAATGCATGTGAATTAACTATTAAGGGTGACTTTGGTCAAAATTGTTGTATATAACAAAATTGTTATGGTTTTCAGATATTTTCTTTGTAAAAATATTGATAACATATGTCATGTCTCAAAGACAATATATAGAAGATAATGTTTAGACTAACTCATCGGAACATACGGAGTACATGAGAGTATTTGCCCGATTAAAAAAATGATTAATTTCTTGCAAAGTTATCTCTTTTAATTTAACTGATTGAGTTATAAAATTAAACCGGTATAGTCACGTAAGTTTTGATCTTGAGCGTGTAGAATTTCAACAAACTTGCATCACTAATCTACACTTTTAAGGTTTGATAATAAGTTATTTTCAACAAGTGTTCAACATCAAATGAAAGTTAATCATATAGAAAAGTAAACGACATCTTCTTCACGTCTCTTATCTTTAATTGGAGATAGAGTGGACCAAGTGGAGAATGGCAACATGTCATCACAAGTTTACTTGGTGTGTGACCCCCCAATAAAACACAGCTAATATATGGTACTATATCGTACGTGATTTTAAAAGGATACTAATAATATTCGATTCTTTCTGAAATAACTATGATATGAAGTAGTGTCTTGTCGGAAAAATGAACTTTTGTTACTAGCATTTTACAAAAGTTTTGAGACATACCGGTGATATATGAGGCAAACAAAATTTTCAGTGATGGTCCTATGTTGCACGGAAACTCTGTTGGGGTGACGTCTCGCGTACATGAAACGTTTCGGAAACGTGAAACACCTGGAAATGCCTCCGAAACGTTTATGAAAAATAGGAAATGTTTCATGTCATTTGGAAACGTCTGGTGTTGGGCAGGAAACATATTGGAAACGTTTCTAGGCCATTTAAAAGCGTTTCTGCTATTAAAAACGTATATTTGAGCCTAATTGAAGGCTCGATCGTTTAAGAGTCCTAACCCTTTTTCCCAATATTAAAAAGACGCCAACTATTCTATACTTCTATGATCAATCTCCCGCCGTCACGCTCTGTCCTCCTTTTGCCGCTTTATCTTCTCGGCTTCTCACCCAAGTTGTTTCTTGAAGAATTGGTTTCTCAATCGGACTACATACGAAATTACGAATAGGTATTATTATTTGTTTTTTTTTTTTTTTTTTTTTTTTTTTTGTCTTTATAAAATTCATAAATCTAAATTATTCAAATCACTTAGAAGGAATAAGTTAACTCCTGAGCGTGCCAATGACTTGGTTTTTGTTCATAACAATCTACGTCTTTTAACAATGAGCACCGATCATTATTTAGACGAGAAGACCAAGATGTGGGATGTTGGAGGAGATGAGTTCGGTACAATGGAAGATATGGGATTTTTAGAGTTCGCTGAACTATCACTTGATGAGCTAGAGCTCGAGACCGTTTTTTTTCTCTAAGAAACCTCTATTGCATGTACATTGATTGATTCATCAATGAAACCTCTATAGTAACCACTGTTTGAGCACAATTTGTTAAGAAATATGTAACACCCCCGAAATACCTGAATGGCAGCGGAATGGAATACCTGAGGGTGTAACGGATCATAGCACACAACCAGGATATATTGAACGACCTAAAGTGTCGTTTAGAAAATACATCGTTTGATTCATTCAAAATATTCAGAGTTATAAAGACATAGGTCCCAAAAGTTAGAAAAGGTTTAAAGAAACCAGTTTAGTACAATCAAACGATAGTTCAAAGTGCATGAAATCCAAAAGTGACGCGTCAGCCTTGATACACAAAGTGACTCCATGCAATGCCATGAGAAATGCCTTAGTTACCTGAGAAATACATTGCGAAAAACGGTCAACATAAAGTTGGTGAATAATCATAGGTTTATAAATAAAATCTAGTGTACAAATGCCATAAGTAATGCCATGAAATAGGATGTCCGGAAAGTATATACATTGGCTCTTAAGCTCATGACCCCGAAGCTAGACGATACTTGGCCCCAATGAGTGTTTACCAGACACTCTAATAATAAAGACATGAAATGCATTCGTTCCATTTGGAGCAACCCAAACACGAATGGAGGCGTCACCCTCGATAGATCTATCCACTCACTCTCGCTTAGTACTAGAAATTAACGGTCCATGATATAATAAGGGGACTTGTCAAGACGTGGTAAATAGGCAACTTAAGCAATGTATGAATTTTATACTTAGGCATGTACACAAAAATAAGTAATGCAATGTATTCTCCCCCGTGGGATTTGAAATCAAAATATAGAATTAAAACGGGGCTATGAAAACTCACCTCGAAGTAATGGTACAAAGATGGTGCAATGAGGTGAAAGTAGTCGGGACAATGAGGCGCGAGTACTAGCCGCAACCTAAATGAATAACCATGATCTAACTTAGATCAAGCCGTAATGAAGTGAATGCACATGCACATGATACTCATACCACTCGTAATTTAGAAACACTAGTTATCGTCATAGAAAAATAGTTTCCATACTTAGGAAAATATATTCCATATATAGGAGTATATAACTTGTACGAAAAAGTTAACGTTATAATCCTTGTATCAAAACCTTGAAATACGTCGTTACGTCGTATAAGCATTCTCTCGGGTCATACGTATTCATTTGATAAGAAATCGTCCTTAGTAATGTTTTCTAGAAAATTTACCGTTTAGTACGTACGTTATTATTTTTATTTGTGACCAAAAAATATATATATATAGTTTGACGATGTTAGAATGGGTATAACTTTGTCGTTTCAAGCTCGTTTTCCTTGTTCTTTATGTCCACGGATTCGTCTTTGTGTATACTAGTATATTTTAGACAACTCGGCTCCTTAAAGTTACGTTTACTACTTCAAAATACCCGTCGTATTCTGCCAAACAGCAAGCAGTTTTCTGAAAAGTAGTTTTCGTCGTTAAGTTTGCAAAAATCATAACTCCTTCGTTATAAACTCGTTTTAATTGATTCTTTCGCCTAAAGTTTCGTTTTTGAATGTATTTTCTAAATCTTTGGTCAAAACTTGGTCATCATCTACTGATTTTCCCACGAAATTAAAATAAGGACAGTAGGTATTTCAAAAGTTTCAAAAACCATTTTCAAGTCTCTAAACTAGTTCCATCCTCCATCAATCCACTTTCAAACACCACAAAGCTAGTCTAAACCTACCATACACCTTCTTAGGGTGTCATGGGTCCTAAAATATCATCAAACCACTAGGTCTAACAAGAGTTTCATATGTTTCCATTTCTAGGGCTTGAAAGTTAATATATACAAAAATGAAGTGGTACAAGTTGATGCATGTGTAAGATCTTGTAAGAAAAATATATAGACATAATAATAACTTGTAAAAATCATAAAAATGAGTTTGTAAACTTACTTGATGGTTTAGAGAGTTTAGATGATAAAAAGCTTACTAATCCTTGAGTTTTTATTTCAAAACTCTAACAAGGATGATTATACTAACTAGTTTATGATATGATCTTGTAAAATTTTTCCTCCTTGCTCCTTGTTTATCCCAAATCGAACCAAGCTCAAAGAAAATGAAGAGAAAAGTTGCTAAGTGTAAGTAAAAAGTGATTTTGTGATGAAAGAGTAAAAAAAAGTTTAATATATACTTGAGACAATTGTTAGGTGGACAATTAATAAGTTTGGTGAGGTTATTAAAGTTGGAAGACCTTTAGGGGGGGGTTGGCCGGTTTTGGGGAGGGAAAAGGGGAAGATGTTGGGTAGTTAGTTAGTAAAAATTAGTGTTAGTAATAAAGTGTAGTTAGGTTAGGTTTAGGTTTAAGGTTTAATCGAGTACCGGGTTAACTAAAAATAAATTTTAACGAAGTTAACCGGGTCATAATAAAGTTATAAAAGTTGTAAAAATATGTCGGGTACAAGTACGGAGAGTTTGGGTGATTATCGTTTAATTTTGGTGAAAACCTGGCGTTATTAAGTTAAACGTACGATACGTAATAGTTAATTTCCAAAATACCGGGTAAATTAATATTATAGTTTTTATATTATAGAAATGAGTATAAAAAGGTATTAGGATCATAGTCGGGAGTGTCGGACATGTTAGACACTTATCGTTCACGTATTAGTGTTTATTTGAAATAAACGTACGTAAATCGTTAATTATACCAAAAGTATAAATTTAGTTATCCTACGAGTGGAATAGCATGCAAGTGCCCTAATGATGATATGCAGACTATTTCTAGTCCGTATGAAGTGTCCCTGATAATAATGCATGAATTCGCTCCTGAACCAATACGGTTACGCGAATTTGAACACACGTAAACTAAATTTACGATGACATGAATAATGCACGTGAATAGTGGTTTCCTCTCGGAAATGAATAGTGTCAAGTGAATAGTAAATTTTCTGAATATGTCTCGGAATGTCAAATTGACCTCAAAAATGATGAATAGTAAAACGATGAATAGTGATCGATGAATAGTAACTTGTGAATAGTAAAATGTCGAAGTTTGGAAAAATGACCTGAAATTGTGGGTTGTGACAGTCGCCCATCCAAAAAGGAATTCAGTCCCTGAATTCAGTTAGTGTTGGTCTCGGTAATAGGCTCAGTGAAAAGTTGTGGATACTTGCGTCGCATTTGGTCTTCTCGTTCCCAAGTAAACTCGGGTCCTCTTCGAGAATTCCAGCGAACCTTCACGATCGGAATTCGACTTTGTTTCAACTGTTTGATCTCGTGATCCATTATTTCAACGGGTTCTTCCACAAAGTTAAGCTTGTCATCGAGTTGTATTTCTTCTAATGGTATAATGGCAGACTCATCCGAAAGACATTTCTTGAGGTTCGAAACATGAAACGTGTTATGTACGTTGCTAAGTTCTGACGGAAGTTCAAGTTTGTAAGCAACCGGACCAATCCTTTCCAGGATCTTGAATGGTCCAATGTATCTCGGGTTCAATTTCCCGCGTTTTCCAAATCGTATCACGCCTTTCCAAGGCGAGACTTTCAACATAACTTTGTCTCCGACCTGAAATTCCAATGGTTTGCGTCGAACATCTGCGTAGCTTTTCTGTCGACTTCTAGCAGTTTCGAGTCTCTCTCGAATTTGAATTATCTTTTCTGTCGTTTCTTGTACCATCTCCGGGCCAGTACATTGTACTTCACCGACTTCGGCCCAACAAACTGGAGATCGACACTTGCGACCATAAAGTGCCTCGAATGGTGCAACCTTAATGCTCGAATGGTAACTGTTGTTGTAAGAAAACTCGATTAACGGCAAATGGTTAGCCCAACCATTTCCAAAGTCAATCACACATGCTCTAAGCATGTCCTCAAGTGTTTGTATAGTTCTCTCACTCTGACCATCGGTCTGAGGATGGTAAGCAGTGCTCATGTCTAATTGAGATCCAAAAGAATCTTGTAATGACCGCCAAAAGTTTGAAGTAAAACGACTATCTCTGTCGGAAATGATGGAAACTGGTGCACCGTGTCTTGAGACTATTTCCTTGACATAAAGTCTAGCAAGTTGTTCCATTGAATAAGTCTCTCTAATAGGTATGAAATGAGCTGATTTGGTAAGTCGATCAATGATTACCCAAATAGCATCGAAACCTCCTGACGTCTTTGGAAGTTTAGTGACAAAATCCATAGCAATACGTTCCCACTTCCATTGTGGAATTTCTGGCTGTTGAAGTAGTCCTGACGGTTTCTGGTGTTCGGCTTTCACTTTAGCACAAGTAAGACATTTACTGACGTACGTAGAAATCTCTGCTTTCATGTTCGGCCACCAGTAAAGCTTTTTGAGATCCTGATACATCTTATCCGAACCTGGATGAATAGAGTACTTCGACTTGTGTGATTCATGCATAATCAATTCTCGCACTCCACCATAGAGTGGTATCCAACTTCGGTCCTTGAAGCATAACACTCCATCCGATCTCTTTACAAAGCCATTTTCGCTTTCTGTCATACCATAAAGTTTCTCATGTGGTCGATTTTCTTCTTTGAGAGCCTCAATCTGAGCTCCTAAGATCTTCGATGGTAATGGCGAAATGATAGTCATTCCCAATGACTTGACTCTCAAAGGTTTGAGTCGTTCTTTTCGGCTAAGTGCATCTGCTACAACATTCGCTTTCCCTGGGTGATATCGAATTTCACAATCGTAATCACTCAACAACTCTAGCCAACGACGTTGTCTCATATTAAGTTCCTTCTGATCGAGTATATGTTGTAAGCTCTTGTGGTCGGTAAAAATTACACACTTAGTACCATAAAGGTAGTGTCTCCAAATCTTGAGTGCAAAAACTACCGCACCCAATTCCAAGTCGTGAGTAGTGTAATTTTTCTCGTGTATCTTAAGCTGTCTAGATGCATAAGCTATCACCTTCTCGTTTTGCATTAGCACAGCTCCAAGTCCTTTATGCGAAGCATCGCAATATACCACAAAGTTCTCAATACCTTCCGGTAGTGACAAAATCGGTGCGCTACAAAGCTTTTGTTTCAATAATTGAAATGCGGACTCTTGTTTTTCTCCCCACTCGTACTTTTGATTCTTTTGTGTCAGCTTTGTCAACGACTTTGCTATCTTAGAAAACCCTTCAATAAACCTTCTGTAATATCCGGCAAGTCCTAGAAATTGACGAATTTCCGTAGGAGACTTGGGCGTAGCCCAATCCTTAACTGCCTCGATCTTTGCCGGGTCGACTTGTAAACCTTGGCTATCAATAACATGGCCAAGAAATTGAACTCTACGTATCCAAAAATCACACTTAGAAAATTTGGCATACAATTGCTCCTTCTTGAGTAGTTCCAGGATTGTTCTGAGGTGTTCTTCGTGATCTTCCTTACTCTTGGAATAAATCAAGATATCGTCAATGATTACGATCACGAACTTATCAAGATACGGTTTGCACACCCTATTCATGAGATCCATAAATACCGCAGGTGCGTTAGTTAATCCAAAAGGCATCACTTGAAATTCATAATGACCATAGCGTGTTCTAAACGCCGTCTTCGGGATATCCTCTTCCCGAACTTTAAGTTGATGGTAACCGGATCTTAAATCAATCTTGGAATAAAAACTAGAACCTTGTAACTGGTCGAACAAGTCGTCAATTCTTGGGAGTGGATAACGGTTCTTAACCGTTAACTTGTTCAGTTCACGATAGTCGATGCACATTCTGAAAGTTCCGTCTTTCTTCTTCACAAACAAAACCGGCGCTCCCCAAGGCGAGGAACTCGGTCTAATGAATCCTTTGTCCAAAAGTTCTTGCAGTTGATTCGACAATTCTTGCATTTCCGAAGGTGCAAGTCTATACGGTGCTCGTGCAATCGGTGCAGCTCCTGGCACTAATTCGATTTGAAACTCAACTTGTCGTGTAGACGGAAGTCCTGGCAATTCTTCCGGAAAAACTTCCTGAAATTCCTTAACAATTGGCACATCTTCAAGTCGTTTCTCATCCGACTTCTTCTCCGTGATGTGAGCCAAGAATGCATAACAACCCTTCTTTATGTACTTCTCGGTTTTAATGCACGATATAATACTGAGTCTAGTTCCACTTCGCTCTCCGCGAACAACCAAAGTTTCACCGTTAAAAGGAAGGTGAACAACTTTCTCATCACAAATAATTCTCGCTCGATGCCGAGATAACCAATCCATACCGATCACAACGTCGAAACTTCCAAGTTCTACGGGCATAAGGTCTATATTGAATGGATGGTTTAGAAAATTTATGGTGCAACCACGAACAATGGTGTTGGTGTTAACTAAAGACCCATCGGCTAATTCAACGATATAGGAAATGTCTAATGGGGTCGGTTCTATGTTAAGCAAAGGTGCAAATGCAATAGAAACAAAACTTCTATCCGCTCCTGAATCAAATAAAATGGATGCATAACGATTATTAACGAGGAACGTACCCGCAACAACATTCGGGTCTTCTTTGACATCGTCTCCTCCCATGACATAAGCTCTTCCTCGAGCCATTCCATTTTGATTTCCAGTTCCTTGATTCTTCTTCTTTGGGCACTCATTCTTAAAGTGTCCAAGTTCTCCACATCCAAAACACGTTACCGGTGGTTTCTGATTGTCACCCACGATTGGAAGTCTACAATCTTTGATGTGGTGACCAACCTTCTTGCAATTGCCACAAATATCTGGACAACGACCTGGGTTATGATGCTTCTGACACCTTTCGCACTTAGGTAGGTTACCAGTGTAACCTTTTCTGTCATTTGGTCCTGCAGCATAAACCTTTGCTACTTCCTGTCTCTTAGGTGGCGGCTGAACAGCGTTTCCACCTTGGTTGTAATCAAACCTCCTCTTGTTGTTGTTGTTGTTATTGTTATTGTTTGAATTGTTGTTCCGGTTATTGGGATAATTGCGGTTCCGATTGTTGTTATAGTTGTTGTTGTTCCGAGTGTTGGTGTAGTTGGTGTTGTTTGAACGGTTATTGCTGTTGACAGCAGCTTTCCCTTTGACCACTTGAACCATGAGTTTCTGAGTTATACGAATAGCTTCTTCCATTGATTGTGGATCAAAAGAAATCACATCTCCTCGAACACTTTCAGGCAATCCACCAACAAAGTTTTCCATCTTTTTCTCATCATCGGGAACCATAGTTGGACATAGTGCAGCCAACTCCTGAAATCTCCTGAAATAAGTCTCAATGTCATCACCCTTAGTCACAAGCTCATAAAATTCCGTTTCCATCTTTTGCACCTCGGTACGAGGGCAAAACTTCTTTGTCATTAGTTTCTTGAATTCCTCCCAAGTAAGCTTGTAAGCATTTTCCATACCAATCGGCTGAGCATACGAATTCCACCAAGACATAGCTTCATCAAGAAGCATACCTGTAGCAAACTTCACCTTGCTGACATCCGGGCATCCGCACATGAGAAATACGTTCTCAGTCTTTTCGAACCAGCGGATTAAAGCAACCGCTCCTTCAGTGCCCTTAAATTTGATAGGATCGCTAATCTTGAAATCTTTCCATGTACATTCCCTCTTATTAGTGGGTGGTTCAACCGTCCCTGTATTAGAAGCAGTCTCAGCAGCCCTTGCAGCAACCTCAGCTCTCTCAATCACTAGAGCTTCTGCAATACTATCCCTGACCAACTTGCGGATAGCGGCTTGAGTCATGGCGGGTGTTTCTGGTGCAGTCTTACTCTTCCTTGGTGCCATACTTCTGATAAATCACAATGGAAATAACCATGAGAAAAATCATAATAGAAATAGTCATCGTACCAAAGATATACACCCACAACACGTATATAAATATACCACCATAACCAAGTATAAATACAACCACGATATGTACGAGTACAACCACAATCTGTCTAGACCTCACCACGATAAGTGTATATATACGACCACAACAACCACGTCACGTATATATATAACCCCAACCTGTGTCGATACAACCACAACATGTATAAATGCGATAATAATAAAGAGCAACCACGAAACATCATAAATATAATCACAACACATGAATATAATACATGAAAATTTCGGTCGATGTAGGCCGATATAATATATAGCACAACATTTCCACATAGTAGAGTCGCACTTGATAATATTTGTTTGTACAACAACCAAAAGGTTACAAGTTCTTGAACTATGTCCCATATCCCGGGACTAGGAAATAATACAAGCTAATATAATACCAGTCTACGCCTAGGCTCCTCTCGGTGCTCTAGATGGTCCAGGCTCTCCCCTCAAGCGACGAATCTCACGATCCATCATAACCACGATCTCCTCAAGATGCTCAAGTCGTAACTGAGAAGAAGCATCCCTACGCTCCAAAACAACTACCCTCTCTCGAAGCAATGTCAACTGGTCTACCTGCTCCCACTGGGTCTCCTGTGTCGCCTGAGCTCTATCTCGAATCTCAGGTAACTCATCCCTAAGTAGCTCAATCTCCTCCTGATGCCTCAACTGTCGTGCCTCGAGTCCATGGTAAGACACATCAATACCAACCCTGCCCTGAATCAAATCCTCAACCTGCTCCTCAACAATCTCAAGTCGAGGGGTGATAATCTCATCAACTCTATGCCCCAACCTGTCAACTTGCTCCTGCTGAGCATCAAACTGATCCTCTAGTGTAACGGCTGTAGGATCCCTAGCTGCAGCCGCTCTAGAACTCTCACCTATGTGGTACACGGGTGGTGGTGAAAAGTCATCAGTCTCGGTAATGGGTGAATCTGGAGTGGTAAGCCTTGCGCGCTTCCGAAGCGGCAAGAGTGAGGTAGGCATAGGGGTAGTAGTGGGTAAGGCTGGTGGTGGTGGTGTAGGCATAGTAGGACGGACATGGGGAGTAGGAGCCGTCTCCTCCTCCTCGAAAGGCTCGGTGTCACCATCAGATGCCAAGAGTGGCAACTCAGGTGTAGGTGAAACAAGTGGTGAAACAGCAGTAGAGGACACAGAACCCTCATCATCAGAATCGGATATAGTGTAAAGTATGACAGTGTCGGGATTCGAAGACATGACTCTGTGATAATCAAGGTGAAATAAAATAAATAACTCGCATAATGGCATCGCCTACAAATAAGTAAATATGCACTTATGATGAAATGATGATATGCTATGATAGTGTGGTTATAGTCTAGGGTCAATGATGCAACCTAGTTCGCTATAACCTTAGCTCTGGTACCAATCTGTAACACCCCCGAAATACCTGAATGGCAGCGGAATGGAATACCTGAGGGTGTAACGGATCATAGCACACAACCAGGATATATTGAACGACCTAAAGTGTCGTTTAGAAAATACATCGTTTGATTCATTCAAAATATTCAGAGTTATAAAGACATAGGTCCCAAAAGTTAGAAAAGGTTTAAAGAAACCAGTTTAGTACAATCAAACGATAGTTCAAAGTGCATGAAATCCAAAAGTGACGCGTCAGCCTTGATACACAAAGTGACTCCATGCAATGCCATGAGAAATGCCTTAGTTACCTGAGAAATACATTGCGAAAAACGGTCAACATAAAGTTGGTGAATAATCATAGGTTTATAAATAAAATCTAGTGTACAAATGCCATAAGTAATGCCATGAAATAGGATGTCCGGAAAGTATATACATTGGCTCTTAAGCTCATGACCCCGAAGCTAGACGATACTTGGCCCCAATGAGTGTTTACCAGACACTCTAATAATAAAGACATGAAATGCATTCGTTCCATTTGGAGCAACCCAAACACGAATGGAGGCGTCACCCTCGATAGATCTATCCACTCACTCTCGCTTAGTACTAGAAATTAACGGTCCATGATATAATAAGGGGACTTGTCAAGACGTGGTAAATAGGCAACTTAAGCAATGTATGAATTTTATACTTAGGCATGTACACAAAAATAAGTAATGCAATGTATTCTCCCCCGTGGGATTTGAAATCAAAATATAGAATTAAAACGGGGCTATGAAAACTCACCTCGAAGTAATGGTACAAAGATGGTGCAATGAGGTGAAAGTAGTCGGGACAATGAGGCGCGAGTACTAGCCGCAACCTAAATGAATAACCATGATCTAACTTAGATCAAGCCGTAATGAAGTGAATGCACATGCACATGATACTCATACCACTCGTAATTTAGAAACACTAGTTATCGTCATAGAAAAATAGTTTCCATACTTAGGAAAATATATTCCATATATAGGAGTATATAACTTGTACGAAAAAGTTAACGTTATAATCCTTGTATCAAAACCTTGAAATACGTCGTTACGTCGTATAAGCATTCTCTCGGGTCATACGTATTCATTTGATAAGAAATCGTCCTTAGTAATGTTTTCTAGAAAATTTACCGTTTAGTACGTACGTTATTATTTTTATTTGTGACCAAAAAATATATATATATAGTTTGACGATGTTAGAATGGGTATAACTTTGTCGTTTCAAGCTCGTTTTCCTTGTTCTTTATGTCCACGGATTCGTCTTTGTGTATACTAGTATATTTTAGACAACTCGGCTCCTTAAAGTTACGTTTACTACTTCAAAATACCCGTCGTATTCTGCCAAACAGCAAGCAGTTTTCTGAAAAGTAGTTTTCGTCGTTAAGTTTGCAAAAATCATAACTCCTTCGTTATAAACTCGTTTTAATTGATTCTTTCGCCTAAAGTTTCGTTTTTGAATGTATTTTCTAAATCTTTGGTCAAAACTTGGTCATCATCTACTGATTTTCCCACGAAATTAAAATAAGGACAGTAGGTATTTCAAAAGTTTCAAAAACCATTTTCAAGTCTCTAAACTAGTTCCATCCTCCATCAATCCACTTTCAAACACCACAAAGCTAGTCTAAACCTACCATACACCTTCTTAGGGTGTCATGGGTCCTAAAATATCATCAAACCACTAGGTCTAACAAGAGTTTCATATGTTTCCATTTCTAGGGCTTGAAAGTTAATATATACAAAAATGAAGTGGTACAAGTTGATGCATGTGTAAGATCTTGTAAGAAAAATATATAGACATAATAATAACTTGTAAAAATCATAAAAATGAGTTTGTAAACTTACTTGATGGTTTAGAGAGTTTAGATGATAAAAAGCTTACTAATCCTTGAGTTTTTATTTCAAAACTCTAACAAGGATGATTATACTAACTAGTTTATGATATGATCTTGTAAAATTTTTCCTCCTTGCTCCTTGTTTATCCCAAATCGAACCAAGCTCAAAGAAAATGAAGAGAAAAGTTGCTAAGTGTAAGTAAAAAGTGATTTTGTGATGAAAGAGTAAAAAAAAGTTTAATATATACTTGAGACAATTGTTAGGTGGACAATTAATAAGTTTGGTGAGGTTATTAAAGTTGGAAGACCTTTAGGGGGGGGTTGGCCGGTTTTGGGGAGGGAAAAGGGGAAGATGTTGGGTAGTTAGTTAGTAAAAATTAGTGTTAGTAATAAAGTGTAGTTAGGTTAGGTTTAGGTTTAAGGTTTAATCGAGTACCGGGTTAACTAAAAATAAATTTTAACGAAGTTAACCGGGTCATAATAAAGTTATAAAAGTTGTAAAAATATGTCGGGTACAAGTACGGAGAGTTTGGGTGATTATCGTTTAATTTTGGTGAAAACCTGGCGTTATTAAGTTAAACGTACGATACGTAATAGTTAATTTCCAAAATACCGGGTAAATTAATATTATAGTTTTTATATTATAGAAATGAGTATAAAAAGGTATTAGGATCATAGTCGGGAGTGTCGGACATGTTAGACACTTATCGTTCGCGTATTAGTGTTTATTTGAAATAAACGTACGTAAATCGTTAATTATACCAAAAGTATAAATTTAGTTATCCTACGAGTGGAATAGCATGCAAGTGCCCTAATGATGATATGCAGACTATTTCTAGTCCGTATGAAGTGTCCCTGATAATAATGCATGAATTCGCTCCTGAACCAATACGGTTACGCGAATTTGAACACACGTAAACTAAATTTACGATGACATGAATAATGCACGTGAATAGTGGTTTCCTCTCGGAAATGAATAGTGTCAAGTGAATAGTAAATTTTCTGAATATGTCTCGGAATGTCAAATTGACCTCAAAAACGATGAATAGTAAAACGATGAATAGTGATCGATGAATAGTAACTTGTGAATAGTAAAATGTCGAAGTTTGGAAAAATGACCTGAAATTGTGGGTTGTGACAAAATAGGTCCTTGGTAGTTAAATTCTTAATTTCTACATTATCATCACCTTCATGAAAGAATTCAAAATCATGTAAATCTTCCTCATCACTAGAACAATAAGCATCACTAGACTCATAACCCTCCTCAATCCTTGTAACAACTCGCATTTTCGGATTGCTATTCATTTTTTACTATTCACTATTACTATTCACTTTTTACTATTCATTTTCACTATTCACTCCCGAAATTTTTATTTCATATACTCGTAACTTAAACTATTTTAATGATAATCCGAGAGTTTGACACTCGTCGGATCATTTCTGCAAAAATCACGAAACCGTGTCCGAGATTTACTTTTTGGTTTAAACGTCATTCCAGCATCCCGATATGTCCATAAAACACTATAAACAATAGAAATATGATTTTCTCTCATTTTACGACAATTCCAAAACTTTTGGAATTTTACGTTTTCCAGTTCAGCGTTTTACGCGAATTACGCGTTTTAGACCCGCGTTTCCAGTTTTAGCAGCGTTTAAGCAACCCGATAGAACTTATCACTCATTGAATATGCTAAGATAGGTTATATTAATAAGTTTTAACATATTTATAAGTTTCATATTTTTAGGATACCCGATTTTAAGTTTCATGACTTAACGACTTACCGTTAGCGATTACCAGGACAAAACTCACTCCATAAAAGCAAGATATTATCAAAACACATATCTAGTCATCCAAGATAGGCATTGAACGAAATTTTAAGCCACATGGGATATTTTCTTGGTCACTAAGTTAAGGATAGAAAGCTTACATAGGAAGCTAAACATTATGCAAGTAAACTTGGCCACTAAGTCTTGGAAAATATCCTAAGTCTCTAACCTCCTCAAGGAAACTTCCTAGGCACCTTCCTAACCTCCTCTTCATGCTATAAATACAAGGCTAATCCTTTCCTTTCTCTTCATTCCAAACGCCCAGCAACAAATCCATAAACCATGATCCTTTGATTTCTAAGTTATAAGTTACATACTAAAGTTGAAGGCATAGTTAGTCTCTACATGAATCAAGAGTTTGTTTGGTGATTCCATGGTTGAATTAGGAGCTACATAAGGGTACTAGGGCTGAGTTAATAAGGTTTTCACAAGGTCTATATCAAGGCTAGCAGGGTTTCAAGAGTTGTGGTGAAGGGTTTTCAAGCATAGGTTTAGTGTCCTAGTTCATACTTGACTTCCTTTTCTTAGAAAGCCAAAAGTTGTAAGAAAACTTATACCCATCATCCTTACTATGTTTTCATAAGCTCTATATGCTATATATGTCTTGTTATATTGATCTCATGATCTACAAAAATCTTTAAAACAAGTTAAGAACACTATATGTTAACCTATGTTAAGTAATCAAGGAAACTAGTGACTTATATTGAGAACCACGACCAAAATAGAGTAACCATGATATGAAACACTTACATACTGTTATAGAGGGTTTTAAAAGGAAAACATAGCAATTTGAATCACCTAAAACGAGTACACGAGTCAAAAGATACGGCCAAAAGAAGTTAGCAAAACCAAAACGCCGAAACTGCCGATACACTACTGTTTGCAATCTGACCTAAATAAACGAGGCCCTTCTGCTTTGTTTCATCAAAAAATTAAAACACAAAAGTTGTCCGGAACGACGTTTTCGTTCAGGAGCAAAGAAGCTCGAACCCTGAAAACGCATAACGAGTGTTATTTTTCTTCAAATTCTCAACAGCCCATTTATTACCTATAAGACTATGCCTTTTTGTCACGGCTAAGGAAAACCAAATGGCCTAAAGGCCTAGAACTGATCTCAACCTTGGCCTTAGCCATGACCAAAGCCACGGCAAGGCCACGACTAAGACCTCAAGGCTTTCTAAACAAAAATCATTATAACTATTATACATGTTTTACAAACTGAATAGTACAACACTAGGGAACTTCATGTGAGGGGTTCCATTTAGGTAAACGGATCGACGAGTTGCTGGATTTACGAATTAAAGTGTCCTAGCTACTCGAACGTTTACTACATGACCTCTGAATTATGACGGCCCGAACGGTAGTAAGAGATATACAAACTATACATATTTCATAAACCATTTTTATTCAACGACTTACACTATATACTAAGTACTACATCATGAACTATATGCAAGACATATATAGGTAATTCTTCGTATTCTTAGACATTACTCCAAACCTAAGACATATCATCATATTCTAGGTTGCGCGTAGAGATTTCCTGGCTTATACATCAATTCCATTATACATTGTGATATCGTTAGTTCAAGGTGAGTCATAGCCCCTACTCTTTTCATACTTGTTTTAACTATTTGGGGGAGACACATGCTCAACTACTTGCTTACTTGTACAAATACTCAAAACATTTATACTTGATTGTATTATACTTGATTGCATACATACATGACTGTGTTATACTTAATTGCGTTATTCTATTTAGTGGCTAGTAGTTATCTTTGGGAATTAGCTCCCAGTTGTCTTTGAGAATTGGCTCCCAGTTGTCTTTTGGAATTGGCTCCCAAGTGAGGTCTTCGGAGATGAAGTAGAGACTCACGACTAATTGCTTAATTGTTGTGATGAACTTATACATGTCTTAATTATACTATATATTTAGCAGTGGGTTGTGAACACACAGGTTGCAAGTGTTGTTATGGGCGGGACTTGCAACTGAGTGGATTCACAATGCCTTTGCTGTGTAAACATTCTTTTAAGGCTTTTTCAACTGTTTTTAAGACAAACTCTATGAACTCACCAACCATTGTGTTGACACTTTAGCATGTTTATTTCAGGTTAGTAAGGCGATAGCTAGTGCGTGGAACTTAGAGTCAAGCTGCATATTCTGAAGACTTGCGCTTTTTATCATTTACCATTCAAAACATTTTGTATACATTTATGTATCATACTTTAGAATCTCATGTTTGTAACTTTGAATTCATTAATCGAATGGTAACTTTTCAAAACGTCTCATTTAGATGTCGTTTTCTATAACTTGTACTTTGTATTATGAAGTAGCACCCCATGTGACACAGTCTTCCACTGCGATATTTTGGGGGTGTTACAATCCTCATCTACTGCATTGTCCCTAGCATCTATAGCATCTTCATCAAGATGTTCAACATACAAATCAACAACCCATTTTGATTCAAAACCACAAGTAAAAAATGACTGAACATCAGCATCATTTTTAATTTTCGTCATGCCCAATTTTAATGGGGTTCCTACTTTGTAATAATAAAGTCTCATAAGTGGATTATGCACTAAATGCCTAACTACATCAAAGATTTCAACACATGACATACCTTCAAAGTTATGATCTGTAATTTGCTTCTCATCTCCGTTCATATAAGAAAAAGGTTTAATCGTAGAAAGACCTTCGTGTTTTAGGTTAACTGTGAACACACAATTTTTGTCGGGTTTACCTTTACCCATATTGATTATAACATAGAAAAGAAAATTAGGATTCTGGAATTTGGGAATTAGGGATCATGGAATTTGGGAATTAGGATTCGTGGAATTGGGGGGAGGGGGAGAAATAAATGGTACAGTGTGTGTGAATTGTGTTATTTTATTATACGGATATAATAAAATAATGATTTTATTAACGTTAGTACAAAGTCAACTAAGGTCAAACAAAGGTGGCCGACTACAACCGGTTACCGGTAACAAAAATACCTCAAATTACCTAACATTGATCAAAGATGAAAGTTTGGTTACCTAACTTGGTATTTTCGTGAGTAAAATACCTAACATTGAAAATTTTAGAAAGTTCATTATCTAACAGCAGAATTAACCCACAAGTTTATATCATAACTACTTATAAAGAGTCAATAAAAATTCTTAGGGTCCATTTGGTTTGTAGGTGGGTTTAGGATTAGAATTTGAATTATGATTAGGAGAGAGAAAATAATTACTGTATTTTATAATTTAATGTGTAATTTTATATTTAAAAAATTAATATACAAATATAATAAGTGTGAAAAGACATACACTCACAAAATAGAAGTGAGGTCCAATTATTGAATTAAGAAAAAGAAAACCTAGCTAACTAATGGGACTTTGTAAAGTGTAGGGCCACTAGTAATCATGCCAAAATTTTAAACCCAAATTACAAAACAAACTTGGTATTGAATATGTAATCTCAAATCCTAAAGACAAAGGTGGGTACCAAATGAACCATTAATGTCTTATTTTTCTTAATTTTGTTCTATAGCAATTATACCCTTGTAATTTACCCTCCATAATACCCCTACTTTAATATGAAAACTTAAATGGAAACTTCAATAAAATATAAAAGCACACGTTCACTTTAAAATAGAAACTCAAATGAAGCTGTAATAGAGCTTAACACACACACCTTTGTCAACTCTATTAATTTGAAAAGTAGATAGTACAAAATGAAAACTTAAATGTAAAACTTAGGGCCCGTTTGGTTGAGGGGTGTGAGATTCGGATTTGGGTATGGGAGATGATAAATGGTGTTTGGTAGACAAAGTAATACTTTGAAACCTGCAGGATCCACTACTTTTCCATTCCACTCAAGCATGGTGGGTTTTATGTAAAATCCGTGGGACCCATTATACCTCTCTCACAACACTTTCTTTTTTTTATTAAAATATTATATTTAAATACAATTTAATTATTATATTAAATAAAATATATTTTCTCTCTCTTAATATTCATTCCTCACAAATCCAAATCCAAATCCAAATCTGAATCCGAATCCGAATCCGAGTCCAAACCCATTTATAAACCAAACGGGCCCTTAACACTTACACGTTTGAATATTTGGTTTGTCAACTATAGAAAAACATATTTGATACTTTGATTTGTCATATTAAATAATATATTAAATACATATTTGATACTTTGGTTTGTCAATTATATAAAAGTATATTTGATCACCTGAGTTCCTTCTGGAGCTTGGGGAGGGGTTTTACCCGGGTTCGAGTCTCATAAGTGACAAAGAAAATTCGGATTTTCCTCTTAGTGCGAAGCTGTGAGTTCTAGGGGTTTCCCTTCGCGGGTCTTTCCTAGTGGTTCGGGTCACGGGGCCTGCCTGTTTGGATCGTTTAACTCGGGGGTCGGATTTCAAATGTGGTTTCGTTCTAAAAAAGAAAAAAAATTATATTTTGGTTGTCAAATATATATACTAGACGAGTACCCATGCATAACAACGAGATTTTCTAGCAGCGAACAACTATAGTTACACAAAACATTACCAAAAACACTTAACCAAAATATCACTATAATTATCTGCCGCTATAAATCCCGTTGCTATGCACGGGTACTCGTTTAGTTATATATAAAGAGAAAACACATTTAATTAAAACTTAAAAACCTAAAAGTTAAATAATGTTGTTAAGATAAAATTACAATTTAAACAAACCTAAAAGTTAAATAATGTTGTTAAGATAAAATTACAATTTAAACCACTCACTTTCTTAATAATTTATACATAAAAAAGTTCACACATAAATTAACGGCATTATACAACGTTGCTACTATGCGCAGATAATCGTCTAGTATATTTTATTCGAGCTTTCTAGGAAATAACTGATTTGTACTATACATATTCGTGAAAATATTCTATTTTTTATATTTTTAAATAAAATGTATTTTTTTATTGTAAAATTTGTTAAAATATATATCTAGTTAGCAAATATAACATATAGACTCCATAAATGAAATTGTCTTAAAAGAGGTAATTTAATATGAAAGATTTCACTGACAGTAAAAACAATATTGAAAAGAAATTTGAACAATGATAAAACTAGAATTGCTTAGTTAAAATATATATGAAAATACAAAACAATTTGCTTTCATTTATTTTCTTGCTTTTAAAACAAGCTAAAACATCCAATCTAACTTTGTCATTTTCACATCATCCAAACTAAAATTAAACAACCCCATAATTACAAATGATGTTCCAGGAAACACCCTAATTACAATTTAGCTCTTAATTTCCTAGAACATCCCTAAAACGTAAACAAAATAAAGATAATGAAAGTAACAACTAAAATATCCAAATTTGTCATTTTCATCATCTAGCTAACTCTGAGTGCAAAGATGCATTTAGCTCCACTTGTTCAGCCTCCCATCTTGCCTTTGCCACCACTCCATCATGCATCGGTACGTAATCCTACACACCACAACATTACATGCATCAAACACTTGTATCGTACTACCGTGTGGTCCGCGTTACGTGTAGGTTGCTATAACACACATGTATGTTTCTATCTAGTTATTCGAATTTGCAGTCTATTGAGTTGAAGCTTGTGAATAAAACGTTACTTTGTAACACTTTTGTAAAGTTAGTGACATATAGTGAAACACTTTAAAGTTAGATAACTAACCAATATATGTTAGATCCAATGTTGTTATCAATTGAAGTTTGAAATTTGGTAAGAACCTAAATATAAGAGCGCGTTTATAAATTGAATTTAGTTTTACCTCTAGTTTTTGTACTAAATCTTTTGCGTTTGGAGCAGAGACAATAATGTGACGTTGAGCTGGCATAATGAAGCCGTCATCGACTGCCTTGTCGATGAAGGTAAGGAGTGAGTTATAGTAGCCATCAACGTTCAACAAGCCAACCTATAGCGAATGAAACCAAATTTTTTGACATGCATTAATTACTTGTATCCTAAAGTGAAGTAAACTTGTAGTAAAAGTGTCTATTTGCTATTTTTCCAAATTTGGCAATAAAATGAAGTTGAGGGTTGATTTGGTTACTTACAGGCTTGTCATGAATACCAAGTTGGGCCCATGTAATTACTTCTAATAATTCCTCCAATGTTCCATATCCACCTACAAATAGTCATTACAAAAGTAGTTAATTAGGAACGTTAGTTAATCATGACTTCATGACTATTCTTCAAACTAAGGCCATTGCCCATTTGATTGTGACATATTTAATAAAAAGCATATCATCATTTATTAAAAAAATGAACATTAGTTAATCATAACTTCATGACTAAATTTAGTCGGTTAAGCGTGCTTAGTGAAGAGCCAACCAATCGAAAGTGGAAACGTTCAAATCTTATAATAAGAAAAATATGTTTAGCATGTGTTTACTCGTATACAAATATCATAAATATTTTAGAGGAGCCAATTCCTATTGTGCAAAAATTTGCAATATCGTTAACCAAAATGTTGGAGCATATGCAATGGTTGAGTTTTTAAAAGGTTTATAAATTTATCAAATTATTAGTTATAAAGCTTTTGATTTTATAAATCTTTTTGTGCTATGTATAAACCTGTTTAAGTTTATTAAATACTCAACAATTACACATGCATTAATTTATTAAAAAATCCAAGATTTTAGATCTATTCATTTTACATAGACATGAAATATTAACTCACTATATAATTAAAACAAAATATAATTTTTTTCATATGTTTTAAATTTTTCTTAAAACTCCCATTGTAGATGCCATAATGGGTTTAAACTAAACAACATATACTGTTGGGTCAAACATACTAGATGCAAATATTTATCTTTCAAGGTGTTATCTAACACGCAAAATATTACTCCCTCCGTCCCATATTAAGTGTCCATATTCCATTTGCACAAAATTTTAGGAAATCCCACTAACTAAACTCTCCACCAATCAAATATCATCTTTACCCACTAAAGTTTTTTCTCATTGGTTGAAATACAACATGGACACTTAATTTGGGACATTCCAAGATTCCATTGTGGACACTTATTATGGGACAGAGGGAGTAATTAAGAATAAAGTTTATAAAATAAGGAACATGCTATTTTATTTTATTCCTAATAAAATATAATATTGATAAAGTAGAATAATTAAGCACCTGGTAAGGCAATAAAGCAATCAGAATGACGAGCCATTTCAGCTTTTCTTTGATGCATATTTGATACTGCTTTTACTTCTCCTATTGTTTCACCTGTTATCTGCAAAAAAATTTCATTCAATAAAATCAAAAACTAATACTTATAGAATAATAAACTTTCTTATTAGAAAATATAATACTTATAAAATTTTCGTACCTCTTTGCACATTAGAGTCTTGGGAATAATCCTGAGAAAGTTATAAAATATATTTACATCTTATTAGTTTCATAAAAGAGCATGGTATATATATTGAAGGATTTAAAGGGCATAAAAATAATTTACCCTAAAACATGGCCACCACCATTGTGAACTTCTTGTGAAACCAATCCCATTAATCCTACACTCCCTCCACCATACACAAGATCTAGCTTTCTTTTAACCTTCATAAACAATACCATATCAACTTACATATACATACAATTAATACACAAAAAGCCAAAAAGTATAATCAACAAGTTAATAATAATTATAAGAGAAAATGATTAGCATGCTCAAAGATATGTCTCAATGTTATTGTCATGTATGTTTAGTAATTAGTAAGTGGACCATTTTTGTTATCTTTGCAAAAGGTTGATATGGAAAAGAAAAAGTTGTATATATAAGATATCAACATACCAATTCTTGGCCTAAATCAAGAGCAGCATCTCTATAACAATCTCTTTTGCCAGCACTACTACCACAAAAAACACAAACACTTTTGAATCTTGATCTTGTTACCTCCATGTTCTTGCTCTTGATATTTTTCCTATATGTTTGGATATTCTTTTTCTTTTGGAGAATGGGTTCTTTTGACTATGATTAATGCAAGTGCTTGTAAATAACAAAGGAATAATGGAAGGTAGGTTGGTTTATATAAGGATTGAAGGACCAAATGTAAGTTGGATGCCTTTTGGAATTATATTTGGCCACGTACATGTAAGGGTAAAAGCGTAATTAGATATTTTGGTTTAGAAGATATAACATTTTCTTAAGATTTATTTTATTTTATTTATTTATTTATTTTGAACAACAAGAGGGAGAATATATAGAAAATGAAACGCTTCTAGCAAGATGCTGGAAGAAATTACAAATGAGTTCTTAATCAGTCATACAAATTACAAAAATTAGCACCTTTATTCTTTAACAAAAAAAACGAAAAAAAAAAAAAAAAAAAACGAATAATATCTATAAAGTCTACTTTCCTCATTAGATGAGGATTAAAGATGACACTGTTAATATTATTCTATCTATCCTTTTCATTGTTTATCACTCTATCTCATCTTAGGAGATTTATTTATGACACGAATTTAATCACTTTAGATTAACCAACTTGGATGAATCAATTACCTAAGAAAGTGTTTTTTTTTTATTTTATTTTATTTTATTTTATTTTAATTTAAGGGTTAACAAGAAAATACCATGAAGCTTGTATGTAGCTCGAGGAATGGTATAATTACCTAAGAAATTTCTAACTATTGAAAAGGTAACAAGAAAATACCATGAAGCTTGTAGCTCGAGGAACGGTATTTGCATGGACGAACTTTAGTGGAGATCGGGAGGGCCACGGCCCTCTCAAAACTTTAAGATTTTACTTATATTTACTTAAAATATATGAATTTTTGACCCTCTCAAATTAACTGATATAACAGTCGGTCTTCTCAATAAATTAATTCACCCAAGTTCCGCCTATGGATATTTGTGTGAGAGGTGTGAAAAGCTCCACAAGTTAGTTGTTATAACTTAAACCTCGTACAAAACACGAGTGAAAATTGATATATCGTGAAATACTTGTATATAATGTGATAGTTCACCTTTGAAAAAAACCAACAAAGAAAATCGTTCTCAAAACTAAAGCAAAGTTCAACTATTTAAATAGTTTTGATTTATAGAAAATTGAAAATAAATATTTATTTTGAACAAATCATTCGTATTTAATTTGGAACGAATTAATTGGGACCCATGAAGCATGAATGTAATTGCAATTACATTGATATGAAACATGAATGTAATTGCAATTTAATTGATCAAGGCTTTCTATCTTTACCAACTCTCCTGCAAGGTGCAAACACCAACATAGTACATAGCATAAATTCCAACCTTATCCATACCAAAACTCTTTTTCAAGTTAAACACTAACAAAAATTCAATTGTAAAAGAGTAAAAAAAATTGATCATCACTTAGGCCGGGTGTAATGATAAATATCATCATCACAAACTAAACGTCACATCACTTTTTCATTTCACCACCATATGTAATACAACCACTAACTTTACCACTTAAACATATTCAACTTATACACAAATATTCAACGTATACACAAATATATCCTACAAAAACCAACACTACACACGCACAACTCTCTAAGATCTTGCAGACGACTGACTTGTGCTCAAAATTAATCTAAGATGCGCCGTGAGAGAAAGTTTTTCAAGGAGCACGCGTCATTTTTGGGAGCACATGCCTTAGCTTGCGCGATTACACCCAATCTTAGCTAGCTGAAAAAGAGTGTGTCAAAAGATTAATATATGGTCTTTTTTGTTCTCGCTCTATCTTGTTTTGCCACTTTACACGTTTGTAATAAAAGTGCAACCAAGATTGACTTATTTTTAAATTAATAACTAAGTACATTTGTCACATTATAAATAAATACAAGGTAATATAATTGCCTTGAGTTGTTTACTTATGATTTGTAGGGTTTTGGTTGACCTATAATGGCACTACAATTCTATAAATCCTCTACATCCCTATCACTACATGTAGCCACTTCCATATAGAATGTGCTAAACGAGGAATATTATTTCTAGATAAGGCTTGCAAATGTGAAGTGGAGATCAAAGATGCAAAGCAATATGAAGTGCATGCAATGATGTTATTTTGTCTCAATGGATGATCGTGCATTTGGTGCCATATAAATAAGTGTGTGTATTGCTCATATGTTACAATATATGCGTTATATTTATTGCAACATTCTTGTTACGATTATTTTTAAGTATATACAATGCAACAAAAAAAAAGTATAATTTTTGGGAGATTAATATAAATATTCACCTTTGCACCGTAAAATAAAATAAAATAAAATAATAATAATAATAATAATAATAATAATAATAATAATAATAATAATAATAAAAATAAAGGATTTGATAATTATAATTTTGTTTAAACGACCCTAGTTATTACAACTACACAACAATGATACTGATTAGGGACAAAACCAGTGTGGGTCCCGGGATATCAATGGAATTTTGCAACGTAGTGTTAAGTTTTGTAAAATTCGTTGATTTTTTAAATATTCCTGATATAAAAAAAATTGTGTTTCTCGTTTTGTATAATTTTTCATAAATACATTGGTTAAATTGTGTCCTGGTTCCGTCCCTAATACTGACCACGTGATTCTAAAATTACAACAATCCTAAAATTTAGAAATCTCAAACGTGACAATCCAAAAAATAGTTATATACAGAATTTTTTGTAATTTCGTTATTTTTGAGAATTTGATTAATATAAACACAATTTATGAAGATAATGTAGCTTGTATGGGCCAAAAAAATATATTTGGTGGTGGACAATAAGTATGTGATAATGGAAGCCCGTTTTACATTGATTTTGTAGTAATAAAAGATATGCACATGATGCATGCAATACTAAATCCTAATCTCTCCTTTAATATATTTTGTAGATTCAAACAAAACAAGAGTTACCAAAATTCTTGTGTCTTAATGGTGCTCTATGTATGAGAATGTTCCTCAATCAATTAGTTGTGGGTTCAAGTTCTGCTATTGTGAGACTGATTTGTTGCATATAACGTAGGATTGTTAGCTGTCGTTCAAAAAAAAAAAAAAAAAGTTTCTTCTCGTGTATAATTAGAGGCGGGCGGGGTTTTAAAAGTTGCTCATAAAAGCACATGAAGTTTTCTGGTATTGTGTAAAATTATATCGAATATACCATTTTTTTCCGAAACACATATGTGTTTGCCGAGTGTTCTTTAGTTTTAGTAAACTGCACCATATGACTTTTACTATGGTCAGCCGCTCATAAACTTATACTATATGTGTAACTCTCATAAACAAAGTTGACAAGTTATTTTGCGAGAGCTCGATTTATTAACTGCTAAGGGTATTAATCAGAATTCGTTTGTGAAGAAGAAAGTGGGCAATGGTGATCTGACCTTGTTTTGGGAGGATATTTGGCTATCTAACTCTTATTTGAAATCATTGTTTCCAAGATTGTATGCCTTGGAATGCGATAAACAGGTGAAGGTTGCTACTAAGCTTAGAGATCCCTCTTTGGCACATTCTTTTAGGCCCGACGCACGTGGGGTTGTAGAAAAAGAGCAACTCCAGCTCCTTGTTGATAAAATCGTTCCAGTGGTCCTTACCAATCAAAATGACAGACATATGGGTTTAGTCTCTTGACCCCTCGGGTGTGTTCTCGGTTAGGTCGGTGCGATCTTATATTGGTGATTCTTTAACGCCCGTGGTTGATCATCCTACTAGATGGATTAGTGTTGTTCCTACAAAGATCAATGTTTTTGCTTGGAGAGTGTCTTTGTACATGTTGCCTACTCGATTAAATTTGTCTCTTCGTGGGATCGATATCCCATCCATCATTTGCCCCATATGTAGTTGTGTTGGAGAAACTTCCTCCCATCTTCTTTTTTCGTGTAATGTGGCTCGTCATCTTTTGCTTAAAGTTGCTAGTTGGTGGGAGTTGGATATTCAGGAATGTATGTCTTATGTTTATTGGCTTTCTTGGTTCAATGCTATTCGTTTCTCTAAAGGGAGGAAAAGTGTGTTAGAAGGATTCTTTTATGTCATGTGGTGGGTGATTTGGAAATTCAGTAATCAAGTGTTGTTTGGAAGCTCTCAACCGCGATTGGTGTTACTTTTTGACGAGATTGTCTTGTTGTCTTATACTTGGTGTTATAGTAGATGTAAAAGTAACTTTGATTGGATCTCTTGGATCAAATGTTCTAGTTCCATTTCTTTGTAATTCTCTAGCATCTTGCTAGTCTTCTAATAAATTTACCGTTAAGAAGAACAAAGTTGACAAGTTGTCTAGTTGTAAATTATGCAAAAAAAGGTAAATGATGCAAACAAAAAACTGATTCATTTTTTATATCTCACCGTCAATTTGTTGTTGGTTTTTTTTTTTAAGTCTCATCACTTATAAGTGTTACATTGTCTAAATTATTGTTCTTAGAACATGTAGCCGACATGGGCTTCAAAAGTCACCTGAACGATATGACCTTAGTATGTATATATAAAGGGCTAACCTAAAACTCTTATCTTTTTTTTTGGTAAAGGGTTTTCTTACCCTGGTAAAATATAAAACTCTTATCTTTTCACATCATGATTCATGATTATGTTTGGATGTCATTGTCGATCGTTTTACTCGTGTAAATATAAAGTCATAAGGCAAAGTCAATCTTTAGTCTAGGACGATAATAATGTGTTTACTTGATAGTCGTTAATTTTGAACTCTTCATTCACATATAAACTGATGTTCATAATTGTTTAGCAGAAAAACCTACATGTAAGTGATGCAAATCACGAGGGTCTCGGTGATGATAACATATTAGAGCATGTTAGTTGTAAGTTATATCGATTTACTTTAGCATGTTATGTTCAGTCGTGATGTATTATTTGAAGTTTTTATCCAAAATTAACTTGACTCCGATCTATTGAGAGTTGAGACACCTAGATAAATAATCATTTTAAAGTAAAACTACGTATGATTTAATTGTATTAACTTTTTGGCTAGCTCTAACTTAAATTACCAAATTGACTATAGGGATGATATAATGTTAGATGGACAAATATATCATTCTATACTAGCTTCCTATCCACAAACATAACTACCATTTGTCATTTCAGCAATGAATGTAACAATATATATAGTCATAGATTTAACTTTAAGTTGCTCGAGCTTATTGGAGCCGAGCTTTATCGAGCCTTGAGCTCGAGCCCAGAAAGCGAGCTTGAAATGTTTTTGAGTCGAGCTCGAGCTAATATAAGCTCGACTCGATTTATTATCGAGGTTTTAAGTAATATATGTGTTTTTTATACTCTTTATTTATCTTTAAAAGTTTATATGTAAATTTATAGAAAGTGTATCGAGTTTTTTGAACGAGGCCGAGCCAAATTCAAATGTTATCTTATAAATAAATTTAGTTGATTTAAAAACACATCATTACAAATAATTTAAACTTTCTTGAGCCGAGCTCGATCTTCCTTCATGAAAGGTCATCGAGCTCATGCCGAGCTCGAGCCGAACCAATAATTGTCGAGTCGAGCTCTTCCAAAATGTGACTCGATGCGACTAGTTCAGACCCTGACGCATAATGTGTGCTGTCGTTAGTTTATTCCAAAGACGAATGGGCCACCAATAATGTACCCTCACGTGTGTGTCCATGTGAGTATGTGACATATGTTTTCCATTTTTTATCAGCAAAGATTAGAATATAAAGTCTCATTGACAAGTATAGAACTGTACGTATCAGTGTACTGTATATTTGTTGTCACATAACAAGATTTTCTTTTGTTTTATTTACGCAGATACAATGATTCTGAGTCAAGTTGGATGAAAAGAAACATGCATGTTGGGTGAAAAATAATAATAATAATAATACCATACTCTAATACCATTTATGGTCATAAGAATTTGATTTTAGTTTATAAACATGATGTCATGATAATCAACATATCCAAATAGAACTATATAGCTTATATAGTAGTAATCACACAATAAGATACAAAGAAACTTGAATCGGAACATTAACAAAAGCAAAAACCTTCTAGTTCAACATGTTAAACATTTTGCATTTCGACCACCTTCTTCCAAGACGGGCGGGTCGAAATTTCAGTCCACCATCGGCCCACATTCTTTCTCGATGTAAACAGCTCGGCCCGATCAGTTTTCTCAACCAAAAACTGAGTGTTAGGCAAATGTGAAAGATCAGCCATAGTGAACTCGTCACCAGCTAAGTAGCGGCTCGAGCCAAGCCTATTTTCATAGACATCAAGCACTTTCACAAGCTTAGCTTCGTTCTGTTTGATTAATGCCGCGTCTTGTTTGAGTTTCATTCTTGGGGCGAAAACAAGCTGAAAGGCTAAAATTGAGCTTGGGGGGTTGAAGCTTTGTGACTCGGCTTCTAGCCATTGGTCTATTGAGGCTTTTACTAAAGGGTTTGTTCCATATAGTCCTGTGGTTCCTTTGTTTGCGTATTTTTCAGCTATGTATCGACATATAGCTCTCGATTCTGTAATTAGCACAAATAGCATGTTAATTCTCAGTAACAACTAAGAGGGTGTTTGACATTGCTTATATAAGTGCATCAACTAAGAACTCCCAAACACCCCTTGTGTAAGTACTCTAATATAAGCTATAGATACTAAGCAGGTTCTTTGCTTATTTCTAAATTGATAAGCACTTCAAAAATAAGTAATCTGAAATGCCCCTTGTACTTATTTACAAAAAAAAGAGCTTATCATATTGCATCAAACCAAAATGCATAAGTGCTAAAATAGATATGATATATATGAACAAAAGCTTATCCAAACCCCTAAAAGCTTAAAGCTCATATGAGTTTTCGACACAAACAAACACGAAGAGATAAGGATTTTACCAAACAAGGTGATATCATCATCTTGAAATGCTGGAACTTGACCAAATGGCTGTACCATAAACATTAATGAAGCATTATAAACTACGTTGAACTTTATAAAAAGAATGAGATATGTATACCTGCAATTTGAGGTACTCCGGTTTCTTGTGTTCACCTTTAGCCATGCTAATGGGAACAAGCTGAAATGGGACATCTTTTTCAAGGAGACATACTAACACTCTTGAAACAGCAGTCGATAATGGTGGTCCGAACACCTTCACTGGTGTTGTAGCCATTTGAACTAGTATTGGATAAGCTTTTTGGGGTGTGTTCAACTTTGAATACAAAAAAAAAAAAAAAAAAAAAAAAAAAAAAAGACAAGGCTTCCAAAAATTTATACTCAGCCCCTTGCGGAAAAATATAAAGGTGAACACTAATTTTGAGACGAAATAAATATTACGGAGTAAAACGTAAAAGAAAGACGTAAAATCGTATGGTAGTTTTATAGTTGCGTTTGATTACTGTTGGTATCCTTCATTTACGTATATGATATGATGATTGTTTTTGTTTAGCTGCTTTGATTAAAAATCCCACATAGGCCACCGAAAGAAATTTGTGATATAATATATATTAATTGTGTATAAATGATTGCACTTATGGTATATAGAATGTTGTTCAAGATAGTGTTGAGGAGTTCGGTATAAACAAACAAGCTGAAATCTTCATAGCTATGTTGTACAACTTTCATTAATCATGATTTTTTTTATTTTTATTTTTATTTATTTATTTATTTTATTTTTTTTTGTGATACTATACTAAAGCCTTTTTTAATACTAGGGTATCATGTGAAAGAACTTTTATAGGTTCATGACATCTGTTATAGAATTACATTTTTACTTTTTAGATACATTTATTTTGGTTATAAACTTATAACGTTCTCTAGAAATATTGAAATGTCATAATTTGGCTAAAAGATTTTCATTCTTTCATACATAAAAACTCATAAAGTAAACTGTAAAAAATGTCTCTAAACTTTTTGAAATTTGCGAGAAATTTCTTCAAAAAAAAAGTTGCAAGAAATGTCCCTAACGTTTCATTTTTTCGCGACTTTTGCCCTTGAACCGTTATTGTAGTTGCAAAAACCCGATTTTGGCTAACGCTCGTTACTAAAACCCGTTAGTTATTTCTCACGTGCGTTGGACGTCAGGGTATTTTCGTCATTTCACTATTCCCGCCATCAAATCCACCTGACGTGCCACTAACATAGTTACCATTGTGTTGAGGGAAATTTTTTGTAACAAAATTTTTCTTCTTTCATTTTTGTATAACAAGATTAAGCATTAACACATACTGTTACTGCAACAAAATTTATTGCACACCCACACCTACCGTTACTGCTCATCATCTGACTTATCCGAAAAAATGGTTCTTTGCGCGTGTGGTCTTCAAGTTGTCGTTAGAACATCCTGGACGAACAGGAACCCTGGTCGGAGATTCTTTTCATGCCCGACAATCGTAAGTTTGTCTCTTGATCAAAACAAAATAATGTTACATTTTACAAGTTGCATATGGTTTCTTCATTTTATTTACATTTCTTTCATTTTACAGATTTCTAGTTGTCCCTTCATCGGTTGCGTAGATCCGCTGATGTGCGACCGATCATTAGACATCGTCCCTAGTCTACTTAGGACCAGGGATGCATTGAAAGATGTGATGGCGTTAGAGCATGAAGGGCTGATTTTGAGGAGCATAGGGCAAAGGAGAAGGAGACCCGGGCAAACCAAGTGGACCTTCGGGCAAAAGTGGAGGCTCAACGTGCTAACAAGTTGATGAAATACCTTATCAGTTGGGTTTTCTTCGCTTCTTATGTTTACTTGAAAAGTTGACCATTTGGTTTTGGTCAATGTGGGTTAGTTTTTTTTTGGTTTCTATTAGTTTATGGTGTTTATGTTAGGTGTATATGAACAATGTATTTTGTTAGTGGTTGCTAATGTAGTTAAGTTACATTACGGTATCACGACACTGGTTCAAGTATCTATAATTATCTAATTTGATTTTTGTTATTTGTTTGTTAAGTAGGATTATGATTTATGTTATTCATGTCATGGGTGAAAGTCAAACATAAACTTTTGGTTGGTCTTGGGTTGGATGGCTAACATGAGTAGAAGTCGTAGTCTATGTGTTTAGTAAGGCTGGATGGCTAACATGAGTAGAAGTTGTGGTTTATTTTGTTCAGTAAAAATAGCTGGAGTTTCGAATGCCCTATTTTTTGTAATACTCATGTTGTCAAAATGGGTAACTATAGTATTGTCATACTACCTCACGACTGCATTGAATGCCATGTTTGTTGTAATACTCATGCTGTCAAAATGGATAAATATTGTATTGTCATACTACCTGATGAATGTATTGGTATGTATATATTTGTTTGCAGTTTAATAGATGATTAACCGGTTCAACAAAAAAATGATTGATGGAGTAGGAGTGTATCGGTTATGTGTTGATAATGAACCAAATACATGGCAGGTTTATATAGTGGCAATGAAGGAGTGAAACACTTATGGACACTCACATACTCACTCAGCTACAAGCTTATCTGTGCAAATGACTTCTCCACAAAGACTCATGTACTACTACACAATAGCTTAAGTACTTGTAATAGAATGTAGCATGTAGTGTCTAGTAGCATTTAGTTATCCAATGTACTTTACTCTTATAGAAATACCCATGAATGTGTACATTTCTGATTCAGTTGAACACAATCATAATTTTTCCTTCATTTTTCTCTCAACTCACAATATTCATTTAACTAAAGTTGAAGATGAAGATGAAGAATTGTCATTGAGATTGTTATTGAGTGATTTAAATTGTGCGGTATGAGATTGTTATTGAGTTCAAGGTCTGCTATTTGAGCGCAGTTGATTAAAAAGTCAAAGCAGACTCACACGGGATTGTTGACTTATGTCAGTCAACATAAGTGAGTTGTTACTTAAACCCACGCACATTATTGTTAAGGACAATTTTTGCAATTTACTCTTACAATAAATAAGAAACCAGACAAATCACCTCACCTAACGTATTTACTTAACCTTTGATTTATCTCCAAGTTACCTCATAACTCAATTTCATTTTGAAAACCATGGTGAAAAAATGTTAGTTGCTTATACACATTCATTTAATTGCGGTTGACAGTCAGAATAATTTTTACTGCCTATATTACTCTAGTTTCGTATTTGTTTGTTCATGCCTATCTTTTTGTTTATGTTTGTAGAAATGATTTTCATTGATTCTTCTGATACAAGCAGTGACATTGTATCATCAAGCAGTGATGAAATTAGTAGTGATGAAATTAGCATTGATTCTTTCACAAAAATGAAGTGTTATGTGTTGATTGGGTTAATCAAATAGAAGAGAGATAAATTATTGCAAAAGTCACAAATCAAAACATAACAAAGGGTAAAACGACGTCGGCGAGAAAAAAAATGAAAAATGCAAGACGCACTCCCAAACTATGCGTCGAGATACAAAAACTACCATGATTTTTTTTTTTGGTTATTTATGACTTTATATATATATATATATATATATATATATATATATATATATATATATATATATATAACTAATTTTATTCGTCAAATATATGACCAAATACCGAACGAATTCTGCATTACGAACAAAACGAAATGAGACATCTTTTTCAATTAGACATACTAACACTCTTGAAATAGCAATTGATAACGATGGTCCGAAGTCCAAACACCATCACTGGTGGTGTAGCCATTTGAACTAGTGTTGGATAAGCTTTTTGGGTGTGTTCAATTCTAAATATAAATAAAAAGATGAGGCAAGTTTACAACGAATTTATACTCGGCCTTTTCCTTAAAGTTAAAAGGCGAACAATAATTTTGAAACGTAATAAATGTTAAAACCTAAAAGAAAAACGTAAACTCGTCTATAATAGTAAGTTGGAATTTTTCATAGTAGTTTTACAGTTGGCTTTGGTTAATGTTGGTATCCTTCACTTATTGATCGACACTTTGAAAAATTTTAGCACTTAAATTGATTATATTCATTAACATATATGATGATTGTTCTTGTTTAGCTGTTTTGATTAACAATCCCACATAGGCCACTGAAAGAAATTTTTGATACAATATATATTAATCATGTATAGATACTTTTAGTCAATTTGTGTGATGTTAGGGGTGAGCAGAAACCGCACCGCAAACCCCAAAACCCGCAGAAAACCGAACCACTAAAACCGCACCACGGCAAAAACCGGTGGATCGGTTTTAAGAAAAAAGAAAAACCGCAAAATGCGGTGCGGTTGCGGTTTTACCCGTAAAACCGAACCACAAAACCCGCACCGCACCGCACCTGATTTTTAAAACCGAAAAACGGCACATTGATTATTTAATGTATGTTATAAGGCTTCTAGTGCATATTATGATTAATATTCCTGTAAGCCATAAGTGATGTGTGTGTTTAAATTAAATATTTGCATTTTTATAACAAAAAAAAAAAAAAAAAAACCAACATTGTGAACCAAAAACCCACAATAATCATATAAGTAATAAGTGATGGAGCGGTGCGGTTAAAACCCGCAAAACCCACATAAACCGCAAAAACCCCGTAAAACCGAAACCGCAAAATGTGGTGCGGTTCAGTTTCTATTTTTTATAGAAACCGCATTTGCGGTTGCGGTTCGATTTTAGTCAAAACCCGCACCAACCCGCACCACGCTCACCCTTAGTTGATGTTGTTCAATGTGATGTTAAGAGGTTTCTAAAATATACAACGTGACATCTTCAAAACTATGTTGTACAACATTCTCATCAATTATGACTTTTTTAGGTTCATGACATCTTTTATAGAGTTACAATTTTTAGATCGTTCTTTATTACATATAAACTCATAACTTGTGTGAATCTTACATATAAAAAATAACTTTAAACATTACACTATGAAAACTACATTAAACATCGTACACGTTAACTCAATTTATCTAAATTAAATAGAGACAATACGCACTGGTCTCAATTCATTTCTCGAATCGGAAACACCAAAATCCACCTAGAATAAGACTTAACGAAACAACTAACCAAAAGCATCAGTTTAACCGGTCATATGATAAAAGTTTAGCCTCAAAAAGAGAACATACAAGCAATAGGATCCAAAATTACAATTTGTGGCCAACAAAGTAAAATGACTAAAATCATTTAAAGAATGAAGGCATGAAGCTCACAATACACATTTTATACCCCAACAATAAAAACAAGTTATTATTAGGCTCGCCATTAGTAAGCCCACCAAGCCCAATTTTAAAGTTTTAAACGAATCCTGGAACTTGTCGATTTAAAATTGTTTGAAATGATGATAGTGTACCCGATAAGAGATCGTTAATACAATGTGGTATATTAACCATCACAAATTATGATAATCATTTAAAGTTTCAGCACTCTATCCCACATAGATGTAAGAAAGGAAATGGTGCTAATTAATATACCAGAGTGTATGGGAATCAAGTGAGATTAGAATAATATCATGTTTTCGAAGGTAAATCATAATCCGTGGCAGTGTTATATGATAACAATAACAATTTCATTATATCAGTTCTAGTGTTTTTTACTTAAACCAATGAAATACGTAGTATGATTTATGTAAAGCTAAATCAAAGGGATTTATACCAAAAACTGCCATAAAACTATGATTTCTTTTCGCCAAACTTAAAGGTGCAATTCTTTAAACCAATGTATCATGTGCATTAAAAGCTTGTATAAATGACATATATGCAATTATTCAGCTCTTGAAGAGGGGTATACATGCAATTCCCTAAACCTTTAAAAGTAGGTCATTTAAGAAACTAAACTCTGAGTTGCTTTAACTTCAAATTCCCCTTGATTACGACCGAACTCAAAAAAAAAAAAAAAAAAAAAAAAAAAAAAAAAAAAAAAAAAAAAAAAGACACAAGAAATTAGTTGTAAATACTTGAACTTCGAACTTCTTGTATTGGCCTTTAGCCAAGGTGAATTCTGATCATGCAATATGCTCATTCATAATGATGGTTTGCACTCATTCGCTCGCACAGTCATTGAACCCTGGCACAATCAACATATCCAAATAGAACTATAGTAGTAATCACACAATATGACACAAAGAAACTTGAATCGGAACATTAACCGAAGAAAAAACCTTCTAGTTCAACATGTTACCAAGATTATAATTACACATTTTGCATTTCGACCACCTTTTTCCAAGACTGGCGGGTCGAAATTTCAGTCCACCAACGGCCCACATTCTTTCTCGATGTAAACAGCTCGGCCCGATCAGTTTTCTCAACCAAAAACTGAGTGTTAGGCAAATGTGAAAGATCAGCCATAGTGAACTCATCACCAGCTAAGTAGCGGTTCGAACCAAGCCTATTTTCATAGATATCAAGTACTTTCACAAGCTTAGCTTCGTTCTGTTTGATTAATGCCGCGTCTTGTTTGAGTTTCATTCTTGGGGCGAAAACAAGCTGAAAGGCTAAAATTGAGCTTGGGGGATTGAAGCTTTGTGACTCGGCTTCTAGCCATTGGTCTATTGAGGCTTTTACTAAAGGGTTTGTTCCATATAGTCCTGTGGTTCCTTGGTTTGTGTATTTTTCAGCTATGTATCTACATATCGCTCTCGATTCTGTAATTAGCACAAATAGTATGTTAATTCTCGGTAACAACTAAGAGGGTGTTTGACATTGCTTATATAACTGCATCAACTAAGAACTCCCAAACACCCCTTGTGTAAGTACTCTAATATAAGCTATAGATACTAAGCAGGTTCTCTGCTTATTTCTAAATTGATAAGCACTTAAAAATATAAGTAATCTGAAATGCCCCTTGTACTAATTTACAGGAAAAAGCTTATCATATTACATCAAACCAAAATGCATAAGTACTAAAACAGATATGATATATATGAACAAAAGCTTATCCAAACCCCTAAAAGCTTAAAGCCCATATGAGTTTGCGACACAAACAAACACGTAGAGATAAGGATTTACCAAACAAGGTGATATCATCATCTTGAAATGCTGGTACTTGACCAAATGGCTGTACCAGAAACATTAATGAAGCATTATAAACTAGATTGAAATTTATAAAAAGAATGAGATATGTATACCTGCAATTTGAGGTAGTCAGGTTTCTTGTGTTCACCTTTAGCCATGCTAATGGGAACAAGCTGAAATGGGACATCTTTTTCAAGGAGACATACTAACACTCTTGAAACAGCAGTCGATAACGGTGGTCCAAACACCTTCACTGGTGCGGTAGCCATTTGAGCTAGTATTGGATAAGTTTTTTTTGGGTGTGTTCAGTTTTAAATACAAATAAAAGGACGAGACAAGGCTTCCAAAAATTTATACTCAGCCCTTTGCGGAAAAATATAAAGGTGAACACTACTTTTGAGACGAAATAAATATTACGGAGTAAAACGTAAAAGAAAGACGTAAAATCGTATGGTAGTTTTATAGTTGCGTTTGATTACTGTTGGTATCCTTCATTTACGTATATGGTGATTGTTTATGTTTAGCTGCTTTGATTAACAATCCCACATAGGCCACCGAAAGAAATTTGTGATATAATATATATTAATTGTGTATAAATGATTGCACTTATGGTATATAGAATGTTGTTCAACATAGTACTGATGAGTTCGGCATAAACAAACAAGCTGAAATCTTCATAGCTATGTTGTACAACTTTCATTAATCATGACATTTATTTATTTATTTATTTTATTTTATTTTATTTTTTTGTCGTCGTCGTCGTTGTGATACTAAGCAGTTTTTAATGCTCGGGTATCATGTGAAAGAACTTTTATAAGTTCATGACATCTGTTATAGAGTTACATTTTTACTTTTTAAATACATATATTTTGGTTATAAACTTATAACGTTCTCTAGAAATATTGAAATGTCATAATTTCGCTAAAGATTTTCATTCTTTCATACATAAAAACTCATAGAGTAAACTGCAAAAAATGTCTCTAAACTTTTTGAAAATTGCGAGAAATTTCTTCTTAAAAAAAGTTGCGAGAAATGTCCCTAACGTTTCATTTTTTCGCGACTTTTGCCCTTGAACCGTTATTGTAGTTGCAAAAACCCGATTTTGGCTAACGCTCGTTACTAAAACCCGTTAGTTAGTTCTCACGTGCGTTGGACGTCAGGGTATTTTCGTCATTTCACTATTCCCGCCATCAAATCCACCTGACGGGCCACTAACACAGTTACCATTATGTTGAGGGAAATTTTTTGTAACAAAACTTTTCTTCTTTCATTTTTATATAACAAGATTAAGCATTAACACATATTGTTACTACAACAAAATTTATTGCACACCCACACCTACCGTTACTGCTCATCATCTGACTTATCCGAAAAAATGGTTCTTTGCGTGTGTGGTCTTCAAGCTGTCGTTAGAACATCTTAGACGAACAGGAACCCTGGTCGGAGATTCTTTTCATGCCCGACAATCGTAAGTTTGTCTCTTGATCAAAACAAAATAATGTTACATTTTATAAGTTGCATATGGTTTCTTCATTTTATTTACATTTCTTTCATTTTACAGATTTCTAGCTGTCCCTTCATCGGTTGCGTAGATCCGCTGATGTGCGACCGAGCATTAGACATCATCCCTGGTCTACTTAGGACCAGGGATGCATTGAAAGATGTGATGGCGTTAGAGCAAGAAGGGCTGATTTTGAGGAGCACAGGGCAAACGAGGAGGAGACCCGGGCAAACCAGGCGGACCTTCGAGCAAAAATGATGGATCAACGTGCTAACAAGTTGATGAAATACCTTCTCAGTTGGGTTTTCTTCGCTTCTTATGTTTACTTGCAAAGTTGACTGTTTGGTTTTGGTCAATGTGGGTTGGTTTTTTTGGTTTCTAGTAGTTGGTGGTGTTTATGTTAGGTGTATATGAACAATGTATTTTGTTAGTGGTTGCTAATGTAGTTAAGTTACATTATGGTATCACGACAATGGTTCAAGTATCTATAATTATCTAATTTGATTTGTGTTATTTGTTTGTTAAGTAGGATTATGATTTATGTTATTCATGTCATGGGTGAAAATCAAACATAAACTTTTGGTTGGTCTTGGGTTGGATGGCTAATATGAGTAGAAGTTGTAGTCTATGTGTTTAGTAAGGCTGGTGGCTAACATGAGTAGAAGTTGTGGTTAATTTTATTCAGTAAGAATAGGTGGAGTAGAAGCAATAACACTTTAGGTGATTTGGTGAATGATTTAGGTTTGGTTTTGGAGTTTCGAATGCCCGGTTTGTTGTAATACTCATGTTGTCAAAATGGGTAACTATGGTATTGTCATACTACCTCATGACTGCATTGAATGCCATGTTTCTTGTAATACTCATGCTGTCAAAATGGATAACTATTGTATTGTCATACTACCTGATGAATGTATTGATATGTATATATTTGTTTGCAGTTTAATAAATGATTAACCGGTTCACCAAAAAAATGATTGATGGAGTAGGAGTGTATCGGTTATGTGTTGATAATGAACCAAATACTTGGTAGGTTTATAGTGGCAATGAAGCAGTGAAACACTTATGGACACTCACATACTCACTCAGCTACAAGCTTATATGTGCAAAAGACTTCTCCACAAAGACTCGTGTACTACTGCACAAGAGCTTAACTACTTGTAATATAATGTAGCATGTAGTGTATAGTAGCATTTAGTTAGCCAATGTACTTTACTCTTATATAAATACCCATGAATGTGTACATTTCTGATTCAGTTCAATACAATCATAATTTTTCCTTCATTTCTCTCTCAACTCACAATATTCATTTAACTAAAGTTGAAGATGAAGATGAAGAATTGTCATTGAGATTGTTATTGGGTGATTTAAATTGTGTGGTATGAGATTGTTATTGAGTTCAAGGTCTGCTATTTGAGCGCAGTTGATTAAAAAAGTCAAAGCCGACTCACACGGGATTGTTGACTTATGTCAGTCAACATAAGTGAGTTGTTACTTAAACCCACCCACATTATTGTTAGGGACAATTTTTACAATTTACTCTTACAATGAATAGGAAACCAGACCCCCAAATCACCTCACCTAACTTATTTACTTAACCTTTGATTTATCCCCAAGTTACCTCATAACTCAATTACATTTTGAAAACCATGGTGAAAAAATGTTAGTTGCTTATACACATTTATTTAATTGCGGTTGACAATCAAAATAATTTTTACTGCCTATGTTACTCTAGTTTCGTATTTGTTTGTTCATGCCTATCTTTTTGTTTATGTTTGCAGAAATGATTTTCATTGATTCTTCTGATACAAGCAGTGACATTGTATCATCAAGCGGTGATGAAATTAGTAGTGATTCTTCCATAAAAATGAAGTGTTATGTTTTGATTGGGTTAATCAAATAGAAGAGAGATAAATTATTGCAAAAGTCACAAATCAAAACATAACAAAGGGCAAAACGACGTCGACGAGAAAAAAAATGAAAAATGCAAGACGCACTCCCAAACTATGCGTCGAGATACAAAAACTACCGTGATTCTTTTTTTTTTTTTTTTTTTTTTTTTTTTTTTTTTTTTTTATGACTTTTTTTTATATATAACTAACTTTATTCGTCAAATATATGACCAAATACCGAACGAATTGTGCATTACGAACAAAACGAAATGAGACGTCTTTTTCAATTAGGCATACTAACACTCTTGAAATAGCAGTTGATAACGGTGGTCCGAAGTCCGAACACCATCAGTGGTGGTGTAGCCATTTGAACTAGTGTTGAATAAGCTTTTTGGGTGGGTTCAATTTTGAATATAAATAAAAAGATGAGGCAAGTTTACCACGAACTTATACTCGGCCTTTTCCTTAAAGTTAAAAGGTGAACAATAATTTTGAGACGTAATAAATGTTAAAACCTAAAAGAAAAACGTAAACTCGTCTATATTAGAAAGTTTGAATTTTTCATAGTAGTTTTACAGTTGCCTTTGGTTAATGTTGGTATCCTTAACTCATTGATCGACACTTTGAAAATTTTTAGCACTTAAATAATAACTATGATTATATTCCGTATTAGTAAGTTGGAATTTTTCATAGTAGCTTTTTTTGGCTGCTTTGATTAACAATCCCACATAGGCCACGGGAAGAAATTTTTGATACAATATATACTCCGTATTAGTTATGTATAGGCAATTGTAGTCCTATGATAGTTGAACAATGGGTGACATCTTCATAAGTATGTTGTACAACTTTCTATAAAATCTTGTCTTGACTTTTAGTGAAGATTATTTTTGAATGGTGTGATACTTTCTTTGCTGATCTTATTTTAATGCTCCAAATATCATGTTCATGTTGATAAGAGTTCATATGTATCCTCAGTTTACAAGTCTAAAATACATTTATTTTGGTGATAACATTCTCTAGAAATATTGAAATGCCATAATTTTGCTAAACGATTCTCATTCTTTCATACCAAAAAAAAAAAAAAAAAAAAAATCACAACTTTGCTTGAATTTTACATAAAAAAGAATAACTTTAAACATTACTCTATGAAAACTACATCAAACATCATAAATATAAACTTAAGATATCTAAGTTAATAGACATGGTACACATTGGTTTCAATTCATTTCCCGAATCAGAAACACCAAAAGTACCAGGTTAACTGGCCCTGAGAAAATTTTAGCTTCAAAAAGAGCACATACGATCAATAGGATCCAAAATTACAATTTGTGGCCAACAATGTAAAATGACTAAAATCATTTAAAGAATGAAGGCATGAAGCTCACAATACACATTATACTATATATATAAACCCCGGGCATTCAACGAGAGGCCGCCACGTGGAATACTGTAGCAAATGAACAGTACCCGACCACTGTTCATGCTACAGTACGAGCTACAGTATTGTTATTATTATTTTTTTTAACGCATCGCTACAGTTCTCGCTGCAATTTTTTTTTTTTTTTTTTTTTTTTTTTTTTTACATAAATTTCCGTATGAAAATTTGTTTATAAAAAAAAAATTAATAACAAAAAATAAAAATAAAAAAATACGAAAAATAATACACTTACAAAAAATTCTTGTACAAATTTGTTTTCTTTTAAAATACCCAAACAACAAAAAAAAATTTCAACCGCAAAAAAAAAAAAAAAAAAAAAAAAAAAAAAACGTAAACATAAACAAATTATGCTTCCAAGTAAACATATGCATATTTCAAATAACAAAATTATTAATTACACCGTACAACCGACAAAATACAACGACTGTTATCTTTAACATTTTTTCAAAAAATGCTTTTAACGCAATTACCATAACCCAAAGCCATTAAATATTTGCAACCACAAACAAAACTTAACCGACACCCAATAACTACTTAAAAAAATATATAAACTATTTCTCTATTTTTTTTACAACCAACGCATAACACCAAACTACTATTTAAAAAACCCGCCGCAACGCGCGGGTTACTAAACTCGTATATATAAAAGGCAGGCGCTACAAGCCAAAATCTTGCTATAGTACATCTACAGTGCACGACCACTGTTCATGCTACAGTACACGCTAAATTTTTTTTTAAAGCGTCGCTACAGTACTCGGTACATTTTTTTATTTTTTTTTACATAAATTTCTTTATGAAAATTTATTTTTTTTTTAAAAATAATTACAAAAAAAAAAAATACAAAAAATAATACACTTACAAAAAATTTCTTATACAAATTTGTTTCTTTTAAAATACCAAACCAAAAAAAAAAAAAAAAAAAAAAAAAACATACCGAAAAAACAAACAACCCAAAAAAATTTCAACCGGAACGCAAAAAAAAAAAAAAAAAAAAAAAAAAAAATCATAAACATAAACAAATTATGCTTCAAAGTAAACATATGCATACTTCAAATAACAAAATTATTAATTACACCGTACAACCCATAAAATACAAAACACAAAAAACACCCGCCGCAACGCGCGGGTTACTCAGCTAGTTATACTATATATATAAACCCCGGGCACTCAAGGAGAGCCTGCCACGTGTCCTTTTACTGTAGCAACATTAACAGTACCATTTACTGTAGCAGGAACAGTAATTTTTACAGATTATTATTTTTTTTTTTACATAAATTTCCTTATGAAACTTTGTTGCTTAAAAAAATAATAACAAAAAATAAAAATACAAAAAATACAAAAACTAATACACTTGCAAAAAATTTCTTATACAAATTTATTTCTTTTAAAATACCACAAAAAAAAAAGGCATACCGAAAAAACAAACAACCCAAAAAAATTTCAACCGCAACATAAAAAAAAAATAAAAAAAATCCGTAAGCATAAACAAATTATGCTTCCAAATAAATATATGCATACTTCAAATAACAAAATTATTAATTACACCGTACAACCCACAAAATACAAAACACAAAACACACCCGCCGCAACGCGCGGGCTACCCAGCTAGTTTTAATTTTATACCCCAACCATAAAAACAAGTTATTATTAGGCTCGCCGTTAGGAAGCCCACCAAGCCCAACAATTTCAAATATCCCGGAAGTTGTCGATTTAAAATTGTTTGAAATGATGACAGAGTACCCGATAAGAGATCGTTAATACTGTGTGGTATATTAACTAGGGGTGAGCAAACAAAACCGAAAAAATCAAAACCGAACCGAAAATCAAAAAAACCGACCGAAACTAAAAACCGATGATTCGTTTTTTAATTTTTCAAAAACCGAAATATACGGTTCGGTTTCGGTTTTCGTCCAAAAACCGAACCGTAAAAACCGAACCGAACCGATTTTATTATATAAAAATATATAATTAATATAATATAAATAAATAACTAAATAAATCAAATTTATAAGTTTATATTCATTTTGTGGGTAGATATATAATATATTTATCTTAACTTTTATATTTATATGCGTGTTTGTCGTGTCGTGTGTTTACTTGAGAATATATATCAATAAATATATAACGATTATCATACTATTTGTATATTTATTTACATGTGTGTAATTATAGAATTATGGAATAAACATTATTATTCTTACATTGACGAAAAAAAATAATAAATAAATACAAGTTTATTGGTATAAATTTGTCATGCCCAAATATAAATGGTTAGAAACCGAAAAAAACCGAAAAACCGAACCGAAACCGACGAAAAACCGAAAAAACCGAACTGCCAAAAACCGAACGGTTTCGGTTTCGGGTTATATAAAAACCGAACATTTCGGTTAGATTTCGGTTTTAGCCAAAAACCGACCCAAACCAAACCGTGCACACCCATAATATTAACCAACACAATTTATAATGATCATTTCGAGTTTCAACACTCGATCCCACATAGATGAGAGAAAAAAATGGTACTGGTTAATATACCACAGTGTATGGGCATCAAGTGTGACTAGATTAGTATCATGTTTTCGATCGACAATCATTACTCGTGGCAGTGTTATATGATAACAATAACAATTCCATGGATTATGGTTTCGGTCGAAAACTTATATTAGTTCTAGTGTTTTTTCATTAAACCAGTGAAATATGATTTATGTAAAACTAAATCAAAGGGATTTATACCAAAACTGCCTTAAAACTATTACTAGTTATAATACCCGTGTCTTAAATGGTTTTATTTGTGTATTTTTAATAATTTGCACTTGTTTCTCAACTTATATGTATTGTTGGTCACTCATCTGGCTCTCTTGTGCATCCTCTTGCTATATATGAGCCGCATTGGTCTCGATATCATCTTTGTTGCTCTAGAATCAGCTTCAATTTGGCCATATAGTTTTTTGCTAATATAGGATTCTCCTTTGCTCTGCAACTGCAGGATACAATAGAGTTTATATAATGAAATAGTAGACATTATATTTATTTTTAATATAAATCTAGATTGGGAATATTTAAACCAAACACTATCTACTTTTTATAACCATTTTTGAAACATCAAACACAAACAACGTTTAGCGGCATACAATTACCAAAAGTTCAAACAACAGATACATTTGCTCATCGTGAACCCATCGTTTCTTTATATCAATTGTAATTTATAAGTGGTGAGTATTTGATACATTTGCACCTAGAATAAGCAAGACCAACATTTAGTCAGCAATATTCAGCAAGAAAGAAAAAAAAAATCATTTGAAGCGCTGACAAAATGATTATATATACGGACCAAAACAGGTGAATATTTGATACGGCTCAAATCAGGTTGACCCATAACACTTTCTTGTCTAAATTTTTCTCCTAAAATATTAGTTTGTCAAAAATCAAAATGTTAGAAAAAAGTAATTGTTTGAGAAATTTGCTAAGTAACATAAATTACTTAGCAAATTTCTTGAACGGATACTATAATATTGTATTTTGTGGTTCCTTTAAAACCATATACACCGATACTATAGGTACCTGCACCGAAGGTTTGGTCTTTTGAGCCAAGAACTAAACACTTTGGGGCCATGTCATGGCTAAACCAAGTTTATTCAAAACCGTAGGATATTACTACACAGTTATATTACCAGCCTTCTTCCATCATAATAGCAGGGCTAGCGCATCTTTACACCAATATGAACCCAAATCTGAACATAAAGTATGAAACTGACCATAAAGGCTTACAAGAAACATAATTAGCCTTTTGAACCAATGTATAAAGATATGTAACTACTTCTGTTGGCAATGTACTAAAGATCACCATCCATAAACAGATAATCAGAAGATGGATATAGAATAATAACAGAGATATCACTACCTTCGAAAAATATTAATTTTCATTTCTTGCAATGAGTGCAACTATTTCCTTTTGGGGCTGTACACATGTTCATGTTCATCTAGTGTGTATTATCATCTTCTAGTTTTAGTTACAGAATAAACGTAACTTTTTATTTGTCCCATCTTAGTCATTGTATTTCTTAGTACATTTGCAACAATAAAATATGGCTTTCTGTCGTAACCCATATGCTTAGCATTTTTATATGAAAAATTTAACATTTTTCTAAAAGAATTTAACAATTATATAACTCGATAACAAGTATTACAGTATGAAACATAGAATAATTAGGGAGCGAGGAGTTATAAAATTTACAGTGGCAGCTTTTTGTTCAGAGAAATGACCAGATCTTTGAAGCTCTCTGTAAAAATGATATAGAACTCAGTCAATAATCACCCAACCAACCACCCCTTGGTGATTCACTTTTATTATAACAATATACACTTGAAGATTAGTCCCCAACACAGGTGCTAACCAAACGAATACAAGAGAAAGGTTGTTGTCCCTCTAATAGGTGCAACAACAGAGATACAAGAACTCACACACTAATCAACTATAACCAAACCTAAACCCAGATCAAGATGATCTAAACCAATCTTGTTTACAATGGTAAACAACCCAGAAACTAATAAACCCAGATGAGAAAACAAAGAGAAACTTGTGTGTGTGTGAATTATGAGAGAGATCGTAAAAGTGATGAAAACCCTAGCTGTAGAGAAGCTTAAATAGCCAAGGAACTTTCACTTTAGTCCCTGCACAAATAAACCATACAAAACACAACCAAACTTATTAAAGTTAGAAACTCAGTATAAAATATTTATACAAGATACCCCTGAAGGTTCATCTGGTTGACACTTGAGAGTAAATACTTTCAACATCCCCCCTCAAACTGATGAACCTGCAAACAAATTAATCATACCGAGTTTTCTAACCATAACACCATGCTGAACAGACCCAAGAGCTTTGGTCAAAACATCAGCAGTTTGACTTTTTGAGTCAACTTTGACAGTTTTAATCAATCCAGAAGAAACCTTTTCTCTAACCAAATGCACATCAATATCAAAATGTTTTGTTTTTTCATGCATCACTGGGTTAGCAGCAATTTGAATTGCTGCTTTATTATCACAAAACAATTCAACTGGCAACAAACTATCAGTAACACCAAGATCTTTCAATATTTTAAGAATCCACATAACCTCACAAGTTGTAGAGGCCATGCATCTATATTCAGCCTCTGCTGAAGACTTAGAAAGAGTAGCTTGTTTTTTACTCTTCCATGAAACAAGATTACCATTCACAAATACACAATACCCAGAAACAGATTTTCTAGTAACAGGACACTTAGCCCAATCTGAATCAGAATATGCAGCAACTTTAAATCCAAGATTATTTTTACAAAAATGTAAACCATTACCAGGAGCAAGTTTAAGATATCTTAGCACTCTTAAGCCAATATCAAAATGAGATTTCAAAGGAGAATGCATATACTGACTTAAACAATGCACAGCATAAGATATATCAGGCCTAGTCATGGTAAGATATATTAACTTCCCAATAAGTTGCTGATAACTAGTAATGTTTTTTAAGAATTTATCATCATCAGATTCTTTATGACTAAGCACAATATTTTCTGGCAAAGGAGCTAACACAGGTTTACATCCAAGTAAACCATATTCATTAATCAACTCCAAACAATACTTCCTCTGATTTAAACACAACCCATTACTAGTTTTTAACACTTCGATACCAAGAAAATATTTCAATTCTCCTAGATCTTTAATTTTAAACTTATTTCTTAGAAAAATTTTAAAATTCTCAATTTCACTCTCACTATTACCTGTTATAACCAAATCATCAACATACACAAGCAGGTATAAAACAGAATTGTCTTTAGTTTTAACAAATAGAGAGTGATCATTTTTAGACTGAACAAATCCAGCCTCAAACAAAGCTTCAGACAATTTAAGATTCCATTGTCTAGGAGCCTGTTTCAGACCATAAAGAGACTTTTTAAGTCTGCACACTTTCTTACTATCATCTGGAAAGAGACCAGGTGGAGGCAACATATAAACTTCCTCATTTAAGTCACCATATAAAAAAGCATTGTTAACATCCATTTGAAAAACTTTCCAATCATTTTGAACAGCAATACTTAGCAAACATCTAACAGTTCCCATTTTAACTACAGGACTAAAAGTCTCATCATAGTCAAAACCAGGTTTTTGATTAAACCCCTTAGCCACAACTCTGGCTTTGTACCTTTCAATTTCACCATTAGACTTAAACTTAAGTTTCCAAACCCATTTAGATCCTATAGGAAACCTTCCTTCAGGAAGATCAACCTCTTCCCAAGTATCATTTTCATATAAGGCAACAATTTCTTCATCCATAGCATTTTTCCAATTAACATTCATAGAAGCTTCCTTATAGGAAGTAGGCTCACAAGACTTGTTCAAATTAGCAACAAAACAACAATTATCAGAACTCAACCTAGTATGATTAGCATACTTATCAAGACCATATCTAAGCTTAGAATCAAGCACATAGTCATTAAGTTTAGCAGGTAGCTTAGAAGATCTGTTAGACCTCCTATAACTAGTAGTTCCTTCCTCAGTCTGATTTTGAAAACTATTTTGAAAAACAGGTACATCTACTTCAGGTATTGCATTTCCCTCAGAATTATTATTTTCATCTAAAGGAGTTGCAGTCCTAGAGTCAGCTGGTTGCTGAGGTGAACCAGGGTAAGAAATCTGTCCTAAAGGCACATCCTGAACATCATCCACAACCCTACCAGACTGACCTAGACCACCTTCTCTACCAACAGATGCTACATCCTCTTTTTCATCATTGGGAGAGTCACTAGGAGTTCTGGTTTTTGACTCAACATTATCAAAAAAGTTTAAAGTATTAATTTCCAGATGAGAATCAGACAAATCAGTTTGTTTCATTTTAAAAGGAAATATAGTTTCATAAAATTTTACATCTCTGGAATATAACACAGACCTATTTTCCAAACTCAAAAGCTTATAAGCCTTTTTACCACTAGCATATCCAAGTAAAACACATTTTACAGACTTCTCAGAAAACTTATCAGATTCTTTTAAAACAGTGGCATAACATAGACATCCAAAACTCCTAAGATGTACCAGACTAGGTTCTCTACCATAAACCAAAGAAAAAGGTGATTTACCATTTAGAACAGAGGAAGGCAACCTGTTAATCAAATAGGTAGCAGTTAAAACACAATCAGGCCAAAACACAAGAGGTATTCCCCCCTGAAACATAAGGCTCCTTGCTACATTAAGCAAATGCCTATGTTTCCTCTCAGCTATCCCATTTTGTTGAGGAGTATATGCAACACTAGTTTGATGAACAATTCCCATAGTGTCAAAAAATTCACCCATTTTATTATTCACAAACTCAGTACCATTATCAGACCTCACAACTTTAATTTTCTTATTAAACTGAGTTAAAACCATTTTAAAGAAACTCTGAAACATATCAAAAACTTCATGTTTTCCTTTTAGCATATACACCCAAACAGACCTACTAAAATCATCAACAATAGTCAAGAAATGTCTAAACCCTTCCCTGCTAACAACCTTATAAGGACCCCATACATCTAAATGTATAAGGTCACCAAAACCAGATGACTTATGTTCACTTAATGGAAAAGGATCCCTTGTTTGTTTAGCCTTATGGCAAACATCACAAGGTGCTCCATGATCAATATGGTTTAATTTCAAAGTGCCTTTTAACTGTTTTAAGACTTGATTAGCAGGGTGTCCCAATCTAGAATGCCAAACATCTTTAGAAACAAAACAACTAAAGAACTCACTTTTAAGCACACAAGCAGAAGAAGCAGTAGACTTATCAAACAAATAAAGACCACCAAACTCACTACCAGTCCCCAGCACCCTCTGCTGAGTCAAATCCTGGATATAACATTTAGTCTCATCAAAACCAACTCTTAACTTGCTATCTCTAATCAACTTATTCACAGACATAAGACTGACACAATATTCAGGAACAACCAAAACATCAAACAGAACAACATTGTTATTAAGTTTCAAATTCCCAACATGAGTAACCTTAGCCAAAGTTCCATTAGGATGTCCTACAGTAATCTTTAAATCAGATATGTCAACCAAATTAAACATATTAAGATGACTATTAGTTAAATGTTGATTAGCACCAGAGTCAATTATCCAACCCAAATGGTAATTAACTCCATCCAACTTAATATTAGCACCAAAAAATCTATAGAAATTCTGATTAAAGAAAATACTGCAGTTAAAAAAGGAACAGGAATCCCTACCTGCCATATTAGCATGAGCAGAGGTTCCAGGTTTATCATTCAACAAGCTTAACAGCTTCATAACCTGTTCATTACTCAGGGACATACTACCAGAACCACTTTTAGAACCATTATTAATCACAGAGGCACTTTTAAAATCATTTGTTTTATTAAAATTATTAGCAGGTTTCAGATTAGGATTCTTTTTAAAACCAGGAGGATAACCAACAATTTCAAAGCACCTATCAACAGTATGACCCTTTAAACCACAATGAGAACAAAGCAAACTATCATAATTTCCCCTGTTATTAGACCCATAGTTATTACCATTATTGTTTCTTTTCCAAGTAGTATTGTTCTTATTATCATAGGTTTTAGAAACAAAAGCAGACACCTGAGGCTTTTCAGTTTTAACAGTTGTGGTAGGAACCCCTCTATGGGATTCTTCCCTTGATACAATGACAAAGGCATCCTTGACTTCAGGGAGGATTTCCCTGGTCAAGAGAGTACTTCTTATGGGTTGATAGATATCATCCAAACCCATAAGGAATTGCATCAATTTTAACAACCTACCATGATCAACTAGTTCTTGCCTAGCTTCACATGTGCAATCAGGCAACTTAGTGAGAATATCAAATTCTCTCCACAAAGAATTAAGCTTATGATAATATTCAGACACAGGCAAGCCGCCTTGTTTAAAGGTATTAATCTTTTGAAGCAGATTAAAAACTACAGAACCATCAATCCTATCATAAGTATCTTTTAATTCTTTCCATACCACAGAAGCATTATCAGAAAAAACATGCCCAAGATACACATCCTGAGTCAAAGAACTCAAAATCCAATTAAGCACAACAGCATTACATCTATTCCACTGAGCTTCTAACAAAGGACTAGCCACATAATCAGTTTTAACACAAGAACCATCAAGAAACCCCATCTTATTTTTTATTTGCATAGCAAGTTTCATAGCACTAGCCCACACCCTATAATTTTCAACACCAGCCAATTTAATGCTCACAACAGAAGCACAGTTAGAATCATTAGGGTGTAAATGCAAAGGATTACTCTGGTCCAAATTACTGATCATGATAGCCATAATGAAAGCAACAGAAAACTAAACAGATAAGCAAGAAACAATATAACAGAAACAACAAAGAAACAACAAACCAACAACCAACAAATAAACCAGCAAGAAACAAGAAACAACAAATAAGCAACCAGGAATAACAACTCACACCCAGAGTTAACTAGATTCAAGTCAGCAGACTGTGAATGGCCAGAGCAGGTATCCGTACCAATCAGAGTTGGCAGGTCAAGAAGTTAGCCAAACCGTTTACGCCCACTAAACTACAAATCAGTTAACCCTAAAGGAAGAAATAGATCACTTACAGTGCAAAAGCAGCGGAGAAACCAAATCAATCACCCAAGAGCCAATAGCTCTTGAAAGATAAACCCAAGAATAAGCCCAGAAAACCACAAATCCACAAATCCCCAAAACCCTAATTAAAAAAATTAGGGTTTCCAAGAATCAACCAAGAATCAACAATTAAGTGTTAATTCTTCAAGAATCCAACACCAGAACCTCCCAATCGAACGTACCAACAAAATCCCCAAATTCTAGGGTTTCAAGAAAAAACCCTAAAATTCAATCGAGCTCCAGATCAACCAAGAAATCAATCAATTATCAACCTAGAGCTCTGATACCATGTAAAAATGATATAGAACTCAGTCAATAATCACCCAACCAACCACCCCTTGGTGATTCACTTTTATTATAACAATATACACTTGAAGATTAGTCCCCAACACAGGTGCTAACCAAACGAATACAAGAGAAAGGTTGTTGTCCCTCTAATAGGTGCAACAACAGAGATACAAGAACTCACACACTAATCAACTATAACCAAACCTAAACCCAGATCAAGATGATCTAAACCAATCTTGTTTACAATGGTAAACAACCCAGAAACTAATAAACCCAGATGAGAAAACAAAGAGAAACTTGTGTGTGTGTGAATTATGAGAGAGATCGTAAAAGTGATGAAAACCCTAGCTGTAGAGAAGCTTAAATAGCCAAGGAACTTTCACTTTAGTCCCTGCACAAATAAACCATACAAAACACAACCAAACTTATTAAAGTTAGAAACTCAGTATAAAATATTTATACAAGATACCCCTGAAGGTTCATCTGGTTGACACTTGAGAGTAAATACTTTCAACACTCTCCATAGAGCTCACCACCATGAGCATATTCTAGAAACAAGAATATTCGTTCAACATCGTGAAACTAGCCATATAGTCTTAAAACATGCGGGTGCTGGAGACTAGTTTGGATCGTCATCTCTCGTTTAAGTTGGTGAAGTAGTTTATACTTTTCAATCTGCTCTTTAAATATCACCTTCAAGGCTACTATGTACTTGGTCTATTAGACACAAACATATCAAATATGTCGAATCAAACACTAATTTTGAGGATATCATATATAGTGCTATAAGCCTATAAGTGTATAAAAGATATCTTATGTATGTGTTACCTTTGTCTCACGGGCGACGTGGACTCGGCTGAATTTTCCCTTTCCAAGAGGTCTTCCAACTTCAAAATCGTTAATAGATCAGTCTCGTTTCACTGATTCGGGAGCCATTACGGTTCTGTTTTTGTAGAAGAAAATTTCAGTTCTTTTGGAGTATATAACAAAAATTATCACTGGACTCACTGAATTCTATTCCAACTTCATTTTCCGTAATAAAAATTTAACTTCTAAAATTTCTATCCAAAATCTCAAACTTTCACACAAACTTAGTCCTCTGAACCATTGTTCTCTCAGACTGAGATATGTAACAGCTGAAACTCTTCTAATAATCATTCGTTTGTTATTTTATCATCTTTATGAGAAACAAAGCTTAAAAAGAGCTTATAAAATAAGGATGTTGAATTAACGATTTTGAGGTTTCCAAATCCTCTTGCAATCTACTTTATAACAAACAAATAGAGGTTTGGGCAAACCGCAAACTTACAACAATAAACATGTATTATATCATGAATAACATACATTAAGTGTACTAAACATTTGCCTTATTTTTATGAAAAAGTTTCTTTGGAATAGAGGAGAAACTGTGCAGGGTAGGGCAAAGTTATCTTGGAAGTCTGTGTGTATGCCAAAAAATCAAGGTGGTCTCAGATTGAAGCCTTTAAATGAATGGAATGAAGTGCTACCTGTTAAACATTTATTGAATTTGGCCGCTAAAAAAGTCTCTATTTGGACAAAATGGGTGACTGTTACTAGACTTAAGGGGAGAAGCATTTGGTATGTCAATTTGGATAAAAAGGCAAGCTGGGGATGGAATAACTTGTTGTCTATGAGAGACAAAATTAGAGCTCATATAAAGTTTTGTGTTGGAAATGGCAGGAAGATTATGGTGTGGCATGACTATTGACTTGGTCAAGGGCGGTCCTATGAAGGGGTAGGGGAGGGTCCCCCCCTCCCAAAATAATTTCGGCCCTCCCAAAAAAAATGTTCTAGTTCCGCCACTGCCGCTTACCAATCCTTTTTCTAAGTTCATTTCCATAGAGCTGTATATGAAGGAAGATTGGATTCTAATGCTACTGTTGCTGATCTATATGATGGTGAGAATTGGTTATGGCCTCATGGTTGGATGCAAAGATTCCCTGTCCTGCAGTTAACTGATAATTTGGCTTTGGATGGTGACAAAGAAGATAAGGCTGTGTGGATTGACAAGAAGAGAAGGGAAGTGCAATTTTCTGTGAGCAGGGTATGGAAAGACTTTAGAAGTAATAATGAGAAGCTTAAATGGACACCATTGGTTTGGTTTTCTCAATGTATCCCAAAGCGCTCTTTTATTACATGGCTTGCTATGCATGGTAGGCTGAACACTCGGGACAGGTTGGCTAAGTGGTATCCTGGTAGACAGATGTCTTGCTCTTTGTGCAAAACAGGTATGGATTCTCATGATCACTTATTTTTTAATTGTGATTATTCATGCAAATTTTGGTCTAGATTGAAGAGTGATGTTAAAATTGTGATGCCTAATAATGGATGGAAAGATGTAGTGGATTGATTACATGATAAGTCTGCCTAGTATGAATAATGTGTGGAGTGTCTTAAGAAGACTTGTTTTGACAGCTAGTGTTTACTATATTTGTATAGAAAGGAACAGAAGATTATTTCAAAACATTGAACAGGATTGGGAGGTTGTGTTTAGTGAAATAACCAATACTGTGAGAATGAAGCTCAGTGGTCTTAAGGTTAAACAATCAAGTGCATTAGCCTGGAATATTAAATGGGATATTTTTTGATTTTGTATGGTTTGATCAGATGGCCTTGTACCTTGTGGCTGATAGCTATCTAATATGAGGTCTCCTTTTATGTAATGGGTCTGGAAGATATAATTTCATTTTAACGAGTTATTTTCATTTTATCTAGTGTGTAGGTTTCCGTGATCTGGGGGCTGGATTGATTTGGACTATGGAGCTGATTCATAGTAATCTGTCAGGATGCTTATGCTACAAGTTGGATATCATGTTTAGTATCTTTGCTTGTCTTTCCATTGGACATTGTTGTATAGAGTATGTATGGTTGGTAGTTGTGAGCAGATGGCTTTTTACCTTGAGAATGAAAGTTATTCACTTGAGGTTGTTTAGGGTCTTGGGAGATAACTTGTCCTGATCAATCTTTCTTGTGGTGTAACCAGTATGTCTCATAATGAAGGTTTCCTGCTTGGTTTGCATATCTCTGTTTTCTATGCAAGTTGGGGGGGGGGGGGGGGGGGGGGGGGGTCCCCTAATGGGTCTGGTAGAGGCAGTTCTATTCTCTGAAGTCCTCTCATATACAGTATATGAGTATGTAAAGCTACACAGTTATATTACCAGCCTTTTTCATCATAATAGCAGGTTAGCGCATCTTTACACCAATATGAACCCAAATCTGAACATAAAGTATGAAACTGACCATAAAGGCTTACAAGAAACATAATTAGCCTTTTGAACCAATGTATAAAGATAGATATATGTAACTACTTCTGTTGGCAGAATATACAAATCAACATCATTTTTAGTCATTTCTCGGTAACAACTAAGAGGGTGTTTGACATTGCTTATATAAGTGCATCAACTAAGAACACCCAAACACCACTTGTGTAAGTACTCTAATATAAGCTATAGATACTAAGCAGGTTCTCTGCTTATTTCTAAATTGATAAGCACTTCAAAAATAAGTAATCTGAAATGCCCCTTGTACTTATTTACAAAAAAGAGCTAATCATATTGCATCAAACCAAAATGCATAAGTAATAAAACAGATATGATATATATGAACAAAAGCTTATCCAAACCCCTAAAAGCTTAAAGCCCATATGAGTTTTCGACACAAACAAACTCGTAGAGATAAGGATTTACCAAACAAGGTGATATCCTCATCTTGAAATGCTGGAACTTGACCAAATGGCTGTACCATAAACATTAATGAAGCATTAAAAACTACATTGAACTTTATAAAAAGAATGAGATGTGTATACCTGCAGTTTGAGGTACTCCGGTTTCTTGTGTTCACCTTTAGCCATGCTAATGGGAACAAGCTGAAATGGGACATCTTTTTCTATTAGACATACTAAGACTCTTGAAACAGCAGTCGATAACGGTGGTCCGAACACCTTCACTGGTGGAATTTTGAGACGAAATAAATATTACGGAGTAAAACGTAAAAGAAAGACGTAAAATCGTATGTGTCAGTAAGTTGGAATTTTTCTTAGTAGTTTTATAGTTGCGTTTGATTACTGTTGGTATCCTTCATTTACGTATATGATATGATGATTGTTTTTGTTTAGCTGCTTTGATTAACAATCCCACATAGGCCACCGAAAGAAATTTTGTTGTCCCAATCGTGATATATGTGGATCGATGTGTTGGTGAAACAAATATTGATTTGCAAACTAACAATAACAAAAGATAACTTATATATTGTCTAACCATTGTAATGTTACATAATACTAAGTACTTATAGGTTTCCAAATGGTATGAATGAACCATTGTAACCTTTCATCTAAAGTCATGTCTATTCGGTTCATTTAAACCGATGCATCTATACATTGGTGATGGTTCGAACAGGTATAAGCAAAGCATTGTGACCTTTCGACCATTCCTGGAAATAACTAACTAATTAACTAACTTAACTAACAAACGGTTATTAAGTTTCTGATAAACACGTTTGGTCCTTCATGTTTCCTTTGAAAGCTATGTCAAGATTATCTTGGTTCACATTCTCTTCCTTAATCTTGATCATTGCTTTGTCCAAGGTTTTGAACTCCGAGCATCTGTCTCATAGTTGTAAACTTGAGTCTTGGTAAAGCTTTTGTTAAGATGTCTGCTCTTTGTAGTTCTCCGCTAACGTGTTCCACATTTATATGACCATTCTCTACGCATTCCCGAATGAAATGATAGCGAATGTCTATATGTTTACTCCTTCCATGAAATACTGGGTTCTTTACGAGTGCTATTGCTGATATGTTGTCAACTCTGAGCGTTATCCTCTTTTCTTCAATTCCAGTTAGTTCACTAAGTAAACGTTTTAACCATAAGGCTTGACATGCTGCTGCAGTAGCTGCCATGAATTCTGATTCACATGATGATAACGCCACTGTCGGTTGCTTCTGAGTACACCAGGTAATAGGTGACTCTCCAAAGTAAAATACGACTCCAGTAGTTCCTTTTCCTTGATCGGTATTGATTCCATAACTACTATCACTATAACCTGTTATCTTGCAGCCGCCTTCCTTCTTGTATATGATTCCATGTTCTTTTGTTCCTTTCACATATCGGATTACTTGTTTCACTGCCTTTAGGTGATGATCCTTCGGGTCTTGCATAAATCTGCTGAGTAGTCCGACTGAGTAACTAAGATCCGGTCTTGTATGTAATAAGTATCTGAGGCTTCCAATTAAACTTCGGTAATAAGTTGCGTCAACTGGTTCTCCATCTTCCGCCTTGACCAACTTAGTGCCGGGATCCAATGGTATCTTCGTATCATTGCTATCCGCCATACTTGTTTCTTTGAGAATCTTGTTAATGTATCCAGTTTGCTTGATTGTAATCTCTCCTCCTGTTTGTGTAACTTCTATCCCAAGGTAATATGCTAGCAATCCTAAGTCGCTCATTTCAAATTTATCTTCCATCTGGGATTTGAACAAGTCTATCTCTTTCTTTGGAGTGCCCGTGATTATTAAATCATCTACATATACTCCAACGATAAGTGTTGAATTCTTGCTTCTTTTTGTGTAGACTGCTTGTTCTAGATTACATTTCTTAAAATCTAATGACTTCAAGGTTTGATCAAACTTTACATTCCAAGCTCTTGGTGCTTGTCTTAAGCCATACAAAGCTTTTGTTAGCTTGTATACTTTTCCTTGGTTTCCTTGCTGAATAAAACCGTCAGGTTGTGTAACATAGACTTCTTCCTTTAATTCTCCATGTAAAAATGCTGATTTTACATCTAAGTGGTGTACTTGCCATCCGTGATATGCTGCTAGTGCTCATATTAATCGAACTATCTCTATCCTAGCAACTGGTGCGAATACTTCATCAAAGTCTATTCCTTGTTCTTGTACATAACCTTTTGCTACTAATCTGGCTTTATATCTAATGATCTTTCCGTGTGCATCTCTCTTGGTTTTATAAACCCATTTGAGTCTGATTGCCTTCTGATTTTCTGGCAAATCTGTGAGAGTCCATGTGTGATTCTTGTTGATTGAATCTATTTCAATTTTCATGGCCTCAATCCATTTTTCATCTTTTGATGCTTCCTTGTAGTTACGGGGTTCTTCTTCAATAAAGAATAAACTTGGAGTTTCTACTTCTCGTGCATGTTGATAAATTTCATTGATATTCTTTAAACCTCGTACTGGTCTGTGATCATATCTTTCTGAGCTTCCTGATGAGCTTTCTAATGAACTAATAGTAGCTTGTCTTTCACTTTCTGAGTTGGGTTCGTAAGTGTGTGTTGGTGGTGTAATTGGTGATGCTGGATCAGGTATTGGATCTGGTATTGGATCCAGTATTTGATCTTCTTCATGATACGTGTTATCAATGTTTTCTATGTTGATTGGTGTAGGATTTCCATTATCAACTTCGTCTACCACAAAACTAGTCCAAAATGTGTCTTGTGTATCCGTATCATCTCCATTCTTATCCCAATTCCACGGTTTCGTTTCCATAAACTTTACGTCCCTACTAACATGTTTCTTCTTTCTTACTGGATCATATAGCCTACAAGCTTTTGATCCTTCCTCTACTCCTAAATAAACCATCGGTATGCTTCTATCATCTAACTTCTTCAAGTGAGGTATGGTTATCTTAGCATAAGCTGTGCATCCGAATATTCTAAGGTTTTGTAGGTTCGGTTTTTGATGCGTGGGAATCGCACCTTGCTTTACCTCTCGAGAAGCTTACGACCCCCACCAGGCAGTGTACCTGATCGTTGTAGTATAGTATAGTGACAAGTACCGGGGGATTGATCGTTCAGCTTAGGAATAGTGTCGCTAGGATTAGAAAACCTAATTAATAGTTCTAAAGGTGAGGGATGATTATTTTTGTGTTTTTATATTTTATGAAAGCAATTAAAATATCGGGTTTTTAGAAGATAGGGCGGAATTAGTTGCTATTCAACTAACCCAAAACTAAGATGCAATCAAAATAAAATAATAAAAATGAAATTAAACTAATTAAACTAAGGTTGTGAGCAGTATTTGGAGAAATTGTGTTTACTTAGACTTCACTACTCCCTAGATATCTTTTACATGTTAATTACTTGTTATACTTGTATGGATGACGGATTGTATTCCTTAATACCATTCGTGGGGTGGCATACATAACTCCCCAACTCTATGAGCTCTTATCTCCTCCTACACCATGACCCAACACAACTATAGGGATTGTAAACAGTGGCTCATGCATTAAATACAACCAATAAAGACCTAGTACGCCTCGGTTCATGTTTCTTAAGACGTTTAAGCATGTTACCATTTGGAGATCTGCCAGTTTTCTTAAGCCTAACATATAAATCATTCATCCAAGAACAAGAATAGACAAGTAATCAACACATAATCAACATCTAGGTTTCATTAGATCTAAGCAAACACAAAAGAGATCTAGCCTAGCATAATGGAATTGAGACAAGAACAAGAGATAAACAACCAACACATAGACATATTGATTGAATTAGAAGAACACTTATCTCAATTACAATGCAAGGTATCAAGGGTTTGGAACCCTTGAAAAACCTGTAAAAGTACCACCAAATTCGTCTTTAGGGTTTCACCAAAACTTCTCCTCTTTTTAATGAAAAAACTAGAAAACTATATATAGGAAAACTGGGCTGACGGCGTCAAGACAAACATGTGACGCCGTCACCTCGCCGCCAAATTCTTCCTCGGACGGGCTTGATCTACTTATGACGGCCTATGTGACGCCGTCATCTACCACGGTATTTTATTCTTGGCACTTTGACGCCGTCATGATGACTTTTGACGCCGTCACCACCTAGGGTATTTTATTCTTCATGTCTGACGCCGTCAGGGTGTAACTCTTGACGCCGTCACCTAGTGTCTTCAGCATGGAAAATTGGTACTTTGCCGTTTTCTTCACTTTTATGCTCCAAAAACGTCCAAAATGGCTTCTTTTCCAGAATTCACACTCCAAACACCTAAAATCACAAAAGGAACGATTTAGGGCAATATTTGATCAAATAAATTCGGATTCGGGCTTAAATGACCCCCTAAAAATGGATCATTTTTCGCCTCATCAGTTTTCTCTTGTAGAGTGCTTCATATGGTGTTTTAATTGAGAAACATGATCAACCAACAATAAAAATAAAACATGCATACGGAAGCAAATAACAATCAAACAAATAAAATCACACAAAACATGGGTTGCCTCCCAAGAAGCGCTTTTCTTTATTTACGAGTCTTGTAGCTAGACTCAAAGTCATGGGTTACTACGTGATTCGGGTGAGTTCCTCGTTGAGGACATCTTTGGGATCGAACTTAGGTTTCAACTTTCTATCGGTTTTCTTAGTATGATACGACCTTTCGAACATCTCTCCATCCGGATCATACAAAGTCATTCTCATGTGCCATGATCCATCTCCTTCTTTAGGTGGCTTGTCCCACCTCCATTTATACTTATCTCCATCTCTTTTCCATTTATTCAACTCTATATTAATAGGCATTACGCTCAAGAACTCAATCATCTTTCTAAAGACTAAGGGGTCCTCAAAGGGATCTAGCTCCTCATCTCTAGCTATGAGTTGTTCTACCGAATGTGTCTTCTCAACGAAATCCTTCTCTAGATAAAATGGGCATTGAGGTCCTATGAAGTTCCTTTCTATCCAAGGTCCATATATAGACGGTCTCCTATTCATCTCTACCCAATGCGGTGTCGGTTCATCATCACAATCATAACTATGCTTCTTAACATTATACACCGACCAAGTATCGCCTTCACCTACCGCTATCTTAGATTCCTTGCAATCTATCATGGCACTAGCGGTTGCTAAAAATCCTCTTCCTACCAATAATGGGCATGTAGTGTCACTAACCATGTCTAGGACGTGAAAATCCGCTAATATAGTCAACATTCCTACGTGAACAACTACATCCTTAATCATCCCAACCGGGTGGGCTATACTCCCATCCGCTAGCCCTATCAATACCTCCGTTTCCTCTAACTTTCCTAGCTTAAGAGTGGTGAATAAGGATAAGGGAATCAAGTTGAGGCTTGACCCTAAATCGGCTAGTGTGTCGAAAGCTTTGGATCTTCCTATCTTACAAGGCAAAACAAATATACCCGGATCATTGAGCTTTTTAGGTAACTTGTTTTGAACGAAGGCGGTCCCATTTTTACCTAGCTTACACTTCTCATATTTTTCTAGGAGGGCACTATAGTAAGGAGCACGCGCTAAGACATCAATGACGGGGCGTTCAAGGTGAAGTTCTTTGAATTCATCATCAAGGTCTTGCGTAAGAGGTGTTTCAACTATATTTTTGACCGGTTCTATATTGGGTGTCTTGTTTGATTGGTCCTTTGGTAGAACTTGGTTTTGTTTGAAACATGTGCTCATTGATTTAACCGAGTAGTATTGTGGACACGAAGTGGGTGACGAAATGGATGATATGGAATTAACGGTTAGTTTCGGATTCTTTACCGTGTCACTTGGGAGTGCTCCCATTTCTCGGTCATTGAGAACTTTCAACAATGCATCAATTCTATTGGTCATCTCGCTTTGATTTTGTTTGAAATCGGCTTCAAACTTAGCTATGCGGGCTTCTTGAGATGCCATGAACTTTGACATCAATCCTTCAAGATTGTTGGTACTACCATAGTTGTTAGAAGGATTGTTGTTGAAAGTACGGTTGGATGGTGGACCGTTTGGTTGGTAACGATTAGGCGGATTGGAAGAATTGGGTTGATTTTGTTTCCACCTAAGGTTTGGGTGATTTTTCCATGAGGGGTTATATGAATCACCGTATGTGTTTGGCTCAGGCTTGAAAGTGTACCACTTATCTCCCGCTTCGTCGGTACGCGTGGATGCGTAGTCCGCAAAAGCTGTTCCGGGGAGTTCCACACAATCACGAGTGTCATGGGGACCACTACATAATTCGCATGAAGAAGTGATTTTGTTCACTTGGCTTGAATGCTTCGGAGCTTCGTAAGATTTCATGAGAAACTTGACTTGGTCCTCAAGTTCCATGATCCTACGGTCGGGAGTGCTAGAATTGTTCGAAGGCAAAGATATTGCCTTGACCGTTTTGTTCAAATCACGGGGATCATTCCAACTTTCGTTGTCATAGAGAGCAAGATCTTCTATGAGTTCCCATGATTGTTCCGCACTAAGATCACGTAGCTTACCACCGGCCGATTGGTCAATGGTTCGCCTCGTGGAGATGTCGATATGGTCATAGAAGATTTGGACTCGGAGCCAAAGATCTATGCCATGATGAGGGACTTTTTGGAGTAAGTCCTTGAAACGAGTCCATGCTTCATAGAGAGATTCATTTTGACGTTGTTGGAACATCAAGATGTCATTCCTAAGTTTAGTAGTTCTCCCCGGTGGGAAAAATTGAGCAAGGAAACGAGTGGTGAGATCATCCCATGTGGTGATGGATCCCACGGGTAAACGCTCAAGCCATTGACTAGCTTGATCCCGTAGAGAGAATTGGAATAGGCGTAAACGAGTAGTCTCTCTAGTTTCAACACCTAGGTCTATGGAATCAACGATTTTGAGGAAGTCCTTAAGGTGTTGGTTTGGATCTTCGGAACGAAGTCCATGGAATGCACATCCGCTTTGCACCAACCGGATGGTGTCGGATCGCAAGGGGGTCACATTGGCTCCGGTGAGCTCAATGGTGTTTCGGTAGCCTTGGTGGCTAGGTCGGGAATATTCTCCTAAGGTTCGGGGCCTAAGGGGTTCTAATGGTGGGTTTTGTTGTGGTGGGATGACGGGTTCAAAGATGTTACCACCTTCCATGATGTCGGATGGTAAAGATTACGAACAAAGGCACGAAGAAATAAGATAGACTAAAGAAAACCTAAAAAAATAAAAATAAAATCCTACTAGAAAGGAATCTAGCAAGTAGACCTAATAAAAAGAAATCCTAACCTAGACAATAACTATTCCCCGGCAGCGGCGCCAAAAACTTGATGCGTGGGAATCGCACCTTGCTTTACCTCTCGAGGGATCTCGAGAAGCTTACAACCCCCACCAGGCAGTGTACCTGATCGTTGTAGTATAGTATAGTGACAAGTACCGGGGGATTGATCGTTCAGCTTAGGAATAGTGTCGCTAGGATTAGAAAACCTAATTAATAGTTCTAAAGGTGAGGGATGATTATTTTTGTGTTTTTATATTTTATGAAAGCAATTAAAATCTCGGGTTTTTAGAAGATAGGGCGGAATTAGTTGCTATTCAACTAACCCAAAACTAAGATGCAATCAAAATAAAATAATAAAAATGAAATTAAACTAATTAAACTAAGGTTGTGAGCAGTATTTGGAGAAATTGTGTTTACTTAGACTTCACTACTCCCTAGATATCTTTTACATGTTAATTACTTGTTATACTTGTATGGATGACGGATTGTATTCCTTAATACCATTCGTGGGGTGGCATACATAACTCCCCAACTCTATGAGCTCTTATCTCCTCCTACACCATGACCCAACACAACTATAGGGATTGTAAACAGTGGCTCATGCATTAAATACAACCAATAAAGACCTAGTACGCCTCGGTTCATGTTTCTTAAGACGTTTAAGCATGTTACCATTTGGAGATCTGCCAGTTTTCTTAAGCCTAACATATAAATCATTCATCCAAGAACAAGAATAGACAAGTAATCAACACATAATCAACATCTAGGTTTCATTAGATCTAAGCAAACACAAAAGAGATCTAGCCTAGCATAATGGAATTGAGACAAGAACAAGAGATAAACAACCAACACATAGACATATTGATTGAATTAGAAGAACACTTATCTCAATTACAATGCAAGGTATCAAGGGTTTGGAACCCTTGAAAAACCTGTAAAAGTACCACCAAATTCGTCTTTAGGGTTTCACCAAAACTTCTCCTCTTTTTAATGAAAAAACTAGAAAACTATATATAGGAAAACTGGGCTGACGGCGTCAAGACAAACATGTAACGCCGTCACCTCGCCGCCAAATTCTTCCACGGACGGGCTTGATCTACTTATGACGGCCTATGTGACGCCGTCATCTACCACGGTATTTTATTCTTGGCACTTTGACGCCGTCATGATGACTTTTGACGCCGTCACCACCTAGGGTATTTTATTCTTCATGTCTGACGCCGTCAGGGTGTAACTCTTGACGCCGTCACCTAGTGTCTTCAGCATGGAAAATTGGTACTTTGCCGTTTTCTTCACTTTTATGCTCCAAAAACGTCCAAAATGGCTTCTTTTCCAGAATTCACACTCCAAACACCTAAAATCACAAAAGGAACGATTTAGGGCAATATTTGATCAAATAAATTCGGATTCGGGCTTAAATGACCCCCTAAAAATGGATCATTTTTCGCCTCATCAGTTTTCTCTTGTAGAGTGCTTCATATGGTGTTTTATCTTCTAGTGCTCGTGTAGGTACCCTATTTAGAATATAAATGGCATGCTTTACTGCTTCCGCCCAAAAAGTTAAGGGTAACTTCATCGCTTTCATCATACTCCTGGTAGTTGATAACACCGTTCTATTCTTTCTTTCAACTACTCCATTCTGTTGCGGTGAGTATGGTGCTGTTAACTGTCTTGCTATTCCATTCTCTTTACAGTACTTGGTGAATTCATGTGATGTAAATTCACCACCTCTATCTGTTCTTAGCATTCTTAACTTCAATCTCAACTCCATCTCAATCTGTTGTCTAAATTCCTTAAATTTGTTGAAGGCTTGATCCTTAGTTGTTAGAAAATAAGCCCACATGTAACGTGTACAATCATCTACTAGTAAGAAGATGAGTTTCTTTCCGGATTGTGTTGTTGGACTTATGGGACCACCGAGATCTCCATAAACTAAGTCTAGTGGGTTCTTGGATCTGAATTTAGCTTGATTGGGAAATGGTGTTCTGCTATGTTTTCCTAGTAAACATGCATCACATATTTGTCCAGTATGGTTTATTCTTGGTATTCCTTCTACTAGACCCTTTCTTGTCATCTTGCTAATATCGTCAAAGTTTAGATGACCTAATCTAGCGTGCCATAACCATGCTTGATTATTCACATTTGCTAAGAGGCATATAGGTGCTTCTATCTGTAATCTGACACTGTAAAGTCTATTTTTCGACCTTTCTACCTTCATTAACAACTTCTTCTTCTTATCATACAAAGTCAACTTGTTTCCGTCCATTATAATCTTACAACCTATTTCAGTAAGTTGTCCTAGACTAAGTATGTTGCTCTTGAGGTTTGGTATGTAGTAAACATCTGTTATCACCTTCTGCTCCTTGTTTCTACATCCTAATATTATTGAACCTCTACCCTTTATCTCTACATATGATCCATCTCCAAAACGAACGCGTCCAGTGATACTTTCGTCTATATCTTTAAAATGACTCTTTGTTCCCGTCATATGGTTGCTTGCACCATTATCTAAATACCATATACTATCATCTGTTGTAGCATACTTTCCGGGTTGTATTTGTCCTTCATTTAACAATACTTCTTCATGTGTAGTCATTAACAGTGATGGTTCATCATCTTCATAGATAAGGTTTGACTGTTCCTGAGTTGTTGGTTTACTTCTACATTCTTTCTGAATATGTCCATGTTTCCCATAATTGAAACATTTTGCTTTCTTCTTCCACTCACTCCTATTCTTATTGTTCTTGTCATTGTGAGTTGAGTTTTCTCCATTCGAGTTATTTCTGTTTCCTTTATTCTGCCAGTTTCCTCGTGTGTAGTTTGATCTATCCCTATTCCTGTTGAAACGTTTCTTATGTCTAGAGTGTTCGCCTTGTGCGAATAATAGGTTATCCTGGCTTTCTGCTTGTCCTCCCTTTCGGAGTTTTATTCTTTCCTCGAATGCTTTTAACTTTCCAGTGATCTCATCTAGGGTGATATCATCTAGATCACTTGTCTGTTCTATAGATGCTACTATCTGAATGAACCTATCTGGTGTGGAATCTAATAGTTTTCGTACTAAAAGTGATTCATTCAATGTTTTTCCTAATTCTTTTGCCTTTGTGGCATAACCATTTAGTTTATCTGTAAATGCATCCACCGTCTCTTCATCCTTCATTTGAAGGGCATTAAACCCTATCATTAGGGATTGTAATCGTGCTTGTTGCACTCTTTCTTCTCCAACGTGTCTCCTTTTCAATGATTCCCACAATTCTCTAGCAGTTTTACAACTTGCTACTTGTAATATCACATCCTCGGTTATTGCTTGATATAGGAGGGCAATAGTTGCCTTATCCTTCTTATCATCGGCTTGGGTGTTTTCTTTGGGTTCTATAGTCTCCCATAAACCATGTGCTTCTAATATGACCTTAATTTGAATAGCCCAAACAGTGTAGTTTATGGTTTTGAGTTTAGGACATTGATATTGTGTAAGCGGTGTAATGGGTTTTACTATAGTGCTATTGACGTTAGTGTCATCTCCACCCGACATTCTAGATGTGTTTATGATCTTCACTTTTGACTTATATGGGAAATCTAACTAGTATGGTATAACCTTACTACTATGGGGAATAGAAGTAGTTATCCGGGAGTCCTAGTAATACGGGGATCAAATATAGTTCTCGGGATTTCCTAATAATGACTATCTATACTATAAGTGTATAAATGAAATCCAATAATGATAACGTGACCTCGTATGTTTTTCGTTCCCACTTGTGTCGATACAATGAAATATATCAACCACGTACTAATCTTTCCTCGTCTCCTTTCAAATCTGGTTGTCGAGTTTTATTAACCAAATTTCCACGTTGTTCCTTTTCTTCTTGACTTGGCTCCTACTACTCTGCCTCGTACCCTTGTTATGTATAGGCTTACTCCAAAAATTTCTACTCGAATTGAATTTCTGGCCACGATCAACCTTCAGAATTGTTGTCGTTGTTTTCTTATTCCAAGTCTCCTCTCGGTAAAAAAACAATACCGTAGCAAATGTTTTGCTTTTCTTCTTCTTTAGTACTCGTAGTACCAAAATCACAAATCAACGTCTAAACAAATTTATTTGTTTGTCGTTCCTGCTATTGCTTGCTTCTTTGCAACCGTTGCTCTCACAATACTCCTTCTCGTTCTATTATTTCTTGTCCACACCGTTTATTCAACAACGCCTAATACCTAGTCGGTATTTTTCTTCTATGAAGTGAGTGATCAATTCGCTTCAGATTTCTTCAAACTTGTTGTTGCTTCTTGTATTGCCAACGTGCCTATTCTTCGTATATATGTATGTATGTACCGGTATCTATCTCTAAATCCAAGCAATGCCAATTTGTTTTTCCTTCTTTGTGTTTCTGCTTCTGCGCGCTTCTTCTTTCTTGCGTACCACGTTTGTACACGATCTTTCTAGACGTCTAATCTTCTCCCTTGTTGTGTTGTAGTAGAGAACACACAAGTACGTTTCTTGTTGTAATTTTAACAAGAAAATCTTCCAAGTTTCTGGTTTTGCTGTGGCGTACGAATCACAACAAACCAAAGTACCAAAGTTTCTGAATGGTAACCTTTTTGTTTGCAAATTTTGACACAAAGAAAAAATGTATACGATTTTTCTTATGTCCCTAAGTTATCTATGCAACCTTTCTTATGTAACAAGGATCAAAGGTTTGCGTTATTTTATGGTTGTGGGTTTCTGGGTTTCGATTCTGGTTTCTGTATCTCGATGCAATAGATTCTGGATTTCTGGGTTTGTTTTCTGGTTGTAACGAGATATCCAACAAGGCTCTGGATGCCAAATGTTGTCCCAATCGTGATATATGTGGATCTATGTGTTGGTGAAACAAATATTGATTTGCAAACTAACAATAACAAAAGATAACTTATATATTGTCTAACCATTGTAATGTTACATAATACTAAGTACTTATAGGTTTCCAAATGGTATGAATGAACCATTGTAACCTTTCATCTAAAGTCATGTCTATTCGGTTTAAATGAACCGATGCATCTATACATTGGTGATGGTTCGAACAGGTATAAGCAAAGCATTGTGACCTTTCGACCATTCCTGGAAATAACTAACTAATTAACTAACTTAACTAACAAACGGTTATTAAGTTTCTGATAAACACGTTTGGTCCTTCATGTTTCCTTTGAAAGCTATGTCGAGATTATCTTGGTTCACAAATTTGTGATATAATATATATTAATTGTGTATAAATGATTGCAGTTATGGTATATAGAATGTTGTTCAACATAGTTCTGATGAGTTCAGCATAAACAAACAAGCTGAAATCTTCATAGCTATATGTTGTACGACTTTCATTAACCATGATATGTGAAAGAACTTTTATAGGTTCATGACATCTGTTATAGAGTTACATTTTTACTTTTTAGATACATTTATTTTGGTTATAAACTTATAACGTTCTCTAGAAATATTGAAATGTCATAATTTCGCTAAAAGATTTTCATTCTTTCATACATAAAAACTCATAGAGTAAACTGCAAAAAATGTCCCTAAACTTTTTGAAAATTGCGAGAAATTTCTTCATAAAAAAAGTTGCGAGAAATGTACCTAACGTTTCATTTTTTCGCGACTTTTGCCCTTGAACCGTTATTGTAGTTGCAAAAACCCGATTTTGGCTAACGCTCGTTACTAAAACCCGTTAGTTAGTTCCCATGTGCGTTGGACGTCAGGGTATTTTCTTCATTTCACTATTCCCGTCATCAAATCCACCTGACGGGCCACTAACACAGTTACCATTGTGTTGAGGGAAATTTTTTGTAACAAAATTTTTCTTCTTGCATTTTTATATAACTAGATTAAGCATTAACACATATTGTTACTGCAACAAAATTTATTGCACACCCACACCTACACCTACCGTTACTGCTCATCATCTGACTTATCCGAAAAAATGGTTCTTTGCGTGTGTGGTCTTCAAGCTGTCGTTAGAACATCTTAGACGAACAGGAACCCTGGTCGGAGATTCTTTTCATGCCCGACAATTGTAAGTTTGTCTCTTGATCAAAACAAAATAATGTTACATTTTACAAGTTGCATATGGTTTCTTCATTTTATTTACATTTCTTTCATTTTACAGATTTCTAGCTGTCCCTTCATCGGTTGCGTAGATTCGCTGATGTGCGACTGATCATTAGACATCATCCCTGGTCTACTTAGGACCAGGGATGCATTGAAAGATGTGATGGCGTTAGAGCAAGAAGGGCTGATTTTGAGGAGCACAGGGCAAACGAGGAGGAGACCTGGGCAAACCAGGCGGAGGCCCGGGCAAACCAGGCGGACCTTCGGGCAAAAATGAAGGATCAACGTGCTAACAAGTTGATGAAATACCTTATCAGTTGGGTTTTCTTCGCTTCTTATGTTTACTTGCAAAGTTGATTGTTTGGTTTTGGTCAATGTGGGTTGGTTTTTTTGGTTTCTCGTAGTTGGTGGTGTTTATGTTAGGTGTATATGAACAATGTATTTTGTTAGTGGTTGCTAATGTAGTTAAGTTACATTATGGTATCACGACAATGGTTCAAGTATCTATAATTATCTAATTTGATTTGTGTTATTTGTTTGTTAAGTAGGATTATGATTTATGTTATTCATGTCATCGGTGAAAGTCAAACATAAACTTTTGGTTGGTCTTGGGTTGGATGGCTAATATGAGTAGAAGTTGTAGTCTATGTGTTTAGTAAGGCTGGTGGGTAACATGAGTAGAAGTTGTGGTTAATTTTATTCAGTAAGAATAGGTGGAGTAGAAGCAATAACACTTTAGGTGATTTGGTGAATGATTTAGGTTTGGTTTTGGAGTTTCGAATGCCCGGTTTGTTGTAATACTCATGTTGTCAAAATGGGTAACTATGGTATTGTCATACTACCTCATGACTGCATTGAATGCCATGTTTGTTGTAATACTCATGCTGTCAAAATGGATAACTATTGTATTGTCATACTACCTGATGAATGTATTGGTATGTATATATTTGTTTTTGCAGTTTAATAAATGATTAACCGGTTCACCAAAAAAATGATTGATGGAGTAGGAGTGTATCGGTTATGTGTTGATAATGAACCAAATACTTGGTAGGTTTATAGTGGCAATGAGCAGTGAAACACTTATGGACACTCACATACTCACTCAGCTACAAGCTTATCTGTGCAAAAGACTTCTCCACAAAGACTCATGTACTACTGCACAAGAGCTTAACTACTTGTAATAGAATGTAGCATGTAGTGTATAGTAGCATTTAGTTAGCCAATGTACTTTACTCTTATATAAATACCCATGAATGTGTACATTTCTGATTCAGTTCAATACAATCATAATTTGTCCTTCATTTCTCTCTCAACTCACAATATTCATTTAACTAAAGTTGAAGAAGAATTGTCATTGAGATTGTTATTGGGTGATTTAAATTGTGTGGTATGAGATTGTTATTGAGTTCAAGGTCTGTTATTTGAGCGCAGTTGATTAAAAAAGTCAAAGCCGACTCACACGGGATTGTTGACTTGTGTCAGTCAACATAAGTGAGTTGTTACTTAAACCCACCCACATTATTGTTAGGGACAATTTTTACAATTTACTCTTACAATAAATAGGAAACCAGACCCCCAAATCACCTCACCTAACTTATTTACTTAACCTTTGATTTATCAAGTTACCTCATAACTCAATTCCATTTTGAAAACCATGGTGAAAAAATGTTAGTTGCTTATACAAATTTATTTAATTGCGGTTGACAATCAAAATAATTTTTACTGCCTATGTTACTCTAGTTTCGTATTTGTTTGTTCATGCCTATCTTTTTGTTTATGTTTGCAGAAATGATTTTCATTGATTCTTCTGATACAAGCAGTGACATTGTATCATCAAGCAGTGATGAAATTAGCATTGATTCTTCCACAAAAATGAAGTGTTATGTTTTGATTGGGTTAATCAAATAAAAGAGAGATAAATTATCGCAAAAGTCACAAATCAAAACATAACAAAGGGCAAAACGACGTCGACGAGAAAAAAAATGAAAAATGCAAGACGCACTCCCAAACTATGTGTCGAGATACAAAAACTACCGTGATTTTATTTATTTATTTATTTATTTTTGTTATGTATAACTTTTTTATATATATAACTAACTTTATTCGTCAAATATATGACCAAATACCGAACGAATTGTGCATTACGAACAAAACGAAATGAGACATCTTTTTCAATTAGGCATACTAACACTCGTGAAATAGCAGTTGATAACGGTGGTCCGAAGTCCGAACACAATCACTGGTGGTGTAGCCATTTGAACTAGTGTTGAATAAGCTTTTTGGGTGTGTTCAATTTTAAATATAAATAAAAAGATGAGGCAAGTTTACCACGAATTTATACTCAGCCTTTTCCTTAAAGTTAAAAGGCGAACAATAATTTTGAAACGTAATAAATGTTAAAACCAAAAAGAAAAACGTAAACTCGTCTATATTAGTAAGTTGGAATTTTTCATAGTAGTTTTACAGTTGCCTTTGGTTAATGTTGGTATCCTTAACTCATTGATCGACACTTTGATAATTTTTAGCACTTAAATAACTATGATTATATTCCGTATTAGTAAGTTGGAATTTTTCATAGTAGCTTTTTTTAGCTGCTTTGATTAACAATCCCATAACACTGACAAAATGATTATATATACAAATCAAAACAGGTGAATATTTGATACGGCTCAAATCAGGTTGACCCATAACACTTTCTTGTCTAATTTTTTTCTCCTAAAATATTAGTTTGTCAAAAATCAAAATGTTAGAAAAAAGTAAACTTGTTTGAGAAATTTGATAAGTAACATAAATTACTTAGCAAATTTCTTGAACGGATACTATAATATTGTATTTTGTGGATCCTTTAAAACCATATACACCGATACTATAGGTACCTGCACCGAAGGTTTGGTCTTTTGAGCCAAGAACTAAACACTTTGGGGCCATGTCATGGCTAAACCAAGTTTATTCAAAACCGTAGAATATGACTACACAGTTATATTACCAGCCTTCTTCCATCATAATAGCAGGTTAGCGCATCTTTACACCAATATGAACCCAAATCTGAACATAAAGTATGAAACTGACCATAAAGGCTTACAAGAAACATAATTAGCCTTTTGAACCAATGTATAAAGATAGATATATGTAACTACTTCTGTTGGCAGAATATACAAATCAACATCATTTTTAGTCATTTGGCGTGGTTTTTGCAGAACGATTAACTTTTCCGATCATATGTTCCTGCAAAAATGAAGAAGAAAAGTTATGCATTTTTATTTCACGGTGATAAGAAAACCAAGAATTTACAATGAATGTCGATCATCAGACAATGAAAATCGTTAACATGTATTATAAGACAAGGGAGTATACATTAAAGATTCTGGGCAGAAAAACAAAAAAGAGCGCGGAAGTATACATGACATTTATATCATACCTTCAAAAATATATCAAGCATGCTGAAAGAAGCTTTGTGTAGCAGGTTCTAAAAATATAAAACTAGCTACTTGAGCATCTTCATCATCGTTTTCATCAATCCATCCATAACAAGGCTTGCGCCTATGAGTGCAGGCCTTTAAAGGGTTGTGAGCCATATCACACAGAGATCCTAAAAGAGTCGAATTGTCAGTAGATGGGATGCTAACTTTATCTCCAGAATGATCATCATCACTAGCGTAGAATGGGCTGGATTGAACGAGCTTTTTGTCCAAAGCAACATCCTTTGAGCATTCTTCATTCACCACCACTGCTGCAAAAATATCAGCTAATAAAACTTAAAACCGCAATTACAGATAAGAGTTTTGAAATATTTTCTAAAATGCTTGATGAATTTATATGAGTTTTGAGGTTGAATGGTAGTAATAGGTTTGACCTCAAACGTCAAAGTATACCTTCTGTGGAAATAAGAGGATGAATTGACTCTGCATTGGTGCTTTCCTGAAAAGATGCATCTTCAGCAGATACTCCATTCAACTCTGTAGTGACCAACTCATTCCCACTGTTTTTGATTTGAGATGTTGACGCATATTGCAGAGCTTCAGCAGATACTCCATTCGACACTGTGGTAACCAACTCACTTCCAGTGTTTCCATGCTGAGAAGTTGATGCACCCTGCAAAACACACACTCGAGAACATTAATAAAGATTACAGACAACCTCAATATTAATTTTCAAACTTAACATCGATATGAGCGTATTTGCTGTATTTAGTATTAAGTTGAGTAGAATCCGGTTGACATCATACACTAGAGATATAGAAATTATAAGAGTAATGTTAGAATTGTGTAGCTATGCTATTCACAATCATACCTCTAACAAACTATGTGTATTTTCAGTTTCTTGTTCATCAAGAATTACATCAAGAAGGACCTTGTATCCATCTTCTTCTATTAACCTCCATCCGTCGTTACCATACAGCTGCAAATCAGCACGCAACAGCAAAACACAATTTAGATCTTACAGTCCAAAACTAAACAAAGATATAGAGCGATTTTATGTTATGGTAGTACTAAAGAACAGTTACTATGTTCAATTAACATTTAGACACTGTGATCATCAGCCTAAATCCTATGCGGATATGCCTCACATGTCAAACACATAGCATTGAGCTAATTACTTTGCAATAACAAGTATAATTACCAAACTGAACCATCTCAGCGAGTAAGTGGTCGACTGGCCGTTTTTTGACAGATTAAATATCTACTCCTCCGTTATCTCTTAGTTTTTCTCTGTACATTATCATTTGAACTTAGTGGGTGTTTGGATTATCTTATTCTACGGGCTTATATGAAATTGGAAACGCTCTAAAGCTCACTTTTTCGGCTTATGAGCATATTAACTTGAGTTTATGGCTTATTTAAGTTCTAAATCTCAGCTAGATAACCTCATTAGCCCATATGCCCGGAAAATAAGCTAATCCAAACACCCCTTAAATTTTTCAAACTCGACAATAATCTCATCTAGTTGATTTCAAACCATTAACACTAGGATAAAATTTGCATTACAAATTATTATCATAACATTGAAATGTAAACACTAAAGTTCCAATGAGAAATTAGCTATCAACAACTGCTTCTCTATACATTATCATCTTAGTAAAAGGGTGTTTGGATTAGCCTATTTTTATGGTCTTATACTCTTATTTGAACTTAGAAAAAGCTCATAAGCTCACTTTTTTTTTGGCTAATGACTTATTTAAGTTCACCAACGGGCCTCTGGTCTAGTGGTATGGAGGTTTTACCCTCCTAGGCAAGGTCTCAAGTTCGAATCTTGTCTAGGGCGATAGGGGTTTCCTCCCGCGTGCGTAAAGGGAAGGGTGCCATTGTCTTCTGGGCTGGACCCAACCTGGTTCTGTGGGCTCGCTACGCCTTCTGGGCTAGGGGCTGGGCCATGTAGCCACAATTGCCGTTAAAAAAAATGACTTATTTAATTTCTAAAACTCAACCTGATAAGCTTTTCCGATATCAAAAAGTCCATAAGCCCGGAAAACAAACCAATCCAAACACCCCCTTAAATTAGTCAAAACCCTGGAAAACAAACCAATCCAAACACCCCCTTAAATTAGTCAAAACCCTATAAAAACCCTACCAAATAAAAATCTAAGAAATACCCAATTCAATATACACAAAAGCAATAATGTTTTCAACAAGAACTGAAAAATAACATCAAACCTTGAGTAAATCTTTAAGGGTTTTGCTTATAAGAGGTTTAGAGAAACCATAAGCTGTCATATGCTCCATGGCAGCATCCCATCGGGTCAAACCCTTGTACAAAAAGAAGAATAAATCAAAGTGTTATAAAGATTTATGGAATGTAAAGTATTTAGTTACTACCTTTCTTCTTTTGGGTGCCATTGGAACCAAGGGTTTTAGCAGCAGGCAGAAGAATGTGTGTGTTTGTGTGAAAGAAATTAAGGGTCAAAGAGTATTTGTTGGCGTGGCCCTTATAAACTCTTCGTTTCCATTTTTTTTTTTTTTTTTTTAAAAGATTTTTGTTTGGAGTTATATAACAGTAAGGTTGAGCATCGGGCCGGATTACCTAAATGGTAAACCGAATACCGACCTGAAAGTAGTCGGTTTTTTTGTCCGTCCGGTCCCGAAAGTAGTCGGTTTTTGCTTGTATTTTGTCGGTTTTTGACCCGTCCCGACCGTCTCGAATCCCGAAAATGCTAAAAATCCATCCCGACTCCTGACTCGAGAAGCTATTATTCGGTTTCAGGACTATCGGTTTATGTCGGGATCGGATCGATTGTCGGGACTCTGGCGGTTTTGCTCACCCCTATATAGCAGTAAACATAAAATGTAATTTTAAAAGTTTGACGAGCCTTTATATTATCGTTTCGTTACAAGTGTTTACAAAAATCAAAAGCTAATTAACAAGTTTTCAAGCATAAAGTTAAAAGCTAAATGCTTCATTGATTGATGATTTTCAACAATAATAGTGTAAATGTGATGCGTGAAGGTATTTAGATAACGCGTGAACCATTGTTAACCAAGTCTAAAACCACGTGTGAATGGGAAAAATAAGAGGTTTGACAGTCTGCACCACCGAACGAATATAAAATGTGTGTCTTTTGTGTGTGTTTGAATATTTTGTAGGGTATTTGAATTACATGTGATTTCTCGTGCATGTTTCAACAATGAAAAAATGACTAAAAACCGTGAAAAAATGACAAAAAAAGAGGTTCTTGAAAGTATATCAAAATGACCGTTTATAGAAAAATAATAAAATGTCTGTTGTGATGGTATACTTTCTTTTATATTAACGGTTTATAAAATATTTAAATTATAAAATATCAGTGTAATTGTTTTTTTTTATTAAAATATTAATTGATCTTTTCTCAGACAAAAGATTTAGATTTGTGAAATTTTTTATATATAAATAATCTATTATCTACTTATTGCCTTTGTTTAAGAAAAGATTACACAGACTCTCATTTAGGCATAGTCGAAACAAATATTAGAGTTTGGTGGATGTTGGATACCAGTAAGAAAAATTATTACTTGTCCCCTAACCATTTTAATCACAAATTCACAACCATAATTATATTTCTATTTAATAAAATAAAACATGGGACTATATATGACATCACTTCAAGGAATTTATGAATTTATCATTGACTAATTCTAGGATGAGTTTATTATTGGGCCGGTGGGCTATTTAACGATGGGCCCAATAATAACGTGTTTGTGTCTTTGTGATGATTGATTGGTTGGTAGTAAGAAAATTTCATATGCTAACAGTAAGAAGAATGTGAGACACAAAACGAAATTTTGGATCTTGATAATCTTATATGACCTATTATTCAATTTGAACATTTAGAAAAATTCGTTTACTTGAGAAAGGTTTTGGTTTTGAGGCTAAATTCTTATCATGACTAGTTAAAGTGGTATTTTTGGCTGTTAATCGATTGTCAAGTCTATATTTCGTTGATGTTGACCTTAGTGTAGTTTCTATAGTGTTAAGTTGTAAGGATTATAAGTTGATTCAAGTCTGTTATGAATTTTGTGTGAATACTTTAGTTGAATTACCAAATTTCAAGATTTCTAGAGATGGTACCACCAAAATAATGGTAAGTGTGTAAAAATTTTGATATTCTAGCATCAAAATACAATTAGCCAAGAAAGTAAAAAAATGATAACAAAATAAGAAATAAAAAATCAGAGTATTTATATCAGTTATCAGACACTTGTGAAGGATATAAGATTCTAATTCTCATATCTTCACAATCATGTCCAATAACATAATAACAACCTCAGCTCACAAGATGAGATATACAACGATTTTATATAAAGTATCAAACGTTTCTTTTACTAACCTATGTGGGATTATAAATCAATACAACTATTCGCAAAAACAAACATTGAGCTCATGTCATTAAGTTGGTTCGTTGACACAATTAAATATGAACAAGTATCACCATATATACTTATATCTTAGATAAATATAATGATGATTTATGAACTCACCATTAAAATATTACGAAGTGTGAATCAATGAGAGTGAAGGAATAAGGAAACCGACATAAATAAAAGCGCATTGTAAAATCAAGGCTACACTGGAGAAGATGTTCGGACAATTTTTAATGGATTATCATTGTTTATGCTATCGATCACCTTGTTTAGTACATCGTATAACAAATCCCTTAGTAAAAGCCTCAACTGACCAATGACTAGAAAGCCGCTCCATAAAGTTTCAATCCTCCAAGCTCATTTTTGGCCCAACTATGAAACTCTAACAAGACGAGGCATTGATCAAGCAAACCAAAGCCAAGCTTGCGGCGAAGGTGCTTGATGTTTATGAAAATAGGCTTTGGCTTGAGCTGCCACGTACTTAGTTGGATGCTCGTGACTAGTTCAATATGGCTGATGATCTTTCTCCTTTGCCAAACACTCAGTATTTGGTTGAGAAAAATGATCGGACCAAGCTGTTTTCACATTGCGAAAGAATGTAGCAGGTCGGCTGATGTATACAACTTACCGCCATTTCATTCCCTTATCCAATGTGGGACTAAAGGTTAAATGGTTTATACTAACAAAAATATATGTTATCCTAATCTTTACCATCTATGAATTACTTATCAATTCTGTATCGTTGAATCTACTCAAGTAACTAATTAATACAAAGTTTGAACCACTATATATACATGGATTTGGATAACTAACAACTCTATGACATTACGACATCGGTCCAAACATTGTGGACTCGAGTAGTTTAAGATGTGGGAAAAGAAAGACCACAAGGCACTACAGTTTCATCCACACATTAAAGCCTTAGATTTTGCACACATAAATTTTGTACTCCTTAAAACTAGTTAAATGCGGTTATAGTATTAGTTAGTATACATACAAATAATTTTGTACACTCGGTCATATTTGGTAATGGTTCCTCAGTTTTTTGGGTAAAGTGTTAATTTATCCTGGTGAAATATATACTAGTATAACTTTGGTCATGGTTCCTCAGTTAGCACCTTGAAAGTTGATATTAATCCGAACATATGTAATCCATACACAATGTGGGACTGAATGTTCTAATGGTATTCATCAAAACATACATGCTCGTAACGTACTTGTACTATTTCTAACCAACATCTCATGTATGTGCTCGTTATTATCTTCCAAATCTATCAAATGCTAATTATTACTAAGTTCCAATACATCTGTTATGTTTTGATGTACAATTGGCTTCGGAGATTGATCCTCCATTACCAGCATCATCAAACAATATAGAAGTGACTATTTCAAAGGAGAGGGACCTTTAAAGAGAATTTATGCAGAGCACAAGACATAATATTCATTTATTTGACACTACAGTAGTAAATGTTAAGGGATGTAAATGTAATAACGGTACATCCGTTTTCGCTTTAGTAATCTCAATCACTTATTGTCATTTAGAAATAGTTTTTATATTAGTTTGAAAGAAGTTCACTCTTTAGCAGATGTGGGATAAAATGTTGAAACAATACGTTTTTACTGGAAAATAGTAACGCACCAAGAACTGACTCATGCATTTCCACAAATCTAATGGGTTGATACAACGATACTCATAAGTCATTAGTCATACGAGCAGTAAGTGACTGTTGTAACTTTACCCCTGATAAAAATTTGGTCGATAATGATCACATATTTGTATGACTACACAAACACATGTTCGATTCCCTCATACAGCGGTTAGAGTTGTTTTTATGGCGCTTGGTCTCAAGCACTTGTTTATTTGCCCATTAAGTGGGTTAACAATTTACACCCTCAACATAATTTTGCAAAGTTTCATGATTTGGAGAGTACAATACCACCAAAATGAACATATCTGAAAGTTTAATCTCTATACACTATTGGTCTATATGGTAAATGCATGTAATTAGGTCAAAATGCCGACAATTCGCACAAGTTCTTATGAGCATCGCAAAAAAAAAAAAAAAAAAAAAAAAAACTGCACATCAAGTAACAAATTAAACCGTTTAAAAAAGATTTCCTTTTTTGAAAAGGTAAAGAATTTATATTAAGCTTTGAGCATAATCGTAGATGTTTACAGAAATATAACACATCTACAACAACATTCAACAACATAGCATAAATCCAACCATCTTCTATCTATACTGATCGCGTATAGCGCTATCCGGGTCAGAACCCCGGATACAAAACTACAAAAGCCCGGCCAGGACTTAACCAATAAGACGCGGCGATCCACATCCAAAACATGCGGCAGCGGCCCACAACGAGAGGCCGCGAGTCAAGCATAAAAGACAAATAGTACACAAGATACAACATAGTGGAGTATCCCGAACAATAAGGGAAGGTGCATAATTCCGAACAATACGCACCAACAGTCGGAAAGGACAAGCACATCCTCGCCTATAAAAGAAGACGAAATCTTCACATTTGGTATCATCAGCATCATAATATAACTCTTACTAAATACTTTCTCTCTCTACCCATACTTACTCTCACACCGGAGGTTGACCGCGGAAGTCCCTCTTCCGCGGTGAGGCTAACGGTGTTTTCTCTTTCTTAGCAGATTAACAGCAATCTTGAAGTTCCGGATTTGTTCTCCCAAAAGCTAGATTTATCTAGGTGTTGGATCGAGACCAGATCGTGTACTAACAAGTGGCGCCATCCGTGGGACCAGATCATCCAAACTGCGTTCCAAAAAGATTACTCTAACCAACATGAGTACACCGGCAGGGAGTGGCCCCACTCCCACCCAAGAACACTCCACAGTACGAAACACGTTAGAGAAAGAGAAGAGCCAGGGGGTAGACGAAATAATGCCGGATGCAGCAATACGAGAGTTTTGCGACAAGCACTACGACCAATTGCTACCTTTGATGGCTGAGAAAGTCCACCAAGAGAAACTGAGGCAAGTGCAGACGCGCCTCGACTTCAACAATGACGACGAAAAAGGTGGTAAATTTCGAAGCTCTGGATCGAAAAACTTGGCGAAAGCGGGGGGCAAACTGCCACAGCAAAGCAGTCCAAGCACTAAATCCGGACCCTCTGAATATTCTCGTTCCCAAAGTATCTTCTCCCGACTCAGTAATGGAGAAATGAGAACGCCCACAGAGGACCGCGAGCGACAAAGGTTCCCTCGGTCCGCTGTTTTCTCACGCTTGGGAGAAAAGAGGCGTGACATCAAATCGCGGCTAGGCGACCGGAGGTCGGACGTGTTTGACCGACTAAAGCCGGAAAACCGCACCAGGCACGCCTGGAAGGAAGGAAGTGAGGAGAGACGCAAAAAAAGAAGAAACAGAGGTCCCAGTCCGACTCTCAGTAGCACCTCCCATCCCCAGAGAGAAAGTGCCAGAAGAAAATCTGCATGGTCTGAACCCGAGAGACGCAGAGAAAGGTCACCACCAGAAAGCGAAGGAAGCGATGAAGGATATTGGAGGTCCAAATCTGACAACAACAATGACGATCTCTATCGTCCGTACGATATTGAAGATACCGATCCATTCACACAACGAATCAGGAACTTTGATTTCCCAAAACGAATCAGAATGTCGTCCAATGTCAAAACATATGACGGAACCACAGACCCGGAAGATCACTTGAAAAACTTTTGCACCGCGGCTAAAATAGAACGCTGGCCCATGCCCACATGGTGCCACATGTTCAACTCAACCCTCATGGGACATGCCCGCGTGTGGTTCGACGAATTGCTGGCAGAAACCATCGACAGCTTCGAAGACTTACGGAAAGGATTTCTTTCCTATTTCCTACAACAAAAAAAGTATGCAAAAGATCCAGTGGAGTTGCACCACATTAAACAAAGAGAAGGAGAGCCAACGGGAGCCTTTGTGGAGCGCTTCAAAGCCGAAAGCATGCATGTTAAAGGAGCCCCAGAATGCATGAAAATTTCGGGCTTCATGCACGGGATCACCAACCCAGATTTAATCAAGCGGCTCAACGATAAAATTCCACAGACCGTGGATGAAATGTGGAAGGCGACAACAGCCTTTCTCCGCGGAACCACTGCCGCAGCCAACCAATCAAAGAAGAAGCAAGATCGCTCCTCATGGAGGATCCCAGACGCGGAAGGCAAGGTTGGCCAAAATAGTCGGACGTTCGAGCGAAAAACAGAATTCAAAGGAAGATCTAGAGCTGACCGGAGACGCTCTGACCGCTTCACGCCTCTCACCAAGACACCAAAAGAGATTCTAGCAATGGGATCGGTCAAGTTCACGGCTCCACCACCAATGGCAAGCCCGGCGGAATCTAGGAACAAAGATAAGTACTGTGACTTCCATAGGGAAAAGGGGCACAACACAGATGAATGTTTTCAATTAAAGAAACAAATTGAAGAAGCAGTTAGATCCGGCCAGCTAGCACATCTGGTAAAGGAAATCAAGAATGGTGTTCAAAAGGGAGGAATCAAAGGCGACAAAAAAGAAGTCAATCCAAAAGATAAAGCCCCGGCTATATTCATGCTCCAGACGTGGCAACGCAGTGTGAAACAAAGAACAATGCCGCCGCTAAACCCCAACATGGAGATATCCTTTCCCCCAGTAACAGGAGATGATTGGGACGATCATCCGCTGGTAATTAAGGCAGAGGTTGGTGGACACCACGTACACAGAATGTATGTAGACAACGGAAGTGCCTCGGAAGTACTTTATGAGCATTGTTTTAACCGCCTCAGTCCAGAGATACGACGAAAAATGATTCCCGCGACTACCCCACTCTTGGGGTTTAGTGGTGAAATATCTTGGCCGCTGGGACAAATACTACTGGAAGTGACATTGGGAGACGAGTACAATTCAGCAAGCACGTGGATGAACTTCATGATCGTCAGGTCGCCGTCCCCGTATAATGGAATTATTGGGAGACCGGGGATACGCCTACTCGGGATCATCCCATCCACGGCCCACGGTATGCTGAAATTCCCCACCAAAGGAGGAATTGTAACACTGCATACTGACAAGGTAATCCCAGCAGAATGCCGGATGGTGGGAGAAGCACAGTCGGGGCAAGACTACCTAAAACTATCCACAGAAGGAATTAAAGTTGCAATACACCCAGAATTCCCGGAGCAAACAATCACCATTGGGGGCGGAATGACAGAACAAGGAAAAAAGAACCTCGGTGAGCTATTATAAGATAACCTGGATATCTTCGCTTGGCAACCCGCGGATATGACGGGTGTCCCACGAAACATTGCCGAACATAGGCTGAATGTTAGAGAAGGCTACACCCCGGTCAGGCAGAAGAAAAGAGGGCAAGCCCCGGAGAGAAACAAAGCAATTAATGAAGATGTAACAAAACTGGTGGAGGCCGGCATTATGAGGGAAGTCCACTACCACGACTGGCTGTCTAATCCTGTGTTAGTAAAGAAAAGCGATGGGAGTTGGAGAATGTGTGTGGATTTCAAAGACCTAAATAAGGCTTGTCCAAAAGATTGTTATCTGCTTCCAGAAATAGATTGGAAGGTTGAATCCTTATGCGGATACGCTTTCAAATGCTTTCTGGACGCGTACAAGGGGTATCATCAGATTCAAATGGCCCCGGAAGACGAGGAAAAGACCGCTTTCCACACCAGCCAAGGGATTTTTTGCTACACAAAAATGCCATTTGGATTAAAGAATGCGGGGGCAACCTATCAGCAGTTAGTGGATAAGGCTTTCAACAAACAGATAAGACGGAACCTGGAAGTATACGTAGATGATTTAGTAATAAAAAGCCACTCGGAAGCAGACATGCTCAGAGACATAGGAGAAACCTTCGAAACACTTAGAAAAATCAACATGAAACTAAATCCAAAGAAATGCACCTTCGGAGCAGAAGAAGGAGTATTCCTAGGACACGTGATAAGCAGAAGTGGTGTAAAAGCATGTCCGGAAAAATCCGAAGCCGTGACATTACTACCATCGCCAAGAACCTTGAAAGAGGTACAAAGCTTGAATGGTAAGCTTGCCAGCCTAAATCGTTTTCTGTCCAAATCCGCGGAAAAGTCTCTACCTTTCTTCAAAACGCTCAAGAAGTGCATCAAGAAAAGCGATTTCCACTGGACCACGGACGCGGAGAAAGCATTCCAAGAAATGAAAAAGCACATCGCCAACCTTCCCACATTAAGAGCCCCACGGCCAAAAGAAGAACTAATAGTATACTTGTCCGCGGCACGAGAAGCCATAAGTGTTGTATTACTAGCAGAAAGAGGATCGCGGCAAGAACCCATTTACTTCATAAGCCGCGCCTTACAAGGTCCAGAAGTAAACTACTGCCCAATGGAAAAGTTGGTACTAGCATTGGTTTACGCAACCCGGAGGCTCCGGAGATACTTTCAAGCACACCCAGTAGTAGTTATCACCGATCAACCAGTTAAACAAGTGTTGGCACAAACAGAGAAAACAGGGAGGATGACGAAATGGGCCATTGAGCTTGAAGCATATGACATCAGCTACAGACCGCGGACGTCCATAAGAGGACAGGTCCTGGCGGATTTCATCGCAGAAACTCTGGTAGAAGATCCCCCGCCGGGACAAGAATCGGCAAATAAAATATTAAGTATTAATCCGTGGAACCTATATACGGATGGGTCTGCATGTCAAGAAGGCTCCGGAGCAGGTTTGATCCTTATAAACCCGGAAGGCACGGAGTTCACATATGCCCTGAGGTTTGAATTCGTCACATCCAACAACGAAGCTGAGTATGAAGCATTATTGGCGGGTTTAAGGATAGCCGGAAAAATGGGGGTAAAAGACATATCCGCAAGCGTAGATTCGAAGCTTGTAGCAAACCAAGTCAATGGAACGTACGAAGCCAAGGAAGAAAGTATGATACGCTACCTGGCAAAAGCACGAACATTAATCCAAAGCTTCCGGACATTTTCCATAAGACAGATACCGCGGAGTCAGAATAAGCAGGCAGACGCGTTAAGTAAAATAGCGTCTACCAGCTTCGCTCATTTAACAAAGCAAGTCCTAGTTGAAGTCTTAAAAGAAAAATCAATAGAAGAAGTAGAAGTCATGGCAGTAGTAGAAGAAGAAGGAGACAATTGGATGACTCCCATCCGCGGATACCTGGAAGAAAATCTACTACCTTCAGATCCAAGAAAGGCCAGAAAGCTAAAAATAAAGGCGCGCCAGTATGCCGTCATGGAAGGCACACTACTCCGAAAATCTTTTTTGGAGCCGTGGCTTCGATGTGTAGGCCCGGCACAAGCCAATTACATCATTAGGGAAATCCACGAAGGATCGTGCAGCATGCACTCGGGTCCCCGAGCTATCGTGGCAAAAGCTATCCGATCAGGCTATTACTTGCCCAGTATGCATAGGGACGCAAGAGACGTAATAAACAAGTGCCAAGAATGCCAAGTACACAGACCCGTGCCCAAGAACCCGCAGCACAACCTAGTCCCCATCACAGCCCCATGGCCGCCCTTCTACAAATGGGGACTGGATATTTGCGGTCCATTCCCCGAAGCACCGGGAAGGATCAAGTATCTAATAGTCGGGATTGACTACTTTACCAAATGGATCGAAGCTAAACCCCTGGCAACGATCACAGGAAACCAAGTTAAAAAGTTTGTATGGGACAACATCGTGTGCAGATTCGGCCTCCCAGGAGAAATCATATCAGACAATGGCAAACAATTCAGAGACAATCCGTTCAAAGACTGGTGCGAAAAGCTCAACATAAAGCAACATTTCGCGTCAGTAAAACATCCGCAGGCAAATGGGCTGGTAGAAAGAGCCAACCGGAGCTTGGGGGAAGGTATCAAAGCAAGGATAGACCAGGGGAGCAGGGACTGGCTAGAAGAAGTGCCGCACGTACTTTGGGCTCACCGCACCATGATCAAGTCTAGCAACGGAGAAACGCCTTTCTCGTTAACTTACGGAAGCGAAGCTGTCATTCCCGTAGAAATAGGTATGCCTTTAGTAAGGTGCGCTCTTTTTGACCCACTGACAAACGAAGACGCCCTACGGCTAAACTTGGATCTCCTAGAAAAAAAAAGAGAAGTAGCGGCCATAGAAGAAGCCAGGAGTAAGTCCCAAATGGAAAAATACTACAATGCTAATGTCCGCGGAGTATCCTTCAAACCAGGAGATTATGTATACCGCAGCAACAAGGCAAGCCGAGTGGAAAGCACAGGGAAACTAGGCCCTAAGTGGGAAGGCCCATACGAAGTCGCTTAAGCATTAGGACGCGGAGCATATAAACTTAGGAGTCCGGACGGTAAGGACATCCCCCGCACATGGAACATCCGGGATCTAAAGAAATGCTATATTTAATGTAAGCGTTCCTCTGACTGACCGCGGCTGTACCCGGCAGCAGGGATTCATTTTTAAGTTTACTTTCACTTTCTCTATGTATCTCCCTATGAATAAAATGTAAAGCCTGATCAGCCTTACACATTTTCAATATTATGGTTTTTTAATTTTTTCACGCATTCATACAAAGTCTTATAGATACATAAATATATATAAAAAAAAGTGGGGAAAGTATATATCTCCCGGGCATATAAGTGGTATTGCAAACCCATTGACCGCACGTAACTATCCTCCGGAAAAATTAAGTACGGACACATATGGATAATATCCGAACAAAAGCGTAAGTGGTATGGCCAACCCAGCACCTGAACAAAGGCATATAAGTGGAACTGCAGTCCCATTGACCAAATCAAATCACCAAAAAAGAAAAGCATTTATATTACTAAAGAGGGGTAACCGCACAAACCGCGGACCCACTCATGTAAACATCCATACAAACTAATGTGGAATTACCACAAGGTTAAGAACATAAAGTTAAAAAGCTTCACCAAGTTTGAGTTAATGAGGCATGGTCAAAATGCCTCACTCAACGGAATCAGTATTCACGAAGTCCTTCGGGTCAATCTTTCCAAGGATACTTGTGTCAAACATATCATCATCCCTCTGGCCTTCGTCATCTCCGGCTGGAGCAGTCATTGGCCCGGACGGATTGACATCGACCCGGGGATCAACAACACCCGGGGACGTCTGAGACGGGGCAACCACGGTAGGAACAAGGACAGATAAACCTTTGTCACTATAATCAAATACCTTGCCGTATTTCCTGTTTTTTATCTCCTTATAAGAATGAATAGCCCGGGGACGAGCAGTTATACACCTGAGTAAAGAGTCCGGGAGAATGCGCTCTTCCGCGACAGGAAATCCAAAAGTTACCTCGGAAGTACCAGGAATGCGTTCCTCCTCCAACACCAACTGAGACATCAAAAACTCAATAGGAGAATCTCTGCAAGCCTCCAAAGAATCTAGCAACGGGAAGGGAACATCACCCAGATGAACCACCGCTTCTTTGAATCTCTGCTTTGCCGCGGGATCATAGGCCTCCACATCTTTAAGTTCCACACCTTTAGAGCCATGCTCCACCCCGGCCTCCAAACCTTGCCTAAGTCCCTCAGAGAGAGCCGCGGATATGCAACCCCCAAGCCTAGCTTTCAGCTCTTCACACTCTTTAAACTTCTGAACGGTTTTGCGCAGACCATGGCCAATCACCCACCTTTTCCCTTCCACAGCCATCAAACATTGAGGAAACAGCTGCGTATCAAACTCCTCATTTAAAGAAGCCAACTTAGAATCTAACGCTGCAAGCTGATCCTTGAAGCTGGCCCGAACTTCCTCTTCTTTATCAGCCAGTTGCTGCTTCAAAACCTCCTCTCCCTTTACCTGCCCCTCAAGAGTCTCGCAAACCATTTCCAGACCAGCAATTTTCCCCTCAAGCTCTTTATTCTTAGACTCCAACACTTCGTTCTTGGACTCAAGATTCACCCCCCTCAAAACTTTTTCAAACAAATCAGAATTCTGGGCCTGAAGATCCGCGATTTCCTTGTCTTTGGAAGCCGCGGAAACCTCCCATTCAGATATTTTGGCACGGAGCTCAGCAACACAAGAAGATTCACCACCAAGACCATTCACCTTCTCCCGAAGCGCGGAAATCTGTTTTTCCTTCCTCTTCAGCCTCCTACTCAACTTATCATTCAGATGGAGCTCATACTCAAGCCTCTGCCTAACCTCAGAATCCATCCCAACCTTTTGAGCCGTCACGAGGTTATAACGATCCAACAGCTCTCGGCTTCCCATATTCCGCAACACTGACACATAACCGGGAGTAGGAAAGTTGTCCACCAGGCTGCGGCAAATCCAAGGGTCATTCATCTTAAACCCATTTGTGGCCAACCACTTCGGAACATACGCGGATGAGGCTTCGGCGGTATCCACGGACAGAGACTGGTAGAAGTCATCAGACGCTGGAGCATCATCCTCAGCATTAACATGATCAGACCCCTCCTGAACATTGACCGGGTCAGAATCCGCGAAGGGAGTAGCGGATTCCGGCCGGGAAGATTCCTCGACAGTCGGGGCAGAGCTCTCAGCAGCCTTGCTAGTAGAATCATGATGAGCCGGGGTTGTTGAATCAGAAGAAAGGACAGTCACGTTCTTCATGTTATTTGCATCTGTATGAGGACCAGAACGCACAAGCCCATCCCCGGACTCATCTTGCAGCTCGAAGGTAGGACCTTCCACGGGTGAGTCAACACCTAAAAATAGAACCAGCAAACCACGTTAAAAAAAAAAAAAAAAAAAAAAAAAAAAAAAAAAAAAAAAAAAAAAAAAAAATCACTAAGGAGGAAGAAGCATATCAATACCTGAGCCAGACCCGGTCTCCTTCTCAGAGAGAGGAACAATCCTTTTTCGCTTTCCAGGATTAGTAGGAGGGAGAGTCACCCTTTTCTTACCAGCCTTCTTCTCAGCATTTGCAGCGGCCACCTCATGCACCACCGTGCGCTCAACAAGAGTCAGAATATTCTCTGTAGGCTCCACAACTCGGCCAACAGTCTCCGCACGAAGTGTAGGCTCATCCTTCTTCAAAGTTCTCTCCCCGGTGGCCACCTTAAAGGGATCTGGTTGGTTGATGAATGCGAACAGGTCCATCTCTGCAAAAAACAAAAAATAAGTCGCGGATAGAACACTAACGTATACACTTAATATAAAAAAAAAAAAGAGGCGTCCAATAACCCACCCTCCTCAGTCGGCCACAAAAAGGTCGGACGACACGAGTCGCCATCCCAAGTTTGACTCAGACCTATAACATTAAGGAACACCTCAGGATATTTCTTGAAAGGAGCCCTTTTGGTGTTTAGAAGATGAAGCAACTCCTGATCAATGTCTGCGTCCGAAGGCACGGGATCGCGGTCTATCGAAACTTTCTCATTCCAAGGGATAGAAAGGGGAAAAATGGTCTTTTTAACGAAGAAAAAATTATCCTTCCAATGCTTAACGGAGTCAAGGACGGCATTATAACAGACCGGAACAGACAAAGACTTAGGCCCCTTCCTCTTTTCTACCGTCATCCAACCATTATTAACCCCCGAATAGTAAAATTTCCTGAATAAAGCTACGGTAGGGGTTCCACCATGAACGCGGCACAAAATCTCAAAGTGACTAATTCTACATGCCGCCAACACAGACAATTGGGACAAATGAATTTGGAAATATTCCAACACGCGAAGCAGGAAAATAGAAAGAGGAATCCTAAAATTTCCCATCTCAAAAAACCGCGTATATACACCTATTTTACCCTCTGGGGCATTCCTAATATTCACACCCGACCCAGGAGCCTCCGGCAATAAATGACCGGGAATGTGGTATCTCCTACAAAAGTCATCTACGGCTTCTTGAGAAAGCTTAGAGTAGGTGGTATCTATGTGGTCGGGAATAACAGCCATCAAGAGCAAAAGAAATAAAGAAAACTAACGCCGCTAGAAAAAGGGTAAGAAACCTAACCTGATATCCTAAGCAAGAAGAGTAAGGAGCAACAGAATAAACTTTTTAGAGAGTGGTAAAAATTTGGGCGTGTGTGAAAAAGTGCCCAAATAAGGTAGGTTTGGGTATTTATAGGCAAACCCACGTGCCCCAAATCCTAGATCAAGAGCGCGACAGCTGGCCACGTGTCCTCCACCGCTGATCAGACGAACAAAAATCAATCTTAACCAACGGACGCGATGGGCGCAGAAGATGAACGGTCAGACGCCAAAATGTCACTTCTGTCAGAAAACTTGTGGGTAAATACATGCTTCGAAAATCTCAAAGACAGCCTGGCATACAAAGCACACCCCAAGTGGAAATCCTAGTCAGAAACACGCGACAACCGCGGAAAGCAATATGAACTACGGAAAAAGTCCAGAGCGTTGACCCACAAAAACGATCAAACGCACTGGACTGGGGGGGACTTGATCGCGTATAGCGCTATCCGGGTCAGAACCCCAGATACAAAACTACAAAAGCCCGGCCAGGACTTAACCAATAAGACGCGGCGATCCACATCCAAAACATGCGGCAGCGGCCCACAACGAGAGGCCGCGAGTCAAGCATAAAAGACAAATAGTACACAAGATACAACATAGTGGAGTATCCCGAACAATAAGGGAAGGTGCATAATTCCGAACAATATGCACCAACGGTCGGAAAGGACAAGCACATCCTCGCCTATAAAAGAAGACGAAATCTCCACATTTGGTATCATCAGCATCATAATATAACTCTTACTAAATACTTTCTCTCTACCCATACTTACTCTCACACCGGAGGTTGACCGCGGAAGTCCCTCTTCCGCGGTGAGGCTAACGGTGTTTTCTCTTTCTTAGCAGATTAACTGCAATCTTGAAGTTCCGGATTTGTTCTCCCAAAAGCTAGATTTATCTAGGTGTTGGATCGAGACCAGATCGTGTACTAACATATACAATATAATACATTATATAAAGCACATAATATCCTTACATTGACCCATGTGGGATTTTTGATATAAATTAATAGGTGCTACGTTTGTAGAGCCCCTTGAATAAAATTAAGTCAACTAAGTATGAAATGTTAGGATACAAAAGGTAAAAAATCTTGAGCTAATTGCAAAACCACATGTCGAGCTCAAGTCATAACATCTGAGACGCGAGACGGGCCGGTTCACACCGATAATTTCTCCGTGATGAAAACAACTGTAGTCTACAAGACAAACTTGGTTGAAGAGCATACACTACTACATAAAATCTTATCGAACATAACCATTTTCTTTGTGTTTATTTTATATCTGTTTCACAGTTTTACACAGGTAATTATAAGGTTATGGTTTACGGTTTGCTAGTTGGCTACATGTATTTTTTAATCAAGATGTTGGTTTTATTGCAAAATATTACGTATAGACATATGTTATTTATTTCTATTTTGTAGATCTGGGTTGACATACCCTATTTAAAATAACTCTCGATCGACCAAGTGGCGCGCTTTTGATGCTGAGTGACGGGTTTTAAGAGACGTGGTTGCTCCCGTAGATACATTAGACTTTAATAGCTGAGGTTATTATTGTCTAGAAGACGTTTATATGTAGTCTTATAGTTTATATATAACATTTTTGTTTAACAATGTTGTTTAATATATACACTTCATTTCTCTTTAGATTGTTGTATTTATTGATTTATGTATGACATGTTTAGTTTGTTAATATTCTTTAGATTTGATGTAAATGGCATTGTTTGGGTTGCTGGGACAGTGAATGGTTTAGCTCAGACTTTAGTTGAAACACAACTTTAAAACAAAATCACAATCATTTTTTTTTAAACAAAAAGATTTTGATGCGGTTTATAAAGAAACAGTACTAAAAAACAAAATAAAATTAACTTTGACTTAATTTTTTTGCTACGGTTTTATAAAAAACTGTACCAAAAAATTGTTTTTTGCAGACCGTACCAAAAATATTTTATTTTTTGGTACGCTATTATTTAGTGCGGTTAAAAACCATACCAAAAGCCCTTAAAAACCGTACCTAATGCGTTTTTCTGTAGTAGTGATGTAAATGAAAAATTACGAAGTGTGAATGAGTGGATGAAGGATACAATGTGATTCATTGTCACACTAGTATATTAGGAGCAGCTAGCTAGCAACATCTCTTAACTATCATTGACCTATATATGTCAGATGGAAAATAACTCCTTGTATCCAAAAGCATTAAAGACACACACATGTTCCAACTCTTTCCCGACATCATTCGAACAATGCAATTTCAACTAGGGAGTAAGGATTTAAGTTGTTGGGTGGTTTAATAAGGTAAGTGCACGTGAAATATATTTAGAAATATTCTACCACAAACTGTCAAGATCTTATACAGCTTGCAAAAAAAAAAAAAAAAAAAGATATATGTTAGCTCTTAAACTCGTTGTAAAAGAAAGCAAGATTTTCCCTGATTCCTTTTACAACCAAGCACAAATATCTAACACAAATCTCAATGAATACAGACTACACACCACGAAGTATATAGTATCAAAATTTCCTTTCAGTGAGCAATGTGCGATAATTTATCAAAGCATCAAGCTCAATTCATAGATCCTAAAAGCACAAGCGATATAGATTATCTATCTTTGAAAATTAAATATCTAGAGTTCACATAAAAATATAAAGTTTTGAAGTTACATGAATTTACAAATTGTGATTATAGCGTGACTAAATCTTATTTTTAGACCGGCTATAATCACATTTTATAAACATTATTCTAGTTCGATCCCATATAAGCCATATACACATATTCCACATTTCATAAATCATAAGGTATTACTCGTTATACATATTCCAAGTTTTGCGTAGCTTTTTGTTGTTTGCCCATGCTAGATGATGACAACTTAAAAATGGAGTGAGCTGAGTACACTTTTCGGATTCTCATCAACTACAACAACTGCTTTCTATGTGCTAAGAAAGCGTTAATTAAAGATTGTTGTATCAGTACTATAAAAACACTTATTTTCTAAGATCAGAACCCTCTATCATATCGAGCAGTCATGTATATATATACATACTTGTTTAAAAGATGCAGTACTATAAAAACACTTATTTAATTTCTAAGATTGTTGTATCAGTACTATAAAAACTATATCTTATCTCTTGATTATGCATTTTTTTTCTTGCTTATAAGATAATCTCATTTAAGTGAAACATAAATTTACCAAGTTACATAAATAAATGGAGTGAAATACGATAAATGGCATGGTGATGAAAGATCACATTCTCAAGGTTGATTTTCAATCAGTAATTTCTTAAATTATATGCGATTGTTCTCATAATTGTAATTTTGGCAGTTTCGTAATTGCAATTGTTAGCAGGCTCGTCATTTGTAATTTACATTTTTCTTCGTAAGTTCAGGTTAGAGAAACATGTTATGCTTATTAACCATAATTAATTTTTAACTAAGTCTAACTTTTTCTTAACGGAACTAAGTCTAACTTATTTTAAATAATCAAAAGTGTAAATAAATATATAAACGTTGCAACAAAATCTTCATGCCCATATAACTTTTGTTTTGAAAGGCAAAAGTTCGAAAGGCAAATAAGTATCATGCCCATTTAATAGTTAACAAACCGAACGCAATTATCTCTAACTTGTACTAATTGTGTACCTCATGAAGAAATAGATTATCAGTCTTTGTAAATAAAGTATCACGAGTTCACATAGATTAAAAAAAAGTTTTGAAGTTATATGAATTTACAAATAGTTGTTATAGGGTGACTAAATTTTATATTCAGTCCCTTAATACACACTATTTGTAAACCTTATACTAGTTCACACACATATAAGCCATATACACTTTGGTATATTAGCTACCAACATTTTCTTTCTTGAACCAATGTGTGACTAACTGTTGATATGGTTTTTATCGAAAAAAGAACTAAAGGTAGATAAATTTAGTGAAATGTGCGGTTGTACTAATTCAACCTATGCCATATGCACGGTCTATATATCATATCTTTCAAAGCTGCTAACTAATACATGTTTGGGTGCATATGCGGCTTGTTAAATATCAATTTCAGTCAATGATGGCATCCCTTTCAGTGGAAACCGAAATCGCACCGCAAAATGCGGTTTTTTTATCTTCAGGAATCGCACCGCTAGCGCTGTTTTTGTTGTGATTTTGGTGTTTGCGGTGTGGGTTTTGCGGTTTGCGGTGCGGTTCCTGCTCACCCTTAAGTCGTGTACCGTGATGATCACTATCACTCCCAACACACCTATATGTTTCGAAAATATGAATCTCAGTTTCAATAGTTGGCATAGGCGGCCGTCCGGTATGACAAATGTGTTTCCTGTGCTTAATTTGGGGTCAAATAACACAGATATTGGGCTATAAAAAAATGAAATAGCTTTCTGTCATTATCGAATTTAGGAATTCCATTGTATAAGTGTAACATAAAAACAGAAGTTTTTTACTATTTAGATAGTATTTGTTAAACAATAAAAAAGACAAGAATTATATATACATTGTGATTTATAAGCTAGTACGGTAGCACCATATCTTTACTTTAATCTCTAGGAAAATAAGAAATCTAAATTTACTTTTTACTCGTACATTTGTGCTATTTCTAATCCCTAGCATCTGTGTGCTAACTACTCATAGATTATATAACTGGAAAACATATTTGCATTTGACGTTGACTTAAGCTCAATACAAGAAAACTCTTGCAATTGCTTCAAAGATTATTTGATATTCATCATTGATTATACTAAGATTTGTTGGTTATTATGTGTTTGCAAGAGTTCCCAGATTAGCGTTAAGATAATCAATGAGTACCGGATATTCACTTGAAATCGTGTTATCACTTTCCAATAGAAACTATTCGACCCTATACATGGGTTACACGAATATCTCTATGGGATAAGACCAAGTGAAGTTCTTGTTTTAGGCACAAATCAAGAACAAAAATGTATTCAAGTGTTTAGGGTTTGTGTTGTATCGTATATTCATACAGATGTATTATGACCTCTATTTATAATAGAGAATACTTAAACTCTAGCCCATAAAATTATGTATTATTAACGGCCCATTAATTATACTATAATAGTTTCCATAATAGTAGGAATCAGTGGTTAAAAACGAGCAGCAGAATAAACTGATGCCAACAGCAGAATCACACTAGCAGCAGAATCCACCAACAGCAGAATCCACTATCAGCAGAATCCACCATCAGCATAATCCATACTAACAGCAGAATCAGATCAGCAGAAACAGATTCACAATAGCATAACCACTATTAAGTCAGGGGATTCAGTGACCAAAGTCGGGATAAACATGACCGGTCATGTTATTTCACAAATTAGCAAGACAATGGTCCTTTATTTTAAAGAAAAACCAATTCACTCTGTGAACCCTACTATTTTGTTTGTGACATATAATGATCGGTCATTAAGTTAAAATAAACCTTGAAAAAAATTATGAAATTGTATATAAGTTGAAGATGGAATTGCTGTGGGCGTTCAACATTTATTTTTGAACGACAACAACTATGCCATACCCAAAGTATACACCACTTCACAACACATACGTTCAACGTACAATTTCTTATATAACCTAGGAACCTTTTATGTCTTTAACCTATGTGGGATGTATGGTTTTATATCAAAAAAGAATAAGCAAGGGACCTAAATGTTGAAATATGCACTTTTAGTATAGTGTTTATTATACGTCGTTAGAACTTGATTGAGGCTAACGGTGTGGCAAATTTAACAATTTGGAAGAATTTTGTTCAAGATATAGAAGATTAAGTAAATAATCTACTAGGCTGATGCTCTTATCATTTGTAGCAAATTGAAGGTCTCAAACACTTATTTGTATATCTGCTAAGTAGGTTAAGACATCAGATATAGGTTGAGATCCATTTACACATAAGTGTAATAATGAAACATGCGTCTTTGCTATTGTAATATGTATTATTTATGCCCGTATATAAGTTCTTATTTTACTTTTTAGATTTACTAGATAGATTATATCAAGTTTGAGAACCAATGTTTTTGGATTTGAGATATTCCTTCTTTGAGCGCTCTATCATCCCCAACACAACCACGTCATTTCAAATAATATCGAATCGACTATATTCAAGGAGATTCAGTTTCACTTGTTGGGATCGGTGAGATATCCAATAATGGGCATGTTATGACAAATGTGTTATCAGGACCTTATTCTCGGCCAAATGATTCAAATAGTAGGCAAACCATTCTTGTCGATCAGCATGTCAAGAGTCTCGTTCAATCTCCTTGAAAAAGAGAGCCCGTTTATTATTCGTGAAAGACCAACATGAATAAAAAAACTTGATTACACCGAATTATCTTCAATTGTTTGTGTGGTTGCCTAGTATGATGCACTTTATAAATTGTTCTTATTTTACAAAGTAAAATAAGTAAATATGCACTTCATATAAACATTCAAAATGATCAATCTGTAACACCCTATAAATTGTAAAAATAAGCTTTATTAAACAACTCTTAATCCTTACTAAGAATATGTGTGGACATATTTTTCATCCCAAAGTATTGAGGCAAATTCACGGCACATGCTGCTATTGTGATCAGCACTATTTATGTAAATGTTGTAATTCACAGTAGATAGATTGCTAATAAGTAGTATTTAGTTATAGTGTAGTTTTAGCTAGTTTGACTTTTGACTTTCTTTGTATAAATACTCACTTTGTACCCATTTTCATTTTAAGAGAAATACAACAATTTCCCCCACCTTATTATTTTCTCTCAACTTCTCAACAAACATATTTGCATTCGAGGTTGGCTTAAGCCGAAACTCAATTGATTCGTTAAACACCATTTAAAAAAGTTTCTAAAAAATATGGGAATTTATATTAGTTGTTGGGTTAGACATAGGAATGTGGAGTAACGTGTTTTCATCTTCTTATGCCTAAATCCCAACAACAATACTAAGCTCAAATTACAATTCTCCGTATACAACAAATATATAAAGTATCAAAAGTTTCTCTATTTCACCAATGCGGGATTATAAATCAATATAACTATTTGCAAAAATGAACGTGGAGCTCATGTGAACTTGGCTGAAGCGATTAAATATGAACAAGCATCATATATCCTGATATCTCAATTTCAACTTACTCACAGCTACGCGATTTCCAAATATTACTTTTATTTTACTATAAAGTCAAGACTCAAGAGCCTTGTTTTAAGAGTCTTAGTATGCCTTCTTGAAAAAGATGTTCCATTTCAGTTGATATTTTACTGATAAAAACATATTATACGACTACACAAACACATGCTCAACTCACTTTTACGGGGTGGTAGCGGTTTTTTTTAGAACACATTATCGACGATAATAGTCATAGCACCAGTTTGTTTACCCATTGCAGTTTTGCACAATATGAAAGCCTCTTTTTGATTTTAAAATTTTAAATTTGACTGTCTCTTTACTTTTTCTTACAACTAACAAATATTTTGTACTCATATTAAATCATGTAGTTTTGTACATTTGGTAGGATAAGCAGGATATCTCTAATGTTATAACGACACTTGCATAATTGCATTTTTGGTATTGTACGAAATATCGAGATTGAATACTCTGCTGTTCCAAATCGAAAGTATCAAACAATATGAAATTTTGGCGAGATTCAGTTTCAATTGTTCATTGCTGGGATTAGCGGGTTCTCATGGCTTGTTAAGAATAATTTTAATAATGAAATAGTCCAGAATTCATATAAACTTTCCAGATATAGTGGGTTCACATGATACACGCACATCAATTCAATAGTTTTCGGAGTTTGAAGCGAGACTAATTCCCTTAAATGTGAATACATGTTACGAAAACACAATTTTGTTAGTTCATGTAAGATTTTTCATAAATTTTCCCACCATTTAATTCTTGAAACAATGTAAAATTTTGCATTTAATAGTTTTAAACGTCTAGGTTTGGGCCAGTATCCTTAAGAGTCCATAAAGAATCAGTCTAACTTAGCTCATGAAGCCCAATAAGAGGTCCACCATTTTTGTAGAACGTTCTTGTAGATATTTGGGTATATATATTTTTCCACAGCTTATGAAAAATCGTTCAAAAAAATTAATGTGAACTCTTTATATTATATTCTGAAAGGTTTTTTAAATGGTTTGATACTTGCTGTCCGATTTTTTCCCCCCGATTTACTATTGTGTACACAGATAAAACTTTCAGACATGTTCATTTTGGTGGTACCATTCTCTCCAAATTTTGCAATTTGGCTAAAAGATACTCTTTCCTTAATACATACTAGTTGGATACCCGCGCATATAACAAGTTGTATCAAGAGCATCATCCTGCTACCATTAATGGCCGAATTCAGTTGAGAATCTGTTATTCAGTTACCAAATCTACCAAAATTTCTTACAAGGTCTACCCACCCTATTTTTCTTCCCCAAAATCACTCCCCATTGCCCCCTAGCATTATTGACTCTTGACTATGGCAACAAAAATATCTATAACTAGTTTATATTTTCCATATTATTGATGCATAGGGATTGCACCAGGCTTTACCTCTCGGGGGATCTCGAGAAGCTTACAACCCCCACCAATTGTCAAACAAAGATCCCTCCCACCCTCCTATTCTACCACTAAAACTTCATAAAGAGGAAATCAAATATGTTGAAAAAACTGATGAATTTCCTGAAGTTGAACACATAGACTTACCTCCTCATCTCGAATACGTGTTTTTGGAAGGTAACGACAAGTTACCCGTCATTATAGCAAAAGATTTAATTGGTTTTTTTGAAATTTTCTTTTTCAAATCTACTTATAAACTAAAAATAACAAACTTTAAAAAAGGAACAATGCTTGAATCTCAGGAATAAGCACTTATGAGTGCTTATTGGCTTAACAGTTTGACTTTGGTGAAACAAGCCTTGAAAAGGCTTGAAATAGGCACAAACTAAGACCAGGGATGAAAATAAGCTACAATGTGGACCAAGGTACTTGAAATGAGCAATAAAAAAGGAATAAGCTCTGATGATAAGCTGGAATAAGCAATAAGCTATTAAAACCAGTTGCAACAAGTATTCCATATTCTATTGTTACTTAAATTATTCATGTTAATCGTTGGATAACAATGTTTTTACAAAATTATATTCTCGCCGGAAAAGAGACTACTCTTCCTCCAGTGACTCCTCGGACAACGAGGATAGAGAGACAGGACACTGGAAGTCAAGAGGAAGGCGTCGCGATGAAGAGAACGAAGATATGTCTCTTCCATGGCGTCGCCAGAAAGTTGACGCGTTTACACGGCGCATCAGCGATTACTCAGACCGCAAACGCAGGCGCATGCCCACTAACGTGAAAACATATGATGGAATAGGTGATCCGGATGATCACCTAAAAGTTTTCGAATCAGCCGCCACTAAACTACAAAGATATGATTTCAAATTTCCAACCAAAAAGGGCAAATTTTATCCAGAAAAACTTTTCCAACGTTCAGGAGGGCGGCCCCCTTAATTATACTAGGTGGCCCCCTTAATCATTAAGGGGACCGCCCACTAATTAAGGGGAACTGCACGCTCCAGAACAGTATTTTCTGGCCCTTTAAATACTGGATCATTCCACATATTTTTCTCACCTTTTTGCACTAAAAACTTTCTGATCCAACCTCCATTTCTATATCAAAAATCCTTTGATCATATAACTCAAAAAAATGGGCTAAATGGGCAAATTTTTAAAAGATTTGGGTATATTTGGTCCCCCCCTTTTTTTTTAAATGGGCATATATTGCCCATTTAGAAGTAAAATGGGCATAATGGACACACATGTTTTTTTCTAAATTGGAAAACATTAAATTGTTTTTAATGAAAAACTTATTAATATATTACTTAAATATAAATGAGGTGTTACGTTTGAGGAATTTTTGTTGTTGTTTTAAGTCTTTTCTAAAGTGATTCGCGCCCATTTGGCCCGCACCCGTTTTGCCCGTAGCCCATTTAGCCCAAACCGTATATTTCGGTTTTTGAAAAATTAAAAACCGAACCATCGGTTTTTAGTTTCGGCCGGTTTTTTCGGTTCGGTTTTTTCGGTTTTCGGTTCGGTTTTGTTTGCTCACCCCTAGGTGCAACAGAGGAAAAAATAAAAAGGTTTTGTCTTGAATTTTGTCGTTTTATCCTAATGTTCAAAACTAAGGTTTTAGGTCTCAAGAGTCTTTAACTAAGTCTATGGAGGATGAATGATTCTTATTCAAGAGGTTTCGTGAAAACGTCGACAATATGGTTATCGTATAAGATCTTCTTGGTTGAAATGTTCCTCAATGAACATTTTTACCAAGGCGATGATGAAGGATCACAATATGTCAATAAAGAACATAATGTATTTGGTTGACGCTGAAGTCGATGCTTCCTTTGTTGAAGGGATAACAATGTTGATAAGAGGAATTCCGTTGTTGACATGAGTTTGCTTGTTCTAGTGGAGCTTGTTGACGTGCTTCTCCGTCCGATACTAATTTGAGAACCTTAAGCGTTTTGGAGAATCATAGGGTAAGTAAAAAGGCTATTGGTGAGGACATGTTCAATTTATAGTCTTGGTTAAGAGGTTGGATTTATCTCTATGGTGTTGCTTAGTGAGCACTCGTATCTAAATGAATCTTGCAATTCAGTCAAGCCAATACTTTCTAGATGATAGAATTTTGGCGATCAGGCCAGTGATAGTGGTTCAAATTGTTTTGTGATATCCTGAGATTTCTGTTGAGTTATGAATGATCTTAAGGTACCGAAGGATCATCCTCATAGAAGGTATAGAAAGTCTTTCCTAGGGAGGTGATGCGTGGGAATCGCACCTTTCTTTACCTCTCGAGGGATCTCGAGAAGCTTACAACCCCCACCAGGCAGTGTACCTGATCGTTGTAGTATAGTATAGTGACAAGTACCGGGGGATTGATCGTTCAGCTTAGGAATAGTGTCGCTAGGATTAGAAAACCTAATTAATAGTTCTAAAGGTGAGAGATGATTATTTTTGTATTTTTATATTTTTATAAAAGCAAGTAAAATCTTGGGTTTTGGAAGAGTGGGCGGAATTAGTTGCTATTCAACTAACCCAAAACTAAGATGCAATCAAAATAAAATACTAAAAATGAAAATAAACTAATTATACTAAAGTTGTGAGCAGTAATTGGAGAAATTGTGTTTACTTAGACTTCACTACTCCCTAGATATCTTTTACACATTAATTACTTGTTACACTTGTATGGATGACGGATTGTATTCTTTAATACCATTCGTGGGGTGGCATACATAACTCCCCAACTCTATGAGCTCTTATCTCCTCCTACACCATGACCCAGCATAACTATAGGGATTGTAAACAGTGGCTCATGCATTAAATACAACCAATAAAGACCTAGTACGCCTCGGTTCATGTTTCTTAAGACGTTCAAGCATGTTACCATTTGGAGATCTGCCAGTTTTCTTAAGCCTAACATATAATATCATTCATCCAAAACAAGAATAGACAAGTAATCAACACATAATCAACATCTAGGTTTCATTAGATCTAAGCAAACACAAAAGAGATCTAGCCTAGCATGGTAGAATTGAGACAAGAACAAGATATAAACAACCAACACATAGACATATTGATTGAATTGGAAGAACACTTATCTCAATTACAATGCAAGGTCTCAAGGGTTTGGAACCCTTGAAAAACCTGTAAAAGATACACCAAATTCGTCTTTAGGGTTTCACCAAAACTTCTCTCCTTTTTTAATGAAAAAACTAGAAAACTATATATAGGAAAAGTAGGCTGACGGCGTCAAGAGTTACATGTGACGCCGTCACCTCGCCGCCATATACTTCCTCGGACGGCCTTGATCTACTTATGACGGCCTATTTGACGCCGTCACCGACCACGATATTTTATTCTTGCCACTTTGACGCCGTCATGAAGGCGTTTGACGCCGTCACCACCTACGGTCTTTAAATCTTCATGTCTGACGCCGTCAAGGTATTACTCTTGACGCCGTCACCTTGTATCTTCAGCATGGAAATTTGGTACTTTGCCGTTTTCTTCACTTTTATGCTCCAAAAACGTCCAAAATGGCTTCTTTTCCAGAATTCACTCTCCAAACACCTAAAATCACAAAAGAAACGATTTAGGGCAATATTTGATCAAATAAATTTGGATTCGGGCTTAAATGACCCCCTAAAAACGGATCATTTTTCGCCTCATCATATACCCTTACACTTGAGATTTGCTTGTCCTCAAGCAAATGCGCTTTTATTCTACTCGAAAGACAAGTTAGGGGTCATTTAACACTAATATAAAAGTAATTACAACAAATAATCGTTCCACTAAAGACCAATAGACAAGCACGGAGGTCATACACTAGCACCTCACAAATAGTGTTTAGATACTCACATCTCTCGGGTGTAATAAAGTAATATAACATTATGGAAATGGAAGATATCTCTCACTACCTGTCATAGCAAAATAGATTACCATAGGCTTGGGAAAGGATCAAACCTCCACCACATGGCGTAAGCACCTAGGATAAACTATCAAAGAGGTCTTTTAAAGGGTTGTAACGTTAGGTATAGGGATATGAATTACACGGTTTTGTTGGATAAAGGAAATTTTACTGGTGGCGAGTTAACAAACTTGGTTAATTACATGTACAAGATGGCGTTGCTAAGCCAAGACTAGACTCGACTTAAGCTAATAAATGAAAAATAACAAGAACATAAAATGAACATAGAATAAAAACGGGATGGTAGTCCGTTTTTTTTTTTTTTTTTTTTTTTTTTTTTTTTTTTCATACACTCTTACCCTACCATCCAAAATAATACATCATAGGGGTATAAACGTTCCCCTTACACTTGAATTTTTACATACTCTACAATTAACTAATCTAACGACTCGAATTAAGAAAATCAAAACACTTGGAGCACTTTTAAGATTAACGTACATATGGGGGTAATATATTATGTTCTTCCCCATTACTCCATAAAATAAGTACTTACCCATGAGTCCCAATCGTCCCAAAACAATATGTACAATGATATGACTCGACTTAGCAACCATGTAATCAATTAGAAAGTTAACTTAGGGTTTAACAAATAACAATAATGCACTAAAAATGAGCGCATACACGGAAGGCTAAGGCGATTTGGGTGTACATTTAAGTGGGGTGTAACAAATTCTTCCTTTAAGTAAAATGCTTAAAATTAGAAATGAAAAGATAGGCTCGGAGGGGTGTACTAGGGGTTTCGTGTACTAAAAATGAGTACAATGCAAAGGGTGTGGGAAAAATTAGTTGACTTAACTAGCCAAGTAGTATGACTTAAATGGTCAAATAATTATAATACAGGTTTAACACAAGGGTGATCCTAATGCCTCTTATCATGTAGTAAATCCTACCACACGAATGTAGTCTCACTCGCGGTCTCGGGATGCATCACTAACGCAAGTTCTAGAATCTAAATGCTACCGGTACACTCATAAGCACTAATAGTAAATGTTTTTCCTATCAAATCTAAAGGCGAACCTCACATTTTTGGGTGGAAAATTTTTCTGAATATACGGTTATGTGCTAGTCATACAATCTCCTATCCATGAGACGCTTGCTATGGCTAAAGTTTCACTCCTAAATGTTGTAAAAAATTTTAAATTTGGCGCTAAAATTACACTAACAAGTATTTCTCATAGTTTTATTACACATCTACTATCAAACAAAACAAACTCAAGCGAAAGTGCATATGTAAGGTATCATCTTTTTACCCTCCCCTTACACTTAGGATGAACATTGTCCCCAATGTTCAAGTAAAGAATGTAAAAGTTAAGAGGTAAAGAGAATGAAATCAAATACTCCCCTGATTCGCTCGGTATGGATTATAGGTTGGCCAGGTTAAATCTTCCTCCAAGAAAACGAACAATCAAAGCTTCCCTTCCAGAATATAAATCATCTTCTTGTCATAAATAACCTGTAAATCCTGACAACAATAGACAAGGCAACCTCGCGTAAAATTGGCGGCATCCTATATAAGTTACTAAATCCTAGAAAGCAAAGTAAGATATAATGCTTGTGGAATGAAGTTTGCAGATTTCCTGGAGATTATAAAACTTAATAATTCACAAAAACCATAAGACTCCGTTAGAAAAACAAACCTGGTAAAATTTCCAGATTTTAACTCCTGACGCCTTCAAGAGCAATACTCTGACGCCGTCAGAATGAACCTGCAGAAATTCTTATGTTAAGTTTCCGGAAAATTTCTGGAAAAACTTTGTCCTACTTCCTGGAAAATCTTGCAAAACTTCATTATGACTCAATACAATCATTTGACTCTAACAAATACGAATATACATGTTCATTAAATATTGTGGAGAATCATGATCGGTTTGTTTCTTAAAAACATATTTGGGGTTTCCCCTTACACTTATCTTTTGCAAAAATACCTTTAGGTTGAAGTTAAGACTAGGCCAAACAACATAATAAAGTATTTCCACATTTTAGTTGAGAAACATGATTAACCAACAATAAAAATAAAACATGCATACGGAAGCAAATAACAATCAAACAAATAAAATCACACAAAACATGGGTTGCCTCCCAAGAAGCGCTTTTCTTTATTTACGAGTCTTGTAGCTAGACTCAAAGTCATGGGTTATCACGTGACTCGGGTGAGTTCCTCGTTGAGGACATCTTTGGGATCAAACTTAGGTTTCAACTTTCTATCGGTTTCCTTAGTATGGTATGACCTTTCAAACTTTTCTCCATCCGGATCATACAAGGTCATTCTAATATGCCATGACCCGTCACCTTCTTTAGGTGGCTTGTCCCACCTCCATTTACACTTATCTCCCTCTCTTTTCCATTTATTCCTTTCTATGTTGATGGGCATTACGCTTAATAACTCAATCATCTTCCTAAAGACTAAGGGGTCCTCAAAGGGCTCTAGCTCCTCATCTCTAGCTATGAGTTGTTCTACCGAATGTGTCTTTTTAACAAAATCCTTCTCTAGATAGAATGGGCATTGAGGTCCTATAAAGTTCCTTTCTATCCAAGGCCCATATCTAGATGGTCTCCTATTCATCTCTACCCAATACGGTGTTGGTTCCTCATCATAATCATAACTATGCTTCTTAACATCATACACCGACCAAGTATCGCCTTCACCTACCGTTATCTTTGATTCCTTGCAATCTATCATGGCACTAGCGGTTGCTAAAAATCCTCTTCCTACCAATAATGGGCATGTAGTGTCACTAACCATGTCTAGGACATGAAAATCCGCTAAAATAGTTAACTTCCCTACGTGAACAACTACATCCTTAATCATTCCAACCGGGTGTGCAATACTTCCATCCGCTAGACCTATCAATACCTCTGTTTCCTCTAACTTTCCTAGCTTAAGAGTGGTGAATAAGGATAAGGGAATCAAGTTGAGGCTTGACCCTAAATCGGCTAATGTGTCGAAAGCTTCGGATCTTCCTATCTTACAAGGCAAAACAAATATACCCGGGTCATCAAGCTTTTTAGGTAACTTATTTTGAACGAAGGCGGTTCCATTTTTGCCTAGCTTACACTTCTCATACTTTTCTAGGAGGGCGCTATAGTAGGGAGCACGCGCTAAGACATCAATGACGGGGCGTTCTAGGTGAAGTTCTTTGAATTCATCGTCAAGGTCTTGCGTAAGAGGTGTTTCAACAATGCTTTTGACCGGTTCTATAGTGGGTGTTTTATTTGATTGGTCCTTTTGGGGAACTTGGTTTTGTTTGAAACACGTGCTCGTTGATTTGACCGAATAATATTGTGGACACGAAGCGGGTGACGAAACGGATGATATGGAATTAACGGCTAGTTTCGGATTCTTGATCGTGTCACTTGGGAGTGCTCCCATTTCTCGGTCATTGAGAACTTTCAACAATGTGTCAATTCTAGTGGTCATCTCGCTTTGCTTTTGTTTGAAATCGGCTTCAAACTTGGATATGCGAGCTTCTTGAGATGCCATGAATTTCGACATCAATCCTTCAAGATTGTTGGTACTACCATAGTTGTTAGAAGGATTGTTGTTGAAGGTACGGTTGGATGGTGGACCGTTTGATTGGTAACGATTAGGCGGATTGGAAGAATTGGGTTGATTTTGCTTCCACCTAAGGTTTGGGTGATTTTTCCATGAGGGGTTGTATGAATCACCGTATGTGTTTGGCTCGGGCTTGAAAGTGTACCACTTATCTCCCGCTTCGTCGGTACGCGTGGATGCGTAGTCCGCAAAAGCTGTTCCGGGGAGTTCCACACAATCATGAGTGTCATGGGGACCACTACATAATTCGCATGAAGAAGTGATTTTGTTCACTTGGCTTGAATGTTTCGGAGCTTCGTAAGATTTCATGAGAAACTTGACTTGGTCCTCAAGTTCCATGATCCTACGGTCGGGAGTGCTTGAATTGTTCGAAGGCAAAGATATTGCCTTGACCGTTTTGTTCAAATCACGGGGATCATTCCAACTTTCATTGTAATAGAGAGCAAGATCTTCTATGAGTTCCCATGATTGTTGATGAGTGTCTAAATACTCATCATTTTATACTAATCTGAACTGCCAAAACATACAAAAACACTCAAATATGTATCAAAATACTTAAAATATCTTAGAGGTGTGTTTTATATGTTTCAAATGCAAAATATGCAAAAACAGATTAAAAACGTACAAAGTTTGCATAATTGGCAGTTTCAGTCCCTCAAGTTTCATAAATTGTCAAAACTAGTCCCTGGTTATTCTAAAAACATGAAAATATCATCAAAGGTCCTTTTTAATCATAAAGTTACATATTTAGTCCTTTGGTGCAAAGTTTCATAAAATTACAAGTTTAGTCCCTGTACTTTGGAAATTGACAGAAATGGTCCCTGGGATGTAAAAACTTTGAGAAAAGCAATTTTGGTCCTTATACTAATAATCTTTTGCAGGAATGGTCCTTGGTGTTAAGTTTGGTGAATTTACATGATTGGTCCCTGAAGTTTCACAGTTTGGCAAAACAGGTCCCTCAAAGTTTCAAACTTGACAGTTTCAGTCCCTGGGTGTTCAAAATGAAAAATTATCATTTAAGGTCCCTATACTATTCAACTTTTACAAAACTGGACCTTTTGATAATATTTTGGAAAATTACATGTTTAGTCCCTCAAAAATCCGGAAATTACATAAATGGTCCTTTAATATTTAAAAATGGAAAATTATGTAATTTTAGTCCTTGGGTTGTTCATTATTGGCAAATATGACCCTTGTGATTAATTTGGAAATATACCACAAACAGCCCTCAACTTTCAAGTAATTACATTTTAGGTCCTTGTGATTATTTATCTAAAAAACCAAACGGATCCTAATGTTATTTTACCAAAACCAAAAACTAAACCCAACACCAAAGCCCACCCACTATCCCTTACCCTAAGCCCAAAAATATACCAGCCCACCCACTTGGTCAACCCTCGGTCAACACCCCTAAAACAAAACCACCCGTATTACCTTTTCCCTCCCAAAACCAAAACCACCACACACCACCGCTGCAACCAATACCACCCTACACCTGGCCTGCCACCTCTCACCCCAGCTGTCTAAACTACCCCCACACCTCACCCTACCCCATTAATACCCTTAAAACCCGTACACGCAACCCAACTGACCCTTGGACTAAATTGGCGCGAAAAAGAAAGTTTGAACGGTGTGGATGAGTTAGACCTGATCAATGGCTAGGAAGTGGTGGGAAATCACCCAGTGGGTCCCACAAGCTCAGTAAACAGCTACAAAAGGGAAAGAAGGCAAAAGAGAAGAAGTATTAGTTTAGGTTTAGTTAAAATTAGGTCGTAGGTAGTGTAAGTTTATTTTTCATTTGTAATTTCCATTAAAATCACTTGTATTCTGTTCAATTAATGTATTGAAACCTTTTTCAAGTATCAATTGTTGTTTTAATCAATCATCTCAGTTTATGTTATTTTTACTCAAAAATCTCATTTGTAGCTTAATGTTATTGTTAGTTGTTACTATGGATTGAAACAGATCACATAAGCTCCCAGGAAGCTTGTTAAAGCTCTTAGTAACCATAAAATTTAGTGTAGTTCAAAAATCCAAAAATATCAAAAATAATAAATTAAATAAAGAAAAATAAAAAATTAGTGAAGAAGAAGGAAAAGCAATGGAGCAGGGTTTATAAAGGATTGCCCTGGTACTAGTGACCTTGTGGAAGGTTTATAGGATTGAAATTGGTCCTTGTTCTCATGTTCTCAGTTGGAATCATATGTAAGTTCAATTTCTTAATTTTTGCTTTTTAGTGTAGAATAGCCTATAACATGTTTGTTTGTTTCTATTTGAGTTTGTTTTATCTTATCATACAGTAATCAAGTAAGTTTAGGATTTAGATTAGTGTTTATCTTCATAAATTAGCAAAACAGGCCACTATAGGGGTGTTTGGTAAAGCTTGTTTGTCTATACCCTTGTGTGTTTCTGTGGTGGTAATTGGTTGTTTTATACTCCATTAGGTCTCATTAGGTCTAGGAAGTCATATAATTAAGTGGTCATTTGAGCAAAAGTCAAAAATCAACACCATACCCACCCAACAGTTAACTGTTGGGGTCTGTGGGTATCATTTTCACCCATTTAGCTTAAAACCTTATCATCTAGCTTATTTTAGACTTATTTCATCTTAGCATAACTTATTTAATCAGTTAATCCCCTTAGAAATTCAATAAAGTCAAAGTAGTGTAAAATTCTTAAAAGTTAAAAATCTTTCTCAGTCATTTTGAGCCAACTTTGGAGGCCTGCAATTTATTGGATACTAAGATTCAAGGTCTAAAATTTTACATGCTTACTCTCTACCACTTGGTTGATTTTTAAGAAATTTTATAGATTTTTGTGATTTTATTTGGTGGGTCCCACAGCCCCTTGAAGTAGGCTGCAGGGCAACAAGCTGCCCTGTGCAGCAGACCAGACACTCACCACCACCACTTTGTGGTGGTTTGGTGGCCATCTCAGTGGGCCCCACACCATCTAAATAGTTTTTCTCAACCCCCCTCCTAGTAGGCTATTAGGTTTGACCAATAGTTTGACCTGCACCTCAGTGGACCCCACCTAGAAATAGCTCTCAAGTTTGTCCCCAGTCTGTGTAGAATTCTAAGTTTTGGATTAGCTTATTTGGCTTATTGGCTTATCTACTGAGCTTATTTAGCTAAATTAAGCTTTGACAAGTCCAATACACTTATTAGAACCAGAAAACACCAAGGTGGGTCCCACATAAGCTCATTTGAGCTTATTTCCCATTTAAGTCAACTAAAGTCAACTGTCTAGGATTATAACTTATAACTAGCTTATTTTTAAGTTCTAAAATTATTGTTTTTATTAAAGTTACTTATTTTTATGTATAATAAAGTTTTGTAAAATAAAAATCCAGAAAAAACAATATAAAATTAAGTGATAGTTTCTATTTAATACAATTTAATTTTAATTTTCATTTTTAGATTTTAATTAAGTAAGTTGTATTTTTATATTTTTAATAATTTCCTTATATATTAAAGTAATTTAAATAATTTTCTTAGATTTTTATAATATCATTTGATATTAATTAGAATTAATAATAGTTTTATTAGTAATTAATCAATAAATAAGTTTTAAATAGCATAATCAGTTTTTATATAGTAACACCTATATTTTATATTTTTCCTAGCTTTTATAAGTCATAATATAATTTTAGTAATTTTTATAGAATTTTTACTGTTCATTTAATAGTTTTTATAATTTAAATAGTTTAATTAGATATTAAATAATAAATAGAATAATAATTAGTAAACTAGTTTATAAATATATAAAATAAAGTTTTTATAATTTTTTAGGATTACTATGATGGTTAATTAGATTTATAAAAATTTTCATAATTTTCTAAGTTAGTTTAATATTATTTGTAATTTGTAATAGTTTAATTAGTTTAATTATTATAAATAGTTTTTAATTAATAGAAAATCTATAAAAAGACAAAAAGATTTATTTATTTATTTTTTATACTTTCTTCAAGTTCTATTTTAGGTTTAGAAAATATTTTTATAAGTTTTTAGTTAAATTTGTAGTATTTATAATTTTCTAATTAAATAGTTAAATAGTTTTTAATTAAATAATTAATAATAATTAATAAAATAATCTTAAAAATATTTTTCTTTTTAATTTAACTTTATTTTAAGTTTAAGTTTATAGAATTTTCATTTTTAACCCTTGTAGTTTATTTTTCTTAAAACTCACCTTTTTCTCAGTACGCAGTCGCGTCTGATTTTAAATTGGTTTACGTTTATACGTTTTAGATATCTAGGTTTTACGTAATCGTTTTAATAGTTTATTTTAAGTTATAAAACCCTAGTTTAAACACACACACACTTTTATACCATTCCCTGTTCAGATTCACTAATTACAGATTCGTTTATAATATCACATCGCACACCTCGTTGGGACTTACGACCCGAGAAAACACTGTATTCCTCGGAAGCATTTGCCTCGGCTGTTTGACTATTACAGTTGGCCATTCACAAGTGGCTGATCAATAATTATCTGACTGTTTGAGGCGAATCAAAATTTGGCGCCGCTGCCGGGGAGGTTGTGCGCTTATTCTAAACGTTTTTGCGTATTAGTGAACCTGAATACACGATCTTTGTATATTTATCCACCCTTGTTCATATTATTATCATATAAAACCAAAAACAGTTCCCGAAAACTTTTTAAAATCAGTTTTCAACGAACACAAAAAAACCAAAAATATTTTCCTTCTTATTAATATTACAAAATTTTTTCAAAAACATCAAAAATATTCACCTTTACATTCCTACCTATTTGATTCTTCATTTCTCACCCCTAAACCCTTTGATTCTTTCTATGTCTTATTCTCACCTTCTTGTCTGTCAAGGGTGTGGTAGTCCTTATAATGGTGGTAATTGCCCCAGTTGTGGCATGGTAGAGTCAGGAAACGGGTCTGTCTATAACCAGAATCCCTATTCCTACCCTGACATGACTGATTCATTCCACCAGCTTCCACACCATGAGACTCAGCAGTTTTACTGTTGTGAGTACTGTGGTGGTTCACACTACAGTTCTGATTGTCAAATTAGGAATCAGTTTGTCTATGAACAGGTTCCTGATAACAATTATGACTCAAACACATACGACTCACAGTCACATCAGTTCAACTGTTGTGAGTACTGTGGAGGTCCACACTTTAGCTCTGATTGTCAAAAAAGGAATCCATTTCCTTGTAACAATTACGACTATTCGTTTCAAGACCCACCTCCACAGTACCAAATGAACCAAGCAACTCCTCAAATCCAGCAAGACCTTTGTCTAGAGGTTCTTGACAAACTTAAAGACCTTAAGGAGGAGTTAGCTAATATGTCGTTTCACAATGCACCAAGTTTTTCTTGTGTACATTGTGGGGGTCCTCATGATAATTTCAATTGTCAACCGTATTATAAACCTGAACATTGTTCTAGTTCTGATATATCCGGTTTTGACACATTCACACCCCCACAGTCTCCACTCATTCCATATTCTCGTGATAAATCTATCGCGGAATTACTTGCTGAAGAACATGCTGCTAGAGACGAAAGAAGCATGGAAGAATTACTAATCTTAGAACAAGCAGCTATAACACGTACCAAATTTCAAAATGCTGCTTTTCTCGATGAGGATGATGAAAGTGATGATACCTCATCAAGTTCATCAGTTGAGACTCCTTCTATGGATATTCAGGGAGAAAAGAGTATGGGAGAATTACTAGCAGCTGAACAAACGGAAATTATAAAATCCATGTATGCTAGTCCTTCTCAACTCCCTGAGTCTACTGTTATCATACCCGAGGTTCCCACTCACTCTCTGAGCATGGGGGACGAGCATCTTGACACTATTCCTGCAAAGGAATCGGACGAATTCGTAAAGTCTAGTGTTGAGAACCTTGTCTCAATCCCAAGTGAGTCACAGGGAATTCTTGATCATATGTGTGATATCCCTACCCCTCCTGATAATCCAAATTATCAAATTGAGAATGTCTCTAATTCCAGTGATGATTGTACATCTTATGGAGACATTGAGTATGTTGAGGCATCACTGCCTCATTCTGATGTTGATCCTCTTCTTGAGGATTTCACAGAGGAACTCACTCACATCATTCCACTTCTATCTGGAAGTAATGATGATATTCTTGATTTTGAAGCCGATATGGGAGAAACTAAAAATCTTTTAAACCCTAATCCCAACATCAAGCTTAGTACTTCACATACTGATGATAATTCTTTATCTTCTGGAGACATCAGTTATGTGGAGGAATTACCTTCTAAGCTTGTCAACTCAGAAGAAGAAAATGATAATCACTTTGTTCCTGAAGCAGTCAAGACTACTCTCACCAATCCTCTATATGAATTCGAATCCGAATTCACTTTGATTTCTGATAATCCACTCTTTGATATTCAGAATGAGGATTGTGTTGAGTTCACAACGGAACATGAGTTCACAGATTTACATCTTGTGAATGATTCTCTTTACGAGGAGTTCTCCTTTGAACTCACTCATATCATATCTCCACCGGAGTATGATACTTTCTATTTTGATCTAGACATACCCATAATATGTCTTGATCAAACGAGCTTAAAAGAGGAGATTCATGAAACAATGAATTCTCCTATTGAAGATGAGGAGTTAATCATGATTTTCATCATGACTTTCTTTCTTTTCTTCATATATTCTGTTCCCTATCCTGTTCTTCACTCTTTCGGGAGTGAAGACATTATCTTTGATCCCGGCATTCTCATTTATAAATTATGAGCCGGTTACTTGTCTCATCGGTGTGGAACTTTCACGTGCTTAAAATGTTTATCCAAACGTCTTGAATGAAAGTCCGATGAGATTGTCTCTTCCACTTACTTCCCCATGGACAAATGAATTCGGGGTCGAGTCAAGCTAGTGACTCGGGAATCAAAAACATTAGCAAAAACATGGGTTTTCACCCGTGTGTAACACCCTAGTGTGGGGGAGATGCCCCACATGTTGTATATAAAAAAAAAAAAAAAAAAAAAAAAAAAAAAAAAAAAAAAAAAAATGTACATATAGTGATAGCTTCTATTTAAGAAGTTTTATCTAAAAAAAAATATATAATAATATGTATATACATCTTAAATAAATAAAGGCTATGGAATATTTTCTTTTTACGTTCTAAGTTCGGTTTAACACCCGGTACTTTGAATATTGAGGACAATATTCAGTTCTAAGTGTGGGGGGAGATTCGTTATTCTAACGAATTTAAACACATGTTCCATCAAGAACCCCCATTTTAGCCAAAATTTTAAAATTTTTTCTCACTTAGAACGCAATAAATGGTATCAATCCTCCATGTCTAACCCACAACAGGATTGGCTAATCCAGGAGCAAACGGTTCTTGGTAAAGATAACTCAAACCCGTTTATGGCTTGCAATTTGCCAAAAATTGTATGGTTCCTCAACTCCCCATATCCCATAAAGCGAATGAGTTGGCTAGCCCGCAAGATTATGGCTTGTGGTAAAGGCCGTGGAAAAACCATAATTGGTAATCAGCTCACCAAGATGTTGACTATTCCATCAAGAGTTGGCTAGTCCAGAAGCAAACGGCTTTTGGTAAAGACTAATTAAATCCGTTGACAGCTTGTGATTTGCTCAAAATCACACGGTTATCAGGTGTGCCACAGTTCTTACACCTGGCTACTCCAGAAGTGATGGCTTTTGGTAAAGAGTTTTTCAAATCCATTAAGTTTTTCTCAATAGATTGCTAGGGACTAGCAATAGTTTAGTGTGGGGGATTGATGAGTGTCTAAATACTCATCATTTTATACTAATCTGAACTGCCAAAACATACAAAAACACTCAAATATGTATCAAAATACTTAAAATATCTTAGAGGTGTGTTTTATATGTTTCAAATGCAAAATATGCAAAAACAGATTAAAAACGTACAAAGTTTGCATAATTGGCAGTTTCAGTCCCTCAAGTTTCATAAATTGTCAAAACTAGTCCCTGGTTATTCTAAAAACATGAAAATATCATCAAAGGTCCTTTTTAATCATAAAGTTACATATTTAGTCCTTTGGTGCAAAGTTTCATAAAATTACAAGTTTAGTCCCTGTACTTTGGAAATTGACAGAAATGGTCCCTGGGATGTAAAAACTTTGAGAAAAGCAATTTTGGTCCTTATACTAATAATCTTTTGCAGGAATGGTCCTTGGTGTTAAGTTTGGTGAATTTACATGATTGGTCCCTGAAGTTTCACAGTTTGGCAAAACAGGTCCCTCAAAGTTTCAAACTTGACAGTTTCAGTCCCTGGGTGTTCAAAATGAAAAATTATCATTTAAGGTCCCTATACTATTCAACTTTTACAAAACTGGACCTTTTGATAATATTTTGGAAAATTACATGTTTAGTCCCTCAAAAATCCGGAAATTACATAAATGGTCCTTTAATATTTAAAAATGGAAAATTATGTAATTTTAGTCCTTGGGTTGTTCATTATTGGCAAATATGACCCTTGTGATTAATTTGGAAATATACCACAAACAGCCCTCAACTTTCAAGTAATTACATTTTAGGTCCTTGTGATTATTTATCTAAAAAACCAAACGGATCCTAATGTTATTTTACCAAAACCAAAAACTAAACCCAACACCAAAGCCCACCCACTATCCCTTACCCTAAGCCCAAAAATATACCAGCCCACCCACTTGGTCAACCCTCGGTCAACACCCCTAAAACAAAACCACCCGTATTACCTTTTCCCTCCCAAAACCAAAACCACCACACACCACCGCTGCAACCAATACCACCCTACACCTGGCCTGCCACCTCTCACCCCAGCTGTCTAAACTACCCCCACACCTCACCCTACCCCATTAATACCCTTAAAACCCGTACACGCAACCCAACTGACCCTTGGACTAAATTGGCGCGAAAAAGAAAGTTTGAACGGTGTGGATGAGTTAGACCTGATCAATGGCTAGGAAGTGGTGGGAAATCACCCAGTGGGTCCCACAAGCTCAGTAAACAGCTACAAAAGGGAAAGAAGGCAAAAGAGAAGAAGTATTAGTTTAGGTTTAGTTAAAATTAGGTCGTAGGTAGTGTAAGTTTATTTTTCATTTGTAATTTCCATTAAAATCACTTGTATTCTGTTCAATTAATGTATTGAAACCTTTTTCAAGTATCAATTGTTGTTTTAATCAATCATCTCAGTTTATGTTATTTTTACTCAAAAATCTCATTTGTAGCTTAATGTTATTGTTAGTTGTTACTATGGATTGAAACAGATCACATAAGCTCCCAGGAAGCTTGTTAAAGCTCTTAGTAACCATAAAATTTAGTGTAGTTCAAAAATCCAAAAATATCAAAAATAATAAATTAAATAAAGAAAAATAAAAAATTAGTGAAGAAGAAGGAAAAGCAATGGAGCAGGGTTTATAAAGGATTGCCCTGGTACTAGTGACCTTGTGGAAGGTTTATAGGATTGAAATTGGTCCTTGTTCTCATGTTCTCAGTTGGAATCATATGTAAGTTCAATTTCTTAATTTTTGCTTTTTAGTGTAGAATAGCCTATAACATGTTTGTTTGTTTCTATTTGAGTTTGTTTTATCTTATCATACAGTAATCAAGTAAGTTTAGGATTTAGATTAGTGTTTATCTTCATAAATTAGCAAAACAGGCCACTATAGGGGTGTTTGGTAAAGCTTGTTTGTCTATACCCTTGTGTGTTTCTGTGGTGGTAATTGGTTGTTTTATACTCCATTAGGTCTCATTAGGTCTAGGAAGTCATATAATTAAGTGGTCATTTGAGCAAAAGTCAAAAATCAACACCATACCCACCCAACAGTTAACTGTTGGGGTCTGTGGGTATCATTTTCACCCATTTAGCTTAAAACCTTATCATCTAGCTTATTTTAGACTTATTTCATCTTAGCATAACTTATTTAATCAGTTAATCCCCTTAGAAATTCAATAAAGTCAAAGTAGTGTAAAATTCTTAAAAGTCAAAAATCTTTCTCAGTCATTTTGAGCCAACTTTGGAGGCCTGCAATTTATTGGATACTAAGATTCAAGGTCTAAAATTTTACATGCTTACTCTCTACCACTTGGTTGATTTTTAAGAAATTTTATAGATTTTTGTGATTTTATTTGGTGGGTCCCACAGCCCCTTGAAGTAGGCTGCAGGGCAACAAGCTGCCCTGTGCAGCAGACCAGACACTCACCACCACCACTTTGTGGTGGTTTGGTGGCCATCTCAGTGGGCCCCACACCATCTAAATAGTTTTTCTCAACCCCCCTCCTAGTAGGCTATTAGGTTTGACCAATAGTTTGACCTGCACCTCAGTGGACCCCACCTAGAAATAGCTCTCAAGTTTGTCCCCAGTCTGTGTAGAATTCTAAGTTTTGGATTAGCTTATTTGGCTTATTGGCTTATCTACTGAGCTTATTTAGCTAAATTAAGCTTTGACAAGTCCAATACACTTATTAGAACCAGAAAACACCAAGGTGGGTCCCACATAAGCTCATTTGAGCTTATTTCCCATTTAAGTCAACTAAAGTCAACTGTCTAGGATTATAACTTATAACTAGCTTATTTTTAAGTTCTAAAATTATTGTTTTTATTAAAGTTACTTATTTTTATGTATAATAAAGTTTTGTAAAATAAAAATCCAGAAAAAACAATATAAAATTAAGTGATAGTTTCTATTTAATACAATTTAATTTTAATTTTCATTTTTAGATTTTAATTAAGTAAGTTGTATTTTTATATTTTTAATAATTTCCTTATATATTAAAGTAATTTAAATAATTTTCTTAGATTTTTATAATATCATTTGATATTAATTAGAATTAATAATAGTTTTATTAGTAATTAATCAATAAATAAGTTTTAAATAGCATAATCAGTTTTTATATAGTAACACCTATATTTTATATTTTTCCTAGCTTTTATAAGTCATAATATAATTTTAGTAATTTTTATAGAATTTTTACTGTTCATTTAATAGTTTTTATAATTTAAATAGTTTAATTAGATATTAAATAATAAATAGAATAATAATTAGTAAACTAGTTTATAAATATATAAAATAAAGTTTTTATAATTTTTTAGGATTACTATGATGGTTAATTAGATTTATAAAAATTTTCATTATTTTCTAAGTTAGTTTAATATTATTTGTAATTTGTAATAGTTTAATTAGTTTAATTATTATAAATAGTTTTTAATTAATAGAAAATCTATAAAAAGACAAAAAGATTTATTTATTTTTTTTTTTTATACTTTCTTCAAGTTCTATTTTAGGTTTAGAAAATATTTTTATAAGTTTTTAGTTAAATTTGTAGTATTTATAATTTTCTAATTAAATAGTTAAATAGTTTTTAATTAAATAATTAATAATAATTAATAAAATAATCTTAAAAATATTTTTCTTTTTAATTTAACTTTATTTTAAGTTTAAGTTTATAGAATTTTCATTTTTAACCCTTGTAGTTTATTTTTCTTAAAACTCACCTTTTTCTCAGTACGCAGTCGCGTCTGATTTTAAATTGGTTTACGTTTATACGTTTTAGATATCTAGGTTTTACGTAATCATTTTAATAGTTTATTTTAAGTTATAAAACCCTAGTTTAAACACACACACACTTTTATACCATTCCCTGTTCAGATTCACTAATTACAGATTCGTTTATAATATCACATCGCACACCTCGTTGGGACTTACGACCCGAGAAAACACTGTATTCCTCGGAAGCATTTGCCTCGGCTGTTTGACTATTACAGTTGGCCATTCACAAGTGGCTGATCAATAATTATCTGACTGTTTGAGGCGAATCAATTGTTCCGCACTAAGATCACGTAGCTTACCACCGGCTGATTGGTCAATGGTTCGCCTCGTGGAAATGTCAATATGGTCATAGAAGATTTGGACTTGGAGCCAAAGATCTATGCCATGATGAGGGACTTTTTGGAGTAAGTCCTTGAAACGAGTCCATGCTTCATAAAGAGATTCATTTTGACGTTGTTGGAACATCAAGATGTCATTCCTAAGCTTAGTAGTTCTCCCCGGTGGGAAAAATTGAGCAAGGAAACGAGTGGTGAGATCATCCCATGTGGTGATGGATCCCGCGTGTAAACGCTCAAGCCATTGACTAGCTTGATCCCGTAGAGAGAATTGGAATAGGCGTAAACGGGTAGTCTCTCTAGTTTCAACACCTAGGTCTATGGAATCTACGATTTTGAGGAAGTCCTTAAGGTGTTGGTTTGGATCTTCGGAACGAAGTCCATGGAATGCACATCCGCTTTGCACCAACCGGATGGTGTCGGATCGCAAGGGGGTCACATTGTCTCCGGTGAGCTCAATGGTGTTTCGGTAGCCTTGGTGGCTAGGTCGGGAATACTCTCCTAAGGTTCGGGGCCTAAGGGGTTCTAATGGTGGGTTTTGTTGTGGTGGGATGATGGGTTCAAAGATGTTACCACCTTCCATGATGTCGGATGGTAAAGAGTTACGAACAAAGGCACGAAGAAATAAGATAGACTAAAGAAGACCTAAAAATAAAAAATAAAAATCTTACTAGAAAGGAATCTAGCAAGTAGACCTAATAAAAAGAAATCCTAACCTAGACAATAACTATTCCCCGGGCTGCGGCGCCAAAAACTTGATGCGTGGGAATCGCACCTTGCTTTACCTCTCGAGGGATCTCGAGAAGCTTACAACCCCCACCAGGCAGTGTACCTGATCGTTGTAGTATAGTATAGTGACAAGTACCGGGGGATTGATCGTTCAGCTTAGGAATAGTGTCGCTAGGATTAGAAAACCTAATTAATAGTTCTAAAGGTGAAAGATGATTATTTTTGTATTTTTATATTTTTATAAAAGCAAGTAAAATCTCGGGTTTTGGAAGAGTGGGCGGAATTAGTTGCTATTCAACTAACCCAAAACTAAGATGCAATCAAAATAAAATACTAAAAATGAAAATAAACTAATTATACTAAGGTTGTGAGCAGTAATTGGAGAAATTGTGTTTACTTAGACTTCACTACTCCCTAGATATCTTTTACACATTAATTACTTGTTACACTTGTATGGATGACGGATTGTATTCCTTAATACCATTCGTGGGGTGGCATACATAACTCCCCAACTCTATGAGCTCTTATCTCCTCCTACACCATGACCCAGCATAACTATAGGGATTGTAAACAGTGGCTCATGCATTAAATACAACCAATAAAGACCTAGTACGCCTCGGTTCATGTTTCTTAAGACGTTCAAGCATGTTACCATTTGGAGATCTGCCAGTTTTCTTAAGCCTAACATATAATATCATTCATCTAAAACAAGAATAGACAAGTAATCAACACATAATCAACATCTAGGTTTCATTAGATCTAAGCAAACACAAAAGAGATCTAGCCTAGCATAGTAGAATTGAGACAAGAACAAGATATAAACAACCAACACATAGACATATTGATTGAATTGGAAGAACACTTATCTCAATTACAATGCAAGGTCTCAAGGGTTTGGAACCCTTGAAAAACCTGTAAAAGATACACCAAATTCGTCTTTAGGGTTTCACCAAAACTTCTCTCCTTTTTTAATGAAAAAACTAGAAAACTATATATAGGAAAAGTAGGCTGACGGCGTCAAGAGTTACATGTGACGCCGTCACCTCGCCGCCATATACTTCCTCGGACGGCCTTGATCTACTTATGACGGCCTATTTGACGCCGTCACCGACCACGGTATTTTATTCTTGCCACTTTGACGCCGTCATGAAGGCGTTTGACGCCGTCACCACCTACGGTCTTTAAATCTTCATGTCTGACGCCGTCAAGGTATTACTCTTGACGCCGTCACCTTGTATCTTCAGCATTGAAATTTGGTACTTTGCCGTTTTCTTCACTTTTATGCTCTAAAAACGTCCAAAATGGCTTCTTTTCCAGAATTCACTCTCCAAACACCTAAAATCACAAAAGGAACGATTTAGGGCAATATTTGATCAAATAAATTCGGATTCGGGCTTAAATGACCCCCTAAAAACGGATCATTTTTCGCCTCATCATATACCCTTACACTTGAGATTTGCTTGTCCTCAAGCAAATGCGCTTTTATTCTACTCGAAAGACAAGTTAGGGGTCATTTAACACTAATATAAAAGTAATTACAACAAAGGTCTCCTTAATGAGATTTGTTTGACCCCGTTAATATTAAAAGGTCTCCTTAATTAGGGGCCGGTCCCCTTAATTATTTAGGGGGTCGCCCATACAATTAAGGGGGTCGCCCTCCTAAAACGGCCATAAAATTTGTCTTTTATTGGGGAAGGTTTTTTTGGAACATTTTTACCATTTTTTGTTGAAAATTTGAATTCCTATATTTATAATGATTTAAACATATTCTTTTATTTCCAAAAATGATTTTGTAAAAGATATAAAATGTATAAAAACGTAAAAAAACGGATGAAAACATATGAAAACGTAAGAAATACGGAGAAAAGCGTAAAAAACAGAGGAAAACGTATAAAAATGGATAAAACGTTATGGGTGTTACTAGGGGTATCTTGCACTAAAGATGAGTGCAACAAAAGGGTTTAACATAGGGGTCGAAAAGTCAATGTGACTAATCGATAAACACACAAATATAGACTTTTTGGGTGATAATCCTAAAATACTGCCTTCTCAAAAATTTTCTTCCAAATGTACTAAGAAAACTCAATACAGTACTCGTCTATGGTCTCAAAATGATGTGAAGACCAAGTTCTAAAGTCTACAAACTACCGGCATCATATTTTGGTAGATTTGGGTAAATCAAGGGAAACTGAAAAGGTTAAACCTCACTGAAGAGAAAAAGCTAACGTGACAGAGAAAATAAGAAGGATTAACCCTTGTTAGTGCATCCAGCCTAATAATGCCCCGTAATTAATTTAAAAAATTTAAATGCATGTGCTGGAGCATCTAGCTTGTACGGTCGGCTTGCCACTGATAGTAGTTGTTCTGTTGTACCTGCAAAGTCCTGAAATCAGAACACAAATCGTAAAACATGTAATTCATCCCAGACACCGCAGCGGTCATATCATCCATATCATTGCCAAAGTTGGCCATGCTAATCTCCATTCGACCCATACGTCCATCCATGACATTCATTCTCTCCATCATAGTCATGGTAGGGCGGACTCTCACATGCTCCTCAACTGCAGCTTGACTCCCGCCGGCTTGAGAACTTCCTTCTCCACTCGCTCTCCTCATAACCGACCTCAAAACTGGCTCATTCAACAAGTTGTTAGTTAATACCGATTGTTATTTACGATTTTGTATAAACACTACTTGGGACATTAAATTATTCATGTTAAGTTTACTTAACCAGATCTGTGCACATAGTACCTAACTCTTTATTATTATTTTATTTTTTTGACCGGGTCAACCCGGGTTTTTATTAAATTTTTTTGAAAAAATGAAACCCGGCCGGGTTACGAGAACCGGGTTGACCCGGGTCACTCAAAACCCGACGGGTTACACCGGAGTTTGATAACTTTTATTTTGATCTAGACACACCCGGGATATGTCTTGATCACATGAGCTTAAATGATGAGATTCATGATGATGAATCTATGAATTTTCCTGAGGATGATGATGAGTTAGTCATGATGTTTATCATGACTTTCTTTCTCTTCTTTACCTACCAGGTGACCTCTCCTGTTCTTCACTCCTTCGGGAATGAAGAAATTATCTTTGACCCTGGCATCACCGCTTACCAAAAATGGCCCACTTGGAGCTCTCGATTCCGTGGCACGGCTCAACAAAGCAGCCGCGATGTCCTACCTATTTAAAGTTTGAGAATAGGTCGAGGGCGTTGCACCCCCGATGCCTCTAATCATTCGCTTTACCCGATAGAACTCGCACCCGGGCTCCAGCTATCCTGAGGGAAACTTCGGAGGGAAAAGCTAAGGATCAGATCGATGAAAAGCTCGAATGAGTTGAGCTTAAACGAGCTCGAGCCCGAGCTCGAACCTAAGTTTGGGCTCATCTAATAATCAAGCTCGAGCCTGAGCTCTACACAAAAATATCGAGTAGGCTCGCTAGCCTTAACGAGCCCTAATATATATTGTCTATACGTATTGTTGATGCATAATCTAGCGCGGACTGGATTAGACGACTCTCCTGACTTTTTTACAAACTTAATATTAAAAGAAAATTTTAATAAAAAGAAAATTATTTATTTCATTTTTTTGATTATTTTATTAAAAACTATTTAATAAATAATTAAAACTAATTTAAACCGAATTTAAATTAAGAAAAATACTAAAGTAACTTAGAAAATTATGAAAATTTTTATAAAACTATTTAACCATTACAGGAATCCTAAAAAAATATAAAAATTATATATAAGCTAATTCAATAATTATTTACTTATTTAATAATTAAAATCTATTTTAAATAATTTAATTATGAAAAATAATAAATGAACAGTAAAAATTGTGAAATTTTTTATAAAAATACTTTATTAATTATAAAAGCTAGGAAAAATATAAAAAGATACTATTGCTTATAAATAAACTTGAAATAAACTAGCTAAGTGTTTGGTGTTTGTGTGTGTGATATGGGGCGACATAGAGAGGGAGGAGAGGGATTATATAGGAGCTAGTGTAGAGATATTTAAAAACAATTATATATTCAGAATTTAACTATACTCCGATATTGATATGCGAGGGTATTAAGAAATTAGATGATACGCACAAACATATTATTATTGTTACAAGCTTTCAATCTTAATTGACTATTGCGACTTAAAACAATGCTATCGAGAAAAAAAAATGGACTTTGTAAAGGCTATGCAACCATGCTATCAGAAAAATATTTCTTCGGAAATATTCTCTAACGCCACAAATAAAGTTTTTCAAAAGAAATATTTGCACACGATACGTTGTTGAAAACTAGACGCCGCTGCCGCTAGGCGCGAATACTCGGCTATACAATAAAATGGTAAACATCACAATCTAGGTCATAGCTATTTTGAACATTATACGAAACACTTACCACAATATCGCATATCGTTAACTGTCTGCATCTAGGAACCTTCGTTGCTATGCACGGGTACTCGCCTAGTAATGTAAAAATGGTCAAAGGTGAAAAAATGAAAAAATGAAATTCAAGGTTTGTGAAATGTTGAAAAACTTAATAAAGGAAAGTAATGCAAGCTAAGAGGGAAATTATGCCATGCGTTTGAAATTAAACTAGGTTGTACATTTAGCCCATTAGGGCATCCCCTTAATATGAAAGATTTGACAATATTATAAGCAACTACAAGGTTTAATCCAGGAAAACACTAAGTCTAATCATACTAACAGTAAAGAAGCATATTTAAACACAATCAAACAACAAACAACAACAATAACTCAGAATGGCAAATCATAAAAAAATGACATTCTTACAAGAGGTCCAAAGCACAAACTGATGTGAACCAGAACCAAAGACCATAACCTATGCTCCCATGAGCTCTAAACACACTTCTCTTCCATTACTGCTACTACAACTCCTTCTTCTTCAAATTTGGCTTATTATTTTATTTGGATGTATAAAGTGTGTGTGTGTGTGTGTCAATAAGGGCGACTAGAACAGGTATATATGTCAAACTAAGACCCTAAAAGTATGTGAAATAATCAGATCTGGAATGGGATTAAGAGTTGAGGGTTGTTTGGTTCGTATTTCATGTATGGGTCTCGTAATGTGGCTCGTGTAAACATGATTCCCTTAAAACAGATTCGTCGTCTGTTTCTCAGGGTACAACGTTCAAAGCTGTTGTACAGCCGGACTTGACTTACTTGCCTGAAAGATCACGGAAAGCTTGTGCGTTTCTGATCGAATATTACTGCTGGAAATCGAATGGTATGGATTGGGAGAACCTAAGTTTATGGTGTGGGACCCACTGAGTTGGTCAAAAAACACCACCTAAGGTGGCTGAGTGGTGGTGACCTGCTGATGCAGGGGAACCCCCTTGCCCTGCAAGTGTGTTTGGCCTAAGGTGGGGCCCAGCAGAAAATTCACAAAAATAAAATGGTACTGAGACGCATCCTTGCGAATGCATATTGATTTGATTGGTTTTTGGACTATAGTGTGCACCTATAGGTTTGGCTTAGTGATTCGAGGCCTAGTCTAGCTAGCAAGCGTTTTGCGTATATGTCTACTTGATTGAATTAAGAATTTAAACCTATGATCTCACTAGCGAAAGCTGACTTTTAGCGCACAGCGGCGACGAATATATATGCGTTCGTTGTATGTGTTTGTGTTTCCTGTAGCTTTCTCTTACCAGTATATAAAAAGACCCTCACAATTTCTTACCCGTCAAACACTCCCCACAAAGTATATAGTTTTGACGAATCAAGTTTTGTATTGATTGAAAAAAAAGTTAAAATTTGAATAAAAATAAAATAACACACTAAAAATGTAAAAACTAAAAACTCGTAAAAATATATCGAAATGGATGTTAAATTAAAGAGCACAAAATTTTAAAAAATATGGTGAAATTAGATTATAGAAAAAATAAATAGATAAAAAGATAGTTCAATTTGAAAATAAAAGTGGTTTTTTAGTTGAAAAGTGACACATGTCACACCATGATTGACACTCATTTAAATCGGTTTTACCTAATAACCTTAAACTTTACTTTGTAGAAACTAAGCTAAACATGAGGTTTGTTTGACGAAATTAGTTGAAGAAGAAGCTAGCATTGGAGCTTACGAGAGCAGGAGCTTTTACTTAGTCGAAGATTGTTTAGCTTTTGTTACGGGGATCGTATTTATTCTTAGTTGACTTGAGTTTTGTTCAAAGGCCTCTACTAAGTTATTACTTGTTGCTTTGAATAATAATCCCACATAGGTCAAGGAAAGGAAATTGTGATACTTTATCTTTACTACTTATAATGTCAAAATAGTCAAAGTGAAAAGTGAACTCCTTAACTTTTGGTCAATCCACAAATTGCCCTTGTCACTATAATAAGGAAACCATATAAAACATTGGAATCATGCAAAAGTAAACCATATAAAAAAAAGTTGACTTTGAAAATATATTATACTTCATTTGTTGAATTATAAGAAATAAAATGCTACCTGAAGCTTCTACAAAAAATTGGAGATATTAAAAACATCTACAACATATTTTTATGTGTATCTTGATCTAATAAAGGATTTTTTTTCCCTTTTCTTTTCTGTTTGTGCATATCTAGATCACAAAAGGCTTTTTCGACATTTATGGTCCTGAACATGATTGTTAATACCATATCACATAAGGCTAAAAAGTTATTAATATTAATTTTATTAGATGCATCAACCTTTCTTTAGCTTGCAGGTCTAAAATTAACTGCTCATATTTACATGGCGGATTCGACGGTATTAGAGTTGGTTGTGTCTATCATGGAAAGGGATCTGTGATTGAACTTATGGCGCTCAACTTCTCTATAAATGTTAGAATCCTAACTTTCATGTGTCTTCACATTTTATTATTGCTATTATGTGTGAATGTACCTGTATAAGGATTACTAATGGACTAAGACAATGACAATCTGTGGCTTTGTTTTTCCCAAGACTAAGTTTGAGTTCCCTGTTTTGTTTTTTTCATCATTAAACAGCCAAAAGGAGATTTGTGTCTGATTATTTCATATCTGTTATGTTGATATAAGTTACCTGATAGTCTTAGTGCTTCTTCTTCTTCTTTTTTTTTTTTTTTTTTTTTTTTTTTTTTTTTTTTTTTTTTTTAATATTTGAAGTGAATGCTTTTAGGAAGTAGGTGATTTGTGTGTAGAATGATACTAATGTTTTGAAAGTTAGTAATGGAATAATGGCCATGCTAGGTAATACGTAAATAATAAAAATCTTGTTTATTTATTTATTTGCTGCATAAAATTTGGTGGAGGTAATACGTAAAGCTAAAAGTGTTCTACAAGAAATGGAAGGAACTGACCTTAAAGAAAAATTGGATTTGGTCAGATTTGCTTTCGCTTTACGTGACCATTAGAAATGTCGATTGTCAAAAGAGTTTGGGAGGTATGCAAGCCAAATCCACGTTCGAAAGAGTGCATGACTCCTATTGATTCTTGGGGGGCTGAAGCAAGTTGACGTAGTAAAAAGTCGAAACATAACACATCATTCAAAATGATTCATACCGTCCATTAGTAAAGAAGCAGAAAAAAGATGATCCAAAAACATCAGTGTGTTCGTTATTTTATCTTATGATTATGATTGATGTAATGCTTTATTTTCAATTTCACTAAATGTTTATATATGTTTTTTGATACATTTAAAAAAAATTCTTTGAGTTGAATTATCGCATGTTACAATCGTTTGTAATTACATTTTAGTTATTTCATGTTTTATGTATAAACGTTATATGAAACACCTATAGTTGTTTGCCGCTAGATATCCTGTCGCTATATATTTTGGTTATTTCATGTTTTATCACAACCATGTCTATTTATCGCTAGAAAATTTCGTTGCTATGCACGGGTACTCGCCTAGTATAATATAGATGACGTCAAGAATTATGTAAGATTGTTGAACATTGTTGTAGATGCCTGCGGAAGATGTTCTGTAGGTTTCAACAACGAGACTCAAAATCTAATATAAATTATTTTTTATTATTTAAATGGTTTGATACATAATATGTGATTTTTTTTCCGATGGTAGATATTTTTATTTTTTATTTTATTTATTTATTTATTTTAAATATCACGTTGAAGAACTTGCATGAGTTCTTAACATTTATTTTGTTTTAGCGTTTTCATGTGCGCAAATATGAATAAGCTTACTTGCATTCACCATAGTGTATTAGTGTGCATAGAAATATAACTTTCGGGTACGTTTATTTCGATTGCATTCTCTCCAATCTTGAAATGTTGCAATTCATAACATAATTACTTGAATCAGTCTACATAGACTTTGAACTTTTACACTAGGATGGCAATTTCTGACCCGACATGAAATCCGATCTGAAACTGACACGAAAATTAACAGGTTCGGGTTGAGCTAAATAGATTTTGGGTCAGGTTTGGGTCGACATATCTAACCCGTTTATTAAACAGGCCAGGTTCGGGTTAGGAATAAAATAAACGGGTCGACCCGCCAACTCGTTCAAGTTTTTTTTTTTTTTTTTTTTTTTTTTTTTTTTTTAATAAAAAATTATTTATATTTAAGTATATGGGTTTAATGGGTTAAATGGGTCGACCCGCTAACCTGTTTAACTTGTTTAACTCATGTAATGTGCTAACTTTTGTATATAAATGGTGTTAAATAGGTCAACCCGAAACCCATTTAACATATTCAATCCGTGTAACCTATTTATCTCGTCAACCCAAGTATATATACGGGTTAAATGGGTCAAGTTCGAGTTACGTGTAAACATGTTAGGGTTGACGTAGCTGACCCGATGATTTAAATGGGTCAGGTTCGGGTTGGGGTTTTCCAACCCGCCAACCTGACAACCCGAACCTGCCAACCCGAACCCGACCCAAATTGCCACCCCTATTTTACACTACAGAGACTACAGTTAACTCTTCGTATCACTTTGACGAACTACGTAAATCTGAATTAATAGAAATGGTATGTGCCAGTCTCTTCTTATTTCTCAAATCAGATACCACCCAAAAGCCACCCTAAAATGACGTAACAAATCGATAAATGACCGAAAATACCACTGTAACTGGTCACACGTGTCTCTTAAATGCTTAACACCCATGGCTCATCAAAAACCAGTACTGTATCCACTAATATCTTTTATGTGGCTTAATAATACGATCATTCACTACATTTTCTTCTAATACCATTGCTGAGGATTGTGTACTCTGGCGTTTTCCGCTAACTTCTTTAGATATCTTTCGTCCAGATGTCAAACATGGGTCCTTCCTAGTCTTTTTCTTGCGGTGATTGGAGGAATTTGGTGTGTCATTTGATCTTTCTTCATATTCGGTAGTCTCTGTCGTCATTGAATCTTCATTATTGACGAGGTATTAATTATAACGTATAAACTATGAATTTTCGCTAAACGATTCTCATTCTTTCATACATAAAAACTCATAACTTGCTTGAATTTTACAAAAACAAAAAAAATTAAAAAAATAATAAAATAAACATTACACTATGAAAACTACATCAAACATCATAAACGTAAACTCAATATATCTAGATTAAATAGACACGGTAGGCATTGGTCTCAATTCATTCCTCGAATTAGAAACACCAAACGCCACCTTGAATAAGACTCAACGAAACAACTAACTAAAAGCACCAGTTTAATCGGTGATGATAAAAGTTTAGCTTCAAAAAAGAGCACATACGATCAATAGGATCCAAAATTACAATTTGTGGCTAACAATGTAAAATGACTAAAATCATTTAAACAATGAAGACATGAAGCTGATAATACATTTTATACACCAACCATAAAGAAAAAGTTGTTATTAGGCTCGCCAATAGGAAGCCCACCAAAACCAATAATTTAAACAGATACCGGAACTTATCGATTTATGATAATCATTTCGAGTTTCAACACGATAAGAGATCGTTAATACAGTGTGGTATATTAACCAGCGTAATTTATGACAATCATTTCGAGTTTCAACACTTGATCCCACATAGACGAGAGAAAGGAAATGGTGCGAATTAATATACCAGAGTGTATGGCCATCAAGCGTGATTAGATTAGTATCATGTTTTCGACTGATTTATAATCTTGGAAAGTTATGCTATTAGTATATAATAACAATTTCAGGGATTATGGTTTCAGTCGAAAACTTATATCAGTTCTAGTCTTTTTTACTTAAAAGAAAGAAATATGATTTATGTAAAATTCAACGAGAGGGATTAATACAAAAACTGCCATAAAACTATGATTTCTTTTCGTCAAACTTAAAAGTGCAATTCCTTAAGCCATTGTATCATGTGCATTAGAAAATTGTACAAATGATATATATGCAATTATTTATCTCTTGAAGAAGGATATACATGCAATACCCAAAACTTTTAATAGCAGATTATTCAAGAAACAAAACTCTAAGTTGCTTTAACTTCGAATCCCTCCTTGACCGCGACCGAACAGAAAACAAATAAAAAGAAAAGGTCATGCAAGAGATTAGTTATAAATACTTGAACTTCGAACTTCTTGTATTGACCTTTAGCCAAGGGGAATTCTGATCATGCAATATACTCATTCATAATGATGGTTTGCTCACATTCGATGGCACAGTAATTGAACCCTGGAAATGTGACTTCGATTTAACCTCATTATCAATTTATCATCATAATCAGATTCATTGAGGCATCTATGTTTTTCAGTTCGGATATTATAAACTACATTAAAGTTTATAAAAGCAATGATTGTACATGCAAATCTGCAATATTAAGGTTTATAATGTGAATGAAACCCACCCTTCAAATTAGGGGTGTGCATCGGGCCTAAACCGACTCCGACCCGTCCCGACCCGACAAGCCCGGCTCCCCGATTTCGCCGGAATTGCAAACCGACTCCCGAACCGTTTGATGGTCGGGATCAGAATCGGGCCGGCGGTTTGGTCGGGATCGGGATCGGGATCGGTTTTCTTTGTTGTTTTGTCGGTTTTCTTCCCGTTCCGACCCGTCCCGTCCCGACCCGACTCCCGATTTCGCCGGAATTGCAAACCGACTCCCGAACCGTTTGATGGTCGGGATCGGAATCGGGCCGGCGGTTTGGTCGGGATCGGGCCGGAAAACGGAAAACGGGCGGTTGTGCTCACCCTTACTTCAAATAGTGATTCCATATTAGTTGAAAAGATGCCGTAGGGTTTCAGGTGATAGATATGGAGAGTACTAGATGAAATATCTTTGAATCCAATGGCGTCGTTACTTAGACAGTCATTAGAACATGTATGCGCCCTTAAATTTCCTGGATAAAATTGATGCATTTCCCAATTGATGACAAAAGCAGCTAGTGTTCCCAATTTAGTCAAGTGCTAATGTGCGATCGTGCGATCCTATTAGTATCTTGACACGTGTCCCACCCACTATCTCTTGTCCCTCACTATCACTTGTCACTTGTACCACCCACTATCTCTTGTCCCACATGTGTCCAGACAAAAATTACTCATTTACCCTTAGTTTTATAAGTCAAATAAATGTGCGATTTTGTACCTATTAAATGAGCTAATGTGCTCATTCGTTTTATTTCCAGATTCAAATGTGCGATTTAAATGTGCTAATGTGCGACTTCCGAAATTATTCTCTCTCATTTCTAGATTCCGGCCAAACATTTTTTTATGCATTTCATCCACTTCATTAATCCACCTTATTCCAATCCTCACTTTCTTATGCTTCTTAATCCTTTACTTATCCTCTCACGATCCTTCTAGAACAGGTACATTTTTCTACAACCAATAATATATTCATTTACAGAGTAATAGTGCCGTCACTAGTTTATTACCCTTCTTTATAGACTAATATACATGATAATTGTTATCTTCTTGCTCTACACCACAACACCATCACGACATCATCCCCACCACATATCAGTGGTGCACACACCCTATCCATTACCACCGTCTCCACCGCGACTACACCACCATCACCAACAACAAAACAAACACGAGCCTTCCCTTATTTCACCTCCCTTGTCACCAAGCTGTGGTGTACGCGCCGTCAAACTTCCGTACGCGCCATCACCGCCGCCGTCACTTGCTCGTTTTTAAGTTTTGGTAAGTGGGTAAGCTAGATCCGTGAGTGTAGAGTGATACACTCACCGATTTCCACCCTTGTGTGAATCGATGAGGCGCAAAACAACAACGAAGCATGTAAAAGTTGTTAATAATGAAATAAAACTCATTAAAAACGATTCAATATTGTACGGTATCATGTTGTCGTGTTTCGGTCTTCGTTTTGGTGGTGATGGTGATGTTGATCTATTGTGGTGATGGCAGATCTGTGGTGGTGATGGTGGTGTTGATATGTGGTGACTGGAAAAAAATTGGAGAGAGAGAAGAGTTGTGAAAAAAGTTAAATGTGATGTGGTTAGTTATTTTATATAAAGATGAGGGTATTATAGTCGTTTAATACCTTTAATAATAAGACAAAATGGAGAATATATGGGAAAACACTGTACTTTATTATTAAAAAAGTGGACATGTGTCGCACATTCAGTGGAATCGCACGATCGCATATTAGCACTTGACTAAATTGGGAACACTAGCTGCTTTTGTCATCCATTGGGAAATGCATCAAGAAAAAGTACTGATTTCGTAATTTACGCTTTATAAAAGCAATGATTGTACATGCAAATCTGCAATATTACGGTTTATAATGTGAATGAAACCCACCCTTCAAATAGTGATTCCATATTAGTTGAAAAGATGCCGTAGGGTTTCAGGTGACAGATATGGAGAGTACTAGATGAAATATCTTTGAATCCAATGGCGTCGTTACTTAGACAGTCATTAGAACAAGTATGCGCCCTTAAATTTCCTGGATAAAATTGATTAGTCACACACGTATGATGTATCCCACATAGGTAAAAGATAAGAAATATTGTTAGCTAATATACTAGAATTGGAACGGAGTACATGTCTTGACATGATTACTATGATAGCTAGTGTCTGCCTTGAGACAAGAGTAGCTCTTGTCAACGAGTAAGCTACTCGTGTCACAGGACGGATGTTAGCTTGTATAATATGTATGTTAAGTTTTTATGTATAGTTTTTTATTAGAAATATCTTTTTCTTTCATGTCTGAAGCTGTGCAAATCTGCAAGTGGATTCTTACCCCTTTTGAAAGGATAGGTGATATGCAAACCAAAATAAGTGATGAGGACGTCATAAACATGAATATATGATTTTGTAACATTTTTATTATAAATGTGACTATTGGTGGTGCTCACAAATCACCTACCTTTTGAAAGTCACAGACACAATTCTTACGTAGTAATTTAAGCCAAAAACAATTAGCGGAAATATGCGCTTTTTATTCTAGAGAAAAGCCGTGTAAAGAAAGATCACGTTCACTGGGTATATTTTGAGTTGTGGCCGATATGTCTTTTGTGTGTTAAAAATTGATAAACTTGTAAAGAAAAACTATTGATGGAGCTTAAATATTTTGATAAATATAACTACACATAAGGTGTTCTGCTCTATCTAAAGACTCGATATATGCTTACTACCTGTGTTAAAACACCAAAACTAAATAATACGGAGTAATTGAAGTAACCTTTCTTAAACAAACTCTATAAAGTCCTAAACACACAAACATGTGCATTGCCAATTATACGAGTTTTTCGAATACACAAACACATATCAAGGTGATATCATCATCTTGAAATGCTGAAACTTGATATAATTAAACAATTAACATTCGCCTATATTAGTAAGTTTGAATATTTCTTTATAAATATACAATGTGATTTGGTTAATGTCGGTATCATTCACACGCAGCTCATTCATATTTCATAACTCTTTAAAGGTAAAATAAATACCATTGAAGTTTTGACTTGTGGATTAGAGTGCTTCTTCTACCAAGTATTTAAGTTCTTCTTTAACCAAGTTAATCTTGTGGATTGAAGTTGTTTGTATAACCGACAAATCATATGTGTGAACCTGTTTTCACTATGACTTGAGCTGATGGACAAGTGGGTTTTGCAAGTAGCTGAAGATTTATATCCTCGATCATTTCATGCTTACGAGAGCAGGAGCTTTTACTTAGTTGAAGATTGTTTAGCTTTTGTAACGGGGCTCGTATTTATTCTTAGTTGACTTGAGTTTTGTTCAAAGGCCTCTACTAACTTACCACTAGACCAGAGGCCCTTTGGTCATTCACCATAGTGTATTAGTGTGTATAGAAATACAACTTTCGGATACGTTTATTTTGGTTGCACCATTCTCTCCAATCTTGAAATGTTGCAATTCATAACTGTATTACTTGAATCAGTCTACATAGACTTTGAACTTTTACACTATAGAGACTACACTTAACTCTTAGTATCACTTTAACGAACTACGTAAATCTGAATTAATAGAAATGATATGTGCCGGTCTCTACTTATTTCTCAAATCAGATACCACCCAAAAGCCACCCTAAAATAACGTAACAAATCGATAAATGACCAAAAATACCACTCTAACCGGTCACGATAACAACGATAAAAATAAGCTTCGAAACCTTCTAGATGTCAAACATGGGTCAATTCCTAGTCTTTTTCATGAGATGATTGGAGGAATTTGGTGTGTCATTTGATCTTTCTTCATATTCGGTAGTCTCTTTCGTCATTGAATCTTCTTTATTGATGACGCATTAGTTATAAAGTATAAAGAACATTGAACTTTAATAAAAAGAATGAGATATGTATACATGCGATTTGAGGTAGTCTTGTGTTCACCTTTAGCCATGCTAATGGGAACAAGCTGAAATGGGACATCTTTTTCTATTAGACATACTAATACTCTTGAAACAGCAGTCGATAATGGTGGTCCGAACACCTTCACTGGTGCTGTAGCCATTTGAACTAGTATTGGATAAGCTTTTTGGGTGTGTTCAGTTTTAAATACAAATAAAAGGACGAGGCAAGGCTTTCAAAAATTTAAACTCGGCCCTTTGCTTACAGTTAAAAGGCGAACAATAATTTTTTCACGTAATAAATACTAAATCTTGAAGAAAAGCATAAAATCGTCTGTATTAGTAAGTTCGAATTTTTCATACTAGTTTTTAGCACTGAAATAATAAATACGATTATATTCATAAAACTTACATAATGATTGTTGTTGTTTAGTTTTGCTTTGATTAACAATCCCCACATAGGCCACCGAAAGAAATTTTTGATACAATATATATTAATTAATAAGCTTTTTGGGTGTGTTCAGTTTTAAATACAAATAAAAGGACGAGGCAAGGCTTTCAAAAATTTAAACTCGGCCCTTTGCTTACAGTTAAAAGGCGAACAATAATTTTTTCACGTAATAAATACTAAATCTTGAAGAAAAGCATAAAATCGTCTGTATTAGTAAGTTCGAATTTTTCATACTAGTTTTTAGCACTGAAATAATAAATACGATTATATTCATAAAACTTACATAATGATTGTTGTTGTTTAGTTTTGCTTTGATTAACAATCCCCACATAGGCCACCGAAAGAAATTTTTGATACAATATATATTAATTACTAGCTTCAAGGCCCGCCCGATGGGCGGCTAGCTCCAAGAATTCTTTTAAGATATTAGATCGCGTAAAAATCTTAATACGATCATGTTGAAAATATAAAACATCTTTTGTAGACAACATTGTTATAAAATTGTTGTAGTTGTCATGTTTGTCACAACATTGCACTTTTATACGCTTATTACTCTTTATCCTTGAAGCAGCTACATATAGTCCCGCTTGCTCAATCACGAAGATGATTAAGTCACAGTCTCTGTCTCAAGCCACTACACAAACAACAAAGGCATTCATAGCAAAATTATCACGTGAAAGAACATGTATTATACATTTTAGTAAATAAATAGTTTAGTTTAATGAACAGCTGTTTACTAAAAATCGACAACAATAGCAACGTTTTAACATGTAAGTTTTCACTATGAATTTTGGGAAATATGAAGTCATAGCAAATTTTGTAGTTTGAAAAATATATTTTATTGTATTTATCTCTTTAAAGTATTTATTGAAAACACATACTCCGTATTGTTAAAGAATTTATATTATGCTTGAGATCCAATGGCCATCTTTGACTTAATAAAGTAAGCAAACATGCTTTTCCAAAATTTGACTTAAGAACGTCAAGCAACATATAGTAATTAATGAATTGCATTTAGCTATAATTGAACATACTTACTAAATAGCATTGTATCATGTCAATTCAAACCTACAATTAAAAAAAATGTTACTAAATGACTTATACCTTTAGTATGGAACGGACATATAAGTTATTGAAAATGAGTTAGAACCTTACATTTCTTCACCAATGTTCCCATGAAACAACTTTCATATCATCCATGACCAGAACCCAACTTTGTAGCCTATAATTAGAAAATAACAAATTTCAGCAAAACAAAAAGATAAGGCAAGCATCTAATTTCAGCAAACAAACATGCCACTCAAGTCAAAGACGGCTTAGATATCAACCACTCAGATCGAGCATAACATGGAACCCTATAATGGTCATTCTGCAAATTTGTTTGCTCATACATTTAAGTATGACATGTTTGACCCATTACAGTATAATACACTACAATTTTTTAACCCATTTGACACGCATCTCACTTGCTTAACATCAAATATTGAAAACAAAACATCGAAACTTATGTACCAATTTGCAAGAGCCAATCAACTGAACAGTGAATAGTAAAATAGTGCTTATCAAAACTTTTTATAGTTGGGTTATTTGAGACTGACTATTGAATGCTAAACTTAATCTCATAAATATGCAAATGCAAAAAAGCATACATAAGCGTCTAGATAACCTCGTGTTACACGTTGCAAGGAAATATGAAATGATTAATTTAAAATTTTATCATCTCCTTCCAATAAGAACTCATTCATTCCATGAATTATGTAAGTCTCTAAACACCTTTTTTGAGCTCGATAGCATTATCTTGTAAGTTATGCAAGACCAATGAATGATACTCGGTTTATCCACTGTGAATTCATCCCATTGCGCAAGAAATCAAGTGTATCCCATGTGTTTCCTCACTCGATTCCTTTTCCGTACCCTTCCTAGTAAGTAATAACATTAACACAAAAGTGTAGCAAATGACTCCACACTTTAGCCTTCCTAACAACAAACCTTTGTATATGTCCAGGTTGTATCAAACAATATGCTTATCACTATTGACCACTAAGGAACAATGCAATTTTCTTATTATTAATATAAAGTACAAAATGAAAGAGATGACACCTTTTGTAAACTTTCCATCCCTCCATTATATGCGAGAGATTTCAAACCTTATCAATATTTTCTACTTCTTTTTGTATGATTTCATGCTTCTTTTCTAGAACAACAACTTTCTCACCCTATGATAATAAGTATGTCTTATTCTCTTTAAGCAATTATTCACGATGGCTTATCGTTGTCTACAATTGGTCCATCTCACTATTTTGCTTTTCCAACAGCCACTTTAGCATGGTATATGAGTGCACTTTAGCTAAGATATAACAACTAAAAAAGTGTTTGCTCAAACAAAAGCTAAGATACCTGAACGCATCCAAAAAGTTGACTAATTGTAAAAGATAACTATGACCATATAGATCTGGAAGTTGTTTACTCATATTTTTTTCTTGATTTGGGAAACAGACATAGGCTCCAAGTATGTATTTGCTGCTATGTTGCTCTCATTGCTCTAAATCCAGTATGGCCTACTTAACCCTTTAAATCAATTATTACTTAACCCTTTAAATAGCCATATACACAAAGCATAGACGAATTACCTATTGGTCACCTCTTTTACAGTACTCAACTTTTCAGTTACTCAAGTAGAAAACTTATGGATTTTTTTTCTCCTTTTATGCTCATATATAGCATCCTCTTCGTGTACGGGTTGTTTCGTGCCATTGCCTTGACTTGATTTCATTCACCAATGAGCTATCAGCTGAACCCTGCACACGCAAGTTATAGATAGCGTTAGCAGCTATTACATTAAATAGAGGGTGTTATAAATTCAAAGACCCAAGGAAATAGCTATGATGAAATCCAAAGCAATGCATCAATAACCACATTCTATTATTGCATATTCGCTGCAAAATCTTCACTGACATATGATCCTAAGTATCAAACTAAAAAAAAAAAACAAAAAAACGATCTTCACTGAATACATGATCCTGAGTATCACCACTGCTGCCATTTTCTCAATGCTAACAAAAGTTTGATCCGTAGTATTAGACTCAAAAAACACAGTTTGATAATTATATATCGCTACCAAAAAAGCCCTGATCTATAATCTAAAAACTGTATTAACAAACATTGGAATACAATAACTACTTATAATTTTTCACAAAACTAATAAATTTCAAACAAATGCTGCAAACATATTATCAACAAATTCGAAATCAAAGTCATACGAATTAAAAACCTAATTCAATCAATAAAAACTCTTAACTAATTCTGGATTTAAATTCAATTAAACCCTAAAATGAGAAATTACCTCCATTAGATGATTCCTTGATACACGAATTCAATCCTATATTTAAGAAAACATAAGAATTATTGAAAACCTCCAAGATTAATGAAATTATGAAACATAAAAAAAAGAAGGAAAAACAAAAGATAAATCTTACCACAGTCAAGTATCCGATTTCATTCATTGAATTTATTTTTGTGTGATTTGATTAGTTGATTTTATTGATAATTGTTATGTAGACAAAAATTAGGGATTAAATGATTAGGAGGAGGTTTTTGTTTGAATGGATTTCGGTTATATTGATTCGGGGGATGTTTTCATTCATTGAACGATTTCAGAAAGCTTGATTAAATTTTTATGGATCTACTATTGATGTTGTGTTTTTCTGTTACGCTTTGAAAAGGGCATCTTGAGAGGATCGGAGGATTGTGTGTGTGTGTTTTTGTTTTGATACCAAATGAAGCATAACAGAGTAATGCCGCCCAAAATTGTTGAGCAGTTAATGTTTAGAAGGTTAATACAACCAGGACCGTCAGATCAAATGAATTTCCAGGTGGCAGGTTTTAAGGTATTTTAGGAGTGAGATTGCTTTTCAAAACCCTGTTTTATTAGTATAGTAGATGTATACACACTTGTAGTAAAGGTATATTGATGTTGTTCAGGTGGGTTATGTAGATGTACGATGTTTCTATAAACATACAATTTAACATCTTCATAACCATCTTGTACGACTTTCTATAAAACCTTGACTTTTAGTAATATTTCTTTGCCGATCTCATTTTTAATGCTCGAATATCATGTGAAAGAACTTGTATAGGTTCATGGCATTTTTTCTATAATTTTATAAAAGGGTGTGTATGGCTAGTTGTTAACTATAAGTTGATAATGGTTAACTGTAAGCCAATAACTTTTGGCGATGGCTATGAGCTGCGATATTTTGTTTATAAAGTTTGGCAAAGTAGTGTATCTGAAACCATAAGATGTAAAATGACATACATATATATAACTAAAATAAGCAAAAAGCTAAAAATGAATAAATGACTTAATACATGAGTAATAGATTATTAAACAGGTGCATATATTGACGTAACAAGCTTATTTAACTATTGGTTTCATGTGGGTTCACTCTAAATTTTTCCTTCTTCTGTATTTGGTTGTGGCCGCGGGGAAAATCGACGTAGATGCAACACGTCTTTTGTTTATTGAATTGCATGTCATGAAGTTTAGTGTCATTAATTGGTACCATAAAGTATTTTTCGTAACATGATTCGAGTAACTCACTATCTTCTTTTAAGTGGATTGTGGGTTATGGTTACGAAAATCGTTTGTTTAATTTATCCTTGTGTATCGTGAGTTAAGCACGGCTATTTTCTTAGTTTATGGTGTTAGTTATGTGAAGACAAAAATCATAGCTACGACTATTATTTCCGGTATCATCCAAGCTTTCATTATCTACGTAACCTTTTGCCAATGTTACCCAAAAACTAAGAAATGCTTTTGCTTGATAAGAATGGGTGCAACATCCTCGTGTAAAAGTTCATAGTTGCGAGATTTAACAACTCAAGAAAATGCTCAATTGTCAACTAGTTGAACAAGAAAGGTACACTCCAAAGTTTTGTTCTTGCAAACCGTGTAAAACGGCTCAAAGCAGTTTGTTGTTGAGCTATATAATTGGTAAAAAAAAAAAGTATTTTAAAGTACACAAAAACTCTAATTACCTACAAAACTGCGACATCGTTTCAAGCTTATGAATTTAACATCCACTAGTTTCAGGATGAACTTTATTAATGGTCTTGACGGGCTACTGGACTGTCTAAATATAAGCCTATTTAAAACGTGTTTTGTGATGGTGGTGTAAAGGAAATTCCACATGGCTAAGAGCACTGGTGTAGTGAGGAGGCTTACCTCCTCATTTGAGGCTCACGGGTGTCACATCACTTTAACAAACCTCCACAACTAACTCCTCACTAACAATTAACATCAACTTAGGAGTCCACCACTTCCTAAAATTACAAAACATTACAAGTATAGATTAAAAAAAATGACAAAAAGTACATAATTACCTTCGTCGTGCAGACGAGGAAGGTGAAAGTGGCGAAGGATGAGGAGGGGGCGGTGTGGTGGCTAGCTATGGCAAGGATGCCAAGGTGGACTGGCAAAGGATGAAGAAGACTACACCCGGTGCTCAGTCAAGGCAAATGTGAGCCATAAAACGAAGTTTTGGATCGTGAACATCTTTTGATCTTTTATTAAATTTGAGCGTTTTGGAAAATTAGTTAATTGAGAAAGTGTTAATGTTAAATTCTTATAGTGACCTTAAAATAGTATTTTCGGCATGTCAGTCTTTTGTCTTCTTTTTTTTTTTTCTTTTTTTTTAAACTTGTTTTAGATTTGTAAATAGTAGTGCGGTCGGCACATATTATGTCTAATTAAGTTATGGATATAACGTGTCATGAAGTTTAGTGTAGTTTTTATAGCGTAGGATTTGAGATTGATTCAAGTACGTTATGAATGTTGATGCATCAAAGAAAGATATTTCTTTGACTAAAGTACACAATTATAAGATTTTGAGAGAATGATATGGAAGTTATATATCTGTTAATTGTGTAAAAACATTTACACACATATATAGAATCTAGCACAATTTGTCAAGAACTTATACAAGTTCTTCATCATGATATTTAGGCATCGAAAAACAATTAGCACATAAAGTATCCAACAACATCATTTTAATCTCAATTTACCATATTCGTATACAACAAATATATAAAGTATCAAAAGTTTCTCCTAGCAACCTATGTGGGATTATAAATCAATATAAGAGAGAGAGAGAGAGAGAGGGAGAGAGAGAGAGAGAGAGAGAGAGAGAGAGAGAGAGAGAGAGAGAGAGAGAGTGAGTGGAGCCTAGTAATAACCACGACATCGTTTCAAGAAATTTATGAATTTAACATCGACTAGTTCTAGGATGAGTTTATTATTGGGCTGGTGGGTTGTTTAACGAAGGCCCAATAATAATGTGCTTGTGATGATTGATTGGTTGGTGGAAAGAAAATATATTCCATATACTAACGGTAAGACAAATGTGAGACACAAAACAAAATTTTGGAACTGGATCATCTTATATGACCTATTATTCAATTTGAACATTTAGAAAACTTCGTTTAGTTGAGAAAGGTTTTGGTTTCGAGATTAAATTCTTATCATGACTAGTTAAAGTGGTATTTTTTGTTGTTAATCTTTTGTCAAGCCTGTGTATTTCGTTGTTGTTGACCTTAGTGTAGTTTCTATATTGTTAAGTTGTAAAGTTTATAAGTTGATTCAATTCTGTTATGAATTTTGTGTGAATACATTAGTTGAATTACAAAATTTCAAGATTTCTAGAGAATGGTACCACCAAAGTAATGGTAAGTGTAAAATTGTTGATATTCAAGCATCAAAATACTATTAGCCAAGAAACTTTATGTAAACTTTTATGATTCTAAATAAAGTGACGGTTATAATAATAATAATAATAATAATAATAATAATAATAATAATAATAATAATAATAATAAATAAATAATTAGAGTATTTATATTAGTTATTGGACATTTGCGAAGATTGTAAGATTCTAATTCTTATATCTTCCCAATCATGCCAACAACATAATAACAACCTCAGCTCACTAGATAAGATGTACAATGATATATATAAAGTATCAAACGTTTCATTCAATGACTTATGTGGGATTATAAATCAATACAACTATTCGCAAAAACAAGAGCTCATGTCATAACTTGGTTGGTTGACACAATTAAATATGAACAAGTATCACCATATATCCTTATATCTCATATAAATATAATGGTGATTTCTCAGATAAATATAATGGTGATTTACGAAGTGTGAATCAATAAGAGTGAAGGAATAAGGAAACCGACATAAATAAAAGCACATTGTAAAATCAAGGCTACGCTGGTGAAGGTGTTCAGACAATTTTTAATGGATTATCATTGTTTATGATATCGATCACCTTGTTTGGTATATCATAGAACAAACCCGTTAGTAAAAGCCTCAACTGATCGGACCAAGCTATTTAGACTGAGAAAGAATGTAGCGGGTCGGCTGATGTATACAACTTACCACCATTTCATTCCCTTAACCTATGTGGGACTAAAGGTTAAAATGGTTTATACTAACAAAAATGTATATTATCCTAATCTATACCATCTATGAATTATTTATCAATTTTGTATCGTTGAATCTACTCAAGTAACTAGTTAATACAAAGTTTGAACCATTATATATATGGATTTCAAGATAACCAACAACTCTATGACATGAGGACATCGATCCAAACATTGTGAACTCGAGTAGTTTAAGAAGTGGGAAAAGAAAGACCACAAGGCACTACAGTTTCATCCTGACATTAAAGCCTTAGAATTGCAAACGTAAATTTTGTACTCCTTAAAACTAGTTAAATGCGATTCTAGTATTATTTAGTTAGTATACTTACAAATAATTTTGTACACTCGGTCATATTTGGTAATGGTTCCTCGGTTTTTTTTGGTAAAGTGTTAATTTATCCTGGTAAAATATATATAACTTTGGTCATGGTTCCTCAGTTAGCACCTTGAAAAGTTGATATTAATCCGAACATGTGTAATCCGTACACAATGTGGGGCTGAATGTTCTCATGGTGTTCATCAAAACATACATGCTCGTAACGTACTTGCTCGTTACTCATGCAATTGTACAATTACTAACCGACATATCATGTATGTGCTCGTTATATCTTCTAAATCTATCATGCTAATTATTACTAAGTTCCAATACATCTGTTATGTTTTGATGCAATTGGCTTCAGAGATTGATCCTCCATGGCTCCATTACCAGCATCATCAAACAATACTAGAAGTTATTGAGTTTGAACACCGATGTTTTTTTATCTGAGGTCTTTCCTTTGAGTAGTCTATCAACACAACAAAGCCACATCATTTCGAACAATATTAAATCGCTTGTTAAGCTTTGTTTAATCTTCATGTATTCCATAGTTTGGAACTTCTTGAAGTTTGTAAAACCTTTTGTGAATTGCAGGCATAGTTGTATTAGCTTCTAAGCTTGGAAATTTGTTCATTATTGCATATGAAAAATAAATTTATGGTGTTTATTGATGGTTTTAATTTTCTCTATTAGATGGTGGTTTATGTGTTATTTCTTCTTTGTATCTTGCACTTTCGTAATCTGAGAAACTGTAAAATTGCATTGGATGTCTGTTATTTAAGAATTAAAATGATATAGGAAATGGCACATGCTGTTTAACATTAAAAAAAATTAATATTTTCTATTATTTGTTAGAAGCAAGTGAATTGAATCTGAGGGTTTTAATGATAGAGGATATGCTGTAGAGGGAAGAGGGAAGAGTCAAATAAAGAGGATAATGTGTTTTTTTTGACACTCAAGACTTTCTATCATCATGCTCTTTTAAAAGTATTGGGTCCGACATGCGGTCATCGTCCTTTTCTTCCGATGATGAATACTTTCTATATAACGATCCAAAAATTGATCCTTCCATTAAAACAGTTGGTGCTAACTTCCTTCATATTGAGAGACATAATAAGTTGCCTGGTCCTGTTGAAAAAGAGAAGGGAGTAAGCATGTGGTCAATGATCAAAGATAACATCGGAAATGATCTTACCAAAGTTTGTCTTCCTGTATACTTCAATGAACTTATATATTCTTTGCAAAAATATTGAACTTGAATACCTTGAACAAGCACCATATGAGATGAGAGAAAAATGATCAGTATGTTGTTTTTTTACCTGCACTCACATCAAATTTTTTGAGCACATTATATTGAAATAATTGCTCAATAGATTTATTCTGTTGGTTTACTTTTTGTGCGTCTCTCATCTTTAGAACTAATACAGAAGTGCAATTAGCATTTAACTTTCTCTTACGTTACAATACTAACTAGAGCTATGTATCGCTCTAAAATCATGTGAAGATACTAATTAAAAAGACACTTTAGCAAACATAGCATTTAAAGACGATTACGGTAGTTCGGTAAACATGAACCTTATTATGCTATTTCATTGCTCCATAAGATTCTAATTAAATGCGTCACATAACTTAAAAGTTGTGTCATATGGTCATCTCACAATTCTATACCAATTAAACCAATAAAAGAGTAAACGTTGCTGATATACAAAGGAAGAAGTCTACATGTTGTTTATGGGTGTACAAGTTGGCTTCTCCGTTGAAGTTTACCATTTGAAAACGTATGAAGCATAAGCTAACTTACTTAGCACACATGGTTTCCAAAGTTGGCTTCAATAACGGCGTTTATAAAATGAATTCAAAGTGACAGTAGCATAAAATTATATATTTTGGCACAAGAAATTAGCCTTTGGTATTATTGGCATTGAACTTACTTATAGCTTATTGACTACCAAAAATAAATGGTTATGATCTCATGTTTTTAGCTTGACACATTCAAGTTGTAAATTGGTTATCACATTAGAATGGACATTGGCTATGGGATATGAGGTGTTTATGGAATGGACATTTACAATTAAATTGAATAGCGCTCACAAACGTTATTTGCTATTCATGATCATCAAATTTGAAGACGACAACGCATGGATGTTTAATATTTTGATTGTTACAAACTCAATTGATTATTGAATAATTGTTCTTTTTAAAGAGAATGGGACTTCCAAAATTCCCTCCTACTACTTCAATTCACATCGTGACAAGTAAATATGAACTCAACTTTGCATTAAACATACAACTTTTGGTTTTCCAATATCCCTTTTTAAAGCCATTTCCATGAATCACAAATCAAAAAACGTTTTTATACAATCTTTACACAAAAACCTGCAACTAATATTCATAAGTAATGTTTGGAAATAACAAGAGTATCAGATGTGTTTCTCAGATGGTTACTGACAAGGAAACAGTCAAGAAGAAGAAACAGTCAAAGTAAGTAAACTTTTGAACACGTAAACCTTGGTTTAAAAATGCGTGCATCATTGCACAAATTGCACGCATCGTTGCATTGCATTTGAAATTTCGCATTGTGGGGCCTAATGCAAGGGCATCCTAAATTGTATTCGCATAAGACCGCAATTTACCGCATTTGTCTAATGCTAGCAATGGCCGCAATTGTCGCAATCTAGAATTTAGGTCATTTTTGTAACAAAGAAACCATATAAAAGAGATCCAAGTATTTAAATAGGATTTTAAAGATGGAACTTGTTAAAAGGCGTACAAATAAAACATAATAACGAAAATATAGTATCTTGCATTTTCAAATTATTTATTTTACAAATGAATTATTGGCCTAATTTCAATATCCTAGTAACTTATTTCGTAAGTTTATTGCATTTACTTGGTACTTGAAAGAATATACTACGTATAAATAATTTCGTTTTTTTTAATACTAAACGCAATGCGTCTAAATTGCGCTGGCATTCGCATCGCGAATCACGCATTGGCTTTTGGGACCTTTAGCGCATCGGATCGCAAAACACAATTTTAAACCAAGACGTAAACATTTAAATTAGATTTGTTGCAGCAACTTCTGTATATGATTTAACTAATGCTTCTTCGATTTCAGGAAAACACGTTTTGAAGGAAAAGCTTCAACTATTAAAGAATCAAGTAAAGGTATGTATAACACTTATACATTCGTTTGAACAACAGTTGCGACTAATTTCAGCATTCAAGGATTAATCTGATATACATATTTTCAGTTTTATGCATTGATGATCGTCTATTATGTACAGGTAACGAACAAGATAAGGTTTTAAAATTTGAAAAACAAGGAAAATGGGATGTTAATGAGTGGTATGAGTGGTGGATGTCTGAAAAAAATAAAATAGCAAACAAACAAAGTTTGCTTCAAATTGCTAAAGATGAGAAGGAATATGCTCCGTCCAAGGCGCGCATTGGTTTAGTTGAAGAGGATTCGACTGATGTGGCCTTTTACATTGACGAGGAGAGTTTTGATGCCCTTGATTACGAAAATGCATATTTAGCATTTGACCCAAAGAAATCTCCAAAATTTCATTATTAGCTTTTTATGACGTATAAAGAAGTACTTGAAGGTCTATCATCACGACATGGATTAGGTTTCGAATCAATAGGCGCTCACACAAATCATTTTATATTCGAGACAATCAATTTTACAATCGCCAACGCTTGGACGTTTGTTAGTATAATTGTAACAAACTAAATTGCTTATCGGATAATTGACGCATTGTGTAATTCTTTCTTTCATAATTTAAATGGAACATGTTTACGTTATTACTTTTCTTATCATCTCATTTTCTCTATTTATTTAAAAACTAACCCGGTGTCAACGGGTCTATAAGCTAGTTAATGATAAGTGATGGTTGAAATATCCTAGTGTATAAGCTAGCAAAATTTTTTCTCTTTGTAAATGACAGGTGATCGAAATGCTAAGGTGGCGTTTAGTTGGAAAACAATTTCTTTCATTTCCTATTTCTTGTTTTGTAGGAAAAGGGAGGGGAGTTTGATTTCCACAAAACAATGAAAAATTTAGAAAACGAGTTTAGTTTGAGAAACATGTGTTTGTGTTTTCCATTTTCCAAAACTAGAAAACATGTTTAACTGTTGTTGTTTTATATCTCAATTCACTATTCACCTTAGTAATATTATAAAAACATCTTCAAAACACAAAAACAAATACTATAAACTAACCAACAAAATTATAAAATAACTAAAAAAATTTAATACGAGAAAATAAAGAAATTAAAACAGTAAAATATAATATCAAACAAAGTTGTCGTCTGTTTTTTTACGTTTTCGTCCGATATTTTAAGTTTTGTCCGTTTTTGTTTGTTTTTTTTTACGTTTACGTCTGTTTTTTTACATTTTCGTCTATTTTTTACGTTCTCATCAGATTTTTGACGTTTTCATCTGTTTTTTTACATTTTCGTCAGCTTTTTTACGTTTTCGTCCGTTTTTTTACGTTTTCGTAGAATTTTTTGGCTTTTCGTTTGTTTTTTTTACGTTTTCAACTGTTTTTTTTACGTTTTCGTTAGATTTTTTACAGTTTCGTTAGTTTATTTTACATTTTCTTTAATCTTTTTACGCTTTCTGTCTGTTTTTATACGTTTTCGTTATATTTTTTACAGTTTCGTCATTTTATTTTACATTTTCTTCAGTCTCTTTACGTTTTCGTCTTTTTTTTATGTTTTCATCTGATTTTTTATGTTTTTGTCCATTTCTTTACGTTTTTGTCAGATTTTTTACATTTACGTCAGATTTTTTTACGTTTTCATAAGATTTTTTACATTTTCTTCAGATTTTTTACGTTTTCCCCAGATTTTTTTACGTTTTCGTCTGATTTTTTATGTTTAAATCCGTTTTTATTTGTTTTCGTCAGATTTTTTACATTTTTGTTTGAATTTGTATGTTTCCATCTGTTTTTTTACGTTTTTGTCATATTTTTTATGCATTTGTCCATTTTTTAATATCTTCATTTTTTATGATTTCTTCCGATTTTTACGTTTTCTTTCGATCTTTTACGTTTACATCCGTCTTCGTCTAATTTTTATGTTTTCAACTTTCATTTACGTTTTCATCTTTGATTTATGTTTTTTAGGTTTCGTCTAACGAAAACGTAAAAAAATAGACGTAAATGTAAATAAACGTAAGTAAACGCAAAAAATAGACGAAAACGTAAAAAATCATATGAAAATGTAAAAAATCTGACGAAAACATAAAAAATCTGAAAAAAACGAAAGAAAATTGACGAAAACGTAAAAAAAACGGACGATAACATAAAAAGTCTGACGAAAAAGTAAAAAATGTGACGAAAATATAAAAAAAGGGCAAAAATGTAAAAAGTCTGACGAAAACGTAAAATAACGGACGAAAACGTAAAACATCTTAAGAAAACGTAAAAATTCTGACGAAAAAGTAAAAAATCTTATGAAAACGTAAAAAAACGAACGATAATGTAAAAAGTCTGAAATAAAAGTAAAAAATCTGACGAAAACGTAAAAAACGGACAAAATGTAAAAAGTCTAACGAAAACGTAAAAAAATGGGACGAAAAAGTAAAAAATCTGACGAAAAAGTAAAAAGTTTGACGAAAAAGTAAAAAAACGGATGAAAACGTAAAAAATTGACGAAAACATAAAAAAATATGACGAAAACGTAAAAAAATTGGTTGATAACGTAAAAAGTCTGGAGAAAAAGTAAAAAATCTGGCGAAAACGTAAAATATTTGACAAAAACGTAAAAAAAACGGACGAAAACGTAAAAAAGTTGACGAAAGCGTAAAAAACTGACGAAAACGTTAAGAATCGGACGAAAATTTAAAAAATCTGACGAAAACGTAAAAAATCTGACCAAAACAGATAAAAACGGACGAAAACATAAAAAATCGGGCGAAAACGGAAAAAATCAGACGTAAACCTAAAAATCGGATGAAAACGTAATAAAACGGACGAAAACGTAAAAAATTCGGACGAAAACTTATTAAATCTGACAAAAATGTAAAAAAAACGGACGAAAACGAAAAAAATCGGACGAAAACGTAAAAAACCTGACGAAAACGTAAAAAAACTGAGGAAGACGTAAAAAACGGACGAAAACGTAAAAAATCTAACGAAAACATAAAAAAATGGAGAAAAACATAAAAAATCGGTCGAAAACGTAAAACAACTGACGAAAACAGATTTGAGGTATTTTAATAGAAAATAGGGGAAAACAAAACAAAAGTGTTTTGTAGTTTTGTGTGTTAAAGTTGGAAATAGGAATTATGTGTTTTATAGAGAATTTTATTGGAAAACACTAATTTGAACGCGATCTCTGTTTTCCACAAAACATTTTCTGGAAAAGGGTGTTTTCCCTCAACTAAACGCTCCCTAAGTCTCTTTGCAAAAATATAAGAGTACATATAAGTTTTTCAAATCAACATTATATTCTATGTCCAATCGTATTATATTGACACAAATTATGTTGATGTGAAAACATAATATTAACTTTAGGAATGCGAAAACATATTTCTCAATATTATATTAGCTAGAAAAAAGTTCACTCTTTAGCCGATGTGGGATAAAATGTTGATACACTACGTTTTTACTGGAAAATAGTAACATACCAAGAACGAGTATCGACTCATGCACTTCCACAAATCTAATGGGTTGATACAAATTAATACAATGATACTCATACTTTCATAAAATGAGAGGGAAAGATATTTCATTATGAGGTTGTAATTGCGAGTTACAATACAGAAATGAGAAAGAGTACATCTATTTATACTAGTGTATGTAAACTACCAAAGTTACTAACAGCTTTGACCAAGCTACACTTTACATAGAAACTTTTAATGCCTTAAGCAATGTGGTGATATAGTGTTGGTGTGTATGCTCTGCTTATTGCATTGATGATCATGGTAGCACTAGCATGTATTCCTTTATCCCTGGATAAAAAATTTGGTCGATAATGACCACATATTTGTATGACTATACAAACACATGTTCGATTCACTTATACAACGGTTAGAGGTGTTTTTATGGCGCCTGCTCTCAAGCACTTGTTTATTTGCCCATGACAATCTCCTGTCAATATTACTACGTTTAAGAGTAACAGATTAAAACCAAAAGCTTTTCTTACATTTGCATCAGGAGCTAAATATACAGACCATAAATTAAAATACAAGTTATTATTGGGCCCGTCATTTGGAAGCCCAATAGTTTAAACTTGGATTTCTTAATGTGAATATTAAAGTGTTAGGAAAACAAGACAATATAGTTAGTTCATGCATGTAAGATTTTTCATAAATTTTTTAATTATTAAAATTTTGCATTTAAATAGTAATACATAGTTTTAAACATCTAATTAGTTTGCGCCAAAAAACCAATTTCTGTACGTAGGTTTGCAATTTCTATATTAATGAATCATTTGTATACTTTCGTCCCCCCCCCCCCCCCCCCCCCCCCCACCAAAAGAAAAAAAAAAAAAAAAAAAAAAAAAAAAAAAAAAACTTGTCTAATAATTCTCATAATAATTTTTCAAATCTTAAAAAAAAAAAAATGAATGAGAAAGTAATTTAAACAAATGGTTTCGTGCAAAATCATTCTAGGGATTCGTGCAAAAAACTAGGTAACTAATTACTATATATATAATACGGCATCACGAACGACGCCGTATTCGGTGCTATCTATGAATATACTTATTGGGCTACTGGAATTCTTGGGCTGCTAATTGGTTTAGGGGATTACTCAAGACCAACAAGGAACGAATTGTAATATATCTATCACATGGGCGATTTGTATATTACACAGGGACGATTTGCAATTTGTAAACGCAAGGGACGAATTTTTTTTAATATTTACAATTTTTTTATATAACAAACTTTATTTGCCAAATATCTAACAGATACCTAAAATTTTCTTGAATAAAAAAAATAATAGCCAAAAGAAAGTCGTACGACAGCTACAAATATAGCTTGACACAACATTAATTTCAAACAATGCAATACGTGTCGGCAAAAAACATATCACGATCTCAGCTTTTATACTGCAATAGAAAGCTTCGGTAACTATAATGCCCCGCCGCAACGCGGCGGTCCGGATCACGACTAGTTTCAACAAATCCTGGAACTTGAGTTGTAAAAGTTAGAATATAAAGTAGTTTGTTAAATAATTTCTTAGTGCACATGTGAATTGAGATAGTCATCTCAAAGAAGAATAGATGATCGAAATGGAAAATATTAAAGACGTATACTCGTTAGTTTTAAAAACAGGCCGGCTTGATGAACTTCTTAGTTGAACACGTTAAGAAAAAACAATTTTGACAAATACGTACGTACTTCTAAAAGTAATAATATTTCAAAGTTAAAAGTTAAGTGTGGAGTGTGAGATGGAAGAAATCTCGAGTATATAAACGATGCTTTACTAGCTCGTTACAAAACTTAATTAAACCAAATATATAATATATCGATCGATCAACTTAACGTTCAGTTCAAATTATAAAAAAAAAAAACGATGAAAATTGTTGTCGCTTACTTTTGGGGTATAATCGGCCTTGCATCCTCACGGGTACGTCTTTTTTATCATATCATATCGATCATACTCCCAGTATATAAAATCTTCTCTATATATATTTGCTTCTTTAAATAACGTGTTACCCTTTCTAAATTGTGACACCTCGTGCTTTTTAAAAACTTTGAGCTTTTTAGCAATCCACGCAGATATTAGTCTATTAGGCTAGCTGATTGATTATGCATGTAATTAGTATTATTATTTTTCCACCTTCTCTAATTAATTAAGAAGCACGTATGTATACATGCATGCAATTGCATGATAAAAAAATAAACACGTCTATACTATACGTCCACATAAACCTAAACATACACATAAATATATGAGTATTTATTTTCATTTAAGAACTAACCAGCCTGAAAAAAAAAAAAAAAAAAAAAAAAAAAAAAAAAAAAAAAAAGACGAAAAAAAACTAAACTTTCACCCATCACGTACGTACCTCTCCATGCATTCCCGTCTATATATGGAAACATATTTTAAATTCAAATCAAAAAGAAAAAGTAACTTAGAGAGAATTGTTATTGTTATATATATCGATCGATCAATAAACTAATTAATTATGTCTTTTGGTAGATGCAGCGAGACGTACGAGACCTCCCCAGGAACAACTCGGAGGTTGAAAGGGTGGTTAACGACCGGGTACGAGCCGAAGACCTCACAAGATTGAAAGTGATCGTCACAATTGGGATTCTCGTAATCGGCACATTTATATGGATTGCCATACCGACCATCTTGTTAGTTTTTAGCGAGATTACGTTAAACAATACTGGCATCGAGTATATGTCTGTCAAATTCAAAACGAATAACGACAGCATATCCCTCGAACCAGCAGTAATATCGCTAAGAACTAGCTTCATGCAAAAGGGTCGCATTAAGGCGTACCCTGAGATGGCAACCTACAAGATATTAAGAATCACAAGCTTAATGTCTCTTGTACAAGAAAATATGAGATCTCGGAAACCAAACGCTTAATTGTCGTCAAGTTTGATCCACTTCAAGTACACTTACAATACGAAGAACTCCGGGACTTCAAATATAATCTAAACCACGAAAATGCATGGATACAAGTTAACGTGGAATTTAGAACGAAGATCAAGTTGGCAAGCTTTCTGCCTATTCCATACAGACACCAATCCTTGTATTTTACTTGTGTTCTTCGTTATCCCTTTGAGAACACAATTAATTTCAAAAGATGTGACACTCAATAAGCTACCTAGCTAGCTAGATTGATAATAATATTGTACTTGTTTTCTTTTTTTACTGTTTTATGAAGTGTTGTTTACTTGCATGTATTCATTTAAAGTTTTACTGTGTACTTGAATACGTATTTGAACTAGAAAAGAATACCAATACAAACTCTTTAAGTCTTGAAAATGATACGATTTAACCAGCCCATTATTTATTTATTTTTATTTTAGTTTTTCATGGGAATGCATATACTGACTTTGGACTTGAAACTTATAATGGTTTTTGTTAGGCTAGTCTTATCTCATTTAAGTTTGGTCTATGATTTCAACCCAATCTCAATGTAGCCCAACCCAATTCTCATGCATTGACGATTCTTGTCAACTACATGCAAGTCAAAGACTAAAATACTAAAATACCAATATGAGAGGATCTTCAATTTATCTAGTTTTAGACATATGTTCTGTCATGAATAAGAAACAACAATTTCATAATTTGTCGGGTATTCCTGATATTTTGCAATCATATTGACCAACACTATATTATGCCCCCTATGTCAAACTACGGTTTCACCCTTGTTAATTTTGTGACATGACTTGATCACTACGTTTGATTTTAATTGAATATTTCAATTTTGTTTGCCAACCGACAATCTTATAGTGTATGCATGATTCGTACTAGTACTATTAGTAGTTATAACTTGTGTATTAAGCTTTTCGATACATGTAAAATTGTGAGAACTTCTCTGTGGGAAAAAAACGTATTTATCTTAGGTGTTTTACTCTCCACGAATGATATAGATACTCCTATTACTCTCCACTAATGATATAGATATACTCGTAGTGAATTGTCACACCTTGTTTAGTGAACTAGGTATATTTCTGATCATTTATTGTGGGTTGGTAACTTTTCATGTTTATATAGTAGCCTAGATGAATGGCATCTAAAATTGCTTAAAAGTGAAGGCAAGTTGGTTAGTTTGTTTAATGAATAATGAAAATTAAAGTAAGAAAAATGTAAAAGACACAAATAAAATCTCTTCTAACAAATAATCACGACAATTTAGACAAGTATATGCTAGTAATGAGGTTATTGATGACATGATCAAGATGAATGAAATGATTGTAGATGGTGAATGGAACACAAAAGAGGATTGGGTTAAAAACTTGCTTCTCAACATACATGTTCCTATACTACACAGTGAGACTAAAGATGAAGCAGTGTGGGTGACTAATGATAACAAAAAGGTAAAGTTTTCAATAGGTAATGTCTGGAAAGACCAGAGAAAGGAAGGTCAAAAAGTGCAATGGAGTAGATTCGTTTGGTTCTCACAATGTACTCCCAAACACTCCTTTATATTATGGCTGGCTATCAATGGAAGACTGAGCACACAAGACAGATTGATTATTGAGGTGGTATCTAGAAAGACAGATGATTTGCACTTTTTGTGGAGGTGAGCCTGATTCAATCAAACACCTATTTTTTGAATGCTCATATGCTATGAAAGTTTGGACTGAATTAAGAAAGAAAAGTCAGCTTGAAGTATTCTCATATGACTAGGAGGAAGTGATACTCAAGATGTTAAATTTACCCTGTAACAACTACAAGTATCGTGAGAAGAATAGTGTTGGCTGCAACTGTATACTTCATATGGAGTGAGAGAAACAAAAGACTTTTTACTGAGGAAAAAAGAGGTGCCGATGAGCTTCTGAAAACAATTATAGATAATGTGAGACTTAAATTAGCTAGCCTCAGGGTCAAAAACTCTACACATATAAGTAAAGTATGCAAAGAATGGCAAGTGCAAATGAATATTGGAAGGCAAGATATTTGGATTGCTAAGATGTAATAGCTGTTATACTCCAGGCCTGTTAAAGGAGTGTTTGGCATTGGAAAGAATTTAAACAACCTGCATTTGGTCTAATGGTTCTATTTGGTATTCCTACTTCAGAATTGATCTGTGCTGTATTAAGATCAATGGATTATCAAGTCATAACAATGGTAATGCACCTTGTATGTTTGAGTCTATTCTGGTATGACTGTACCTTAGTAATCCTTATAGCTCTGTTTTTTTGGCTTGGGAGGAAACTAGCATCTATTTTGTGTGAAAATGAGGTCTAATTAGATAAGATGTACCATAAAGTAGGGCATTTCATTGTAAAGGGTATTTGGCTTTTGAGGGCAATGTATGATGGGTGGAATAGATAGTGTATGAAAGATGGACCTTCTTGGTCCACCCAATACATTGCCACAGGAGGTAATGGCTGGCTTCCCTCAAAGAGAGTGTTCCTAAACACCTGAAGCCTTTCTTTGAGATAGAAATGTAAGGTGTTTAGCAGAGCCCTTGATTGGAAGAGTTATGGGTGCCTAGTAATGCCCCTATCCTTAACTACCTTGGTCACTGTGGTGGCAGGTTGAGTGATCTAGGTGGTGGGAGAAGGGAAATGTAACTAGATGGTAAAAGGTACAACAATGTATGGTGAATGAAGTACTTGTTGGATGGGAGCAGTTAAGCAACTGATCCTTTGTTTCTGGAATGGTGTCTGAATTTTGGTTTATGAGATGAATGCTTATCAGAGATTCTTGTAGCTTATCAGAGATTGTTTTGTATGTTTCTATTTTTTCTGTATTATAAGGTGTTTTGGGTATGTCCAAAACAGCCTTGTTATCTAAATCATTTGGAGCATTAATATAATCTTTCACCATTGCGAAAAAAAAAAAAAAAAAAAAAAACAACGTATATGCTAGTAAAGATGAAGATTTATCATAGTTTTATTTTGAGGGAATTGCAAAAATCGTCCCTAAACTTTGGCCAATTTGCATGTTTCGTCTCAGAACTGTTGAAACTGCAAAAATCGCCCCTGTGGCAAACTTTTGGGGCAAATATCATCCTTTTGGGGCATATATCGTCCCAAATTGGTCAAACTTTAGGGACGATACATGCACACGGACCAAACTTTAGGGACGACACATGCACACGGGCGAAACTTTAGGGACGATCCTTGCAGTTTCAAAATTTGTAGGACGAAACATGCAAATTGGTTAAACTTTATGAACGATTTTTGCAATTTACTCTTTTATTTTCAAAGGTATGATATTAATTTTGGTGATATAAACTAATTTCAAATGATTTAACTAATGAAATGGTATATGACAATATGATAGTTTTAATTAGATATTATTTTTAGCTGAGTAAATATGACATTTTAAAATCTACATTATGTATATATAAAATTAACTTGTATTTATTTAGGGTCCATTTGGTATCTGACTTTAACTTTGGGGTTTGGGGATAAAAGTCAAAAATGTAGTTTGGTTCAATTTTTAGTCCGGATAATCGGGTCTGATGCCTCATTATTATCCATCTTGTAAAGGAGAGTGGGATGGACAGGTTTTGGTACTGTTAGTAGGCCATAGTGCTTTTAACTTTGTCTTTTTCTATTTTTTAAAAGTTTGAAAATTATTTTAATCTTTATTTTAATTAAAAAAAAAAGTTTATCTTACATCAAATAATTATTTAACTATTTTATAATATATATTGTTTCTCTTACATGAAATTCAAATCCTAATTCAAATCCAAATTTAAATTCAAATCCAAATCTTAATCCTAAACTCATCTACAAACCAAACGGACCCTTATATTATCGTGTTACATGTTAGTAAAACTTTTGATAAATATAACTTTTCAATAAATGTTCAATTAAAACTCAAACATTTAATGTTGTCAAGCATATTTAATAAATTAACTTGTACCATAAATGCTCCTTATTAATAACTATCTTATCATAAAGAAACAAACTAGCTGCTATAAATATCGAGTACTCAATTTCAAGGTTACAAAACATAACCCATATTATTTGCTCGGTCTTAAATTTCTAAGTTCACAATGAAGTCAACTGTTGCAGGTCTATTATTCATGTACATGTTATCAATAAGCATCATCAATGGTAACGCTAACCCGAATGTTGAGTTTTGCGAAGAATACGGTGAATTACGTCTCACTTTCTTTGGTTATGCCTATTGCAACTCATATATTTTAGAGACGTGATTCAGATGCCTAAAAGTTGTTCTTAACTTAATGTCTAAACCTTTGTGGCATTATCTTATTGGTTGCAGCTAAATGACCCACTTTTTTACAAACCAACATAATCATGTCACATAAGTTTAGAAATGAAATTAGACATATATTATGTCTCTATCATTTTTCTATATTTTAAAACAAAAAGTAAAGATTACTGAAAAAACAAATCATTGTGTATGTTATTTATTTTAACTGACATTTTGTATTATTTTTATTTCAGGTGAAGGTTATAGATCTTATACTTTTAATTTTGCTCCAAACAATTGCATAAAAGATAGTTGTGATCAAATATGCTTAGATCACATGCCTTTCAGAGGAAACATATCATATACAAGATGTCATGATACTTTTTGCATTTGTTGTATGACTAATAAAAAACCAGATCACTAAATTTTATGCATGTCTTAATATATAAAGATTTCCATATAATCACATTTTATCTCATTTTATCAAAACTTTGTTATCATGTTATGTTCTATTATGCTTTCGATGCAACATGACTGTTTCATTTTATTTTATTTTTAATTTTGTTTTATTATTTTTTTAGAACGACAACTAAATATCTCACAAATTATACACCTCAACTATCTCTCATGTCCTGAGCAAAACTTGAACTCACAATCATTTGGTTAGGGAGTTTCTCACACAACAAGCAATACCATTGAGACATGAGTAATTTGGTTGACTATTTCATTATTTGTATTATATTAAACATAATGTTGTTAAATGACAATAATTATACCGTCAAAACATTGAATAGAGACGAAAACGTAAAAAACCGGACGAAAACGTATAAAAACGGACAAAAATGTATGAAAACAAACGAAAACATATGAAAGCGAAGAAGAAGGGAAAAAACGTAAATTAAAAAAAAAACATTAATTAGAAAAAAAAAAAAAAAAAAAAAAAAAACATGAATTAGGAAAAATAAAAGACACAAAAAAAGTGAACCCATCCAAACTAAATGGATGATGTGAATTTGTCCTTGGTATGCACCAAAATAATAGCATGTATTTGAACTTTTTTTCTTTTTATATATCTAAGAAAAAATTCCAACTTACCGATATAGGCGATTGTCAACTGTTACTCTTTTTATTTCTGATATAAAGTGCCCTACCTTATTTTGTTCTTCTCAAAACTGAACCCATCCAAAAACAACTTATTCAATATAGTGTTAGTAAGTCTTCTAGTAATGGATGTCCCATTTCTTCTTGTTCCTATTAGCTAGAAAGACTTTATGAAGTTTCGATTGGTATATAATATAAAGGTCTAATGCCTAAACAAGACAGATTTCTTTTTTTTTTTGAATGGCGGATTTCATTAAACTAGCAAGGAGCTAGAAAAGAACAATTACAAAAGGGACAATGAATTACATGGATTACATAGCCACTCTACCCAACTAGGAGACACTTTCTTATTCCTGCTAGAGATCCAAGTGAAGGCCGATACCTTGATGTCGTTAAGTATGAGATCTTTTCGAGGACGCTTTTGAGAAAAGGCCACCTTATTTCTGAAACTCCATAAGTGCCAAAACTGTAGTGCGAACCACCACGTCAAAGAAATGATGAAATTTGGTTTCAATAGGGACACGATCAGCCAAGGATAAAACGTCATCAACAGATGTGATAGTGATACCAGGAATGTGCCACCAAAGAAGGACATCCCACCAAGTATCCACTGCAATGCAACACTTGGCGAAGATATGGTCTTCTGATTCCAAATCATCATCACATAAGGGACAACGAACAGTATCGAGATCAATGCCACGCCTGTCTAGGTTCATTCTGGTTGGAATCCTTCTGTTCATTACTCTAAGGACTTGTTATATTACTGTTTAGCGTACAACCATTTGGTCAAGTTCCAACATTTCAACTTCAGACATGAGAGAAAAATATATTTGTAGGAAAAAATATACATAAAATCTTAACATACATATTATATAAGTTACGATCCATTTTGTGATACGAGTAGTTTTCTCGCTAACAAGATTGACATTAGCTAACATAGTAATCATATTAAGAGATATACTAAGTTCCAATTCTTGTATATTAGATAACAATAGTTCTTATCTTTTACCTATGTGGGATACATCATCATATATAACTATCATTTTTATCCAGAAAATTTAAGGACAAACACATGTTCTAATGATTTTTTAAGTAACGATGCTATTGGATACGAAGATATTGCATCTAGTACTCTGCATATCTATCTCTTGAAACCCCATGGCATCTTTTCAACCAATATGGAATTTTTTGGAGGGTGGGGTTTCATTCACTTTAATGTAGTTTATAGTAATGTAAAATTTACATTATAAACCTTATTATTGCAGATATCAGGTATATATCATTGCTTTTATAAACTTTAATGTAGTTTATAACATCCCAACTGAAAAACTTAGATGCCTCAGTGAGTCCATCTGTGATTATAGTGTGGTTAAATCAGAGTCACGTGTCTAGGACTCTAGGGTTCACTTACTATGCGAGCCAATGAATGTGTGCAAACCATCATTATGAATGAGCATATTGCATGATCAGAATTCCCTTGGCTAAAGGCCAATACAAGAAGTTCGAAGTTCAAGTATTTACAACTGATTTCTTGTTTTTACAACTGATTTCTTGTGTCTCGTTTCTTTTTATTTGTTTTCTGTTCGGTCGTAGTCAAGGGCAATTTGAAGTTATGGCAACTCAGAGTTTTGTTTCTTAAATGACCTACTTTTAAAAGTTCAGGGAATTGCATGTATACCCCTTTTCAGGAGGTGAATAATTGCATCTATATCATTTGTACAAGTTTTTAATGCATATGGTATATGTTTAAAGAATTGCACCTTTAAGTTTGGAGAAAACAAATTATAGTTTTATGGCAGTTTTGGCATAAATCCTTTTGATTTAGTTTTGCATAAATCATATTTCATTGGTTTAAGTAAAAAAAACACTAGAACTGATATAAGTTTTCGACTGGAACCATAACCCATGAAGTTGTTATTGTTATCATATAACACTGACAACGATTATGTCGCCAGTCGAAAACAAGATACTATTCTAATCACACTTGATGCCCATACACTGTAGTATATTAACCAGCACCGTTTCTTTTCTCTCATTAATGTGGGATTAAGTGTTCAAACTCGAAATGATTATCATAAAATGTGCTGGTAATATACCACATTGTTCGTAAAAAAATTTGCAAAAAAAATCCACCCAAACATTATTCGTAAAAAAATTTGCAAAAAAAAGCCCCGCCGCAACGCGGCAGGCATTACATTCCTTGTTGTATAACATAAAAACAATGTTTTTTACTATTTAGATAGTATTTGTACTAATTACTAGTACTACATTTTACAGTTTGAGCTCCAGTTAAGAATAGTTTATACCGTTTTGTTAACAATAAAAAAGACAAGAATTATAGATACATTGTGATAATGTGATTTATAAGCTAGTACGGTAGCACCATATCTTTACTTTAATCTCTAGGAAAATAAGAAATCTAAATTTACTTTTTACTCATACATTTGTGCTATTTCTAATCCCTACCATCTGTGCGCTAATTACTCATAGATCATATCATCCTATAACTGGAAAACATATTTGCAGTTGACGTTGACTTAAGCCCAATACAAGAAAACTCAATTGCTTCAAAGATTATTTGATATTCATCATTGATTATACTAAGATTGAGATCTTTCAAAAATCAGGATGAACAGGACCGGTCATGTTATTTCACAAATTAACAAGACAATGGTCCTTTATTTTAAAGAAAAACCGGTTCACTCTTTGAACCCTACCTTTTTGTTTGTGAGAGATAATGACGGTCATTAAGTTAAAATAAAACCTGAAAAAAAAAATTGAACTTGTATATAAGTTGGACATTCAAAGTTACCGTCGTTCAACTTTAATTTTTGAGCGACAACAACTATGGCACCCAAAGTATACACCACTTCACAACACATACGTTCAACATACAATTTGTTATATAACCTAGGAACCTTTTATGTCTTTAACCTATGTGGGATGTATGGTTTTATATCAAAAAAGAATAAGCAAGGGACCTAAATGTTGAAAAATGCAATTTTAGTATTCTAATTCCTACCAGTGTGTTTATTATACGTCGTTAGAAATTGATTGCTCTAATGAGGCTAACGGTGTGGCAAATTTAACGATTTGGAAGAATTTTGTTCAAGATATGGAAGATTAAGTAAATAATCTACTAGGCTGATGCTCTTATCATATGTAGCAAATTGGAGGTCTCAAGCACTTGTTTGTTTGTCTGCTAAGTAAGTTAAGACATCAGATTTAGGTTGTGATCCGTTTACACATAATTGTAATAATGAAACATGCGTCTTTGCTATTGTGATCCGTTTACACATAATTTGCTATTATTTATGAAAAATAGTTCAAAAAAATTAATGTAACCTCTTTATTAATGTCCGATTTTTCCCCCAGATGTACTATAGGTCTATAGTGTACATAGATAAAACTTTCAGACATGTTCATTTGGTGGTACCATTCTCTCCAAATTCACAACCATAATTATATTTCTATTTAATAAAATAAAACTTGGGACTATATACGACATTGTTTCACGGAATTTATGAATTTAACATTGACTAATTCTAGGATGAGTTTATTATTGGTCTGGTGGGCTATTTAACGATGGGCCCAATAATAACGTGTTTGTGAAGATAGATTGGTTGGTGGTAAGAAAATTCCATATAAGAAGAATGTGAGACACAAAACGAAATTTTGGATCTTTATCATCTTATATGACCTATTATTCAATTTGAACATTTAGAAAAATTCGTTTAGTTGAGAAAGGTTTTGGTTTTGAGGCTAAATTCTTATCGTGACTAGTTAAAGTGGTATTTTTGGGTGTTAATTGATTGTCAAGTCTATATTTCGTTGATGTTGACCATAGTGTAGTTTCTATAGTGTTAAGTTGTAAGGATTATAAGTTGATTCAAGTCTGTTATGAATTTTGTGTGAATACTTTAGTTGAATTACCAAATTTTAAGATTTCTAGAGAATGGTACCACCAAAATAATGGTAAGTGTGTAAAAAATTTGATATTCTAGCATCAAAACACAATTAGCCATCAAAACACATCTTATATGACCTATTATTCAATTTGAACATTTAGAAAAATTCGTTTAGTTGAGAAAGGTTTTGGTTTTGAGGCTAAATTCTTATCGTGACTAGTTAAAGTGGTATTTTTGGCTGTTAATTGATTGTCAAGTCTATATTTCGTTGATGTTGACCATAGTGTAGTTTCTATAGTGTTAAGTTGTAAGGATTATAAGTTGATTCAAGTCTGTTATGAATTTTGTGTGAATACTTTAGTTGAATTACCAAATTTCAAGATTTCTAGAGACTGGTACCACCAAAATAATGGTAAGTGTGTAAAAATTTTGATATTCTAGCATCAAAACACAATTAGCCAAGAAAGTAAAAAAAATAAAAATAAAAATGGAGTATTTATATTAGTTATTGGACACTTGCAAAGAATATAAGATTCTAATTCTCATATCTTCATAATCATGCCCAGTAACATAATAACAACCTCAGCTCACAAGATGAGATGTACAATGATATATATAAAGTATCAAACATTTCTTTCAATGACCTATGCGGGATTTTAAATCAATACAACTATTCGCAAAAACAAACATTGAGCTCATGTCATTAACTTGGTTCCTTGACACAATTAAATATGACCAAGTATCACCGTATATCCTTATATCTCAGATAAATATAATGGTGATTTATGAACGCACCATTAAAATATTACGAAGTGTTTCTTCCTTGCATCGGGCCTCAAGATTAATGTGTCTAAGAGAGAGAACACTCAATATTTGGTTGAGAAAACAGATCAGGCAGAGCTGTTTGCGCCGAGAAAGAATGTAGTGGGTCAGCTGATGTATACAACTTACCACCATTTCATTCCCTTAACCTATGTGGGACTAAAGGTTAAAATTGTTTATACTAAAAAAAATATATGTTATCCTAATCTCTACCATCTATGAATTACATATCAATTATGTATCGTTGAATCTACTCAAGTAAATAATTTATACAAAGTTTGAACCATTATATATATATATATGGATTTTGATAACTAACAACTCTATGCCATGAGGACATCGATCCAAACATTGTGGACTCGAGTAGTTTAAGAAGCGGGAAAAGAAAGACCACAAGGCACTACAGTTTCATCCACACATTAAAGCCTTAGATTTTGCAAACGTAAATTTTGTACTCCTTAAACCAGTTAAATGCGGTTCTAGTGTTATTTAGTTAGTATACTTACAAATAATTTTGTACACTCAGTCATATTTGGTCATTGTTCCTTAGTTTTTTGGGTAAAGTGTTAATTTATCCCGGTAATATATATATATATATATATATATATATATATATATATATATATATATATATATATATATATATATATATATATATATATATATATATATATATATATATATATATATAAAACTTTGGTCATGGTTCCTCAGTTAGCACCTTGAAAGGTTGATATTAATCCGAACATGTGTAATCCATACAAAGTGTGGGACTGAATGTTCTAATGGTGTTCATCAAAACATATACATGCTCGTAACGTACTTGCTTGTTACTCATGCAATTGTACTATTTCTAACCAACATCTCATGTATGTGCTCGTTATTATCGTCCAAATCTATCACATGCTAATTATTACTAAGTTCCAATACATCTGTTATGTTTTGATGCAATTGGCTTCGGAGATTGATCCTCCATGGCTCCATTACCAGCATCATATCAACACACAATACTAGAAGTTATTGACTTTGAACACCGATGTTTTTTTATCTGAGGTCTTTCTTTGAGTAGTTTATCAACACAACCCAGCCACATCATTTCGAACAATATTAAATCGACTTGTTTTTGTACGTTTGTAGAAAACTCATATAGTGTATAATCTTTAGTGTACATGTATTTAGCTTTTGTAGACGACATTGCATCTTCACTTGTGCATATTTCCAATACATCATCGAAAGACAAATAAATTGAAAAAAGTTCTCTTTGTAAATGACAGGTGATCGAAATGCAATGTCTCTTTGCAAAATTTTAAGAGTACATATAGGTTTTTCGAATCAATATTCTATGTCCGATCTATATTGACACAAATTATGTTGATGTGAAAACATAATATTAACTTTAAGGCATCTTTCTCATACCCACTATGTTATATTAGCTAGAAAAAAGTTCACTCTTTTAGCCGATGTGGGATAACAGGTTGAAACAATACGTTTTTACTGGAAAATAGTAACGCACCAAGAACGAGTATCGACTCATGCATTTCCACAAATCTAATGGGTTGATACAGTGATATTCATACCATCTGCAACAAAACAGTAACGCACCAAGAACGAGTATCGACTCATGCATTTCCACAAATCTAATGGGTTGATACAGTGATATTCATACCATCTGCAACAAAACGACATCGTCCCGAGCAGTAAGCAACAAAACGACATCTGTCACGACATCGTTCGAACAACGTAATATCAACTAGGGAATAAGGATTTAAGTTGTTGGGCGGTTTAAGGTTATAAGTGCACCTAAAAAATATTTAGATAAAAAAGAAAGATATATGTTAGCTCTTACGCTTGATTCTAAGCAAAGGTAAGATTTTCCCTACCTCCTTTTACAACCAAGCACAAATATCTAACACAAATCTCAACGAGAACAAGCCATACACCACGAATTATATACTATCAAAATTTCCTGTCAGTGAGAGATGTGGGATTATTAATCAAAGCATCAAGCTCAATTCATAGATCCTAAAAGCACAAGCGATATAGATTATCTATCTTTGAAAATTAAATATCTAGAGTTCACATAAAATATAAAAAGTTTTGAAGTTATATGAATTTACAAATTGTGATTATAGCGTGACTAAATCTTACGTTTAGACCGGCTATATAATCACATTTCACAAACATTATACTAGTTCAATCACATATAAGCCATTTACACTTTGGTATATTAGCTACCAACATTTTCTTCATCAATGTGGGACTAAATGTTGACATGGTTTTTATCGAAAAAGAGCTAAAGGTAGCGAAATTTAGTGACCCATGCAGTTTTACTAATTCAACGTGTATCATAATATGCATGGCCATCATAGACCATTTATCTTTCAAAGCTACTTGAATAACTGATACTGTATTTGTTTGTGTGCATTTGAAGTGTATGTTAAACATCAACTTTAGAACATGACATCCTCCCTTTGTTTTGAAATTTGTAGATGATATTGGCTATGTTTGGCACAAAGCTTTTTGGGTCAATTAGCGGTGAACAATGAGCTTTTTGAATTTTAGTGTTCGTTTGGCATGAGAGCTGTGAGCTTTCTTATTTTTTAGAAAAGCTCATTTTCCTAATGCTTCTTTATGAAGCTGTGAGCGGTGAGCAGTGAACTATAGCTACTTTTGCCAAACATAGCCAATATACATTTTCCTACATCCAACTATAGCGTATGCATATTAGTTGTGTAGTTATGACAATTTTGGATTTTAGATGTCTCTATTAACATTAATAATGAAACAAAATCAAATTTGCGGATTTATTCTCTACGTTTTTATAAAAATAACTTAAGATCTTATACAACTTAACCAACATGAACTTAAGATCTTACAAGGTTTGGTTTTTACTCCTGTTCATAAATCATAAGTATTAGGTGCAAGAATTGTATATGTTTAAATCTTATTCATTCGGGGTTTTGATGAATAGATGTAAGGAAATAGATCAAATTTTGTTCTTGTTATCCCAAAATAATAGGCTAATTCACTACAACTCATTTAGAAATGCAAAATATTTATTTTAAATAATCAAAAGAGTAAATAAATGTATAAAAGTTGCAACAAAATCTTCATGCCCGTCTAACTTTTGTTTTGAAAGGCAAATAAGTTTCATGCCCATTTAATAATTAACAAACCGAATGCAGTTTTCTCTAACTTGCACTAATTGTGTACCTCATGAAGAAATAGATTATCAATCTCTTTAAATAAAATATCACGAGTTCACATAGATTAAAAAAAGTTTTGAAGTTATATGAATTTACAAATAGTGGTTATAGGGTGACTAAATCTTATATTCAGCCTCCCATACACACGATTTGTAAACATTATACTAGTTCACACATATAAGCCCTATACACTTTGGTATATTAGCTACCAACATTTTCTTTCTTGAACCAATGTGGGACTCACCGTTGATATGGTTTTTACCGAAAAAAGAACTAAAGGCCGGTCCCTAAAACTTGTGATTATAGTATTGTTTAGTTTATTCTAAGTGCACCTAGTCGTTTTGTATCCTGGTTCCGTCTCTGGTCTTCTTGGGTTATGGTCGTTAGATTAGTCAATATACAACTAGAAATGTGTGAGCCTATTGGGGGCACACACGTTAATACACGAAGAGTACGTTTATTAAATAATTAATATATATACTTGTTACATTTATTAAGTATTTAATATGTTTCACGAAATAATTATTTAATTATTATTAGTTTACCGTTAGATGCACTAACTAACTAATATATGTTAAATATAAAGAGAGGGACTTGGATGTCGGAAAACGAAACTCCCGGACCTTTTTCCAATGTGGCCAATTATGGGAAGGTTCTAGGAGGGGAGGAGAGTGTCGAATTTGTGAAAATTAAAGAGGTGAAGACTAAAGCTTGGAGAACAAGATTAGTGGTATTTAAACACCCCTTGATCTCACTTTCGGTATATGACTAGATAACATACGACACAAATCCAAAAACCTAATACCGAATACCTTTGATTGGTTCTCTCTCACACGATATTATTATCAGTAGGCTAATATATTGTTTTGTTTTTTCCTCTTGTTGACACACGACACAACAGCAAGAAAAGCAAAACGTTTATATCCTAAGATACTTTATTTATCTTTGTTATCACCATTTGACTAATATTATATTAGTTCAATTGTGATATACATTTTATTATATATCTAACACTTGTTGTTTCATGGTGATATATCGTGAAGTAAACGACTAGCATCGTAACGTATTCGTTTGACGTGTTAGTGTGAGCAACCATAGAGGTGATTGTTTTAATCACTTATTGTTTCATTTGCGGGTGTCTACGAGGGTTAGTTTTCTCGTACTCTTTTATTTCCTTTTTACCTTAAGTTGTTTATATGTGTGTTAATCATAAAGGCTAAACTAGATCTATATTCCGCTGCGTACTCGTAATTAATTGTTTAACATGTTATTAAATCCCAACAGTGGCATCACGAGCCATCTCGTTTAGTGTTTTATGAATTGCACACTAATTAAACACGCTTAGGCTACATGAAATCTAGCTTTATTTATTTGTTTTATAAATTGATATGACAACTATATGCAATACTTGTCATAATTTAATAAATAAATACCTAGATACAAATGAATTAAAAATTAATGGTTAATTAGACACATAAAATAGCAAAAATAAATAAATAAATAAATAAATAAAAAATAATAATAATAAATTAAATGTTAATAAGTTTGCCATGGTTATTTTATGTGTGAATTCCGGCTATAAGACCTACGCAATCATTTTTTGTGATGCATGTGGCGATCTAGGCACTTGATGAAAACCTAGTGAGGGTCTTATGGTTCTCTTTTTGAGGAAGACTTGCTATAGTTCTCGGATCTAAATGTGTACTTATTAATATTATTGTCATATTTTTAGTATTATGTTCTTTTGTGATTTTTGTTTTTAGCCTACATGTTTACACTAAAACTTAAATAAAAGAGGACTAATACCTATAAAAAGATGACATTAATTGTAACACCCCCAAAATTTGGTACAGCGGAAGACTCAACAAGCTTTCGGGGTGCTACGGGGACTGGTATCCAACACAAGACATAATAGAACGAGATAAAGTAAACATAATAAAAACGCAACCAAAACGGGGTTTTAAAGTTTACATTTATCCCAACATCATCCAGAGTCAGGCCCAAAATAAATAAAAGTAGGTCCACAATGCAATATCAGAGTTTAGAAAAATAGATCCATGAACCGGGTGCCTTAGCCGAGCCTTCCAATCCATGCATCCAAATCACCACTTAATTACCTGAGAAAACGTGCTAAAAGTCAGCTTTCGCTGGTGAGATCATAGGTTTAAATTCATCATCAATATAGTGGACATATACGCAAAACGCTTGCTAGCTAGACTAAGGATTTACTAAAAGCCTGCGGATACCCTCCGCTCCAACATAACACACGGATACCCTCCGTTCTAACATAGATATTCGGGTAACTCCCGCAATACCATAAATACTCGGATAACCTCCGAAGTATTAATAACCTATAGGTGCACACTACAGTATCTAAATAAGCCAACCTTGAATAGTACACACGAAACCGTGAGACTAAAGCTGACAATTCCAAATAAGCCAACCTTGAATAGTACACACAAAATATATGTGACTAAAGCTGACAATACATCCTAGTCCATACGCATAGCAAGATTTAGAAATAATATAGAAGCGATAATAGTCCACATAAAATAATTTGCACGTTTCTCACCCCAAGTAACATAGTTCAAGAGTAAAAAGTGGGGCTATGACTCACCTCAAGTCCAGAAAACAGCAATAAGAACTTGGTAGAAGTAAGACGTATAATAACTCACAAGACGGCAACTACGGACTCGGCACGACCTAACAATATCAATTTGCTCAGAAATCATTTCCTCAAAATCAAATATTCCCAAACCCGGACGTATTCCGTTCTATTTTCCGAAAATCCATTTCGTATCAGTTTGGAGTTTTTACGTTTGGTATCCATACGGGTGGTGGGTCGACACAAACAAATCAAAAAGTCTCACAAAAGAATAATAAAACAAACTATAGATCTAATATTAGCCCAATATATCATTTAAATAAATCGTCGAAGTTTATCAAATCCGTCGATTTGATAATCCCCATATTTATTTACGTAACATACCGTTCCAAGATTACACCCAATCCTAAAGCACATAGCACACAAATACTATATGGTATATATCGTAGTTTAATAAACTCTTTATATATATATATATCGTCAAATTGGCCAGATTTCCCGATATATATATTTAGGGATTTATTATCCTATACATATACCACAACCTATGGGCGTCGTAGGATACGATGCCCATTAATATACTCATTTCGTATAGCCAAATAACTCGGTTTAACCTGCCGATTAAATAAGTTATTTAGTTATAGAAAATGTTTATATTAATCGTCATATATCCGTGACAACACAAAAGTCACAAACAATAACTCACCTGGACTCAAGTGGCCACGACTCCGCATAACTCGATAGCTTTCCTCGTTATATATATAAAATAATATTTCATTTGGTATTTAGCTAACGTCGAGAATTTCTCGTTTATAATATTTATTCATAATAATACTTCCAATAATATTACGCTACTCTCGTAACATAATATATTTAGTCGTATTATGTATAATACAACTCGTGATTTTTGTTATTATTAATATACGCATTTATACAATTATATATACGTTATTCACGTCTATATATTTATATAAACGTTTATATTACCAATAATATTATTACGAGTTTTATTATTTGCGTTTTAAATTGTAAATAATCATCGAGTCAAACGAAATGGTCACATGTCCGAGTCATGACTCTCGGCTCATAGTCCAAGTCCAAAATAATATGAGTAAGTCATAATAATCAATACATCTCCGTCCAAATCAATCCCAATACACGTGCTACAACAATAGGGTCCGACTACTGCACCCGACTAACCTATCTCCGTCATTCTAAGTGACCGTCTCACAATCGGTCCCCACATAACCACTTGACAACAACTTCTCAATATACCATAATCCATTGTCGAGACCAAAAAAAATGATCTCGACACCACAAGCATTCGGCCGAAAAATCAACAAATGCCAAAATCAATATCAAGTTAACAAACAAAATAACAAGGAATTGTAAATACAACCAAGGTCCATATTCGGGTTGGTTTACCAAGCCAAACCCGAGCCCTCGACTCACTTGAGTCTCGGCTCTACACCACGAGTCACACGGACTCGAATCAATAATCAAGGGTCACAAAATAAGGCTCCAAGGAGCACACCCAAACTGCCAATTCGACCACAAGGGGTCGCGGCATCAAACACCATATACGGCCACAAAGCCGTGACTCCATCGAGTCAAACCAAGATTCCAACGCAAGCAAACATGAAGCCATAACTCAAGACCAAGAGAAGCAAGAATATCGAGCCCTAAGCTCGGATCCAACACCAAGCCATGAGTCTTAGACTCACGGTTCAATCGAACCATCAAGAATACACCAAACCCGGATACCAAACCTAATAGAACCATCAATCGAACCATCAAGAATACACCAAACCCGGTATATGTGGTATCTGCTACTCCAACTCCCAAGTGGGAGTTGTTGGGTTATGGTAGTTAGATTAGTCAATATACGACTAAAAATGTGTGAGCCTATTGGGGGCACACACGTTAATACACGAAGAGTACGTTTATTAAATAATTAATATATATACTTGTTATATTTATTAAGTATTTAATATGTTTCACGAGATAATTATTTAATTATTATTAGTTTACCGTTAGATGCACTAACTAACTAATATATGTTAAATATAAAGAGAGGGACTTGGATGTCGGAAAACGAAACTCCCGGACCTTTTTCCAATGTGGCCAGTTATGGGAAGGTTCTAAGAGGGGAGGAGAGTGTCGACTTTGTGAAAATTAAGGTGAAGACTAAAGCTTGGAGAACAAGATTAGTGGTATTTAAACTCCCCTTGGTCTCACTTTCGGTATATGACTAGATAACATACAACACAAATCCAAAAACCTAATACCGAATACCTTTGATTGGTTCTCTCACACGATATTATTATCAGTAGGCTAATATATTGTTTTGTTTTTTCCTCTTGTTGACACACGACACAACAGCAAGAAAAGCAAAACGTTTATATCCTAAGATACTTTATTTATCTTTGTTATCACCATTTGACTAATATTATATTAGTTCAATTGTGATATACATTTTATTATATCTGACACTTGTTGTTTCATGGTGATATATCGTGAAGTAAACGACTAGCATCGTAACGTATTCGTTTGACATGTTAGTGTGAGCAACCATATAGGTGATTGTTTTAATCACTTATTGTTTCATTTGCGGGTGTCTACGAGAGTTAGTTTTCTCGTACTCTTTTATTTCCTTTTTACCTTAAGTTGTTTATATGTGTATTAATCATAAAGTCTAAACTAGATCTATATTCCGCTGCGTACTCGTAGTTAATTGTTTAACATGTTATTAAATCCCAACAGGTCTATCATATCTTTCAAAGCTACTAACTGATACATGCTAGGGTGCATATGCAGCGTGTTAAATATGAGTTTCAGTCAATGATGGAATCCCTTTCGGTGGAAACCGAAAACGCACCGTAAAATGGGGTTTTTTTTTCTTTTTCTTTTTTTTAACCTTCAGGAATCGCATCGCGTTTTTTGTTGCGTTTTTGGTTTTTGCGGTGTGGGTTTTGTTTAGTCGTGTACCGTGATGATCAGTATTTCACTTTTTAATATTAAAAAAAGAAAAATCCTAAGAACTTATATAAATTCCGGAACATTATTTCTACAGTAGCTCAAATTTTATTTTGTGTATTCAGCTCTTCTAATAATAACGTGTTTGGAATGTAATACTATTCTAGAAACATTTAGACTATGTGCACTTTTCACTACTACAAAAAAAAAGCTAATTAGATCGGTTAGAAAGCCTTATATAGATCGGTAACCAATAGGGATGGCAACGGGGCGGGTTCGGGGCGGGGCGGCCATTCCCATCCCCAAACCCGATTATCAAAGTTCTTCCCAAACCCACCCCGATCCCCATCGGGGATCTAATCGGGACACCCCGTTGGGGCGTTATGTTCCCCCAAACCCGCCCCATATTAATCGGGGATCTTATCGGGATGTCCTCTATGAGTGTAATTCTCGAAAAAGGCGCACCATTTCTACGAACCTATTAATAGTCAATTGCAAACAATCCTTATAAAGTTTTCAACAATAGTATTATACAAAAATAATGATAAATTATTCCGACAAAAATTAAAACTTAAAAATATGATACTAAACCTGTTTATATAATCATAATTTTGCATTCTTACATATATAAAAAAATAACAATATTAGAGTAATATTTTTTATTAAGTAAAAACTAACAAAATACTATACAAGTATAGATATATTTGTATATGTGTATATATTAATCGGGTGGGGCGGGGCGGGCGCGAGGATTCCCCGCTCCCAGCCCTAAACCCGATTAAAATCCCCGTTTAATTCCCAAACCCGCCCCGCAACCCGATTAGCATGCCCCGACCCGCCCCAATTAGTTCGGGTTTCGGGTTTCCCCGTCGGGTTCAGGTTTTTTTGCCATCCCTAGTAATCAACCACTCTATTTAAGGGTGATCTTTATGAGCAGATACATATATAGATCAATTTGAAACCGATCTTTTTAATGTAACATAAAGATCGGTTAATAACTAAACAACTGATCTATTTATAAAATTTCCCCTACTTTTTCTTTGTTAGATCAGTTTTTAACATAACCGCTCTATTTTTGAAGTGATATAACCAAGTCACCTTTCATTTCTTTAACCTTTGTTGGAAAAATAATATAAGTATCCAAATATTATTAACTCGTGCATTTTTAGTATTCTATATGGTTTATTTGTAAATATACATAGTTTATCTTTTGAATAATTGATGCTACTTGGATAAATGATGCCAAGTTAATCTATATACAGTTATTAAGTGACAATACAATTTATCCATTTGCGCCAACTAAATCAAACGAATGATACCAAGTTTCAATCCTATTATTCAGTGACTGGTCTTACTTTGCTACACGTAGAAATATGAAGGCATTTATCTGTTTCAATATATTGTAGATAAGAATATATTCTTTTGACATTAAAATGAATCAGAATGCCACGCTTTGTTCTTTATCTTAGTTTCATGTTAAATAATAAATGTGATCTATTTTACATTCTAGTGTATTAGCTTCCAATGTATTAAGGCAAAATGCCATAAGGATACATACGATTTCGCTATCCTAATATTACGCATTTTATAGTCTCACTTATAAAAGTTTTTTGTGTTTTGAAGTAACTAAGATTCTTCATTTAGTACTCTATCACTCTGTTGAGGTAAAAGTTTGCTTCTACTTCGAACAAGCGAGAAGAATCCTTCGGACTGGAGTGAGTCCTTCGGATTCGAGGTGACTTGCTTATGGTATGTTCCTTCGGATATCTGCAAAACAAATACGTCCGTTAGTCTCGCCCCGGGAGTGTATCCCAGGACCAACCTCCGGCGTGAGAGTAAGTATATGTTCTTAGTGAGAGAAAGTATGAATAAAACTAGAGAGTGGGAGAGAATCAGTTAACCTTAAATGAAGATTTCCTCTCTATTTATAGGCTTTCAATATGGAGCGCCAGGCTGGTTTGTACTTAGCCCTTAATGTTCGCTAGTTTGTTCTCCATTATCATATACTTAGTGTACTTGTCTGTACTTTGATCAATGTACTTACTGGATTATCCGGACGGTTAGATCTTCAGGATGTCGTGGGTTCTTCGGCTATCGTTTGAACCTTTCGGATATTAATCTATTCTTTCCCGACACGTTCGACTATGTTAAGCTCGACATGGATCCGGAAGGTTTGTTATGTATCCGGAGGATACATACGCCAACATGTCCCCCCCCAGTATCATAGTATTGGTTATGCCAATGGTGTGATACTAAGTTTAGTTTTTTGCGATTTTCCGGAGGGTATGTTGTAGCTTCGTCGTTTGTTAGCGTCGTGTGCAAGATGCCAAAAGTAATTAATGTGTCGTTTAAGGTGCGCCGTCGTTTTTTACCGTGTCGTTTGGATTGGAACACGTATGCGTTTCGTGAGACACGCGGCGTGGATGCTTGACACGTTAGCCCTACGGGTGACGTGTCTTTTCCCGCTCATTTTTTACCGTCTATAAATAGCCCAAATTTCTTCATTTACACCACTGTTATTTTTCTCACACACATACCTCTGACACATCTTATCCGTTCCGTATTCCGAACGATTATTCTCGCCGTCTTCGAGGTACGTCCGTGTCCGTTTAGTATTTTTGTTGTTTTGGCTATATCTTTTCTCTCCTTGTCGGACCCATTATGTCAGAGTCTACTGCATCTTTTGAATATGAGGACGTATCCATGCCGGAGGGTTCACATGTAAAGAAGGATATACATCTGAGGCCGTCTACGATGGATGATGATACTTTTGTTCCGGCCTGGGTGGTGAAGAGGGGGACTCGCATGAACAATGCGAATGTCTGCCGAGACATGCTGATAAACTTGGCCACCCCGGCTGAAGAGAGGCACTTGGATGGTCAGGATGATACCGAGGCCATCCGAAGATCTTGGTTACTGATGGGTAAGCATGTTACGGCTCAAGCGGACGTCCTTTTCCGCTTTGAGTCTCTTAAGCGTGAGTACCAGAAGTTGTCTGAGACTCATGAAGGGTGTGATCAGGTTTTGGGGGATAAGTGTAAGAGGTTGGATGAAGTGGTTGGGGAGTTGGATGAGCTGAAGGGTAAACATGCGGCATATCCTGAGATGAATCCGGAGGGGATTCAGAAATTGCGTGCCGAGAATGCTGGTCTGGAGGACAGAGTCTCCCAACTTGTGGTGGAGAAGGAGGAGTGGAGAAAGGTTTCTGCGGGACAGGCTGAAAAGATAAAGTTGTTGGAGGGGCAGCTGTCTGATGCTAAGTTGAAGTTGGCCGATGAAAAAAAGGCTTACAAGGAACTTCACCAAGAGAAGCAAGAAATTGCTATAGCTGCCGGAACTGCAGAAATGGAACGCAACCGAATTGTTAATGAGTTCGTTCCGGAAGCTATCCATCGCTTCCTTGGTAGTCATGAGTTCCGGACGGCATTGGCGGAACCGTTCAACTTGTTCTACCTTTCCGGATTGATTGATGGGGCTGGTTTGTTTGAGAAGCCGGAGAAAGCGGCTAAGTTGTTGGGAGAAGTTGAGGGGATGGATATGGAGGCCGGGGTCAAATATGGTCCGTTATATGATAAGGCCCTTTCTCAGGACTATCCTTATATCCAGAAGATCCGGGAAACCATTTACCGGAAGTTTGATGAGCTGAATGCCTTAGTTCCTGACCCTGCTCCCGCTGAAGAACCGGTGACTGAGGGGCCGGAGGTTGAATCTCACATCGAGAATCCCTCCGAAAACCAGTCTTCGGACCAGAATGCCTCGGTTTTTACTTGAAGTGTGAAGGATTAGCACGTCTCCATTTTGACTATGGGCATAGATGTTGCGGACTCTTTGTGAAGCTTTTATTCGGAATTTCTTGCGTTGGTTTCATGTTGATGTAATAGAATAGGGTATTGATGTTCCGTCCTTTTGTAGGATAGATGTTTCGGGACATTTGATGTAACAATTTTGAACTTTGAATATATATATATATATATATATATATATATATATATATATATATATATATATATATATATATATATATATATATATATATATATATATATATATATCATTTCACTTTTTCTTCGTATTTTTAATTCTCCTGATATTCATGTTATGTGTGTATGTATATATCGGATGACGCAGGTCAAAATATTTCGGTTGTACCCTTTGCATGCTCATTTGTTATATCAATATTGTTTCATGTTTGGACATACATATACTGTTCGTCAAGTGACCTGTTGTTAGTTATTATCCGGACAGATTGAACCTTTCGGGTCTTGGCTTTATATTATGTCACTGGGGAATGTATTTTACGGTGCAATTTGTACCCTTCGGCACTTGGCCTAAAGTTATACCCACTTGGGGTTTTATTTGACGGGGTAACCTGTACCCTTCGGCACTTGGCCTAAAGTTATACCCACTTGGGGTTTTATTTGACGGGATAACCTGTACCCTTCGGCACTTGGCCCTAAGTTATACTCACTTGGGGTTTTATTTGACGGGGTAACCTGTACCCTTCGGCACTTGGCCTAAAGTTATACCCACTTGGGGTTTTATTTGACGGGGTAACCTGTACCCTTCGGCACTTGGCCCTAAGTTATACCCACTTGGGGTTTTATTTGACGGGGTAACCTGTACCCTACGGCACTTGGCCTAAAGTTATACCCACTTTGGGGTTGTATTCTTTTGGACAATTTGTGTCTTGATGGAAGCAAGTTTTTCGTGTGGTTCAAATGCATCGGATGTTTCATTGATGTGAAAATGGCTCATGCCTTACAATAAATTCTGAAATAACAAAGTACATAATGGCTACATAAAACATTTCTTTAGGTTAATTGCATGCCAGGTTCGAGGTACTTCCACATCTTCCATGGTTTGGAGCTTGTATGCGCCGTGCTGATAAGCCTCCGTTATCCGGTAGGGACCTTCCCAATTAGGTCCCAATTTTCCTTGATCTTCCACCCTGCTGGCTTCATTCTTCCGGTACACGAAATCTCCCACTTTGAAAGCTTCGGGTTTAACCCTTCGGTTGTAATACTGCTCCACTTTCTTTTTGTACTTCGCCTCCCTTATGGCTGCCATTTCTCTCAGTTCTTCCAACAAATTTAGGTTCAGATTGATTTCATCGTCATTGTTTTCAACATTTGTCATCATGGTCCGGAAGGTAGGCATACCAATTTCCGCCGGAATGACTGCTTCGCTTCCGTAGGTCAGACTAAAGGGAGTTTCTCCGTTGCTAGTTTTCAAGGTGGTCCGGAAAGCCCATAGTACATTTGGTAACTCATCTACCCATCCGGCTCTTTCTCTCCCTAGCCGAGATTTAAATCCCTTCATTAGGCTTTTGTTGGCTCTTTCGACCAATCCGTTGGCTTGAGGATGAGCTACTGCTGTGTTGATTTGTGTAATGTTCAACCTCTCGCACCAACTTTTGAACGGATCTCCCACGAAGTTACTTCCGTTGTCCGTGACGATTATCTTGGGTAATCCGAACCTGCAGACAATGTTGTCCCACACAAATTTTTTGACTTCCTTGCCGGTTGTTTTAGCCAACGGTTTTGCTTCCATCCATTTTGTGAAATAGTCTATTGCCACAATAACGTATTTAACTTTCCCCGGAGCTTCGGGTAAAGGTCCCAAAACGTCAATTGCCCATTGGAAGAAAGGCCATGGTGCCATGACGGAGGTCAATACCGTTTTTGGCAGCTTAGGAACCGGAGCATGTATCTGACAGGCATCACATTTTCGAATGACCTCTCTAGCATCCCGGTGCATGGTTGGCCAATAATAACCTTGTCTCATGAGTTTTGCTACCACGGTCCGGGGTCCGGAATGCATGCCACATGCTCCTTCTTGCACTTCTCGGATTATGTAATTAGCTTGGAGGGGTCCGACGCATCGCAGCATCGGTCCTAGGTAGGATTTTTTGAATAGCACATTATCAATTAACGTATAGTGGCTTATTTTCATGCGCAGGTTGCGTGCTTCGTTTTGATCCTCCGGCCATATCCCTTCGTTTAAGCAACGGAATATGGGAGACATCCAATTTTCCTCCTCTTCTTCAACTATTGCGTTAATCGTCTCTTCTTCTGTGGATGGTCTTTCCAATATTTCTACCAGAACTTCATTCGTTAAATGGTCAAATGCTACGGATGCTAGCTTGCTGAGCACATCTGCTTTTTGGTTCTGGGCTCTTGGGATATTCTTGATTCTGAAGCGTTTGAAGCAAGCGATGTATTCCTTGGCCTTGGCGAGGTATTTTGCCATGCTCTCCTTGTATGCAGTAAATTCTCCATTAATTTGGCTCGCCACCAGGTTAGAGTCCACTCGTACTTCTAATGCTTCTATATGCATTTCTTTTGCGATTCTCAGTCCGGCTAAGAGTGCTTCGTATTCCGCTTCGTTGTTGGTAGCTTCGAAGTTTAATCGGAGAGCATAGGTGTATTCTTCTTTTTCCGGACTAATTAACACTAGTCCTGCTCCGGAACCTTTTCCGCTAGAGGCTCCGTCAGTGTATAGAATCCATTCTTCTGGCTGAGAGATGTTACATATCTCCTTGCATCTCCTCTTCGGATCCGGGAAGGATGTTCCGATGGGTATTTCATTAATGAAGTCGGCAAGTACTTGTCCTTTGACAGCATTTCTTGGTATGTAGGTAATGTTGTAAGCCCCCAGTTCTACTGTATATTTGGCTAATCGTCCGGACGATTCTGCTCGGTTTAACACTTGTTTGATGGGATGGTCCGTTATGACCTTGATGGGATGAGCTTCGAAGTACCGCCTTAATCTTCTTGATAAATGTAGGAGGGTTAAAGCCAACTTTTCAACCGGAGCGTATCTCTTTTCGGCTTCATGTAAGGTCCGGCTTACATAATGAACTGGTATCTGCCGTTCTACCCTTTTGACCATCAGTACCCCACTTATTGCTTCCGTTGCGGCCGATAGGTATAGGTACATATCCTCTTTAGGTTTTGGTGTTGTTAGGCATGGGAGTTCCAAAATTATTTTCTTCATTTCTTGGAAGGCCTTTTCAGCAGCCTCCGTCCATTGGTATTTTTCTTTATTATCTTTCGTGATGTTCTTTAACGTTTCGAAGAAAGGTAAAGATCTTTCGGCAGATTTTGATAAGAAACGGTTGAGTGCTGCAAGTTTGCCACTTAAGCTTTGCATTTCCTTTAATGATTTTGGTGATTGCATATCGGCGATTGTTCTAGTCTTCTTAGGGTTTGCTCTAATCCCTTCGGACGTCACCATATATCCGAGGAATTTTCTTTCCTCTACTCCGAAGGAGCACTTTCTAGGGTTCAACTTCATGTTTATTCTTCGGAGGTTGTCGAATGTTTCTGCTATGTCCGCCAACAGCTCTTTTTCTGTTTGGCTTTTGATCACCATATCGTCTACATACACTTCCAAGTTCCGGCCAATTTGTCTCCGGAATGCGGAATTCACCAGCTTCTGATAAGTTGCTCCGGCATTTTTTAATCCGAAAGGCATCTTAACATAGCAGTACGTTCCTCGATCCATATAGAAGGCTGTTTTCTCTTCGTCTTCTTTTGCCATCTGTACTTGGTGATATCCTTTGTAAGCATCCAGGAAACACTTGTAACGGAATCCTATCACTGATTCAATCTTCCAATCTATTTCGGGTAATGGGTAGTAATCTTTGCGGCATGATGAGTTCAGATTCTTGAAATCAATACACATCCTCCAGGTGTCATCCGGTTTTTTCACCAATACCGGGTTAGAAATCCATGTCGGGTACCGGACAGGTCTGATTATTCCGGCCTTTAACCATTCCTCCACGTCTCGATTTATGGCTTGGTTTTTTTTCTTCCGAGAAAAATCTCTTTTTCTGCGCCACGGGTTTATCTTGGACGTTTACGTTGAGCTTATGTTCAGCTGCCCATCGGGGAACGCCAGTCATATCCGAAGGCTCCCATGCGAAAACGTCTCGGCTATTTTTGAGCAACGTTATCAATTGTCTTCTTCCTTCTTTTGAAAAACGTCTTCCTATTGTTACTAGCTGCTCCGGGTACGCCGGATGAATTAACACTTCCTCGATTCCAGTAGTTTCTTCAATGGTGATTTCCGAGGAGGTCTTTATTTGGGTTTCCTTCTCCTTTAGGAGCTTTTCTTCAAGTTTTCTACATTCTAAGATGATGACCGATCGGGTCACCAGAGTGGCAATGCCTCTCGGTGTTGGGAATTTCATCATGGAGTGTGTAGTCAACGGGATGGCCTTCAGTTTTTTGATTCCGGACCTACCAAGTATTACATTGTATGGGGAGGGAGATCTAATCACTGCGAACTTCATGATGGTTCGGCGGTAAAGCCCTTCGCTCCCGAAGCATACTTCTAGCTCGATCTTCCCTAACGGATTTATGGCTTCTCCTGCGAATCCTATCAGTGGTGTGTTTGTTTTTGTCAGACGAGACCGGATGGAAGAATCAAGGTTTAGGAAATAGTGTTCGTACATTACTTGTAACAATTCACAATTTCAGGTTAATTACTATTTCCGGAAAATTCACTATTCACTTTTACTATTCATTTTTCCCGAAAATTTTCCCGAAACTTGATTTTTATTTCTTGGGCTGAAGTGATAAATCATTTCCATGACAAATTAAAAGTTTGACATTCATAAGCTCATTTTCGTGAAAGTTATTAAGGAATTACACGGAATTACACGTTTTAGGGTAAAACGTCATTCAGAAATTCTACGTACAACGAAATTCGGTCGCGTTAATTTTCCCCGTATCAGAAAAATGTTTGACACACTCATGATTTATTTGAGAATAAATCATGACTGAGAAAAACATGACCAAAATAAGCCTCGGCCGTGAAAAACTGGAATTTTCAGTTTTAAGCGTTTTTACTCAGCCGTAACCTTAGCCTATACCTGCACCGCATTTCTAAGACGATTTAAGTTCTCAACTTATTAGAAAAAGTCAACATATTTTTCCCTCCTCCATTGACCAAAAATCATCCCTTGATGTTATAAGTCATTTCGTGATTTTTAGGCTTACGGTTTGATGTCTAAAAGACATTTAATACCAACCGACACTAGACTGAGCCCAGTCTAGACATTATAAGTCATTTTAAATCATTTATAACATATTAGAAAAGTAACATTTTACTTTTCTCAATTTTACGCAATATTCGTATATTTTACGTATTACGCGTTTTAGACCCGTGTTTCCAGTTTTTAGCAGGGTTTTAGCACCCGATAGAACCTACCACTCATTTTATATTTTATTATGGAGTATAATGACATGTTTAACCATTCTTCCAAGTTTCATATTTTTACGATACCCGGTTTTAAGTTTCATGACTTAACGACTTACCGTTAGCGATTAACGGGACCAAAACTCACTCCGTAAACTAGATAATACCAAGTTTATCCATCTACTCACTTCCCCCTCATATGGAACGACCAAGAGGTGATTCACCATGATCTTGGTGGCTTAGTGAGAACCATGGAACTATTAGATCACTCATGTGTATCATTTTAAGCCTTAGAAACACTTATGGCCTAAAAACATACATGTAGTTATCATGTGTTCCATTCTAAGCCATTCATTCTTATACACTAACCTCCTCAACACACTATAAAACCCTCCTCACCTCCTTTTAGTCGTTCATAACCTCACACACACAAACACACTCCTAATTTTCCCTCTACTTCAAGAATTACTCAAGAAATCAAGTACTATATCTCTAGTTTGGTTTTGATTCATCAAACTACTTCAAATCCTTTGAAACTTTGGTGATTTCTCTTGAGTTTTAATCCACTCAAGTCACCTCAACCTTCATCATCCATCTTTCAAGATTACAAGAGTAGAAAGATTGCATGAAGTGAAGTGGGTTGAAGCAAGTCTATCAAAGTCCTATCCTTACATGTTAACTTCCTTTCATCTTTGAAAGCCAAAAGTTGTGAGCCAAACCCTAACTTGATTCTTGTTAAATAATCATGTTCATGTTATTTACATGTTATTCTTGCTATATTATGTCTTGTAGTTATGTCCATGATGTATAAAAGTGAGTAAAACAAGTTATTGTACATGATTGATAAGACAAGTTCATAAAACAAGTAAACTAATGAATTTCTTGGAAAACCACGACCAAAATGGTAAAAATATGATATTTGATTATTACATATTGTGGTAGAGGACCTAAAAAGGAAACCATAGCAATTTGAACCACCCAAAACGAGTATACGAGTCAAAAGTTATGGCGATTTGAAATTACCAAAGATTTCCGGCAAAACTGCCAAATAGCTTCCTGATCAAATTTAGGTTTTGAAAGTCCCACTTCTGGTCCGATTCATCAAAAAGTTAAAACACGAAAGTTGTCCGAAACGACGTTTTCGTTCAGGAACAAAGAAGCTCGAGACCTAAAAACGCTTTCCGAGTGATAAAATTCTTCAAATTCTAAACAGCCCATTTTTAGGCGATAGTCACTAGATTATAGTTATACTATGAAAGGAACAAGAGGTCTTATGACCTATAAACAAGACCACCACCATGGCTAGAGCCAAGGTTGAGTCTCATGACCTTGGAACAAGGACTAAAGGTCATGGCTAGGCCATGACGAAATGACCATAACAACTTACATAGGCGTAAACATGAAACAATGAATTAGGCGATATCATGAACAAACAATTTGGATCTACTTCACCTAAAAGGAAACCATGAGATATTACAAGGAAAAATGGTCATACAAGACTTATGAAACTTCCCCTAATAACAATCTTCATGTACTAATAAACTTTCCTAAGTTTATTCAAATATCGGACATGTAACTTTTCGAATCAAAACTTATATCTATATATTTCATCAACTACTACAATAGTAGGGAGCCTCATGTGAGGAGTTCATTATGTAAGCCGTCGAGTTGAGTTGTGGATTTACGAGTTAAAGTGTCCTGGCTCCTCGAACGCTTACTAACATGACTTCTGAAATATGTCAGCCCGAACGGTAGTAAACGATATACAAAACATACATGTTCATGAATCTTTTCTTTCAAGGACATACAATATACATCATACCACATCATGGACTAAATGCAAGATATATATATAGGCACTACTTCATATTCTTTACTCCGATCCTAAGTCGCAACATTCGATTATAGGTTGCTCGTAGAAACCTTCACGATTCAACCGTTACATTCATTTCTTGCTATCTTAACTTAAGGTGAGTTCATAGCCCCACTTTCCATTACTTAATTGTTTTACAAATCCTTGGGGGGAATACATGCTATTTCTAAATCGAATACAATGCTTTCTAATGTATGCTTCACGACGATGTTTTATTATCACTAAGTACCAACCTTGCTAAACCGAGATCCTTTATTATGAACCATTAGTCACTACCTTTAGTGAGCGCGAATATTAATAATAGGCCTATTGGGATTGACGAATCCCATTTGTATTGACTTAGTTCAAACAAATGCATTAATATTTGAGATTAGGTATGTTAGCAAAGTACCTACCGGGATAAATCTGCCGATCGATATTGGTACACGTTAACGTTATGGTGTCATAAGCTTAGTGAAATAAATAACGATTTTGTTTTCCAAACATTGGTGTGAGCCTATAACTCACACTACCAACATATTGTGTTCAATCGATTTAACAAACTCTATGAATATCACTCAACCTTTGTGTTGACCTCTCAAGCATGTATTTCAGGTTCATGACGATCAAGGATGGAACGGAAGGGCACGGATACTCAAGAGGGCTATAAATTTTATTATCATTCAAAACTCATTTATTATACATTGTAAACATGGAACCAATTGGGACCTCATTTTGTAATCTCTGATATTTATATAATTTGAATGATAAACCTTTTCAAAACGACTCAATTGGAGTTCGTTTTCTATCATTGTGACTATTGTGCCGTCGAGTAACACCCAGTTTGAATTCCGCTGCATCCATGAATTGGGGGTGTTACAGATTGGTACCAGAGCCATGGTTATAGAGAAACGGGTCTAATTGAGACCTAAACTATAACCGCAATTACAAACAAAAACATTTTATAGCCTTCCGCTCTCCGTGTCTTCCATCCTCCAGACGATTATGGACTTAGTAAGCATGTTATGCTTCACAAACATATTAGTATATTCATATATACCCATTTTGAGCATTTCCCCGTAAGCATTAGTATATTGATATATAAACTCGGTTTATTTTCAATTGTTTATCTAAACAATGGACTAAACATATCTGTGTATGCCTATTCTAGGGCATTACGACACAACCAGATTCTCCCAATCATGTTCCTACTCCAACATTTTATGTCCAAGACATTGTAACTGATTACAATGGTCTTTCCAATTCCCCGGACATTGTAACTGATTACAATGGTCTCGTCTATTTTCCAAGACATTGTATTATACAATGGTCTTAATCATTTCTCAAATGTTTTGAGTCACACAATGGTCTAATTTACTTCCGAGACATTGTGATTTACGTAATGGTCTCTCGAATTATTCCACCACCTCATCAATATCATTTCATATGATATCAAAAACCCATCACAATCTATCGATTTCCAAACAAGAAATATGAGATTTCTAAAGGACAAACTAATCCATCATCGACAAAAGTTGAACTTTCTCTACATCCATCAAAGTTTTCTTCTGAAACCTTCATTGTTAAAAGTTTGTAATTCTAGCCCAGTATAGACTGTTTTAGAATTACTTCAACTTCCTTTCCACACATATCTACCCGTACTATCTTCTATGCAATGGAATGTGAAAACATACGTTACAAGTCTCTTATGGCGGGACTTGCAACTGAATGGTTTGACATCGCCTTTGTTTAGTGGACAGTTTCCCGAAAGCAACGGACGTATCACAAGTATACCTAATTTAGGTATTTGAAAATTTTATCGAACCTTGGCTAAATATAGACTAGTCACCTATATTTAACCTAGGGACAGTGGAATATAGTCTGACTAACTATATTCGACTTAAAATTTTCAAATACTGAGAATAGTTGTACTAGGGTTATGTTTAGATTGATTTCCTACATGAACATGATAAACCACCAGAATACATTAAAACAATCTAGAGACACGATAATGTCTTACCACTCAGCGAAATCTTAACACCTTATTTGTGTTACCTAATTTCATTCTTGAAATTTTTCATTTATGAGATAATCCGAACTACTATCTTGGAATAGTTACCAATTATTCTCTTCATCCTGTAGAAGTACTATCCTGTTTAGGTCCTAAGGATACCATTCCATCATAAACTTTTAAAATCTCTTAAGATTTTTAAAGCAAACTCAACATCTATACCTAAGAGTATTAATGTTAAGCATACACTAAGCACTTTTGTTCATCAACATATCACAACATTACCTTCACAACCGTGGCAAACACAAGCTCATTAACAGATCTTGATGCACTTTTAAAGCTCAAATCAACCTTAGTTACATCACAAGCACCCTCATCAGCTTTACAAGATTGAATATTCATTTTGTACTTTTGGAACACCAGTATCATCTCGTAATACACTACCTTGTAACTCACCGACTAAGTATGAATGTTGTGTAGGATGATTTGTAATTATTTGAATGGATTGGGATGCCTTTTCATTTAAATAAAGACATTGTAAATCACTAAACCATAAGTTTATATTTCCTTATCTACATTGTTTGGGATGCCTCTCTATGTAAATAAAGAATTATAAACAAGTGGGCTTATTTGTATCCGAAATAACATAAGTATGAAGTCAATAAACACTAGATACAACAACCGATTACCTACTAGGCTATGATTGCAATTACTATCTCAGTTCCTATTAATATTCGACTGCTATATCAATTTCCTTTGATAATCGACTATTACCATACCTTTCCTACATAAAAGTAAGCCTCATCCTACACCATACACTGAAATGACAAATCAAATTACATCACCAGTAATCCCAGACTTTAGTCCTCATAAGTAACCACACCTGTTCATCGACACACGACGCAGACCCCTAGAATTCCAAGTCGGAGACAGGGTTATGCTAAAGGTATTGCCTTAGAAAGGCTTAATACGACTCGGTAAACGAGGGAAACTAAAACCAAGATACATCGGACCATTCAAAATCCTAGCCAGGGTTGGCCATGTGGCGTACAGACTTGAGCTTCCATTAGAACTCAGTAGTGTACACCCCACTTTCCATGTATCCAACCTAAAGAAATGCTTGTCGGAAGAATCACTTGTGATTCCACTCGATGAAATTCAACTCAATGACGATATTCAATTTATTGAGGAACCCGTAGAAATCATGGACCGAGAGGTCAAACAACTCAAGCAAAGCCGTATTCCAATTGTCAAGTTCGTTGGAACTCACGACGTGATCCTGAATACACATGGGAACGAGAGGACCAGATACGTAAGAAATACCCACCTCTTTTTACCAACAAAGTTTCTACTCCCAACGCAAATTGATCTCCGGGACGGAGCTCTCATATGGGGTGGAGACTGTAACAATTCACAATTTCAGGTTAATTACTATTTCCGGAAAATTCACTATTCACTTTTACTATTCATTTTTCCCGAAAATTTTCCCGAAACTTGATTTTTATTTCTTGGGCTGAAGTGATAAATCATTTCCATGACAAATTAAAAGTTTGACATTCATAAGCTCATTTTCGTGAAAGTTATTAAGGAATTACACGGAATTACACGTTTTAGGGTAAAACGTCATTCAGAAATTCTACGTACAACGAAATTCGGTCGCGTTAATTTTCCCCGTATCAGAAAAATGTTTGACACACTCATGATTTATTTGAGAATAAATCATGACTGAGAAAAACATGACCAAAATAAGCCTCGGCCGTGAAAAACTGGAATTTTCAGTTTTAAGCGTTTTTACTCAGCCGTAACCTTAGCCTATACCTGCACCGCATTTCTAAGACGATTTAAGTTCTCAACTTATTAGAAAAAGTCAACATATTTTTCCCTCCTCCATTGACCAAAAATCATCCCTTGATGTTATAAGTCATTTCGTGATTTTTAGGCTTACGGTTTGATGTCTAAAAGACATTTAATACCAACCGACACTAGACTGAGCCCAGTCTAGACATTATAAGTCATTTTAAATCATTTATAACATATTAGAAAAGTAACATTTTACTTTTCTCAATTTTACGCAATATTCGTATATTTTACGTATTACGCGTTTTAGACCCGTGTTTCCAGTTTTTAGCAGGGTTTTAGCACCCGATAGAACCTACCACTCATTTTATATTTTATTATGGAGTATAATGACATGTTTAACCATTCTTCCAAGTTTCGTATTTTTACGATACCCGGTTTTAAGTTTCATGACTTAACGACTTACCGTTAGCGATTAACGGGACCAAAACTCACTCCGTAAACTAGATAATACCAAGTTTATCCATCTACTCACTTCCCCCTCATATGGAACGACCAAGAGGTGATTCACCATGATCTTGGTGGCTTAGTGAGAACCATGGAACTATTAGATCACTCATGTGTATCATTTTAAGCCTTAGAAACACTTATGGCCTAAAAACATACATGTAGTTATCATGTGTTCCATTCTAAGCCATTCATTCTTATACACTAACCTCCTCAACACACTATAAAACCCTCCTCACCTCCTTTTAGTCGTTCATAACCTCACACACACAAACACACTCCTAATTTTCCCTCTACTTCAAGAATTACTCAAGAAATCAAGTACTATATCTCTAGTTTGGTTTTGATTCATCAAACTACTTCAAATCCTTTGAAACTTTGGTGATTTCTCTTGAGTTTTAATCCACTCAAGTCACCTCAACCTTCATCATCCATCTTTCAAGATTACAAGAGTAGAAAGATTGCATGAAGTGAAGTGGGTTGAAGCAAGTCTATCAAAGTCCTATCCTTACATGTTAACTTCCTTTCATCTTTGAAAGCCAAAAGTTGTGAGCCAAACCCTAACTTGATTCTTGTTAAATAATCATGTTCATGTTATTTACATGTTATTCTTGCTATATTATGTCTTGTAGTTATGTCCATGATGTATAAAAGTGAGTAAAACAAGTTATTGTACATGATTGATAAGACAAGTTCATAAAACAAGTAAACTAATGAATTTCTTGGAAAACCACGACCAAAATGGTAAAAATATGATATTTGATTATTACATATTGTGGTAGAGGACCTAAAAAGGAAACCATAGCAATTTGAACCACCCAAAACGAGTATACGAGTCAAAAGTTATGGCGATTTGAAATTACCAAAGATTTCCGGCAAAACTGCCAAATAGCTTCCTGATCAAATTTAGGTTTTGAAAGTCCCACTTCTGGTCCGATTCATCAAAAAGTTAAAACACGAAAGTTGTCCGAAACGACGTTTTCGTTCAGGAACAAAGAAGCTCGAGACCTAAAAACGCTTTCCGAGTGATAAAATTCTTCAAATTCTAAACAGCCCATTTTTAGGCGATAGTCACTAGATTATAGTTATACTATGAAAGGAACAAGAGGTCTTATGACCTATAAACAAGACCACCACCATGGCTAGAGCCAAGGTTGAGTCTCATGACCTTGGAACAAGGACTAAAGGTCATGGCTAGGCCATGACGAAATGACCATAACAACTTACATAGGCGTAAACATGAAACAATGAATTAGGCGATATCATGAACAAACAATTTGGATCTACTTCACCTAAAAGGAAACCATGAGATATTACAAGGAAAAATGGTCATACAAGACTTATGAAACTTCCCCTAATAACAATCTTCATGTACTAATAAACTTTCCTAAGTTTATTCAAATATCGGACATGTAACTTTTCGAATCAAAACTTATATCTATATATTTCATCAACTACTACAATAGTAGGGAGCCTCATGTGAGGAGTTCATTATGTAAGCCGTCGAGTTGAGTTGTGGATTTACGAGTTAAAGTGTCCTGGCTCCTCGAACGCTTACTAACATGACTTCTGAAATATGTCAGCCCGAACGGTAGTAAACGATATACAAAACATACATGTTCATGAATCTTTTCTTTCAAGGACATACAATATACATCATACCACATCATGGACTAAATGCAAGATATATATATAGGCACTACTTCATATTCTTTACTCCGATCCTAAGTCGCAACATTCGATTATAGGTTGCTCGTAGAAACCTTCACGATTCAACCGTTACATTCATTTCTTGCTATCTTAACTTAAGGTGAGTTCATAGCCCCACTTTCCATTACTTAATTGTTTTACAAATCCTTGGGGGGAATACATGCTATTTCTAAATCGAATACAATGCTTTCTAATGTATGCTTCACGACGATGTTTTATTATCACTAAGTACCAACCTTGCTAAACCGAGATCCTTTATTATGAACCATTAGTCACTACCTTTAGTGAGCGCGAATATTAATAATAGGCCTATTGGGATTGACGAATCCCATTTGTATTGACTTAGTTCAAACAAATGCATTAATATTTGAGATTAGGTATGTTAGCAAAGTACCTACCGGGATAAATCTGCCGATCGATATTGGTACACGTTAACGTTATGGTGTCATAAGCTTAGTGAAATAAATAACGATTTTGTTTTCCAAACATTGGTGTGAGCCTATAACTCACACTACCAACATATTGTGTTCAATCGATTTAACAAACTCTATGAATATCACTCAACCTTTGTGTTGACCTCTCAAGCATGTATTTCAGGTTCATGACGATCAAGGATGGAACGGAAGGGCACGGATACTCAAGAGGGCTATAAATTTTATTATCATTCAAAACTCATTTATTATACATTGTAAACATGGAACCAATTGGGACCTCATTTTGTAATCTCTGATATTTATATAATTTGAATGATAAACCTTTTCAAAACGACTCAATTGGAGTTCGTTTTCTATCATTGTGACTATTGTGCCGTCGAGTAACACCCAGTTTGAATTCCGCTGCATCCATGAATTGGGGGTGTTACATTACTTCTACTGAAGCACCTTGGTCAACATACACTCTTCGTACGGTATACCCCTCAATTTCTGCTTCCACTATAAGAGGTTCGTCGGAGGCATCACCCGGTAGGATTGGCGGAAAGCTTATGGGAGCGTTCATCCATTCTTCTTCCTGATCTATAACTTTGCGTTTCGGATTCCTTTCTTGGTGTCGAACCATATTGATGATTCGTCTTTGGTTGTTTTGAGGGTCGTTTCGGGGAGGTGCTCTATCTCTTTGCCGGACATCCCTGATCAAGTGATCTAGCTTGCCCGTCTCCATCGCTTTCTTAAGTTGTTCTTTGAGGTTATGACAATCGTTGGTGAGGTGACCTTTCTCTCCGTGATAGTCACAAAACTTATCCATATTTTCTCTTGATGGCCTTCCCCTTAGTGGTGGGGGTGCAGGTAACCTGAGTTGATGCTCCGTTGATAGGATTTCTTTCGGGGCCTTGGTGAGCATGTTCAAGTCTAAAGGCCTGGTATCTCGTCTGTTTCCATCGTTACGCCGGTGATCCGTTCGGTAATCTGTCCGGTAGGTATTTTCCTTTCGGGCAGATACGTACGGTGCAAATTGATCATTTCATCGAGATCTGAAATTTTGCTTTCCCCTGAAGGAGCGCTGTGAGTTGTGGCATTCCGGCTGTATGAGTTGGAGTGATAATCTCTTCGGTAATTGTCCACCCTTTCTCCTTTAGGTATTTCTGTTAGCCGAAACGCTCTTTCGGAACGAATAAAGTCATCGACTCTCATCATCATTTCTGTTACGGTTTGGGGAACTTTGTCGGAGAATCTTTTTGCTAATTCCGGACTCTTGCAACCATCAATGAAGGAGGATATTTGCATTAATTCAGGCACACCTGATATACGGCTAGCCTCGTCTGTCCATCGTTCCTTAAATTCCGGGAGGGCTTCATTAGCTTTTCGGACAATCTTAGTGATTTCCATTGGATCTCGGATACATTTCCTCCGAAGAGCGAACCTCTGTACGAATTGTTCACTCAGCTCTTCCCAACTATTGATGCTACCTCGCGGGAGGCGATCGAACCATCCCCTGGCGGCGTCATCCAGGGTTTGTTGAAACATCATGCACCAAATCGGCATGGGCCAAGCACCTTGATTGGCTGCTCCTTCGAATCGGGTAATGTGGTCATCTGGGTCGGTGGATCCGTTGTATAATTTTAGGTGTGAAGGCATAAGATACTTTGAACCTTTTGGTCCGGAGAAGTCAATGATTCTTCGGGTGAAAGGACTTTTGGACGCTGCCATAAAGGGTTTAGCAAGATCGTCCATCATTTCTTCTTCGGCCTTTTGTGCTTCGGCATCATGAGATTGGGCGGCCTCAAAGTCGAGATGGATAGGTTCGATAGGCGTTTCGCCCGAAGCGTTATACTGTTGGATGAGAGCTTTTAGGGTGGCGAAGTGATTTTGGATTTGTTCCATGCTACAGGTTTGGGTATTGTTATCTGGACGACTTCCGCTTCCTTCAGGTGTTGTTGGAGTAGGACCTGTCATCTCTTAGCTTAGGTAGAGTGAATGACGGGTCCCACGGATGGCGCCAATTTGTTGAGGTAAAAGTTTGCTTCTACTTCGAATAAGCGAGAAGAATCCTTCGGACTGGAGTGAGTCCTTCGGATTCGAGGTGACTTGCTTATGGTATGTTCCTTCGGATATCTGCAAAACAAATACGTCCGTTAGTCTCGCCCTGGGAGTGTATCCCAGGACCAACCTCCGGCGTGAGAGTAAGTATATGTTCTTAGTGAGAGAAAGTATGAATAAAACTAGAGAGTGGGAGAGAATCAGTTAACCTTAAATGAAGATTTCCTCTCTATTTATAGGCTTTCAATATGGAGCGCCAGGCTGGTTTGTACTTAGCCCTTAACGTTCGCTAGTTTGTTCTCCATTATCATATACTTAGTGTACTTGTCTGTACTTTGATCAATGTACTTACTGGATTATCCGGACGGTTAGATCTTCCGGATGTCGTGGGTTCTTCGGCTATCGTTTGAACCTTTCGGATATTAATCTATTCTTTCCCGACACGTTCGGCTATGTTAAGCTCGACATGGATCCGGAAGGTTTGTTATGTATCCGGAGGATACATACGCCAACACACTCCCAACACACCTATATGTTTCGACAATATGAAATCAACTAGTTCGAGTCGTTGAGGAAACTCAGTTTCAATAGTTGGCATAGGCGGCCATCCGGTATGACAAATGTATTTCCTGTGCTTAATTTGGGGTCAAATAACACAGATATTGGGCTGCAAAAAAAACAATGAAATAGCTTTAAGTCATTATCGAATTTAGGAATTCCATTGTATAAGTGTAACATAAAAACAAAGCTTTTTTACTACTATTTAGATAGTATTTGTACTAATTAGTAATTACTACTACATTTTACAGTTTGAGCTCCAGTTAAGAATAGTTTATACCGTTTTGTTAACAATAAAAAACACAAGAATTATAGATACATTGTGATTTATAAGCTAGTACGGTAGCACCATATCTTTACTTTAATCTCTAGGAAAATAAGAAATCTAAATTTACTTTTTACTCATACATTTGTGCTATTTCTAATCCCTACCATCTGTGTGCTAATTACTCATAGATCATATCATCATATAACTAGAAAACATATTTGCATTTGACGTTGACTTAAGCCCAATACAAGAAAACTCGATTGCTTCAAAGAATATTTGATATTCATCATTAATTATACTAAGATTTAGATCCTCTCAAAAGTCGGGATGAACATTACCGGTCATGTTATTTCACAAATTAACAAGACAATGATCATTTTTTTAAATAAAAATCGGAACCCTCCTGTTTTGTTTGTGAGAGATAATAACCGGTCATTAAGTTAAAATAAAACTTGAAAAAAATTATGAACTTGTATATAAGTTGAACATGATAGTGTTGTTATCGTTCAATTTTTGAACGACAACAACTATGGCATGCCCAAAGTATATACCACTTCTCAACATACATGTTCAACATACAATTTGTTATATAAGCTAGGAACCTTTTATGTCTTTAACCTATGTGGGATGTATGGTTTTATATCAAAAAAGAACAAGCAAGGGACCTAAATGTTGAAAAATGCACTTTTAGTATTCTAATTCCTACCAGTAATGTGTTTATTACAAGTCGTTAGAACTTGATTGCTCTAACTAGGCTAACGGTGTTTATTATACGTCGTTAGAACTTGATTGTTCAAGGTATAGAAGATTAAGACATCAGATATAGGCTGTGATCCATTTACACATAGGTGTAATAATGAAACATGCGTCTTTGCTATTGTAATATGTATTATTTATGCTCGTATATAAGTTCTTATTTTACTTTTTAGATTTACTAGATAGAATATATCGAGTTTGAGAACCAATGTTTTTGGATTTGAGATAATTCTTTCTCTTAGTACGTACTCTATCATCCCCAACACAACCACGTCATGTCAAATAATATCGAATCGACTATAGTTCAAGGAGATTCAGTTTCACTTGTTGGGATCGGTGGGATATCTGATAATGAGCATGTTAAGACAAATGTGTTATCAGCACCTTATTCTCGGCCAAATGATTCAAATAGTAGGCAAACCATTCTTGTCGATCATCAATTGTTTGTGTGGTTACCCAGTATGATGCACTTCAGAAATTGTTCTTATTTTATAGAGTAAAATAAGTAAATATGCACTTTATGTAAATGTTGTAATTCACAGTAGATAGATTGTTAATCAGTAGTTAGTTATAGTGTAGTTTTAGCTAGTTTGACTTTTGACTTTCTTTGTATAAATACTCACTTTGTACCCATTTTCATTTTAAGAGAAATACAACTACTTTCCCCACCTTATTATTTTCTCTCAACTCCTCAACAAACATATTTGCATTCGAGGTTGGCTTAAGCCCAAACTCAATTGATTTGTTAAACAACATTTAAAAAAGTTTCTAAAAAAATATGGGAATTTATATTAGTTGTTGGGTTTGACATAGGAATTTGAAGTGACGTGTTTTCATATTCTTATGCCTAAATCCCAACAACAATACTAATCTCAAATTACAACTCTCCGTATACAACAAATATATAAAGTATCAAAAGTTTCTCTAATTCAACAATGTGGGATTATTAATCAATATACTCCGCAACTATTTGCAAAAATGAACGTGGAGCTCATGTCATTAACTTGGTTGAAGCGATTAAATATGAACAAGCATCATATATCCAGATATCTCAATTTAAACTTACTCACATCTACGCGATTGCCAAATATTACTTTTATTTTACTATAAAGTCAAGACTCAAGAGCCTTGTTTTGAGAGTCTTAAGTATGTCTTCTTGAAAAAGATGTTCCATTTCAGTTGATATTTTACTGATCAAAACATATTATACGACTACACAAACACATGCTCAACTCACTTTTACGGGGTGGTAATGGTGTTTTTTTAGAACACATTATTGACGATAATAGTCATAGCACCAGTTTGTTTACTCAATGCAGTTTTGCACAATAAGTAGGATATCTCTAATGTTATAACATGCACAGGGGCGTAACCAGAAATTTATTTTTGAGGGCCAAAATTTTATCGAAGGACGTTAACAAATGCTAAAAAAAACATCATAAAATATAACTACATAAAAATGTAGCAACAAATTTGTTCATTAAGCATTTTAGTTGCACACGACGTTAATCCGCATCATTAAAACCATCTAAAAATGAGTCTAAACTATTTATAGTTTGTAGTTTTGCATTTAATTGTTTTAAAAGTCTAGGTTTGGGTCAGTATCCGTTAAGACTTAAGAGTCCATAAACACTCAGTCAGTCTAACTTAGCTCGTGAAGCCCAATAAGAGGTCCACCATTTAATTGTTTCCACTGCGCTTATGAAAAATCGTTCAAAAAAATTAATGTAAACTCTTTATTTTATATTCTGAAAGGTTTTTTATTTGGTTTCATATACTTTGATGTCCGATTTTTTCCCCGATTTACTATAGTGTACATAGATAAAACTTTCAAACATGTTCATTTTGGTGGTACCATTCTCTCCAAATTTTGCAACTTGGCTAGATACTCTTTCTTTAAAAACATATAAGTTTGATACTTATTTGAACCGGTTTTACCTTTTAAGAATTATGTAAGATTGTTGAACACTGTTGTAGATGTCTACGGAATATGTTCCGTATGCTTCTTCGATGAGGCTCAAAACCAAATATAAATTCTATTTTATTATTTAATTGGTTTGATAAATGATGTGCTAATTTTGTGCGCTTTGTTTTTCTGACGCTAGAATTTGAGAAAATTGCAAAAATCGTCTATGTGGTTTGGCCAAATTGCACGTTTCGTCTTTACTGTTCATTAATTGCAAAAATGGTCCGGATTTGGCACTGTTTCATTCACTTTTGGTCCTTCGGCATTGCAAAAATCGTCCTTGTGGTTCTGCCAAATTGCACTTTTCGTCCTTGTGGTTGCAAGGATGAAGGACCAAAAGTGAATGAAACAGTGCCAAATTCGGACCATTTTTGCAATTAATGAACAGTAAGGACGAAACGCGCAATTTGACCAAACCACAAAGACGATTTTTGCAATTTTCTCCTAGAATTTTTTTAAATATCACTTTGAAGAACTTGCATGAGTTCTTAACAATTATTTTCTTTTAGCGTTTTTGCGTGCGCAAATATGAATAAGCTTACTTGCATTCACCATAGTGTATTAGTGTGCATAGAAATACAACTTTCGGATACATTTATTTCGATTGCACCATTCTCTCCAATCTTGAAATGTTGCAATTCATAACTTGATTACTTGAATCAGTCTACAGACTTTGAACTTTTACACTATAGAGACTACCCTTAACTCTTCATATCACTTTACCGAACTACGTAAATCTAAATTAATAGAAATGATATGTGCCGATCTCAACTTATTTCTCAAATCAGATACCACCCAAAAGCGAACCTAAAATGACGTAGCAAATCGATAAATTTCCGAAAATACCACTCTAACCGGTCACACGAGTCTCTTAAATGCTTAAAACCCATGGCTCATCTAAAACCAACATCGTACCAACTAATATCTTTTATGTGGCTTAATAATACGATCATTCACTACATGTTCTTCTAAACCAACTAACCCAATTAAGATTTCTCCTAGCTCTAGCATTACACCATACAAAGGAGTGGTGAACAATAAGATAAAATAAAGACGTCTTCAAAGGAATCTCGGACAAGAAAAGAAGCTTGTTCCTGAAGCTCCATATAGCTTGTGTTCACCTTTAGCCATCCTAATGGGAACAAGCACAAATGGGACATCTTTTTCTATTAGACATACTAAGACTCTTGAAACAGCAGTCGATAACTGTGGTCCGAACACATTCACTGGTGTTGTAGCTATTTGAACTAGTATTGGATAAGCTTTTTTTTGTGCGTATTCAGTTTTAAATACAAATAAAAGGACGAGGCAAGGCTTTCAAAAATTTAAACTCGGCCCTTTGCTTACAGTTAAAAAGGTGAACAATAATTTTTTCACGAAATAAATATTAAATCTTGAAGAAAAGCGTAAAATCGTCTGTATTAGTAAGTTCGAATTTTTCATAGTAAGTTCGAATTTTTCATACTAGTTTTTTAGCACTGAAATAATAAATACGATTATATTCATCAAACATATATAATGATTGTTGTTGTTTAGTTGCTTTGATTAACAATCCCACATAGGCCACCGAAAGAAATTTTTGATACAATATATATTAATTATGTATACACACTTGTAGTAAAGGTATATTGATGTTGTTCAGCTGGGTTATGTAGATGTAAGACGTTTCTATAAACATACAATTTAACATCTTCATAACCATCTTGTACGACTTTCTATAAAACCTTGACTTTTAGTAATATTTCTTTGCCGATCTCATTTTTAATGCTCGAATATCATGTGAAAGAACTTGTATAGGTTCATGGCATTTTTTCTATAATTTTATAAAAGGGTGTGTATGGCTAGTTGTTAACTATAAGTTGATAATTGTTAACTGTAAGCCGATAACTTTTGGCGATGGCTATGAGCTGCGATATTTTGTTTATAAAATTTGGCAAAGTAGTGTATCTGAAACCATAAGATGTAAAATGACATACATATATAGAACTAAAATAAGCAAAAAGCTAAAAATGAATAAATGACTTAATACATGAGTAATAGATTATTAAACAAGTGCATATATTGACGTAACAAGCTTATTTAACTATTGGTTTCATGTGGGTTCACTCTAAATTTTTCGTTCTTCTGTGTTTGGTTGTGGTCGCGGGGAAAATCGACGTAGATGCGACACGTCTTTTGTTTATTGAATTGCATGTCATGAAGTTTAGTGTCATTGGTAGCGTAAAGTATTTTTCTTCTGAGCATGATTCGAGTAACTCACTATGTTCTTTTAAGTGGATTGTGGGTTATGGTTACAAAAATCGTTTGTTTAATTTGTCCTTGTGTATCGTGAGTTAAGCACAGCTATTTTTTTAGTTTATGGTGTTAGTTATGTGAAGACAAAAATCATAGTTACGACTATTATTTCTGGTATCATCCAAGCTTTCATTATCTACGCAAGCTTTTGCCAATGTTACCCAAAAACTAAGAAATGCTTTTGCTTGATAAGAATGGGTGCAACATCATATCCTCATGTAAAAGTTCATAGTTGCGAGATTTAACAACTCAAGAAAATGCTCAATTGTCAACTAGTTGAACAAGAAAGATAAACTCCAAAATTTTGTTCTTGCAAACCGTGTAAAACGGCTCCAAGCAGTTTGTAGTTGAGCTATATAATTGGCAAAAAAATTATTTTAAAGTACTCAAAAACTCTAATTACCTACGACACTGCGACATCGTTTCAGGCTTATGAATTTTACATCCACTAGTTTCAGGATGAACTTTATTAATGGTCTTGACGGGCTACTGGACTCTCTAAATATAAGCCTATTTAAAACGTGTTTTGTGATGGTGGTGTAAAGGAAATTCCACATGGCTAAGAGCACCGGGTGTAGTGAAGATGCTTACCTCCTCATTTGGGACTCACGGGGTGTCACATTAATTTAACAAACCTTCACAATTAACCCCTCAATAACAACTAACCTCAACTTACTCATTTGGGGTCCACCACTTTCTAAAATTACAAAACATTACAAGTAAAAAAAATGACAAAAGTACATAATTACCTTCGCCATACTAACGAGGAATGTGAAAGTGGCGAAGGATGAGGAGGGGGCTGTGTGGTGGCTAGCTATGGCAAAGATGCCAAGGTGGACTGGCGAAGGATGAAGAAGCTAAACCTAGTGCTCAGTCAAGGCAAAATGTGAGCCATAAAACGAAGTTTTGGGTCGTGAACATCTTTTTGATCTTTTATTAAATTTGAGCGTTCTGTAAAATTAGTTAATTGAGAAAGTTTTAAAGTTAAATTCTTATACTGACCTTAAAATAGTGTTTTCGGCCTGTCAGTCTTTTGTTATTTTTTTTTTTCAGTTTTTTTTTTTTTTGGTGACTTGTTTTAAATTTGTAAAACGTAGTGCGGCCGGCACATATTATGTCTAACTAGTTAGATACCCGCGCATAACGACGGCGATAAATATAGTTATATTATAATATATTAAACGAATCGATAGGCCAACTATTTCCGCAATTCCCTACACGCTTAATGAATTCGTTTCACAACACTCCGAATGTATGTGTTAGTTATATTTATTTGCTTGGGTTTTCGTTGTTTTCCCATGACATTATTATTCCCGCATATGAAAAGACCATCGCAATCTCTTACCCGTCAAATACTCCCCCCAAAATATATGATTTTGTCGAATCAAAATTGTATTGATTGAAATAAAGGTTAAAGTAGTAAAAATTTGAATTAATAAAAATAAACCTACTAAAAATGTAAAAACTAAAAACTCATAAAGATATATCAAAATGGATGTTGAATTAAAAAACACAAAATTTTAAAAAATATAGTGAAATTAGATTATAAAAAAAATAAATAGATAACAGGATATTTTAATTTTAAAATAAAGGTGAATTTTAAGTTGGAAAGTGACATATGTCATCTAATGATTGGAGCTCCTTATTTTAATTTTCGGTTAAGAGTTAGACTTGGAATTAGTTGAAAAGGGATACATGTTACTTCATAATTGGAGCTCCTTATCTTAATTTTTGGTTAAGAATTAGGTTTGAAATTAGATGCATTATATAGTAGTATAGATTAAGTTACGGATATAACGTGTCATGAATTTTAGTTTAGTTTTTATAGCGTAGGATTAGAGATTGATTCAAGTACGTTATGAATGTTGATGCATCAAAGAAAGATATTTCTTTGACTAAAATACAAAGAATCTAGCACAATTTGTCAAGAACTTACGTACGTTCTTCAACATGATATTTAAGCATCGAGAAACAATTTGCACATAAAGGCTATATTTGGCAAAAGTAGCTGTAAGCAGTAGATGTGAGCTGTGAGCAGTAGCCGCAGCTCCTGCTTACCGCTCACAGCTTCATAAACAAATATTGAAAAAATGAGCTTTCCTAAAAAAATAGCAAAGCTTACAGCTCTCATGCCAAACAAACACTAAAAAAATAAAAATCAAAAAGCTCATTCTCACCGGTCATAGCCCCAAAAAGCTTCAAAAAGCTTTGCACCAAACATAGCCAAAATATCACACCATTTAAAACAGTTTCTAAAAAAGAATATGGGAGTTTATATTAGTTTTTTTATCATACTTGCTAACGCTGCATGCAGTAATGACCGAGACCGACTCGGTCGTCATCGGTCGGCCCTTGTGTGGCTACTCGGTCGCGACCGAGTTGAGGCAAAAAGTGAGGCGATCTAGGTCGTGAAGCCGACCGAGTTTAACTCCCACATTTTATTGCTTTTTGATCTATTTGATTTGCCTTTTTTTTTTTACCGGTTTTTGTGTGTGTGTTTAGTGTGTGTTTTGAAGAAGATGAAACTTATTGTTCCAGTTTGGTAAAGTGAGCTGTGGGCCTGTGGCAAGTGATAATAAGTAAGTTATTATTATTTTTTTTTAATTAGTTTTGTAAATTTTTTTTATATATTATTAGTAAAATTTGAGTTTGTGTTAAAAAATAAAATAAAATAAAATAAAAATTAAACTTGGTCGCTCTTACTGGGGAACCCAATCGCCTGCAAATCGTTGGAGAAAGAAAGCTGACGTAACATAGAAAATAAGAGGGATTGACCCTTATTGTTGTGGGCAGCCTAAAGATGAAGAGACGTGTTTTCATCTCTTTGCAACTAGGTCCACGAACATAATACTAAATCTCAAATTACATATTTCCGTATACAACAAATATATAAAGTATCAAAAAGTTTCTCTTAGTAATCAATGTAGGATTATAAATCAATACAACCATTAGCATAAACAAACGTGGAGCCTAATATGAACCACGACAACGTTTCAAGGAATTTATTGGTTGGTGGAAAGAAAAATCCATATACTAACGGTAAGACGAGTGTGAGACACAAAACAAAATTTTGGATCTTGATCATCTTATATGACCTTTTATTCAATTTGAACATTTAGAAAAATTGTTTAATTGAAAAAGGTTTTGGTTTCGAGTCTAAACTCTTTTTGTGACTAGTTAAAGTGGTATTTTTGGCTGTTAATTGATTGTCAAGTCTATATTTCGTTGATGTTGACCTTAGTGTAGTTTCTATAGTGTTAAGTTGTAAGGATTATACGTTGATTCAAGTCTGTTATGAATTTTGTGTGAATACTTTAGTTGAATTACCAAATTTCAAGATTTCTAGAGAATGGTACCACCAAAATAATGGTAAGTGTGTAAAAATTTTGATATTCTAGCATCAAAACACAATTAGCCAAGAAAGTAAAAAAATAAAAATAAAAATGGAGTATTTATATTAGTTATTGGACACTTGCAAAGAATATAAGATTCTAATTCTCATATCTTCACAATCATGCCCAGTAACATAATAACAACCTCAGCTCACAAGATGAGATGTACAATGATAAAGTATCAAACATTTCTTTCAATGACCTATGCGGGATTTTAAATCAATACAACTATTCGCAAAAACAAACATTGAGCTCATGTCATTAACTTGGTTCCTTGACACAATTAAATATGACCAAGTATCACCGTATATCCTTATATCTTAGATAAATATAATGGTGATTTATGAACTCACCATTAAAATATTACGAAGTGTTTCTTCCTTGCATCGGGCCTCAAGATTAATGTGTCTAAGAGAAAGAACACTCAATATTTGGTTGAGAAAACAGATCGGGCAGAGTTGTTTGCGCCGAGAAAGAATGTAGTGGGTCAGCTGATGTATACAACTTACCACCATTTCATTCCCTTAACCTATGTGGGACTAAAGGTTAAAATTGTTTATACTAAAAAAAATATATGTTATCCTAATCTCTACCATCTATGAATAACTTATCAATTATGTATCGTTGAATCTCCTCAAGTAACTAATTTATACAAAGTTTGAACCATTATATATATATGGATTTTGATAACTAACAACTCTGACATGAGGACATCGATCCAAACATTGTGGACTCGAGTAGTTTAAGAAGTCGGAAAAGAGTAGTTTAAGAAGTGGGATTTTAAAGCCTTAGATTTTGCAAACGTAAATTTTGTACTCCTTAAAACCAGTTAAATTTCTAGTATTATTTAGTTAGTATACTTACAAATAATTTTGTACACTTGGTTATATTTGGTCATGGTTCCTCAGTTTTTTTGGGTAAAGTGTTAATTTATCCTGATAAAATATATATAACTTTGGTCATGGTTCCTCAGTTAGCACCTTGAAAGTTGATATTAATCCGAACATGTGTAATCCATACACAATGTGGTACTGAATGTTCTAATGTTGTTCATCAAAACATACATGCTCGTAACGTACTTGCTCGTTACTCATGCAATTGTACTATTTCTAACCAACATCTCATGCATGTGCTCGTTATTATCTTCCAAATCTATCACATGCTAATTATTACTAAATTCCAATACATCTGTTATGTTTTGATGCAATTGGCTTCGGAGATTGATCCTCCATGGCTTCATTACCAGCATCATCAAACAATTAAAGAGAAATATGGGTATGACATTGTCCGAAAGCTTATCTGTGGGTACAATTTATGCGGAGCACAAGACAGAATATTCATTTATTTAACACTAAAGTAAATGTTATAACGATACATCCGTTTTTGCTATAGTAATCTCAATTATTTATTGTCATTTAGAAATAGTTTTCATATTTTGAGCTTATTGAGATAGAAGTTATCGAGTTTGAAAACCGATGTTTTTTTCTTTTCTTTTTTTTTTAATCTGAGGTCTTTCATTGAGTAGTCTATCAACACAACATATGGGCAATAATGCCGCTCTCTAATGATGCAATCTTTAGTGTACATCTATTTAGCTTTGATAGATGACATTGCATCTTCACTTGCGCATATTTTCAATACATCATCGAACGAATTTTTTTGAAAAAAATTATCTCTTATTAATGATAAGTGATGTTTGAAATCCCCTAGTGTATAAGCTAGCAAAATTTTCTCTCTTTGTAAATGACAGGTGATCGAAGTGCGAAGTCTCTTTGCAAAAATTTAAGAGTACCTATATGTTTTTCAAATCATATTATATTGACACAAGTTATGTTGATGTGAAAACATGATATTAACTTTAAGATTTATTTCTCATACCCAGCTAGAAAAAAGTTCACTCTTTAGCCAATGTGGGATAAAATGTTGAAACAATACGTTTTTACTGGTGAATAGTAATGCACCAAGAACGAGTATCGACTCATGCATTTCCACAAATCTAATGGGTTGATACAGTGATATTCATACCATCTGAAACAAAACGACATCGCCCTGAGCAGTAAGCAACAAAACGACATATGCCACGACATCGTTCGAACAATGTAATATCAACTAGGGAGTAAGGATTTAAGTTGTTGGGCGGTTTAAGGTAAGTTCACGTAAAAAATATTTAGAAAAAAAAAAAAAATATATATATATATATATATATATATATATATATATATATATATATATATATATATATATATATATATATATATATATTTTCAGAACCCTGTTAAGTGCGAGAACTGCGAGAACTCCAATTTTGCATTAGAAAACATGCATGTTCACATAAAACATGTATGTTTTCTTAGATACACCTTAATACACATGCCTGCATATTAGGGTGTATGTAAGAAAACATACATGTTTTATATGAACATGCATGTTTTCTAATGCATAATTGGAGTTCTCGCAGTTCTCGCACTTTACAGGGTTTTAAAAATAAAATCATTTTGCATTGATTTGTTGCACTTAACAGGTTTTTATATGAACAAGTATGTTATGTATGTATGTGTATTAAGGTGTATGTAAGAAAACATACATGTTTTATATGAACATACATGTTTTCTAATGCAAAATTAAAGTTCTCGCAGTTCCCGCACTTAACAGGGTTCTGAAAATAAAGATACACTATATATATATATATATATATATATATATATATATATATATATATATATATATATATATATATATATATATATATCTATTAGCTCTTACACTTGATTCTAAGCAAAGGTAAGATTTTCCCCGCCTCCTTTTACAACCAAGCACAAATATCTAACACAAATCCCAATGAGGACAAGCCATACACCACGAATTATATTGAGTCCCTTAATACACACTATTTGTAAACCTTATACTAGTTCACACATATAAGCCCTATACATTTTGGTATATTAGCTACCAACATTTTCTTTCTTGAACCAATGTGGGACTGAATGTAGCTAACTTTAGTGAAATGTGCGGTTGTACTAATTCAACCTATGCCATATACACGGTCTATCATATCTTTCAAAGCTACTAAGTGATACATGCTTGGATTCAAAGTTTGGGAGATATTGCATATTTCCTTGCCCCTCCTTTTTGGATCCGAATGGATGGTGCCGATGGGTATTTCATTGATGAAATCGGCCAACACTTGTCCTTTGACGGCATTTCTGGGTACATAGGTGATGTTATAAGCTCCTAATTCCACCGTGTATTTAGCCAATCGTCCGGAAGATTCAGCTCTGTTCAGTACTTGCTTGATGGGGTAATCCGTTATGACCTTGATAGGGTGAGCTTCGAAATATCGCCTTAGCCTTCTAGACAGATGTAGCAGCGTTAAGGCTAGTTTTTCAACCGGAGCATATCTTCTTTCGGCCTCGTGCAGCGTCCGACTTACGTAGTGAACGGGAATTTGTCGTCCTTCTCTTTCAACTATCATTACCCCGCTTATTGCCTCCGTTGCTGCCGATAAGTATAGATACATGTCTTCCTTTGGTTTTGGTGTTGTTAGGCATGGTAGTTCTAGGATCATCTTCTTCATTTCTTGAAAAGCTTTTTCGGCTTCCTCCGTCCATTGATATCTTTCTTTGTTCTCATTGGTAATGTTCTTCAAAGTTTCAAAGAAGGGCAATGATCTTTCAGCGGATTTTGATAAGAAGCGGTTTAGTGCAGCTAACTTGCCACTTAAACTTTGCATTTCCTTTAGTGTTTTTGGAGATTGCATATCGGCAATTGCTCGGGTTTTTTTAGGATTTGCTCTAATTCCTTCAAAAGTTATCATGTATCCGAGAAACTTACCTTCTTCCACTCCGAACGAACATTTCTTGGGGTTTAATTTCATATTAATTTCCCGGAGGTTATTGAACGTTTCTGCGATGTCGGCCAGGAGCTCTTTCTCCGATTGACTTTTAATGACCATGTCATCTACATATACTTCCAAATTCCTACCAATTTGTGTCCGGAAGGCGGAATCTACTAGCTTCTGATAGGTGGCTCCGGCGTTTTTCAATCCGAACGGCATTTTGACGTAGCAATATGTCCCATGATTAGTATAGAAGGCTGTTTTTTCTTCATCTTCCTTTGCCATTTGTACTTGGTGATAGCCTTTGTAGGCATCTAGGAAACACTTATATCGGAAACCCATTACTGATTCAATTTTCCAATCTATCTCCGGCAACGGATAGTAATCCTTTCGGCACGACGAATTGAGATTTTTGAAATCGATGCACATCCTCCAACTTCCGTCCGGCTTTTTTACTAGCACGGGATTGGATATCCAGGTCGGGTATCGGACGGGTCTGATTATCCCTGCTTTTAACCATTCTTCTATATCCTCATTTATAGCTTGGTTCTTTTCTTCCGAAAAGAACCTCTTCTTTTGAGCAACAGGCTTGTCTTGGATATTCACATTGAGTTTGTGTTCCGCTGCCCATCGGGGGACACCAGTCATGTCCGAAGGTTCCCATGCAAAAACGTCTTGGCTATTTTTGAGCAACGTAATTAGATGCCTTCTTCCTTCTTTTGAGAAATTTTTTCCTATTGTCACCAGCTGCTCCTGGTAAGCCGGATGAACCAATATTTCTTCTGTCTCCGCTATTCTTTCTTCTGTCATGGATTCCGGAAGGCCTACAAACTTCATTTCTTTTTCCATCAAGAACTTTTCTTCTAGCTTCCTGCATTCCGATATGATAACGGACCGGGTGACTAAAGTGGCTATGCCTCTTGGTGTTGGGAATTTCATCATGGCATGTATCGTGGAAGGGATAGCTCTCAATTTCTTCATTCCTGAACGTCCCAGTATTATATTATAGGGTGAGGGGGATCTTACTATTGCGAATACCATAGTCGTCCGGCGATATAGTCCTTCGTTTCCGAAGCACACCTCCAGCTCTAACTTCCCCAACGGACTTATTGCTTCTCCGGCGAACCCGACTAGCGGTGTGTTCGTTTTTGTCATTCGGGACTGGATAGAGGGATCAAGGTTGAGAAAGCAATGTTCATACATCACTTCTATTGAAGCGCCTTGGTCTACGTATATCCTACGTACAGTATACCCTTCGATCTCCGCTTCCACTACCAATGGTTCTTCTGAAACATCCCCAGGGAGTATGGGAGGGAAACTTATGGGAGTGTTCATCCAATCCTCTTCCCGATCCATGTTTTTCCGCTTATACTTTCTTTCCGGATATCGAATCATGTTGATAATTCGTCCTTGGTTGGTGTTATTGTTATTTCTCTAAGGTGCTCTCTCCCTTTGCCGAACATCTTTGATCAAGTGGTCTAGTTTGCCCGTCTCCATAGCTTTTTTGAGTTGTTCCTTTAGATTGTGACAGTCGTTAGTGAGGTGACCCTTTTCCCCATGATAGTCACAATATTTGTCCATGTTTTCTCTGGCAGGTCTTCCCCTCAACGGAGGTGGTGCCGGAAGTCTAAGATGGTGTTCAGTTGCAAGGATTTCTTTGGGAGCTTTCGAGAGTACGTTTAAGTCTAAGGGCCGGACCTCCCTCCGATTTGCGTCATTGCGGCGGTAATCTGCTCCGTACTCATTCCTGTTTGGATTTTCATTCCTGGTTTGCCTATAAGGTACATAGTGATCATTTCGCCGGGGTCGGAATTCTTCCCGATGAGTATCTCGCCTACGATTACCTCGGAATGAGGATCGTTGCGTATTCTGGTCATTCCGGTTGTATGAGTTGGAATTGTAATCTTTTCTGTAATTATCTGCTCGTTCTCCCCTTGGCACCTCGGTCAACCGGTATGCTCTCTCGGAACGAATGAAATCGTCTACCCTCATCATCATTTCGGTTACCGTCCGGGGAATTTTTTCCGAGAACCTCTTTGCCAGCTTTGGACATTTGCAACCGTCCATGAAAGAAGATATTTGCATCACCTCCGGAACTCCAGAAATACGACTAGCTTCATCGGTCCAACGTTCCTTGAACTCAGACAGGGCTTCGTTAGCTTTTCGGACGATCTTAGTTATCTCCATAGGGTCTCGGATACATTTTCTTCGCAAGGCAAACCTATGCACGAATTGTTCACACAAAGTGTCCCAGTTGTCGATACTTCCTCGGGGAAGGTTGTCGAACCATCCTCTAGCCGCATCATCCAGAGTTTGCTGAAACATCATACACCATATGGGCATAGGCCAAGCACCTTGGTTGGCAGCCCCTTCGAACCTTGTGATGTGATCGTCCGGATCGGCGGATCCGTCATATAATTTTATGTGGGAGGGCATTGAGTATTTTGCATTTTTAGGTCCGGTGAAATCAATTATCCTTCGGGTGAACGAGCTCTTGGATGCTGCTTTGAAAGGCTTGGACAGATCGTCCATCACTTCCTCTTCTGTTTTCTGTGCTTCGACGTCATGAGATTAGCCGGCTTCGAAGTCGAGATGGATAGGTTCGATTGGCGTTTCGCCCGAAGTATTGTACTGTTGGATGAGAGCTTTTAGGGTGGCAATGTGGTTTTGAATTTGTTCCATGTTACTGGTTTGGGTATTGTTATCCGGGCGACTTCCACTTCCTTCAGGTGTTGCTGGGATAGGACCTGTCATCTCTTAGCTTAGGTAGAGTGAATGACGGGTCCCACGGATGGCGCCAATTTGTTGAAGTAAAAGTTCGTTTCTACTTCAGACAAGCGAGATGAATCCTTCGGATTCAAAGTGACTCTTGCTTATGGTATACTACTTCGGATATCTGCAAAACAAATACGTCCGTTAGACTCGCCCCGGGAATGTATCCCATGACCAACCTCCGGCGTGAGAGTAAGTATATGTTCTTAGTGAGAGAAAGTATGAATAAAACTAGAGAGTAGGGAAAAATTAGTTAACCTTAAATGAAGATTTCCTCTCTATTTATAGACTCTCTACATGGAGTGCCAGGCTGGTTTGTACTTAGCCCATAATGTTCGCTAGTTTAAACTCCATTACCATATACTTTGGCGTACTTGTTTGTACCTTGGTCTAGGTACTTGTGGGCTTATCCGAAGGGTTTGTTATCTCCGGACGGCTGAGGTCATGCGGACATTCGTAACCCTTCGGATATTGGCCCGTATTATTTGAACACATCTGAGTGCATTTTACCTGATACGTATCCGGAGGGTATATCCTTGTACAGTGTGTATCCGGAGGGTACATACGTCATCATGCATATACAGCGTGTTAAATATCAGTTTCAGTCAATGATGGCATCCCTTTCGGTGGAAACCAAAAACGCACTGCAAAATGTTTTTTTTTTAGGAATCGCATCGCGTTTTTTGTTGCGTTTTCGGTTTTTGCAGTGTGCGTTTTGCGGTTTTTTAACGGTGCGGTTCCTGCTCACCCCTATCGTTAGTCGTGTACCGTGATGATCAGTATTTCACTTTTTAATATTAAAAAAAGAAAAATCCTAAGAACTTATATAAATTCCGGAACATTATTTCTACAGTAGCTCAAATTTTATTTTGTGTATTGAGCTCTTCTAATAATAACGTGTTTGGAATGTAATACTATTCTAGAAACATTTAGACTATGTGCACTCTTGTATATAACCAAGTCACCTTTCATTTCTTTAACCTATGTGGGATGTAATGCTAAGATGATTTTTGATGGAAAATAAATGTAAGTATCCAAATACTATTAACTCGTGCATTTTTAATATTCTATATCGTTTATATGTAAATATACATAGTTTATCTTTTGAATAATTGATGCTACTGGGATAAATGATGCCAAGTTAATCTATATACAGTTGTTAAGTGAAAATACAATATAGTATACCAAAAATGCACGAGTTAATTATATTTGGATACTTATATTATATAAGTTGTTCAGTGTTTGGTCGCAGTCATATAAGAAATATTTGGATACTTAGTTCAATTTGCCCATTGAGTAAGAAATATGAAGGCATTTATCTGTTTCAATATATTGTAGATACGAATCTGTTCTTTTGATATCAAAATGTATCAATAAGGCGGAACGTAATTGGCTAGTGACATTGATTATTCATGACAAATGCGGAACGTAAAACCTTCCAATGTATTAAGGCAAAATGCCATAAGGATACATACGTTTTCGCTATCGTAATATTACGCATTTTATAGTCTCATAAAAGATTTTTGTGTTTTGAAGTAACTAAGATTCTTCATTTAGTACTCTATCACTCCCAACACACCTATATGTTTCGACAATATATGAAATCAACTAGTTCGAGTCCTTGAGGAAACTCAGTTTCAATAGTTGGCATAGGCCGTCATCCGGTATGACAAGACAAATGTGTTTCCTGTGCTTAATTTGGGGTCAAATAACACAGATATTGGGCTGTAAAAAAACCAATGAAATAGCTTTAAGTCATTATCGAATTTAGGAATTCCATTGTATAACATAAAAACAATGTTTTTTTTACTACTCCGTACTATTTAGATAGTATTTGTACTAATTACTACTACATTTTACGGTTTGAGATCCAGTTAAGAATAGTTTATACCGTTTTGTTTACAATAAAAAAGACAAGAATTATAGATACATTGTGATTTATAAGGTAGTACGGTAGCACCATATCTTTACTTTAATCTCTAGGAAAATAAGAAATCTAAATTTACTTTTTACTCATGCATTTGTAATCTTTCTCATTTTAAGTTTTCTTCTCATTTGATCCTAAGTCCCTACCAGTAATGTGTTTTATTATACGTCGTTAGAACTTGATTGAGGCTAACGGTGTGGCAAATTTAACGATTTGGAAGAATTTTGTTCAAGATATAGAAGATTAAGTAAATAATCTACTAGGCTGATGCTCGTATCATTTGTAGCAAATTGAAGACATCAGATATAGGTTGTGATCCATTTACAAATAAGTGTAATAATGAAACATGCGTCTTTGCTATTGTAATATGTATTATTTATGCTCGTATATAAGTTCTTATTTTACTTTAATTATAGATTGACTAGATAGATTATCTCGAGTTTGAGAACCGATTTTTTTGGATTTGAGATAATTCTTTCTCTTAGTAGGTACTCTATCATCCCAACACAACCAAGTCATTTCAAATAATATTGAATCGACTATAGTTCAAGGAGATTCAGTTTCACTTGTTGGGATCGGTGGGATATCCGATAATGAGCATGTTAAGACAAATGTGTTATCAGGACCTTATTCTCGGCCAAATGATTCAAATAGTAGGCAAACCATTCTTGTCGATCAGCATGTCAAAAGTCTCATTCTATCTCCTTGAAAATGAGAGCTCGCTTATTATTCGCTAAAGTGCAACACAAAGAAACTTGATTACATCGAATTATCATCAATTGTTTGTGTGGTTACCCAGTATGATGCAGTTTATAAATTGTTCTTATTTTATAGAGTAAAATAAGTAAATATACGCTTTATATAAACATTCAAATGATCAATCTTTAACACCCTACAAATTGTTAAAATAAGCTTTATTAAACAACCCTTTAACTAATATCAGTATTTTATATACAGAAATGGTCTCTTAAGTCTTAATCCTTATTAAGAATAAGTTTGGACATATTTTTCATCCAAAAGTATTAAGGCAAAATGCACGGCACATGCAATTCTGCTATTGTGATCAGCATTATTTATGTTCATTTTATAAGTTACTACTGCATCTCAAAGTCCATAGAGATTGTAAAGGGATGTAAATGTTGTAATTCACGGTAGATAGATTGTTAATCAGTAGTTAGTTAGAGCATGCCCATCCGTAACACAGATTATAGGTTAACGCAACACCACGTCAGTTTTACCACTTTAACTTTAACTCACAAAAAAACACCCTCATTCATAACTCAACCTTAACTCAACAATTTGGACCACATTTTTATCATTTTTTCAATTATTTAAACAAATACAAATTAAAACAAATTACATTTTTTTAAACAAATCACTAAAAATACAAATGTTATTTACTAAGAAAAAAAAAAAAAAAAAAAAAAAAAAACCCACAAGGACTGAAAATGTTATTACTTTAAACAAGAAACCACAAGGACTGAAAATGTAATTTGCAAATGTTTTCTTCTTCTTCTTCGGAGTAAACCTACAACACACACATTACACACACTGAAACACACACAAAACACACACTGAAACACACACAAAACCTAACGAAAAACCATTTAAATCATTTAAATCGGAAGAAAAAAAAGAAAAAAAAAAAGAAAGACGTTTAACACAGCGTTAGCACGCTAACGTGGTGCGTTAAAGCACCTCTAACACAGCCTTAACGCAGCTTAACGCAGCCCAAAACTCACTTTAACGCAGCCAAGGCGTTATGGCTGGGCATGCTCTTAGGGTCCGCTTGGTTCAAAGTGGGGTAAGGGAAAGGGTAAGGGTAAGGGTAAGGGAATGCAAATGAATGAGTGAGGTGGGTAATCAATACCTTACCCCCCAATTTATTCTATAATGGTTGATTACCCATTACGGGGTAATCAATACCTTTGCACTCCCTAACCAAGCACAAGTATTTGAGGGAGGTGGGCCCAAATCAATACCTTACCCATTCCCCACCCCCTCTTAACCCTCCACCAAGCACCCCTTATAGTGTAGTTTTAGCTAGTTTGACTTTTGACTTTCTTTGAATAAATACTCATTTTGTACGCATTTTAATTTTAAGAGAAATACAACTTTTCCCACCTTATTATTTCCTCTCAACTTCTCAACAAATATATTTGCATTCGATGTTGGCTTAAGCCCAAACTCAATTGATTCGTTAAACACCATTTAAAAAAGTTCTATAAAAGTATGGGAATTTATATTAGTTTTTGGATGCCACCGAAGAAACCGAAGAAGATGAAGAAGCATGTTTTCATCTTCTTACGGCTAAGTCCAGCAACATAATACTAATCTCAAATTACAACTTTGCGTATACAACAAATATATAAAGTATCAAAAGTTTCTCTAATTCACCAATGTGGGATTATAAATCAATATAACTATTTGCAAAAACGAACGTGGAGCTCATGTCATTAACTTGGTTGAAGCGATTAAATATGAACAATCATCATATATCCTGATATATCAATTTAAACTTACTCACATATACGTGATTGCCAAATATTATTTTTATTTTACTATAAAGTCAAGACTCAAGAGCCTTGTTTTGAGAGTCTTTAGTATGTCCATTTCAGTTGATATTTTACTGATAAAAACATATTATACGACTACATAAACACATGCTCGACTGTCTCTTTTTGCACAATATGTAAGCCTCTTTTTGTTTTTAAAATTTTAAATGAGACTGTCTCTTTACATTTTCTTACAATTAACAAATATTTTGTACTCATATTAAATCATGTAGTTTTGTCACATTTTGTAGGATAAGCAGGATATCTCTACTGTTATAACGACACATGCATAATTGCATTTTTGGTATTGTACGAAATATCGAGATTGAATACTCTGCTGTTCCAAACTCTAAAGTATCAAACAATATGAAATTTCGACGAGACTCAGTTTCAATTGTTCATTGCTGGGATTAGTGGGTTCTCATGGCTTGTTAAGAATAGTTTTAATAATGAAATAGTCAAGAATTCATATAAACTTCACAGATATAGTGGGTTCTCATGATAGATGTTGTTGGGAAATTATGTTATGTTGTTGAACGTTCTTGTAGATGTTTGGGTATATGTTTCCACAACTTCTGAAAAATCGTTCAAAAATTAATGTAAACTCTTTATATATTCTGAAATATTTTTTCCGATTTACCATAGTGTACATAGATAAAAGAGTAAACTACATTTTTTGTCCTTGTGGTTGTATCAAAATATCACTTTCAGTCCAATTTGCAAAAAGTGAGTTATTTTAGTCCAAAAGTCCACGTGGCTTTCAGTTTTGGTCCAATTTTCTAACGGCGTTAGTGTAGTCGTTAAGTTAGTTGCAACGTTAGTCCTTTAACCTAACGGTCGTTTGCAATGTTTGCACCGTTAGTCCTTTCACTTAGTTAGTTTAAAAAAAAAATCGAAAAAAATTTCTAAAAAAAATTATTTTTTTTTGAAAATGTTTTTTTCCAAAAAAAAATTTGAAAAATTCTTAAAAAATTCTAAAAAACATTTTAATAAAAAATTTTCTTAAAAATTACTAAAAAAATTATTTTTTTAGAAATTTTTTCGAATTTTTTTTTCCAAAAAAAAAATTGAAAAAAAAAATTTCTAATAAAAAAATTTTCTTAAAAATTACTAAAAAAATTATTTTTTTTGGAATTTTTTTTTTCCAAAAAAAAAATTTGAAAAATTCTAAAAAAATTCTAAAATTTTTTTTGACGAAATTATTTTTCCAAAAAAATTTTTTTTCTTAAAAAATTACTAAAAAAACTATTTTTTTTGGAAAAATTTTTTTTATTGGAAATTCGAAAAATTTCGAAAAAAATTATTTTTTTTTGAAATTTTTTTTAAAATATTTTTTTTGGAAAAAAAAAAATTTCGACAAAAATTTTTTTTTTCGAATTTTTCAAATTATTTTTTTTGGAAAAAAATAATTTTTTAAGAAAAATTTTTATTAGAAATTTTTTTTTCAAATTATTTTTTTTTTATAATTTTTTTCGAATTTTTCAAAATTTTTTTTTGGAAAAAAAAAATTTCCAAAAAAAAAATAATTTTTTTAGTAATTTTGAAGAAAAATTTTTATTAGAATTTTTTTTTCATATTATTTTTTTTGGAAATAAAAAATTCGAAAAAATTTCTAAAAAAAATAATTTTTTTAGTAATTTTTAAGAATATTTTTTATTAAATTTTTTTTTAGAATTTTTTTAGAATTTTTCATTTTTTTTTTTTTTGGAAAAAAAAAACATTTTCCAAAAAAAAATAATTTTTTTTTGAAATTTTTTTCAATTTTTTTTTAAACTAAGTGAAAGGACTAACGGTGCAAACATTGCAAACGACCGTTAGGTTAAAGGACTAACGTTGCAACTAACTTAACGACTCACTAACCCCGTTAGAAAATTGGACCAAAACTGAAAGCCACGTGGACTTTTGGACTAAAATGACTCACTTTTTGCAAATTGGACTGAAAGTGGAATTTTGATACAACCACAAGGACCAAAAATGTAGTTTACTCTAGATAAAACTTTCAGATATATTCATTTTGATGGTACCATTCTCTCTGAATTTTGCAATTTGGCTAAAAGATACTCTTTCTATAATACATATAAGTTTGATACTTATTTGAACCGATTTTGCCTAATAACCTTAAACTTTATTTTGTAGAAACTAAGCTAAACTTGGGGTTTGTTTGACAAAATTAGCTGGAGCGGAAGCTAGCGTTGGAGCTTACGAGAGCAGGAGCTTTTACGAGAGCAGGCTCTTATTTATTCTTAGTTGACTTGAGTTTTGTTCAAGGGCCTCTACTAACTTATTACTTGTTGCTTTGAATAATAATCCACATAGGTCAATGAAAGGAAATTGTAATACTTTATATAATATAGTGTAAATGTAGTTGATTTTAAGAATTATGTAAGATTGTTGAACAATGTTGTAGATGTCTACGGAATATGTTCCGTATGCTTCTACAATGAGGCTCAAAACCAAATATAAATTCTTTTTTATTATTTAATTGGTTTGATACATGATGTGCTAATTTTGTGCGATGATTTTTTTTATTTTTTATTTTAATTTTTTTTGTGATGCTAGAATTTTTTAAGTATCACGTTGAAGAACTGCATGAGTTCTTGACATTTATTTTCTTTTAGCGTTTTCATGTGCGCAAATATAAATAAGCTTACTTGCATTCACCATAGTGTTTTTTTGGCATTTATTAAAAAACTAGCAAGGTGCTAGAGAATACAAAGGAGAGATTAACCAATCATTCCAACTAATACATTTTTTTCCTCTGGACTTAAACCATGAAAAAGAGAAAAGATGAATATAATCCATAATGTCACATTTCCACATAGTGAGAGAGTTGAATGTAACACAATTCCTGAAGCGCCATAAGATCTAACAGGTTGTAGCAAAGATGACATAAACACGATTCTTAATCTCCTGAGAGGGATGCCACGAGACAAACCAAGAAACCCAATCACTAGATGAATTAACAATCGGAATCTTTGAACCACTCCAAATGTGAATAAGCCTCCAAACATTTGAAGCGACATCACATGAGAAGAACACATGATCCAAATGCTCTACATGGACATTACAAATCGGGCATACAATCGATTGAATATCTAAACCTCTAGAAGATAAATTGTAGCGATGAGGCAACTTATCCAAGAAGAAACGCCACAAGAAAATGTTTACCTTTCTAGGTAAAATCTTACACCACGTAGTGCTGGAATACATGGAAGGGAGCAATAAGTCATCAATGTGGTGCCGAATGCTGCTAACTGAAAAGAAGCCATCATCAGAAAGAGACCAGAAACACGAGTCGCTATCTTGGACGACATCCACAGAAGCGATCTCTTCTAACATACGAGAGAAGTCAGAAAGAGATCTACAAGAAGTGATTGGTCTAAGCCAATCCCATGCCCATGTGCCATTAGAAATACGATCACTAACCAAACATTCCTTATCATTCTCCAAGTGGTATAGTCTGTTGAAACGGTCACGAAGGGGGGAGTCGCCAACCCATGTATCAATCCAAAAATGAATTAAAGAACCGTCTCCCACCTTATAACGAATAGAGCAGGAAGGAATAATACCACTAGAATGAAGTTGGTTTATAGAGCCGATAATTCTAGACCATAAACCACTAGACTATAAACCACTAGACTGACACCCATTTAAATCCAAACCTGCTTCACTACCATGAATAGATTTGATAACCTTTACCCATAATGCGTTCGGATTTTTTAAGACTCTCCATCTCCATTTGTAAAGAAGAGAAGCGTTAAAAGCTTTAAGACTCCCCACTCCCAGCCCTCCTTTAACAAACGAGGCTAAAACATTCGGCCACTTAACCCAAGCAAGTTTCTTATTACCATCTGTAGCACCCCAAAAGAAAGAGGCGCGTAATCTTTCTAACTCCTTTAACACCATTCACCATAGTGTATTAGTGTATATTGAAATAAATGATTGAAGTAACCTTTCGTAAACATAGTCTAAAGACATAACACACACACACATACACAAGTGCAATGCCGATTATACGAGTTTTCGAATACACAAACACATATCAAGGTGATATCATTATCTTGAAATGCTGAAACTTGATATAAACAATTGGCATTCGCCTATATTAGTAAGTTTGAATTTTTCTTAGTAAATATACAATGTGGTTTGGTACTTTGGTTAATGTCGGTATCATTCACACGCAGCTCATTTATATTTCATAACTTTTTAAAGGTAATACCATTGAAGTTTTGACTTGTGGATTAATAGATTATTAAAGTGCTTCTTCTACCAAGTATTTAAGTTCTTCTTTTAGCAAGTTAATCTTGTGGATTGAAGTTGTTTGTATAACCGACAAATCGAACCTGTTTTCACTATGACTTGAGCTGATGGACAAGTGGGTTTTGCAAGTAGTTGAAGATTTATTTCCTCGATCATTTCATGCTTACGAGAGCAGGAGCTTTTACTTGTTTGAAGATTGTTTAGCTTTTGTAACGGGGCTCGTATTTATTCTCAGTTGACTTGAGTTTTGTTCAAAGGCCTCTAATAACTTACCACTTGTTGCTTTGAATAATAATCCCACATAGGCCAATGAAAGGGAATTTTGATACTTTATATAATATAGTGTAAAGATAGTTGAAATTGTGAATTTTATAAGTTTGTTGAACATTGTTGCAGACGCACACGGGATGTGTTCCATAGGCTTTTGCAACGAAGTTCAAAATCCAATATAAATTCTTTTATATTTTTCAAATGGTTTGATACATGGTGTGTGAATTTGTGTTATTAACATTTATTTTCTCTTAGTATATTAGTGTATAAAGTTATACAGCTTTCGGACACGTTTAGTTTATTTTGGTGGCACCACTCTCTCCAATCTCGCAATGGTTCAATTCACCACTCTCTCCAATCTGCACTTAATTCTTTGTATCACGTTAACTACGTAGACCTAGTTAAATAGAAATGATATGTGCCGATCTCAACTTATTTCTTAAATCAGATACAGCCCAAAGCCACGCTAAAATGAGATAACAAATCAATAAATGTTTGAAAATACTACTTTAACAGGTCACAATAACAACCGATAGTGTCTCAATATAATGGACCATGTCCACCAAATATACGCACGAATCAAACCTATGACCAAGGCCCGTCAACACTTTACAGAGGCCCGGTTTGAATCCCAGGTCACGCTTGGCCTGGCGATATCCCTCAAGCTATGCAGAACGCATAGGACCACTGCTTACCAACTGTCATTAACTATTAGAATGTACGACTTGACATACGACAGTGGGACGCACGACAAATACTATCATGTACGGGCCAAGGAGGAGAGTCCACCCATCCCCCTTGTCTGCTTATCATATGATCAGTGTGTGGCCTCCCCATAGCAGTTGATTATCCATCAAAGGGCTTTATTTCTAAATCCTAGTTGTCTCTCTATAAATAGAAGGCAACACACACTTCTCTCACAAGCTCACAACTTCGGCAAAATACCGTTCTCACACGGTATCATCACATGTTTTTTTTTTTTTTTTTTTTGGTTTTTTTGGTTACATGGGTTTCCGACTTGACGTTGCGAGCCGACTAATCCCACGGCGACTACCCTTTTGGATAGCCCGGAGTCGGCGTAGGTGAACCTCCGTGGCCACAAGGGGATTAATTTTCTCCCCGTTGGATTCGAACCCTTGACCTCCTCTTTGGAAGGCTGGTATTCTTACCGTTGGGTCACCCCTTGTGGTTTATCATCACATGTTTTGTTACCAAAAAAAAAAAACATGTGAGTATCATCACATGTTTTGTTTATGTATTACTTGAGCTTCTTGATCTAAATCATCTTTTCGGGTCCTTACCATTCAATACGAAAAGCCAAACAACACAACCATCCCAATCTACTCTTAATCCCAATTTACATACCATGCGTTAAAGAAAACGATAACAATTAATTTGAAAACCTTTCTAGATGAGCAATTCAGTTCACAAACTATTGATAACAAAGATAACAAAGAAGCACGCTGCATTAGTCGGAGCGCATGGTTGAAACAACTATTGATAATGGTGGTCTATATACTTTCACTGATGAAGCCATTGAACTAGTGTTGGATAAGCTATTTTGGGTGTGTTCAGTTTTAAATACAAATAAAAAGATGAGACAACTGGCAAGGCTTCCAAAAATTTATACTCGGCGTTCGCTTAAAGTATAAAAGTGAACAATAATCTTGAGACGAAATAAATATCAAAATCTAAAAGAAAAACGTAAAAATTGTATGTGTTAGTAAGTATAGTAGTTTTACAAGTTGCCTTTGGTTAATGTTGGTATCCTTCACTCATTGATCGACACTTTGAAAAATTTTAGCACATAAATAATAATTACGATTATATTCATTAACATATATGATGATCGTTTTTGTTTAGCTGCTTTGATTAACAATCCCACATAGGCCACTCGAAGAAATCTTTTATATAATAAACAAAACCCTTATTGGGAATTTTTTATTTAAAAAAATGGATTCATACCTTATTTAGTAATAATTTTATTTAAAAAAAATATTATTTTCTTATTAGGTAACATTTTATATTTATCCATAACACAAGTATATAAATACAAAAAATATAGATAAGATGCAATTAATAATAAGATTAAAATTTTTAAATAATTATCTTTTATAATAAAAAAATATAATTAAACTTGCGCGTGCACGATACGAAACAACTTTTATCTAAAGATCAATCCACGCGATCCTGGCCTTTCATTGTTTCATCATCCGACGGCTGAGATTAAAACATCTTTTCATTTTAGATTACATGGAGGGGCAGTTACATACTTTCACTGTATCTTCATTACTCACCATCAGATGTCAACATCTACTCATCTCTTTCAATCTTCTCTTTCTCTCTCAATAATTTTTCCCCAATTGATCTCTCAAACCTTAACCGCCAAATTCATATCTCAAACCGCTAATTCACTTCTATTCATTCGACATACAACATGACTTAGAACTATCTAAAGGACAGCCATCTCTTTCTCTCTCAATAATTTACTCATCACAGTGGAAGTTAACAGTGATGAAAAAAATAGGAACCTTCGTTTTTCACAAGATTAATTGATCAATTAACTGTTTTTCACAAGATTAGTTGTTGTAACTGTTGTTGTGGCACTGGTTGTTGTAACGGTCGCGATGAAGATATGGATTTCAGTTAAAACCTTTGGAATTAATGCATTCTCACGGTATGATTGAGTGGGTGTGTCCGTCCAAGTGGGGATTCTCTTTTGTACTTATTGAGCTCATGATTGGAATTAATGCATTCTAATGGTATGATTGAGTGTTATTGCTTAAATCAAAATAGTGGGACAATATCTTTGCACTTGGTTCTGTCGACACCGGTTCTTTTGGCAGAGATTGGGTAATTTTTGGTGTTGTTCTTATTAGTTGATTCTGAGATTGAATTGGTGGTGCCAAGCTGACACCATGGTTGCACCATTTGGATCTTTTGCTCTTTTGGTACATCTGTGGTCAATCTTCAATATGACTTCTTGAGTTTGAGATAGTTTTCTATTGTTGTATTACTTCTTTAATTCTTATGTTTGTAACATTTTATTTTCTTTGGGTCTCACCCTCATTTAATTACCTTGTTTAACCGGGATGAGGCGCCTTGTATTGTTCTTTGTCCGTTGTTTTCAGGATTCTATATTATATGTTGCCTTTCCCAAAAAAAAAATAAAACTTTGGATGTTCTCGATGATTTAGTGATTTTTTGGTAGATCTGTAATTACGTAAATTAGATGAGATATTTGTTATCATTTTCAAATCATGAAAGAAATTTTTTTTATAGTTTGTACGATGTGAATTGTAAAAAATTTCACTTGGTATGTTTGTACTTTTAAGTCTACCCAGTAATGTACAAATGGCATTTCATAGGCTATTGATGTTACTACTACTACTTGACAGTTGACATTGGGTTTTTGGCTCGTTGGCATGTTGGTAGCAGAAGAGACGTTTAAGCCTGGATGTTGGTTTAATTTAACAAATCGAAAAGGGTCATTTTTTTTTGATTGAAAAGGGACAACAACTATATGTCATAAGATTCATAATTTAGTGATTTTTTGGTAGATCTTTAATTATGCTATAAAGTTATATAAGAAATGTTAAATTTAAATAATATTTCAAATAGACAAGGTCTTGCTAAAAAAAATAATAATAATAAAATAAAATAAAAAAAATAGACGAGGTGGTGAATAGTGATGGTTGGCACATATATTTGTTTGACACAATGAATCCCTTGTGATTTCATACAAAATCCCATGTGATTCACAATGAATCCCATGGGATGCACTAAAGAATCCCATGGGATTCACAATAAATCTCATGGGATGCACCAAAGAATCTCATGGGATTCATACTAATTCCTTTGTGATTTATCGTCTTTTTACGAATCCTTTGTGATTATCGTCTTTGGGATTCACAATAAACCTCATGGGATGCACCAAAGAATCCCATGGGATTCATACTGAATCCTTTGTGATTTATCGTCTTTTTAAGAATCCCATGAGATTTTCAGTTGGTTAGATCCGGTTGAATACGGCGTCGTTTAACTTCTTGGCACTGATGCACCGAAACACCATTTTTATTATGTTTGTTCTTTCCTGGACTACAAACTATGAAAGAAACATATGTTGGTAGAGAAACAAAGAAAGAAATGGTTACCTTTACAATAGTTTTAGATCTGGGTTTTTGAAGAACAAGTGAACTATGAAGGATAAAATGAAATCAAGAGGAAGCAGCTAGAAAATATCTTTGTGTATTAGAAGTAAACTGATCATGTGAATATGCATAGAAAACAGAGAGTTTTTTATCAAAATTTATTGGAGAATGGGAAAGTCTAACATAAAACATTTTTTATTATTCATTATTGTATTTACTTTGATTTAAATGCTTTTTAGTTGTGTTACTACCTTTTGTTATGTTATTTTTAAACGATACTTTTTGTTATGTTAGTAACAAAATTTTAGCTATGATGGATTCACTAGTTAGTTTAGAAACCAAACCGAATCCCGTGGGATTTTTTTACGAATCCCGTAGGATTTTTTACGAATCCCGTGGGATTTTTTTATGAATCCCGTGGGATTTTTTTACGAAATCCTGTAGGATTTTTCTGGATGGAAATTTTGAAAAAAAAAACGTCTTTTTACGAATCCCGTAGGATTTTTCTGGACGGAAACTTTGAAAAAAAAAAAGTTCGTCTTTTTACGAATCCCGTGGGAAGGACGGAAATTTTCAAAAAAAAAAAAAAAAAAGTTCGTCTTTTTACGAATCCTGTGGGATTTTTCTGGATGGAAATTTTGAAAAAAAAAATCGTCTTATTACAAATCCCGTGGGATTCATACAGAATCCCATTGGATTCACAATAAATCCCATGGTATGCACCAAAGAATCTCATGGGATTCATACTGAATCCTTTGTGATTTATCGTCTTTTTATGAATCCCGTGGGATTTTTCTGGACGGAAATTTTGAAAAAAAACATTCGTCTTTTTACGAATCCCATGGAATTTTTCTGGACGAAAATTTTGAAAAAAAAATCATCTTTTTACGAATCCTGTGGAAATTTTGAAAAAAAAATCGTCTTTTTACGAATCCCATGTACATAAAGTAATTAAATCTATGAACATGTTCTTTAAAAAGTTTAAATAGACATAATCCCATGGGCTTCACAATGAACATGTTCTTTAAAAAGTTTAAAAAGGTTACCCGAGAAAATGAATTAATACATAATCCCATGTGATTCACAATAAATCCCATGGGATTCACATAAATAGCTTGTGATTTCATACAGAATCCCATGGGATTCACAATGAATCCCATGGGATTCACAATGAATCCCTTGTGATTTCATACAGAATCCATGGGATTCACAATGAATCCCATGGGATGCACCAAAGAATCCAATGGGATTCATACAGAATCTCATGGGATTCACAATGAATCCCATGGGATGCACCAAAGAATCCCATGGGATTCATACTGAATCCTTTGTGATTTATTGTCTTTACGAATCCCGTGGGATTTTTCTGGATTGTAATTTTGAAAAAAAAAATCGTCTTTTTACGAATCCCATGGGATTTTTACGAATCCCATTGAAATTTTCTGGACGGAAATTTAAAAAAAAAAAATCATCTTTTTACTAATCCTGTGGGATTTCTTTACGAATCCCGTGGGATTTTTCTGGACGAAAATTTTGAAAAAAAAAAAATCGTCTTTTTACGAATCCCATGGGATTCATGCTGAATCCTTTGTGATTTATCGTCTTTTTACGAATCCCGTGAGATTTTTCTGGACGGAAAATTTGAAAAAAAAAATCGTCTTTTTAAGAATCCCATGGGATTTTTACAAATCCCATGGGATTTTTTTGGACGGAAATTTTGAAAAAAAAATCGGCTTTTTACGAATCCAGTGAGATTTTTCTGGACAAAAAATTTGAAAAAAAAATCGTCTTTTTACGAATCCCGTGGGATTTTTACAAATCCCGTAGGATTTTTTTAGACGGAAATTTTGAAAAAAAAAAAATCGTCTTTTTACGAATCCCATGGGATTTTTCACGAATCCCGTGGGATTTTTCTGGACGAAACTTTGAAAAAAAAAAATTCGTCGAAAGTATATAACAATGTATATCTATAGAAAGATAATTTTTTTCTCGTCGTGGTGGTATATTTTTCGTAGCTTGAAGATTTACCGTTTGCAAGATATGTTGTTTTTTTTTTAAAAAAAAGGTGGAATGTGGTTTTATATTAAATGAGCTAAAATGTTAATTTTGCCCTCCTTTTGTTATTTTTTTATTTGATATTAGCCATTAGATGAAAGGTTGATGGATGGTTGAAATTGGCTTATTTGTTTTTTAAGTGATACTTGTTATGCATAAATCTCACCTCATTATAACTAGTTTTTGATACAATATATATTAGTTATGTATAGACACTTGTAGTCTTATGATTTATGGATAGTTGAACAATGCGTGAGATCTTCATAAGTATGTTGTACAACTTTCTATAAACTCACTTTTAGTGAAAATTATTTTTGAATGGTGTGATACTTTCTTTGCTGATCTTATTTTAATGCTCGAAATAGACAAAATTTCACCATTGGTTCCTAAACTTGTCAAGATTCGCGCGAATCGTCCTTAAACTTTTTTTTTTCATTTTCGTCCCTGAATTTGTCGATGTTGGCGCGGTTGGTCCTTTTGAGAAACGGAGGTTGGATTGTAGCGTTAGCTGACGTGTAAACCATGGCTACTTTCGTCATTTCACACCAAAACACCTCCAACAGTAATTCTCGTCGTTGGTCCCTAAAAGATGGCTGTAAGATTTGTGGGTACAGTGATTTGCGTATATCGTCCCTAAAAGTTGGCTATAAAGAAGGTTCTATTCACTTTTTCCTGAAGCTTTCGTTTTCAAAGATACGCCTGCAAAAAATTTTCCCGCCCAATCACATCAACGTCAAAATCATAAAAGTATCGAAAATCATCCCGAACAATGTCCGCACCTATGTGGAAGATGCGCAAAAGAGGAGTGACAGTCCCTGCAGATGAGTTGGAGGCGCAATGTGAGAATGACTACGGTAATGAGTTTAAGTCCAGTTGATTTGAGCTTATTTTGCTGTTAGCTTGTGTTTATATATGTTTAGGTACTAAGTAATTGACTTTATATTGCAGAATTTCATCGCAATTTATTCACCATTTGAATACATCATGGTGGGGCATTTATGCATTTCCCTGATAGGGAATACGTTGGTGGTACTGAAGACTTATTTGACATGGTGGATATTGATGTATTCTCAGTCTTTGATCTGGATGAGATGGTGCTTAAGTTGGGCTACACAGGTTAGAAAGAGCCTCTGTTTTACCATTATCTTAGTCCTATGAGTACTTTAGACCACAGACTGTTTCCCCTTTCATCTGATGATGATGTCAGATGTTTGGGTTATCTAGTAGGTGGTTTCAAGTTGATTGAAGTCTATATAGAGCACGGTAGTTCCAGGGTCACTGGTAAAACGAGGGTAGTAATAGAGGAACTTGCGTCTAGTCCACCTAGAGCCTCTAAGGAAACTAAACACCCCCAACTGTTGGCCCTGACATGGCCTGATAATACTGATAGTGTTCCACTTCCAGGCAACTCAAGTCAAGGTACTCCTTTTACACAACTGACTTTAAGTGAATGTGGTGAAAATGAAAACAATGACCTTCCCAGATTGATTCACAATTTGGAAATTTAAATTTAAGTTTCACCCCAGTTGTACCTGCTAGTAAGGAGATTGTGGCAAAAAAACTTGCTGATATAGTCAGGATGATGGACTTTGAAGAGAATTAGTTAGATATGCTTCTGTCATTTAGTTATTTGGATGCCATGAATGTTGACACGACTAGTGGATTAAGTCCTGATGAACATTTTAGTATTGCTGACCTGGACTTAAATGTAGGGTTGCCTGTTTTTGGCCTAGATGATCCACAAACACATACAGGTGAGGGTCAACAGGATACCAGGCAAGAGGCACTAGAGGGTGAGGTTCTGCATGGTAATGGTGTCGGGCCACTAGAGGATGAGGAGGATGACATTCATAATGTCAATGATAGTGATTATGAAGGAGGGTCAAGTGACAATGCAGGTTCAGGTGATGAAGGAGAGGCTGCAGTTATGAATGATGAAGGACACATTGGAGTTGAGCCTCCTGTGCAAGTAAACGGTTTTCATCTAGCAAGGGATAATCCTTCTGTCAGTATTGGCAACAGCAGTGGTGATCAAGTAAATAAGTTTAGACTAACAGGGAATAAAGCTTATGACAGCATTGGCAACAGCAGTTTAGTTGGAGAGGTTGTGGGTGGAGTAGAACCTGTTAGTGTTGAAGGTTTCGAGAGTCAATCAGGTACTGATGGTGAACTAGATTCTGGTGTTAGGAAACACTTAAGGGAAATAAGAAGAGCAATTGGAGTTGACATGTCAGAGAATCCTATTATGAAGTATTATTTTTTCACTGGACAAGAGTTTGCAACCCCAGAAGAGGTGAAGGAAAGAGTATACATGCATGCAGTTGAGACCAGGAGAAATTTGAAGTTGGTCAAGAATGATGGTATTAGGATAAGAGCTGTATGTGATAACCAAATTCCTGTCTTTACAGAGTCAGTCTTAAGTGGATCAACATGCGCAACTGTAGATACAGGTGTTGGGCCTAGTGGATCAAGTGGCCCATTAGGTAGAGGGAGTAAAAGAAAGAGAAACGATGTAGGAACTTCTGATGATGTGTGTGATGAATGCCCCTGGGTCTTGTATGTAGGCAAAGACAGAGTTAGTCAAAACTGGATAGTAAAGACACACAGAGACAAACACACTTGCCTTCAATCAAGGGAAATCAAACACTGCACTTATAAATATCTGGCAAACAAGATCTATGACCTAGTTAAGGTTAATCCAGAGATCCCAGGAAAGGCAGTTCAAGACTAGCTCCAGCGTGAATTACATCTTTAGGTTTCTATGACAAAAGCATTCAGGGCCAAAGCTAAAGCAGAAAAAGATGTCTCAGGTGATCACAACCTGCAGTATATGATGCTTAGGGACTATATTGGTGAATTGCTGTCTACAAACCCTAATACGACTGTGAAGCTTGCAATTGATAGAGATTCTGCTAATCCTAGTGAGCCTAGAAGGGTGTTTAAAAGAATATATGTTTGTTTGGGACTGTTGAAGGAAGGCTTCAAGGCTTGCAAAAGAGAATTGTTGGGGCTAGATGGTTGTTTCATGAAAGGTCCTTATCCAGGCCAAGTGTTGGTGGCTGTTGGACTTGATCCTAACAATGGGATTTACCCATTGGCTTATGCCTTGGTGGAAGCTGAAACTAAGAGTTCATGGTCTTGGTTCTTAATGTGCTTGGGTGATGACATAGATCTAGGCCCTAGATCTAACTTCACGTTCATGAGTGTAGACAAAAGGTTAGTAAATGATGGTCCTCTAGTTGAATTCTTTAATAACCAACAAAACATAAATTATTATTTTACTAACTTTGTTGGTTTATACAGGGACCCATTCCAGCCTTAAAATCTGTCTTCCCTAATGCAGAACGCAGATTTTGCTTGAGGCACATTCATGAAAATATGAGGCAGAAGTTTAGTGGCTTGGAATATAAGGAAGCTTTGTGGAGATGTGCATCTGTTACAACCCTGTCTGGTTTTGAAAAGTGTATGGAACATTTGAAGGCTATGAAGAAGGAAGCACACGAATGGTTGAGCAAGATACCAGCTGAACATTGGGCAAGATCTCATTTTTCTGGTAATTGTTTGTTTGTTTTCAACATAAGTGGTTCAATAGTAGACATGTATATCATTTAAGTGTTTCATATTTTTGTGCTATAGGTAGACCAGTTACAGATTTATTGATCAACAACATTTGTGAGGTGTTTAATGGTAAAATAGCTCCAGCAAGGGACAAGCCAGTCATTACACTTTTAGAGTACATCAGAGAATACTGCATGAAGAGAATAGTGGCTGTTCAAGGTATAATTGACAAAACTGATGGGCCTCTAACCCCAACTGCAGCTAAAATATTAGGAAAGATTAAGAGCGAGGCTGAATCGTTGCGGGTGATATGGAATGGAGGATTTAAGTATCAGGTAACAGGGGCATGGGGTGACCAGTGTGTTGTGAATGTACAGGATAAGGTATGTACATGCAGGAAATGGGAATTGACAGGGATACCTTGTAAGCATGCTGTTGCAGCCTGTTGGAATATGGGACTCAATGGCATTCAAGTTGGACCTCCTGAGTCTTGGGTACATAGCTTTTATTGGTTATCCACATGGAAGGAAGTATACTCTCACTTAGTGGAACCAATTAGAGGCAGCAACTACTGGGAGAAGACCACCCATGCAACAGAGCTCTTGCCACTAAAGCATCATGTCCAGGTTGGAAAACCAAAGAAGAAGAGAAGAAGGTCTAAGTATAAGGATGCACCCTGTGTAGATTATGGAAAACTGACCAAAAGAGGGAGAGTTATTACTTGTAGACTCTGCGGTAACGCTGGACACAACAAGACTACATGCAAAGGACAAGGTCAACCTCCTAGAAAAGGTAATTATTAGACTTTCATAGTTATGTTTTTTGATTGTTTTATATTTGGTACTTTTTTATAACCTGTTTTCTTATGTAGGTTTCAACAAAGCTGGAGCTCGGCAAGCTAAGGGTAATTGATCTGCTCAAGCTGGTCCTAGTTCAGCTGTCCAATATGGAGATGTAGCTGTTGAAGGTGGTCAGAGGTCAACTGTGCAAGGAGTATCTGGTGCGTCTCAAGCTGGTCCTAGTTCAAGTTTACAAGGAGTATTTGCTCCTATTCCAACTCAATCCAGCCAAGTCAATGACAGTGAATGGGCTATCCTTTAGCCATGTTTTAAATTCAAGACAAATTTGAGTTTTAGTATTATGGGTGTTATGAAACGTTTGTAATTGAAAGTCCACATAAGTGGCAAACATCAAAGTCTACATCTGTGGCACTCATCTAAGTCCTTCTATAGGAAGACATTGAAAGTCCACATATGTGGCAATTTTCTAAGTCCTTTTAAAGGCACAGTTATATAAGTCAACTTCTGTGGCTACTTTAGATGGTTTGTGACCTATTTGACTTATACATTTTGTCAACCAAAACTACTTATGTGCTTGATGGGTAACAAAACGGGTAAGATTCACCATTGTTTATAAAAACGGGGTTTCACTAAGTAAAGTCAAGTGCAGCAAACAAGTCAACATGTGGTTGTACTTGTTTGTTACCGTTTGAAAGTAAGAATTTTTTTTTATAATGGCTTGCCAACTTACCAATTTGACTTCCTATAAATACCACCATCAAACACAATTTGGCATCCATAAATTCACACACACTGCAAACAACAATTCAAAACATAAATGGCTTGTAAACTTCCTCACACAGTCAAAGAATTGCAAACATACATCAAGAAACAGACCGAGAAAGACGACACGGATCGGCAGAATGCTATCATTGAAGTGATCAAACAGTTTGACCTTGCCAAAAAAGTTAAAAACCAACTTAGAGAACAGTACACAGCGTGCCAAGATATCTCAGCAGAGAGGAAAGCCATCATCGACCAGTTTCTGTACGATGAATATTGCAAGGACAGTGCCATTGCTGAGTCGCTGTGGGGTTGTGTACTCAAATATAGGCACAAATCTCTAACAAGATCCGTTGGAGTTATGTGGATAGTGTGGCAGCATGTGATGCTGGTGCATCTACTTCATCTGTTGCACCGAGAGTTGTTGAGCAACAACCTCATCTGGAGCACTTTAAGCTAAGCTTTGAAGAAAATGTGGTGGCAGCTGATGATGGGGGCTGGAACGAAGAAAAGGACCGGGAGCTTAGCAGGTTGGAAGCTCAGTTAGAAGCCGTTAAGTTTGCGAGCTTTGCTACTTACGACGACGGTTACCTGTACAACAACTCTCAGACATGGGATCACCCGGATTACAACTGAAGTTTTATGTAATTTTTATGTTACACTTATGAAATGTTTTAAATTTATTATGTACTTTTTAAAAATCCTAATTATATATGCCATTTTTTTAATTCTAACGTTTTTATATGTGTCACAATGGTATGACCACTGGTAGTAGCCTTTTAGACAAAATGGGTTGCTTTATTTGTGTGTCATTTGTTACTCATATTTAATAGTTACCTACCGTCCTACCTCATTTGTTGCAACTCAAAACTTACAAAACACAGCTCACTATTTCCTTAAGCATGAACAACTCTGAAATTAATATTGATCTAAAGGTTGTTTGTAACTCATATGTGCTAACTGAACTAATGCTTGGCCCTTACCACACATAGATTCTTGAAAACTTGCAGCAAGCACATGATTTGGAGTACAAGTCCAAAAAAATTTCTGAAAGGGTTGGACGTAGGGGGAGCTGATTGTTGAACTTCGAAACTATTCACGTGCAAGAATTGCAAGGAGCAATACCAAGAAGCTTAGGAGATTACAGACACTTGATAAGCGTCGGGCGAAGGCACTGTTGATGATGGCCAACCAAGTCAAGGACAAGATGTTTAAGAAGATTGAATTTGTTGTGAGAAAGAAATATCCATGAGGTTGTTGTTTGTTGGACATTGGTCATGGGTTTCTTTTGTTCACATCACCATGTTATGCTTAATGAATGTAATGGGTCTTATGATTCAGTTTTTCAATGAATAATGTGTTCATATATGTTTTAAGTTTTTTAGTGTGTTTGATATGTATCAGAAACATAAACATGAGCATCACATTAATCAATCCGTAATACAGACACGAAACATGAAAATGCAAACGTACATATCACATACAAGTAAGGCTTGGACATGCCCAAAACCATGACAGTGGTCTACCACAATATAGCTATTCAAATTTGTTGTTGTTTTGTAATCAACTTTCTTGGGTTTCTTTTTTTCTTCTTTTCTTCCCCAGATCTAATTCCAAGACCTATAACACAACCACTTACTTTGTTTGCCTCAGCACCAGCAGCTTTTGTGAGTACAACAACACTTGGTCCTGTGTTTGCATACCTCCAACACTTAACATCCATACAACAGATAAAGCATCTTTCATCCAACACCTGTACCTATGGATCATTACCAGTTCGAACACCCAGACCTATAAAACCACCACTTGTATCTCTCTTTAAATTTGGACTTGCAGGTTGTGCCATATTTTTGGTTTGGATAAATTTGGAATAAGATGAGACTTTACTTGACTATCCAAGTTGGTAGGATCATTTACTTTACACGGCTGGTTGTGCCATATTTTTCTATTTTGAAATACACCCGTTTGACTTTCATTGTGTGAGGTAGGTTAAGGAGTATTAAATGCTCACATCAATTGAATGTGGTGGCATTTTGTGTTTGAAAATGACTATTTTGGCGTTGGTTATGCAAACACTATTTTCTTCTCATGTCTGCACACATGATAAAAGTAAGACATGGCATGACTTGTCATAGGGCGCCAAAGACCACTTTTTTCTTTTCAGTCACGTGAATACTTTTGCATTTTGTAAACACCAAACAAGCATAAGTTTTCCTCTATAAAACCAAAGACACCAACCAATCTTCCACCACCCAATTCTAGCTGCTGAAATAATGAGTTCCAAGAACAAAGGTTGTTTCAAACACACCCTCAATTGCAACACCCTGCTCCTTTTCATTTCTAACATACTTTTTTTTAATGGTTTTCTTAACTTGTTTGCAGAAATCAGTTACGTTAACAGCAGTGATTCAAGCTCCATCAACAACTGGAGTGACTCAACTTCAACCAACAGCTGGGAAGGCTATTTTCCAAAGACTTATTCAGGTTCTGTGACCAGAAAGATTGATGCTAGGAAGTTTAAGAATCCTAAAAAGACAGAGAAACAACTTTTTGATGAAAGAGAAAAGGTGCTAGGCCTTCCAAGTGATCAGTTCTGTGAAGACAATGGTATCAAACCATTTGCTCCAGCAATTGCCAAACCTTTTCCAAAAGGTAAGGGTAAAAAGAAAATGTATTAGTTGATTTAGGACATAGTATGATTGAATAATTTTGTTTTAACCTGAATAAACATGTTGTTAGCCTTTTGTACTACAATTTTGGGTATTTGTAATTCAAGCAGTTGAATGGTACACTAACCATGTACATCTGATAAGATAACAACAGTACCAGGACTAACTAGTTAATACGGTTAGAAAAATTTTTGTACTACCAGTATTAACATTTTAATACTGTTAGATATAAGGAAGTTAGTACTGCTGAGCCTTCCAAACGTGTGAAGTCCACCCAAACCAAACCATTAAGTACTACCACTTATCTTTCGCATGAAAGACTATTAATTTTGTTCCCTGTTAGTCTTTTGTCATTTCAGAAAGTGAAGCCGCAACTTGTTTTAAAGGATTGTGCTTTAAAATAAAAACAAACCATAAGGCTCTAGTTTGACTTAGGGAAGTCAATAAACCATAAGGCTCTACTTTGACTTAATAAAGTCAACTCAGTGAACCATTATTGAATATTCACTTGTAAACCTGTTTTGTTACTTTTAAAACTCAACATGGGTAAAATTAACTTATTACAAATTATATTTGACCAATTGCATATGCAGTATAGTATTGTGTTTGGAATAATAAACGGATTTGACTATTAAAGTCAACATATTTTTTTGGTCAACAATGTGAATAATACCACTATTAGATATACACATGAAAATAACCATAAAATGAAAGTCATACTGGTGCATAAATTCAAAGTCAAACGTACATCATGAAAATAACCATAAACTTTATTTGCAAAAAAGAAAAAAATAAATAAATAAAACATGCAATTGAAAAAAAACAAAACTCACAAAATCAATAATAAAATTATTATTAAACAAACTTTTTCCGTTACACGATTAAATTAATCGGACTCATATGACTTATACAATTCATCATACGAGAATGTTTCTAAGCATTCTTCTTCCTCTTCTTCATTACATTTAACATATTTGTTTTTCTTTTTATCCCTTTCTTCTAATCTCCTAACAGCATTGATCTCCTTCCAATGCTCATCGGCCCTTTTTTTTGCAGCAAGCCTGCGTCTTTCAACTTCAGCAGGGCTTGGAGGAGCAGCCTTGTCCTTTTCTTCATCTACCTCCTTCTTATCCTTATCCTTCGAGCCTTTTTCCACCAAAGGCACCTCTGGCTCTTTTGGATCTTCCCTTGCTCGTTTCCTCAGTTCGTTGTTTTCTTCTTCTGTGTTGTCGGTTGCAACAACATCTCTGGCTCTCTTGGTTCCTAACATTTTACTTACACTATAACTTGTTTGATGTTTACTAGTATTAGATTGGTATGTGATGAGGCGAAAAATGATCCGTTTTTAGGGGGTCATTTAAGCCTGAATTCGAATTTATTTGATCAAATATTGCCCTAAATCGTTCCTTTTGTGATTTTAGGTACTTTGGGAGTGAAATCTGGAAAAGGAAGCAATTCAGACGTTTTTAGAGCATAAAAGTGAAGAAAACGCCAAAGTCTTAATTTTCCATGCTGGGAACAGTAGGTGACGGCGTCAAGAGTAATTTCCTGACGGCGTCAAGAGCAAAATTCCATGACGGTCCAGAAGAGATTTGACGGCGTCATGAAGGTAGGGCGTCAAGAGTAAAAGTCATGACGGCCTGGAAATGATTAAGTCTTGACGGCGTCAAATGTAGATCAAGGCAGTCCGAGAATAGTTTTGGCGGCGAGGTGACGGCATCACAAGATTTGTCTTGACGCCGTCAGACCCCTTTTCCTATATATAGTTTTCTAATTTTTCACATAAAAAGAGAGAAGTTTTGGGAGAAACCCTAAGTACGATTTTGGTGTAACTTTACAGGTTTTTCAAGGGTTCCAACCCCTTGATACCTTGCATGTGTAATCAAGATAAGTGTTCTTTTAATTCAATCAATATTTCTATGTGTTGGTTGTCTATATCTTGTTCTTGTCTTAATTCCATCATGCTAGGCTAGATCTATCTTGTGTTTGCTTAGATCTAATGAAACCTAGATGTTAATTATGTGTTGAATACTTGTTTATACTTGTCTTGGATGAATGATTTATATGTTAGGCTTAAGAAAACTGGCAGATCTCCAATTGGTAACATGCTTGAACGTCTTAAAAAACATGAACCGACGCACACTAGGTCTTTATTGGTTGTATTTAATGCATGAGCCACTGTTTACAACCCCTATAGTTGTGTTGGGCATGATGTAGGAGGAGATAAGAGCTCATAGAATTGGGGAGTTAAGTGTGCCACCCCATGAATGGTATTAAGGAATACGATCCGTCATCCATACAATTATAACAAGTAATTAACGTGTAACAGATGTCTAGGGAGTAGTGAAATCTAAGTAAATACATTTTCTCCAATTACTGCTCACAACTTTAGTATAATTTAGTTTATTTTCATTTTTAGTATTTTATTTTGATTGCATCTTAGTATTGGGTTAGTTGATTAGCAACTAATTCCGCCCAAATCCTTCAAACCCGAGAATTTTAATTGCTTTCTAAAAAAATATAAAAACACAAAAATAATCATCCCTCACCTTTAGAACTAGTATTTAGGCTTTCTAATCCTAGCGACACTATTCCTAAGCTGAACGATCAATCCCCCGGTACTTGTCACTATACTATACTACAACGATCAGGTACACTGCCTGGTGGGGGTTGTAAGCTTCTCGAGATCCCTCGAGAGGTAAAGCCTGTTGCGATTCCCACGCATCAAGTTTTTGGCGCCGCAGCCCGGGGAATAGTTATTGTCTAGGTTAGAATTTCTTTTTATTAGGTCTACTTGCTAGATTCCTTTCTAGTAAGATTTTATTTTTATTTTTAGGTTCTCTTTAGTCTATCTTATTTCTTTGTGCCTTTGTTAGTAATCAAATTCATTGACTATTCCGTTGACCAATATGGAAAACGCGAATCCACCCCTTTCCCCTAGAGAAGTGGCTGTGTTACGTGAACAAATTGAGAGTGAGATTAGGGAACTTAGGGAGCTTAATAGGTTGATTAAGGTTGAGCTCGAACATGCATTTAGTGACCTAGCGACCGCCTTGTATTCAAATGAGGACCTAGGGCCTAATGAATTTGTGAACGTTATTGAAGGACTTGAAGAGGGGGAAATAGATCCAAAGCTTAATGACTATTTTAATCTATATCCCACTAATGAAGAGATTGCATATTATAATAATCTTATCGATAACCCGCGATCTCCTTTTACTATAATTGAACCTAAGATAAAGAGAGACGATCCTAAGAATGCTAAGATACCATGTATGATTGGGTATAGGCACATTAGCAATGCTTACATTGACTTTAAATCTCCAATCAACATTATGTCCTCAACTGTTTATAATGATATAGTGAAAACAAAACTTGAACCTAGAAGGGATCCCAAATACCCCGGTGGAGTTTGTAACTTTGTCGGGAGAGTTAAAGGTTTACATGTCTTTGTTGGTAATTTCACTTTTGTCACCGACTTTATGATTGTGGAGGATCTTGCTAATGTTATTGATTGTCGATTATCTAATGTTGTGTTTGGCAAACCATTTGTTGAGGAGTCTAAGTTGGAATATGATGAGATGGAAGGAACGATCCGATTTGCAAGTAACACCGATAGTATCACTTATAGGATGCCTAATAGGATGAAAGAATTTCGATTTATATCCCGTTTTGATAAGGACAACGTTCGTGCTTTTGAGGATACTAATGAAGAGGATAAGAAAAAGGGCATGGATTATGTATGGGAAAAAAGGAGTCTTTATTACAAAGATTGCTTGGCCCTAGGACCAAGGTATAAAGTCGTTAAGGAATTTGCCCAAATGATTATGGGGGCGGTTGAGAAAAAGGTGATTGGTTTCTACAAGGAGTATCTACAATCGGAGAGTGAAACCAATGATGAGGTCACGTAGTAACCCATGACCTTGAGTCTAGCTACAAGACTCGTAAATAAAGAAAAGCGCTTCTTGGGAGGCAACCCATGTTTTGTGTGATTTTATTTTGTTTGTTTGTTATTTGTTTCCGTATGCATGCTTTATTTTTATTGTTGGTAGATCATGTTTCTCAATTAAAAAGTGGAAATACTTTACTTTGTTGTTTTGGCCTAATCTTAATTCCACTTAAAAGTATTTTTGCAAAAGATAAGTGTAAGAGGAAACCCCAAATATGTTTTTAAGAAACAAACCGATCATGATTCTCCACAATATTAAGTGAACATGTATATTCGTATTTGTTAGAGTCAAATACTTGTATTGAGTCATGATGAAGTTTTGCAGGATTTTCCAGGAAGTAGGACCAAGTTTTTCCAGAAATTTTCCGGAAACTTAACATAAGAATTTCTGCAGGTCACTTCTGACGGCGTCAAGAGTTTACTCTTGACGGCGTCAAGTGTAAAAATCTGGAAATTTTACCGGTTTTGTTTTTCTAACGGAGTCTTATGGTTTTTGTGAATTATTAAGTTTTATAATCTCCAGGAGATCTGCAAACTTCATTCCACAAGCATTATATCTTATCTTGTTTTCTAGGATTTAGTAACTTATATAGGATGCCGCCGATTTTACGCGAGGTTGTCTTGTCTATTTTATCAGGTTTTACAGGTTACGTATGACAAGAAGATGATTTATATTCTGGAAGTGAAGCTTTGATTGTTCATTTTCTTGGAGGAAGATTTAACCTGGCCACCTTATTATCCATACCGAGCGAATCAGGAGAGTATTTGATTTCATTCTCTTTACTTTTTCACTTTTACATTCTTTACTTGAACATTGGGGACAATGTGCATCTTAAGTGTAAGGGGAGGGTAAAAAGATGATACCTTACATATGCACTTTCGCTTGAGTTTGTTTTGTTTAATGGTAGATGTGTAATAAAACTATGAGAAATACTTGTTAGTGCAATTTTAGCGCCAAATTTAAAATTTTTTACAACATTTAGGAGTGAAACTTTAGCCATAGCAAGCGTCTCATGGATAGGAGATTGTATGACTAGCACATAACCGTATATTCAGAAAAATTTTCCACCCAAATATGTGAGGTTCGCCTTTAGATTTGATAGGAAAAGCATTCACTTATGAGTGTACCGGTAGCATTTTGATTCTAGAACTTGCGTTAGTGATGCATCCCGAGACCGCTAGTGAGACTACATCCGTGTGGTAGGATTTACTACATGATAAGAGGCATTAGGATCACCCTTGTGTTAAACCCGTATCATAATTACTTAACCATTTAAGTCATATTACTTGGCTAGTTAAGTCAACTAATTTTTCCCACACCCTTAGCGTTGTACTCATTTTTAGTACACGATACCCTTAGTACACCCCTCCGAGCCTATCTTTTTGTTTCTAACTTTAAGCATCTTACTTAAAGGAAGAATTTGTTACACCCCACTTAAATGTACAACCAAATCGCCTTAGCCTTCCGTGTATGCGCTCATTTTTAGTGCATTATTGTTATTTGTTAAACCCTAAGTTAACTATCTAATTGATTACATGGTTGCTAAGTCGAGTCATATCCTTGTACATATTGTTTTGGGACGATTGGGACTCATGGGTAAGTACTTATTTTATGGAGTAATGGGGAAGAACATCGTTTATTACCCCCATATGTACGTTAATCTTAAAAGTGCTCCAAGTGTTTTGATTTTCTTAATTCGAGTCATTAGATTAATTGATTGTAAAGTATGTAAAGATTCAAGTGTAAGGGAAACGTTCATTCCCTATGATGTATTATTTCGGATGGTAGGGTAAGAGTGTATAAAAAAAAAATCGAAAAAAAAAAAAAAAAAAAAATCGAAAAAAAAAATAGAAAAAGGAAAAAGAGAAAAAACATACGGACTACCATCCCGTTTCATTCTATGTTCATTTTATGTTTTTGTTATTTTTCATTTATTAGCTTAAGTCAAGTCTAGTCTTGGCTTAGCAACGCCATATTGTACATGTAATTAACCAAGATTGTTAACTCGCCACCAGTAAAACTTCCTTTATCCAACAAAATCGTGTATTTCATATCCCTACACCTAACGTTACAACCCTTTAAAAGACCTCTTTGATAGTTTATCCTAGGTGCTTACGCCATATGGTGGAGGTTTGATCCTTTCCCAAGCCTATGGTAATCTATTTTGCTATGACAGGTAGTGAGAGATATCTTTCGTTTCCATATTGTAATTTACACTTTATTACACCCGAGAGATGTGAGTATCTAAACACTATTTGTGAGGTGCTTGTGTATGACCTCCGTGCTTGTCTATTGGTCTTTAGTGGAACGATTATTTGTTGTAATTACTTTTATATTAGTGTTAAATGACCCCTAACTTGTATTTTGAGTAGAATAAAAGCGCATTTGCTTGAGGACAAGCAAATCTCAAGGGTAAGGGTATATGATGAGGCGAAAAATGATCCGTTTTTAGGGGGTCATTTAAGCCCGAATTCGAATTTATTTGATCAAATATTGCCCTAAATCGTTCCTTTTGTGATTTTAGGTACTTTGGGAGTGAAATCTGGAAAAGGAAGCAATTCGGACGTTTTTAGAGCATAAAAGTGAAGAAAACGCCAAAGTCTTAATTTTCCATGCTGGGAACAGTAGGTGACGGCGTCAAGAGTAATTTCCTGACGGCGTCAAGAGCAAAATTTCATGACGGTCTAGAAGAGATTTGACGGCGTCATGAAGGTAGGGCGTCAAGAGTAAAAGTCATGACGGCCTGGAAATGATTAAGTCTTGACGGCGTCAAATGTAGATCAAGGCAGTCCGAGAATAGTTTTGGTGGCGAGGTGACGGCGTCACAAGATTTGTCTTGAAGCCGTCAGACCCCTTTTCCTATATATAGTTTTCTAATTTTTCACATAAAAAGAGAGAAGTTTTGGGAGAAACCCTAAGTACGATTTTGGTGTAACTTTACAGGTTTTTCAAGGGTTCCAACCCCTTGATACCTTGCATGTGTAATCAAGATAAGTGTTCTTTTAATTCAATCAATATTTCTATGTGTTGGTTGTCTATATCTTGTTCTTGTCTTAATTCCATCATGCTAGGCTAGATCTATCTTGTGTTTGCTTAGATCTAATGAAACCTAGATGTTAATTATGTGTTGATTACTTGTTTATACTTGTCTTGGATGAATGATTTATATGTTAGGCTTAAGAAAACTGGCAGATCTCCAATTGGTAACATGCTTGAACGTCTTAAGAAACATGAACCGACGCGCACTAGGTCTTTATTGGTTGTATTTAATGCATGAGCCACTGTTTACAATCCCTATAGTTGTGCTGGGCATGGTGTAGGAGGAGATAAGAGCTCGTAGAATTGGGGAGTTAAGTGTGCCACCCCATGAATGGTATTAAGGAATACGATCCGTCATCCATACAATTATAACAAGTAATTAACGTGTAAAAGATGTCTAGGGAGTAGTGAAATCTAAGTAAACACATTTTCTCCAATTACTGCTCACAACTTTAGTATAATTTAGTTTATTTTCATTTTTAGTATTTTATTTTGATTGCATCTTAGTATTGGGTTAGTTGATTAGCAACTAATTCCGCCCAAATCCTTCAAACCCGAGAATTTTAATTGCTTTCTAAAAAAATATAAAAACACAAAAATAATCATCCCTCACCTTTAGAACTAGTATTTAGGCTTTCTAATCCTAGCGACACTATTCCTAAGCTGAACGATCAATCCCCCGGTACTTGTCACTATACTATACTACAACGATCAGGTACACTGCCTGGTGGGGGTTGTAAGCTTCTCGAGATCCCTCGAGAGGTAAAGCCTGTTGCGATTCCCACGCATCAGTATGCTGCATAATGTGGCATTAACCAATATATAAACACATAATGGGGAAAACGAAGAGTCTGTATTAAATTTTACAGCCTTTTTTTGGACTCTTCGGTACCCAATTATTTGTTGGAAATATGAACACATTTATATTTCCATTTTATTTGGGAATGTACCTATGTATTGTAAGGACATGGGTTGGGTTGTGTTGAGTGGTCTTCACACGGCTTTATTGGCTCACCAGTATTAAGTTTTTTATTTCCAACAGTAGTAAAAATTTAATATTGTTAATGCAAAATTGGACTTTATTAACTCAAACTACACCCTTTTGGTTTGTTGATTTCCCTAACTCAAACTACAGCCTTATGGGTTGGTTTTTTTTATTTTGTTTTCTGAAAAGAAAAAAAAAGGCATAATCCTTTATAACAAGTATCATCTTAACCTTCTGAAATGACAAAATACTAGGGGTAAACCTTTAAAAGTAGTAGCATAATCCTTTAAAACCATAATCCTTTAAAACAAGTAGCATCCTCACTTCAATTGGATGAACCTTGAAGAGTGGGTAGCTCTAATACCGGGTCTATCGTGCTTAACAGGCTTGTATGAGATACAAAACTCAAACAAGGTAGTGTCAAATCATCTCAGGGTTGATTTAAATATGGTTGAAGGTCTTACCACTCTACACACCAACAACGGTACCAATCATCGGTAGACATGTCAAGCAAAGCATTCAGATCAACTCCACGGAAACTGAACTTCTTGAACGTCCTCTTCTTCGCGACTGCAACATCTGGTTCTTGGCCCTCTCATGCTTGCTGTTATGGTTTCTTAACTTCCCTAACTCACTCATATTATGTTACAAGGAATTTTGTACTACCAGTACTAACATTTTACTACTGGTACATATAAGGAACTTAGTACTGGTGAGCCGATAAATCAAAATGGTTCAGTTAGTTGACTTTATTAAGTCAAACTACAGCCTTATGGTTTGTTGACTTCCCTAAGTCAAACTACAGCCTTATGGTTTGTTGACTTCCCTAAGTCAAACTACAGCCTTATGGTTTGTTAACTTCCCTAAGTCAATCATATTATGCATTGAACAACTAAACAAAATACTTCACAATAACAAGCCACATTCACTTGATCACAAACCATTACGCTTTAGCCATTATTCAAACAAGAAATTTCATTGACCATTGACAACCATTACAAACGACAGCTTCACCACCCAACTACCATCATCTACTCGAAAATACTAAAAGCATTCACCCACCACTATCAGAAACTAACAACTACTACTACACAACACATGTCAAGCAGTTAAATAAACATACAATGCAAACAAAACCCAACTGATGATGATATACTTCTTGTACTTGGACCGCTGTTCTTCAAGCTCTTCAACAACACCTCGTAGAGCATTAATCCTCCTCAACAAACCAGGGATAATGTCTACTGACCTTGGGCACATCGGAGGATCCAACCATCCCAGAAAAGGACAGTTTGAGCCCTGAAACAACAAAGTGTGTAAATAAGCAACACATTTTTTTTTAAATAAACAACACAATGACAAACTTGCAATTGTCGGACAGCCAAAGAAACGGCGACCTGGATTCCTGTTTGTCCAAGAAGTCTTGACAACAACGGGTTTACCACATGTGCAGACTACCATCGTTGCTCTGTTTTTCTTTTGAGAAGATGTGTGTTTTACATACTTATTATGTGCACAATGGACGGGTATTTACATGGTTCCGTTCTGGCCAACGGTCGAATTTTTACACAACACGTATCAAATATTAGGGACGAAACATGCGAAGCGTTTGCTACAATATACAAACGGCATTGGGGACAAACGGTGAGAATATGAAATAGGTGAAAAGACGAAAAAACCCAAGCTTGCCACATCAGATAACGGACGGACATAACGTCCGTCTGCCAAAACGCGCTCCCAGAGACCAAACGCGCCGTCGTTTGACAAGTTCAGGGACGAAAGTGAAAAAAAAAATAGTTTAAGGACGATACACGAAAATCTTGACAAGTTTAGGGACGAACGGTGAAATTTTGTCCTCGAAATATCATCTTCATGACATTTTGTGCAATAATCTTTTAAATACATCCTCGGTGGATAGAGTTACAATTTTAAAATAGATTTATTTTGGTGATAACATTCTCTTGAAATATTGAAATGCCATAATTTCCCTAAACAATTCTCATTCTTTCAAACATAAAAACTCATAACTTGCTTGAAATTCACATCAAACATTACACTATAAAAACAACATTAAACATCATAAACGATTAAATGTTAACTCGGGATATCTAAGTTAAATAGACACGGTATACAGAGACGGAGCCAGAAAGAAATATGACCGGGTGCACAAATTTTTTTTAACCGTAATATAATAGAGTTAAAAAGTGGATGAAAACGAAGATTTCATTAAAACGATAAATAAATGGACATATTACCTTCTAATTAGTGATTCTACGATCTCCCATAGCAAAAAAACACTTACGTGCACCCTCATTTTTAATATTAATAAGTTCTTCTTTCTCTATAACACAATTTAAAGTGCCGTTCAAATAATCATCACTAATCCAATTACGCAAATCAGTTTTTATGAGCTTCATTTTAGAAAAACATCTTTCAACCATGGCAGTAGCAATAGAAAAGACTAAAACCAACTTCATTTAAGCACTACTTTTCATATATATTGTAAATACGACAACAATAAAAATGCCCCATGACAACACAATTGGGGTACTATTCATATTCTAATATATTGTTGAATATCATTTAAACTTGTTATCCCTATTTGTTTGAATAGAAATTGCATAGTTATTCACTTATTCTTATTGCCCTAAGCCCTTATTGATGATGATAGACTATATGAAACCAACAAATTAGTCAAGATTTCATACAACCAATCAAAACATGAAAACTTTAAAAGACATAATAAACAAATGAAAGATATATGTTACGACTTATGAACCTTTTTCATCTTTGTGGTGTTGGTTCAATTTTGGATTTTGTAAGTTGTTAGGATGATGAATAAACTTGTTCCATTAAAAAAAACTATTTCATGGGCTTTTGTGCTTTAATTTATTAAACTTGTTTCATCTTTGGGCTTTTACAAAATTTTATATTTATTTTTTATTTGTAAGTTTACGAACTAAAAAATACTAGAGACACATTTTAATGCACCGGGTGCATTTAAGATACATTTAAGAAAAATCGATAAGTTTTTCAAAAATTAACACTATATCGAAAAAATCCATGGGGTGCACGTGCACCCGCGGGCACCCCCTTGGCTCCGTCCCTGACGGTACACATTGGTTTCAATTCATTTCCCGAATCAGAAACACCAAAAGGCACCTTGAAAAAGACTTAACGAGACAACTAACAATTAAAAGTACCAGTTTAACCGGCCATGATAAAATTTTGGCTTAAAAAAAGAGCACATACGAGCAAACAATGTAAAATGAGAAAAATCATTCAAAGAATGAAGGCATGAAGCTCAGAATATACATTTTATACACCAACCATAAAACAAGTTGTTATTAGGCTCGCCAATAGGAAGCCCACCAAGCCCAATAATTTAAAGAGATCCTAGAACTTGTCAATTTAAAACTGTTTGAAATGATGTCGTAATATTGTAGGTGATAGAGTACCCGATAAGAGATCGTTAATACTGTTAGTCGTATTATTGTTTATTAGGCTAAGGCCCGTATGTGTCTTGTTAGGGTTAAGGCCCGTATGAGTCTATATATTGTATTATTCGGATTGAATGAAACATAAGAAAACATTGATCACCTACATCGTATATGTGACTCATCCTTATTCATTTACAGACAGGGTGATGATACTGCATTTTTATTACTATATGTGGATGACATTGTGCTCACTGCTTCATCTGATAGTTTATTACAGCGGATTATTGCTTCTTTACATACGGAGTTCTCTATGACTGATTTGGGTGCTCTTAATTATTTTTTGAGTGTTTCAGTTACGCGTGACTCTTCTGGGATGTTTTTGTCACAGCGTAAATATGCTATGGAGATTTTGGAGCGTGCACATATGGTTGGTTGTAACCCTTGTCGGACTCCTGTTGATACCGAGTCTAAATTGAGTGATGATGGTGATCCGGTTTCTGATCCTAAGTTATATCGCAGTCTTGCTGGTTCTTTGCAGTATCTTATCTTTACTAGGCCGGATATCTCTTATGCAGTGCAGCAGGTTTGTCTTTTTATGCATGATCCTCGTGAACCTCATTTCTCAGCTCTTAAGCGGGTTTTGAGGTATGTTCGGGGCACATTAGACTATGGTTTGCAATTGTTTTCGTCCTCTACTTCCTCTTTGGTTGCTTATTCTGATGCTGATTGGGCTGGTTGTCCTACTACAAGACGATCTACTTCTGGCTATTGTGTTTTTCTTGGCAACAATCTCCTCTCTTGGTCCTCAAAGCGTCAACCGACTCTTTCTCGTTCTAGTGCAGAGGCAGAGTACCGTGGTGTTGCCAATGCTGTTGCTGAGACCTGTTGGTTGCGAAACTTGTTACGTGAGTTGCATACGCCTTTGTCTTCCGCTACGCTTGTCTACTGTGATAATGTTAGTGCCGTATACTTATCTTCCAATCCGGTTCAACATCAACGTACAAAGCATATAGAGATTGATATTCATTTTGTGCGAGATTTGGTTGCTGCTGGTCAAGTTAGAGTTCTTCATGTGCCATCGCGATATCAGTATGCAGATATATTTACCAAAGGTTTACCTTCAGCATTGTTTGAGGAGTTTAGAACCAGTTTAAGTGTCCAGTGTCCTCCCGCTCAAACTGCGGGGGAGTGTTAGTCGTATTATTGTTTATTAGGCTAAGGCCCGTATGTGTCTTGTTAGGGTTAAGGCCCGTATGAGTCTATATATTGTATTATTCGGATTGAATGAAACATAAGAAAACATTGATCACCTACAAATACATGTGGTGGCATATTAACCATCACAAATTATGATAATCATGTCAAGTTTCAACACTCAATCGCACACTGATGAAAGAAAAGAAATGGTGCTGGTTAATATACCACAGTGTATGGGCTTCAAGTGTTATTAGATTAGTATCATGTTTCCGACCTGCAATCTTAATCCATGGTAGTTATACTATTATATGATGACAATTTCATGGATTACCGTTTCACTCGAAAACTCAAAACTCATATCAGTTCTAGTGTTTTTTAGTTAGACTAAACAAATATGATTTATCTAAAATTATATCAAAGGAATTTATGCCAAAACTGCCATAAAACTATGATTATGTAATATCAAAGTTTTGAAGTTAATTTCTTATGGTGCCCTTTAAAATAGTGTTTTCGGTCTGTCAGAGTTTTGTCAATTTTTTTTTTTTTTTTTACTTTACTTGTAGTGCGGCCGGCACATATTATGTCTAATTAAGTTATGGATTTAATGTGTCATGAAGTTTAGTGTAGTTTTTATAGCGTAGAGCTTTAAGGATATGAGATTGATTTCAAGTATGTTGTGAATTTTGATGCATCAAAGAAAGATATTTCTTTGACTAAAGTACCAAATTTTAAGATTTTGAGAGTATGATATGGAAGATCTCTGTTAATTATGTAAAAACATTTACACACATATAAAGTATCTAGCACAATTTGTCAAGAACTTATATACGCTCTTCAACATGATATTTAAACGTCGAGAAACAATTAGCACATAAAGTATCACACCATTTAAAAAAGTTTCTAAAAAAAATATGGGAGTTTATATTAGTTTCTGGATGAATTACCTACAAACTGATGAAGAAACATATTTTCATCATGTTGCAGCTAGGTCCAACAACATAATACTAATCTCAATTTACCCATATTAATATACAACAAATAAATAAAGTATCAAAAGTTTTTCCTATCAACCTATGTGGAATTATAAATACAACCATTTAGAGAAAAAAAAAATAAAAAAATAAAAAATAAAAAAAAACGTGGAGCCTAGTAATAACCACGACATCGTTTCAAGGAATTTATGAATTTAACATGACTAGTTCGAGGATGAGTTTATTATTTGGCTGGTGGGAAACGATGGGCCCAATAATAACGTGTTTGTGATGATTGATTGGTTGGTGGTAAGAAAATTCCATATGCTAACAGTAAGAAGAATGTGAGACACAAAACGAAATCTTGGATCTTGATCATCTTATATGACCTTTTATTTAATTTGAACATTTAGAAAAATTCGTTTAGTTGTGAAAGGTTTTGGTTCCGAGGCTAAATTCTTATCGTGACTAGTTAAAGTGGTATTTTTGGCTGTTAATCGATTGTCAAGTCTATATTTCGTTGATGTTGACCTTTGTGTAGTTTCTATAGTGTTAAGTTGTAAGGATTATAAGTTGATTCAAGTCTGTTATGAATTTTGTGTGAATACTTTAGTTGAATTACCAAATTTCAAAATTTCTAGAGAAGGGTACCACCAAAATAATGGTAAGTGTGTAAAAATTTTGATATTCTAGCATCAAAACACAATTAGCCCAGAAAGTAAAAAAATAAAAATAAAAATAAAAATAAAAATGAAGTATTTCTATTAGTTATTGGACACTTGCAAAGAATATAAGATTCTAATTCTCATATCTTCACAATCATGCCCAATAACATAATAACAACCTCTGCTCACAAGATGAGATGTGCAAGATATATATAAAGTATCAAACATTTCTGTCAATGACCTATGCGGGATTTTAAATCAATACAACTATTCGCAAAAACAAACATTGAGCTCATGTCATTAACTTGGTTCGTTGACACAATTAAATATGACCAAGTATCACCGTGTATCCTTATAACTCAGATAAATATAATGGTGATTTATGAACTCACCATTAAAATATTACGAAGTGTTTCTTCCTTGCATCGGGCCTCAAGATTAATGTGTATAAAAGAAAGAACACTCAATATTTGGTTGAGAAAACTGATCGGACAGAGCTGTTTGCGCCGAGAAAGAATGTAGCGGTTCGGCTGATGTATACAACTTACCACCATTTCATTCCCTTAATCTATGTGGGACTAAAGGTTAAAATTGTTTATACTAAAAAAAATATATGTTATCCTAATCTCTACCGTCTATGACTTACTTATCAATTTTGTATCGTTGAATCTACTCAACTAACTAATTTATACAAAGTTTGAACCATTATATGTATATGGATTTTGATAACTAACAACTCTATGACATGAGGACATCGGTCCAAACATTGTGGACTCGAGTAGTTTAAGAAGCGGGAAAAGAAAGACCACAGGTCCACAAGGCACTACGGTTTCATCCACACATTAAAGCCTTAGATGTTGCAAACCTAAATTTTGTACTCCTTAAAACCAGTTAAATGCGGTTCTAGAATTATTTAGTTAGTATACTTACAAATAATTTGTACACTTGGTCATATTTGTGTTGAATGGATAATTGTGTGTTTATTCCATACCAAATACAAGGATACATATAGCCTATAATTGAGCTATTTTGGGTAAATGGTAATTACCCACTAATTAAGCAAATTACATAAAGATGACAACTAGGACACAATAACTCTTATGCTTATCTTGATCAACTATATATCAACTAATACTCCCCCATAGTTGGAGCGGGAGGAAGCCGGACGCTCAAACTGGATCTGAAATCTTCAAATAAGGCTGAAGGAAGTCCTTTGGTGATGATATATGCTTACTGATAACGGGAGGGTACATGGAGAACACGAACCTGACCAATAGTAACCATGTCACGGACAAAGTGTATATCAATCTCAATATGTTTGGTATGTTGATGTTGAACAGGGTTGGTAGACAAATAGATGACACTAACATTATCAGAGTAGACCAGAGTGGCAGTAGATAGAGGAGAATGCACCTCATGAAGAAGGTTACGAAGCCATGCAGTCTCAGCTACAACATTAGCAATACCCCGGTATTCGGCTTCGGCACTAGACTGGGAGATGGTGTGTTGTCGCTTAGAAGACCAAGAAAGTAGATTATCGCCTAGAAAAACACAGTATCCCTAAGTAGACTGTCGTGTGGATGGGCAACCTGCCCAATTTGCATCTGTATATCCAACAAGAGAAGTGGTAGAGGATTAATATAGGCGTAGACCAAAATCCAAAGTCCCTCAAACGTATCGTAAAATACATTTAAGGGCAGCTAAATGTGTCTCGAGAGGATCATGCATGTAAAGACAAATCTGTTGTACAACATAGGAGAGATCCGGTCTCGTAAATGTGAGATATTGAAGACCACCTGCAAGACTGTGATATAAAGTAGGATCCTGAACTGGAACACCTTCGGGACCCAGTTTGGATTCTGTATCAACTGGTGTTCGAGAAGGGTTACAGTTGGTCATGTGAGCACGCTCAAGAAGCTCAGTAGCATACTTCCGTTGATATAGAAAGAGACCTGTCGAATGCCGAGTAGCAGAAATGCCCAGAAAATAATTAAGTGCCCCAAGATCAGTCATGTCAAATTCACTATGCAAGGAGGCAATGATCTGCTGTAGGAGGGCAGTAGAGGAGGCTGTAAGAATAATGTCATCCACATAGATAAGTAAATAAGCCACTTGGGAGCTCTGTTGAAAAATAAATAATGAAGAGTCACAGCGACTATGATAAAATCTAACTCTAGTAGCATATCCTGCAAATCTCTGAAACCAAGCACGAGGTGCTTGCTTTAGCCCATATAAGGATTTCTTTAGAAGACATACATGATGAGGGTACCGGGAGTCAACAAAGCCCGGCGGTTATCGTTGAACTTGAAAAATTAGGAACTTGTATATATATTTTGGTCAGCCACAATGGTTATCGTTCAACTTTTATATTAAACGACAACAACTATGAACTATGGTGTGAAAAACTAGAAGGGGGGGTTGAATAGTGTGACAACTGACAATCTAGGGAGTTATTTTAAAAACCCGCATTACCTTAAAGTTCGTTTATAATTTTTATTTAGAAATTTTATTTCACAACGAACTTGTACGACCTATTTTATGGATATTTATAATTAATGATGTTATGGAATTCGTGAATTATTTTCATAATTCATTCTTGATATTATGCTCGGTGATGTATTCTTAAATTCTCACTTAGTACTACGTTGACTCCGGCACTAGGAAACTGAAAAGTTTAAAAACTTACGAGTTTTTTTATACGTTGGACATTTACTAACGTATTTATTATAAATTTCGGTGGAATATATATAAATTGTCCGTCAAATGGTGAATATAACGAGTTTTGGGAACGTTTAATATTTCTTAGTAAGTTTTTACTTACGTAAGGGGGCGTTTTTATAAACTAAGATTGGTGATAAAAAGGTTTTGTGTGCAAAATATAAGGAAACTTAGTTGAGGGACCTAAAGTGTAAAATATCCATATTTAAACCCTAACCCTAAAACTAATAACACATTTTCATCTTCATCACTTCATCTCATCTCCTCTCTTCTCCTTCACCGCCGGCTACCCTTCGTCCGGCCACCACCGCCGCGCACCACCACACACCACCACTTCCAAAACATCCCCCACACCTCCCTTGTTACTATCTTGTGATTCACGCGCCCAAAAACAACCATCCTCACCTCGTTCGTGCCTCACCGACGCCGTACACCTCATCACCATCACTCTTCTTGGTCGAGTTTTGTAGATCCACGGGTAAGTATGCACGGGGTGCATCGGGTTTGTTGAAAAACGTGCCAAACCCACGAAATTATTATTGTTTTGGGTCGGATTCGAAAAGAAAAGGATGAAATATTAATGGGTTTTATTGAAACTTGGTAAAATCTTGGTTTGGTATCCGGGTATTGATGTTTGGGTCGTGTTTCTTGGCGTGGTCGAACCGTAGCCGAGGGTCTCACCCTCGACTTTGTGGTGATTCCGAGTTATAGTCGACCTTTGACCCGATTTTCTTGTGGTTTGACCTCACTTGGTCATAGTGGTTGATTGATTATTTGGATTCTTGATTGTTGTTCTTGTTGTTCGATTTGGGTTTGAGGCCGACGACCCATTTGGGGTCGGTTGGTTTTTGGTTCGAGCTCTCATGAGCTAGCCGAGACCATAAAGGTCTCGGGTGGGACCCACACGAGTTGTGGTGAAGTTTTGACTTGAGTTGACTTGATTTTTGACCCGAATACGGTTATTTTTGAGAACCGTGGTTGACGTCGAAATATATATTTCGGCTAAATTCATTTCATGGTTAATATATATTGTTACTATTATTATTATTGTGGCTAATTGATTTTTGAAGCGGTTGACGAGTATTGTGGAATCGTGGTATTATTTGAAGTTGTGTTGACGATAAAGTGGTTTTGGGGACCGATTGTGAGACGGTCACTTAGATTGACGGAGATAGGTTAGTCGGGTGCCGTAGTCGGTCCCTATTGTTGTAGCACGTGGATTGGGATTGATTTGGACGGAGATGTATTGATTGTTATGACTTTTATATTACTTTGGACTTGGACAATGAGCCGAGGGTCATGACTCAGACATGTGACCATTTCGTATGACTCGATAACTATTTACAATTAAAACGTAAATAATAAAACTCGTAATAATAATTATTGATAATATAAACGTTTATATGAATATATAGACGTGAATAACGGATATATAATTATATAGGCGCGTATATTAATAATAATAATAATCACGAGTCATATTATAAATAATACGACTAAATATATATTAGGCTACGAAAGTGGCGTAATATTATTGAACGTATTATTATTATAAAAAGGTGTTATAAAACGGGGAACTCTCGACAATTATTAAACATTTAATAAAAAAATGTCATTTTGTATATATATAACGGGTAAACTTATCGAGTTATGCGGAGTCGTTGTCACTCGAGTCCAGGTAAGTTATTATTTGTGACTTTCGTGTTGTCACGGATATATGACGATTAATATAAACGTTTTCTATAAGTAAATAACCACTTAACCGTAAGGTTGAATCGGGTTATTTGGCTATATGAAATGAATATATTAATGGGCATCGTATCCTACGACGCCCATAGGTTGTGGTATATGTAAAGTGTAATAAATTGCGAATGTATATATCGGGAAATCTGGCCAATTTGACGATGTATATGAGGAGTTTATTAAACTATGATATCTACCATATAGTATTTATGTGCTATGTGCTTTAGGTTGGGTGTAATCTTGGAACGGTATGTTACGTAAATAAATATGAGGATTATCAAATCGACGGATTCGATAAACTTCGGCGATTTATTTAAATGATATATTGGGCTAATATTAGATCCATAGTTTATTTTATTATTCTTTGTGTGACCTTTTGGTTTGTTTTGAGTCGACCCACCACCCGTATGGATACCAAACGTAAATACACCAAACTAATACGAAATGGATTTTCGGAAATAAAACGGATTCTCGTCCGGGTTTGGGAATATTTTGAATTTGAGGAAACGATTTCTGAACGAGTTAATATTGTTAGGTCGTGCCGAGTCCGTAGTTGCTGTTTCGTGAGTTACTATACATCTTATTTCTACCGACTTCTTCTTGCTATTTTCTGGACTTGAGGTGAGTCATAGCCCCACTTTTTAATCTTGAACTATGTTTTCAATACTTGGGGTGAGAAACGTGCAAATTATTTTATGTGGACTATTTATCGCTTCTATATTCTTTCTAAAACTTGCTATGCGTATGGACTAGGATATATTGTCAGCTTTAGTCACATATGTTTTGTGTGTACTATTCAAGGTTGGCTTATTTGGAATTGTCAGCTTTAGTCACACGGTTTCGTGTGTACTATTCAAGGTTGGCTTATTTAGATACTGTAGTGTGCACCTATAGGTTATTAATACTTCGGAGGTTATCCGAGTATTTATTGGTATTGCGGGGGTTACCCGAATATCTATGTTAGAACGGAGGGTATCCGTGTGTTAGGTCAGAGCGGAGGGTATCCACAGGCTTTTAGCGAATCCCTAGTCTAGCTAGCAAGCGTTTTGCGTATATGTCCACTGTATTGTTAGATGAATGTAAACCTATGATCTCACCAGCGAAAGCTGACTTTTAGCACGTTTTCTCAGGTAATTAAGTGATGATATGCATGCTTGGAATGGAAGGCTCGGCCAAGGCTCATGGTTTATGGATCTATTTTTCTAAACTCTGATAATTAATTTTGGACCTACAGTTATGTTATTTTGGGCCTGACTCTGAATGATGTTGGGATAAATGTAAACGTTAAAACCCCATTTTGGTTGTGTTTTTATTATGTTTACTTTATCTCGTTCTATATTGTCTTGTGTTGGATACCAATCCCCGTAGCACCCTGAAAACTTGTTGAGTCTTCCGCTGTATCAAATTTTAGGGGTGTTACAGATTGGTATCAGAGCCAAGGTTATAGAGAACTAGGTAAATAAACGCCTAAACTATAACCGTATTTTATAGAAAATGATCCTTGACCACCGCCCGCCAGCCCGCCAAGCCGAAGCATCTTCTATTATTTGAGGTATTATGAGATATTTGAGATGATTGTTAGATTTGGGATTTATTGAGATGACTTGAGGTTTATGGATTTAGTAATAAGATGGCGTTTTCGAGGAATTATATGGTCTATATGTTTTATAAACATTTTAGTAATGCGGTGTTTGAAATTCTTTTTCTTGAGATTATATAATTGAATTATTTGATGAGGATTTTTGGTATGGTATTATGAGTTGTGATTTAGTTGTTTTGAAACACTTACACCTACCCTACGCTGTTGTCACAGACCATGGCCTCCCATATGCCCGATGTCGTCGAGGATATTCTTACTGCAACGGTTTTACCTGCACAGTTCACTATGGCATCTGATGACCCTTACCAGATGGCCATGTCTTCAGCTACTGTACCGCAGGCAGCTTCTACTTCAGCACTACATGCTGCATCTACGCAGGGACCCTCATCTTCTTTAGGGCTCCTTGGTACATCGAGGCAGCTTACTCTTCATCAGGCTTTGGCTCGCGTGGCCCCACGCTTTGCCCACCGAGCTACGACACGCATGTCGGTACGCCCTACTCCATCACCTTTACAGATTGATGCTCACTCTCTTCTGTCTGAGGCGCCACCCACATCATTGCGTCGTCGTCCTAGATCACCTACTACATCTCCACATGGTTCACCTAGTAGGAGACGACGAATGATGAGGTACTCTTCCGATGAGGATGAGGAAGAGTACGAGGGTGAGGATGAGGCTGATGACCCTGAGCAGGAGGATGACCCTCAGGAGGGCTGAGCAGGGTGATGATGATGACCCTGAGGAGGAGGATGACCCTCAGGAGGATGAGATGCCTGATGATGATGAGTTAGTACCACCAGCTCAGGCTGAGGAGCCTGATTCACCTGTACATCCGATTGAGCCTGATTCACCTGATCATCCGTTTTTGGTTGAGTTGCCACCTGGTAGTCCCGATGGGTCGGATGCATCTTCTGAGGTTTCTGCTGAGCATGCAGAGTTAGGTGAGATTGGCAGGTTGTGGGCTCGGATTACTGAGCTTAGTGAGAGAGTTGCACGTGTATCTGATCGACTTGAGAGAGTTATTGGAGAGTTCATAGCGGATCTGAGAGTTGACATGACTGTCGTTGTGGGCAGGACTACTGAGATGAGGAGAGTTTTGATGGAGGTCCACGAGCATATCGATAGTTTGCAGCGAGGATTTGTTACTGCTCGAGAGGCCGACCGCAAGCTATGGCAGAGGAATGCCGAGCTAGGATCGTTATGGAGGGATCTTGATGGCGTGAGGCAGGAGTTTAGGAGCCTCCGCCAGCAGCGTGGCTAATTGCTTGGGTTATGTTGTATGGTTGCTTTCTTAACCGAGGAGTGTTCGGTTAGAAAAGCTAGTTATCATATTTTGATGTATTTTGTTCAGTATTCGTCTCTTTTGGAACGATTAGTACGTTATTGTGTTTTCTAGTAGTTGGAACGATGTTAGATCGCTATTGTATGGTTGATGGTTATTAGTATATGGTATTATGTGATTTTGAGTGTTATGGAAATTGAGTCCTTATTCGCTTTATTGATGTTACGTGGTGTATTGTTGCTATTCTTTCCATGACTTGGCTTCGTTGAATTACTCTTGTTGAGCATATTGATAAGTTCTATTGGAGACTCATGAACTTGTATGATGTTACAGATTAATGGCAACACGACGAAACCATGTTAGAGCTACCAGAACTGGTCCTGCTGTGACTACTCCTGGTCGCCGAGGACGCCGACCTACTCGAAATGTTGAAACCCCTACTCCTGACAACCTGGACACTACTAACCGCAACAACAGGAATCAAAATGTTGATGTTCAGGGAGACAATGATCATGTTCCACTTAATGCACCTACTGTGGATCAAGCAATGATCAATCAACTGGTGGAGCAAAGAGTTGCTGAGCTACTAGCTGAGTCAAATCATTCCAACAATTCTGCTGGAACATTTCCACATGTTCGTGCTAACGGATGTCACTACAAGGAGTTTATGATTTGTGGACCAATTGAGTTTGGTGGAACGGAAGGAGTGGTTTACTTGGTTAGGTGGATTGAGAAGACTGAGTCAGTGTTTAATGTCAGTGGTTGTGAGGAGAATGCGAAGGTAAAGTTTGCTTCTTTTACTTTCAAGGATGAAGCTTTAACTTGGTGGAACAATTACCGAAATGCAGTTGGGAGTGATGTAGCTTATGCCATGACTTAGGAACAATTTAAGGCTCTGCTGATTCAGACTTATTGCCTAAGGAATGAGGTCAAGAAGCTAGAGATTGAGTTTTGGAACCACAAAGTGAAAGGTAATGATATGACAACTTACAATCGTCGTTACCAGGAATTAGCCTTGCTTTGCCCAGATATGGTAAAAACCGAGACTCAAAAGATCGAGAGGTATACTGATGGGTTGCCGGTAGCTATGAGAAATGATGTGATTTCTGCTAGGCCTGCAAACATACATGAGGCAATCACAATTGCTCAACAACTTATGGACTCGTTGGAATTGGAAGGAGCTGATAAGGAGAAGAATGGAAAGAGAAAGAGAGACCGTCACTCTAAGGGTAATGATCACCGAAGCAAGAGACAAGCTAAGGCTTATGCTATTGGGAATGGAGATAAGAAGAATCAGAACGGTGATGCACCCAAGTGTGATCGTTGCCACCAGCATCATACTGGATGGTGTAGTGTGAAATGCCAGAACTGCTCAAAGAAAGGACACACAGCTAGGGACTGTAGAGCTCGACCTCTTGCTATGGTTCAAGCTGCTCCTCAGATGAGAAATAAGGCAGATGTTACTTGATATGGGTGTGGAAAGAAGGGACACTATAGGAATGAGTGTAGAGAATCGTGGAACCGTGGAAATCAAGGCTCGGGTGGAAATGGGTACAAGCATGGAAATTGTGGAGCTGGAGGAAACCGTGGACGACAAGATAATGGGGACCAGCGTGTGGAAGCCAGAGTCGCTCAGGGAAGAGTGTATGCACTCGGGAACGAGAGAGGAGAAGATCCGAATGTCGTTACTGGTACGTTCCTTCTCAATAATCGTTATGCTTCCATACTATTTGATACTGGTGCCGATAGGAGTTTTGTGTCCACTACGTTTGCACCCTTACTAGAGAAACCTCCGATGGCCTTAGGAATTGGATATGATATCGAGTTAGCAAATGGAAATATAGAAAGGATTAATACTATCATTCGCAGTTGCACGTTAAATTTCTTGAACCACCCTTTCAATATAGATCTTCTACCCGTCACGTTAGGAAGTTTTGATGTCATCATTGGTATGGATTGGTTGTCGAAGTATCGTGCTCACATACTTTGCGACGAGAAGATTGTGCGTGTACCATACGGAAAGGAAATCCTAAATATAATAGGAGATCGAAAGGATTCTAGGAGCCCATCCCGATTAGCAGTTATTTCTTGCACGAAGTTACCAAAGCTAATGGAGAAGGGATGTTACCTTTTCTTAGCTCAAATTCCTGAGAAAGGAGGGACGAAGAAGAAGGAAAGGTGCATTAGAGATGTGCCTATAGTTCATGATTTTCCTGATGTGTTTCCCGATGAATTGCCGGGAATCCCGCCGACTAGACAAGTGGAGTTTCAGATTGAGTTGATACCTGGTGCTGCACCTGTAGCACGAGCGCCTTATCGTCTTGCACCTACCGAGCTAGAAGAGTTGTCAAAACAATTGGCGGAGTTAGCCAAAAAAGGATTCATAAGACCAAGTTCTTCACCTTGGGGAGCCCCAGTCTTATTTGTGAAGAAGAAGGATGGATCGTTCCGTATGTGCATTGATTACCAAGAGTTGAATAAGCTAACGGTGAAGAACAGATACCCGTTACCTAGGATCGACGACTTGTTCGATCAACTCCAAGGATCGAGTGTGTATTTGAAGATCGATTTGAGATCGGGATATCATCAACTTCGAGTTCGCGAGGAAGATATTCCGAAAACGGCTTTCAGAACCCGTTACGGGCATTACGAGTTTCAAGTGATGCCGTTTGGGTTGACTAACGCACCGGCAATATTCATGGATCTCATGAATCGAGTGTGTAAGCCTTACTTAGATAAGTTCGTGATTGTATTCATCGATGACATTCTGATTTATTCAAAGAGTGAGAAGGAGCATGAGGAGCATCTAAGACTCATCTTAGAATTGCTCAGGAAGGAGAAACTCTATGCCAAGTTTTTGAAATGCGAATTCTGGATTCCGACGGTACAATTTTTGGGTCATGTGATTGATAGACAAGGAGTCCATGTGGATCCTGCTAAGATTGAGGCGATAAAAGATTGGGATGCACCTACAACCCCAACCGAAGTTCGTCAATTTTTGGGTTTAGCTGGTTATTACCGAAGATTCATTGAGGGATTTTCGAAGATAGCTAAACCACTGACCAAATTGACTCAAAAGAGTATTACGTATGAATGGGGAGATAAAGAAGAGGAAGCATTTCAATTGCTTAAGAAGATGTTGTGTAGTGCTCCTATCTTAGTGTTACTAGAAGGTAACGAGGATTTCGTCGTCTATTGTGATGCCTCATATAAAGGATTGGGAGCCGTATTAATGCAACGAGAGAAGGTGATAGCTTATGCTTCCCGACAGCTCAAAAAGCATGAGAAAAACTACACTACCCATGATTTGGAACTAGGTGCTGTTGTTTTCGCTTTAAGAATATGGAGACATTACTTGTACGGAACCAAGTGTGTTGTATTTACTGACCACAAAAGTCTACAACACATCTTGAATCAAAAAGAGCTCAATATGAGACAGCGACGTTGGATTGAGTTGCTAAGCGATTATGATTGTGAAATTCGCTACCATCCTGGTAAAGCAAACGTTGTTGCTGATGCTCTTAGTCGAAAGGAAAGAATACCACCGTTACGAGTTAGGTCATTGGGAATGACTATCGTATCGCCGTTACCATCTCAAATACTTGAAGCTCAAACGGAAGCGTTGAAAGCAGAAAACAGATCTGCCGAGAATATATTTGGGATGGCTGAGAATGAGAAAGGATTCGTTAAGCGTTTTGATGGATTGCTATGTTTTGGAGATCGGATTTGGGTACCTTTATATGGAGAAATTAGAGAGTTAATTATGCATGAGTCGCATAAGTCAAGGTACTCTATTCATCCTGGGTCCGACAAAATGTACCAGGATCTTAAGAAGTTCTATTGGTGGCCAAATATGAAGGCAGATATAGCATCGTACGTTAGTAAGTGCTTGACATGTGCTAAGGTTAAAGCCGAACACCAGAGACCATCAGGATTACTAACGCAACCAGAACTTCCAGTCTGGAAATGGGAGCGGATTACTATGGACTTCATTACCAAATTACCGAGGACAGCTAGCGGTTGTGACGCTATCTGGGTAATAGTGGATCGTCTGACAAAGTCTGCTCATTTCCTAGCAATAAGTGAAGATGATAGTGTGGATAAGCTTGCGAGGTTATATGTGAAGGAAATTATTTCGCGTCATGGAGTCCCGATACCTATCATTTCGGATCGCGATAGTCGTTTTACGTCAGCTTTGTGGCGATCACTTCAAACGGCTTTGGGGACGAGACTTGATATGAGTACTGCATATCATCCCCAAACCGATGGTCAAAGTGAGAGGACCATTCAGACGTTAGAGGATATGCTTCGTGCATGCATCATAGACTTTGGTAAGGGCTGGGAGAAGTATTTACCCCTTGCGGAATTCTCCTATAATAATAGCTACCACACAAGTCTTAAAGCTGCACCATTCGAAGCTTTGTATGGCAGAAAGTGTCGTTCGCCTATTGGTTGGGCAGAAGTTGGAGATAGCCAACTCACAGGCCCTGAACTTATCTTAGAAACTACGGAGAAAGTAGCTCAGATTCGTGATCGGTTGCAAGCCGCCAGAGATAGGCAGAAAAGTTACGCCGATCAGAGACGTAAACCCTTAGAGTTCCAGGTTGGAGACAAAGTGATACTGAAAGTCTCGCCTTGGAAGGGTGTAATACGTTTCGGGAAACGTGGTAAACTCAACCCACGCTACATTGGACCATTTCTGATCTTAGAAAGAATTGGGCCCGTGGCTTATAGGTTGGAATTACCACATGAACTGAGTAAAGTTCACGACGTGTTCCACGTTAGTAATTTGAAGAAATGTCTTTCCGATGAGATGCCTGTCATTCCAATGAAGGATATTCGTGTTGATGAGAAATTGAACTTCGTGGAAGAGCCAATTGAGATTTTAGATCGTGAAGTTAAATGACTCAAGCGAAGTCGCATCCCGCTCGTCAAGGTTCGTTGGAATTCCCGACATGGACCAGAATTTACGTGGGAATGTGAGGACGAGTTCCGGAAGATATATCCGAAGCTTTTCACTTCGTTGATGAATTTTTCCGAGCGAAACCCGGGACGGGTTTCTTCTGAGACTGGGAGGATGTGACAACCGGCAATCTAGGGAGTTATTTTAAAAACCCGCATTACCTTAAAGTTCGTTTATAATTTTTATTTAGAAATTTTATTTCACAACGAACTTGTACGACCTATTTTATGGATATTTATAATTAATGATGTTATGGAATTCGTGAATTATTTTCATAATTCATTCTTGATATTATGCTCGGTGATGTATTCTTAAATTCTCACTTAGTACTACGTTGACTCCGGCACTAGGAAACTGAAAAGTTTAAAAACTTACGAGTTTTTTTATACGTTGGACATTTACTAACGTATTTATTATAAATTTCGGTGGAATATATATAAATTGTCCGTCAAATGGTGAATATAACGAGTTTTGGGAACATTTAATATTTCTTAGTAAGTTTTTACTTACGTAAGGGGGCGTTTTTATAAACTAAGATTGGTGATAAAAAGGTTTTGTGTGCAAAATATAAGGAAACTTAGTTGAGGGACCTAAAGTGTAAAATATCCATATTTAAACCCTAACCCTAAAACTAATAACACATTTTCATCTTCATCACTTCATCTCATCTCCTCTCTTCTCCCTCACCGCCGGCCACCCTTCGTCCGGCCACCACCGCCGCGCACCACCACACACCACCACTTCCAAAACATCCCCCACACCTCCCTTGTTACTATCTTGTGATTCACGCGCCCAAAAACAACCATCCTCACCTCGTTCGTGCCTCACCGACGCCGTACACCTCATCACTATCACTCTTCTTGGTCGAGTTTTGTAGATCCACGGGTAAGTATGCACGGGGTGCATCGGGTTTGTAGAAAAACGTGCCAAACCCACGAAATTATTATTGTTTTGGGTCGGATTCGAAAAGAAAAGGATGAAATATTAATGGGTTTTATTGAAACTTGGTAAAATCTTGGTTTGGTATCCGGGTATTGATGTTTGGGTCGTGTCTCTTGGCGTGGTCGAACCGTAGCCGAGGGTCTCACCCTCGACTTTGTGGTGATTCCGAGTTATAGTCGACCTTTGACCTGATTTTCTTGTGGTTTGACCTCACTTGGTCATAGTGGTTGATTGATTATTTGGATTCTTGATTGTTGTTCTTGTTGTTCGATTTGGGTTTGAGGCCGATGACCCATTTGGGGTCGGTTGGTTTTTGGTTCGAGCTCTCATGAGCTAGCCGAGACCATAAAGGTCTCGGGTGGGACCCATACGAGTTGTGGTGAAGTTTTGACTTGAGTTGACTTGATTTGTGACCCGAATACGGTTATTTTTGAGAACCGTGGTTGACGTCGAAATATATATTTCGGCTAAATTCATTTCATGGTTAATATATATTGTTACTATTATTATTATTGTGGCTAATTGATTTTTGAAGCGGTTGACGAGTATTGTGGACTCGTGGTATTATTTGAAGTTGTGTTGACGATAAAGTGGTTTTGGGGACCGATTGTGAGACGGTCACTTAGATTGACGGAGATAGGTTAGTCGGGTGCCGTAGTCGGACCCTATTGTTGTAGCACGTGGATTGTGATTGATTTGGACGGAGATGTATTGATTGTTATGACTTTTATATTACTTTGGACTTGGACAATGAGCCGAGGGTCATGACTCGGACATGTGACCATTTCGTATGACTCGATAACTATTTACAATTAAAACGTAAATAATAAAACTCGTAATAATAATTATTGATAATATAAACGTTTATATGAATATATAGACGTGAATAACGGATATATAATTATATAGGCGCGTATATTAATAATAATAATAATCACGAGTCATATTATAAATAATACGACTAAATATATATTAGGCTACGAAAGTGGCGTAATATTATTGAACGTATTATTATTATAAAAAGGTGTTATAAAACGGGGAACTCTCGACAATTATTAAACATTTAATAAAAAAATGTCATTTTGTATATATATAACGGGTAAACTTATCGAGTTATGCGGAGTCGTTGTCACTCGAGTCCAGGTAAGTTATTATTTGTGACTTTCGTGTTGTCACGGATATATGACGATTAATATAAACGTTTTCTATAACTAAATAACCACTTAACCGTAAGGTTGAATCGGGTTATTTGGCTATATGAAATGATTATATTAATGGGCATCGTATCCTACGACGCCCATAGGTTGTGGTATATGTAAAGTGTAATAAATTGCGAATGTATATATCGGGAAATCTGGCCAATTTGACGATGTATATGAGGAGTTTATTAGACTATGATATCTACCATATAGTATTTATGTGCTATGTGCTGTAGGTTGGGTGTAATCTTGGAACGGTATGTTACGTAAATAAATATGAGGATTATCAAATCGACGGATTCGATAAACTTCGGCGATTTATTTAAATGATATATTGGGCTAATATTAGATCCATAGTTTATTTTATTATTCTTTGTGTGACCTTTTGGTTTGTTTTGAGTCGACCCACCACCCGTATGGATACCAAACGTAAATACACCAAACTAATACGAAATGGATTTTCGGAAATAAAACGGATTCTCGTCCGGGTTTGGGAATATTTTGAATTTGAGGAAACGATTTCTGAACGAGTTAATATTGTTAGGTCGTGCCGAGTCCGTAGTTGCTGTTTCGTGAGTTACTATACATCTTATTTCTACCGACTTTTTCTTGCTATTTTCTGGACTTGAGGTGAGTCATAGCCCCACTTTTTGATCTTGAACTATGTTTTCAATACTTGGGGTGAGAAACGTGCAAATTATTTTATGTGGACTATTTATCGCTTCTATATTCTTTCTAAAACTTGCTATGCGTATGGACTAGGATATATTGTCAGCTTTAGTCACATATGTTTTGTGTGTACTATTCAAGGTTGGCTTATTTGGAATTGTCAGCTTTAGTCACACGGTTTCGTGTGTACTATTCAAGGTTGGCTTATTTAGATACTGTAGTGTGCACCTATAGGTTATTAATACTTCGGAGGTTATCCGAGTATTTATTGGTATTGCGGGGGTTACCCGAATATCTATGTTAGAACGGAGGGTATCCGTGTGTTAGGTCGGAGCGGAGGGTATTCGCAGGCTTTTAGCGAATCCCTAGTCTAGCTAGCAAGCGTTTTGCGTATATGTCCACTGTATTGTTAGATGAATGTAAACCTATGATCTCACCAGCGAAAGCTGACTTTTAGCACATTTTCTCAGGTAATTAAGTGATGAATGCATGCTTGGAATGGAAGGCTCGGCCAAGGCTCATGGTTTATGGATCTATTTTTCTAAACTCTGATAATTAATTTTGGACCTACAGTTATGTTATTTTGGGCCTGACTCTGAATGATGTTGGGATAAATGTAAACGTTAAAACCCCGTTTTGGTTGTGTTTTTATTATGTTTACTTTATCTCGTTCTATATTGTCTTGTGTTGGATACCAATCCCCGTAGCACCCTGAAAACTTGTTGAGTCTTCCGCTGTATCAAATTTTGGGGGTGTTACAAATAGTTTACCGTTTAAAATCTTTTTAACTTGTTTGATTAGCTTTGAAAACTTTCCGTTTGATCAAAGATATATATACACAAACACAATATATAACATGCAAGTAAATGAAAGAAACGATCAAACTACAACACGAGTATTTATCGTGGTTCGGATACAAGGACTCTTTTTCCTTGCCCTACGTCCACGCCCCGAGTATCCAACTCGAGAGTTTCTTTCACTAGTCAACAAGCTCCTTTCACCTGCGGAGAAAACCTTACACGTCGCTTATACATGTTTACCGACACTAAGCTAGATGTCGAGTTCTTTTACGAGGGTACAACCACTCCCGTTAGTTCTTTTACAAGGGTACAACAACTCCCGTCACACTTTGTATTTTGAGGACTAAAATACTAACCGATCACTACTGAAAATACACAATCAAATGAAGTGTAAAGTACGCAAGTCTATGCAATGCTAAGCTAACAAGTCTTGCAACGTTGTGTTGAATACTTGTAACTTTTTATGAATTCGTGAATCTCTTTGCTACAAAAAGAAACTTCACATATGAAATGTTAGAGGGTTAGATGAAAGAATGAATGAATGTGTGAAAATATGATGTAGAGTGATAAGCCAAAAATCAAACTTGTGGCTTAGTATTTATAGCAAAACCTTCTGCAGGCCTGGCGGATACGGCAGAACCCTCAGATGGGTTCCGCCCGTGTACCCCTAGGGTTCCGCCGGGCTTGCAGTTTGCAATAAATCTTGCAAACCAAACAATGTCACATCTCATTACACCTAGTCAAACATAAAACTTGCAAGCCAACATATGGTTAGTCAAACACACTTTCTTTCCATAAATGTATATTGACAAAACTTGCCATAAATGTGATGTGACATTTCTATTTTAAGAAATAAAAAGTGTTGTGTTTTATGAAATGTAAAATGTAGCAAAAGTGTAGTTTATGCAAGTCTTTAAAACTAAGATTATGTTTTACTTAGAAACTAAAGTTTACATTTTGTCGTTAACAAAACTTAGCAAAGATCGTAAAATATAAATAATGTTTTTAGGCGATATTTGTATTAACAATCTCCCCCTTTTTGTTGATGACAAAACATAAACTTTGTTTTTAAGTAACTCACAAAATCTTAGTGTTTAAGACTTAAAAAAAATTTATATTAAACTTGTTTTACTTAAGTGATGTAAATCATATTAAGTTTTAAAGGTTTAATATATTTCTCCCCCTTTTTGTCGAAACAAAAAGTAGAGTAGCGAAGTGGAATAATGCACGTGCTCCCCCTTGGTTGTTACTCCCCCTAAAAGGAGTGCCAAGATGGGAAACATAGATTTTGATCCTACAAAAAAATGGTTAGTTGGTGATATATATAGTCAAGCTTGTAGTTACCGCACACATTGCAACCACAATGACAACACAAAAATGATCAACCAACAATGCAAGTAAGTAAGTAGAAAGAAATATCATTCCATGTAAAATTTGACTTTTAAAAGTCAAAGACAAAAAATGGGAAAGATTCTTCTACTTCTAAAAGAAGAACTAAAAGTAACCAAGAAAATAAAATCAAATCAAATCCTACTTTCTTAAATGGGGCAAAAGGCCTCCAAAGGTTGTCTAGGATTTGTTTGGGTGGGAAAGAGCATCCAAACGTTCTATGATGTGTTGGAATGCAAAACGGGTTTCATCTTGGAATTGGTGAAGCAACATTTTGATGCTTTCACCCATTTGCTCTCAATTTGAGCAAACATGGGGATGAGTGGGTGGAAATGGGTTGGTTTTGGTTTCTTGGTTTGAGGGTTGGTTGGTTTTTGTTTCTTGGTTGGAGGATGCGTTTGGTATAGAGTCAAGCAAGGTAGTTTGAAATTCCATTGCTTGATGGAGGTGATTCTCAACCATGCTTTGGATTTCCTCATATGAAGGAAAGAAGGACTCAAAGGTTTGGGCTTGAGAATGTAGTGGAGTTGGGTGATCATGGTTTTCAAAATTTGGTTCTCCATAAAGAGGATCATGGATGTCATTGTAGATAAGGTGAAACAACAATGGTTTGGGTTGATGGTACACTTGTTGTGGTGGTTGGGTGTGGTTAAAATGCTCATTTTGGTCAAGAATTGACCTTGGTGTTTCATTTGCAAAAGGTGGTGGTTGTGTAGCTCTTGGTGGAAGATCATTGAGATCTTGGACAAATGGGTGTGGTGATGTTGGAGGAGACCCAAATAACTCCATAGGTTCAAGTTTGGGTAATGGTGATGGTGATGGAGTTTTGGATGGTTGGGTTGGTGCACTTGGTGGAGTTGGGTCAATGGGTGATTTAGTTGGTGGTGGAGTGAGCTCATTGGGTTCATTAGGTGATGGAGACGGAGATGCAAGGTTCAAAAAATGTTCATTTTTGATAGGTAAGGTGAATTCATCCGAAGATGAGGAGCTTAGGTTGATGGATTGGTTAGACCAAAGTGGTTTGACACTTATCTGGGCGGTTTTCCGGATGGGTCGTGATGGTTGAGAGGTGATTGTTGATTTAGTCATGGTTAAAATGGTTTAAAAGATTAGAAATTGTGATGAAGAAGGTGTGATTTGATAGTGTTTAGGATGGTTTAATTTATAGTGATGAAGGAGTGTGGGAAGGAGTGTTTGGATTTGATGTTAGGTCATACAAAAATGGAGGTTCCTAATGATTTGGAAAACTAATTGTGGGTTGTCATATCATGGAAGTCAATCCAATGAAAATGGTGAAGCTAGAAGACAAGATTTGCACTAAATGCTTAGTGGTTTTGGTAAATTTGTTGTAGGATAAATCTCAGGGATTTCAAGGAACCTTTGGAAGGGTTCCTTCCTTTATGCGTGAAGGTTCCTTGGGGTGGTTATGATTATTTTTGAAATTTGGCGGGAAATGGTTTTGTTTGAGTTATAAGGAATGAGAAGTATCCTATTGTGCTAAACAAATTGCAGAGAATTGGTTTCTATCTAAAAGGATTGTATTTTGTTAGTTGGATGTTGAAATGTTGAAAACTAAAAAAAAAATTCTGTAGGAAACTGGCGGAACCTTCATGTTACACAGGCGGAACCCGTGTGAGGGTTCCGTCCGGTCCGTTGGGCCATTTCTGGGTTGCCCAGAAAATACACTGGCGGAACCCAATTTTGGGTACCGCTAGATCCGCCAGGCCTGAAAAATTTGGCAGTCCGCGATTTTGACCCCCGAGATGATTTTCAAATTTTTCGAAAACTCCTAAAATCAAAAAGATAAGGCATTTCTGGTTAGGTAATACAAAAATTGGACATGTAAACACACATACCATAGGACTTTGACCTTGAGGTCGAGAATTTCACTATACTTAGTGAAAAATTCATAAACATGAAAATTTGACAACTTGCCAAAAGTTTTCTACCTGCATCGTTGTTAAATAATACATGTTCCAAATAGTATCACACATTGTACCAACACACAAATACATCATAAACATTGTTTAAAATGACCAAATTGTTCAAATAACACCTAGTGCCAAACACTCCTACACACCCGCACTCATTGACGGTTAATCTTGTTCTTGAGCTTTCCAAGGAATCTTCCAAGATTCTTAAACATCCCCTTTGTTTGCTTGAACTCCGCTGACTCATTTGGAATATCCGGAAGTTGGGATAGGTATTCGAGAGGTGGGAGCCTAGAGTTGGGCAAAGAGTCATCTTCACTTATTGAGGAAGATGATGAGGAGGTAGGAGGATGAGGACGTTTTCCTTGGGCTTTGTAAACTCTCTTATTACTAAGTGGGACAAAGGTGTGTGGAATAAGAGAGTAGTCAAGACGAAGACCGTTTGGAGTTGGTATGGGAGAGATGAGCCTAAAGAGACGGGTCAATAGCATTCCATACGGCATAGCCATTGTGCCATGCACGGGAATGTCGGCCATTCTCTTGGCCATGTAGTAGGCAAGGTTGAAGGGTTACCTAACGGACAAAGAGTAGAGCATGTAGCAAAGGCAAAGGTTTATATGATCTCGGTTTCCTAAGGTGCTAATGACATTTGCTCTAAGGACTTCCTCCCATTTCTTGAATTGGGGCTTGAGTTCATTCATTTCCATTCCATATGGGTCCTTATCGACCTCATTTCTCGAACGGGTTCTCCTGGTGTTGGTTGTCCTAACAAAGAGGTGGTCACGAAGTACATCTTTTGATACAAGAGGGGTGTCATAAGGATGGATGCGGTCATGGAGGGTGTAAAGAGTTGATAGGGAGTGCAAGTCGGAGTAGATGCAAGTACCATCGTTTGGGACACCTAGGATTTGAGCAAACTCCTCAAGAGTGAAGGAGTATTGATGACCACTAGCCCTAAAGTTGGTAGACATGCGACCATAGTCATCCGTGGAGAGGGTGACGGATGCATAGAATTCTAGAATGAACCTAGGACCAATAGGCTCGTTGATTTCCAAAAGACACTCAAAGTTGATTATGGCAAATTTGGTGTAAAGGTTTGTGCCTTCTAGGAAGGACGGGTCAATGGTTCTACCCTCATGGACATAATGTTTCTCTAAGGATTTGAAAACATTAACTTGATTTGGGGTAAGGCCTTTGGTTTTGTGGTGTTTTGGTAGGTACTTAATTGTGTCCTTGTGGTCGTAGTGGGTTAGAGGAGGCATGATGATTCCTAGAAAAACAAAATTTCACATTTTAGTCTAAGTAAACGACTATTGTAATGTGGTTGTTCTAGTGTGTGCCTATATGAAAACAATGTGGAGGTGCGGTTATCTTGACTCATTTTGATGCTTCAAAAACGTTTTATAATGCAAGTTTTGTTATAAAACAAAAGATAACCCAAGCGCTCCTAGTTCAATGTAGCTTCGTTTGAATGTACCCGAAAATACATATTGGTTATGTATTCCCTTTAGCATTCAAGAGACATTATGCAAGTCATGTTTTAAACATAATGTTTTGATTTTGTATTCTCAATGTGAGACAAAAAAATATTTGTCCTATTTCTGAGAAATTTTTGGAAAAATTTGACATGGGGTGTTTTAGCAAACATGTTTACACTTAGTAAGAATGCAATTCCTAACTATGAGGAACATGATTAGTTTTGTTAAACACCTAATTTCATGCATGATTTTCTCAAATTAATGCATAACCCCAAGTTTTTGTTTTTGTGCAAAAAAAAATAGAATTCCTAGACTCAGATTAGGATTGTAATCAAGTTTAGAATACTTACAATGATGATTGATTTTCAATGTGAGTGAAAGGAAGACCAAGAAATCGTAGGTATGGATGGATGGTAAAGTGAATAGTAACAGTTTGGAAGTGGTGGTATGAAATAATGGGTGTTTGGGTTAATATAAACAAAAAAATGGTTCTGCAGGTCGACGGATACGGCGGACCCCTGAATTGGGTTCCGTCCGTTGTGTCCGAGGGTTCCGCCGACCCTGCTGAGAAAAATAGTTATGGATTTGTTTTGATTTTTTGTGATTTTTGTCTAATGTCCATAACTACAACGTAGGTTCCATGAGTCCTAAGCCTAGCCTAAGAAGGTTAAAAGGTTCACGTTTAAGGGGTTTTGTGAGAATGTCGGCTATGTTGTCCTCGGAAGAAACTTTTTCAATTGAGATATTTCCTTTTTAAACGTTGTCACGAAGGAAATGATGACGGATTTCAATATGTTTGGTACGAGCATGTTGAACCGGGTTTTTGCTAAGATCAATGGCGCCTTTGTTGGCACAAAGAATTGTGATGTCGTTAAGTTGAATTCCGTAGTCGACAAGAGCTTGCTTCATCCAAAGAGCTTGTTGACATGCCTTTCCGGTTGAAACGTACTCGGCTTCCGTTGTTGAGATAGCAAGAGCCGTTTGCTTCTTAGAGAACCATGAGATGAGACAATGTCCAACAAAAGTATAAATACCACTTGTACTTTTTCTATCAACATAGTCACCGGCATGATCTGAGTCGGCATACACTATGGTGTCTATTCCCGTTCCTTTGGGATACCATAAACCTAAATGTGTAGTGCCCTTAATATACCTAAAAATCCTTTTAACGGCTTCGAGATGAGTAGTCTTAGGATCTTCTTGAAAACGAGCACATAGACAAACACTAAACATAATGTCGGGTCTACTAGCCGTTAGGTAAAGTAGACTACCAATCATACCTCTATATTTAGTGCTATCTACGGATTCACTTTCCTCATCCTTGGTGAGTTTAGTTTCCATGGACATGGGTGTTTTGATTGGTTTCGAATCTTCTAATCCAAATTTCTTAAGCATGTCCTTAATATATTTAGATTGGTTAAAGAAGATACCATCTTCTAGTTGTTTAATTTGGAGTCCTAGGAAAAAGTTGAGTTCTTCCATCATACTCATTTCAAACTCGTCATGCATGATTTTTGAGAAATCCACACACAATTCTTGACAAGTTGATCCGAATATAATGTCATCAACATAGATTTGGACTATGATAATATGTGAATCTTTCTTCTTAGTGAAGAGAGTATTATCAACTAAGCCCATGGTATACTTATGGTCAACTAGGAAGGTTTTAAGTCGATTATACCATGCTTTTGGAGCTTGCTTAAGTCCGTAAAGAGCCTTTTTAAGTTTGTATACATGATTTGGTTTTTCAAAATCGATGAAGCCTGGTGGTTGAGCAACATACACTTCTTCATTTATGACTCCGTTTAGAAATGCACTTTTGATGTCCATTTGAAAGAGTTTAAAATTGTGTGCACATGCATATGCATATGCAAGTAAGATTCTAATTTACTCGAGCCTAGAAACCGGAGCAAAAGTTTCATCGTAGTCAATGCCTTCTTGTTGGTTATATCCTTGTGCAACTAGCCTAGCTTTGTTTCTAGACACAATTCCATTTTTATCCATTTTATTACGAAAGACCCATTTTGTTCCAATTATAGTTTGACTCTTTGGTTGAGGAACTAATGTCCATACATCATTCCTAACAAATTGGTTTAACTCTTCTTGCATTGCAATTACCCAAGACTCATCTTTAATGGCTTCATTAATGTTTTTGGGTTCAATGGTTGACACGAAACAAAAATAGTTGCTTTCATTTTGAACTTTTGACCTTAGTGTTCTTTCGTTAATGTTGCCTATGACACCATCTAATGGATGACTTTTAGATTCTTTGACATTGACAAGTTCTTTGTTTAATAGTTCATCTTCCTTGTCAATACCTAAAATCTCTTGACTTTCTATTGCTTGGCTTTCAACTAAGTCATCATCTACCAAAGGTGATGTCTTTGAGGGATGTGGACTTTCGTCAAATGTTACATTCAACGATTCCTCGACTCTTAAGGTTTCTTTGTTCAAAACAATGTAAGCTTTACTATTTTGTGAATATCCAAGAAATACACCTTCATAAGACTTTGGGTCAAATTTGGTGAGATAATCCTTGGTGTTAAGAATGAAACATTTACTCCCAAACACTCTAAAGTATCCTAATGTAGGCTTTTTACCTTTATACAGTTCATAAGGAGTTTTAATTAAAAAACGGTCTAATTAAGACTCGATTTAAAATGTACGTTGATGTTTCAACGGCATTACACCAAAACTTTTGTGGAATGTTTTGTTCATTAAGCATTGTTCTACTCATCTCTTGCAATGTCCGGTTTTTACGTTCTACTGCACCATTAGATTGAGGGGTACGTGGAGCCGAAAAGTTATGAGTAATACCATTAATATCACAAAAGTTTCCAAATTGAAATCCATTATCAAATTCACGACCGTTATCCGTTCTAATAGACACAATATTAGACCCTACTTGATTTTGAATTTTCTTACTTAGAATCTCAAATTTATCAAAAGCTTCATTTTTACTTTTCAAAAATTTTGTCCAAGTATATCTTGAATAATCATCAACTATGACCAAAGTGTAGAAGTTACCTCCATAACTTTGTATAGCGGATGGACCAAATAAATCCATATGCAAAAGTTCTAGACACCTAGATGTAGAAACCAAGTTTTTAGCCTTATGGCTACTATGGACTTGTTTACCGACTTTGCAAGCATCACAAAAGTGTTGGTCATATTTCAACTTAGGTAGGTTTCGAACTAAGTCTTTGGAGGAGAGGTTTTGAATTAGTCTCATGTTAGCGTGTCCTAAACGTCTATGCCATAAAGTTGAAGATTCATCTAATGAGGTAAGACAAAGTTTGTCTCTAGATGTTGGATCCATCTTCATGACGTATACATTGTTCTTAAGGACACCTTTGGCTATGGTTATACCATCTTTAAGTATTTTACTTCCGTTTTCACTAAAAAGGACATTATACTTATTACGACAAAGTTGACTAATACTAAGAAAATTAAAACCTAAGTTATCAACATGAGCTACATCATCTATAAACAGGGAGTCATGAGAGATTGTACCTTTTCCGATGATTTTGCTGTTAGCTTTACTAGCAAACGTAACATTACCTCCATCACATTTGTGATAAGTAGTGAAGAGGCTTTTGTTACCCGTCATGTGCCTTGAACAACCGCTATCTTTAATCCATTCACCCGGTTCCAAACAAACTTTGAGGCACACCTATTTTACGAAAAACACTCAAACATTTGGTCCCCAATTTCTCACGGGTCCATTTTGGTTAAGCATATCATTAACTGGTTCCAAGTAAGAAAATAGAACATAAGGGTTCCATGACATGTAGTTTGGAGTTTGGTAATGTCCAGGAGTGTTTTGGTTCCAAACATGTTGGTAGTTTGGTCGAGTGTTGAAGTTACTCTTTGGAAAGGGGCGTTTGAGAATTGGAGTCTTTGGTCTTGGTTGAGTAGTCTTAGCTCTAAATTCGTTTTTACTAAGTCCTACTCCAGTTTTAAAGGTAGGTTTTGTTCCATTTTTATATGTGACTTTAACAAATTTTGAATGATCCGATGTGGATGGTGTTACTGCTGCAGCAGACCTGGCGGAACCTTCGGGTCCAACGGGCGGAACCCTGAATTGGGTTCCGTCTGTTCCGCGGGCTGCTGTAGCAATTTTGTTAGTTTCTTGTGCAATCTTTTCTTGTTTCGTTTGACCCTTTGAAGTTTCTATTTTCATGAATCCTAGTCCTGTTTTATCAAAGGGTGACTTTTGAAGTTTCATAATTTCATCCGCACAAGAAATGCTCTTATCGAACTTCTTAAACTTTGTGGTTTGTTTTATTAGATCGTTTTGAGTAATTTTAAGTTTCTCAACTTCGAGTTTAAGCTCTTCACATGATTTGCAAGATGTGTCAATACCTTTACTATTTTCTAATCTCTTAGCTTTTTCTTTTAACTCATAAACTTCATTTTCTAAAAACTCCTTTTTAGTTTTCAAAAACTTATTTTTGTTTATGATTTTTAAGCTCAATTCACAAAGTTTGTTATATTCTTTTTGTAAGGTGTCATCATCAATTGAGGAGTAAGATGAGTCGGAGAGTACCTCATTTGAGTAGTGAGCCATGAGAGCAATATCATCATTCTTTGGCTCATCGTCATCTCCTTCATAGTCACTCCAAGCACCACCCACAAAAGCTTGTTGAGGTTTGCTCTTGGGTGGTTTGGGACATTCTCCTACTAGATGACTTGTGTCTCCACACCTATAGCATTTCCTTTCAACCTTTCCTTTCCTATCATTACGATCTTTTCGGAAAGTTTTCTTGTCATCTTTTGGTTGCCTTACAAACTTCCCTCTTCTACGAAAGAACTTCTTGAAGTCTCTAACGGCCATAGCATATTCCTCATCATCACTATCCGAAGTAGATTCTTCATCATCACTTGATTGGACTCTAGCTTTCAAGGCAATGGACTTAACTTTTTCTTTCTTGCCTCTAACTAGTTCCGAATCTTTTTCCATTACCATTTCATGAACTTTGAGGTTTCCAATTAGCTTGTCAAGTGACATGCTTGAAGGATCCTTGGATTCTTCAATTGCCGTCACTTTTGCTCTCCACTTTGGATGGAGTGCTCTAAGAAATTTCCTGACAAAATTCTTACTACAAAAAGATTCGTCAAGTGCTTTAAGTGAGGTAATAATGGTGTTAAACCTAGCAAATGCATTATCAATAATCTCATCTTCGGAAATAACAAGTTATTCATATTGTTGAACAAGAAGATCAATTTTGGCGGTTTTACACATAAAGACTCTTTCATATTCTTTCTTAGGCAAAACATTGTAAAGCATCATTTTAGCTTCATTATTTTTACCAATCAATTTCTTTTGATCAACATCTTTAATATTAGTAACTATATTATCACCATCAATGATTATATACAATAAATCTATATCTTTAGATTTCACGTAAGTTTCAAAACGGTTTTTCCAATATATAAAATCATTTGCTTCAAAAAGTGGTGGTCTTTGCATAGATTGCCCTTCTTTGTAATTTTCAATATCCATGGATCGTTTCAAGTTTTAAAACACAATATATTTTAAAAGCTTGAGTAACGTAGCTCTTGATGCCAATTGTGGAAAACTAGAAGGGGTGTTGAATAGTTTACCGTTTAAAATCTTTTTAACTTGTTTGATTAGCTTTGAAAACTTTCCGTTTGATCAAAGATATATATACACAAACACAATATATAACATGCAAGTAAATGAAAGAAACAATCAAACCACAACACGAGTATTTATCGTGGTTCGGCTACAAGGACTCTTTTTCCTTGCCCTACGTCCACGCCCCGAGTATCCAACTCGAGAGTTTCTTTCACTAGTCAACAAGCTCCTTTCACCGGCGGAGAAAACCTTACACGTCGCTTATACACGTTTACCAACATTAAGCTAGATGTCGAGTTCTTTTACAAGGGTACAACCACTCCCGTTAGTTCTTTTACAAGGGTACAACAATTCCCGTCACACTTTGTATTTTGAGGACTAAAATACTAACCGATCACTACTAAAAATACACAATCAAATGAAGTGTAAACTACGCAAGTCTACACAATGCTAAGCTAACAAGTCTTGCAACGTTGTGTTGAATACTTGTAACTTTTTATGAATTCGTGAATCTCTTTGCTACAAAAAGAAACTTCACATATGAAATGTTAGAGGGTTAGATGAAAGAATGAATGAATGTGTGAAAATATGATGTAGAGTGATAAGCCAAAAATCAAATTTGTGGCTTAGTATTTATAGCAAAACCTTCTGCAGGCCTAGCGGATACGGCGGAACCCTCAGATGGGTTCCACCCGTGTACCCCCAGGGTTCCGCCGGGCTTGCAGTTGGTTTTGCAATAAATCTTGCAAACCAAACAATGTCACATCTCATTACACCTAGTCAAACACAAAACTTGCAAGCAAACATATAGTTAGTCAAACACACTTTCTTTTCATAAATGTATATTGACAAAACTTGCCATAAATGTGATGTGACATTTCTATTTTAAGAAATAAAAAGTGTTGTGTTTTATGAAATGTAAAATGTAGCAAAAGTGTAGTTTATGCAAGTCTTTAAAACTAAGATTATGTTTTACTTAGAAACTAAAGTTTACATTTTTTCGTTAACAAAACTTAGCAAAGATCGTAAAATATAAATAACGTTTTTAGGCGATATTTGAATTAACATATGGCGTACCCAAATCATATATCACTTCTCTGCATTCATCATACAATATACGTGTAGTATATAAGCTAGGAACCTTTTATACCTTTTATTTATGTGGGATGTATGGTTATAATACGTCGTTTACTATTAACTAGGATGAAAACCCGCGCGCTGCGGCGGGATGTTTGTTGATGAAGGTATAGAATTCGTAACGTTATATAGTTGGGATTTTGTTGTGCGTATGGTGTGTAGGTTTGTGTTTTTCTGTTTAATAGTTAAGGGCTGTGTAAAATTTTTAGAAATGGTGATGCTATGTCATTATGAAAGATGATTTATGAGATATCTGATTTATTTGATGCAGAATTATCAAATGCTGGAAACAAATATTAGTAGTAGAAGAAGTTTTCATTATAATAGATAGCATAACATAGTACATATACATATTCATTGCGCTACGATGCTGCAAATGTTTGACAAAAGAGTTGCATATGTTTTGATACATATTTGTGCAGTTACTGATTTTAGCACAAATATCTTCAAAAACATGCACTTTTGCAATCTGTAGATTGCTAGTTCACTCACATAGGAGCATTGTGCATGTGCATACATTGCTAAAGTAGTTATTGTTTCTTAACAACGGTAATAAACCATTTAAATATTTACATTGTCGATACTTAATAGCAAAAGGTAGGATGTGGTACGGAGGCTGTGATTTTATCCTGAATCATTTCTCTTCTTTGCAACAGTGGCTGTTTTCATCTTCCTTGCTAAGGAACTTGGTCGTGTAGCTGTGAAATTAGAAAAAAAAAAAAATAAGAAAAGAAACATTAATGAGTATTGAAACTGAAGATTTGGACTATTTTTACATAAGATTTATTAATATATAATCTGCATGTATGATTATTTTTATCAGGTGTGAACATTTGAACATTTGGATTCTTGCATGATTTGTTTGTAGAATAAGATTTTTGCTGCATTTGACAAACAAATAGTGCACCTAAAAAATAGGCTTTAAAAAGTGATAATTTATGGTGGAAATTCAAAAGGAATCTAATAACGTCACCCTGTTTATTTGCAGAGTTTGTTTTCTTATGAAGGATTATATAAGTGTGGTGCAAATTGAAGGCAGTAAACAATTTTTTTTTTAGAAAGGTGAGGTTTTGGTACATTTGAGTCACATATTATTGGCCAAAGAATAGTATGTAGGTGGCACTAATAAGTGGTGTAAATTAAAATGGAATATAAAACAGTATACCATGTGTCTTGTAGTTGTTTGTTTTTGGTAATTTTTATTTTTAATTTTTTTTTGTCATGGTTTGTATATTTAAGATAGTCTGAGTTAGAGGTGACTCTCCAAAATCAAGTATCAATTTTCCAAAAAAAAAGTAAGAAAACATAACTGCAATCTGTTTTAAAAACGGAATGCCAAGGCATCCTAAATGTGCTAAGCTTAGAACTGATGCGAACTCGAATCATTGGCCAGAAATGTTAGCTTTTTACTTTTGGCAAGCCGCTAGTGCAGATGTCGAAATAACGAGAGAAGTAAATGACTTGTGTATGAAATTGGTTAACATCATGACTGAAAGGGATCGTTTTATTGAAGAGTTAAAATCTGTTGATGATAGGTATGCAGAGAAGACAGATGATCATTTAAAAGAGATTCAAGTGAAAGATGATCAAAAGGTGACGCATATGGTAACAATGACATACGAACTGGATCTGAGCTCTTGGGATAAGCATGTGTTTATTATGAAGCTTAATGGTTCTGTGGATTTCTAGGCATCATCGTATAATAGCTATGTCTGTTGTTTGTTTAATAAAGATGGTGTGTATGTAGCTATAACATGTATTTGTAAAATATTTTATGTAATAAAATTAGTAACTATGTTTGTGAATGGCAAGTGTTGCAGGGAACATGTGGCTATTTTTATTTTATATATGCAAAAGATAGACATGTGGTTTGTCTTTTTGGAATCTGTTTGTCTATTTAAGACACTGTGTTTGGAGATTTATTTTCACAACTCAAGTTTTTAATTTGTGCAAAAGAACTAAGAAAAACCAATGTCAATACGGCCTAAGTGTGATCAGCTTAGATCTGAAGCTAATTCTAATAAGTGGTCTGAAATATTAGTTATGTATTGTCGCCAGTCTTCAGCGAAAGATATTGAGATGGCACGACAGATGGGTGCGATCTGTGGAAAGCTGTTAACTATTACTCAAGAAAGACTTTCTTTTATTCATGAGCTAGAAACTGTTGGAGATACTTATGCCCAGAAAATAGCACAATATCAAAGAGAGGCGCAGCTGAAAGATGATCAGAAGGTGATGCAGATGCGCATAATGGCAGCTGATCTTGAGCTAAATGCTCGTAATAATGATGTGTTCATTCAGAAGCTTAAGGGGCTGATGGATTTCTAATTGACGCTTTACAATGATACAAAGTTGTTGGTGCTCATGATGTATAATCTATGTTAGTGTTTATGGTTTCAAGCATGTATGTTTTTTTACTTTTAGCAGGACTATTGTTGTAATGGTCATGTTAGGTTGCATATCATCTGCTTGTAAGATATTTGATCCAATAAAACTGAGCATTTATGGTATAATTTTTTTAAAAATAAAATAAAAAGGCTTTTTGTGTTTACCTTCTAGTTTCCTGGAATATGTTGGTTGATCTGGAAGCAACTGTGTTTCAACTGATTCGGCGCTACCCTCTGTTTCTATTTTTTGGTCTGGATCTTGTGGCTCTTTTATTGCAAGAGTTTCTGGTGGTGTTGCTATTTTTTAGAAAAGAATAATTACTAATCATTGATACAAATATTTTTCAACATATTTTATTCAATAAAAGTGATCATTTACGGTGAATAATTTTTTTATGGTTACCTTTTTGTTTTTTCGAATCTCTTTGTTCATCTGGAAACAACACTTTTCTGACTGATTTGCTGCGACTCTTCATCTCTATTTTTTGCTCCGCATCTTCTGAATCTGTTATAGCAAGAGTCTCTGGTGGTGTTTCTATTTTTTAGAAAAGAATATTCAATAATCACAGATATCAATATTTTGTAAGATACTTTATTCATTAAAAGTGAGTATTTATGATAAATATTTTTTCCGTGCTCACCTTTTTGTTTGTCAGAACTTGTCGGTTCATCTGGAAACAACACTCTTTTAACTGATTTGTTGCTACCACCTGTTTCTTTTTTGTGTTCCGGATCTTGGGAGTCTGTTATCGCAAGAGTGTTTAGCGGTGTCCCTATTTTTTAGAAAACAATATGTAATAATTAGGGACATAAATATTATTTTTAAATAAGAGAGAGCGGTAATTAAAGTCATTTTACCTGTGATTTTTTCTTTTGTTGTGCTTGTTCCTTCATCCTTTTTTTTTAATGTCAAAAACCTGATCTAAGATGAACTCTGTAGATGACCCACTTGAACTGAAATGAAATTGGAAAACATTTTTGCGGCCTTCAATTGCAAATATCTCAGGTGGTATTTCTTGTGGGTCTGGTTTGTTGTATCTTGTAATGAGTTCAGCACATGGATATCCTACAATATCGTCTGCTGCGGGTGTAAAGAAGGTGATTGCAGCTGTTGCAGATACATCTGTGATAAACCCTTCGAAGTTATACATGTGTATTATTAAAAAAATAGAAGTATAATTATTTTATATTTTAGTTTTAGGTTTGCTAGTCATATACACTTTGTAAGAAGACAACGTACCTGTAACATGGTTGTGCTTGTCTTCCATGGTTAATGCAACGATAGATTCCACCATCCTCTTTCACTTTTGACATACATTCGTTGCAAGCTGTGTAAAACCAATTTTTTTTTATGTTGATGCTTTTTATTGTTGCTTCGGCTGTGAACTTTACATCCTGCAAATATTTGCACAAATGTATGCATTTATTAAATTTTGTATCATAGGTCTAATGTATTAAGACATGTATCATACAATGTTTACCGTGTATGTTTCTGGTTTTTGTTTTAGAAGTGTCTTCAATGGAAATCTGTTTCGGAACTTTTCTCTGTCGACATCTTCATATGGGGTTTTGCAGATCCGTAATTGCGGAGTAACAGCATAGCGGGCTCTATACCTGTTGCACATGTAAAAGTTAGAAGTAACGCATTTGGATAATTTTTTTTAGATACGGTTTGTTTCTTAAGTTTTGGTTTCAAGCTTCTTACTGTGCTCTTGATTCATCGGCCTCTGGTATCTTAGGGTTTAAGTAAAAATATGTTGCAGACGTTGCTGCCAGCTGGTAATCTGAAAAAATAGGTAGCAACAATTAAGCATGACATATTAACCTCATATTTGTATACAAAGTATGGTTAAAGTATTAGTTTAATACTTTTGTATTTTGATACACGGCAAGAGCTAACTGCAATTATAACTGGCTGTTCCATTGCATCAAGGTCAGCTTTTCCAAAGTTGTCAGCCATTTTATCCCACATTGTGAATTCTACCACATTACCGCTGCGAATATGTGCAAGTTGTTAGAAAAAATGAAAATGTTTAAGAATTCGGTTCGTGCAATAAAAGTGTTTGCTATAAAGTTACGTACTTTAAATTTTCTATATCTACTTTTCTTTAGATAGTTTGATCTTCATTAGCGCCTCCCTTTTTTTTGATCTCGCCAACTGAACCCAAGCATCCTATGTAATCTGTAAGCAAATAAGCATCAGAAGTGTAATGTCTGTCATATGTAAGAAAATGTATATTTTAAAGATGACCTGTTAGTATTGGATACTCCATTTGTCCTGATGCATTTTCGGCGGGAACTCTAGAGTGAAGCTGGTTGTGTGAAACAAAGTTAAAATAATGGTGCGGAATCTCTGTTTCTGCTATAGGCTCAAACTTTGTGATTTTTCCAAATCTTATGCTTGTTTTGTTTTCGATGGTTTGTTGGTAATGGTTAGTTGGTTCACACATAAATTCAGATATCCTGTATACTGATCCAAGTTTGATCTTTGGATTGAAGAAATCCATATCTCTGATATTCATATTGCATTGTATTGCATCCCCCTGTTCATATTTATACGATATTATACAAAATTTAGTATCTAATATGATTTTATTATAACATATAAGGTATTACATACCTGTCGGTCTATCAAGATGCATCAAAATCCAGTTTCCTTTTTGGTTCCATTCTTTAGGTGAGTTACTGCAACCCATTTTCTGTAAACCCTAGCCTCAAGTACCTTGTCAAAAGATGTGGGCCGCAATTCTGAAATTGTTGCAAGTGCTCTGTCATCATGTGCTGGCACCACCTCGGTGATTGCAGTGATTGGTAATTCTTGTGGTGCAGTGGTTGTTCCAAGTGTTTTGTTGTCAGCTTTGTTCTGTAGCTTACCATCCATAGTGTCTTCCATTTACCTAATAAAAAATAAAAGGAAGCATTAGGTATAAAAAAAAAATTTTAAAAACAATAACGATGCAAAAAACTAATAATTCAGATAATAATGGCATAAGAGAAGCTAAATATTGTTGTCGCAAAATTAGATTACCTGTATCTAACAAATACTGTGAAACTTTTATGAAAAGAAAAAAGCGAAACAGCAAAAAATACACATATAAAGTATATACATGTGAAAGAAAAGTGATGCTTAAAGGAGGTTGGCCTGTATTTTTTTTTGAAAATCTTTATAAACTATGTTTTTTGTGATATTTGGAGCCTGATTTTCTTGCTGTTTCATAAGAACTTTGAGACCATGCGGAGAGGTTGCTCTAAAAAGAGCGATGTATAGTTGACCATGGCCAAAGATTGGTTCTGGAATGTACACACCAATCTTGTTCAACGACTGTCCTTGGCTTTTGTTGATTGTCATAGCGTAACAAAGCTTCACTGGGAATTGGGTTCTTTTGAAGATGAAGGGAAGGTTAGGATCTTTATGTATCAGTGTGATTCTGTGTATAAAAACCTTTTCACCAACTCTTGTACCAGTAATGATTTGTGCTTCGATAAGCCTTGACATTAGATGTGTGACTATCATTCTTGTGCCATTGCAAAGACCATCCGCCACATTTATGTTTCTCAGTAGCATGATCGGTGCTCCAACTTTTAGATCAAGCTGGTGTGGAGGAAAACCTGATAGTTTAAATGTATTTAGATGCTCCGGTGGGTATAACATTTCTGTTTCGGCTCTAGTGTTTCCAGTTGGTATGGCTTGATCATAGCTTGCATAGCTTGTGGTATCGCCATCCACCATCTCAAGAACTTTTAAGTTGATAACATCTGCGGTTTCATTTTTTGGAAACACTATGGCTTTTTGTTGAAGAGTTGCTGCTGAAGGTGTGCATAATGTGGGTTGATCATAAATGAATTCTATCTGTTTTGACAACCCATGCTCATCATCTTCGATACAATATCTGTCTGGAATATCAATCCATGATGTATCTTCTTCTCCTTCTGCAACTGGTTCACCAATTCTACCATCACCAACATCAAGAAGCCATGAGGCAAATGAATCAGCCAAGTTCTTTTCTTCTATGTTTAAATCAGGCCGCAATAACCTCATGTTTTGCCTAAGTGTCAGAAACCTAAAATGTCGCCAAAGGTATGAATTCGCAATCGATGATGCTATCAACTCCATCTTTGATGCTCCTTTTTTTACTAGCAGTGTTTGTCTAAAATCGCCGCCCAAAATAACCGACTTGCCTCCAAACAATACACCTGGCATATCAAGAAGGTCTTTCATAGTTCTATCTAATGCTTCAAAACACTTTCGATCATTCATAGGAGCCTCATCCCAAATAATGAGATCCGTTTCTACCAGCAACTTTCCTAAATGAGTGTTCTTTTTAATCTTACACAATGTTTCTTCTGTCAATTTAAGTGGTAATTTGAATCTAGAGTGTGCTGTTCTGCCTGCTGGAAGTAGCAACGAAGCAATGCCTGAAGAAGCGACTGCAAGCACTATCTTGCCTTCAGATCTTAGACTGCTTATAATGGTTTTCCAAAGAAAAGTTTTTCCCGTACCACCATGGCCATAGACAAATATCAACTCTTGTTTGTTTGCTGCAGCAGCGCTCATGATAAGATCATATATGTGTCGCTGATCAGCGTTCAATTTTGGAACATTTTCATCTTTTTCTTGCCTTAATGCCTCTCGATTATAGTTCTTCTCTTCCATGAGAAGCCTGTTTTCCAATTCATCAAGTAGTTCTCTGGGAGGTGATGGCAAACCAAAGCCTTTCAATGTTTTACCAAAATTGTTTAATATCACTTGCAGCTCAAAGAGTATGTAACCTTTTAGCTCAGCATCGTTGACATAGTAATTTCGAATGCCTACAGTTTGTGAAACGATTTTTGGTATATCATGGCCCATCTCTGGGCTATACTTTTCCCATAGTTTACTTTTCCCATAGTTGCAGAGGATTGGTGACTTCACAATATGTTAGGATATGAGCAAAAACAAAGCGTAGTTCTGAAGATGATGCTGAATAACATGCCTCTTCTAATGCCCTATCCCATTCTTTATCGTCACCCAAAAGGCCTAACATTTCACATGCAGTTCGATACGTTGGATACAATATTTGGTTAACTTTGCGGACCTCTATAAAATTTCTACACCCTTTTTGATGGCAAAGTAACATTCTAAAGTAAAAAAGTTCACCAAGGCTTGGAGGTATATATGCTAGCCTGCCAATAGACGATTGATTTCTTTGCCTGCGCTGCCAATATTTATCATCTTTATGCCAGACATATTCAGAAGGAAATTCTAAATATGTCAAATGGCGACCATCTTCATACTCGGTGTTGTAAACAAACCATTCTGTCAATGTAGTGGCTTTACAGTCTCGGCGATTAACAACTGATTCAAGGTTATCATCATCACGAAAAATAACCTACTGCTGGTTTTCTAGGTGCACAGACAGCAGCTGAACTGCAGGTTCTCGGCTATGTATGCTGAATTTTAAGATTCTCCAACATGCTTCTTGAGGACATACAAAGCGACCATCAAGGAAATTCTGTATCTCGTCTACTTGCTGAGGCGGATTAGCAGAGTTGGATGGTTGGCCAATCGATCTAGCAACTTTTGCAAAAACTCGATCTGTACCTTTTGAAATATACCTAAACAGATATTTTATTAACATGCTCCAACCGCAATACTCAACATTTATGTGTGCCTGGAATGCAAGACAAAGAGTGCGGTTATACGGTACCACATAAGTGTTGTCTAACTTCATTTGCCGTTTTGTTGTATACACTTGTGTTTGCCTTCTTCGGTAGTGTACATGACCATTGGTATCAAAAAAAGTTTGATTGTTATATGTTTTTGGGAAATTTTTTGTGCAATCTTTGCCTTCCATACAGGGTGCATTCAAATTAGCTTCTCCACATGGGCCATGCATCATCAGTTCTGAAACAACTTTGTACCCTCGAGGATCGGCTACACATATTGTTAAGATTTTATTACGAAACATTACTTAAAATATGCAAGCAGCAAACATAAAAACTCAACACATATGTAGAATACCTCCTGTGACACGCCCGAATGGTTTTTTATTTTTCAGGAATTTGATAAACGCCTTAATCTTTTGCTCAAAAACTCTACAAACAGCGTCGGCTCTATCTGTAGTTGTCAGCTGTGGATATTCTGCCATGTATCGTTGGATCTCAGGCCACTTGACATTGCAAGTGAATGTTATGAAGTACTGTGGATTACCAAGCTTTCTACAAATCGCAAGCGCATCTAGGTAATGGCTATACATATAGCGCGGGCCACCTGTGAAAGAAGAAAGAAGGATAATTCTTGAACCGGCCTTAGTGCCAGCATGATCCCCTCTCGAAACTGCATCATACAGGCCCGATAAATACTCACCTCGAATATCATCTTGATGTTTTCTATAAAAGTCCATCCTATCTTGCTCTATACAACAATAAACGCCAACAACATATTGTTGAAAAAGACGTCCTGTACGGAAAAGCAAATCATATGATTCAGGTCTCGGATGTAACTGATATGTGTAGAACGCATTCATGGACACGCGTCTTGCTCTTTCATTTGGGTTTGAAGATCGCACCTGTAAATTTTTGTGAAAGCCAGGTTCGCCATAGATGAAAATCAGCGGAAATTGTAGTGACATATAAGACTGGTGCAACTTATTAATTCTCTGAGGCTGCTTACCTTTTTATTGAATAATGACATCATAATCTGACTCAGTTGTAGGACCGCTGTCAAAAACAATTGCTGCAACAGTGTTAGATGTCGGTAGTTCATAACCACGGGCTCCTCCACCATTGTAAAGCCTCAACTTGAATTTTGGTATGTCAACTTGAGTGCATAGATCTCTTGCAGTTCTCAATGTCTTTACTAATTCGTTATGAGTATCCAAGAAACGAATAAGACCTTCAACAATGTGTGGACTTAATGAATTTTGTTCAGAATTTGAGAAATGGTGTAGCCTGTTCTGCACTTCATTTTGGGTATCGTAAATATATAACTGTAAAAATCTTGGCGTATCATTCTCAAAAGGGCAGAGAGACCCTATGGAATGATAAACTTGGCCAGATACTTTGAATACATATGGCCCTCGTCCAACATTGATCGACTTGTCAATGGTAGCACCAAATGAAGTCATTGCAAACATTTGATTGTAAGCTCGGATGTTTTCCATAAAATCATTATTTGAAAGAAGATCCTTTATATATTGAGGCGGATCTGGCTGTTGCTTCATGATAATTCTTCCATTGCTGCAACACAAATGGTACTCAGTCCTGCTGTTACGTGAGTCTCTCAATACACGTTCTCCATACCAAAATGCCGCACCACAATGACGACAACGTTCATTACAATCTCCTATATCCTCATATGGAGGAGATACATCTAGAGAAAGTAATTTAAACATGTCACCAATGATGTGTAATAAGAGCAAATTGATAAGGCGAAAAATGAACCGTTTTTAGGGGGTCATTTAATCTTGAATTCGAATTTATTTGATCAAATATTGCCCTAAATCGTTCCTTTTATGATTTTAGGTACTTTGGGAGTGAATTCTGGAAAAGGAAGCATTTTGGACGTTTTTGGAGCATAAAAGTGAAGAAAACGACAAAGTCTTAATTTTCCTTGCTGGAAACAGTACCTGACGGCGTCAAGAGCATTTTGGTGACGGCGTCAGGAGTAAAAGTGGTGACGGCCCAGAGAGAATGTGAAGGCGTCACCAAGGCCGTCACGTGTTAACTTGTCAAAACTTGCGCGCGGAGTAGCTGATATTGTTTTGGTCATAACTTTTGCATACGAACTCGGATTTAGGTGATTAAAAAGCCCACGCGAAGAGGACAAAGAGATCTACAATTTGGTGAAAAAATGGTCGTGACGGCGTCAAGAGAACGAGCTGACACCGTCAAGCCTCGCCGACAGAAAACATGCCAATAAATATAACATCATAACTTCACTTTTTGTAAGCCCTAAACCCTAAAGTCGATTCCTGGGTTTAGGTGGGTGTTTTTCCAGCAACTTAGAGGGTTTCAATCACTCCATAAACATCATGTATTGGTTTGATGATTCTATCTCAACTATGTCTTTCATTATTCTTGTTGATTGTCCTTCTTTGATTATGATTTGCTAATTCACCTTGTGCCTACTTGTGATTATGTGAAACTTGTATATAATTGATTAGATCTCATTGATTTCTTGTTGATGTGTGTGTCTATCTCCATCAATTAAGGCGTGACAACTTCAATAGATCTAGTTGGTTTAGTTTATAATTCTTGTTTCCTATTGATTCTTGTTTTGATTGAATGATTTATATGTTAGGCTTAAGAAAACTGGCAGATCTCCAAATGGTAACATGCTTGAACGCCTTAAGAAACATGAACCGATGTGCACTAGGTCTTTATTGGTTGTATTTAATGCATGAGCCACTGTTTACAATCCCTATAGTTGTGCTGGGCATGGTATAGGAGGAGATAAGAGCTCATAGAATTGGGGAGTTAAGTGCGCCACCCCATGAATGGTATTAAGGAATACAACTCGTCAATTAAAACAAGGTTACAATTCAATAGGTAGGATTGGATAGCTAGCAAGGAGTAACATATCATAGGTAGACATGCTTCACTTATCTTGTAGAACCCTAGTTTACTTTTCTTGTTAATTAGTTTAAATAGTAGCTTTTGGGTTAGTTGATTAGCAACTAATTCCGCCCACTCTCCCAAAACCCGAGATTTTTACTTGCTTTTCATAAAATATAAAAATACAAAAAGAATCATCCTTCACCTTTAGACCTAGTTAGATTAATTTCAATCCTAACGACACTATTCCTAGCTGAACGATCAATCCCCCGGTACTTGTCACTATACTATACTACAACGATCAAGTACACTGCCTGGTGGGGGTTGTAAGCTTCTCGAGATTCCTTGAGAGGTAAAGCCTGGTGCAATTCCCACGCATCAAGTTTTTGGCGCCGCAGCCTGGGGAATAGTTGTTGTTTAGGTTGAATTTGATTTTTATTAGGTCTACTCATTAGATTCCTTTTTAGTGAGATTTTTATTTTCTTTTTATTAGCTTTCTTGTAGTCTATCTTTTCTTTGTGCATTTGTTCGTAGAAACCTTTCCATTGACTCTTCCGTTCACCATTATGGAGAATGCGAATCCACCATACTACCGACCACGAAACCCATTCTACCCTAATGACATCTTGATGTTCAAACAATATCGAGATGAACCCATATATGATGCATGGACTCGTTTTAAAAATTTACTCCGAATAGTCCCTCATCATAGTTTCGCTTTAGCATCCCTAACCCAGACCTTTTACTATCGTGTTAACCGATATGACCAAATGTGCATTGAGGATTTTGCCAATGGGGACTTTAGGGAATTAAATGCTGAAGAAGCATGGGATGCCATAGAAGATTGTGCCCAATATTATTATAGATTAGACAACCCGGCAAACAACATAACAAATCATTTGACAACAAATTTGAAGGATCATGAAACAAGTTTGTTGGGGGATGAATATACTCATGTTAAGATACCTAGTTGGATGGCACCTAATATCATAGTACAAAACAAACATATAGGTAATCTAGGTACAATGGAGGATGAGGTGGATAATCCAAGCCCACAAAGTACCCCACAAGTCCTACCTTCATTTGAGGTACATACAACGCCCGTGACTTACCCGGAAGAAGTAGAAGAGACTATAGGAACCCCAATTGAGGTAGAACCCTTGGACCAAGCACCACTAGAGGATATAGGTTTGAATACTTATAGTGATAACCTTACTCCTAGTTCTAGGGAATTTCCTAATGTTGATGAACCGGAACCTCAACCTTTACACAACTTCCCATCCTTAGATTTATTTCTAGGAGACAAAAGAGGAACCGACCCACCCATCAACCTATATTATCCAGGTAGTTTTAGGATGAAGGAAGCCATTCACTCACCCCCTTCACCTCACGTGGCATATTTCCACCCTAAGGGTGTGTATCACTACTTCCACCTACACTTAATCCTAAGTGTAGGGAAAACCTCCCCTATTTCCGTTAAATAAGGGTAGAGTCAGGCTTGTGACTTGTGTAACAATTCACAATTTCAGGTTAACTTTTATTCCCGAAAATTTCACTATTCACTTTTTACTATTCACTTTTACTATTCACTTTTTACTATTCACTTTTCACTATTCATCTCAGAAATTTTTATTTCATATTCTCGTAAGTTAAACTATTTTAACGATAATCCGAGAGTTTGACGCTCGTCGGATCATTTCTGCAAAAATCACAAAGCCGTGTCCGAGATTTACTTTTAGGTTTAAACGTCCTTCTAGCATCCCGATATGTCCATAAAACATTATAAACAATAGAAATATGATTTTCTCTCATTTTAGGACAATTCCAAAAGTTTCGGAATTTTACGTTTTTCAGTTCAGCGTTTTAGGCGAATTGCGCGTTTTAGACCCGTGTTTCCAGTTTTTAGCAGGGTTTTCGCACCCGATAGAACCTACCACTCATTTTATATTTTATTATGGACTATATTGACATGTTTAACCATATTTATAAGTTTCATATTTTTAGGATACCCGGTTTTACGTTTCGTGACTTAACAACTTACGGTTAGCGATTAACGGGACCAAAACTCACTACGTAACTTATATAAGGCCAAGATTCATCCACCTAGTCCCTTCCCCTTGTCCATGAACGTGTATATGGTGGCCTTGGTGGCTTGATAATAAGCCTAGGAAAGTATGTGGTCTAAGAACAACCAAGTATGCATAGATGTGTTTAGTTTTTAACCATTAGTTCATTATACTTCATGTGTTCCAATTTTAACCACAAGTAAGTACTAGCTAACCTCCTCACTTGCACTATAAAAGGAAACTCATCTCTTCATTCTTTTCATCACCATTTAAAACTTCCCAACATAATTCCATAGCTTCATCATCTTTGATCTTCAAGTTACAAATTACATACCAAAGTTCAAGGTCTTAGTATTCTCTACCTAGTTCTTAAGTTTGTTTGGTGATTCCATGGTTGAATTAGGAGCTACACAAGGTTATTAGGGCTGAAGTTAAATGATTTTCACAAGGGTTATATCAAGGCTAGCAAGGGTTACAAGAGTTATGGTGAAAGGTTTACAAGCTTAGGTTTAGTGTCCTAGTTCTATACTTGACTTCCTTTCTTTAGAAAGCCAAAAGTTGTAAGAAACCCTTATACACTTTCTTGCTCAATATCATTTTCATGCTTATTATGGTTCTTTCATGCTATATATGGTCTTTGTATTGTGTTCATGATGTTTAAAAATGGATAAAACGAGTATTGGTATACATATGTTAACTTATGACAAGTAAACAAGCAAACTAGTGATTTTTATGGAGAACCACGACCAAAATATTATAACTATGATATTTGACATTTACTTACTGTTAAAGAGGACTTCAAAAGGAAAATATTGCAATTTGAATCACCCAAAACGAGTACACGAGTCAAAAGTTATGGCCATAAGAAGTTAGCGAAACCAAAACGGCAAATCTGCCTAAATAGCATTCTGATCAAATTATGATTTTGAAAGTCCCACTTCTGGTCCGATTCATCAAAAAGTTAAAACACGAAAGTTGTCCGGAACGACGTTTTCGTTTAGGAGCAAAGAAGCTCGAGCCCTGAAAACGCTTTCTGAGTGATAAATTTCTTCAAATTCTTAACAGCCCATTTTTAGACCAAAGTTACTATATAATCATTATAATTAGATGAGACCAAGAGGTCTAATGACCTAAAGCCGAGACCACAACCATGGCTAAAGCCAAGGTTGAGTCTCAAGATCATGGTAACAATGACCAAGGTCACGGCAAAGCCACGGCTAAAGACCATATATCTTTTAAAGATCAAATCTTATATATATGTTATCAAATACTACAATAGTAGGGAGCCTCATGTGAGGAGTTCATTAAGTAAGCCGTCGAGACGAGTTGTGGATTTACGAGTTAAAGTGTCCTGGCTCCTCGAACGTTTACTCCATGACTTCTGAATTATGTCGGCCCGAACGGTAGTAAGAGATATACAACCTATACATGTTTCATAGACCATTTATATTCAAAGACTTACACTATATACTAAGTACTACATCATGAACATTATGCAAGACATATATAGGCAATTCTTTGTATTCTTAGACGTTACTCCAAACCTAAGTCGCAACGTTCTATTATAGGCTGCTCTTAGAGACTTTCGCGATTCGACTACCACTTTCATTTCTCATTACATAGACTTAAGGTGAGTCATAGCCCCTACTCTTTTCGTACTTGTTTTAACTCTTGGGGGGGATACATGCTCAACTACTTGCTTATTTGTACAAATACTCAAAACATTTATACTTGATTGTTTTATACTTGATTGTCTTATACTTGATGGCATTATACTTGATTTCATACATACATGACTGTCTTTTATCTTTGGGAAGTGGCTCCCATTTGTCCTTGGGAATTGGCTCCCAAAGTGAGGTCTTCGGAGATGAAGTAGAGACTCACTACTAATTGCTTAATTGTCTTGATGAACTTATACATGTCTTTATTATACTATATGTTAGCAGTGGGTTGTGAACACACAGGTTACAAGTCTCTTATGGCGGGACTTGTAACTGAGTGGATTCACGATGCCTTTGCTGTGTGAATATTCTTTTAAGGCTTTTCAACTATTTTAAGACAAACTCTATGAACTCACCAACCATTGTGTTGACACTTTAGCATGTTTATCTCAGGTTAGTAAGGCGATAGCTAGTGCGTGGAACATAGAGTCAAGCTGCATATTCTGAAGACTTACGCTTTTATCATTTACCATTCAAAACACCTTGTATACATTTATGTATCATACTTTGGAATCTCATGTTTGTAACTTTGAATTCATTAATCGAATGGTAACTTTTCAAAACGTCTCATTTAGAGTTCGTTTTCTATACCTTGTACTTTGTATTATGAAGTAGCATCCCTATGACACAGTCTTCCGCTGCGGTATTTTGGGGGTGTTACAGATTGGTATCAGAGCCTTGGTTATAGAGAACTAGGTTGCATTTAGTGCCTAGACTATAACTGCTATATACGTTGGGACCTTCCTCTTTATTTGCCTTTCACACAATACATACACTTATGCTTTTTGGTTAGAGGTTTGCTTAGTTCCACGCTGTTAGATGATGTGACTTTAGTATTATAAGGAGCCCAGAGATTCGTCGAGTCATTAAAACATGGAGCTCAGTAATAACTAATTAGTTAACTTAATCTTGTGTTTGATGAGACACAAGATTTGAGTTAAATAATATTATTGCTTAGCTTTAGGGATTTGATGACTGGATTATCTTACCATCTGCCTCAGAAGGCGGATTTTGTGTCGGAAATTCTTAAGTAGGATGTTTTAGAATCTCCTTATTTAAATGGATTGGGACGCCTCTTCAGTTAAATAAAGAAATTGTAAATCACCGAACCATAAGTTTATGAGACCTTACTTACATAAATTTGGACGCTTCTTTATGTAAGTAATGTGTTATAAATAAGTGGGCTTAATTGTAGCCGATACAACTCCTTAACCAGAATCTTAGACGAATCAGAGTGAACACCACTATATTAGAGATCCCGAATTCTCTTAGACACATCGTAAGTAGTTAACATCAACAGAACTTCGGGGCGAAGTTCTCCTTAAGGGGTAGAGACTGTAACAATTCACAATTTCAGGTTAACTTTTATTCCCGAAAATTTCACTATTCACTTTTTACTATTCACTTTTACTATTCACTTTTCACTATTCATCTCAGAAATTTTTATTTCATATTCTCGTAAGTTAAACTATTTTAACGATAATCCGAGAGTTTGACGCTCGTCGGATCATTTCTGCAAAAATCACAAAGCCGTGTCCGAGATTTACTTTTAGGTTTAAACGTCCTTCTAGCATCCCGATATGTCCATAAAACATTATAAACAATAGAAATATGATTTTCTCTCATTTTAGGACAATTCTAAAAGTTTCGGAATTTTACGTTTTTCAGTTCAGCGTTTTACGCGAATTGCGCGTTTTAGACCCGTGTTTCCAGTTTTTAGCAGGGTTTTCGCACCCGATAGAACCTACCACTCATTTTATATTTTATTATGGACTATATTGGCATGTTTAACCATATTTATAAGTTTCATATTTTTAGGATACCCGGTTTTACGTTTCGTGACTTAACAACTTACGGTTAGCGATTAACGGGACCAAAACTCACTACGTAACTTATATAAGGCCAAGATTCATCCACCTAGTCCCTTCCCCTTGTCCATGAACGTGTATATGGTGGCCTTGGTGGCTTGATAATAAGCCTAGGAAAGTATGTGGTCTAAGAACAACCAAGTATGCATAGATGTGTTTAGTTTTTAACCATTAGTTCATTATACTTCATGTGTTCCAATTTTAACCACAAGTAAGTACTAGCTAACCTCCTCACTTGCACTATAAAAGGAAACTCATCTCTTCATTCTTTTCATCACCATTTAAAACTTCCCAACATAATTCCATAGCTTCATCATCTTTGATCTTCAAGTTACAAATTACATACCAAAGTTCAAGGTCTTAGTATTCTCTACCTAGTTCTTAAGTTTGTTTGGTGATTCCATGGTTGAATTAGGAGCTACACAAGGTTATTAGGGCTGAAGTTAAATGATTTTCACAAGGGTTATATCAAGGCTAGCAAGGGTTACAAGAGTTATGGTGAAAGGTTTACAAGCTTAGGTTTAGTGTCCTAGTTCTATACTTGACTTCCTTTGTTTAGAAAGCCAAAAGTTGTAAGAAACCCTTATACACTTTCTTGCTCAATATCATTTTCATGCTTATTATGGTTCTTTCATGCTATATATGGTCTTTGTATTGTGTTCATGATGTTTAAAAATGGATAAAACGAGTATTGGTATACATATGTTAACTTATGACAAGTAAACAAGCAAACTAGTGATTTTTATGGAGAACCACGACCAAAATATTATAACTATGATATTTGACATTTACTTACTGTTAAAGAGGACTTCAAAAGGAAAACATAGCAATTTGAATCACCCAAAACGAGTACACGAGTCAAAAGTTATGGCCATAAGAAGTTAGCGAAACCAAAACGGCAAATCTGCCTAAATAGCATTCTGATCAAATTATGATTTTGAAAGTCCCACTTCTGGTCCGATTCATCAAAAAGTTAAAACACGAAAGTTGTCCGGAACGACGTTTTCGTTCAGGAACAAGGAAGCTCGAGCCCTGAAAACGCTTTCTGAGTGATAAATTTCTTCAAATTCTTAACAGCCCATTTTTAGACCAAAGTTACTATATAATCATTATAATTAGATGAGACCAAGAGGTCTAATGACCTAAAGCCGAGACCACAACCATGGCTAAAGCCAAGGTTGAGTCTCAAGATCATGGTAACAATGACCAAGGTCACGGCAAAGCCACGGCTAAAGACCATATATCTTTTAAAGATCAAAACTTATATATATGTTATCAAATACTACAATAGTAGGGAGCCTCATGTGAGGAGTTCATTAAGTAAGCCGTCGAGACGAGTTGTGGATTTACGAGTTAAAGTGTCCTGGCTCCTCGAACGTTTACTCCATGACTTCTGAATTATGTCGGCCCGAACGGTAGTAAGAGATATACAACCTATACATGTTTCATAGACCATTTATATTCAAAGACTTACACTATATACTAAGTACTACATCATGAACATTATGCAAGACATATATAGGCAATTCTTTGTATTCTTAGACGTTACTCCAAACCTAAGTCGCAACGTTCTATTATAGGCTGCTCTTAGAGACTTTCGCGATTCGACTACCACTTTCATTTCTCATTACATAGACTTAAGGTGAGTCATAGCCCCTACTCTTTTCGTACTTGTTTTAACTCTTGGGGGGGGATACATGCTCAACTACTTGCTTATTTGTACAAATACTCAAAACATTTATACTTGATTGTTTTATACTTGATTGTCTTATACTTGATGGCATTATACTTGATTTCATACATACATGACTGTCTTTTATCTTTGGGAAGTGGCTCCCATTTGTCCTTGGGAATTGGCTCCCAAAGTGAGGTCTTCGGAGATGAAGTAGAGACTCACTACTAATTGCTTAATTGTCTTGATGAACTTATACATGTCTTTATTATACTATATGTTAGCAGTGGGTTGTGAACACACAGGTTACAAGTCTCTTATGGCGGGACTTGTAACTGAGTGGATTCACGATGCCTTTGCTGTGTGAATATTCTTTTAAGGCTTTTCAACTATTTTAAGACAAACTCTATGAACTCACCAACCATTGTGTTGACACTTTAGCATGTTTATCTCAGGTTAGTAAGGCGATAGCTAGTGCGTGGAACATAGAGTCAAGCTGCATATTCTGAAGACTTACGCTTTTATCATTTACCATTCAAAACACCTTGTATACATTTATGTATCATACTTTGGAATCTCATGTTTGTAACTTTGAATTCATTAATCGAATGGTAACTTTTCAAAACGTCCCATTTAGAGTTCGTTTTCTATACCTTGTACTTTGTATTATGAAGTAGCATCCCTATGACACAGTCTTCCGCTGCGGTATTTTGGGGGTGTTACAACTCGAACAAAAACAAGCGCTTGTTGGGAGGCAACCCAACCCATGTTTTTAATTGTTTGATGTTTTTATTTTATTTGTTTGTTTGTGCCATATATGCTTAATCATAGTTGTTTAATTTTCATGTTTCGAATAATTTGTGAAAATGCTTTATTTTGTTTTTAACCTCGTCTTAATTGCATATAAAGGTATTTTACAAAAAGATAAGTGTAGGGAAATTTATATTTTGTTAAAAAGAACTAAATTCGAACATGAAAACTTCACAATTCATGATTAGCATATATTCTATCTTGTTTGTGTGTGAATAATTGTTGATATGTTTTATGAGTTCCTATTTGTGATTCATTCCACAAGTATCCTATCCTTTCGTTGCTTTGTCTTGTTTCTATTTCTAAGTCTGGAATTACATCTAGTTGTGATCTTTGTTCGGTTTGATGCTTGGGTTTTTGTGTTTGTTGATTACAGGACAAGAAGATGATTTATATTTCTGGAAGGAAGCTTTCAACGTTCGTCTTCTTGGAGGTAGATTTAACCATGTTGTCACATTATCCACGGTGAACGAATCAGGGGAGTATTAGTTTCTTTCATTCTTATTTATTTACTTTTACATCTTTTATCTAGAACATTGGGGACAATGTTCGGTTTAAGTGTAGGGAGGGTATATTAGAAACTATTACTCCACTTGGTTTTTGTTTTGTTTAATAGTGAATGTGTAATAAAACTGAGAGAAATATTTGTTAGGGCAATTTTAGCACCAAATTTAAAATTTTTTGCAACATGTAGGAGTGAAACTTTAGTCTTAATAAGCGTCTCATGGATAGGAGTTGTATGACTAGCACAAAAACCATACCACTCAAAACAATTTCCACCCCAAATATGTGAGGTTCGCCCTTAGATCTTTAGGAAAAAGCATTCATTGTTGGTGCTTATGAGTGTACCGGTAGTATTTAGATTCTAGAACTTGTGATAGCGATGCATCCCGAGACCGCTAGTGAGACTACATTCGTGTAGTTAGGATTTACTACATGATAAGAGGCATTAGGATAACCCTTGTTCTACACCTGTAATATAATTACATTGACTTCATAGGTCAAGTAATTCTCTCACACCTCTGCGTTGTACTCATTTTTAGTACACGAAACCCCTAGTACACCCCTCCGAGCCTATCTTTTTCGTTTCTAACTTTAAGCATTTTACTTAAAGGAAGAATTTGTTTACAATCCACCCCAAATGTGCAACCAAATCGCCTTAGCCTTTCTTGTATGCGCTCATCTTTAGTGCATTATTGTTAATTGTTTAAACCCTTTGTTAGTTGTCTAATTGATTTCATGGTTGCTAAGTCGAGTCATATCTTGTACATATTATTTTGGGACAATTGGGACTCATGGGTATAGTACTTGTGTTATGGTGTAATGGGAAGAAAATCATATATTACCCCCATATGTGCGTTAATATTTAAAAGTACTCCAAGTGTTTTGATTATCTTGATTCGAGTCATTAGAATAGTTGATTGTAAAGTATGTAAAAGCTCAAGTGTAGGGAGGAAACGAGCTCCCTTTGATGTATTGTTTTGGATGGTAGAGTAAGAGTGTATGTAAAAAAAAAAAAAAAAAAAAAAAAAAAAAAAAAAAAAATCGAAAAAAAAGAAAAAGAAAAAAAGAAAAAAAATATATAGAAAAAGAAAAGAGAAAAACATACGGGCTACCATCCGTTTCTTTTATTTATGTTTAAGTCAAATAGTGTCTTGAAAATCCAAAAAGAGTTGTGGTTAGTTTAAGTTGAGTCGAGTCTTGGCTTAGCAACGCCTCATTGTACATGTAGTTAACTAAGACAATTGACTTGCCACCAGTAAAATATCCGTTTATCCAACAAAACCGTGTTTTCCATATCCCCTACACCTAACGTTATAACCCTTTAAAAGACCTCTTTGATAGTTTATCCTAGGTGCTTACGCCATGTGGTGGAGGTTTGATCATTTCCCAAGCCTATGATAATCTATTTGCTATGACAGGTAGAGAGTGATATTTCTCCATTTCCAATTATGACATATAACTTTACAACACCCGAGAGATGAGAGTATCCAAATACTTAATGTGAGGTGCTAGTGTATAATTTTCGAGCTTGTTTTGATTAAAGTGGAACGATAATTTGTTGTAATTACTTTTATATTAGTGTTAGATGACCCTAACTTGTATTTTTATTAGTGGAAAAGCTCATTTGCTTGAGGACAAGCAAATCCCAAGTGTAGGGATATATGATAAGGCGAAAAATGAACCGTTTTTAGGGGGTCATTTAATCTCGAATTCGAATTTATTTGATCAAATATTGCCCTAAATCGTTCCTTTTATGATTTTAGGTACTTTGAGAGTGAATTCTGGAAAAGGAAGCATTTTGGACGTTTTTGGAGCATAAAAGTGAAGAAAACGACAAAGTCTTAATTTTCCTTGCAGGAAACAGTACCTGACGGCGTCAAGAGCATTTTGGTGACGGCGTCAAGAGTAAAAGTGGTGACGGCCCAGAGAGAATGTAAAGGCGTCACCAAGGCCGTCACGTGTTAACTTGTCAAAACTTGCGCGCGGAGTAGCTGATATTGTTTTGGTCATAACTTTTGCATACGAACTCGGATTTAGGTGATTAAAAAGCCCACGCGAAGAGGACAAAGAGATCTACAATTTGGTGAAAAAATGGTCATGACGGCGTCAAGAGAACGAGCTGACGCCGTCAAACCTCACCGACAGAAAACATGCCTATAAATATAACATCATAACTTCACTTTTTGTAAGCCCTAAACCCTAAAGTCGATTCCTGGGTTTAGGTGGGTGTTTTTCCAGCAACTTAGAGGGTTTCAATCACTCCATAAACATCATGTATTGGTTTGATGATTCTATCTCAACTATGTCTTTCATTATTCTTGTTGATTGTCCTTCTTTGATTATGATTTGCTAATTCACCTTGTGTCTACTTGTGATTATGTGAAACTTGTATATAATTGATTAGATCTCATTGATTTCTTGTTGATGTGTGTGTCTATCTCCATCAATTAAGGCGTGACAACTTCAATAGATCTAGTTGGTTTAGTTTATAATTCTTGTTTCCTATTGATTCTTGTTTTGATTGAATGATTTATATGTTAGGCTTAAGAAAACTGGCAGATCTCCAAATGGTAACATGCTTGAACGTCTTAAGAAACATGAACCGATGTGCACTAGGTCTTTATTGGTTGTATTTAATGCATGAGCCACTGTTTACAATCCCTATAGTTATGCTGGGCATGGTATAGGAGGAGATAAGAGCTCATAGAATTGGGGAGTTAAGTGTGCCACCCCATGAATGGTATTAAGGAATACAACTCGTCAATTAAAACGGTTACAATTCAATAGGTAGGATTGGATAGCTAGCAAGGAGTAACATATCATAGGTAGACATGCTTCACTTATCTTGTAGAACCCTAGTTTACTTTTCTTGTTAATTAGTTTAAATAGTAGCTTTTGGGTTAGTTGATTAGCAACTAATTCCGCCCACTCTCCCAAAACCCGAGATTTTTACTTGCTTTTCATAAAATATAAAAATACAAAAAGAATCATCCTTCACCTTTAGACCTAGTTAGATTAATTTCAATCCTAACGACACTATTCCTAGCTGAACGATCAATCCCCCGGTACTTGTCACTATACTATACTACAACGATCAGGTACACTGCCTGGTGGGGGTTGTAAGCTTCTCGAGATCCCTTGAGAGGTAAAGCCTGGTGCAATTCCCACGCATCACAAATAAATGGTACAAACCAAAATAAAGAGTCACCTTGATTGGGTGGCATATGAGGAGGCCCATTAGAAGGGCTTGCATCATTGGCATAAACAGTTTGCAAATTTGGCGAACGGACACGCTGGTGCACATTGATTGAATCACATCTACGTTTTCTACGTTGCCGTTGGCCACTCCCCTGTGGTGATACTGTTTGATTCGTATCTGTAGGATTTCTATTAGGGTGCATATTATTATTAGTTGAAGGCACAAATCGCTGATGCACATTAGATGAATAATCTCTATTTCTTTTGCGACGTGTGACCTATTGTGGTTGCATGACTAATGTTTGAGTTGCATTGCTACAGCGTTCTTTAGGCTCTAGATTATCAGCCACTGAAGCTGTACTATGAATTTCTGCATATAGAGGAAGACAGCAATTGTAAAAAAGAAATAATAAAGTGCTGTTAAAAAGATACAGAGGTATCACTCATAAGAGATTAGAAAGTATCAGAAATATGAAACTTCATTGATGACAACACCAGAGGGTTGATGACATAGATTTGTGGCAAAAAATGCTTGACAAAGAAAAAGGACATGTATTGTAGGGCGTAAACAACTTACCATACATAGAAAATGCATATCTATTGACATAAAGTTTAAGTGCATCTGTAGCACTTCCATGCATTTGCTGTTTAAATGTTGTACAAAAAAGAAGGCGCAAAGGCAAATGCCAGCTCCTAGAGAGTTATACAAACGGTGATTAGGTTGCCAAGCGTTATCTACTATAGAGAGCAGTGTTGCAAAAATGTTAATGAGAGTGTGTACCAAAACGCCCACGTACGAAATAAGTGACCTATGCAACCATACGAATTTCGCTAACCAAGTTAGAGAGTAACCTTCACTGATATGTCGATTGACACCCTGACCAGAGGGACCTGAGCCATCAGCAGAGGCAGATTCCAAATTCCCTGAGCGAATACGGGGACGTACATTACGTGAACCATTTTGCCTTTTTCTACGGCCTCTTAGGTTGCTTTGTTCTGTTTATGTTGTCTGATTCCCATATTCACAATGTTTGTTAGGGTGAGCATTATTAGCCAGCGAAGATGCGAAGTCATTCCCTGCACCAAGAGTTATATAACAGTTGTAAGAAAGTGTTTTTTTTTTAAAGATACAGAATGAGTAGTAATAAAACATGAGAAAGCAACTGAAGTGTGTACCTTCACTTGACATAGAATGAGGGGTCACATGGGGTATGGACTGTGCAATGGTGTTTCGGACTCTCTTTTGTTGGGCTGCAGGTTGACAACGTTTACCGGGTCATGAAGAATGGACAATTGGTCTTGGTTGCTGGTTATCTGTGTAAAGAGATGAAAAGAAACAAAAAAATAATAATAAGTATCTTTTTTTTTATAGGAAAAATGTGGCCAAAAGAATGATAAATCATAGTAAAGAAATCTAAATGTTGACCTTCATTGGACAGAACATCAAATCCCTGAGCAGATGGCCCTTTGTCAATGCAGCTGACACTGGCATTTTGAATTTCAAATTGCATAAAACAATCTTCATTGGCAACACGGCGCCTAACATTTCTGATAGCATCTTGACGATGTTGAGGCTGATTTTGTGTAAAGCTGGCCGGCCGTCGCTTACGGAAGTCAATTTTTGATTGCAGAAGGGGAGGGGGTGAATGAAAGGCTGTCGAGAAGGTTGGGCTGCATAAAACAAACACTCCTATTAGACTTCAAATGTTCCTATGTTACTAATAAATCTTGCAAAAAACAAATAGACATTTAAATTACCTTGACCAGGGATGATGCTTTCCACAGAAGGATATGGATCATTAGTTTCGCAGGAGGCAGGTGTAATTTGCTGGAACGAATTCTGGTTAAGCAAACTTGGGTGCGAACCATGGCAGAGCGTGCGTTGCCTGACACGCCGCCGAACATTTTGGAGTTGATGTTCAGTAGTTTGCACTACATTGTCTGATGATCTTTCGCGCCAGTCAAATCTTGATTGCAGGAAAGAAGTATAATCATGCGAAGCTGAGTGCGGAGATTCACCTACATAAAATAAACATGACAGTGAGATTTGGAGCAAGTAGACGTCATTGAGGATGATTGTATAACCATTATAAAATGAAATAATCTTGAGTAAGAAGGTCACCTTGTGGTGAAACATTTGCATTGTTGGCGGCGTCAACAGGCGCAAGGAGTTGGGCATGGAAAGGTAAATTCTGAAGGTGAAGACTTTGTGATTCGGAGATAAAAGGACACTGTGGATTATCATAGTTGTTTGATGGTTGGGTATCTGAAATCGGGGCACTAATATTGCGGCAACGTTTTCTTGTTTGTGGTCGCATAGTTCAGAACAGCAAGATACAAGGGGTTTTATTATAGAAAATATTAAAATACAAATTGGCAAATAATAGTGATCTAGTATTAACAATAGCGAATAACAATGACATTGCGAATTAATAAGTTGCAACAGTTAGAAGCCAAATAGACTCGTTAGAACCTGATATGAAATAATACGAAAGGTTTAAAGCAAATGGCTTTTAGACAACTCCCAAATAACTGGCCGTAAGTGCCTTTTAAGCAATGTTTGAACATGAAAGACTAACCTACATATCATTTGATGCAAACAGTTCTTAATGTAACATACACATATAAAGAGTCATAAGATAATCCAACGGTAGATTTATGCGCAACCTACCATGTTGTTTTTTTTACTTTTCGTTTGAATACATGAAGGGTCAGTCAAGTGTTGTGAAAACCAGCCATATAAATGGTACCATCACAAAAATCCAGTAAAAGGAACCTAAATAAATGGGTTTTTTTGGCATGTCCTAATTATTGAAGAAATATCTATATAATGACAACACTAATAAACCTCAAATCTATTATGATAAAAGACATTAAACACAGAAATCAAAAAATAAAAAAAAAGGTCACAATGCAATAAATCCAACCACAAATGCAGATGACATTTACTCAAGACCATTAACCACGAAGCTTAAAAGGGATTAAAACAACGTTTTTTTTTTTATTTTTTTTTATTTTTTTATTTTTTTTGGTTAACGGCACAATACAGATGGCAAACATGTAAGTAAACATACGAAAAGCTGGTTAACATAGATCAAATAACCCGTACCTAACAACAGTGACTATATGTGATTGTGCACATAAAGAGTAGAAGATAGATCTAGAAGCGACTTTTAGGGATATAATAGACAAAAGATGCAGGTGTGAAACAAAAGTAGTGGTAGATATCAACAGGTGGAAAAAAAGAGCCACAAATTACTTATCATCTCATAAAAGTACTTTGATGAGGCGAAAAATGATCCATTTTTAGGGGGTCATTTAAGCCCGAATCCGACTTTATTTGATCAAATATTGCCCTAAATCGTTCCTTTTGTGATTTTAGGTACTTTGGGAGAGAAATCTGGAAAAGGAAGCAATTCGGACGTTTTTGGAGCATAAAAGTGAAGAAAACGCCAAAGTCTTAATTTTCCATGCTGGGAACAGTAGGTGACGGCGTCAAGAGCAAAACGTTGATGGCGTCAAGAGCAAATTTCATGAAAATCCATGACGATCCAGAGAAGATTTGACGGTGTCACGTAGGAAGGGCGTCAAGAGTAAAAGAGTCATGATGGCCTGGAAACATATAAGTCTTGACGGCGTCAGAAGTAGATCTAGGCAGTCCGAGAAGAGTTTTGGCGGCGAGGTGACGGCGTCACATTGTTTGTCATCCACCATCTCAAGAACTTTTAAGTTAATAACATCTGCGGTTTCGTTTTTTGGACACACTATGGCTTTTTGTTGAAGAGTTGCTGCTGAAGGTGTGCATAATGTGGGTTGATCATAAATGAATTCTATCAGTTTTGACAACCCATGCTCATCATCTTCGATACAATATCTGTCTGGAATATCAATCCATGATGTATCTTCTTCTCCTTCTGCAACTGGTTCACCAATTCTACCATCACCAACATCAAGAAGCCATGAGGCAAAGGAATCAGCCAAGTTCTTTTCTTCTATGTTTAAATCAGGCCGCAATAACCTCATGTTTTGCCTAAGTGTCAGAAACCTAAAATGTCGCCAAAGGTATGAATTCGCAATCGATGATGCTATCAACTCCATCTTTGATGCTCCTTTTTTTACTGGCAGTGTTTGTCTAAAATCGCCGCCCAAAATAACCGACTTGCCTCCAAACAATACACCTGGAATATCAAGAAGGTCTTTCATAGTTCTATCTAATGCTTCAAAACACTTTCGATCATTCATAGGAGCCTCATCCCAAATAATGAGATCCGTTTCTACCAGCAACTTTCCTAAATGAGTGTTCTTTTTAATCTTACACAATGTTTCTTCTGTCAATTCAAGCGGTAATTTGAATCTAGAGTGTGTTGTTCTGCCTGCTGGAAGTAGCAACGAAGCAATGCCTGAAGAAGCGACTGCAAGCACTATCTTGCCTTCAGATCTTAGACTGCTTATAATGGTTTTCCAAAGAAAAGTTTTTCCCATACCACCATGGCCATAGACAAATATCAACTCTTGTTTGTTTGCTGCAGCAGCGCTCATGATAAGATCATATATGTGTCGCTGATCAGCGTTCAATTTTGGAACATTTTCATCTTTTTCTTGCCTTAATGCCTCTCGATTATAGTTCTTTTCTTCCATGAGAAGCCTGTTTTCCAATTCATCAAGTAGTTCTCTGGGAGGTGATGGCAAACCAAAGCCTTTCAATGTTTTACCAAAATTGTTTAATATCACTTGCAGCTCAAAGAGTATGTAACCTTTTAGCTCAGCATCATTGACATAGTAATTTCGAATGTCTACAGTTTGTGAAACGATTCTTGGTATATCATGGCCCATCTCTGGGCTATACTTTTCCCATAGTTTACTTTTCCCATAGTTGCAGAGGATTGGTGACTTCACAATATGTTAGGATATGAGCAAAAACAAAGCGTAGTTCTAAAGATGATGCTGAATAACATGCCTCTTCTAATGCCCTATCCCATTCTTTATCGTCACCCAAAAGGCCTAACGTTTCACATGCAGCTCGATACTTTGGATACAATATTTGGTTAACTTTGCGGACCTCTATAAAATTTCTACACCCGTTTTGAAGGCAAAGTAACATTCTAAAGTAAAAAAGTTCACCAAGGCTTGGAGGTATATATGCTAGCCTGCCAATAGACGATTGATTTCTTTGCCTGCGCTGCCAATATTTATCATCTTTATGCCAGACATATTCAGAAGGAAATTCTAAATATGTCAAATGGCGACCATCTTCATACTCGGTGTTGTAAACAAACCATTCTGTCAATGTAGTGGCTTTACGGTCTCGGCGATTAACAACTGATTCAAGGTTATCATCATCACGAAAAATAACCTGCTGCTGGTTTTCTAGGTGCACAGACAGCAGCTGAACTGCAGGTTCTCGGCTATGTATGCTGAATTTTAAGATTCTCCAACATGCTTCTTGAGGACATACAAAGCGACCATCAAGGAAATTCTGTATCTCGTCTACTTGCTGAGGCGGATTAGCAGAGTTGGATGGTTGGCCAATCGATCTAGCAACTTTTGCAAAAACTCGATCTGTACCTTTTGAAATATACCTAAACAGATATTTTATTAACATGCTCCAACCGCAATACTCAACATTTATGTGTGCCTGGAATGCAAGACAAAGAGTGCGGTTATACGGTACCACATAAGTGTTGTCTAACTTCATTTGCCGTTTTGTTGTATACACTTGTGTTTGCCTTCTTCGGTAGTGTACATGACCATTGGTATCAAAAAAAGTTTGATTGTTATATGTTTTTGGGAAATTTTTTGTGCAATCTTTGCCTTCCATACAGGGTGCATTCAAATTAGCTTCTCCACATGGGCCATGCATCATCAGTTCTGAAACAACTTTGTACCCTCGAGGATCGGCTACTGGATCAGGCAATTCGGTAGAAATATACCTATCAACATCTTCTGCAACTTCTATCTTGTCATTTGAGTTGATCCAAAGTAATGTATGAACATGGGGCAGCCTACGCTTTTGAAATTCAATCGTATATAAAACTGTAAAAAAGAAATAAAAAAATTTAAAAAGCTGAAACACTAATAATGAACAATAACTTATATCGTTTTAGTTTACTCAATTACGAATAGTCATTATGCTATTTTAGATATTCATGTATTTTGAACTCGCAAATCGGTACACATATTGTTAAGATTTTATTACGAAACATTACTTAAAATATGCAAGCAGCAAACATAAAAACTCAACACATATGTAGAATACCCCCTGTGACACGCCCGAATGGTTTTTTATTTTTCAGGAATTTGATAAACGCCTTAATCTTTTGCTCAAAAACTCTACAAACAGCGTCGGCTCTATCTGTAGTTGTCAGCTGTGGATATTCTGCCATGTATCGTTGGATCTCAGGCCACTTGACATTGCAAGTGAATGTTATGAAGTACTGTGGATTACCAAGCTTTCTACAAATCGCAAGCGCATCTAGGTAATGGCTATACATATAGCGCGGGCCACCTGTGAAAGAAGAAGGAAGGATAATTCTTGAACCGGCCTCAGTGCCATCACGATCCCCTCTCGAAACTGCATCATACAGGCCCGATAAATACTCACCTCGAATATCATCTTGATGTTTTCTATAAAAGTCCATCCTATCTTGCTCTATACAACAATAAACGCCAACAACATATTGTTGAAAAAGACGTCCTGTACGGAAAAGCAAATCATATGATTCAGGTCTCGAATGTAACTGATATGTGTAGAACGCATTCATGGACACGCGTCTTGCTCTTTCATTTGGGTTTGAAGATCGCACCTGTAAATTTGTGTGAAAGCCAGGTTCGCCATAGATGAAAATCAGCGGAAATTGTAGTGACATATAAGACTGGTGCAACTTATTAATTCTCTGAGGCTGCTTACCTTTGTATTGAATAATGACATCATAATCTGACTCAGTTGTAGGACCGCTGTCAAAAACAATTGCTGCAACAGTGTTAGATGTCGGTAGTTCATAACCACGGGCTCCTCCACCATTGTAAAGCCTCAACTTGAATTTTGGTATGTCAACTTGAGTGCATAGATCTCTTGCAGTTCTCAATGTCTTTACTAATTCATTGAGGCGGATCTGGCTGTTGCTTCATGATAATTCTTCCATTGCTGCAACACAAATGGTACTCAGTCCTGCTGTTACGTGAGTCTCTCAATACACGTTCTCCATACCAAAATGCCACACCACAATGACGACAATGTTCATTACAATCTCCTATATCCTCATATGGAGGAGATACATCTAGAGAAAGTAATTTAAACATGTCACCAATGATGTGTAATAAGAGCAAATAAATGGTACAAACCAAAATAAAGAGTCACCTTGATTGGGTGGCATATGAGGAGGCCCATTAGAAGGGCTTGCATCGTTGGCATAAACAGTTTGCAAATTTGGCGAACGGACACGCTGGTGCACATTGATTGAATCACATCTACGTTTTCTACGTTGCCGTTGGCCACTCCCCTGTGGTGATACTGTTTGATTCGTATCTGTAGGATTTCTATTAGGGTGCATATTATTATTAGTTGAAGGCACAAATCGCTGATGCACATTAGATGAATAATCACTATTTCTTTTGCGATGTGTGACCTGTTGTGGTTGCATGACTAATGTTTGAGTTGCATTGCTACGGCGTTCTTTAGGCTCTAGATTATCAGCCACTGAAGCTGTACTATGAATTTCTGCATATAGAGGAAGACAGCAATTGTAAAAAAGAAATAATAAAGTGCTGTTAAAAAGATACAGAGGTATCACTCATAAGAGATTAGAAAGTATCAGAAATATGAAACTTCATTGATGACAACACCAGAGGGTTGATGACATAGATTTGTGGCAAAAAATGCTTGACAAAGAAAAAGGACATGTATTGTAGGGCGTAAACAACTTACCATACATAGAAAATGCATATCTATTGACATAAAGTTTAAGTGCATCTGTAGCACTTCCATGCATTTGCTGTTTAAATGTTGTACAAAAAAGAAGGCGCAAAGGCAAATGCCAGCTCCTAGAGAGTTATACAAACGGTGATTAGGTTGCCAAGCGTTATCTACTATAGAGAGCAGTGTTGCAAAAATGTTAATGAGAGTGTGTACCAAAACGCCCACGTACGAAATAAGTGACCTATGCAACCATACGAATTTCGCTAACCAAGTTAGAGAGTAACCTTCACTGATATGTCGATTGACACCCTGACCAGAGGGACCTGAGCCATCAGCAGAGGCAGATTCCAAATTCCCTGAGCGAATACGGGGACGTACATTACGTGAACCATTTTGCCTTTTTCTACGGCCTCTTAGGTTGCTTTGTTCTGTTTATGTTGTCTGATTCCCATATTCACAATGTTTGTTAGGGTGAGCATTATTAGCCAGCGAAGATGCGAAGTCATTCCCTGCACCAAGAGTTATATAACAGTTGTAAGAAAGTGTTTTTTTTTTAAAGATACAGAATGAGTAGTAATAAAACATGAGAAAGCAACTGAAGTGTGTACCTTCACTTGACATAGAATGAGGGGTCACATGGGGTATGGACTGTGCAATGGTGTTTCGGACTCTCTTTTGTTGGGCTGCAGGTTGACAACGTTTACCGGGTCATGAAGAATGGACAATTGGTCTTGGTTGCTGGTTATCTGTGTAAAGAGATGAAAAGAAACAAAAAAATAATAATAAGTATCTTTTTTTTTATAGGAAAAATGTGGCCAAAAGAATGATAAATCATAGTAAAGAAATCTAAATGTTGACCTTCATTGGACAGAACATCAAATCCCTGAGCAGATGGCCCTTTGTCAATGCAGCTGACACTGGCATTTTGAATTTCAAATTGCATAAAACAATCTTCATTGGCAACACGGCGCCTAACATTTCTGATAGCATCTTGACGATGTTGAGGCTGATTTTGTGTAAAGCTGGCCGGCCGTCGCTTACGGAAGTCAATTTTTGATTGCAGAAGGGGAGGGGGTGAATGAAAGGCTGTCGAGAAGGTTGGGCTGCATAAAACAAACACTCCTATTAGACTTCAAATGTTCCTATGTTACTAATAAATCTTGCAAAAAACAAATAGACATTTAAATTACCTTGACCAGGGATGATGCTTTCCACAGAAGGATATGGATCATTAGTTTCGCAGGAGGCAGGTGTAATTTGCTGGAACGAATTCTGGTTAAGCAAACTTGGGTGCGAACCATGGCAGAGCGTGCGTTGCCTGACACGCCGCCGAACATTTTGGAGTTGATGTTCAGTAGTTTGCACTACATTGTCTGATGATCTTTCGCGCCAGTCAAATCTTGATTGCAGGAAAGAAGTATAATCATGCGAAGCTGAGTGCGGAGATTCACCTACATAAAATAAACATGACAGTGAGATTTGGAGCAAGTAGACGTCATTGAGGATGATTGTATAACCATTATAAAATGAAATAATCTTGAGTAAGAAGGTCACCTTGTGGTGAAACATTTGCATTGTTGGCGGCGTCAACAGGCGCAAGGAGTTGGGCATGGAAAGGTAAATTCTGAAGGTGAAGACTTTGTGATTCGGAGATAAAAGGACACTGTGGATTATCATAGTTGTTTGATGGTTGGGTATCTGAAATCGGGGCACTAATATTGCGGCAACGTTTTCTTGTTTGTGGTCGCATAGTTCAGAACAGCAAGATACAAGGGGTTTTATTATAGAAAATATTAAAATACAAATTGGCAAATAATAGTGATCTAGTATTAACAATAGCGAATAACAATGACATTGCGAATTAATAAGTTGCAACAGTTAGAAGCCAAATAGACTCGTTAGAACCTGATATGAAATAATACGAAAGGTTTAAAGCAAATGGCTTTTAGACAACTCCCAAATAACTGGCCGTAAGTGCCTTTTAAGCAATGTTTGAACATGAAAGACTAACCTACATATCATTTGATGCAAACAGTTCTTAATGTAACATACACATATAAAGAGTCATAAGATAATCCAACGGTAGATTTATGCGCAACCTACCATGTTGTTTTTTTTACTTTTCGTTTGAATACATGAAGGGTCAGTCAAGTGTTGTGAAAACCAGCCATATAAATGGTACCATCACAAAAATCCAGTAAAAGGAACCTAAATAAATGGGTTTTTTTGGCATGTCCTAATTATTGAAGAAATATCTATATAATGACAACACTAATAAACCTCAAATCTATTATGATAAAAGACATTAAACACAGAAATCAAAAAATAAAAAAAAAGGTCACAATGCAATAAATCCAACCACAAATGCAGATGACATTTACTCAAGACCATTAACCACGAAGCTTAAAAGGGATTAAAACAACGTTTTTTTTTTATTTTTTTTTATTTTTTTATTTTTTTTGGTTAACGGCACAATACAGATGGCAAACATGTAAGTAAACATACGAAAAGCTGGTTAACATAGATCAAATAACCCGTACCTAACAACAGTGACTATATGTGATTGTGCACATAAAGAGTAGAAGATAGATCTAGAAGCGACTTTTAGGGATATAATAGACAAAAGATGCAGGTGTGAAACAAAAGTAGTGGTAGATATCAACAGGTGGAAAAAAAGAGCCACAAATTACTTATCATCTCATAAAAGTACTTTGATGAGGCGAAAAATGATCCATTTTTAGGGGGTCATTTAAGCCCGAATCCGACTTTATTTGATCAAATATTGCCCTAAATCGTTCCTTTTGTGATTTTAGGTACTTTGGGAGAGAAATCTGGAAAAGGAAGCAATTCGGACGTTTTTGGAGCATAAAAGTGAAGAAAACGCCAAAGTCTTAATTTTCCATGCTGGGAACAGTAGGTGACGGCGTCAAGAGCAAAACGTTGATGGCGTCAAGAGCAAATTTCATGAAAATCCATGACGATCCAGAGAAGATTTGACGGTGTCACGTAGGAAGGGCGTCAAGAGTAAAAGAGTCATGATGGCCTGGAAACATATAAGTCTTGACGGCGTCAGAAGTAGATCTAGGCAGTCCGAGAAGAGTTTTGGCGGCGAGGTGACGGCGTCACATTGTTTGTCATCCACCATCTCAAGAACTTTTAAGTTAATAACATCTGCGGTTTCGTTTTTTGGACACACTATGGCTTTTTGTTGAAGAGTTGCTGCTGAAGGTGTGCATAATGTGGGTTGATCATAAATGAATTCTATCAGTTTTGACAACCCATGCTCATCATCTTCGATACAATATCTGTCTGGAATATCAATCCATGATGTATCTTCTTCTCCTTCTGCAACTGGTTCACCAATTCTACCATCACCAACATCAAGAAGCCATGAGGCAAAGGAATCAGCCAAGTTCTTTTCTTCTATGTTTAAATCAGGCCGCAATAACCTCATGTTTTGCCTAAGTGTCAGAAACCTAAAATGTCGCCAAAGGTATGAATTCGCAATCGATGATGCTATCAACTCCATCTTTGATGCTCCTTTTTTTACTGGCAGTGTTTGTCTAAAATCGCCGCCCAAAATAACCGACTTGCCTCCAAACAATACACCTGGAATATCAAGAAGGTCTTTCATAGTTCTATCTAATGCTTCAAAACACTTTCGATCATTCATAGGAGCCTCATCCCAAATAATGAGATCCGTTTCTACCAGCAACTTTCCTAAATGAGTGTTCTTTTTAATCTTACACAATGTTTCTTCTGTCAATTCAAGCGGTAATTTGAATCTAGAGTGTGTTGTTCTGCCTGCTGGAAGTAGCAACGAAGCAATGCCTGAAGAAGCGACTGCAAGCACTATCTTGCCTTCAGATCTTAGACTGCTTATAATGGTTTTCCAAAGAAAAGTTTTTCCCATACCACCATGGCCATAGACAAATATCAACTCTTGTTTGTTTGCTGCAGCAGCGCTCATGATAAGATCATATATGTGTCGCTGATCAGCGTTCAATTTTGGAACATTTTCATCTTTTTCTTGCCTTAATGCCTCTCGATTATAGTTCTTTTCTTCCATGAGAAGCCTGTTTTCCAATTCATCAAGTAGTTCTCTGGGAGGTGATGGCAAACCAAAGCCTTTCAATGTTTTACCAAAATTGTTTAATATCACTTGCAGCTCAAAGAGTATGTAACCTTTTAGCTCAGCATCATTGACATAGTAATTTCGAATGTCTACAGTTTGTGAAACGATTCTTGGTATATCATGGCCCATCTCTGGGCTATACTTTTCCCATAGTTTACTTTTCCCATAGTTGCAGAGGATTGGTGACTTCACAATATGTTAGGATATGAGCAAAAACAAAGCGTAGTTCTAAAGATGATGCTGAATAACATGCCTCTTCTAATGCCCTATCCCATTCTTTATCGTCACCCAAAAGGCCTAACGTTTCACATGCAGCTCGATACTTTGGATACAATATTTGGTTAACTTTGCGGACCTCTATAAAATTTCTACACCCGTTTTGAAGGCAAAGTAACATTCTAAAGTAAAAAAGTTCACCAAGGCTTGGAGGTATATATGCTAGCCTGCCAATAGACGATTGATTTCTTTGCCTGCGCTGCCAATATTTATCATCTTTATGCCAGACATATTCAGAAGGAAATTCTAAATATGTCAAATGGCGACCATCTTCATACTCGGTGTTGTAAACAAACCATTCTGTCAATGTAGTGGCTTTACGGTCTCGGCGATTAACAACTGATTCAAGGTTATCATCATCACGAAAAATAACCTGCTGCTGGTTTTCTAGGTGCACAGACAGCAGCTGAACTGCAGGTTCTCGGCTATGTATGCTGAATTTTAAGATTCTCCAACATGCTTCTTGAGGACATACAAAGCGACCATCAAGGAAATTCTGTATCTCGTCTACTTGCTGAGGCGGATTAGCAGAGTTGGATGGTTGGCCAATCGATCTAGCAACTTTTGCAAAAACTCGATCTGTACCTTTTGAAATATACCTAAACAGATATTTTATTAACATGCTCCAACCGCAATACTCAACATTTATGTGTGCCTGGAATGCAAGACAAAGAGTGCGGTTATACGGTACCACATAAGTGTTGTCTAACTTCATTTGCCGTTTTGTTGTATACACTTGTGTTTGCCTTCTTCGGTAGTGTACATGACCATTGGTATCAAAAAAAGTTTGATTGTTATATGTTTTTGGGAAATTTTTTGTGCAATCTTTGCCTTCCATACAGGGTGCATTCAAATTAGCTTCTCCACATGGGCCATGCATCATCAGTTCTGAAACAACTTTGTACCCTCGAGGATCGGCTACTGGATCAGGCAATTCGGTAGAAATATACCTATCAACATCTTCTGCAACTTCTATCTTGTCATTTGAGTTGATCCAAAGTAATGTATGAACATGGGGCAGCCTACGCTTTTGAAATTCAATCGTATATAAAACTGTAAAAAAGAAATAAAAAAATTTAAAAAGCTGAAACACTAATAATGAACAATAACTTATATCGTTTTAGTTTACTCAATTACGAATAGTCATTATGCTATTTTAGATATTCATGTATTTTGAACTCGCAAATCGGTACACATATTGTTAAGATTTTATTACGAAACATTACTTAAAATATGCAAGCAGCAAACATAAAAACTCAACACATATGTAGAATACCCCCTGTGACACGCCCGAATGGTTTTTTATTTTTCAGGAATTTGATAAACGCCTTAATCTTTTGCTCAAAAACTCTACAAACAGCGTCGGCTCTATCTGTAGTTGTCAGCTGTGGATATTCTGCCATGTATCGTTGGATCTCAGGCCACTTGACATTGCAAGTGAATGTTATGAAGTACTGTGGATTACCAAGCTTTCTACAAATCGCAAGCGCATCTAGGTAATGGCTATACATATAGCGCGGGCCACCTGTGAAAGAAGAAGGAAGGATAATTCTTGAACCGGCCTCAGTGCCATCACGATCCCCTCTCGAAACTGCATCATACAGGCCCGATAAATACTCACCTCGAATATCATCTTGATGTTTTCTATAAAAGTCCATCCTATCTTGCTCTATACAACAATAAACGCCAACAACATATTGTTGAAAAAGACGTCCTGTACGGAAAAGCAAATCATATGATTCAGGTCTCGAATGTAACTGATATGTGTAGAACGCATTCATGGACACGCGTCTTGCTCTTTCATTTGGGTTTGAAGATCGCACCTGTAAATTTGTGTGAAAGCCAGGTTCGCCATAGATGAAAATCAGCGGAAATTGTAGTGACATATAAGACTGGTGCAACTTATTAATTCTCTGAGGCTGCTTACCTTTGTATTGAATAATGACATCATAATCTGACTCAGTTGTAGGACCGCTGTCAAAAACAATTGCTGCAACAGTGTTAGATGTCGGTAGTTCATAACCACGGGCTCCTCCACCATTGTAAAGCCTCAACTTGAATTTTGGTATGTCAACTTGAGTGCATAGATCTCTTGCAGTTCTCAATGTCTTTACTAATTCATTGAGGCGGATCTGGCTGTTGCTTCATGATAATTCTTCCATTGCTGCAACACAAATGGTACTCAGTCCTGCTGTTACGTGAGTCTCTCAATACACGTTCTCCATACCAAAATGCCACACCACAATGACGACAATGTTCATTACAATCTCCTATATCCTCATATGGAGGAGATACATCTAGAGAAAGTAATTTAAACATGTCACCAATGATGTGTAATAAGAGCAAATAAATGGTACAAACCAAAATAAAGAGTCACCTTGATTGGGTGGCATATGAGGAGGCCCATTAGAAGGGCTTGCATCGTTGGCATAAACAGTTTGCAAATTTGGCGAACGGACACGCTGGTGCACATTGATTGAATCACATCTACGTTTTCTACGTTGCCGTTGGCCACTCCCCTGTGGTGATACTGTTTGATTCGTATCTGTAGGATTTCTATTAGGGTGCATATTATTATTAGTTGAAGGCACAAATCGCTGATGCACATTAGATGAATAATCACTATTTCTTTTGCGATGTGTGACCTGTTGTGGTTGCATGACTAATGTTTGAGTTGCATTGCTACGGCGTTCTTTAGGCTCTAGATTATCAGCCACTGAAGCTGTACTATGAATTTCTGCATATAGAGGAAGACAGCAATTGTAAAAAAGAAATAATAAAGTGCTGTTAAAAAGATACAGAGGTATCACTCATAAGAGATTAGAAAGTATCAGAAATATGAAACTTCATTGATGACAACACCAGAGGGTTGATGACATAGATTTGTGGCAAAAAATGCTTGACAAAGAAAAAGGACATGTATTGTAGGGCGTAAACAACTTACCATACATAGAAAATGCATATCTATTGACATAAAGTTTAAGTGCAACTGTAGCACTTTCATGCATTTGCTGTTTAAATGTTGTACAAAAAAGAAGGCGCAAAGGCAAATGCCAGCTCCTAGAGAGTTATACAAAAGGTGATTAGGTTGCCAAGCGTTATCTACTATAGAGAGCAGTGTTGCGAAAATGTTAATGAGAGTGTGTACCAAAATGCCCACATACGAAATAAGTGACCTATGCAACCATACGAATTTCGCTAACCAAGTTAGAGAGTAACCTTCACTGATATGTCGATTGACACCCTGACCAGAGGGACCTGAGCCATCAGCAGAGGCAGATTCCAAATTCCCTGAGCGAATACGGGGACGTACATTACGTGAACCATTTCGCCTTTTTCTACGGCCTCTTAGGTTGCTTTGTTCTGTTTATGTTGTCTGATTCCCATATTCACAATGTTCGTTAGGGTGAGCATTATTAACCAGCGAAGATGCGAAGTCATTCCCTGCACCAAGAGTTATATAACAGTTGTAAGAAAGTGTTTTTTTTTTAAAGATACAGAATGAGTAGTAATAAAACATGAGAAAGCAACTGAAGTGTGTACCTTCACTTGACATAGAATGAGGGGTCACATGGGGTATGGACTGTGCAATGGTGTTTCGGACTCTCTTTTGCTGGGCTACAGGTTGACAACGTTTACCGGGTCGTGAAGAATGGACAATTGGTCTTGGTTGCTGGTTATCTGTGTAAAGAGATGAAAAGAAACAAAAAAATAATAATAAGTATCTTTTTTTTTTATAGGAAAAATGTGTCCAAAAGAATGATAAATCATAGTAAAGAAATCTAAATGTTGACCTTCATTGGACAGAACATCAAATCCCTGAGCAGATGGCCCTTTGTCAATGCAGCTGACACTGGCATTTTGAATTTCAAATTGCATAAAACAATCTTCATTGGCAACACGGCGCCTAACATTTCTGATAGCATCTTGACGATGTTGAGGCTGATTTTGTGTAAAGCTGGCCGGCCGTCGCTTACGAAAGTCAATTTTTGATTGCAGAAGGGGAGGGGATGAATGAAAGGCTATCGAGAAGGTTGGGCTGCATAAAACAAACACTCCTATTAGACTTCAAATGTTCCTATGTTACTAATAAATCTTGCAAAAAACAAATAGACATTTAAATTACCTTGACCAGGGATGATGCTTTCCACAGAAGGATATGGATCATTAGTTTCGCAGGTGGCAGGTGTAATTTGCTGGAACGAATTCTGGTTAAGCAAACTTGGGTGCGAACCATGGCAGAGCGTGCGTTGCCTGACACGCCGCCGAACATTTTGGAGTTGCTGTTCAGTAGTTTGCACTACATTGTCTGATGATCTTTCGCGCCAGTCAAATCTTGATTGCAGGAAAGAAGTATAATCATGCGAAGCTGAGTGCGGAGATTCACCTACATAAAATAAACATGACAGTGAGATTTGGAGCAAGTAGACGTCATTCAGGATGATTGTATAACCATTATAAAATGAAATAATCTTGAGTAAGAAGGTCACCTTGTGGTGAAACATTTGCATTGTTGGCGGCGTTAACAGGCGCAAGGAGTTGGGCATGGAAAGGTAAATTCTGAAGGTGAAGACTTTGTGATTCGGAGATAAAAGGACACTGTGGATTATCATAGTTGTTTGATGGTTGGGTATCCGAAATCGGGGCACTAATATTGCGGCAACGTTTTCTTGTTTGTGGTCGCATAGTTCAGAACAGCATGATACAAGGGGTTTTATCATAGAAAATATTAAAATACAAATTGGCAAATAATAGTGATCTAGTATTAACAATAGCGAATAACAATGACATTGCGAATTAATAAGTTGCAACAGTTAAAAGCCAAATAAACTCGTTAGAACCTGATATGAAATAATACGAAAGGTTTAAAGCAAATGGCTTTTAGACAACTCCCAAACAACTGGCCGTAAGTGCCTCTTAAGCAATGTTTGAACATGAAAGACTAACCTACATATCATTTGATGCAAACAGTTCTTAATGTAACATACACATATAAAGAGTCATAAGATAATCCAACGGTAGATTTATGCGCAACCTACCATGTTGTTTTTTTTACTTTTCGTTTGAATACATGGAGGGTCAGTCAAGTGTTGTGAAAACCAGCCATATAAATGGTACCATCACAAAAATCCAGTAAAAGGAACCAAAATAAATGGGTTTTTTTGGCATGTCCTAATTATTGAAGAAATATCTATATAATGACAACACTAATAAACCTCAAATCTATTATGATAAAAGACATTAAACACAGAAATAAAAAAATAAAAAAAAAAGGTCACAATGCAATAAATCCAACCACAAATGCAGATGACGTTTACTCAAGACCATTAACCACGAAGCTTAAAAGGGATTAAAACAATGTTTTTTTTTTTTTTTGGTTAACGGCACAATACAGATGGCAAACATGTAAGTAAACATACGAAAAGCTAATAACCCGTACCTAACAACAGTGACTATATGTGATTGTGCACATAAAGAGTAGAAGATAGATCTAGAAGTGACTTTTAGGGATATAATATACAAAAGATGCAGGTGTGAAACAAAAGTAGTGGTAGATATCAACAGGTGGAAAAAAAAGAGCCACAAATTACTTATCATCTCATAAAAGTACTTCAAACCCATTAAAAAATTAGAGGAATTCAATCCCTGTATCCCTGTAGATAATACTGTAGCGTAAGACACACAAAACACTATAGATGCCCCGATTCGTTTGAGAGTGGGTCGGCCTTCGGGTCGAACGGATCTCCGGTATACCGAAAAATTGAGAGAGGCATGTGAGGGAGAAGAAAGCAGAGTCGGAGCCGGGTAATAATAAGTGTGTTGGGTTTGGGCTTACCACATAACCAAATGGGCTAAAAAGAGAACAGTAAAAGGTCGGCTTTTAGTATCGCGGGTGTAAAGAAGGTGATTGCTGCTGTTGCAGATACATCTGTGATAAACCCTTTGAAGTTATACCTGTGTATTATTAAAAAAATAGAAGTATAATTATTTTATATTTTAGTTTTAGGTTTGCTAGTCATATACACTTTGTAAGAAGACAACGTACCTGTAACATGGTTGTGCTTGTCTTCCATGGTTAATGCAACGATAGATTCCACCATCCTCTTTTACTTTTGACATACATTCGTTGCAAGCTGTGTAAAACCAATTTTTTTTATGTTGATGCTTGTTATTGTTGCTTCGGCTGTGAACTTTACATCCTGCAAATATTTGCACAAATGTATGCATTTATTAAATTTTGTATCATAGGTCTAATGTATTAAGACATGTATCATACAATGTTTACCGTGTATGTTTCTGGTTTTTGTTTTAGAAGTGTCTTCAATGGAAATCTGTTTCGGAACTTTTCTCTGTCGACATCTTCATATGGGGTTTTGCAGATCCGTAATTGCGGAGTAACAGCATAGCGGGCTCTATACCTGTTGCACATGTAAAAGTTAGAAGTAACGCATTTGGATAATTTTTTTTAGATACGGTTTGTTTCTTAAGTTTTGGTTTCAAGCTTCTTACTGTGCTCTTGATTCATCGGCCTCTGGTATCTTAGGGTTTAAGTAAAAATATGTTGCAGACGTTGCTGCCAGCTGGTAATCTGAAAAAATAGGTAGCAACAATTAAGCATGACATATTAACCTCATATTTGTATACAAAGTCTGGTTAAAGTATTAGTTTAATACTTTTGTATTTTGATACACGGCAAGAGCTAACTGCAATTATAACTGGCCGTTCCATTGCATCAAGGTCAGCTTTTCCAAAGTTGTCAGCCATTTTATCCCACATTATGAATTCTACCACATTACCGCTGCGAATATGTGCAAGTTGTTAGAAAAAATGAAAATGTTTAAGAATTCGGTTCGTGCAATAAAAGTGTTTGCTATAAAGTTACGTACTTTAAATTTTCTATATCTACTTTTCTATAGATAGTTTGATCTTCATTAGCGCCTCCCTTTTTTTTGATCTCGCCAACTGAACCCAAGCATCCTATGTAATCTGTAAGCAAATAAGCATCAGAAGTGTGATGTCTGTCATATGTAAGAAAATGTATATTTTAAAGATGACCTGTTAGCATTGGATACTCCATTTGTCCTGATGCATTTTCGGCGGGAACTCTAGAGTGAAGCTGGTTGTGCGAAACAAAGTTAAAATAATGGTGCGGAATCTCTGTTTCTGCTATAGGCTCAAACTTTGTGATTTTTCCAAATCTTATGCTTGTTTTGTTGTCGATGGTTTGTTGGTAACGGTTAGTTGGTTCACATATAAATTCAGATATCCTGTATACTGATCCAAGTTTGATCTTTGGATTGAAGAAATCCATATCTCTGATATTCATATTGCATTGTATCGCATCCCCCTGTTCATATTAATATGATATTATACAAAATTTAGTATCTAATATGATTTTGTTATAACATATAAGGTATTACATACCTGTCGGTCTATCAAGATGCAGCAAAATCCAGTTTCCTTTTTGGTTCCATTCTTTAGGTGAGTTACTGCAACCCATTTTCTGTAAACCCTAGCCTCATGTACCTTGTCAAAAGATGTGGGCCGCAATTCTGAAATTGTAGCAAGTGCTCTGTCATCATGTGCTGGCACCACCTCAGTGATTGCAGTGATTGGTAATTCTTGTGGTGCAGTGGTTGTTCCAAGTGTTTTGTTGTCAGCTTTGTTCTGTAGCTTACCATCCATAGTGTCTTCCATTTACCTAATAAAAAATAAAAGGAAGCATTAGGTATAAAAAAAATTTTAAAAAGCAATAACGATGCAAAAAACTAATAATTCAGATAATAATGGCATAAGAGAAGCTAAATATTGCTGTCGCAAAATTAGATTACCTGTATCTAACAAATACTGTGAAACTTTTATGAAAAGAAAAAAGCGAAACAGCAAAAAATACACATATAAAGTATATACATGTGAAAGAAAAGTGATGCTTAAAGGAGGTTGGCCTGTATTTTTTTTTGAAAATCTTTATAAACTATGTTTTTTGTGATATTTGGAGCCTGATTTTCTTGTTGTTTCATAAGAACTTTGAGACCATGCGGAGAGGTTGCTCTAAAAAGAGCGATGTATAGTTGACCATGGCCAAAGATTGGTTCTGGAAGGTACACACCAATCTTGTTCAGCGACTGTCCTTGGCTTTTGTTGATTGTCATAGCGTAACAAAGCTTCACTGGGAATTGGGTTCTTTTGAAGATGAAGGGAAGGTTAGGATCTTTATGTATCAGTGTGATTCTGTGTATGAAAACCTTTTCACCAACTCTTGTACCAGTAATGATTTGTGCTTCGATAAGCCTTGATATTAGATGTGTGACTATCATTCTTGTGCCATTGAAAAGACCAGCCACCACATTTATGTTTCTCAGTAGCATGATCGGTGCTCCAACTTTTAGATCAAGCTGGTGTGGAGGAAAACCTGATAGTTTAAATGTATTTAGATGCTCCGGTGGGTATAACATTTCTGTTTTGGCTCCAGTGTTTCCAGTTGGTATGGCTTGATCATAGCTTGCATAGCTTGTGGTATCGCCATCCACCATCTCAAGAACTTTTAAGTTGATAACATCTGCGGTTTCGTTTTTTGGACACACTATGGCTTTTTGTTGAAGAGTTGCTGCTGAAGGTGTGCATAATGTGGGTTGATCATAAATGAATTCTATCAGTTTTGACAACCCATGCTCATCATCTTCGATACAATATCTGTCTGGAATATCAATCCATGATGTATCTTCTTCTCCTTCTGCAACTGGTTCACCAATTCTACCATCACCAACATCAAGAAGCCATGAGGCAAAGGAATCAGCCAAGTTCTTTTCTTCTATGTTTAAATCAGGCCGCAATAACCTCATGTTTTGCCTAAGTGTCAGAAACCTAAAATGTCGCCAAAGGTATGAATTCGCAATCGATGATGCTATCAACTCCATCTTTGATGCTCCTTTTTTTACTGGCAATGTTTGTCTAAAATCGACGCCCAAAATAACCGACTTGCCTCCAAACAATACACCTGGCATATCAAGAAGGTCTTTCATAGTTCTATCTAATGCTTCAAAACACTTTTGATCATTCATAGGAGCCTCATCCCAAATAATGAGATCCGTTTCTACCAGCAACTTTCCTAAATGAGTGTTCTTTTTAATCTTACACAATGTTTCTTCTGTCAATTCAAGTGGTAATTTGAATCTAGAGTGTGCTGTTCTGCCTGCTGGAAGTAGCAACGAAGCAATGCCTGAAGAAGCGACTGCAAGCACTACCTTGCCTTCAGATCTTAGACTGCTTATAATGGTTTTCCGAAGAAAAGTTTTTCCCGTACCACCATGGCCATAGACAAATATCAACTCTTGTTTGTTTGCTGCAGCAGCGCTCATGATAAGATCATATATGTGTCGCTGATCAGCGTTCAATTTTGGAACATTTTCATCTTTTTCTTGCCTTAATGCCTCTCGATTATAGTTCTTCTCTTCCATGAGAAGCCTGTTTTCCAATTCATCAAGTAGTTCTCTGGGAGGTGATGGCAAACCAAAGCCTTTCAATGTTTTACCAAAATTGTTTAATATCACTTGCAGCTCAAAGAGTATGTAACCTTTTAGCTCAGCATCGTTGACATAGTAATTTCGAATGTCTACAGTTTGTGAAACGATTCTTGGTATATCATGGCCCATCTCTGGGCTATACTTTTCCCATAGTTGCAGAGGATTGGTGACTTCACAATATGTTAGGATATGAGCAAAAACAAAGCGTAGTTCTGAAGATGATGCTGAATAACATGCCTCTTCTAATGCCCTATCCCATTCTTTATCGTCACCCAAAAGGCCTAACGCTTCACATGCAGCTCGATACGTTGGATACAATATTTGGTTAACTTTGCGGACCTCTATAAAATTTCTACACCCTTTTTGATGGAAAAGTAACATTCTAAAGTAAAAAAGTTCACCAAGGCTTGGAGGTATATATGCTAGCCTGCCAATAGACGATTGATTTCTTTGCCTGCGCTGCCAATATTTATCATCTTTATGCCAGACATATTCAGAAGGAAATTCTAAATATGTCAAATGGCGACCATCTTCATACTCGGTGTTGTAAACAAACCATTCTGTCAATGTAGTGGCTTTACGGTCTCGGCGATTAACAACTGATTCAAGGTTATCATCATCACGAAAAATAACCTGTTGCTGGTTTTCTAGGTGCACAGACAGCAGCTGAACTGCAGGTTCTCGGCTATGTATGCTGAATTTTAAGATTCTCCAACATGCTTCTTGAGGACATACAAAGCGACCATCAAGGAAATTCTGTATCTCGTCTACTTGCTGAGGTGGATTAGCAGAGTTGGATGGTTGGCCAATCGATCTAGCAACTTTTGCAAAAACTCGATCTGTACCTTTTGAAATATACTTAAACAGATATTTTATTAACATGCTCCAACCGCAATACTCAACATTTATGTGTGCCTGGAATACAAGACAAAGAGTGCGGTTATACGGTACCACATAAGTGTTGTCTAACTTCATTTGCCGTTTTGTTGTATACACTTGTGTTTGCCTTCTTCGGTAGTGTACATGACCATTGGTATCAAAAAAAGTTTGATTGTTATATGTTTTTGGGAAATTTTTTGTGCAATCTTTGCCTTCCATACAGGGTGCATTCAAATTAGCTTCTCCACATGGGCCATGCATCATCAGTTCTGAAACAACTTTGTACCCTCGAGGATCGGCTACTGGATCAGGCAATTCGGTAGAAATATACCTATCAACATCTTCTGCAACTTCTATCTTGTCATTTGAGTTGATCCAAAGTAATGTATGAACATGGGGCAGCCTACGCTTTTGAAATTCAATCGTATATAAAACTGTAAAAAAGAAATAAAAAAATTTAAAAAGCTGAAACACTAATAATGAACAATAACTTATATCGTTTTAGTTTACTCAATTACGAATAGTCATTATGCTATTTTAGATATTCATGTATTTTGAACTCGCAAATCGGTACACATATTGTTAAGATTTTATTACGAAACATTACTTAAAATATGCAAGCAGCAAACATAAAAACTCAACACATATGTAGAATACCTCCTGTGACACGCCCGAATGGTTTTTTATTTTTCAGGAATTTGATAAACGCCTTAATCTTTTGCTCAAAAACTCTACAAACAGCGTCGGCTCTATCTGTAGTTGTCAGCTGTGGATATTCTGCCATGTATCGTTGGATCTCAGGCCACTTGACATTGCAAGTGAATGTTATGAAGTACTGTGGATTACCAAGCTTTCTACAAATCGCAAGCGCATCTAGGTAATGGCTATACATATAGCGCGGGCCACCTGTGAAAGAAGAAGGAAGGATAGTTCTTGAACCAGCCTCAGTGCCATCACGATCCCCTCTCGAAACTGCATCATACAGGCCCGATAAATACTCACCTCGAATATCATCTTGATGTTTTCTATAAAAGTCCATCCTATCTTGCTTTATACAACAATAAACGCCAACAACATATTGTTGAAAAAGACGTCCTGTACGGAAAAGCAAATCATATGATTCAGGTCTCGAATGTAACTGATATGTGTAGAACGCATTCATGGATACGCGTCTTGCTCTTTCATTTGGGTTTGAAGATCGCACCTGTAAATTTGTGTGAAAGCCTGGTTCGCCATAGATGAAAATCAGCGGAAATTGTAGTGACATATAAGACTGGTGCAACTTATTAATTCTCTGAGGCTGCTTACCTTTGTATTGAATAATGACATCATAATCTGACTCAGTTGTAGGACCGTTGTCAAAAACAATTGCTGCAACAGTGTTAGATGTCGGTAGTTCATAACCACGGGCTCCTCCACCATTGTAAAGCCTCAACTTGAATTTTGGTATGTCAACTTGAGTGCATAGATCTCTTGCAGTTCTCAATGTCTTTACTAATTCATTATGAGTATCCAAGAAACGAATAAGACCTTCAACAATGTGTGGACTTAATGAATTTTGTTCAGTATTTGAGAAATGGCGTAGCCTTTTCTGCACTTCATTTTGGGTATCGTAAATATATAATTGTAAAAATCTTGGCGTATCATTCTCAAAAGGACAGAGAGACCCTATGGAATGATAAATTTGGCCAGATACTTTGAATACATATGGCCCTCATCCAACATTGATCGACTTGTCAATGGTAGCACCAAATGAAGTCATTGCAAACATTTGATTGTAAGCTCGGATGTTTTCCATAAAATCATTATTTGAAAGAAGATCCTCCTATTGAGGAGGATCTGGCTGTTGCTTCATGATAATTCTTCCATTGCTGCAACACAAATGGTACTCAGTCCTGCTGTTACGTGAATCTCTCAATACACGTTCTCCATACCAAAATGCCGCACCACAATGACGACAACGTTCATTAGAATCTCCTATATCCTCATATGGAGGAGATACATCTAGAGAAAGTAATTTAAACATGTCACCAATGATGTGTAATAAGAGTAAATAAATGGTACAAACCAAAATAAAGAGTCACCTTGATTGGGTGGCATATGAGGAGGCCCATTAGAAGGGCTTGCATCGTTGGCATAAACCGTTTGCAAATTTGGCGAACAGACACGCTGGTGCACATTGATTGAATCACATCTACGTTTTCTACGTTGCCGTTGGCCACTCCCCTGTGGTGATACTGTTTGATTCGTATCTGTAGGATTTCTATTAGGGTGCATATTATTATTAGTTGAAGGCACAAATCGTTGATGCACATTAGATGAATAATCTCTATTTCTTTTGCGACGTATGACCTGTTGTGGTTGCATGACTAATGTTTGAGTTGCATTGCTACAGCGTTCTTTAGGCTCTAGATTATCAGCCACTGAAGCTGTACTATGAATTTTTGCATATAGAGGAAGACAGCAATTGTAAAAAAGAAATAATAAAGTGATGTTAAAAAGATACAGAGGTATCACTCATAAGAGATTAGAAAGTATCAGAAATATGAAACTTCATTGATGACAACACCAGAGGGTTGATGACATAGATTTGTGGCAAAAAATGCTTGACAAAGAAAAAGGACATGTATTGTAGGGCGTAAACAACTTACCATACATAGAAAATGCATATCTATTGACATAAAGTTTAAGTGCATCTGTAGCACTTCCATGCATTTGCTGTTTAAATGTTGTACAAAAAAGAAGGCGCAAAGGCAAATCCCACCTCCTAGAGAGTTATACAAAAGGTGATTAGGTTGCCAAGCGTTATCTACTATAGAGAGCAGTGTTGCGAAAATGTTAATGAGAGTGTGTACCAAAATGCCCACGTACGAAATAAGTGACCTATGCAACCATACGAATTTCGCTAACCAAGTTAGAGAGTAACCTTCACTGATATGTCGATTAACACCCTGACCATAGGGACCTGAGCCATCAGCAGAGGCAGATTCCAAATTCCCTGAGCGAATACGGGGACGTACATTACGTGAACCATTTCGCCTTTTTCTACGGCCTCTTGGGTTGCTTTGTTCTGTTTATGTTGTCTGATTCCCATATTCACAATGTTCGTTAGGGTGAGCATTATTAGCCAGCGAAGATGCGAAGTCATTCCCTGCACCAAGAGTTATATAACAGTTGTAAGAAAGTGTTTTTTTTTTAAAGATACAGAATGAGTAGTAATAAAACGTGAGAAAGCAACTGAAGTGTGTACCTTCACTTGACATAGAATGAGGGGTCACATGGGGTATGGACTGTGCAATGGTGTTTCGGACTCTCTTTTGCTGGGCTGCAGGTTGACAACGTTTACCGGGTCGTGAAGAATGGACAATTGGTCTTGGCTGCTGGTTATCTGTGTAAAGAGATGAAAAGAAACAAAAAAATAATAATAAGTATCTTTTTTTTTTATAGAAAAAATGTGTCCAAAAGAATGATAAATCATAGTAAAGAAATCTAAATGTTGACCTTCATTGGACAGAACATCAAATCCCTAAGCAGATGGCCCTTTGTCAATGCAGCTGACACTGGCGTTTTGAATTTCAAATTGCATAAAACAATCTTCATTGGCAACACGGCGCCTAACATTTCTGATAGCATCTTGACGATGTTGAGGCTGATTTTGTGTAAAGCTGGCCGGCCGTCGCTTACGGAAGTCAATTTTTGATTGCAGAAGGGGAGGGGGTGAATGAAAGGCTGTCGAGAAGGTTGGGCTGCATAAAACAAACACTCCTATTAGACTTCAAACGTTCCTATGTTACTAATAAATCTTACAAAAAACAAATAGACATTTAAATTACCTTGACCAGGGATGATGCTTTACACAGAAGGATATGGATCATTAGTTTCGCAGGAGGCAGGTGTAATTTGCTGGAACGAATTCTGGTTAAGCAAACTTGGGTGCGAACCATGGCAGAGCGTGCGTTGCCTGACACGCCGCCGAACATTTTGGAGTTGCTGTTCAGTAGTTTGCACTACATTGTCTGATGATCTTTCACGCCAGTCAAATCTTGATTGCAGGAAAGAAGTATAATCATGCGAAGCTGAGTGCGGAGATTCACCTACATAAAATAAACATGACAGTGAGATTTGGAGCAAGTAGACGTCATTGAGGATGATTGTATAACCATTATAAAATGAAATAATCTTGAGTAAGAAGGTCACCTTGTGGTGAAACATTTGCATTGTTGGCGGCGTCAACAGGCGCAAGGAGTTGGGCATGGAAAGGTAAATTCTGAAGGTGAAGACTTTGTGATTCAGAGATAAAAGGACACTGTGGATTATCATAGTTGTTTGATGGTTGGGTATCCGAAATCGGGGCACTAATATTGCGGCAACGTTTTCTTGTTTGTGGTCGCATAGTTCAGAACATCAAGATACAAGGGGTTTTATCATAGAAAATATTAAAATTCAAATTGGCAAATAATAGTGATCTAGTATTAACAATAGCGAATAACAATGACATTGCGAATTAATAAGTTGCAACAGTTAGAAGCCAAATAAACTCGTTAGAACCTGATATGAAATAATACGAAAGGTTTAAAGCAAATGGCTTTTAGACAACTCCCAAACAACTGGCCGTAAGTGCCTTTTAAGCAATGTTTGAACATGAAAGACTAACCTACATATCATTTGATGCAAACAGTTCTTAATGTAACATACACATATAAAGAGTCATAAGATAATCCAACGGTAGATTTATGCGCAACCTACCATGTTGTTTTTTTTACTTTTCGTTTGAATACATGAAGGGTCAGTCAAGTGTTGTGAAAACCAGCCATATAAATGGTACCATCACAAAAATCCAGTAAAAGGAACCTAAATAAATGGGTTTTTTTTGGCATGTCCTAATTATTGAAGAAATATCTATATAATGACAACACTAATAAACCTCAAATCTATTATGATAAAAGACATTAAACACAGAAATCAAAAAAAAAAAAAAGGTCATAATGCAATAAATCCAACCACAAATGCAGATGACATTTACTCAAGACCATTAACCACGAAGCTTAAAAGGGATTAAAACAATGTTTTTTTTATTTTTTTTTTTATTTTTTTTTGGTTAACGGCACAATACAGATGGCAAACATGTAAGTAAACATACGAAAAGCTGGTTAACATAGATCAAATAACCCGTACCTAACAACAGTGACTATATGTGATTGTGCACATAAAGAGTAGAAGATAGATCTAGAAGCGACTTTTAGGGATATAATAGACAAAAGATGCAGGTGTGAAACAAAAGTAGTTGTAGATATCAAAAGGTGGAAAAAAAAGAGCCACAAATTACTTATCATCTCATAAAAGTACTTTGATGAGGCGAAAAATGATCCGTTTTTAGGGGGTCATTTAAGCCCGAATCCGACTTTATTTGATCAAATATTGCCCTAAATCGTTCCTTTTGTGATTTTAGGTACTTTGGGAGAGAAATCTGGAAAAGGAAGCAATTCGGACGTTTTTGGAGCATAAAAGTGAAGAAAACGCCAAAGTCTTAATTTTCCATGCTGGGAACAGTAGGTGACGGCGTCAAGAGCAAAACCTTGACGGCGTCAAGAGCAAATTTCATGAAAATCCATGACGATCCAGAGAAGATTTGACGGCGTCACGTAGGAAGGGCGTCAAGAGTAAAAGAGTCATGACGGCCTGGAAACATATAAGTCTTGACGGCGTCAGAAGTAGATCTAGGCAGTCCGAGAAGAGTTTTGGCGGCGAGGTGACGGCGTCACATTGTTTGTCTTGACGCCGTCAAACCCATTTTTCTATATATAGTTTTCTAATTTTTCACATTTAAAGAGAAAAAGTTTTGGAGAAACCCTAAGTACGATTTTGGTGCAACTTTTACAGGTTTTTCAAGGGTTCCAAACCCTTGATACCTTGCATTGTAATTGAGATAAGTGTTCTTCTAATTCAATCAATATGTCTATGTGTTGGTTGTCTATATCTTGTTCTTGTCTCAATTCCATTATGCTAGGCTAGATCTCTTTTGTGTTTGCTTAGATCTAATGAAACCTAGATATTGATTATGTGTTGATTACTTGTTTATTCTTGTCTTGGATGAATGATTTATATGTTAGGCTTAAGAAAAATGGCAGATCTCCAAATGGTAACATGCTTGAACGTCTTAAGAAACATGAACCGAGGCGTACTAGGTCTTTATTGGTTGTATTTAATGCATGAGTCACTGTTTACAATCCCTATAGTTGTGCTGGGCATGGTGTAGGAGGAGATAAGAGCTCATAGAATTGGGGAGTTATGTATGCCACCCCATGAATGGTATTAAGGAATACGATCCATCATCCATGCAATTATAACAAGTAATTAACATGTAAAAGATATCTAGGGAGTAGTGAAATCTAAACACATTTTCTCTAATTACTGCTCACAACTTTAGTATAATTAGTTTATTTTCATTTTTAGTATTTTATTTTGATTGCATCTTAGTATTGGGTTAGTTGAATAGCAACTAATTCCGCCCACTCTTCCAAAACCCGAGATTTTTACTTGCTTTCCATAAAATATAAAAACACAAAAATAATCATCCCTCACCTTTAGAACTAGTATTTAGGCTTTCTAATCCTAGCGACACTATTCCTAAGCTGAATGATCAGTCCCCCGGTACTTGTCACTATACTATACTACAACGATCAGGTACACTGCCTGGTGGGGGTTGTAAGCTTCTCGAGATCCCTCGAGAGGTAAAGCCTGTTGCGATTCCCACGCATCAAGTTTTTGGCGCCGCTGCCGGGGAATAGTTATTGTTTAGGTTGAATTTGATTTTTATTAGGTCTACTCATTAGATTCCTTTTTAATGAGATTTTTATTTTCTTTTTATTAGCTTTCTTGTAGTCTATCTTTTCTTTGTGCATTTGTTCGTAGAAACTTTTCCATTGACTCTTCCGTTCACCATTATGGAGAATGCGAATCCACCATACTACCGAACACGAAACCCATTCTACCCTAATGACATCTTGATGTTCAAACAATATCGAGATGAACCCATATATGATGCATGGACTCGTTTTAAAAATTTACTCAGAATAGTCCCTCATCATAGTTTCGCTTTAGCATCCCTAACCCAGACCTTTTACTATCGTGTTAACCGATATGACCAAATGTGCATTGAGGATTTTGCCAATGGGGACTTTAGGGAATTAAATGCTGAAAAAGCATGGGATGCCATAGAAGATTGTGCCCAATATTATTACAGATTAGACAACCCGACAAACAACATAACAAATCATTTGACAACAAATTTGAAGGATCATGGAACAAGTTTGTTGGGGGATGAATATACTCATGTTGAGATACCTAGTTGGATGGCACCTAATATCATAATACAAAACAAACATATAGGTAATCTAGGTACAATGGAGGATGAGGTGGATAATCCAAGCCCACAAAGTACCCCACAAGTCCTACCATCATTTGAGGCACATACACCGCCCGTGACTTACCCGAAAGAAGTAGAAGAGACTATAGGAACCCAAATTGAGGTAGAACCCTTGGACCAAGCACCACTAGAGGATATAGGTTTGAATCCTTGTAGTGATAACCTTACTCCTAGTTCTAGGGAATTTTCTAATGTTGATGAACCGGAACCTCAACCTTTACACAACTTCCCATCCTTAGATTTATTTCTAGGAAACAAAAGAGGAACTGACCCACCCATCAACCAATATTATCCGGGTAGTTTTAGGATGAAGGAAGCCATTCACTCACCCCCTTCACCTCACGTGGCATATTTCCACCCTAAGGGTGTGTATCACTACTTCCACCCACACTTAATCCTAAGTGTAGGGAAAACCTCCCCTATTTTAGTTAAATAAGGGTAGAGTCAGGCTCGTGACTCGAACAAAAACAAGCGCTTCTTGGGAAGCAACCCATGTTTTGTGTGTTTTTATTTATTTGTTTGTTTGTTTGTTTGATTTTATTTGTTTCCGTATGCATGCTTTATTTTTATTGTTTGTGGCTCATGTTTCAAAGTAAATTGTGAAAATACTTTATTTTGTTTTTAACTTCGTCTTAATTGCATATAAAGGTATTTTGCAAAAGATAAGTGTAAGGGAGATCCAAATTTGTTTATAAGAATGAAATTGAGCATGAACCACAACAATATTAAATGGACATGTGTATTAGTATTTGTTAGAGTCAAATGCTTGTATTGAGTCATAATGAAGTTTTGCAGGATTTTCCAGGAAGTAGGACCAAGTTTTTCCAGAAATTTTCCTGAAACTTAACATAAGATTTCTGCAGGTCAATTCTGACGGCGTCAGGTGTAAAAATCTGGAAATTTTACCGGTTTTGTTTTTCTAACGGAGTCTTATGGTTTTTGTGAATTATTAAGTTTTATAATCTCCAGGAAATCTGCAAACTTCATTCCACAAGCATTATATCTTATCTTGTTTTCTAGGATTTAGTAACTTATATAGGATGCCGCCGATTTTACGCGAGGTTGTCTTGTCTATTTTGTCAGGTTTTACAGGTTATGTATGACAAGAAGATGATTTATATTCTGGAAGGGAAGCTTTGATTGTTCATTTTCTTGGAGGAAGATTTAACCTGGCCATCCTATTATCCATACCGAGCGAATCAGGGGAGTATTTGATTTCATTCTCTTTACTTTTTCACTTTTACATTCTTTACTTGAACATTGGGGACAATGTTCATCTTAAGTGTAAGGGGAGGGTAAAAAGATGATACCTTACATATGCACTTTCGCTTGAGTTTGTTTTGTTTGATGGTAGATGTGTAATAAAACTATGAGAAATACTTGTTAGTGTAATTTTAGCGCCAAATTTAAAATTTTTTGCAACATTTAGGAGTGAAACTTTAGCCATAGCAAGCGTCTCATAGATAGGAGATTGTATGACTACCACATAACCGTATATTCAGAAAAATTTTCCACCCAAAAATGTGAGGTTCGCCTTTAGATTTGATAGGAAAAGCATTCATTATTAGTGCTTATGAGTGTACCGGTAGCATTTAGATTCTAGAACTTGTGTTAGTGATGCATCCCGAGACCGCTAGTGAGACTACATTCGTGTAGTAGGATTTACTACATGATAAGAGGCATTAGGATCACCCTTGTGTTAAACCCGTATCATAATTACTTGACCATTTAAGTCATATTACTTGGCTAGTTAAGTCAACTAATTTTTCTCACACCCTTAGATTAGTTTATTGTAAAGTATGTAAAGATTCAAGTGTAAGGGGAATGTTCATCCCCTATGATGTATTATTTTGGATGGTAGGGTAAGAGTGTATGAACAAAAAAAAAAAAAAAAAAAAAAAAAAAAAAAAAAAAAAAAACGGACTACCATCCCTTTTCATTCTATGTTCATTTTATGTTTTTGTTATTTCTCGTTTATTAGCTTAAGTCGAGTCTAGTCTTGGCTTAGCAACGCCATTTTGTACATGTAATTAACCAAGATTGTTAACTCGCCACCAGTAAAATTTCCTTTATCCAACAAAACCGTGTATTTCATATCCCTACACCTAACGTTACAACCCTTTAAAAGACCTCTTTGATAGTTTATCCTAGGTGCTTACGCCATGTGGTGGAGGTTTGATCCTTTCCCAAGCCTATGGTAATCTATTTTGCTATGACAGGTAGTGAGAAATATCTTCCGTTTCCATATTGTAATTTATACTTTATTACACCCGAGAGATGTGAGTATCTAAACACTATTTGTGAGGTGCTTGTATATGACCTCCGTGCTTGTCTATTGGTCTTTAGTGGAACGATTATTTGTTGTAATTACTTTTATATTAGTGTTAAATGACCCCTAACTTGTCTTTTGAGTAGAATAAAAGCGCATTTGCTTGAGGACAAGCAAATCTCAAGTGTAAGGGTATATGATGAGGCGAAAAATGATCCGTTTTTAGGGGGTCATTTAAGCCCGAATCCGACTTTATTTGATCAAATATTGCCCTAAATCGTTCCTTTTGTGATTTTAGGTACTTTGGGAGAGAAATCTGGAAAAGGAAGCAATTCGGACGTTTTTGGAGCATAAAAGTGAAGAAAACGCCAAAGTCTTAATTTTCCATGCTGGGAACAGTAGGTGACGGCGTCAAGAGCAAAACCTTGACGGCGTCAAGAGCAAATTTCATGAAAATCCATGACGATCCAGAGAAGATTTGACGGCGTCACGTAGGAAGGGCGTCAAGAGTAAAAGAGTCATGACGGCCTGGAAACATATAAGTCTTGACGGCGTCAGAAGTAGATCTAGGCAGTCCGAGAAGAGTTTTGGCGGCGAGGTGACGGCGTCACATTGTTTGTCTTGACGCCGTCAAACCCATTTTTCTATATATAGTTTTCTAATTTTTCACATTTAAAGAGAAAAAGTTTTGGAGAAACCCTAAGTACGATTTTGGTGCAACTTTTACAGGTTTTTCAAGGGTTCCAAACCCTTGATACCTTGCATTGTAATTGAGATAAGTGTTCTTCTAATTCAATCAATATGTCTATGTGTTGGTTGTCTATATCTTGTTCTTGTCTCAATTCCATTATGCTAGGCTAGATCTCTTTTGTGTTTGCTTAGATCTAATGAAACCTAGATATTGATTATGTGTTGATTACTTGTTTATTCTTGTCTTGGATGAATGATTTATATGTTAGGCTTAAGAAAACTGGCAGATCTCCAAATGGTAACATGCTTGAACGTCTTAAGAAACATGAACCGAGGCGTACTAGGTCTTTATTGGTTGTATTTAATGCATGAGCCACTGTTTACAATCCCTATAGTTGTGCTGGGCATGGTATAGGAGGAGATAAGAGCTCATAGAATTGGGGAGTTATGTATGCCACCCCATGAATGGTATTAAGGAATACGATCCGTCATCCATGCAATTATAACAAGTAATTAACATGTAAAAGATATCTAGGGAGTAGTGAAATCTAAGTAAACACATTTTCTCCAATTACTGCTCACAACTTTAGTATAATTAGTTTATTTTCATTTTTAGTATTTTATTTTGATTGCATCTTAGTATTGGGTTAGTTGAATAGCAACTAATTCTGCCCACTCTTCCAAAACCCGAGATTTTTACTTGCTTTCCATAAAATATAAAAACACAAAAATAATCATCCCTCACCTTTAGAACTAGTATTTAGGCTTTCTAATCCTAGCGACACTATTCCTAAGCTGAACGATCAATCCCCCGGTACTTGTCACTATACTATACTACAACGATCAGGTACACTGTCTGGTTGGGGTTGTAAGCTTCTCGAGATCCCTCGAGAGGTAAAGCCTGTTGCGATTCCCACGCATCATACTTCAAACCCATTAAAAATTAGAGGAATTCAATCCCTGTATCCCTGTAGATAATACTGTAGCGTAAGACACACAAAACACTATAGATGCCCTGATTCGTTTGAGAGTGGGTCGGCCTTCGGGTCGAACGGATCTCCGGTATACCGAAAAATTGTGAGAGGCATGTGAGGGAGAAGAAAGCAGAGTCGGAGCCGGGTAATAATAAGTGTGTTGGGTTTGGGCTTACCACATAACCAAATGGGCTAAAAAGAGAACAGTAAAAGGTCGGCTTTTAGTATTGCGGGTGTAAAGAAGGTGATTGCAGCTGTTGCAGATACATCTGTGATAAACCCTTTGAAGTTATACCTGTGTATTATTAAAAAAATAGAAGTATAATTATTTTATATTTTAGTTTTAGGTTCGCTAGTCATATACACTTTGTAAGAAGACAACGTACCTGTAACATGGTTGTGCTTGTCTTCCATGGTTAATGCAACGATAGATTCCACCATCCTCTATCACTTTTGACATACATTCGTTGCAAGCTATGTAAAACCAATTTTTTTTTATGTTGATGCTTGTTATTGTTGCTTCGGCTGTGAACTTTACATCCTGCAAATATTTGCACAAATGCATGCATTTATTAAATTTTGTATCATAGGTCTAATGTATTAAGACATGTATCATACAATGTTTACCGTGTACGTTTCTGGTTTTTGTTTTAGAAGTGTCTTCAATGGAAATCTGTTTCGGAACTTTTCTTTGTCGACATCTTCATATGGGGTTTTGCAGATCCGTAATTGTGGAGTAACAGCATAGCGGGCTCTATACCTGTTGCACATGTAAAAGTTAGAAGTAACACATTTGGATAATTTTTTTTAGATACGGTTTGTTTCTTAAGTTTTGGTTTCAAGCTTCTTACTGTGCTCTTGATTCATCGGCCTCTGGTATCTTAGGGTTTAAGTAAAAATATGTTGCAGACGTTGCTGCCAGCTCGTAATCTAAAAAAATAGGTAGCAACAATTAAGCATGACATATTAACCTCATATTTGTATACAAAGTCTGGTTAAAGTATTAGTTTAATACTTTTGTATTTTGATACACGGCAAGAGCTAACTGCAATTATAACTGGCCGTTCCATTGCATCAAGGTCAGCTTTTCCAAAGTTGTCAGCCATTTTATCCCACATTGTGAATTCTACCACATTACCGCTGCGAATATGTGCAAGTTGTTAGAAAAAATGAAAATGTTTAAGAATTCGGTTCGTGCAATAAAAGTGTTTGCTATAAAGTTACGTACTTTAAATTTTCTATATCTACTTTTCTGTAGATAGTTTGATCTTCCTTAGCGCCTCCCTTTTTTTTGATCTCGCCAACTGAACCCAAGCATCCTATGTAATCTGTAAGCAAATAAGCATCAGAAGTGTGATGTCTGTCATATGTAAGAAAATGTATATTTTAAAGATGACCTGTTAGCATTGGATACTCCATTTGTCCTGATGCATTTTCGCCGGGAACTCTAGAGTAAAGCTGGTTGTGCGAAACAAAGTTAAAATAATGGTGCGGAATCTCTGTTTCTGCTATAGGCTCAAACTTTGTGATTTTTCCAAATCTTATGCTTGTTTTGTTGTCGATGGTTTGTTGGTAACGGTTAGTTAGTTCACACATAAATTCAGATATCCTGTATACTGATCCAAGTTTGATCTTTGGATTGAAGAAATCCATATCTCTGATATTCATATTGCATTGTATCGCATCCCCCTGTTCATATTTATACGATATTATACAAAATTTAGTATCTAATATGATTTTGTTATAACATATAAGGTATTACATACCTGTCGGTCTATCAAGATGCAGCAAAATCCAGTTTCCTTTTTGGTTCCATTCTTTAGGTGAGTTACTGCAACCCATTTTCTGTAAACCCTAGCCTCAAGTACCTTGTCAAAAGATGTGGGCCGCAATTCTGAAATTGTTGCAAGTGCTATGTCATCATGTGCTGGCACCACCTCGGTGATTGCAGTGATTGGTAATTCTTGTGGTGCAGTGGTTGTTCCAAGTGTTTTGTTGTCAGCTTTGTTCTGTAGCTTACCATCCATAGTGTCTTCCATTTACCTAATAAAAAATAAAAGGAAGCATTAGGTATAAAAAAATTTAAAAAGCAATAACGATGCAAATAACTAATAATTCAGATAATAATGGCATAAGAGAAGCTAAATATTGCTGTCGCAAAATTAGATTACCTGTATCTAACAAATACTGTGAAACTTTTATGAAAAGAAAAAAGTGAAACAGCAAAAAATACACATATAAAGTATATACATGTGAAAGAAAAGTGATGCTTAAAGGAGGTTGGCCTGTATTTTTTTTAGAAAATCTTTATAAACTATGTTTTTTGTGATATTTGGAGCCTGATTTTCTTGCTATTTCATAAGAACTTTGAGACCATGCGGAGAGGTTGCTCTAGAAAGAGCGACGTATAGTTGACCATGGCCAAAGATTGATTCTGGAAGGTAAACACCAATCTTGTTCAGCGACTGTCCGTGGCTTTTGTTGATTGTCATAGCGTAACAAAGCTTCACTGGGAATTGGGTTCCTTTGAAGATGAAGGGAAGGTTAGGATCTTTATGTATCAGTGTGATTCTGTGTATAAAAACCTTTTCACCAACTCTTGTACCAGTAATGATTTGTGCTTCGATAAGCCTTGACATTAGATGTGTGACTATCATTCTTGTGCCATTGCAAAGACCAGCCGCCACATTTATGTTTCTCAGTAGCATGATCGGTGCTCCAACTTTTAGATCAAGCTGGTGTGGAGGAAAACCTGATAGTTTAAATGTATTTAGATGCTCCGGTGGGTATAACATTTCTGTTTCGGCTCCAGTGTTTCCAGTTGGTATGGCTTGATCATAGCTTGCATAGCTTGTGGTATCGCCATCCACCATCTCAAGAACTTTTAAGTTGATAACATCTGCGGTTTCGTTTTTTGGACACACTATGGCTTTTTGTTGAAGAGTTGCTGCTGAAGGTGTGCATACTGTGGGTTGATCATAAATGAATTCTATCAGTTTTGACAACCCATGCTCATCATCTTCGATACAATATCTGTCTGGAATATCAATCCATGATGTATCTTCTTCTCCTTCTGCAACTGGTTCACCAATTCTACCATCACCAACATCAAGAAGCCATGAGGCAAAGGAATCAGCCAAGTTCTTTTCTTCTATGTTTAAATCAGGCCGCAATAACCTCATGTTTTGCCTAAGTGTCAGAAACCTAAAATGTCGCCAAAGGTATGAATTCGCAATCGATGATGCTATCAACTCCATCTTTGATGCTCCTTTTTTTACTGGCAATGTTTGTCTAAAATCGCCGCCCAAAATAATCGACTTGCCTCCAAACAATACACCTGGCATATCAAGAAGGTCTTTCATAGTTCTATCTAATGCTTCAAAACACTTTCGATCATTCATAGGAGCCTCATCCCAAATAATGAGATCCGTTTCTACCAGCAACTTTCCTAAATGAGTGTTCTTTTTAATCTTACACAATGTTTCTTTTGTCAATTCAAGCGGTAATTTGAATCTAGAGTGTGCTGTTCTGCCTGCTGGAAGTAGCAACGAAGCAATGCCTGAAGAAGCGACTGCAAGCACTATCTTGCCTTCAGATCTTAGACTGCTTATAATGGTTTTCCAAAGAAAAGTTTTTCCCGTACCACCATGGCCATAGACAAATATCAACTCTTGTTTGTTTGCTGCAGCAGCGCTCATGATAAGATCATATATGTGTCGCTGATCAGCGTTCAATTTTGGAACATTTTCATCTTTTTCTTGCCTTAATGCCTCTCGATTATAGTTCTTCTCTTCCATGAGAAGCCTGTTTTCCAATTCATCAAGTAGTTCTCTGGGAGGTGATGGCAAACCAAAGCCTTTCAATGTTTTACCAAAATTGTTTAATATCACTTGCAACTCAAAGAGTATGTAACCTTTTAGCTCAGCATCGTTGACATAGTAATTTCGAATGCCTACAGTTTGTGAAACGATTCTTGGTATATCATGGCCCATCTCTGGGCTATACTTTTCCCATAGTTTACTTTTCCCATAGTTGCAGAGGATTGGTGACTTCACAATATGTTAGGATATGAGCAAAAACAAAGCGTAGTTCTGAAGATGATGCTGAATAACATGCCTCTTCTAATGCCCTATCCCATTCTTTATCGTCACCCAAAAGGCCTAACGTTTCACATGCAGCTCGATACGTTGGATACAATATTTGGTTAACTTTGCGGACCTCTATAAAATTTCTACACCCTTTTTGATGGCAAAGTAACATTCTAAAGTAAAAAAGTTCACCAAGGCTTGGAGGTATATATGCTAGCCTGCCAATAGACGATTGATTTCTTTGCCTGCGCTGCCAATATTTATCATCTTTATGCCAGACATATTCAGAAGGAAATTCTGAATATGTCAAATGGCGACCATCTTCATACTCGGTGTTGTAAACAAACCATTCTGTCAATGTAGTGGCTTTACGGTCTCGGCGATTAACAACTGATTCAAGGTTATCATCATCACGAAAAATAACCTGCTGCTGGTTTTCTAGGTGCACAGACAGCAGCTGAACTGCAGGTTCTTGGCTATGTATGCTGAATTTTAAGATTCTCCAACATGCTTCTTGAGGACATACAAAGCGACCATCAAGGAAATTATGTATCTCGTCTACTTGCTGAGGCGGATTAGCATAGTTGGATGGTTGGCCAATCGATCTAGCAACTTTTGCAAAAACTCGATCTGTACCTTTTGAAATATACTTAAACAGATATTTTATTAACATGCTCCAACCGCAATACTCAACATTTATGTGTGCCTGGAATGCAAGACAAAGAGTGCGGTTATACGGTACCACATAAGTGTTGTCTAACTTCATTTGCCGTTTTGTTGTATACACTTGTGTTTGCCTTCTTCGGTAGTGTACATGACCATTGGTATCAAAAAAAGTTTGATTGTTATATGTTTTTGGGAAATTTTTTGTGCAATCTTTGCCTTCCATACAGGGTGCATTCAATTTAGCTTCTCCACATGGGCCATGCATCATCAGTTCTGAAACAACTTTGTACCCTCGAGGATCGGCTACTGGATCAGGAAATTCGGTAGAAATATACCTATCAACATCTTCTGCAACTTCTATCTTGTCATTTGAGTTGATCCAAAGTAATGTATGAACATGGGGCAGCCTACGCTTTTGAAATTCAACCGTATATAAAACTGTAAAAAAGAAATAAAAAAATTTTAAAAGCTGAAACACTAATAATGAACAATAACTTATATCGTTTTAGTTTACTCAATTACGAATAGTCATTATGCTATTTTAGATATTCATGTATTTTGAACTCGCAAATCGGTACACATATTGTTAAGATTTTATTACGAAACATTACTTAAAATATGCAAGCAGCAAACATAAAAACTCAACACATATGTAGAATACCTCCTGTGACACGCCCGAATGGTTTTTTATTTTTCAGGAATTTGATAAACGCCTTAATCTTTTGCTCAAAAACTCTACAAACAGCGTCGACTCTATCTGTAGTTGTCAGCTGTGGATATTCTGCCATGTATCGTTGGATCTCAGGCCACTTGACATTGCAAGTGAATGTTATGAAGTACTGTGGATTACCAAGCTTTCTACAAATCGCAAGCGCATCTAGGTAATGGCTATACATATAGCGCAGGCCACCTGTGAAAGAAGAAGGAAGGATAATTCTTGAACCGGCCTCAGTGCCATCATGATCCCCTCTCAAAACTGCATCATAGAGGCCCGATAAATACTCACCTCGAATATCATCTTGATGTTTTCTATAAAAGTCCATCCTATCTTGCTCTATACAACAATAAACGCCAACAACATATTGTTGAAAAAGACGTCCTGTACGGAAAAGCAAATCATATGATTCAGGTCTCGGATGTAACTGATATGTGTAGAACGCATTCATGGACACGCGTCTTGCTCTTTCATTTGGGTTTGAAGATCGCACCTGTAAATTTGTGTGAAAGCCAGGTTCGCCATAGATGAAAATCAGCGGAAATTGTAGTGACATATAAGACTAGTGCAACTTATTAATTCTCTGAGGCTGCTTACCTTTGTATTGAATAATGACATCATAATCTGACTCAGTTGTAGGACCGCTGTCAAAAACAATTGCTGCAACAGTGTTAGATGTCGGTAGTTCATAACCACGGGCTCCTCCACCATTGTAAAGCCTCAACTTGAATTTTGGTATGTCAACTTGAGTGCATAGATCTCTTGCAGTTCTCAATGTCTTTACTAATTCATTATGAGTATCCAAGAAACGAATAAGACCTTCAACAATGTGTGGACTTAATGAATTTTGTTCAGAATTTGAGAAATGGCGTAGCCTGTTCTGCACTTCATTTTGGGTATCGTAAATATATAACTGTAAAAATCTTAGCGTATCATTCTCAAAAGGGCAGAGAGACCCTATGGAATGATAAATTTGGCCAGATACTTTGAATACATATGGCCCTCGTCCAACATTGATCGACTTGTCAATGGTAGCACCAAATGAAGTCATTGCAAACATTTGATTGTAAGCTCGGATGTTTTCCATAAAATCATTATTTGAAAGAAGATCCTTTATATATTGAGGCGGATCTCGCTGTTGCTTCATGATAATTCTTCCATTGCTGCAACACAAATGGTACTCAGGCCTGCTGTTACGTGAGTCTCTCAATACACGTTCTCCATACCAAAATGCCGCACCACAATGACGACAACGTTCATTACAATCTCCTATATCCTCATATGGAGGAGATACATCTAGAGAAAGTAATTTAAACATGTCACCAATGATGTGTAATAAGAGCAAATAAATGGTACAAACCAAAATAAAGAGTCACCTTGATTGGGTGGCATATGATGAGGCCCATTAGAAGGGCTTGCATCGTTGGCATAAACAGTTTGCAAATTTGGCGAACGGACACGCTGGTGCACATTGATTGAATCACATCTACGTTTTCTACGTTGCCGTTGGCCACTCCCCTGTGGTGATACTGTTTGATTCGTATCTGTAGGATTTCTATTAGGGTGCATATTATTATTAGTTGAAGGCACAAATCGTTGATGCACATTAGATGAATAATCTCTATTTCTTTTGCGACGTGTGACCTGTTGTGGTTGCATGACTAATGTTTGAGTTGCATTGCTACAGCGTTCTTTAGGCTCTAGATTATCAGCCACTGAAGCTGTACTATGAATTTCTGCATATAGAGGAAGACAGCAATTGTAAAAAAGAAATAATAAAGTGCTGTTAAAAAGATACAGAGGTATCACTCATAAGAGATTAGAAAGTATCAGAAATATGAAACTTCATTGATGACAACACCAGAGGGTTAATGACATAGATTTGTGGCAAAAAATGCTTGACAAAGAAAAAGGACATGTATTGTAGGGCGTAAACAACTTACCATACATAGAAAATGCATATCTATTGACATAAAGTTTAAGTGCATCTGTAGCACTTCCATGCATTTGCTGTTTAAATGCTGTACAAAAAAGAAGGCGCAAAGGCAAATGCCAGCTCCTAGAGAGTTATACAAAAGGTGATTAGGTTGCCAAGCGTTATCTACTATAGAGAGCAGTGTTGCGAAAATGTTAATGAGAGTGTGTACCAAAATGCCCACGTACGAAATAAGTGACCTATGCAACCATACGAATTTCGCTAACCAAGTTAGAGAGTAACCTTCACTGATATGTCGATTGACACCCTGACCAGAGGGACCTGAGCCATCAGCAGAGGCAGATTCCAAATTCCCTGAGCGAATACGGGGACGTACATTACGTGAACCATTTCTCCTTTTTGTACGGCCTCTTGGGTTGCTTTGTTCTGTTTCTGTTGTCTGATTCCCATATTCACAATATTCGTTAGGGTGAGCATTATTAGCCAGCGAAGATGCGAAGTCATTCCCTGCACCAAGAGTTATATAACAGTTGTAAAAAAGTGTTTTTTTTAAAAGATACAGAATTAGTAATAAAACATGAGAAAGCAACTGAAGTGTGTACCTTCACTTGACATAGAATGAGGGGTCACATGGGGTATGGACTGTGCAATGGTGTTTCGGACTCTCTTTTGCTGGGCTGCAGGTTGACAACGTTTACCGGGTCATGAAGAATGGACAATTGATCTTGGCTGCTGGTTATATGTGTAAAGAGATGAAAAGAAACAAAAAAATAATAATAGGTATCTTTTTTTTTATAGGAAAAATGTGTCCAAAAGAATGATAAATCAAAGTAAAGAAATCTAAATGTTGACCTTCATTGGATAGAACATCAAATCCCTGAGCAGATGGCCCTTTGTCAATGCAGCTGACACTCGCATTTTGAATTTCAAATTGCATAAAACAATCTTCATTGGCAACACGGTGCCTAACATTTCTGATAGCATCTTGACGATGTTGAGGCTGATTTTGTGTAAAGCTGGCCGGCCGTCGCTTACGGAAGTCAATTTTTGATTGCAGAAGGGAAGGGGGTGAATGAAAGGCTGTCGAGAAGGTTGGGCTGCATAAAACAAACGCTCCTATTAGACTTCAAATGTTCCTATGTTACTAATAAATCTTGCAAAAAACAAATAGACATTTAATTACCTTGACCAGGGATGATGCTTTCCAAAGAAGGATATGGATCATTAGTTTCGCAGGAGGCAGGTGTAATTTGCTGGAACGAATTCTGGTTAAGCAAACTTGGGTGCGAACCATGGTAGAGCGTGCGTTGCCTGACACGCCGCCGAACATTTTGGAGTTGCTGTTCAGTAGTTTGCACTACATTGTCTGATGATCTTTCGCGCCAGTCAAATCTTGATTGCAGGAAAGAAGTATAATCATGCGAAGCTGAGTGCGGAGATTCACCTACATAAAATAAACATGACAGTGAGATTTGGAGCAAGTGGACGTCATTGAGGATGATTGTATAACCATTATAAAATGAAATAATCTTGAGTAAGAAGGTCACCTTGTGGTGAAACATTTGCATTGTTGGCGCCGTCAACAGGCGCATGGAAAGGTAAATTCTGAAGGTGAAGACTTTGTGATTCGGAGATAAAAGGACACTGTGGATTATCATAGTTGTTTGATGGTTGGGTATCCGAAATCGGGGCACTAAAATTGCGGCAACGTTTTCTTGTTTGTGGTCGCATAGTTCAGAACAGCAAGATACAGGGGTTTTATCATAGAAAATATTAAAATACAAATTGGCAAATAATAGTGATCTAGTATTAACAATAGCGAATAACAATGACATTGCGAATTAATAAGTTGCAAAAGTTAGAAGCCAAATAAACTCGTTAGAACCTGATATGAAATAATACGAAAGGTTTAAAGCAAATGGCTTTTAGACAACTCCCAAACAAATGGCCGTAAGTGCCTTTTAAGCAATGTTTGAACATGAAAGACTAACCTACATATCATTTGATGCAAACAGTTCTTAATGTAACATACACGTATAAAGAGTCATAAGATAATCCAACGGTAGATTTATGCGCAACCTACCATGTTGTTTTTTTTACTTTTCGTTTGAATACATGGAGGGTCAGTCAAGTGTTGTGAAAACCAGCCATATAAATGGTACCATCACAAAAATCCAGTAAAAGGAACCTAAATAAATGGGTTTTTTTGGCATGTCCTAATTATTGAAGAAATATCTATATAATGACAACACTAATAAACCTCAAATCTATTATGATAAAAGACATTAAACACAGAAATCAAAAAAAAAAAAAAAAAAAAAGGTCACAATGCAATAAATCCAACCACAAATGCAGATGACATTTACTCAAGACCATTAACCACGAAGCTTAAAAGGGATTAAAACAATGTTTTTTTTTTTTTTTTTTTTTTTTTTTTTTGGTTAACGGCACAATACAGATGGCAAACATGTAAGTAAACATACGAAAAGCTGGTTAACATAGATCAAAGAACCCGTACCTAACAACAGTGACTATATGTGATTGTGCACATAAAGAGTAGAAGATAGATCTAGAAGCGACTTTTAGGGATATAATGGACAAAAGATGCAGGTGTGAAACAAAAGTAGTGGTAGATATCAACAGGTGGAAAAAAAAGAGCCACAAATTACTTATCATCTCATAAAAGTACTTCAAACCCATTAAAAAATTTGAAGAATTCAATCCCTGTATCCCTGTAGATAATACTGTAGCGTAAGACACACAAAACACTATAGATGCCCCGATTCGTTTGAGAGTGGGTCGGCCTTCGGGTCGAACGGATCTCCGGTATACCGGAAAATTGTGAGAGGCATGTGAGGGAGAAGAAAGCAGAGTCGGAGCCGGGTTTTAGTATATAGGTGTGTTGGGTTTGGGCTTACCACATAACCAAATGGGCTAAAAAGAGAACAGTAAAAGGACGGCTTTTAGTATATAGGAGGAATGGGTTCATAGATGCTCATATGGAGTACAATTCATATCAATGGTTTCATGTGGCTGTGGTCGTTGGGAAAATCAACGTATAGAACAACAAGTCTTTTGTTTCACTTTCTTGAATTACATGCCATGAAGTTTAGTTTTGTTAGTACTGTAAAGTTATTTTCATCTAAACTTGATTTGAGTAACTCACTTTGTTCTTTTAAGTGGATAATATCTTATTGTTTACGAAAATCATTTGCTTGTCCATGTGTAACGTGAGTTAAGCACTGTTATTTTTTAGTTTATGGTTTCAGTTATGTCAAGACAAAAATTTATAGTTATGATTATTATTTCCGGTATCATCCTAGCTTTCATTATTTACGTAAGTTGTTGGCAATGTCACCTAAAACTAAGAAATGTCGCTGCTCGATAAGAATGGGTGGAACATCCTTGTGTAAAAGTTTATAGTTCTGAGATTTAACAAGTCAAGAAATGATCAATTGACGACTAGTTCAACTGTTCTTGCTTCCAATATTTGCACATAAAGAGAGAGTAGGAGTAGCCTCAAGAAAATTAAGAAAATACAACAATAAAGGACACTCCAAATTCTGTTCTTGCAAACGGTGTAAAAAGGCTCCAAACAGTTTTGAGTTGGCACTATAATTGGTAAAGAAAGTATTGAAGTTAGAAGTCGATAGTTCTAATGAGGCTAATTGTGTCTCAAATTAAGTAAGAATTTTTTTAACAAATTTTCTAACACTTAATGGTTAGAATAAGAACTTAACAAGCTAGTTCTTCAACATGATATTCCAGCATCCAAAAACAATTAACCACAATACTTAAATACGTCGCTGCAAAAAGAGGAACTAATAACAGTAATGTAAGAAAACTACAATTGCAATGTTTATTAAAATGCCTTTTTACTCTTGCTAAACAACATTATATTATATCATTCTTAATTACAAACAAACAATATTATGCGCAACATTAAAGTGTCGAAAGTTCCTTTCCTTGATCCATCCGGGATTATCAATGAACACAGCTACTTGCAAAATTACACTTCAAACTAAAGTCAAAACAAGTTTCATTCTCAAGTTAAACTTGCTTGAGCCTTACTTTAAAAAAATTAAAGTTGCTGGAAGAAGCAGTTAAACAAATACAATTATACAAGCATCATATATATCCAAATATTTTGATAAATACTCCGTATAATGGTATTTTTGTCTTAGCGTTAAAAAAAAATATGAAGTGTGAATCAGTGGGGTCAAAGATACCAACATTAATCAAAGCACATTGTAAAATCACAATGGAAAAATGCCAACTTACTAATATAGCGGATTGTCATGTTATTATTTACCTTTTTCACTTTAGTCGTCTTCTTCCAATAATTTTGATCATGTAAAATTGTAACCGAATAGTTTTGTTATGCTTGACTGTCGCTTAAATTTTGGAAACCCATGCCACTTACACACGATGTGTAGACGTCATAAATGTTGCCGCTCTTTCTTGTCTATCTCACAGAATAGTTAAAGTTAGTTTCCTCTGATTTGTCGTTGTTGTTGGTTGCGGTGAACGGCAAAGTTGCAGTTAATGCAACTCATTTTAATCAAGTTTACTGCAGTTGATTAGTTATTAGTAGTGGCTTATTTTTACAACTAATTAACAATGCATTTTTTTCTACTTCAACTAAATCACATTTAAGTCAATTCGGATTCACAAAGTCCTTTGTTTTAATCAAAATATAATCTTGCAACAGTGTTTGCTTTTGTCATTGTGGTGCAACTTATAAATCGCTTATTGCCCACAAAACTATGAGAGATCCTATTTTGTGTTTTTTGTTTGGCTGTGAAGAAAGATAACTAAATCTGTAAATCATATAGCAAAAGTGCAAAACTATCAACTATCCAGTCTTAGATACAATTAGATACAGTTCTTAACGGTTCTGATCCATTCACACTTCATTATTGCACATGTGCTATTATGCAATGCAGTAAGAGCACATGTGCATTTGAATATGTCTTGATTAAAAACACCCATATGACAAATGCCTTACAAAACATAAAGAGAATCATGAACACAATATTAATAAGGACACCATACTTAAAAGGCAAAATAACAGTATATATGACCGAGTAATACTTGCATTCCAGATGACCTATGCGGATTCTCTTCCTCTCTTCATCTTGTCAACTCTTAGCACCACTGTGACGTATATCTTGTCCACGGTTTCCTCAGCAAACATGAAAAGCTTATGTCTCCAATGTTTCTTGAACAACAAAACTCCAATAACACCCCAAAACCCTGCTGCAAAACCACTCATTATGTCCATATAGAACCATACCTTGTTAGATCTATGATTAGCTGCTTTGTTGTTTTTGTGCATTGTTGTTTGGTCTTCATTATTGGAGCAATTCTTTGGTAATGGAGCACCACATAGGTCTCTGTTCCCGACATATATTGATGGATCCGTAAGTGTCTGCAATTGATTTCCTGTTGGAATTCGTCCGGACAAGTTGTTGTGTGACAAATTCAAATAGCTCAAAAAATTCAAAGCTCCAATGCTTGGAGGGATTGGAACGGTCAACTGGTTTCTTGAGAAATCAAGAGAATTTAACGCCTTCATGTTTCCAACGCTGTCTGGAATGCCACCGTTGAGATGATTATTAGACAAATTGAGACCCACTAATGCGGAAAGTGACATAAGCTCGGCAGGTATTTCTCCGGCAAGGTTATTGCTTGAAAGGTCCATGTTTATGACGTATCTGAATGTTGTCGTATATTCAAGAGAGACACCTTTCATCACCTGAATCAGATTTTCTTCAGAACCGGCCTCTATGCTAACTGAGCTACCGGTAATCATACCTTTCAACTTTCCTAGACAATGAGGGATGCGACCAATTAAGTTGTTGTGTGCCACATCCAAAATTTGAAGATATAAATTATTGCACAAAGATCGAGGAATACTTCCAGTGAAGTTATTTTTGTGTAACCTGAAAACTTGCAATTTATCTCCAATCCATTTGGGTATGTTTCCAGAAAACTGATTGTCGCCCAAATCTAAGATTTTCAAGTCTTGTAAATCCCCCAATTCTCGAGGAAGCTCACCAGTGAAATGATTGTCGTTCAAGTTTAGCCACTTTAGCCATGATGATTGTGGTAAGATAGAACTTGAAATGACACCAGATAATTGATTTGAGCTCAATTGCAGGGTAAACAAGTTTCGCATATTCCTAAGACATTCAGGAATTCTCCCGGTTAACCTATTTCTGGAAAGATCAAGATATTCCAAATCAGCCCTTCTACACAAGGACATAGGAATTGACTCATTTAAAAGGTTATTCTGCAAAAATAGTACTTTGCTATAACCATATGACACATCAAGAGTTCCTTCACTAGGAAGGTTCGTTAAAGGTCCGCTGAGTTTATTGTGAGAGAGATCTAAGAAACCAATGACAGACATCTTCCGCAACCATGTCGGCAGAGGTCCTGTAATGCTAGCATTAGACAACCTTAAAACTTTAAGTTTCTTTTGTGGTCGGAGCCACTGTGGAAATCCATTTATAATCTTGATGGAACTGAGATCAGCATATATCAATTGAAATGGAGGTTTCCACTCACGTGAGACAATGAATCTCAACTTACTGTTAGAAGAGGTATACAAGTACTTCAACATCGAAAGCTTTGCAAAGTGGGCTTCAGTAATTACTCCTTCTAAAGAATTTTCAGAAATATCAAGAGATCTGAGTTTGGTGAGTTGCCCAATAGAAACTGGAACAGTCCCATTTAACAAGTTTGAAGACACTGAAAACGACTGCAATGAAACAAGTCTTCCAAAGGATTCTGGGATTGAACCATTTAAGTGTGTTAGATATTGTGACTTCACCTCCTAAGGGTATTTTGGTAATATTAGTAGTAAGGGTATTTTGGTCATTTTGTTAGTAGCTTAAGAAGTATCAGGATCTTTTATGCCGGTTTGTATGTCGGTTGTTTAGCTATATATAGGATTGATAATAGAACTTTGTACACTAGACTTCACTTCATAAATAAAATTCCAGCTTTTGTTCTGATCTTGTTTTGCTCCTATTCTGAGTTTTGTGTTGCTGCTCTTTTACTTCTGATCATGAATATCCCTCCCAAATCCTAACAAATTGGTATCAAGAGCCACTCGATCGATTGAAGCAAGCTGCAACTGTTTTGGGTTTTCTGGATCGACATCAGCTTTTTTTTTTGTTGATTCGTTCAATTGAAGACATCAGGTGTGGTTTTTGGTTTTGTGTTTGGTGGTTGTTGTCGATCAATCTTGGAAACATGAGGTTTGTTGTTTTGTTATTGTTCAATTGATTTTGCTTCTTCTTGTTTGATAGATCGAAGGTGTTTATTGATTGGGATTAGGGATAGTTAGAATTTGTGTGTTGAATCGTTTGAATTTGTTTGGGTTCTTTTTCTGGATATTAGTTTTTTGATAAGAACCATGAGTGTTCTTGAATTTGGGGCTAATTAGATACGTGTATGAAAATTTGTGTTGGGGACTTTGGTACTGGTATACTAATGTTTGGAATAATCAGTTATGGTGGAGCTATTTGATGATTTGAATGTATGGATAGTTTTTGTGATTGGTCACTATTTTGGATTTTGATGTGATCGTTTTTTGAAGACTAGCCCGTGATTAGGTTATTTGGGTATTTGTATTCGTATTTAGACTGTAATTCTTATTGGATAAGTGGGTCATTGGTATTATTATCCATATCATATTTGGAGCGTTTGAATTATTAGGGCTCATTCGTCAAGTTATATATTAGCTTGAGTTTGTTTGATACGGATAATAAGTTTGAAGTTGGACCGTAATACTTATCAAATAAGTGGGTCGTTAGAATTTGAATTTGGTATTTAAAATTTGAAGATCGATTTGGTGTTTGAAGACTTGGTTCAAGTCGTTTGAAGTTTGTTCGATCGTTTGGAATTTGTCAGTTTGGAAATTTTGGATCTTCGTTTGTCGGGCTTTTGAAGTTTGCGGCCTAAATTTGATTGTCATTGGTGAAGATCGTTTGAGTCGATTTGTTTGTTCGGTTGGCCGTTTGAATTTGTCGGCTAACATTTGATTGTTCGTTTTGGAAGTCATCGGCATTTGTTTTGGATCGATTTTATTTCGGATAGCTTTTGGGAATCGATCGTTTGATTTGAAATTGGCTAGTATCTCTAGCTCTTTGGAACTTTGAATTTGATTTGAAGCAGGTGGAGGAGTTTAACTCGGGATCTCATTTACGGTGGTGAACGTGAATATTTTGTTGTTTGCAACTCAGATTTGGATTATGCTGCGGATCCTGATTCTAGAAGATCCTTATGTTTTCACCATCGGAAATCCGGTTGTAAGTTGGAAAGCTACATTACAACCATTAGTTCCTTTGAGCAAGTTTCGTCACTGTTTTGGATTTGCTCAAAATTGGAGATATGGAGTTACTTAGGAGTTGAACTCAAGGTGGAGATTGTTAGATATTGTGACTTCACCTCCTAAGGGTATTTTGGTAATATTAGTAGTAAGGGTATTTTGGTCATTTTGTTAGTAGCTTAAGAAGTATCAGGATCTTTTATGCCGGTTTGTATGTCGGTTGTTTAGCTATATATAGGATTGATAATAGAACTTTGTACACTAGACTTCACTTCATAAATAAAATTCCAGCTTTTGTTCTGATCTTGTTTTGCTCCTATTCTGAGTTTTGTGTTGCTGCTCTTTTACTTCTGATCATGAATATCCCTCCCAAATCCTAACAAATTGGTATCAAGAGCCACTCGATCGATTGAAGCAAGCTGCAACTGTTTTGGGTTTTCTGGATCGACATCAGCTTTTTTTTTTGTTGATTCGTTCAATTGAAGACATCAGGTGTGGTTTTTGGTTTTGTGTTTGGTGGTTGTTGTCGATCAATCTTGGAAACATGAGGTTTGTTGTTTTGTTATTGTTCAATTGATTTTGCTTCTTCTTGTTTGATAGATCGAAGGTGTTTATTGATTGGGATTAGGGATAGTTAGAATTTGTGTGTTGAATCGTTTGAATTTGTTTGGGTTCTTTTTCTGGATATTAGTTTTTTGATAAGAACCATGAGTGTTCTTGAATTTGGGGCTAATTAGATACGTGTATGAAAATTTGTGTTGGGGACTTTGGTACTGGTATACTAATGTTTGGAATAATCAGTTATGGTGGAGCTATTTGATGATTTGAATGTATGGATAGTTTTTGTGATTGGTCACTATTTTGGATTTTGATGTGATCGTTTTTTGAAGACTAGCCCGTGATTAGGTTATTTGGGTATTTGTATTCGTATTTAGACTGTAATTCTTATTGGATAAGTGGGTCATTGGTATTATTATCCATATCATATTTGGAGCGTTTGAATTATTAGGGCTCATTCGTCAAGTTATATATTAGCTTGAGTTTGTTTGATACGGATAATAAGTTTGAAGTTGGACCGTAATACTTATCAAATAAGTGGGTCGTTAGAATTTGAATTTGGTATTTAAAATTTGAAGATCGATTTGGTGTTTGAAGACTTGGTTCAAGTCGTTTGAAGTTTGTTCGATCGTTTGGAATTTGTCAGTTTGGAAATTTTGGATCTTCGTTTGTCGGGCTTTTGAAGTTTGCGGCCTAAATTTGATTGTCATTGGTGAAGATCGTTTGAGTCGATTTGTTTGTTCGGTTGGCCGTTTGAATTTGTCGGCTAACATTTGATTGTTCGTTTTGGAAGTCATCGGCATTTGTTTTGGATCGATTTTATTTCGGATAGCTTTTGGGAATCGATCGTTTGATTTGAAATTGGCTAGTATCTCTAGCTCTTTGGAACTTTGAATTTGATTTGAAGCAGGTGGAGGAGTTTAACTCGGGATTTCATTTACGGTGGTGAACGTGAATATTTTGTTGTTTGCAACTCAGATTTGGATTATGCTGCGGATCCTGATTCTAGAAGATCCTTATGTTTTCACCATCGGAAATCCGGTTGTAAGTTGGAAAGCTACATTACAACCATTAGTTCCTTTGAGCAAGTTTCGTCACTGTTTTGGATTTGCTCAAAATTGGAGATATGGAGTTACTTAGGAGTTGAACTCAAGGTGGAGATTGTTAGATATTGTGACTTCACCTCCTAAGGGTATTTTGGTAATATTAGTAGTAAGGGTATTTTGGTCATTTTGTTAGTAGCTTAAGAAGTATCAGGATCTTTTATGCCGGTTTGTATGTCGGTTGTTTAGCTATATATAGGATTGATAATAGAACTTTGTACACTAGACTTCACTTCATAAATAAAATTCCAGCTTTTGTTCTGATCTTGTTTTGCTCCTATTCTGAGTTTTGTGTTGCTGCTCTTTTACTTCTGATCATGAATATCCCTCCCAAATCCTAACAAAGTGATTGGAAGAAAGGGAAAGTGTAGGAAGTTTCCCAATGAATTTCGGAATGGGACCTGTTAGCTGGTTAAAAGAAAGATCTAACTCTTCTAATAATCTTAATCTTGCTAGAGATTCAGGGATTGGACCTGTTAGCTGGTTAACAGAAAGATCCAACTCTTCCAATAATCTTAATCTTGCTAGAGATTCAGGGATTGGACCTGTTAAATTGTTGTACGCTAGACTTAAGCCTCTCAAATTGGCCATTCTTCCGAAGGAGTCTGATGGAAATGCACCTTTTAAGCTCCCATCTAAGTGCAGCCTCTCGAAAGCGTATTGGGAGCATTCTGACGCATTTTTTGGCGAGTCAGTCATTTCAATACGAACGTAATTGCCCGTTACAGTCAGTTCTTTCAAGTGAAACTGCCTCCAGATTCCAACATCCTCAATATACGTAAAGTTGTTCCAATGGAGATCAAGCCTCAGAAGGTTAGGCATGATAGGAACCGATGAATTCAACATGTTTCCTGCAAGGTCAAGGGATAACAGAGAGCTCATGTTTATTAAAGCAGATGGAAATCTGCCTTCAATTAGGTTATGGCTAAGATCCAGGTGTTGGATGATAGAAATTGTAGTGGAATTAAGATGATTGGGAGATAGATGCGTGTTTTGGAGCCCACAATCTGACAAACGCATATGTGGAAAATAATGGATCGTGCTTAGAAAGTTTGTAGAATCCCACGAAAGACTAAAATTGAAGTATGAAAGGTCCAGGAATTCTAGGGATGTCATGTTTCGAAAAAAGCCTCGAAATTGACCTTTGAAATGATTGCGGCCAAGATCTAGATGCTTAATGTTGGCAAGTGTTGTACTCGAATTACTAAGAGTACCAAGATTAGAATTCGTAAGCCCACATCCTGACAAACTTAACATTTCTAAGGATGGCATCAAGTAAAACACCATGTCACGGTTTTGACTGTTACTAAGATCTACATCACTCAAGTCAAGATACTTGAGTAATGAAAGGCCAGATATCCATGACATATCATCTGACATGAGCATGTGGTAATTGCTATAATATGACATCATCATGTCGAGAGGGTTTGGTGCGAGATCAAGAACTTTTAAATTTGAAAGATTTCCAATGTGAGGAGGAATAACACCAGAAAAATAGGCATTGGAGAGATTGAGGTAACTTAGCTGTTTGAAGGATCCAATGAACTCAGGGATCCGGCTTTCTTTAAAATCATTAGTACTCAAGTCCAAGAATTTTAGATTCCTCAAGTGTCGTAAAGAAGAGCTCACCTCGTTACCAACTAAGCATTCTTGATCACTACCATGTGTGTTTTCACTTCCTCTGAGATGAAGGCTTTCAACTTTCCCAGTTACTTTGTCGCAATGGACTCTTTCCCACTGGCAACAATCATTGCCAACCCATGATGACAACATATGAATGGCGTCGTAGACACTGTGTTTGAACTTGAGTAGAGCTAATCGCTCTTGCTTAGAGCAAACTGCGGAGATATTTGGAGCACACAAACAAGTATGTATGTTTGCAACAAAATATGTACTTAAAACGAGAAGGATTAACAAAGACCAGTGATTCACCATTATTAATAGTAGTAAAATGCAAAGTTTAAAGATGGGTTCAAATGATCAACAAATTATGGTGTCATAGAAGACTTAGAAGTCATTGTGGATAGCTTGGGGTCAATGGAAAATTTACATCCACAAAATGTGTTCATTGTTGTCCTGGATGTATTTGGTCACACCTTACACGTCTTCACACTGCAAGTTAGAAGTCAACAAAGTAAATGTATATTGATAAAGTAAAATACCAAGTGAACAAAATAATAGCATTTGAAATACAACATGAAACACTTGTATATATATTTTGTTTAAATTTTAAAAATAAGTTACCAAATTTTGTAAATGATGGTTACTGTCCGGAACGCCCACAGGCACCACCATTAAACCGCCAGGATATAAGTTCTTGTAAAATACTTGTTAAACTAAAAAGTGTAGTATACAACAATGTTAAGACACGTGTCCTCTTGTTACAAGGGTAAAATAGGTATACCAGAATTTCATATTTTTAAGCCGCCCTTATTGTTGGCAAGAGTTATACAATTTTGAAGTTTCATGGAACGTAATTTTGATGCAAAAAATTTACCAGACACGACACATGTTCATGTAACTTATTAAAAATTTTAACAATTAAAGTTTATTAGTTACCTCTTATTTATTTATTTTATTTATCTATTTATTTTTACAAAATGGATACATAATATATATATATATATTTGCTAGATGGAATTTAGATGTGTTTAACCAAATTATTTCAGTTTTGTCTTTTTATTGGACAATTATTTTAACGCGTGGCATAATGATACACTCTCATGGATTCAAATTCTATTGCTCAACATACATTTTCAGTTGTTCGAAATCTCTTATTATATAAGTGAATAAACTAATTTGATATTCTTATCGTAACAAAACCACTTTAAAGCTGTTTATCAATCAAGACTTATTTGCTCCATCTACAATGTTGTATACAACCAAATAACATTTCAATACTTTAAGCAATGAAGTATATATATAAGCAAATTACAATGAGCAAAATTTTATTCTTTTATGTTGAAGATAATCAACAACTAAAGATCTTATAGCTAACAAATACTCTGTATAGTTTACTATGTATAATTAGGAATTCGATTGCTTTCTCCCGACTCCCACAAAAGAACCAAAATGCATAACATTACTGTGGGTATTGTTTTAAACTTTTAGTCACTCTAGTGTAACGTTTAAATGATCTATTGTTACACCCCCAAATTAAACTATTACGGAGTAATAGATAATTAACTTACAAAAGCATTTTACTACTAAAAGTTTAGAATTCATGTTAATTAAGAGTATTCCAGTAAAAAGGGTACAAAGTTCATGTCAATTTCAGATAGCAACCGATCAGCCTTGTAAAGTTTATTTCCCAGCTCAATCGCAAACATGATATTAATCTGAACACAAGTGAAACCTATACACTACGGTATAATACCAAGCAACATTTATTTTCTTTTTTCTATGCGGGATTGAAGGATTGAAATGGCTTTTATCAACAATTGCTTAGATTAATAACACTCTTTACTCGTGCATCTTTTAGTATCCTATCTATTAATCATTACCAAAGCTACTCTAATAATTGATATTACATTCGAATACTATTATTAAGTGTCGGTTGCAATTGAATTTGGATATTCTACAAGATATACTCCATCATTCGCAAGTTCACAATACATTTTCATCATTCCACAAGAACGAATAGGAGAAACATGGGTGAGACTAAACTTGCTCGCAAACTTAACGTAATCTTTATAATACAAATGCTGCTGAATTCAAAAGATACTAGCTATGACGGAAATAGTTTACGAAAAAGATAAACGAGTCATGGAACAACACTTTAGGTTACTTTTTTTTTAAGAAAGGTAACACTTTAGGTTACATGTTTCTCTTACAACTTTTAGTTTGCGTAAGTTAATACAAGTAATTCACAAGGTCTAGTTTCTATTGCTCTGTTATTTGACTTATTTCTTGTTTTATAGTTGCCGAAAATGTTTGTGTGTGCAACCATGTATCATGAGTTTGACGTTGGATGAACCTATATTTTAAATCCTTTAGACTAACTGATAAAAAAAGGTAAAAAAGAGTGTATTTAATCCATTGCTTATTTACTTGAGGTGATCTATTTTGAATTTCTTATAATGTGTTTTGACATTGTCGTGTAACCTTTGTATTAATTATTTACCTACACACATGAGAGATCGTTTTCTCATCGTTTTTATTATGGAACTGATCATTAATTCATCATAGTTTCAAAATTACTTACTGTACCTATTATATACCTGTAAAGAAATTGATTATCAATCTTTGTAAATAAAATATCTGGAGTTCACATAAATTAAAATAATAATAATAATAATAATAATAATAATAATAATAATAATAATAATAATAATAATAATAAGTCTTGACGTTTTATAAGAATTTACAAATTATGATTATAGCGAAAGTAAATCTTACGTTCAGTAAGGCCATAATCACAATTCACATTATACTAGTTCACACGCATATAAGCCATATACACTTTGGTATATTAGCTACCAATATTTTCTTATTTGAACCAATGTGGGACTAAATGTTAAAATGGTTTGGATCTAAAAAGAACTTAAGGTAGTAACCCGTGCAGTTTTACTATTTCAACGTATACCTTATACATGCATGGCCATTATACACCACTTGTCTTTTAAAGCTACTCGAAAAACTGATACTACCAGTATTTGTATTTGTTTGTGTTTATATGAAGTGTCTTAGATATCAATTTTAGAACATGACGTCATCCCATTGTTTTGAAATCGTAGATTACATTGTCTCTATACATTTTCCTGCATCGAACTAAAGCGTGTTCATACAAGTTGTGTAGTTATGACAGTTTTGGATTTTAGATGTCTCTATGGTTTTAACATTAATAATGAAACAAAATCAAATTTGCTGATTTATTATCTATGTTCTTATAAAAGTAATTTACGATCTTATACAACTTAACCAGCATGAAACAATGTGGAATTGCTCAAGGATGCGTTATCAGTGGGCTTGGTGGGCTAATATAACCTGTTATGAAACATGTATGTTTGGATCTTAAATAATCGTTGTTTTTTTTAATGGCTTGTTAGTTGTTAGAGGATCTTAAATAATCGTTGGAGGCGGTTTTTGTTTGATAAAGTATTAATAGCTGAAATAGAGAAAATTTCTATTACATTGAAAAAAGATTTGAAGAAAAATCGTAACTGTTTAAAGTGATATTGTTGAACATATGTTATTCTTTTGAAAATGAGTACTGACTACAGTTATGATTATAAGGTTGTTAGATCCAAAGGCAATAAAAGGTCCTTTAGACAACGTTAGTCGTGTACCGTGGTAATCAATATTTCACTTTTTAATTTAAAAACCTAAGAACATATATTAATTCCGGAATACTGTTACTAAAGAAGCTCAACTTTTATCTTATATAGTTAGCTCCTCTAACAATAATATATCCGGATCATAATAATATTATTCTTGAAACATGTAGTTCATGTGCACTGTTGTATATAACCAAGTCAACTTTCACTTTTCTAACCTATGTGGGATGTAACGCTAAGATGGTTTTTGTTACAAAAATCTAAAAAGTATTTTAATATTCAAGCTATATCATACACTAGTTAAAGTTAGTTTCCTCTGATTTATCGTTGTTGTTGGTCGCGGTACGTGAAGGGCAAATTTTAACTTAAAGCAACCCATTTTGATCACGTTTACCGAAGTTGATTAGTTGTTAATAGTGCCTTATTATTACAACTAAATTAACAAAGCATTTTTCACATTTCAACAAAATCACATTTATGTCAATATTCACGAAGTCCTTTGTTTTAATCAAAACATACTCTTGCAAGAGTGTTTTCTTTTGTCATTGTGGTGCAACTTATAAATCGCTTATTTCCCACAAAATAAGGAGAGATCATATTTTGCGTTTTTTGTTTGGCTAAGAAGAAAGATAACTAAATCTGTAAATCAAATAGCAAAACTATCAACTATCTAGTTTTCTTATGTTAACTAATATTCAAAAATTATAGAACTTATAAACATTTTTCTGATTGGAAATGATAAATTAGTTGATGGCAGTCGTACTCTTACATCCAACCTCTCATATCTGATTAAAATCTGTCCATTAATCTACACTTACATGGTGTATACAATGTAGTATATATATAACCAACAAAAAAAAATAATAATAAAAAATTAAAAAAAAAAATATATTAAGTGGTTTAGGCGTTTAGCCAATGAGGGATGTTTTGCTGAGATGATTTTTAGCCACAAAAATCAGTAAGGTACCTGGATATGGACTCATGCATTTCTGTATTATGGAGTTTAAGCCATTGATAGTAAGTTTTGATATGATTATGAAGTGACAACGCGTTTAATTGATTCGTAGATTCTCAACAGCGTGCGATTTATATCACTGATTTCTAGTGGATTAGTTACTCTAATTATTCCGTTGTGCTTTCTTTGGTTATAGTCGAGGGAAAACTCGATGAACATCAAAACACAACTCGTCTTTTTCCCTTGAATTACATGCCATGAACATTAGAGTGGTTGGTATGGTTACGCAAATATTTTTATGTCTAAACTGATTTGAGCTACTGACCGACGAAGTTGACCGACAGCATGTTTTTTGTTTGTACTTTGTATCTATAACTGGAAAACATATTTGCATTTGACGTTGGCTTAGACCCAATATCATAATTACAATTATTACTTCCGGTATCATCCCATTTTGTACAAAACTTTTAGTAATTTCACCTAAACGCGGTTGCAAAATCAACTAAAGCATATACCAAGGTTTTAGTAATTTCATGGTACGAGGCGTTATCATCATTAGATCCTGGTGCACGTGGCTAAAAGGCAGTTAATTCCATGACTTTAGTTAGTCTTCATGGGTGGTTTATTTTCAGTTTATTTGTGATGTTTAAAGGTTCCTTTGTTTTCATTTGTAAGACGAGTTAGTTATTTTGAAAAATATCAAAAGATAGAGAAACACTTTTCTCATCAAACATTCCCTCTTGATTTGCTCTTTAACCCACCTTTAGAAGTTCGTTGTTTCACTAGTTTATACATCATTTGGTATTAGAGCTTTTGCCTCGAACCATATCGATGGCTGATGAACAACCACGTGGTCGTGGAGGGCGTCGAGGAGGACGAGTGCGTGGTCAGCCTCGTCGAGGTGGCGACGGTGGTGTTGGTGAAGATGAACCACAACCGTATCGTCGGGACCAGCGGGACCTAGAGATTGCAGCACAAGGAAGACGAATCAGAGAGTTGGAATGCCTTCTTGCAGCGGCAAGGTTAGACGTTCATCGTGATATTAATCGCGAAAATGATCGTTTGTCTAATAGCGATGCCGGAGAAGATGTGGGATCAGATACCGACTTGTCACTGAGCAACGTGGAAGAAGATGTTAACCCATGGGGGGCTAATCTTCACCATCGAGATCGTGGTTTCAGACCGAGGCAACAAGCACGTTCTCAAGACCTCGGTATAAAAGTCGACATTCCTGTTTTTGAAGGTAGACCTCATCCTGATGAATTTATAGATTGGTTACATACTGTAGAGCGTGTATTTGATATTAAGAATTTGAATGATGAACAAAAGGTCAAGTTAGTGGTCATAAAATTAAAAAAAAAAATGCTTCTATTTGGTGGGAACATGTTAAGAAACAACGTGTTAGAGAAGGGAAACCCAAGATAGCAAGTTGGTACAAGATGAAAAAAAAGCTTATGTCTAAATTTCTTCCAGTTCACTATAAGCAAGAAGCTTTCATTGAATACCATAATTTTAGGCAAGGCACTAGTATGTCAGTTGAAGATTTTACTGGTGAGTTTGATCGATTGAGAATGCGTTGTGATGTGGATGAGGAAGATGAACAGACGTTGGCCCGGTATTTAGCAAGTTTAAGGCCTGAAATTGCTGATGTTGTCCACCTCCAACAGTTTTGGTCATATAATGATGTGTGTCGATTGGCTTTAAAGGTAGAATCACAATTGAAAAAGAAGACCGGTAACTCTCAATTCAACAGACGTTTTATAGGGACCGAAAATGGTAAGTGTGTGGCTGGACCAAACCCAATTCGAAACTCAGGCACGGGTGTAACTTCTAATCCGAATCTGATTCAGAACCAAAATTCCAACCCAAGTTCTAGCAGGGGAGGGACGACAACTAGTAAACGTTGCTACAAGTGTCAAGGTCTTGGTCACTTTGCCTCCGACTGCCCCAACCGTCAAATTGTTACCTTAATAGAAGAGGATTTGGGACCCGTATTTGATGACAATAGGGAAGTTGTCGAAGAGAACCTTTCTGATCATGAGGAGATCACTTATGCCGATTCAGGGGAAATGCTAGTGGTTAGGCGAGCCTTAAGTACGGTGACAAATGAAGATGAATCCTGGTTGAGGCATAACATTTTCTATACAAGGTGCACATGTGAAGGCAAGGTATGTACTGTAATTATAGATGGGGGCAGCTGTGAAAATGTAGTTTCTACTACAATGGTTGACAAGTTAAGTTTGAAAACCGAAGAACATCCTCAACCGTACAAGTTATCATGGTTTAAGAAGGGTAATGAAGTGAAGGTCTCTAAAAGGTGTCTAGTGAAATTTTCTATTGGAAAGAAGTATTCTGATGAAGTGTGGTGTGACGTGGTTCCCATGGATGCTTGTCATGTGTTGTTAGGTAGGCCGTGGCAATTCGATCGTAAGACTAAGCATGATGGATTCAAGAACACCTACACTTTTGAGAAAGACGGTGATACTATTATTCTTGGCCCATCTGATATTAGAAAGGAGACGAAGAACCATTTCTTATCTCGAGCAGAATTCTTGGCCGAAGTAAGTGAGGCTACTGATGTGTTTGCTTTAGTTGTAATGGAATCAAACAATGGTAGTGTTGAAGTTCCCCATCAGGTGACGCCTATTATTGAAGAGTTTGCTGATGTTTTTCCAAACGAGTTGCCACCTGGACTACCGCCTATGCGGGACATCCAACATTGTATCGACTTTGTACCAGGGGCTGTTATACCACAAAAAAGTGCCTACCGGATGAATCCCAAAGAGCATGAAGAGTTACAGAGGCAAGTGCAAGAGCTGTTAAAAAAAGGGTCCATTAGAGAGAGTATGAGCCCATGTGCAGTACCGGTACTATTAGTCCCTAAGAAAGACGGATCATGGCGAATGTGTGTCGATAGTCGAGCAGTGAATAAGATAACAATAAAATACCGTTTCCCAATTCCGCGATTTGATGACTTGCTTGATCAATTGCACGGAGCAAAAGTATTTTCAAAGATTGATTTGCGTAGCGGGTACCACCAAATTCGAGTTCGACCAGGAGATGAGTGGAAAACGGCGTTTAAAACTCGTGATGGTTTGTACGAATGGATGGTGATGCCTTTCGGTTTATCAAATGCCCCGAGCACATTCATGCGCCTAATGAATCAAGTTTTTCGCCCGTTTATCGGTAAATTTGTAGTTGTTTACTTTGATGATATTTTGGTATTTAGTGCTACATATGAACTACATCTTAGTCATCTTAAGAAGGTTTTTGAAGTTCTAAGAGCCCAAAAGTTATACACCAACACTAAAAAGTGCCACTTCCTTACTGACAAGGTGATGTTTTTGGGTTATATGGTGTCTAAAGATGGAATTCAAATGGATCCAGAGAAAGTTGAAGCCATTATAAGCTGGCCAACACCAACAAATATTCACGAGACTCGTAGCTTTCATGGTTTAGCATCCTTTTATCGGCGGTTCATTCGTAATTTTAGCACCGTTATTGCACCCATCACGGAGTGCTTAAAAGGAAGCACATTTTGTTGGACTCAAGAGGCTGATGAGGCATTCGAGCTATTAAAAAGAAAGGTAACTGAGGCTCCCATTTTGATACTACCTAATTTTGAAGAAGTGTTTGAGGTTCATTGTGATGCCTCCGGGGTGGGAATTGGAGGTGTGTTGAGTCAAAATGGTCGACCAATAACTTTTTTTAGTGAAAAATTGAATGAGACGAGAAGAAAATACTCAACATACGATAAGGAATTCTATGCTATAATTCGCAGTTTAGAGTATTGGCACCATTATCTCGTTTCGAAAGAGTTTATTTTATATTCCGACCATGAAGCGCTGAAGTACATCAATGGGCAACATAAGTTAAAACCGAGGCACGCCAAATGGGTCGAATTCATGCAATCTTACAGCTTCTTGATCAAGCATAAGGCTGGTACTTTAAACAAGGTGGCTGATGCGTTAAGTCGAAGGCATATACTATTATCGACGATGCAAATTCAAATTGTTGGGTTTGAAACATTTAAGGAGCTTTATGTTACTGATTCTGATTTTGCGGGCATATGGCAGAAGTGTCAAGTTCAATCTTACCCACCATTTATCATACAAGATGGCTTTCTTTTCAAAGGTAATCGACTTTGTATACCTAGTTGTTCTCTACGGGAATCAATTATAACAGAGGGTCATGCTGGGGGTTTAGCAGGACACTTTGGGGTATCTAAGACTGTTGCTTGGTTAAGTGAGCATTTTTATTGGCCGCGAATTGAACGTGATGTTGCCCGATTTATTGAGAAGTGTCGAGTATGTAAGGTGGCTAAGACTCGAAGTATAAATGCGGGTTTGTATCAGCCACTACCTGTACCAGTAGCTCCATGGGTGGATGTAAGCCTCGATTTTGTTTTGGGGTTGCCTCGAACTCAAAGGAATAAAGATTCAATTATGGTGGTGGTAGACCGATTTTCCAAAATGGCACACTTTATTCCTTGCAATAAGACATTTGATGCATCAAAAGTCGCATGTTTGTTCTTGCAAGAAATTGTTCGATTGCACGGTGTACCTAAGACAATTACATCAGACCGCGATGTCAAGTTTGTTGGACATTTTTGGCGTACTTTATGGCGGAAGATGGGGACACAACTCCAGTTTAGCTCTTCTCACCATCCACAAACTGATGGACAAACTGAGGTCGTCAACCGAAGTTTGGGAAACTTGCTGCGAAGTCTAGTTGGTGAGAACCCGCGACAATGGGATTTGGTGCTACCACAAGCTGAATTCGCATACAACAGATCGCAAAGTCGCACCACAGGCAAGACTCCATTTGAAGTAGTAAACGGTGTCAATCCAATCACTCCACTTGACCTTACACCACTACCCACTACAACACATTTCAGTTCCAGTGGTGAAGAGCATGCTCAACAAGTACAACAGTTACACGCACAGGTTCAAGCTCGCATTGAAAAACAGAACCAAAAGTATAAAGAGCAGGCTGATACTCGGCGCAAGAGAGTTGTATTTAAAGAGGGAGACTTGGTGTGGATTCGACTTGGGAAGAATCGTTTTCCAGCTGGTCGATTTGGGAAGTTACAACCACGCGCTGATGGTCCGTTTCGAGTGCTTAAAAGAATCAACGATAATGCCTATAAGATCGACTTACCTGGTACGTATAATGTATCAGCAACATTCAATGTAGCAGATTTGTCCCCTTACGTCACTGATACAGAAAGCGATGAGGATGAAGAGATTGAGGATGTCAAGCAAGATTCGAGGGCGAATCTTTTCCTAGCAGGGGAGTATGGTGCACGTGGCTAAAAGGCAGTTAATTCCATGACTTTAGTTAGTCTTCATGGGTGGTTTATTTTCAGTTTATTTGTGATGTTTAAAGGTTCCTTTGTTTTCATTTGTAAGACCAGTTAGTTATTTTGAAAAATATCAAAAGATAGAGAAACACTTTTCTCATCAAACATTCCCTCTTGATTTGCTCTTTAACCCACCTTTAGAAGTTCGTTGTTTCACTAGTTTATACATCAGATCCTCAAGTAAAAGTTTAAAGTTGCGAGATTAACAAAATATTATTGTGGATAAAGAGAGTAGGACACTCAAAATTTTGTTCTTGCAAATCGTGTTAAAAGGCTCGAGGCATTGTGCAGCTAAGCAATATAATTAGTAAAACATCATATCATTCTGAACAAGTAACTAGTGCAGCTTTACTCCGAATTAAAATTTGGTTAATAATAGAGATATCTTATGAGACTATGCAAACATATTCTACTTGTATGTAATCTACCATATTATGAGAGTATGCAAACATATTCGACTATTGCACAAGACATCGATGAGAACATGATAATTAGTTTAAGTCGTTAGGCTTAGCGGGCCTCATATTATGTATTTTGTTGGCTTGATTCTGGGCAGATGATTCAATTTGATTGAACAATCTCTCATTGAGTACTCTATCATCTACAACACCGCGACATCATTTCAAGCAATTTATGAATTTAACATCGACTAGTTCTAGGATGATTGAGTTTATATTATTGGGCTTGGTGAACCAGTGGGCTAGCTAATGATAGGCCTAGCTATTAATACCGTGTTTGTGATGGTGGTGTAAAGGAAAATTCGTTCATTGAGAAAGGCTTTGTGGCTAAAGTCTTATCGTGACCGGTTAAAATAGTCTTTGGTCGTTGGTCTTTTGTTAGGTCCCTTTTTTGGGTGACTTCTTTTTAGTATAAAGATATCTACAAGTTTTCAACATGATGGCTATGTTTGGCGACATGTAGCAGTAAGCAGTAGCAATAAGCAGTAAGCTGTAGCAGTAAGCATTAGTTGCTTGTTTAAAAAACGTGTTTGGTAACGTAGTTGTAGTTGTAATTATAAAATGTAAAATTACGAAAAAGGGCATATACTTATGAATGAATGTTATCTTTTAAGGGTAAATTGGTAATATTAAAAGTAAAACGCTAGCGGTATACTGGAAAGCTTCTTTAAGAAGAATTAAGATTGCAAGCTTTTGAGGTGTTGCTAAACGCTAGCAGCAGTGTTGCCAAACAAGCATTAAGACTGGAACGCTTGTCGTTTATCGCTTACCGCTTTTAAACGCTTCCAAAAAGGTGTTGCCAAACATGACCGATATCCGAGCATCTAACAACAAATCTTTTATATAATAAAGGAATTATATAATTTCGGATAGTGAAAAAAAATTAAACCAATAGGAAAGCAGGATTTTAACACATATGCGAAATCGAGCAATATAATTAGTTAATAAAAAATTTAAACTAAATTGATTTTGGTCAAACTTTAATAAATTTGATAGAGAATTTGATTGAGGAAAAAACACATAAAATATATGTGTCAAATTTATAAAAATAAAAACTTAAAAAAAAAAGAATGTAATTAATAAAACATTAGTGATTGAATTTTAAATATATTATATGGAGTTAAGTGTAAAATTATAAATCATCATGTTTTTTTGATAACTTTAGATAATAAACAATAACCCCTTACACTTTATACCCCCTATACTTTATAATATGAACTTTGTTTAAAATTTCATGAATATTAGTATTAGCTTGAGACTTCCATCCATAAACTTACAAAAATTTTGTAAATATACGAATTAGTTTTAATATACGTTAAATGTTTTTAAAATAAATATTAGTTTTAAACTTTCATCTACTAAAATATTCTATTACTATGCACGTTAAATAAGGACGCATGTTATTATATTTAAAAGTTTAATTTATGCATAGATAGATTTAAATATTAAATACGACTAAATTATTATTAACGGTAATATAAATATCAAATTTTAATCTCGAGTTACTATATATACGCGATTGTACTTATAACAACGACTCATGTAATTATTATTTAAAGTTTATATACGGATATCATGAAAACATTTGAAAATTTTTACGGAGTATATTTTAACTTCATCAGCTCATTATATGCTACTCCGTATTAAACTCTTTCATTTCGTACAATATGATACCAATTGTTAAAAGTTAAATAACAACATCAACGTCAACATCTATATCAGCTAAATAAAAGTTTATATACAGATATATTTTAAGTTATAACAACAACATGCGGCAGCGCTCGTGCTACTAAACTCGCACATTTTGTACAACATGATATCAAATATATGCGATTGTACTTATAACAACAACTCATGTAATTATTGTTTAAAGTTTATATATGGATATCCGAAAAAACAATTTTAAAAAACTTTAAGGAGTATATTTTAACTTTATCAATGCTCATTAGGTGCTACTAAACTCGCACATTTTGTACAACATGATATCAATAGTTAAAGTTAAACGACAATAATATCAACCTCAACATCTAATTTAGTTAAACAAAGTTAAATATTTCATTCAATAAAATTTTGGATAAAATATTAATAGATATTAATACATAATGACAAATTCATGCATGATGACGAAAAAAATGTATGAAAACGTAAAAAAAACGGAGGAAAACGTAAGAAAAACAGGCAAAAACGAGATACTTCCAATGATCTAGGTGGAAATGCTCCATCTCGCCATAAAAAAACGCCATGGTTAGTAGCCCATTTGCATATTACATTAGCTATCTATTATAGTTGCTTTTTAATATTGGACTGCTTATATAGCAAGTGTCAAATCTAAGAGTCCGTAATGTTATCTTTGTATGTTGTGCAGGTGGAGAACTATTGGAAATGAAGTTACCGGGACTGAATTTGGTACGACAAATTCACACGCTGAAGTTACGGAAGGAAAGCCAGCAAATCAGCTCGACGCTACAAAAGAATGGTGCTCTCAATCAGGTACCTGTTCATTTTCAATAGAAACTATGAAACAAACAAATAATACGTATCTGTAGGGTGTTTGGGATTGCTTATATTTAACTATAAGGAAATAAACAGTTTTAGATATCAGTATATAAGTTGTTTGGACCAGGCTTCCTATTTGAATGTCAAACTATTACCAATCGTAGATTATTAATCTTCAGAACTAAGCGACCTCATGTTTTTCTATTATTGTGATACATATTTAACACATGATTCTGCAAGTGTTTTTGGCTTATTTGATTATGATGTGTCAAATTTATATTGAAAAGGCATATGCTTTGTATAGATAAAATGGTCCAAACCATCTTAAATAAGCTAATGATCATGGCCTCAATTATATATATATATATAACCCCGTTTGGCATGTTACTTAAGCACAACTGCAAAATTTAGGTTCCCCTCTTACTATACCACACTTATTTATGGCTGCAGACACTAACGATATCAACACAGGTGTACATGCTTATTTTGAATGCGCATATGAGCAAATGTATTTCTTGGGGTGTTGTTAAAAAGTTGTTTGTTTCTTAATGAACCATGTTAAAAGACGTACCAATTTTGCTTGATTATGTTTATTTTTCGCTATATTATGCATTTATGTAGGTCTTTATGTTTGCAGGGCTGATATAGGAAAGGGGAAATTAAGACGGTTTGGAGTAAGCTCAGACAGGGATGGATAAGTAGATAGATAAAGGGTTAGCTGTAAAATAAACTTGCCCTGCAAAGTAAGTGCAATTTGATTTACCACTTTTTGCTTAAATAGTTAAGCTACCAATTTGTTAACCCATTTACTAAAATCAACGTTATAAGAAATATGTTCTTTTTAGTATATGAAACCTAAAGAATTTTAATTCAAAATCTTGGACAATAAGTGTATCTGTCTAACTTTGATACATTTGTCATTTCAGTGACTACCAAAAACTTATCAGTCTAACTATGTTTGTTTGTTTTTTAGGTTTATATGCAAAGCACATTCGCCGTCCCAGGATATTCTGCGTCGAGGTAGTTTTAGACTCATATCTTGCATTTTATCCAGCTTAGAATTTTCTGTTATCTCTGTATTATGTTTTTCCAGCTTTACAAGATGCTAGAGGAAACAGCACGGAACCAGGAGCCGTATAATAAAAAAACATACAATCTACCTGAGCTGTTACCTGATATTTTGTGCGACATGGATCTAATGAAGCATGCGATCTATGTGTCACAAGATAGCATTTAACAGCCCATGAAGATCGTATTTTTTATAAGAATGTTCTTTTGTTTTATACTGGTACACCTGCCTTTTAAATCCATTTAAACATTCAGGTCACTTGCCATTTTTTTTCCAATTTGGTGTGGCACATTGATTCTTGCACAAGCATCCTCGCATATACCCATCTTAATGATCCGTTTCCATTGTTTTTCTTATACACAAAAGGCACACATAAACGTAGAATATTCTTGGACCCTTGCTTCAAGCCCTCCATTGTGTTCTGTTGTGATAAAGAGCCGATCAAAATGTACGGTTTGAAGCGAGGGTTTAGCAATATTGTGCATTTACGCGTCTCTTTTCTGTATAAAAAAAACAATGGAAGCAAATCATTAAGATGAGTATATGTGAGGATGATTTGCCAACAAACGGTGGCTCAGTGTAAGTCGTACGTTACCTGCCAAAAAACGCTATCGTAACAGTCAAATACGGTGTTAGATATAACATTTTACAATCATGTGTGTCGCTATTTTAGATCAGTTTCCACTTACTAACCACCTTTTCTTTTATCTCTTCCAGTTACGATGCATTCTACCTCAACCAGAAGGTGGCATCAGCATAACACGCATTACAGATGGATAACCAACACCGCTGTCCTCAAGGTTTGATTAGTTTTTTTTAAACCCCTATTTTAGATCAGTTTTCCTTGACTTAACACCTTTTAGTTTATTTCTTCCAGTTACGATGCATCCTTTCTCAACCAGAAGGCAGAGAACCATTGGGGTACACCACACATCCGCTGCAATCATAATGCATGCTCCATCTATGGCAGCGTTATCTTCAAGTGGACCGAATCACACCAGAGATTATTAGGGTGAAAACTATATACTAATTGTTAACATAGATATATAACTAACTAACTAACTAACTAACTAACTCAGATTTGATCATCTTTGTGCTATGTATGTACAGCCTGGTATTACGTCACCTGGATTGAATATCAGCCATACACGTACCCACATACATATATATGAAATGTTATTAACAAATACATTCTATTGCATTGCTCATAGGTTCTTGACCGAAAGGGGCTTGGTCAACTGATCAGGACGAGCACGAAAAAGGGGTGCACAAAGAAACCCATCTTAAAGGTGACCATGGTATTCCGTCTTATAGGTAAGCAAGATAACCCATCTTATTCCTACATATTTAACACGGTGTTGGGCTTGCTTATCAAGCATTTTCTAAAATAAGGACCTTAAAGCCACATGCTCGGACCTGTAGCAAAACCAATAATTTTAACATTATCAAATTTTTACGATAACATAATTTCTTCTTTCATTATTATTGCACTTCACTCATATGCAGAGAGGGTCAAGTGTGGCAATTCTTGCAGGACACATAGGATGAACGCAAAACTTAAATCATTATCTTCTATTTTTTTTCACCGTAACAATGCGTCTGCACATGGATACAGACATAGTTCTCTATTATTTATTATTTTATTATTTTTTTAGGTTAATTGTGCAAGTTTTGTGGTGAATGCTTATTCACTCACTTTTATAAGACCAAAACCGGACTTAAAAGACCAAAAACTAACCAATTATGCCAAAAATACGTTGTTTTTGTGTTTTTAGATGTGCAGGTACGGATATTCTAGAAATGGACAAAAATCAAGAAAACCCGACAACACGAGCATGAGAACTTGGAAAGAAGTTAAAAGGCGAAGCCGGGGAAGGAATTTTCAAGAAAAGATCATGTTTTTGCTCAAATGTCAAAATTGGCCATTGAAGAATCATCAATTGGCAAGTATAGACCTTGGAAGTACCTTCTAAATTTTGCAAGATGAGTCCTTGGATTTAAGAAAGTACGTTATTGGTCCTTGTTAAATTTCATACCATAATCTTAAAATAAACTACCACTAAATCCTATAATTAACATAAACCCAAAAACCATTTCCAACTCAAAAATAAACCAAAACCAGATCACCAATGGCCCATCCCACCTTTTAATCCCAATCCAGCCCAACTATTAACCCAATATCCATCAAACCCGGATCCATCCCCAAATTATAATCACCCGATAGTCAAAATCCCTTATTCCTAAATTCCCACCGGTCAAACAATAGTATTAAAATCCCCTAAACACCCCGCCATTCTCTGTTTATCCTCAACCTCCCACACTTGAATTCCCTTCCGTACCACTCCATATTTGCTTAGTACTTGGAATCTCCAACGTGTCAGAGGGTGTGACTCAAGGATAGCCAGCGTGGACAAATCAAGGTTTGTGATTGGTTAGACACATCATCAAGGGCGTTGATTGGATTAAAGAAGCACAAAGGATCAATTGAAGTATATTCAAGGGATATTCTGTTTCTGGATCCTTCTGAGTGACATCACCCCAAGCTTGGAGCTCAGCTATAAATACTCCTCACTTATCACATTTAGAGGCTGTTAGCCATAGGAGTAGGAGTAGAGTAGTCTAGTAGATTTTAGCTTAATTGTACGTTTTAGCTTATTGTAACTTTATAAGCTTTTTAGTTGTACTCATTTCTAGTTTTTAATGAAAGTTTAGTTTTCAAACTAATTTCTAGCAATTTAATATTCAGCAATCTAATATTTTCAAATATGTTTCAAGCTTTCAAATTACGTTTCTCATAAGCTCCATCAAGCTTAATCATAGCTGTTAGTAAGTTTCATAGCTTAGATTCTGCTTAAATTGGTTATAGTGATTATGGTCAATGAAAGTCAACGGAAGTTCATATGATGAATCTGGGTATTTGGACGAAGGATTCTGGTTATGTGGTGTTATGTTGAAGCCTATCTAAAGATAGGCTATGTGGGAGATCTCCTCTGTTCATGCTGAGGAGAGAGTTTGTAAGTTCTGTTTCATCCCTTTCATAGTCTTAATCTGCTTATTTAGTTTTTCTTAGTATAGATCTGAGTTTGCTGGTCATTTACTGTTTAATTAGTGTTGATTAATTACCTTGTTAGTTTACTGCAATAGATTATTTGATCAGCTTATAGTTTGTTTATTTCTATTTCATGACTGCCATATGATAGCTTTATCTGTTGAATGTTGCTCTTGGGGTTCTGAGTAGTTATTGATGGTTTTTATTACTTCTATTTTTAATAGTGTATCTGTTTTGATCATTTAGCAGTTAGATAATAGCTAAACAATGGTAGTTGCAGTGTTCACATAATGCTACAGGGAGTGTTTGGTTCATGTTGACTTTCACAGTCAAACTTGGTTTGAACCAACATATGCTTCGTCCCTTATCTGTTTGATTAGTATTGTGCATTTGCCGAATTTTGGTTCTTTTTAGAGTTTGCAGTACTAGCCTTACATATCTATCATCATTTTGTTTCCGTTAGCTTGTTTAGGTAGATTTATTTAATCTGCTAATAGGTCTCTCTAGTTACTATTTATGTCTTTAATTGTACCTTCAAACTGCTTATCACTTTCTTCTAGGTGCTTAATTGATAGAATTCTGTAGTTTGGTACCTTGTTCACAGTAATCAACTGAATTCATACTTGTTCAATCTGAATTGCTATGTTTCATAGATCTGTATCAGATTTCTGTAGTGAATAATTGTTGATGTTCATTAGTGATTTGGATTCTATTAGTGTGTTGTAACTGAGAGCGTATACTGTTAATGTGAATTGTAGTCTATTTCAGTTAAGTGTATTGTAGAAGTAGTAGTTATGGGGGTGTTTGGATGCTACAATAATTGTTTGATGTTATAGTTTTCTCACTGAATGACTGTTTTAAATTGGAGCACTTAGGTTTATAGAACACTAAAATTAGTAAGTCTAGTTTACAAAAAAGTCAAAACAGATTATCAATTAGTTTAACTGTTAGATTAAGTATAAGTCAGGTAGTAACAGTGTAGGTATAGTTGCATATCAGTTCTCAGTAGCTTATTCTAGCTTATTAAAACTGTTAGGAGCAGATGTGACTAAAGGAAATTAGAATAAGTCAAACTTGAATAAGTGTTGAAAGTCAATTGTCTCAGTTTTATTGTTACATAGGCTGCTGATTCATGTCTCTTTTAGAATGTCTCATGGTTGAATCTGAGTAGGGATTTAGTAGTTGGATAATCTCAGTATAGTAGAAAAGCTATTGCCACTTATTGCTTATATTTTTCAGCTTGTTAAGTACTCACTAGTACAATCGAGGCTTTCCCCGGCGACATTTTTAAGCCCTTTCCGTCGACATGTCGACGGAATCATACGTTACCGTCGACATGTCGACGGTACCACATTGACGGCTGTGCTTCGACGGGAACAGTGTTCCCGTCGACAATCACCGTCGACACTGTGGGTCCCACGTCGTTTTCCAGTCAAAGAAATTTGTGTCCGTCAAACTCATACCGGCGACATGTCGACGGTACCATATAAATAATTAACGTTTTAATTAGTTGATTATAATTATGGTTTATATGATACCGTCGACATGTCGACGGTATCATTAAAACAAAAGTATAGTTTTTAATATAATGCCGTCGACATGTCAACGGCATAATATGAAAAACACTGTTTTTGTTATAATGATACCGTCGACATGTCGACGGTATCATTAAATAACCAATAATTATGTTTCAATGATGCCGTCAACATGTCGACGATATCATTGTTAACACCCTGCTAACAGCAGGCTGCAAATATAGCAATTTTCCAGATTTTTTCCGGATTTTCCGGAAAAAATCTACCAAAACCTGTAACATTACAAGCACCTATAACCACTCAATATCAACATGTCCTAAACGTATAACTCGCCATCGGCTATAACACTTGCAAAATATTGCTAAACACCCTCAAAATGAATAAAAACATATAAAGTCTACAAAACGGGGTGTGGTAATGTCTAAACCTAGCTGCCATATCCACAAATGTTTTAATATCCGCGACGTTCAAGTCGCCAAAAGGTTAAACTATACAATACTAACATATGGGTCGCCAAAATATTGTTTCAAGCATAAGTACAACACAAAATACCCAAGTTTGTACCTCTACATCCAAAATCACTCGTGATCATCAGTAGGACCCTCATCATCGCCAGAACCATCCTCATCGTCTCTGCGACTCCCGCTCCCTCCAGCTGAGCCACTACTTCCAACGCCACTGGCTGAGCCATCCACGTGCTGAGAACCCGCCTGACTAACATACTCGTTCCATCGCGGGTTGGAGGAGATAAAACCTGTGATCAAAGCAATCTCCGCCTTCAACTTCTTATGCTCTTCAGCTTCTCGAAGGCGATTCTCCTCGACCTCATCAATATTCTTCTCGGCCTCAGCAAGCTTTTTCTCCATCTCAGCGTATTCTGAAAATGAAACAATCAAAATTAAAAAACATCTATTGCAATACTTAATTTGAGTCATGATCGAGTAATCTATAATTAATATATTATCAAACTGTACATACCTGGAGGTGGAGGCGGGGTGTATGGTAACGGTGGCCTGGAGAGCCCGGGTACGACCCTACCCCGTCCGGCGATGTGGCCTCGTTGCTTGCCCTTCAAAACCTTAGCAAGTATCTGCTCCTCCGTGTACGCCACCCCTTCCGGCGTATTCGCTCCCAGATCTCGCAACCGGACCATCTCTTCCTATTTAATTGAGAAAAAAATTGAGAAAATTTATATATATATATATATATATATATATATATATATATATATATATATATATATATATATATATATATATATATATATATATATATATATACATATATATATATATATATATATATATATATATAAATTAAAAAATAAATAAATAAATAATAAATTAAAAATAAATAAATAAAAGATACTTACATATTGAACACGAGCCTCATCCTGCAACCACATACCATCACTGTCGCAGTGTGTGTCGTAAAACGACTGGATGAGGGACGGGTATTTTTTGTCCTTGCTGTTCAGAGACTGTATATACACATGCATATGTATAAGATGAAACAAATTAAAAATGGCAAATCAAACACCATATTTATTTTAATTAAACTTAAATACTTTTATAAAATCAAAATTAATTACTTTTATATAATTATAATTAAATAATTTTATAAAAACAAAATACTTGTATAAAAATAAAATGTGTCTTACGTAGTCGTGGCGAATAGCGGCCAATGACTTGGAACCGTGGCGGCTGTACACCTTCAACTTCTTTCGGTTCTCCTTGTTCACAGCAGCATGCTTCAGGGTCTTCTCATTCATGTAAAACTTGATATGCTCCTCCCACACAGATGGCTCGACGTTCGGAGGAGGGTTTCTTCGTATCTCATCCACTTTTTCAGGCCCACCCTCCCCGTCGAAGTAAACCCTCTTCATCGTGCCCTTGTTGTCGGAGTAGACCTTAGCAATGTATGCATTGAGGCCCTTCTTAATGGTTTCCCAATGGGGTGAGTTCATGTGGGTCTGCAAGTCGAAGAATTCCTGCAAACAAATTTAAACAAATGTACACAATTAAACAAATTTAAATAAATGTACACATTCAAAGAATTAAATATAAAGATATAATTAAAAGGAAAAAAAATAACTGACCCCGAGTCGGTTCATGAAGCCCTGTCGAGTCGCTTCGTCAAGGTTGTGCCAGGAGGGATAGTGCAACGGCAAGGACCTAACCAGCTCGCGAACATAGTTACCGAACCATGCGCGGTTGGGCCCAACATGATGAAATGTCTTCTGATCACCCCACTCGAACTCGATCGATTGCGGGCCCGAGGCAGTCACAGCTTTCCTGAGGTCTTTGTTTTTGTTGGCTTCACGGACCTGTGCCCTGCCGCCAGCCCGACCTCCACCCCTTCCACCAGCTTGTCTCGCTCTACCTCCTCGTCGAGGTTTTTGTGACGAACCTGCAATTGAAGTGAGTGAAAACGTTAAAAAATAACAAGTAACAAAATTCAAATTATCAAGTTTAATTTTCTTACCACTACGGTGACCGCTAGTAATCGAACGATAAGGTGGTGGTGGGTCATCGGCACCGTCACCACCGTGACCTCGCGCTACTGCTGCCATCTGTAAAAGTACAAGTTGAATTAACATATAGAAATTCAGGAACAAATTTACATAAGCATGCACACATTCAAATACATACACATTTAAAATAAATATACACATTTAAAAAATCCATAACAATTTCATTCAAATAAGCTAAGTGTCGTTTTACAAGTTACAATTTAAGATCAATCTGCTACATCTACATCACTTTCATAAACAGCATGAGTCGCATCTTCATCTTCATCATCAGAATTGTTTGCATCAGAGTCTGCTAAATCATAAGGATCATCGTCCTCACCATCAATAAATTCACCGTCGTCATCAACTTGAATGATTGGTGGTGGTGCCTCAACTAACGTTGATTGACCATTGATATTTAAGGTTTCAAATGCCAAATCATTCAAATTAGCAGACAGTTGAAGATTCGATGAGTTGTTGCCATGTATCACATCATCATCGTCTTCTGTCACAATGACATCCCAGGTTGTGTTGTGATTCACTTCTTGGACGACCTTCCAATGGAGTGGTCGTCTGGCAGGATCTTCAAGGTAGAAGACTTGTTTTGCTTGTGTTGCGAGAATGTAAGGTTGATCTTCAAACGTTGTGCTACATACCCAAATTTGTGTCATGTTGTTTCTAGTGTTATAACGTTCGACTCTACCTCTTTTGACCAAGTCGAACCACTTAACTCGAAACAGCACAACTTTGAACTGGGTATACGCAAACTCCAGAATTTCTTCTAGCTGGCCATAATACATTTCTCCTTCCTTCTCGCCAGGAGAACAAATTCCGCTGTTCTGAGTTGTACGTTTTACTTATTTTGAAACTATTTAAGTTAAAAAGTTTCAAAATAAGCCATAAAAATTAAGCTTGTGAAACATAAGCCGAAAACCAAACAAACCATAAGCCCGTTATATAAGCAATATATTAAAAGTAGTATACCATATATATACTAACCAATATATACTAACCAAACGCCAACTAACATTTAACCAAACCCACCCAATATCCTACGGCTAGTTCAATACCAAGTCCCCCAAGGTGCTATTTGCACCGTGGGTACACAATATCCTACGGCTAGTTCACATTCCGCAACAATCCCTTTTATATCAAAACCTAATATACTAACCAAACTGTACATACGGCTGCAATCACTAAACTAGTAACCAAACGCTACAACAAAGCATAAATATGAAGAAAAAAAATTAAAAAAAGGAATACATACCGTCTCGGCTACTGTATCAGCTGTGGTATCGGATGTGGCTCGGCTGTGGCTCAACTGTGGCTCGGCTGTGGTCTCGTCTTGGGGTCGGGCTATAATAAAAGAGATGCAATATATAATGGTTATATCAAAATTTAAAAAAAAAACTGTTGTCGTCGACATGTCGTCGGGATACCAAAAGTTAATAAAAAAATAAAACGAGGCTCTCACCCTGCTATCACCTGCTGTTACCCTCGGCTCTCACCCTCGGCTCTCACCTGCTGCTACTGTAACAAAAATTAACAAAATTTTAATAAAAATTTTATTAACAAAATTTAATAGCAATTTTATTAACAATAATAGTAACAAATTTTATTAACAAAATTTATTAACAAATTTTATTAACAAATTTTATCACCTGTGTCTTGGTGGATCTGTGAAGAAGAAGAGAAGTGGGGAAGAAGAAGAATTAAAAAATGGAGGGGTAGAGGAGAGAATTAAATAATGGAGGAGGAGGAGGTGCACAGTGGTGCGAGTGTCGGAGTGGTGGAGTGGTGTGGTGAGCTGTGGTATAATGTGGTTGGGGTGGAGGTGGTATAATGTGGAGGAGTGGTGGAGGAGTGGTGGTGGTGTGGTGGAGGAGTGGTGGAGGATTGGTGGTATAATCGCCGGCGATCGAGAGGGGGGGGGGATGGTTTTTTGATGGTTCGAAAATTATGAGCAATAATTTTGACCAGATCTGGTTTTGGTATTCCGTTTTATTATCCCGTCGACATGTCGACGGGAATATTAAGGAAATTTTTTATATTATTACTCATACCGTCGACATGTCGACGGTAATATTACAATATTTTGTCGTTAGCGTTTGGCGGGACGTATTAAATTTTCACGAAAATTTTGGCGGTCTTATTCCCGTCGACATGTCGACGGGAAAATAGCTTTTATTAAAAAAAATTTATAATAAATACTTTGTAAAATTACTTTATTATAAATACTTGTATAAAATTACTTTAATATAATTAAAAAAATTTATTTATTATAAATACTTTTATAAAATATTAAAAAATAAGTTTTATAAAATTAATAAACTAAATTTAAATAATTGAAAAAAATTATTTATTATAAATACTTTTATAAAATAAAAAAATATATATATATTTAAAATTAATTACTTATATTATAATTAAAAAATCATTTATTAAAATATAAAATAAAATAATTAGAATATCACAAACGAGTCGAGATACAATGGTTATACATGAGATGTAAAACGAATGAGTCGAGATGCAATGGTTATACATGAGATGTAAAACGAATGAGTCGAGATGCAATGGTTATACATGAGATGTTAAACGAACGAGTCGAGATGCTATGGTTATACATGAGATGTTAAACGAACGAGTCGAGATGCAATGGTTATACATGAGATGTTAAACGAACGAGTCGAGATGCAATGATTATACATGAGATGTTAAACGAACGAGTCGAGATGCAATGGTTATACATGAGATGTTAAACGAACGAGTCGAGATGCAATGGTTATACATGAGATGTTAAACGAACGAGTCGAGATGCAATGGTTATACATGACATGAGATGTTAAACGAACGAGTCCATATGCTATGGTTATACATGAGATGTTAAACGAACGAGTCGAGATGCAATGGTTATACATGATATGTCTCATCTCACTATATCTCTCTCTCTACCTAACACCTTATCCTCACAATATAAACACAGACACACACATACTCATCTCACTATATCTCTCTCTCTCTATCTCTCTCTAGCAGTTTCTGTTTTCTGGCGACACCAGCATTTTCCGGCCGCCGGAATCTTTTTCTGGCCACCACCTTTTATCACCTCAACTTGTAGATCGGGCCACACCGGTCACGATTCAACCACTCAACCTCACAACCACAAACATACACTGTTATCATGGTGAAGAAGATGGCAGAATTTGAAGCTTTTCCTTGTCCTTGTGAACGAGGAGACGTGGTTCTGCGAGAATCGTGTAAATCTTACTCCCGTGGTAAACTATACTATGCGTGTCCTTTCTCACAGGTGAACAATTACATATTTTTTCTTTAAATAATTTGGTTAGTTGTTAAAAATAATAGTTTTTACTCTTTAACAGCCTGGGACAGACGACCATGGATGTAATTTTTTTTTATGGAAGGAGGAACGACTCGCCAAAATGATGATCGGTTCTCTGGGAGCTTCAACATCAAGCGGTTCTGGATCTGCTCCAAAAAGGTGCTCAAACTGTCATGAAAAAAATCTTAGAATAAACTTGCTGGAGGCACAAAAACAGGTGTTGGAGGCACAAAAACAGGTGTTAGAGACAAAATTAAGGGTACTGGAGGCAAAACTTGACATGGCAACGTATCCCAACCATGACCACGCATGTCAGTCGGATGCAATACTCCGTGACCTTGTAGGTGACATGGATAAATTTCATATGTAGTACTGTTATCGTTGTTGTTGTTGTTGTTTGCTGTTGTTGTTGATGTTTTTGATGTTTAATAAAATGTTGTTGTTGTTTAATAAAATGTTGTTGTTGTGGAACAATAATTAGAACTGAAGGAGCAATAATTATCAAACACAAAGGTAAACTGTTTATTTAAAACAAGCAAGAGTTCTTAACCACATGCATTTTCATACAGACTCAAACTAAACAACTCGACAACCAAACTAAACAACTCAACAACCAAAGGAAACAACTCAAACTTAACAACTCGACAACCAAACGAAACAACTCAAACTAAACAACTCGATAACCAAACGAAACAACTCAAACTAAACAACTCGACAACTAAAACAACAGATCAAACGAAACACCCCGTTTATTTTATTTTTTGCGGCTACTTCCCGCTTTACTCGAACTCGCACCATCTTTTCCCTTCCTTGCTCTCATTTCCTTGATATGTGCAAACGTAGCTTCAAGATTTGTGATCCTATTTCCCAGATTATCAAGTTTTGTTTCCAACGTACTTTCAGCTTCGTCGTCACCTCCAACAGCAAGAACTTGAGCTTCAGCAGCAGCTTGAGCTTCAGCAGCATCTAGCTCGTCCATGTACTCTTTGTAGTACGGCTTTTTCCTACACCATTCGATAATCTTGTCTCTCATCCACGGTTCAGCATCCTTAAAATCACCATATTCCTCATAAACTGCATGACCAAAAGTTAACATAACTTCATTAAAGAGGAGCTCGTGTGACAAGATTTTTGAGTACTCCTCTTCAACTGTGCAACCACGCCAAGTCATGTGTGTCTTGTAAGAATTGACGATTGAATTATTTGTGAGATGTGTAAAATGAGACGGAAATAATTTTGTGAGAATGTATATATTGGTAAAAAAATGAGACGGGAATGTATTTGTGAGGATATATATAGCCTGATTTTTAAAGATATATTCCCGTCGACATGTCGACGGGAACAATAAAGCGGGAAAATATCCCGCCCAATATTTTACCCATTTATTAAAAATGTTTATAATTAGTAATATACTCCCGTCGACATGTCGACGGGAATCTTAAAACATAAGAATTATTATGCTTAATCACACGTTAACTGTGGGATAAAACGTTATTAATATATTCCCGTCGACATGTCGACGGGCATATATTAGCGGGTAAATTTCGCGCCCAACTTTGGTGAATTATTGAGACTAAAAAAATATTCTAAAAGGTACCCGTCGACATGTCGACGGGAAAATACGATTATGAAAAATTCAACGCAGTTGGCCTCGGTCAATCGTTTTTTTTGTCGTTTTCTGCCTTATGCCGTCGACATAATGTCGCCGGGAAACTGTTCGTCGCCTGTTCTCCTGATTCTTGTAGTGACTGCTTATTAGGTCTGCTTTTTGGTAGTATAGGACTAGTAATCTGAAATCATAACTGGGCTGCAAGTGTTCATTTGAGCTTGTGGCTTGTGCTTTTTGAGTGATCTGAGTTTTATTAGTTGTGTTTTAGCTGTTTCTTTCAGATTCTTAGTTACTTGCTTATCTGAGTGCTTATTTGCTTATTCATTGGCTCACTTTGGTAGCTTATTGCTTGCATTCATTGATTCTGTGTTCTCCTAGTTCATATCTGAGTTACTTTATGCTTATTAGTGTATTTTACATCTGTGGTATCAATTTGGTTAAGTTTTGTGGTGCTTATTAATAAGCACTTGCCATAAGCTGATTTGTCCTGAATAAGCTCTTCTGCTTAATTTTTCTTTTCCAAAATTTTTCTGTAAGCTCATTAGAATATTTTAGAATTTCTGTAAAATTTTCATAATTTTCTGAGTTCATTTACTATTTTTCTTAATTTCTTTTAGTTTAAAATCATTTTTAAATCAATTTTAATTAACAAAAATCCATAAAAATACAGAAAAAGTCTTGAAAAATACAAAAATATTTTTATAAATTCTTTTATAATATTTTAGAATTTTTAGAATTAAATTTTTATTTTTCCACTTTAATTTTCTATTTTTCTTTATTTTTAATTCATTTTTAATTCCAAAATTAGGAAATTAATTCTAGAAAATAAATAAAAAGTCTAAAAAATATTTTTCTTTTTCTTAAAATTCTTTTTATTAGTTTTAAATTTTTAGAAATTATTTCCAAGTTCGTAGGATAATTTTTCGTCATACGTTACGTTTTTAATTTTACGGTTGCGTTTCCGTTTTTACGTTTTTTATTTCGGTGCATAATTAGCTTGTACTCTTTGCATGCTTTATCATTGCTTGTGATTACGTGAACTATTTGATTGCTATTTTTTACTTTCTCACTTTTCAAATCACGATTTCACAAATCGATATTCTCGATTTCATTCGCCTTCGCTGGGAAAACGACCCGGGAAATACTTTCACCGGTATTTCTTCGGAATAATTATATACTGCAAAAAAGACTTTATCATTTTGGTTAGCTTATCTGTTTCGGCTTATTTCAACATTTGTGACTTGTGGGTGTTTGTTATGATGGGTGTTTGTTAATACTATCATTAACCTGTATCGATAAAAAACGAAAAAATGTGTATGTTACATTACACGATGTTGACAGATACTGGTAATTTAGTTTTTGGAGCATAATATTATTATTATTTTGTGAAATTGTTATGTAGAAAATGTATGCCATGTATACATATAGTTGTGCTTAAATATATCTTAAGTGCAAAAACGCAAGTGTAAAACGAGGTGCTTGCTTTAGTCCATATAAGGATTTCAGCAGAAGACATACATGATGAGGGTACCGGGAGTCAACAAAGCCCGGAGGTTATCGTTCAACTTGAAAAATTAGGAACTTGTATATATTTTGGTCTGCCGCAATGGTTATCGTTCAACTTTTATATTAAACGACAACGACTATGAACTATGGCATACCCAAATCATATATCACTTCTCTGCATTCATCATACAATATACGTGTAGTATATAAGCTAGGAACCTTTTATACCTTTTACTTATGTGGGATGTATGGTTATAATACGTCGTTTACTATTAATGGGTTCATAGATGCTCATATGGAGTACAATTCATATCATTGGTTTCATGTGGCTGTGGTCGTTGGGAAAATCAACGTATAGAATAACAAGTCTTTTGTTTCACTTTCTTGAATTACATGCCATGAAGTTTAGTTTTGTTAGTACTGTAAAGTTATTTTCATCTAAACTTGATTTGAGTAACTCACTTTGTTCTTTTAAGTGGATAATATCTTATTGTTTACGAAAATCGTTTGCTTGTCCATGTGTAACGTGAGTTAAGCACTGTTATTTTTTAGTTTATGGTTTCAGTTATGTCAAGACAAAAATTTATAGTTATGACTATTATTTCCGGTATCATCCAAGCTTTCATTATTTACGTAAGCTGTTGGCAATGTCACCTAAAACTAAGAAATGTCGCTGCTTGATAAGAATGGGTGCAACATCCTTGTGTAAAAGTTTATAGTTCTGAGATTTAACAAGTCAAGAAATGATCAATTGGCGACTACAACTGTTCTTGCTTCCAATATTTGCACATAAAGAGAGAGTAGGAGTAGCCTCAAGAAAATTAAGAAAATACAACAATAAAGGACACTCCAAATTCTGTTCTTGCAAACGGTGTAAAAAGGCTCCAAACAGTTTTGAGTTGGCACTATAATTGGTAAAGAAAGTATTGAAGTTAGAAGTCGATAGTTCTAATGAGGCTAATTGTGTCTCAAATTAAGTAAGAATTTTTTTTAACAAATTTTCTAACACTTAATGGTTAGAATAAGAACTTAAACAAGCTAGTTCTTCAACATGATATTCCAGCATCCAAAAACAATTAACCACAATACTTAAATACGTCGCTGCAAAAAGAGGAACTAATAACAGTAATGTAAGAAAACTACAATTGCAATGTTTATTAAAATGCCTTTTTACTCTTGCTAAACAACATTATATTATATCATTCTTAATTACAAACAAACAATGCGCAACATTAAAGTGTCGAAAGTTCCTTTCCTTGATCCATCCGGGATTATCAATGAACACAGCTACTTGCAAAATTACACTTCAAACTAAAGTCAAAACAAGTTTCATTCTCAAGTTAAACTTGCTTGAGCCTTACTTTAAAAAAATTAAAGTTGCTGGAAGAAGCAGTTAAACAAATACAATTATACAAGCATCATATATCCAAATTTTTTGATAAATACTCCGTATAATGGTATTTTTGTCTTAGCGTTAAAAAAAAAAAAATATGAAGTGTGAATCAGTGGGGTCAAAGATACCAACATTAATCGAAGCACATTGTAAAATCACAATGGAAAAATGCCAACTTACTAATATAGCGGATTGTCATGTTATTATTTACCTTATTCACTTTAGTCGCCTTCGTCCAATAATTTTGATCATGTAAAATTGTAACCGAATAGTTTTGTTATGCTTGACTGCCGCTTAAATTTTGGAAACCCATGCCACTTACACACGATGTGTAGACATCATAAATGTTGCCGCTCTTTCTTGTCTATCTCACAGAATAGTTAAAGTTAGTTTCCTCTGATTTGTCGTTGTTGTTGGTTGCGGTGAAGGGCAAAGTTGCAGTTAATGCAACTCATTTTAATCAAGTTTACTGCAGTTGATTAGTTATTAGTAGTGGCTTATTTTTACAACTAATTAACAATGCATTTTTTTCTACTTCAACTAAATCACATTTATGTCAATTCGGATTCACAAAGTCCTTTGTTTTAATCAAAATATAATCTTGCAACAGTGTTTGCTTTTGTCATTGTGGTGCAACTTATAAATCGCTTATTGCCCACAAAACTATGAGAGATCCTATTTTGTGTTTTTTGTTTGGCTGTGAAGAAAGATACCTAAATCTGTAAATCATATAGCAAAAGTGCAAAACTATCAACTATCCAGTCTTAGATACAGTTCTTAACGGTTCTGATCCATTCACACTTCATTATTGCACATGTGCTATTATGCAATGCAGTAAGAGCACATGTGCATTTGAATATGTCTTGATTAAAAACACCCATATGACAAATGCCTTACAAAACATAAAGAGAATCATGAACACAATATTAATAAGGACACCATACTTAAAAGGCAAAATAACAGTATATATGACCGAGTAATACTTGCATTCCAGATGACCTATGCGGATTCTCTTCCTCTCTTCATCTTGTCAACTCTTAGCACCACTGTGACGTATATCTTGTCCACGGTTTCCTCAGCAAACATGAAAAGCTTATGTCTCCAATGTTTCTTGAACAACAAAACTCCAATAACACCCCAAAACCCTGCTGCAAAACCACTCATTATGTCCATATAGAACCATACCTTGTTAGATCTATGATTAGCTGCTTTGTTGTTTTTGTGCATTGTTGTTTGGTCTTCATTATTGGAGCAATTCTTTGGTAATGGAGCACCACATAGGTCTCTGTTCCCGACATATATTGATGGATCCGTAAGTGTCTGCAATTGATTTCCTGTTGGAATTCGTCCGGACAAGTTGTTGTGTGACAAATTCAAATAGCTCAAAAAATTCAAAGCTCCAATGCTTGGAGGGATTGGACCGGTCAACTGGTTTCTTGAGAAATCAAGAGAATTTAACGCCTTCATGTTTCCAATGCTGTCTGGAATGCCACCGTTGAGATGATTATTAGACAAATTGAGACCGACTAATGCGGAGAGTGACATAAGCTCGGCAGGTATTTCTCCGGCAAGGTTATTGCTTGAAAGGTCCATGTTTATGACGTATCTGAATGTTGTCGTATATTCAAGAGAGACACCTTTCATCACCTGAATCAGATTTTCTTCAGAACCGGCCACTATGCTAACTGAGCTACCGGTAATCATACCTTTCAACTTTCCTAGACAATGAGGGATGCGACCAATTAAGTTGTTGTGTGCCACATCCAAAATTTGAAGATATAAATTATTGCACAAAGATTGAGGAATACTTCCAGTGAAGTTATTTTTGTGTAACCTGAAAACTTGCAATTTATCTCCAATCCATTTGGGTATGTTTCCAGAAAACTGATTGTCGCCCAAATCTAAGATTTCCAAGTCTTGTAAATCCCCCAATTCTCGAGGAAGCTCACCAGTGAAATGATTGTCGTTCAAGTTTAGCCACTTTAGCCATGATGATTGTGGTAAGATAGAACTTGAAATGACACCAGATAATTGATTTGAGCTCAATTGCAGGGTAAACAAGTTTCGCATATTCCTAAGACATTCAGGAATTCTCCCGGTTAACCTATTTCTGGAAAGATCAAGATATTCCAAATCAGTCCTTCTACACAAGGACATAGGAATTGACTCATTGAAAAGGTTATTCTGCAAAAATAGTACTTTGATATAACCAAATGACACATCAAGAGTTCCTTCATTAGGAAGGTTTGTTAAAGGTCCGCTGAGTTTATTGTGAGAGAGATCTAAGAAACCAATGACAGACATCTTCCGCAACCATGTCGGCAGAGGTCCTGTAATGCTAGCATTAGACAACCTTAAAACTTTAAGTTTCTTTTGTGGTCGGAGCCACTGTGGAAATCCATTTATAATCTTGATGGAACTGAGATCAGCATATATCAATTGAAATGGAGGTTTCCACTCACGTGAGACAATGAATCTCAACTTACTGTTAGAAGAGGTATACAAGTACTTCAACATCGAAAGCTTTGCAAAGTGGGCTTCAGTAATTACTCTTTCTAAAGAATTTTCAGAAATATCAAGAGATCTGAGTTTGGTGAGTTGCCCAATAGAAACTGGAACAGTCCCATTTAACAAGTTTGAAGACACTGAAAACGACTGCAATGAAACAAGTCTTCCAAAGGATTCTGGGATTGAACCATTTAAGTGATTGGAAGAAAGGGAAAGTGTAGTAAGTTTCCCAACGAATTTCGGAATGGGACCTGTTAGCTGGTTAACAGAAAGATCTAACTCTTCTAATAATCTTAATCTTGCTAGAGATTCAGGGATTGGACCTGTTAAATTGTTGTACGCTAGACTTAAGCCTCTCAAATTGGCCATTCTTCCGAAGGAGTCTGATGGAAATGCACCTTTTAAGCTCCCATCTAAGTGCAGCCTCTCGAAAGCGTATTGGGAGCATTCTGACGCATTTTTTGGCGAGTCAGTCATTTCAATACGAACGTAATTGCCCGTTACAGTCAGTTCTTTCAAGTGACACTGCCTCCAGATTCCAACATCCTCAATATACGTAAAGTTGTTCCAATGGAGATCAAGCCTCAGAAGGTTAGGCATGATAGGAACCGATGAATTCAACATGTTTCCTGCAAGGTCAAGGGATAACAGAGAGCTCATGTTTATTAAAGCAGATGGAAATCTGCCTTCAATTAGGTTATGGCTAAGATCCAGGTGTTGGATGATAGAAATTGTAGTGGAATTAAGATGATTGGGAGATAGATGCGTGTTTTGGAGCCCACAATCTGACAAACGCATATGTGGAAAATAATGGATCGTGCTTAGAAAGTTTGTAGAATCCCACGAAAGACTAAAATTGAAGTATGAAAGGTCCAGGAATTCTAGGGATGTCATGTTTCGAAAAAAGCCTGGAAATTGACCTTTGAAATGATTGCGGCCAAGATCTAGATGCTTAATGTTGGCAAGTGTTGTACTCGAATTACTAAGAGTACCAAGAATAGAATTCGTAAGCCCACATCCTGACAAACTTAACATTTCTAAGGATGGCATCAAGTAAAACACCATGTCACGGTTTTGACTGTTACTAAGATCTACATCACTCAAGTCAAGATACTTGAGTAATGAAAGGCCAGATATCCATGACATATCATCTGACATGAGCATGTGGTAATTGGTATAATATGACATCATCATGTCGAGAGGGTTTAGTGCGAGATCAAGAACTTTTAAATTTGAAAGATTTCCAATGTGAGGAGGAATAACACCAGAAAAATAGGCATTGGAGAGATTGAGGTAACTTAGCTGTTTGAAGGATCCAATGAACTCAGGGATCCGGCTTTCTTTAAAATCATTAGTACTCAAGTCCAAGAATTTTAGATTCCTCAAGTGTCGTAAAGAAGAGCTCACCTCGTTACCAACTAAGCATTCTTGATCACTACCATGTGTGTTTTCACTTCCTCTGAGATGAAGGCTTTCAACTTTCCCAGTTACTTTGTCGCAATGGACTCTTTCCCACTGGCAACAATCATTGCCAACCCATGATGACAACATATGAATGGCGTCGTAGACACTGTGTTTGAACTTGAGTAGAGCTAATCGCTCTTGCTTAGAGCAAACTGCGGAGATATTTGGAGCACACAAACAAGTATGTATGTTTGCAACAAAATATGTACTTAAAACGAGAAGGATTAACAAAGACCAGTGATTCACCATTATTAATAGTAGTAAAATGCAAAGTTTAAAGATGGGTTCAAATGATCAACAAATTATGGTGTCATAGAAGACTTAGAAGTCATTGTGGATAGCTTGGGGTCAATGGAAAATTTACATCCACAAAATGTGTTCATTGTTGTCCTGGATGTATTTGGTCACACCTTACACGTCTTCACACTGCAAGTTTGAAGTCAACAAAGTAAATGTATATTGATAAAGTAAAATACCAAGTGAACAAAATAATAGCATTTGAAATACAACATGAAACACTTGTATATATATTTTGTTTAAATTTTAAAAATAAGTTACCAAATTTTGTAAATGATGGTTACTGTCCGGAACGCCCACAGGCACCACCATTAAACCGCCAGGATATAAGTTCTTGTAAAATACTAGTACTTGTTAAACTAAAAAGTGTAGTATACAACAATGTTAAGACACGTGTCCTCTTGTTACAAGGGTAAAATAGGTATACCAGAATTTCATATTTTTAAGCCGCCCTTATTGTTGGCAAGAGTTATACAATTTTGAAGTTTCATGGAACGTAATTTTGATGCAAAAATTTACCAGACACGACACATGTTCATGTAACTTATTAAAAATTTTAACAATTAAAGTTTATTAGTTACCTCTTATTTATTGGGTAAGGATCCAGTGAGAAGAAAATTTGAAATGAGAAGAATGAGAAATAGCTATAACCACATATTTGAAATGCATCGACTTGAATTAGATGCATCTCTATTCATTTATATGCATCCCAATTAGTTTCGAAAGTGATTTTGAATTGAAAAAGATGCAAAGTAGTACTAACAACAAGTTTGACCCGTAGAGGACGAAAAATACATAGGATTCTTCTAACTTGATGAAATGCATCTAATATACGTATATGCATCTAATTTTTAGCTAGAAAATATATTGTGGTGTATTTAAAAGATTAAGGATGCATCTAATTCAAATCGATGCATCTCTAATGTGTAGTTATAGCTATTTCTCATCCTTCTCATTTTAAGGTTTCTTCTCATTTGATCCTAAGTCCTTATTTATTTATTTTATTTATCGATTTATTTTTACAAAATGGATACATAATATTTATTTTTTTTGCTAGATGGAATTTAGATGTGTTTAACCAAATTATTTCAGTTTTGTCTTTTTATTGGACAATTATTTTAACGCGTGGCATAATGATACACTCTCATTGATTCAAATTCTATTGCTCAACATACATTTTTCAGTTGTTCGAAATCTCTTATTATATAAGTGAATAAACTAATTTGATATTCTTATCGTAACAAAACCACTTTAAAGCTGTCTATCAATCAAGACTTATTTGCTCCATCTACAATGTTGTATACAACCAAATAACATTTCAATACTTTAAGCAATGAAGTAAATATATAAGCAAATTACAATGAGCAAAATTTTATTCTTTTATGTTGAAGATAATCAGCAACTAAAGATCTTATAGCTAACAAATACTCTGTATAGTTTACTATGTATAATTAGGAATTCGATTGCTTTCTCCCGACTCCCACAAAAGAACCAAAATGCATAACATTACTGTAGGTATTGTTTTAGACTTTTAGTCACTCTAGTGTAACGTTTAAATCTATTGTTACACCCCCAAATTAAACTATTACGGAGTAATAGATAATTAACTTACAAAAGCATTTTACTACTAAAAGTTTAGAATTCATGTTAATTAAGAGTATTCCAGTAAAAAGGGTACAAAGTTCATGTCAATTTCAGATAGCAACCGATCAGCCTTGTAAAGTGTATTTCCCATTGATATCTTGTATTTGTACAAATATTTGGAGTGATTAATATAAAATTTCACAATTGCACCAAAAAAAAAAAAAAAAAAAAGTTTATTTCCCAGCTCAATCGCAAACATGATATTAATCTGAACACAAGTGAAACCTATACGCTATGGTATAATACCAAGCACCATTTATTTTCTTTTTTCTATGCGGGATTGAAGGATTGAAATGGCTTTTATCAACAATTGCTTAGATTGACTCTTTACTCGTGCATCTTTTAGTATCCTATCTATTAATCATCACCAAAGCTACTCTAATAATTGATATTACATTCGAATACTATTATTAAGTGTCGGTTGCAATTGAATTTGGATATTCTACAAGATATACTCCATCATTCGCAAGTTCACAATACATTTTCATCATTCCACAAGAACGAATTGGAGAAACATGGGTGAGACTAAACTTGCTCGCAAACTTAACGTAATCTTTATAAAACAAATGCTGCTGAAGTCAAAAGATACTAGCTATGACGGAAATAGTTTACGAAAAAGATAAACGAGTCATGGAACAACACTTTTGGTTACTTTTTTTTTTTAAGAAAGGCAACACTTTAGGTTACATGTTTCTCTTACAACTTTTAGTTTGCGTAAGTTAATACAAGTAATTCACAAGGTCTAGTTTCTGTTGTTCTGTTATTTGACTTATTTCTTGTTTTATAGTTGCCGAAAATGTTTGTGTGTGCAACCATGTATCATGAGTTTGACGTTGGATGAACCTATATTTTAAATCCTTTAGACTAACTGATAAAAAAAGGTAAAAAAGAGTGTATTTAATCCATTGCTTATTTACTTGAGGTGATCTATTTTTTTTTTTTTTGGTAAAAGGTCAAACGACCCGGTAAATATATTACTCCAAAAAATATTTAAGAACAACGGATATGAGTGAATCCCATATCTCAACCCGTTACATAGGCAAAAAACTTAAATAACAAGATACTTCCTATTTTCTAGACAAGAAAACAAAACCACTACCACAAGGTGATCTATTTTGAATTTCTTATAATGTGTTTTGACATTGTCGTGTAACCTTTGTATTAATTATTTACCTACACACATGAGAGATCGTTTTCTCATCGTTTTTATTATGGAATTGATCATTAATTCATCATAGTTTCAAAATTACTTACTGTACCTATTATATACCTGCAAAGAAATTGGTACTGTACCTAAAAAGAACTTAAGGTAGTAACCCGTGCAGTTTTACTATTTCAACGTATACCTTATACATGCATGGCCATTATACACCACTTGTCTTTTAAAGCTACTCGAAAAACTGATACCAATACCAGTATTTGTATTTGTTTGTGTTTATATGAAGTGTCTTAGATATCAATTTTAGAACATGACGTCATCCCATTGTTTTGAACTCGTAGATTACATTGTCTCTATACATTTTCCTGCATCCAACTAAAGCGTGTTCATACAAGTTGTGTAGTTATGACAGTTTTGGATTTTAGATGTCTCTATGGTTTTAACATTAATAATGAAACAAAATCAAATTTGCTGATTTATTATCTATGTTCTTATAAAAGTAATTTACGATCTTATACAACTTAACCAGCATGAAACAATGTGGAATTGCTCAAGGATGCGTTATCAGTGGGCTTGGTGGGTTAATATAACCTGTTATGAAACATGTATGTTTGGATCTTAAATAATCGTTTTTTTTTAATGGCTTGTTAGTTGTTAGAGGCTCTTAAATAATCGTTGGAGGCGGTTTTTGTTTGATAAAGTATTAATAGTTGAAATAGAGAAAATTTCTATTACATTGAAAAAAGATTTGAAGAAAAATCGTAACTGTTTAAAGTGATATTGTTGAACATATGTTATTCTTTTGAAAATGAGTACAGACTACAGTTATGATTATAAGGTTGTTAGATCCAAAGGCAATAAAAGGTCCTTTAGACAACGTTAGTCGTGTACTGTGGTAATCAATATTAATTTCACTTTTTAATTTAAAAACCTAAGAACATATATTAATTCCGGAATACTGTTCTCAAAGAAGCTCAACTTTTATCTTATATAGTGAGCTCCTCTAACAATAATATATCCGGATCATAATAATATTATTCTTGAAACATGTAGTTCATGTGCACTGTTGTATATAACCAAGTCAACTTTCACTTTTCTAACCTATGTGGGATGTAACGCTAAGATGGTTTTTGTTACAAAAATCTAAAAAGTATTTTAAATGTTTTTGACTCATGCAATTTTAGTATTCTATATGGTTTATTTGTTATTATACACAATTATCTTTTGAATAATTGATGCTACTAGGATAAATGATGCCCAGTTAATCTATATACGGTTGTTAACTGACAATGCAATTAACCCATTCAAACCAAATAACAGAGTAAATCAATTTGCAGCCACTAAAAGTCTTAATATTCAAACTATATCATACGCTAGTTAAAGTTAGTTTCCTCTGATTTATCGTTGTTGTTGGTCGCGGTACGTGAAGGGCAAATTTTAACTTAACGCAACCCATTTTGATCACGTTTACCGAAGTTGATTAGTTGTTAATAGTGCCTTATTATTAACTAAATTAACAAAGCATTTTTCACATTTCAACAAAATCACATTTATGTCAATATTCATGAAGTCCTTTGTTTTAATCAAAACATACTCTTGCAAGAGTGTTTTCTTTTGTCATTGTGGTGCAACTTATAAATCGCTTATTTCCCACAAAATTATGAGAGATCATATTTAGCGTTTTTTGTTTGGCTGAGAAGAAAGATAACTAAATCTGTAAATCATATAGCAAAACTATCAACTATCTAGTTTTCTTATGTTAACTAATATTCTAAAATTATAGAACTTATAAACATTTTTCTGATTGGAAATGATAAATTAGTTGATTGGAGTCGTACTCTTACATCCAACCTCTCATATCTGATTAAAATCTGTCCATTAATCTACACTTACATGGTGTATACAATGTAGTATATAACCAACAAAATGAATAAATAAATAAAAATAAAGAGTAAACTTCAAAATACATCCCTTTGGTTTACTCAATTTCACACCATACATACTTCTCGAAAAAGTTGCAACAAATACATCCCTCCGTTAGTAAAAGTGAACCAATATACATCCCTTGGTTAAAATAAGGACTAACTGCGCAAATTTTTTCTCCGTTATCTCCTAACGAGATAGAACACATTTGCATCATTAGTCCTCTGGGATAACGGTATTCGCACCGTTAGCCCTTTTTACGTTTTCGTCCGTTTTTTACGTTTACGCCTTTTTTTTTACGTTTTCACCCCGTTTTTTCCCTTTTTTTACATTTTCGGCCATTTTTTTACGTTTTCGTCCCTTTTTTTTACGTTTACGTCTGGTTTTTTTTACGTTTTCTTTCATTTTCGTCCGTTTTTTTTTTTACGTTTTCACCCGGTTTCTTACGTTTTCTTCCGTTTTTTTACGTTTTCGCCCGTTTTTTTACATTTTCACCTGGTTTTTTTACATTTTCGCCCATTTTTTTACGTTTTCGTCCGTTATTTTATGTTTACGTCTGTTTTTTACGTCTTCACCTGGTTTTTTACGTTTTCTTCTTTTTTTTATGTTTTCGCCTGTGTTTTTCGTTTTCACCCGGTTTTTTACGATTTCGCCTTTTTTTTATGTTCTCATCCATTTTTTTACGTTTACGCCCATTTTTTATGTTTTCACCCGGGTTTTTACGTTTTCTTCCATTTTTTTACGTTTTCGCCTATTTTTTTACGTTTTCGTCTATATTTTTTTATGTTTCTGACCTTTTTTACGTTTTTGCCTGTTTTTTCACGTTTTCGCCCATTTTTTTAAGATTTCTTCCGTTTTTTACGTTTTCGCCTATCTTTTTTCTGTTTTCGTCTATTTTTTACGTTTTCGTCTGTTTTTTACATTTTCGCCAATTTTTTTTACGTTTTTGCCTGTCTTTTTTATGTTTTCATCCGTTTTTGTCCGTAAAAAAGGACGAAAATGTAAAATAAATAGATGAAGACGTAAAAAAACAGGCGAAAACGTAAAAAAAACAGACGAAAACATAAAAAAACTGGCAAAAACGTAAAAAAAGGGCAAAAAACGTAAAAAAACAGACGAAAGCGTAAAAAAAATGGATGAAGACATAAAAAATAAGCGAAAACGTAAGAAAACGTAAAAAATCGGGTGAAAACATAAAACAACAGGCGTAAATATAAAAAAACAAGGAAAAACGTAAAAAATGGGCGTAAACGTAAAAAACCCGGTGAAAACGTAAAAAACGGGCGAAAACGTAAAAAAACAGAAGAGAACGTAAAAACCGGGTGAAAACATAAAAAAACGGGCGTAAACGTAAAAAAACTGACAAAAACGTAAAAAAATGGCGAAAATGTAAAAAACCGGTTGAGAACATAAAAAAACGGGCGAAAACGTTAAAAAACGGAAGAAAACGTAAAAAACCGGCAGAAAACATAAAAATGCGAAAACGTAAAAAACGGGCGTAAACGTAAAAAAATCGGGTGAAAACGTAAAAAACGGGCGAAAACGTAAAAAACAGAAGAAAACGTAAAAAACCGAAAGAAAACGTAAAAAACCGTGTAAAAACGTAAAAAACGGGCGTCAATGTAAAAAAATCGGACGAAAACGTAAAAAACCGGGTGAAAACGTAATAAAAAAAGGGGCGAAAACGTAAAAAAAACGGAAGAAAACGTAAAAAACCGTGTGAAAACGTAAAAAACGGGCGTAAACGTAAAAAAACGTTCGAAAACGTAAAAAAACGGGCGAAAAAGTAAAAAACCGGGCAAAAACGTAAAAAAACGGAAAAAAGTAAAAAAAAACCGGGTGAAAACATAAAAAAAAATGGGCGTAAACGTAAAAAAACAGACGAAAACGTAAAAAAAGGGGCGAAAACGTAAAAAACCGGGTGAAAACATAAAAAACGGATGAAAACGTAAAAAATGGAAGAAAACATAAAAAACCGGGTGAAAACGTAAAAAAAGGGGCTTAAACGTAAAAAAACCGGACGAAAACGTAAAAAGGGACTAACGGTGCAAATACTGTTAACCTAGAGGACTAACGGTGCAAATGTGTTCTATCTCGTTAGGAGATAACGGAGAAAAAATTTGCGCAGTTAGTACTCATTTTAACCGAGGGATGTATATTGGTTCACTTTACTAACGGAGTGATGTATTTGTTGCAACTTTTTTGAGAATGATGTATGATGCAAAATTGGGTAAACTGTAGGGATGTATTTTGAAGTTTACTCAAAAATAAATAAATAAATATATTAAGTGGTTTAGCCAATGAGGGATGTTTTGCTGAGATGATTTTTAGCCACAAAAATCAGTAAGGTACCTGGATATGGACTCATGCATTTCTGTATTATGGAGTTTAAGCCATTGATAGTAAGTTTTGATATGATTATGAAGTGACAACGCGTTTAATTGATTCTTAGATTCTCAACAGCGTGCGATTTATATAACTGATTTCTAGTGGATTAGTTACTCTAATTATTCCGTTGTGCTTTCTTTGGTTATAGTCGAGGGAAAACTCGATGAACATCAAAACACACAACTCGTCTTTTTCTCTTGAATTACATGCATGAACATTAGAGTGGTTGGTATGGTTACGCAAATATTTTTATGTCTAAACTGATTTGAGCTACTGACCGACGAAGTTGACCGACAGCATGTTTTTTGTTTGTACTTTGTATCTATAACAGGAAAACATATTTGCATTTGACGTTGGCTTAGACCCAATATCATAATTACGATTATTACTTCCGGTATCATCCCATTTTGTACAAAACTTTTAGTAATTTCACCTCAACGCGGTTGCAAAATCAACTAAAGCATATACCAAGGTTTTAGTAATTTCATGGTACGAGGCGTTATCATCATTAGATCCTCAAGTAAAAGTTTAAAGTTTCGAGATTAACAAAATATTTTTGTGCATAAAGCGAGTAGGACACTCCAAATTTTGTTCTTGCAAATCGTGTTAAAAGGCTCGAGGCATTGTGGAGCTGAGCAATATAATTAGTAAAACATCATATCCTTCTAAACAAGTAACTAGTGCAGCTTTACTCCAAATTAAAATTTGGTTAATAGAGATATCTTATGACACTATGCAAACATATCTTTTATATAATAAAACAAAACCCCTAGTGTGTACTTTGAAAAAAGAATATTTCCTTATTAGATAATATTTTAATTATTATTTTTTAATTTAAAATTTTAAAAATTTGTTTTGTTGATATACAGGTAGTAGATAAATACAAAAAAATATAAATAAAATGCAATACTACATAAGTAGAAGATATATACAAAAAAATATAGATAAGATGCGATTAAATTTTTGAAATGATTATCTTTAATAATAAACAAATATAATTAAAAATCATAAATCAAACAAACAAAAAGATTAAATTATTTGTTTTTAAGAAATAAAAATATATCATTAAAAAAAATTTAAAAAAAAACTCGCGCGTGCGCGAATATTATAACTAGTTCTACTTGTATGTAATCTACCATATTTTATGAGAGTATGCAAACATATTCGACTATAGCACAAGACATCGAGAATATTACTCTATTATCTACAACACCGCGACATCATTTCAAACAATTTATGAATTTAACACGGACAAGTTTCCGGATGATTTTATATTATTGGGCTTGGTGAACTACTGGGCTACCTAATGATAGGCCTAGCTATTAATAACGTGTTTGTTATGGTGGTGTAAAGGAAAATTCGTTCATTGAGAAAGGCTTTGCGGCTAAATTCTTATCGTGACCGGTTAAAATAGTGTCTTTGGTCGTTGGTCTTTTGTTAGGTCCCTTTTTTGGTTGACTTCTTTTTAGTATAAAGACTAGTTATAATTCCCGCGCACGTGCGGGTTTTTTAAAATCTTTTGAATCATATATTTTTATTTATTAAAAAATAAATAATTTAATCTTTGTTTTGTTTGATTTATGATATTTAATTAGAGTTTTTTATTATTAAAGATAATTATTTAAAAATTTTAATCCTATTATTAATTGTATTTTATCTATATTTTTTGTATTTATCTTCTACTTGTGTTATGGATAAATGTAAAATGTTATCTAATAAAAAAATAATTTTTTTTAAATACAATTATTACTAAATAAGGTATGAATTGATTTTTTTGAAATGCAAAAATTTCGTTTTGTTTTATTATATAAAAGATATCTACAAGTTTTCAACATGATATCTGAGCATCTAACAACAAATCTTTCATATAATAAAGGAATTATATAATTTCGGATAGTGCAAAAAAAAAATAAACCAATAGGAAAGCTGGATTTTAACACATAGGCGAAATCGAGCAATATAATTGGTTAATAAAAAGTTTAAATTAAATTAATTTTGGTCAAACTTTAATAAATTTGATAGAGAACATGAAATAATGCGTAGATTACATTGTCTCTATACATTTTCCTACATCCAACTAAAGTGTATACATATAAGTTGTGTGGTTATGACTTATGATAGTTTTGAATTTTAGATGTGTCTATGGTTTTTATAAAAATAATAGTTTTGAATTTTAGATGTGTCTATGGTTTTTATAAAAATAACTTGAGATCTTATACAACTTAGCCAACATGAAATAATGCGGAATCGTTCAGGGATGGATTTCGGTCCGTTGAGCTTCATGGGCTAATAATAACCTGTTATGAAACTTGTATGTTTGGATCTTAAATAATTGTTGGAGGCGTTTTTTATTTGATAAGAGTTTTAATAGTTGAAATAAAGAATATTAAAAATCGGACCATGGTGATAAATATTTCACTTTTTAATATTAAAAATCTGAGAACATATATAAATTTCGGAATCACCATTGACAGAGAAGCTCAAATTTTATCATGTGCATCTCAATACTGCTAAGTTATTATTGGGCCCGTCATTAGGAAGCCCAATAGTTTAAACTTGGATTCCTTAATGGGAATATTAAAGTGTTAGGAAAACAAGACAATATGGTTAGTTCATGCATGTAAGATTTTTCATAAATATATTTTTTAATTATTGTAAAATTTTGTATTTAAATACACTACAAGAAAAAAGGGATATAGTGACGACAGGAAAATCGTCACTATAGGTGGAAAAATCGTCACTAAACCGAATTAGTCACGAAAATCAAGGTCGTCACTTGTCGTCACTATAGCTCCGTCACTAAGTTAATAGTGACGAAACTGGAATTTGACACTAAAATTAGTGACGAGCTAAAGTCGTCACTTATTGGGTGTGACAATCCATTTCGTCACTTAATCTCATCACTAAAGTTGCTAAAGTCGTCACTATTTGCAGGAATTAGTCACGAAATATTTCGTCACTCGCTGTCAGTTTTAGAGACAACAAAAGGTTGTCGCTATCATATGAAATAGAACGGGTGCTCAATTTATGCTATAAACGCGTTTTAAGCTGGAAAAACTAATAATTAGCATTGAAATATTAAAATACTAATTTCATAATTGATCTAAATACAACAACACATTTTATGTCCACAATCTACCAATAATCACGTTCCTAACATAAAAAAGAGCAAAACTAGCCCATCCATTACCTACTAAAAATAAAAATTGCCACCTTCGCGAGAAACTAAGTGGGAGGAGCTTTTTCATCCAAATAAATATTTGAGGAGCTGCAGCATATAATCTCTTAATATGAGTCCCATTTGTCAACATTTAACCTGAAACTAAATGCAAGATCGAAATCACCAAATAGTAACCATGAAACCTGAAAAAAATCGACTAGTATGCCTGTCCTAGCTGCAAGTCAAAACTAATTTTCTTTCGACCCGTTACCCAAACCAAAACATACCCATCTGTTTTATGACATTGCCCGACCCATACATATGAGAAGTATAAGATGAACTTTAAAAATGAAAATAATAACCCTGCAAAGTGAGACTAAAAATAAATAAAAGATCAACTTGAACCCTGCAAAGTGATTAAAAGATAACTTTTTATACTAATCCGTAGACAAAAAACAAACTCCGAGAACCTTATAGCCTCTGATCATTTCATGCTTAAACCATGCGACTTGCAAAGAATTATCCAGCATCAAAGAATATGATATCATGCTTATGCTTTGTTTAACCCTATCATCATTATAAGATATAGAACTATTATGAGTTTAGCACAACACCTTTTAGGTTCCTGAAGCATGTTCATTAACATTTCAACCTGGTTCTGCAACATTGCATTCTGTCGCTCAACATCTGCACACTTGCTTCGTTCATCCAATAGCTGCACTTGCAGATGCTCAAGCACACGTGAGTCCTTTTCTAACTGCTCGTTAAGGCCATCAATCTCTCTGTCCTGTAATATTAGTTCATGTGCATAGTTCAATCAGCTTATTAATCCACCATACTTCATGACTGCTAGGTAAAGGTGGCAAATTGGGCGGGTCGTGGGTGAAACGGGGTGGATAACATGTCGAAACATTTAATTTCTGGTAGAGGTCACATTGAGTTGACTGCAAACCCTTTTTATCCAAATTACTCTTTATAAAAGAGACAAAAAATACACATTAAGTGACTTTGGACTTGTTTAAAGCATTTCCATGAAAGCTATTATCTTTATTTAACCCGTTAAACCCATTAATAAATAGACGGGATGGATGCGTACCTTTCTGTTCATTTCTTGAACAGCAATCCTGCGCATGCTTTCAACGACATCCACATTCACAAGCTTCCGTTTCTTCCCACTGAGCCATCCACGAGAGTAACTGGCAGAGTCAAAGTACACACATAAAATAACCTGAATTAACCTGTACACACATAAAAGCTGCTGCTTATATACGAGAGTGAAAGAAAAAGTACCCAATCGACCTATTCTGTTTAGATATTACCCATCTATAAAATTTACCCATTTGACATGTTAGATACTTAGATACAAAGTTCAACCTGAAGCAACCCCATTTACCTATATCGATTTTTGAGTGACGTATGGAAAAAGGTTTTGTGCTTCTTCTTCTATACAAAACTGATAATCTAGTGGAAATGTTTAAATGATCAGATCAACTTTTCTATCATAGTGTCTGATTGGCTAATGTGCATTTTTTATTAACTTTAGTAATTTGTAACTTGAAAACGTAAAACACAGTTTAAAAGTATTTTTAGATGCAAACTTGCGCTAGCATGTAGGATGGATCTAAAAGAACTCCTGGCACCTTATTAGCCTCTGATCAGTTTCACAATTAGACAATACGACTTGCAAAGAATTATCCAGCATCAAAGAGTATGATATCATGCTCATGCTCTGTTACACTTATACGCCAACAATCTCACACATCAGGCCCATTAATTCAAATTTAACTGCACTACGTAAAATTTGTCAATGTGAAATAATTAAACATGTCCATCATGTCTGAATACCCCTCATGATCACTATTACCTGTTGTCATGGGATCAAAAAGTGCAGTTTGAGTCGGAGTGCAGTCTTTTGAGAAGCGAGCCATTCTGTCAATATGCACATGCTCTGTTACACTTATACGCCAACAATCTCACACATCAGGCCCATTTATTCAAATTTAACTGCACAACGTAATAGCAATATGTTTATACTCTAAACTATTGATTAACCACCCTAAACCAGCAACAACTAAGTGGGAAACATCATAGAAAAAGCAATAATTAATTTCAGTATGCACAACATAAGCTAAATAACTAAACATGTTCATTGCAAATGACACACATAAGATTCATGTTCATTAAAAAGAAAATGCATATAAATAAGCCACAAAAGAGATTCAAGTTTCATTTTGTTTCTAGATCAACAACAACAACATACCCAATCCCGCAAAAGCCATTTTGTTTCTACATCAAGCAATCTATTTTATACTCAAAACTTCTCTTTTTAGAGTAATTGGGTATTTTATCAGCTCTTAGCTGCTTAAAAATTTATCAATATGAAATAACTAAACTTGCCTACCATGTTTGAATATCCCTCATGATTTCTATTTACTTGTTGTCATGGAATCAAGATGTGTTTAGACATGTAATTGTCCACAGCAATCGCCTATCAAGGATACACACTATATATAATAATAAGAAAAAGTCCAGTAATAAGTATAAATTACAATGCGCATTTACAGAATTACAGATCAATTAGCCTAATGTGAAGCGATGGAATGACAAAATGCCATAACAAGTTTGACATGAGCGCTCATATTAATCACTATCAACACCACCACCAAAAGAAACGTAGCGTAGATATAAGGTTTTGAATCATCTACTCGCCTAGATAAATCAATTGAGCCTCTTGACCACCCTAAGTTTGTTATTTGATTGTGTATTTACTCTAATGCGTTCAACATCCTAATACATTCCATATTATGATATTAACAATATGTTAAACAAAACTTCATTTCAGTACTAAGTGATCTTAAATTTAGTTTAAGAGTATGACGAGCTAGAACTTCATTTTAGTCAAATGCATGTATACGTTCATTCAGGATAGTCAATATAGCTTCAGCATTTCATCGAACACCTTGTTTTCAATAACCAGATCAGACTTAAATCACCAATCATTTAAGCATATGAATAACCACAATTCCCACCCGAAACCTACTCGAATTACGCCTGAATCAATTCTAAGTTTAGATTATCTAATATGCGGATCCGCTGCACATAAACTTCTTTGACTCAAATAAGCAAATCGAACATAAACAAGCACAAATTATACAGAAATTTTGAATTGATGACAACAGATATTAAACACTAGCTAAAATTAGTTTGTAATAATTCAAAGTATAATTGGTTTGCTAGACATTTTATCGAACACTTGGCATGCAATGCTTAAATATCTTATATTCGGAGCAACTAAACCTTTACCAAATTCTATTCCGCTAAACCTACACATTCTAAACTCAAACCAGCAATCAAGTAACCACAATTTTATCCCTAAACCCTATCGGCATTAGGTCAGAATCAAAGAGGCAATCAACTCAACTAAACTTGTTGACTCAAATAAGTAGATGAAACACAAATAGATGTGAATTATACAATAAATTCATAAAAGTAACATAATATTATCGAAATTAGATGAAATTAACTTGTAATAATTAGGATTTAAAGAAAACCTCCGAGCAAATTAACTCGAAATTATGAGATTCGGTGGATGTTAGCCATGACGGAATGATGAGATCTTAATGTGTGAATTTGTGTGATGAGGGAGAACAAATTAACTTGTTCACGATCGTAATGTCCAGTGATGAGGGAGAACAAACTTCAAGTTATAGTAATTAATTTTGCGGGTCGGGTTGATAAAAACTTGAGGAATGGTATAGATGACTTTTTTTCCTTGGTTTTTATCAACTGCAAAGGATACTACTACATTTGATACATGAATTATTTTTTTTTGAAAAGATTTTTTCTTTTAAAAATTGAAAAGGAGAAAAATTAGAAAAATAAATTATTATTGATTTGATTGTGATAAATATATTAATTAATAAGATTACACTAAGAAATTATTCAATTAATTGCAATAGTCAACTTAGTGACAAAACTTTTTCGTGACTAGATGAGTGACGAAATTTTCGTGACTATATATGCAAGTGACGATATATAGTGACGACAATTCTATATCGTCACTAATTAGTGACGAAAAATATAAGTCGTCATTAAATTCTCGTCACTATAGCTCATTTTTTTTGTAGTGATAGTAATACATGGTTTTAAACATCTAATTAGTTTGGGCCAAAGAAACCAATTTCTGTACGTAGGTTTGCAATTTCTATATGAATGAATCACTTGTATAATTTCGTTCCCAAAAAAAAAAAAAATAAAAAAAAAAAAAATAAAAAAAAAAGATCACTTGTCTAATAATTCTCATAATAATTTTTCAAATCTTAAAAAAAATGAAATGAGAACGTAATTTAAACAAATGGTTTCGTGCAAAATCATTCTAGGGATTCGTGCAAAAAACTAGGAAACTAATTTCAACAAATCCTGGAACTTGAGTTGTAAAAGTTAGAATATAAAGTAGTTTGTTAAATAATTTCTTACTGCATATGTGAATTGAGATAGTCATCTCAAAGAAGAAAAGATCATCGAAATGGAAAATATTAAAGACGTATATATACTCGTTAGTTTTAAAAACAGGCCGGCTTGATGAAGTTGTTAGTTGTACACGTTAAGAAAAAACAATTTTGACAAATGCGTACTTCTAAAAGTAATAATATTTCAAAGTTAAAAGTTAAGTGTGGAGTGTGGGATGGAAGAAATCTCGAGTATCTAAATGCTACTAGCTCGTTACAAAACTCAATTAAACCAAATATATAATATATCGATCGATCAACTTAACGTTCAGTTCAAATTATAAAAAAAAACGATGAAAATTGTTGTTGCTTACTTTTGGGGTATAATCGGCCTTGCATCCTCACGGGTACGTCTAATTTTTTATCAAATCATATCATACTCCTAGCATATAAAATCTTCTCTATATATTTGCTTCTTTAACAAATGCGTGACCCTTTCTAAATTGTGACACCTCGTGCTTTTTAAAAACTTTGAGCTTTATAGCAATCCACGCTGATTGATTATGCATGTTAGTATATATTATATGTATTATTATTTTTCCACCTCTCTAATTAATTAAGAAACACGTATGTCTACATGCATGCAATTGCATGATAAAAAAAAGTAAACACTTGTATACTATACGTCCACATAAACCTAAACATACGAACATATATATGAGTATTTATTTTCATTTAAGAACTAACCGGCCTGAAAAGAAAAACTTTCACCCATCACGTACGTACGTACCTCCATGCATTCCCATCTATATATGGAAACATATTTTAAATTCAAATCAAAAAGAAAAGTAACTTAGAGAGAATTGTTATTGTTATATATCGATCGATCAATAAACTAATTAATTATGTCTTTTGGTAGATGCAGCGAGACGTACGAGACCTCCCCAGGAACAACTCGGAGGTTGAAAGGGTGGTTAATGACCGCGTACGAGCCGAAGACCTCACAAGATTGAAAGGGATCGTCACAATCGGGGTTCTCGTAATCGGCACATTCATATGGATTGCCATACCGACCATATTGTTAGTTTTTAGCGAGATTACGTTAAAGAATACTGGCATAGAGTATATGTCTGTCAAATTCAAAACGAATAACGACAGCATATCCCTCGAACCAGCAGTAATATCGCTAAGAACTAGCTTCATGCAAAAGGGCCGCATTAAGGCGTACCCTGAGATGGCAACCTACAAGCTAAGTATAAATGATATTAAGAATCACAAACTTAATGTCTCTTGTACAAGAAAATATGAGATCTCTGAAACCAAACGCTTAATTGTCGTCAAGTTTGATCCACGTCGAGTACACTTAAAAGACGAAGAACTCCGGGACTTCAAATATAATCTAAACCACGAAAATGCATGGATACAAGTTAACGCGGAATTTAGAACGAAGATCAAGTTGGCAAGCTTTCTGCCTATTCCATACAGACACCAATCCTTGTATTTTACTTGTGTTCTTCGCTATCCCTTTGAGAACACAATTAATTTCAAAAGATGTGACATCCAATAAGCTACCTAGGTAGATTGATAATAATATTGTACTTGTTTTCTTTTTTTACTGTTTTGTGAAGTGTTGTTTACTTGTATTCATTTAATGTTTTTAAGTCTTGAAAAATGATACGATTTAACCAGCCCATTATTTATTTATTTTTATTTTAGTTTTTCATGGGAATGCATATACTGACTTTGGACTTGAAACTTATAATGGTTTTTGTTAGGCTAGCCTTTATCTCATTTAAGTTTGGCCTATCATTTCAACCCAATCTCAATCTAGCCCAACCCAATTCTCATGCATTGACGATTCTTGTCAACTACATGCAAGTCAAAGACTAAAATACTAAAATACCAATATGAGAGGATATTCATTTTATCTAGTTTTAGACATATGTTCTGTCATGAATAAGAAACAACAATTTCATAATTTGTTGGGTATTCCTGATATTTTGCAATCATATTGACCAACACTATATTATGCCCCCTATGTCAAACACTCAAACTACGGTTTCACCCTTGTTAATTTTGTGTCATGACTTGATCACTACGTTTGATTTTAATTGAATATTTCAATTTTGTTTGCCAATCGACAATCTTATAGTGTATGCATGATTCGTACTAGTACTATTAGTAGTTATAATTGTGTATTAAGCTTTTCGATACATGTAAAATGGTGAGAACTTCTTTGTGGGAAAAAATGTATTTATCTAGGGTGTATTACTCTCCACTAATGATATAGATACTCCTATTACTCTCCACTAATGATATAGATACTCGTAGTGAATTGTCACACCTTGTTTAGTGAACTAGGTATATTTCTGATCATTCATTGTGGGTTGGTAAGTTTTCATGCTTATATAGTAGCCTAGACGAATGGCGTCTAAAAATGCTTAAAAGTGAAGCAAGTTGGTTAGTTTGTTAAATGAATGATGAAAATTAAAGTAAGAAAAATGTAAAAGACACAAATAAAATCTCTTCTAACAAACAATAACGACAATTTGGACAAGTATATGCTAGTAATGAGGTTATTGATGACAAGATCAAGATGAATGAAATGATTATAGATGGTGAATGGACACAAAAAGAGGATTGGGTTAAAAACTTGCTTCTTAACATACCTGTTTCTATTCTACATAGTGAGACTAAAGATGAAGCAGTGTGGGTGACTAATGATAACAAGAAGGTAAAGTTTTCAATATTTAATGTCTCGAAAGACTGGAGAGAAGAAGGTCAAAAAGTGCAATGGAGTAGCTTGGTTTGGTTCTCACAATGTACTCCCAAACAATCCTTTAAATTATGGCTGGCTATCAATGGAAGACTGAGCACACAAGACAGATTGATCATTGAGGTGGTATCTAGAAAGACAGATGATTTGCACTTTTTGTGGAGGTAAACCTGATTCAATCAAACACCTATTTTTTGAATGCTCATATGCTATGAAAGTTTGGACTGAATTGAGAAAGAAAAGTCAGCTTGAAGTATTCTCACATGACTGGGAGGAAGTAACACTCAAGATGTTAAATTTACCTTGTAACAACTACAAGTATTGTGAGAAGAATAGTGTTGGCTGCAACTATATACTTCATATGGAGTGAGAGAAACAAAAGACTTTTTATTGAGGAAAAAGGAGGTGCTGATGAGCTGCTGAAAATAATTATAGATCATGTGAGACTTAAATTGGCTAGCCTCAGGGTCATAAACTCTACACATATAAGTAAAGTATGCAAAGAATGACAAGTGCAAATGAATATTGGAAGGCAAGACATTTGGATTGCTAAGATGTAATAGCTGTTATACTCCAGGCCTGTTAAAGGAGTGTTTGGCATTGGAAAGAATTTAAACAACCTGCATTTGGTCTAATGGTTTTATCTGGTATTCCTACTTCAGAATTGATATGTGCTGTATTAAGATCAATGGATTATCAAGTCATAACAATTGTAATGCAACTTGTATCTTTGAGTCTATTCTGGTATGATTGTACCTTAGTAATCCTTATAGCTCTGCTGTTTGGCCTTCGGAGGAAACTAGCATCTATTTTGGGTGAAAAGGAGGTCTAACTAGATAAGATGTACCATAAAGTAAGGCAATTCATTGTGATGGGTATATGGCTTTAAAGGGTAATGTATGATGGGTGGAATAGAGAGTGTATGAAAGATGGACCTTCTTGGTCCACCCAATACATTGCCACAGGAGGTAATGCATGGTTGGCTTCCCTCAAAGAGAGTGTTCCTAAACACCCGAAGCCATTCTTTGGGATGGAAATGTAAGGTGTTTAGCAGAGCCCTTGATTGGAAGGGTTATGGGTGCCTAGTGATGCCCCTATCCTTAACTACCTTGGTCACTGTGGTGGCAGGTTGAGTGATCTAGGTGGTGGGAGAAGTGAAATGTAGCTAGATGGTAAATTGTACAACAATATATGGTGAATGAAGTACTTGTTGGATGGGATCAGTTAAGCAACTGATCCTTTGTTTCTGGAATGGTGTCTCAATTTTGGTTTCTGGGATGAATGCTTATCAGAGATTGTTGTAGCTTATCAGAGATTATTTTGTATGTTTCTGTTTTTCTGTATTAGAAGGTGTTTTGGGTATGTCCAAAACAACCTTGTTATCTTTTTGATGTAAATCATTTGGAGTATTAATATAATCTTTCACCATTGCCAAAAAAAATATAGTAATAAAAAAAATAAAATAAAAAATAGAAAATAAATTATATGCTAGTAAAGATGAAGATTTATGATAGTTTTATTTTCAAATGTATGATATTAATTTTGGTGATATAAACTAATTTCAAATGATTTAACTAATGAAATGGGTATATGACAATATGATGTTTAAATTAGATATTATTTTTACTTTTTTAGCTAAGTAAATGTGACATTTTAAAATCTACATTACGCATATATAAAATTAACTTTTATCTATCTATATACATATAAGATTGAGTCCTAAAATTTAATGTGGAGGCTCAAGATTTCATAGAGTACAAGTTACCTAATGCTCGGAATTAAATGCAGAAAATAGAGTTTCATTATGCGGAGGCTTCATGCGTAAGTACCTTGATTTAATGTTCATGCTTAAGTGGTAAGTACATATGAGCTATATTTAGTGTTTCAAATGTAAACGATTGAAACCATACGAAGTATTGCTAGCCTTTATTTTCATTTAATCATTTGCTCCTTTCATTTGCCTTCAAATAAATGTACAAACCCTTCAACCACCATCATTGAATACTATAAATAACACCATTTGGTCTTTGTTAATGATGTGTGTGTGTGTGTGTGTGAAACTTTAATTTGTGTGTACAATTTGTGTGTAGTTTGATGATTTGTATGAATCACATGTTTGTTGTTAGTTTATTGTTGTTTGTGTGTAAATTCAGTGCACCACCAACTAACCAATTTCCTTTTGATCTCCACTTTTTGTTTCTAGGCACATGATGAGATTGAAATGGATCGCATGCTAGCAATTGATAGCATTGAACTCATTGGCATCAATAACCGTAACCTTGGTATGTACTCCATCTGTTTTTATGGCTCAAGATCTATGAATTAACAAGCTTGCTAATTTGATAAATAGTTTTGAAATAGATATTGACATGATCATTTTTTTCAGTCAATAGTTTTTTCATATTTTTCCTTATAGTGTGATAAAGTTCTTTTTGGTGTAGCTTCTCACATATGGAATTGAATTTAGTTGGATAATATAAAATTTATCCGTCCAATGAAAGTGTACTATGCATATTAATGTTACGTGCAATAGTTCATGTATAAGTATTGACTTGATTAACGCAAGGGGTATACGTGCAAAGGTAAGAAAATGGTTAACTTTCTTGCATGTGAAGTCGGTTGATAGTCTAGCTTTGAAGTTTATGGAAGACAAATGGATGTGTTGTTGCCTGAGAAGGAACCGAGGGTTAGATCTGCTAACCTATTTTAAAATTTTGGGTTGGTTAGTATTTTATTAATGTTATTCTTGCATGTATTGATAAGTGGTTAGTGACGCTAATGGGGTATATCAAGATGTTGATAACAAAACAAAGTGGAAGATGGAGACGGAGTGGATAATATCTCCACATTTATGAAAGAACTGTCAAAAAATTAGGCATGCAGAAAATGAAAATCATATGTAAATAAGGTTTGTAATTAGTATGACAAAGCTTTGATGAATATTAATGGTGGCTTGAATCTTGCTTTTATTTATTTTTCCTTCCACTTAAGCAGTTTAAGAGGTTGCAGTGTATCCACCCCATGACATTAGAAATAATACAAAATCAAAGTTGAATTGATGGAAAGTATAACTAGACAAAATTAATATTTTGAGAATTTATTTTAATCTATGTTTTTTAAAGGGATTTGAGGGTCTCTTTACCAATGGTTACTATATGGTATTAATTGAAGTTCACAAATTATTTGTTTTAATTTTGATCTTACAAGTATGTATAAAATTTGATGTTGTTAGGGACATGAAAGTGATAATGTGTCGTAATTCGTGGAAAGGGGTAATCTTAGGCTCTATTTTTTGTGTCGAATTCATTTTAATGTGGAGTAATCAAAATACTCAAGATGAAGTCCCATTGCATATAGTACAAGATAGCTAATACTCGAAATTCAATGCAGCCTCATAATAACTATACAATCATGAAAGGAGATGAAGTGCAATGGTTGCCCGAATTGATCACATGGCATTTAGTATACAATTAAAGTCAGTTAGATGCAGTGCAAGGGTTGCGAAAGGTTGCAAGAATAATTAATGATATAACCTAATTCATGCCTATATGAACCGGCCAAAATCACGGTTAGTATGTACAGATTCACACATCTTTTAGATCTCTGATTGTTGGTAGCGGTATGTAAATTCTCTTCTGCAACATTTTTGAGATGATTCACACATCTTTTAGATCTTTGTAATTAACTCAGCCTTCTTTTTTTTTCTTAATTTAGTTATCATACGCAGGTACCATGAAACTCACACAAGATAATGCATGCTCAGATAAATGGAACCAAAGACTGGGATACCAACTATTTTCTTTGTGTCATACATATTTAGATGATTGTTATAGATAAACATATATATAGATATATGTATTATGTTAATGCATTTTCATATACAAGTAATTTATGTGCGTTTTCTATTGACGTAGCTCACATGTGCGAATTGATTAAAGAAAATGTGCACGAGCATGTATGTAAAGCAACATTTAAATGGTTAAATGATACTTTTTAGCGTGACTATTTATGTAAGTAGTTGCTTTCGAATGCTCTTTGAGAAATATTAGAATGAATTTATTGTGTGCAATTGAATTATTATTGAAAAGAAGAAGGTCCGGGCATCGCAAAGTATTTTCTTTTTCTATACGTAGAATCATTAGTAAGAAACCAATATTTACGCCAATTAAATGAGTTTGCCATAATAGCAAAATACAACATATTAAAAATATCACATTGAGTAACGAATAGAAAGGAAAAAATACATAATTTTGACTTAAAGCCATTTGTAAATTATAATATCAAATAAAAAAGTTGAGTTTTAAACATAAGCAAAAGTTCAAACGTTTATCGAAAAACAAAACCGGTGCATTTAATGTGAAGTAAATACAACATCGAGATGGAAGTGCAAGGCTTGCCGGAATTGATCTCATGATATTTAGTAATTAGTAGAGAATTAAAAGTCGGTTATGGATTGAGATGAAGTTGAAAAAGTTGCAAAAATAATTAATGATTTAACCTAATGCAATATATATAGATATATGTATTATGTTAATGCATTTTTATATACAAATAATTTATGTGTGTTTTCTATTGATGTAGCTCACATGTGCGAATTGATTCAAGAAAATGCGCACGAGCATATATGTAAAGCAACATTTAAATGGTTAAATGATACTTTTTAGAGTGATTAATATATGTAAGCATGCATTTTGAATAATGAATATAAAAGGAAAAGTACATAATTTTTGCTCGAACCCATTTGTAAATTAAAAAAATTAAGTTTAAAACATAATCGTGGAGTCCAAAAGGTTTTAGGAATTATTAATAAATTGTTAATTAATATTCATTTGGTTAGCTATTTGGAATTGAGTTTATTGATAAAATTTATTATTATTAGTTAGACTTCAATGTTAATTTTCAATGAAATTAGTTGTACAATAAAATGAGATGAAACTAACTTTAGTTTTTAATCATAAACTTTATAAATAAATACTAATATGTTATAAAAAGATTAAATATAAAAATCACCAAACAACTAAGGCATACTTACAACAGATGTAATACAATCACAACTTACGAACTTGATAACAAAAATAATTAACGCAAATTACACTATAACAAATTAGAAAAAGCCAGTGTGCTTCGTATTACCATGCAAAAACTATATAACGCAAAATTATTGTTGGGTTACGTAATAGGCCAAAACAATCAAAAGAAATTACATCAGGCGTATGACAATTTAATAACGACAACCCCATTTAAAAAATATAAAGACCAAAAAACCACAACAATATCAACCATTTTTATATTTTTAAACAACAAACAAAAAATGTTTCATACAACATACTAAACTAAAAATATAAATCCACTCGACAATACACAAAAACAATATGCGCGATTAACAATTAGACTAAAAGTTTGTGCGTAGCACGGGTTCTGCATGCCTAGTAATACTATAAGATTGAGTCCCTTAATTTAATGTGGAGTAATCAAGATACTCAAGATGGAGTCCCATAATTTAATGTGAAGTATATGCAACATCGAAATAGAAGTGCAAGGGTTGTCAGAATTGATCACGTATTTAGCATATAATTAAAAGTCGGTTATGGATTGAAATGTAGTTGAAAAGGTTGCAAGAATAATTAATGATTTAACCTAATTCATGCCTATATAAACCGGCTAAAATCACATTTAGTATGTACATTTGAAGATGATTCACACATCTTTTGGATCTTTGATTATTGGTAGCGTTATGTAAAATTCTCTTTTGCCACATTTAGTACGTACATGTTTGTTGAAGTGTGTTAATGAGAAGTATTTTGGAGATGATTCACACATCTTTTATATTTTTGTAATTAACTTGGTCTTTTTTTTTCTTAATTTTGTTATCATACGCAGGTACCATGAAAATCACACAAGATCATGCATGCTCAGATAAATGGAAGCAAAGATTGGGATACCAACTACTTTCTTTGTTTCTTACATATTTAGGTGATTGTTATAGATAAGCATATATATAGATATATGTATTATGTTAATGCATTTTCATATACAAGTAATTTATGTGTGTTTTCTATTGATGTAGCTCACATGTGCGAATTGATTCAAGAAAAATGTGCACGAGCATGTATGTAAAGCAACATTTAAATGGTTCAATGATACTTTTTAGCGTGACTAGTTAAAGTTAGTTTATGTAAGTAGTTGCTTTCGAATGCTCTTTGAGAAATATTAGAATGAATTTATCGTGTGCAATTGAATTATTGTTGAAAAGAAGAAGGTTCGCATATCGCAAAGTGTTTTTTTTTTTTTCTACATGTAGAATCATTAGTGAGAAACCAGTATTTACGCCTATTAAATGAGTTTGCCATAATAGCAAAATACGCCATATTAAAAATATCACATTGAGTAATGAATAGAAAGGAAAAAATATATAATTTTGACTTAAAGCCGTTTGTAAATTACAATATCAAATAAAAAAGTTGAGTTTTAAACATAAGCAAAAGTTCAAACTTTTATCGAAAAACGAAAGTAGTGCATTTAATGTGAAGTATATATAACATCGAGATGGAAGTGCAAGGCTTGCCGGAATTGATCACATGATATTTAGTAATTAGTATAGAATTAAAAATCGGTTATGGATTGAGATGAAGTTGAAAAGGTTGCAAAAATAATTGATAATTTAACCTAATGCATTCCTATATAAATTAGCCAAAATCACGTGCACAAACACAAAAGTTCGAATCGGGGTTATTTGATAACAATATTTTCCATAACGTTATCATAATTTGAACATTTTATTATGAACAATAACTAAGTTTTTCCGATTATTACTTCGAACAATTAGGTATAGATGTTATATTGATATATTTAATCACTTTCCCAAAAAATGTGTTAACATCAAAATCTACGAAAGTATCTGTAGTTTACATGAGTTATTTAGTATTAAATGATAAATATTTCGCTGGGCAACTTATGGAGTATATAAATGGAATGAGATTCGACATGAATTGAATCCGTTTGACATGGTGTAAAGCTGAATCAAACACTTTTATCTTGTTTATATGTTATGAGATAACAAGACCCTTGCATCGCATGCAACTTGAATAATGAATATAAAAGAAAAAGTACATAATTTTTGCTTGAACCCATTTGTAAATTATAATAATAAATTAAAAAAAAAAATTAAGTTTAAGACATAATAGTGAAGGCCAAAGGTTTTTGGAATTATTAATAGTGTGTTAATTATTATTCATTTGGTTAGCTATTTAGAATTGAGTTTATTGGTAAAATTTATTAATATTAATTAAACTTGAATGTTAATTTTCAATGAAATTAGTTGTACAGTAAAGTGAGATGAAGCCAAAAAGGTTTGTAGCGATTTTTACACAGTTTATGTGGCATTATTATATATACATGATTAAACAAATTTTTACATATACACGGTATTGACAAGGAACCAAAAAATAATGCTGAGTGTTGCTTCATCGGTAAGATACTAAAAGATTACATTTGATAATGCGTAATTATAATGAGCAAGCGGACAAAGATTAGTAGTGAACTATGTAAGAATATGCTTGCATCACTTATATGAATAACAACGTTGGTACGTTGCATGTAATGTAGAAACAATGTCACCGATAAAGGTAAAATAACGCTCTTTTGTAGTGGTGTATTTTAGTACATCCAATTTAAACAACAAAATTAAAACAATTTGCTAAAACAACAAAATACATCGTATTAAAAATATCAACTTGATTAATGAGTAGAAAGGACAAAATACATAAGTTTGGCTTAAAGACATTTGTAAATTATAATAACATTTTTTTTTTTTTTTTTTTTTTAGTTTTAGACATAAGCAACAGTTAAATAGTTTATTCAAAAACAAAACCGGTGCATCGCACATGCTAGGAACAGAAACTCATTATTATCATTGCGCCCATGCAAAAACGTCATATCGAAGCAAATAAAAAATATCAACTGCTCTTACAGGGCTACACATAAATAAAACATACTCTTTAAGCCCAATGCAAGTAACAACACAAATACATTAATAAATAAATTTAATAACCAAAAGCTCATTTATAAAATAAAACACCACAAAACCAAAACAACATCACACATTTTTAAATTTTTAAACAACAAAGTAAAAACGTTTCATACAACATACTAAACAATAAATACGCGGACAATCGCCAATATGCAGAAACAATACGCGATTAACAATAGCTTCAAAGCATGTGTATCGCACGGGTTCTGCATGGCTCGTTTATTTATATTATCGTGTTACATGTTAGCAAAACTTTTGATAAATATAACTTTTCAATAAATGTTCAATTAAAACTCAAACATTTGTTGTCAAGCATATTTAATAAATTAACTTGTACCATAAATGCTCATTATTAATAACTATCTTATCATAAAGAAACAAACTACCTGCTATAAATATCGAGTACTCAATTTCAAGGTTACAAAACATAACCCATACTATTTGCTTGGTCTTAAATTTCTAAGTTCACAATGAAGTCAACTGTTGCAGGTCTATTATTCATGTACATGTTATCAATAAGCATCATCAATGGTAACGCTAACCCGAATGTTGAGTTTTGCGAAGAATACGGTGAATTACGTCTCACTTTCTTTTGCTGTGCCTATTACAACTCATATATTTTAGAGATGTGATTGAGATGCATAAAAGATGTTCTTAACTTAATGTCTAAACCTGTGTGACATTATCTTGTTGGTTGCAGCTAAATGATTCACTTTTTTACAAACCAACATAATCATGTCACATAAGTTTAGGAATGAAATTAGACATTATGTCTCTCTATCATTTTTCCATATTTTAAAACAAAAAGTAAAGAGTACTGAAAAAACAAATCATTGTGTATGTTATTTATTTTAACTGACATTTTGTATTATTTTTATTTCAGGTGAAGGTTATAGATCTTATACTTTTAATTTTGCTCCAAACAATTGCATAAAAGATAGTTGTGATCAAATATGCTTAGATCACATGCCTTTCAGAGGAAACATATCATATACAAGATGTCATGATACTTTTTGCATTTGTTGTATGACAGATAAAAAACCAGATCACTAAATTTTATGCATGTCTTAATATATAAAGATTCCCATATAGTCACATTTTCTCTCATTTTATCAAAACTTTGTTATCATGTTATGTTCTATTATGCTTTCGATGCAACATGACTGTTTCATTTTATTTTATTTTTAATTTTGTTTTATTATTTTTTAGAACGACAACTAAATATCTCACAAATTATACACCTCAACTATCTCACATGTCATGAGCAGAACTTGAACTCACAACTATTTGATTAGAGAGTTTCTCACACAACAAGCAATACCATTGAGACATGAGTAATTTGGTTGACTATTTCATTATTTGTATTATATTAAACATAATGTTGTTAAATGACAATAATTATTCCGTCAAAACATTGAATATAGACGAAAACATAAAAATCGGACGAAAACGTATGAAAACGGACAAAAATGTATGAAAAGTGAAAACAGACGAAAACATATGAAAGCGAAGAAGAAGGGAAAAAACGTGAATTAAAAAAAAAAAACATGAATTAGAAAAAAGCCAAAAAAAAAAAAAAAAAAAAAAAAAAAAAAAAAAAAAAAAAAACGTGAATTAGGAAAAATAAAAGACACAAAAAAAAGTTGAAAAAAAAAAAAAAAAAAAAAAAAAACCCTTAGGTTAATCCCTACTATTAGATCAAACTAAATGGATGGTGTGAATTTGTCTTTTGGTATGCACCAAAATAAGAGTATGCATTTAAATTGTTTTCTTTTTATATATCTAAGAAAAAAATTCCAACTTACCGATATAGGCGATTGTCAACTGTTACTCTTTTTATTTCTGATATAAAGTGCCCTACCTTATTTTGTTCTTCTCAAAACTGAACCCATCCAAAATCAACTTATCCAATATAGTGTTAGTAAGTCTTCTAGTAATGGATGTCCCATTTCTTTTTGTTCCTATTAGCTCGAATGACTTTATGAAGTTTCGATTGATATATAATATAAAGGTCTAATGCCTAAACAAGACAGATTTCTTAAGGACTTGTTTATATTACTGTTTAGCATACAACCATTTGGTCAAGTTAACATTTCAACTTCAGACATGAGAGAAAAATATATTTGTAGGAAAAAATATACATAAAATCTTAACATACATATTATACAAGTTACGATCCATCTTGTGATACTAGTAGTTTTCTCGCTAACAAGATTGACATTAGCTAACATAGTAATCATATCAAGAGATATTGTAGGTGATAAGAGTTCCCGATAAGAGATCGTTAATACAATATCTTCGAATCCAATAGCATCGTTACTTAAAAAATCATTAGAACGTGTGTTTATCCTTAAATCTTCTGGATAAAAATTATAGTGTTGAAACTCGAAATGATTATCATAAAATGTGCTGGTAATATATCACATTGTATTAATGATCTCTTATCGGGAACTCTATCACATACAATATCACATCGTGCTCCTCCTGCAATGGTAATGTAGAATCCGCTGATCACATTTTCTTTGATTGCAATTTAGTTAAGGAGGTATGGTCTCTTGTTCGTGAATGGTGTGATTTTTCTTTTCCTCCATTTGCGTCTTATGATACTTGGAAAAGCTGGATTTGTGCGTGGCATGCTCCTAAAAAGAAGTCTCGTCGTTTATATGTTATATTTGCGGCTTTTTTTTGTGTGGATATGAAGATATCGTAACAACATCATTTTCTGTGCTCATCCGATGAAGAAAGGAGATATCTTTGATAATATCCGCGCCTCGTCATTTTCTTGGCTTTCTCAAAGAGGTCGAATGTTGAGTAATTGGGTTTTATGGCTGAAAAATCCTTTGTTGTCTGTGGGTTCTTGATAGTTGTTTGCTAGTGTTGCAAGCTTTTGTTTTCTATTTGGGACATTAGCTTCTTCGTTTCTTTTTTGTCTTTTCTCCTTGGGGCTTGTTTGGGTCTTTATCAAAAACACTCTGGAGTGAAAACTGGTGGCTCGGCCTCCGTGAGTGGGGATTTTTCTCTAGTCACGGGTTTCTTGTATTTGGCTAGAGTTTTTTCATCCCTTTTGTAGGCCTCGCAATTAAAGCCTCGGGTAAAGTCTAGTTCATGTTGTTAGTGTCTAGCCTGTACAGCTCTTGCTTCTAGCGCCTTGCTAGTAGCAGCGTTTTTGTTTCTCATATTTATATATATATATATATACTTCTCTTTGCCATTCAACAAAAAAAAAAAAAAAAAAAAAAAAAAAAAAAAAAAAAAATTCACGACATCGTTTCAAACAATTTTATATAGACAAGTTTCAGGTTTTGTTTAAATTATTGGGCGTTGTAGGCTTCCTATTGACAAGCCTAATAATAACTCGTTTTAATGGTTGGTGTATAAAATGTGTATTGTGAGGTTCATGCCTTCATTCTTTGAATGATTTTAGTCATTTTACATTGTTTGCTTGTATGTGCTCTTTTTTGAAGCCAAATTTTTATCATGGCCGGTTAAACTGGTGCTTTTGGTTGTTAGTTGTCTCGTTAAGTCTTTTTCAAGATGGCTTTTGGTGAAATGATGGCATTTCAATATTGCTAGATAATGTAATTGCCAGAATGCCTTTCAATATTACACGATAGATATAAACACGAACACGTATCCATAATTTATCAGTAGTGAGATATATAACAGTTTTCTAAAAGGCGTGCCTTGACGCCGCAAAAACCTCGCAAAGGCGCGATGCGTCACATCCACGCCACGCAATAGACCAAGGCGTCGTATTAAGGCTTGGCATGAGATGAGGTGCGATAAGACGCGATAAGGTGTACTGGTATTTGAGACGTTTAGAGGATTTACTAGAAATTGAAATTTGGGCATCGTTTTTGAGGTTTACTGGTATTTGGCGTTTATGGGTTTACTAGTATTTGAAGAAGATTGCAAATGTGAAGAGAGTTTCTTGACTTTATTGCTTATGTATAACACTTTTTGTAAACTTGATATATATGAAATATGATATACTAATGAAATATAATATAAATCTATAAATCTATAAATACTTTTTGCCGCCACGCCTCACGCTAAGGCTTGAGGCTTGACCTTACCGTCACGCTACGCCTCACGCTATTTATAACCTTGATATAAAACAATCTATAAATATACTATAAAGTTTATGGATTGAATGTGTAGCGGTTAGCATTATGCTTTCTGGCTTGAAATGATTTTTTGTTCATTTAGTTTTTCTAACGACAAAAAACTTTACATTTACAAAGATTGAATTATATAATAGGTTTAAATACTTTATAAATATGTTGGATAGTTTACTGTGATTTAATGTAATAAAGATCGATAGTTTCCAAACCTAGCTTGTAAAAACTTTTGGCTTAGAAAAATATAGCTTGCATGTATTAACTTGTTACAATTGATCAAAGTACATTGGTACAATATGTAGTTAGCTTCGTTGGTACAAAACATGGTTAAAACTTGGTATATTACGATAGTAAAAATGCATGAGTCTTGAGGGTAATTTGTAAGTTTTAGATGAAACATTCCAACCTTCAATCCCACATAGATTAAATAATAGAAATGTAGGATGCTAATATACCATAGTGCATATGTATCATTTGTGGTAAGATTAATATCTTGTTTTCAGGTAAGCCGTTGATGCGCCGAATGAAAACATTACTCATTTAGTGTTCTCAACGGTTGTTGCTTGAAAATTTATATAAATTCTTAACTTTTTTTTAGTGAAGTAATTTTAGAAGTTAGAGAACTAAAACTGATCTTTATTAGAATTTGGCTCTTATAAAAGAGAAAAATAATGTTCACACAAACAACACAATCTCACAATGTCCTAAGAAGAACTTGAATTAACAATTATTTGGTTGGGGTCGTTGTTTGTTTTGTTTAATTTACTTTTCATTTTTAATTATTATCTATTTTGGTTTAAGCCTTAAGGGCACAGATAACCGTTACCTTTTTATTTATTAAGGGAAATGTTAATCTTTTGGTGCTAACGTGTATGTTTATATGTATTTTGGTAGTATCGAAGGAGAAATTATATATTTAAGTATTTAACAGTGCGCGCAATTACACTTTCTTTTGTTGTTAACCACGTAAAACAGGTACCTAATTTCCCTTTCATGCAAATTCAAATAAAGAGTCATTCAAACACTATTATTTTATAATAAATTTTATTAATGTCATGTTAAAGAAAAATTTAGATCAATGAGTCTAACGAGAAATGGTTCTAACAAGTCTTTGATATCGAGCAGTACCCCGACCCACAAGGGCTTACAAACAATATTAGAACACAAGAACTAAGGAATAATAATAGTCATGCCCCATGATACAGGGCAGTGGGGAAGCTAAAAATTTTTCAGTAGGGGTCGGGATCTAAGTTTTTTTTCCTAAGGCTATTTTTCGGGTAATACCGAAATTTTGGGGGGTCGAAACTGAATATACCGAAATTGTTCTACACGAAAACTATATACCCCCCTACCTCGCAAAAAAAATTTCGGAGGGTCGGGCGCCCCGTATGTAACTGCGCCATTGATACAGGGGACAGTGTGAAGTTTACTCGACAATTGCCATGTGTCAACTTTGTAAATTTAATAAATACAAGCTAAACCAAAATCTCATTCAGTTATTTTATTTATTTATTTATTTATTCTTTTTTGCAAAACTAATTCTATTGAAAACTGCTTATGTGGATCTAGGTGTTATAACATTGCTATGCATAACTGGTTAGACTCTCTTGCGGAACTCGACTGCCTCAGGTGCAAGGAAACCAAAAGTATCAAACGCGAAAAGAATAAAAACCTGTTAATTTTCAATGCACGCTTTGTCGAGTTTTACCACTTTGTACACAGCGGCTTGCATAACATCCTTTCCTACTGTAAAACCCCGGCTACTCAAACTAATTCATATATAATTGTTTCAACCAAGTTAATGGCATCGGCTACTCAAACTAATTCATATATAATTGTTTCAACCAAGTTAATGGCATGAGCTCAACGTTTGTTTTTGTGAATAGTTGTATTATCCCACATAGGCCATTGAAAGAAATGTTTGATACTTTATATATGTTATTGTACACCTTTTTTGTTGAGTTGAGCTTTGTATTACGTTGTTGAGCATGATTGAGATCGAAGGATTAGAATATAATTCTTTGTGATTGGATCATGCCTCACTACTAATATTAACACTCAATTTTATTATTATTATTATTATATTTTTTTTTTGTCTTTTTTGGCTAATTGTATTTTGAAGTTCGAATATAATGTCAAAGAAATTGTATGCGTTTTTTAGCTTAGTATTATGTTGTTGGGCATGATTGATACCAAAGGATTAATATAATTCTTTGATATTTAATCATGCCTAATTACTAATATTAATAATTTTATTATTTATTTATTTATTTATTTTTTTTGTCTTTTTGGGCTAATTGTATTTTATAGCTCGAATATAATGTTGAAGAACTTGTATACGTTTTTCACATGTTTTGCTAGATTCTTTAGTGTTTTAACACACTTATCATAGCAATACATATATTTTGGTGGTACCATTTTCTTGAAATCTTGAAATTTTGTAGTTCAATTATAGTAATCTCTCTGTTTGATACACAAAATTTATAACACACATGAACCAATTTATAAACCTTACAACTTGGCACTATAGAAACTACACTAAAGTCAACGGAAAAAAACAAAGGACTTGAAACAACTAGCGACTGTAAATACCTCTTTAACTAGTTACGATAAGAATTCTGCCTCAAAACCTTTCTCATTGAACGAACTTTTCTAACTGTTCATATTTGAACAAAAGATCATATAAGATGTTCCAGATCCAAAACTTTGTTTTATGGCTCACATTTTTCTTGACCGTGAGCATGTGGAATTTCCTTTACACCAACCATCAATAACACATTATTTATGTATAGGCCTATCCAGTGGTGGAACTAGAATATTTATTTATTTATTTTGGGTGGGGGGGGGGGGGGGGGGGGGGGGAATTAATTTTTAGGGGCCGAATCGGAGATTTGTTTGTAACCTCAAGTCCTCAACTAAATTACCTCTAAAACCTATAATATTTATATTAGGTGCCGTAAATTTGGGAAGGGGGGGGGGGGGGGGGGGGGGGGGGACCCTCCCTGCACCTTCATAGGACCGCCCTTGGGCCTATCATTAGACAACCTATTAGCCCACCAAGCCCTGTAATAAACTTGTCCTAATATTAGTCCATGTTAAATTCATAAATTGCTTGAAAAGATGTCGCATTGTTGTAGGTGATAGAGTTTTTTGTGCTTTTAAGTTTAAAATACTTTCTTTAACAATTATATTGCTCAACTCTTAACTGCTTTTTTACACGGTTTGCAAGAACAGAAATTGGAAATGTCCTTTTTTGTTGTACATTTTTAATTCTCTTTAGGCTACTCCTACTCTCTTTATGTGCAGACATAATGGAAGCAAGAACAGTTGAACTAGTCGTCAATTGATCATATTCATGACTTGTTAAATTTAGCAACTATGAACTTTTACATGAGGATGTTGCAACCATTTTTATTGAGTAGCAACATTTCTTAGTTTTAGGTGACATTACCAAAAGCTTACGTACTATGATTTTTCTCTTGACATAACTAAAACTATAAACTAAAAAATAGTAGTGCTTAAATCATGATACATTCGGACAAACAAACAATTTTCGTATACCATAACATACAATCCACTTAAAAGAACAGAGTGAGTTACTCGAATCAAGTTTATACGAAAATTACTTTACGGTACCAACGACACTAAACTTCATGGCATATAATTCAAGATACAAAAGACGTGTTACATCTACTTCAAGCTTTACTTTCCTTTATATTGTATAAGGATTATTATAAGAATTGTTTGGTAACAAAAAGCTTTATATTTCCTTCGTAAGGATTAAGAATGAATCCCAATTTAGAATAATAATTAAGAGTGACAAAAAAACAATGGTTCTACACTCGTACGGTCGTGACCCAACTTCAAAACACGAAGAACAATTTGAATCAAATATGTTGATTTATGTCTGTTAAAAAATATAGTTCTACACTCTAGTTCTTTTCTTTTTCTGCATCACCCACGCCTTGTTGGGCTTTGGTGGAGAATTTGTATATTTTGCTTTTGTTTGTTTGATTTGTTTGGCTTTGGCCATTTTTAATAAAATTTTGCCTTAGAAGAAAGTATGACTTGAATGAGACATGCTCGTCTAGATCATTAGTGCTTCGATCGCTTTCCTAGAGCGTTGTGTTGAGATTAGTAGTGTGTCGTTGTTTAGGATGGCCTCATTTTTATACTTAGTTAACCTTCATGAGTTTTATTCAAGGGCCTCTACAGAATTATTACCTGTTGCTTTGATTAATAATCCCACGTCGGTCAATGAAAGAAAAATGCGATACTTTGTATAATATTGTGTATTTATTGTAGTGTTGTGAATGATATTAGATTGTTGAACATTAGTATAGACGTAAGAAAATAATATTGCTTAAAAGTCGATATAAATTCATACTCCTTTTTTTTTTTTTTTTTTTTTTTTTTTTTTTTTTTTTGAAAACTTTTAAGATGGTTTGAATGTCTGATAATTGATGTACAAATTTCTTTAGAAAGTACTTTGAATTCTATTTCAACTTACTATATTTTAACTCACTTAATGGGCAAATAAACATGTGCTTGATACTAGGGAAATGATTTGCACACTCTCCCAATTGATTGAGACACTCCAATTTAATCTGTTTGGACATTTATACCCTCACATGGGTGAAAATGTAAAGGTAACTGTAAGGGTATAAATGTCCAAACACATTAAATTGGAGTGTCTCAATCAATTGGGAGAGTGTGCAAATCATTTCCCTTGATACTAATTCTTGCGTTTGGGTAATTTAGAGGGTGTACAAATACATCCACATACATTTTATGAAAACAAATCCACACAAAAGAGGTGGCAACATGTGATTGGTGTGATGAAAGAAAAGAGGGAGAAAGTGTATCAAAATACACCAATCACATGTTGCCACCTCCTTGTGTGGATTTGTTTTTGTAAAATGTATGTGGACGTAGCAATCCTCGTAGCAAGAAAGTGTTGGACAAGAACTTATGAAAACAGTATTACCTTTTTCTCCTTTTCCTAATAGTAATATTGTTATAGCAAGAAGGTGTTGGTCAAGAATTTCTTGCAGCAGAAACCTTGAAAATATAAACTATTGATGATGTTGGATTGTGAAATTCTGATAAAATCAACTTATTTCTTAACCATGATGATATATACTGTGTATTTTGCAAAATATTTTAGAAGCAACCCAACCTCGATAATACCTGTAATTACCTGTTCCTTTTGACTTGAACCCTATGCCACCAAAAGTAGCCGGTAAAAAAGAAAGAAAGCGCACGTATTTGATACTAGAAATCCTGAGTTTGGGGAAAACTACTGTAGTACAAGTCTATATAACACGAGCAAGACAAAAGCATCTATTTGATATGTTAATTGTGCCGATTAGACTCATACATGATATGTTAAGGGTGTACAAATACCAAAATCTATCGAGATCTTATGGTACATACAAATAAATGGATATGATTAAACTAATTACGAAGCACACTTTCACTAAACCAAATTAAGCAAATCGAAGATTAAAATACTTCTTCAGCCGAACGACCCGCAGCGAAGCATGGGCTTACATCCTCATTTACAAACAAATTGTAAAGAGACAATCTCAAATAGTTTTATAACCCACACTAGAATATGGGCTTGTATTATTTTAAATCAAATTAGTGAAAATAAATACTTACCATGTTTTGATGGAACTATCTCAATCTTTTGTCCCACATAGATCAGTGTGAGAAACTTTTCCTACTTATACACCATAGTGCATATGCATTATATGTCTTAAGGTTAGTATTATGCTTCAGACTTGAAGTTGATGCGTGGTAAACATACAAATTTATCTAGCATGAAATATAAGTCTGTAAAAATCATACCAATTCTTAAGTTTTTGGTAATTTGAGGTAGTAAAATAGGTGGTCGGGTCGGGTCACGGTTCTAGATGACTTTGGGTCTAGACAGGTTCTGGTTTAAATAGGTCTCCTAAGAATATCGGTCTAGATGGGTTGGGTCCGGGTCAAGATGGGTTCTGCTGTCCGGCAAACATGATAAATTTATCAGCATGAAATAAAAGTCTGGAAAATCATATAAATTCTTAAGTTGTGGCAAAATTGGTAATTTTGGTATTATGCTTTAGACTTGATGTTGATGCGTGATAAATATATAAATTTTTCTAGCATGAAATATAAGTCTGAAAAAATCATATCAATTCTTAAGTTTTTGGTAATTTGAGGTGGCAAAATAGGTGGTTGGGTCGGGTCACGGTTCTAGATGAGTTTGGGTTTAGACGGGTCCCGGTCTAAATAGGCCTTCTAAACACATCGGTCTAGATGGGTTAGGTCCGGGTCAATATGGGTTTTGCTGTCTGGTAAACATGATAAATTTATCGGGCATGAAATATTAGTTTGGAAAAATCATATAAATTTATCGGGCATGAAATATTAGTTTGGAAAAATCATATCAATTCCTAAGTTTGTGGTAATTAGAGGTAGCAAAATAGTTGGGTCACGTCGGGTCACAGTTCTAGATGAGCCCAGCTCAACATGCGTCTTTTAAAACATGGGTCTAAATGCAGATGGGTTTGGTCTGGATCAAGATGAGTTTTGGTCTTAAGTTTTTGGTAAATGATATTAAAGCTTTACTTTTCCTTTACTCCGTATAAGGATTATTACAAGAATTGTTTTGGTAACAAAGAGCTTTACATTTCCTTTGTAAAGATTAAGAATGAATCCCAATTTAGAATAATAATTAAGAGTGACAAAAACCATAAAACAAACATCCTCCACTCGTAAGTGGAGAGCATTTAAGAACAGTATACTTCATAACATGCTACATGTCGCATTTCTCTACATCAATCATCACCGTGATGATTTAAACTGAATCTCCTCTATGTCTCAAACTACATCTATTTTGAGACGATGTGGTGTTGCTGGGGATAGAGTACTCAAATCCAAACGGCACACTTCGCCACATGCCAATGACACTCAAATCCAAAAGCCGGCCCAAACAAACCCTTCAACCCAAACCACAATCCACCCTACACCACAGGTTACACCCAAAAACCCCTACTCCATCCGCTAGCAATATTCCATCAACCAACCCATTAGATACCACGGCATAACCCTCGGCCCAACCATCTACAATTAGCGGCCCATCGCAGAACAGTACCATTTCCACCACTTGATCCCATCCCATTGTCCCTCGTGCTCAAGTTGGCACTCTCAAGCCTAATCCTCGTTTTCACGGTCTTATGTCCACTATCTCCCCTATCCCTAAGTCTCCTTCTGTTGCTTTGTCTGATCCTCATTGGCGGGATGCTATGCATGGTGAATATAATGCGTTAATTAAAAATAGTACTTGGGTTCTTGACCGAAACCACCAAACGCTAATGTGGTTCGGTCTATGTGGTTGTTTCGGCATAAATATCATGCCGACAGTTCTCTGAGCAAGTACAAGGCTCGTCTTGTTGCCAACGAATGTAGTCAACAGTTTGGTATTGATTGTGATGACACTTTAGCCCGGTTGTCAAATCGGCTACTATTCGAATAGTTCTCAGCCTTGCTCTATAGTGCAGTTGGCCTATTTATCAGCTTGACGTTAAGAATGTTTTTCTTAACGGGGATCTTTCAGAGACAGTTTATATGTATCAGCTGCCTGGCTTTTTGGATTCTCAGTTTCCACATCATGTATGCAGATTACAAAGATCATTATATGGTTTGAAACAAGCACCTCGTGCTTGGTTTCAATGGTTTGCACGTTATGCTCTGCGAGTTGGTTTCTCCGCTAGTCGATGTGACTCATCGTTGTTTGTCTATCGTCATGGTACAGATATTGCATATTTATTGATATACGTTGATGATATTATATTGACCGCTTCCTCTATAGGTTTACTTCAACGTATTATCTCCTCATTACATAAGGAGTTCGATATGACTGATTTGGGTGCTCTTAATCATTTTTTGGGGATCTTTGTCACACGTGATTCTACAGGCATGTTTCTCTCAGCGCGAAGATATGCTATGGAACTGTTAGAACGGGCACACATGGCTAACTGCAACTCCACCCGGACCCCCATTGATACTAAGTCTAAACTTGGATTTGACAGGGATCTTGTCTCTGACCCTACTTTATTCGTAGTCTTGCAAGTGGCTTACAGTATCTTACATGTACTCGTCCCGATATATCAGATTTGTCTCTTTATGCATGATCCTCGAGAGCCTCACATGGCTGCTCTCAAGCGCATTTTGTGATATGTTTAGGGTACTTTGGATTTTGGCCTACAGTTATATTGTTCACCTTCTTCTTCTTTGGTAGCTTATACCGATGCTGATGGGGCGGGTTGCCCTACTACACGACGATCTACATTTGGTTATTGTGTCTTCTTGGTAGACAATCTTCTCTCATCGTCCGCTAAACGTCAGCACACTCTTTCTCGCTCTAGTGCTGAAGCAGAATACAGGGGTGTTGCAAATGTGGTTGCTGAGGCTGCTTGGATTCGTAATTTGCTTCGTGAGCTACATTCACCTCTTTATTCTGTAACTATTGTCTATTGTGTCAATGTTAGTGCTATATATTTGACAGCTAATCCGGTTCAACATCAGCGGACGAAGCACATAGAGTTTGACATTCATTTTGATCGTGACATGGTTGCTCGTGGTCAGGTTTGGGTTCTTAATGTACCTTCGCGTTATCAGTATGCGGACATTTTCACTAAGGGGTTGCCATCGGCCCTATTTGAGGAGTTTCGTACTAGTTTGAGCGTTCGGCCTCCTCCCGCTCGAAATGTGGTGGAGTGTTAGACGTATTTGTTGATTGTTATGGGCTTGGTTTGTATTTATAAGGCTCAGCCCATGTGATATTGTATCTAGAATGATCTTGTAAAACTATACATTGTAATGCTTGCTTATTGATAAGGTCAAGCAAAATTAGTAAACTAATAGTTTTGTATTAGATACGTCACGCTTCACTCTATGTGCAACATCATTTTTTTTTTCATATGATGTAAGCATACGTTTATTTTCCCCGTACTTGCATTAAGACATGAGAACATTAAGCCCCGCGTAGGTTAAATAAGATATGGTGGTAGCCTATAATCCAATATACCACAGTGTATATGTAGTCCACATGTTTTGATAAGTATCAAGTTTTCAGCGAGGTGTGCTGTAGATTGCCGAAACAGAGTTAAATGTACATCATTTGGAAAATTTATATGAATTCTTGACATTTGTATACTTGTTTTATGGATCAGAATACTCTAAAAGGTAGATGATACTAAGATAGTCGCATATAGCAGTGCAACTACTATCCAAATATTACGTCGTCACAGCGTATTGAAACTCAGTGTTAAGAAGCATATACATAATATTGATTAACATGGTATAGAGGCATAAGTTGTGACATTTCGTAAATTTCATGTCACTAATTTTAATATTCTTATTATTTAACAATTCTTTTATTTTAATAATTAATTTCGTCGGAAGTTATCCGTGTACGTCAAAACACATTCAATTAATTCAACAACGACTAGACTATGTCTACTCTACACTTATGCATTTTTATTTCCTTACAATCCTATTTTAAAAGTCATAATTCACTTTTTCAATTTTTACGTAAACCTTGCACCTTTTACGTTTTACGCGATTTAAATTTACGTTTTATGGTTTTAACAACGTGAACCAACCTTAGACTATGAAAATTTTACATATTCTATAAACTTTAACCTATTTTCATATTTACAAGTGATTTTATACTTTTCGTTTCATTTTTATAGTTTACGCACTTTTAACAAGAACCGGTGTCACCAAACGTGTTTTTCAAATCAAGGTTTCAGTTTTAACGACATTTAAACACTTCGGCAAACCCAAAGCTTCCATGAAATATTAAAATTAGCCATTTTAATACTTCACAACAATTTCATAATATTTTTATAACACTTTTATAAAATTCACGTTTTCAGGTCACCCAGTACTGCGTAATTCGCGTTTTTAAGACCGTACGCTTGATTTAAAACCCCACGAACACACTAATACACCAAATATTAATCCGATATTAATAAAATATTATCTTTATCCTTGTTTTTCAAGCTTTTGTCATTCACCACTCTTCACCATTCCAATTTACCACTTAAAACCCTTAAATACTACACACTATTTTATTGTGATTGCTGAAATTAAAGGCTGTGATTATTGAATGCTTTTAGAATGAAAAGTGGCTTTATAAAATGAGTAAAAATTATACAGACCTAGGTATATGTCTCAGGGTCATTTGTCAAAAAGGCTCACCTTTAGAAGTGTTAGGATGATTAAACTATGAATTTTATGGTACAAAGGGTCAGATTCTGTATGCTGTTGGCATTCGGGGCAAAAATCAAGTTTTATTCCATAAATTTTTGAAAACCAAATATGCTACATGTACTAGACAAATAGAGGTATCACCTCCACTTGGCCTCACCTTGATATCACCTGTATATTTCAAATGACGGCCGATACGGTAAGCCGTAAATTTCAGTCGCACTTTTCTTTAGGACAGGTCTGTAAAGAAAATTTATAAAAAGTGTTTAGACCTGCAAATTTTTGAGTAAAATTATTTTTACAGTACACTAGGGACTTATAGGAAACCAAGGATATAAAGAACTTAAAATTTTGACTTACGGTTTGAAAGTAGTGATTTTTGGAAGTTGGGGAAAGTTTTCAGCCACTAATAAAACTAGGGAAATGTGATGGGTAAACAACTCGGGAACTTACTATTTTTGGAAACCTTGAACATATGACTTGTGAAAACCCTTAGTATAATGCCTTGGCTGTATGATTCAAGTATAACAATGTACATTCCATCTCTTATTCAATTAGCATTCACTTAGAGACGTTTCTTGTTATATGTCATTTCTAGTTTCGCTTCGGTTCTTCGGTTGTCTTTATTCGTGCTTTCTCACTCCACTACTTAAGGTGAGTTCATAGCCTCGCCTTTACTAATTTAAATGTTTTATAAACCTCGCGAGGGGGATACATGCTAGTTTTTACAAACTGAATACAAGTAGTTTTTGGTATGCTAGACCCGATTACATGATTATAGTGATTGAATGCTTCTTGCCAATTAAGTCCCCACTATGAAACCGTTAATTCCGTAGGGAAACGCTATTATTATGGATATGCATATTAGGCTTGGCCGGCTTTGACTGGGTACGGTCACATAATCTTGAGAGTTTGGGGTAAACTGGCAATTTTTACCTCGGGGCACAAAATCATGGTTAAGGTTTCGGTTTCATAATTCTCAATACTATAATCTGATTACCCGACATGTATTTGTTATATATCTATTGATAAATAATGCTTGTATTCAACTTATTACTTATTAAACTCTATGAATTCACTCAACTTTATGTTGACTTTTTAGCATGTATTTTCTCAGGTATTATTTTGCTAGCTGAGCATTGGGAGCAATCGGAGTCGCGTGGATATCAAATATTGAAGGACTTGTTTTCTTCACATTCGATTATTATTATTATTATTTTTAAATATGCAAATGAGTCATGTTTGAACTCTTGTAACTTAAAGTTTTGAATAAAAATTGTTGGGACCTTTGTACTCTGATTTATCAAATCGAATGTGACATTTTATTAAACGTCTCTTTTGAGGTCGTTTTATGTAACTTGTGTGTATGAACTATGAAGTGACACCCAAATTGGTATTCCGCTGCGTTGTAAAATTTTGGGGGTGTCACATAAGTAAAGAGTAAAAAGTTTAGGTGCCTAATTATTTTTGTAACTGAAACTATGACAACTTTCCAATCCCACGCGGGTCAAATAGAAGAAATGGTGCTAGTTAATATACCACAGTGTATATTGGTCATACATGTTCGGATTAGTATCAAGGTCTCAAACTCTGATAACAAAACATGTTGATGTTGTACTTAACATGATTAACATGTTTCGGTACAAGATTTGAGAAATTTATATGGATTCTTGACTTTTTCAATGTTGACAAAATTGTTTAAATATTCTTATAATAAGGGAGCCCAGACTTTCCTTTTACAAAAATTGAGTCTTTCTGAATCTTCTTACGTTTGTTAGTTTTAAAATTATGACTATCTAAAGCATTTTATTAAAGTGAACATGTTCCTAACCAAAGCTTGTACCAACAAAACCAAATACATAGTTGAGCCCTTGTAAATTTTAGTGAATATAAAATATGAAAATTAATCTCCTATATCAATGTACGATGTTTAGTTCTAACTGGCTATCGCGCATACAATTTTTATCAATCATTCAAGAGATTAAATTGTTGATTCTTCGTTTAGTTTTTGGGCAAGGTTGGTTGCACCTGTGTTTCTCTTTTCCGTTCTCCCTCTTCTTAAATAAATCATTTCCGTATTGTTTGTGGTGATTATGTTGTGGACTTGTGGATAATTTGGGTACTCCGCGGAGGTCATTCGAATCCAATTACAGCAGACACTTGATGACGGTTTTTGAATTTAGTATAAATTGTTCAAGTAGCTCCGAAATACATACAAAATTTGTAACGAGGGTTCGTAGGTGGTGTTGGCTAATATCATGTTTTCATGCGCTAAAACTTCACCTGTTATATAAACAATAAAATTAATTGGTGAAATTGTGGCTTTTGGAAATTAATATCAACTTTAGTTTAAAAAATATTGGGCACCCATTAATTGCGTTATCAGTTTGTGATCGTATTTATGCTTGACATAATTCATCCAAGTAGCTTCAACTCAAGAGATAAACAATAAGTAAACACATAAAGGGTGGTAATGCACGAGTCAGCATTTAGGTATCTTATTAAGAAAACTAATATAAAGTTCATCTCAACCTTACATCCCACATTGGTTAAAGTAATGAAATGCTCTTTGTTTATATACCATTTGTGTCACCAGTGCTGGTGGTTTTATCGCCTCATGGATAGTTAAATTGCTGTTGGAAAAGGGCTACGTTGTTCGAGGAACCGTTCCTCCAAGAATAACCATTTGAGGGAGCTAAAAGGTGCGAAACAGAGGTTAACTCTATGCAAGGCTGATCTTCTTGATTTCGATAGTTTACGTGAAGCCATAATTGGTATTTTATACTTTTCGGGCTGGGCTGCTTATACCCGAAACCGAACCGATTGAGCCCGATTAAAACCGAACCGACCCGACTTCTATCGGGATCGGGATGGTTTTTTTGCTTGTGTCGGTATCGGGATTTAGCGGGTCGGGTCGGGACGGGTCGGGATCCGGCCCGATGCTCGGCCCTACCGGAGAGTATATGAGCCATACGTGTTTGGATTAGTGTTATGTTTATGCTGTTGGATTGTTGTGGGAGTTTAATGATAAAAATTGAATTGGACTCCAATGCTAAACCAATATCCGAAACTTATATGATTTCCCAACTTTTATAATTTTTTTTAACTTACTTTTCTTAATAGGTGCCCAGTATTTTTAATTTTAGTGATTCTGGATCCATGCTTTTGTGTAGTTGGATAATAATTATTTTGCAAAGCAAGATGGTGTAGTTATCTGTATAAGAAATTAAACGTCAAAATACACGATATTTCGTAGTTTTTTGTGGGCAATAAACGATTAATAGTATTAGTCATAGCACAACGACAAAGATAATACTATGTGCTAAGATAAACTTGATTGAAACAATGTCATAATCCATGACTTATCAATTACTTTAAACTTGAAAATATATAGAGTGAGATTCTCTCAAGCTTGTACGAATATGATTGGTAACGTTTTTTTTCCCAAACAAATTTGAAAAAATATTCATCCATCATATAAACATAAAATTTTCCCTTGACCACAACCAACGACAAAGAATCAAAGTAAATACACAAGAAATCATTAAAAAGAATGATATAACATTTGATACATACACGTTAAGCAACTATTTAACAAGAAATAAGTCAAATTAAATGAAAATAACACCTCAGTTACTCCAATCAATTTAGTTTTCGGGTGAAATTTCCAAAAGCTTACGTACATAATGAAAGCTTGGATGATACCGGAAATAATAGTCGTAAGTATGATTTTTGTCTTGACATAACTAATACCATAAACTTAAAAATAGTAGTGCTTAATTCACGATACACACGGACAAACAAACAATTTCCATAAACAATGAGATACAATCCATTAAAAAGAACATGATGAGTTTCTCAAATCAAGTTTAGATGAAAAATACTTTAAGGTACCAACGACACTAAACTTCATGGCATGTAATTCAAGAAACAAAAGACGTGTCACATCTAATACGTCGATTTTCCCCGCGACCACAACCAAACATAGAAGAACCAAAAAATTTAAAGTGAACCCACATGAAAACGTCAGTTTTTTTATTAGTATAGATATAAAAAATAAAAATGCATGAATCATTATTTTGGCTAAAAATCATCTCAACCATAATTCCCACATTGGCTAAAGAACTAAAACATTCTTTGGTTATATACTACATTGTATGTGCTTCACGTATGTGTAGATTAATAGACAGTTTTCAATGGGGTTTGGCATCTTGAATGTAAGAGTTTGACTTATTCTTTGTCAAGTCCCATTGAAAAATGGTTATAAATTCTATAACTTTTTAAATTGTTCAGATACGATTTTTTTTTTTTTTTTTTTTTTTTTTTTTTTTTTTTTTTTTAATTTTAAGGATCCACAAGTCTTTTTTCATTTAAAATATATATAACTAGATAGTGATGGCTACTTTTTTTCAACGGATAGCGATGGTTACTACTCAAACAAAGAACACAAAATATCACTTATTTTTGATATAGTATACTTGGTTGACTTGAGTTTTATTCAAGGGCCTCTACAAACGTAGGACCTATTACTCTGTATTCAATACGAAACAACATTTATCTAAAGAACAAATAACAAGATCTCAACCATCCATCATTCTTTCATCCAATGGTTTAGATTAAAATGAACAAATATACTGAGGGTCATTTTAGTCATTGAATAATTTTTACCTAACCCCCTAAACACACACTCTCTCTTTTATCTCTCTCCCCCAAATTACAGTTCCAAAAATCCCAATCCTAATTCAAAAATTCATTCATTGATCTATCAATTAATTACAAACCCTAACATCACATGATTTGCGGCGTTGATCTGGAATGAGAGTGTCGAGTTTTTGAACGGGCGACGGATTTGCTGTGGTGGAGCTCAGGTTGAGCGGAGGAAGATGAGGCTCCGGCAGCGCCGGCCTTAGTACTGGGCGAGGTGGGCGACGGCCCAAGGTAGCAAAATCTTAAGGGGCATCAAATTTTAAGTCCATATTGCATTAGGAAAAAAAAAAATAGATGAGTAAATCTGAGACTTTTAATGGAGCACAATGCTTGCTAGGAGGACGACGTATTATAGATAGTGAAATAAAAGTCAAATGATGTATACTGTTACTGTTAGGGCCAGGTCACGTGAGGTGAGAGAAGTAAGCAAACTTTACTCTCTTTTTTTCCTCTAGAAACAATTGTAGTCTTTTGTTTACAAATTACAACTTTTTATTTTTTAGATAACTATTATTTTGCTTCTTTGCTTATACAATATCAATTCTCTGCAACTACGTACCATTCTTGTTATGAGTCGCATGGATTCAAATAGTTTATTTTTACTTTTTTAGGGGTAGAAGACTCTATTTTTTATGTCTTTTATATTATGTTTATGTTTTAGCCAATATCAGCTATAAAAATATATTTATTGTTTTTGTTTCAAGAAACTCAGAGTAATATTATTTTTGTTTAAAGAATCCCATGAGATTCACAATGAATCCTTTGAGATTCATACTGAATCTCATGGGATTCATCCAGAATCCCATTAGATTTATAAAAAATCACAAGTGATTTTTTTACGAATCTCATGTGAGTGAGGTTTAAAGAATCCCATAGGATTCACAATGAATCTCTTGAGATTCATACACAATCCTATGAGATTCATACAAAATCCAATGGGATTTATAAAAAATCACAAGTGATTTTCTTACGAATCCCGTTGGATTTTTTTACGAATCCCGTGGGATTTTTCTGGACGGAAATTTTAAAAAAAATCTTCTTTTTACGAATCGCGTGGGATTTCTTTACGAATCTCGTGGGATTTTTCTGGACGGAAATATTGAAAAAAAAAAATGTTGTCTTTTTACGAATCTCATGGGATTTTTGGATTTTTCATATATTAAAATACTTAGAAAATTCCATGTGATGCACCAAAGAATCCCATGGGATTCACAGTGAATCCCTTGGGATTCATACTGAATCCCATGGGATTTTTATGAATCCCGTGAGATTTTTTTGGACGGAAATTTTGAAAAAAAAAAAAAAAAAACATCTTTTTACGAATCCTGTGGGATTTCTTTACGAATCCCGTGGGATTTTTCTAGACGGAAATTTAGCAAAAAAAAAATCGTCTTTTTAAGAATCCCATGGGATTTTTATGAATCCCATGGGATTTTTACGAATCACGTGGGATTTTTCTGGACGAAAATTTTGAAAAAAAATCGTCTTTTTACGAATCCCATGGGATTTTTTACGAATCCCGTGGGATTTTTACGAATACCATGGGATTTTTATGAATTCCGTGGGATTTTTCTGGACGGAAATTTTGAAAAAAAAAATCGTCTTTTTACGAATCCCATGGGATTTTTACGAATCCCGTGGGATTTTTCTGTACGGAAATTTTGAAACAAAAAATCTGTCTTTCTACGAATCTCATGGGATTTTTTACGAATCCCGTGGGATTTTCCTGAACGGAAATTTTGAAAAAAAAAATCGTCTTTTTACGAATCCCATAGGATTTTTACGAATCCCGTGGGATTTTTCTAGACGGAAATTTTGAAAAAAAAAAATCTTATTTTTACGAATCCCATAGGATTTTTTACGAATCCCGTGGGATTTTTCTGGATGAAAATTTGAAAAAAAAGTTCGTCGAAAGTATATAACAATGCATATCTATAGAAAGATAATTTTTTTCTCGTCGCGATGGTATATTTTTCGTAGCTTGAAGATTTACCGTTTGCAAGATATGTTGTTTTTTAAAAAAAGATGAAATGTGGGTTTTTATATTAAATGAGCTAAAATGACAATTTTGCACTCCATTTGTTATTTTTTTATTTGATCTTAGCCATGAAAGGTGGATAGATGATTGGGATTGACTTATTTGTTTTTTAAGTGATACTTGTTTTGCATACATCTCACCTCATTAGTATATATCAAAAATCCCACATGGGTCAATGAAAGGAAATTATGTGCTTTAAAATACTTTCGTAACCAAATATATTGTTCAACTCCTAATTGCTTCGAGCCTTTTTACATGATTTGCAAGAATAGAATTTGGAGTGTCCTTTCATGTTATATTTTCTTAATTCTCTTGAGGCTACTCCTACTCTCTTTTTGTGCAGAAATATTGGAAACAAGAACAGTTGAACTATTCGTCAATTGATCATTTTCTTGACTTGAACTAAGACTTTTACATGAGGATGTTGCACCAATTCTTATCAAGCAGCATTTATTAGTTTTTGGGTGAAATTTCCGAAAGCTTACGTACATAATGAAAGCTTGGATGATACCGGAAGTAATAATCGTATCCATGATTTTTATCTTGAAATAACTAAAACATAGTAGTGCTTAACTCACGTTACACACGGACAAACAAACGATTTCCTAAACAATAAGATACAATCCACTTAAAAGAACAGAGTGACTTACTGGAATCAAGTTTAGACGAAAATTACTTAACGGTACCGATCACACTAAACTTCATGGCATGTAATTCAAGAAACAAAAGACATGTTGCATCTACGTCAATTTTCACCATGATCACAACCAAACATAGAAGAACGAAAAAGTGAAACCACATGAAACGAATGATATCAATTGTAGTCCATATAAGGATCTACAAATCCATTTATAGATAGACGACATATCACAAACACATATCTGGTATGAATTACAATATATACTAAAACCCAATTGTTGGGCTGTTAAAAGTACGTTTATTACGTTGGTGATTACCGAATAATTAAGGTGCAATATGTGGCTCAAAATGAATTCGTACAAAGGTTAACAATAAGTAGAAAAAGTTTACTGTATACGTTTCAGACATCGTACACATGTTTCAAATTCTATTGGTGGAAGTATGACGGACTACTGTAGCACCGTTCCGTAAGAAAACTGTTTGAACCACTGTTCATTACAAAATTTCCCGTTTTGTGCACTATTTTGGTCCGTTGAGCTGCTGTAATACTCACTTTACACTATACTAACCCACTTTCCACCACACTTGCCCTCCGCTCCTAGAAAATTCTAGCAGCCCCTCCATCTTATCATTTTGCTACCAAACCCTTACACCCACAGATCTTTCTCAAAACTTCCCCACACACAACCGAAAAAATTCTCATCAAACAAGAACTGTATCTCTCATGTTACCAGTTAACAGAATTGACAAAATTCTTCACCACGGAAACCCTTGAAACCCACCATCAACTTTGGAGGATAAAAAGTGTGAAGTTTTACTGATGGAAAAGCTCAACAAGATGAGGAAGAAGGTGGGGAAGAATAAGGTCAAAGCAAAGGGAAATCTTCGACCACATCCAATTGATTCTACTTAAAGAGGCTTTGTTTGTGAATCTCAAAAATTTATTAAATACAGAAAGATCCAGATGGTATGATTCCAAGAGTTTTCATTAATTTTGGATTATGATATGTTTAAAACTAATTTGTTTTGTTAGTATTTGTAGGTAAGGTACTCGAAGGAGCCTCATAATCTCACCAAGTTAAAACTAAACAACCATAGTACATCCGGTCATGTGGGTGTGTGTGTTCGCAACTCTCATGTCATCACATCCACTTTGAACATTAAAAAAAAATTAAAAAAAAAAAAAAAAAAAAAAAAAAAAAAAAAATTAGATGCAACATTCTAACTGATTTTCCTGTTAGATTTTGTAAATTCCAATATTGACTTTAACTACTAATGCTTATTGCTATTTATATTAGTATCAATAAGCTCAGTGATAAGCTTTTGATTTTTTCAGTTTTTGTATTCAGATCAGGATGGAAATGGTCGACTGAATCTCGCTCTGCAAGGATGGCTACATACCAGCGTAACGTTGGTGACTTTCAGGAAGTACTAAAAGCAATGAAAGTGACACTTTGTTTTCAAGTAACAGTCTATAGCATTTATGTTCCTTTGAAAAAAGGAAAAAACTAAATTGATTTTTGATGATAGATTTCTTATTAATCAGTTTATCTGAGATGCAATTTTTCATAAATGTGTCCGATTTTGTACACTTAGAAGTATGTTTATAAAGGGACCATTTAAGTGGGTTAAACAGGTTAAATGTAGTTTGTCGTTAATTGATTTAGAAACAGGCCTATTAAGGTAAGTAACATCGAAGAAAGTAGGATGCTTACCATTGAGGTGTGGGTTTTGTATATGGAATTTGGGTTTAGTGACTTTGATATTTGGCTTCATTATGTACTGATTAATATTCAATTATTTCATCGTTTTACAGAAAAGGAATTGCCGTAGATTGGCACATTGGGGTTTAGATTCCTTTAGAAAAAGGTGATTATGGTTAATTTGCAAGGTAACGTGTCCAAATGTGTTAAGATACATTTGTAAAGTGTGTCGGAAGATTATTTTTTGTTTAACGTGTCGAATTGCGCTAAAGGGTCTACCTTATATGCTGATGTTCCGTGCAGATGACTTGGATTCGAGATGGCCTTATGATGGTCTTCGGAAATGGACGGCTAATTTTGGTGAGCACCTTCCTGTTTTTAACGAATGGGTTGATCTTAAATATATTTAACCTCAAGAATATGGCCTAGATGTTTGTTGACATCATGTGTTTTTGCAGGACTATATTCAGTGGAGGAACGATTGTTAATTTCCGAGGATGAACTAGGGGCTGAAATGGGTGGCTTCGGGGTGCTCAAATACCTCAACTGGGAAGCTGAAATGGGTGTGGGATTGGCTTGTTGAAATGGGAGCTAAAACTAATGCGTTTGGGTACTGAAATGTGTTAGAATCGTATTTTTATTTTTAAAAAGTGTCGGTCATTAATGTGTAGTTATAGGTTGCTTTAGAATATCATTATGATGAAGTTTATGTGTAGTTTTCATGATTTTATAAAGTCTAAGGGCTAGTTATGTAATAAGGTCAAAGATATGTGAAGCCCTAGACTTTGAGTATAAATACTCTTGTAAACCTCATTTGAGAGGTTGGTTCTCTTAGTGATTCTCTTAGTCTTAACAAGGTTATTATTTCACACACTAGAGTTCCCATCCACTCACTCTCTCTACTTACTTTCTCTCTCTAGGTTTAGGCAAGAATCATATGTGAAATAGGTTGTTCTACGGTCGTACAAGTGGTATCAATCGCCTAGGGATAATATAGGTTGTTTTAGGTTTGATTTGGTTGAAAAAACTTGGTATAAAAGTGATTTTTGTGATTTAGGTTACTGTTCATCGCCAACTTTTCGAGTTAGGAATTTTTTTTCGAGTTAGGTTTCAAGTTAGCGAGTTAGAATAATTTCTGTCGAGTTAGGATTTTGGTATTATCGAGTTTGGGTTCAAATTTTGGCGAGTTAGGCCAAGTTTCTTGCGAGTTTGGTCAAGTTTCAGCGAGTTTGGATTTTTCTATCGAGTTAGCATCATTTTCTATCGAGTTAGGAAAGTCTGTCGAGTTAGAACTTTTCTGACTTACCGAGTTAAGTTTGGGTTCCAGCGAGTTAGCTTCAGTTTTTATCGAGTTAAGTTACGTATTGGCGAGTTAGCCTTTTGCCTTATCGTACATCGAGTAAGGTTAATTGTGGCAACTACCTAGGGGAAACTCTGCCCAAGTTAATTCTCTTTACCGAGTTAGGACATCTTAATTTGTCGAGTTAGGGACTCAAGGAAATTTCTACCGAGTTAAGTCATCTGCTTGTCTTATCGAGTTAAGATCTAAAGGAATAGTTACCGAGTTTAGTTACAAGTAAAATCTTACCGAGTTTGACAGAATCACAATACTTATCGAGTTAGCCAAAATCAGAACTCACCGAGTTTGCCACAAACCAATCCTATTTGAGTAAAATTTATTTTTTACACGAGACTTAACGTTCAATTTTTACGCGAGATTCAAATTTTGGTATAAGGTTGAAAATTTTGGCCCGAAATTCAAATTTTTAGGCCAAAATTCAAAAAAATTCGGTAAAATTTGGCGAAAAAATTTTCAAAACTCAAATTTTTCTGGTAACCTTTGAATTGTATTTCTTTGTGATTTTCAAATTTTGAGAAAGAAAATTTTCATACTCAATTTTTGGCGGGAAAATTTGAAATCACAAAATATCAACCGAGAACGCTTTTCAACTTCACCAAATCATCTAATCTACAACAACAACCTTTGTTATCTTTCAAAAGATCCTAAGAACAACTTTTCACTTAGAAGTCAATCCATGGCAACACAACAAGATATTCATGCTGCCGGTGCCGAAAACCGACCTCCCATGCTGTCAAATGGTGGATACTCACAGTGGGCTAGTCGTATGATGCGCTATCTTAAAAGCAAAACAAATGGAAGTCTTCTCATCAAATCCATTGTGGATGGACCCTTCAAACCATCACAAGTACTAGACCCTGGTGATCCAAATGGTACCCCCCAGTACAACCATACTACAGAGAACAGAATGAGACTGAATACACTGTGGAAGACAGAAAACAGATTGAAGCTGATGATCAGGCATTTCATTATGTCGTTCTTGGTTTACCTGAAACCATCTATGCCACTGTTGACTGTGAAGTAAGTGCTCATGCAGTCTGGGAAAGAGTCAAGAGGTTAATGTATGGGACAGACATCGGGAAACAGGAAATGGAAACACAACTGCTTAAGGAACTTCGCAAGTTTACTTCAATTTCTGGTGAATCCATAGAGACGTACTACCACAGATTCTGTAAGATCATGAATGATTTATCAAGACACAACCTCAGTCAGACAAATATCGCTAACAACACAATTTTTCTGAATGAGTTACAACCAGAATGGGGAAGATATGTCACTATTGTTTATCAGACAAAGAATTTGCATGAAGTGACTTATGATCAAGTGTATGACTTCTTGAAGCAAAATCAAGATGAAGCTAATGAAGTAAGAGCTGAATTACTAGCTAAAAAGCATGATCCTCTAGCATTAATGGCTGATACACCAACACCTATACCTGTGAACACACAACAACAACCATCATCATCTTCCACTCACAACTACTTGCAACCATCCTACATTCAACAACCAACACCGATCTACCAACAACAATTCTACCCACAGCAACAACATGTTATTCCACAACAGCAATACCCACATTTCCAAGAACCAGAATTCACTGACAATGATGAAGCTACTGCAGCCTTGACACAAGCGTTTGCTTTTCTGACAAAAGCATTCCAAGGACGCTATTCTACACCAACAAACAACAACCAAAGGATTTCATCGAATACTCGCAACAGGCAGATCGCTCAGCCGAGTTTCAATATGGGCAATAGAGGCCAAATGGTTGGAGTTTATGGGAATCAGCAAGGATATGCTACTGGAATTAACATGGGTAATCAGAATATGCAGAATGCAGGTCAGTATGCAGGGAATCAGTATGGTCAGTATGCAGGGAATCAGATGGGTCAGCATGTTGGAAATCAGAGGGGTCAGAATGTTGGTAATCAGGCAATGGGTAATCAGAATAGGAATGTGGCAGCTCCAGTTGTTGGGAATTATGGAAATGTGAATCAGGGTAATCCGGTAAAGTGTTTCAACTGCCAAGGAGTAGGTCATATGGCAAGGAACTGTCCTACTAAGCCGAACAAGAAAGATCTAGAGTATTTGCAGAAAGCAGTACTGTTGGCACAAAAAGAGAAGGCAGGGTTTCAGTTGAATGCAAGGGAACATGATTTTATGGCTCTTATGGATGAAATGGAAGACAGAGAGGATATCGATGCGAACTGCATATTCATGGTGAATCTTCAGGAAGCTAAGTATGACACGGATTCTGACACACTTCCTGTTTATGACACCAGTGCACCATCTGAGGTATCAAATTTCAACACATGTCATAATAATGATATATTTGATATGTCTCCTCATGAGGAACAACATTCTGAGAAGCAAGCACCCACTTATGATACATACCTGGACACGCCAAGTAGTAGCAATACTTCTTCAGCAACTCCAGATGTGAATCATAATGGAGGCTTCGTTTCACAGCATGCTGAGAATGATGAGGAAACACGTGCTTTATTTGAATCATTTTTAAATAATTGTGGTATTGAAATCGAGAAAGTGAAAAAGGTCAATCGCGATATTAAGGCCGCGAATGAGAAATTGACCACTGAGCTTGAGAGATACAAGGAAAATGCAAAAAGTTTTCAAATCCACAAAGAACGCGAGTCAGAATTTGAAATTGGTTATAAGAAGTTACTTGTTAAAGATAGGGAATGGAAAACCAAGTTTGCTAATCTTGAAATAAGTTCAACAAAAACCATTAACTCTTTAAAACAAGAAATTTCTGAATTAACAAACCAACTTTCAAAACAAGAAACAGCTTACACCAATCTTGAAAAAGAAATGGATGAGTTGAAAAAGGAGTTTGCAAAGAAAGAAGATAAACTTTTGGAAGAAATCGTAGAGTCAGAACACAAGATTGCACATCTAGAAGAATTAGTGGTTAAGTCGGGTCAGTCAAGTCAAACAATGAAAATGATTTCAAATCAAACTAATCCGATTTACCATACGAAACACAAAATGGCTCTTGGTAACAACAATCCTTGTAATCTCAAGAAAGCTCAGGAAGAACAGAACGTCTTGTATAATGGTAGTGTTTTTTACACCAAACATGATCCTTCCATCGTTCGGGATTCTGTGCAAACGATAGAACATGTCGAAGAGAGCATTTCTAAAATGAAACAAAAGGATTTGAAACCCATTGATTACAACAAATTGAACAAACTTTCGGGAATTACTTTTGTTCCACAAAAAGAACCATCTGTGTTTTCCATAAAACGACCATTCTCAAAAATGATTTATAAGAAAGTAGTTGCTTCCAAATCGATTTCTAACATGGAACAAATTTCCTTAAACAACACTTTTAACACAAGTGCTGCACGGGGATATCTTGATGATCTTAAAACCAGAATTGGGCAACTTAAAACGACTTTAGAATCTAAAACGAGACTTAATGAGATCAACTGGAATTCCACCGTTCATTTACAACTTAAAAAGATTCTCGAAAATGAATTTGCTCCTCAAATTAATAACATCCATGCTCGAGTAATTCATTTTGAACAAGCATTTTTGAAAGAAACAGCTGACTTCGTCACGGATCACAAATCCCTAATAAAGAAGGCAAATGAATCTTTTGAGCAAATAAATGTTTTGGAAAACCTAAATGATTCTCTCTTCGAAGCAGTTCTGTCTACTGATATTATGTCCATCATTTTACAAACATATTCTGTTCATGACGATGAAAGACTGAAAGCTGAGACCTCCGAAATTGTTTCAAAATATGAAAATGCTCTTATTAAGCTTGAAAAAGAAAATGTGACATATTTTAAACAACTTTATCGAAAAAGCGAAGAATGCAAATATGACAAACTGTCGTATGAGCGTGAATTAAAGAAAATGAAAGAGCAAAATGTTCTTTTGAGGGCTCAGCTTGAAAGTCAAAAAGGGAATGGTGAGGAAACTAAGTTTGCAAAACCGTCGACTTCGGAGAAACCAAATGTTTCAAACATGGTTCAAAAACCAAAAACGTCAATTTCAAGGTTTGCTCCAAAAGTCGATGAGAAAAAGGATTTGACAAAACCAGTCACTCCAACACCCTTGCCAAGGAAAAGTGAAAATGAAAAGATTGTTAATAAAGGAAAAGCGGTTGTCGAAACACCAAAAGTGATAGCACCTGGCCTTTTTAGGATTAGTCCCACTAATGCGTTTGCCTCCACATCTGAGACTTATGAGGGCAAAAAGGATAATTCTAAAGAGTCTAGTGATGCTAAAAAGGACAACAATATAAATCCTAATGTGTGTGCCTCAACTTCTACAGGATTAGAAAGCACCTCTAGGAGCAGCAGACTACAACCTAGGAGCAATACAAGGAACAATAGAGTCTCGCCTGCCTCTACGAGTAGTAGCAAGAATAAAGTAGAAGAACACCCTAGGAATTTATCGCTTTTTAATAAGAGACATGTTTCATCTGAATGTAATGTCGAGAGTACTGGTTCTAATGCATGTAATGACTCTGTTTGCTTGACATGCAAGAAATGTTTAATTAAGTATGTTCATGATGAATGTGTTTCTAAGAATGTGAATGTTACGCCTGAACAGAAGAAAGTTCAAAAAAGAACTAGGGCTAGATCTAGATCTATTGAAAGATTAGTTGCACGCTTTAGGTCTACCACTAGTAGCCAAATGCCTAGGAACTATCTTAAGTATTGTGTATGGAAACCAACGGGTAGAAAATTCATTCTCCAGGATGGAACATTGAAAGTTGTTCAAATTGAACATGTTGAAACATTCTATGAGTGTGATATGGATTTTACTCCTAACCCAATGGAACCAAATTCAAAACGGTTTCCAAATACAAAATCTTCTGTTCTTCGCAGGTTGTCGAAATATGTCTTTGGATCGTCGACTCGGGTTGCTCCAAGCACATGACCGGGAACTTAAAGCTGCTGATCAATTTCATTTGGAAATTCATGGGAACTGTACGCTTTGGAAATGATCATGTAGCAGCTATTCTGGGTTTTGGAGATCTTCAGTTTGGGAATTTTTTGATCACTCGAGTTTACTACGTCGAAGGGTTGGGACATAATTTGTTTTCAGTTGGGCAGTTTTGTGATGCTGATTTAGAAGTTGCATTCAGGAGAAACACGGTTTTTATTAGAAATTTGGTTGGTGATGATCTCTTAACTGGTAATCGTGGTACAAACTTGTATGCTATCGACATCAACCAAATGGCTTCTACATCACCAATTTGTCTTATGACAAGGGCAACTGAAACTAAGTCCTGGCTGTGGCATAGAAGATTATCCCATCTCAATTTCGACACCATCAACAAGTTAGCCAAAGACAACATCGTCACAGGATTTCCTAAGTTCAAGTACACCAAGGAACACCTATGTCCATCATGCGAACAAGGAAAAAGTAAAAGAGCATCATATAAACCCAAAACCGTACCTAGTTCGGAAGCAAGGTTACATATGTTGCACATGGACTTATGTGGCCCAATGAGAGTTGAAAGCATTAATGGGAAGAAGTATATTCTTGTTATTGTTGATGATTATTCAAGATATACTTGGGTAAAGTTTTTGAGATCAAAAGACGAAGCACCAGGCATCATCATCACCTTTCTGAAGCGTATTCAAGTTCTACTTCAAGCTCTAGTAAGGATTATAAGAACAGACAATGGCACAGAATTTACAAACCAGGAGTTAAGAACTTACCTCGAAGATGTTGGAATTACACATCAAACATCAGTTGTTAGAACTCCACAGTAGAATGGGGTAGTTGAAAGAAGAAACAGAACTCTTGTGGAAGCTGCTCGCACAATGCTCATTTATTCTAGTGCACCACTATTCTTATGGGCTGATGTTGTAGCCACTGCTTGTTTTACTCAAAACCGATCCCTAATCCATCCAAGATTCAATAAAACCCCATATGAGCTAGTGAATAACCGGAAACCTGACATCTCTTACCTTCACGTGTTTGGCGCCTTGTGCTATCCGACGAACGACAGAGAAGATCTAGGAAAGTTGAAAGCTAAGGGTGATATTGGAATCTTCATTGGGTATTCAGAAAACTCGAGGGCATTCAGGGTGTATAATCGAAGAACTAAAAGGATAATGGAGACGATGAATGTGAAGTTTGACGAGATTTCACAGATGGCTTCTGAGAGATACGCTCTAGAACCCGCGCTTAATCCAATGGCTTCTAATCAAACCAGATTAGGACCCGCACCAAACAGTCAGACTTCTGGACGCATCAGTTCAGGACTGGTGCCTCAAGGAGCTCATTCAACAAACACGAACAAACCTTCAGAACCAGAACTGGAAAATTTCTTCGAGTTAATGTTTGATGAAGATTATGGTGGAACTTCGACAATGTATCTCAACAACATTCCGCTGCACCCGCTCAAAATCAACCACCACCACCACTGGATGCATCTACAACAATCGAAGCTGAAGCACCAACTACCTCAACATCATCTACATCTACTCAAGCCACTCCAGTACTTGAAACTGAACTACCAAGAGTTGATGAGCAAAATCAAAACACAAATTTTCAGGAAGAACCAACAAATAATTCAAACGATGTTGCGTTAGAAGAAGAAGAAGAAGTATTTGAAAACCCGTTTGCAACAGACTCTGCTGAATCTTCTTCAAGGTTACAAGAACCGTCTAACACACATACGTTAAACCCAAGGTACCCTTCTACGTTTCAATGGACAAAAGACCATCCAATAGAATAAGTTATTGGTGAACCTTCAAAGCCAGTTTAGACGAGGAGACAACTTGCCACCGATCTCGAATTGTGCATTTACATTTGCTCAATAAGCCTCAAAGAACCAAAGAACATTCGGGAAGCAATGGCAGAAAACCCTTGGATTGAAGCGATGCAGGAGGAACTTCTTCAATACCTGTTACATGATAGTTGGGAACTTGTTGAACGACCACTTGATAAACGTGTTCTTGATCTCAAGTGGTTGTGGAAGAACAAACTGGATAAGGAAATGACTATAATTCGTAACAAATCTCGTCTCGTGGCTAAAGGATATCCACAAGAAGAAGGGATAGATTTCGAAGAATCATTCGCGCCTGTAGCTAGACTTGAAGCAGTCCGGATTTTCTTAGCCTATGCCGCACACAAAAACATCACAGTCTATCAGATGGACATTAAGACAGCTTTCTTGAATGGAACTCTGAAAGAAGAAGTGTATGTGAGTCAGCCAGAGGGATTCATCGACAAAGATCATCCAGACTACGTCTACAAGCTTAAGAAAGCCATCTATGGTTTAAAACAAGCTCCAAGAGCGTGGTATGACGAACTATCATCTTTCTTGCTCAAAAACAATTTCACAAAAGGAACGGTTGATGACACCTTGTTTATCAAAAAATTGAAAGATGATATTTTGATCGTTCAAATTTACGTGGACGACATAATTTTTGGATCAACCAATCCTAACCATTCAAAACATTTTGAAAATCTCATGAAAAGCAAATTTGAAATGTCCATGATGGGGGAACTAAAATTCTTTCTTGGTTTACAAATACATCAATCCCCTCGTGGTATTTTTATCAATCAAGCTAAATATACAATAGAGATTTTGAAAAAACATGGAATGAAATATTGTGATTCTGTTGGTACTCCAATGGTCACTTCACCAAAAATTGATGCTGATTTGTTTGGGAAACCCGTCGATCCGAAAAAATATCGGAGCATGATCGGTTCTCTCATGTACTTAACTGCTAGTTGACCTGATATTCAATTTGCTGTTTGTTTGTTAGCACGGTTTCAGGCAAAGCCTACCGAACTTCACCTCAAAGAGGTTAAAAGGATCTTTCGGTACTTACGAAGAACCATTAACATGGGCATTTGGTATCCAAAGGATTCGGGGTTTAATCTAACAGCCTTTTCAGATGCCGACCATGCAGGAGATCAAGTTACTGCAAAAAGTACATCAGGTGGAGCACAATTTTTGGGTGAAAAGCTAGTAAGCTGGTCGTCAAAGAAACAGGATTGTACTGCGCTATCAACCGCCGAAGCTGAGTATGTGTCTCTATCTACGTGTTGTGCCCAAGTTCTTTGGATGAGGACACAGCTCACAGATTATGGCTTTACTTTTGACAAAATACCTATGTATTGTGACTCAAAAAGTGTCATAGCCATCTCGTGCAATCCCGTACATCACTCTAAGACGAAGCATATCAAAGTCCGCTACCATTTCATCAAAGAACACGTGGAAGAGGGTACTGTTGAATTATTTTTCGTTAAGACTGATTACCAACTCGCCGATCTATTTACTAAAGCCCTTCCAAAAGAAAGGTTTGACTATTTAGTTCGACGAATTGGCATGCGAAGCCTAACTCCTGAGGAGCTAGATCGTCTTCTTGAAAAATAATTTTCACAATCGCTTCGCTGTAAATATTTTTTGAAAAAAAAAAAAACAAAATACAAAATTTGAAAAACCAACAAAAACAAAATACAAAAATATAAAATTTCAAAAAATACAAAAACAATATAAAATCAAAAAAATCCAAAAATATTCTTCTCACGACATGTCTCTCGTATAAATCAATATTCTGTACGTTTCTAGAAATGTCATTCAACAATGATACGGACATGTATAGATGCTTGAGCGGGAGTTCTTTTTAATGTTTTTCTAAAACATGTCGTTTCTCAAAAGTTTCTTCACAATGGCTTTCGTATACTTCAGTACGAAACCCGGACCCGAATGATGACTTCTGATTATTTCAAATCATGGACTCGTATTTTCAAGGACGAAATCTTTTTCAAAAAGTTTGAGTCTAAACAAACGAAAAATACTTCAAACAAAAACTCATTTTCAAACAGAATTCTTGAGCACTTCTTCAATATTGTTCAAAAGATTTCTCAAAATCTCTCAAAATGAGTGCTCAAGATAACTCCCTCAAAACCCTTAATTGATTTTTAAATGTGCTATCATTAAGGGGGAGTACAAAAACAAAATAGTTCCGAATTCATGCAACAACAAATCTGTCTTTCTCTCCAAAATGCTTTTTCTTAATCAGTTGATATCAAAAATATCACGATATGCTATTTTTGAGGGGGAGAAGACATGATTAAAATGTGATCAAAGATGTTTAAAGATTGTGACTGAATCTCATAAGAGCTAGACTCAGAATGTACCAATGAATTGACGAAGCTTAAAATGTCAGTAATCGAAAAGACTTGTCCTGGACGGGTAATAATTTCAAGCTAGTCTAACTAGTGATGTAAGCGTGTCTCGAATAGGACTTGTCTGAGTAGAATGTACCGTATCGAGAGACTTTCTTTGGACTTGACCAGGACGGGTAATAACTTCAAGCTAGTCTAACTAGTGATGTAAGCGTGTCTCGAATCGGTCATGTTCACTGAAAGTGGATCAATTCAAAAAGTGCAAACTCCTCACGCATGTGCAAATCTCTTAAAAATTCATGAGCACATGTGAAGGGGGAGTCCTTCAAAAGAAACAAAAAACTCTCAAAGTGTCAACAAAAATGTGTTTATATTCATAAACACTTTGAGAGATTTTCAATCAAAGGTTTCATGGCAATTATAGGATTCATGGAGTTATAAGGTGACTAAGGTTAGGGAAAACCATCCTATGATCCGCCAGAGCTGGAGGGATCTACCCAAGGACAATTCCAATAGATAAGAATTAGAAGTCCTTAGATATGATTGAAAAAATGAGAAAATGAGAAAGGAGAAATAAGGGGTTGAAGAATTAAAAAGAAAAGTTATGAAAAAGGGTGAAAAGAAATAACCCTCCATATGTTCAACCTTAGGGCAGATACCGGGTTCAATTCATATGCTACTGGTTGTTACTAAGGTGACACCGGTATTGAAGATAAAGACGTCATGGACCCAGTGACGCACTGCACTAAACCTTCTAGCCACTCAAGTTCTCTTAAAAGAGCTTGTTTCGTTCTCACGGGGAACCGGTGTAATCTATCGACCTGTCTCTTAGAGATGGTTGATATTGAAGCAGGAGACCTCTCCCTAATCTCCGCATAGGAAACCAAATGTGCATTTATCGAGTCTAGAGCCCCGAGATTCATCAAAAGATCTCATAGGAACACATGATATCTCTACACTGGTTGTTCATCATTAAGGACACCAGATGTAAACCTAAGAGTCCTTCGCAGATCTTAGCAATCTGCCGAGAACGTTTATGAGAGAATTTACTTATGTAGTTTCTCAATGATTGAACGGAAATTCCTGCCAGGGTCAACATCAAGCAGCCCTGACAGCAGGTCACTTCGGTAATTCTTTATGGGTTACGCTTAGTGTTCGCGGTGGTTTCAAACGGTCTACAGTCGTGGAGTGATCCCCAGCGACTCACCCAGTCATTGAGCTACTTAGTAGGTCTCGTAAGCTCTTTCGAGAGTATCTGATATGGGAATGGCCATGGTAAGGGTTAGAAGGAGTCTTCACACTATGCTGTTGACGATCTCTAATTCCTTATCTGTAAGTACCGGTTGTTTATTGCTAACTGTTTACCTGCAGCTATACATCATCTCCATGGGGAAAGACTCCACATGCTCATACATGCATCACAAAGTCAAAGGAAAGTTCTCACAAAGATCAAAGGATAGCAACAGTCAAAGAAAGATTCTACGCCAAAAAGAAGAATCTACAAAGTAACGTGACAAAGATCAAAGTGAAAGAACGAGAATAACAAATGTATGTATGACAAAGACTTAAGACGTATAAGCATGTTGGAATGGCAGAAAACCACCACAAACACAGAAGTGACGAAAGGCAGATGACATCATCGGATCACTTCAACAACAATGAAGCATGATGAACTGGAACTATGATTCATCTAGTGATTCTTAAAGACGTCAAGAGCTATGAATGATAAAGTTTAAAGACAAAGATGATGACGTCGCGCAACCTCAATGACCAACACTTAGGGGGAGATTGTTAGAATCGCATTTTTATTTATAAAAAGTGTCGGTCATTAATGTGTAGTTATAGGTTGCTTTAGAATATCATTATGATGAAGTTTATGTGTAGTTTTCATGATTTTATAAAGTCTAAGGGCTAGTTATGTAATAAGGTCAAAGATATGTGAAGCCCTAGACTTTGAGTATAAATACTCTTGTAAACCTCATTTGAGAGGTTGGTTCTCTTAGTGATTCTTTTAGTCTTAACAAGGTTATTATTTCACACACTAGAGTTCCCATCCACTCTCTCTCTACTTACTTTCTCTCTCTAGGTTTAGGCAAGAATCATATGTGAAATAGGTTGTTCTACGATCGTACAAAATGGGTGCATTTAGAGCCTGATATTTGTCAATTTGGGTGACGAAATGGGCCGAAAATGTGTGTGTTTGGGGGCTGCAGTGGCAGCTTAAATTGGTCAATTTAAGGACTGAAATTGGTGTTGGATTGGAGGCTGAAATGGGCCATGAGATGGGTGCATCTGGCTACTCAAATGGGGACCGAAGTAGGTGCGTTTGACTACTGAAATAACGCGCTTAGGTGAGACATATTGATTATCCCTTTATTGCAAGGTTCAATTTTTTCTTTGTTATTATAAATATTGAATCGTTTTGGTTTTGATCAAGTATGCTTTATGCTTTATATAAGATATGTCTGATTGATGAGAACATCAATCTCTCTAATAGATGTATAATTTTATACACGGATGTTCTAATTTTACTTTCTTCGCGATTGACTTTAGTGTGTAATATATAAATCCTTTGCAACCTACATGGTTTCTAACTGTTTTTGGTATTTTTACACATTCTACAATCGAATGTTTGCCATCGGAAAAAGAAACTATTCTTATTTCTTATACACACGTACCATCCGGACAAACAAGCTTCAACCACGTGTTCTTTTTTACCCGTTACATGACCTTTACAGTAACTTACAACTATTTGTACCGTTGGGATAAATGAATCTTGCTTATGGGTCCACTAAGATCATTTATACTTTTCTTCAACTCCTGACTAAAGCCAATTGTGTAATTCATGATGCTGCAGAACATGTCATGCACTGTGCCATTGAAGCTGGAGATAGTCAGTGGAGTTACGAGTGCGAGATGGGGTGCGACAAATTTTAAGGTATGATCAATGTATTATCAGGTTATTTCTTGTTAAGGACAAACTACTTTGTCGATAGACACTTCTCTATAATTTAGGTAACCTTGGCGTATTTTATTGAATGTGTTTGACCGACTGAAGTTTTATAGCAGAAGAAAAAACCTAATTTTCGGTCTCAAAATCATATTCAATTTTGACTCATAGGAATTCATGATATCATGTAATGTTTCCTGTTATTTAAAAGGATGATTTAGGTTATGCTTGCATGAGAACGGGTTTAAATTCTCACCATTTATTTCTTTACAGCAGCTGTTCATGCGTTCATGTTTCAGGTCTTATATTTGGCTCTAGATAACGTCACAGCTTAAGTGTTGGTCATCTTGATGTTGTAACGAATGGGTATTCATGTTTTCGAGCTTACGTGAAGGATTAAAGTGGTAAGATCCTCTCTTGTTATAAGTGATTTACATATTGGCCAAGTTGGACGGGCTGGCTAATGGTTAAATAGGTTTGGGTCAAAATGCCTAACATTTTATGTTCATTTTTTTACGTTTAAGTATGATTAACCGGAAACAATAAATGATGCAGAACATGACAAGATTCCAAATGGATCTTCATGCGCTTTTATTGGGACAAGGATCGATCTTTCAAAGATCCCTCAGTATGAAAATGAATGCATTCAAACACAGGTGCAGAGCTGTGGCAAATCAGTTACGCGAGAGAAGAAAACGACCTGTACTGTAATCCTGTAATGTAATTCTCTTTTAGTCACGCTTTGGAATCTTTGGATGAAGTAATGAGTTTTAAGAGCAAATGATTACTTCTGCACTTTTCTATCACCACATGTTGCAACACTTTTTCAATGAATAATACAAAAGTTTGGGTAAATTATGCAAAAGTTTAGATGCAATACCAAAAAGCATGCATACAAATTCTTCTCTACCCTAAGGATTTTATATGATTGTCGATAGGTTGGAAGGTGTTCACGCCGATTACACTTGAGAAGTTGGGAAATTAATTTATGTACACGGCACTCCCGCAGCAACGCGCGGGCTTCCCCGCTCGTTAGAATGCTAAAAGTGCATTTTTTAATATTTTGGTCCCTTGCTTATTCTTTAGCGATAAAAGACCATATATCCCACATAGGTTTAAGGTATAAAAGGTTCCTAGCACTGCTACAAAAACGCAAATAGAGCCCGGTTTTTTGTGAAAAACGGGCTCTAAAGGGATTTCGGGTTGTGGAAAAGGGTATAAAGCTTTTTTTTTTTTATTATTTTTTTATTTTTTATTTTTTATAGAGAACCAGTCTCTATGCTTAAAATTTTTAGAGCCGCGTTTGTTTCTTACAAACCGGGCTCTATTCCTTTGTATAGAGCCATGTTCTCCTTATTGAAACCGGGCTTTATTACGGTGCCACCAACGGCTGACAACAAAAATAACATAGTCAACGGGTGAAAACCATATGAAGCACATATTTTACCTTTTTTTAAAAAAAAAAAAAAAAAAAAAAAAAAAAAAAAAAAAAAAAAAACCTTTGCATATATAAGCTTTAAATGATCAAATTTTAATTGTCTCTATAAGCATTAAATGATCAAATTTTAATTGTCTCCATATATAAGCATTAAGTGATCAAATTTTCTTCAATTTCAAATCATAATTAAAGGTAACTTCTTATACTTAATTATTGTTATATAACTCTTGCTTATTTTCAACATACACATGTTCAATTTCAAAGTTAGGCAAATCTTTATTGTTAATTCGTGATCGATATGTGTCCTTGCGTATATATTTTCCTCATGTCTGTAAACACAATATTACAATTCTTAGCTTCAAACTGTTTACAAAACCATTCTACTCTTGTGCTCATATTTGGTTTACGTACTTCATTCTCATGTAATGTTAGTGAAATCAAGCAACACGATTATAGTAGACAGAAGAAGACATATTATTAACTAACTTTAGTATATGAATTAGACTTTACTAGTGTACATGGATTGCAAGTTGCCTTTCGAGTTTGTTTGGAATATTAGGCCAAATAACAAAAGATTTTGCCATACCATATATGTTATGTGTAATTTTAGGATTGATTATCTATACTACTATATAATGCATTTAAGATTATTGTATAATTAGAAATGCTTAAAATTCAGACTTTTACTTGCTTATTATGGAAGGATTTCAAAATTAATTCGATAGGAAGCAAGTTGGTTAGAAAGTTTGTTAAGAAGCAAGTTGGTTGTTCAAACTAAAATTGTTTGTCTTAACAATCTTTACCATCTCTACTTATAAAAAATAAAGACAACTAAATGTGTAACCGAATAACCGAATAACGTAAATATAGTTACAGGTACCCGCCGCCGCATTGCGCGGGTACCATTCTAGTTTAATTAATGTGTAACAATATTTGATTCGTTATATATTGTTCCAAAGGAAACAAAGATGGCTACTGGTACAAATGAAACAAACATGGCTGCTATCAAAATTAAATTCCATGCTAATTAGACTTGTTAATGCTTATTTTCTTCGTTATATATTGTGCCAAAGGAAAGTAGACCGCTATATTGCTCCTAACTATAAGTTAATGTCATAATGCCGTAACTTTTTAAATGATTCAATTCGTGGGTTAAAATTAGCATCTAACCCGATAACCCGATAGACCCAACCTGATAACCCGCAACCCGATAGATCCGAACCCGACTAACCCAATTTCTTATAGGGTCGGGTTGCGGGTTAGTTTTTTATTTTTCAAAACCCGATAGACCCGACCCGATAAGCCTCAAACCCGACCCGATATCCCGTTTGACACCCCTAATTGCAACTAAGTACAAGGTATCACTTATGAGAATGGAATGTATAATTATTTAATGACTATACAAGGTATCCCTATGCTAGAATATTTCTATATATATTTAGGATTTTTATATCTTGTGCCTTAGGGGCACATGATAAAAAGATAAATAAGACAAAAAAAAACTCAAAAACTCACAAAAAAAACCTCATAAGTGATTTCTGTCATTTTTGCTTTCTTATCCCGTTCCCTTAGAGCTCAAAATAGAAAAACCAATATATTTATACTTGTAAATAGGCTTATGTGCACTTACCCGATAAAAAGACCATCTCTTTATCTGATACATGGAGATTCATTCATTACTTGAGGTACAAAACTAAATAAAACATCATCGTTAACTTAAGAAATCTAAATAAAATAGACGTGATATATGCACCGACATCAAATTCATTTCTCAAATAATAAACACCAAATGCCACACTAACAAAACAACCAATTCGAACAATTTGAAATGGAATCTTCATCAAGATGTACAACTTTTGAATCAAAAGTTCATAACCGTGGTCCGTATGGTGTAGACTTGAACTAGTATTGGATGAGCTATTTAAATTGGGTGTGATCAGTTTTAAAAAGAAAAATAATATATGGCTTTTATAACTATATACTAAAATTATGTGTTGGGTGTACAAATCAAATCCCACATCGGTAGAACTATAATATCAAAGTTAACTTATAAGCTTGGTGGGCTACTTCTTCTATCACCAATTGGTTTAAAAATGGAACCTCAGTTGGGCTTATATGTTTGGCTTGGTGAGATGTTGGGCCGTAAGAATCTCACAAATGGTATCAGAGCTAGGTTGGGCCCGGTGATGATGTGGATGGTGTTTCCTCGATTAAACCCCGGTTCGACGTTATTAGTGGATCCCGGTAAACCTTGTACCGAAAGAAAGCCGGTTAAAGGCAGTGTGTTCCGATGGTTAGGGATGGCACCGTGGGTAATGGGCATGAGTACCTTTAACCCGTCACCCGCCCATATAGTTTTTTCTCACCCATCACCCACCTGTCACCCACCAATGGGTACAAATTTCTACCCATGCCCTTGCCCGTGGGTATTTGTTGCCCATGGGTAAACCCATGGGTTAGTGTTATGTAACAAAATTACAAAACGATGATATGAAAACTAACTACAAAATTGCGTAATAAGACACCAATCAATTTGCCAAATACAACTTTGATTATTTGATCTTTCATACTCTTTTTTTAGTCTTGAAACTCAAACAAACTTTTAGGTTAATGTGTTTTTTTAGACTTGGTAGTAACTGTTAAATACTTAACTGTATACCTGCAACATCATAAATATTTTAATTAGTATAATTAATTTTAACATGGGTTTATGGGTACACCTACGGGTATTTTGACGTATATACCCGTGGGTATTTTAAATGGGTATCATGGGTTTACCCGCGATGGGTATGGCTCACCCGTCACCCACCCGCCACCCACTGATGGGTAAAGACTTTCACCCACAACCCACCCGTGGGTGAAGATTGACGCGTTTACCCACCCATTTATGACGGATACCCGCGGGTTGTGGGTTTTTTCTCGCCCATTGCCATCCCTACCGATGGTAAAGGTCGGCAGTTTGAAATGGTGGGATTGTTGCTATAGTCGAAGGGGAGGCCCATGGTGGTTTGGGTTTGAAGGGAGGATTGTTGGGTGTACAAACCCAATCCCACATCGGTAGAACTATAATCTCAAAGTTAACTTATAAGCTTGGTGGGCTACTCCTTCTATCACCAATTAGTTTTAGAATAGAACCTCAGTTAGGCTTATATGTTTGACTTGGTGAGATGTTGGGCCATAAGAATCTCACATTATGAAAAATAGAAAATTTGAATATTGCCCATATTAGTAAGTTGGATTTTTAATAGCAATTTTACAATATGCTTAGGTTAATGTTAGTGTCCTTCAATTGTCACTTTGTAACTTATAACATTATGATAATAGATTACCGTTATATTCATTGGGATATCAGCATATATGAATATAGGATGCTTGTTTTTATTTAACTACTTCGTCAACCAAGTTTATTTTGTGATATGTGGTTTTGCAATGATAGTAACACCTTACACCTCATACCATGAAACTGCTGAAACCTTGGTATATGTTCAAGTTGATGTTGCGCCCATTCTTATCAAGCAGAAGCACTTCTTTGTTTTTGAGTGAAATTTGCCAAAAACTTACGTACATAATGAAATCTTGGATGATACCGGAAATAATAGTCGTAACTATGTTTTTTGTCTTGACATAACTAAAACCATAAACCAAAAAAAAATATAGCAATGCTTAACCCTCACAATACAAACGGACATACAAACGGTTATCGTAAAACAATAACATACAATCCACGTAAACAATAACATACAATCCACTTAAAAGACATGAGTGAGTTACTTGAATCAAGTTTAGATGAAAAATACTTTACGGTACCAATAACACTAAACTTCATGGCATATAATTCAAGAAAAAAAAAGATGTGTTGCATCTACATCGATTTTCCCCAAGACCACGACCAAACATGGAAGAACGAAAAATTTGGAGTGAACCCACACGAAACCAATAATATAAACAGTACTCCATAGAATGATCTATGAATCCATTAATAGATAAAAAAAATGTGGAATATTAAACACGTTACTGGTATGAACTAGAATACTTAAATTGCATTTTTCATCATTTAGGTACGTTGCTTATCTCTTTTTGATATATATATGGTAGGGATCCAGTAAGAAGTAAATTAAAATAAGAAGTGGTAAGAAGTGACCAAAACAACGCATTTGAGATGCAACGACTTACATTAGATGCATTTCTATTCATATAGATGCAACATCTTGAGTTTCGAAAGTTAATTTGATGTAGAGATAGTGCAAATTGATTTTCATGATTTTGTCACGTGCAGAGGAACAAAAAACAAGAGAAATCATGAAATGCATCTAATATGCGTATATGCATCTGATTAAAAGCTAGAAAACACACTATGGTGTGTTATAATGCATCTAAGATTATAGGGATGCATCTAATTTAGGTCGGTGCATCTCGGATTTGTGGTTATAGTTCTTCTTATTCCTTCTTATATTAAGTAATCTTCTTATTTGATCCCGACTCTCTCTCTCTCTCTCTCTCTCTCTCTCTCTATATATATATATATATATATATATAGTGTATCTTTATTTTCAGAACCCTGTTAAGTGCGGGAACTGCGAGAACTCCAATTTTGCATTAGAAAACATGCATAAACATGTATGTTTTCTTACATACACCTTAATACACATACCTTCGTAATATACATGTTCATATAAAACCATGGTAAGTGCAACATATCAATGCAAAATGGTTTTATATGAACATGTATGTTACGCAGGTATGAGTATTAAGGTGTATGTAAGAAAACATACATGTTTTATATGAACATGCATGTTTTCTAATGCAAAATTGGAGTTTTCACAGTTCCCGCACTTAATAGGGTTCTGAAAATAAAGCCCCCATATATATATATATATATATATATATATATATATATATATATATATATATATATATATATATATATATATAAAGTCCCACATAGGTTTAAAATTGAAGTTGACCAAAATTGAAGTTGTTATATGCTTCGGGTACGCCTTAGTTGTTGTTGTTCAAAATTGAAGTTGACCAATAGCAAGTGGAGGACCCTAAACATAATACAAGTTCCTAATTTTTAAAGTTTTACTTTAACTTAATGTGTTATTAACAACTGTGTAATAAGGGATACGAGTCCATAATAGTGCTTATGAAAGTTAGAATATATATCTATTTAAGAAAAGTAACTCGATTCAAGACTCAGACATACGTCATCGTTAAGTTCCATTATTCGCTTCATTAAGCAAGATGAATTGGAATCATTACCTGTAGCGTGTTTTTTCGCGTAATTATCATTCAGCTTCGACACATAAGCTTGACGTCTAGACAACGTATATCATGACTTCCCTATTGAACTGCCGCAGCAAAAGATTTATCTCCCGGCCTCTTTTTCTGTGAAACGCCCGGATTCGTATTCACTCTGTTTAAGAAAAGTAGCGCAAAATTGTGCTTATGAAATTTGGATTATCTATTTAAGAAAAGTAACGTAAAATGTTAGATCCTTGAAAATATTGAGAAGTTAAACCGATTCCAACTATTGCAAATAACTGTTTTATGAAACTTTTGGTTTGGTTTTGAAGTGAGGTAAAAAAAAAAAAAAAAAAAAAAAAAAAAAACAAAAACTCGTTTATGATACTTTTTGATAAATAGTATCAATTATTACAAAATGGTTTCTTCTCGCAATGGCTTTGCTCGCCCTATTTGTTCGAATGTACATAATCTGACGAGCATTTGATTTGCTCGCCCTATTGTTTTGCTCAACAAGCATGACTTTGTATGGATAAAAAAAATTGGCGAGCATTTGATTCGCTCGCCCTCTACCCCCATTTGCTCGCCATCTTCTTCCAAACACACATACATATCAAATCCAGGCTCAACCTCATTTTTGGAATTTTAGAGATCGAAACTTACCATGTCTAGAAATCTTACTAAGAGGGAGGTGTGTTCACAAACTTAGTCTTGCAAATTAGCTCTTCAAAGATACATGTAGCAAGTTACTTGACGACTTATGTTGCGAAGTGCGTGAGAGTTTGGCTTGCAAGATTGAAGGACGAAGTGAAGAATTGCGGTGTGTTGGGAATGCAAAGTATGATGGTGAATATTAAGTTGCTATTATATAGCACAATATGATCACACCTTGTCTAATGATATTGTATCACACGTTGCATGGTTGTATAGATGGAAACCATGCATGCATTTTGATCATACGTATACATTTGACTCATGCATGCAACATGTAAGTATAACACGTATCATACAATTGGTTCTGGCTATGTCGATTTTCGTAAGACCATGAAATAGTGTCGAGAATTGCATCTCGTTTGGAATTTGATTGTTTTATAATTATTTGTAAAAAAAAAATGTAAATAGATGATCTTATCTAAAATCTCTAAAAACAAAAAGAGGCATTCATATTGAAAGCACAAAGCTTAATCTAGCTTGTGCAAAAATGTGATGGGTAAACAAACTTGTGTTATGACTGTTATCACCCATGTGTTCTAAGAAGACACCACTACTACCATGCATAAGTAAGTCGAGCATGTTTTTGTGTAGTCGTATAATTTTTTCTTTATCGGTAAACTATCAACCGAAATGGAACGTCTTTTTCAAGAATACATACTATGACTCTCAAAATAAGGCTCTTGACTTTATAGTAAAATAAAAATAAAATTTGGCAATTGCCTATAAGTGAGTAATTTTAAATTCCACGTTCGTTTTTGTTAATAGTTGTATTGATTTATAATCCCACATTGGTTAATGAGAGAACCTTTGGATACTTTATATATTTGTTGTAGACGATGAGTTACAAGTTGGGATGTTAGTATTACGTTGTTGGATTAGTTGTAAAGAGATGAAAACTTATTCCTTCGTCTCCTTCACCAACGGTCCAGCAACTACTATTAATTCCAAAATTTTTTGTAGAAACCATTTTAAATGGTGTGACACTTTATGTGCTAATTCTTTTGGATGCTCAAGTGTCATGTATTTCAATGCTCGAATATCATGTTGACGAACTTTTATAACCTCTTGGCATATTGTGCTTGATTCTTGTTAATATTTATATTTGTGTAAATATTTTTACATTGTGAATAAAGATACAACTTCCAGATACATTTATTTTGGTTGTATCATTCTCTGAAAACCTTCAAAATTTTTGACTGAGCCAAATGATTATCTTCTTTTGATACATCTAAATTTTCATAAAACAATTGTATCATTTTAAAACCTTAAAACTTTACACTATAAAACTACACAAACTTCATGACAAGTTAAATCCATAACTTCAAATTTAAGTAGACATGATATGTGCTGGCTGCCATTCATTTCTCGAATTTAAAACAAGTCAACAAAAAAAGGACTGTACAAAAGACTGTTAGCGATTTTAGTACCTATATATCGAATTTTTGAAATGGGCCAGGAGGCGAGGAGTGTAACAACCGTGGTTTTAGCAGGTTAGTTTGACTGATAGTCTTGACTCGGTTGACGTTTGTTTGTTGTGTCTTAGGCGTTTGAAGTGATATAGTTGAGTTTTAGCACTAAATCCCTTTGTGTAAATGGTTTTTTATTGTGATTTGGAAAGTATTAATTTTGGGAAAGTTCATTTTTGATCGCCTTTGTGGTGTAGAAATGACTTGTGAAGTTTTGGTGTTTTTGTGTTTTTGCGTAACGAGTATTCGTTCATGTATTTGAGCGTTAGCAAGTTACGAGGAGTTTGTTTTTATGTATTATACATTTATAAAGGGTGAAAATCTATTTTTGAAAACTTTATTTTTGAAAATGATATTTTTCCAGTTTGTTGTAAAAACTGAGGTTTATCGCGTAAGACGCTATGATTATTTTTTTGGGTAAAAGGTCAACGACCCGGTAAATATATTACTCCAAAAAACATTTAAGTACAACGGATATGAGTGAATCCCATATCTCAGCCCGTTACATAGGCGAAAAGCTTACATAACAAGATACTTCCTATTTTCTAGGCAAGAAAATAAAACCACCGCCACATAATATTGAAAGACTCGGACAATAATATAAACTACTTCCTACGACCTTGGAGATTAAAGCCATAAATGGCATTAAGAGCATCCAATTCCCCTGAAAGATCATAAATTTGCTTCGAGTAATCATCATAGTCATCAAACTCATCTTCACGCTCATGACCTCCACCAAAAAGATTTGCTGATTCGTCGAACGTGTTAAGAACCTCATCCTCATCACTATCAGAAACCACCACCTCACCCACCTTGGAAAATGGGTTAGCCCTCTTAGTGACAGAGACAGACGGAATAGGATGACCTTCATCATCCACAAGAGTAGCTTTCCCATCGATAAGTAGCTTTTCAAGCTTACTAATTTTCTCAACTATAGGAGTAGAACCAACATCCTTAGTTCCCATTAAATCACTCACAAGCGGTACTTGTGATGTAGTATCAGTCTTAATCGACTCATCCTCATTAACTTCCATTGTACGGCCAGCATCCACATCCATATTGGTGTCTTGAGTACGAATACCAAACGCATCTGTATCATCCATATTAAGAGCATCAAATTGGTTAGATGTAGAAATCTTAGTACCACTAGAATTAGCCACATCAGAAGTCTTCTTCTTAGTGCCACCAGCTTTCTTAGGCTCAGGAGGAGTCTTTTTGGGTTGATACTGAAACTGCATACCCACAACAGGTTTAGTAAACCCCCTTGACCTGGAATTGTAGGACCACCATGCTTTCCTTTCTTCCTGTGATTGACAGTCTTGAAACTATCATTAACAGGCTTATTAGGCTGAACAGGAGGTATAACAACTGTAGGACAATCAGTCAGAGTATGACCAAATATCTTACACTTGTTAGAGCGAGGTGGTTGCCACTCATATTCAACCCGTATCTTCTCAATAGTGGAACCCGAACCATCAAGTAATGGTATCTCAACAGTGAGGTTGTCCCGAAGCACCTCATCCGATCTCACTTCTATCATGCATCTAGCAAAACTACTACGGCCCCACGATTTCTTGCACATTTGGCTTGTAAAAGCATCTAACCTTTTGGACGTGCCAATCAATGTGGCAAAAAGACTGAGGCCATCATCAGAAAACATAGCAATGGGAACATCATGGAATTTAACCCACACCGGGATGTTAGTCAAATCCTCTTTAAGTAGGTTTGTGTTCAAAGTCCATGGTTTAAGAATAATAGGAACATTTCTAATCAACCAAGGACCGTTTTCAAGCACATCATCAACACCTTTCTTCGAGTTAAATTTAAAAAAGAAGAACCCTTAGCATTCATCATTACCTTTTGAACACCAAACTTAGCCCATGCATTGTAGACATAGTAATCAACAACCGGAAAAGCAAGGCGTTGACCAAGAAAGTAACCGTAGAAAGTATTCTCAAACTGCGTGTTCACCTCTTCCACTACTTTCATTGGAACAGAAAGGTCAACGTCAGCCTTCTTCTTGCTACATTCCAACCTACGAAATTTTGAAACATGTTTCAGAGGTTCATTAGAAGTAGCACCCGCATAAGAAACCAACTTCACTCCCGTACCATCAGTAGTATCAACCTTTTGAGCATTAGGGCCAGAAGTTACACTCTTATTCATATTCACATTAAATCCAAGCGAAGGAGGATTAACTTCATTAGCTCCAATCTCAATTTGAATTTTATTCATGGCATCATCAAAATTCTGATGCGCATTATCAATCAAGTGCTTCACATTATCAGCACTTGTAATCCGCTCCAAGTCGTCACCATGTGATGTATCTTTCGTAAGTGGAATCGGCTCCACTTTCTTAGAACCATTCATAGAACAATCAGGTGCATCATCCACATTCAAACTAACACTACTAGGGTTCATCATTGAGGGTGTACTCAACTCACCAAAGCTAGTAGTGGCCTTTTGAATATTACCAAGTGAAACCGGCTCCACCAGGTCTTGTTTGCTCCCTACCAAGTTATTATCAATCATACCAGATTCAAGACTAGGGTTCTCCACAACCCTAGCCTCTTGTCGAACTTGAGGAGTACCCAACGTAACAGTTGGTACAGTAGATACATTTTTGTTGCTAAGAAAACCTTTATTCATCTCTCCCGTAAACCCTCACACACCCAACCAACAGAATCGATCAACCAGGAACTAAATACCAACCAGCATGCATGCAAACAGAATGAAAAAGATAAACCCTAATCGCTTAGGGTTTTAAGAGTTGAACGCCAATGAATCAACCAACCCCCATAATAATAGTACCAGAAGAATGATAAATCAATTAGATCAGGACTATATAGGATTAGATAACCGACTTGAAATAAAGAAAATCAATGATTATCCCTTAGTCGGTTAGAACTCAAAACCGATTAACCAAACCTTAAAAAAAACGATTTACAGAAATTTGCTAGAACTTGTGAATCACAGGACGAATCCAATAGAGAAACAATTAACAATGATTGTCAATCAGTAACTAAATCAGAATCATACAAGAAAGACGCTATGATTAGCTACGGGTATTTATAAAGTATGAAAAGTATGAGGTTTTGAGTGTAATAAATTAATTTAATAAAAAATAATATATATATATATATATATATATATATATATATATATATATACACACACATAGGGGCAGACGAATTTAAGGGATAAGGGGGAAAAAGAAAACCTAATTTGGGTCCAAATAGGATTCTTAGGCCCAAGGGTTATCCATAATTAATATAAATACAAAACCAAAGTTCCCAAAACTCTTTTTCTTGCAATTTGAATCGACCATATAGAGAAAATAAGGAGAAAAAAATTAGGGTTTGTAATTTGGAAGCAATAATCAAGAATCAAGGTAAAATCTTTAAACCCTATGTTCAATTAATTGGTTAATTAATCTAATTCATGTAATATTAAGTATGATGGATCTAGGGTTTGTAAACTTCTGTAAATTAATTAATTAAAACATGTTGAGATCAATTAATGATTATATTATGATGATTGGTGAAGAGAATTGAGCATAAAACATGCTAGTTATTAAGTTAGGGTTTGGACAGAAAACTATGGCTGTAAAGATGTGAGTGTAATTAACAGATGGTGAGGAGTTAGATCACGAATTTTTAGTCTAAATTGAATTTTAACGAAAGAGCTTTCCAAAAAGTCCAACCACGATTGATTTCAAGGTCGGGAAGTTGGTCTTTCGATTTTTCTTTATTAAGGTGTCAAAGCTGTCAAACCGGGACAAAATTTGAGTAAAAGTTTGATAGTGAATTGTGGTTATAAAAGTGGTATTTAGACTAGCCTTTCTGGAATAGTTAAGTCTTAGGTTATCTTAGACTACCAAGAAAAGGATTCGCGATAAAAAGTTGTAGAAGTATTTTATCTTAATTAAAACTTTTTGGTGTGCGTTCAGATCCGAATTTGGATAGTTGACAAGTTTGATTTTCTTTTGAGTAATTGTGTATGTTATTGGTCCATGGCCTTCTGAGATTAGCTTGTATGCTTATGAGAGACCATGGTAAATATTTGGTGTGAGTTTTTGAGCTTTAATTGTCATGATTTCATGTGGGCGAATGTACCAAAAAATTTTGTGCTTTCTGATTTTAAAAGTGCAAGTGATTTAGTGAGTGTTAGGTTATGGTAATGGTTAGTATGGTGTCTAGGGATCCATGGTGGGTCATATGAGTCTTAGACATCCATCATATGTGTATTACATGGGTTATAGCTTTTAGCTTGACCATGTGTAATGTGGATTTATTTTTGTGTGTTATAGATTGTGATTTGTTTTGTGGAATCTGCAAGGTTTGAGGTAAGTTCATAGTCCCATATTTTTACCTTGTTTTAATCTTTGGATGGGAATGATGCTTGTCTTAAATGTTTAAGTTACTGTGATTATGTGTGTGTCAAAAGAGCTTGGAGTTATAATGTTATCGTATGTATGCTATGTGTGATTATTTGCTTGTGTGGATATATATATGTGATTCGATTTGGAGGATGCTTATCCTGTTGCTCGAGCATGCGACCTAATTGTTGTTGTAATTATTGTGGGATCTGAGGACACGAGCCGTCCTGTGGTAATCATTGTGGGGTCGGAGGACACGAGCCGTCCTGTTGTAATCATTGTGGGATCGGAGGACACGAGCCGTCCTGTTGTTGCCTTTGTGTGTGATTATTGACTTGCAAATACTTGTAGCTATATGATAACTGTAATTTATTTGTCCAGCTATGTTTTATAATCACCGTGAACTGGTTGCCTTGTGAGTGTATGTGTGTCTAAACCTATGAATCTCACCAACATTATGTTGACGTTTTAAGCATCATTTTCAGGTGAGTATTCTAAGGCTATGATAGAAGGAAGTGATTAGACGAGACCTTGGTTGCATTGGAAGTGGTTTATCTATGCATTTGGAGTTTATCATGTTGTTTCCTTTCGGGTATTGTTATGACACTTTGTGTCTATACTTTGCCATTTTATTGCATGCAGTTATTCTCTATATAGACACCATGTGTTGTGATGATATCCATGAAGTTACACCCTCGCGTTTCCGCCTTGGGGAGGTGTGACAGATTGGTATCAGAGCCTTGGTTATAGAGAATTAGGTGGTTGAACCTAGACTATAACTTAGGAGTCCCTCATATAGTTGCATATAGGATTTATGTGTAAGTATAGTATTTTATATGTCTATTTTCCTATATTTATGAAATGTTTTATTGAGTTTCGGACGTTTATTTTATCCCCTATACGTAGTATTGTATATATCAACTTTATTATATCGTCTTCCGTGCGTAAGATGCATCGTTGGACTACCGTTGTCGCTATCAGATGCGAGAGAAGTGGTAGGATGAAGCGGACTAACCGCAGAATCTGAGTTCTCGCTAGCATGTATTCATGTTCGGACAAGGAGAGGACGTTTGTGGGAAATGTTGGTGGAGAAGAAGTGGAGAGGTTTGGAACCATGTCGACTTCTAGAGATGGATCCGTTACCGAGTACCCTGTGAAGTTTCCTCACTTTTCAGGTAAAGGAAAGGTGATTCAGTCTAAACCTCATAATTCGTATGTACTTGTGGATCATGCGGAATTGGAAGAAAGAAATAGAGATGGTTTTGCATGTTGTCGACTACCTCCACATGTAGGAAACATGAATGAGTGATTGAGTAAAGATGAAAGGGGAGTTAGGATGGAATAATGTGGATTTGGATCTAGAGTCCGCAGTGAGTAGTAAGTTGAATTGATCTGAGTGGGGAGGCAAGTGCGAGAATGGAGTTTGAGCCATTTTGCGACGTCTTTTGTTTTGTGTTATGTTTTGGAATTCGTATATTGTCTTTTGCCGTCTGGAGCCATGTTGGAGTATGATTACTCTTGGATATTGGATCGACCTTATCCAAGTGATTGTGATTATAGAGTTTACGTGATCGTTGGAATTTTTCCATGTGAGATAATTGTTTGCGACGTCTTTTGTTTTTGTTTGCGTGAATGTTTGCATGATGTGTTGTCATAGAAGGGAGTACACTTTTGAAAAGGGGCATAGATAATTATGGTGGCCAACATAATTATACATGCGTCACGACACAAGTGGACTTGCAAGTATGATGGCATGGATTGCATGGTGTATTAGGTGCTATGTGGTATATGTGCGGTATCATTGAGATGTGTGGTTTTGGAAGTAAGTATGCGTGTGGAATAGGCTTATAACTATGATCGCGAACATAATTATAAGGGTATCACACACGTGGACTTGTGACCATTATAGCTGTACGGTTAGAGAAGTATTCTCTTAACAGTTTGGGCAGTCGTTATATGTTGAGGTGTGTAGGTGGTAAGATTCCATCCTACCTATCTTATGTTGAGACCTCAATTATCGGTGGATATTTATGTTGTGGTATTTAAGTTGATTTGTTTGCTGGACCCTTTGTTTGTATACCTAATTCTTTGGTCGGCATTCCTATTTGTACCATGATGGTACAGATACCATATTCTTTCTATTCGACGTCGTGATAGGTGTTGGGAAATCGAATTCGTTTTTGTTGGATACTGATTCGTTTCATTGGTTATTCCGTACATTCATTCCTCGGATGAATGTTATACTATTCTTCAAGTATTGTTGGTTCATAACGAGTTGGTGTGGATATTTGATCCCTCATTTACACACACCAATTGAAGTTCGTGACATGTTTTGTGACCTGTTAGTATCGGTGTTTTTCTATGATTTTGGTTTGATCGTTGTACGAATGAGTCTGTAAGTTCATCGTTTGGTTTGCAATGTATTTGTGTGAGTGTTCACTGGTATGAGATTCGTTTGATGATTATTTTGATTATGTGATTCTTCTGTGTTTTTTTTTTCATCCAATAAAGGGGTTGTGTTAAAGTCCTTATGGTATTTTAAAATTCGTTTTGGGTATTTCAAGGTCATTTGTTGGAAACTATTATTTTTATGGTGAAAATGAAGTGTGAAAAAAAAATGGTTATGTTGACGTTTTACATAAAATGGTTTATATATATTTTATAAAAAAAAATGTATAAGTTTAAGATATGTCTTGTGAAAAACGGTGTTCATTTGTTTTTTGGAAGGTCGAGTACGGGAATAAGAACTGTCTATTTCTCATTTACCAAACTTGTTATGTATTTGGTTCATCGAGTGCTTCTTTCGTTGAGGTACGCTTGGGGATGTTTATGGGTACGTGTATTTTATATTTTCTTTGTATGGGTTTTCATGAACATTTTATCCGTGTCTACTTTTATTGGGGGGAAATTTCTCATTGTGTTTTTCTAGCTTTGATTTTGATGTTCGTTATTTCGCTAGACGGTAATTCGTACCCCTTTTGAGTTCGTTGATATACGTTTTAGTTCGACCAGTTTCATGGTTCGCGTCATTTACTTAGGATAGATTGTCGTTTTGATTATCAATTTGTTCGATGAAGAAGAAGAGGGTGTTTGCCAAGTTGTTCGAGTGAGAGGTGTAGCTTTAAGATGTACGTTTTTCAGGAAGGTGGTCAACGATTGCGAGTGTTGATGGACATTAGTAAGATAAAAGTGATGAAGAGTGGAAAGTACCTAAGACACCATCTGAGAGACGATTGTCCTTAGGATTGGCAGGTACTATTGACGATTCATTTCTCGTTCTATAGATTGCGTAGGCATCGCGGAGGTGGAAGATCAATAAGAGAAACTGTGTGATACATGATTTAAAGTTGGGGAGTAGAACTTGGAGATGATATTTGTATGGAGCAAAAAGTGTTATCTACACAGATCATAAGAGTCTTTAGCATATATTTGACAAGAGGTTAATATATGTAGAAGAGAAGTTGGGTGTGGAATTTCTCAGTGACTACGATTGTCTGATTCGCCACCATCAAGGAAGGGCGAACATCGTGGTAAGAGCGCTGAGCGGGAGTGAACGAGTGAAACTTAGATGTTTGTAAGCAATGATTATGATAATTCAGTTCAGAGTTAAGAGGATGATACTGACAGCCTAGAGAGAGAGAGGTTCAAGGATGAGAACATGTAAGAAGAATAATTACTTGGTTTAGACCAGTAAATGGAAAGGAACGAAGATAGAGGAATGTACTTTGCAGACCAGCTATTGGTTTTATTGAGAGGAAGCGTAAAGACAACAATCATGCAAGGTATTTGATACATCCGATAATGGATAAGACGTATTATTACCTTAGCAAGAGATGTATGGAGGAGTGGGTATGAAAGAGAATACTGACACTTTAGCAAGTGTTTGAAAGGTTTGAAGGTAAAGGTTGTAGTCAACGATTATTAGAGTGTTGCAACAGCCAGAGGTACCTGGAGATTTTATTAAGGAGGAGTTGGCGAGACTTTTCGCTCGGTGAGTTGGTAAAGAGCCATGGGGTGTCGTGTTGATCATCAAGAAACATGATGAAATACTTGCCTCGCGATAGTGGTAAACGTGTTATAGAGTCTTGAGAACGCGTGATGCGTAGGGATTGCACCAGGCTTTACCTCTCAAGGGATCTTGAGAAGCTTACAACCCCCACCAGGCAGTGTACCTGATCGATGTAGTATAGTATAATGACAAGTACCGGGGGATTGATTGTTCAGCTAGGAATAGTGTCGCTAGGATTAGAAAACCTAAAGACTAGGTCTAAAGATGAGGGATGATTCTTTTTGTATTTTTATATTTTTAGGAAAGCAAGTAAAAATCTCGGGTTTGAAGGATTTGGGCGGAATTAGTTGCTAGTCAACTAACCCAATACTAAGATGCAATCAAAATAAAATACTAAAAAAATGAAATTAAACTATATTAAACTAAGGTTGTGAGCAACAAGTGGGAGAAATGTGTTTACGTAGATTTCACTACTCCATAGATATCTTTTACACGTTAATTACTTGTTATAGTTGCGTAGATGACGGATTGTATTCCTTAATACCATTCATGGGTTGGCGTACTTACTTCCCCAATCCTATGAGTGCCTACTTCACTCCTATGTCGAGCCGGCTAAGAAGCTCCTAACATGGTATCATTAGAATTTACTCATGCATTAAATACAACCAATTAAACCTAGTACACATCGGTTCATGTTTCCTAAGACGTTCAAGCATGTTACATAATGGAGATCTGCCAGTTTTCTTAAGCCTAACATTGAAATCATTCATCCAATACAACCATAAACAAGTAATCAACACATAATTAACATCTAGGTTTCATTAGATCTAAGCAAACACAAGATAAATCTAGCCTAGCATATTGAAATCAAGACAAGCACAAGATATAGACAACCAACACATAGACATATTGATTAAATTAAGAGAAGACTTATCTCAATAGCACATGAAAGGATTCAAGGGATGAAAACCCTTGAATATACTGTAAAATACGAGCTAGGGTTCACAAAGTTCGGCCCTAGGGTTTCTCCACACAAGTTCCTCTTTAATGAATGAAAATTAGAAAACTATATATAGAGTTTAGGAGGTGACGGCGTCAAGAACAAATGTCTGACGCTGTCATCTCGCCGCCAAATAGTTCCTCGGACTGCCTAGATCTGGGTTTGACGCCGTCATGTGGTCTCCTTATGCAGGCCGTCATGATTTTAACTCTTGACGCCCTTGTTGTGACGCCGTCAGGTTTGTACTGGATCGTCACCACTTTTACTCTTGACGTCTTCCTGAATTTCCTCTTGACGCCGTCAGGTACTGTTCTCAGCATGGAAAATTAAGTCTTCGGCGTTTTCTTCACTTTTATGCTCCAAAAACGTCCGAATTGCTTCCTTTTCCAGATTTCACTCCCAAAGTACTTAAAATCACAAAAGGAACGATTTAGGGTAATATTTGATCAAATAAATTCAATTCCGGGCTTAAATGACCCCCTAAAAGTGGTTCATTTTTCGCCTCATCAACGCGTATGAAGATGAGTATGACTTATTATTCTCTAATGAGTGAACTAAGTAATCGTACAAATCAGGCGTTGGATGGTGAGCTGAGAGCATGGGTGTGATTGATTTTGGAGGAAGTCGGGGTATACATTTACCCTTAGCTGAGTTGTCCTATATCAACAATTATCATACTAGTATTGAGTATTTGTCGTGTGAAAAGTTGTATGGAAGGTAATGTAGGTCACCTGTTCTGTGGGAAAAGGTTGGAACAAGCCAACTAATTGGTCCTGAACTAGAACGAGAGACTACGAATAAGGTTTCTGACTAAGGAAAGACTTAAGGCAGCAAAAGATCGCCAAAAGAGTTATGCGGATTATTGCCGTAAGCTCTTAGAGTTTGGTGTTAGTGATATTGTGAGGTTAAAAGTATATCCTTTGAAGGGTGTTGTGCACTTCACTTTTATGCTCCAAATACGTCCGAATTGCTTCCTTTTCCAGATTTCACTCCCAAAGTACCTAAAATCACAAATGGAACGATTTAGGGTAATATTTGATCAAATAAATTCAATTCCGGGCTTAAATGACCCCCTAAAAATGGTTCATTTTTCGCCTCATCATATACCCTTACACTTGAGATTTGCTTGTCCTCAAGCAAATGCGCTTTTATTCTAATCAAAATACAAGTTAGGGGTCATTTAACACTAATATAAAAGTAATTACAACAAATAATCGTTCCACTAAAGACCAAAGACAAGCACGAAGGTCATACACTAGCACATCACAAATAGTGTTTAGATACTCACATCTCTCGGGTGTAATAAATTATAAATTACAATATGGAAACGGAAAATATCTCTCACTACCTGTCATAGCAAAATAGATTACCATAGGCTTGGGAAATGATCAAACCTCCACCACATGGCGTAAGCACCTAGGATAAACTTTCAAAGAGGTCTTTTAAAGGGTTGTAACGTTAGGTGTAGGGATATGGAATACACGGTTTTGTTGGATATAGGCAGTATTTGCTGGTGGCGAGTTAACAATCTTGGTTAATTACATGTACAATATGGCGTTGCTAAGCCAAGACTAGACTCGACTTAAGCTAATAAATGAAAAATAACAAAAATATAAAATGAACATAGAATGAAACGGGATGGTAGTCCGTATGTTTTTCCCCTTTTTCTTTTTCTATTTTTTTTCTTTTTCTTGATTTTTTTGATTTTTGATTTTTTTTTTTTTTTTTTTTTTTTTTTTTTTTTTTTTTTTGTTTTTTTTTTCGATTTTTTTTTGATTTTTTTTTGCATACACTCTTACCCTACCATCCAAAATAATACATCATAGGGAATGAACATTCCCCTTACATTTGAATTTTTACATACTTTACAATTAACTAATCTAATGACTCGAATTAAGAAAAATCAAAACACTTGGAGTTTTTTTTAAATTAATGCACCTATGGGGGTAATATATGATGTTCTTCCCCATTACTCCATAAAATAAGTACTTTACCCATGAGTCTCAATCGTCCCAAAACAATATGTACAAGGATATGACTCGACTTAGCAACCATGTAATCAATTAGATAATTAACTTAGGGTTTAACAAATAACAATAATGCACTAAAGATGAGTGCATACACGGAAGGCTAAAGCGATTTGGGTCATTTAAGTGGGTTGTAACAAATTCTTCCATTAAGTAAGATACTTAAAGTTAGAAACGAAAAGATAGGCTCGGAGGGGTGTACTAGGGGTTTCGTGTACTAAAAATGAGTACAACGCTAAGGTGTGGGAAAAATTAGTTGACTTAACTAGCCAAGTAATATGACTTAAATGGTCAAGTAATTATGATACGGGTTTAACAAAAGGGTGATCCTAATGCCTCTTATCATATAGTAAATCCTACCACATGAATGTAGTCTCACTAGCGGTCTCGGGATGCATCACTAACGTAAGTTCTAGAATCTAAATGCTACCGGTACACTCATAAGCACTAATAGTAAATGCTTTTCCTATGAAATCTAAAGGTGAACCTCACATATTTGGGTGGAAAATTTTTCTGAATGATACGGTTTTGTACTAGTCATACAATCTCCTATCCATGAGACGCTTGCTATGGCTAAAGTTTCACTCCTAAATGTTGTAAAAAATTTTAAATTTGGCGCTAAAATTACACTAACAAGTATTTCTCATAGTTTTATTACACATCTACCATCAAACAAACAAACTCAAGCGAAAGTGTATCTGTAAGGTATCATCATTTTACCCTCCCCTTACACTTAGGATGAACATTGTCCCCAATGTTCAAGTAAAGAATGTAAAAGTGAAATAAGTAAAAAGAATGAAATCAAATACTCCCCTGATTCGCTCGGTATGGATAATAAGGTGGCCAGGTTAGATCTTCCTCCAAGAAAATGAACAATCAAAGCTTCCCTTCCAGAAAAATAAATCATTTTCTTGTCATACATAACCTGTAAATCCTGAGAAAACATACAAGGCAACCTCGCATAAAATCGGCGGCAATCTACATATGTTACTAAATCCTAGAAAACAAAATAAGATATAATGTTTTTGGAATGATGTTTGCAGATTTCCTGGAGATTATAAAACTAATAATTCAACAAAAACTTTAAAACTCCATTAGAAAAACAAAACTTGTAAAATTTCCAGATTTTTACACGTGACGCCGTCAAGAGTAAACTCGTGACGCCGTCAGAAGTGACCTGCAGAAATTCTTATATTAAGTTTCTGGAAAAACAGGGTTCTACTTCCTGGAAAATCCTGCAAAACTTCATTATGACTCGATACAAGCATTTGACTCTAACAAATACGAATATACATGTTCACTTAATATTCTGGAGAATCATGATCGGTTTTCGTTTCTTAAAAACATATTTGGGGTTTCCCCTTACACTTATCTTTTGCAAAAATACCTTTGGGTGAAGTTAAGACTAGGCCAAACAACAAGGTAAAGTATTTCTACTATTTAGTTTAGAAACATGATCTACCAACAATAAAAATAAAGCATGCATACGGAAGCAAATAACAAACAAACAAAATAAAAATCACACAAAACATGGGTTGCCTCCCAAGAAGCGCTTTTCTTTATTTACGAGTCTTGTAGCTAGACTCAAGGTCTTGGGTTACTACATGACCTCATCGTTGGCTTCACTCTCTGATTGTAAATGTTCTTTGTAGAAACCAATCACCTTTTTCTCAATCGCTCCTATAATCCTATGGGCAAATTCCTTATCGACTTTATACTTTGGTCCTAGAATCAAGCAATCTTTCTGGAAAAGACTCATTTTTTCCCATACATAATCCATGCCCTTTTTCTTATCCTCTTCATTGATGTCCTCAAAAGCACCAATGTTATCCTTGTCAAATCGGGATATAAAGCGAAATTCTTTCATTCTGTTAGGCATCCTATAAGTGATCCTATCGTTGTTACTTGCAAATCGGATTGTCCCTTCTATCTCATCATATTCTAACTTGGACTCCTCAAAAAACGGTTTACCAAACACAACATTGGACAATCGACAATCAATAACATTAGCAAGATCTTCCACAATCATAAAGTCGGTGATATAAGTGAAATTCCCAACAAAGACATGTAGACCTTTAACTCTCCCGACAAAGTTACAAACTCCACCGGGGTATTTGGGATCTCTTCTAGGTTCAAGTCTTGTTTTCACTATATCGTTATAAACACTTGAGGTTATAATGTTGATTGGGGATTTAAAGTCAATGTAAGCATTGTCAATGTGTCTATACCCAATCATACATGGTATCTTAGCATTCTTAGGATCGCCTCTCTTTATCTTAGGTTCAATTCTAGTAAAAGGAGATCGAGGGTCATCAATAAGATTATTATAATATGCAATCTCCTCCTTAGTGGGGTATAGATTAAAATAATCATTTAGCTTTGGATCTATTTCCCCCTCTTCAAGTTCCTCAACGACATTCACAAAATCATTAGGCCCTAGGTCCTTATTTGAATACAAGGAGGTCACTAGGTCACTAAATGCATGGTCGAGCTCAACCTTAATCAACCTATTAAGCTCCCTAAGTTCCCTAATCTCACTCTCAATTTGCTCACGTAACACAGCCACATCTCTAGGGGAAAAGGTTGAATTCGCGTTTTCCATAATGGTCAACGGAATAGTCAATGAATTTAATTTACTAACAAAAGCACGAAGAAAAAGATAGACTAAAGAGAGCCTAAAAATAAAAATAAAATCTTACTAGAAAGGAATCTAGCAAGTAGACCTAACAAAAAGAGATTCTAACCTAGACAATAACTATTCCCCGGGCTGCGGCGCCAAAAACTTGATGCGTAGGGATTGCACCAGGCTTTACCTCTCAAGGTATCTTGAGAAGCTTACAACCCCCACCAGGCAGTGTACCTGATCGATGTAGTATAGTATAATGACAAGTACCGGGGGATTGATTGTTCAGCTAGGAATAGTGTCGCTAGGATTAGAAAACCTAAAGACTAGGTCTAAAGATGAGGGATGATTCTTTTTGTATTTTTATATTTTTAGGAAAGCAAGTAAAAATCTCGGGTTAGAAGGATTTGGGCGGAATTAGTTGCTAGTTAACTAACCCAATACTAAGATGCAATCAAAATAAAATACTAAAAAAATGAAATTAAACTATATTAAACTAAGGTTGCGAGCAATAAGTGGGAGAAATGTGTTTACTTAGATTTCATTACTCCCTAGATATCTTTTACACGTTAATTACTTATTATAGTTGCGTGGATGACGGATTGTATTCCTTAATATCATTCATGGGGTGGCGTACTTACTTCCCCAATCCTATGAGTGCCTACTTCACTCCTATGTCGAGCCGGCTAAGAAGCTCCTAACATGGGATCATTAGAATTTACTCATGCATTAAATACAACCAATTAAACCTAGTACACATCGGTTCATGTTTCCTAAGACGTTCAAGCATGTTACACAATAGAGATCTGCCAGTTTTCTTAAGCCTAACATTGAAATCATTCATCCAATACAACCATAAACAAGTAATCAACACATAATTAACATATAGGTTTCATTAGATCTAAGCAAACACAAGATAAATCTAGCCTAGCATGTTGAAATCAAGACAAGCACAAGATATAGACAATCAACACATAGACATATTGATTGAATTAAGAGAAGACTTATCTCAATAGCACATGAAAGGATTCAAGGGGTGAAAACCCTTGAATATACTGTAAAATACGAGCTAGGGTTCACAAAGTTCGGCCCTAGGGTTTCTCCACACAAGTTCCTCTTTAATGAATGAAAATTAGAAAACTATATATAGAGTTTAGGAGGTGACGACGTCAAGAACAAATGTCTGATGCCGTCATCTCGCCGCCAAATAGTTCCTCGGACTGCCTAGATCTGGGTCTGACGCCGTCATGTGGTCTCCTTATGTAGGCCGTCATGATTTTAACTCTTGACGCCCTTGTTGTGACGCCGTCAGGTTTGTACTGGATCGTCACCTCTTTTACTCTTGACACCATCATGAATTTCCTCTTGACGCCGTCAGGTACTGTTCTCAGCATGGAAAATTAAGTCTTTGGCGTTTTCTTCACTCTTATGCTCCAAAAAAGTCCGAATTGCTTCCTTTTCCAGATTTCACTCCCAAAGTACCTAAAATCACAAAAGGAACGATTTAGGGTAATATTTGATCAAATTAATTCAATTCCGGGCTTAAATGACCCATTAAAAGTGGTTCATTTTTTGCCTCATCAACGCGTATGAAGATGAGTACGACTTATTATTCTCTAATGAGTGAACTAAGTGATCGTACAAATCAGGTGTTGGATGGTGAGCTGAGAGCATGGGTGTGTTTGGTTTTGGAGGAAGTCGGGGTATACATTTACCCTTAGCTGAGTTGTCCTATATCAACAATTATCATACTAGTATTGAATATGTGTCGTGTGAAAAGTTGTATGGAAGGTAATGTAGGTCACCCGTTCTGTGGGAAAAGGTTGGAACAAGCCAACTAATTGGTCCTGAACTAGAACGAGAGACTACGAATAAGGTTTCTGACTAAGGAAAGACTTAAGGCAGCAAAAGATCGCCAAAAGAGTTATGCGGATTATTGCCGTAAGCCCTTAGAGTTTGGTGTTAGTGATATTGTGAGGTTAAAAGTATATCCTTTGAAGGGTGTTGTTCGTTTCGGTAAGAAAGGAAAGCTAGCACCGAGATACGCAGGACCATTTGAGATTTAAGGAAATGATTGAATTTGAGACATATCGGTTGAATTTGCCTGAGGAGTTAAGTAGAGTGCATGATACGTTTCATGTATTTAATTTGAAAAGTGTCAGGCAGATACTAGTCTGCATGTGCCATTTAATTTGAAAAGTCTTACACGTTTAGTTTTGCCTTTGATATAAACTAACATACTTTATGAGTTAATTGGTAGGGTATAATAGTGACCAGGTTTATTTATATGGGGTACCAAAGTATATCTCTGCTTATGTTTGATTATATGAGACATTATGTAATAATTTTTCTTTGAAAATTCTAAATTTCAAAAACACGTTTGTTGTACGCTTAGTTTTTGATTATATGAGACATTATTTAATAATTTTTCTTTGAGAATACTAAATTTCAAAAACATAGTTAACGAGTTAACTGGTAAAGGTCTAATAGTGATTAGGTTTATTAATATGGGGTATCAAAGTCTTTCGTTTCTTTCGATTGATTATATGAGACATTATTTAATAATTTTTCTTTGAGAATACTAAATTTAAAAAACACAGTTAATGAGTTAACTGGTAAAAGGTCTAATAGTGATTAGGTTTATTAATATGGGGTATCATAGTCTTTCGTTTCTTTCGATTGATTATATGAGACATTATTTATTAAATTGTTTTGAAAATGCTAAATTTCAAAAACACAAGTGTTATACGTTTAGTTTTGTCTTTGATATAAGCTAACAGACTTTATGAGTTAACTGTTGAGGGAATAATAGTTACCAGGTTTATTAATATGGGGTACCAAAGTATTTCTCTGCTTATGTTTGATTATATGTGACATTATTTAATAATTTTTCTTTGAAAATTCTAAATTTCAAAAACACGTTTGTTATACATTTAGTTTTTGATTATATGAGACATTATTTATTAATTTTTCTTTGAGAATACTAAATTTCAAAAACACGGTTAACGAGTTAACTGGTAAAGGTCTAATAGTGATTAGGTTTATTTATATGGGGTATCGAAGTCTTTCGTATCTTTCGATTGATTAAATGAGACATTATTTATTAAATTGTTTTGAAAATGCTAAATTTCAAAAACACAAGTGTTATACATTTAGTTTTGTCTTTGATATAAACTAACAGACTTTATGAGTTAACTGGTGAGTGTATAATAGTGACCAAGTTTATTAATATGGGGTACCAAAGTATTTCTCTCCTTATGTTTGATTATATGAGACATTATTTAATAATTTTTCTTTGAAAATTCTAAATTTCAAAAACACATTTGTCATACACTTAATTTTTGATTATATGAGACATTATTTAATAATTTTTCTTTGAGAATACTAAATTTCAAAAACACAGTTAACGAGTTAACTGGTAATGGTCTAATAGTGATTAGGTTTATTAATATGGGGTATCAAAGTTTTTGGTTTCTTTCGATTGATTATATGAGACAATATTTATTAAATTGTTTCGAAAATGCTAAATTTCAAGAACACAAGTGTTATATGTTTAGTTTTGTGTTTGATATAAACTAACATACTTTATGAGTTAATTGGTAGGGTATAAAAGTGACCAGGTTTATTTATATGGGGTACCAAAGTATTTCTCTGCTTATTTTTTATTATATGAGACATTATGTAATAATTTTTCTTTGAAAATTCTAAATTTCAAAACCACGTTTGTTATTCGCTTAGTTTTTTATTATATGAGACATTATTTAATAATTTTTCTTTGAGAATACTAAATTTTAAAAACACAGTTAACGAGTTAACTGGTAAAGGTCTAACAGTGATTAGGTGTATTAATATGGGGTATCAAAGTCTTTCGTTTCTTTCGATTGATTATATGAGATATTATTTAATAATTTTTCTTTGAGAATACTAAATTCAAAAACACAGTTAACGAGTTAACTGGTAAAGGTCTAATAGTGATTAGGTTTATTAATATGGGGTATCAAAGTATTTTGTTTCTTTCGATTGATTATATGAGACATTATTTGTTAAATTGTTTTGAAAATGCTAAATTTCAAAAACACAAGTGTTATACGTTTAGTTTTGTCTTTGATATAAACTAACAGATTTGATGAGTTAACTGGTGAGGGTATAATAGTGACCAGGTTTATTAACATGGGGTACCAAAGTAATTCTCTGCTTATGTTTGATTATATGTGACATTATTTAATAATTTTTCTTTGAAAATTCTAAATTTCAAAAACACGTTTGTTACACGCTTAGTTTTTGATTATATGAGACTTTATTTAATAATTTTTGTTTGAGAATACAAAATTTCAAAAACACAGTTAACGAGTTAACTGGTAAGGGTCTAATAGTGATTAGGTTTATTAATATGGGGAATCAAAGTCATTCGTTTCTTTCGATTGATTATATGAGACATTATTTATTAAATTGTTTTTAAAATGCTAAATTTCAAAAACACAAGTGCTATACGTGTAATTTTGTCTTTGATATAAACAAACAGACTTTATGAGTTAACTGGAGAGGGAATAATAGTTACCAGGTTTATTAATATGGGGTACCAAAGTATTTGTCTGCTTATGTTTGATTATATGTGACATTATTTAATAATTTTTCTTTGAATATTCTAAATTTCAAAAACATGTTTGTTATACACTTAGTTTTTGATTATATGAGACATTATTTATTAATTTTTCTTTAAGAATACTAAATTTCAAAAACACAGTTAACGAGTTAACTAGTAAAGGTCTAATAGTGATTAGGTTTATTTATATGGGGTATCAAAGTCTTTCGTTTCTTTCGATTGATTAAATGAGACATTATTTATTAAATTGTTTTGAAAATGCTAAATTTCATAAACACAAGTGTTATACGTTTAGTTTTGTCTTTGATATAAACTAACGGACTTTATGAGTTAACTGGTGAGGGTATAATAGTGACCAGGTTTATTAATATGGGGTACCAAAGTATTTCTCTCCTTAAATTTGTTTATATGAGACATTATTTAATAATTTTTCTTTGAAAATTCTAAATTTCAAAAACACGTTTGTCATACGCTTAATTTTTGATTATATGAAAAATTATTTAATAATTTTTCTTTGAGAATACTAAATTTCAAAAACAAAGTTAACGAGTTAACTGGTAAAGGTCTAATAGTGATAAGGTTTATTAATATGGGGTATAAAAGTCTTTTGTTTCTTTCGATTGATTATATGAGACATTATTTATTAAATTGTTTTGAAAATGCTAAATTTCAAAAACACAAGTGTTATACGTTTAGTTTTGTCTTTGATATAAACTAACAGACTTTATAAGTTAACTGTTGAGGGAATAATCGTTACCAAGTTTATTAATATGTGGTACCAAAGTATTTCTCTGCTTATGTTTGATTATATGTGACATTATTTAATAATTTTTCTTTGAAAATTCTAAATTTCAAAAAGACGTTTGTTATACATTTAGTTTTTGATTATATGAGACATTATTTATTAATTTTTCTTTGAGAATACTAAATTTCAAAAACACAGTTAACGAGTTAACTAGTAAAGGTCTAATAGTGATTAGGTTTATTTATATGGGGTATCAAAGTCTTTCGTTTCTTTCGATTGATTAAATGAGATATTATTTATTAAATTGTTTTGAAAATGCTAAATTTCAAAAACACAAGTGTTATACGTTTAGTTTTGTCTTTGATAGACTTTATGAGTTAACTGGTGACGGTATAATAGTGACCAGGTTTATTAATATGGGGTACCAAAGTATTTCTCTCCTTATGTTTGCTTATATGAGACATTATTTAATAATTTTTCTTTGAAAATTCTAAATTGCAAAAACACGTTTGTCATACGCTTAATTTTTGAATATATGAGACATTATTTAAAAATTTTTCTTTGAGAATACTAAATTTCAAATACACAGTTAACGAGTTAAAGGTCTAATTGTGATTAGGTTTATTAATATGGGGTATCAAACTCTTTTGTTTTTTTCGAATGATTATATGAGACATTATTTATTAAATTGTTTTGAAAATGCTAAATTTCGAGAACACAAGTGTTATAAGTTTAGTTTTGTCTTTGATATAAACTAACATACTTTATGAGTTAATTGGTAGGGTATAATAGTGACCAGGTTTATTTATATGGGGTACCAAAGTGTTTCTCTGCTTATGTTTGATTATATGAGACATTATGTAATAATTTTTCTTTGAAAATTCTAAATTTCTAAAACACGATTGTTGTACGCTTAATTTTTGATTATATGAGACATTATTTAATAATTTTTCTTTGAGAATACTAAATTTCAAAAACATAATTAACGAGTTAACTGGTAATGGTCTAATAGTGATTAGGTTTATTAATATGGGGTATCAAAGTCTTTCGTTTCTTTCGATTGATTATATGAGACATTATTTAATAATTTTTCTTTGAGAATACTAAATTTCAAAAACACAGTTAACGAGTTAACTGGTAAAGGTCTAATAGTGATTAGGTTTATTAATATGGGGTATCAAAGTATTTTGTTTCTTTCGATTGATTATATGAGACATTATTTATTAAATTGTTTTGAAAATGCTAAATTTCAAAAACACAAGTGTTATACGTTTAGTTTTGTCTTTGATATAAACTAACAGACATTATAAGTTAACTGTTGAGGGAATAATAGTTACCAGGTTTATTAATATGGGGTACCAAAGTATTTCTCTGCTTATGTTTGATTATATGTGATATTATTTAATAATTTTTCTTTGAAAATTCTAAATTTCAAAAACGCGTTTGTTATACATTTAGTTTTTGATTATATGAGAAATTATTTATTAATTTTTCTTTGAGAATACTAAATTTCAAAAACATAGTTAACGAGTTAACTGGTAAAGGTCAAATAGTGATTAGGTTTATTTATATGGGGTATCAAAGTCTTTCGTTTCTTTCGATTGATTAAATGAGATATTATTTATTAAATTGTTTTGAAAATGCTAAATTTCAAAAACACAAGTGTTATACGTTTAGTTTTGTCTTTGATAGACTTTATGAGTTAACTAGTGACGGTATAATAGTGACCAGGTTTATTAATACGGGGTACCAAAGTATTTCTCTCCTTATGTTTGAATATATGAGACATTATTTAATAATTTTTCTTTGAAAATTCTAAATTTCAAAAACACGTTTGTTATACATTTAGTTTTTGATTATATGTGACATTATTTATTAATCTTTCTTTGAGAATACTAAATTTCAAAAACACAGTTAACGAGTTAACTAGTAAAGGTCTAATAGTGATTAGGTTTATTTATACGGGGTATCAAAGTCTTTCGTTTCTTTCGATTGATTAAATGAGATATTATTTATTAAATTGTTTTGAAAATGCTAAATTTCAAAAACACAAGTGTTATACGTTTAGTTTTGTCTTTGATATAAACTAACATACTTTATGAGTTAATTGGTAGGGTATAATAGTGACCAGGTTTATTTATATGGGGTACCAAAGTATTTCTCTGCTTATGTTTGATTATATGAGACATTATGTAATAATTTTTCTTTGAAAATTCTAAATTTCAAAAACACGATTGTTGTACGCTTAGTTTTTGATTATATGAGACATTATTTAATAATTTTTCTTTGAGAATACTAAATTTCAAAAACGTAGTTAACGAGTTAACTGGTAAAGGTCTAATAGTGATTAGGTTTATTAATATGGGGTATCAAAGTCTTTCATTTCTTTCGATTGATTATATGAGACATTATTTAATAATTTTTCTTTGAGAATACTAAATTTCAAAAACACAGTTAACGAGTTAACTGGTAAAGGTCTAATAGTGATTAGGTTTATTAATATGGGGTATCAAAGTATTTCGTTTCTTTCGATTGATTATATGAGACATTATATATTAAATTATTTGGAAAATGCTAAATTTCAAAAACACAAGTGTTATACGTTTAGTTTTGTCTTTGGTATAAACTAACAGACTTTATAAGTTAACTGTTGAGGGAATAATAGTTACCAGGTTTATTAATATGGGGTACCAAAGTATTTCTCTGCTTATGTTTGATTATATGTGATATTATTTAATAAGTTTTCTTTGAAAATTCTAAATTTCAAAAACGCGTTTGTTATACATTTAGTTTTTGATTATATGAGACATTATTTATTAATTTTTCTTTGAGAAAACTAAATTTCAAAAATATAGTTAACGAGTTAACTGGTAAAGGTCAAATAGTGATTAGGTTTATTTATATGGGGTATCAAAGTCTTTCGTTTCTTTCGATTGATTAAATGAGATATTATTTATTAAATTGTTTTGAAAATGCTAAATTTCAAAAACACAAGTGTTATACGTTTAGTTTTGTCTTTGATAGACTTTATGAGTTAACTAGTGACGGTATAATAGTGACCAGGTTTATTAATACGGGGTACCAAAGTATTTCTCTCCTTATGTTTGATTATATGAGACATTATTTAATAATTTTTCTTTGAAAATTCTAAATTTCAAAAATACGTTTGTTATACATTTAGTTTTTGATTATATGAGACATTATTTATTAATCTTTCTTTGAGAATACTAAATTTCAAAAACACAGTTAACGAGTTAACTAGTAAAGGTCTAATAGTGATTAGGTTTATTTATATGGGGTATCAAAGTCTTTCGTTTCTTTCGATTGATTAAATGAGATATTATTTATTAAATTGTTTTGAAAATGCTAAATTTCAAAAACACAAGTGTTATACGTTTAGTTTTGTCTTTGATAGACTTTATGAGTTAACTAGTGACGGTATAATAGTGACCAGGTTTATTAATACGGGGTACCAAAGTATTTCTCTCCTTATGTTTGAATATATGAGACATTATTTAATAATTTTTCTTTGAAAATTCTAAATTTCAAAAACACGTTTGTTATACATTTAGTTTTTGATTATATGTGACATTATTTATTAATCTTTCTTTGAGAATACTAAATTTCGAAAACACAGTTAACGAGTTAACTAGTAAAGGTCTAATAGTGATTAGGTTTATTTATACGGGGTATCAAAGTCTTTCGTTTCTTTCGATTGATTAAATGAGATATTATTTATTAAATTGTTTTGAAAATGCTAAATTTCAAAAACACAAGTGTTATACGTTTAGTTTTGTCTTTGATATAAACTAACATACTTTATGAGTTAATTGGTAGGGTATAATAGTGACCAGGTTTATTTATATGGGGTACCAAAGTATTTCTCTGCTTATGTTTGATTATATGAGACATTATGTAATAATTTTTCTTTGAAAATTCTAAATTTCAAAAACACGATTGTTGTACGCTTAGTTTTTGATTATATGAGACATTATTTAATAATTTTTCTTTGAGAATACTAAATTTCAAAAACATAGTTAACGAGTTAACTGGTAAAGGTCTAATAGTGATTAGGTTTATTAATATGGGGTATCAAAGTCTTTCGTTTCTTTCGATTGATTATATGAGACATTATTTAATAATTTTTCTTTGAGAATACTAAATTTCAAAAACACAGTTAACGAGTTAACTGGTAAAGGTCTAATAGTGATTAGGTTTATTAATATGGGGTATCAAAGTATTTCGTTTCTTTCGATTGATTATATGAGACATTATTTATTAAATTATTTGGAAAATGCTAAATTTCAAAAACACAAGTGTTATACGTTTAGTTTTGTCTTTGATATAAACTAACAGACTTTATAAGTTAACTGTTGAGGGAATAATAGTTACCAGGTTTATTAATATGGGGTACCAAAGTATTTCTCTGCTTATGTTTGATTATATGTGATATTATTTAATAAGTTTTCTTTGAAAATTCTAAATTTCAAAAACGCGTTTGTTATACATTTAGTTTTTGATTATATGAGACATTATTTATTAATTTTTCTTTGAGAAAACTAAATATCAAAAACATAGTTAACGAGTTAACTGGTAAAGGTCAAATAGTGATTAGGTTTATTTATATGGGGTATCAAAGTCTTTCGTTTCTTTCGATTGATTAAATGAGATATTATTTATTAAATTGTTTTGAAAATGCTAAATTTCAAAAACACAAGTGTTATACGTTTAGTTTTGTCTTTGATAGACTTTATGAGTTAACTAGTGACGGTATAATAGTGACCAGGTTTATTAATACGGGGTACCAAAGTATTTCTCTCCTTATGTTTGATTATATGAGACATTATTTAATAATTTTTCTTTGAAAATTCTAAATTTCACAAATACGTTTGTTATACATTTAGTTTTTGATTATATGAGACATTATTTATTAATCTTTCTTTGAGAATACTAAATTTCAAAAACACAGTTAACGAGTTAACTAGTAAAGGTCTAATAGTGATTAGGTTTATTTATATGGGGTATCAAAGTCTTTCGTTTCTTTCGATTGATTAAATGAGATATTATTTATTAAATTGTTTTGAAAATGCTAAATTTCAAAAACACAAGTGTTATACGTTTAGTTTTGTCTTTGATAGACTTTATGAGTTAACTGGTGACGGTATAATAGTGACCAGGTTTATTAATATGGGGTACCAAAGTATTTCTCTCCTTATGTTTGCTTATATAAGACATTATTTAATAATTTTTCTTTGAAAATTCTAAATTGAAAAAACACGTTTGTCATACGCTTAATTTTTGATTATATGAGACATTATTTAATAATTTTTCTTTGAGAATACTAAATTTCAAATACACAGTTAACGAGTTAACTGGTAAAGGTCTAATTGTGATTAGGTTTATTAATATGGGGTATCAAACTCTTTTGTTTTTTTCGAATGATTATATGAGACATTATTTATTAAATTGTTTTGAAAATGCTAAATTTCGAGAACACAAGTGTTATACGTTTAGTTTTGTCTTTGATATAAACTAACATACTTTATGAGTTAATTGGTAGGGTATAATAGTGACCAGGTTTATTTATATGGGGTACCAAAGTATTTCTCTGCTTATGTTTGATTATATAAGACATTATGTAATAATTTTTCTTTGAAAATTCTAAATTTCAAAAACACTTTTGTTGTACGCTTATTTTTTGATTATATGAGACATTATTTAATAATTTTTCTTTGAGAATACTAAATTTCAAAAACATAGTTAACGAGTTAACTGGTAAAGGTCTAATAGTGATTAGGTTTATTAATATGGGGTATCAAAGTCTTTCGTTTCTTTCGATTGATTATATGAGACATTATTTAATAATTTTTCTTTGAGAATACTAAATTTCAAAAACACAGTTAACGAGTTAACTGGTAAAGGTCTAATTGTGATTAGGTTTATTAATATGGGGTATCAAAGTATTTCGTTTCTTTCGATTGATTATATGAGACATTATTTATTAAATTGTTTTGAAAATGCTAAATTTCAAAAACACAAGTGTTATACGTTTAGTTTTGTCTTTGATATAAACTAACAGACTTTATAAGTTAACTGTTGAGGGAATAATAGTTACCAGGTTTATTAATATGGGGTACCAAAGTATTTCTCTGCTTATGTTTGATTATATGTGATATTATTTAATAATTTTTCTTTGAAAATTCTAAATTTCAAAAACACGTTTGTTATACATTTAGTTTTTGATTATATGAGACATTATTTATTAATTTTTCTTAGAGAATACTAAATTTCAAAAACATAGTTAACGAGTTAACTGGTAAAGGTCAAATAGTGATTAGGTTTATTTATATGGGGTATCAAAGTCTTTCGTTTCTTTCGATTAATTAAATGAGATATTATTTATTAAATTGTTTTGAAAATGCTAAATTTCAAATACACAAGTGTTATACGTTTAGTTTTGTCTTTGATAGACTTTATGAGTTAACTAGTGACGTTATAATAGTGACCATGTTTATTAATACGGGGTACCAAAGTATTTCTCCCCTTATGTTTGATTATATGAGACATTATTTAATAATTTTTCTTTGAAAATTCTAAATTTCAAAAACACGTTCGTCATACGCTTAATTTTTGATTATATGAGACATTATTAAATAATTTTTCTTTGAGAATACTAAATTTCAAAAACACAGTTAACGATTTAACTAGTAAAGGTCTAATTGTGATTAGGTTTATTAATATGGGGTAACAAACTCTTTTGTTTCTTTCGATTGATTATATGAGACATTATTTATTAAATTGTTTTGAAAATTCTAAATTTCACGAACACAAGTGTTATACGTTTAGTTTTGTCTTTGATATAAACTAACATACTTTATGAGTTAATTGGTAGGGTATAATAGTGACCAGGTTTATTTATATGGGGTACCAAAGTATTTCTCTGCTTATGTTTGATTATATGAGACATTATGTAATAATTTTTCTTTGAAAATTCTAAATTTCAAAAACACGTTTGTTGTACGCTTAGTTTTTGATTATATGAGACATTATATAATAATTTTTCTTTGAGAATACTAAATTTCAAAAACACAATTAACGAGTTAACTAGTAAAGGTCTAATAGTGATTAGGTTTATTAATATGGGGTATCAAAGTCTTTCATTTCTTTCGATTGATTATATGAGACATTATTTAATAATTTTTCTTTGAGAATACTAAATTTCAAAAACACAGTTAACGAGTTAACTGGAAAAGGTCTAATAGTGATTAGGTTTATTAATATGGGGTATCAAAGTATTTCGTTTCTTTCGATTGATTATATGAGACATTATTTATTAAATTGTTTTGAAAATGCTAAATTTCAAAAACACAAGTGTTATACGTTTAGTTTTGTCTTTGATATAAACTAACAGACTTTATAAGTTAACTGTTGAGGGAATAATAGTTACCAGGTTTATTAATATGGGGTACCAAAGTATTTCTCTGCTTATGTTTGATTATATGTGATATTATTTAATAATTTTTCTTTGAAAATTCTAAATTTCAAAAACACGTTTGTTATACATTTAGTTTTTGATTATATGAGACATTATTTATTAATTTTTCTTAGAGAATACTAAATTTCAAAAACATAGTTAACGAGTTAACTGGTAAAGGTCAAATAGTGATTAGGTTTATTTATATGGGGTATCAAAGTCTTTCGTTTCTTTCGATTAATTAAATGAGATATTATTTATTAAATTGTTTTGAAAATGCTAAATTTCAAATACACAAGTGTTATACGTTTAGTTTTGTCTTTGATAGACTTTATGAGTTAACTAGTGACGTTATAATAGTGACCATGTTTATTAATACGGGGTACCAAAGTATTTCTCCCCTTATGTTTGATTATATGAGACATTATTTAATAATTTTTCTTTGAAAATTCTAAATTTCAAAAACACGTTCGTCATACGCTTAATTTTTGATTATATGAGACATTATTAAATAATTTTTCTTTGAGAATACTAAATTTCAAAAACACAGTTAACGATTTAACTAGTAAAGGTCTAATTGTGATTAGGTTTATTAATATGGGGTAACAAACTCTTTTGTTTCTTTCGATTGATTATATGAGACATTATTTATTAAATTGTTTTGAAAATTCTAAATTTCACGAACACAAGTGTTATACGTTTAGTTTTGTCTTTGATATAAACTAACATACTTTATGAGTTAATTGGTAGGGTATAATAGTGACCAGGTTTATTTATATGGGGTACCAAAGTATTTCTCTGCTTATGTTTGATTATATGAGACATTATGTAATAATTTTTCTTTGAAAATTCTAAATTTCAAAAACACGTTTGTTGTACGCTTAGTTTTTGATTATATGAGACATTATATAATAATTTTTCTTTGAGAATACTAAATTTCAAAAACACAATTAACGAGTTAACTAGTAAAGGTCTAATAGTGATTAGGTTTATTAATATGGGGTATCAAAGTCTTTCATTTCTTTCGATTGATTATATGAGACATTATTTAATAATTTTTCTTTGAGAATACTAAATTTCAAAAACACAGTTAACGAGTTAACTGGAAAAGGTCTAATAGTGATTAGGTTTATTAATATGGGGTATCAAAGTATTTCGTTTCTTTCGATTGATTATATGAGACATTATTTATTAAATTGTTTTGAAAATGCTAAATTTCAAAAACACAAGTTTTATACGTTTAGTTTTGTCTTTGATACAAACTAACAGACTTTATGAGTTAACTGGTGAGGGTATTATAGTGACCAAGTTTATTAATATGGGGTACCATAGTAATTCTCTGCTTATGTTTGATTATATGTGACATTATTTAATAATTTTTCTTTGAAAATTCTAAATTTCAAAAACACGTTTGTTACACGCTTAGTTTTTGATTATATGAGACTTTATTTAATAATTTTTCTTTGATAATACAAATTTTCAAAAACACAGTTAACGAGTTAACTGGTAAGGGTCTAGTAGTGATTAGGTTTATTAATATGGGGTATCAAAGTCTTTCGTTTCTTTCGATTGATTATTTGAGACATTATTTATTAAATTGTTTTGAAAATGCTAAATTTTAAAAACACATGTGTTATACGTTTAGTTTTGTCTTTGATATAAACAAACAGATTTTATCAGTTAACTGGTGAGGGTATAATAGTGACCAGGTTTATTAATATGGGGTACCAAAGTATTTCTCTGGTTATGTTTGATTATATGAGACATTATGTAATAATTTTTTTTTTGAAAATTCTAAATTTCAAAAACACGTTTGTCATACGCTTAGTTTTTGATTATATGAGACATTATTTCATAATTTTTCTTTGAGAATACTAAATTTCAAAAACACAGTTAACGAGTTAACATGTAAAGGTCTAATAGTGATTAGGTTTATTAATATGGGGTATCAAAGTCATTTGTTTCTTTCGATTGATTATATGAGACATTATTTACTAAAATGTTTTGAAAATGCTAAATTTCAAAAACACAAGTATTATACGTTTAGTTTTGTCTTTGATATAAACTAACATACTTTATGAGTTAATTGGTAGGGTATAATAGTGACCAGGTTTATTTATATGGGGTATCAAAGTATTTCTCTGCTTATGTTTGATTATATGAGACATTATGTAATAATTTTTCTATGAAAATTCTAAATTTCAAAAACACGTTTGTTATACGCTTAGTTTTTGATTATATGAGACATTATTTAATAATTTTTCTTTGAGAATACTAAATTTCAAAATCACAGTTAACGAGTTAACTGGTAAAGGTCTAATAGTGATTTGGATTATTAATATGGGGTAACAAAGTCTTTCGTTTCTTTTGATTTTTTATATGAGACATTATTTATTAAATTTTTTTGAAAATGCTAAATTTCAAAAACACAAGTGTTATACGTTTAGTTTTGTCTTTGATATAAACTAACAGACTTTATGAGTTAACTGGTGAGGGTATAATAGTGACCAGGTTTATTAATATGGGGTACCAAAGTATTTCTCTCCTTATGTTTGATTATATGAGTCGTTATTTAATAATTTTTCTTTGAAAATTCTAAATTTCGAAAACACGTTTGTCATACGCTTAATTTTTGATTATATGAGACATTATTTAATATTTTTTCTTTGAGAATACTAAATTTCAAAAACACAGTTAACGAGTTAACTGGTAAAGGTCTAATAGTGATTAGGTTTATTAATATGGGGTATCAAAGTCTTTTGTTTCTTTCGGTTGATTATATGAGACATTATTTATTAAATTGTTTTGAAAATGCTAAATTTCAAAAACACACGTGTTATACGTTTAGTTTTGTCTTTGATATAAACTAACATACTTTATGAGTTAATTGGTGAGGGTATAATAGTGACCAGGTTGATTTATATCGGGTACCAAAGTATTTCTTTGTTTATGTTTGATTATATGAGACATTATGTAATAATTTTTCTTTGAAAATTCTAAATTTCAAAAACACGTTTGTTATACGCTTAGTTTTTGATTATATGATACATTATTTAATAAGTTTTCTTTGAGAATACTAAATTTCAAAAACACAATTAACGAGTTAACTGGTAAAGGTCTAATAGTGATTAGGTTTATTAATATGGGGTATCAAAGTCTTTTGTTTCCTTCGATTGATTATATGAGACATTATTTATTAAATTGTTTTGAAAATGCTAAATTTCAAAAACACAAGTGTTATACGTTTAGTTTTGTCTTTGATATAAACTAACAGACTTTATGAGTTAACTGGTGAGGGTATAATAGTGACCAGGTTTATTAATATGGGGTACCAAAGTATTTCTCTCCTTATGTATGATTATATGAGACGTTATTTAATAATTTTTCTTTGAAAATTCTAAATTTCAAAAACACGTTTGTCATACGCTTAATTTTTGATTACATGAGACATTATTTAATAATTTTTCCTTGAGAATACTAAATTTCAAAAACACAGTTAACGAGTTAACTGGTAAAGGTCTAATAGTGATTAGGTTTATTAATATGGGGTATCAAAGTCTTTTGTTTCTTTCGGTTGATTATATGAGACATTATTTATTAAATGGTTTTGAAAATGCTAAATTTCAAAAACACAAGTGTTATACGTTTAGTTTTGTCTTTGATATAAACTAACATACTTTATGAGTTAATTGGTAGGGTATGATAGTGACCAGGTTTATTTATATGGGGTACCAAAGTATTTCTTTTCTTATGTTTGATTATATGAGACATTATGTAATAATTTTTCTTTGAAAATTCTAAATTTCAAAAACACGTTTGTTATACACTTAGTTTTTGATTATATGAGACATTATTTAATAATTTTTCTTTGAGAATACTAAATTTCCAAAACACAGTTAACGAGTTAACTGGAAAAGGTCTAATAGTGATTAGGTTTATTAATATGGGGTATCAAAGTATTTCGTTTCTTTCGATTGATTATATGAGACATTATTTATTAAATTGTTTTGAAAATGCTAAATTTCAAAAACACAAGTTTTATACGTTTAGTTTTGTCTTTGATACAAACTAACAGACTTTATGAGTTAACTGGTGAGGGTATAATAGTGACCAGGTTTATTAATATGGGGTACCATAGTAATTCTCTGCTTATGTTTGATTATATGTGACATTATTTAATAATTTTTCTTTGAAAATTCTAAATTTCAAAAACACGTTTGTTACACGCTTAGTTTTTGATTATATGAGACTTTATTTAATAATTTTTCTTTGATAATACAAATTTTCAAAAACACAGTTAACGAGTTAACTGGTAAGGGTCTAGTAGTGATTAGGTTTATTAATATGGGGTATCAAAGTCTTTCGTTTCTTTCGATTGATTATTTGAGACATTATTTATTAAATTGTTTTGAAAATGCTAAATTTTAAAAACACATGTGTTATACGTTTAGTTTTGTCTTTGATATAAACAAACAGATTTTATCAGTTAACTGGTGAGGGTATAATAGTGACCAGGTTTATTAATATGGGGTACCAAAGTATTTCTCTGGTTATGTTTGATTATATGAGACATTATGTAATAATTTTTTTTTGAAAATTCTAAATTTCAAAAACACGTTTGTCATACACTTAGTTTTTGATTATATGAGACATTATTTCATAATTTTTCTTTGAGAATACTAAATTTCAAAAACACAGTTAACGAGTTAACAGGTAAAGGTCTAATAGTGATTAGGTTTATTAATATGGGGTATCAAAGTCATTTGTTTCTTTCGATTGATTATATGAGACATTATTTACTAAAATGTTTTGAAAATGCTAAATTTCAAAAACACAAGTATTATACGTTTAGTTTTGTCTTTGATATAAACTAACATACTTTATGAGTTAATTGGTAGGGTATAATAGTGACCAGGTTTATTTATATGGGGTATCAAAGTATTTCTCTGCTTATGTTTAATTATATGAGACATTATGTAATAATTTTTCTATGAAAATTCTAAATTTCAAAAACACGTTTGTTATACGCTTAGTTTTTGATTATATGAGACATTATTTAATAATTTTTCTTTGAGAATACTAAATTTCAAAAACACAGTTAACGAGTTAACTGGTAAAGGTCTAATAGTGATTTGGATTATTAATATGGGGTAACAAAGTCTTTCGTTTCTTTCGATTTTTTATATGAGACATTATTTATTAAATTTTTTTGAAAATGCTAAATTTCAAAAACACAAGTGTTATACGTTTAGTTTTGTCTTTGATATAAACTAACAGACTTTATGAGTTAACTGGTGAGGGTATAATAGTGACCAGGTTTATTAATATGGGGTACCAAAGTATTTCTCTCCTTATGTTTGATTATATGAGTCGTTATTTAATAATTTTTCTTTGAAAATTCTAAATTTCGAAAACACGTTTGTCATACGCTTAATTTTTGATTATATGAGACATTATTTAATATTTTTTCTTTGAGAATACTAAATTTCAAAAACACAGTTAACGAGTTAACTGGTAAAGGTCTAATAGTGATTAGGTTTATTAATATGGGGTATCAAAGTCTTTTGTTTCTTTCGGTTGATTATATGAGACATTATTTATTAAATTGTTTTGAAAATGCTAAATTTCAAAAACACAAGTGTTATACGTTTAGTTTTGTCTTTGATATAAACTAACATACTTTATGAGTTAATTGGTGAGGGTATAATAGTGACCAGGTTGATTTATATCGGGTACCAAAGTATTTCTTTGTTTATGTTTGATTATATGAGACATTATGTAATAATTTTTCTTTGAAAATTCTAAATTTCAAAAACACGTTTGTTATACGCTTAGTTTTTGATTATATGATACATTATTTAATAAGTTTTCTTTGAGAATACTAAATTTCAAAAACACAATTAACGAGTTAACTGGTAAAGGTCTAATAGTGATTAGGTTTATTAATATGGGGTATCAAAGTCTTTTGTTTCTTTCGATTGATTATATGAGACATTATTTATTAAATTGTTTTGAAAATGCTAAATTTCAAAAACACAAGTGTTATACGTTTAGTTTTGTCTTTGATATAAACTAACAGACTTTATGAGTTAACTGGTGAGGGTATAATAGTGACCAGGTTTATTAATATGGGGTACCAAAGTATTTCTCTCCTTATGTTTGATTATATGAGACGTTATTTAATAATTTTTCTTTGAAAATTCTAAATTTCAAAAACACGTTTGTCATACGCTTAATTTTTGATTACATGAGACATTATTTAATAATTTTTCATTGAGAATACTAAATTTCAAAAACACAGTTAACGAGTTAACTGGTAAAGGTCTAATAGTGATTAGGTTTATTAATATGGGGTATCAAAGTCTTTTGTTTCTTTCGGTTGATTATATGAGACATTATTTATTAAATGGTTTTGAAAATGCTAAATTTCAAAAACACAAGTGTTATACGTTTAGTTTTGTCTTTGATATAAACTAACATACTTTATGAGTTAATTGGTAGGGTATGATAGTGACCAGGTTTATTTATATGGGGTACCAAAGTATTTCTTTTCTTATGTTTGATTATATGAGACATTATGTAATAATTTTTCTTTGAAAATTCTAAATTTCAAAAACACGTTTGTTATACACTTAGTTTTTGATTATATGAGACATTATTTAATAATTTTTCTTTGAGAATACTAAATTTCAAAAACACAGTTAACGAGTTAACTGGTAAAGATCTAATAGTGATTAGGTTTATTAATATGGGGTATCAAAGTCTTTCGTTTCTTTCGATTGATTATATGATACATTATTTAATAATTTTTCTTTGAGAATACTAAATTTCAAAAACATAGTTAACGAGTTAACTGGTAAAGGTCTAATAGTGATTAGTTTTATTAATATGGGGTATCAAAGTCTTTCGTTTCTTTCGATTGATTATATGAGACATTATTTATTAAATTGTTTTGAAAATGCTAAATTTCAAAAACACAAGTGTTATACGTTTAGTTTTGTCTTTGATATAAACTAACAGACTTTATGCGTTAACTGGTGAGGGTATAATAGGGACCAGGTTTATTAATATGGGGTACCAAAGTATTTCTCTGCTTATGTTTGATTATATGATAAATTATATAATAATTTTTCTTTGAAAATTCTGAATTTCAAAAACACGTTTGTCATACGCTTAGTTTTTGATTATATGAGACATTATTTAATAATTTTTTCGTTGAGAATACTAAATTTCAAAAACACGGTTAACGAGTTAACTGGTAAAGGTCTAATAGTGATTAGGTTTATTAATATGGGGTTTCAAAGTCTTTCGTTTCTTTCGATTGATTATATGAGACATTATTTATTAAATTGTTTTGAAAATGCTAAATTTCAAAAACACGAGTGTTATACGTTTAGTTTTTTCTTTGATAGACTTTATGAGTTTACTGGTGAAGGTATAATAGTGACCAGGTTTATTAATATGGGGTACTAAAGTCTTCCATTGCTTACGATTGATTATAGTAGGAGACATTTTTTATTAAATTGTTTTAAAAATGCTAAATTTCAAAAACACATGCGTTATAGCTTTGGTTCGATTTTTTTTTTTTTTTTTTTTTTTTTTTTTTTTTTTAATATATAAACTAACACACTTCACGAGTTTGCTGAGTCAAGGTACAAACTAATACTTTAGGTACCGGGTATGTAACTCACTTAACTTAGTTTAAGTTACTAATATATATACTTTGTCATTTATTATAAGGAGTATGGATCTAGTGAGAAGAATTAATGAAATGAGAAGAGTGATAAAAAATTATAGCCACAAATTTCAAATATTTGTGGTTGTAGTTTCTTCTCATTCTTCTCATCTTAATTATGTTTCTCATTATAAGATGTAATTATAAAAAACAAAACAAACAAAGTAAATAGCCCAACAAAAATATGAAAAAGGAATGTAAGAGGAAAAACTAGAACTTTCAAACTCTCATTTCTTTATCAAAGTGTATTCGAAACACTGATAGAATGCCGCCATCGACACCCCAAACAGAACACTTTGTTGTCATTTTAAATTTGTGCAACAAGTACACAATCGTTTTGGTTATGTTAGGTAATTGTTTTTAGCTCTCAATTTTCAGATCTTAAATTCGTTTTGGTTATGGATTGGGTGATGTCCAATGCCATTTTTCCTATTTCATGTAATACTTTGGAAAGTTAATATATTGTTCACCTTTTTCAGCGAAAATAAATAAATGAATAAATAAAATCATTCAAAAGGTCTAAATTATGTTAGAGAAGTTTGTGGAAAACAAATGAAAAGAAATACTCAATTTATACATGTCACTGCATTGAATGTAACAATGATACAGATGGAGAACAAGATGAAGTTGTTGATGATTTTGTCTGATTCGAAGAACTGGCATTAGAGATGCTGCTTGATGATAGGTTAAGGGCATGCACAACTGTGGTAACCCCATATAAAGAAGAAATGGAAGGCGTCAAGTAAGATGCCACTGGTATCTTTGAAGGGAGTATAGGCACGGAGGCTTCAGAGTTCAGAACTTGAATCACTTGTCTCATTGATGGGCGAAGTTCTGAGTCAGGGTGTGTGCACCATAACCCAACCATCATCAAATGCTTGATTTCTTCTTCTTCTTTAAAATCCAACCGTAGACGTGGATCAACTGCTTTTAAAAGATTCCCAGTACCGTAAAGCCCCCAAACCCATTCAAGTAACCGTATTTGATTTTCTTGAGCCTTATACTCTATTGGTTTTCGCCCACAGGCTATTTCCAAAGCGACAACTCCGAAGCTAAATACATCTGATTCCTTGCTTACCTTTCCAGTCACTACACATTCAGGAGCCATGTAACCCAAGGTCCCAGCCAACATTGTTGTCTGTGAGCCTTTCTCATGGTCAACCAACTTAGCTAACCCAAAATCACCAAGCTTCGCGTTGAAATTCAAATCTAACATCACATTGCTGGCTTTAATGTCTCTATGCAGAACACATTGCTCCCATTCTTCATGTAAATACAGCAATGCAGAAGCAAGACCTTGTGCAATTTTGTACCTTGTGCCCCATGTCAACATGCTCTTGGCCTTGAAAAGATGTGAATCTAAGCTTCCATTTTCCATATATTCATAAACAAGCAGGAGTTCTCCTTTCTGGTGACACCAACCTATCAATTGCACCAGATTTCTGTGTCTCAATCTACTAATGATTCTAACTTCTGATGTGTACTCCTTGATCCCCTGCTTCGAACTCTTTGACACCCTTTTCACCGCAACAAACGTGTTGGAATCTTTCAAGAAACCTCTGTAAACACCACCAAAACCACCCTCTCCAAGCTTCTCATTCTCCGTAAAGTCACCGGTTGCCTGAGCTAATTCATGGTATGTGAATCTTTTAGGCCCAGTACCCATTTCAAATTCATTGTCCATCTCAATATCGAATCCAGTTTCTTCTGCTTCTACTTCCCTTGTTTTCTTCTTCCTTCTCCATAAAACAAACGCTAGCACACCTAAAAAAGTGATCACAACCGGTAATCCAACAATTAATCCGATCTTGATGTTTTTTGCTTTGCTATTATCAACCTGTAACTCTGAACTACTAAAACTCCAAGATCTCACATTATTTTTTTGGAATCTAGTTCCAGTCGCTGCTGAAAATCCGAAAATAACCCTTTCGGGCAACACGTCCTTGAGATCAATGACCTGATGAAGTCCATCTTGACGAATAACGATATTATTTTGAAAACCAGTAAACGAAACACTAAGATTTCTCGAAGCAGAATCGTATGTAATCCAAGCTTGACAAACTCCCCCGCCACTTACATTGCTCAGCCATCTTTGATAATTATTGGAACGAAGAGAGTTAATATCGATACCCACGTGAGTATTATTCATTAAGTCTGATGGATCCGTACCATTATTCCAAAAAGTATCAAACTCCACCGCAACAAATGGGCTAACAGCAGTAAGCGTATTGCCATCGACCGGAAGCCCCAAGGCTTTACCAGCAGTTATCACGGAATTCTTTTGAGCAAGAAAGAATGTGAGACCATCACCATAATGACCCATAGTAGCTTTTTCTGAATCTATCACAAATGTGAAATTGGTAGAGAAGCTGGCTAGCTCACCAGATTCTCTGTCCCAAAGGTGAAGAGGTTGGACGTAAATGGCTCGTCCTGCACTATGAGTCTGATTAGAACCAATGTCATCTGGTGTCAATTGGATTCCAACATTAGAAATATAAGACCCATTTTTACAAATTATATCCCCATTTTGTGGACCAATATTTGTAAAATTGAAGGTAAGTGAAGCTGCTGAAGAAATCATGACAAAAAGTAAGTGACTGATCAGATGGGTCCTGGTGAATTCCATGGCTGTAAGTAACTGGTTAAAAAAAATTAAGTTTTCTTTAAATAGGCAAAGTGATAAAAAAAAAAAAAAACATTGAAGAAGCTAAGCCGTTTATAAGTCTTCTTAAAACGTTTAAAAGTCAAACAGAGACCTGGCTATCATTTAAAATCAACTTAAGTTTCCACCTGAGGCCAGTCATAAAACATTTTTCAACTTAATAATGAACTTAATAGGTGAGGTCATTACCAAGGGAATCTTCTTCTTAGCTGAGAGTTTTGTTGTAAAGGCTGATAGTCAACAAAATTGCCTAACCACCGTCAGAAAACACCTATTCATATATCTTCGGTAATGGTAAACTGTAACAGAAATAAAATAACGTGTGGTCGTGAATTTCGCTGATCACACCAATTTGAATATATAAAGCACGTATATGTACGTATTATTTCTTTTTATTCAAGTATTACGTTTGGGGTGTTCATTGCTATTGAAAGAGGATCAAATAAAAAGAACCTATTTCATATAATTAGAATTCATTTCGATAAAAGTGTTTGAAAATTCCCCAAAACAAAATCACAACAAAGGTGAGGTTTACTGATACGAATTGGGGTCCAAGTTTCATGCGAATATTAAGACCAAGTCCTAAGGAGATTAACTGCTATCCTCATTATAATTATCTTAAAGCATTCACGTTTATTATTGAACAAGTCAATTCCATGCATGAGTATAAGGGCCTTATCAAATTATATAAAAAGTTCTTAACTTTTTAAGTTTTATTTTAACTTAATGTGTTTTTAACAATTGTCGATTATACTTATCTATTTTAGAACAATAATGCAAAGTGCGATATCTCCTGAAAATATTTAGAAATCAAACCAAATTGAGCTGTGCCAGATAACTTGTTAATGATACATTTGGGTTTGGTTATGAAGGAATAAAATGTGAGGCGGACAACCGACCAAGCCCCACAAATGAAACAGAATCACGTCGAACTATATTGGATTCGATGTTGTTTACAACGATGTCGTTGTTGGAAATAATGATGAGGTTGGAAGTTTTCATTATCCTACATTGATGTAGGAATGAAAATTATATGAGTTTATAGTTGTTAAACTTAATGTAAATCCAACTGAAGAGTTTGAGAGAATGGTGGGGGTTCTATGTTAGTGTTTGGTTCACACTACGAGCTACATATCTTTTTCCTAATAAAATAAAACCCCTAGTGGGGACTTTTCCATTTCAAAGAATCAAATCATACCTTATTTGGTAATAATTTTTTTAATTTGAATTTTATATTAAGATGTGTAAAAATAACAAAAGCTAAATATTTCCTGAATTGGCCTAAATTTTAAAAATTTCGTATTTTTACTCCTATGCAAAAAGAAACCGGAAATAACACATGTACTTCATTGTCTATAACTAATAGTTTTGTACCAAATTGTAAATATAAAAAGAAAAACGCTTTGCAACATCCATCATATTATTCATCCACGTCTAAGAAAAAAAACCTTACTCTGCATGTTTTCACTCTTCATTGCCTGTGTATATCAAACCTAAAACGATTCTCCATCACCAGCCACCTATTCATCATCACTAGAATCAGGTATGACCTTCCAATCAAAGTATATAGCATCATTGATCTAAATTAACAAACCTTCAAAGATATCATCGAGGTAAAGATCATCTCTCTTTATTCTAAACTTTAGCAAGTACTTTGTGTTAATTTTGATGTCAAAATAGAAGAGATTATTGATTTCATCACATTGCTTTTAAGATTAAATACCAGATTTAAGAATAATTAGCAATGGCACCAATTATAGTACCAAACTAAGTTTCATCGTCTAATTTGTTGTTGTCACATGTTAACGTTGGTAGTTGAGTTTGTTGCACAGACGTACAAGCATCCACAATATTCATAGGTAAAGTAGTTATTTCTTAAAAGATTTGAGTTTTGTAGTGCCTATTATTACTCTTGATATTGTTATTGGTCCTTTATGGTATATTGGTATTGCTTATGTAAAATAGTATTTTCTTACATTAATTCGATTTTCACATGTTATAGTTTAGCTCTTTACGTTTTCGGTGAACAAATAAGTTTGTGTTATATATGGATTGAGAATACATGTTTGTTAAATTTGGGGATTTTGGATTTGTGTTAAGCTTAACTGAATTGATACTGGATTTTGGATACAGTATATTGGAAGTTTATATTGTGTCTTTTATGATTGAGTTGTGGAGCTTGAAATGTTGCTGGTGGAAGGAGAAAGACTAACTCAAGTTAAATAGGATATGGAGGAACTTTTAAAATAAATCATTAGATATTTGGAATTATTGATGCAACTTGGTCACTTACTTTTATTTGTATGTTGATTCTTAGAGATTTGTTAAAGAGAGTCCCAGTTATGTATTCCTAGAGACCATCTCTTTTTTTACCTTCTACGTATGTTCTTTAATTTATAACTATCGTCATTTTTTAGTTTGGCTTCAAGGAAGGTAAATTGTCCCGTTAGATAGCCAATGGCAACAAAATAGGATATTGGCAAACGGTTAATAATGTGTTTTGGTCACATCCGATTAACCTGCAAACATCTATTATTTTATGCATTATGATTGTGTTAGGATTTAGAAATTGATAGCCTATAATGAGTACTTAGTTGATTAAATGCGAAGTGTGAGAAAGATTATAACATAAATGAGGAGTTGGTTGATTGAACCTATAAGTTAATACTTATTTGTATAATATCAGCTGATAATGGGTTATCAAATATTGGGAAGATACAGACAGTTAAAGCAGTGATGAAGGCTGGGCAAGTGGAATGAGGGAGAGGGAAAAAAAAAGATTATTGTTGTTGTCAATGGGGTTAACAGAAGCTATAACACATTGGCTATGATTTTAGTTATGTGGCACATTTTTATGACATGTTTAAAAGTGATTATGTGTTATTAGTCAACTTAATATAACAAACTCTTATAAAGTGCTTGAACTATTTTAGTATAACAAGTATCATAAAATAGAGTTTCATATAATTGTTAATTTGGTTGCAACTTTTGACCTTAACACAATCATGTACTGTTTGAACAATTGAACAATGATTCTACAAGCTTGGAGTAAATATACGAGTGTCTTTTATGGTCATGTTTCAAACTTTGGGCAATGTGATACATCCTGCAGGGAGGGGAATATGTTAGGCTAAAAAAAATAGCATTAAGAACTTGAATCATGAATTTATCGATCCCAACTCATATTAACAGTGGCAGGGCTAAAAAGTGATGGAGATATCATATCACTAGCGAGACACATAAAATAAATTTTGGAAGAAAAGGTAAAACATATTATTATCAATGATGGTTGTGGACAGCCACGGAAATCAACTGAAATTGACCAATCATCCATTAAAAAAACACTTGAAAAATGCTATGTTGTTGAAGCTCATGCATAACTCAAAATTAAATTGCTATTTATATCATTATTTCAGTTAGAAAAGGCCACCTAGACATGATATTACATAACATGATGTATTCAGATTAGTGGAACATGTCATAATTTAGAAGAGACCATGATGTTTTATCGCTGTCTATTTGTTATAGGTGGAAAATGTGTCGGCTAATAGTTTATATCATGTCACTTTGTGAGACATTCGGCCTTCATTTGGCCGGTTTGTTTTTTCATCATTAATTTCATATGTACCCATAATACAATCATTGAATGTATTATGTACAATGCTTTTAAAGAATGATCTGAGTATATATGAAATTTACTAATTGACTAATAGGTTTTTATATTATCATGTATCTATCCACAACTTTGTTTTCATTTTTGCGTTGGCTTTGAGGGAGGGGAACAAATAGTACAATCAAAATTAATAATGAATATAGATTAAAAGGATGTGAAAACAACATACTTGTAGTGATATTTTGGCAGGCCAGATGCTGAAGCCAACTGATCTTTACCATGTTTGTTCCATCTAGAGAGCGGGCAGCTTTTACAGGATAAGTCGATATTTTGATAGACACAGAGTTCGGGAATGATTCACTCAACATGTTACTTGCGTCAACACCATTTTGGCGTATAGGAAGAGTTGCTGTACCATGGTCATTTTCACACTTTCTAAGATGAGCTCGCCTTCTGTACCATCTTAGGCCAAAGAATGCAGCTGCTCTAAAAGAAGGCCAACCACTACACCAACAACCACTCTGATGTTGGTTCCATGGCTCATGTCAACCTTCTTTAGTTAGAAGACATTAACCTCCAATCTTCATAAGGGCTTACCATTTTAACCACTTTCATGGCTCTTTGAAAAGTGTGGTTTCTAAGTACACATAAACGAAGCATGATATGTTGCTGATAATGTGTATATTAGTATCCGATCATTTTTGTAGCTACTCGCTAACCCTTTCGCGCAAGTCACTTTTTTATAACAATAGTATAATTATTAGACGTTTTATAACCGCTTGTAGTTATTACTCTCTTGCAATTAGCTGAAACTTCATTCTCAACACCTAAATAGGATAAATGGGAGATACAGAGCAAGTCTCCTCAAGAATTCAGAATCATACGAAGTTGGTAGTCTAATTGAAAGCTATGGTTTCATGAATGTCACTAGGTACCTCTTATTCACTTCCAATGTCATGGTTTTACTAATTTAATAAAGTTTACTTTTGTTTGTTTGTATAGTTTTCAACAGTGTGCTCTGTCTCCAAACCTATAAATCACAAACATATATTAAAAAGATAAAATGATCTCTCATAGATCCAATGTCAGAATGATTAACAAATTCAATTAGGTGATCCTCAAATTATTTAGCCACTGACTTTCTTTTCATATTCATCCCCCATCAAGAAGGAAAATCAAACTCTTTGCTATTAGACATTGCACCTATGAGAGATTTTATTTATCTTTTTTTATTTATGTTAGTGATTTGTAGGTTTAGAGACAGAGCACACTGTTTACTTAATACGTGGTTCTGTATCTGCTGCATCAAGTATCCCAGGTGAATGAAGAGAGAAAAATGAGTAGTGATTTGTAGGTTTAGAGACAGAGCACACTGTTTACTTAATACGTGGTTCTGTATCTGCTGCATCAAGTATCCCAGGTGAATGAAGAGAGAAAAATGAGTAGTGATTTGTAGGTTTAGAGACAGAGCACACTGTTTACTTAATACGTGGTTTTGTATCTGCTGCATCAAGTATCCCAGGTGAATGAAGAGAGAAAAATGAGTAGAGTTGATGGTTTATTAATATTTCCTACACTTGGTTTGAATGGTTTAGGAGGTAATGGCGAAATGTTTGGTGATGGACTTCCGAACTTTGTCTAAATACAACAGCTGACTCATGACTCTAACATGATGATTACTAATCCTGGTGAAACAACTAAACATTCTCACGTGTCTAATATTAATCTGCATCTCAACCCATGGGCTGATGGTGGTGGTAGTAAGTTTTTAAAAGCTAATTTCCTTCTTTAGTTGCTATTCTCTTCTCTAGAGATGAGAAAATGGGTTGTTCAGGTAAAGTGTCAAGACATGGTAGTTTTTGAATGGTTGAACAGGGTTAAGCCGATCCACAAGCACCTTGAATTTGACAATAATTCGCTTTTTGAGTAAACCAAAGAAAATCATGACTTGATAAGTCAAAGGACATCTTTGATTTATTATGCTCCCATCCCAATTAATAGCGGAGCCTTTTTCTATAATTCAAATTCAGAAACAATTTTTTACTAATCTGATTGTTCTTCATGCAGTAAATAATTACCTCTGAACATTTACTAATGGTTTGGGATTACTTAGGAGAGTGTGGAGCATGTAGTTAACCATATCAGTTATCTGCAAAAAAAGAAATTAAGCATCTTTTTGTTTTGAATGACTGGAAAAGAGATTTAAAAAAAAATGAAAAAAATGGTTTTGGGTCAACCCAACATAACCTGCTCTACGATGACCTGCTTATATCACTACCTCTAGAGATGATGGCCTTTGTAATTGCTAACTATAACTCGGAAAGCAACATCACATATTGGTTGCTGTATTAGGTTTACCTTGCTGTTGCATGTGTTGTATATGGTCATAAATCATTCAAAGCTCACACCATTGACCGCTTTATCAGCAAATGAGCTCTCTCAAATGGGGTGACAGGATTGGCAACATGGCTAACGCGTATAAATAGGTTGATGGAAACTGTTTATATGCCCTAAACAGTTATTTAGGTGGCCTAACTAATTACATAGTTGAAGAAAATTGTTTGTGTGTACTTCTACCATATGGTAAACTTTTATTACTTACTTAAAGTTGTTTTCCACTTGCGAGGAGGTGGTAACTTTTACGATGACCAATGAGTTTATCCCTGGGTTATATAGCAAAAGAATAATACAAATATCCATAACAACACCGTCAAATTCAATCGAAATGCGCTTGGACATTGATTAACCTTCCAATTCAACATCATCCTATGAGGTGCAGGCTGCAAATGAATATAAAAATAAATTATTTAAAAACCATAAATAAAACAAACAAAAAAAATATTTGTTTTTTAATAAATAAAAATACAGTATTCAAAAAATTAGAAAAAATCCCGCGCGTGCGCGGGCATTATAACTAGTTTATATAATAAAACAAAACCTCAAGTGGGGACTTTTTCATTTCAAAAAAACTAAACCATGACTTATTTAGTAATAATATTATTTAAAAAAAAAGATTATTTTCTTATTAGGTAACATTTTATATTTATCCATAACACAAGTAGAAGATAAATACAAAAAATATAGATAAGATGTAATTAACAATAGGATTAAAAATTTTAAATAATTATCTTTAATAATAAAAAACTATAATTAAACATCATAAATCAAACAAAACAAATATTAAATTATTTGTTTTTTAATAAATAAAAATATATGATTCAAAAAAATATTAAAAAAACATGCGCGTGCGCGGGCATTTTAACTAGTGTTATAATGTGATACTTGTTTTGTGTGAGAGTTGATAAAGGCCCAAGTGATTAAAGCCCACATGGTTGACTTGGTAAGCAATAATACTTGAAACCGTCTCCCATGTTGCTGATTATCAGGAGGAGGATCGTGATCTTAACTGATCACTTTGATCACGATCTAATACTACTTGTACTCAGCTATAAAAGGGTTTTAATGGCTTGTCCTTGGTAGTTGAGAAACACATCACCAGACACACAAAACACCATGAAGTCCCTCTTTTACCCAATGGTGATATTGGCTAATACTCTCTTATGTTTTCTGTCTACCACCAATGGCATTACGTTGCTTTGGATCGCTGCCAATATGCAACGTTGTGTCTGCATCAAATCCTGGAGGTTTTACGATGGAAGGCTCTCAGCGAAATAGAGCACGTAAATTCCTTTAAGGACAGGGGTTTCTCCCGTGCAACGACACTATATTACGGTTTGCTGTCGTTGTTGTTGTTTCAGGTTTATCCAGCAACAATTTCCTTGGATCTGTTAAAGTTCCGTGCTGGATTCTTTCTCCAATATTACTCCTGCAGTGATCCGCTGATCTTTGCCAAATAAGTATGTGTTTTGACTCTTATAATGAATATTCTTATTAATATATATGTAGCAGAAGGCTGCGTAGAAGCAAATACAACAATCTTAAAGGAATTTATAGAGTCAAAACAAAATTTAAGTAGGTAGTCCAAACCTTCCAAAGGAGCCATATATATGTTTGAGATCGAAAACACATTGTTTAGAAACTGAATTTTATAAGAACTTCTATAAAATTTGTGTTGTATATGCGATATACAAATTTAGTTTTCGAACCATATTTATGATTAGGATTCTTAACCTATATTATAATGGAATATGTGACTTTGATAACTGTGACATCTAATTAGAGATATTGGAGTGAGATTTTATATATCCGTTGATGTTTCGTATTCCATAATGTTGCGTAATGATGAAGTACTTAGAGTGAAGTCTAGTACCGAGGATATGTGAAGGCCTCGTTACGAAAAGTGTTTGTGAAAGTGGACCACATGTACACTTTGAGGGTATGATTTCTAACGTCAACATTTCCTTGTTTGAATGATACATAATCTAGTGTGCCCCCTCAACTTGGTTGAACTTGGAGTTACCAAGCATCTCGACTTTCGAGTCGGGATATCATGAGACATGTTGTTCTCGTTGCTGATACATCCAAAGTGCGTTGTATCATTTGGAACTCGAGAAGGATCTTCCAAAAGTGTTGGATATATAGAGATGATGATGAGTTAGTAATTAACTAGAGTTGTATATGGTTATATTTTTTGAAGTATTCTGGTTTGTGAAAACTGATGTCAAACTGATGTCTGACATGGATTAAGTCAATAAATATTGATTATTTTGGGTTATGCACAATAGTGCTCAAAACAATCTTAAGACAAATATTGTGTGAAATTTGAGTTCAAGCTGTATTGCAATTGAGAAAACTTCTTTTATTTACATAATCAAAGTGGTGTCAAGCACTTCAAGCCTAACATAGCTACTGAATATATTAATGTTTATCTTCTTTAACAAAATCACTCTTTTGTTCAATATGTATGTTAACTGAATGATGCAAAATGTTGTTGCAAAAGTAGTTTTGGTTTTGACAAAGAAACTAAACTGGTTACTAAAGATTTGATGAACGAAATTTTAGTGTTCTGAGTGATGATAGTGAAACCCTTTTTCATGCTAAAACCATTTTGCCAGGATGTTAGAATCAATTATTCAATCGATGAGATATTATAACCATTTGGGATGTTTATAATTCACAAGTTGGTGAATCAGTATACAACACAATGAGTTGTTTTTGAACGAGAAATAATCATGTAGTTCTCGCTTCAATAAGGAAGCTGAGGTCATTGCCTAAGTTGTGGCAATTGAGGTACTTAAATGGATAAGAGATCCAATACCTTAAGTTCGATTGTGATGATTCAGAAAAGAATATGAGAATGGTACCATTATCGACATGTTTTTTCAAGTGTTCTAGAAACTTGATGCTGACACTACTATGCCTTTGACGAAAGAATTAGTGAGTGTTTGTGATGTGAATGACAAGCGACGAAGATACTTGTCGAACATCTCCTTTAAGCTTCTGACGAGAGGCTTATCGTGAGTTGCTAGAGGCATGGGTATAAAACCATTGAGAATCGGTTAGTGATGGAAACCCGACTCGGTTGTAGTGCTCCTACATCTCAAGTTTAATGGGTAATAACGAAGTTACTAATTGATAGAAGGTGCTATCAACCAAATAACTCATGCATATCTAAGATAGCACGTCGTTGCCGAGAAAGGATGAGATCATTCTCTTAACAAAGCTTTTGACGCGTCTTAGCAACGAAGACGTTAGAGTAGCTTTGCCTATATGATCTAGAGGTGGTGCCGCCTCAAATGGAGAGTAATGGTTTCTCTCCTAGAGGGTCATGAAACAGGATTTAAGCACATGGCCATATTGGCGCTCAGTGAGAATGCGTTGGTTACAATGAGAAGTGTGTAGAAGTATGCCGGTGAAGTCATGAGGTTTTGGTTTAATCTTCGGACACCATTATATCTTAAGGTTCTTGGTTTAATTCCTTAGGACACCATTGAATCGATTTCACTTTGCATATTTCGAGTAAACGGGGTTTAATCGTAATGACACGTACCTTCGTGACATGACTCATTAGAGTGGCAGAAAACATTCCAACCTGGTGGGGGATTGTTGGAAATAATGATGAGGTTGGAAGTTTTCATTATCCTACATTGATGTAGGAATGAAAATTATATGAGTTTATAGTTGTTAAACTTAATGTAAATCCAACTGAAGAGTTTGAGAGAATGGTGGGGGTTCTATGTTAGTGTTTGGTTCACACTACGAGCTACATATGTTATAATGTGATACTTGTTTTGTGTGAGAGTTGATAAAGGCCCAAGTGATTAAAGCCCACATGGTTGACTTGGTAAGCAATAATACTTGAAACCGTCTCCCATGTTGCTGATTATCAGGAGGAGGATCGTGATCTTAACTGATCACTTTGATCACGATCTAATACTACTTGTACTCAGCTATAAAAGGGTTTTAATGGCTTGTCCTTGGTAGTTGAGAAACACATCACCAGACACACAAAACACCATGAAGTCCCTCTTTTACCCAATGGTGATATTGGCTAATACTCTCTTATGTTTTCTGTCTACCACCAATGGCATTACGTTGCTTTGGATCGCTGCCAATATGCAACGTTGTGTCTGCATCAAATCCTGGAGGTTTTACGATGGAAGGCTCTCAGCGAAATAGAGCACGTAAATTCCTTTAAGGACAGGGGTTTCTCCCGTGCAACGACACTATATTACGGTTTGCTGTCGTTGTTGTTGTTTCAGGTTTATCCAGCAACAATTTCCTTGGATCTGTTAAAGTTCCGTGCTGGATTCTTTCTCCAATATTACTCCTGCAGTGATCCGCTGATCTTTGCCAAATAAGTATGTGTTTTGACTCTTATAATGAATATTCTTATTAATATATATGTAGCAGAAGGCTGCGTAGAAGCAAATACAACAGTCGTTGTGTTGCAAGTTTTAAAGTACTCAAAAAAAAATCTCACAAATCCGAAAGCATCCATATTTACGATTTGATATAATCCACCTCAGTAACTTGAAAGGACAGTAAAGAAGTTTTAAAATGCACATATATTGGATTAAGATAGCGAAAGGTCATGCGTCATTATTACACTTACATGCCTTAATACAATAGGTGGGTCGGGTTGGGTCACGATTCTAGATGGGTCCGAGTCAAGAGGCGTCTTTTAAAATATGCTTCTAAATGGATCAGGGTCTAAATGGATTGGGTCGTGTCAAGATGGGTTTTGGTCTTAAGTTTTTTGGTAAATGGTAATAAAGCTTTACTTTTCATTACTCCCGCATAAGGATTATTATAAGACGGCATATAAGAAGTGTTTGGTAACCGAATGCAATAATTATTTATTACTAAAAAAACTTTAACGGGTTACAATAAGATAGCATGCAAACGAGCAACAAGTAGCGCTGCAACCTCCTTTTGGATGGCAAAACCAATGAAGTTTTGATTCTTGAGGGTCGAAAAATTACTTTGCACAACCCGTTGAACTCTAGACAAAAACTTCTCTGCTTCCGGAGCTAGGAAACCAAATGTATCAAAAGCAAAAGAGATAAACACGTGTTGATTCTCTAAACAAGCTTCCTCGTGTTTAGGCACTTTGCTCGATTCAGCTTTCAACGCAACTTGTCCTGCAACAAACCCATTGTCCCTGAGCCCAACAAGAGGGGACACTCGAGTAAGATCCACAGAAGCATGTTTCACCCCAGCCCACCCAAACATAAGTATATCAGCTGGTCGTAAAGTAGACTCCCTTCAAGTGGATCCATCAAAAAGTTCACGGGGGCCTCTTTTTTAGAAGAAATACCTACTCTCTTAAGAACATCATACAAAACATCCCTGACCAAATCATGCCTATATTTGAAACCAGGTAACTCCTAGCAAGGAACCACATGCTCGCCGAAAGAATCCAAACAAACCTTGCGGCAAACTGGGCAAGGCTCATCAGCTGGAAACAGAGGGATCATTAGCCGGTACTTAAGGATAGTCCGGTACTCCAAGGCCGACATATGTTAACAGTGACAAAAACAGTAAAACTAACATCCTCCACTCGTAAGAGCAAACGGTACCATAACCGCAGGTTAAACTTTCACCCACTGCCACGTCAGCGCTACATCAGCTTTAACCATTTCACCTTTAACTAAAAAAAACACCCTTTATTATAACTAAACTTTAACTCAACAACAATTTACAAAAACACCTCTTCATTTAGTGGGAAAAAATGATTTTTTTTCCACTCAAGCCTTTAGCGCAAGGTTAAAGCTTTAACTTGCCACGTTAACCAAACTTTAACCTTGGGGCGGTGTGGTTAACGAGCATATTTAACTCGAAATGGTGAAAGTTTCACCTCCTCAAATGGTTAACATACCCTTTGCTCTAAGTGATATCACTCATCACCTCGATGATTTAAAATAAATCTCCTCTATGTATCAACCTACAGGCACATCATTTCGTTTGTTTAAATCGAGTTCTCCACATCATTTCGATTTAAACATCGTTTGTGTCAAATAAATCTCCTCTATGTTTTATAAAACATCGGTGTTCAAACTCAATAACTTCTATCTCAATAACCTCAAAATATAAAAACTATTTATAAATGACAAAAAATAATTGAGATTACTAAAACGAAAACGTATACGTCCCTTAATTAATACTTTGCAATGAATGGTCTTAATCCCACGTTGCTCAAACATAAGATATGCAGAAAGCTATTTTACTGTAGTGTCAAATAGATCACAGAGTAGTCAATATTCTGGCTTGCGCTCCGCATGAATCGTCTCATCATACGAGTATTCGGGCAATGTCTTACCCCTGTTTCTCGTTAATGGTCCCTCTCATTTGAAATAGTCACTCCTTTGAAATGGTCATGGAGGATCAATCTCCGAAGCCAATAGCATGGTATATATGTTGGTAAGAAATAGTACAATAACTGCATATGACTATGAGTAATGAGCAAGTACGCTACGAATATGTATTATTTTTTGATGAAAACCATGAGAACATTCAGTCCCAAGTAGGTCAAAATATGATTTGATGTTAGCTTACACTTGAGTAACGAGCAAGTACATGCATTATGACTTACTAGCAGGGTCTCCGCGCGATGCAGCTGCGGGCACCCTGTAATTTATTTTTTTTGGCTAATAAATTATTTTATTTGTACGTTTTTTGGCAATAGTTTTACTGATTAGTTTTTTAAAGCAAAAGTTTGATGAAATTTTGCTTAGTTTGTATTATTTTATTTATTATTATTATTATTATTTTGTTTAATAGTTTGCTTGGTTTGTACAATATGTGAACATATTTTAGTTTATTATGTTCTTTTTGACAATAAATTTACGGATATCAAAAATTTCGTTTAGCTCGTGTTCGTTCGGGCTCGAGCTCGTTGGCTCGTGTCCGTTCGGGCTCGAGCCCATTTGACCCGTGCCCGTTCGGGCTCGAGCCCATTGCCCGTTCGGGCTTGAATATTAGTATAATATGCTTTATTATTTGTATTAGTGACATTTAATGCAGGAATTGTGTTTAAGTTGGTTGTAAAATATGCTTGATAATTTGTATTTCTTATGTAAGGAAATATTTGTATAATATACTTTATTATTTGTATTAGTGACATTTAATGCAGGAATTGTGTTTAAGTTGGTTGTAAAATATGTTTGATAATTTGTATTTCTTATGTAAGGGGTGTTTTAATAAGTGCATTAATTGTATTTATTAACCAGTTAATTAATTGTATTTAATGTATATAATGATTTATTTATTGTATTAATGTTAGTATTAATTGTATGTTAGAATTAAATATGAGGGGAATTTTTATAAGTAGCATTGGTGGTTGTACTTATAGCTTTAGAAGTTGTATTGTTTAATTTTAAGTATTTCTATTAATAGTAGGCCTTCTTCCATTATAATATAGTATGATATGATGAATATGTATCGATTACATATGTGCATGTTACAAGTAAATTAAATAAATTTGGAAGTTAGACAATAGCACTTATTCATCTGACATAAGTAAACGATAAGTAATTTTAAGGGTCCAACTATTGATTCACGTCATAATTGTGTCAACCAAGTTAATGACATGAGCTCAACGTTTGTTTTTCCGAGTAGCTGTTTTGATTTATAATCCCACATAGGTGGCTGAGGAAAACTTTTGCAACTTTATAATCCCAGATAGTATTATGATGTTGGACTTAGCTGTGAGAAGAAGAAAGAAGAAACATGTTTCTTCTCCTGCGGTTCAATCCAAGAACTAATATAAATTCTCATATTTTTTTGTAGATGACAGATTGTGCTAGATTCTTTATATGTGTGTAAATGTTTTTACACTGAATTTTTTTTTTTTTTTTTTTTTTTTTTTTTTTTGGATAACAGATTGTGCTAGATTCTTTATATGTATGTAAATGTTTTTACACTGAACAGAGATATAACTTTCATATCATTCCTTCAAAATCTTGAAATTTTCTACTTTAGTCATTTGATGTATCAAAATTCATAACCTACTTGAATCAATCTCAAATCTTTAAAGCTTTAGGCTATAAAAACTACACTAAACTTCATGACATATTAAATCCATAACCTGAATAGGGATAATATGTGTCGGCCGCAATTCATTTTTCTAATCTAAAACAAGCCACCTCATAAAAACTTGAAAAAAGACAGACGACCGAAAAAAACTCTTTTAACTGCTCACGATTTTTCCAGAATGCTTAAACTTATTAAAAGATCATATATAATGTTCAAGATCCAAAACTTCGTTGTGACTCACATTTGTCTTGACAGCCATGTGGAATTTCTTTACACCACCATCAGGAACACGGTTTAAATAGGCTTATCATTAGACAGCCTAGTAGTCCACCAAGCCGAATAATATAACTCACCCTGAAACTAGTCCATGTTAAATTCATAAATTGTTTGAAACGATATCACAGTGTTGTAGAGTTTTTTTTTTTTTTTTGCTTTCAAATACTTCCTTTCTACAATAGGATATCCTACCAAAACATGACAAAACTACATGATTTAATTCGAGTACAAAAGCTTTGTTAGTTGTAAATAGATGATCTTATCTAGAATCTCTAAAAACAAAAAGAGGCTTTCATATTGAAAGCAGAAAGCTTATCTTGTGCAAAACTGTAATGGGTAAACAAACTTGTGTTATGACTGTTATCGCCCATGTGTTCTAAGAAGACACCACTACCACCACGCATAAGTGAGTCGATCATGTGTTTGTGTAGTCATATAATTTTTTCTTTATCAGTAAAATATAAACTGAAATGAAACATCTATTTCAAGAATACATACTAAGACTCTCAAAATAGGGCTCTTGACTTTATAGTAAAATAAAAATAATATTTGGCAATCGCCTATATGTGAGTAATTTTAAATTCCATGTTCGTTTTTGAATAGTTTTATTGATTTATAATCCCACATTTGTCAATGAGAGAAACTTTTGATACTTTATATATTTGTTGTATACTATGAGTTATAAATTGGGATATTAGTATTACGTTGTTGGACCAGTTGTAAAGACATGAAAACTTGTTTCTTCATCTCTATTACGTCGTTTCAAACAACTACTATTAATTTCAAAATTTTTGATAAAAACTAGCTGTTTTAAATGGTGCGACACTTTTTATGCTAATTGGGATATTAGTATTACGTTGTTAGACCAGTTGTAAAGAGATGATAAAGAGATGAAAACTTGTTTCTTCATTTCCTTCACCTCCTGTTCAACAACTACTAATCTACTATTATTTTCAAATTTTGTGGTAAAAATTGTTTTAAATGGTGTGACTTTATGTGCTAATTCTTTTGGATGCTCAAGTGTCATGTATTTCAATGCTCGAATATCATGTTGACGAACTTTTACAACCTCTTGGCATATTGTGCTAGATTCTTGTTAGTATTTACTAGTATATTCGTGTAATTATTTTTACATACACTTACCATTGTGAATAGAGATACAGCTTCCAGATACATTTATTTTGGTGGTATCATTCTCTGAAAACCTTCAAATTTTTTGATTGAGCCAAATGATGATCTTCTTTTGATACATCTAAATTCATAAAACAATTGTATCAATTTAAAACCTTAAAACTTTACACTATAAAAACTACACAAACTTCATGACACGTTAAATCCATAACTTAAATAGACATTATATGTATTGGCTGCCAATCATTTCTCGAATCTAAAACAAGTCAACCAAAAAGAGACCGTATAAAAGACTGTTAGCGATTTTAGTACCTATATTTGGAATTTTTGAAATGGGCCAGGAGATGAGGAGTGCACACCCGGTTAAATGAACGTAAATCCGGACTTATTATGACATTGTAATCAGACTTATTAACTGCTTGTAACTACCTTTAATCATGTTTAAGTGTTGTGTTGCATGTGATAGAGCACTAAAAGTATTATCTCAAATCCGAAAGCATCCGATTTAAAACTCGATATAATCCATCTCGATAGCTTCAAAAAGAAGATACTTATAACATGAACATAAATATGGTAGATTACAATAACAAAAATGCATGTGTCTTGATTACACTCATGTGTAGGGATTGCAATGGGTCGGGTTCGGGGAGGGTTTTAGTGTACCCTTACCCATACCCGTTTATAATATCTAAACCCGTATCCATCTCATTACCCGCCGGATACCCGATTAATATTATCCGTTGATTTTTCAGGTTTCTCAGCGGGTTTCGGTTATCCCCAATTGAATAATATATGGACAAAATGACGGTATTAAGATTAAGTCACACTAAAATCCACCGAAAAAACAAAGAAAAACACCCTAATATATTATTTTTTTTAAGTTAAAGAAAATGAATATCGTATCAAACGATTTAACGCTTTTAAATAATTCATGTACAAATAAAATATGTTATGTAATAGAGATACGTATATCAAAAAATATAATGGAAGAAATTATATTTAATGTATATATATATATATATATATATATATATATATATATATATATATATCAAGGTTATAAATGGCATGAGGCGTGGCGTGGCGGCATGACCACGCCTCATGCCTTACGAGCCATGGCGTTCTTTAAGGCGTGAGTAAGGCGGCAAAAAAATATTTATAGATTTATCATTTATGTTATAGTATCATATTTCATTTACATTTATACTATTATATTAGACATTTAGACTAATACGTATTATATATTTACCAGGCCCAAATACAAAATAGCCTAAATTCCAAATACTAGCTTTTTCCACGCCCCGCCTAGAGCAGTAGCCATGGTCCATTTTGTGGCGATGAGGCCACGCCTTCCGCCTTGGCGATGCCTTTGCGGCGCCTTGGCGCGCCTTTTAGAACACTGATATAATTACAATATCAATAAAGCGGGTATAGATTCGGGTAAACGGATATGGGTACGGGTAATCGGAGGGGTATTACTAGAACCCGTACCCGGCTATAAAATTATATCAATATCCAAACCCGCTAACCCGCCCCCAAACCCGACTCAACCAGTTCGGGTTTCAGTTTTCCAGGTCGGTTTTGGGTGGTTTTGCCATCCCTACTCATGTGCCTCAATACTTTAGGATGAAAAGCTTAGGTTTTATAACCCACTAGTAGAATAGATATGTGTTTACCGTCTCATAATCAATAAAGCTACCCTAGTTACTTGTTAGGAACGATGTTTTATTAGCAGATGCACGAGTAATCAACCCATTAGTTAGTGAAATACATACGGAGTACTATTTTTCAATGAAACTATCTCAACTTTTTGTCCCACATAGGTCACTAACAGAAACTTTTACTAGCTTATATATAATTAATAGTGCATTTGACGCCTATGTCTATTTTTGGTGCACGATCTTATTAGAGCTTATCGTAGCATGAACTTATTTTTTTAGAAAAATAAGCTACCATTTAAAATAAGTCTCGTTTGGCTGACACGGCTTGAAGGGGCTTGTTAAAAAAAATAAGCTACTAAATGAAATACTAGTTGTACTAGCATGTAAAAAAAAGCTCTAGCCACATGCTCCATCAACCAGCTCCAGCAACCCGCTCCAGCTCCTACTTGTGCCAAACATACCCTATGTGTTAAAGATAATAAAATGGTTTCAAATTAGTTAGGTTGTTGCTTGTACAAAAATTACAAGGTACAATATACTAATTCGAGAAAGTTATATGAACTCCTATGTTTTTTTAACAGAGACTTTGCTTATTTTTCTCTTACAAAGATTAAGAACAAGAATCCACAATGACAAAAGTAATAAAACTAGCTTCCATAATCCTAAGTGGAGAGTATTTAAGAAACATGTTTGTCATAACAAGCTACATTGTGTTGTTTGGGTTAGAGTGATCTATCACTACTACAAAAAAGGGCATAGAGCCCGGTTGAAAAGGTGCAAAGAGCCCTTTGCATGAGGGCACAAAGAGGGAGGGACTCTATTCGAAAGGCAAATAGAGCCCGGTTTTAAAAACGGGCTCTATCCTGTTATAGAGCCCGGTTTTATATCAAAGAACATGGCTCTACGTGAAGCAAAAATAATTAAAAAAAAATCCTTCCGGACATGAAATCAAATTCCTTTCGGCAAAATGAACATTGTAAACAATGATACATGTAAATGCGTAAGACGTTTGAATTATTATGAATATTAATGTAGTTACAACTAGCTTGCCACGAGCTAAATTTTTTCTCTTAGAGCAGTATCAACCACTTTGATGGCAATGGTCATCAAAGGCCAACAGTCTAAGCAAACATCTGCTCTAGAGCAGCAATATCGGGCATCATCATAATCCGAAATATCCTGGAAAACACATTCGTGAACAATCGTTAAATGAACAAAGGTATTCCTTTAGACTATTGAATGTACTACAGAAACTTACTATATCAAACACTAGCTCTCTTTCCACAGGAGCAAAAATGTTGTCCTCTGATGCTGCGTTTGCATGCCTCTTTGAGGGCTGTACAAAGATCAAACATTATATACACATAAGAAAACATTTGATATTCACTAATACCTTTTACAGGTAAAACAAAAGGATGTGTTTAAATACAAACTATGCGAAAGGCAAATAAATCTTTCTAAATCATAACAATTCATAACACATGCTGCAAAAAATTAAGCTTGCTTCAAGAATGGTAAAATAATCTAGAATCTTACATCAACATTATAAACAGGGCCGATATGGATTTTGAACGGACATAATTCTTTCCGTCGGAAATATGATTGGTCACATGCAGGATGTTTCCCACTACATATATAAAGAACATCCATTTTGACATATCTTCATGAGGGACGAGCATTCATGTTAATAAATAAAGGTTTTAACAATACGTCATAAACTTTAATTATAATCCTATTATTCAAGTAACACAAAAATACCAAATATTCACATATGATATAATCTCATTGTCACCATTTTATCTCAGAAGTAATAATAACACTTAGGTTAGTCACTCAATTTCAAACACAGATCCATTTCAATCCAAAAAGTCTTGTTACTGCTGCACAAACATGGTGCTATACAGAAGTCGTTATCGAAATGACTTAATTGTCACAATTGGAGTGGGAGTCCAAGGGCTCAACACCTCGGTTGTGCGGCTGCCTAAAAAATGGATTCTTTGTGTCATTTATAGTTCACTAGTTATTGTGTGCTTGTTTCGATCATTTTTCTGAGCAGTAATAAATATGGCTAAAATTTATCTATCTTATTGCGTGCCGTTCTAAAAAAATAATGCCTAATATTTATCTAACTTATTGTAAAAGGAACTAAATTCGGATCGATCTTCGTACTTCTATGAAGTTGTAAAAGCAAAATGGAAACCATAAAATAGTAGTACCAAACTTGCTTATAAATCAGTAGAAGAAATAATAAATAATGAGAATAAAGTGTTTAGAGGAACTAATGTGAGATATGAGATGAAGAGGATAAGGGTAGGTAGAAAACAAATGGAGGGAGTGAGGGATAATGAAAATGTGAATTTGATTTTTGGGGAAAGTTTTGAGCGGAACTAATGGAAATGTTTAAAGTGGGCAGAGGAATATAGCCATGTTTTGCATTAGAAAACAGGGCTCTAATGGTTTAATACATAAAGCCCGGTTTTATAATAGGGAACATGGCTCAATATCAGTAATTGAGCCCGGTTCTTTCGAAGAAAACATGGCTCTATCTTTTTCTAGCATAGAGCCCGGTTTTCTGAGGTTCTATAGCAGGCATGTTGGATCATTTCATCCTCTTCGACGTTCTCATCTCCTTCATCATTGCCGACTTCTTTATCGGAATTGGTATAATGTATGCCATGCATGATTCCGATGTCACCACTCAAATGATTTTTTATTTTTTATTTTTATTTTTTATTTATTTTAAAGGAGGTGATAAATGCACGGCTCGAATTTATAAGTACAAGGCAATTCAATGTAAGTTTACATTTGTATCATTGTAGTTCGTTTTATTTAAAATGCTTTCAGTGTATTCCTCGTTAGTTTGGTGTACCGAAATCATGTTTTAGTTTCTTATATCATCATTGCCTCACACCCTCACTTTCATCCCAACGTTTTGGTATAGTCTTTAATTTCTTGCCAAATATAACAATGAGCAACATTAAAGCACCTACTGGTCAGCAACATTCGATCGCATGGAAGAGAAATCACTTAGAAGCATAACAGCCCAGACTACCATTATGCCTAAGAACTTGCATCAATTGCTGTTGTTAAATCTACGATAAAATAAAAATGTGACTAATCTCAAGTCTATAATTTAAACACTTTAAGCCACTTAGAAGCAAATCATGTTCGTTCCTTCAAAGTGCTACTACGTACATGACATACGTTATTAGAAATCACAAGCATATTCGCCTAACTACTTGTTAATCACACATAATAAATATACGAGTATATATTAACACTACAAGTCTACTATTATGGTTCTCAATATATAAGAGTATATATTTTGTTAGACTTATATACGGTTCCATTTCGGTTATGAGTTCGATTCCTTTGCCGTTTTTTTCCTAATTGTAACCAAAATCTTTCAGATTGTATAATCTGAATCACGCCCATAAATCTAAAATACATGTTGTAACGACAATGGCAGCTTTTTCAATATTATTAAACAAGTGATCAAATAACTTTAGAGCGAAACAGGCTTCATCTAAGTCAAATATACCTATTAGGACAGGCTTCATCTAAGTCAAATATACCTATTAGGGTATTACGAAAATAAAGGGACAAGCAGATACGACAATGAAGTGAAAGAAAGGGTAAATATTCCATATTGCTATTTGCTAGGGTATTAATGTAATGTACGTTCAAATGTCGTGGATTTATAAAATAGAACAGTGAATTTATGAGCTCCCTATTTCTTATGATTTCAACGTCCACAAAAAGGGTATTGTGTTGATTCACAACATTAAGAAACCAATATCATAACAAGTAAAGGAACATTTAGAAAAAGTGAAAAACCAAAGTTATCGTAAAGTTCATACAAAAGTATCAAATATTCCTATGTTTGTAATACTGATTCGCTCAAATGCATTGAAAATGCCTTGACGGAAGTCAATCGAACCAACATTAATGATATAGTTTACCAAATCGAAATGTTATACGTGTTTTCTTTAATTTGTTCGTGATCGTTTCCTTCGACCGATGACAAATCATGTGGTATATCATCACTGTCACCGATGATGGATACGGTTGTATGAAGAGGCCGAAGAGAGGAGGACGCAAATGCAGATTAAGACCGTGGATAAAGTTTTTATTCTATTTACCAATTTATATAATTTAATTAAAAAAAAAAGTTATAAATATGGTAAACGTGGAGACAAACAAACATAGTACTACTTGCTTATCCAAAACTACAACTTACGTGTTCACTCAACATGAATGACAAATGGCATGGGTTAATTCTACAAATGGACAAGTAGGTTAAAGTGTTTAATTTTTCTGTACATTCAAATTTAAATTTCTTAATCTAGATATAGGCTAATTTGAGCATAAGCTAGCATAGTTAAAATCATGACACGTGTTCTTCTAATATAATTTAATCATTAATATGTTTTGCTGTAAATTACAGGCATGGATACACCTACTCATAAGATAGTTTACTCGAATGAGGTGTCATTCAGTCATTGGGAGAGATAGAATAAAATATTAATTGTGTTTTTTTTTTCCTTTTATGCCACATATTACAAGAACCACATTCATTGTGTTTTTAGTCACCGGATAGTTTACCCACTAGGTAGGTTAAGTTTTCTCGGTAAATTACATATACAAATTTTTATTCATTTATTATTATATAGATAACGACCCACCAACCCACCATTAAACACTTCTTATTCATTTATGATAGATGTGGTCCGGATGCTCATTAAATATCCTCAACAATTAGGGGTCCATGACATAATAAGCTCATTTATATCCGCAAGAAACAAAGAAACTTCATTCCAATCTAGATCCCAGAAACAAAGAAACAAAGAAACTTCATTCCAATCTAGATCCCAGAAACAAAGAAACTTCATTCCTCAACAATTAGTGGTCCATGACATAATTGCGTTACGTTTCTTATTCATTTATGATAGGTCCATGTATTCGCGGTCCATGAAGTTTCTTATTCATTTACTAGCCTAAGGCCGGCCGTTGGCCGGCTAGCTAAAAGTTTTATTATTAAATATATAAATTCAGTACAAACATGATGTAAAATTTAACACGCTAAATTTTATAATGCTGAAATATAAATAATGTAATATATAAATAACCTTGAATGTATTGTTTAAAAGATAAAATTAAAAAAAATGGAAAAATTAAAGTAGACGAAGGACTTCATTGTACATGACGTTAGTTGTGTGATTGCAATGGTTGCCATCTTTATCACGACATAAAACTTTAATGCCCTTCTTGATCTTTTCCCGTAAGCCTATTTTTTCCTGGACAACAATACAGCTAAACCTTCATATGTCCACCAGCAAAAGGCCTACACAACAAAGACGAAAAAAAAATAATAAACCTCAGTGTTAAAATGTTACTGAGTGGGTGTTTCAGACTGCCTATTAAAGGGCTTATCAGCTTACGATATGCAGCTATGTGTTTAAAGAAAACTTTAAACTTCTAATCTACTTATTCTAAAGAAAATAGTCACTCACATATGTAGATTGTACATATGGAGTAGTTTATAAAGCGAATCACAAACACCCCTTAATTACATTCAATCTGGAGCAAATAAAGACAAAGGAAAATTCTAACCTATTGGGGAGTGTAGACCATGAGGAATCTGCCTGAATAATGCCAAATATTACTAGAATAAATTTTGCCCGAATTGAGAGGCTATAATCTTGCAGCTTTTCTATTGCATAATCTCTATCATAGTTCTTGACTTTTCCACATAATTCATTTGCAAAAAAAATCATTCCGCTCATAACCTAAAAAAAAGTCGCATTAAAATTTTTATAATGTTATAATTTCTTAAACAATTTTTAAAAATGCATAATTGATACAAAAGTGTGGCTTTGAAGTAGTCACCTTTCGCAAGATATTTAAGAAATCCGCAAGGTACTTAAGGTAGAGAATTCTTACCAGACCACATGACCACACTTATTTTTCTCACGTAATTAATCTTCAAAGATTCATGAGTGTAACTTTGTAGAGCCACATGAATTTAACACTTCAAATGATTTCTTATATAAACATATAACAGAAAGGAGTGCACAATTGCTACCGGATAGATTATAGATATGTCACCTAACACCCAACCTGAGTCCACCCCATTTGGAACCATTACTCTCAACCACCCAACTCGACCACTTTATTACGTACCTTAAGTTCATCAATTGCAATAGTGGCATTTGAAGAGCTACGCAGGAAGTAATTTTTGAATTTGATCGTTTCATATAAAAGATTGGTCAAATTTTATTTTAATCTTTCAATCCTTAAACCAAAAGAGTTTTTCAAACATTTTTGTGGGTCAATCATCTGAATATCCTATTGTTACAACTCTAAACAACGAACGCACATCTATACACCCCCTTATACATAACACCCAATAGCCATGATAACTGCTAAAAAACTTAATGTGTGAGAGTTTCTAACATACCTGATCAATTCCACGTATCTTCATTCTTCATAACAAAAGACTATAGTTTTGACTGAGTGATTAACTGAAACATCTTAAGATCATGATATTGCAAATTTCAGGGAGATTAAACATGCAAAACAATTTCTCGAAAAAATTTACTTAGGACGATGAATATGTCATGATCTGATTCTATTTGCAAACACATATATTGAATTGATAAAGATGCATTTGATAGCTGTCACAGATTAGACGGCGATTTACCGGCTGCTATCAATTACATGCTCCACATGATGAAGCTCCTCGTCTCTTAAAAATGCCCGAGCATAGAGTTCACCTAAAGATTAACATAAGTAATTATACAATCAATATATTCGATAAACAATAAAAGCAATCTTCTCCCTTGCTTACCACTTTCATTCATTTGTTTATATCCAATTCATCAGCCCTATAACAAAGCATACACCGTTAAGTCCCACATCCCCAATACTCGTTAATTAGGCATATTGCATGAATCAATAAGTTTCTACGGATCTTCTACATGTCAAAACTTATATTATAGTTGAAAATAAGCGTGTTTGGATGTGTATTTTCAAATAAATAATTATCATTTACATCAGTAGCCTAAGGGCCGCCCATCAAGTCTTATTATGAAACAGAAAAATGTAATACAAAAATGATTTAAATATAAAGTCTGTGTCTTTAGTAATATGATAGAGATTTCTAAACCTTTTCTACATTTTCTACGTAGGGCACACAGTGAAAGATTTTCACAATAACAAAAGAAGATTTACAAAAGTAACGTAAGAGTTAATTTTTGATATAGCTAAACAAACGACTCAAGTAGAAGATTTGAGTAGAACTTGATTTTGTTGAGCATATGCCAAAACATGTTTTTGAGTCTCATTTGCAGTAGTTCTGTCAAGCATATGGAGAAAACCATAAAAATCTTATAGCACAATCTACGAATGATTAATGATTGTTATTAGAATGGATGAAATGATCTTCAAAATTTAGCAGAGATGATTTTACACATAACATAATTTTTATAGCTTAGAAATTCCATGTAATTTCCACTTATACTATACCTAAATAATAAGTAATCAAAGTTAAATATCATTTCTATTTCACCATTATTTATACGACCTTGATTATTGCAATTGAATATTTTGGCATTGGTCCTTCAAAAACTCATATGAATAGACAAAAACACAGAAAAGTTTTTACCTTTTGGGCAGCTAAATCTCTTTAAATTCATCATTCTTCATGTGGTTGGGCACTTGAAATCCACCATAGCTGGACCACATGGTGTGCAGCTTTCGCGGAACATTAGTACGCAGAGTTGAACAGTGGGACCGTCACACTCGGTAGAATTTTGACTAACTTCCCTTTCCTGAAAGATAACACCAAAAACTTAGACTCGTGTATGCAATATTAATAAGTTTAGATCAGTTTGGATTTATGTTTTAAAAACAGCTTTTGCGATACTGAAAATGTTATGTTATATAACATAGAAAGGTAGCTCTCACGTTTATCTTGAGTTATGTGGACTACTGGCATTAGTCTGTATTCGTCAATTGAACTTGTTAATAACAATTCAGTTTTTATCATGAGATGTCGCTAAAGTTTGAGTACTTACACTCACATAGACTAACCTAATAGCTTCACATCATCTAACAGATCCACTATAATAGATAAATAAATAAATAAACATAGTCAATTTCAAATATGTAAAAAACAAATAAGGTACAACCAATGGTTCCTAGATCTGATCAAAACCTATACACTTTTTAAATTAAATGATTTACCTATCTTCAAAATCCATGTGTACTGAAATTTGGAACAAAAGTCAATCACAAAACAATAGAATAAACATATAACCTGGTTCTTTTATGACATCAAGGGAGCCGACGTTTCTTTTAGACCATATAGCAAATTATGGGCTTATGGCATATTTAGGACTATCGATAATCAAAAAGGTCCATAAGATATCGTAATTGATAATATCTTATCTATGTCCATAAGATATCATAATCGATAATCAAAACGGTCCATAAGATACCAAGTCTATCTTGAAGTTTCATTTTCCAAAGTATCTCAGCAATAACATTAGACCCGATACCAAGTCTATCTTGAAATTTCATTTTCCAAAGTATCTCAGCAATAACATTAGCCCCTTGTCAACTGATTCAACAATGTACTATTTCCAGCATTTGTGTATCCAGCCTAAAAAGTAACAAAAATGGTGTCATTTGATTAAAAACAACAAAATAAATTACTAACTTGAAAGATTTTTATGTTCTTACCAGTGATGCAACTGCCACAGGTACAGAAAGCCGCCTTGTTCGGTATTACTTTCTGTGTTTCCGGACAGATTCCAACTATTTTTTAATAACACCAATCTGTCAGAGTTTATGCACAACAAATAAACATTACGTCACAACATAAAAATAAACCGTAGATATCAATATTGCAATGGGGGTTCCTTACTTGAGTGCGTAAAATACGCGATCTTGGTAACTGGTACTCTATTTGTGTCAATGAAGCAGGTATATATTAATTTTAGTGTACGAAGATCTGGAATCAACACTGTTAGTCTACGCAACAAATTTTATCAGCAGCTTTTTATCAAACACATGATATATATTAATTTTAATTACTAAATGAGAAAATTTTGCATACCATTTAAAAATGTGGAAAACTAGAAGGGGGGGGGGGGGTTGAATAGTTTTCCGTCTTTTGCGTTTAATAAAAATTTGCTTTTAAAGAATTGATGCTAATTGTAGAAACCTTTGATGCTAAAGTATAGATACAAATTAATTCACATATATCACATAGACACTACTAATTTAAAGTGTTGAATAGAATATATCTCACTTAAATATAAGTTTGTATTTATATGTATATGTGTTTTAATAATTGTATATACTTATATTTTACTAATGTACAATTAATGTTGTAAATGGAACCTAGTTTGATCTTTATGTGAAATCAATATATGCACAACACACAATTATAACAATGTACGAAAAGCTAATAAGTAAGCAAGCAAAGAGTGAGAGATGGAAAGATCAAACTGAGAGACAAAAGATTTATACTGGTTCGGCTACAAGGACACCTTCCTTGCCCTACTCCACTCCCCGAGCACCGAACTCGAGAGTTTTCTTCACTAAGTCAATAACTGTAAAACCCATATATTCATGACCCGATTTAAATACCTAAAATACCCTTCAATTGAAAACTTTTGAGATACGAATAATAATTATACCCAAAGTATTAAAATGATAATACTTGAACGTTTCGCAGCTTTTGGAACCTACAATTTATGAAGTATATGTCACACGCTTGAAATTCGAAATATGGTAAATAAATTTATAAGTAAACATCACACGTATGTATGTTCTTGGGCCAATTCATTGTGCCACTATCTTCTAATATGGAAACTTAATATTTGCTAATAAACTCTCCTTATCACATCCCATAATTTCGGAAAGCATATCACCAAATCACCCTAAACTTCGGCATTCATCACCTCAAATCTTCCCATGATATTTGGCTGAGCTAATCAATCAATCACCAATCAGAACACACGACTTTCCCTTTTAAACCCTCTCTATCCAATTTAGCTTAAACGCTTTATAAACACACCTCTCCTATTTTGTGCCCATTCATATGCTTAAAATCAAAAACCCACCCTAAAACCTAATACAACAAATGGCTGCTGGTACTATTTTCCATTTTTCTGTTCGAACAAAAAGGTGCAAGATAGGGTTGCGATCATGGTCGACTTTGGAGGCTCCAAGGTGGCATTTAATCGTGGGCTTGGTGGTGAGTGTGGACGTGGTGCTGCTGTTTCGAATGGGGTTTTGATCGCGGGTTGAAACTGATTCGAATAGGGTGGTTTTGGTTGTGTCTTGCTGGTATTCGATGTGATAGTCGATCCTGGTTGTTTTGTTTTCCTTTCTTCTTGTTCGTGTGACACGCTTCGAGGGTAAGTTAAACGCAAACCTGGTTCAATTTTCTCTTTTGTTTCTGATCGATCATTCATGCCTTAACGTTTAAACAACTCAAATAAAATCATATAAACGCCAAATGAAATGATATGTACAATCTGATCTTAAACATGTTATTCTAATCTTTTGAATACTAGTATCATGATGCTTGTTATCTCTTCGAATAGCAACGAGTATACTATATACGTATACATCACATAAGGCATGAAATTATAACATATACTTGTCAATCTTCGTTTTGGTTTCGCCTTTCCAAATCAGTTGTTATATACACACCTACACCTGGTCATCTAAACAATTATATAATCTCTAATATATGCTTTAAAATCTGGATGTATGAACGCCTTAAATCTAGTCTCGCGATACCTCGTTTGTATTGTTAAGAGTTTTGTCTCGGAAAGGGATATATCGATAAGGATTGGGATTTGCTTGTGTCGATTCGAGTATGTTTTGATGTCGAGTTTCGTCATTTCTTTTGAATTAAACGCATATATATTTTTAAACGAATCATGCATCATGGGTGTGTGTTGAACGAGAGGTGGTAACTTGTGTGTATCGTATATTTACTTTCTTGGTCTTGTGATAATTTATTGATCGCTGTTGGTTTAATATTGGCGAACAAATTTTGTTAGGCATTTAACCAGAAACATATAAGGCCCACGTATGGATAATGTATACGCATTTGCTTAGTAAACTAAACTACATATATATAGATATAAGTGCATGAATTATACATGTATTGATATGGGGCTGGTTTTGGCAAGCATATTATTACTAAAATGAGGTTACTGATGTAGTGTACATAACTAGTAAGCCATGCATGCATGTGAAATAAAAATCAACATGGTCATACACTTTGAAATGTAAGCTTTAGAAACATGTTTTGAACATTCTAGTATTTGATAATGCATCCTAAAATGAATATGTATGGGTCACGTATAAGGTCTTATCCGAGTCTTGGAATCTATTTAAGAGTTAACATATGATGTCGAGTTATACCGAGTCTTGTGCAATTTAATAAAAATTTTGGGTTGTTACGACATAAATATTAATATCATGGGTACGTTACTAAATTATAATGACGGGCTCCAAAAGTATTATCTTAATATTAATTTATTAAAATAAACTTTAAAATAATTTTATTTGACGTTTAATATTTAATTTTGATAATTTACATTTTAGACCCTAAACTTATAATATTGACATTTTAAAACCTAATCTAATATATTGGTCATTTTAACCTTAAATATTATTAATTGTCCATTGTAACCTTTAAGTATTAAATTACAAATTCGGGAACTTACTAAAAATAGAAAGTCTTCTAAAATGCTTGAACTACTTAAAGTGGAAAGTTACTAAATGTGGAAAGTTACCTAAAATAGAAGCTACTAAATATGGGAAGAATAACCAAAAGAGGAAACTTAAGTAATTTTGAACTCTTCGTAATCTGTTTTCACCTGCTTCTAGGTTTGGTGAGGCGGGGATGACTTTTCTCCTTTCATTTGATCTCGGTTTGTTTCGGCAAAGGTACAGATATTCCGTACTCTTTCAGTAAGAGTGCACATTTTCTCTCTCTTGACTTTGTCTTTGACTTGATTAACATGTTATGACTTCCGTTTGGTCTTGGTTATGATCCTTCGTACTTGGCCCTATGATTGATAGGTTCCACCGGTATTTATGATCTTATTGTTATTCGTTTGGACTCTTATGGTATGGTGTTGACATGACCCGTTCAATAAGCTTTCGTGACTTCAACCATTGAACCCTTGGGGGACTTTGAATGTTCTTGGGGATATTATAATGGGAGGTGAAATCTCTTTTCTTAAAGTTATGACATGGAAACATTTAAGGAGAAATTATTTTATAACGACACTTTTAATATGATTTAAGACTAATCTTATATGGGATTTTATAAATTCATGAAGACCACTTTTAAAGAATATCTTGTGAAAACCGTTATTAAAGAATCACCTTTATAAATGTCATCTATTGAAAGATCTTTTCTAAATGAACTTTGGTTATAAACCTTTTAAATGGGATTATACTACGAACTTTTTTTAAACAAGTGATGGGAACCTGCTAAATTGATCTTTTGTTTTAAACTCTCATTATGACCCTTTTGATCATGAACTATGGGACTTTGGAACTTGGAATAATGAACCCTGTGGATTGGAACATTGGCTTTGACCTCTCCATTTTGACCGGTTGATATCACATCTTTAATTGATCCTTTGATATAGATCTTTTGACATTGAACCTTGATATTGAACTTTGATATTGAACCTTTGACATTGAACCTTTGATTATGATTTGACACTTATACTTGATATTGAACCTTGGCTACATGACCCTTCAGTATTTACCCAGGTATTACTTGTTGTGGAGTAGCCACAACCATAGCATTGATGCACCAATGTTATGTACTCTAGTGTGGTTGGAGAGATGTACCACACCGTCCCTGATTATTGTTATCGACTACTGCTATGATTGTTATTGGCCTGCAGGGGCGTATGGATGCATCCTAGATTTGATTGATTGATTGATTGATTGTGACTATTGTATTGACTACATTGATATTTGCTACATTGATTGGTGACTGGGTGTGCGTGCATTGCAACCCCTCACATATTGGGAGCTAGCTACTCCATATTGGGCTACTATTGTATTGTATTGATTGATTGATTGGGCCTGGGGAAAATACTGAATTCCACATACATTACATCTTACATCTTACACTTAACCTTTGACAACCCTTGATTATCCATTGACACCATATGTAAACTATCTTCGTATTCCTTTGCTTATCATATCTCTTTTGTATTGTATTGTTATTCGTTATATATCTGTTCACTGAGCTTTGTAAGCTCAGCCGCATTTCTTTTCCTGCGGCAGGTTTAGTAGGAAGCTAGGTTATGGACAAAGGTTTTGCTTTTGGGCTTAGAAGACTTCACCCTGTTAGATACTTGCTGGACTTAGAGACGATTAGAAGCATCTATGTTGGGCATAGATTATTGTTCCCTCTTGTACCTTGTATTTTGATTAGTTTTCTTTTGCTATCTTGTAAGTTTTGAATTAGTATTGTATCACTGTTTCACTTGTGTTCGGAATTGACTCCATAATGTTGCACTTTAGCCCTTCTCGGGTTGGGGTGTTACAATTATAGTATCAGAGATACAGGTTTGGATCGGCGGATGCACATCCGTAGAGCTTAGGCTATGACCTGTGAGTTTTGGACCATTAAGCTTCCACTATAGGAACATAGGAACCGCTTTGAGAACTTGCTTTTGGAATCCCCTATACGAACTTAAGTTTTGACTGGTGAGGAACGGGTAGACTTTAAGAGTTTGATTATGTATCTTTGCTTCCGCATTACTCTGATTCGTGCCTTACGTTTAGCTATGCCTTTTTGGAATCATCCTTTTGGAGTTAGAAATCTTTGCACCACCTAAGTTTACCACCAGTATTTTGAAGGCATTGAAGATTGCATGGCAATGCAAACACTATTTTGATTTTATCTTTGATCTCTGACCTAATTGTTTTGATATCACTTCGGACACTCCGAGGATTTCCATGGCAATGATGTATTTGATGCACTCTATGTTCGTATCTTGCTTTTGGTAAATCCTCTGTAAGCTTTCTGACGTTATTTGATTTTGTTTTACTCATCTTTTCCATCTTTGAGAAGTCGGGTAATGTTTAACCACGAGTATGAGAATATCTCTTTCCCTTTGGAACGATAAAAGCTGCTGTGTTAATTTGCCTTTCTTTGGAAAGTCAATTTCGATTTGATCCTGATATGAGATTTGGTTGCTTAGGCATTCGAGATGCTGACAATTGTTCTGTTATGCCTCACCTTTGATGTTTTGAACTATTTGAAAATCCTCCACCATGATTTCCTATCATTGAACTTTTGCTATCATTATTTTCTCTAGAGACTCGTACGTTACTTTCGCGGTTATGAAGTTCTCATGCACCTATTGTGTTCACCGAGGATTGAACATTATTGTGTGAATTATTTTTGGCACCATGAAATTTCGGATATGATTTTTGTTGAACCACCAAGTTTCCCACCAGAGGATGGAAGGAGATAGAACCTGAAGATGACAGACAATGGTAACTACCCTGGAGAATTGATGACATACCTCGCAAGACGGAAGAGTGGACGAGCAGAACGCAAGAACCTGGTCATGACGGTGAACCTAGAGCTGATGAAGAACATTCAGTCTCACTTCCCTATTCATCTTAGTTGTACTAAGATGAATTGAGAGTGGAAGCGTGATGATGAGGAGATTGAAGGTCGTACCAGAGATTCACATTACTCACTCACATTCCAAGAAGAACTACAGAAGGCTTGAGGGAATCAAACTCAAGTTAATAATTCCATTTCCCTCTTAGATTGGAAGACGAACGAAGACTGATTATTTGGACATAAGAAGATTTCGAGGGGACAAATTCTTAACGAACTTTGTGATGGAGGAATTGATGCCTTAGCGACATGTTTCTTTCTGACAATGATTGGTTGACCTTGTTACGTCTTTTCGAGTCTCATTTGTTTTGCCGGCATCGTTTGGTTATTGATCTTGGATAGGATTAACCCAGGAGTTAGTTGGACTGTTAGGTGGATTGTAGTTTTGTTCCACTGATTGAGACAAAGTATGACCATCATGAGGGCATATTTATATGATGCTAGTATTATGACGCCTGGCCAACGTGATAATACTCACATCATATAACGTGCATTATTGTGTTCATAGGATGTCTCGAGAAGTGCCTTAGTGGATACTTAGACTTCTGTTTCATTTGCGACGATCTGAGAATAGTGAGACCTTTAGGATTCTTTCGATCTGTGTGTTTGATCTGCCTTATCGCCGTACGTTTTGATACGTTTGGATACGCGTCACGCGATTGTTGACTTCTATGTTTTTGATAAGTCCTAAGTTCTGTTGTAGAACTTCCTGCCATTTGATGTTATCGATCAACTTATCTTCTGCCTGTATGGATTTGATTCGTTACTATTAAGAGCTACATTTATGCCTTGCTATGTATACACTCCTCATATTCGATGAAATCGTTTCATGATGATCTGTTATGAGCTAAAATATAAAGTGTTGGGTTCTGAGAATCAAGATCTGTCGGTTTACGAAAATACCTTTGGAAGGTTGTATTGAAGACGAAACTATTGGGAAATCTGAAGAGTTAGACTTATATATGTCACCTTCATCGTACTATCATTTGATACATCCTCATCTGACTAGTTCAATTCCTTGCCCACGTACGGAATACCCACCCAATCCTACATCTTTCTTTGAATATCTTTTAAGGGAATACGATTGTCATCTGTTGCGTCCGGTATGTTATTCTTTTGATGTGAATTCTGTATGATGTGCCTCCTCTGGGGAAACCGAAACCACCTTTGAATCGTTAAGATCAAGTATTGGGAAACAAGATCACTCTATTCATTGAAATTCTTTAAGTCTGAAATTGAGTGAGTTAAACTACTCTGTTTCTGTTCGAAATTGGTGTACTTTCGTTTTGTTTTGCTACCTTCTCTTTTTTTTTTCAATTTTCGCGGACGAAAATTCTTTTGAGGGGGGATAGTTGTAAAACCCATATTTTCATGACCCGATTTAAATACCTAAAATACCCTTCAATTGAAAACTTTTGAGATACGAATAATAATTATACCCAAAGTATTAAAATGATAATACTTGAACGTTTCGCAGCTTTTGGAACCTACAATTTATAAAGTATATGTCACACGCTTGAAATTCGAAATATGGTAAATAAATTTATAAGTAAACATCACACGTATGTATGTTCTTGGGCCAATTCATTGTGCCACTATCTTCTAATATGGAAACTTAATATTTGCTAATAAACTCTCCTTATCACATCCCATAATTTCGGAAAGCATATCACCAAATCACCCTAAACTTCGGCATTCATCACCTCAAATCTTCCCATGATATTTGGCTGAGCTAATCAATCAATCACCAATCAGAACACACGACTTTCCCTTTTAAACCCTCTCTATCCAATTTAGCTTAAACGCTTTATAAACACACCTATCCTATTTTGTGCCCATTCATATGCTTAAAATCAAAAACCCACCCTAAAACCTAATACAACAAATGGTTGCTGGTACTATTTTCCATTTTTCTGTTCGAACAAAAAGGTGCAAGATAGGGTTGCGATCATGGTCGACTTTGGAGGCTCCAAGGTGGCATTTAATCGTGGGCTTGGTGGTGAGTGTGGACGTGGTGCTGCTGTTTCGAATGGGGTTTTGATCGCGGGTTGAAACTGATTCGAATAGGGTGGTTTTGGTTGTGTCTTGCTGGTATTCGATGTGGTAGTCGATCATGGTTGTTTTGTTTTCCTTTCTTCTTGTTCGTGTGACACGCTTCGAGGGTAAGTTAAACGCAAACCTGGTTCAATTTTCTCTTTTGTTTCTGATCGATCATTCATGCCTTAACGTTTAAACAACTCAAATAAAAGCATATAAACGCCAAATGAAATGATATGTACAATCTGATCTTAAACATGTTATTCTAATCTTTTGAATACTAGTATCATGATGCTTGTTATCTCTTCGAATAGCAACGAGAATACTATATACTTATACATCACATAACGCATGAAATTATAACATATACTTGTCAATCTTCGTTTTGGTTTCGCCTTTCCAAATCAGTTGTTATATACACACCTACACCTGGTCATCTAAACAATTATATAATCTCTAATATATGCTTTAAAATCTGGATGTATGAACGCCTTAAATCTGGTCTCGCGATACCTCGTTTGTATTATTAAGAGTTTTGTCTCGGAAAGGGATATATCGATAAGGATTGGGATTTGCTTGTGTCGATTCGAGTATGTTTTGATGTCGAGTTTCGTCATTTCTTTTGAATTAAACGCATATATATTTTTAAACGAATCATGCATCATGGGTGTGTGTTGAACGAGAGGTGGTAACTTGTGTGTATCGTATATTTACTTTCTTGGTCTTGTGATAATTTATTGATCGCTGTTGGTTTAATATTGGCGAACAAATTTTGTTAGGCATTTAACCAGAAACATATAAGGCCCACGTATGGATAATGTATACGCATTTGCTTAGTAAACTAAACTACATATATATAGATATAAGTGCATGAATTATACATGTATTGATATGGGGCTGGTTTTGGCATGCATATTATTACTAAAATGAGGTTACTGATGTAGTGTACATAACTAGTAAGCCATGCATGCATGTGAAATAAAAATCAACATGGTCATACACTTTGAAATGTAAGCTTTAGAAACATGTTTTGAACATTCTAGTATTTGATAATGCATCCTAAAATGAATATGTATGGGTCACGTATAAGGTCTTATCCGAGTCTTGGAATCTATTTAAGAGTTAACATATGATGTCGAGTTATACCGAGTCTTGTGCAATTTAATAAAAATTTTGGGTTGTTACGACATAAATATTAATATCATGGGTACGTTACTAAATTATAATGACGGGCTCCAAAAGTATTATCTTAATATTAATTTATTAAAATAAACTTTAAAATAATTTTATTTGACGTTTAATATTTAATTTTGATAATTTACATTTTAGACCCTAAACTTATAATATTGACATTTTAAAACCTAATCTAATATATTGGTCATTTTAACCTTAAATATTATTAATTGTCCATTGTAACCTTTAAGTATTAAATTACAAATTCGGGAACTTACTAAAAATAGAAAGTCTTCTAAAATGCTTGAACTACTTAAAGTGGAAAGTTACTAAATGTGGAAAGTTACCTAAAATAGAAGCTGCTAAATATGGGAAGAATAACCAAAAGAGGAAACTTAAGTAATTTTGAACTCTTCGTAATCTATTTCACCTGCTTCTAGGTTTGGTGAGGCGGGGATGACTTTTCTCCTTTCGTTTGATCTCGGTTTGTTTCGGCAAAGGTACAGATATTCCGTACTCTTTCAGTAAGAGTGCACATTTTCTCTCTCTTGACTTTGTCTTTGACTTGATTAACATGTTATGACTTCCGTTTGGTCTTGGTTATGATCCTTCGTACTTGGCCCTATGATTGATAGGTTCCACCGGTATTTATGATCTTATTGTTATTCGTTTGGACTCTTATGGTATGGTGTTGACATGACCCGTTTAATAAGCTTTCGTGACTTCAACCTTTGAACCCCTGGGGGACTTTGAATGTTCTTTGGGATATTATAACGGGAGGTGAAATCTCCTTTCTTAAAGTTATGACATGGAAACATTTAAGGAGAAATTATTTTATAACGACACTTTTAATATGATTTAAGACTAATCTTATATGGGATTTTATAAATTCATGAAGACCACTTTTAAAGAATATCTTGTGAAAACCGTTATTAAAGAATCACCTTTATAAATGTCATCTATTGAAAGATCTTTTCTAAATGAACTTTGGTTATAAACCTTTTAAATGGGATTATACTACGAACTTTTTTTAAACAAGTGATGGGAACCTGCTAAATTGATCTTTTGTTTTAAACTCTCATTATGACCCTTTTGATCATGAACTATGGGACTTTGGAACTTGGAATAATGAACCCTGTGGATTGGAACATTGGCTTTGACCTCTCCATTTTGACCGGTTGATATCACATCTTTAATTGATCCTTTGATATAGATCTTTTGACATTGAACCTTGATATTGAACTTTGATATTGAACCTTTGACATTGATTTAGCACTTATACTTGATATTGAACCTTGGCTACATGACCCTTCAGTATTTACCCAGGTATTACTTGTTGTGGAGTAGCCACAACCATAGCATTGATGCACCAATGTTATGTACTCTAGTGTGGTTGGAGAGATGTACCACACCGTCCCTGATTATTGTTATCGACTACTGCTATGATTGTTATTGGCCTGCAGGGGCGTATGGATGCATCCTAGATTTGATTGATTGATTGATTGATTGTGACTATTGTATTGACTACATTGATATTTGCTACATTGATTGGTGACTGGGTGTGCGTGCATTGCAACCCCTCACATATTGGGAGCTAGCTACTCCATATTGGGCTACTATTGTATTGTATTGATTGATTGATTGGGCCTGGGGAAAATACTGAATTCCACATACATTACATCTTACATCTTACACTTAACCTTTGACAACCCTTGATTATCCATTGACACCATATGTAAACTATCTTCGTATTCCTTTGCTTATCATATCTCTTTTGTATTGTATTGTTATTCGTTATATATCTGTTCACTGAGCTTTGTAAGCTCAGCCGCATTTCTTTTCCTGCGGCAGGTTTAGTAGGAAGCTAGGTTATGGACAAAGGTTTTGCTTTTGGGCTTAGAAGACTTCACCCTGTTAGATACTTGCTGGACTTAGAGACGATTAGAAGCATCTATGTTGGGCATAGATTATTGTTCCCTCTTGTACCTTGTATTTTGATTAGTTTTCTTTTGCTATCTTGTAAGTTTTGAATTAGTATTGTATCTCTGTTTCACTTGTGTTCTGAATTGACTCCATAATGTTGCACTTTAGCCCTTCTCGGGTTGGGGTGTTACAATTATGGTATCAGAGATACAGGTTTGGATCGGCGGATGCACATCCGTAGAGCTTAGGCTATGACCTGTGAGTTTTGGACCATTAAGCTTCCACTATAGGAACATAGGAACCGCTTTGAGAACTTGCTTTTGGAATCCCCTATACGAACTTAAGTTTTGACTGGTGAGAAACGGGTAGACTTTAAGAGTTTGATTATGTATCTTTGCTTCCGCATTACTCTGATTCGTGCCTTACGTTTAGCTATGCCTTTTTGGAATCATCCTTTTGGAGTTAGAAATCTTTGCACCACCTAAGTTTACCACCAGTATTTTGAAGGCATTGAAGATTGCATGGCAATGCAAACACTATTTTGATTTTATCTTTGATCTCTGACCTAATTGTTTTGATATCACTTCGGACACTCCGAGGATTTCCATGGCAATGATGTATTTGATGCACTCTATGTTCGTATCTTGCTTTTGGTAAATCCTCTGTAAGCTTTCTGACGTTATTTGATTTTGTTTTACTCATCTTTTCCATCTTTGAGAAGTCGGGTAATGTTTAACCACGAGTATGAGAATATCTCTTTCCCTTTGGAACGATAAAAGCGGCTGTGTTAATTTGCCTTTCTTTGGAAAGTCAATTTCGATTTGATCCTGATATGAGATTTGGTTGCTTAGGCATTCGAGATGCTGACGATTGTTCTGTTATGCCTCACCTTTGATGTTTTGAACTATTTGAAAATCCTCCACCATGATTTCCTATCATTGAACTTTTGCTATCATTATTTTCTCTAGAGACTCGTACGTTACTTTCGCGGTTATGAAGTTCTCATGCACCTATTGTGTTCACCGAGGATTGAACATTATTGTGTGAATTATTTTTGGCACCATGAAATTTTGGATATGATTTTTGTTGAACCACCAAGTTTCCCACCAGAGGATGGAAGGAGATAGAACCTGAAGATGACAGACAATGGTAACTACCCTGGAGAATTGATGGCATACCTCGCAAGACGGAAGAGTGGACGAGCAGAACGCAAGAACCTGGTCATGACGGTGAACCTAGAGCTGATGAAGAACATTCAGTCTCACTTCCCTATTCATCTTAGTTGTACTAAGATGAATTGAGAGTGGAAGCGTGATGATGAGGAGATTGAAGGTCGTACCAGAGATTCACATTACTCACTCACATTCCAAGAAGAACTACAGAAGGCTTGAGGGAATCAAACTCAAGTTAATAATTCCATTTCCCTCTTAGATTGGAAGACGAACGAAGACTGATTATTTGGACATAAGAAGATTTCGAGGGGACAAATTCTTAACGAACTTTGTGATGGAGGAATTGATGCCTTAGCGACATGTTTCTTTCTGACAATGATTGGTTGACCTTGTTACGTCTTTTCGAGTCTCATTTGTTTTGCCGGCATCGTTTGGTTATTGATCTTGGATAGGATTAACCCAGGAGTTAGTTGGACTGTTAGGTGGATTGTAGTTTTGTTCCACTGATTGAGACAAAGTATGACCATCATGAGGGCATATTTATATGATGCTAGTATTATGACGCCTGGCCAACGTGATAATACTCACATCATATAACGTGCATTATTGTGTTCATAGGATGTCTCGAGAAGTGCCTTAATGGATACTTAGACTTCTGTTTCGTTTGCGACGATCTGAGAATAGTGAGACCTTTAGGATTCTTTCGATCTGTGTGTTTGATCTGCCTTATCGCCGTACGTTTTGATACGTTTGGATACGCGTCACGCGATTGTTGACTTCTATGTTTTTGATAAGTCCTAAGTTCTGTTGTAGAACTTCCTGCCATTTGATGTTATCGATCAACTTATCTTCTGCCTGTATGGATTTGATTCGTTACTATTAAGAGCTACATTTATGCCTTGCTATGTATACGCTCCTCATATTCGATGAAATCGTTTCATGATGATCTGTTATGAGCTAAAATATAAAGTGTTGGGTTCTGAGAATCAAGATCTGTCGGTTTACGAAAATACCTTTGGAAGGTTGTATTGAAGACGAAACTATTGGGAAATCTGAAGAGTTAGACTTATATATGTCACCTTCATCGTACTATCATTTGATACATCCTCATCTGACTAGTTCAATTCCTTGCCCACGTACGGAATACCCACCCAATCCTACATCTTTCTTTGAATATCTTTTAAGGGAATACGATTGTCATCTGTTGCGTCCGGTATGTTATTCTTTTGATGTGAATTCTGTATGATGTGCCTCCTCTGGGGAAACCGAAACCACCTTTGAATCGTTAAGATCAAGTATTGGGAAACAAGATCACTCTATTCATTGAAATTCTTTAAGTCTGAAATTGAGTGAGTTAAACTACTCTGTTTCTGTACGAAATTGGTGTACTTTCGTTTTGTTTTGCTACCTTCTCTTTTTTTTTCAATTTTCGCGGACGAAAATTCTTTTGAGGGGGGATAGTTGTAAAACCCATATTTTCATGACCCGATTTAAATACCTAAAATACCCTTCAATTGAAAACTTTTGAGATACGAATAATAATTATACCCAAAGTATTAAAATGATAATACTTGAACGTTTCGCAGCTTTTGGAACCTACAATTTATGAAGTATATGTCACACGCTTGAAATTCGAAATATGGTAAATAAATTTATAAGTAAACATCACACGTATGTATGTTCTTGGGCCAATTCATTGTGCCACTATCTTCTAATATGGAAACTTAATATTTGCTAATAAACTCTCCTTATCACATCCCATAATTTCGGAAAGCATATCACCAAATCACCCTAAACTTCGGCATTCATCACCTCAAATCTTCCCATGATATTTGGCTGAGCTAATCAATCAATCACCAATCAGAACACACGACTTTCCCTTTTAAACCCTCTCTATCCAATTTAGCTTAAACGCTTTATAAACACACCTCTCCTATTTTGTGCCCATTCATATGCTTAAAATCAAAAACCCACCCTAAAACCTAATACAACAAATGGTTGCTGGTACTATTTTCCATTTTTCTGTTCGAACAAAAAAGTGCAAGATAGGGTTGCGATCATGGTCGACTTTGGAGGCTCCAAGGTGGCATTTAATCGTGGGCTTGGTGGTGAGTGTGGACGTGGTGCTGCTGTTTCGAATGGGGTTTTGATCGCGGGTTGAAACTGATTCGAATAGGGTGGTTTTGGTTGTGTCTTGCTGGTATTCGATGTGGTAGTCGATCATGGTTGTTTTGTTTTCCTTTCTTCTTGTTCGTGTGACACGCTTCGAGGGTAAGTTAAACGCAAACCTGGTTCAATTTTCTCTTTTGTTTCTGATCGATCATTCATGCCTTAACGTTTAAACAACTCAAATAAAATCATATAAACGCCAAATGAAATGATATGTACAATCTGATCTTAAACATGTTATTCTAATCTTTTGAATACTAGTATCATGATGCTTGTTATCTCTTCGAATAGCAACGAGAATACTATATACTTATACATCACATAAGGCATGAAATTATAACATATACTTGTCAATCTTCGTTTTGGTTTCGCCTTTCCAAATCAGTTGTTATATACACACCTACACCTGGTCATCTAAACAATTATATAATCTCTAATATATGCTTTAAAATCTGGATGTATGAACGCCTTAAATCTGGTCTCGCGATACCTCGTTTGTATTATTAAGAGTTTTGTCTCGGAAAGGGATATATCGATAAGGATTGGGATTTGCTTGTGTCGATTCGAGTATGTTTTGATGTCGAGTTTCGTCATTTCTTTTGAATTAAACGCATATATATTTTTAAACGAATCATGCATCATGGGTGTGTGTTGAACGAGAGGTGGTAACTTGTGTGTATCGTATATTTACTTTCTTGGTCTTGTGATAATTTATTGATCGCTGTTGGTTTAATATTGGCGAACAAATTTTGTTAGGCATTTAACCAGAAACATATAAGGCCCACGTATGGATAATGTATACGCATTTGCTTAGTAAACTAAACTACATATATATAGATATAAGTGCATGAATTATACATGTATTGATATGGGGCTGGTTTTGGCATGCATATTATTACTAAAATGAGGTTACTGATGTAGTGTACATAACTAGTAAGCCATGCATGCATGTGAAATAAAAATCAACATGGTCATACACTTTGAAATGTAAGCTTTAGAAACATGTTTTGAACATTCTAGTATTTGATAATGCATCCTAAAATGAATATGTATGGGTCACGTATAAGGTCTTATCCGAGTCTTGGAACCTATTTAAGAGTTAACATATGATGTCGAGTTATACCGAGTCTTGTGCAATTTAATAAAAATTTTGGGTTGTTACGACATAAATATTAATATCATGGGTACGTTACTAAATTATAATGACGGGCTCCAAAAGTATTATCTTAATATTAATTTATTAAAATAAACTTTAAAATAATTTTATTTGACGTTTAATATTTAATTTTGATAATTTACATTTTAAACCCTAAACTTATAATATTGACATTTTAAAACCTAATCTAATATATTGGTCATTTTAACCTTAAATATTATTAATTGTCCATTGTAACCTTTAAGTATTAAATTACAAATTCGAGAACTTACTAAAAATAGAAAGTCTTCTAAAATGCTTGAACTACTTAAAGTGGAAAGTTACTAAATGTGGAAAGTTACCTAAAATAGAAGCTGCTAAATATGGGAAGAATAACCAAAAGAGGAAACTTAAGTAATTTTGAACTCTTCGTAATCTGTTTTCACCTGCTTCTAGGTTTGGTGAGGCGGGGATGACTTTTCTCCTTTCGTTTGATCTCGGTTTGTTTCGGCAAAGGTACAGATATTCCGTACTCTTTCAGTAAGAGTGCACATTTTCTCTCTTTTGACTTTGTCTTTGACTTGATTAACATGTTATGACTTCCGTTTGGTCTTGGTTATGATCCTTCGTACTTGGCCCTATGATTGATAGGTTCCACCGGTATTTATGATCTTATTGTTATTCGTTTGGACTCTTATGGTATGGTGTTGACATGACCCGTTCAATAAGCTTTCGTGACTTCAACCTTTGAACCCTTGGGGAACTTTGAATGTTCTTTGGGATATTATAACGGGAGGTGAAATCTCTTTTCTTAAAGTTATGACATGGAAACATTTAAGGAGAAATTATTTTATAACGACACTTTTAATATGATTTAAGACTAATCTTATATGGGATTTTATAAATTCATGAAGACCACTTTTAAAGAATATCTTGTGAAAACCGTTATTAAAGAATCACCTTTATAAATGTCATCTATTGAAAGATCTTTTCTAAATGAACTTTGGTTATAAACCTTTTAAATGGGATTATACTACGAACTTTTTTTAAACAAGTGATGGGAACCTGCTAAATTGATCTTTTGTTTTAAACTCTCATTATGACCCTTTTGATCATGAACTATGGGACTTTGGAACTTGGAATAATGAACCCTGTGGATTGGAACATTGGCTTTGACCTCTCCATTTTGACCGGTTGATATCACATCTTTAATTGATCCTTTGATATAGATCTTTTGACATTGAACCTTGATATTGAACTTTGATATTGAACCTTTGACATTGAACCTTTGATTATGATTTGGCACTTATACTTGATATTGAACCTTGGCTACATGACCCTTCAGTATTTACCCAGGTATTACTTGTTGTGGAGTAGCCACAACCATAGCATTGATGCACCAATGTTATGTACTCTAGTGTGGTTGGAGAGATGTACCACACCGTCCCTGATTATTGTTATCGACTACTGCTATGATTGTTATTGGCCTGCAGGGGCATATGGATGCATCCTAGATTTGATTGATTGATTGATTGATTGTGACTATTGTATTGACTACATTGATATTTGCTACATTGATTGGTGACTGGGTGTGCGTGCATTGCAACCCCTCACATATTGGGAGCTAGTTACTCCATATTGGGCTACTATTGTATTGTATTGATTGATTGATTGGGCCTGGGGAAAATACTGAATTCCACATACATTACATCTTACACTTAACCTTTGACAACCCTTGATTATCCATTGACACCATATGTAAACTATCTTCGTATTCCTTTGCTTATCATATCTCTTTTGTATTGTATTGTTATTCGTTATATATCTGTTCACTGAGCTTTGTAAGCTCAGCCGCATTTCTTTTCCTGCGGCAGGTTTAGTAGGAAGCTAGGTTATGGACAAAGGTTTTGCTTTTGGGCTTAGAAGACTTCACCCTGTTAGATACTTGCTGGACTTAGAGACGATTAGAAGCATCTATGTTGGGCATAGATTATTGTTCCCTCTTGTACCTTGTGTTTTGATTAGTTTTCTTTTGCTATCTTGTAAGTTTTGAATTAGTATTGTATCTCTGTTTCACTTGTGTTCTGAATTGACTCCATAATGTTGCACTTTAGCCCTTCTCGGGTTGGGGTGTTACAATAACCTCCCTTATGGCGGAGAAAACCGTACACACCAAAAGCTTACACCAATTTACGACACAAAGCAAAATGTCGAGTTCTAATCGTAGCTAGAACCAATCTCACAACAAATATCACACCACACCTTCTTCACACCTTTTCACTTCTTCTATACTTCTTCACACTACGAGTATCTTCACGCCTTCACAAATACTTCAGAACTTCAATGTCTTGCAACTTAACAACTTCAAGGCACTAATGTCTTCACAACTTCAAGCCACTTATATCTTCACAACTTCAAGCCACTAATGTCTTCTAGTCTTCTCCACTTGGAAGCTCCAATTTCTTCAGTACTAGTCGCTATTGCTACTATCTCCTATCACCACTACTATCCAACACTACTTCTTCACTTCAAGTTCCAATTCACATTTACAACAATTCTAGATTTTATAACTAAATCTAGCTAACTAATATATACACCTTATTCACCAAAATATGAATGATTTACAAGAAGAGATAAACAAGCAACTTAGATAGCAAGATGATACTAAGTTGTAATACTTCTAATAGAAGTATTCTTCTCTTTGCACTTTGAGTGTTGAGGCTTGAATCACTTTGAAACGAAGATTAATGTATATATTATCAAAGGATTTTTAGAGGATGGAGATGGATGTTTAGATCATAAAGTTTTTAGTGCAAAAAGGTGAGAAAAATATGTGGAATGATCCAATATTTAAAGGGCCAGAAAATACTGTTCTGGAGCGTGTCGGTCCCCTTAATTAGGGGGCGGTCCCCTTAATGATTAAGGGGGCCGCCTAGTAAAATCAAGGGGGCCGCCCTCCTCAACGTTGGATTTTCTTGTCCTTTTGTGAGTGAAATTTTTTTGGATTAGATTTGCCATTTTTGGTTGAAAATTTGAATTCATAAATTTGTAATGAATTAAACATATTCTTTTAATGCCAAAAATGTTTTACAAAAGATATAAAATATTTTGTGACATTTTATAAATATCTAGTTATTAACAAAAGTGTTCCTTTGATCTTATAATACATTAGACACTTTGTTTATTCATACCTTAAGTGATTAGATGGTAAAGATGATTATTTACTACTAAATACTTGTTTATGTCATAATCTTTGGTTTGATGAGTTTTCGTTTTGTGATTATCAAAATATAGAGATATCGAAAGATATGAATAACGTTTTTAGTCATTTATTTATATCAACAATCTCCCCCTTTTTGATGATTACAAAACATAAACTCATTAAATTCAAAAATTAATTTTTAGTCAAAGTATTTATTGAGTTTATATTCACTTCTCCCCCTTTTTGTAGAATCAAAAAGGTTTAAGCCAGTAAGAAGGAGGCTCCCCCTTGATGTATGCTCCCCCTCGTTTGAGGGCACCAAGGGTTCGAGTATTGGAATTCTTGCAAGAAAAATATTAGAAGCACAAGCATGGCACAAGCAAACACATATATCATAATACCAACAAATAATAAGCATGGCAAAAAATAATTAGAAACACATATTAAGTCATTCATTAATAGAAAATGATTATGTCAACACATAATCATTGTTACAAAGGCCATAAATATAGAATACTAAACTAAGTAGAGCATCCTAATGTGCCAACAAGGAGTGTCACCAAACTTTCTTGAATCCCAAAATGGTAGAAGAGTTTTATTTGAAAATGAGAAACATAAGCATATAAAATGCTTGGTGGTTTAGTGGAGATAAACTTTTGGTTGCATGAATGTTGGTGAGTTTGGAGATGTGGAACTTGTAGGTGGTGGATTTGAAGTAGGGTTTGTTGATTGAGGGTTTTGATGTTGTTCAAGTGATGGTGTTTGTTGAGATCTTGTAAGAAGATACTCAATCCAAGTGAAGTGCTCATTCAAAGCAATGGTTTGTTGTTGAAGGAAGATGCAACAAGGGCAATTGTTAACATGCTTCTCAATTTGGTTGATGTTGTGTGGTGATGATGGTGAGCTTGATTTGGGGTGGATCCAAATTGCGTTGAGCAAGATGTAATGCTAAAAGAGAACTAAGCTCATGAGCCTCTTTTAGCTCCTAAACGAACTTCAAGTGTTCGGAGGAAGGTGTTGGTGGTGGAACATGATAGTTGTCTTGGGTGAAGGTTTGAATATGCAACACAGGAATGGCATGTGAAGTTGTAGGATGTGGTGGTGGTACTCTTGGTGGTGGAGACATGGTTGAGCTTGGGTAGTCATGAAAACATGAAAAGGGTGGAAGAGGTTCTTCATGAGTGAGTGGTGTTTTTGTTGAATTAGCAACATGTGAAGTATTGGTTGAGAGGTTGGGATTGTTGTTTTGGGATTGAGCATGCTCATCATAAGAAGAAGCATTAATGAGGGCATGAGTAGATGATAGGTTGTGAGATGACTCATTAGTGTGGGTTTGAGGTTTAGTTGTTGGTTGACTTGGAACAACATCACTTGAGTTATGACAAGAATCAAGTTTCCTCCTCCAAACGGGTTTGACGGAGATCCTTGCGGTTCTTGAAATCTTTGGTTTTTGGTTGTTGGGAGATGACATGTTTGGGTGTGATGGCATTAATGATGGGAAGAGGGTATTTATAGTGTATGAGAAATATGGTTTAGGAAGGTAAATTTTGAGGGATAGTATGGGACAAAATATGTTTGTGAATTTTGGGAAGTATAGGCTGAAATGGGTCAAAAAGTGATAAAGAAAACAGTATCCCCGACCATCAGATGGCCGGTCCCCTTAATTAGGGGCCGGTCCCCTTAATCATTAAGGGGGCCGCCTTATATAATTAAGAGGGCCGCCCATCTGGTGAATTCCAGAATGCCAGAATTGGGTTTTTGGCAGAAAATTTTCAGAAAGATTGTGTTTTTAGGTTTGGATTCAATTAAGTTCAACTCTTTGAGGCAATATAGGATGTACTATTCAAGAATGTAGAGAGTGAAAAAGAAAAAAAATAAAGTAGGCAATTAATTTCAAATAATCATGCAATCTACTAATTGATCAATTAAGATAGGCAACCAAGGAAGCAATAAAGTAAATTAGTTAAGTATGCAACTATATGAAGATGATAATATGTAGGCTAGAGGAAACATATTAATGAGTGCTTACAAGTAATAAGTAGGAAGATATGATTATATGGACTTCAAATCTTGTTGCAAATAAGATCCATATGAGCAAACCATGATTCTCATGAGATGATTTGATTAAATTGTGAATGTCATTTCCATAAATGTGAATGACACATGAGAGATAATCAAATATGTTTTAAGCAAAACGTTTTTAGTTTTATTCAACAATGTTTTGAAACAAATTCAAGTGTGTATTACAATGGAATAAATTGAATTTAGTTTCATATCAAAAAAAAATTAATCCTGATTTTGATTAAAATAAAGTTATGGTAGCTTATAGTTAAACATGTTGTTTAAAATAAATAATGTAGATATTTGAAAGAATTTTATTCAAAGAGAAGGGTTTTAAATAAGATGTTTTGATATTGATAATCAAGAAATTGCAAGTAAAGGATTTGATTATGAAAACTTATCATACACAAGAGAATCAATTAAGCCCATTGTCACATATAATCATCTCTAATAACAACTAAAGGTATGAAAGAAAAATGGTAGAAATTTATGATCCAAATGCAATGAGATAGAGAAGGACAAAGTAAATCATCTTATGAATACAAGATAGACATGTATATATATATATATATATATATATATATATATATATATATATATATATATATATATATATATACACACAAAGGGCATTATAATATTAAGTTACTAACAAGACTTAATCATAATTCATCTATTAATGCAACTAGCAAGATCATATGGCTTAAAATGGTAAGTATTCTATTATAGATCATAGAAGATCTTCAATATAAATGAAGACTAAGAAACATGATAATAGATTTAACAACAAGAGGATTAATAATCTAATATCATATATGCATGTATTAGTATTAATGATCTAAAAACATGACAACTTATAAATTAAATCATATTCATATACTAATTAAAGCACACTTTAATGTAATGTAATATTGGCAAATTTTTGAAAAGAAAACTTACCTCAGGTCCAGCTTTTCTTTAAGAGTGGGCATGAGAATAATGGAAGACATCTTAAATGTTTGCCCAAAACAGGTCGAAGTAGCAAAGTAATATTCTAACGCAATAGAAATCAAGGGAGCTTGATCCGAAATACTTAATCGATCACACCAATCATCACAAGTCGTGAAAACAAATAAAACTAGTGCTTTGAAGCCTTCATCTTGAAATAGTAACGGACACACCATAAAACCAATACTCCAAAAGTGAAGAACAAAATGCCGAGACAATAAATGACCGCAACAACGTCATAGGCAAAACATGTGCAGAATGTGAACCATAGTGATATGAACCAATAGTCATCAAAAGTAAGTGAGCAAGGTGAGCAATCCACAACTTAAAAGTCTCTTCGTTCGTTAATTACCAAAACATGATGAAGAGCTTGGTACCCAGATTCTCATGGGTCCGAATTGGTTAGTTGAGAACATCCATTGCATATAAATGCACATGATGAGGATGTCGTCGAGAAGTACAAGAATTCATCAATAGTTTGTTTTAATCAACAAACAATGACTTTCTTGACTAGAGAGATAAATAGTGAGCGTAAGTAATATTAGTTCTAAATTTCTCCACTAGGTTTAACAAATTTTATTTGTTTTGATGCATTTGTTGAAGGATCATTTACAGTAAATCATAAGCCGGTTTTATCATAAAATGACTTTTGAATGTTAAGTAAATATTTTAAAGATCTAGAGCTATTTTCAAATTTTGCTAATATTTTTGCTTTTTCACTTTCTATTTTAATTTCATGTTTATAGTCTTGACAATATTTACATTTAAGATCAATTTCAATATTGCTTTCAAGTCTAGACATTTTATCTTCTAAAATTATTTCCTTTTCAAAATCGTTTTCAATGAATATTGAAGATTTATTTTTAGGAATCATTTTTGAGTCAATGTTGCGAAAATGTTTGAAGTTGTTTTCCAATTTTGAAAATTCTAATATAAATTGATCATAGCAAAAATATTCGGTTTCGGATAGTACCTTATTAGTAGTTGTGTAATCTTCATGTGCTATATGTTGATCAATTCCATCGTCCATGTCGCTCCATGTTTTACTTGTAGTTTTGCTTAGGTCGAGAGGCATGTAGTCCTTGCCATCAATACTTGTATTCCCATTTGTTTGAATATTTTTACAAGCCGTATTATCATCGTCTTCTTCGTACTTGTTGCACCATGATTTATTAACACTCTTTCTTCGGATTTGGCTCATGTATTCTTCGTTATTGATACCTTCAGTGATCACATTTGAACTAGTAGTACACATATTTATTTCAACTAAATATTTATCTATTAAATTTTCTAGAGTAACTATTTCTTGTGCAATATCAAGTTTATCATCTTTGGTTTTACATTTCTCTTGGTGAAATTTTAAAAGACATTTCCAAATATCATTTGCCGTTTTACAAAGAAATAATCTTTCATATTCAACTCTTGATAGAGTTTTGAAGATAAGTAATTTGGCTTTAGTATTTTTATCAATTTTGGTTTGAAGATTATTATATTGATTTTCAAAATCCATTTTGGTTGGTTTAAGATCACCAATTGAAATGATATGCCAAAGATCAAGATCTATTGATTTCACATAATTTTCAAATTTATTTTTCCATTCAAGAAAATGATCATTTTCAAATAATGGTGGTTGTTGCGTAAATTCCCCTTCTAAATATTTTCAAATTCCATAGATCGTTACAAGTTTTAAAATACAATCTATTTTAAAAATCTTGCTAGAGGTGGCTCCTGATACCAATTGTGGAAAACTAGAAGGGGGGAGGGGGTTGAATAGTTTTCTGTCTTTTGCGTTTAATAAAAATTTGCTTTTAAAGAATTGATGCTAATTGTAGAAACCTTTGATGCTAAAGTATAGATACAAATTAATTCATTTACATCACATAGACACTACTTATTTAAAGTATTGAATAAAATATATCTCGCTTAAATATAAGTTTGTATTTATATGTATATGTGTTTTAATAATTGTATATACTTATATTTTACTAATGTACAATTAATGTTGTAAATGAAACCTAGTTTGATCTTTATGTGAAATTAATATATGCACAACACACAATTATAACAATGTACGAAAAGCTAATAAGTAAGCAAGCAAATAGTGAGAGATGGAAAGATTAAACCGAGAGACAAAGGATTTATAGTGGTTCGGCTACAAGGACACCTTCCTTGCCCTACTCCACTCCCCGAGCACCGAACTCGAGAGTTTTCTTCACTAAGTCAATAACCTCCCTTATGGCGGAGAAAACCGTACACACCAAAAGCTTACACCAATTAATGACACAAAGCAAAATATCGAGTTCTAATCGTAGCTAGAACCAATCTCACAACAAATATCACACCACACCTTCTTCATACCTTTTCACTTCTTCTATACTTCTTCACACTACGAGTATCTTCATGCCTTCACAAATACTTCACAACTTCAATGTCTTGCAACTTAACAACTTCAAGGCACTAATGTCTTCACAACTTCAAGCCACTAATGTCTTCACAAGTTCAAGCCACTTATATCTTCACAACTTCAAGCCACTAATGTCTTCTAGTCTTCTCCACTTGGAAGCTCCAATTTCTTCAGTACTAGTCGCTATTGCTACTATCTCCTATCACCACTACTATCCAACACTACTTCTCCACTTCAAGTTCCACTTCACACTTACAACAATTCTAGATTTTATAACTAAATCTAGCTAACTAATACATACACCTTATTCACCAAAATATGAAGGATTTACAAGAAGAGATAAACAAGCAACTTAGATAGCAAGATGATACTAAGTTGTAATACTTCTAATAGAAGTACTCTTCTCTTTGTACTTTGAGTGTTGAGGCTTGAATCACTTTGAAACAAAGATTAATGTGTATATGATCAAAGGATTTTTAGAGGATGGAGATGGATGTTTAGATCAGAAAGTTTTTAGTGCAAAAAGGTGAGAAAAATATGTGGAATGATCCAATATTTAAAGGGCCAAAAAATACTGTTCTGGAGTGTGCCGGTCCCCTTAATTAGGGGGCGGTCCCCTTAATGATTAAGGGGGCCGCCTAGTAAAATTAAAGGGGACGCCTAGTAAAATTAAGGGGGCCGCCCTCCTGAACGTTGGATTTTCTTGTCCTTTTGTGAGAGAAATTTTTCTGGATTAGATTTGCCATTTTTTATTAAAATTTTGAATTCATAAATTTGTAATAAATTAAACATATTCTTTTAATGCCAAAAATGTTTTACAAAAGATATAAAATGTTTTGTGACATTTTATAAATATCTAGTGATTAACAAAAGTGTTCCTTTGATCTTATAATACATTAGACACTTTGTTTATTCATACCTTAAGTGATTAGATGGTAAAAATGAGTATTTAGTACTAAATACTTGTTTATGTCATAATCTTTGGTTTGATGAGTTTTCGTTTCGTGATTATCAAAACATAGAGATATCGAAAGATATGAATAACATTTTTAGTTATTTGTTATATCAACAAAAAATAATCATAGCAAACTACTGGTTATTATGTAAATTCATGGATGATTATACAAACATTAAAATTAATTCTACATCAAGATTAAATACCAAATAATCATGTAAAGCCCCCAATCAAAAAAATCAACCTATATGTTGTTATAGAATGGAGATAATTAAATTTCAAGTAATTGAAAATCAAATTCAAAAGTAAACAAACTTGGCTAATGATGTAGATTCAATTGTGTCATCAAAACCCTAATTTCAAGATTTGAATGGATGATTATTGTCGTTTTATTTCTTTTATTATTATTATTATTATTATTATTTTGAGCCCATTTGTTTATATCCAGTTGATTTGTGGAGAATTATCATATCGTGATAACTCATATTGGGGATGAATTGATTTAGGGTAAACTGATTTTCAGGTATGAATTGATTTGGATTAAATTGTTTTTTCGTAAACTGATTTACGGTATGATTTATTCAGGGGTTGAATGTTTCGGTTATTAATTGAGGAGCTACTTATTAGGGACCAAACTATAATATATATTGCTACCATAGCATAGAGAAAGTATGATGACGTGAAGTACTTTTTGGTTCATTGGATCATGTTATTAATCAATCTCAGCCACATAAAACAACTATTTATTCTTTGCCGTCAAAGAAAACCCTACTGTTGATATGCAAAAGCTATAAAACAAACTTCCCTACAAAACAGTGAATGCACATGTACCATTTCCTAGCCTAGATGCCTAAAGTTTCAACTTTTGAAAATTCATTATTTTGACGCCTATTTACCATGCATGGCATAGGGTTTGTGTTAGTTTTGTAGGTTATATATGAGGGTCACTTTCACTGATCACCTACAAAACACAAACAAATATTAGCAATTGTCACTTTCACACTTTGCATACATTTCAAGATAACGGGACGAAATGGGTTGCATACACTTTGCATACATACCATCAGGTACATATCATGTGTTCAATTCATACATCATATACGAACAACTTTAAGTATCATTTTCCTTAAATCATGCAGTGTAAATTGTAATCCTCTATTTTGATTAGGTTCTTGCTGAAATCATCCATGCTATGATGGAAAACAACCACAACAACCAGGTGGCAGGTTCATTGGATCATGCATTTTCAACTGATGATGATGTCCCAATGGCGTCCATCAAAGATCAAACGAAAGAAGAAAAACCAAATCAAGATAACGGGACGAAATATATAGGTTGTGTCTTATTTGATGAAGATTCAAATGAAGAAGCTGAACACAGTGAAGAGAATAGTGAAGATGATGAATGGATTTAGGGACCTCTTTTTTTGTTTTAGATGGCTATATTTCAATTGTTAAGCTACTATCTTAGTAGTCTATTTATTTTCGTAAGTTAGACATACTACTATGTACAGTATGTGTTTACCTTTTGTCTCATTTTAGGTGTTCTTTCAATAAAGTTTGGGTAATACTTGCTTGCATTATCTCATGTTGCTCTTGGGTAATACTTGGTGTTCTTTGTGTAATATATATCTCATTATCTCTTATAACAAGCAAAGTGGCATACACATAAAACTCCATGATGAAAAAAAAACGTCTGAACTTCAAAAAAATGAATCATAAACATTTTACATTGTTACCTACTGTGTTAGTCTGGAACAAAAAGAAATATACGGTACAAAAATGGTTATCTACTGTGTAATGTATACTTTGCACTACAAGAAATATTATGACTCATTTTCACAAATTGACCCACCATGTAACTCATGTTTATTACCCAAGTAACTATACTTTTGTGCAAAAACATGTATACCTACTGTCATACTTTTATGCAAAAATGTGTAGAGCAACTGTCTTAATCTACCTAGAAAGTACAAAAGTGTTATATTGTCAACAAGGAATAAAGGAACCATTTATCTCCCATTCAATCCTTTTGTATTTTTTCATAGAACTAGCAAATTTCCCTACGCATAAAACTGCATGATGAAAAAAAAAAGACTGAACTTTAATACCAATATATGTTATCTGTTTCGAAAATGTTTATGATTCAAAATTTGACTTATTCAACATTCAACATGATACTATTTAATTAACAAAAAAAAGTGCTACTTTATTGGAGAATTTGTTATATTTTAGCTAACATAATTAGGATGTAAAACGCATATACTGATATCATTTTTGGCGCCTTCTTTACCTTCTTTTACCTGCAAATGTTTCAAGGTTTTCTACTCAATTTTTGCATTCAATATTATGGTGTGTTAGTTACATTTGTTACAACAGTTAATGTTTTTTGATATTACATGTTCCAGTTATATGTGTTTTGTTCATGCCCTCGAAACACTTTATTTATACAGCACTTTCTTTATACCATTTCCAGTTATATGTGTTTTGTTCATGCACTCGAAAATCTTAATTTATAAAACACTTTATTTATATTTCTTGCAGCTATTGAGATAAAGTTATAAATCAACTAAAGTTGGATCACATTTAACAGGTTATTTTTTTTACCTATCTCTTTAATCTTTCTTTTGTATCATTTGTATGTTATATAACCCAAGTATTAGTTATATGATTCATTACACCTATATGCTATTACATTTACTTGAAATTCATTGTTTGCATAAGATAAATATGAATTATTGTAGCTTAAGGACATGTCACGACATTCAGACGAAAATAATGATCCAAATAGAAATGCATTTGAGAGTAATAATCGTTTGCCGAATTGTATCCCGGCATTGGTGACAACCAGTAACCCTCATGTACTAAATGAAATAACTAATAATGAGTTTAGACTATCATACGTTATGCTTTATTTTATTATTTTGTTAAACTTTAATTATGATTTTTTTCCTCAACTTTTCGATGTTCTATCTCTTCCTAACTTATTGCAAACATCAGAGGAAGAAAATAAAAGTCTACCCGTGCAACGCACGGGTATTGTTCTTGTTGTTTGTGGACCATTGGATTAGAAAAAATGCCACGTGTCGAGTTTTAAAGATTTTTTAGGGGTTCACTTGCCAAAACCCAACCTTGTTTTATATAGGTGGGAGATGATAGGTCCATGTATTCGGAATGAAGTTTCTTTGTTTCTAGATTTTGATCAAGGGTCATGGTTTATACCCTTTGTCCCTTTTGACCAACTTTTGACCTATTTTTTTCCCCTTAAATTTTGTGAGTCTATAATGTGTAAATACCAATATTTGGCTTCTCAATTATTTTAAAAAGTCAAATCAATAAAGGGTGCTACTAAAGACACCAGGATATATATTTGGTCAAAGTACTCTGAATTTCACTTCTCGTATTTAGCAATGCAACATAGAATTAAATTAATGAGACCCCCTTATAGTTTTTTTTTGTTAGTTTAATTACTATACTTAATTTACTTAAGTCACAACCTTTTCTTTTTCTCACTTTTTTTTCTTTTGCGTATGTTTACTTTTTTTTTCTTTCTTTTTTTCTTTTTTTGATTATAATCAACCTTTATTTATCTTTTATAATATATTTATCTTTTATTTTGGGTTACGCCACTAAAACTTCAAAAAAATGCGCATAAAATAATAGACTTTTATTTTATTCATCTGGGTTACGTAACTTATAAAGTTATACATAAACATCATTGATTTTGTAAAAATATATATAAACATCGCTAAACTTATAAAAACACGAAAGTAGATTGGTATTGCCCATATAATAAAAGCATATCTTTTACTTAAGTATCAAAACATATGTGTTCAATAACTATAGATATTTGAAAAGTAATATAAATAACTAAGAATCGACCGCGAAACCTTTCATTTAAGGTACAATGTTTACCTCGTGTAATTTAAATCTTATCTTCTGAAAGATTCAATTTATTTAGATCTTATCTATTTACTTACATGTTTATTTAGATTTTAACTATGTATTTTTATGAAAGTGTAAGTAACAAATGTTACTTATTACGTGTTTTATAAAAATGGTTTTGGCTTTGGATAAACTATTTAACTAGACATGTTTTATGGGTTATTTATTTACTGAAATGAGTTAGAAACTATTGGCTCAAAAATTTACGTATTTTATTTATTTCGTTAAAATGATTTTACGCTTGTTATTAACAAAACATAAGAAAATCGTAAGATATAAATAAATATTTTTACGGTTTATTTGTATTAACAGTACGGGTTAGAGTGCCTCGTTTTTAAAAAGAACGACTCATGTTATTCCTTTTAATAAATATGTTGTTGTTATTTATAAATTTCAAAATGAAAACATGAGTTATCGTGATATATCTACTACTTATAAGTTATAATGCACGCATACACATTCGTTAGACTTAAAATGATTTTAATCTTAGTTATTAATTTATTTTTAGATAGATGGTACGAATGAATCTTTTAGTATATGAGAAAATTTTGATATATAAAATAACTCTTCTCTCAATCAAATACTTTAAAACTCAATTGAGATAATAAATTAGTGAAAATACTTAATATGAAACTTTATCGTCAAATGTAAAATGACTTTCTAATTATATTAATCAACATAATCTATAATACTATAAGATTACGCCATCTAATTTATTGTGTAGGCGTCAAGATTGCATAGAGTACAAGATAGCCAATGCTCGAAATTCAATGTAGCCCCATAACAACTATAAACTCATGAAAGGAGATGAAGTGCAAGGGTTTCCCGAATTGATCACAAGGCATTTAGTATAGAATTTAATGTCGGTTAGATGAAGTGCAAGATTTGCGAAAGTTTGAAAGAAAAAAATTAATGATTTAACCTAATTCTTGCCTATATAAACCGGCCAAAATCACATTTAGTATGTACATTTGAAGCTGATTCACACATCTTTTAGATCTTTGATTGTTGGCAGCGGTATGTAAAATAACACAAGATCATGCATGCTCAGATAAATGAAATCAAAGATTAGGATACCAACTATTTTCTTTGTTTCTTACATATTTAGGTGATTGTTATAGATAAGCATATATATAGATATATATGTATTATGTTAATGCATTTTCATATACAAGTAATTTATGTGCGGTTTCTATTGATTTATCTCACATGTGCGAATTGATTCAAGAAAGTGTGCACGAGCATGTATCTGAAGCAACATTTAAATGGTTAAACGATACTTTTTTGCGTGATTAGTTTATGTAAGTAGTTGCTTTCGAATGTTCTTTGAGAAATATTAGAATGAATTTGTCATGTGCAATTGAATTATTATTGAAAAGAAGAAGGTCCGCGCATCGCAAAGTGTTTTCTTTTTCTATATGTAGAATCATTAGTGAGAAACCAATATTTACGCCCATTAAATGAGTTTGCAATAATAGCAAAATACGACATATTAAAAATATCACATTGAGTAATGAATAGAAAGGAAAAAATACATAATTTTGACTGAAAGCCGTTTGTAAATTATAATATCAAATAAAAAAGTTGAGTTTTAAACATAAGCAAAAGTTCAAACTTTTATCGGAAAACAAAACCAGTGCATTTAATGTGAAGTATAACACAACCAATGTCTGGATCTGTTTTTTTAGATCCTCTTTTTGTGATTGTTTTGTGATTTGTTGACCGGATCTTGGCAATGGGATGATTTGTGGAACGCCCTTTGTGTTGTAGATGATAGATATGTTATTATATGTTTTTGGCGGCGGTGGTGGCCAGAGGTTGATGGTGGTGGTTGCTGGATTCTGGGTTTAAAGTTCGGAGGTGTTGGCTGAAAAAAGATGAAGTGGGTATCCCAATACCAAGGTAGCCCAGGGTGAAGTGGGTAGCCATATTCTAAGAAAAGAGTATATATGTCATTTATAAAAAGACACGATAAGACAAAACAGGACATGTGTTATGATTTTAATTATGGTATCCCAGACCCAAAGTAGACCATGTCTAAATTGAGAAATTTGAATTTGCATATCTAGAAAAGTTCAACACTTGTCTATTTGGAGAATTAACCCTTATTACAACCACCTAAAATGTGTACATTGACATGTACCCTTTTTATGTTTTCAAAGTTAATTAATGAGGGTGCATGTAGGCCCGGGCTAAATGTAACTTATGAGTTATGACCCTTTCTTATTCAATATGCATGTCGACATGTGACATAACCCTTTTCTAGTTATTTGTTGTTCTTATCCTTACAAATTCTACCACGTAAGTATCAATCATTAGAACACCATCTACATCTCATACAAACAAGGGTTTTTTGGGTTCTACTAGTAATTAATGATTAAGTAATGATAACTAACTAAAAAAAATTATTAATGTAATCATTTTGGTGTATTTAGATAGTCCCTTTCAGGATCCCTCTCTGAGTCAGATAGCACACGCGTCTAATGTTTGCCATGATGGTGATCATGTGCAGTCACGTAGGTGCGCAGGTGTCAAACAGAAAGGTAACATCGAGTCTGCTATCTTCACTTTTTTATTATTTTTTCTTATTTATTTATTTTTTTTAAATGAGCTAAATTTGAGGTTACAAAATTAAAAAATGTACTGTTCTTTCTCATTTTAAGCAAGTGAGTTGAATTTCAGGTTATAAAAAAATGAGTAGATGCAAACTCCATTATCAAGTATGCTAAACTTAGGTTATATACAGTACTTTTTTTAAAAATGAGCTAAATTTCATGTTATAAAAAAAAGAACTAAGTTGTCACAGGTTGTCATCAGTACTAATGCCTTCGATGAAACTGAGATTGTCCACTTCTTGGCAGGCCAACTCTTTACAGTTGCACCCATGGTGGACATACCCTGTTTCTTCGATTGTTAGCCTATCTGAGCCTCGGTTACAATGATTTTGAAACTTTTTACAGCGTGGTTTGACCTATAGAGTTTTTTTATGTTGAGTTTAGTTTGGTGGACATAAGCTTGCCGTGGGTGTTTAGTGTCGTTTGTTGCTCTGATTGGTGGTCAAATAGTACTGATTACATGCTTTCTTGCAGTTGCACAACACGTGCTTTTCACGAGGAGTGCTGAGTTCCATATCAGTTACAGGCCTGTGTAAAGAACGTGCAGTTATTGGTTCGTGTTTTCTATGAATCTTAAATTGTTTAAGTATTTTTTTTGCTAGATTATTGATATCATTCCACCGGTTATTATTCTTCGTATAGGATCACATCAAGCAGTTAAGTGGAATCGTGCAGAGTCCCACACTTACTTTCTGATAAAAGTGATGGATCTAGCTACTTTATAGGTGAAGTAAAATGCACTTTTATACTTTTTAGTAACTCTGCTGATTTATTTGTATACTTACTGATTCTGTGAAACTTTAGATTTCTTACCAATTAATTAATATATTTGATAGGTTATCTCCATAGCTGAGCGGGTTCTAATCCACAAGTGAAGGCGCTGTTGATGAGTAGTGCTGCTTTATGGATAGCAACTGTCACTGCAACTCCGAATGAAAGAGAGGCCTTGCAGCATCGGTTGATAATAATGATCAAGCTAAATGAGCGCTTTCCAGATAGCATCTATTGTTCGGTCTCAATTTCCTTCCAGCAGTGTAGAACGTGAGAAGATTAGGAATTGAACGTGCATCAAAATAGTTCCGTGTTTATAAGTTTGCGTCTTTTGTGTTTTTGTTGCTGTACTTTTCGCTTTTTCGTTATAAAATGCTTCTTTAGCAAAACACCCCGCGGCAACGCGCGGGTTTCCTATCTCGTGTGGAACAAATAGAAAGAAAAAAAAGAAACCATCCAGGTATTAAATAAAATTACTTTCCATGTAACATATATTTCATTTTGGTATAACAATCTACTTAATCTAAATTCAAAATTATTTTCCTTTTACAAGCATTCAACTAACAGATGAACAACGGTATAATATATGTTTAGCATACATTGAGGATAAGCTACTTAGCAGTTCGAGAAGTCTCAAGTATATCGTCAACATGCCTTATTCAACAACATGAAACTCTTCGCATATGATGCCAATGCTGAACTAATCAATGAATATCATATGATTTGCTCCATCAACGCAACATTAGTCTCGATGACGAATAAGTTTCTTTATGTTTGATGTTCTTTTAATTTTTATTATCAAAACTTTGGTTGTCTTTCGTACGTTTAACTATTGTCTATTATAAATGTCTTATAATAATTTGGCATGTTCGCATTTTTTCAAGCCATGGTTGTTAATTTTTTAACGGTACTATAAAGCAATGGGATCCGATAATACAATAAACATTTGATGTATGAATTTTGATTATGAAACGTTATACAACATTACGCCGAAATTTTATATTATATGCAATTAACATCGTACTAAATGATATACACGAAAAAAGTTTGTTGCAATCTACATTGTTAATGTAATATAAAAACATTTGTACTATTTTTATTTTCTTTAAAAAAAAATTCTTAAAACTATCCGGCAATCGGCCGGGCCTGGAAGCTAGTTCTTACATTATTTGTAGTATATATGATAAAACTAGAGACGTCTTAAATCCAAACTTGTCATAACCACTCAAATTATATGAATACGTTTTAGAAGTGAGACCATGCATTAATTAAAAACGCTTAATTTTGATGACAACAATTGCCTCATTGAAATTAAAATATGGTGGAAACATACAAGCAAATTCCCAAGCAGGATTTGAACCACCTTCTTTATCAGTGATGGTTCAATACACTCCGGCGCGTGAGACTCAGAACACCGTCACACCTCGCCGGAGAATTAAAAACGCAAAGATCACTGTAGCTCTACAACTCCGGCGCGTGGGGGAGCGTGGCGAGGGTTTTAACGATTCCGGCAGCCTTTCCCGGCGTGTGGAGGATCCGGGAGGCGTCTAAAACTGGTTGTGTATGTGCTAAATTCAACGTACAATTAATTCTCTATCGTCTACGTTTCTAAACCGCCTCTAAACCATATGTCTGTCTAGTGGTTGTGAGATTTTTTTTTTTTTTTTCAAACGGCAAGTAAACATGCATATGTATTCCGGTACATAAACACCAAATCTAACCCATGGACTATAACATACAAAATAATCTCGGATCTCAAAATAAAATAGAGTTAATATTGTACATGAAAACGATGACGCATAGCTTAAATAGAGTTAATACTTAATAGTATACTCAGAGCCGGCTTTGAGGGTGTACAAGGTGAGCGACCGCTCAGGGCCTTAAAATTTTAAGGGGCCCCAAAATTTGTCCTGTTAATAATTATATGCATGTGTCGACATATTTTTAACAAATAAAAGAGTATTTAGATGGTAAAATATCTTAAATGGGTAATATGTTAGAACGTTTTGATAACTAATTGCATTATATCTTATAAATGGTGACACTTTATATATAATATTGCTTATCGAAAGGCCTCATTATATAATTTCGTACAGGGCCCTCAAAAATTTCACCAATTCATGAGACGGCGGCCCTGAGTATACTACTTACTTGATAGAACCAAAATACAAAGCAAACTGTAAGCTAAACTTAAGCACACGCGCCCCCGACTCTAGGATCAGTTTACACCAGACATTCTGCCACAGCTAGGCCCAGCATAAAGCATCTTGCTACGCCTTTTGCGATTTCCAATGGACCACATGAAGTTCCAGTAGGTTTGATAATCTTGCGTCTGTGAGAGATGATAATTTTTCCCTTAGGCTTCCCGTTTTTAAATACATCGTGGCTAACATTTTCGCCATTTGGTTCTCCATAAAGGAACTGTCGGAGTGGAATTCTGACTTCGCCCATACTTCTTTTATAGTCAAGTTCAACTAATTTATTCACCGAGGACCAATGCAAAATCTGGAAGACAACATCCTTATCGATATCGACAGCAGCGATAGGTGTTTGAAACTTGAACTTGCAACCAAATTCCCAAACCGGATTTGAACCATTTTTTTCATCAGGAATGGTTTTGAACACTTCGGGATAGCCTTCAATGTAGATAAGCACGAATGGTGTCTTGGTTTTCTTTGGTATTTTGGATTTTTTTAGGTCTAAGCCCTTATGTAGGGTGAGCACAAGTTCCATCTCCATGGGCTTAGAGGGCATAAATGACGGCAATTTGTTTTTCAATTGGAAGTGGTGCATATTGTGATGCTTGTTTGTTGATGAAAAAAATGTTAAGGTGGGTTTGTGGGTTGAGGATTATATAGTGGGTTGGTGGCGTGACAAATCTAACTCTCGGTCCTTGTAGTTAGCGTTGATTTTCATTCTTGGACCTTCGACTTTTATTTTTGCTCATATAGTCACTAACTCTGAAACCTTTAACACTCATAGTCCTTTGACAAACACCGTTAGATTTGACTGTTAAACACCCCTCATGTGACTTGCACATGAGGGTATTATTGTCCTTTTGCCCCTTGTCCAATTATAGACCAGAGTACATTTTATACCTCATAGTCAAATTTTTCCAATTCAAAAATGAATTTCATGTTTTCAATCACATGTTTTCGATGTGGTTTCATCACGTGCATACGTTTTACACTTTTACCTACTACTCAAGGTAGTATTTTTTTTATTCAAATAATACAAATTTACATAATCCACTTGCTACTATCTATACTACATATAAAGGAAATATGGTTAAAGTAAAAAAGCAATGTTGCAAAAATCAGCCGAATCGGCTGATTAATCGCCGATTAATCGCTAATCGGTGATGCACCTTGTCGATTTTCGAAAATCGGTGAAAAAATCGGCCTAGGCAAAAAAATCAGAAAAAATCGGTCAAAAATTGGCCGAATCGGCCAAAAATCGGCCGAATCGGCCAAGAATCGGCCGAATCGGTCAATTTAAAAAAAATAGAAATTTAGGCATTTTACTTAATTTGGGGATCGTTTATTTAACTTATAACGTACAATGGGCCTCATAATCAGAATTAAAGCCTTTTATTGAGGTTTGTAAACATAGAAGGCTTGGAATCAGTTAAGATCTTTAGTTTGCTCTCTAGAAATTCCCAAAACATGCAGGAAATGCCAAACCGATTAATCACCGCCTTGACCGATTACAGGCTGCAGGGTGGTCGACCGCCCGACTACCGATTCACGATTTTTGCAACATTGTAAAAAAGTGAAAAATCAAGTAATGTGAAATGTTGAAAAATCTTATTAAAGGAAATTATGAAATGTAAAATATCCTGAACAGTTCCTGTATTACAGATAGAAAGCATACTTGCGTGCCTAACTATGCTATGAAATGTTCTTCATTTAGACTAGTTTTATGCATGTAATTTACTGCTAATTTCGTATTCTCGATTCATGTAAGTTCATGGTAATTTAATGACAGTTTCCATGTCATATGTCTCTTCGATCGCTTATTTTCTTGCGTGCATCATTTGGTAGTTAATGTATGGCCATTTGTACTTGTTCAAATGGTTGAACTGATCAAACCTTCTTACGGTCTTGAATTGAAAAACCATGTTTTTACACCACAAGCAACACTATACTTACACGATCATCCCATAGTACACGATGATAGATCCATCGAGTCTTTGGTTCTTTAAATTCAGTATATTCTCGTACTTATTCTATACGTCAATCTATTTGAGCTAATTTGTATCCACGGCTCCAAGCGAAAATTATGGGTGAGCTTTGAAATAACGTTCATAATGCAAAGATCTTTTGCTTCAGATACTAAAACATGGAGAGTTGGAATGAAATTTATTAAAGATCCATGTATAAATAGAAAGGTAGATTCGCTTGTGTCATGATGCAGTAGCTTACTGTTACTGAAAACTTGCTTCTTGGCTCGTTCTTTGATCATGTATTCCCGCGGTTTCTGAATTCTAACACCTTTTGTGCTATGCGTGCGTTCGTGCGTTTGGGCCCATTTTTAAGCTGATTATGTATATCAAAAAAAGTAATTTTAACAATAACATTTACTGTCAGATGTTATCCACTATTAGTAATTTCATTTGATAAATGCATAAACACTTTTAAGTTTTAACTTCAGTTAATAACAAATTAGGCTTCAAACTAATCAACTTTAAGGCTTTAACATCCCCTTAAGTTTAATAAAATTCCAAATTAACCGCTTAACCTATTCAACTCTACATTTGAACTATTTTCAGATAATTTTGTTAATTAAGCACCTCTCACTTTTCTCATTTTTTACTCGATTTTCTTTAGGTGAAAACAATGGGGGAGATTGACCCGGACCCATTTTGACCCGTGCTCCAAAACGATCCGTTTGGACACGAAATCCGTTTTGAGCCATCACCCAACCCACCCATTATGCCACTTATAAGTGTAGTTGTTTCAGAATCATGTCTTATGTCGCAATCGAATTCCCAACACTTGCTCGTACTTTTCAATGCATTAAACATACATCTTCTTGGATAGTGGTTAGCGGTTACTAACGATCGGAATAAGATCTATACAGAGTCCTTTAATGCAGTAATTAAGGATGTATATACACTTGTTAAGATGAACAAAATATCCTTAATGGTTAAGGGATAGACGATATATAAACACAGCGTACGATAATATCACTTTGTTCCCTATTGCTGAGCCTAAGATTGCTGCATTATTCGCTTGATAAGATGAACAACACAACCTTAACTATTGGTGTCTTAATCATATACTAATAAATTAATTTAAATGTAATTCTTACTAAAGAAAATTGATAATGATTTTGGTACAAGTACTTTATGTATTCGGTGAAAGGGCAATGACCTTGATGCTGTCACTAACTCAATCTAACAAATAAGACATAAGTTTGCATAATTGCTCAATGCTCGTTTCTTGTTGTAGGTCATAGTATTTTTCTGTTGCAGCGATAACTTTGTGCGGTTCAGTCTGTTATTAGGCTTGCACATTGTTGATTTCATACGCTAAAGATTAACTCCATGGCTATAGAAAAGGTTGAAAAGTTTATTATATGTTTATATTGAAACATTCCATGTTGACAAAAGTGTATCAAGCAACAAGAAATTACCCGGTGTCCATTACTTAATTACACAACATGGATGTGTATGTTCATGTCATGACTACATCTAGTAGAAAAGTATTCAGATACAAGTGCCACCATTCCTATCTATATTCAAAGTTTAATTGTAGCATTGGTCCAGACAATGACACCAAACGCGTTATCATGTAGTTTAGTTGAACCACTCAATAAGTTAAGGTCTATTTCTATGAATTTGAATTTAGTATTGAATCCTTTCTACATGCTAACAATGTTTACTCGTAGCATTGGTCCACAGAAAGACAGAAGACGTGTTCTCATGGAACATGGTCTTTTGTCATCACAATTTACAACGAAAATATCCAGCATATTCCTTGAAAAGAACTTGTAAGTTATAATGATGTTTAATAATGTTTTTCTTTTCTGGAAAGGGTGTTTAATGCTTTTAGCTGATCTAGCCACTTGTGCTCGGTTATATTTGTCTCTCAGTCATGTTTGTTTGCCAACCTTTACTAAAAGATCCAACAGCTTGTACCAGAAAGCCATAAAACGTTTATTATATATGCATTGAATGTGCAAGAAAGGAAAAGCAGAGGAAATGTTCATGAAATGTTTAAGAAACATATTAGTATCTTAATCGCAACATAGATATGGTCGTACACTCTGGCTTTCGTTAATTATTCGCATTAATGATTATGCTTATATTGTGCAGTATATCACCTTATGTAAGCACGCTTTTTGGATTTGTGGATCAAATGGTACAAAAGAAGAGTTGAAGCATAATTTGATACCAGAATAAGAATCACCAGTTTTTCCTAATGTACTTGATTGCATCCATCTCATATTTTCCATGTATATGTTGCTTGTTGCTTGCGTTTTTACCTCAAAAGTCAAAACACATACACCCTTCCTTGTTACTTCTGATTTCTGCATATAACACTTTGGCCTAAGATCAATCTGAATAGCCCTGTTATCATCTGAAAATCACAATGCAGATCTTTTCAGTTAACACACAAGTATAAAGACCTCATCTGTTAACTAATTCTGAAAACCCTTTCAGTGGCAAATCGTGTCTTAACAGGTTTTGAGCGCGCGAATAACATAAGTTTCAAACATGAAAATGACCGTTTAACACTTGGTTTTGGTGGTTTGAGTATGACAGATATACATTTTATGTATCAAAAAAGTTAAATATTGAACCCTAGAATACTAAAAACAATTATTTTAAAAAATAAAAAAATTGCATAGTACATTTTTTCCCTTAACAGGTCCTAACAGGTACCCAATTTGCCAGCTCTATTTCAGTCTCATAGTTAGGAAAACTTTGAAAAAGTGTATCATTACGATTGTTTATGTTTAGGATGACAAAATATTCAATGAAAAAGTCTATAGATATTTGAGTTTTGTAGTGGAAAAGATATGGGCCCACGGGAATGGATTTCATAGACATCAAATTGATGGGTAATGAATCTATAGCTATGATATACTCATTTCATTACCGGGCCCACAAAACAAGCACATTTAATGACTTTCAAAGTCATAGACTCATTCCCATTAACCCCAACCAAACGGGCCCTTAATACATGCTAAATGAAGAAGACTTTACTTGTCATTTCATATGTTTGATCTAACCTAACCATCTCTATCAACCAAGGTTGCAAAAATCGTGAATCGGTAGTGAGGCGATCGGCCACCTTGTAGCTTGTAATCGGTTTAGGCGGGATTAATCGGATTAGCATTTCTTGCAAATTTTGGGTATTTCCGGCGAGTTTTGGGTACTTCCGGCAAGATTTGTAGGTTTCTGGCAAGTTTGACCGCCGTTGATCGTCGTTGACCACGGTTGACCTATTTGTTAGACCCAGTTACATAAATCGGCAAGGTTGGTGGCCCTGTAGCGCCTAGGCGGTGATTAATCGGCCTTGTAGACCTTTTTTTGCAACACTAGTATCAACTACAATGATCCACCATTACTAAAAGTCATTCAAAAGTTAAAACAAGATACGAGTAGTCAAATACAATCCCATGGAGCAAGGGTTGATATCTACATTTTCTTAAACCTTAGTGTCCGTGTTGGTAATTCAGCCGATTTGCTTCATAATTCAAAAAACAGATGCAAACACTACATCTTATAGTGAAACCTTCTGGGATTTGCTTGTGTTAGGCGTGGGTCTATGCAGCAGTCCAATATCATAATCATGACACCTTAGAAATCTATAGAAGAAACCCTTGGTGTTGGCATTTGTTCGAATCTTAGAAATCACCCAGATCACCTACCTTATTAAGCGTCTATAGTTCTCTATGAACTCTGGTAGCTCTGAAAAGGTATGACAGCTTTAGCATGTATTAGCCATGATGCACTTGCTTCTATAATCCAGGAAGCCATTTGTTTTGCGCTTTGCATTGCTTTTGATGCAGCACAATGTCAAAATATTAGCTACTATACTCTGTCATATCATTGTCAACTATGGATACTCATTGTGCTGTGATGGCCAATTGGCCATGGGGATCTTTGGAACTTTTTAGACAAAGAGTGCTAGCATTTATATACTCCGTTGGACTTTGCAAGAGAATAACTTCTCGATGTAGGAATATAGTCGGGATGGGCATGTTGGGTTAGGGGTCATAGTAGGTTTTGGTACAAAAGACAAGGCTTAGATTCACCAACTGAAATTCAAACATTTTTAATAAATAATTAGTGTCATATATGACCAAAAATATTATGTTATTCCAATCATAATCAAATTTTCATTAAATGATTTAGGAGGTTCATGCTCCTCTTCTAATAAGTTATTATGGTCGCAAAATAATCGGGTTGGGTAGAAATTCATAACGGGTCGGGTTAAAAAGGTAACTTGAAAAAAAAAAAAAAAAAAAAAAAAAAAAAAAAAAAACAAAACTGTTGTGATAATGCATTTTATTTTAATTTTGTTACACATGAACTGATTCAGTCTATATGGTCTCGGGACTATTAGCATAACAACCTAATACGCGATGCACACTTTTGACCAGATCCACAAGGCATAAGAACACACCCAAAAACCAAGTGCATTCTAGATATTATATCTACAGCTTACATGTGACTGCCTCCCGCATAAAACCTGTCGTAAACTCAGCCTCACACTGACCAGTCAGCAAAACACCATGATTAAATAGACATTTGGATGGTGATTAATCAGGTGACCTTGGTGTTAACCTACATATCCTCATCATTAGGTTGGTATGATGGAAACATAAAATCTGTTGTAAGGACATGTAATCAAGTAAATCATAAAGCAACAATTCAATTCAAGTAATAACACAAAGGGTAGTTAACATTATATATTTTAGGTTCCACACACACAAGAATATTCACAACAGTACTGTTCCATCATCGGGTATCAACAGTTACAAGAAGAATATCATTTAAAGATGCATTGACACAAATATCAGTAGGGGCTTGTGAGGCAGAGGTGCCAAAGTGAACAAATTGTATGCATTAGCACCTCTATTCAATGAACCTTACACGGACAACAATTTGAGTTTCATTTTTTATATCATTTTTAAGGTAGAAACACACTTTATTGATATATAAGACAGAGTTTACATAATACAGACTATCGATACAAGTATTGATAGTATTACAACTTTAAATTATAATTGTAGTTTAACAAGGACATACAGTACATATAAAATTATTAGCACCTCTGGTCAAGGGATCTTACTAGCCAACTATTTTCATGAAGGTTGCAAATCGATCATCTTCAACAATGTTTATCTTTAAATCACATAGATAGCTCTCGAAATAGCTGCATAGATATGATGTCTCTTCGTCACATATCACATCTTCTAACAGAGACAAATTGGTCACAGAATCAGGTAACTCTTCCAATCCACGACAACCACTCATTTTGAGCACTCTCAGCCCATTTAGCTCACCAATCTGATCAGGCAGTGAGCTTATACTCAAACAATCAGATATATCAAGAAATATTAAATTACGAAGGTTTCCAATTGAACTTGGTAATTTGGCTAATCTCGTGCACGAATGAAGTCTCAGCGTTTCCAATTTTGACAGACTTCCCAACTCTTTTGGAAGATTCTCAAGCTCATGACAGTTGGTAATGCTGAGTTTTTCAAGTTGATCGAGACTGCATAATTCAGATGGAAATTCTTTCAAATCATAACATCGATCAAGTTCAAGGTCAAGGAGTTTTGGTAGCATTGGAGGAGCATCAACAGGACACTTATCCAAAGCATTACCAAACTCACACATGATAAAGGAAAGCTTCTACAATTTCTTCAATTCGAAGATTGAGTGGATCGAGGGAGAAAGTGAGACGTGTTCGAGTCTCATTCTTTTTAAGTTGCATAGAGAACTAATCAAAGGAAGCTCGTGTAACACAGAAGGATAAATTCCGTAGCTTGTGATGTCTAAAACCTTCAACTGAATCATTTTTGAAATGAAATGGGGCAATGCATAACTTGGACTTCTCACATTCAATACCAAAACTTCAAGTTGACCCGATTTAAATCGACCAATTTTTCGACCGGAACGGTTCAACCGGTTGAACCACCCGGGTCGAACCGGGTTTCAAAACATTATGTTTAATTCCCAAATCTTCAAACTTTTATTATTTTTCATTTATAACCTATAAACTTTTTTTTATCAATAAACTATCTGTCACTATAAAATCTCGTTGCTATGCACGGATACTTGTATAGTATCTAAAAATCCAAAAACCCAAATCTTCTTGCCCAAGTATTAAGTATAGTGTATACCCCAAAAATCCCATGAAGACTAGAAGAAAAAGTGGACAAATTTTATGCTCCACTTGTAACGTGCCGCAAGTCCATCATTAAATTAATGGTCAATATTAGGTTAAGGTAATGTTTGTCAAAAGTAGTTGTGAGTGGTAGCAGTAGCAGTGAATTATGAGATGCGAGTCACAGTTCATTGCTCACCGCTCACAGCTTCTTAAAGAGGCATTGAAAAAAATGAGATTTCCTAAAAATTCCCAAAGCTCACTACTCTTTTGCCAAACGAACAATAAAAATTAAAAAACTCATTGCTCACTGCTCATCGCTCATCGCCCAAAAAAGCTCCGCGCGAAACATAGTCTAAATCAAATATCAAAATTAAAATCAAATGAAATCTAATCTATCTATATATATGATGACGTATAGTACGGACAACATCCTTAATGAGCCTGAACTATATTATACGAATAGGCCCCGACCCAACACTCCCATCGGTAGTAAACAATACGGATAATGGGCCTAGGACGTACTTCACACAACCGGGCTTTGGCCCAACGAAATGGGAACACCGGACCACGCTAAAGCGCAGCCCGCTGGCAAGACGCGTCCCGGAACCATACATGTCATCCAAGCAACACTTTCGAAGTAAGCTTGCGGACCTACCTACAGTCTGGAAGATGACTCTTGTCCGCAGGATCGATTAAGCTGCGGACCCTTGCCCGACAAGGGTCCCATCTCGGCCACTACAATAATATGCGAAATATTAGGAAACCCTAATATTTCCACTGCCTATAAAAGGAAACCTCGCCTCACACTTTCGAGGTATGACTTTCTCTCTCATCCCAACAGTCAGATATTTCTCTGACAACATGTGTACTTATTCTCACGTCGGAGCTTAATCGTGGGGTCTGTCCCCACGATAAGCTAACGGTGTGCTTCTATTTATGCAGGAACTCCTTCCTCTACTTGGATTAGTGCATAAGCTATACAATGGACGATCCATCTAGATCGGCCCAGCACAGACTAAGCACAGTCTTAACTCAACCACACTTTTTGCACTAACAATATACATACTAGACGAGTACCCGTGCATAGAAACATGATTTTATAGCGGCTGATAGTTTTAGTGATAAAAAAAGTATATAGGTTATAAACGAAAAATAATAAAAGTTTGAGGATTTGAGGATTAAACATAATGTTTTGAAAACCGGTTCGACCCGGGTGGTTCAACCGGTAGAACCGTTCTGTTCAAAAAAATGGGTCAATTTAAACCGAGTCAACTCCACAGACTGGGTCGAAAAAATGGGTCCAATTAAACCGGGCCAACCCACCGAGTTTGAAGTGTCCTGGGTCTACCGGTTTTCGATGTATATTAATAGTTTCCTTTTAAAACATATCATTGCCATTAATGTACAACATTTTATTACCGAATTTACCACTTTCACATTCCTCAATTTTAATTTTTTTGGTTTATTTGCTAAAAATTACAATAGTTTCCTTTATTAGTTTTTTTTTTTTTTTTTTTTTTTTTTTTTTTTTTTGTGCAAATGGGTGAATTATATTAGATCTCAAAAGATTTACAAATAAATCTACATCACTGATTTGGACACAACCCAAGATCAGATACAACTAGAATAGAACAACTACTAGTATCCAATATCTGCTTTATCACAGCAGATATCTGACAATACAAACAAAACAAAACATAACTCTGCATTATCCTCTGCTCCATCAAGCAACAGGAAAACCAAATTCACCTCTTTTGCCCCCACCATCTAGCTACATTTCCACTCTTTGATCCACTTAGAGCACTCAACCTGCCACCACAGTACCCTATGCAGAACAAAGAATGGCATCACTAGGAACCATATCCCCTCCTGATCAAGGGCTATACCAGACTCTCTACATTTCCATCTCAAAAATGGCTTCAAGAGCCTGGGAACACACACCTTGAGGTAGAAACCAACCAATCCTCCTGTGGGGATGCAATGAGAAGACCATGAAGTGTCATCTTGCACCACTCTCAATTCACCTCATCTTGCACCCCCCCCCCCCCCCCTCCTAGATCAGATACCCTTCAAGATAGGAAACCTACTTTATGACTCAGAATATACCAAAAGATACAATAATGCATTATAGGAAACAATTTCTGCTCTAGGCCAATTGCTCCATATAACAGATTCTAGTATTTTTTATCTATTAAGAACCAAGATACAAGGCCATCTATCTTTCTGATCTGAAAATCTCATCTTTTATGTAATGAAAAAGATGCAGATTCTTTAGGTTTAAACCTATCAAATTCAGGAATCATCAATTCAAATCCTGTAATTCTTGAATAGAAGATATTTGACCAGAGCTAAACACTCCTTTATTCTGGACATCAATACCAATTTCATAATTCCAGCCTAACAAGCAACAAATAGCCCTTTATTATTCCACTGCAGACCCCATTTGCTTGCTATAGCTTGAGCTTTAAAAGACTTTTTTACACAAACTGTCATTAATTTTGTTTTCACACTGTCTTTAATGCAATTAACCAACACTTCCTCATTCCTGCTCACACCCTTGAACAATCTTTTGCTAGAATATGAACATTGAAAGAACAAATGCTCATGTGAATCACTCCTATTATTGCAGAGACTACATATCAATCTTCAACCAGTGTGCCATTTATCCATTCTGTCATGTGTAAGTAGCTTCTCTTGAACAGCCAACCAAAGAATAAAACTATGCTTAGGGATTAACTGTTTAAACCAAACTACTTCATTCCATGTAACTTTTGGCCAATTATCCCTCAAATCAATCCAAACTTGACTAGTTGTGAATTTGACTTTCAGCCCATTATTATTAACCCAAACCACTTTATCCCTTCTGTTTTCATGAATAGCAGGAACTCCAGTATTTAGTAACTCAGGATACTTATTAACTAGACAATCAGGCCACATCCACCCATTTGAATTGATCATATCTGCTACAGTTGCTTCTTTATTGACTCTTGCATCATACATATCTCTGGATGTAACATAGTCACTAATTATCCGTTGATCACACCATTTATCAAACCATACTGACACATATTTACCATTGTCAATCTCATACATCACATTATTCTTAATTTGATCTCTAATTCCAATCATTGTTTTCCAACCCCAACTATCTCCTGGATCAATTTGAACACTCCAAATGCTTTTATTTTTTAATTTCACAACATTAACCCAAGTTGCCCATAAAGATCTGTCATTCTCTAATATTTTTCAAAATTGCTTTACAAGTAACACAATGTTCCATTTTCTCAATGATTTAATGCCCAATCCTCCTTGTTCTTTTGGCCTACAAACCACTTTCCAAGCAACTCTAGCTTTGCCTTTAACTGAACCTCCAGCATTCCACAAAAATCTTTTAAAAAGCTTATCAAGATCATCAATCACAGTGCTAGGTAACATGAACATTGAAGCCCAATACAATTGCATAGATGCTAAAACAGAGGCTATAAGTTGAATCCTGCCAGCATAAGATAACATTTTGCTTCTCCAACAGTTAATTTTAGACTCAACTTTATCAATAAGCACCTTACAATCCTGAATACTCAATCTTTTAGCCAACAATGGAACCCCTAACTATCTCACAGGACGTTTTCCACATTTAAATGGCAACACTTGCAACAGCTCTTGTCTATCTTCTTGTTTGATGCTTCCAAAAAACATAATGCTTTTTCTTAGATTTGGATACAACCCAGAAACTTGACTAAACTCCTCAAGTGTTTTCTTTATGACTTTAATAGAACCCTTATTACCTTTACACAATACTAATAAGTCATCAGCAAAGCACATGTGAGAAAGCTTGAGTTCCTTACAACCAAAATGATACCCATACTCATCAGATTCCGCTATATTCTTGATCATGATCAGGTTGAAAACTTCCATAACTAGAGTGAACAGATATGGAGAAATAGGATCACCCTGCCTCAGCCCTCTACCTCCTTTAAAATATCCATGAGATTCTCCATTGAGGCAAATAGAAAAATTAGTAGATGTAACACACTGCATTATCCATTTAACCATTTGTCTGTGAAACCCAAACTTACCAAGTATGTCTTCCAAAAAACTCCAACTAACTGTATCATAGGCTTTCTGGATATCAATCTGCATAGCACACCTTTTTGGCCCATGTTTCCTATTATACCCTCTTAACAACTCTTGAGCAATAAGAATATTATCCTGGATATGTCTTCCAGGAATAAAAGCACTTTGGTTAATATGCACAACTTTTTCAAGCCCATCCTTTATCCTATTAGTAAGAATCTTACTAATATATTTGTAAACCACATTGCAACAAGCAATGGGCCTGAATTCAGTAACATTATTAGGAACATTAATCTTTGGGATAAGTGCAATCAGAGTAGCATTAACTTCTCCTAATAATTTGCTACTTCTAAAGAATTCTTTTACAGCAAGACATACCTCATTTCCAACCACACTCCAAGCTTTTTTGAAGAACTTAGAAGAAAAGCCATCAAGACCTGAAGCTTTGTCACCATCAATATCAAACATAGCTGCTTTAATCTCTGCATCAGTCACATCTTTAATCATAATCTCTGCTTCACTATCACTTAGCTTCCTTCTAAATAAGCTATCTTCAATAGGCACCACAGGACTTGAAACTCCCAAGAACTTTTCAAAATGTTTGACAAATTGACCAGCAACCTCACTTCCTTCAAATCTATTACCATCTTCATCACAAATACTCTCCACCCTATTTTTGTTTCTCTTGGCTCTAAGAACACTATGAAATAAAGCAGTATTTTTATCACCATCTTTGAGCCATAAAATTTTTGCCTTCTGCTTCAATAAATTCAATTCATCATTAGTAGCTTGAGTGTACTTATTTAAAGCAATAACAGCATCTTTTTTGGCAGACTCATTATGAGGATTCTGATCAACAATCATCTGCTTAGCTTTTAAATCCTCCCTGAGCTTTTTAACATTCTCAAAAACATTACCATTCCTCCAACTCATACTATTTAAAGGCTTCTTAAGACTTTTAAGCTTTTTAACCAATTTATACATATGACAACCATCAATATCTTGATTCCATTCTTTCTTAACCATATCAAGGAACTCTTCTTTATCTGAAATGAAGTTAGAGAACCTGAATGACTTTTTCTTTTTACAAAGACCATATTTAATAACAAGAACGGAAGGGCTATGATCAGATATGGTGTATGGTAAGAACAGACCATGAGCATTTTGAAATTTATTGATAAACTCTTCATTAATCCAGATTCTATCCAACTTCTTTAAAATGGTACACATATGATTCTTCAAAGACTTAGTCCAAGTGAATTGACATCCAGTGCTTCTTATATCATCCACCTCCATATTATTCACAGCTTCTTTAAACTCATTCATATCCAAACTACAATGTGAACTGCCAGAAGAATGCTCAGAAATATCCAATGTGACATTAAAATCTCCTACAATAACCCATGAATTTTCACCCACAGCCTGTTTATATAGAAGAAGCTCATCCCATAGTACTCTTCTTTCACTGCCACTATTGCTAGCATATACAAAACTACAAAAAAAACTTGATTTTATTCTGAACCAATTCTACTATGCACATAATTGCTTGAGCAGTCATGTTAACAACCATTACTTTGACATGAAAAGGATTCCAACCAAGCACTATTCTGCAACTTGAAGGACTATATTGAACATTTGAAATCCAATCCCATTGACCAAACACTTTCCTGCCAATTCTCATAATATTGTTTTGTTTAAGATGTGTTTCTATGAAAGCACATACCTGCAAATTCTCTTCCCTTATGAACTTTATAGCTTCATTCTGCTTAAATTCATTACTCATACCTCTAATATTTTGGGTAAAGGGTTTTATACCCGGTGAATGTGTTAAAATGAATAAAAAATGTTAGGTACATGGGAAGGAAGGTAATGAGCCACCCTGAAAGACCTAACAAAAAACCTATATACTTTGAGGAGCCTCAAAGCATAACAACCAAGACATTCCTAACAAAACTAGAGGACTAACCAAAATACCAATCAATACAAAACCTCTAGTTAACTCACCAATCAGCCTACCACTGATAATAGACTTGGTAATCTCCATGTCCTTCTCATCTGCTCCACTCTCACATTCTTTTTAAACTTTATGGAAGCTAGTTTTAGCCTCACATGATTTGCGACAATCTTTGACAATTCCTCTGGTCTTCTCGAACCTTTGCCATGTACTCTATTGTTGCGTTCCTGCCATATGAAGTACGAAGATGATGCTATTACTAGACGACCCACAATGGTATTGACGTTATGCTTTCTAGCCATAGGTAAGAGCCAATCCACAATATCACTCCATTTCGAGGACACAAAATTAATACCAGCTATTCTTAGAACCATCTTCCACACTTGCAAAGAGTAGGGACATTCGAAGAACAGGTGATCATGAGAGTCGGGTTGCGTTTTGCAAAGAGGACAACGAAGCAGGTTTAAGTCGGTGTTACTACCGACGTCCCATTGCCTCATTCGGTCTTGTGTTAGCAGGCGCTTCCTCATAACCAACCACAGGTGTATGGCATGCCTAGGAATAATATATCGCGACCACACTAAATTAAGCCAATCGACTTCATTTCCTCTATTACGTACACTATTCCATGCTATACTAACTGAAAAATTTGTCAAGGTTCCATCATGCAATTTCCAAAGAAGAGTATCCTCCTTTGCTTCAAGTAAAACAGGCGTATTAAGTTGAGTAAGAATTGGATAAGAACTATACCAATTTTGAGGCCAATTCCATGCACCATTAGTAATAATATTCCCAACAGATTCTTGCTGATCGTATCCAGCATTACTCAAGGCTCTATAGGACACATGATCAATAATAGGACAAGTCTCATCCCATATATCGAACCAGGCAGATGCCTTCTTTCCATTTCCAAGTTTGAACCACACATGAGGTCGAATAATGTTACGTAATTGCAAAAGTTTACGCCATCCCCAGCTGACATTAGCTAATAATGGGACCTCCCAAAAACTATGATTTTTTAATTTATGAGAATGAATCCGTCGAACCCACATAGACTCTTTATGTGTAATAAGATTCCAGATATGCGTTGACATGAGGGCTACATTAAACGTCTCCAACTTCCTCACACCAAGGCCACCCTCATACTTTGGAAGACAAACATCTTCCCATGAGACTTTTGCCTTGCCATGCTTCATCTCTCCTTGACACCAAAGGAAACCACACATTAATTGTTCCAAATCATGTACTATACCTTCTGGAAGAAGAACACGGAGGCCCAGTAAAGGTGCATAGATGATAATACTGATCGCACTAGTTGCAAGCGACCTGCGAAGGACAGCCACTTATTCTTTCAATCTGTAATTCGTTTTTGGACTCGTTCTACAAGTATTTTGCAATCCTTGTATAGAAGTCTAGATGAAATTAAAGGGACACCCAAGTACTTGATGGGGAGAGTGCCACGCTCAAATGGCATAATCTGAAGTATACCATTCTTAACATTATCAGGAACATTGCACATGAAGATAGTACTCTTCGGAATACTAGGCACCAGACCTGACACATCTTTGAACTCGTCCAAAGCCTCCATTATAGCCTTTGCAGATTGTACATCACCACGAGCAAACATGATTAAGTCATCCGCGAAACAAACATTGATAATCTTTTGCTTACTACAGTTATGGTGGTACGTAAAGTCACCTTCACGGGCCTTGCGTTTCAGAATCAAAGTGAGGATCTCCATAACCAACGTAAACAAATATGGGGACATAGGGTCTCCTTGACGAAGACCGTGTTTACCTTTGAAATACCCCTGTAACTCACCGTTGATATTAATAGAGAAAGATGTGCTCGTAACACATGCCATAATCCACTTCACCATACTTAAATGAAAACCAAAAGCCACAAGGATATCCTCCAAAAATTTCCAATTAACCGTGTCATAAGCCTTTTCGATGTCTATTTTGAAAGCACACCTTGGAGGGCCTCGGTTCAAATGATAATTATGCATTAGCTCCTGTGTAAGAAGAATATTATCTGAGATAGATCTCCCCGGTACAAAGGCCGATTGGTTATTACTTACAATGTCATCTAACCCCTCCTTGATACGGTTGGTAATAATTTTACTTATACATTTATAAAGAACATTGCAACACGAGATAGGACGATAGTCCTTTACTCGAGTAGGATTGGATACCTTAGGAATCATAGCAAGGATGGTGTGGTTAATTTCTTGCAGAAGTTTACCATTCATGAAGAAGTCTTTAATCGCCTTGCAAACATCCTCTCCCACGACATCCCATGTTTTCTTGAAAAATACCGAAGTATACCCATCTGGTCCGGTGCTTTATCATTACCAATAGCAAACATGGCAATTCGAATCTCCTCATCCGACACATCACGGACCATATGATCAGCTTTCACACGACTAAGCTTCTTGTTAAACAGCCCATGATGGTTTAAGGGAGGTACCCCACTTTCAGTACCTATAAAGTGCATGTAATGTTGCACAAATATATTAGGAACATGATTACCATCATACAAATTGTTATCATTACCAGTTATGCAATCAATTCTACTTCTACTAACTCGAGCCTTGACAGAACGGTGAAAGTAAGACGAATTTGAGTCTCCTTCACGAAGCCATTCAATCTTTGCTTTTTGTTTCAAGAAACGTTCCTCGTCCAGTGTAGCTTGAGTAAACGCTGATAGGTATGTTGCTTCCTCTTCACGAAGAGAGGCGGATGATGGGTCTTTATCGAGTGCCTTTTGAACCTCGTCGAGCTCTTGTCGAAGACTAGCAACCTATTGTGTAAGTTACCATGAGAGCGTAGCAACTTTCTCAAAGGTTTCTTCATACCCCACATCTTTTTTACTAATTTAAACATGTTGTAACCATTCACATCCATGTCACATTGCTCCGAAACCAAACGAACAAAATCAGCCTTACAAGCAAGGAAATTAAAGAACTTAAATGGTTTAGGCTTATTCTTGGTTATTTTCCTGATCTTTAACACAGCCAGGGAATGATCAGAAATACGATATGGTTGGAAAATCGCATATGAACCTGGGTACTCATTGTTAAACTCGAGGTTACATATAACACGATCTATTTTCTTCAAAATACCACTGTCCGCATTCGGTTTTTGATTCCATGTGTAGTGCAATCCAGTGCACTTGACATCTTCAACTTCAATATGACACACACACTCATTAAAGTCTCGCATTGAAATATTGATATCTTTAGACCCATGATACGTATCCTCAATATACAAAGCAGCGTTGAAATCCCCCATAATAACCCACGGTCTAGAATTCACAAAATGCTTATGTAACCCGAGACTTTGCCACAACTCTCTTCATGCCACATATGAGTTCGAAGCATATACAAAGGTACAAAATAAAGCTTTACGATCGGATTTCAGCATGACTTGAGTATGTACTGCTTGACTAGTACATGATAACACCATAACGTCCACTACATTCTCATTCCAACCAATAATGATACGAGAGCCTTTCGCACACAAGCTCCCGTTAGAAGTCCATTTCCAATTGACACAAACCTTATGACACACAGCATCCAACTTCCCAATGTCAACATATGACTCCAAAATAGCACAAACATTCAAATTATTTTCATTTATTACTTGACGAACCTCTGTTTGTTTAGTGGTGCGGTTCAGCCCCCTTATGTTCCAAGAGGCGTTGCTATACATTGGACATATTACCAGAGGGAGTGCTTGCCTCCTTTTGTTTCTGATTCGAGTTTCGACTGGTTCCACCTTCACCTTCTATTGTCTCGTCATAGACAGTCTCAACATCATCATCAGAGTCCTCTTGGTCTTCCACAACATCCCGTTTTAAACTCCTTACTGTTCGAGAATCCTCCTCCTTATCCCCACTTGAACTAGCCAAAGCAGAGAAGGTGTTGGATGTAATTATATTCGCATCATTCTTACGTTTCCACACTGTCTGCATGTTCAATTTAGGGGCTTGCTTAAAAGCAAGACTAGTCTTTTGTTTCACCATAAAGCTTTTTTCATTCTGATTTTTTCCTTTATTACGACCTTTAGCCATTTGGAATCCTTCGCCTTGAAACTCTGCCACTTTCTTTCATCATGACAAAAAGTCTTACAAGTAAGACAGTGTGGTGGCTTCCATTCATATTCAACGCTAACCTTCTCACACGTATATCCATCGCCCTGGCACAACAACTTTAACAGATGGTTGGAATGCACATTCAACACCAATTTCAATCATAGCGCGAGCATACGAACTTCTTCCCCAAGACTCATTACACATGGTGCTCGTATATGAGTCAAGCATCAATGGATTACCGATTTTTGAAGCAATAACGCTGAGCCCATCAGCAGTGAAGGCTGTCAATGGAACATCATGCATTTTCACCCAAACCGGAACAGTGGTCCGATTCTCTTTCGTTAGCCTAGCCGATGGAGTCCACTTATTTAGAATAATAGGAGCCATTCTGATCATCCATGGGCCATTTTCCAATACATCGTCAACACCTTTCTTAGTTGAAAATTTAAAAAAGTAAAAACCTTTAGCATTCATCATTACTTTTTGTTTCCCAAACTTGCCCATAGTTTTTCACAACTGGGAACGCGATGCGTTTACCAAGAAAATACCCATAAACCGTGTTGCTTAGCCTATCATTTACTTCCATAACCGACGATACGGGGATTAAAGCTTCAAACTCCCCATCTGTTGCACCAATAACGTCCACTTTTCGAAAGTTAACCTTCTTTTGTGTTGTTTCTAAGGTAACAACATTTGCAAAACTCGATGGCCCCATATTAGCCGGTCTTGTCGCCTCACACACCATATATAGGTCTTCATTCACTTTTCCACCATTGTCATCAGTACCAATAACCTTAGTTTTATCACCAGTTTTATCACCATCACTACTAGAACCGGCTCTAGTAGTCTTTTCACTGTCTTGTAATTTAGGTTCCTCACTCGACAAGGAACCCAAGACAGAATCAGCACCAAGTACATCACGCCTTTCCATGTTTTTCATTTTAGCATAAAAACTTGACAATAATAACCTTACATCCTCCCCTCCTGAACCCCCCTCCATCAATTGAACAAGCAATCAATCATAGAAAACAAATGAACAAACAAGAAGAAACTAAAGACCCTAACTTCAGTTGGTAGATAACAGAAAAACGACAAGGATTTGAAACCCTAATTAATCGTCTTCAATAATGAACAACCCAAAACAAACACTAACCCATGTAATTAAAGTTCTAATCTAATCATACATAACACAAACCCAACAAAATTTACCTTTTTTGGTCACTGAATCAACACAATTGACCCATTTAGGTACGAAATTGATGGGTTTGATTGGTAGCACAGATGGGTTGTGAAATGAAATTGATTGAGGGGTTTTTGTGGGATTTGATTGATGAATTAAAGGGTTGAAGATGCGATTTAAATCATAGGAGAGTCTCATACCTCTAATATTCCACACTGATAATTTGAACTTCATTGTAAGATATTGATAAACTGAATACTCAATTTAATAACTGAGCATCCCCCCCCCCCCCCAATCTCATCTGCAATTAAGCCTTCAATCTCATTTTGATTGTTAATAATTTTTTCTTCATTATCACTGATTCCAATGTCTGTATTCACAATCTTCCATCTATACCTGAAATAACTAAACATCTCTTTATTCCACTGTTGAGATTCTTGAACTGTTGGTTTCTTCTTTTCCAGTACAAATCTGTCTACAATTATTTTCAACTCTGGCTCCACATTCTCAACTTCATTCTCCACATCATCTTCAGTAGTTAGAGCAGCATATTTATTAGCACTCATATGTATTTCTTTGACAGCTTCAGGGCTAACTCTCCAAACTTTCTCTAATGATGGTGGTGTTTTACTAGGACCTTCATCTCCATTATTCTGCTCATAAACTTTTTCTTTACCTTTCCCATTATCCTTTTTACTTTCTTCTTTATCCTTTTTCTTTTGAAACTTCAGTGTCCCTATCTTTACTTTGATTCTCTTTTGGCTTGAAAATTTGTTTTTTCTGTTGAAAATACTTTCCTCTGCCATTATACCTTCTATTTCTTGCTTCAACAAAACCATCATTCTGCAAATCCACCTTCCCATCTTTAACATCTTCTTTAGTTTTGTGCATTTGTTCCACATCACTGTTCTTCTTGTTCTGTTCTTGTACAATTTTTTCACTTGTACAATTTTTACAAGAATGTATACTATGCCCAAAAACAACACAGTGATCACAAATCATAGGTTTCCATGGGTACTCAACTTTTACTGATTTTCTTCTCTTAATATTGTTTTCAGCATCCTTATACACAACCTCAATTTTATCAGGTAAACCCTTACAAGCTTCCATTTCAACTAATACTCTAGCATACCCCAACCTCCCATAACCATTGTTACACATATTAGCATTCATCTGATCCATAATCACTGGTCTCCCCAACCTGCTAGATAAAGCACTTATTCCTTTAATACTCCAAGCTTCCAAAGGAACATCAACTAGCTTTACCCAAACAGGGATTTTACATGGATCAGTCTTCTCAATACAGCTTTTAGGATTCCATTTCTGTACTAGTAGTGGTTTTCCATTAACTAACCATGGACTTTGTTCAATAACCAAATTTAAGCCCTCTTCATGTCTAAACTTGAAAAAACACATGTTATAGTTATCAACAATGATATCCTTTAAACCATACTTAGACCACATCCTTCTCAAATTATATTTCATTTCATTCTCATTCATAGTGCAACCTAAGAAGTACCCACAAACAGTTAAATTCCAGTGTTTACTTCCTTCATTCACAATTTCCTCACTAAAAAAAACAACCTCTTCATCATTATCAATTCTCTTAGTCATTACATAATCAAGCTTATTACTCATGAATTTTTCATTCTTAGTGACAACATTAGCATAAGACTTAGCATTTCCAACAACTGTAGTACTATCAACATTAACACTTATAGTGGGTAGAAGCTCAGACCCTTTGCCATTAACATCACCACATACACTACTTTCATTCTTTTTCTTTAAACCACTCATATTAGCCTCATTATTAACATCTGTATTATCCACATTCAATGCAATTGACACATTTCCAAAAACACTTTCCAAACTATCCAATGTAACAGTACTATTATCAACAATTCCATTGATCTCATTACCTTTCTGCTTATTCTGCACATTCTCCACATTATAATGTACATTAGTAGCATCCTTATCAACATTAATCTCCTTACTACCCTGATCCTTCATATTGATACTATTTTCCCTCTCTAATTCACATGTTTTCTCTATCACAGTTGCTTTCCCATTACTATTCACAGACATCTTCTTATTCACATCAACATCTTTCTCATTTATCTTATGCCCCAAACTACTAACATCATGATCATCCAACCAACCCGGAGTCTTAGGGTTCCGTTTCGATGTTCTTTGTTTCTTTTTGTTCGACATAACAACAAAATACAAGAATCGATTACTATAGAAACAGATCAAAACTTAGTAGATTGAATACTAGGCAAAAATGAAATTGAAATTGAAAACATGATTTTCCCGCCAAATTATTAAATTTGGGCTTTCTTCAATACTAACTAAAAATCTAATTCGAAACAACCATTAGATGCGGAATAACAAGAGGAATCTAAAGGTGTAATCAGAATTGAAATCCATAGAGTTTTTAGTGAGAAATTGAAGAAACAATGGTGATTTTTTATGTTGTGAGAAGAGTTTGTTGGGTTTTGATGAGAGAGAAAAAGAGAGAGTTTCCTTTATTAGTTTAGATTTAAGGTTTTCAACATTTCACATTATTTGACTTTTCATTTTTTCACATTAACCATTTTTCTCATATATGTAGTATAGATAAAAGTTAGCGGCAACAATTTTCGACACTGCATGATAAATAACACGCACTTGACACGAAGTTAAACAAGTGGGTAAAAAATGTCAACTTGTCTAACATGTTTAATAAATAAACCATGTTTAAGTTGAATATGTATTAAATAGGTTAAATCGTAAACTCGTTTAGGTATACATACAAGTCTCTAAAAAATAAAATATATAACTTGATTTTTGTATCATATATCCACATGTGAGGGGAAAATGAATTACGGAGTAATTAATAAGAAGGTTAGAGGTCGGAATAGATAGATATGGATATCTCAAAATGTCCATATTTGGCTTCTCACAGTGGTGACCTATATTGCATCATCTTTCCGGCTGCCACCACAGCATTCTCTCTCCTCAACCCATATTCACCTCTCTCATCACAGTGGTAACCCATATTGCATCATGCATCTTCTTCTTTAAAAAAAAATACATTTTTTAACACAAACACAAATTTTATTAATAAAACGTAAATATTACATAAACGAAACGATACGAAATGAAAACCATTACAACTAAATAAAAAACTTAAACAACTAAAAATTAAACACGACAACACTTATTTAAAAACTAGTAATCTAGCTTGTGTCGTTCCTTGATTTCCGCCTTAAGTCGCATAAGTTCATCTCGTTGTCGTTCTGGAAAATTTGGGTCGATTGCTGAATTGTAGAAAATCAAGTCTTGCTCCCGTTTGGTATTTCTCAGGAGTTCCTTTTGTTCCTCCTGGCATTCCAAGAGCTTTCGTTGATATTCCAATTTTTGTTCTTTGAGCGCTAGCTCTAGTTCCTTGAATTGTTTCCACGACTCATCACGCTCTTTACCTTTATCCTTCTTTGACGCTCTTGATTTCCATAAGTCCGCTAGTAGCCCACTCATGAATGATTTTGATGTTTCACGAGAGGAGGAGGTGGATGATTTCCTCCTTGCTCTGTCACGACCTTGTGGTCGTGATTCTCTAGTACCATCCTCCGTTTCATCATCGTCATCATCCAAGTCTTGAAAATTCGGGGGGCCTTGTGTTGACCCCGACGTAGTTGTTGAACCCTTCACTTTCTTTCGACTGCCCGATTGGAAAAGGGGCATCTCATCCTTCAAAGCATCATGCCCCTTCAATACTTTCCAACACTCCACCATAGTGAAATCTTGACCGTAACGCGCACGATACTCCATAAGTGCTTTGGACATATCGTCAAGGTCATTCTCACCACTTCCATGCGTCCCCTTGACATTATTAATAATAGCACAAAAATTCGCAACTTGACAACGAATTCTAGTCTTCTATTTGGAAATGATCGAATTGTATGTCCAGTCTGAACCAGTTTCATTTCGAAAGTAGGTTACCACTTTGTCCTAAAATTTGTGCCGATTCATAGAGTTTCCTTTTTTGTCATTCTCCGAAACAAAAATGAAAGCTTTACAAAGAATGACCTCTTCTCTGCTTGACCATGGTTCAGCTTTTTTGGGCGGTTCGGGTTCTTTGCCTTTGCCTTTCGCCTTTGTAGCACGCCGCGAAGGATTCTTTGGCTTGACGGGTGATGTCTCTTCGATTTCGTCATCGTCATCATCATCATCGGGCATAGAACCGTGGAAAGAACCGTGGTAGGAACCGTGACCCGAACCTTGCCCCATCGAAACATCTTGACTCTGGTAGTCTTGGCTTGGATAGTGTTGGGTCGAATAGCCATAGTTATGATAGTCTGCCCAATCATCCAAATTCATATCAAGATTAGTAGACTGAATCAGATAATGTTCTTGATACGGTTGAGAACAATGCAAGAAATCCATGTTAGGACGATAAGACGACTCACTTGATTCTTGGTGATAATCAACACGTTGTGGTGGGACAAAAGGACGATGAACGGAAAACAAGTTTTCTCTTTGATTGACTTGTGGTAATTGTGTTGGATATTCAAAAGATTGTGGACGAAAGCGTATGTCCCTTGTTGTGGTGGTGTTATGCCGGTTAGTTCAAAGGTGTTTTGCGGAGAGAAATTTATATCCGGTGCATTTTGGGTTAGTCGGGATCGTCGGTTTTTTTATTGTGGAGTGTTTTTCTTTGACATTGTGAATATTGATGAGAATTTGGATGAATTGTTTTTGAAATTGTGTGTTTGAAAGTGGGTTTAATGTGAGTATTTATAGGATGAAAAGTGGTAAATATGTTAGAAAAAAAGTTTTAGCTTTTTTTTTTTTTTTTTTTTTTTTTTTTTTTTTTTTTTTTTTGCAAACAACGGTTTGATTTTTTAAAAAGTGGTAATTGTGTTGGAAAGTATTGCTTCAATATCGATTGGCTACACGAACGATTTGTGGTTTCAATATGACCGGCAATCGATATTGCATTAAAGCCACAGTGAGACGATCGATGTTGGAAATCGATCGCTCGATCCACACGATCGATGTTTTACGGGCCGCTGCTAGTAGCCTTAAGAAAGTATGTTTCTTTACAGAGTGTATTGGTATTGTTTGGATTTTAGGCATGTCTTGATCCTCATAATATTTAGTTTTGTGAAGTTTTATATCCAGTTTTGTGTTTGATATATATTTACACCTGCATTCTTTAGATACTTAGGCTTCTTGTGTTTACCTTTAGAGTAATTGGAACAATTAAGCTAAAATGTAAAATACTTTTCAAGAAAACATACTAAGGGGTTGTTTCTTTTTTTCTTCAGCTAAGGATTTATATGGGTCCCACTTTCATATAAGCATTTTAATGGGGAGGAGATCATAAATTAAGCCTTTTGAATATAGACCATTTAAGAGATTTTTGTGGGTCTCATCTAAAAAGTAATAATATTAAATAGCATCCCTAAGGGGAAAAAAGAAACACCTCCTAAGACTCCTGAAATAGCACTCGGTAACGGTGATCCAAACATTATATTTAACATGTTTTATGTTTTCACCTATGTAGCAATGGTTTTGCTAAACAATGACCACTGGGCAATGTTTAATAAGAATTTAAAAGGAAACTTGAACTTTGTTAAATCAAAAATGATATATATTTAAGTTAATTTTTATGTTCATTTATTGTGCAGTAAATGCATAATTACTTTAAATATGGAAAGAACATATTGTTTAATGAGCCTTAAGCATTACCAATGGGCAGTGTTTAGCAAAACCCATGTAGCAAACTAGCTATTGAAGTTGCTGCATTTCTAAATAGTAAAAAAAAATGTAGTAAGGCTTCTTATAACTTATATTGAGCGTCACTTATATATTAAAGTGGAAAAAGTAGAAATTGGCAATCGCCTTTGCTAGTAAGTTGGAATCTTTCATAGTAACTTTTACATAGTGCTTTGACAAATCGTCTGTTTCAACCTGTTAGGACACTGGCAGTCATGATTCCGAAATCGTTTATACCTCCGAAATCCACCAATAATATCATTCTACCTCATTTTATCTCATTCATACTTTTTCCATACCTCCCAACCCCATTTTAATGGCAACCATGCCTTTTTCATACCTCTCAACTTTTTCCATACCTCTCAACCTCATTTCACCTCATAATAAATTCCAACGGCTACTTTTTGCCTTGAAAACCTCATGTCTCCGAGGCAATATTTGACGTTTAGCTCTTGCCGTTGATGATGCCGGTGGGGTGGCGGCGGTGTTCACCGCCGGCATCACCTTGCCGATGGCTGATGCCACTGCCACCCTTCTTATGCTTCTAAGATGTTATGACTCGTGCTCGACAAGCTTTATTTAGCTTTTGTATGGGGCCTCATTTAAAACTTAGTTTGACTTGAATTTTATTCAAGTTGGCTCTACACACGAACCTGTTGCTTTGATTAGGGGTACGGGTGGCAATTTCTGACCCGGTACGAAACCTGACCTGAAACCGACACGAAAATTAAAAGGTTCGAGTTAAGCTAAACAGATTTTGGGTCAGGTTTGGGTGGACATATCTAACCCGTTTATTAAATAGGTCAGGTTCGGGTTAGGAATAAATTAAACGGGTTGACCCGTCAACCCGTTTAAGTTTTTTTTATTAATTAAAAATTATTTATATTTAAGTATACAAGTTTAATGGGTTAAACTAACCCGTTTAACATGTTTAACTCATGTAATGTGCTAACTTTTGTACATAAAACGGGTTAACTAGGTCAAACCGAAACCCATTTAATATATTCAACCCATTTAACCTATTTAACCCCTCAACCCAAGTATTTATACGGGTTAAATGGGTCAGGTTCGGGTTACGTGTAAACAGGTTAGGGTTGACGTAGCTGACCCGATGTAATTGTTTTAGCTCCTTGCTAGGTTTTTTTTGTTTTTTTTTTTTTTTTTTTTTTTTTTTTTTTTTTTTTTTTTTATAACGCCATTAAAAAAAATAAAAATAATAAAATAAACAAAAAATATGTTGGGAAACATTATTTCAAATTATTGTAAGAAAATAGAATTCCCCTTGCACTAGAGGAGTGGTCACATTCCGTTACGTTCTAAATCAATGTCACTTCAGCTTTCTCTTTCATCTTACTCCTAACTTTTCACTCGTAATGATCACCACTACCCTTATATTTCATTAAATTACTTAGTTTATACAAATAAACCTCTCAAAAATACATCACACACTCACAAACCAAATTAAAAATAATAAAAACACTACATTATAACATGTATACATTCATTGGGCTTTGTTGCCCCCTTTTTTTTTTGCCAAGCCTTTTACTTATTTACCCGGCCCGCCAAGCTCTGTTGTATCATATCTTAGTTTTTGCTCCAACCCGCCCTGTTCACCATAACTCACATCTCCTTCTCTGTTTTGAGATCCGACCGGTGCACCTAATGCTAAGAGGTGACCCGTCACCATTATTGCTTGGTTTGTGCCCACTTCACGCGTGAAGTTGAAGATGGACCAAAGGAATAAGGGTGGTGAGTGAAGTGAGGCTTTGTGGTGAGGGGTCACCTCCCACTCCGATTAGTCTTAATATCACAATATGAACATTTTTTTAATCAACCTTTCAATGGTGTATGCTTTTTGGCCTATAAGAGTTGAGATCCATGAATAACCTATACATGCCATAGAACCTATCAACCAATCATAGCCACCCATTTATATTTTTCATATTTTTTTTTTTCAAAACAACATATCTTGCAAACGGTTATATACTTTCGACGAATTTTTTTTTTTTAATTTCCGCCCAGAAAGAATCATATATAATTCATAAAAATCATATATGATTCGTAAAAAATCATATATGATTCGATTCTTACGAATCATATATGATTTTTTTGGGCAAAAAAAAAGTTCGTCGAAAGTATATAACAATGAATGTCTATAGAAAGATAATTTAATTCTCGTCGCGATGGTATTTTTTTTTGTACCTTGACGATTTACGGTTTACGAAATATTTAAGTTTTAAAAAAAGGGTGGAAGTTTATTTTTTTATTTTGATAAAAAAAAAAAAAAAAAATGAGTAGGTAACATTGCTTGATGGGTTTTATGGTAAAAGTGCCTATAAGCATAACGCGTTTGAATCAAAACACACAAAAACTGGATACACACTCACTTGAAACAAAATAACTTTATACGCATCAATTGTCCTAAAAATTAAGATTATTTACAAAAATAGTTATATTAACAAACCTATACATACATGCGCGCCTAAATTGGTTATTACTACCTATATAAGATCCATTCGAGATGATCACTCTTTTGGGACAATAACTAAAACTAACAACTATATTAAGAATTATTCTTAAACTCATTTTCTCATTCTCCCATAAACAAAGTTACGCTTTAAATAGGAACGAAATCTACATGATGCACATCCTAAATTAGTTAAGGAGCAAATACATAGCATGGAAAGAAGAAGTCAAAGAATTGATGTTCTAAAGTTAGCTTGTTCTTGTTGCCTGTGACAACTTGACGAAAGCTCAAAAGGATAAATGTTCTAAAACTGGTTGTGTATGTGCTAAATTCAATGAACAGTTAATTCTCTATTGACTTCGTTCATAAGACGCCTCTAAAGAGAATCATCTCATCCTGATCTCGACAACGCCGTGTCAATTAGTTGATAGCACCTTCTATCTATTAATGACTTTAATATTACCCATTACACTCGTAATGTAAGAGCACTACAACCAAGTCGGGTTTCCATCACTAAAAGCTTCTCAATGGTTTCAAACATATGCCTCAAGCAACTCTCATTAAGTCTCTCATCATAGGCTAAATAATGGAGACATGTGACAATGTTACACCCCTTGTCAGTTTCATCATAACACTCACTAAGTCTCTCGTAACAACATTCACACAAAGTTTTACTTCTCACACAACGGTGTCTAATGTATGGTTCGTGAATTTTGCTGGCCTCATGCCACTATCGTGCACCAAAGGACCTTTAAACACATATGTATCAATAGCGCATGAACTCATTAAACTCGAAGCTCGTATTGTGTATATAAATAATAGAAGGGCATGGAATTTTGTGGCCCTAATCAAGCGGCGGCCATGTACAATCGCACCGCTTGCAATAATCTCATGTTGTACATGAGGTTACTAAACTATAGCACTATGCTTCATTTGTACATGAGGTTAGTACGTACACTATTATCACTGTGGCCTTCTCCTACCATGTTCTAAAACTAGTTGTGTATATGCTCAATTCAATGAACAAATGATTTCATTTTGCTAACGCGTTTTTGGTAATAAATCTAGGACAAAGTGAAGCATTAAAGATATAATCATTTTATCCACGATTGATGCCAAGCACACAACAACAATTTATTAAAATTTAGGTAATCCGATAACACATCAAACAGTAAAAAATTGCGGTCTATTCAAAAAAAAAAAAAAAAAAAAAAAAAAAAAAAACCAGAAGAAAAAAAAAAACAAGACAAAAAACAAAACAAACAAACGAACCGAAAGAATTATCTCCTTTCCTGTGCTGCTAGGCTTGGCTGCTAACTAGTTCTTCACCTGACATAAAATTCGTAAAGGCATTATGATTTATATGTTGACCAAGTACATCTTGTTCCTCTATTATAAGAAAACCATATTCCGTATAATTCATTAGAGGAGATAATTTATAAATTGTAAATAAATAAAATTTGTACCTACCAAATCTTTAAAAGTTATGAATAATCACTCGCAGATAAAAAGTTTTGTTTGTGAGTTTGTTTGACAAGTTATGGATTCCACCTGACCCAATCCGTTGATTTGTAAAAAATTTGATAAGGATCCGTTTGGTTTGTAGATGGTTTAGAATTAAGATTTGGATTTGAATTTGGATTATAATTTGGTTTTGGAGTGTTAAATTATATGTAATATATTATTGTAATAAAATTGAAAATAAAATAAATTATTATGAAAAATAAATAAAGACATAAAAAAATAAGAGGTAACAAACAAACCTGGGCCTACATATTTATATAAAGACAAATCAAAAGTGAGGATACATTTCTAATCCATACTAATACACACCAAACAAGCAAATTTTACCATCATCCTTAATACTTCTACTTACACCCACCAAGGCACCTAAGTTTTGCAATATTACCATCACCCTTAATACTTCTACTTACACCCACCAAGGCACCTAAGTTTTTGTATTGCAAAATAAAGGAACCGCATTAGTAATGCGGCGAGATCCCCCGCTGTCATCAAAGGTATTCCAGTAAACATAAGGGTGAGTTTAGTTGGGGAAAGAACTTTGTTTTCCACAAAACAAAAACGTTTTCCAACAAAATATTTTACAAAATATAAAATATCCTATTTCCTAACTTAACAAAGAAAATTATAAATCAAATTTTAGTTGTTTTCATTTTTAACCCACAACCCGCCCTTCCCTTCTCCAAAATAGAAAATGCAAACATCAACTAAACGTGTTTTCTATATTTTCAAGTGTTTTGTAGAGATAAATTTCTCTTCCAAATTTTTACAAAACTAGAGATAGAAAACAAAGAGAATTTTTTTCTATAACTAAACGCACCCTAAAATATTCTCGGATCTTAAAATAAAAAAGTGTTAATAGTTCATTGTGTCCGCTACGATAAGACCCCGTACCTAAAGCTAACATCATATAACCCAATTGAGACATTGTGGAATAGGCCGAACCCCTCTTAAGGTCTTTTTGAGCAAGAGCTAAAGTAGCTCCTAAAAAAACGTTTATTATCCCTATCAAAGAGATAAAATTCAATATGTGGGGTATGACTATGAAAAGAGGCATAAGTCGAGCTACAAGAAATATTCCCGCTGCTACCATTGTAGCAGCGTGTATAAGAGCTGAAATAGGAGTCGGCCCTTCCATTGCATCAGGTAACCATACATGAAGGGGAAATTGTGAAGATTTAGCAATAGCACCAGCAAATAATAGAACAGCGCACAAAGTAACAAATAAAAAATTGACCTTAAATCAAGTTTTTAAATATTTGGAATAAATCACGAAATTCAAAACTCCCCGTTACCCAATAAAACCCTAAAATGCCTAATAATAAACCAAAATCGCTAACACGATTAGTGTGGGGATTGGTACTACAAGCAACATGGATACAAAATGTAGGTAATTCAAAGACTAAACAAACAAACAAATACGAACAAACGAAGCGGAAGCTTTATTCAAATACCAAACCAAATTACAAAACCATATTCAAAGACAAATTCTAATTCAAAAGGTACAAAGACAACTATTGACATTGATCCCTATTTATAGGCAAAACTAACCGTCATACAAAAGTTTCCAAATTCAAACCAAACTTGTAGAACAAGTCACAAATTTACCAAAAGACCCTTAGAGTTTAAGTCATATTCTAACAATCTCCACCGTGACTTAAACTCCTCCGCCTGCTTCAAATCAAATTCAAAGTTCCAAACGCCAAATTTCAAATTCCAAATTCCAAAATCCAAATGCTAGAGATGCTAGCCAAATTCAAACCAAACGACCGATTCCAAAAATGATCCAAAACAAATTCGAACAAATACAAACGCCGATACTTCAAAACGAGCAATCAAACGTTAACCGACAAATTCAAACTCAGTTAACCAAACAAACAAATCGGCTCAAACGATCTTCAACAAAGACAATCAAATTCAGGCAACCAACTTCAAAAGCCCGACGAATGAAGATCCAAATTTCCAAACTAACAAATTTCAAACGATCGAACAAATTTCAAATGACCCGATTAAAACCAAGTCTTCAAACACCAAATCGATCTTCAAATACCAAATACGAAATTCAAATTCTAACGACCCACTTATATAATAAGAATTACGGTCCAACTTCAAACTTATTATCCACGTATCAACCAAATTCAAGTTAACAAATAACTTGACGAAGGGACTCCAATAATTCAAACACCCCAAATATGATACGGATAATAATTCTAATGACCCAATTATTACGATAAGAATTATGGTCCAAATTCAAAAACAAATTCAAATACCAAAAACTAAACAAATTCGAAGAACAAACCATCAAAAGAAACCAAAACCTCAATATCAAAACGAAAAACCAATCCATACTCTTGATCTCCATTCAACGAATAAACAAAACAATAATATTATCCCAAAGTCAAACAGTGTCCCAATTCAAACAAAAGTCCTATCTTCCAATCGATCCAAAGTATACTCAGACCCAAACACCAAATAGCTCCACCAAAACTAGTTATACTAGTAATTAACATTCGAACAAAAAGTCAAATCTCCAACAAATAACAAAAAACGAATTCCAAATAAACCTACTGAGCAATCGGTTCTTCAATTCCCAAAACAATAACGAACCCAAAACGAATCAACTTTTTTTTTTTTCTTTTTCTTCGTCATGGCTAAATCAAACCTAGCTCTTGATACCACTTGTTGGTAATTCAAACGAACGAAACAAACACCAAATTCAAACAAACGAAGCGGAAGCTTTATTCAAATATCAAACCAAATTACAAAACCATATTCAAAGACAAATTCTAATTCAAAAGGTACAAAGACAACTATTGACATTGATCCCTATTTATAGGCAAAACTAACCGTCATACAAAAGTTTCCAAATTCAAATCAAACTTATAGAACAAGTTACAAATTTACCAAAAGCCCCTTAGAGTTTAAGTCATATTCTAACACAAAACAAACTGGAAAATTAGTAAAATACAGTAATTAACTAGCTTTTTTTTTCAACATAAAAAATTAAGAAGCTAAATGAAAGCACACCCGTCGATTAACAGGAGTCAGCTATTCTCATAACAGTTTCCACAGCAAAAGCGGCAACTGCAGCCAGCTTAATTCCATCAACCATTGAAAGTTTAGTCTTATTATTGGGAACTTCCTTTGTTGGAGGATCAGCTAGAAGTTCTTCATAAGCTGTGTTGTCCATGACAGCCTGGCTGATTGACTTGTGTTTGTGAGACAGAGTAAGTGTACCCTTAACTTCCCCACTTGATGTAATCACATCGCGAATGATCCACGTCTCATGATCTTCTTCTCCTGAAACAAAATCTTCGATACGCACCTTGACCATTCCAATGCTCCTGTCAAATTTTGAACCCATTCTGGAATCATGACGAATATCAAAATTGACATTCGCATCAAGCGGGTATGATTCTGGTAACTGGAATTTCAAGCCAGAATTCCACACGGGATTGTTACCATGTTCCTCATCTGTCTTCGTTTTAAAACTTCCAGGAAAGCCATCAATGGAAATTCTTACAAACGGTAGCCTGTCCAAGGGTTTTGTAGATTTTTTTAGATCCCATGCTGAATGAATGTTGAGTTTCACTTCCATTTCTTTTCTTTCTTTCTTTCTTTATTTATTATTTTTTTTAAGGAAGTGAAACTTGATCCCTAAGCTAATGCACTCTTTCCATACTCCCGTATAAAAATATTATTATCCACAAATTTTTTATATAATAAAACAAAACTTCTATTAGGAATTTTTCATTTTAAAAAAATAATTCATACCTTATTTAGTAATAATTTTATTTAAAAAAAAAAGATTATTTTCTTTTTAAGTAATATTTTATATTTATCCATAACACAAGTAGAAGATAAATAAAAAAAATATAGATAAAATACAATTAACAATATGATTAAAATTTTTAAATAATTATTTTTAATAATAAAAAACAATAAATAAAAATCATAAATCAAACAAAACAAAGATTAAATTATTTATTTTTTAATAAATAAAAATATATGATTCAAAAAATTAAACCCCCCCCCCCCCCCCCCCCCCCCCCCGCGCGTGCGCGAGCATTATAACCAGTTAAATAGATAACATATTCTTCTTTCGTTAACAGCTTCAAGAATTTTGAAATCGTTAGTTCCGTATAAAAGTATCAATACTTTTTGTATGGTTACTACAAGCTAGATATCGACTATAATAAGTGGATGTTTACATTCATGTTAGTAGTTAATGTACTAAATTTCATAAACTTGTGTCATTGCGTTTGTGGTGGGATGGACAATGAAACATTCAAAAATACAATATTATCTTAAATAGATTTGAAAGTACTTATTTTGTTAAATCTTTTATATAATAAAACAAAACCCCTATTAGAAATTTTTCATTTCAAACAAATGGATTCATACCTTATTTACTAATAATTTTATTTTTAAAAAAAGATTATTTTTTTATTAGATAATATTTTATATTTATCCATAACACAAGTAGTAGATAAATACAAAAAATATAGATAAGATACAATTAACAAAAGGATTAAAATTTTTAAATAATTATCTTTAATAATAAAAAACTATAATGATACATCATAAATCAAATAACACAAAGATTAAATTATTTGTTTTTTAATAAATAAAAATATAAGATTAAAAAAAAAAAAAAAAAAAAAAAAAAAAAAAAAAAAAAGACTCGTGCGTGCACGGATATTATAACTAGTTAGTTCTATCACAAATATGGATAAAGTTTCAATTCTTTAACAAATGCAAGACGTAAGGATAAATTGTTATTTACGCGTGCACGGATATAAATATTATAACAAGTTGTTGTGGTAGATGGTATTTTATCGGAAGTATCATAAATGATACCTTATTAATTTTAGTTTTTGTTGAAAATCCAATTTATCCTTACGTCTCGCATTTGTTAAAGAATTGAAACTTTATCCATATTTGTGATAGAACTAACTAGTTATAATATCCGCGCACGCACGGGTTTTTTTTTTTTAATAATTTTTTGAATCATTTATTTTTATTTATTAAAAAATAAATAATTTAATCTTTCTTTTGTTTGATTTATAATATTTAATTATAGTTTTTTATTATTAAAAATAATTATTTAAAAATTTTAATCCTATTATTAATTGCATCTTATCTATATTTTTTGTATTTATCTTCTACTTGTGTTATGGATAAATTTAAAATAAATATTTTTTTTAAATAAAATTATTACTAATTAAGGTATTAATTGATTTTTTTTTAAATAGAAAATTTTTAATAAGGGTTTTTTATAATTATATAAAAGATATATCAATCAAAGCCATTCATTTTTTTTTTTATCTAAATTAATAAAAAAATCACTTTTCACATATTTTAAAAAAAAAAACAAATACCTTGCAAACGGTAAATTTTCAAGCTACCAAAAATACACCATCGCGACGAGAATTAAATTATCTTTCTACAGATATGCATTGTTATATACTTTCAACGATTTTATTTTTTCGACGAACCATTTTTTTAAAATTTACGCACAGAAAAATCACATATAATTCGTAAAATTCACATATAATTTGATTTTTACAAATCACATATGATTATTACGAATCATATGTGATTTTTACAAAATGACATGTGATTCGTAAAAATCACATATGATTTAATTTTAACGAATCATATGTGATTTTTATAAATCACATGTAATTTTTCTTGGCGGAATTAAAAAAAAAAATTGTCGAAAGTATATAAAAATGCATATATATAGAAAGATGATTTAATTCTCGTTACGATGGTATAATTTTTTCGCGTAACGATTAACGGTTTGCGAGATACTTATTTTTTTTTAAAAAAAGGTGAAAGTTTATTTATTATTTTTTTTTTTTTTATTTTGATAAAAAAAATGAATGGATAGAATAGGTTCATTGATTTTATAGCAAATATAAGTTCTATATTGATCTTGTGGCTATGCGACAAAATAGTAGAAACAAGGATTTGGACGAATATGGAATTTCTTTGTATCACGGTATCACGGTGGCGGAGCTAGAAAAAATTTCTTGTAAGGGCCGAAACACTTTTTTTCAGAAGAACATTAGATAGAAGGGTCGGGATGGAAAAAATAAAATTTTAACACATGAAATCGTGAAAAAATAAAATAACGGACTTAAATTTAGGGGGGCCGGAGACCTTTCCCGGTCCCTTAATCGCTCCGCCCATGGTATCACCCATCAAACGCGGTATTATTAAGCCCTTCGACCGAAGCACTAAGCACAACGACCAAAATTGAGTTACCTCGAAGGCTCGAACTAGTCGATTTTGCTTTGTCGAGACGATGTTGTTGTGTTGCCGAATCTTCCAAACCTCCTTTTACATGTTATACGAGGTATGAAAACGATCTTACAAACTAGAGTAATGATCAGAGATCATGCTTGATTGTTAATGAAAAAATGTTACGGTGGGTTGCGGTGAGCGATAGTGGAAATGAAAACGGGATTATATGGCCAACAAATCAAGGTAGACTAGTACAACCCACCCCTACCAGCTCCGACTAGACCAAAAGCAAAAACGTGATATCGACTTTTTTTTTTTTTTTTTTTTTTTTTTTTTCTTCTTCTTCCATACAAAAGTATGTATTATTATTATTATTAAAACAAACTTGATGTTTATTCATTCTATAAAACATCTTTATATCTAATTATCCATGACAAATTAACTTGGTGTTTATTACGTAGTATATAAGAAGTTAAGAACTATTGTGTTATTCAATTCTTTCTTTTAAACATTGATATATAACCCCACAAAAAAAGGTTTTAAGTAGTATGTAAATCATAAATTATGCATGTTAAGATATACATGTGAATTGTTAGGTTCGTTTTCAATCTGTAATTTCGTGGAAAACATAGCGTAAAAAAGCACACGCAACACAAACTTAAACATGTGATGATAAAAAAAATGTGATTATATTTGTTATAGAATAAAGTAGATTTTATGATTATATAATTTGAATTTAGCGATGTTGTTGACAAGTAGAAAATTATTATAAGAATAAACACTGAAAGTAGTTGAATATTTACTTTTTTGGTTTCTAGTCAAGAACCACACTTTTAGAACACATAAACAAATCAATCACTGTGTTAAAAAATAAGCACACTTCTGGAACACATATTGTGCTAGATTCTTGAGTATTTTTACGCACTTACCATTGTGATACATTCATTTTGGTGATGCCATTCTCTCGAAATCATGAAATTTTGTTATTCAACTAAAGTATTCTCTCTCTTTAGATACACAAAATTCATAACACCCTTGAATCAATTTATAAACCTTACAACTTAACACTTTAAAAAAAAAAAAAAAAAAAAAAAAAAAGACCAAAAATACGACATTAACTATCATGGATATAAAGATGTTTTATAGAATGAATAAACATCAAGTTTGTTGTAGATTTGACTGTTTCTTTTTTCTTTTAATAATAATACATATTTTTGGAACTAGAGCATGTTAAGGAAAGCAAGACTTTGACATAATTCACGTTAGTATGGTAGGACAAAAAAAAAAGTGTATGGCAGGAGAGAGAGAGAGAGAGAGAGAGAGAGAGAGAGAGAGAGAGAGAGAGAGAGAGAAAAGTCAATATGACGACATCGTAAATTTGATTCGTACGTACTAGCATGTGGAATGTTCTTGCACCGTGCATGGACCACCAAACCAATCAACACCACATGACCAATAATGTGAACTCATTTCCTTTAAACGATGACGTGGTCATTATTAGGCTCCACATTTGTTTTTGCGATACTTTACGTGCTAATTGTTTTTCGATGCTCAAACATCATGTTTCTCGATGCCTAAACAGTATGTTGAAGAACTTGTATAAGTTGTTGACAAATTGCGCTAGATTTTTTGTAGGTGTGTAAATGTTTTTACAAAATTAACAGAGAAATGACTTCCATATCATTCTCTCAAAATCTTAAAATTTTGTAGTTTAGTCAAAGAAATATCTTTATTTGATGCATCAAAATGGTTAACGTACTTGAATCAATCACATATCCTTAAAGCTCTACGCTATTAAAACTACATTAAATTTCTTGACTTGTTAAATCCATAACTTAAAGCGAAAATTACTGCAGAGGACACTGCACAAGTGTCTTGCCTTTTTGAGGGCTGTTTTTTTTTTTTTTTTATTCCCAGTAAGGCCATGTATCTCGCAGCAAACTGTCTCAGAAATCCATTATGTACACGTGTCGAGTTCTCGTCATTTATAAAATTAAAAAAAAAAAAAAAAAAAAACATATTTCACATGTCATTTGCAGCGAAATACAATGCAAAGGGACCCGCCTCTTATCTAACTTCTTTTTTGGGCCCACCCCAATATAAAAAATAAATAAATCTATGTATTTCTATGACTACTTGCAGCGAAATGTAAGTTTGGGCCCACCTACATTGTTTAAATTAAAAAAAATTGTATATAAAAAAGTATTTCTTGTATTTGTTGCAGCGAATTGTAAGCAACTAGGACCCACAAATCTTTTTTTTTTTTTTTTTTTTTTTTTATTTAAAAAATAAAACTTACTAAAATCACCCTAAACTTTTTAATATTTACAACTTTTTTTTATAACAAACTTTATTCGTCAAATATTTATCAAATATATAGTGAATTTGTTAATAAAAAAATACCGTTGCGAAAAGCTCTGGATTACGAAAAAAACGAGCCCAATATTGATATGCTTTTGATGCACGCACAATTTTATAAAAAATGTTAAAGTTTGATAAATAAGTTTAGGGAGGTTTCGGTAAGTTTTATTTTTAAATTTGAAAAAAGTTGTAAATGTATATATTTATCAAACTTTAACATTGTTTATAAAATCGTACTTGTATCAAAAGCATATCAATATTGTTTCGTTTTGTTCGTAATTTAGAGCTTTTCGCAACGGTATTTTTTTATTAACGAATTCACTATATATTTGCTAAATATTTATAACACCCTAAACTTTTTAATATTTATAACTTTTTTATATTACAAACTTTATTCGTCAAATATATAATGAATTCGTTAATGAAAAAAATACCATTGAAAAGTGCTATAAATTAGGAACAAAACAAAACCAATATAAAACAAAACCAATATTGATATGCTTTTGACACAAGTACGATTTTATAAACAAAGTTAAAGTTTGATAAATATATACATTATAACTTTTTTCAAGTTAAAAAATAAAACTTACCAAAACCTCCCTAAACTTTTTTATCAAACTTTAACATTTTTTATAAAATCGTACGTGCATCAAAATCATATCAATATTGGGCTCGTTTTTTTCGTAATCCAGAGCTCTTCGCAACGGTATTTTTTTATTAACAAATTCACTATATATTTGATAAATATTTGACGAATAAAGTTTGTTATATAAAAAAGTTGTAAATATTAAAAAGTTTAGGGTGATTTTAGTAAGTTTTATTTTTTAAATTAAAAAAAAAAAAAAAAAAAAAAAAAAAAAAAAAAAAAAAAGATTCGTGGATCCTAGTTGCTTACAATTCGCTGCAACAAATACAAGAAATACTTTTTTTATATACAATGCAGGTGGGCCCAAACTTACATTTCGCTGCAAGTAGTCATAGAAATACATAGATTTATTTATTTTTTATATTGGGGTGGGCCTAAAAAAGAAGTTAGATAAGAGGCTGGTCCCTTTGCATTGTATTTCGCTGCAAATGGCATGTGAAATATGTTTTTTTTTTTTTTTTTTAATTTTTTATTTTATAAATGACGAGAACTCGACACGTGTACATAATGGATTTCTGGGACAGTTAAATAGATAACATATTCTTCTTTCGTTAACAGCTTCAAGAATTTTGAAATCGTTAGTTCCGTATAAAAGTATCAATACTTTTTGTATGGTTACTACAAGCTAGATATCGACTATAATAAGTGGATGTTTACATTCATGTTAGTAGTTAATGTACTAAATTTCATAAACTTGGGTCATTGCGTTTGTGGTGGGATGGACAATGAAACATTCAAAAATACAATATTATCTTAAATAGATTTGAAAGTACTTATTTTGTTAAATCTTTTATATAATAAAACAAAACCCCTATTAGAAATTTTTCATTTCAAACAAATGGATTCATACCTTATTTACTAATAATTTTATTTTTAAAAAAGAGATTATTTTCTTATTAGATAATATTTTATATTTATCTATAAAACAAGTAGTAGATAAATACAAAAAATATAGATAAGATACAATTAACAAAAGGATTAAAATTTTTAAATAATTATCTTTAATAATAAAAAACTATAATGATACATCATAAATCAAATAAAACAAAGATTAAATTATTTGTTTTTTAATAAATAAAAATATAAGATTGAAAAAAAAAAGACTTGCGTGTGCACGGATATTATAATTAGTTAGTTCTATCACAAATATGGATAAAGTTTCAATTCTTTAACAAATGCGAGACGTAAGGATAAATTGTTATTTACGCGTGCACGGATATAAATATTATAACAAGTTGTTGTGGTGGATGGTATTTTATCGGAAGTATCATAAATGATACCTTATTAATTTTAGTTTTTGTTGAAAAACCAATTTATCCTTACGTCTCGCATTTGTTAAAGTATTGAAACTTTATCCATATTTGTGATAGAACTAACTAGTTATAATATCCGCGCATGCACGTGTTTTTTTTTTTTTTAATAATTTTTTGAATCATTTATTTTTATTTATTAAAAAATAAATAATTTAATCTTTCTTTTGTTTGATTTATAATATTTAATTATAGTTTTTTATTATTAAAAATAATTATTTAAAAATTTTAATCCTATTATTAATTGCATCTTATCTATATTTTTTGTATTTATCTTCTACTTGTGTTATGGATAAATTTAAAATAAATATTTTTTTTAAATAAAATTATTACTAATTAAGGTATTAATTGATTTTTTTAAAATAGAAAATTTTTAATAAGGGTTTTGTATAATTATATAAAAGATATATCAATCAAAGCCATTCATTTTTTTTTATCTAAATTAATAAAAAAATCACTTTTCACATATTTAAAAAAAAACAACATACCTTGCAAACGGTAAATTTTCAAGCTACCAAAAATACACCATCGCGACGAGAATTAAATTATCTTTCTATAGATATGCATTGTTATATACTTTCAACGATTTTATTTTTTCGACGAACCATTTTTTTAAAATTTACGCACAGAAAAATCACATATAATTCGTAAAATTCACATATAATTTGATTTTTACAAATCACATATGATTATTACGAATCATATGTGATTTTTACAAAATGACATGTGATTCGTAAAAATCACATATGATTTAATTTTAACGAATCATATGTGATTTTTATAAATCACATGTAATTTTTCTGGGCGGAATTAAAAAAAAAATTGTCGAAAGTATATAAAAATGCATATATATAGAAAGATGATTTAATTCTCGTTACGATGGTATAATTTTTTCGCGTAACGATTAACGGTTTGCGAGATACTTATTTTTTTTTAAAAAAAGGTGAAAGTTTATTTATTATTTTTTTTTTATTTTGATAAAAAAATGAATGGATAGAATAGGTTCATTGATTTTATAGCAAATATAAGTTATATATTGATCTTTTGGCTATGCGACAAAATAGTAGAAACAAGGATTTGGACGAATATGGAATTTCTTTGTATCACGGTATCACGGTGGCGGAGCTAGAAAAAATTTCTTGTAAGGGCCGAAACACTTTTTTTCAGAAGAACATTAGATAGAAGGGTCGGGATGGAAAAAATAAAATTTTAACACATGAAATCGTGAAAAAATAAACTAACGGACTTAAATTTAGGGGGGCCGGAGACCTTTCCCGGTCCCTTAATAGCTCCGCCCATGGTATCACCCATCAAACGCGGTATTATTAAGCCCTTCGACCGAAGCACTAAGCACAACGACCAAAATTGAGTTACCTTGAAGGCTCGAACTAGTCGATTTTGTTTTGTCGAGACGATGTTGTTGTGTTGCCGAATCTTCCAAACCTCCTTTTACATGTTATACGAGGTATGAAAACGATCTTACAAACTAGAGTAATGATCAGAGATCATGCTTGATTGTTAATGAAAAAATGTTACGGTGGGTTGCGGTGAGCGATAGTGGAAATGAAAACGGGATTATATGGCCAACAAATCAAGGTAGACTAGTACAACCCACCCCTACCAGCTCCGACTAGACCAAAAGCAAAAACGTGATATCGACATTTTACTTTTTTTTTTTTTTTTTTTCTTCTTCTTCCATACAAAAGTATGTATTATTATTATTATTAAAACAAACTTGATGTTTATTCATTCTATAAAACATCTTTATATCTAATTATCCATGACAAATTAACTTGGTGTTTATTACGTAGTATATAAGAAGTTAAGAACTATTGTGTTATTCAATTCTTTCTTTTAAACATTGATATATAACCCCAAAAAAAAATGGTTTTAAGTAGTATGTAAATCATAAATTATGCATGTTAAGATATACATGTGAATTGTTAGGTTCGTTTTCAATCTGTAATTTCGTGGAAAACATAGCGTAAAAAAGCACACGCAACACAAACTTAAACATGTGATGATAAAAAAAATGTGATTATATTTGTTATAGAATAAAGTAGATTTTATGATTATATAATTTGAATTTAGCGATGTTGTTGACAAGTAGAGAATTATTATAAGAATAAACACTGAAAGTAGTTGATTATTTACTTTTTTGGTTTCTAGTCAAGAACCACACTTTTAGAACACATAAACAAATCAATCACTGTGTTAAAAAATAAGCACACTTTTGGAACACATATTGTGCTAGATTCTTGGGTATTTTTACGCACTTACCATTGTGATACATTCATTTTGGTGATGCCATTCTCTCGAAATCATGAAATTTTGTTATTCAACTAAAGTATTCTCTCTCTTTAGATACACAAAATTCATAACACCCTTGAATCAATTTATAAACCTTACAACTTAACACTTTAAAAAAAAAAAAAAAAAAAACCAAAAATACGACATTAACTATCATGGATATAAAGATGTTTTATAGAATGAATAAACATCAAGTTTGTTGTAGATTTGACTGTTTCTTTTTTCTTTTAATAATAATACATATTTTTGGAACTAGAGCATGTTAAGGAAAGCAAGACTTTGACATAATTCACGTTAGTATGGTAGGACAAAAAAAAAAGTGTATGGCAGGAGAGAGAGAGAGAGAGAGAGAGAAAAGTCAATATGACGACATCGTAAATTTGATTCGTACGTACTAGCATGTGGAATGTTCTTGCACCGTGCATGGACCACCAAACCAATCAACACCACATGACCAATAATGTGAACTCATTTCCTTTAAACGATGACGTGGTCATTATTAGGCTCCACATTTGTTTTTGCGATACTTTACGTGCTAATTGTTTTTCGATGCTCAAACATCATGTTTCTCGATGCCTAAACAGTATGTTGAAGAACTTGTATAAGTTGTTGACAAATTGAGCTAGATTTTTTGTAGGTGTGTAAATGTTTTTACAAAATTAACAGAGAAATGACTTCCATATCATTCTCTCAAAATCTTAAAATTTTGTAGTTTAGTCAAAGAAATATCTTTATTTGATGCATCAAAATGGTTAACGTACTTGAATCAATCACATATCCTTAAAGCTCTACGCTATTAAAACTACATTAAATTTCTTGACTTGTTAAATCCATAACTTAAAGCGAAAATTACTGCAGAGGACACTGCACAAGTGTCTTGCCTTTTTGAGGGCTGTTTTTTTTTTTTTTTTTTTAATTCCCAGTAAGGCCATGTATCTCGCAGCAAACTGTCTCAGAAATCCATTATGTACACGTGTCGAGTTCTCGTCATTTATAAAATTAAAAAAATAAAAAAAAAACATATTTCACATGCCATTTGCAGCGAAATACAATGCAAAGGGACCCGCCTCTTATCTAATTTCTTTTTTGGGCCCACCCCAATATAAAAAATAAATAAATCTATGTATTTCTATGATTACTTGCAGCGAAATGTAAGTTTGGGCCCACCTGCATTGTTTAAATTAAAAAAAATTGTATATAAAAAAGTATTTCTTGTATTTGTTGCAGCGAATTGTAAGCAACTAGGACCCACAAATCTTTTTTTTTTTTTTTTTTTTTAAATTTAAAAAATAAAACTTACTAAAATCACCCTAAACTTTTTAATATTTATAACTTTTTTATATAACAAACTTTATTCGTCAAATATTTATCAAATATATAGTGAATTTGTTAATAAAAAAAAAATACCGTTGCGAAGAGCTCGGGATTACGAAAAAAACGAGCCCAATATTGATATGCTTTTGATGCACGCACAATTTTATAAAAAATGTTAAAGTTTGATAAATAAGTTTAGGGAGGTTTCGGTAAGTTTTATTTTTTAATTTGAAAAAAGTTGTAAATGTATATATTTATCAAACTTTAACATTGTTTATAAAATCGTACTTGTATCAAAAGCATATCAATATTGTTTCGTTTTGTTCGTAATTTAGAGCTTTTCGCAACGGTATTTTTTTATTAACGAATTCACTATATATTTGCTAAATATTTATAACACCCTAAACTTTTTAATATTTATAACTTTTTTATATTACAAACTTTATTCGTCAAATATATAATGAATTCGTTAATGAAAAAAATACCATTGAAAAGTGCTATAAATTAGGAACAAAACAAAACCAATATAAAACAAAACCAATATTGATATGCTTTTGACACAAGTACGATTTTATAAACAAAGTTAAAGTTTGATAAATATATACATTATAACTTTTTTCAAGTTAAAAAATAAAACTTACCAAAACCTCCCTAAACTTTTTTTATCAAACTTTAACATTTTTTATAAAATCGTACGTGCATCAAAATCATATCAATATTGGGCTCGTTTTTTTCGTAATCCAGAGCTCTTCGCAACGGTATTTTTTTATTAACAAATTCACTATATATTTGATAAATATTTGACGAATAAAGTTTGTTATATAAAAAAGTTGTAAATATTAAAAAGTTTAGGGTGATTTTAGTAAGTTTTATTTTTTAAATTAAAAAAAAAAAAAAAAAAAAAAAAAGATTCGTGGATCCTAGTTGCTTACAATTCGCTGCAACAAATACAAGAAATACTTTTTTTATATACAATGCAGGTGGGCCCAAACTTACATTTCGCTGCAAGTAGTCATAGAAATACATAGATTTATTTATTTTTTATATTGGGGTGGGCCTAAAAAAGAAGTTAGATAAGAGGCTGGTCCCTTTGCATTGTATTTCGCTGCAAATGGCATGTGAAATATGTTTTTTTTTTTTTTAATTTTTTATTTTATAAATGACGAGAACTCGACACGTGTACATAATGGATTTCTGGGACAGTTAAATAGATAACATATTCTTCTTTCGTTAACAGCTTCAAGAATTTTGAAATCGTTAGTTCCGTATAAAAGTATCAATACTTTTTGTATGGTTACTACAAGCTAGATATCGACTATAATAAGTGGATGTTTACATTCATGTTAGTAGTTAATGTACTAAATTTCATAAACTTGGGTCATTGCGTTTGTGGTGGGATGGACAATGAAACATTCAAAAATACAATATTATCTTAAATAGATTTGAAAGTACTTATTTAGTTAAATCTTTTATATAATAAAACAAAACCCCTATTAGAAATTTTTCATTTCAAACAAATGGATTCATACCTTATTTACTAATAATTTTATTTTTAAAAAAGAGATTATTTTCTTATTAGATAATATTTTATATTTATCTATAAAACAAGTAGTAGATAAATACAAAAAATATAGATAAGATACAATTAACAAAAGGATTAAAATTTTTAAATAATTATCTTTAATAATAAAAAACTATAATGATACATCATAAATCAAATAAAACAAAGATTAAATTATTTGTTTTTTAATAAATAAAAATATAAGATTGAAAAAAAAAAGACTTGCGTGTGCACGGATATTATAATTAGTTAGTTCTATCACAAATATGGATAAAGTTTCAATTCTTTAACAAATGCGAGACGTAAGGATAAATTGTTATTTACGCGTGCACGGATATAAATATTATAACAAGTTGTTGTGGTGGATGGTATTTTATCGGAAGTATCATAAATGATACCTTATTAATTTTAGTTTTTGTTGAAAAACCAATTTATCCTTACGTCTCGCATTTGTTAAAGTATTGAAACTTTATCCATATTTGTGATAGAACTAACTAGTTATAATATCCGCGCATGCACGTGTTTTTTTTTTTTTAATAATTTTTTGAATCATTTATTTTTATTTATTAAAAAATAAATAATTTAATCTTTCTTTTGTTTGATTTATAATATTTAATTATAGTTTTTTATTATTAAAAATAATTATTTAAAAATTTTAATCCTATTATTAATTGCATCTTATCTATATTTTTTGTATTTATCTTCTACTTGTGTTATGGATAAATTTAAAATAAATATTTTTTTTAAATAAAATTATTACTAATTAAGGTATTAATTGATTTTTTTAAAATAGAAAATTTTTAATAAGGGTTTTGTATAATTATATAAAAGATATATCAATCAAAGCCATTCATTTTTTTTTATCTAAATTAATAAAAAAATCACTTTTCACATATTTAAAAAAAAACAACATACCTTGCAAACGGTAAATTTTCAAGCTACCAAAAATACACCATCGCGACGAGAATTAAATTATCTTTCTATAGATATGCATTGTTATATACTTTCAACGATTTTATTTTTTCGACGAACCATTTTTTTAAAATTTACGCACAGAAAAATCACATATAATTCGTAAAATTCACATATAATTTGATTTTTACAAATCACATATGATTATTACGAATCATATGTGATTTTTACAAAATGACATGTGATTCGTAAAAATCACATATGATTTAATTTTAACGAATCATATGTGATTTTTATAAATCACATGTAATTTTTCTGGGCGGAATTAAAAAAAAAAAATTGTCGAAAGTATATAAAAATGCATATATATAGAAAGATGATTTAATTCTCGTTACGATGGTATAATTTTTTCGCGTAACGATTAACGGTTTGCGAGATACTTATTTTTTTTAAAAAAAAGGTGAAAGTTTATTTATTATTTTTTTTTTTATTTTGATAAAAAAAATGAATGGATAGAATAGGTTCATTGATTTTATAGCAAATATAAGTTATATATTGATCTTTTGGCTATGCGACAAAATAGTAGAAACAAGGATTTGGACGAATATGGAATTTCTTTGTATCACGGTATCACGGTGGCGGAGCTAGAAAAAATTTCTTGTAAGGGCCGAAACACTTTTTTTCAGAAGAACATTAGATAGAAGGGTCGGGATGGAAAAAATAAAATTTTAACACATGAAATCGTGAAAAAATAAACTAACGGACTTAAATTTAGGGGGGCCGGAGACCTTTCCCGGTCCCTTAATAGCTCCGCCCATGGTATCACCCATCAAACGCGGTATTATTAAGCCCTTCGACCGAAGCACTAAGCACAACGACCAAAATTGAGTTACCTCGAAGGCTCGAACTAGTCGATTTTGTTTTGTCGAGACGATGTTGTTGTGTTGCCGAATCTTCCAAACCTCCTTTTACATGTTATACGAGGTATGAAAACGATCTTACAAACTAGAGTAATGATCAGAGATCATGCTTGATTGTTAATGAAAAAATGTTACGGTGGGTTGCGGTGAGCGATAGTGGAAATGAAAACGGGATTATATGGCCAACAAATCAAGGTAGACTAGTACAACCCACCCCTACCAGCTCCGACTAGACCAAAAGCAAAAACGTGATATCGACTTTTTTTTTTTTTTTTTTTTTTTTTTCTTCTTCTTCCATACAAAAGTATGTATTATTATTATTATTAAAACAAACTTGATGTTTATTCATTCTATAAAACATCTTTATATCTAATTATCCATGACAAATTAACTTGGTGTTTATTACGTAGTATATAAGAAGTTAAGAACTATTGTGTTATTCAATTCTTTCTTTTAAACATTGATATATAACCCCAAAAAAAAAATGGTTTTAAGTAGTATGTAAATCATAAATTATGCATGTTAAGATATACATGTGAATTGTTAGGTTCGTTTTCAATCTGTAATTTCGTGGAAAACATAGCGTAAAAAAGCACACGCAACACAAACTTAAACATGTGATGATAAAAAAAATGTGATTATATTTGTTATAGAATAAAGTAGATTTTATGATTATATAATTTGAATTTAGCGATGTTGTTGACAAGTAGAGAATTATTATAAGAATAAACACTGAAAGTAGTTGATTATTTACTTTTTTGGTTTCTAGTCAAGAACCACACTTTTAGAACACATAAACAAATCAATCACTGTGTTAAAAAATAAGCACACTTTTGGAACACATATTGTGCTAGATTCTTGGGTATTTTTACGCACTTACCATTGTGATACATTCATTTTGGTGATGCCATTCTCTCGAAATCATGAAATTTTGTTATTCAACTAAAGTATTCTCTCTCTTTAGATACACAAAATTCATAACACCCTTGAATCAATTTATAAACCTTACAACTTAACACTTTAAAAAAAAAAAAAAAAAAAAAAACCAAAAATACGACATTAACTATCATGGATATAAAGATGTTTTATAGAATGAATAAACATCAAGTTTGTTGTAGATTTGACTGTTTCTTTTTTCTTTTAATAATAATACATATTTTTGGAACTAGAGCATGTTAAGGAAAGCAAGACTTTGACATAATTCACGTTAGTATGGTAGGACAAAAAAAAAAGTGTATGGCAGGAGAGAGAGAGAGAGAGAGAGAGAGAGAGAGAGAGAGAGAGAGAGAGAGAGAGAGAGAGAGAAGTCAATATGACGACATCGTAAATTTGATTCGTACGTACTAGCATGTGGAATGTTCTTGCACCGTGCATGGACCACCAAACCAATCAACACCACATGACCAATAATGTGAACTCATTTCCTTTAAACGATGACGTGGTCATTATTAGGCTCCACATTTGTTTTTGCGATACTTTACGTGCTAATTGTTTTTCGATGCTCAAACATCATGTTTCTCGATGCCTAAACAGTATGTTGAAGAACTTGTATAAGTTGTTGACAAATTGCGCTAGATTTTTTGTAGGTGTGTAAATGTTTTTACAAAATTAACAGAGAAATGACTTCCATATCATTCTCTCAAAATCTTAAAATTTTGTAGTTTAGTCAAAGAAATATCTTTATTTGATGCATCAAAATGGTTAACGTACTTGAATCAATCACATATCCTTAAAGCTCTACGCTATTAAAACTACATTAAATTTCTTGACTTGTTAAATCCATAACTTAAAGCGAAAATTACTGCAGAGGACACTGCACAAGTGTCTTGCCTTTTTGAGGGCTGTTTTTTTTTTTTTTATTCCCAGTAAGGCCATGTATCTCGCAGCAAACTGTCTCAGAAATCCATTATGTACACGTGTCGAGTTCTCGTCATTTATAAAATAAAAAAAAAATAAAAAAAAACATATTTCACATGCCATTTGCAGCGAAATACAATGCAAAGGGACCCGCCTCTTATCTAATTTCTTTTTTGGGCCCACCCCAATATAAAAAATAAATAAATCTATGTATTTCTATGATTACTTGCAGCGAAATGTAAGTTTGGGCCCACCTGCATTGTTTAAATTAAAAAAAATTGTATATAAAAAAGTATTTCTTGTATTTGTTGCAGCGAATTGTAAGCAACTAGGACCCACAAATCTTTTTTTTTTTTTTTTTTTTAAATTTAAAAAATAAAACTTACTAAAATCACCCTAAACTTTTTAATATTTACAACTTTTTTATATAACAAACTTTATTCGTCAAATATTTATCAAATATATAGTGAATTTGTTAATAAAAAAAAAATACCGTTGCGAAGAGCTCTGGATTACGAAAAAAACGAGCCCAATATTGATATGCTTTTGATGCACGCACAATTTTATAAAAAATGTTAAAGTTTGATAAATAAGTTTAGGGAGGTTTCGGTAAGTTTTATTTTTTAATTTGAAAAAAGTTGTAAATGTATATATTTATCAAACTTTAACATTGTTTATAAAATCGTACTTGTATCAAAAGCATATCAATATTGTTTCGTTTTGTTCGTAATTTAGAGCTTTTCGCAACGGTATTTTTTTATTAACGAATTCACTATATATTTGCTAAATATTTATAACACCCTAAACTTTTTAATATTTATAACTTTTTTATATTACAAACTTTATTCGTCAAATATATAATGAATTCGTTAATGAAAAAAATACCATTGAAAAGTGCTATAAATTAGGAACAAAACAAAACCAATATAAAACAAAACCAATATTGATATGCTTTTGATACAAGTACGATTTTATAAACAATGTTAAAGTTTGATAAATATATACATTATAACTTTTTTCAAGTTAAAAAATAAAACTTACCAAAACCTCCCTAAACTTTTTTATCAAACTTTAACATTTTTTATAAAATCGTACGTGCAACAAAATCATATCAATATTGGGCTCGTTTTTTTCGTAATCCAGAGCTCTTCGCAACGGTATTTTTTTATTAACAAATTCACTATATATTTGATAAATATTTGACGAATAAAGTTTGTTATATAAAAAAGTTGTAAATATTAAAAAGTTTAGGGTTATTTTAGTAAGTTTTATTTTTTAAATTAAAAAAAAAAAAAAAAAAAAAAAAAAAAAAAAAAAGATTCGTGGATCCTAGTTGCTTACAATTCGCTGCAACAAATACAAGAAATACTTTTTTTATATACAATGCAGGTGGGCCCAAACTTACATTTCGCTGCAAGTAGTCATAGAAATACATAGATTTATTTATTTTTTATATTGGGGTGGGCCTAAAAAAGAAGTTAGATAAGAGGCTGGTCCCTTTGCATTGTATTTCGCTGCAAATGGCAGGTGAAATATGTTTTTTTTTTTTTTTTTTTTTTTTTTTAATTTTTTATTTTATAAATGACGAGAACTCGACACGTGTACATAATGGATTTCTGGGACAGTTAAATAGATAACATATTCTTCTTTCGTTAACAGCTTCAAGAATTTTGAAATCGTTAGTTCCGTATAAAAGTATCAATACTTTGTGTATGGTTACTACAAGCTAGATATCGACTATAATAAGTGGATGTTTACATTCATGTTAGTAGTTAATGTACTAAATTTCATAAACTTATGTCATTGCGTTTGTGGTGGGATGGACAATGAAACATTCAAAAATACAATATTATCTTAAATAGATTTGAAAGTACTTATTTTGTTAAATCTTTTATATAATAAAACAAAACCCCTATTAGAAATTTTTCATTTCAAACAAATGGATTCATACCTTATTTACTAATAATTTTATTTTTAAAAAAGAGATTATTTTCTTATTAGATAATATTTTATATTTATCTATAATACAAGTAGTAGATAAATACAAAAAATATAAATAAGATACAATTAACAAAAGGATTAAAATTTTTAAATAATTATCTTTAATAATAAAAAACTATAATGATACATCATAAATCAAATAAAACAAAGATTAAATTATTTGTTTTTTAATAAATAAAAATATAAGATTAAAAAAAAAAGAAAAAAAAGAAAAAAAAAAGACTTGCGTGTGCACGGATATTATAACTAGTTAGTTCTATCACAAATATGGATAAAGTTTCAATTCTTTAACAAATGCGAGACGTAAGGATAAATTGTTATTTACGCGTGCACGGATATAAATATTATAACAAGTTGTTGTGGTAGATGGTATTTTATCGGAAGTATCATAAATGATACCTTATTAATTTTAGTTTTTGTTGAAAAACCAATTTATCCTTACGTCTCGCATTTGTTAAAGAATTGATACTTTATCCATATTTGTGATAGAACTAACTAGTTATAATATCCGCGCATGCACGTGTTTTTCTTTTTAATAATTTTTTGAATCATTTATTTTTATTTATTAAAAAATAAATAATTTAATCTTTCTTTTGTTTGATTTATAATATTTAATTATAGTTTTTTATTATTAAAAATAATTATTTAAAAATTTTAATCCTATTATTAATTGCATCTTATTTATATTTTTTGTATTTATCTTCTACTTGTGTTATGGATAAATTTAAAATAAATATTTTTTTTAAATAAAATTATTACTAATTAAGGTATTAATTGATTTTTTTAAAATAGAAAATTTTTAATAAGGGTTTTGTATAATTATATAAAAGATATATCAATCAAAGCCATTCATTTTTTTTTTATCTAAATTAATAAAAAAATCACTTTTCACATATTTTAAAAAAAAACAACATACCTTGCTAACGGTAAATTTTCAAGCTACCAAAAATACACATCGCGACGAGAATTAAATTATCTTTCTATAGATATGCATTGTTATATACTTTCAACGATTTTATTTTTTCGACGAACCATTTTTTTAAAATTTACGCACAGAAAAATCACATATAATTCGTAAAATTCACATATAATTTGATTTTTACAAATCACATATGATTATTACGAATCATATGTGATTTTTACAAAATGACATGTGATTCGTAAAAATCACATATGATTTAATTTTAACGAATCATATGTGATTTTTATAAATCACATGTAATTTTTCTGGGCGGAATTAAAAAAAAAAATTGTCGAAAGTATATAAAAATGCATATATATAGAAAGATGATTTAATTCTCGTTACGATGGTATAATTTTTTCGCGTAACGATTAACAGTTTGCGAGATACTTATTTTTTTTAAAAAAAAGGTGAAAGTTTATTTATTATTATTTTTTTTATTTTGATAAAAAAAAATGAATGGATAGAATAGGTTCATTGATTTTATAGCAAATATAAGTTATATATTGATCTTTTGGCTATGCGACAAAATAGTAGAAACAAGGATTTGGACGAATATGGAATTTCTTTGTATCACGGTATCACGGTGGCGGAGCTAGAAAAAATTTCTTGTAAGGGCCGAAACACTTTTTTTCAGAAGAACATTCGATAGAAGGGTCGGGATGGAAAAAATAAAATTTTAACACATGAAATCGTGAAAAAATAAACTAACGGACTTAAATTTAGGGGGGCCGGAGACCTTTCCCGGTCCCTTAATAGCTCCACCCATGGTATCACCCATCAAACGCGGTATTATTAAGCCCTTCGACCGAAGCACTAAGCACAACGACCAAAATTGAGTTACCTCGAAGGCTCGAACTAGTCGATTTTGTTTTGTCGAGACGATGTTGTTGTGTTGCCGAATCTTCCAAACCTCCTTTTACATGTTATACGAGGTATGAAAACGATCTTACAAACTAGAGTAATGATCAGAGATCATGCTTGATTGTTAATGAAAAAATGTTACGGTGGGTTGCGGTGAGCGATAGTGGAAATGAAAACGGGATTATATGGCCAACAAATCAAGGTAGACTAGTACAACCCACCCCTACCAGCTCCGACTAGACCAAAAGCAAAAACGTGATATCGACTTTTTTTTTTTTTTTTCTTCTTCTTCCATACAAAAGTATGTATTATTATTATTATTAAAACAAACTTGATGTTTATTCATTCTATAAAACATCTTTATATCTAATTATCCATGACAAATTAACTTGGTGTTTATTACGTAGTATATAAGAAGTTAAGAACTATTGTGTTATTCAATTCTTTCTTTTAAACATTGATATATAACCCCAAAAAAAAATGGTTTTAAGTAGTATGTAAATCATAAATTATGCATGTTAAGATATACATGTGAATTGTTAGGTTCGTTTTCAATCTGTAATTTCGTGGAAAACATAGCGTAAAAAAGCACACGCAACACAAACTTAAACATGTGATGATAAAAAAAATGTGATTATAGTTGTTATAGAATAAAGTAGATTTTATGATTATATAATTTGAATTTAGCGATGTTGTTGACAAGTAGAGAATTATTATAAGAATAAACACTGAAAGTAGTTGATTATTTACTTTTTTGGTTTCTAGTCAAGAACCACACTTTTAGAACACATAAACAAATCAATCACTGTGTTAAAAAATAAGCACACTTTTGGAACACATATTGTGCTAGATTCTTGGGTATTTTTACGCACTTACCATTGTGATACATTCATTTTGGTGATGCCATTCTCTCGAAATCATGAAATTTTGTTATTCAACTAAAGTATTCTCTCTCTTTAGATACACAAAATTCATAACACCCTTGAATCAATTTATAAACCTTACAACTTAACACTTTAAAAAAAAAAAAAAAAAAAGACCAAAAATACGACATTAACTATCATGGATATAAAGATGTTTTATAGAATGAATAAACATCAAGTTTGTTGTAGATTTGACTGTTTCTTTTTTCTTTTAATAATAATACATATTTTTGGAACTAGAGCATGTTAAGGAAAGCAAGACTTTGACATAATTCACGTTAGTATGGTAGGACAAAAAAAAAAGTGTATGGCAGGAGAGAGAGAGAGAGAGAGAGAGAGAGAGAGAGAGAAAAGTCAATATGACGACATCGTAAATTTGATTCGTACGTACTAGCATGTGGAATGTTCTTGCACCGTGCATGGACCACCAAACCAATCAACACCACATGACCAATAATGTGAACTCATTTCCTTTAAACGATGACGTGGTCATTATTAGGCTCCACATTTGTTTTTGCGATACTTTACGTGCTAATTGTTTTTCGATGCTCAAACATCATGTTTCTCGATGCCTAAACAGTATGTTGAAGAACTTGTATAAGTTGTTGACAAATTGCGCTAGATTTTTTGTAGGTGTGTAAATGTTTTTACAAAATTAACAGAGAAATGATTTCCATATCATTCTCTCAAAATCTTAAAATTTTGTAGTTTAGTCAAAGAAATATCTTTATTTGATGCATCAAAATGGTTAACGTACTTGAATCAATCACATATCCTTAAAGCTCTACGCTATTAAAACTACATTAAATTTCTTGACTTGTTAAATCCATAACTTAAAGCGAAAATTACTGCAGAGGACACTGCACAAGTGTCTTGCCTTTTTGAGGGCTGTTTTTTTTTTTTTTTTTATTCCCAGTAAGGCCATGTATCTCGCAGCAAACTGTCTCAGAAATCCATTATGTACACGTGTCGAGTTCTCGTCATTTATAAAAAAAAAAAAAAAAAAAAAAACATATTTCACATGCCATTTGCAGCGAAATACAATACAAAGGGACCCGCCTCTCATCTAACTTCTTTTTTGGGCCCACCCCAATATAAAAAATAAATAAATCTATGTATTTCTATGATTACTTGCAGCGAAATGTAAGTTTGGGCCCACCTGCATTGTTTAAATTAAAAAAATTGTATATAAAAAAGTATTTCTTGTATTTGTTCCAGCGAATTGTAAGCAACTAGGACCCACAAATCTTTTTTTTTTTTTTTTTTTTTTTTTTTTTTTTTTTTTAATTTAAAAAATAAAACTTACTAAAATCACCCTAAACTTTTTAATATTTACAACTTTTTTATATAACAAACTTTATTCGTCAAATATTTATCAAATATATAGTGAATTTGTTAATAAAAAAAATACCGTTGCGAAGAGCTCTGGATTACGAAAAAAACGAGCCTAATATTAATATGCTTTTGATGCACGCACAATTTTATAAAAAATGTTAAAGTTTGATAAATAAGTTTAGGGAGGTTTCGGTAAGTTTTATTTTTTAATTTGAAAAAAGTTGTAAATGTATATATTTATCAAACTTTAACATTGTTTATAAAATCGTACTTGTATCAAAAGCATATCAATATTGTTTCGTTTTGTTCGTAATTTAGATCTTTTCGCAACGGTATTTTTTTTATTAACGAATTCACTATATATTTGCTAAATATTTATAACACCCTAAACTTTTTAATATTTATAACTTTTTTATATTACAAACTTTATTCGTCAAATATATAATGAATTCGTTAATGAAAAAAATACCATTGAAAAGTGCTATAAATTAGGAACAAAACAAAACCAATATAAAACAAAACCAATATTGATATGCTTTTGATACAAGTACGATTTTATAAACAATGTTAAAGTTTGATAAATATATACATTATAACTTTTTTCAAGTTAAAAAATAAAACTTACCAAAACCTCCCTAAACTTTTTTATCAAACTTTAACATTTTTTATAAAATCGTACGTGCATCAAAATCTTATCAATATTGGGCTCGTTTTTTTCGTAATCCAGAGCTCTTCGCAACGGTATTTTTTTATTAACAAATTCACTATATATTTGATAAATATTTGACGAATAAAGTTTGTTATATAAAAAAGTTGTAAATATTAAAAAGTTTAGGGTGATTTTAGTAAGTTTTATTTTTTAAATTAAAAAAAAAAAAAAAAAAAAAAAAAAGATTCGTGGATCGTAGTTGCTTACAATTCGCTGCAACAAATACAAGAAAAACTTTAACTTTGTTTTATCTCTCACGTTTGCCTTGACCATTAGCCAGCTGGAATTTCCTTTACACCACCATCACAATTCACAAACACGTTATTGAAAGGCCTGTCATTAGGCATCCCAGTAGCTCATCAAGCCCATACTCGTAATATAATTCATCTTGGAACTAGTCGATGTTAAATTCATAAAGTGCTCGAAAAGATGTCGGGTGTAGTGGTGGACCTAAGTATATAAACAAGAAATTTGCTACATTCACATAAAACCCCCACAAAAAACTCCCACTCGCTGACGTGTCAGCGGGTAATTGTTTTTTGTGGATTCCACATCCCACTAAAAACCAATCACCCGCTGACACGTCAGCGAGTGGGAGTTTTTTGTGAGAATTTTATGTGGATGTAACATACCTCTATAAACAATGACTATTTTTACATTTTTTATGTTAATAAAGGTGGGCTAACTAAACAAAACATGTGATACAAATTTTTTGAGGCAAGGTTCATTTTGAAAAAAATTGAATTTCAACAAAATATATATATATATATATATATATATATATATATATATAGTGTGAGGTTATTTTCAGAACCAAATGAATTGCGAGAACTGCGAGAACCAATCTTAACCATTCAATTTTTGATCAATGGATATAAACAGTTGTGGCGAAAAGGTAATTAAATGAAATATTATGTGACATTTTATAAAAGATAGAAGGGTATGTATGGTATTTTGTTTCATTTATTTTGAAACCGTCATCCACCATTTCATATGCAAACTCTTATCTCACTTTATCTATTTCTCTTCCACATTAATAAAAAACCTAGCCACCCTCTGTTCATCTGTCATTACTACCCAAGATCAGTAGTAAAAACCGCAATAACAAGACATTTAAAAACAAACTGGTGGCTCATATCTCTCATACGGCGGCTTAGTTCATCGGCGATCTTCAACCATGGTAAATTCATATCATTATTACCAGTCACATGTAGTATAGATCGTGATTTGAACTGTAATTTTGAATCATTTCTTATTGTTATTTGTAAATGTTCTATAGATAAGGGGTGTTTAATTTGGGGTTAGATCTATTTGTTGGTACCATGCTCGTGTCTCTTCGTCGCTGTTATCTGGTTCACACACACGCCTTTTTTTATTATTTTTATTTTATTTATTTATTTATTTTTTTTAATTCAGATTGCGGTTTTATATGTTCCAAAAAAAAAAAAAAAAAAAAAAAGATCGCGGTTTTATAAGTGTTTTTGAAATCGTTTAGTTTTTTTAGTTTTATATCTTGTAATATGTGAACAAAAAAAAAAAAAATACAAAACTAGATCTCAATTTAATTGAATAGTCACATATCTGGCAATTGTTCCAGTAGATGTTTTGATGTTCAGTCCAGGTCGTTTGATGTTAAGACGTTATTTTCAGTTCTTGGCAATAGGCATGTGCTTAATATTCTAAATTTCTTAAGCTTGTGTTTGTCATTTGGCCCATGATCGAGGATCTATACAAGGATGTTTGGATCAGATATAATATAAAAAGTGGTCTTTCAAGTGCAAATTAAAAAAATCTGATAATGATTAAAATTGATTCTTGTTGATATGATGTTATACTTGTATGTAAAAATGTATTTGTCATTTTTTTTTGTCGTTATAAAATAATTGAATTGTGTGCATATGTGTTTTAAGGTTAGAGTGAATGTGTATTTTATGGCTGGTTAAAAAATCAATAAAAAGGGTTTGCACATGTGTTTTATGGCCTATAAAAATTAATGAAAGGGTGTGCATATTTGTTTTTAGGACTGATACAATATCAATACAAGTAGTGTGCATATGTATTATTGAGAGTGCATATGTGTTTTCTAGTTTTGGTGAATTTGATGCCTTCTGTGCATATGTTTTATGGCCTATAAAAAGTTAATCAAAGAGTGTGTATATTTGTTTTTAGGGCTGATACAATATCAATACAAGTAGCGTGCATATGTATTATTGAGAGTGCATATGTGTTTTCATAGTTTTGGTGAATTTGATGCCTTCTGTGCACATGTGTTTTATCGTTTTTAAGTTTAAATGTATTAAATTGCATATATGTTTTTATTTATGATATAAGGATGGTTTTTGTTTAGTTTTATGTTAAGCGTGCACTTGTGCTTTGTGTTTTAAGGTTGTATTAATTTCTCAAAATGGTCTCTTGTGAACAAGTCAGAAATACATTGTGCATATGTGTTTTGTTAGATGTTATGATTAAATAACTCGTTTATTAATTGGTTGTTGTCACAGGTACGAGTATTATGATGTACGATAGTAGGAGTATGATGAACAATGTCAATAGTGTACATGTGTTTTGTACATACTATTTAGCGAGAAAATAGTTATGATAAAGAAGTAGAGAGTAACGGCACAAGTGCATGAAGTTGCGAGAAGATTAGTAGACACAACTATACATTAACGAAACTTTTATTTATTCTTTACTTTTAGAATTTTGTATTTGAATTGTATGTGATATGATTTTTAATTTTGTATATAATGTTTTTGTTTTGAAATGTATACGATACATCTAAAATATTTATGTTTGTTATTCAATGCACTTGTGTGAATAATTTTTTTACCAAAACACATTAGAGGAACCAATTGAACAATAAAAATATATGTAAATTTAACTTATATAAAAAAAACACATGTGCACTTTATCTTTTGTAATTATAAATGCTGGAAAATAATTATTTCAAAAAAAAAAAAAAAAAAAAAAAAAACCTAAAATTTAGGATGAAAAAAAATGTTTTTTTATTAAAAAAAAAATCAAAAAATAAATAAATAAATAATAAAAAATAAAAAATGTAATTTTACAACTATACCCTTTTGAATTAAAAAATAAAAATCAATATTCTAAAAAATCTGATTGGTTGATGCTGGTTCTCGCAGTTCTCGCAATTTATTTGGTTCTGAAAATAACCTTACCCTATATATATATATATATATATATATATATATATATATATATATATATATAGTGTAACTTTATTTTCAGAACCCTGTTAAGTGCGGGAACTGCGAGAACTCCAATTTTACATTTGAAAACATGCATGTTCATATAAAACATGTATGTTTTCTTACATACACCTTAATACACATACCTGCGTAACATACATATTCATATAAAACCATGTTAAGTGCAACATATCAATGCAAAATGGTTTTATATGAACATGTATGTTACGCAGGTATGTGTATTAAGGTGTATGTAAGAAAACATACATGTTTTGTATGAACATGCATGTTTTCTAATGCAAAATTGGAGTCTCGCAGTTCCCGCACTTAACAGAGTTCTGAAAATAAAGCCCCTATATATATATATATATATATATATATATATATATATATATATATATATGACACTAGTCAACAAAAGTCAATGGAGTTCTTGTGAACCCTTGGGAATAGGGTTGTTCATGGATGGGGTAATATCCACGATAACTGAAAACCGAAATCGAACCGAACCGAAAAAAATCGAATCGAATTTGTAACCGAACCGAATTGGTCAAAACCGAACCGAACCGAACTAAATGTTCGGTTATCGGTCCGGATATGAGTTTGGCGATGAAAACCGAAAACCGAAAATATATAAATATATATATCTTTTAATGTATTTATATATAAAATAATCAGTAAAAGTCTTTTTTAGTATAAATATAACATTATTTAAGCTTGAAAAAAAAACTTTGTTCTAAAAATATATATAATTGAATGAAAAAATTATTAAAATTACTTAATTCGAGTTATTCGGTTTGGTTTTCGGTTATAGGGGTTCGTTTTTCGGTTTTCGGTTCGGTTGAATCAAATTTGAATTCGGTTCGGTTCGGTTTTCGGTTTGACCTAGAAAAAAAATTAACCAAACAAACCGAACCAAATAAACCGAATAACCCCATAACCGAACCGATGAACACCCGAGCCCCTTTAAATCTGCCCCTTCCGCAGTGTTATAGGTGATTGAGTACTTGATGACAGGTCATTCAATCAAATTGAATCATTTTGCACAGAATCAAAAGCCCCAAAATACGCAGTGTTATAGTTATATATATATTGGGTCTTTTTGGGCTAATTGTATTTTGGAGCTAAAATATCATGTTGAAGAACTTGTATAAGTTTTTGACATATTATGCTACATTCTTTAATATTTTTAGACACTTACCATAGCGATACATATATTTTGGTGGTGTCATTCTATGAAAATCTTGAAATTTTGTAATTTTTTTTGAACGGCGGCTTTGTAATTTTTTCTTGAAATTTTGTAATTGAACTAAACTATCTCTTTTTGATACAAAAAATTCATAACACACTTGAATAAATTTATAAACCTTACAACATGACTCTATAGAAACTACACTAAAGTCGACGAAAAGAAAAAAGAGACTTGAAACGACTAACGATCGAATTGATGCATATGACATTATTAATTAAACTTACGTGCCTTAATATATTAGGATGAAAATGTGGGTTTTGATGCCACATATGTAAGAATGGCAACTAGCTAAGATACGAAGTGTGAATGGATCACAACCTCAACATGACTCTATCTAATATGAAATAGAGGTAACAAGTTGGGGCAATAAGATTTAGGAAAAATTACTAAAATGGCCCGTTGCCTTGAGGTCTAGGTATATTTAGCCCTTTTTTGAAAAATTCCCGTTTTAGCCCAGGTTGCATTGGGCAACTTTCGTACAGCCAACCGAAAGATGACAAGTGTCCTCAAGTTGCCCAAAATACAAAAAAAGTTGCCCCGACGTGGCACTCTATAGTTGGCTATGCACTAGTTGCCCAGGGCAACCTGGGCTAAAACGAGAATTTTAAAAAAAATGGCTAAATATGTATAGACCGAGAGCAACTGGGCTATTTTACCAATTATCCCTAAGATTTAATGTTGATGTTTAAACGATATAGACATGGTTTAACCAAAAAGTCATGAAAGTAAATTGGAACAACTAAAGCTTGGTTAGATGTAAAACTGAATCTCCTTGAACTATATAGTTGATTCGATATTATTTGAAAAGACGTGGTTGGGGTTGGGGGTGATAGAGTACGTACTAAGAGAAAGAATTATCTCAAATCCAAAAACATTGGTTCTCAAACTCGATATAATCTATCTAGTAAATCTAAAAGCATAAAGAGAACTTATATACGAGCATAAATAATACAAATTACTGGGTATTATGACATGAATTCCTCCATGTTTATTTTTGCATGTAGCTGTATGGTTTTGTAGTCCCACATAGGTCAAGGAAATAAACTTTTGTTGGCCTTGGTTGTAAATTTTGTAGGGCATAATTCCCGACACCCTTTACGTCTTGTTTCAATAACTAATACAATTCTTTAATCTTTTGTAGAAACTTTTTAAAATGGTGTGATACTTTCTATACTATTTGTTGTTAGATGCTCGAATATCATGTTAAAAGAATTTAACATGGACATATTGTTGTACCTCCTGGACAATCTTCTCATAAGATTTACACTTGTAGATATATTTTTACTAAAAAGAAGTCACCCAAAAAAGGACTTAACGAAAGACCAACAACCGAAGATACTATTTTAACTGGTCACGAAATAAGTCACCCAAAAAAGGGACTTAACAAAAGACCAATGACCGAAAATACTATTTTTAACTGGTCACGATAATAATTTAGCCACATAGCCTTTCTCAATGAATGAATTTTCCTTTACACCACTACCACAAACACGTTATTAATAGCTAGGCCTATCATTAGCTAGCCCAGTTGTTCACCAAGCCCAATAATATAGTTGTAGATATCTTTATTATAAAAAGAAGTCACCACAAAAAAGGGACTTAACAAAAGACCAACGACTGAAGGTACAATTTAACCGGGTCACGATAAGAATTTAGTCACAAAGTCTTTCTCATTGAACGAATTTTCCTTTACGACACATTATTAATACCTAGGCTTATCATTAGCTAACCCATAAGTTCACCAAGCCCAATAATATAAGCTCGATCACCTGAAACTAGTCCATGTTAAATTCATAAATTGCTTGAAATGATGTCGCGGTGTTGTAGATGATAGAGTACTCAATGCGAGATCGTTCAATCAAATTGAATCATCTGCCCAACATCAAGCCAACAAAATACATAGTATCAGGCCCTCTAAGCCTAACGACTTAAACTAATTCTCATATTCTCATCGATGTCTTGTGCTATAGTTGAATATGTTTGCATACTCTCATAATATGTAGTTATTACATTCGTGTGCCTCAATACTTTAGGATGAATAACTTAGGTTTTATAGCCCACTAAGCTCGCAAGCAAACATAAAAGTAGAATATGTTTGCATAGTCTCATAAGATATCTCTATTAACCAAATTTCGATTTGGAGTAAAGCTGTTCTATTTACTTGTTAGGAACGACGTTTTATTTGCGGATGCACGGGTATCAACCATTAGTTGAAATACATAGTGCATTTGACAACTATGTGTTAAAGTTAATATAATAGATTCAAATTAGTTAGGTTGATGCTTGTACAAAAATTACAAGGTACAATATACTAATTTGAGAAAGTTATATGAACTCCTATATGCTCTTTTAACAGAGACTTTGTTTATTTTTCTCTTACAACATGTTTGTCATAACAAACTTCATCTTGGCTCCTCCGATCCCCACAGTGACGAGTGCTCGAAAAGCACAGCCAATTACGAAGGCCAGAGCGGAGGAGCAGCCCATCTTGCTAGCCTTCTTTCGTCCGTCCACGAGGCTGTAAAAAGAGAGAAAGGGGCGGCTATCTAGCGGGAGTTGGGGTTAGAGTGTTCAAATTAAAATCACAAATCCCAAAGCAATGGTATTCAAACTCGATATTATCCAAAAGCAACTTATAAAATGATTGAAAAGCAACTTATAAAAATGAACATAAATAATGTTGTCACACTAGAAAAACTGCATGTGTCGTTCATTTGGCCTTATAAAGACATAGAGTCCATTTCTGTATATTTTTTTAACGGCAACTGTTCTAATTTATGAGGTGTTAGAGATTGCTTATTTTAGTGATTTTTTGCTCAGTCTCAAGTAAATAAAAAGACATACTAACACTCTTGAAATAACAGTTGAAACACCGAAAGCCACTCTAAAAAGACTTAACAATACAACCAATAACTGAAAATACCATTAGCCTCGTTAGAACTATCGAGTTCTAACTTTAATACCATACCTTGAGATTCATTGTCATCAACATGTATATTATTCTCTTTTAACTTCTGAACTCTTTTTTTGTGCTCAAGCTCAACTCCACAATGCTTCGAGCCTTTTAACACAGATTTGCAAGAACAAAATTTGGAGTCTCCTTTCTTGCTGTTTTCTCTTAATTCTCTTGAGGCTACTCCTACTCTCTTTATGCGAAAAAAATATTTTGTTACATCTCGCAACTTTAAACTTTTACTTCAAGAAAATGATAATTAATAACGCCTCGTACCATGAAATTACTGAAATGTTGGTATATGCGTGAGTTGATTTTGCAACCGTGTTTAGATGAAATTACTAAAATCTTTGTACTAAAATCTTTGCAACCGTGTGTCTTGAAATAACTAAAACCATAAACCTAAAAATAACGATACACATGGACAAACAAACAATTTTGGTAAACCATAACCTACAATCCACTAAAAAAACAGAGTGAGTTACTTGAATCAAGTTTATACGAAAAATACTTTACGATACCAACGACACTAAACTTCATTTGTATTGGGTCTAAGCCAATATCAAATACAAATATGTTTTCCAGAATTCCAGTTATAGATACAAAGTACAAACAAAAAACATGCAGTCGGTCAACTTTGTTGATCAGTCGCTCAAATCAGTTTAGACATAAAAATCTTTACGTAGCCATACCAACCACTCTAAAGTTCATGGCATGTGTAATTCAAGAAAAAAAAGACGTGTTGCGTGTTTTGATGTTCATCGAGTTTCCCCTCGACTACAACCAAATAAAGCAGATCAGAAAAATTAGAGTAATTAAACCCACTTGAAATTAGTGATAAAAATCGCACGCTGTTGAGGATCTACAAACCCATTAATCGCGTTGTCACTTCATAATCATATCAAAACTTATTATCAATGGCTTAAACTCCATACTACAGAAATGCATGAGTCCATATCCAGGTACCTTACTGATTTTTGTGGCTAAAATCATCTCAGCAAAACATCCCACATTGGCTAAACCACTCAAACGTTTTTTTTTATTTTTTTATTTTTATTTTTATTTTTTATTTATTTATTTATTTTTATTTTTATTTTTATTTTATTTTTTTTGGGTTATATACTACATTGTATACGGACCATGTAAGTGTAGATTAATGGACAGATTTTAATCAGATTTGAGGGTTGGATGTAAGAGTACGCACCGATCAACTAATTTATCATTTCCAATTAGAAAAATGTTTATAAGTTCTATAATTTTTGAATATTCGTTAACGTAAGAAAACTAGATAGTTGATAGTTTTGCTATATGATTTACAGATTTAGTTATCTTTCTTCTCAGCCAAACAAAAAACGCAAAATACGATCTCTCATAATTTTATGGGAAATAAGCGATTTATAAGTTGCACAAAAGCAAACACTGTTGCAAGACTACATTTTGATTAAAACAAAGGACTTCGTGAATCAGAATTGACATAAATGTGATTTTGTTGAAATATAGAAAATGCTTTGTTAATTAGTTGTAACGAGCGTGAATATGACTATGATGGATATGATTACGATGACTATGCGCAGCATGTTTATGATCTTCCAGGGAATTTGGATGCTTTTAATGCCATGTACGGTACTAAGCTTCAAGGTCTTAGGAAGTAATTTATTTTGTCATTGTCTTTTGTTATCATTTGAGGAGTGGTTTGTTTTCCTTTTGAAAAATAGGTAGTATCTTGTTATGTAAGCTGTCGCTTATGTAACGGGCTGAGATATGTGACTCACCCATATCCTATGTACTTAAATATTTTTTGGAGTAATATATTTACAGGATCTTTTGACCTTTTACCAAAAAAAAAAAAAAACAGTTGGATCATTCTCGAGTTATATCAAATTGGCAAATGAGCCGAGTTATAAAAGAATGGGTTAAAAAAGTGGGCTATTAAAGCCCCCTTTTTAGTATATTGATATAATAATAAGGCACTATTAACAACTAATCAACTTCGGTAAACTTGATCAAAATGAGTTGCGTTAACTTAAAATTTGCCCTTCACGTACCGCGACCAAAAACAATGATAAATCAGAGGGAACTAATTTAACTAGTGTATGATTTACTCTGTTATTTGCTTTGAATGGGTTAATTGCATTGTCATTTAACAACCGTATATAGATTAACCTGGCATCATTTATCCCAGTAACATCAGTTATCCAAAAGATAAATTGTGTATATTAACAAATAAACGATATAGAATACTAACAACATCTAAATACCTTTTAGATTTTTCCAACAAAAACCATCTTAGCATTACATCCCACATAAGTTAGAGAGATGAAAGGTGACTTGGTTATATAGAAGAGTGCACATGGACAATATGTCTCTAGAATAGTGTTATGTTTCGGATATATTATTACTAGAGGAGCTCATTATACACGATAAAATTTGAGCTTCTCTGGCAATGGTGATTCCGGAATTTATATATGTTCTTAGATTTTTAACATTAAAAAGTGAAACATTTATCACCATGGCCGGTGATAATCTTATCTATGATTTTTTATCATAGATTTATCACATCTGTGATCTGTATACTTTGTTTCACCTGTAAGGTGATCTTCCTTTTATAGCATAATTTAAGATCCTCTGTTTGCCTTTTGGTATCAGAGCCAGAACATGGATAAGTCACTGGAAGAAATATTTAAAGCACCCATAGAAATTATGAACGGATTTACACAAGCACCTGGAATACCAAAAGATGGAAAGTGCATCACACTTCCAAGAAATCTTTTGCCAGGAACACAATATGTGCTAGCATCTTCATCAGGAAGTAGAGTCTCAGAACAAGTATGTTATATACAGGCAACACTAAACAATATTACAGAAATATTATCATGGATAACTCTACATCAAACCCCAGAGCACAATCAAGCTAATATCGAGCGTTCAGAAAACATAACAAAACTTTTAGAAAATCAGTTTACAAAAATTATTGAAATCCTAGAACAAAAGGCTCCTAGGGAGGAAGAGAATAAGCAGCTGATAACAGAGGTGCAAGAACTAAAAGATATGATTACAGAACTAAGAAAAGAAAATGATTCAATAAAAAAAGAAATTAGCACCAATAAAGAAGAAACTATAACAAGAATAAAAGATTTATTATGAGTACTTTAGAAAAAATTCTAAGCACTACAGAAAACATGACTAAAGAGATAAGGGCTCTAAAAGAAAAGATGGAACAAATCGAAAAAATAAATAAACCACTTTCTCAACCACATGAATATTACACAGCCCGAGATAAAAATTATAAATGTTTCAACGAAACATCTGACAAGAAGTTTCTACATCTTTTTCATACAGAAAATCCTCAGTTAAACAATATATCAGATTTGTTAATAAGAATTCTAAAGTCCAAAACTCAGGAAGATAAAGAAAATAAAATCCTAGAAGAGCTAAAAAAGGCTAAGGACACAATAATAGAAATCATTAAAGAAAGTCGAGAACACGAAAATTTTAATATCGACTTAAAAACCATTATATCTCATTTAGAAGAAATAATTAAAAACCAACAAGAAAGAAGAGCTATAGTAATACATGACCAAACACCAACAACATCAGTACCTAAAAATATTATTTTACCTTTCTAAAATGGATACAGTTTCTAAAAACATTGAGGAACTACAAGCACTAATGGAAAAATTACAAATAACACAAATGACCGATAGTAGTGAAGACGAGATTGAAACATTAAACAGAATAAATGAACAAAAGATCGTTTTTGGAGAATCTTCAGATGAGTCAGAAGAAGACTCAGAACAAAATTATAATTACCCAAATTATGAGGTTGGCGATTCATCTAAAAGTAGAAAAAGAGGAATCAAATATGAAGACTACGTCTTTCATAAAGGGTATCATAAAAAAGGAAAAACATTTGTCGAAGAGCAAAAATACCAGGAAAGTATCGAAACAGAAGTGTTAGACATAAACTGTGGTAGCACAGAAGGAAAAATGGAAAGGATAAATAATTGGTCTAACAAAATATCACTAGACATACAAGTAGGAAATAGTCTTAAAGAGTTAAGTCTCACAGATTTATATGCATATGTAATGCATAAAACATCCGGAAGCGTTATGTCTCACTTAAGAAAAGCACAACCTTATATAATTACTTCACCAGAATATCTTATAACCGGAACAGTAATTGAAGCATTTAAATATATAATCAGAACGGTATATAGAGAATTTACAGGAAGAGATAGTTATGCCTTTCAATCAGATATACAAAGAAACGCAGAAAGTATAAAAGCTTATAACCACATAATAAATATGAGAATATGTGATATGTGTTTACTCGAACCTTTTCTTTGTGAATACGAGACATGGTTTTACAAAATAGATAGAGAAACTCAACTAGCAAATCTAGACTTAATATTTAGAAAGCTCCCATCTATGGTAGGAACTAAGACAGAAGAGCATTTCAAAATAAGTTATTCACAAGGAAACACCACTGATACATTAGGAGGAAGAATAAAGGCTATTGAAGAATGGATGAACATCAGTTGTGAAAATAAAATAGCCAAAAGAGAAGCACAAATAAGTCTCTGTTGTAGTAAACAAAATAATATTAATCTACCTGGAAATTACGGTTGTGATAAACCTAGGAAATACAAAAGGTATAAAAAGAAGAAATATAGATATAAGAAATGGAAACAAGTCCCATACAAGAAAAAATATAAATCATTCTACAAAAAGAATAAAAGACAAAACTATTTTCGAAAAAGAAAACAGGATGAAAAGAAAAAATTCTGTCCATCGGGAAAATCCTCATGCCATTGCTGGCTTTGCAAGGAGGAAGGGCACTATGCAAATAACTGTCCCAAAAAGAATAGTAACACAGCTAAACCTATGATAGAAATATTTAACTTAGTTAAACAAGTAGGCTATGAACCATTAGAAGACTCAGACTTTGATTCAGAAACAGAATACATTGCCTATATAAGCGAAAGTGAATACAGCGATGATGAGTAACAACGCTACATTTATAAAAGTGACCATAGAAAATAAATTAGTCCATGCGTATATAGATACAGGAGCAACTCTTTGTTTTGGACAAAAGAGTCTTTGTACACATTGGAAAAGGGCAAAGAGCCCTAAGAAATTTTCTATTGCAGATAAATCTGTTCATAGAATTTATCATTATGCGGAAAATGTAGAAATAAAAATAGAAAACATGATTTTTATTGCTAAAACTATATATCTCTACGACTCAGGAATGAAGCTTATTATAGGAAACAACTTTCTAAAGCTTTACCAACCATTTATACAACGTTTAAAAACTATTTCTTTAAGACATCCTTCGAGAAAAATTGTCACCACTAATATAGTTTCAAAGAAAGAAATCTTAAAACTAATATCTAGAAAGATTTATGAGAATTTAAAAAGTATAAAATTCTTTATTATACAAGAAGAACAAAGGATACAGAACCTTTTAGAAGAAGTTTCATCCGAAGATCCTTTGGATAAATTTAAAAATTTAAATAAGGAACTAGTAGAAATTAAGCTAAAGGATGAAACCAAGGAAGTAAATGTCCTTAATAATATCCCATATAACATAAGGGATGTTGAAGAATTTCAAGAAGAAATAGAAAAACTTTTGAAAATGGGAATTATTCGAGAAAGCAAGAGTCCTCACTCTGCACCAGCTTTCTACGTAGAAAACCATAATGAATTAAAAAGAAAAAAGAGACGGATGGTAATAAACTACAAAAAAATGAATGAAGCAACTATAGGAGATGCCTATAAGTTACCACATAAGACATATATTTTAGAAAAACTCAAAGGAAAAAACTTTTTTAGTACATTTGATGCTAAATCTGGCTATTGGCAGCTTAGATTACACGAAAATACAAAAGGATTAACAGCCTTTTCATGTCCGCCACAAAAACATTACGAATGAAATGTTATGCCATTTGGATTAAAACAAGCACCAAGTATTTATCAGAGGTTTATGGATAAAAACTTTAATGGAATGGATGAATACTGCTTAGTGTACATCGATGACATTATCGTATTTTCAGAAACAAAAGAAGAACATATGATTCATGTCAAAAGGGTTTTAGAAAGAGTCAAAGAAGTTGGTATAATTCTATCAGCTTCAAAAAGCAAAATATTAAAAACAGAAATCGAGTATTTGGGACTCGAAATTGGAAAACATGGAGTACTTAAGCTTGCTCCACATACACAAGAAAAAATTATGCTTTTTCCCGATAAACTTGAAGATAGAAAACAAATACAACGATTTCTCGGTTGTATAAATTATATAGCAGATCAAGGATTTTTGAAAATTTTTGCAAAACATAGAAGTCTTTTACAAAAGAAAATTTCAGAAAAGATTCCTTGGTCATGGGGGGAAGAAGATACAAACGCAGTAAAATTGTTAAAAGAAAATTTGACAAATTTACCAGAATTATACAATGCTAAAAATAGCGATTTTTTAATAATAGAAACAGATGCATCAGAAACAACCTGGGCTGGTTGTATGTTAGCTATACATAATGGTAAAAATATTCTTTGCCTTGATGAATTCGGAAGAATTCAAAAAGCTAAAGAAGAAATAAGCATTCCTGAAAAGGAAGATCACCTTACAGGTGAAACAAAGTATACAGATCACAGATGTGATAAATCAAGTTACACAGTCCAAAAGGACAAAAATTTAAGCTATACAGATCACAAATGTGATAACAACCAAATGTTATTCAAAGAAACCCAGAAATTACCCAAAAACCTCTGTAAGTATACATCAGGCACCTTCAAACCAGCAGAAATTAACTATACTGTCCATGTAAAGGAAGTTCTGGCCATAATCAGAACCCTAAATAAATGGAAGATGGAATTACTACCTACGCGTTTCGAGTTAAGAACCGACTCAAAATACGCAACAAGTTTTTTCAGGTACGACCTAAAAGCAGACAGAAGCAAAGGAAGACTTGTCAACTGGCAAGGAAACCTACAACAGTTTGACCCATATATTAGATACATAAAATCCGAAGAAAATAGCTTTGCAGATACATTGACAAGAGAATGGAGCATTCCGACGAATCATTCATGAAGCAACTCAAAAATCAAGCTATGCAGCTCGAGATCAGAATTACGTCCCTCGAAAGACAAAAACAAGAAGTAGTAACAAAGAAAGCAGAGTTAGAAAAAATGATCAAAGCATGGAGCACGAAGAACTCAATTGAAGAACCAGAAATCAAAGAAGAAAAGAAAGAAATTAAAAAAGAAACGAAAAGCGAAACAAGCAGTAGCACCACTTCAGCAAAATCAGCTTTGGAGTATGTAAACAATATAACCAAGAAAAGTAACAAAGAAAAGTACTATGTAATATTTAATGGTCATGCGCCAGGAGTATATACAAACTGGGGAACAGTCTCGCAGATCGTGACCGGAAGACCATATACACATAGAAGCTACCCAACCAGAGAAGAAGCAGAAAAGGCTCTCGAAGAAGCATACAAAGAAATCACGATGACCAAAAGAAAACCAGAGTCGGCAAATAAAATAAGTAGAATGACGAGCCTCGAAAGAGAAGGTTCATTCAAAAGCAGAAAGCTGAACTATACTGACTTTACAGCTTGCTGGAAAAAGTTAGTAGAATTCAAGGAAGATGACTTCATCAGTCAGTATTACCCAAGGAAAAAACAGAATCTAGGACCAAAAGCATTCCTATTACCAGGAATAAACCTAAGGCAAGCTTGGGAACTAGTTTCTCTAGGCTTTGCAGACACAATATACATCAACGGGAAGACATTGGAAGAAGCAAAAGTTTTTCCAGAAAAACTTCAGGACGCCATCTCAGTATACAAGAGTTTCATAGCAAAAGGAAACGAAATATTCCTTAAATGCTATTCTAGCTACGCAATATTTGATGAAGATGGAGAAATGATCCTGTCAAGTATAACAATCGCTCAGCTAGGAATCAGTAATGGAAGCTACGCAGAAAGTCAAAATCTCCAGGGAACCGACTTTGGAGGAAAGGAAATCTATACAGAAGGAATTATGGGTGTCTTCGATCACGGAAGACAGCTAGGAAAGCAGGGTAGAGGCGACTATTCAAAGATAAAAGTAAACTATATGTCTCCAACACTACTAGTCTACTCAAAAACTTCCAAGCCTATGACGGAAGGAGATGCAGAAGCTATACAAAAATTTGAAGAAAAATTCCACAATCTTGATGTAGTCTTTGAAAAGGCCACAGAAGAGCTTAAGGAAGCATTGTGTCAAAGAATTAGCAAAGTATGCAAATCTCATCTTTGCATGCACTGCTACCCTAACGCAAGCCCAGTAAACAGCCCAACAGATTCAAGCCCTCAAGGCCCAGAAATCTCTACGATTTTTGATGACTAGGACTTAATCTAGAAGAAGTGATGTAAGCACTTACGTAAGCAAACAGTCCCATGTGAGGCTTAATAAAGCCGCGTCCTTTTGTAAGTCGGACAATAATGAGCCACCTACCTTTTACTTTTGTAACTTTTAATTTTAGCCGTTGATCTAAGAGTTGCATTATTGCAACGCGTCTATGTACCTACCTCCTTATACTATAAAAGGAGATGTTATGTAACCATTTAGGGCAGAGTGAATAAAAATAAACCAAAAAGAGTGTGGTTTTAAAACTCTCTTCTAAGTTTCTGGAATTGCCTAAGACGGGTTGAAGCTTAGCAAAGTCCCTGAAAAGCGTTAATAGTATGGCGTTGGGCAACAACTAGCACTACAAATCACAAAGTCATTCAAGAATTCAAGAATTTCACCACTAAGTCAGGTATATCTAACTTTTATATGCATCAGTCATGACAGAAGAAAATATTACATTAGTTTCGAACGTAGAAAACAATGGAAAATATTTTAAGGATATACTAATAAATAGTAAGAAGATCCAGAAAGCAGATTTTGACCTAAAAAGTAAACATAATTTTAATTTCTCTGTTAAAGACTCATTAAAAAATCTTATATCTAGAAACAACGAGTTACATTTTGGAATAATGACAGGAGAAGAAATAGTCCCTATAGAAAGTACAGAAGGGAACGTTAAAATTCCAATAATAAATAAAGAACAACTAGAAAGACAGTTAAGAAACATCAAAGAAAAAGAAAAAATTGCTTATGTACATATTTCAACTATACAGTTTTTATTAAAAAGCACTTTTGCCCAAGGAATTGATTCACCAGTACAGCTAGAAATTAGAGATGATAGATTAAGAGATTTAAATGATGCCCTTATTGCTAGAGGCAGAGGAAATTTAAAAGAAACAAAAATGAAATTTGATATAAATATACAAGTAGGTATGTCCTTATATGATATTAATCTATCTGATAGTATAACAATAAGGTATAAACTACTTAGAACTAACTTTATGAAAAAAGGAAATCACCCCTTTTCAATTACATATCAGATAAATTATGCACTATCTAATAGTCATCACAGTATAACATTTAAAAATGACAATAAAATAAGTATTGATAAACTATTTAGACCAGTTATTGAATTAGAAGAAAATAAAAGCAATGGCATTTTCAGACGACAAATTTCTAGAATAATTGATGATACAGATAATTTCGAAAATAAAAGAAATGCTAGAACATCTACATCTAGACAAGGTTCATTTCTTGGACCACCAGCTTTTGATGAATCACACAATAGTGAATTAGTAAAACAAGTAAGTAACCTATCTAATATTATTCAAAATATGAGTGAAAAGTTATGAGCAACAAGATTATTGCTTCACAACACAGTCCTCTAACAATATATATAGAAAACATTGATAAAATCAGAGAAACTAAGAATTTCGAAATACAATGTCTTTTATATGTCATGAGAACAACAATATCTGATTTAGAACGAAAGAAAGCTAATTATTTTTTAAACTTAAAAAGAAAGACACTAAAATCTTTAAAAACAGAGCGAAACCAATATATAAAACAAATCTATACGGCATAATGAATCTCCAAGAAAATATTCGGAGAAAATTAATAGAAAATAAACAAGAACATATTTCAAACAACGAAGAACTTCTCGATTATATATATTATAGAATACAAAACAGACAAGTTTATGAAAGTCTAAGAGTTCTAGTACAACAAAGAGATAGTACAAAGAGAAGGTTAAATAATTTAAACAAAGAATTAGAACGACTCCAAGTAAATCTACCAAACACAATTCCGCCAATAATTTAAGATCCTCTGTTTGCCTTTTAAAGTATAAAAATCTTTATTATACAAGAAGAACAAAGGATACACAACCTTTTAGAAGAAGTTTCATCCGAAGATCCTTTGGATAAATTTAAAAATTTAAATAAGGAACTAGTAGAAATTAAGCTAAAGGATGAAACCAAGGAAGTAAATGTCCCTAATAATATCCCATATAACATAAGGGATGTTGAAGAATTTCAAGAAGAAATAGAAAAACTTTTGAAAATAGAAAAATATGTCTCTAGAATAGTGTTATGTTTCGGATATATTATTACTAGATGAGCTCATTATACACGATAAAATTTGAGCTTCTCTGGCAATGGTGATTCCGGAATTTATATATATTCTTAGATTTTTAACATTAAAAAGTGAAACATTTATCACCATGGCCGGTGATAATCTTATCTATGATTTTTTATCTTGAAATAACTAAAACATAGTAGTGCTTAACTCACGTTACACACGGACAAACAAACTACTTCGTAAACAATAAGATACAATCCACTTAAAAGAACAGAGTGACTTAATGGTACCAATCACACTAAACTTCATGGCATGTAATTCAAGAAACAAGAGACATGTTGCATCTACGTCAATTTTCACCATGATCACAACCAAACATAGAAGAATGAAAAAGTGAAACCACATGAAACGAATGATATCAATTGTAGTCCATACAAGGATCTACAAATCCATTTATAGATAGACGACATATAATAAACACATATCTAGTATGAATTAGAATACTAAAAGTGCATTTTTTAATATTTTGGTCCCTTGCTTATTCTTTAGCGATAAAAGACCATATATCCCACATAGGTTTAAGGTATAAAAGGTTCCTAGCACTACTACAAAAATGCAAATAGAGCCCCCTTAATAGAGCCCGGTTTTTGTGAAAAACAGGCTCTAAAGGGATTTCGGGTTGTGGAAAAGAGTATAAAGCCAATTAGAACCAGGCTCTATGCTTAAAAATTTTAGAGCCGCGTTTGTTTCTTACAAACCGGGCTCTATTCCTTTGTATAGAGCCATGTTCTCCTTATTGAAACCGGGCTTTATGATTAAAACTATTAGAGCCCTTTTTCTTCCACAAAACCGGCCTCTATTACGGTGCCACCAACGGCTGACAACAAAAATAGCATACTCAACGTGTGAAAACCATATGAAGCACATATTTGACCTTTTTTGACTTTTTTTTTTTCAAAACCTTTGCATATATAAGCTTTAAATGATCAAATTTTAATTGTCTCCATATATAAGCATTACGTGATCAAATTTTGTTAAATCTCAAATCATAATTAAAGGTAACTTCTTATACTTAATTATTGTTATATAACTCTTGCTTATTTTCATACATACACATGTTCAATTTCAAAGTTAAGCAAATTTTTATTGTTAATTCGTGATTGATATGTGTCCTTGCGTATATAATTTTCTCATGTATGTAAACACAATATTGCAATTCTTAGCTTCAAACTGTTTACAAAACCATTGTACTCTTGTGCTCATATTTGGTTTACGTACTTCATTCTCATGTAATGTTAGTGAAATCAAGCAACACGATTATAGTAGACAGAAGAAGATATATAATAAACTAACCCTAGTATACGAATTAGACTTTACTAGTGTACATGAATTGCAAGTTGCCTTTCGATTTTGTTTGGAATATTAGGCTAAATAACAAAAGATTTTGCCATACCATATATGTTATGTGTAATTTTAGGATTGATTATCTATACTACTATATAACGCATTTGAGACTATTCTATAATTAGAAATGCTTAAAATTCAGACTTTTACTTGCTTATTATGGAAGGATTTCAAAATTAATTGGTTAGGAAGTTGGTTAGGAAGCAAGTTGGTTAGAAAGTTTATTAAGAAGCAGGTTGGTTGTTCAAACTAAAATTATTTTTCTTAACAATCTTTACCATCTCTACTTATAAAAAATAAATACAACTAAATGTGTAACCGAATAACCGAATAACGCAAAATATAGTTACAGGTACCCGCCGTCGCATTGCGCGAGTACCATTCTAGTTTAATTAATGTGTAACAATATATGATTCGTTATATATTGTGCCAAAGGAAACAAAGATGGCTACTGGTACAAATGAAACAAACATGGCTACTATCAAAATTAAATTCCACACTAATTAGACTTGTGAATGCTTGTTTTCTTCGTTATATATTGTGCCAAAGGAAAGTATATTGCCATATTGCTCCTAACTATAAGTTAATGTCATAATGCCGTAACTTTTTAAATGATTCGATTCGTGGGTTAAAATTAGCATCTAACCCGATAACCCGATAGACCCAACCCGATAACCCGCAACCCGATAGATCCGAACCCGACTAACCCAATTTCGTATAGGTTCGGGTTGCGGGTTAGTCTTTTATTTTTCAAAACCCGGTAAGCCTCAAACCCGAACCGATAACCCGTTTGACACCCCTAATTGCAACTAAGTACAAGGTATCACTTATGAGAATGGAATGTATAATTATTTAATGACTGTACAAGGTATCCCTATGCTAGAATATTTCTATATATATTTAGGATTTTTATATCTTGTGCCTTAGGGGCACATGATAAGAAGATAAATAAGACAAAAAAAGAACTCAAAGACTCACAAAAAAACATCATAAGTGATTTGTGTCCTTTTTGCTTTCTTATCCGGTGCCCCTGGAGCTCAAGATAGAAAAACCAATATATTTATACTTGTAAATTGGCTTAGGTGCACTTACCTGATAAAAAGACCTTCTCTTTATCTGATACATGGAGACTCATTCATTACCTGAAGTACAAAACTAAATAAAACATCATCGATAACTTAAGAAATCTAAATAAAATAGACGTGATATCAAATTCATTTCTCAAATAATAAATACCAAAAACCACCCTAAAACGTCCTAACAAAACAACCAATTGGAACAATCTGAAATGGAATCTTCTTCAAGAAAACGTACAACTCTTGAATCAAAAGTTCATAACCAATTGGATGAGCTATTTAATAGCAGCTTTACAATGTGCTTAGGTTAATGTTAATATCCTTCAATTGTCACTTTGTAACTTATACCAGTATGATAATAGATTACCATATATTATATTCATTGAGATACTATGAATATAGGATACAATGAATTGAGCTTGATGCTTTGATTAATAATCCCACATCGCTCATTGAAAGGAAATTTTGGTACGATATAATTCATGGTGTGTACCATATCCTCGTTGGGATTTATGTTAGATATTTGCGCTTGGTTGTAAAGGGAGGTAGGGAAAATCTTACTTCCGCTTACAAACATGCATAAGAACTAACATATATCTTTCTTTTTTCTTTTGCAACCTTAAGTGAAGAGAAATAAGAGATACAACTTTATTTTGATTCGGTCCATGATTAAGCCGCCCAATAACTTAAATCCTTACTAGTTGGATATTACATTGTTGGAACGATGTCGTGATAGAGTTGGAACATGTTTGTATCTTGATGCTTTTGGATATAGGGAGTAATTTTATTAAAAATCCAATATGGGGCAATGTAAGGAAATTATGTGCTTTATATAAGAGCAGTGGGTACAGTGGTGCCGTTGGGCTTGTGCCGTTCTCCAAAATTGCTGGCACGTCAGTAAAACACAGAACGGCACGGAAAACCTTTGGCACCACATTGTGTGCCGTTACAGTTAGCACCAAAAAATCTGGTGCCGTTCTCCAATTTTACTGTTTTTTTATTTATTATTTTTTTTTCCATTTACATAAAACAATAATAATAACTAAAATAAACTTTATTAAATTAAAAAACACACAAACATTACATTAAATTAAAAAAAAAAAAAAAAGATGCATAAAAATAAAACCGAGTACATAAAACTAGAAATAAAAACCTAATCCTCGTTATGATACTTTGCTAGGATTCGTGCTTGTTGGGCTTTCACGACCGCCGCATTGACCGGATCCATCTTGCTTGTTTCCATTTGTAGCACTCGCATCTCCTCGGCAATCCTTTGAGATTCATATAAAGTAACTCTCGCGAGTGACTCTCGTTTGATAACATCGAGCTTTGCCTTGCGGTCTAACTCGAATTGTTGTTGCATCAATTCTTGAAACATTGTCCGGTTTGAACCAGAACTAGCAGTCGAGTATGACGAACGTTGACTCTTATAAATCCGGTGCATGCCGTCAGGCCATGGCAACGCGTCTACTCCAAAATGCTCGGGTTCCTCCTCCGTAACCCTAAGACGATTTCGCCTTGCCAATGTCGATTCGGGATTTTTCCACTTGTGCCTGTCTTTCAAAAAGGCCCAAGCGCTCATGTGTTCTAACTCTTGCCCCGTCACCTATTTATACAAACAATGCACCCTCGTCATAAAATCTTGATCACTCTCCCCACTCATAGCGCTTGTTCCATTCACTAACGGAATCCACCTGCCCACCTCTTTGTTCATTGGAGTCCATTTTCCCGACAACATGTCCTTGGTACGAATAGTCCAACCTTTTCTTTTGGCTTTCAAATTGTATACGTCAAGAATTACCGAAACATTTCCTTTGATTGACCCGAACCTCTTTTTGGATCCTCGGATATCTGAATGTAACACTCCGCCAAAAGCAACTCCTCATCTTGGTTCCACACGTTACGAGCTTGAGTACCACCTTGCATCTTCCTCTTCCCCATCGTCTTCGTCTTTTTCTTCTTCTTCGTCTTCTTCGACGTCGGGGTCGGGATCACCTCCTCTTCATCTTCCTCTTCGTCTTCATCTTCTTCGACATGATAGGATGCATGGTCGGAATTTGGTTGTGAAGCGGTGCCTTGGTTTTGTTGTTGTTAATTTTGTGTTGAGTAAGTTGTTGATATTGTTGCATTTTCCATTGACTAAATAGCATTTGTTCTACAGGATTCATGTATAGGTTTGATGGTAAAGTAGGAAAGTAAGGCGATTGATTGTATGGATTAGAAGACGAGCCCAGATTGTTGGCCGGATTTGAAGACGCGCCCGTCATTAGGTTCGACGAGTCATTGAGCAGGCTATTAATCCATGGTAAGTTAACATTCATTTTGGTTGGAAAAGGATTGAGGTAAGTAGATAATAATATGTGTTGGAAGTGTGTGTGATTTGTTAAAATTTAAGGATTTTTTTTGTCGCACATTTAATACAACAGTAATATTACGGTTTAAACCAAACGCTCCCTTCCTTTGTCGAAAAAAAATATACAATGGCGTCCTGTGGTCCGGTTGGCGCGAGGAGGTTTTGCGTGAAGCTCAGTATGGTTGTTCATTTTTTTGTGCCGTTCTTTGGCACCAAGAAATGGCACAACCATACCTCCCACTCTAATGTAGTGTATAGATAGTAGATGTTATGATTTATGCTGTAATATATTTCTGTAAACATCTAGGATTAGGGATGAGCACGGTACCAAAATGGTACCGTACCGGCACCGTTTTGGTGGTACCGCTATTTTTCCCGACAACAAATGACGGTACCGTTCCCGGAACAGAGAGTATGTCCGGTACCGGTACCGGTTCCGGTACCGGGTTCGGGTAAACCGGTACCGTACCGCTTAAGAACCGTTTTACATAGACAATTTGTGTTTGATTTAAAATCATAAACTATAGTATGTGAGATCCTATAAATACTATGCGTTCATACTATACTAGTATATTATGAAATGCAAATGCATAATTAGTATAAAAATGTTCTTACATCGCTATATAAAGCAACTACTAAAATGATGTTGATGCAATCCAGAACTTAACTTGGCAAGGAGTTGTAATGTTTAACTTTGAGGTTTCTACATGTTTGAATAGTTTTTGATTGAGTTCTTTGATGAATTTTATCCAATAGCACCATAGCAATGTTGTTTAGTTGCTTAGTGCAATACTCACATAAGTTCAAAGGTATAAAGTATAGTATCTGAGATCCTATATATACTAAAAACAACAACATTTTAACATATTGTCATTATACTAGGTTCAAATGTTCAATCAGTACTCACTACTCAGTAGTATTTCTTTTCCTTTTTTTTTAATGATGTATAGTTTTAAAATCCAACTTACATGTATAATACAGCTCAATACATTAAGTCCTTAACAAACAACTAACATGCCTTTGGATACAATTTTAAGATTTTTCACACTGAAGTAACTTGGACCATAATACTATATCAAACTTAATAAACTTTAGTATATTATATCTGCAACACAGTTGCTATATAGAAAAGAAATGCATTATAAAGGGGTGTTTGGCAAAGTGAATTAACAAACAAAGAAATCAATTTACTTAAAGGGGTGTTTGGCAAAGAGTAAACAAAGTGTATGCTTATATTTAACAAATCCAGTTTTAGCCCGTTTTGACCCATTAACCCACTGTGATAGCAAATAGCCAGTTTTGACCCGTTAAAAATTGCAGCCTCAATAATCAGTTGCAACAAATGATTAAACTCTCATTAAAGAACAACATACTCAAATTAAAATAACAACATACTGAAATTAAAATATTTAGTCAAATACATCACATCAAATACGAATTCATCCAACAGAAGTATGCATGGGCCAATAATATATCTCGACTAATAATAGAATGTGTAAAAAAATTGAAAAATCAAAAAACAAAAACCAAAAACCAAAAGGTTCAATCTACTTTGGATTCAAACTCGTGACCTTATACATGAAATGCAAATATGCAATATCTGAAAAAAAGAATAAATTGTCTACCTCTTGTATTCGAACACAGTTAACTCTATTTTAGAGGGCAACATTAATTTCCATCTGAGCCACATTCCCATCATCCAATTGTTTCCATAGTATAATAAGTTGTATTTAACCTTTTATTAGTTATTACTACGTATTTGTTAATCTCTCCTTCAACGGCACCGTTCGCTACAGCAATGTATAATAGAAAAGTAAGTATAGTTACGCACATAAAAGTATTAAAGAAAATCTTGTACAATATGTCAAGAACTTATACAAGTTCTTCATCATGATATTCGAGCATCAAAAAACAATTAGCACATACAAGTATCACACCATTTTAAAAGGTTTCTACATAAAAATATGGGAATTTGTAATAGTTTGTGAAGTGAACCATGAGTTGACGAAGAAACATGTTTCCATCTTCTTAAGGTTCAACCCAGCAACATAATACTAATCTCAAACTATAACTATCTATATACAACAAATATATAAAGTATCAAAAGTTTCTCTCAGCGACCTATGTGGGATAAAATTATTTTGAGGTGTGAATCAACAGTAGTGAAGTAACAAGGATATACAGAATTTGTAACGAGCATGTAAGTGGTATTGGTTAGGATAGTAAAAAACATTTCAACCCTTCAATCTTACATAGAAGCAAGAAAGTAGAATTTGCTTGCTAATATACCAGTGTATACGAATAATTTCTGTCTAGGTTAATATCATGTTTTTAAACGCTAAAACTTCACCTGTTATATAAACAATGAGCTAGTGGCATTCAGAAATTAATATCCACTCTAAGCTTAAAAGCAAAAAATAAAATAATAAAAATAAATAAATAAATAAATAAAATTTGGAAGTTAAAATTAATTTAAAAAGTTTCAAATACACAATGAATAAAATACCAATTCTCCTAGTTTTGTGGTTGTAATAATAGATTTAAAAGTTATATTAGAATGAATAAAACACAAAATACATACTGTAATAGTGATCCAACCAAACAAAGAAAAACGGAAAAGAGTGACCCCATGAAATGAATGAAAACGAGTGTATACCGTGTTGGATCTCCTAATTCATCAATTGCGTATCAATTCGTGATCGTATTTAAGCTTGACATAATTCATCCAAGTAGCTTCAACTCCACAAGAGATAAATGATTAGTAAGTAAACACATAAAGGGTGGTGTATAATACTGAAAATGCACGAGTCAACATTTAGGTATCTTATTAAGAAAACTAATATAAAGTTCATGTGAACCTTACATCCCACATTGATTAAAGAAATGAAATGCTCTTTGTTTATATACCAGAGAATATATCAGCCATGCGTGTTTGGATTAGTGTTATGTTTATGATGTTAATTGTTGTTGGCGTTTAATGAAAAAAATTGAACACAATCACGCTTAACACCAAAAATTTATATCATTTCTTAACTTTTAAAATTTTGTTTTACTTTCTCTTGCTAATTTAGGTCCAATATTTTTAATTTTAGAGATTCATGATCCATAATTACTTTACAAAGCATATCTAAGAAATTAAACGTATTTCTTAACTTTTAAAATTTTGTTTTACTTTCTCTTGCTAATGTAGGTCCAATATTTTAAATTTTAGAGATTCATGATCCATAATTACTTTACAAAGCATATCTAAGAAATTAAACGTAAAATATCTCGTAGTTTTTTGTGGGCAAGAAACGATTAACTGTCATGGCACAAGGATAAAAATAATACAATTTGCTAAGATAAACTTGATTGAAACAATAATATTCTTAATATGATATTGAGAAATATAATGTAAACTAGATATTAGAATGCTTTGTTACCACAAAAATAACAATGTCACAATCCATGACCTATCAATAACTTTAAACTTAAAAATATATAGATTTGGATTTTCTCAAAGTTTGTATGAATATAAGCTGGTATGAATGTGATCGATAGTGCTTTCTTACAAAAAAAATTTGGAAGAATCTTAATCCATCGTATTAACATCAATTTTTCCTTTAACCGCAACCAACAACAAACTAACAAAGAATCAAAGTGAATACATAAGAAATCAATAATAAGAATGATATAACTTTTTTATAGCTCACTATCCATCTCATTAGGCTGGAATTAAGCCCGGAAAGTACATTTGTCTTATCAAACAACCCACTAAGCCCAAAGAGGTAGCTGAATCTTCAAACTTTACTTTTCCTCAACAAAGATAAAGAGCCAAACTTTTCCCTTATAAAACGAAACACCTTATAAATATTTCATAGTAAATCACATTTTTTTTTTCCGAAAGGCAATAGATAAATTAGAAAAGCACAAGAAATACAGACAACTCTGACCCTAGCCTATAAGGCACAGACATAGGCCTTCGAAGCAAAACACAAAACTAAAAAAGTTACAACCAAAGCGCAACCAAACAAACGACCCAATTACAAACCCAACATCTTGGATCTGCCATGGAAACATACTACCTGGACCACCCCTACCCGAACACGAACTCGAAAAAAGACCGACAAACATCAATGCGCAATACAATAAAAAAATCAACCACATCGAGCATCACAAGTAGCAATAGCCGAAACATGAACCTGGATTCACGAAAAACACGATCCTTTGCACCAATCCACCCATCTAATGCCAAGCATTTTAAATCTGTGTGAAATCCAAAAGAAAGAAGTCAATTGAATCTCGAATAATAAATCATCAACCACCATCTCTTTTGACTCAAAAACCTTGCTATTACGCACTTTCCATATCAAATACAAAGCACTCCAACTTACGGCTTGCCACACACTCTTAAGTTTTGATGACACCAAACCATCATCAGATAAAATCTCTGATATGGATGAACCATTAAAACAACCTAAATTCCACCACATAAAAATCTTCGACCAAACACCAGAAGCAAAAGAACATCTAATCATAATGTGATCAATTGTTTCAACGGCATTCTCGCAATATGGGCATAATGTGGAATGTAGATCTATCCCAATATGATCAAGAAGAGACCTTATGTAACACCCCAACCCGATAAGGGTAGAAGTATTACATTACAGTGACATATCAGAACAAACACAAGCATATGATTCATACATACAACGAAATTCAGGGTTACAAATGAAAATCTGAAACTACAAGGTTACAAAACAATAAATACTATGTCTAATAAAGTGAAACTTCATCTAATCGTCTCTAGTCCAAAGCATAGTCTTCTAAGTCCAGTCACACTCTCTTCCCATAACCCAGCTTCCTACTAAAACCTGCCGCAGGAAAAGGAAATGCGGCTGAGCTTAAAAAGCCCAGTGAACAGATACATAAACAAAGCAATGATAATGAAACAGAACTGAAATATAGTGCATTGGGGAAAATAGAATAAGGAATAGATAAAAGAGTAATAGAATAGAAGGAAGAAAGGATAGTCATCTACCACGAGCCCAAAACTCAAAGTCATATCTCAAAGTCATAAGCCTTCAATTCATAATCTCACAATCAGAGGGGATACCTCTCAGGCAACCAGATAATATGAGGGGTGTCCTCATGTATCATAATAGTGGAGTAGCTAGCTCCCAGAAATTGTGAAAGGCATGTATAGCACACAGTACCAATCACCTCAAAGTCAACTCAAAGTCATAGTTAAATCCACTAAGCATACATGTCTAGGATTGCAATCCATACGCCCCTTACTCAAAGTCAATCTCAAAGTCATATACTCAAAGTCATAATGGCCATAATAGTAATCATAAAAAGGGACGGCGTGAGAAATCACTCACCCACACATGAGTCATGCCAGCGGTGCATCACAGACATGCCTATGGTACCTCCATAGGTAGGGAAACAGAAATGGCTCGGGTATCAAACTAAGAGTCAGGTCTCAAAGTCATGCAAAAGGTCATATAGCAAAAAGTGCATCTCAGAATCATATCAAAGGTTCATAATAGCAGTTCATAACAAAGGGTTCATATCAGAAATAGTATACAAGGTCCAATCAGAGTTTATCAGGTCAAGGTTCATGTTCAAAAATCAATTCATGGTTCAGTTCAAAAGTCCGTTTCAAAAGTTTCTATTAAAAGTCCAATTTAAATAATCTTTTAAAACAGTTTTCATAAAAATGGTCTTTCAAAATATAGTGTTCATGAAAGTTAAATAACCTTTCTTTTAAAAAGAAATTTAGCATCATTTATAAACATCTTTTCAAATCGGTTCTTCTCAAAACATTTCCATGGTATCATTAAGAAGGTTTTCATAGCATAGGTTCATAACGGAGGTCATATCAAGTGGGATCAACAGAGAAGGTTCAAGTAAAGGGGATCATAGCAATGGCATCAATTCGGGAACTAACGGATCAGAATATGAAAGAGATCATGAGAAACCTTTTGAGAAAGGTCAGAATATCTGTACCTCAATCGCCATCGAAATCATAACATACGTAAGCATATGGAAACACTCCTTCTTCAACGAATCTACACGAATTAATGATTGGCTTATTATTAATAACTTATTCAATTCAGATTTCTCATTTTAGTCGGCTTTCCAGTTTTAGTAACTTTCCATTTAAAGTGACTTTCCACTTTTAGCAGGTTTCCATAAATAGTAAGTTTCCACTTTTAGAAAGTTTCCATAATTAGAAAGTTGAGTCATTATTAATGGAATCAAAGTATCTTTTAACATATTTACACATTTGGTCCTTAGGGTTTCATAACTTTACCTTTTACACCCTTATATTTCCAAAATTACACTTTAAACCTTTTAGTATTCAAAGTTACACTTTAAACCCTTAACTTATCCATTTTACATAATGATCCCTTATTTTATCATGTTATACGAATATACCTTCAAGTATTCACAATTTACACTTTAAGTCCTTCAAGTTATCAAAGTTACATATTTACCCCTTTAATTTACAATTACAACTTTTAATTATTAATAATTACATATTAAGCCATTTATTTACCAATTTATCACAAAACCCCTTGAATACTTTTAAATACTCAAAACAGCTCCAAGTTTCTGAAAATTACATTTTTAGTCCCTCTCTTTTAATTATTTTCAAAACAAACCCTAATTAATCATTAAATACATTTTAATCCATTTAAATGCAAAACTTACACTTAGCACCCTTAGGTTATATTTTTGTCGAATAGTATACAGCTCAAATAAGTTCTAAAAATAACCCTTAAGTTTTAAAGTTCACAAAACTCACCCAAAACCTTTTTAGCCAAATCGTATAAACCAAAAACATAGGTTTTAGAAACCCTAATCCTTCTAATCAATTCTCAATCATCATCTCATCATTAATATCATTAATTAACACCATTTCCAGCCCTAAACCAAAACCCTAGGGCAAACGACTTATTTCTTTCTTTTTCTTTTATACACGAATTTCACAAAACAAATAAATTCGAAATACATGTTTTAAGCAAGGATAATTCTTTCCAATATTTTTCCAGGTTATATCACATCATAATAAGTGTATAATAATTTTATTAATAATTATTCTGGATCGGAGTACATATTTCACAATTAAACACGTTTTTAGGGTTTAATTCACAAATATGATATAGAGCATGTATGGATCGATTCAACCATTTTATTTGATGTTTATAGGATGTAAGGGACCTGAGAAAAATACCAAACCAAGGCTTGAACGTGTGGAGAGGGCTGTACGATTTATAACCTACGCGTAGAGGCCAAATGATCCAAAAATCACCACGACTTCACCGATGACCTTCCAACCTTGAAACCAATTTTAGTGGGTTGTATATGATGTAAGAATCACCAGAAAAAGAAGAAATAATTTTTGTGGAGGTCGAATGAATCAAAACGAATTTACCTTGTTATTAGGGCTCGACAAAAGAAAACCAAAACCACGATCGATCCAAGCTTCAAAAATTCAAAAGGGTATTTTTCTAGGACTTCTTGGATGTTGTTTGATCACAGAAAAATGCCTAGGAATGATGGGGTTGTCGAATGGAGGCTGTGAGAATTTCTTGTGTGTTTTATTTTGGATCGGAAAATTAGGGTTTGGGAGAAAAATGTATGGATTGACTTTTAAAATAGGAATGCCGTGTGATGAGGGGGGTTTATGGACCAGAAATTTCGTGATTATAGGTGGGAGGATATTTGGTGATAATTACCTTCCATATTTAGATTATATATATCTTTTAAAATCAATTTAAATCAAAATATAACACATATTAAGTCATTCGGCCCTATGAGGGGTATTTTGGTAATTTTCCACTTGTATAAATGTTAGATGAAATTGTTAAAAATATTTGGTATCATAACTTATGCATTGTCAGGAGTTTGGGATTTATTTGGTACTTAATAAGCTTTTATATAAATTTTAACTTGTAGGGGCATTTTGGTCTTTTCACATGCTTTCGGATTTTAGGTGTTACAACTTCTTCCCCTCTAAAAAGAAAATTTCGTCCTCGAAATTTGAAGTCGCAAAGTTAGACGAAGTCGTAGCAAACTGCAAAAGGTCGTCACAGCATTCTCACGCCCGGGGAGGTTCTTCCAAAAGATATTCAGACCAACTGGTTTCTCACGACTCGTAGTTATTGTCAAAACAGTTTCAGATTTCTCAGAAGGGCATATCATACTGAATTTGAATCAAAAGGATAATGTATCAAACATAATGGATGATAATCGAATTCTCTAGGAAGAGGTATAAAATACATAGGATTTTCGTCGAATTGATTAGGCGAATCAGATGAGAATACATTGAATTGTAGCAAACATGGGGTGATATAAGGTTTAACCCTTCAGCTTCTCAGATAGTCTCGGCTTTTAGATAACCTTCCAAAGGTATTCTCATAAACAAACAGGTCTCATTTCCTCAAAGTCCACAATCACATACTTTACTCATAGCAGATCATAATGAACAACTTCGCGAATGCGAATCGTATACGGACAGAAAGCATATCGTTAGATATCGTCAACGGCAGAAATTTCATAATGGACCTAAGATCCTTATCAGAAGTTGCAAAGATCAGCAAAACACGTGTCGAGAGTCCAAACGTATCGAATCGTATAACAAGGACAACATATCAAATGTATAGGTAGAATGAACCTAAAGTCTCACTAAACTCAGATGATCTTGATCAGATGCCAGAATTCTAAAGCTTCTAAGGCACTTCTTAAAATATCATATGCCCACCATAAGTGCACGTTATATGATGTAAGTATTATCACGTTGGCCAGGCGTCATAATACTGGCATCATATACATATGCCCTCATGATGATCATACTTTATCTCAAGTCGTGAACACCCAAACTTATTTAAATCCACCTAGTCCACCTATAGTCTCAGAGGTCACCAAAATCAAACAACATAACTAAGAGAACGAAATTACTCGAAGAGTAACGGAGATCCGAGAATGTCATTCAAAATTAAGGTACATCATCAGTAACGTCAATTCTTTACAGCATCATCTCGTCTAAACACAATGTCCGCTTTCAAATCCGTCCACTCATTTACAAATTTCAAAATTTCTTCCAAGTTGGAGTAGTCTGTTTATTCTTGTCCGTCTTACCTCATGTTTAAGAGAATTTAAGATTCGAGTCCGGTTCCTCAAGCCTTCAGCAACTCTTCTTGGTACTGTGGCGTCGTAGCGGCAGTCTCTGACACGATCACTGTGCATCCCTCCATCCGCAGGTCTGCTTCTGCTCTCAATTCATCTTAGTACAACTAAAATGAATAGAGAAACAAGATTGCGTGTCTTCGACAGGTCTTCTGTCATGGCTCCAGGTTTTAAGGTACATGATGTTGTTGTCGACTCCAGGTTGTGTGTTGAATGGTTCGTCTTCTTTGGTCTGGTTGTCTTGGTGCCCAAACTGAAATCTTCACGTGTTGCGTGATGCATGATTGAGCACTATCCCAGTTCCTCTCTTCTTCTTATATGCTTCTTCCATGGTAATGCTTGTCGCAACCACCTTCTACTACTCTTCCACCAGTTTTCTAACTCTGATAACGGTCTTCGATCTTGGTCCCTCTTGTGAAAAGCTTTGTCTTTACATTATACAGGGTAGTGTTGTCTACCATGATTTCTGAACGTCAATCAAACTTCCCTTCCAGAACAAAGGGTCATCTCACCAATAATCTCTATGTTCTTCTTTCATTTTAGAACACAACACAATGTCATACTATGACAATTTGTCCAAAACACGCGAAAAACATGATTATTCTAGCCAACACCATTGGCATCATTCAAGTTCATAAATGTTATAACGAGTGCAAAGGCAACTTCAGAAATCATCTCAGGGAATTTTCACATCGCCTTCTTTCTTCTTCAGGAACTGAAATACTTCCCAAAGGTTACTCTCGGTTAGTTAACCCCCTTCTTAGAAGTTTTTGTGGTTGCTTCTTCAGTCCTTCAAATCTAAAATGATGCAATCAGACGCGGAGTTTCAAAGGAAGACCAAATTAATTATTGATACGCGGAAACAGATAATGATTAGTGATAGTGGTACGTTTAAGTTCACGATAGTCGATACGTCATCGCATACTTCTCTCGTTCTTCTTCATAAACAAACAAGAGCATCTAAAGAGGATCACCAAGGTTAAAAATCATATTCCATCAGCTCCTTCAATCTCTCAACTTCTATGGCACCATGGTTTCTTCACTGATATCAGTTCAATGTCCACTCTACTTCTTAAGCAGGAAGGAGTACCAAAAGGTTCATCAGAGAATACCGGAAAATCTTCGTATGAAAAAATATTTCCCAATAGCAGAACTTTCCAAGGGTTGATAATAATGGTTTTCAGGACAACTTGGTAATCACATGAGTTTGGGGTAGGTGTTTCCATAGTGACAGAAATTTTAGCAGATGTAGAGAGTCATCATAATGGAATAGGGTGAAGCAGATTTTTTTTTAAAGTCACACTTCAGATATGGTAGTCTATGGTATCTTCACGAATAGCCATTCAGTCCAAAAGACCGTACAATCAGACATCTCAAAGTCAAAGGATTCATAGAGTGAATACAGTCGTCAAATCATACAGATAGTTCATATATCAGAGTCAAGTACATGGTTCAACAAAAATGTTGGGATGGATAAACGAACAGTTCAATGTGTAGGAATTTTGTTTAGCTTCTTAGCATAAGTAGCAGGTAGGATGTGTATCATTGGTAATACGAATATCGTATAATCGTCAATTGTGAGAGGTACAGAATCTCAGTTATCAGCATCATCATGCTTAGTTAACAAATCCATATAGAGATAGTATTTACATCATACCCTTCCAAAGGAAACGGTTGGCAGAACAAGGTTCATCATTCAAAGAGAGGAAACAAAACTTCTCATATTCGTGGTTCATAATTACCAAAATTCTCATAGGAGTAATAATGGATCATACAGAGTTAAGTAGTATCGGATGATACATTCATACCCAGCATGAGTAATGAATTTACAGAATGTGTCGAACACATTGTGGTTGAATGACCTACGATGTGGTCGAAAAGGTGTCAAACAGCTTATCAAACAAATCGGAGGCGGAGATCAAAATCTGAAGGTGAAACTTAAATGTGTAAGGTATCCAGGTAGCCTTCCGAGGTATTCCAAACTTACTTGGTTACTAAGCTTAAGTTGCAAAACTTCTAACTTCTGAAACAAAGGTCCTTATAAGGCTTATCTAAGAGCAAAGGCATGATCAGAGCGATACGGAAGCAAATGATACTTACATAAATGTCTTAGTCTACCCATTCCTCACTGGTAATAACTTAGGTTCCTATGGGGAATCCTAATGTAAAGTTTCAAAGGTTGTCTTATGAGCGCCTACAGTGGAAACTTAGGGGTCCAAACTTCACAGGTCAAGGGTAAATGTATTACGAATCGCAGCCTGGGCTCTGATACCATAATTGTAACACCCCAACCCGATAAGGGTAGAAGTATTACATTACAGTGACATATCAGAACAAACACAAGCATATGATTCATACATACAACGAAATTCAGGGTTACAAATGAAAATCTGAAACTACAAGGTTACAAAACAATAAATACTATGTCTAATAAAGTGAAACTTCATCTAATCGTCTCTAGTCCAAAGCATAGTCTTCTAAGTCCAGTCACACTCTCTTCCCATAACCCAGCTTCCTACTAAAACCTGCCGCAGGAAAAGGAAATGCGGCTGAGCTTAAAAAGCCCAGTGAACAGATACATAAACAAAGCAATGATAATGAAACAGAACTGAAATATAGTGCATTGGGGAAAATAGAATAAGGAATAGATAAAAGAGTAATAGAATAGAAGGAAGAAAGGATAGTCATCTACCACGAGCCCAAAACTCAAAGTCATATCTCAAAGTCATAAGCCTTCAATTCATAATCTCACAATCAGAGGGGATACCTCTCAGGCAACCAGATAATATGAGGGGTGTCCTCATGTATCATAATAGTGGAGTAGCTAGCTCCCAGAAATTGTGAAAGACATGTATAGCACACAGTACCAATCACCTCAAAGTCAACTCAAAGTCATAGTTAAATCCACTAAGCATACATGTCTAGGATTGCAATCCATACGCCCCTTACTCAAAGTCAATCTCAAAGTCATATACTCAAAGTCATAATGGCCATAATAGTAATCATAAAAAGGGACGGCGTGAGAAATCACTCACCCACACATGAGTCATGCCAGCGGTGCATCACAGACATGCCTATGGTACCTCCATAGGTAGGGAAACAGAAATGGCTCGGGTATCAAACTAAGAGTCAGGTCTCAAAGTCATGCAAAAGGTCATATAGCAAAAAGTGCATCTCAGAATCATATCAAAGGTTCATAATAGCAGTTCATAACAAAGGGTTCATATCAGAAATAGTATACAAGGTCCAATCAGAGTTTATCAGGTCAAGGTTCATGTTCAAAAATCAATTCATGGCTCAGTTCAAAAGTCCGTTTCAAAAGTTTCTATTAAAAGTCCAATTTAAATAATCTTTTAAAACAGTTTTCATAAAAATGGTCTTTCAAAATATAGTGTTCATGAAAGTTAAATAACCTTTCTTTTAAAAAGAAATTTAGCATCATTTATAAACATCTTTTCAAATCGGTTCTTCTCAAAACATTTCCATGGTATCATTAAGAAGGTTTTCATAGCATAGGTTCATAACGGAGGTCATATCAAGTGGGATCAACAGAGAAGGTTCAAGTAAAGGGGATCATAGCAATGGCATCAATTCGGGAACTAACGGATCAGAATATGAAAGAGATCATGAGAAACCTTTTGAGAAAGGTCAGAATATCTGTACCTCAATCGCCATCGAAATCATAACATACGTAAGCATATGGAAACACTCCTTCTTCAACGAATCTACACGAATTAATGATTGGCTTATTATTAATAACTTATTCAATTCAGATTTCTCATTTTAGTCGGCTTTCCAGTTTTAGTAACTTTCCATTTAAAGTGACTTTCCACTTTTAGCAGGTTTCCATAAATAGTAAGTTTCCACTTTTAGAAAGTTTCCATAATTAGAAAGTTGAGTCATTATTAATGGAATCAAAGTATCTTTTAACATATTTACACATTTGGTCCTTAGGGTTTCATAACTTTACCTTTTACACCCTTATATTTCCAAAATTACACTTTAAACCTTTTAGTATTCAAAGTTACACTTTAAACCCTTAACTTATCCATTTTACATAATGATCCCTTATTTTATCATGTTATACGAATATACCTTCAAGTATTCACAATTTACACTTTAAGTCCTTCAAGTTATCAAAGTTACATATTTACCCCTTTAATTTACAATTACAACTTTTAATTATTAATAATTACATATTAAGCCATTTATTTACCAATTTATCACAAAACCCCTTGAATACTTTTAAATACTCAAAACAGCTCCAAGTTTCTGAAAATTACATTTTTAGTCCCTCTCTTTTAATTATTTTCAAAACAAACCCTAATTAATCATTAAATACATTTTAATCCATTTAAATGCAAAACTTACACTTAGCACCCTTAGGTTATATTTTTGTCGAATAGTATACAGCTCAAATAAGTTCTAAAAATAACCCTTAAGTTTTAAAGTTCACAAAACTCACCCAAAACCTTTTTAGCCAAATCGTATAAACCAAAAACATAGGTTTTAGAAACCCTAATCCTTCTAATCAATTCTCAATCATCATCTCATCATTAATATCATTAATTAACACCATTTCCAGCCCTAAACCAAAACCCTAGGGCAAACGACTTATTTCTTTCTTTTTCTTTTATACACGAATTTCACAAAACAAATAAATTCGAAATACATGTTTTAAGCAAGGATAATTCTTTCCAATATTTTTCCAGGTTATATCACATCATAATAAGTGTATAATAATTTTATTAATAATTATTCTGGATCGGAGTACATATTTCACAATTAAACACGTTTTTAGGGTTTAATTCACAAATATGATATAGAGCATGTATGGATCGATTCAACCATTTTATTTGATGTTTATAGGATGTAAGGGACCTGAGAAAAATACCAAACCAAGGCTTGAACGTGTGGAGAGGGCTGTACGATTTATAACCTACGCGTAGAGGCCAAATGATCCAAAAATCACCACGACTTCACCGATGACCTTCCAACCTTGAAACCAATTTTAGTGGGTTGTATATGATGTAAGAATCACCAGAAAAAGAAGAAATAATTTTTGTGGAGGTCGAATGAATCAAAACGAATTTACCTTGTTATTAGGGCTCGACAAAAGAAAACCAAAACCACGATCGATCCAAGCTTCAAAAATTCAAAAGGGTATTTTTCTAGGACTTCTTGGATGTTGTTTGATCACAGAAAAATGCCTAGGAATGATGGGGTTGTCGAATGGAGGCTGTGAGAATTTCTTGTGTGTTTTATTTTGGATCGGAAAATTAGGGTTTGGGAGAAAAATGTATGGATTGACTTTTAAAATAGGAATGCCGTGTGATGAGGGGGGTTTATGGACCAGAAATTTCGTGATTATAGGTGGGAGGATATTTGGTGATAATTATCTTCCATATTTAGATTATATATATCTTTTAAAATCAATTTAAATCAAAATATAACACATATTAAGTCATTCGGCCCTATGAGGGGTATTTTGGTAATTTTCCACTTGTATAAATGTTAGATGAAATTGTTAAAAATATTTGGTATCATAACTTATGCATTGTCAGGAGTTTGGGATTTATTTGGTACTTAATAAGCTTTTATATAAATTTTAACTTGTAGGGGCATTTTGGTCTTTTCACATGCTTTCGGATTTTAGGTGTTACACCTTACTGGGATCCGGCCACATTTTAATCTCCATATAAAGACATTTACTTTCCGAGGCACAAAATTACACCAAGACGTTTATTCTATATAAGCAACCGACCGAAGAATTTTCTCATCTATTAACTCCTTGATATGTTTTACCGAGAACACTCCATTAAAAGCAAGAAACCATCGCCAAGAGTCTACATTCCCTGAAACCGGGGTTACATCTCTTAGAACACTTATTAACTCTTCTAATTCATTCACTGATCTCCCTCTAGGAACACCTACCCACTCCCATTTCCACCCCCACCCCATCACTACACCAATCACCATGATTCCTAACCGAGACATCTTCATTCCCCTCAAACCTAAAGAGCCTTGGAAATCTTTCACACAATTTTAAGTTACCAACCCATTTATCCTTCCAAAACCGAACACCTTCGTCGTTTCCTAGTTTCCTACCAAATGAAGATGAAAACTCCACCCCCGTTCTATCTATTTCTATGCCCACTCGAACAATATTCCCCCAAGTGCCCAAGATTCTCACTCTAGCCCCCTCACTCGTTTCATTTATCACTCGAACCCACAATGCTTCTCCTTCCTCTCGAAATCGCCACCACCATTTGCCCAACAAACCCAAATTGAAAGCCTTAAGACTCCCATAATTTAAACCCCCTAATTCCCATTTACATAAAACTTTATCCCATTTTATCCTAGCCATTTTACGAGTTCCCTCCCCCCACCCCAAAAGAAATTTTTCCTCACCCCTCTCGAGAGTATTAATCACACTAGTCGGCGCACGGAACAAGGAAAAATAGTACAACGAGAGGCTACCAAGAATCGATTGGATCAACGTTAGGCGTCCCCCTAAAGAAATCGATTTAGCTTTCCATTCTGAGAGTCTATCTTTAAATTTTTCCACGACAGGCCCCCAGCTACATACCTTATTCATATTAACCCCAATAGGCAGCCCAAGATACATGAAAGGTAAATTTCCTGGATGACACTTTAACATACGTGCCATCTCTTCTACTTCAGCTTGATGAACGCCCAATCCATAAAGCTTGCTCTTACTTAAATTGATCTTAAGACCTGAAGCTTTTTCAAAACATTTTAACATCCACATCAAATTCTTTCCATTGTTTCTACTCCACTCACAAAAAAATATTGTATCATCTGCATACTGTAAATGTGAAACCACCACTTGATCTCTTCCGACTGTGATCCCCTTCAACACGTTGTTATTAATTGCTTCATTCACTACAACATTAATTCCTTCCGTAGCTATTAAAAATAAGAATGGTGATAAGTGGTCTCCTTGTCTAATACCTCTTGACATCTTGAACTCCTCTGTAGGCGAGCCATTCACCAACACTGATATTGAAGATGTTCGAAGACATGCGTCAATCCATTTGCACCATTTGTGTCCAAACCCCATCTGCAGCATAACCTCCTAAATATAATTCCAATTAACGCTATCATAGGCTTTTTCAAAATCAATCTTCAGAACCATACCCTTTCCACGGTTTCTCATCACATAATCCAAAACTTCATTTGCCACAAGAATGCCATCTAATATAAATCTCCCCTTTATAAATGCGTTTTGCACTTCCCCAATAACTTTACCAATTACCCTCTTAATTCTATCAACTAACATCTTTGAAATTATTTTATAATAACAACCAATGAGGCTGATTGGCCTGAAATCATTCAACCCAATCGGGTCTGAACTCTTCGGGATCAATGAAATAAAGGAAGAGTTACAACCGTTGCTAATTTCTCCCTTTTCCCAAAAATTACTCACGGCATTCAGTAAATCACCTTTTATGATCTCCCAATATCGCTTTATAAAGTGAAAGTTGAAGCCGTTAGGACCAGGTGCTTTCGAACTACCACAGTTTTTTACCGCTATCCAAATTTCTGTCTCTGAAAAATGTTCCTCCAACATGCTCACATCATCTGCCGAAATCCTCTGAAAACCGTTACTAAATATTCATGGTCTTTCACCATTAGTCTCCGTGAAAACGGATTCATAGTATTCCCGGACCCCTCTTTTAATTTCTGACGGCTCTTCACTCTACGCCCCATCTACAATAAGCCCCCTCATATTATTCTTTGATCTTCTATTTCTCATGACTGAGTGGAAATATTTAGAATTTTCGTCCCCCTCAACTAACCACTTAACACGAGCCTTTTGTTTGTACATCTGAGCTTTTATTTTTTCTTTTCCTAACCATTCTTTTCGTTTATCTTTCCATTGCATCCTTTCAGCCTCAGACAGGATTCTTGATTCAGCCTCTATGTCCCACTTGTTAGCCTCGAACCTAAGACTATCTACTTCCTTATCAATTTTTCCAAATTTATCATTGCTCCAAATCTTTAGCTCCTCTTTGACGTTTTTCAACTTATCTCTAAAAACTCTATCTGGAGCCACAGACGTAACATGTTTATTCCATCCCCTCCTGACTACTTCTTCCGCCTCTTTATCCTCAAACCAAACATCAAAAGCTCGAAACAGTTTAGGGCCAAAATCTACCACTTTATCTCGTAACAAGACCGGACAGTGATCAGAGAGTTTTCTATCAAGAGCAACAACTGATAAATCAATCCACAAATCCCGAAAACCATCCGACACAAGGAATCTATCTAGTTTACTATCAGTAATGACATGAAATAGATAATATTAAGGGTTCAAACTTTGTATTAAGAGTTTTCATAGTAAATCACATGAAGTAAATACTATCAGTAATGACATGAAATAGATAATATCAAGGGTTCAAACTTTGTATTAATTAGCTATATGAGTAGATTTAACGATACATAATTGATAAAGTAATTTATAGATGGTAGAGATTAGGAACCATAATATATTTTTGTTAGTATAAATCATTTAAACCTTTAACAGCTCGTTCCGATCAGTTTTCTCAACCAAATACTTAGTGTTAGGCAAATGAGAAAGATCAGCCATAGTGAACTTATCACAAGCGTCCAGCTAATTAGTAGTGGCTCGAGCCGAAGCTTATTTTCATAAACATCAAGAACTTTCGCAAGCTTGGCTTTGTTTTGCTTGATCAATGCCTCGTCTTGTTAGAGTTACATTCTTGGGGAAAAAATGAGCTAAAAGGCTAAAACTGAGATTGGAGGATTGAAATTTTATGACTCGGCCTCTACTCATTCGTCAATTGAGGCTTTTACTGACGGGTTTGTTCCATGAAGCCATAAACACACACACAAAAACATATAGATAATGATGTACCAAACAAGGTGATCGATATTATCATCTTGAAATGTTGGAACTTGACCAAATGGCTGTACGATAAACAATGATAATTCATTTTAAAAAGTGTCTCATTTAGGCATTAAAACTTATATACATGAATTTTGAGGTACTTGGGTTTCTTGTGTTCACCTTTAGTCATGCTATAGGAACAAAGCTGAAATGGGACATCTTTTTCAAGAAAACTTACTAGCTAACACTCTTGAAACCGCTGTCGACAATGATGGTCTGGACACCTTCAACGGTGTAGCCGTTGAACTAGTTTTACTATATAATTAATAATAATTGGCAATCGCGTACATGTGGGTAACTTCGAACGTACTTTCATTAAAATTTTACAATATTTTAATGGTGAATTAGTAAATCACTAGGGATATATACTGATGCTGGTTCATATTTAATTGTTTCAACCAAGTTAATGACATGATCTCAACGTTTGCTTTAGCAAATAGTTGTAGTGATCTATAATCCCACATAGGTCAATGAGAGAAATGTTCGGTACTTTATATACATTACATAAATCTCAACTAGTGTGTTGAGGTTGGTATTATGCCATTGGGCATGTTGTGAATATCCAAGAGTTACTTTCAAATTCTTGTTATCTCAACGTGTCTAATAATAAATATAAATCCTCTATTTTTTATTATTTCTTTATTTTGTTTTTTTGGGCTAATTAGTACAATTAGTAATTTTGAAAATAAGATGAATATGATCAAATGCATAACAAAAACGATGAGAAAATGATCTCTCCCACATGTGGGTAAATAATTGATAAAAAGCTTACACGAAAATATCAAAACACATTATAAAAAAATCAAAATTGATCATCTTTTCAATTAAATAAGCGGTGACATAAATACACTTTTGTTTATCAATTAGTCAAAAGGTTTTATGATATATTCTCATCCAACCTCAAACTCATGATACATGTTACAGACATACTAACATTTTCCACATATATATAACAAAGATACAAGTAAAATTAAATAAAACTAAAACCTAGCGAATTAACGAATTAATTTATAGGCCGCTGATTAAATCAATTGGCCCAGTAGTGAGCTCGCTAATTAGCCTAGTGGTTGTAATCAAAAGGTATTGAGACAAACTCAGCTAAAAAATGCTAAAACTAAGAGATCAGATCATATTTCAAAGTTGATAATATGCAAAAACAGAGTTTTTACATGCTAAACATGTATTAATCACTTAGCAGCATCAAGATATAAACTGTTTATAATTATCACACACTATTATGTTTGGCCAAAGCCGCTTGTGAGTTATGTTCATTAAGATTTCATTATGCAGTTGTAAATGAAACATAAGAACCATAAATATGGTGTAAGATAGATTAGTAAATCAGCATGAATCAGAAGTACTTTTATGTACCTTAGTATCTTTTTAATGAAGATCATTTCAGCTGCCTACCTTATATAGCATAACGCATATGAATTGTAGTCTTAAGGTTAATATTATGCTTCAGCCTTGTCGTTCATGCTCAGTAAACATGATAAATTTATTGAGCATGAAATACAATTCTGAAAAAATCATATGTATCTTATATTTTTGGTAATAGAGGCTTCAAGCTTTACTTTTCCTTTTACTCCGTATAAGGATTATTTTAAGAAGTGTTTGGTAACAGAAAGCTTTACATTTCCATTTGTACGGATTAAGAATGAATGGATTTCGAATAATAATTAACAGTGACAAAAACAATAAAACTAACTTCCACTCGTAAGCGGAGATTACTCTGTATTTATGATCCATTAATCGTAAAGAAAGAGTCTCATTGCAGTTATGCTTTGTCTATGTTCGTTAACAATGGTTCTACACTAGTACCCTAATTCAATACACGAAGAGCAATTTGAATAAAATATGATTGATTTATGTCTGTAAAAAAAAAATATATGTTTTCATTAAGGATATCTTTCTTTGAAAAACTATTACTACGTATGTTCATATAATCATATCTGACATGGCATCGAACTAAATTAGATCCAAACTTTTCTTTCATAGCCCACTATTTGAGTCATTTGGACCACAATCAAGCCCAGAAAATACGTTTGTCTTGTCAGGCCCATCATCAAACTAAATCCTAGCTAGGGGTGTTTATCGGTTCGGTTATCGGATTATTCGGTAGAGGAGGTAGGATGGGCAGTTGGTCAGTTTATTCAGTTCGGTTTGTTCGGTTAATTTTTTTTCCTGGGTCAAACCAAAAACCGAACCGAACCGAATTCAAATTTGATTCAACCGAACCGAATAACCGAAACCGAACCCCTATAACCGAAAATCGAACCGAATAACTCGAATTACGTAATTTTAATTATTTTTTATTTAATTACATATATTTTTAGAACAATTTTTTTTTCATTCTTAAATAATGTTATATTTATGCTAAAAAGACTTTTATATATATATATTCGGTTTCCGGTTTTCATTGCCAAACCCATATCCAAACAGATAACCAAATATTTAGTTCGGTTCGGTTTGGTTTTGACAAATTCGGTTCGGTTTTTTACGCTTCAGTTCGATTTCGGTGGATATTACCAAATCCGTGAACACCCATAATCCTATCAATTGAAATCGTCTTTGAATACTATAACTAGTCGATTTCGAAGCAACATCTTAAACACACTACTATCTATATACCTCCGTGCACTCACAAGATGTTTGCGTAAATCTTATTAAACGTTTTACTCCTTCCGTTCCAAAATATAATTTCACTTTTTAAATGAAACTTTAACTTTAATTATTTTTATTTGTGTTATATAATAGTTAATATAAAATAAATAAATAAATTTTGTTTTACATGTACTTTAATTGTTATAATTTTCATCAAGTATTACTATAAAGAAAAATATTGAAAGTTAAAGTTAGATTCAAAATGTTAAACTGGACTTAAATTTTGGGACGGAGGGAGCAATTTAAATCACAATATATCTGAATTGTAATTATTTGTTCATAAAAATGGTATGAATATTAAGACTCTAGTTGCTGCAAATTGATTTACTCTGCTATTTGCTTCAAATGGATTTAATAGAATTGCCACTTAACAACCGCATAAAGATTAACTTGGCATCATTTATTCAAGTAGCATCAGTTATCCCAAAGATAAACCATGTATATTAACAATAAACGATATTGAATACAAAATGCATGAATAAAAAATAAGTTTATTTTTATATGTTTAAACGATAGTGACATTTACAAACCAAAATTCATGCAACTACATGATATAATTGGAATACTAAAGCTTTGTTAGTTGCAAGCAAATTGTATAGTCTTATTTCAAATCAAATTAGTGAAATAAATACTTGCTATCTTTTGATGAAATTCTCTCTACTTTTTCTCACATAAATTAATCGGGCATGAAATACGAATCTGGAAAAATCATATGGAACCTTAAGTTTTTGGTAACAGAAACTGCAAGCTTTACTTTTCCTTTACTACGTATCAAAAATCATATGAATCATATCAAAACTTACTATCAATGGCTTAAACTCCATAACACAAAAATGCATGAGTCGATATCTAAGTACCTTGTTGATTTTTTTTGCTAAAAATCATCTCAGCCATACATCCCACATTGGCTAAACCACTTAAATGTTTTTTGGTTATATACTATATTGTATACGAACCACATAAGTGTAGATTAATTAATGGACAGATCTTAATCAGATATGAGAGGTTGGATGTAAGAGTACGACTCCGATCAACTAATTTATCATTCACTATATGTTCCTAGAATAGTACACGTTCACTATATGTTCCTAGAATAGTACACGTTCTGGATACATTATCGCTAGAGGAGCTCATTATGCAAAATAATATTTGAGCCCCTCTTACGCGTGTGATCCCGAATTAATATATTTTCTTAGGTTTTTTATTTTAAAAAGTGAATTGATTAACGTACTTTGCTTAGGTTTTTAATATTAAAAAGTGAAACATTGATCACTACGATACACGACTAACGTTGTCTAAAGGACCTTTTAATCCTAACCATGGTCAGTACTCATGATCATAAGAATAACTTATGTTCTTGATTGATATATCAAACACAAATCAACGATATCATTTTAAAGAGTAAGGAAATTTCTTCAAATCTTTTCTCAATGTAATAGAAATTTTATTTATTTCAACTATTAATACTCTATCAAATAAAAACCGCCTCCAACGATTATTTAAGATCCAAACATACATGTTTCATAACAAGTTATTATTAGCCAACGAAGCTCAGCGTCCGAAACCCATTCTTGAGCTATTTTTAAGTTGTATGAGATCTTAAGTTATTATTAACCAACATTGTTTCATGTTGGTTAAGTTGTATGAGATCTTAAGTTATTTTTATAAGAAAAAAGATATTAAATCCTTATATTTGATTTTGTTTAATTATTAGTGTAAAAACCATAGACACATTTAAAATTCAAAACTGTCATAACTACGCAAATTATATGAGTAAGCATTAGTTGGATGTAGAAAAATGTGTAAAGACAATGTAATCTACAAATTTTAAAACACAGGGATATCATCATGTTCTAAAGTTAAGATTAAGACACTTCATATGCGCACAAACAAATACAAAATACTGGTATTATTTATTCGAGTAGATTTGAAAGATAATGGTCTATGATGCCTTGCATGTATATGGCTAGCTTATATGTGTGTGAAATAGTATAATGTTTACCACTTGGGATTATCTATTGCCTAAATATAAGATTTAGCCATGCGATAATCCCAATTTGTAAATTCATATAACTTCATAACTTTTAAAATATAAGATTTGGCCATATCAAATGTTACATGCTAGTTGTAATCAAAAGGCATACAGACAACCTTATCTAAAATGTTAAAACAAAGAAACCCCATCATAATTCAAAGCTGATATTTTGCAAAAGGTAGAGTTTTTACTCACTAAACATGTATCAATCATTTAAAAGATATTTGGATCCATATATATATTATTTGCGTTTCACTTAACAAATTATTTAAAGTTGGCAACAATTTTCCTAGTAATTTCATTTCTACAAGAGATACACAATCAACATTTTGTATTAGATTGCTAAGAATGCATTATTCAACATTTTGGTACCTTTTTTTGAACCATTGAATCTTACGTCCCACATAGGATAAAGACATGAACTCTTACTATGTTATATACTGGAGTGCATACGCAACATGCGTGATTGGAATTGTATAATGCTTTGGATAGAACATTATGTTACAAGTTCAATGTTGAAAGTAAAACTTGAACTTGCTTCCAATGCTTCTACCCGAAGTTTATATAAGTTCTAAATTTTTTAGGTTTGATTTTAACTTAATGTTTAATGATTAAGTAATTCATAAGATTATTTTTAGAAGACTCAGGCTAGTGACAGTAAGGGTATGTGATCGACATATCCGATCGATCTCAATCGATCCTTCTCTTGTGGGAAGTCGATCGAGGCAAGACAAAGCAAACAACCGGTCATAGATCGAATGTGTTTCTATATTTGTTGGATAAAAAAAATAAAAAATAAAAAATAAAATAAAATTAACACACTATAAATACCACATTAACACAACATATTTTACACACTTAAATTCACAAAATTTCATACATATTTCAATTCAAAATGGCGTGTAATAAACTGCCTCATACCGTCGAAGAATTTCAAAATTGGGTCAAAAACCAAGCTGAGAAAGACGACACGGCTCGTCAAGAAGCTATTTCCGAAGTTATTAGCAGGTTTGAGCTGGCAAAGGCCCTCAAACAACGAATGAGAACACGCTACACAGATTGCGATCACACTTCTGACGACAGGAAATATGTGATCGACCAGTTTTTATACGACGAATTTCATAAAGATCATGCCGTTGTTGAGGCATTGCGTGGCTGTGTGAGTCAGATCATGCCCAGAAAACAAACAAGATTCGTTGGAGCTTTGAAGAAAATGTGGAAGCTGCTATGGTTGAACAACAACAACAACAACAATTTGTGCAAGGTGCATCAAGTTCATCTGCACAAAGAGTTGTTGAGCAACAACAACAGCTACCTTGTCTGGATAATTTTCAGCTAAGTTTTGAGGAAAATCTGACAGCAGATGATGATGGCTGGAACTCTGAGAAGGAGCGGGAGCTGAGCAGGTTGGAAGCTCAGTTAGAAGAAGTGAGGTTGTCGAGCTTTGATCCTTACGACTGAAGCTAGGATTATAATTGAAGTTTATGCAATGTTTAAGTTTATGTTTTCAATCTATGTACTGTCTTATTTTTATTATTGAAATTAATGTTTTAATTATTAAGTTTGTAAAAAAAAAAAAAAAAAAAAAAAAAAAAAAAAAAAAAAGCTGACGTGGCAGAGAAAAGTAAAGGGGATTGAATCCCCTTAGTGTGTCTAGCCTCAGTGTCTCTGGCTAATAAAACTAATGTCCTAACTTCTAAGTGATAATGAGTTAATGACTTAAATATGATTTAGCTAGAATAATAAAAGCTTAATTAGTTGCTACAAAATGATTTAGGGGGTGCTTGGTGGGGAGGTGAAGGGGGTGGGGAATGGGGAAGGTATTCAAAAGGGCCCACCTCACTCATTGTTTTGTGATTGGTAAGGGAGGTGCAAATGGATTGATTACCCCGTAGTGGGAAATCAACCATTATAGAGTAAATTGGGAGGTAAGGGATTTATTACCCACCTCACTTATTCCTTTGCATTCCCTTTCTCTTTCCCTTTCCCCACTTTGAACCAAGCGGACCCTTAACTTGTTAGTTGGTTAAAATGGAAAGCTTGGATGATACAAAAGCTAAAATCCAAAAATAAAGATAGTTGCTTGTAACTTTTTCTACTTAGAAGGGTGGCAGTGGGGGCGGCATCACCCACCGGCAAGGTGATGCCGGCGGTGAACACCGCCGCCACCCCACCGGTATCCTCAGCGGCATCCATTGAACGGCAAATATTGCCTCCGAAGCATGGGATTTCCTATGCAAAATATGACCGTTTGGCATTAAATTTTATGACCGTTTGGAGCGTGCATTGGGCCAAAAAAAAATCCCCTATGTATATTCAACCTAAACACATACATTTTTAACATAAACAATACAATTCACATATATAAAATTCACATATTTTTACAATGTCTTCTTCTTCGTCCGAATCATTAGTGAGTCCCCCCGGTGAATTGTCCGAACTAGTGCCATCCGGTAGCACCCTAGAAACCTTATTAGCCGCGTACGATGCAATTGACGACACGGCAAGCTCTACCGAAAGTCGGGAGTATGTAACTCGTTTTCGTGAACAAGTTTACGAACCCTTATGAATGATTATTTCTTTGAACGTCCAAAGTTTAACGACGAACGTTTTCGTGAACGGTTTTGTATGAATAAAAGCTTGTTTTTAAGAGTTGTTGCTGATGTTGAAGCGAATTTCGAATGGTTTCAAGAGGGCTTAGATGCGAGGGGGAAAAAAAGTTTCACGACATTACAAAAATGCACATCGGCCATTAGGCAACTCGCAACGGGTGAACCTCCAGATAGATTTGATGACTATTTAAACATGGCGCGCCGAACGTCAGGTGATATATTTTTTAAACTTATTGTTATTAATTTTTTTATATTTTAGCGTTATATATAGTTTAAAGTTCTTGTTATTAATTTTTTTTATAAAGTTAGCGTTATATATATTTTTTAAAGTTATTGTTATTAATTTTTTTATAAAGTTAGCGTTATATATATTTTTTAAAGTTATTGTTATTAATTTTTTATAGGAGAATGCCTTGATCATTTTTGCCAAGCGATTATTCAACTATATGGTCGAGAGTTCTTACGTAGGCCTACATCCCATGACATTGCATGCTTATACGAGTTCCATGAAGATAAACATCACATTCATGGAATGCTTGGTAGCATTGAGTGTACCCATTTCCATTGGCGTAATTATCCTAGACATTTGAAAGGTCAATATAAGCGAGGTGATCATCAACACCCAACTATTATGCTTGAAGCCGCAGCTTCTTACGATTTGTGGATTTCGCATTCGTTTTTTGGTCCTCCAGGTGCAAACAACGATATCAATGTTTTGAATCAGTCACCATTGTATCTTACGGAGCGAAACGGAACGGCGGCAAACAGTTCATTTCATGTAAATGGACGGTTTTACAAACGTGGTTATTATCTTACCGATGGAATCTATCCTACATGGTCAACGTTTGTTATAGCATACCAGCATCCGGTTGAATTGAATGAAAAGAGATTTAAAAAGCTACAAGAGTCTGCAAGAAAAGATATCGAGCGAGCTTTTGGTCGTCTTAAAAATAAATGGATGATTCTCGCTCGTCCTCTCCGGGCAATGTCGGTTGAGAAGATTCAACAAATCGTTTATACGTGTATCATATTTCACAATATGATTTTAAAAGACGATGGGATGACAATATCACCGGTTCATATAATGGATCCGTCAGTCGCGCCAGTTTATGACGATAGTGTATTACCTGAGTTAATCGACGAACAAATGCATTACCGACTCCTATACGATTTTACGGACCACGTAGATGCTCAAAACTTAACATATCTCGATGATTAGTCATTTCATTTTTTTTTAAGAATAATGTAATTTTCTTTTAATTATGTTTTTTTTAAGTATTATATAATTTTCTTTTAGTTATTAATGAAATATTTATGTTTTAATTAAATTGTTTAATTTAATTAAAAAAAAAGTTGGGAGGTATGAAAAAGGTATGGTTGTCACTAAAATGAGGTTGGGAGGTATGGAAAAAGTATGAATGGGGTGAAATGCGGTGGAATGATATTATTGGTGGATTTCGAAGGTATGAACGATTTCGGAATCATGAATGCCAGTGTCCTTAAGAGTTAAGACAAACAATTAATATATGTATATTATCGAAACTAGCATCAATACAAACGCATGAAATTAACGTTAAAAGTTGGACCATTTAGTTTAGTGAAGGATAAATGCTCACTTGAATAGTGAGTTGAATCTGTATAATATTAGTTATAAGAGATAACATTTATTTCAATACAAATATTTTCTTTTATACTCCAGCAGATAATTAAAATTTTCTACAACACATTCTTCACATGTGTCAAACATTTAATGATTAATCATCTACACCTTTTATTGCACTGGTAATCACTTTAAAAAAATGCATAAATGCATGCAAATTATAATAGAATACTTTTTACAGTTCACCGACAAATAAAACGCCTCTAAGTGATACATCCCACAACCCACATTGGTCAAACACTTGAAATATTATTTGATTATATACTACATGGTATATCGACCAAGCATCTGTGGGCTACCAGAGAGTTTCGAGGAAAATTGCTAAGCTTGGATAAAAGACTGCATTATTCATGCCTTTCTGGATTTCTCGAAAATGTCTATAAGTCCTATAGCTTTTTTAATCTTTTTGAACATAAAAATGTTTTTGAAAAGTAATCCATTTTTTTTTTATTTTTTTAATTTACAATAATACAAAGTATGGATAATTATTTAGAAATTTAACACTCATTATATGATAGAAAATATAGTTCAACTCTTATGCTTTTGTTGTAACTTTTAACTGTCATAAATCTCGTACCAAAAGCTCATAACTTAGGATGAGTGTAATGGTCACTTTTTCACTACTTCTACCTCAACGTCATTTTAGCTTTTCAATACATCACCTTACAGTCGTAGTGTTGACCACCTAACCAAAACGTAAAATTAGTTTACTTAATACACACATACACCGCAATATACTCGGATACTCCATACACACGTACAAATAGAAAAAGAAAGTTGACCTTCGCTAGGTGGTCTACACCTCTGAACTAACACAAAATTAACCCCACCACGTGCGGCGTTGGAAGCCATCAAGGGGGTCGCGTGTAAGAGGTGCCTCCATCACGTCTAGTATACGTTTACAAGGATTGAAATAACTTTTAGTTTTAAAAATGCAAATATTGTTATATGAGAAACTTTTGGTATTAGCTTGTAATAGCTAAACGTAGTAAATTGATATACGAATTAAACAACCAACAAAAGAAAAGAATAAATTACTTATGTGATAAAAGTAATGTTCAAACTTCTAAGTAAACGTGACTTAAATATGTTTTTGTTAGAACAATAAAACCTTGGTTGCTACAAATTGATTTGATTTGTTAGAAATTGAAAGCTTGGATGATACAGAAAGCTAATAACCAGATGTGATCTATGATAAAAACTATACCATAAATTGCGTTGTCACTTTCCAATCGTATTTGACCTTCGTATCAAGCACATAAATTCATATATGGTATAGAATATTGCAAATGTATAAGTCAACAGTTAGTTACTTTGTTAACCTCTTTGTTAAAAAATTTCTCAACAATCCATTTAATCCTACATTGGTAGGAGAATTGAAATGTACTATGGTTATATACTATACTGTATCCGGACACATTGTGTATTGATTAATATACAGTTTCGAGTTGTCTAGTTTTGGTTGAAAGTAAGAATATGAATTCAGCCACATTCCGACAAGCTCAAAAACATATATAAATTCATTAACTTTTTACTCGTATAATATTTATTAACACACTTTTTACTCGTATGATATTTATTAACACATAGAATGTCCCGTAAATTGTGGTTTAGACTATTTATTGCACTACTAACCACTTCACAAATGGATATAAAATGATAAGGAATACTCTTTACAGTTGAATGATCGATTGATGTATGTCATACAGACAAAGAAAAGCAAAATACGATTTCTAATAGTTTTGTGGGAAACAATAGATTTATAAGTTGCACCACAATGAAGATAAATAAATCGTGAGGCCATTGAAGATTTGGGTTAACAATACTATTTCGGGTTCGGTTTTGAAAGAAAATCGTGAGGCCAATAACTTGTATATGATACTTTTTGGTACATAGCTTACTAGCTAAGATACTACAATATAACCGGATAACTTGTGTTGAGATATATAATGTTATTTATCTCTAAATTGTTGATGAGGTCTTATCATTTTTTCTTTACTATGAGTTTATTTATAAAATTCATCTTACTTCTATTCGGTGTAACAAAATAAAGAGGAGTTCAAGGGTTCGAATAACGGTGAGAAAATTAATCTCCTAGTGGTCACGGAAGTCCACCTTCGCCGACTTCGGGCTATTCAAAAAGGTAGTTGCCCTTGGATAGTTGGCTCATAATGTCGAGCTAGAAACAATTGTAAAATAAAGACCCCACCGAAAATCATACTCCCTCCGTCCCAATTTATTTGTCCACTTTTAATTTTCAAAGTCTTTCTTCGTTAACTTTGACCTTAATTATATATGTTTGTGTTATTTAATATTTGATGTAAAATATATGAATAGATTGAGTTTTAAGTGTATTTTTAATTTGTATAATTTTCATTAAGTATTATATAACACAAATAAGAATATTTACGGTCAAAGTTGACAAAGAAAGACTCAAAAAGTCAAAACTGGACTAATAAATTGGGACGGAGGTAGTAACCAACAACACTATTTCTGCCCATGATGTCAGTTGGCCCAGTTTGAGCCTATTATACAGCCCACTAAACCAGGTGATCGAAACTTGGAAGCCACCCTTGAACAAGTCGATCTCATATTCTTTCATTTTTATTAACACTAGCAGAGTACCCGCGCGATACGGCGGCGGGTACCCTGTAATAAAATTTGCGGCGACGAATATCTCGAATTATTGTTTCGGGTTGCTGGATCTCATATTTTTGTTTTGAAAGCTTAATGTCTTGGAAGCTTAATTATATTGTATATTTTGGTTACAAAATTGTATTTTTTGTGAAGGGTGTTTTTAATAGTGTATTAATTGTATTAATAGTGTATTTTTTATGAAGGGGTGGAACTTTAATTATATTGTACATTGTGCTTAAATAATTGTATTTTTGGGTGAACGAGTGTTTTTAATAGTGTATTAATTGTATTAGATGACACTACAACACAACAGGGCTAATGCTACGGTATGAATCCGTTGCAAATCCGTTGCAAATGGCCATTTGCAACGGATTTGCAACGGATTCCTACCGTAGCGTTAATGCTCCATGGAAATTTTAGTTGCAACGGATTTCTAACGGGGTTAAAAATATTGCAATGGCTTTCCAACCAAGGAAAATCCGTTCTAAATTTGCAACCGGTTTTGCAACGGATCAAATTCCAACAGTTTTTCTACGGTTTTGTTACGATAGATATCGCAAAGAAACTGCAACGGATAATATTTGGTACGAGATTGCAACGGAATAAGTTTGCTACGAAATTGCAACGGAATAACTTTGCAATAGATTTGCAATGACAAAAAGTAGCAATGGATTTTGCAACGGTATGCAATTGCAACGGATATGAAACGGTGTAAAATTGTAACGAGTTTTCAACGGAGTGTCACCGAAATAATTCCGTTACAAATAAAAAATGCGCATTTAGCTAATTTTTCCATAATATACAAATATCCAAAACTAAATACTTCCAAACACGCAATTGAAACACAAATTAATAATTAGCCGAACATTCAAATATCATATTACATAGTTTTTCAAATCCTACCTTACGTACAACTTCTTAACCAAAAGTGAATTACACGAAGTGTAAGAAACCAAATCCTACCGGATGGACCACTTCTTAACAAAATGTGTATAATCCACTAAGTTTTCCAAATCTACCGTACTACTTCAAAACAAAATGTGTATAAAACACGAAGTGTACCTTAAGCAACAAATGTTTAGGCGGAATGGGGAGTAGAAGGTTGCTCCTTCAATTGTGCCAAAGCGTCGGCGAGCCTCTCATTTGATTCTTTCATCATTTCAGATTTTCTTTGCTAAGCTTTTTTTCTTGTTCTATAGCTTCATCAAAAAGTTCCTTGTCATTCTCTCTCGCTTGCTCCAAGTCTTTCAAAGATTTTTCTAGCACTTCAACCTTAAAATAATAATAATAATAATAATAATAATAATAATAATAATAATAATAATAAAATATATATATATATATATATATATATATATATATATATATATATATATATATATATATATATATATATATATATATATATATATACACTTAAACCAATTACAACGCATTTGATTTATACCTATTGTAGCCCACAAAAGCAACAACTTATCATAAATATTAAAGATATGAGTACAATTCCTTACAATTAACTGATGTGTTTCAGTGGGGTACTAAATACCAATTTCAAATGGTTTTGCATAAAGAAGCATAAGATGTCCAAGAGACCAAGACTACACCACATGTATTCAAAGGCAATTCTACTTAGGTGCTGCTATCTAGGTCCCATGAAACCATCATGCGTTACAGACTCAATTCAGTTCAGTGAATGTTCAAATTCTGGAACAAATATTTACTTCATATATATTAACTGCAATCACAGCAACATTAAATTGTGAACTAAAACCTGCTAATAAAGTACTCAAACCACTAAACCAGTAATCTTGTACAATTAGTTATATCAGTACAATCCTATTCTAATAAAATTCTTGATCTTTTTATTTTCAGATAACTTCAAGAAAAAAATATATATTCAGTTTTGACATGTTAACCCACTGTGATAGCAACAGTTTTGCAAGTAACACTGACATTTTTAGAGCAATTTTAACCAACAAGTTTGCACTAGCAATTTAACTCTATTACGACTATTTTACACAAAAAACAACACCATATCAACATTACCTTGTGGTTTGTGGCTCAGGCTTGTTGTATCGATAATGCGTTACCCTCGCCGATCTATTTAGATTCATGAGACTGGACAAGATTATTTGGTGTTGTGTTTCTTGTTTGTGGTAGTTGCTCTCTCCACATCCTAACAGGTTGTCACTCCCAAGATGCCAATGCCTCCGGAATTGATTGGGTTCTACCTACGATGAGTATCTTTAGCGGACTGTTCCGGCATCCAGAAGACAAATATCACTATGGATGGATAGGGTTTGGGTCCGAACCATTGATACATCGTAAAGTCCTCCCCACCGCCCACCCCTAGTCAAGTATAATCGAGTCAATGCTTGGTGATGTTGCACTTCAATATTCTTATTAGGCCATTTATTGGGCTCTTTGAGTTGTACCGGCCCATGTTTTATCCGACTTTGTTATTGTTACTCTAATTTACTTTCTTCGGCATGAAAAGTCTGTATGATTTATGTGCATTATATAACATAATTATATATAGTTATTTATAAATGAGACTATGGGGTCACACACAATAACACGAGATTTCGATTTTATATGTATATTGTAAATATATAATTGATTAATTAAGCGAAATAAACATCAGGCTTAATCAGCTGGACTGATTAATTCGTATCGGGCCATAATTGAACAAGTTGATACTGATGGAGAGCCCATTAGGCTCGCCCATCCACACGCTCCATATGGGGATGCGTGGGCTGGCGCATTACTTTTGTGAGGAAGAAAGAAGTCGTATAAGAAAATATTTTATAGGAAGAAAGAAATCATATAAGATAAGATAAAATCTATTAATTATACTAATCATTTATTTAGTTATAGGTTATCTTTTAAGCTTTGTAAATACCCTAATTAAAAATTAGTGTTTTGGTCGAACACCCGAGCACACAAAAACACATAGTTGATCTTGAATACCGCAACTGTGTTGTTGATCAAGCACTAGCATATGTTAGAAATCGTCGTAAAATTTTATTTATAAGTAGCATAAAATTTTAATAATTTATCCTTTTGTACATTTGAAAATTTTCCGTTGCAAATCGGTTGAAAATTCTCAAACATTTGCAACGGACTTGCAACGGATTTGCAACGGAAGTATAAAAATGTTATTTTTTATATATTTTTCAATATTCAGTTGGAAAGTCTCTGCAAAATTTTAAATTTTCCAACAGATTTGCAACGGAAATATAAAATATTTTCTTTTACATTTAAGTTTATTCTTGTTGTTATAAATTCGTGGCAAATTTGCAACGAAATTGCAACGGGGCATATAAAAATAAATTTAAAATCAATTAGTAAATTTTTTGCAATGGGTTTGCAACCGTTTTCTATGTCGTAGCAAATCTGTTGGTAATCCGTTACAAAACAGTAGCAACTTTGCAACGGAATTTTTCCGTTGTAAATTTCCGTTGCATTAGCCTGTTTGTGTAGTAGTGTGAATATTGTTTTTTTTTTTTTTTTTTTTTTTTTTTTTTTTTTTTTTTTTTTTTTTATGTGTGCTTTAAGTACTTGTAAACTATGTTTTATAAATAGATTTACTTAAAATTTATATTAGGAAATCTTAAAAAATTAATAGGAAGGAAGTGTATAAATGCATTATAAGTAGTATAGATGTATAAATGTTTCAAGTCAGTAAAAGATCTCAAACTATCACAAAATAAGGTTTTAATAATAAAATTAAGAGACAAAATGTATATAGGCAATCTCATCAAATGTTAAAATAGGGAGATTCCGTCATATTTCAAAGCTGATAATTTGCAAAGAATTGATTTTTTTAACACACTAAACATAAGCACACGAATATGTATGAATCAGTGAGTAGCATTAAGATATAAGCGGTCTATAATGACCACATAGATGGCGTAGATTACTCCATGTATTAGCTGAAGATCGATTTAGGTACCTTAGCATTTATTTTTAATCAAAACGATTTCAACATTGAGTCCCACATAGGATAAGAAAATAAGTTTTTTCTATTTAAGCCTTTACGGATTTAATGTGTTAAGACTAGTATTATGCTTTCTTGCTTGGAATGAAAATATGTGCTAAATAAAAAAGGTATATTCCTGTTTCTAGCAAGAAAATATGAATGAACACTTGACTTTTTTTTTTTTTCCTTTTCTCTTAACGACTCAAAACATTATATTTAATTACAACGATTGAGGTATTTAGCGTTGGATGCAAACATTTGTGAGAAGATATGCATTTTCAACAGAAAATTCTAGGAATTTTTAACTTGTGTTATTTAAGTGATGGGTGTATACTAATTTTGAGGTAGAGTGTTCATCAATTTTGAAGATGTTGTGCATGTTGTGTTAGCCTATTAGAAATATATTTTAAAAAATTACACTACGGGGGATGCTTTTGAAAGAGTAAGTATAAGGTATTCATGTACAAACTCTCGCCTCAAGTATGTCCGTCTTTGTGTTTAATAATCTATTATAAAAAATATCTTAATTGTATTCAAAACCTATTTTGAAAAAGCTTTTGGTCTATAATGTTTATGGAATGAATGTGTAATGCTTCCTAGCTTGAAATGAAGATGTGCTTAGTAAAAGATAGTATAAAACTATAAATGAACGTACCCTTGATTTTCCTATTTCTTTTGTTTTTTTAACGACTAAAAACTTTACATTTGCAAAGATTGAGGTAGTTTGTTTGTTTTGTTTTGTTTTGTTTTGTTTTGTTTTTTTTTTTTTTTTTTTTTTTTTTTTTTTTTTTTTTTTAATGATTTGGATTATGGAATAGGTTTAATACTTTGCGGAAAAGTTGGATATTTGAATTTCAATGATGGATTTTCTAATCTAAAATTCAGTTCACTATGATTTAATGTAAAAAAAGATCGATGATTTCCAAAACTTAGCTTGCAAAAACTTTTGACTAGAAAAATATAAACATGTATTTACTTTTTACAGCTGAACAAAGTACATTGGTACAATATGTAGTTAGCTTCGGTGGTACAAAACATTGTATATTACGTTAGTAAAAGTGCATGAGTCCTTGAGGTAACTTGTAAGTTTTAGATGATACTATACATTCAAACCTGCAATCCCACACATAGATTAGATTAATAAAAAGAGTAGTGATATATAGGCCTAACAATAAGACCTAACAATAGACCTACTCCATTCATCTTTTGACAAGTGTTATACACTTTTTCTCTTTCATCATTTCCCACCAATCAATTTTTGAAATGCACCAATCACATCTTTAGGTCTAATTTTAGGTGTAGGTTTTAGGTTACCAAATCATTTTTCTAATAAAAATGCAGGTGGCTAACATATACCATAATGGATATGTATCGTTTGGGTTAAGATTAATATATTGTTTTCATGTAACACATTGATCTCCATATTATTTTGATAGAGTATTCCATGTATGTCTCAGAATCCACTTGCTTCGTGACTATATTCCATATTCGAACATTGTTTCAGTTATCCCAATAGCTTCAAATGATGAATAACCGATGAGAGGAACATAATATATGTTTGTACGGGTACCTACCTTAGCGAAGATGTATAATATTTTTGTATAAACAGTTTGCATTTTTTAAACAAGTATGTATATTTACATGACTGCCTGATAGAGGGTTCCGATCTTAGAAATAAGTGTTTTTATAGTACTAATACAACAATCTTAATTAACGCTTTCTTAATACATAGAAAGCAGTTGTTGTAGTTGATGAGAATCCGAAAAGTGTACTCAGCTCCCTCCATTTTTTAGAACAACAAATACCTATATTAAAGCTACGCAAAACTTGGAATATGTATAGCTAGTAATAACTTATGATTTTAGACTACCAGAAAACACACACTTACAAGTTACAGAGGAAATAAAAGATGAGAATGACAGTGGTAAAATTTCTTTATTTCAACTGACAATACTCTATGAAATAAAACTGCCTCCAACGATTATTTTAGATCCAAACATATATTCGGAGTATTTCATAACAGGTTATTATTAGCCCACGAAACTCAGTGATCGAAACCAACCCTTGAGCGATTCCGCATCGTTTCATGTTGGTTAAGTTGTATAAGATCTTAAGTTATTTTTATAAAAACATAGATAATAAATCGGCAAGTTTGAGTTTGTTTCATTATTAATAGTATAATGTTAAAACGGAGGGATGACGTCATGTTCAAAAAATTTAAACGCTTCATACGCAATAAGAGTAAACCTTTTCAACATTTAGTCCCACATTGGATTAACAAAGAAAATGGTAGCAGCTAATATACCAAAGTGTATATAGCATATATGATTGTGAACTAGTATAATGTTTACAAATTGCTTTTCTTTGGGGTCTAAACATAAGATTTAGTCTCGCTAGAATCACAATTTGTAAATGCATATAACTTCAAAACTTTTTTTTAATTATGTGAACTCTAGATATTTTATTTACAAAGATTGATAGTCTATTTCTTTATGGGGTACATAATTAGTACGGTAACTAATTTTGAAACTAAGATGAATTCATGGTCAATTCCAAAACAAAAACAATGAGAAAATTATCTCTTCTACATTTGGGTAAATAATGATAAAAAAGCTCAGATCGACGACAGTATAAAAAAAACGTTATAAGAAATTCAAAATAGATCACCTCAAGTAAATAAGCAATGGATTAAATACATTCTTGTTTACCTTCGTTTTATCAGTTAGTCAAAAGGTTTTACGATATATTTTCATCCAACGTCAAACTCATGATACATGGTTGCACACATAAACAACTTCCGTAACTATAAAACAAGAAATATGTCAAATAATTGAAAAATAGACAACAGACCCTGTGAGTAAATTAACTTATGAAAAACAAAAGTTGTATGAGAATATGCAACCTAAAATGTTGATCTTTTTCGCAAATTATTTCCATCATAGCTAGTATATTTTGACTTCAGTAGCACTTGATTTACGAAGATTATGTGTAGTTTGCGGGGAAGTTTAGTCTCACCCATGTTTATGCTCTTCGTTCGTGTAGAATGATGAAAGTGTATTGTGGACTTGCTAATGATGGAGTATATCACTACAACAAACAGGAGGACGGGCGACGATACTTTCGGCGGCGACGACTTTGTCCCCGCCGAAAGTCGCTAAACGACAAAAATAGCGCTGAGCTGGCACACAATCTCGCTGACCGCCCATTGCATTTTCAACGCAAACTTTCAGCGGGGACATGTCCCCGCCGAAAGTGTTTTTGCAGATCACAACTTCGACCAAAATAGTCACAATTTCAAACCCACCTTTTAGCGGGGACTGTCCCCGCCGAAAGTATTCCATAATCTTTTACCAAAATAGTTGCACTTTTATTGTCCCGGGTATTATTCCCGCCATTACTTTTGGCGGAGAAATGCATAACTTTTGGCGGGGACATGTCCCCGCTAAAAGTTTAGGCGCCAAATTTCCCTCCAAGCTGCAACTTTTTCCCAAAAACTTTTTAATATATATTATAACATACACCTAATACATATTCAATAATAAATTCGGCAAAAAAATACAAAACACACATAACAATGGATGGTTTAACGCCGGAACAGGAGTGGGAAAAGGCTTTATCACACGAGCTCTTGTATAATGAAATTATAAATCATTGAGGCGTTGAAATTTTTGATGAATATGGTTCGTACGCGAACTGTGCACCGTGGCAGAGAGACCGGATTCTGGTATGGTTGAGGAAAAAGTCATACTATATAGAGTATTTGGAAGAGGTAGATACTGCTGAAGCTCAACGTGCTGCTGAAGCTCAAGCTGCTGCTGTTGGAGGTGAGGATGAAGCTGAAAGCACGTTTGATGAAGCTGCAGCTGTTGATAATCTGGAAAATAGAATAACAAGTCTTGAAGCTACGTTTGCATATCTCAAGGAAATGAGAGCAAGGAAAGGAAGAGGTGGTGCGAGTTCAAGCAAAGCGGGAGTTAGCCGCAAAAAAAGTAAACGGGTTGTTTCATTTTGTTGTCGTGTTGTTTAGTTTGAGTTGTTTTGTTTGGTTGTCGAGTTGTTTAGTTTGAGTTGTTTCGTTTGATCTGGTTCGTTTGCTTGTTGAGTTGTTTAGTTTGAGTCTGTATAAAAATGTATCCGGTTTACAACTCTTGTGTGGTTTGAATAAAATGTTTGCCTTCGTGTTTGAAGCTAAGCGTGTGGTGTTTCGGATTCCTTTATAAACTGCTTAGGTTCTTACTGTGGACGTTTTTTTTAGATTAATAATTACAATATTGAGTGTTTAGATAGAAGTTTACGATTTCTAGTGGTAAAGCAACAACAACAACAATAACACAACACAACAAACAACATTTTATTAAACAACAACAACAATAACACAAGAAACAACAAACAACAAGAATAATACAAGAAACAACAAACAACAAGAATAACACAATAAACAACAAACAACGAGAATAACTGACTCCTCCCAAACCAACCAGTCAGCCTTGTGAAGCTGTTAGGTACACCTGGGAGAAAGTGCAAGTTAATATTGACCGTGGAAGTATAGGGAAATCCCCGGATCGTTAAATCCCAACGAGATTGAAATTGTATTTGTTGACGGTTAGGAAAGTGAGTGGTACTGAGGACAGTAACAAATATGATTTGAAGATTGATTACACTACTGATTGCTTGATATTTGGAAAATATGAAATTATAACAGAAATACAGAAATAAACACAAAATCAGATAATCAGATAACAGAAAAGTGGTATTTAACAAGTTACAAACTACAGGGACTAAAAGTGAAACTTTTGAAAACTTAATACTAAAGAAAATAGAAAATGAAATTGAAATTATGAAAATGATTATTATAATATTTAATTTCTATTTAATTAATAAAACTAATTAAAATCTAATTTAAGACTTAATTTAATTTAACTAAAAATTACAACTATTACAAATAAGCTTAAAAACTTAAATAAATAATTTCTAAACTTAATTAAGAACTTGAAGAAAGTATAAAAAATTAAAATAAATATTTTTGTCTTTTTATAAGTATTTTATTAATTAATAACTATTTAACTTAATTAAACTATTTTAACTATTTTAAATTACTATTAATACTAAATTACCTTAGAAAATTATGATAAAATTTATAAAACTATTAAAACACTACAGGAATACTACAAAATTATAAAAACTTGCTAAAAATTATATTTAAACTAATTGACTAATTAATTACTATTTAATTAATTTTAAACTAATTTAATTAATTTAAATAAGAAAATTATTAAATGAACAGTGGAAATTATGAAACTATTTTTTTAAAAGTCTTAACTATATTATAAAACTTAGGAAAAATATAAAATTCTACTTTTGTTAATTAAAATTAAATAAATCTATTTAATAACTAATATTGCCTATTTAATTATTTAAACTAGTTTTAAATCTAATTAATAGTAAACTGTTTAGGAAAATTCTAAGAAAATTATTTTAACTACTTTAAGGTACTAAGTAATTTATAAAATTATAAAATTGGACAAGTGCTTATTAATAAGCTCAAATGAAAATTAATTAGATAATTTCTATTAAATAGAAGCTATCACTATTTTTATGTTTGCTTTTTCTGGTTTTTTCTTTTACAAAACTACTTAAATACTTAAATAATGAAACTTTAATAAAGACAACTACTTAGGAAATCAAAAATAAGCACTGAGATTGCTTATTAGCTTAAACAGTTGACTAAGGTTGACTAAATGAAGAAATAAGCTAAACTGAGGTTAGGTGGGGTCCACTATGGTGAAATCTAATTTATCTAAGTTACTTATACTTAATTAAGCTAAGTGTGATGAGATAAGCTCTTAGATTAAGCTGAGAATATCAAATAAGCACTTGCTTATTCTACTTCTGACTCAGAAATGGGACAGAGATTAGTAGTGATTTAAGGTGGGGTCCACTGGTCTAAAGGTCAAACTAATGGTCAATATTTGAACCTGGGTAGGAGGGGGGTTGTAATAAGCTAGGTCTGAGGTGTGGGGTCCACTGATGTGGGCTGCAGCCACCACTTAAGTTGGTGGTGTGGTGGTGTTTTGCTGATGTGCAGGGCAAGTTTTTGCCTTGCAGTCCACTTTCTGAGAGTTGTAGGGTCCACAAGAGTAAAACAAGGTTCAAAATAAGCCTAGGGGTTCAACTATGGGATGATAAGCTACAGATTAAACTAATAAGCTAAGCTTATGGATTCCTAATAAGCTCAGAGTGACCCTATGGATTGGTGATCATACACTGAGTAATCAGTGTAGCTTGTTTCACAAAGGTTACAAGTTTGGTTCTAAAAGCTATTCTACAATAAGCTAAAAGCTAAACTAAGCTTAGATGAGATAAGCTGGACTAATAAGCTTTAAATTAAGCTAATGGTTGGGGTGTGGGGTCCACTGGATTGATAAGAAATTACCAACAAAGTTGTGGTGATGAACTGGGTTCAAGTGAGCAGGGCACACCTTTGCCCTGCAAGTAAGTTTGAAGGTCTGTGGGGCCTAGTGTAAAAATGCTAAAAATATAAGCTGTATGGGAACTTAAACTAGAGGTGGTAGACTACTAAACCTGAAAAGCACAAAGTGTAATTCTTAACACATAAATCTACAAAAATCTCCTAAGATTTGAGAAAATCTGAAAATGGTAATTTTGACTTTTGATGAAAATGAACTAGGTTGACTAATTTGGATTTCTAATGATCACTACAGATTTTATAGGTTATATTAAGCTATATTAAGATTGAAATAAGCTATATTACTAACTTGTGAGTAGATTTGATGAGTTATGGACTCCAATATCACCACAGTTAACTGTGGTGATGTATTCCTTGTGATTTTGACTATTTAACCAACTAAGACATGTTTATTTTTGTTTCTCTGGACTAATGTAATACTGAATGACTTGTATACACTAAAAATTACAACAATACTAAGCTGAGTAACACAGAACATGTAAATCCAAACACCCCTTTTAACTAGTCTGTTTTATGATTTGTGAGGTAAATGGCTTACAAAGCTTATTCTACTGATCCAACATGACTTATTATGATATTTTAGATGTAAATAAGCACTTAGAAACAGATTATGACCACAGATTCACACTAATACTAATTATACTAAGTTGACTGTGAACTTTTTAGAAAATGAGTAACAAGTAATTCTACTTAGCAACTTAACAATCTCAAACCACAAATACACTTGATTACACTAATCAAACTTAAGTAACACAGATAATGACCATGATAATCAAGATTAATACATATGCAATACAAAGATAGTTATGAGAATTTTTTAAGAAACTTACAATTTGCTTTCCTGCTTGAAACCAAGAACCAAGATCATAGAAACTTTTCCTAATATCCACCACTGGATTCTAACCCAAGACCATCCACAATTTGCCTTGCTCCAATTGCTTATTACCAAGAACTCATCAGTTGACTTTTGTTGACTAATTTGTAGTTTGTGAGATTTTCTATATTAAACTGATTGGTAACTTACTAAAAGCTTTATTGAGCTTATGGGAGCTTATGTGAGCTTACTCAATCCATCAAACCATACAGAATTAACAACACAGCTTATTGAGATTTTTATATGAAATTGAAAATTGCATTCACTAAGATAATAATACAAACTTGCTTTTTATTAACTTAAAAGATCACTAATACACTGAAAACACTTAAACTTAAACTTGAAAGCTTACAATTACACTTGAACTTTTGAAAATATTAATACGACATACAAATATTAAAAATAAACTAGCTACTCTTCTCTTCTGCTTCTCTTGGTCTTTATAGGTGAAAATAAGCTTCCAGGTGTCCTCAGGGACATTTCCCACTTCATCTGAGCCATTGATCTAGTCCAATTGATCATATCCGTTTAAACTACCTTTTTGGCGCCAAAGTCCTCCAAGTTAACTTGGAGGCTACGCTCTGCAATTAAGGATTATTGGAAGTTTGTGGGTGTGTCAGAAGACAAAAGGGAAGATTTTTAGGCAAGTTGGTGTTGTATGGAAGAAAACAGAGACAAAATGTGGTTTGGGAGTGAAAAATGGTGGAGATGGCATTTAATGCCCATCTGGTTTGATTGTGGGAGGTGGAAAGTAGTTAGGGTGAGTTGTATTGATGGTGAGGTGGAGGTAGCAGGTGGCAAAACCACCTGGTATGGTGGTTTCAGCCATGGGAGAGGAGGGTGAACAGTGGAGGGGGTGTTTGGCGGTTTTGGTTGGGTCAACGCGGGTCAACGCCCGTTTAAACTAAAAGGGTGTGGTGGACTGGGCTTAGGAATGGGCTTTAGGTGGGCTGGGTAGTTAGGTTGGGTTGGATTTGGTTTTGGTTTAGTTAAATAAGGGTCCGGTTTGGTTTTAAGTGTTTAAGGACCAAAAATGTAATTTTAGCAAAAGTGAGGGACTGAATTTGTAATATTTCCCAAAGTATTTTCAAGGACTTAATTTGCCAAATATAATAAACCAAGGACTTATTTATTTATTTTTCCATTTAAAAACTCCCAGGGACCTTTTCTGCAATTATTCAAACTCCAGGGACCTTTTCTGTAAATTTGGATTTTTAAGGGATTAAACTTGTAATTTCTCAAAATGTTATCAAAATTGTTCCATTTTGTCATTCATGCATAGTACAAGGGTATTATTTGTAAATATTTCAGTTTTGAATACCCAGGGACTATTTTGCCAATTTTGAAACTTGAGGGGTAAAAATTGCCAGTTTGTGTAAACTTTTATCCAGGGATGTTTTGTGAACATTTTTGAGTTCCCAAGGACTTAAGTTGACTTTTTATTCATTTAAAACCTTCAGGGACTAGTTTTGACAATATTTGAAACTTGAGGGACTGAAACTGCCAATTATGCAAACTTTGTATGTTTTTCATTTGTTTTTGCATATTTTGTAATTAAAACATATAAAACACTCTTTTGAGATATTTTAAGTATTATGATGCATTTTTGAGTGTTTTTGTATGTTTTGGCAGTTCAGATTGGTACAAAATGATGAGTATTTAGACACTCATCAATCCCCCATACTAAACTATTGCTAGTCCCTAGCAATCTATTTGAGAAAAAATTAATGGATTTTAACTCTTTACCAAAAGCCATCACTTCTGGAGTAGCCAGGTGTAAGAACTGTGGCACACCTGATAACCGTGTGATTTTTAGCAAATCACCAGCTGTCAACGGATTTGATTAGTCTTTACCAAAAGCCGTTTGCTTCTGGACTAGCCAACTCTTGATGGAATAGTCAACATCTTGGTGAGCTGATTACCAATTATGGTTTTTCCACGGCCTTTACCACAAGCCATAATCTTGCGGGCTAGCCAACTCATTTGTTTTTGGGGAGTTGAGGAACCGTACAATTTTTGGCAAATTGCCAGCCATCAACGGTTTTGAGATGTCTTTACCAAGAGCCGTTTGCTCCTGGACTAGCCAATCCTGTTGTGGGTTAGACATGGAGGATTGATACCATTTTATCTCATTTCTAAGTGTGAAAAAACTGGTAATTTTGATCAAATGGGGGTTCTTGATGGAACATGTGTTTTGCATTCGTGAGAACGCTCCCCCACACTTAGAACTGAATATTGCCCTCAATATTCACAATACTTGGTGTTCCACCAAGACTTAGAACGTAAAAAGGCAATACTTTTAACCTTTTTATTTTACTCTATTTACATACAAACTCACTTTTTTCTTTTTATATGTCTTATACCATTTTTTTTTTTTTTTTTTTTTTTTGAAAAAGAAATATTTACATATGTACAACATGTGGTTCGTCTCCCCCACACTAGGGTGTTAGAAAAGAGAAAGAAATCAGAAATATGAGTGAAAACCCATATTGCTATATTTTTGATTACCGAGTCACTAGCTTGACTCGACCTCGAATTGACTTGTCATGAGGTAGCTTGTTTTTGATTCCCGAGTCACTAGCTTGACTCGACCCCGAATTAAAATTGTCCTTGGGGTAATGGAGTGGGATTGCCACTCAAAGATTGGGTGAGAAAATAGGAGTGGGATTGCCACTCACAGAATTATGAAATGATAAGATAAAGGAGATTATTTTTGGTTTTTATCTTTTATAAATGTTTTTGTATTTTATATTGTTTATGAAATAATAATATATGTAATCACTACCTCCCAGGCTTGTGTCAGGTTTACCACGCAAGCTAATCACTTGTGAATGATTAACTGTAATAAATTTGTCCTGACAGCCCGGAAGTTGAATGATAAAGTATAATATACCTACAAAGATAGAAATTTGAAGAAAATTCAAAATTAATTATTTATTATTATTATTATGTACATGATACTAGTGTTTTTGTTTTCCGAGTCACTAGCTTGACTCGACCCCGTATTAATTAGTCCTTGGGGTAAGTTTGGAGATCCGGGACAACCATTGGTTGTATGTCCCCTCCAAAATAGTGTTTTAAACGATGACCATTTACTTTAAAATTGGGACCGTCGGGTTGCAATAACTCAACAGTTCCATATGGGTATACTTTAGTTATAGTAAATGGACCAGACCAACGGGTTTTTAGTTTACCCGAGAAAATTTTCAACCTTGAATTGAAAAGAAGAACTCTGTCACCCACGTTAAAATCGCGGTTCTTTATTTTAGAGTCATGTATCTTCTTAGTCTTTTCTTTATAGATTAAAGAATTTTCATAAGCTTGATCACGTAATTCATTTAGTTCGTTTAGTTGAACTTTACGGTGATCACCCGCTGTCTGAAGGTCGAAATTTGCATGTTTTAAGGCCCAATAGGCCTTATGTTCTAATTCAATCGGAAGATGACATGCTTTCCCGTACACTAGCTTATAAGGAGTACACCCAATGGGTGTTTTGTAAGCAGTGCGGAAAGCCCATAATGCATCGTCCAACTTATCCGACCAAGAGGCACGGTTTTCACCAACCGTCCTCTCGAGAATTCTCTTAATACCCCGATTTGAGACTTCCACCTGCCCACTTGTTTGGGGGTGGTATGCTGTAGAAAGACGGTGAGTTACACCATATTTCAGCATTACTCTTGCAAATTGTTCATTGCAAAAATGAGTACCACGATCGCTAATAATAGCACGAGGAGTCCCGAATCTAGCAAAGAGAGATTTTAAAAATTTACAAACTACTCGGGCATCATTGGTGGGTAAGGCTTTTGCCTCAACCCATTTTGACAAATAGTCGACAGCGACGAGTATATACTTATTCCCTCGTGAAGACGGGAATGGCCCCATAAAATCAATGCCCCACATATCAAATATTTCACAGACTTGGATGGCGTTTTGCGGCATCTCATTCTTTTTGGAAATATTACCGTGACGCTGGCAAGCCTCACAGGTTTTGATAAGTTCATGGGCGTCTTTATATATCGTGGGCCAAAAGAATCCTGAATCAAACACCTTTTTGGCGGTGTAGTTTGGGTTATGATGTCCCCCCGTGGGTCCATCATGACAAGCTTTAAGAATTTCCATGGCTTCTTGGCCATGGACACACCGTCGGATGACTTGATCCGCACATATTTTGAACAAGTAGGGGTCGTCCCAGAAGTAATGTTTTACATCTTTAAAGAATTTTCTTTTCTGTTGGGACGACATCCCTTTCACAACGAAATTTCCCGCACGGTAATTTGCAAAGTCGGCAAACCATGGGGTGGTGGAGTTATCCCGGGTAGAGATTAGATTTAGAGTTTCCATAGGAAAAGTTTCATTTATCTCTTTTCTCTCGAGAATATCCTGATGAGGATTTTCTAACCGGGACAAGTGATCAGCAGCCAGGTTTTCTGCTCCTTTTTTATCTCTTATGAGAATATCGAATTCCTGAAGGAGCAAAACCCAACGGAGTAGTCTTGGCTTTGCATCCTGTTTAGTGAACAGGTATTTCAAAGCCGAATGGTCTGTATACACCACGCTTTTGTTTAAGATTAAGTAAGACCGAAATTTTTCGAAGGCATATACCACAGCTAATAATTCTTTTTCCGTGGTGGTATAATGTGTTTGAGCTTCATTCATGGTCTTACTTGCGTAGTGTATTGGTTGAAAATGTTTGGTTTTGCGTTGCCCCAGAACTGCACCAATAGCATAATCGCTAGCATCGCACATAGGTTCAAAGGGTAAGTCCCAGTCGGGGGCAACAAGGATTGGTGCTTCAGTAAGCCTTTTCTTTAAAATAGAAAAAGCTTCGATGCACTCGGGCGAAAAGATGAAAGGAGCATCCTTTTCAAGAAGATGAGTCATAGGCCGGGCTATTTTCGAGAAATCCTGTATGAATCTCCGATAAAACCCAGCATGTCCGAGAAAACTCCTTATTCCTTTAACAGTGGTGGGATGAGGTAATTTTGCAATAACATCAATTTTTGCCTTATCGACCTCAATCCCACTTTTTGAAATTTTATGGCCGAGGACAATGCCCTCTTTAACCATAAAATGGCTCTTCTCCCAGTTTAGACAAAGATTAGTGTTTTCACAACGTTGAAGCATTTTTTCTAAGTGGGAGAGGCATGAGTTGAAAGAATTCCCGATGACTGAGAAGTCATCCATAAATACCTCCATGGTTTTTCCAATCATATCATGGAAAATAGCCATCATGCACCTTTGGAAAGTGCCTGGAGCATTGCATAACCCAAAAGGCATGCGTCGATAGGCAAATGTCCCGTAGGGGCATGTGAAGGTAGTTTTATCTTGATCCTGTGGATCAATGGGAATTTGGAAGTAACCCGAGAAGCCGTCAAGGAAACAATAATACTCATTTCCTGCTAGTCTTTCGAGCATTTGATCCATGAAGGGCAGAGGAAAATGGTCTTTGCGGGTGGCTTCGTTAAGTTTTCTATAATCAATACATACTCGCCACCCTGTGACCAAACGAGTTGGTATTAACTCGTTGTCCTCATTTGTAATAACTGTAATGCCGCCCTTCTTTGGAACACAATGGATTGGGCTAACCCAAGGACTATCTGATATAGGGTAAATCAATCCCGCATCAAGAAGTTTGATAACTTCAGCTTTTATAACTTCGTGTATTTTTGGATTTACCCTTCTTTGATGCTGCACAGTAGGTTTAAAGTCCTCTTCCATTAGGATTTTGTGTGTACAAAAATCCGGGTTTATACCCTTTATGTCTGAGAGTTTCCAAGCAATTGCTTGCTTGTGGGACTTTAAAACCTTAAGCAACGCTGTTTTCTCCTCATCCTTTAAGTCTTTTGCAATAATGACCGGTAACTTATCGTTACCTTCCAAGAATGCATATTCTAGATGAGGAGGCAGGTCCTTAAGTTCAACCTCGGGGAAGTCATCATTTTTCTCAACATATTTGACTTCCACCTTATGAAGTTGTGGAGGTAGAACAGGAATGGGAGAAGGATCTTTGTTCAATAACTCCTCAAGGAGAAGTATATCCCCCTCCGGGTCAATCTCTTGGTAATCAATTCCTTCGGGAACTGAATCACTTTGGAGAAAGGCCTCTAATTCCTCAAGGAGAAAATCACTTCCCTCAAATGGAGTGAGGGAAGGAGAAGAATTAGCGATTATGGGATCAGAAGAAGTAGTGGGATTGCCACTCGGAAAATTATCAGCGAATCCAAGGAATTCTTGAGCATGCTCCTCGGATGCAATGTCAATGACATCAATTCGGTTGACCGTTTCAGTATCAGAAGTCGAGGAGTATCTCGAGGTTTGATCAAGGTTGAACGTTATAGCTTCAGTGCCAACTCGTAACGTGATTTCCTCATCGAAAACATCGATCAATGCACGACTTGTTCTTAAGAATCCCCTCCCAAGAATGAGAGGAACTCTTGGATCTGCATCGAAATCAACAACGACAAAGTCTGCCGGAAAATGGAAGTTCCCCACTCTTACAAATACGTCCTCAGCAATACCGAGGGGACGTGAAATTGAACGGTCTGCAAGCTCGAGAGTCATGCATGTGGGACTAAGTTCCGGAAGAGAGAGCGCTTTACAAACTGAGTAGGGCATTAAGTTAATGCTTGCACCAAGATCGGCCAAGGCAAAGCATTCAACCATCCCCGGGAAAATACATGGTATTAGAAATCTCCTAGGGTCTCCTAGCTTTTCGGGAAGCTGATTCAACAAAATTGCAGAGCAATTCTCATTGAGTGGAGTTCGTGCCATCTCACACAGTTTGTCTTTATTGCTCAATAGGTTTTTGAATGTCGAAGCGAATTTGGGCATTAAAAGAAGAGCATCCGCAAAACTAATATCAAAGTGTAGATCTTGGAAAATTTGGAAAAATTTTTCCATCTGATGATTAGCTTTTTGGCGGAGCTTTTGGTCTTGCAATCGTGAGGGATATGGAATTGATGTTTTTGGGTTGGCTTTTGGAATTTCAACAGGACCTTCAGGAGTTTCAAACATGACTCTTTTTGGAGGAGTTGGGATTGGGACAACTGGAGGAGGGATGTCATTGGTACCTCCGTTATTAGTAGGAAGTACCGTATCCGTAGTATCCTCAGTGTCACATTCCTCTACAGGGATAGGAGATGAGGTAGAGGGAGCTGTAGGTCCTTGGTAAGAAACTCCACTTCTTGTGGTGATCGCTTTAACATCGCCTCTCGGATTAGCGATCGTGTTGCTAGGTAAAGTTGTACCTGAGCTCGAGGGTCGATCATTTAAAGACTTCTGGAAATTAGACATTTGACTAACCAGCATTCTGTTCAATTCTTCTTGGGATTTCATAAACTGTTTTAATAACTCATCATGTGATGGTCCAGTTGGAACAATGGCTTGATTTTGGTTTGGAAAATTTTGAGCCCGATTGTTCTGGAAATTACCATGTTGCTGGTTGTTATTACCTTGGAAGTGGTTTTGTTGTTGAGAATTACCCTGTGGGTAATTGTTCTGACCTTGATTTCTGTTATAATTCCCTTGGTTTTGATTTTGAAGAACCTGGTTTTGACTAGAGTTGAAATTCCCTTGGTTGTTATAACCTTGGTTCATTCGGTTCTGGTTTTGATTCTGGTTAAAGTTCTGGTTCCTATTCTGAGGTTGATTAAACCCTGGTGGTCCAATGTAGTTATTAGAACGGTAGCTCAAAAGATTTCGGTCCCCTTGCGGTTGGTAAGAATTACCTCCCGTATTATAGGAACCTTGAGCTGCGGATATGTTTTCACGGGCAAAGCCACCGGAGGCTGGACACTCTGTGTAGGAATGTGGACCACCGCAAGTTTCACAACTCGGGTTAACAGTTTTGACCTGATTAGGATTATTCTGATGGATACGCAAAACTGCAGTAGACAAATCATCCAGCTTTTTAGCTAGGATTGATATTTCATTGCTTGCCGGAGTGTCTAACTTAAATGAATCGTTCCTCTCAGCAGAGGAGTCCCAAAAATTATGATGGGCAGTCATGTTCTCGATTAAGTCATAGCACTCTTCAGGGGTTCTTTTCATAAAGGTGCCCCCAGCAGCAGCATTGATGGTGTCACGATGACGGAGTGTCAAACCATTATAAAAGGTATCAATAATGGTGACAAGAAGCATGTTATGATTAGGACACCGATCAATGGCAAGTTTGTAGCGTTCCCATGCCTCAAATAAGGACTCTTCGGGAAGCTGTCTGAAGTTGCTGATATCATTCCTCAGCTTTGTGACCATAGATGGTGGAAAGTATTTGGCCAGGAATTTAGTGATCATCTCATCAAAAGTGTGGATCGAATTCTTAGGAAGTCGATCGAACCATGAAGTTGCATGATGAGTGAGTGAATATGGAAACAGGTATAGACGTAGGCTGTCTTCGGCGATGCCATGTTGTTTCATGCTTTGGGTGACAGTTAAAAATTTGTCGAGATGCCTGTTGGCATCGTCACCCGGCAATCCGTGGAACTGGCACGTATTCTGGATCTGTTGTATCATGTGGTGTTTTAATCCAAAATCCGTGGCTCCAATAGTGAGTGGTGCAATTGGTCCACCCCTCCCTTGCATGGTAGGTTGACACAGTTCCTCCATAGTTCGGGTGTCAGGAACTGGTTCATCCTTGGGAAGGAATGGGGGCTCGTCGTTCATTTTGGTTGTGTGTTCTTTTTCAACAATACGTAACTCGGGTACGTTTTTCTTCTTTTTATTCTTTGCTTGTGAACGAGTGCGCATGCACAAAAATTAGTTTTCAACACAAGATAGAGGCAAAACTACAGTGAACTTAAACCCAATAATCACAAATGAACAGCTCCTTTAAAAAAGGTACACTATCCACAGGGATACAATGGTAAGTTTTGAATCTTATGATTGGGAACTTATTTGAAGGTATTAATTTATTCACAATAAAACAAAATGTTTTTGGCTTTTCGTGTATGGGTGAAAAACTTGGACAATATTTTTGAAACTGATTCGTTAACCGAAATCGTTCCTTTAAGATTACTCGCAGGCTAGCGGGAGGAAATAAATGTATTCCTCTTCAGTTCGCAATTTAATGTCAGAACTTACCTTATACCAGCTGTTTCAGGTTGTAATCGTAAAGATACGAAGTAATTTAACTTCACAGTTTTGTTTTGTTGTTTATGATTTGTTTGGTGTTGTTAACACTTCAGGAGAAATGTTAATGAACGTTTTCAGATATGATTTTGCTTTTCTTGAAAATTTACAAAGTGGTGATTATTTGTACAGGAGGGTTTTTGAAAACCACTAGACTTTTACCGTTTTGAAACACGCAACAACCTCCCCGGCAGCGGCGCCAAATTTTTGACTCCTCCCAAACCAACCAGTCAGCCTTGTGAAGCTGTTAGGTACACCTGGGAGAAAGTGCAAGTTAATATTGACCGTGGAAGTATAGGGAAATCCCCGGATCGTTAAATCCCAACGAGATTGAAATTGTATTTGTTGACGGTTAGGAAAGTGAGTGGTACTGAGGACAGTAACAAATATGATTTGAAGATTGATTACACTACTGATTGCTTGATATTTGGAAAATATGAAATTATAACAGAAATACAGAAATAAACACAAAATCAGATAATCAGATAACAGAAAAGTGGTATTTAACAAGTTACAAACTACAGGGACTAAAAGTGAAACTTTTGAAAACTTAATACTAAAGAAAATAGAAAATGAAATTGAAATTATGAAAATGATTATTATAATATTTAATTTCTATTTAATTAATAAAACTAATTAAAATCTAATTTAAGACTTAATTTAATTTAACTAAAAATTACAACTATTACAAATAAGCTTAAAAACTTAAATAAATAATTTCTAAACTTAATTAAGAACTTGAAGAAAGTATAAAAAATTAAAATAAATATTTTTGTCTTTTTATAAGTATTTTATTAATTAATAACTATTTAACTTAATTAAACTATTTTAACTATTTTAAATTACTATTAATACTAAATTACCTTAGAAAATTATGATAAAATTTATAAAACTATTAAAACACTACAGGAATACTACAAAATTATAAAAACTTGCTAAAAATTATATTTAAACTAATTGACTAATTAATTACTATTTAATTAATTTTAAACTAATTTAATTAATTTAAATAAGAAAATTATTAAATGAACAGTGGAAATTATGAAACTATTTTTTTAAAAGTCTTAACTATATTATAAAACTTAGGAAAAATATAAAATTCTACTTTTGTTAATTAAAATTAAATAAATCTATTTAATAACTAATATTGCCTATTTAATTATTTAAACTAGTTTTAAATCTAATTAATAGTAAACTGTTTAGGAAAATTCTAAGAAAATTATTTTAACTACTTTAAGGTACTAAGTAATTTATAAAATTATAAAATTGGACAAGTGCTTATTAATAAGCTCAAATGAAAATTAATTAGATAATTTCTATTAAATAGAAGCTATCACTATTTTTATGTTTGCTTTTTCTGGTTTTTTCTTTTACAAAACTACTTAAATACTTAAATAATGAAACTTTAATAAAGACAACTACTTAGGAAATCAAAAATAAGCACTGAGATTGCTTATTAGCTTAAACAGTTGACTAAGGTTGACTAAATGAAGAAATAAGCTAAACTGAGGTTAGGTGGGGTCCACTATGGTGAAATCTAATTTATCTAAGTTACTTATACTTAATTAAGCTAAGTGTGATGAGATAAGCTCTTAGATTAAGCTGAGAATATCAAATAAGCACTTGCTTATTCTACTTCTGACTCAGAAATGGGACAGAGATTAGTAGTGATTTAAGGTGGGGTCCACTGGTCTAAAGGTCAAACTAATGGTCAATATTTGAACCTGGGTAGGAGGGGGGTTGTAATAAGCTAGGTCTGAGGTGTGGGGTCCACTGATGTGGGCTGCAGCCACCACTTAAGTTGGTGGTGTGGTGGTGTTTTGCTGATGTGCAGGGCAAGTTTTTGCCTTGCAGTCCACTTTCTGAGAGTTGTAGGGTCCACAAGAGTAAAACAAGGTTCAAAATAAGCCTAGGGGTTCAACTATGGGATGATAAGCTACAGATTAAACTAATAAGCTAAGCTTATGGATTCCTAATAAGCTCAGAGTGACCCTATGGATTGGTGATCATACACTGAGTAATCAGTGTAGCTTGTTTCACAAAGGTTACAAGTTTGGTTCTAAAAGCTATTCTACAATAAGCTAAAAGCTAAACTAAGCTTAGATGAGATAAGCTGGACTAATAAGCTTTAAATTAAGCTAATGGTTGGGGTGTGGGGTCCACTGGATTGATAAGAAATTACCAACAAAGTTGTGGTGATGAACTGGGTTCAAGTGAGCAGGGCACACCTTTGCCCTGTAAGTAAGTTTGAAGGTCTGTGGGGCCTAGTGTAAAAATGCTAAAAATATAAGCTGTATGGGAACTTAAACTAGAGGTGGTAGACTACTAAACCTGAAAAGCACAAAGTGTAATTCTTAACACATAAATCTACAAAAATCTCCTAAGATTTGAGAAAATCTGAAAATGGTAATTTTGACTTTTGATGAAAATGAACTAGGTTGACTAATTTGGATTTCTAATGATCACTACAGATTTTATAGGTTATATTAAGCTATATTAAGATTGAAATAAGCTATATTACTAACTTGTGAGTAGATTTGATGAGTTATGGACTCCAATATCACCACAGTTAACTGTGGTGATGTATTCCTTGTGATTTTGACTATTTAACCAACTAAGACATGTTTATTTTTGTTTCTCTGGACTAATGTAATACTGAATGACTTGTATACACTAAAAATTACAACAATACTAAGCTGAGTAACACAGAACATGTAAATCCAAACACCCCTTTTAACTAGTCTGTTTTATGATTTGTGAGGTAAATGGCTTACAAAGCTTATTCTACTGATCCAACATGACTTATTATGATATTTTAGATGTAAATAAGCACTTAGAAACAGATTATGACCACAGATTCACACTAATACTAATTATACTAAGTTGACTGTGAACTTTTTAGAAAATGAGTAACAAGTAATTCTACTTAGCAACTTAACAATCTCAAACCACAAATACACTTGATTACACTAATCAAACTTAAGTAACACAGATAATGACCATGATAATCAAGATTAATACATATGCAATACAAAGATAGTTATGAGAATTTTTTAAGAAACTTACAATTTGCTTTCCTGCTTGAAACCAAGAACCAAGATCATAGAAACTTTTCCTAATATCCACCACTGGATTCTAACCCAAGACCATCCACAATTTGCCTTGCTCCAATTGCTTATTACCAAGAACTCATCAGTTGACTTTTGTTGACTAATTTGTAGTTTGTGAGATTTTCTATATTAAACTGATTGGTAACTTACTAAAAGCTTTATTGAGCTTATGGGAGCTTATGTGAGCTTACTCAATCCATCAAACCATACAGAATTAACAACACAGCTTATTGAGATTTTTATATGAAATTGAAAATTGCATTCACTAAGATAATAATACAAACTTGCTTTTTATTAACTTAAAAGATCACTAATACACTGAAAACACTTAAACTTAAACTTGAAAGCTTACAATTACACTTGAACTTTTGAAAATATTAATACGACATACAAATATTAAAAATAAACTAGCTACTCTTCTCTTCTGCTTCTCTTGGTCTTTATAGGTGAAAATAAGCTTCCAGGTGTCCTCAGGGACATTTCCCACTTCATCTGAGCCATTGATCTAGTCCAATTGATCATATCCGTTTAAACTACCTTTTTGGCGCCAAAGTCCTCCAAGTTAACTTGGAGGCTACGCTCTGCAATTAAGGATTATTGGAAGTTTGTGGGTGTGTCAGAAGACAAAAGGGAAGATTTTTAGGCAAGTTGGTGTTGTATGGAAGAAAACAGAGACAAAATGTGGTTTGGGAGTGAAAAATGGTGGAGATGGCATTTAATGCCCATCTGGTTTGATTGTGGGAGGTGGAAAGTAGTTAGGGTGAGTTGTATTGATGGTGAGGTGGAGGTAGCAGGTGGCAAAACCACCTGGTATGGTGGTTTCAGCCATGGGAGAGGAGGGTGAACAGTGGAGGGGGTGTTTGGCGGTTTTGGTTGGGTCAACGCGGGTCAACGCCCGTTTAAACTAAAAGGGTGTGGTGGACTGGGCTTAGGAATGGGCTTTAGGTGGGCTGGGTAGTTAGGTTGGGTTGGATTTGGTTTTGGTTTAGTTAAATAAGGGTCCGGTTTGGTTTTAAGTGTTTAAGGACCAAAAATGTAATTTTAGCAAAAGTGAGGGACTGAATTTGTAATATTTCCCAAAGTATTTTCAAGGACTTAATTTGCCAAATATAATAAACCAAGGACTTATTTATTTATTTTTCCATTTAAAAACTCCCAGGGACCTTTTCTGCAATTATTCAAACTCCAGGGACCTTTTCTGTAAATTTGGATTTTTAAGGGATTAAACTTGTAATTTCTCAAAATGTTATCAAAATTGTTCCATTTTGTCATTCATGCATAGTACAAGGGTATTATTTGTAAATATTTCAGTTTTGAATACCCAGGGACTATTTTGCCAATTTTGAAACTTGAGGGGTAAAAATTGCCAGTTTGTGTAAACTTTTATCCAGGGATGTTTTGTGAACATTTTTGAGTTCCCAAGGACTTAAGTTGACTTTTTATTCATTTAAAACCTTCAGGGACTAGTTTTGACAATATTTGAAACTTGAGGGACTGAAACTGCCAATTATGCAAACTTTGTATGTTTTTCATTTGTTTTTGCATATTTTGTAATTAAAACATATAAAACACTCTTTTGAGATATTTTAAGTATTATGATGCATTTTTGAGTGTTTTTGTATGTTTTGGCAGTTCAGATTGGTACAAAATGATGAGTATTTAGACACTCATCAATAACACAAGAAACAACAAACAACAACAACAACAACAGCAGCAACATCAACAACAACAGCATTACATACGAAGATTTTCCATGTCACCTAACAGGTCACGGAGTATTGCATCCGATTGACATGCGTGGTCATTGTTGTCGGGATTCGTTGCAATTGCAAGTCTTGCCTCGAGCAACCTGACTTTTGTCTCTAACACCTGTTTTTGTGCCTCCAACATATTTATCCTAAGATCTTTTTCATGGCAGTTTGTGCACCAAGAACCGTGAGATGTTGAAGCAGAATATATTACTTGTAATTGTTCATCAAATTCAGTCTTCCACATAAAATATCCACATCCATGACCTTTCTCTCTTGGCTTCGAAAGAGGACATGCATAATACTCCAAAATACTTTCAGCGGGGAAGAGTCCCCGCCAAAAGGTTGCACCATTTACTTCTAAAATACTTTCAGCGGGGACATGTCCCCGCCAAAAGTATTGCCACGCTGGCAAGTTTGACCTGACCAAAATTGTCCACGCTGGCAGCGTGGGTCCCACGTGTCACCGCCAAAAGAGTGGTACGTCGCCGCAGAAAGTTTACACCGAGGGGCTTTGCCCGAGGCACTTTCGGCGGGGACATGTCCCCGCCGAAAGTTTTGGGCGGGGAGAAGTCCCCGCTGAAAGCGAGGAAATGTCCCCGCTAAAAGCAGCCAATGTTGTAGTGTATCTTGTACACGATCACTTAATTATATCAATTATTAGAGTCGCTTTGACTTGTACACGGTCTATAATGAGCGCCCCATGGTATTGATTATAGATAGGATACTATATATATATATATATATATATATATATATATATATATATATATATATATATATATATATATATATATATATATATATATATATATATATATATAGTAATGAAATGCACGAGTAAAGAGATAATCTAAGCAATTGTTGATAAATGCCATTTCAACTCTTCAATCCCACATCGAAAAAAGAAAATTTATGTTGCTTGCTATTATACCATAGCGTAGAGGTTTCACTTGTGTTCGGTTTAATATCATGTTTTTGATTGTGTTGTATCAACCTGTAAATAAAAACTAATAAAAATTTACAGAGGTGGTCAGCCGCAGTCTAAAATTGATATGAATTATCAAACTTTTTTTTAATGAAATACTCTTGATTAACGTGATTTAATACTCTTGATTAACGTGATTTCTAAACTTTTAGTAGTGAAATGCTTTTGTAATTTAAAAATAATTATCTATTAATCGTTTGAGTTAACTACATAAATGGTCCTTGTGGTTTGCTAGAAATAACAGATTTAGTCCATTTTCCATTTTTGTATCAGATCTGGTCCTTGTGGTTTTAAAATGTATCAGATTCAGTCCAATTTGTCTAATAAGGTATGTGAAATGACCAAAATACCCCTACTTTCAACATTTTATTTATTTTTTAGGTGGGGGTATTTTGGTCCTTTCATGTCAAAATGGACTGAATCCGAGACATTTTAAAACCACAGGGACCAAATCTGATACAAAAATGAAAAATGGACTGAATCCGTAATTTTCAACAAACCACAGGGACCATTTGCGTAGTTAACTCTAATCGTTTTGTGGGTGTAACAATGGATTTAAAAGCTACACTAGAGTGACTAAAAGTCAAAAACAATAACTTTACAGTAATGTTATGCATTTTGGAACTTTTTTGGGAGAAAACAATGGAATTCCTAGTTATACGTATAGTATACTATACAACATGAGTCGAATTGTGAATTGGAAGGTAATCACAGATCGATTTAAAACTAGATTGTCAAGATGGAAAGCTAACCTCCTTTCCATTGGAGGTAGCCTTACTCTCATTAAATCGGTTCTTGGTAGCCTTGGCATATATCATTTTCGATTTTCAAAGCTCCTGAAGCGATTATTAAGGAGCTTGAATGTCTTCGTGCTTCAGTTTTTTGGGGTGCCTCTTAAGATAAAAAGAAACTTGCGTGGATTAAATGGTCTAATATCTTAGCCTCTTTTGACAAAGGTGGTTTAGGTGTCGGTAGCCTTAAGGCTTTTAACAGTTCAATGCTCATGAAATGGAGATGGCGTCTTCTTTCATCTCCGGGTTCGCAATGGGTTAAAGTCGTTAAATCGATTCATGGAGAAGAAGCGGGTATCGATCTTAAAAGTTGTCAAACTAATGGGTTATGGGCTAGTATGTTGGTGTGATAAATCACCACCCGTAAACCGACGAAGTTAGTTTACCACAACGTGCTCCTCGCTCCAAGCTTCGAAACGACTGGTCACGGGCCTAAAACGAAGCCCCGTAGCCCAACTTGTACCCATTTTAGTGAGGCCCTTTTTGTCACACGATCTTGGGCCTCCAGAAACATGATGGCCTGTTCTTCAACACTTGGGCCCGCATCATTTAGACCTATGACCACATGCTGAAGAATATGCATAAATTCTTAATTTATTTCCAAATTTGTACTTACATCAAATAACATTAAGTGGGGCATACGCATATGATTGCACATCATTAAAGAACCACACGTTGTGTTCAACTTATAGGAACAAGCTGAAATGGATCGAACATCCGTTTCAGGAAGACATACTAACACTCTCATAATAGCAGTCGATAATGATATGGTGGTCCGAACAGCTTCACCGGTGAGCCATTGAGCTAGTATTGGACAAGTTACGAGTATTAGTAAGTTGGATTTTCTCATAGTAATTTTACAATGTACTTTGATAAATGTTGGTATCATTCACAGATTGATTTAAATGAATAGCATTATATTCCACAAGACATACGGTTATTGTAAGTGCTTATATGACTGGCTCTTCAATCAATTTTATCTTATGGAATATGGAATATAATTGTTATCGTGAGGGAGTAATTATCTGTTTGAACCCGTTTTCACTTCTAAGATGTTATGACTAGAGCTCGACATGTGTTTTGGCAAGTAGCTAAATTGAAGATTTTTATACTTATTAGAGGACTACTTGAGTACTTGACTCGAGTTATGTACAAGGCCTCTACAGACTTACCTCGTCTTGCTTTGATTGGTTATCCCACATGGGTCAATGAAAGGAAATTGTGATACTTTAGATAATATAGTGTATAGATTGTAGTCGTTGTGAATTATATTAGGTGATTGAGCATTGTTGTAGGCGTTGAAGAGAATAAGTTTCTTCAGTCTTCATAACTATCGCTCAAATATCGATATAAATTATATTTTTATTTGTGCTTGAGACCTCGCCTCATAAATAACGTACTATTATTTCAACATCGATTAAAAAGTGAACTACTCATAAATTTTTGCAAAGATATTTAACACTTCACTTTTCATTTACAAAAATGAACCTCGTAAATACCAAATGAACATAATTATGATAACTTGTTTTTTTATGTGTCGTTATTACACTCATTTGCCTTAATACTTTAGGATGAAAAACTTAGGTTTTACCGTTTTATGAGTTGCAGCTAGTTAATATACTGAAGTGTGAATGGATCACAACCTCTATGAGAGGATTCCATTCCGACTATCTAAGATAAAAGAGAGGTGATTAAGTGTGGCAATAAGATTTTAGTTTTGATGTTTAGATAATATCTTTTAACCAAAAAGTCATGAAAGTAAATTGGAATACTAAAAACTTTGTTAGATGTAAACAAATTGTAAAGCAACAATCTCAAAATGGATTTTATAACGCCCACTAAGTTGGCAAACAAACAAATTGGAAATTTGGAATACGTGTTTGTGTATAATCTTTAGTAACCTAATTTTTATTCGGAGTGAGCTGCACTATTAATATTCCGAACGATGTTTAGGGGATGTTTGATTGGTGCTTAATTGCACTAAATGTTGAACCTGTCAGCACCAAGAGTGTATTGATCTCTACGTGAGTAAGTTGGAACTTTCTTTTAAATTTTATGTACAATTTTGATTTGTATTCGTATCCTTGTTCCTTCTCCTATTGCGATTCACGCTTCGTAATATTTTAGACTAGTTGTAATAAGGCCGAATGCGTCGGTCGGTGTCAGTCGCCTATTAGAGGTGGTAGGTGGATGTTGGTCGGTTAGGAGAAAAATGGATGAATGGGTCGCTCAAACGACCGAGTTTGATGCATAACAAAAGCAAGTTTTGGTTTGTGTTTTAATGTTTGGTTTGATGCTAGACTGTTGAGTTCTTTTTGTTGTGAATGAAAGTATGTTTGTATGTGTGTTTTATAAATAAGGTGGTAGTGTGTGTATTGGAGCTTCGTGGTGACGAATAAGCCAAGGTTGGTAATATGTTTAAAAATCACCGCTAAATTTAATGGTGAGTTAATAAATCACCATTATATTTATCTAAGATATAAGGATATATGATGATGCGAATACTTGTATTAATCCCATATAGATCATTGAAAGAAATTTTTAATACTATATATGTGTTATCGTACATCTCTTATGTTAAATTGAGGTTGGTGTTATGTTGTTGGGGATTATTGAGATCTAAGAATTAGATTAACTCTTAGCTTCTCAGAAATTCTCAATAACTAATTAATACTTTAAAATTCTTTTTTGGTCTTTTTGGATTAATTGTATTTTGAGATAAATAACTAATATTAGGTTGATTTTGTGTTGTTGGGCATTATTGAGATCTAAGAATTAGACAGGTATCGTTTGTTTTTTCAGAGCTTTTACTTTTTCATCTGCAAACCATGTCTGCAGAAGAAGAGGTGCACATAAGCTCTTCATCTACAAGAAGAAAACCGTTTGTTTTTGTGCTATTGAAGTACTTCTTTCTTTCTTTTTTTCACTAGTATTTTTTGTGCTATTAAAGTACTTTTTTTTCCTTTCCTTTTTCTTTTTCACTAGTTTTTTACGTTTTCATCCGTTTTTTATGTTTTGGTATGTTTTTTTTTTTAATTTTTTTACGTTTTCAACTGTAAAAAATGGACGAAAACGTAAAAAAATGGACGAAAACGTAAAAAAATGGTGAAAACGTAAAAAAAAATGGCAGCAAAATTAAAAAAGGGAGAAAACATAAAAAACGGAGGAAAACGTAAAAAAACAGGCAAAAACGTAAAAAAAAATTGACGAAAACGTAAAAAAAACGGAAAACGTAAAAAAATGGAGGAAAACGTAAAAAAGAGAGAAAACGTAAAAAACCGCAGGAAAACGTAAAAAAAATACTAAAAGGTAAAAAAACGGATGAAAACATAAAAAAACGGATATAGAGAAAGAGATGTAAGGTTTGTGAAAGAAGAGGCAAGAAGTGAAAGAAGAGGTAAGAAGTGAAAGATAATGTCTGCAATTTAGAAGATGAAAAAAGTGAAAAGAAGCACTTATGTCTGCAAAAAAACAAACAAAAACCTCTGCCCTCCTGCAGACAAAAGAAGTAAAAAGAGGGAAAAAGTACTTATTGTGAAAAAACAAACGACACTTAACTCTTAGCATCTCAAAAATTCTCAATAACTAATACTAATACTCTATTTTTTTTTATTTGTTTGTTATTTTTTGGGCCTTTTTGGGCTAATTGTATTTTGAAGCTAGATTATCATGTTGAAGAACTTGTATAAGTTTTTGACATATTGTGCTAGATTCTTTAATGTTTTTATAAACCTTACAACTTGACACTATAGAAACAAAAGTAAAGTCAACGGTAAAAAATCAAAGGACTAAAAACAACTAACGACCAAAAATACCACTTTAAGTAGTTACGATAAGAATTCAGCCTTTCTCACTGAACGAATTTCCCTAAATGTTCAAATTGAATAAAACTTCGTTTTATGGCTCACATTTGTCTTGACCGTGAGCATGTGGAATTTCCTTTACACCAACCATCAATAACACATTATGTATAGGCCTATCATTAGACAATCTAGGAGCCCACCAAGCCCAATAATATAAACTCGTCCTAAAATTAGTCCATGTTAAATTCATAAATTGCTTTAAAATACTTTCTTTACCAATGAACACAAATTGGGAGTATCCTTTCTTGTTCTACATTTTTAATTCTCTTGAGGCAGCTCCTACTCTCTTTATGTGCAAAAATAATGGAAGCAAGAATAGTTGAACTAGTCGTCAATTGATCATATTCTTGACTTGTTAAAAGTCGCAATTATGAACTTTTACATGATCAGGACGTTGCACCCATTTTAGGTGACATTACCAAAAGCGTACATAATGAAAGCTTGGATGATACTGAAAATAATTGTCTCAACTATGATTTTTCTCGTGACATAACTAAAACTATAAACTAACAAATAGTAGTGCTTAAATCATGATACACACGGACAAACATGCAATTTTCGTAAACCATAACATACAATCCACTTAAAAGAACAGACTGAGTTACTCGAATCAAGTTTATACGAAAATTGCTTTGCGGTACAAACAACACTAAACTTCATGGCATCTAATTCAAGAATCAAAAGGCCCGTTACATCTACGTCGATTTTCCCCACGACCACAACCAAACATAGATGAACGAAAATTTTTGATTGAACCCACATGATATCAATGATATGAATTGTATTCCTTATAAGGGTCTACAAATCCATTTATGGATAAATGATGTATAATAAACACATAACTTGTATAATAAAGAATGCTAAAAGTGCATTTTTCAACATTTAAGTCGTTGCTTATTATTTATTTATTTTGATAAAAAAAAAAAAAAAAAAAAAAAAAAACCATACATCCCTATCCCACATAGGTTAAAACGTTAAAGACATAAAAGGTTCCTAGCTAATAATACATAAATTTCGAAGTTCACTTATCATTAACAGAGGACTTCATGAATTCTTAGTTTCTTGCTCCACAACTTAAAAAAAAAAAAAAAAAAAAAATTGTTTGATGATGTAAATACACTTTTTGTATGTGTACTTGCATTAAACATTCTTGAGGCAATTAGTGATGAGATATGCTTTGTTTTGCATGATCAAATGCCTCGTCTTGTTAGAGTTACATTCTTGGGGCAAAAATGAGCTAAAAGGCTAAAATTGAGCATGGAGGATTCAAACTTTATGACTCGGCTTTCTAATCATTGATCGAGGCTTTTACTAACGGGTTTAATCCATGAAGTCCTTAACACATATGGATAATGACGTACCAATAAAGGTGATCTTATCATCAGCTTGAAATGATGGAACTTGACCCAATGACAGTACCATAAACAATGATAATTCACTGAAAAAATTGTTTCACTTAGGCATTAAACCTGCACATTATTACGCTCTTAACTTCATAAACTCAATATATAACTGAATTTTGAGGTGCTCAAATTTCTTGTGTTCCCCTTTAGTCATGCTATAGGAACAAGCTAACACTCTTGAAACAAATGTTGATAACAATGGTCCGGACAACTTCACCGGTGCAGCCATTCGACTAGTTTTTGGATGGCTTCAGTTGAAGAGAAAAAAAAATTAAAAAAAATCTAAGCTTTTATAATTTAATACGGAGTACTACAAATTGAAAATATAATAATAATTGGCTGATTGCCAATCGCCTATAAACAAGATACGTAAAAAAAATCTAAGCTTTTATAATTTAATAATAATTGGACAACTTCACGTTATACTTTACGTGCTAATTGTTTTTGGATTCTCAAATATCATGTTTCTCGATGCTCGAATATCATGTTGAAGAATTTGTATAAGTTCTTGACATATTGTGCTACATTCTATTATACATTGTCATAGTGAACGGTGCCGATGAAGGAGTGATTAACAAATAATAACAAAACGGTTGAATACAACCAATTAGAAACCATAGGTGACGAATTTGAATCCATAATAGGTTAAACTTTTTGATTTTTGGTTTTTGTTTTTTGTTTTTTTAATTTTTTACATATTCCATATGATGATTTCTCATAAATGTCTTTTTATAAAACGTGTAAAAACGGACCAAAACGTGTAAAAATAGACGAAAAAGTGAAAATAAAGTCAAGGGATTAAAGGTGAAAGTCAACCCAAACGACAAGGACCATTATTGTAACTTTTATAACTAAAATAACGTTAAAGGATGACCGGTGAAACAGACGCAAACCACAGGGACCGATATCCAAATTTGTGATAGCTTCATATTCAAATTTGGATGAAATTTCCTCATTAGAAATCATGTTTAATTGCTCCTTATCATAATAGAGTTTAATTCGGTGCCCATTTACAATGAAACTTCCACCATGTTTGTCATAAAGTTCAACATAACCTAATGGAAATCCATGTTTCACTACATATGGTCCAAACCATTTTGGCTTGAGTTTCGGAGCTTTAAACTTGTATTTCATATTGAAAAGCATAACTTTATCTCCAGCTTTGAATTGTTTTTAGTAGATTACGTATTTCGATACTTTTGAGAAAGTATGTTGCGTATCTACAAACTTAGTACTTTTAGTTTTTCTTCATAACTTGTTTCAAGCATAGAAAAATAAATTATAATTTTGTCACTTATTGATGCTTTTCACAACGTTGGAGACGAATAACATACTTTAGGCTAATACTAGTATATAAATTTTAATTTTAGCAAAAAGGCAAAAAGTTTAGGGATGAGTTTGCAAGATAAGATAATCTACAAGGACCATTTATGTATGTAGATTTCACTATCTACATGCATAAATGTTCCTTGTAGATTACCTGATCTTGCAAACTCATCCCTAAACTTTTGCCTTTTTGCTAAAATAAAAATTTATATCAGGGTGAGCATCGGTCTAGGACCGGACCGGACCGACAAGACCGAGGACCAAATTAGCCAAAAAGTCAAGATCGAGGACCGGACCTAATGTGGTCGGTCCGGTCCGGTCCGGTCTCGGTCGGTCAGGTCTAACTAGGCTAAATAATCGGTTTGTGGTCCAGACCGGACCGGACCGGACCGAGGACCGAATTAGCCAAAAAGCCAAGACCGAGGACCAGACCGAAAGTGGTCGGTCCGGTCCGGTCTCGGTCGATCCGATCCGTTCGGGTCGTTTGCTTAGCCCTAGTCTATAGGGTCGGCTTTCATAACTGTGGCTAAACGAGAGGGACAGTATATGTAATTTTCATTTTCAGAAAAGAACAAAAAGAAATGATAAATAGGCCAAATTTATGTGCCCTTAAAGACCTTTCTAATCTTAATCTTAACTATTACCGTATAAAGGAAAAATTATCAAAGTAAAAAGGTAAAAAACTTAAAATGTTCAAGCAAAGTGAAAAACTGAGGATGTGTTTGATAGTCACTTAATGAAGTGACTAAGAGATTTTCTTTGATTCGGTCACTAAATTACATGTTTGATAGCAATAAATAATACTCTGACTCATTTCTTACTCCTCTGTACGATTCACATGAAATTGGATGCAAAACCACTCAACGTCTTACACTTCACCTCAATTCACCTAGATACCTTTATTTTCATTATCAAAATACCTTTATTTTCATTATCAAAATTCTGTTGCCCTATTTTGTTTCATGGTTATTATTCATTAAACTATATCCCTTCGTAATGTTGATTCTAGAATGTACGTTGTTTTGATACATCCTTTCAATATCCTTTAAAAAATTGTCATTAGTTGCTATCCACATTAATCTAACCACTTTGTAAAGCGAAAGAGCAAAATGACTGAGAATTCATTTTTATTAATGTTTGAAACTATTTCGTCTCTATTTGTTATATTGAAATAATTATTCGTTCCTCTGACTTATAAAATTTGTTAACCGAGACTACTTATTAAACGATTGTATTTCATTATAAGCAACACCAGGTTAAATTAGTAATTTGCAACAAGTTAGATCATTTGTCAAACAACTCGTTTTAATTAATAACCAAGTTCATTCAGAGTCTTTGATTCATTCAGAATTTTTAATCATTCAGCGCTATATCATTTTAATTTATCAAACGGTCCCTAATGGTTAAGCAATAACTTAATTTGAGAAACTATTAACAAATAAATGTACATATTGATACTGTCAAAATGCATTTAGTTACACATGGTTCTATATATAGGTGCTTAATCCAGTACTTTTTAACAAGTAGATGAATCGAATCTTTATCTAATTTTATATTTTATATTTTATTATTTATTTTATTATTTTTTATTATTATTATTTTTTTACATAATATTACTAGTTATAATACCCGCGCACGCGCGGGTTTTTTTCAAATTTTTTGAAATAATTATTTAAAAATTTTGTTTTTTATAAAAATTTTTGAAATAATTATTTAAAAATTTTAATTCTATTGTTAATTGCATTTTATCTATATTTTTTGTATTTATTTTCTACTTGTGTTGTGGATAAATATAAAATAAATAATATTTTTTTAAAATATCTTATCTATATTTTTTGTATTTATCTTCTACTTGTGTTATAGATAAATATAAAATATTACCTAATAAGAAAATAATCTTTTTTTTAAATAAAATTATTACTAAATCAGGTATGAATTGATTTTTTTGAAATGCAAAATTCCGTTTTGTTTTATTATATAAAAGATTTTTCTTTGTTTATGTCGATACAATAGATATAAATGTTGCACCAGAACTACTTAAACGTATAGAATATGACTTACGTAATGTTAAAGCAAAGGATTTTTCTTTTTCTTTATTAATTTTTTTTAGACCCAAACCTGACGTAAATAAACTATGATTTCCTTAGGCCAAACTTAAAGGCAGGTCATTTAAGAACAAAAATCGAGTTACATTAACCTCAAATTTCCCCTCTGACGACGACCAAAGAAGATAAAAAAAAATACTAAACAAGAAATCAGTAATAGGTGCAAACAACTCTCAGTGGCAATGCCAACCTTCTTTACAAAGAGATGGTTTTACCCGGTTTGAATCTGTGTAGCGATTAACTCAAATTCCCAAGATTATTCAGCCAAAAAGTTGCCATGGTTACCTAAAAGAATAGATACTTGAACTTCAAAATTCCTGTATCGGCATTTATCCAAGGTGAAATCATTTGCTATTATGCAGTATACGGATTAGTAATGGCTTGCACACATTCGCCGGCCCAACCATCGAACCATGGTCAAATGCATGGATTCCATTCCATTTAATCATACTCATTCAAACATTATTATAATTTTACATTACAAACTACACTAAAGTTATCAAAGCCATGCTAATATAGGAACAAGCTGAAATGGATTGAACATTTGTTTCTAGAAGACCTACTAACACTCTCGTAATAATTATAATTTTACATTACAAACTACATTAAAGTTATCAAAGCATTGCTAAAGTTACCCGGTTTGCTATGGTTACCTAAAAAAAATATATACTCGTTTGTATCCTTCACAGATTGATTTAAATGAATAGCATTATATTCTACAAGACATATGGTTATTGTAAGGGGGATTGATTCGCACACTATTTTTTTTTGTTAAATACATCATTTTGTACAATACTGCAATGCATAGAAAGTACACAGTACAACACTGTAATGCGTAAAGTGTGGTGCAAAAATAAAAAAGTTTGTTGTGCAAATCACCTCCCGCTAAGGGCTTATATGACTGGTTCTTCAACCAATTTTATCTTATGGAATATAATTGTTATCGTGACGGAGTAATTATGTGTTTGAACCCGTTTTCACTTCAAAGATGTTATGACTAGAGCTCGACATTTGTTTTGGCAAGTAGCTGAAGATTTTTATACTTATTAGGTTTCACTTTTAAGGTATGTACAAGGCCTCTACAAACTTACCTCCTTTTGCTAGATTTATTACCTCGTGTTGCTTTGATTTATTATCCCACATAGGTCAATGAAAAGAAATTGTGACATTACTATATAAATAACTAATTATAATACCCGTCCACGCGCGGGTTTTTTTTTTAAAAATTTTGAATAATGTATTTTTATTTATTAAAAAATAAATAATTTAATATTTGTTTTGTTTGATGTATGATGTTTAATTATAGTTTTTTTTATTATTAAAGATAATTATTTAAAAATTTTAATCCTATTGTTAATTGTATCTTATCTATATTTTTTGTATTTATTTTCTACTTGTGTTATGGATAAATATAAAATATTACATAATAAGAAAATAATCTTTTTTTTAAATAAAATTATTACCAAATAAGGTATTAATTGATTTTTTTTAAATGAAAAATTCCTGATAAGTGTTTTGTTTTATTATATAAAAGATGTACCGGCAAAAACGACACACTCTATGTCGTTTTGGACTCCTCTAGGTGACGTCATCTTTGGCCCAGCCTATTATGGTTGTCCAGCCCAAACTGTTAGCCCGTTTCTTGTGTTTTTTTTTCTTCTTTCAGCGTTTGATATAAACAATTTCACCGCTTTCTTTCTCATTCTTATCTTCTTTCCTAGAACATCACCAGGCACTCCAATCGATGACGCTTCAGCTCTCTGATCGATGAAGCTCCAGGAACCTGTACACCATAATCATCTTGCGGTGGTGACGATTATGGACTCATTATCCACGGTGGTGATGATGCCCTGCCGTCGACGCTGGGTTTGCAAAGATTGCTTTCATGTGTTTCATCAGCCTTTTGGTTACTCGGCTACCAGCAGATACGTATGTTCCCCCCCCCCCCCTTTTTTTTTAAATTCTTAATGTTTATTTTTTATGTGGGTATTATTCACTTATTTTTTTTATCTATTTTTTTTTTAGAAAAAATATATAATATCGAATTACAAGTGGCATGCAGGTAAACGGGTCACAAGCTGCGCAACTACCCCTTTTTGTATTGCAAAGCCTACTCTATTGAAAATAAAACATTGGCCCTTAGCAGCCGGCGAGTTACTTTGCACAACTTTCTTCACGCCATCGAGGAGCTTGATTGCTTGGGGCCCTTAGCAGCCGGCGAGTTACCTTACCATGACATCCCACATAGGTTAGAGAGATGAAAGATGACTTGGTTATTTACAAGAGTGCACATTGACTACATGTTCTTAGAGTAGTATTATGTTCTGGATGCATTATTGCTAGAGGAGCTCATTATGCAAATAAAATCTGAACCCCTCTAGTGATAGTAAATCCCGAATTAATATATTTTCTTAGGTTTTTAATATTAAAAAGTGAAACATTAATCACCACGGTCCACAACTAATGCTGTCTAAAGGATCTTTGTATTTACCTTATAATCCTAACCATAGTCCGTACTCACTTTCAATAAAATAGTTATGTTCTACATTGATGTATCAAACACAAATCAACAATATCACTTTAAACAGTAAGGGAATTTCTTAAAATCTTTTTCAATGTAATGGAATTTTTCTTTATTTTAGCTAATTAATACTCTATCAAATAAAAACCGTCTCCAACAATTATTTAAGATCCAAACATACATGTTTCATAACAAGTTATTATTAGCCAACGAAGCTCAGCGACCGAAACCCATCCTTGAGCGATTCCACATTGTTTCATATTGGTTAAGTTGTATGAAACCTTAAGTTATTTTTATAAGAAAAAAGATATTAAATCCTTATATTTGGTTTTGTTTAATTATTAGCGTAAAAACCATAGACACATCTAAAATTCAAAAACTGTCATAACTTATGAATACGCTTTAGTTGGATGTAGGAAAATGTATAAAGACAATGTAATCTACAAGATTTAAAACAAAGTGATATCATCATGTTCTAAAGTTGATATTAAGGCACTTCATATCAACTACAAATACAAATACTGGTATCATTTATCCGAGTAGATTTGAAAGATAAATGGTCTATGATGGCCATGCATGTATATGGTACTTAACAGTAAAACTGCACGGGTCACTAGATCTAGCTAACTTTAGTTCTTTTCCGATCAAAACCATTTCAATATTTAGTCCCACATCGGTTTAAGAAAGAAAATATCAGTGGCTAATATACATTATTGTATATGGCTTATATGTGTGTGAAATAGTAACCAATTGAGATTATCCCATGCTTGAATAGATTTAGCCATGCGATAATCACAATTTGTAAATTCATATAACTTCATAACTTTTTTTAATGTATTTAACTTCAAATATTTTATTTAAAAAAATCGATAATTTATTTCTTTATCGGCTACATAATTTAGTAGAGTATCTAATTTTGAAACTAAGATGAATTAATGATAAAAAGCTTACATGACAATGTCAAAAACACATTATAAGAAATTCAAAATAGATCACCATAAGTAAGTAAGCAGTGTAAATAAGCAGTGGATTAACTGGCTCTTGATTCCCATTTTTTCTTATCAATTAGTCAAAAGGTTTTACGATAAATTTTCATCCAAATTCAGACCCATAATACATACATGTTACATACACACCAATATTTGCCGCAACCATGTAATCAGATATAAGTCAAATTACATTAAAAAAAAAAAAAAAAAAAAAAAAAGAAAAAAAACTCGCCAGGTGCTACATTAGTTTATGGCCTGCGTTAAAAATCAATTGACCCGGTAGTAAGCCCACTAATTAGCACAGCAGTTGACAGTTAGAACCCACCCTCAAACTAGTCGAATAGTCGATTCCATATTTCCTCCATATCAAATGTTACAAAAGGCATAGAGACAACCTCATCTAAAATGTTAAAACTAAGAGATCCCATCATATTTCAAAGCTGATATTTTGCAAAAGATAGAGTTTTTACTTGCTAAACATGTATCAATCATTTAGCTGCATCGAAATATAATCATATACATGGTTATAATTATCAGACACTATTATGTTGTCCGCTTGTAAGTTATTTTCACTAGGGTTTTATTATGCATTGTAATCTACATGTAGTTATAAATGAAACATAAGGACCTACAAAGAATTTTATCAGTCAACAATAATAACATATATATGGTGTAGATTAGATAAGTAAATTTGCGTGAATTAGAAGTACTTTTTTTTTGAACGGCGATTTATTAATAGACATAAAAAACTAGCAAGGAGCTAGAATTACAAAGAAATAGAATTTGGGTGGCTTAGCCAATCAATCCAACTAAACCTATTTTTTCCTCTATATCGACACCAAAGAAATGATTTACTTTGCAACTCATCAAAAGATCGCCTTTTTCAGAGCTTTATCTTTGAAGATTGTAGAATTTCGAAACCACCAAATCATCCACCAAGCAGAATAAAAAACAGCTTCCAGCATTAGTTTAACCTGCTTAGTCAAGTGTAAGGAGACAATCCACTCTACCCATTCATCGAAGCAATCAAAGTCAACAACGGGGACACTCCACCAACGGCCTATAAGGTAATTGATCTCACGTGCCATACTGCATGAAAAGAAAAGGTGTCCTACAGTTTCAACCCCCACATCAGAGTTAGGACAAATGATCGAGTCCAACACAATACCTTTGCGAGAAATGTTAAATCTGGTTGGAAGAAAGTTATTCATCTGCTTCCAAACTAAAACGTTCACCTTGATTGGAACAAATTTAGTCCATCTTGATTCAATATCGAGGCTACGGAACGATTCTTCATCGACCTTTTTCCTGACTGAAGCAACGAAAAAATTGCCAGACTTATCCAGATTCCATGTCCAGCAATCATCGTGTGAATTTAGCTTGATATCCTTGGTAATTCGATTAATGTGATCGAATTGTTCTTGTTCGATACCACCTCTAGGAGCTCTTCTAAACGATTGGAACGAATCATGTTGGGCAACTTTATCAGCAATAAAGATATTCTTGCATGACTCCAAAGAAAAAACACGGGGGTATTTATCTTTGAGGATACCTTCATCATTCCAACGATCATACCAGAATTTGCAAGATTTACCGTCTCCAATTTTCATAGACATGTAATTAAGGACGTTGACTCCAATCTTTGATAGCGAACTTACTTCGCTGATAATGCTCTTCCAGCATGAATTATAGCCTTTATTAGCTCGTAACCCAGGTATATTAAAATCCCCATGGATAGCCTTGATAGAACGCGCCCATAAGGAGTTATTTTGCGAAACAAAACGCCACGCCCACTTCATGAGAAGCCCTCTGTTAATTGCGTATAAACTTGAAACGCCCAACCCACCTTTTTCCTTAGATTTAAGCACCTTATTCCAACTAACCCACGTGATTTTTTTGCAATTCTGCTCATGTCCATTGAAAAAATTTCTACGAATGCATTCTAGCTCGTTAAGGATGCTTTTTGGGACTTTGAAAATGGAGAAATTATATATAGGAATTGATCCAAGAACGGATTTAACAAGAGTTAACCTACCTCCAATGGAAAGCATATTCATCTTCCATCTAGTTAATCGTGTCTTGACTCGATCAATGATTCCTCACCAAGCATTTCTTCTCGCCATTTTATCTCCCACAATAGATCCAAGGTACGAAAATGGTGTTTTAAGAATTAAACACCCAAGTTGTCTGGCGGCTTGCAGAACCAACTCTTCGTCTACATGAAGTCCTAATATTTTGCTTTTACACATATTTATTCGAAGACCAGAGACTCTGTGAAAACATTCGAGCACATGAATGAGAGTTGTGATATTACTATCGCTCCATTGACCAATGAAGACCGCGTCATCAACATAGAACAAATGAGTGATATTAACAGACCCGTCGCCTATTTTGAGCCCAGAAAATAAACCTACATTAACAACACGAGTGAAGGAAAGATGGAGACTTTCCATTACCAGTATAAATAAAAATGAAGATAGAGGATCTCCTTGTTTGAGACCTCTGCCGAATTAGAAGTACTTTTATGTACCTTAGTATCTTTTTAATCAAGATAATTTCATCATCCAATCCCACAGAGGATAAAGGAATGAAATTTTGCTATGTAATACGGAGTATACCATAGCATTTATTCATTGAATGTGTTAAGATTAGTGTTATGCTTTCTAGGTTGGAATGAAAATGCGCTAAATAAAGATAGCGCAATTTCACTTGGCTTGGAAAATATAAATAAACTCTTGACTTTTTTTAGGTTTTAACTGTAAACGGTTTCGAACCAAAACTCAAAATTTACATGTACAAAGATTGACGTATGGTCATGCTAATATCGTGATTATCTTAAATATCAAGTACTTCAATCTTTCTCATTTAAGTTGCTACATAGTTACACCATAGTGACAAAATGGTTAGTTATACCTGAAGTAATGTCGTAATTTTCTTAAACATCAAGCCCAAGAAATGTACTTGTCATAACAGGCTACATATGGAATTTCTCTGTATCATGGTATCACCCATCACAAACGCGGTATTATTAAGCCCGTCATCAAAAGCACTAAACACAATGATTGAAATTGAGTTTCCTCGAACGCTTGAATTAGTCCATTTCATATAGTTGAAACAATGTTGTTGTGTTGTGATACAGTACTGAATTAAAGAGATCTCAAATCCAAAAGCATTGATATCCAAACTTGATGTCATCTGTCGCAATAATTTGATATATAAAAACAGTTATAAATGAAAGTAAATAATGTAGACTACAATAGCGAAAATGCATGCATCATTATTACAATTTTGCCTTGATCATACTTTCGCATGTATCATCATTTCTTCAAGAGATACACGATCAACATTTTGGGTTAAATACCTAATAATACATTTTCATACCTTGTTTATTCCTTTTTATTTTGTTTGGATAAAAACCATTCAATCTTACGTCCCACATGAATTGTTACTATAATATATACTGGAGTGTATACGCAACATACGTGATTGGAGTTGTATCATACTTTGGATAGAACATTAGGATACGAGTTCAATACTGAAAGTAAAACTTGACTTGCATCTGATTTGGCTATCCAAAATTATATAAGTTCTAAATTTTTGTGGTTTTATTTTAACAATGAAATAATTCATAAGAATTTTGCAAGAAGATTTAGAGTCTATATATTTGTGTAGCTAAACCGAAAAAAAAAATACACGTACTCTCTTGCGTGGCTTAATGTTTATGCGAAAAAGATTATGTATAAGATTTCATTAACGCAAAAATAAAGGCTTGCGGCTCAGCTTGTTGCTCGTTTGCCCTCTACCACTATGTAAATCATATTTTAAAAATTGAATAATAAAATCTTTATTGTGAAAAAGAAAAGAAGTTTTTATTGGTAACTTTGTTTTAAGCATAGAGAAATAAATTCTAATTTTGACACTTAGTAATGTTTTTTGCAATGTGGGAGACAATTTATGTTACAAAGATGGTCTTTAAAAAACCTTCCTAATTACATGATAATAACACATGGATAAATGATGAGTGATGTTAACTTTAGTAACACAAGGCAAAAGTATTTTTGTTAAGAGGAGCAAGAAGTATAACATGTTGTTTTGCTAACATTTCCCATCCCACCAAGAAGTATACTTCTCTTTTGCTTGTTTCAAACACAAATCCTTAATGTGAAAGGGTCCAAAAACCCGCACCTTTACCTTTACCACACAGACATATTGAGGTCTCAAATATATCACATCTTTTTCTTTGCATTTTCACTCATATCAAAAGTCAATATCTTTCAAATAAACTTTCAATCCTCCAATCACCACCAACACCCACCATCCTGTTCGTTGACACCCTCTTCGTCGGCCTCTTTCGGTCGACGTCTCGACGACCTTGTTGCACTTCATTGCTCCGATGTCGCTTCCTTCAAGGTTTTTATATTGGCTTCATCTTCAAAAAGAACATACTGTAATAAATTTACCTGGCTAATAAAATAATGTCCTAACTTCTAAGTGAAAATGACTTAAATATGATTTTGTTGGAATAATAAAACCTTGGTCAAATAGAAAGAAAGCTAATCTTTTTCCTAATAAAATAAAACCTTTAGTTGAGACTTTTTCATTTTAAAAAAATCAAATCATATCTTATTTGGTAATAATTTAATTATTATTGTTATTTTTTTCAAGAATATTTAATAGAAAAAGTGTAAATATTTCTTCTTTTAGCCAAAATTAAAAAAAAATCGGTTTTTATTAGAGGTAGGGAAAAAAAACAAAAATACACATGTCCTTGAGATTCATTAGTTAATACTTTTGGACTAAAATTATACAGTAAATAAAAAACCGGAACTCCAAAATCAATAATATCATCTCTCTGTTCCATATGTCACTACAACAAACAGGAGGATGGGCGACGAGACTTTCGGCGGCGACGTCCTTGTCCCTGCCGAAAGTCGCTAAAGGACAAAAACAGAGCTGAGCTGGCACACAATCTCGCTGACGCAAACTTTCAGCGGGGACATGTCCCCGCCGAAAGTGTTTTTTGCAGACCACAACTTTGACCAAAATATTGCTCTTTTTAATTTCCCGGCCATTATTCCCGCCATTACTTTTGGCGGGGAATACATTACTTTTGGCGGGGACATGTCCCCGCTAAAAGATGTTACCAAAAATTTCGTTTTTCCCTCTAAGCATTTACTTTATCCCGCCAAATATTTTGGCGAAGTTCGAACACTTTTAGCGGGGACATGTCCCCGCCATAAGTAATCCCACGTCATCTCGACTCGTTCGTTTAACATCTCGTGTGATACGACGTCATCTCGACTCGTTCGTTTAACATCTCGTGTGATACGACGTCATCTCGACTCGTTCGTTTAACATCTCGTGTGATACGACGACATCTCGACTCGTTCGTTTAACATCTCGTGTGATACCACGTCATCTCGACTCGTTCGTTTAACATCTCGTGTGATCCCACGTCATCTCGACTCGTTCGTTTAACATCTCGTGTGATCCCACGTCATCTCGACTCGTTCGTTTAACATCTCGTGTGATACGACATCATCTCGACTCGTTCGTTTAACATCTCGTGTGATACGACATCATCTCGACTCGTTCGTTTAACATCTCGTGTGATACAACATCATCTCGACTCATTCGTTTAACATCTCGTGTGATACCACATCATCTCGACTCGTTCGTTTAACATCTCGTGTGATCCCACGTCATCTCGACTCGTTCGTTTAACATCTCGTGTGATACGACATCATCTCGACTCGTTCGTTTAACATCTCGTGTGATACGACAGCATCTCGACTCGTTCGTTTAACATCTCGTGTGATCCGACATCATCTCGACTCGTTCGTTTAACATCTCGTGTGATACGACGTCATCTCGACTCGTTCGTTTAACATCTCGTGTGATACGACGTCATCTCGACTCGTTCGTTTAACATCTCGTGTGATACGACGTCATCTCGACTCGTTCGTTTAACATCTCGTGTGATACGACGTCATCTCGACTCGTTCGTTTAACATCTCGTGTGATACCACATCATCTCGACTCGTTCGTTTAACATCTCGTGTGATCCCACGTCATCTCGACTCGTTCGTTTAACATCTCGTGTGATCCCACGTTATCTCGACTCGTTCGTTTAACATCTCGTGTGATACGACATCATCTCGACTCGTTCGTTTAACATCTCGTGTGATACGACATCATCTCGACTCGTTCGTTTAACATCTCGTGTGATACAACATCATCTCGACTCATTCGTTTAACATCTCGTGTGATACCACATCATCTCGACTCGTTCGTTTAACATCTCGTGTGATCCCACGTCATCTCGACTCGTTCGTTTAACATCTCGTGTGATACGACATCATCTCGACTCGTTCGTTTAACATCTCGTGTGATACGACATCATCTCGACTCGTTCGTTTAACATCTCGTGTGATACCACATCATCTCGACTCGTTCGTTTAACATCTCGTGTGATACCACATCATCTCGACTCGTTCGTTTAACATCTCGTGTGATACCACGTCATCTCGACTCGTTCGTTTAACATCTCGTGTGATCCCACGTCATCTCGACTCGTTCGTTTAACATCTCGTGTGATCCGACATCATCTCGACTCGTTCGTTTAACATCTCGTGTGATACGATATCATCTCGACTCGTTCGTTTAACATCTCGTGTGATACGACGTCATCTCGACTCGTTCGTTTAACATCTCGTGTGATACGACATCATCTCGACTCATTCGTTTAACATCTTGTGTGATACCACATCATCTCGACTCGTTCGTTTAACATCTCGTGTGATACGACATCATCTCGACTCATTTGTTTAACATCTCGTGTGATACGACATCATCTCGACTCGTTCGTTTAACATCTCGTGTGATACCACATCATCTCGACTCGTTCGTTTACATCATCTCGACTCGTTCGTTTAACATCTCGTGTGATACCACGTCATCTCGACTCGTTCGTTTAACATCTCGTGTGATACGACATCATCTCGACTCGTTCGTTTAACATCTCGTGTGATACGACATCATCTCGACTCGTTCGTTTAACATCTCGTGTGATACCACATCATCTCGACTCGTTCGTTTAACATCTCGTGTGATCGCATGTCATCTCGACTCGTTCGTTTAACATCTCGTGTGATACGACATCATCTCGACTCGTTCGTTTAACATCTCGTGTGATACGACATCATCTCGACTCGTTCGTTTAACATCTCGTGTGATACCACATCATCTCGACTCGTTCGTTTAACATCTCGTGTGATCCCACGTCATCTCGACTCGTTCGTTTAACATCTCGTGTGATATGACATCATCTCGACTCGTTCGTTTAACATCTCGTGTGATACGACATCATCTTGACTCATTCGTTTAACATCTCGTGTGATACGACATCATCTCGACTCGTTCGTTTAACATCTCGTGTGATACGACATCATCTCGACTCGTTCGTTAAACATCTCGTGTGATACCGCATCATCTCGACTCGTTCGTTTAACATCTCGTGTGATACGACGTCAAAAATGATTTAAATTAATTATAAATAATTAAATTTAAATGGTTTAATAAAAATTGTGCACACTTTTTGGCGGGGACATGTCCCCGCTAAAAGTTTTTACCAAAAATTTCGTTTTTTCCTCTCAGCATTTACTTTATCCCGCCAAATGTTTTGGCGAAGTGCGAAACTTTTAGCGGGGACGTGTCCCCGCCAAAAGTATATACTAAAAGACAAAACAATCTTTTCGCGGGGACTTGTCGCCGCGGAAAGTAAACCACAAAATTACCTCTATTATTATCAAATCTGCAATTCGCAATTGTAAAAAAAAAAAACCATCTTTTGCTTCTGCTCCACCATCACCATCCACCACCGCAACCCACACTACACCAGTCCACCACCGCAACCCACACTCGCACCACCATCATCTCGACCACAGACGGTCTACATTATGCCCCATCTCCACCATCGCAACCCACACTCGCACCACTACACCACCACCATCTCCACCACCGCAACCCACACTCGCACCACCATCATCTCGACCACAGACAACCATCTAGGGGATGTTTGTTCGCTGCAGGGGGTGTTTGTTATAAGCCGAGACCACAGACGAGAGCCCCAACAGGGGGTGTTTGTTCGCTGCAAAACAGCCCCAACACAGGTATCCAAAAAAAAATGGACTAGTTTACTTAATGTTATGATATATAAGCCGAAATTGACAATGTGAATATGTTAGTACTATATGGTATTTGATCGTCTCATATATTGTAAATGATTATAGGACTTTAGTGATTAATTTTGGAAAGTCCCCGTCCGAAGTTAATCATCCCATAGAAAACCCGTCCGAAATTAATTTATTAGAAATTAATTTCGGAAAGTACCCTGTTTGGGACTGCTTTTTGAATGTTTTGTCTCATTTAGGATATGAATGCGTATAATTGATTTACTATTTGTGAAAATTTCGACAGTGTTTCCCCTTTACTCCTACTAATATGTCTTTAATGCACATATTTGGGGAGTTGAGAGGAAATGCTGCCGAAATTTTCTCAAATAGTAAATTCAGTTATACGCATTCATATATGAGACGAAACATTCAAAGAGTGGGTTAGGATTGCCTTCCATAGTTGGATTAGGTGAACAAAACGCGCAACTCGTAATTGCATCATTAAAACGCATAACTTGTGAACATGTTTAATTCTATATAATTATTTGTTGCATCATTAAAACGCAGTTATGCCAGTTGATAAGAGTTGGGTCTCATTATCTCGTGCTAGCCTCGATTTTTTAAAAGGTCTTAAAGCTTTTTGCGCGTATGCCAAGGACTTTGTGAATATTGATGGGAATATACATTGTCCATGTGCTAGTTGTTATAACAATGGTTGGATAAAGTACGAAGATTTGTTTGATCACATACACTCAAATGGTTGGGACCAAAGTTATACGAAATGGTATAATCACGGTGAACCGGATACCCGAACATTGGTACCCAACACAAATCATCCCGGGACGAGTGACATGGCTGATTTCCTTCATGATATGTGTCCGAATGAGCCAACTCAAGAAAATATTGGCGAGACAAGTAACGAGGCAACTCAAGCAACAACACTTCCTCAACGTAACGAGTTTGAAGCGTTACTTGCCACTGCTAACGACCCACTATACCCGGGCTGTACATGGATGTCTTCATTGGACTTTATGGCAAAGTTTACGAACATTAAGGTCAAAGGTAAAATGAGTGACACCACGTTTAACGAAACACTAAAATTTCTACGTGAATGCTTCCCGCCCGTTCTAGGATACAAAATCCCACCGTCATACTATGAAATATAGAAAACATATAAAACGAACGGGTTAGGATACGAATCCATACATGCTTGTGTAAATGATTGTTTTTTATATCGGGGGGTGGGTAACGAAGATTTGCAGAATTGTCCCATCTGTGATGCTAGTAGATGGAAACACAAGAACACACTGGGTAAGAAAGTTCCTAACAAGGTGTTGCGTTACTTTCCTATCATTCCTAGACTACAACGTTTGTATAAGTCTAAACACACTGCAAAACATATGACTTGGCATGCGTCTGGGCAGTCTACGGAGAACGGTAAGATGCAACACCCGGTTGATGGTGAAGCATGGAAGGAATTTGATATCGAGTATAAGAAAGAATTTGCTTATGTAAAAAGAAACGTCCGATTAGGGTTGGCTGCTGATGGTTTCAATCCGTATGGCAACCTTAGTCAGTCTTACAGTATGTGGCCGGTAATATTAACAACATACAATATGCCTCCTTGGATATGTATGAGAGAGACTTCTCTTATGTTGACGTTGTTAATTCCGGGCCCTAAATCACCCGGGAAGGACATAGATATTTACTTGAGGCCTTTGATTGAAGACCTTAAGACTTTATGGAAAGATGGGGTTATGACTACGGACGCTGTTACAGACGAAGAATTCTGTAGGAAAGCAGCGCTTTTATGGACTATCAATGACTTTACCGCTCGAAGTAGTTTGTCTGGGTGGAGTGGGCAAGGTTACAAGGCATGTCCGACCTGTAATATAGAGACTCCATCTATGCGCGTGTTAAGCAAAACCGCTTATGTTGGTCACAGAAGATTCTTAAAAGCCAACAACAGATGGCGGAAGAACAGAAAGGCATTCTATACTCAGCTCGATGATAGACCACCTCCTAAAAAATATACCAGTCATGACATCTTGACTCAACTTGGGAAATTGCCTATACGTATCCCGGGGAAACATCCAAGTTTTGGGGGTGCGAAGAAAAAACGTGATCCTGACCGCGAATTGAATTGGACCAAAGTATCTATTTTCTACGAGCTAAAGTATTGGTCTTTTCTTACACTAAAACACAATTTAGATGTCATGCATATCGAAAAAAATGTGTGTGAAAGTGTATTGGGTACTTTGTTAATGAATGACAAATCAAAAGACACCAACAAGGCAAGACAAGACTTACAAAATTTGAATATTCGTAATGCTTTGTGGCTCGTCAACAAAGGCGGTGGGAAGTGCTCTAAGCCTCATCCCACGTACTCTTTCACAACTGAAGAAAGAAAACTTTTTTGTCAATTAATCAAAGGTACGCGTTTTATTTCAGAATTTATTTGTTCCAATTCAATTCGCGTATTCATTTCGACAACTTATTCTAATATCATGATTTTTTTTCCCAATTGATCAAAGGTGTTAAACTACCCGATGGGTTCGGATCTAACTTCAAGCATAAAGTGACAGACAGTGATAACAACATAACAGGCTTGAAGGCTCATGACTGCTATATAATGATGCAGCGGTTACTTCCTGCTGGACTTCAAAATTACTTGAAGGACCAAACCACCGCAACACCAATAATCGAGCTTTGTTCATTCTTCAAACAAATATGCGCTCGAACTTTGATGGTGGATGACATGTTGAAAGCTAAAGAACAGCTTATCAATATTTTGTGCAGTTTCGAGCAAATCTATCCTCCAGCTTTTTTTGACATTATGATTCACTTGGTTATTCATCTACCCGAAGAGGCTATTCAAGGCGGGCCTATTTACATGAGGTGGATGTATCCATTTGAAAGGTACATGAAAAAGCTCAAAAATTATGTCAGAAATAAAGCTAAGCCTGAAGGATCAATAGCGGAGGGTTATATTGCTGATGAACATTAACTTTCTGTTCGCATTATTTTCGGGGTGTTGAGACGAGATTTAATCGTCCTGACCGGAATGAGGACGGTCCAAGCCCAACAAGTCGATTTCAAGTGTTTCGATCAGCCTGTAAACTGAATGGTAAACAATCATTAATTCGGCTTGAACCGGACGCAATGCAGAAAGTAGTATGGTATGTACTACACAACAGTCATGAAATCGACCCGTACATGAACGAGTACAAGAGGTACACGTTTTATTTCAAAATTTTGTTTTACGTAAGTTATTATTCGACGACTTATTCTAATATCATGAACATTTACAGGGAATTTCCTGGCAATGACATACAAGAAGGATTTCCTCCCTGGTTTGGGAACAAGGTAGACTTGTTGTATGTAAAACCCTGTAAAAATAACGACTATTACTCATCTATATCTATTCTTAACTTTTTTTTCTTAGATTCGTGAATTGAAAGTAAAGGACGACCCAAGTTGTACTTCCGAGTTGTTCGCTTTGGCTTGTGGACCATCATGTGCTGCATTCTCAGCCAACTCTTGCACAGTGAACGGTGTGAAGTTTATCGTACATGACCGTGATTTACGTCGTTCAACCCAAAACAGCGGAATTTCAACTCCTAATCCTAGCGGAGGAATGTATTATGGCCAGCTTGAAGAAATAATCGAGCTTGAATATATTCCATTCAAGGTTGTGTTGTTCAAAGTTAAATGGTTCGACACTAATAACAATGGTCGCATAAAATGTTGTACCTATAGAAACAACATTACACAAATTATGACAGATCGTGTATCGTTTGAAAGTGAACCATACATTCTTGCAATACAAGTAACACAAGTCTTTTACCTTGATTTCCCGGGTAAACGTGGTAATGTCAAGGCCGTCCAAGATTCTTATCATCAAAAGATTTGGAACCCGGATATCATCGTGGTAGAAGACAATCAGGATGTTGTACATGACAACACATCATCACATGTCACACTCTCTGCTGAGTTGGATACGTTGAATTATGACACCATAAATAGAGATGTTGAGCCAGCGGAAGTTGAGGCACCACCACAACCAATTATCACTTATGTCGACGACGACGAAGATAATATTGATTATGATGACCACGTTCCTCATGATTTAGCATCTGATGGTGAAGATTACGTCGATCGTGAAGATGAAGCTGACACTAATAATGAGGGTTTTTATCTTAGTGATGAGGGAGATTGATCTCAAATTGTAATTTGTTAAATGACACTTATTTGAATGAAATTGTTATCGAGTGGTTAAATGTGTTTATTTAATTATTTAATTATTTATTATTATTATTATTATTATTATTATTATTATTATTATTATTATTATTATTATTATTATTATTATTTTGTATAAATTGCTATTTATTTCAATGTGTGTGTATATGCGTATATGTGTATATGTGTTTATTCACTAATTATATTTTCTTGTACTAGTACGTTTACAGATGGCAGGGCTAGCGACTCAGGCGACGACATCGGGATCCCAGGAGGCTTCACCATCACCAGCTGAGTCTACAGGTACCCCGGAGGAGGGGAGTGGGGCTAGTGGGGGGAGTGGGGGGACTCACGAGTAGCGTATGGGTTGATTTATATTTGTTTTGGGTTATGGACAAATGTTTGGATAGTTTCATGGATTATTATGTGTTTATGTGTTAGGATTCCTGCTACATTGTTCCCACGTATAGTTTTGTAGCGTATAGCGGATAGCTAGCTTATGTAGTGATCATGTGATAACGGTTTTTGAACCGTATTTTGCGAATTTGGATACAAACACATGATTATGTTAATTTTTAAGAAATTTGGATATGTATCATATTATGTTTGGCGAATTTGTGATTTGAGTGTCTTGTGGTATTGTAATTAGGTTATATACAGGTTCTGGATTTGTAGTGTTAATGTAGATTTTTTCCGGAAAAAATCTGGAAATTACCCATTTTGCAGCAATTTGCTGCAAAATGGGTCAGATACTTTTCGCGGGGACATGTCCCCGCCAAAAGGTTGCTACAATAATAGTGAGCACAACTTTCAGCGGGAACATGTCCCCGCCAAAAATGTACACCATTTACTTGGAAAATACTTTCAGCGGAGACGCGTCCCCGCCAAAAGTTTGCACCATTTGCTTGGAAAACACTTTCAGCGGGGACTCGTCCCCTCCAAAAGTATTGTCACGCTGGCAGTTTGACCTGACCAATATTGTCCACGCTGGCAGCGTGGGTCCCACGTGTCACCGCCAAAAGAGTGGTACGTCGCCGCCGAAAGTTTACAGCGTGGGGCTTTGCCCGAGGCACATTCGGCGGGGACATGTCCCCGCCGAAAGGTTTGGGCGGGGAGAAGTCCCCGCTGAAAGCCGGCGAATGTCCCCGCTAAAAGCGGTGAATGTTGTAGTGTGTTTTCCGCACAACCTACGAACAAAAAAAACCCTAATAATCGAAACTAAGCATAGATGAAGATGATCAACCCTACTATTTCCCATCAAACCCACCTCTATCATCTAAATTTCAGTGAGTACTCCGGTTGCTATTATTCTTTCATGATACATTTTATTAAAAAAAATCAATTAAACTTTGAGGGTTTGTTATGTTATAATGAATAAAATCACAAGATATGATCAGATTGTTTAATCTAAGTTTTCCAATTTGTTTTTGAACTTTAATTCAATTTAATTGTGTTGGTTTGTGTTTGCAGGGATGCAACTAATACCAGATTATTTGTATGTTACGTGTTTATGCAGGAGTCGATTTTTTTATTAAATTTAAAGTTTAGTACTTTTTGCATTATGGGTGTTTGGAAGATTGTTTATCCAGCTAAGATTTGATCTTTATGAAACAATGTCAAGAGAAGTAAGTTTCTTCTAGATAGGTAAATCTTTATGCCGTGCCCGTTAACAAAAAATGCAAAGGTTATTCGAATGACATCATAAGAACTCTTAAAAATTGTAATGACATGTCAGATTATTGAATTTTCTTTATAATTGAGTAAAGATACAATCTATTAGCCTTTTGTGTTCATGGTAGTTTGTTGAAGATCACGAGTAGTTAATGGTCTCCGACCCTCCGTCCTATGACCATAATGAATTTATTGTCAAGTTTTGTGCGGCCTGTTGGCATTATAGTAGGCTCAGACCGGTTATAGATGAGGTCAAATGATTGTGTTTGCTTGGTAATATTTTTTTTGCACAATTGTTTATATAAATGACACTATGTATCGATTGTCGTATAGTTGATCACGTGTGTTGGTTTTCATTGTTATGTTTTCTTTCACATAAAAAGTGCCATTGTTATAGATATGACCATCCACTTAACTATTTGTAGGGGAATGTTGGTTTGTATAGCCCTGTGCTATAATCAAAAATTGGGCACGACAAATGGATCTTAATGCATATATAATATGATATAGATATTTAGATGGGTGCATGAGTTATAAATACATTTCAAGCGAAATTTTCACTGTTTGATCCTTTTTAGCTTATTTCTACCCATGTGACATATAAGTAAATGGGTTGAAATAGGTATCTTTACTTTTGAGTGTGTCTTTAATGAGCATTTTCAAGTTACATTGTGTACCATAATTTTCCCAGTAAAAATGTTCGCAAACTGTAATCTCCATCCTAAAATTACCTTTATGTCAATTTTGTGCAAGTAGATAAAGTTTAGGAACATGTTGGTTAGTGAATGTGGTTAATTGTTCATAACAGTAGTGCTTTAGCAAACTAAAGCACATTTAATCTAAAGACGCTAAGTAAAGATGCCACAATAGTGTTTATGTCACTTTTATTTCTTGAAAACTAAAGATGATAAGTAAATCAATATGAGTTTTACATAATCTCATTAGCTACAATTGTTATTTTACGCATCTACAAAAAATAAAATAAAATAAAAAATAAAAGGAATCTAACCCAGAATCGGTTGAATTTACCCATTCTGACCCATTTTATGTTGAACGGGTCTTAGGTGCTGCAAAGAAAAAAGAATGATTATTTTTACGAAGTTCAACTGTTTATATGTAATGTTTGATTGTTTTCAAGAATAACCTTTTGGAGCATGTTTCCTAAATGTCGCTATACACATATTTTTCCCACTATCTTATCCTTCAAGTGGCCCATGATTATTAAAATGTGTATGTTGATTGTGGAATGCATTTTTTTATCTCAGGATGGCGTATGGGAATGGGCAGAATGCAACAGGGTAATGATGTTCCTTCATAAACATGATATGTTGAGGTAGCAAAATGAAAGAGGTCAATTACAGGTATGTAAATTGTTAAAGAACATAGCGCTTGGAATTGTAGAGCAACTATATAGCTATGACCGTGGATTTTTCTGGTGCTGTTTTGTGACTAAGAGCTATTTTGGAGCATTTTCTGTTTTATCACTTTACCGATTTTCTGGTTATTGTGTTGTTATGTTTAGTGTTTTATGCGAGTATGAATACAGCAGAACCTAAACATGGCCCGAATTGTGCTTCTAAATTCATAAGCAAGTATAGGTTATACTATTTGCCGTTGTGATTGGAAACACATAAGATGACCCATCTATATTTTATGACTATAGTAGCGAAAACGACATAACTGTCTTGACAGCTGGGTAAGACATACCAGGTGAATTTCAGTTTAGTTTGTTGGTACTCAAACAACCATAGTGTTTTGACAGAGGCATGAAATTACAGAATATATAACTTAAATTTCTTCTTACAATATGGATTTGAAGAACTGACACCTTTGAGGGCCTAAAGTTTTACCTAATGTTTGTTAAGATACTATTATTGGACTTTAGTGTTTTCGGTTTTCTTGATATATACTTGAATTTTTGTTGTGAAAGGTTAGAAAAATAGTATCCGAATGGTTAAAATAGGATTTCACTAGGCTTTTTGGAAAAAATTTTGCTTTAACTGTTTGCAAAAAATATAGCTACATATATTTGTGTTGTTGAACAGGGAGCGACCTCTTTATTGGGATTTCAAGTTCTTCCTCTGCAGCAGTTTGGCAGCTGGGACCAGAAGTCACTACCAAATTAGATCCCCAAAAGGATACTTACATTCAATAAATACTGTAACTACATGGACACCCAATTAACAAGACCAATTTACACCTATTAGATGGATCTATTCCTAGCATCTATTGTTACTTAGCACAATACCAGAAATCACTGGTTAGAGGTGGCAAAATACATGGTCATGTGGTTTGGGTAATGGTCAAGACGAGTAATTCTTATACTCAGTGTACAGGCCAGTCACGTGACCAGCCTGTAGTTTTGTCTATTTCTTGAATTTAACATAAGTTTTAATAAAGTTATACTTTAGATGATAGCATACTAAAACACTTTGGGCAACTACAAATTTGTTTATGAGTTTTTTTAACCTTTACCTATTTTACCCGTTTAGAGAATGTGTATCATGTGTCAATAAGGCTACCTCTATATGGTATTTTACATTATGAGCAACTACAATTAGGTGAGATGTGTAAAAGCATCTTTTTATCTAGAAAAATATGGTCTCCTGAGTCGCTAGAACTTTCAAAGTACGCACTTTATATGTGTTCTGCAACAGAGTTGTCTCTTTACTACTGATCCGAGCTTATTTGCATCTGTAGTGTCACCATGGAATGCGGTCATTGCAAGTTGCCAAATGGTTGCAAACAATGTCTACTAATAGAAAAATAACATTGGTATACATCACCTAAGGGAACACATCTTTTGCAATTTCCAACTATGCATGCAAATATTCTCTGATAAAATAATTTGTTATATATAAGTAATCCTTATGGTATGAATGCCTATCGCAGGGGTTTAGGATAATATACAACATTGCTGGCGGAATCCATGCATAGGTGGTCAACGTTCATCCATCCATACCCAAATATTGAGCACAAAGAGCCGGTTTCTAATGTCTCATCTTACTCCATTAATCTAGGTTACTTGTGCTTACTTGATTTAATGCAGTGGTGTTTACTTATGTTGATTCGATGGAGTGTTATGAACCAGCCCAAACAAAATTTTTATTCTTATTTACTTTGTGACCAGGTACAAAGAAAAATTGTTCCATATCATGACTGAAACACTCACTATGCGACTCGCTAAATTCCTATAAATTTCCTGTTTAAACGTCGGAAAACAAGACAAAAGTACTACTATATATCATCTCGGATAACTTTTGTTACAAAAAATCACATCACGCCAAATGAGTGCATTTTGTTAAAATCATCCAAATACCCACGTATGTAATTTGCTTTACACTATTGCACGGACAAAACAAAAAACATTAAGTATGTACAATATCATATTTTATAATAACACGTAGCTAAAATTTTATGTCAAAATCCCGTGCGTGCACGGGTATTATAACTAGTAACCAGAAATAAATAAATATAGTCAGTTAACTTTTTATAATTAAGAAAGACAAACATTTTAAGTAAACTAGAAACCAACATTTAACACAACCAAACAAAGTAGAAGGAGAAATCAGAGTACGTGAACCCACATGAGATCTATGATAAAAACAATACATGAGGGGTAGGGAGTCGTTGTACCACTCTCTCTCCTCTCACTCACTCCCAACCAATATCATTATACCACAGCATTCACCCACTTTTTACATCACTCACTCATTTTTTTGTTGGCATCACTTTTGGAACTACATCCCTTCAGAAAATACAACGGTCCACTCCTCCCAACGTTCAAATCTTTCCTTGGTCCCGTGCCAGAAAGTTTCATGTGCAAGACCGGTCACGTGCCACACCAAGGGGGCGGCAGCGGTGTTCCAGTGCCACACCCCGTAACGTGCAATCTAGTGCCCACTCCCTCCCCCCCCCCCCCCCGAATAAGTGCGTTGTCACTTTGCAATCGTATTCAACCTTCGTATCAATTATACGTGTAGGTTCAATTTGACGAGAGTCAAACGTGACAATTAGTTGGTTAATTTTTGTGTTTTTAATTTTTTTTTCAGCCCATCTATCTTATCCCACATTGGTTGAAGAATTAAAATATACTATGGTTATATACTATATTGTATCCAGACAAATTGTGTATTGATTAATATAGAGTTTCGAGTTGTCCCGTTGGGGCTGAAAAAGAAAGAATATGAATCCATTGCAAGCTCGAAAACGTATATAAATTCATTAACTTTTTATAATATTTATTAACACAAAGAATATCTGTAAATTGTGGTTTAAATTTTTTAATACACTACTAACCACTTTGCAAATGCATATAAAATGAGACACTCCTATTGATTCACGCTTCTTAATATTTTAGACTAGTTGCAATGAGGCCGAATGGGTCGGTTGGTATCGGTCACCTATTAGAAGTGGTCGGTCGGTGTTGATCGGTTGGGAGAAAAATGGATGAATGGGTCGCTCAAACGACTGAGTTTGATGCATACCAAAAGCAAGTTTGGGTTTGTGTTTTAATGTTTGGTTTGATGCTGGACTGTTGAGGGTTTTTTTTTTTTTTTTTATGTGAATGAAAGTATGTTTGTATGTGTGTTTTATAAATAAGGTGGTAGTGTGTGTGTTGGAGCTATGTGGTGATGAATAAGCTGAGGTTGCAATTATGTGAATAAATCACCGTTATATTTAATAATATAACGGTGAGTTAATCACCATTATATTTATCTAAGATATAAGGATATATGATGATGTGAATAGTTGTATTAATCCCACATAGGTCATTGAAAGAAATGTTTGATACTTTATATATGTTATCGTACATATCTTCTATTGTATTGAGGTTGGTGCTATGTTGTTGAGCATGATTGAGATCTAAGAATTAGAACATAATTCTTGGTCCCTTAAGAATGCTCAATAACTAATATTAATACTATAATTTTTATTTTTTTATTTTTTTTTGTCTTTTTGGGCTAATTATATTTTGAAGCTAGAATATCATGTTGAAGAACTTGTATAAGTTTTTGACATAGTGTGCTAGATTCTTTAATATTTTTAGACACTTACCATAACGATACATATATTTTGATGGTGCCATTCTTTGAAAATCTTGAAATTTTGTAATTCAACTAAACTATCTCTTTTTGGTACTCAAATTCATAACACACTTGAATCAATTTATAAACCTTACAACTTGATTCTATAGAAACTACACTAAAGTCAATGAAAAGAAACGAGACTTGAAACAACTAACGTTCAAAAATACCACTTTAACTTGTCTGATAAGAATTTAGTCTCAAAACCTTTCTCAGTGAACTAATTTTCCTAAATTTTCAAATTGAATAAAAAGACTATATAAGATGTTCCAGATCCAAAACTTCATTTTTTGGCTCACATTTGTCTTGACTGTGACTCTGTGAGCATGTGGAATTTCCTGTACACGAACCATCAGTAAACCTATGGTGCAGTGTGGACCCAAGTACATATAAGTGACTAGGCGTACAATTTTCTTTTTTTGATAATATAGTGGACCAACTTAACGAAACATGTAACGCAGATTTTTTGGGATCATGTTAATTTCAGAAAAATCTGAAACAAATTTGGCGATAAAGGAAGCTCATGTGAACCCCCTTTTGAGTATGCCCCTTTCGCAGTGTTGTAAGTGATAGAGTAACTAATGAGAGATCGTTCGATCAAATTGATGCATATGACATTATTAAACTTACGTGCCTTAATATATTGGGATGAAAATGTAGGTTTTGATGCCACATCTTTAAAATCGGCAACCAGCTAATATACGAAGTGTCCTTTCTGGTTGTACTTTCTTAATTCACTTGAGGCTACTCCGACTCACTTTATATGCAGAAATATTGGAAGCAAAAGCAATTGAACTAGTCTTTTTCTTGACATGTTAAATCTCGCAACTATGAACTTTTACACGAGGATGTTGCACCCATTCTTATCAAGTAGCAGCATTTGTTTGTTTTTAGGTGAAATTGCCAAAAGCTTACGTACATAATGAAAGCTTGGATGATACCAGACATAGTAGTCGTAACTATGAATTTCGTCTTGACATAACTAAAACCACAAACTTAAAAATAGCAGCACTTAACTCAGGATACACATAGACAAACAAACGATATTCATAAACCATAACAAACAATCTGCTTAAAAGAACCGAGTAAGTTACCTGAATCAACTTTACCAAAATATTTTACGGTGGGTACGACACTAAATTTCATGGCATGTAATTCAAGAAACAAAAGACGTGTTGCATCTACGTCTATTTTCCCCACGACCACAACCAAACAAAGAAGAACAAAAAATTTAAAGTGATCCCACCTGAAACCAATAATATGAAATGTACTCCGCAGGAGAATCTACGAAACCATTAATAGACAAACGACGTATAAAAAACAAATAACTAGTATGAATTAGAATACTAAAGGTCCATTTTTCAACATTTAGGGCCTTGCTTATTCTCCTTTGATAATAGACCATACATCCCATATAGGTTAAAGACATAAAAGGTTCCTGGGTTATATACAAAATTGGATGTTGAATGTATGTGTTTAGAAGTGGTATATGCTTTGGGTATGCCATAGTTGTTGTTCAAAATTGAAGTTGAACAACAGCGACCACGTTGATCCTAAATATATACAAATTCCTAATTTTTCAATTTGTATTTTAAGAAGGATGTTTTAAGAAGGTTACGAGTCCATAACTTTGCTTAAAGTTATATTATCTATTTAAAAAACTAACGTAAAATGTGATATCTCATCAAAATATTCAGAAGTTAAACCAAGTCGAACTATGGCAAATAACTTGTTTTATGATACTTTTGGGTTTGGTTTTGAAGGAATGATGTGAGGCACATAACTTGCTTATCATACTTCTTGATGAAGAACATCAATTTTAAATCTCATAGAAATTAACCAACAGAAATGTTACTCACAAAGCTAGATACTACATTATAGCTAGATGACATGTGTTGAGATTAAGTTATCTTTGAAAAAAAAATGTTACTCAATGAAAGGAATATTTTACATCTGTTAAGATTTGTATTAGGTTGTTAAACTTATTTGTGCTAGAATATTTCTATACAAATTTACTCAATGAAAGGAATATGGATGAATGGGTCACTCAAATGACCGAGTTTAATGCATACCAAAAGTATGTTTTGGTTTGTGTTTTAATGCTTGGTTTTATGCTAGACTGTTGAGTTCTTTTTGTTTGCGCCTTTGTGTTTGGTTTTTTTGTTTGTGTGTGTGAACAAAAGTATGTTTGTATGTGTGTTTTGTTAATAAGGTGGTAGCGTGTGTTGGAGCTACGTGGTGATGAATAAGTTGAGGTTGGTATTATGTTTAAAAATCACCGTTATATTTAATGGTGAGTTAATAACTCACCATTATATTTATCTAAGATATAAGGATATATGATGAATTGATGATGCTTGTTCATATATAATTGTTGCAACCAAGTTAATGGCATGAGCTCAACGTTTGTTTTTGCGAATAGTTGTATTAATCTCACATAGGTCATTGAAAGAAATGTTTGATACTTTATATATGTTATTTTACACCTCGGTTGTTGAGTTGAAGTTGGTATTATGTTGTTGGGCATGATTAAGATTAAAGGATTAGAATATAATTCTTTGGTATTTGATCGCGCCTAATTACTAATATTAATACTCTATTATTATTATTATTATTATTATTATTATTATTATTATTTGTCTTTTTGAGCTAATTGTATTTTGAAGCTCGCATATCATGTTGAAGAACTTGTATGAGTTTTTGACATATTTTGCTATATTCTTTAATGTTTTAACACACTTACCATAGCAATAGATATATTTTGGTGGTACCATTTTATGGAAATCTTGAAATTTTGTAGTTCACCTAAAGTAATCTCTCTCTTTGATACACAAAATTCACAACACACGTGAATCAGTTTATAAACCTTACAACTTGACACTATAGAAACTACACTAACGACCAAAAATAATGCTTTAACTAGTTACGATAAAAATTCCGCCGCAAAACCTTTCTCATTGAACGAATTTTCCTAAATGTTCATAATGAATAACATATCATATAAGATGTTCCAGATCCAAAACTTCGTTTTGTGGCTCACATTTGTCTTGACAGTGAGAATGTGGAATTTCCTTTACACGAACCATCAGTAACACGTTATTAAGGGGTCATCATCAGACTGTGGCATTTCAATCATATTCCATTATACTTTAAACATTATTTCAGTTAATATATTTTACCAGGGTGGAGGTCCCTTTTACCAAAAAAAAAAAAAAAAAAAAAAAAAAAAAAAAAAAAATCATTAGACTGCCTAGTATCCCACAAGTCCAATAATATAAGTATATAACTAATCCTAGAACTAGGGGTGTTTATCAGTTCGGTTATCGGGTTATTCGGTTTATTCAGTTCGGTTAGTTTGGTTAAAAACTTTTTCTTGGTCAAACCGAAAACCTAACCGAACCGAACCAAACCGAATTCAAATGTGATTCAACCGAACCGAATAACCAAAAACGGAATCCCTATAACCGAATATCGAACCAAATAACCCGAGTTACATAATTTTAATTGTTTTTCATGTAACTGTACATATTTTTACCATAAAATTTTTTTCAAGCTTAAATAATGTTATATTTATACTAAGAAAGAGTTTTAGTGAATTGCTTTTTCATATAAATACATAGAAAAAAATATATTTATATGAATTCGATTTTGTCTGGTTTTCGGTTTCATTGCTAAAACCATATCCAAACCGATAACCGAATGTTTAGTTCGGTTCGGTTACCAATTCAGTTCATTTTTTTTATTCGGTTCAGTTTTGGTTTTCGTGTACTGTGGATATCACCCGATCCGTGAACACCCCTACATACAGGTGACCAGACATACAATTTTCTTTTTTCGATAATATAGTGGACCAACTTAACGAAACATGTAACGCAGATTTTTTGGGATCATGTTAATTTTAGAATATTCTGAATTTTAACTTTTGCAGTGTTGATGTTGATCAGAGACGGAGACAGGGGGTTTCCGCGGGTGCCCGGGACTCCATGGAATTTTACGATGTATTGTTAATTTTTGAAAAAAACATCAATTTTTCTTAAACGCATCTTTAATGCACCTAATCCATCGGAATGTGTTTCTATATTACGATTCAAAAAAATTTGTGCACCCCGATCCTGGTCCGTCGCTGATGGTGATAGAGTAATTGACGAGAGATTGTTCAATCAAATTGATGCATATGTCGTTATTAAACGTATGTGCCTTAATATATTGTGATGAAAATGTAGGTTTTGATGCCACATCTGTAAGAATGGATCACAATCGCAACGATATAGAAATGGTTTTACCAAAAAGTCATGAAAGTAAGTTGGAATAATTAAAGCCTTGTTAGATGCAAAAACTGAATCTCCTTGAACTATATAGTCGATTCGATATTATTTGAAATGACGTGGTTGTGTTGTGGATGATAGAGTACGTACTAAGAGAGAATTATCTAAAAAACATTGGTTCTCAAACAAGATATAATCTATCTAGTAAAGCCAAAAAGTAAAATAAGTACTTATATACCAGCATAAATAATACATATTACAATAACATAAATAATACTGATTACAGGGTATTATGACATGAGTTCCTCCATGTTTGTTTTTACAAGTAGTTGTATGGTTTTGTAATCTCATATAGGTCAAGGAAATAAACTTTTGATACTTTAAATTTGTTATCGTACATATAGTGTCTTGTTCTGTAATAGTATTATGTTGTTGGCCATAGTTGTGAAGTTTGTAGGACAAAATTCCCGACATCCTTAACATCCTTAGGTTCAATAACTAATAAAAAGTTTTAATTTTTTGTAGAAACTTTTTTAAATTGTGTGATACTTTCTGTACTATTTGTTGTTAGATGCTCGGATATCATGTTGAAAACTTGTAGATATCTTTATGACTTTATTATAAAAAGAAGTAACCACAAAAAAGGGACTTAACAAAAGACCAACGACTGAAGGTACCATTTTAACCCGGTCACGATAAGAATTTAGTCACAAAGTCTTTCTCATTGAACGAATTTTCCTTTACGACACATTATTAATACTGTTGGCGTATGTATCCTCCGGATATATAACAAACCTTCCGGATCCATGTCGAGCTTAACATAGCCGAACATGTCGGGAAAGAATAGATTAATATCCGAAAGGTTCAAACGATAGCCGAAGAACCCCAGACATCCGGAAGACCTAACCGTCCGGATAACACAGTAAGTACATTGATCAAAGTACAGACAAGTACACTAAGTATATGATAATGGAGCACAAACTAGCGAACATTAAGGGTTAAGTACAAACCAGCCTGGCTCTCCATATGGAAAGTCTATAAATAGAGAGGAAATCTTCATTTAAGGTTAACTAATTCTCTCCCACTCTCTAGTTTTATTCATACTTTCTTTCACTAAGAACATATACTTACTCTCACGCCGGAGGTTGGTCCTGGGATACATTCCCGGGGCGAGTCTAACGGACGTGTTTATTTTGCAGATATCCGAAGTAATATACCATACACAAGAATTACACCGAATCCGAAGGACTCACTCTAGTCCGAAGGATTCATCCCGCTTGTCCGAAGTAGAAGCAAACTTTTACTTCAACAAATTGGCGTCATCCGTGGGACCCGTCATTCACTCTACCTAAGCTAAGAGATGACAGGTCCTACCCCAACAACACCTGAAGGAAGTGGAAGTCGTTCGGATAACAATACCCAAACCAGTAACATGGAACAAATCCAAAACCACATTGCCACCCTAAAAGCTCTCATCCAACAGTACAATACTTCGGGCGAAACGCCAATCGAACCTATCCATCTTGACTTCGAAGCCGCCCAATCTCATGATGTCGAAGCACAGAAAACAAAAGAGGAAGTGATGGACGATCTGTCCAAACCTTTCAAGGCAGCATCCAAGAGCCCGTTCACCCGAAGGATAATTGATTTCACCGGACCTAAAAATGCAAAATACTCAATGCCCTCCCACATAAAGTTATATGACGGATCCGCCGATCCGGACGATCACATCACCAGGTTCGAAGGAGCTGCCAACCAAGGTGCTTGGCCTATGCCCATATGGTGTATGATGTTTCATCAAACCCTGGATGATGCGGCTAGAGGGTGGTTCGACAACCTTCCCCAAGGAAGTATCGACAACTGGGACACTTTGTGTGAACAATTCGTGCACAGGTTTGCCTTGCGAAGAAAATGTATCCGAGACCCTATGGAGATAACTAAGATCGTCCGGAAAGCTAACGAAGCCTTGTCCGAATTCAAGGAACGTTGGACCGATGAAGCTAGTCGTATTTCTGGAGTTCCGGAGGTGATGCAAATATCTTCTTTTATGGACGGTTGCAAATGTCCGGAGTTGGCGAAGAGGTTCTCTGAAAAAATCCCCCAGACGGTAACCGAAATGATGATGAGGGTAGACGATTTCATTCGTTCTGAGAGAGCATATCGGTTGACCGAGGTGCCAAGGGGAGAACGAGCAGATAATTACAGAAAAGATTACAATTCCAGCTCGTACAACCGGAATGACCAGAACACGCAGCGATCCTCATTCCGAGGGAATCGTAGGCGAGATACTCATCGGGAAGAATTCCGACCCCGGCGAAATGATCACTATGTACCTTATAGGCAAACCAGGAATGAAAATCCGAACAGGAATGAGTACGGAGCGGATTACCGCCGCAATGACGCAAATCGGAGGGAGGTCCGGCCATTAGACTTAAACGCACTCTCGAAAGCTCCCAAAGAAATCCTCGCAACTGAACACCATCTTAGACTTCCGGCACCACCTCCATTGAGAGGAAGACCTGCCAGAGAAAACATGGACAAATATTGTGACTATCATGGGGAAAAGGGTCACCTGACTAACGATTGTCACAATCTAAAGGAACAACTCAAAAAAGCTATGGAGACGGGCAAACTAGATCATTTGATCAGAGATGTTCGGCAAATGGAGAGAGCACCTCAGAGAAATAACAATAACACCAACCAAGGACGAATTATCAACATGATTCGATATCCGGCAAGAAAATATAAGCGAAAAACCATGGATCAGGAAGAGGATTGGATGAACACTCCTATAAGTTTCCCTCCCTTACTCCCTGGGGATGTTTCAGAAGAACCATTGATAGTGGAAGCGGAAATCGAAGGGTACACCGTACGTAGGATATACGTAGACCAAGGCGCTTCAATAGAAGTAATGTACGAACATTGCTTTCTCAACCTTGACCCCTCTGTTGGGAATTACAATTAAGTTGATAAGACAAAACATGTGAAACATGAGGGACTTATGGAGACAAAGAGGAAAACTACAAAATATGGAGAAGGACTTGCTTGCAAAAGAAGATTTATATTTTAGTCCTTCGTAGTATTATTGTAACCCTAATTCTGTATTATATAAACAGAATACAGGGAATAGGTTTTAGTGTGTCTTCCATAATGTAGTCATTAAAGGTGTGTGTGTGTGTAAACCTAGGGCGTGATTATGCTTATGTAAACGCCTAGGTTAGTTGATTTGTGTTAAGCCTCAACTATCTTAGATAGCTGTTAGGATGTAACCGTGCTACACTTGATCACGTAGCATTGGGGCTTTGGTGTATGTTAGAGTAGAGATGATGACGAGAAACCTTGTTAGCAATAATAAAGATGTTTTGTTTATTCCGCTGCGTACATGTTCTTTATCTTTATTATTGTGCAATCCCTAGATGAGGTCTAAACAACCTCGAGCTATAAACGATCTTATCAATTGGTATCAGAGCCATGGGGCTCGTGATCGTGGGATTAAACAAGGTTTGGTTTGTCGAAAATTGAAGAAGATGGAAGAAAATTCGAATCTGGTTCGTATCTTAAAAACTCACTGCAGGGCTGTTTTCAAAGGGCGATATCTCCTTCGTTAACCGTTGGATCGGGCTGAAATTTTTATTGGAGCTTCTCAACATATCAAGGAAGAGTTCCACCGGAGGGATCTTCGATCTGAGCTTCCAATAAAAAGATAAATATTCTTGAAAACTGCTGCGCAGAGAGGTACATTGTTTCGAATTTTAGGGATTTCTTTATATCAACTTCCTTGATTTTGGTTTCTATTAAATAAATTCATTATGGAAGTTTGGTTATAAGTTGTTTGGTGTCTCCAAATCATGGAAGAAAGCAGATTGATGAAGATACGAATGAATTTTAGGGTTTCTGGAAATAATCATTCTTTAGGGTTTATTATAAATTGCTCATCATCATTGTGTTTGGAGCAATTAATGCAATTAATGGTTTTATAAAACCCTAACTGTTTGAAACCCTAGCTTTTTATGAAAGTTGGTCCATAATCTTAGAGTTTGGATCAAGATGTAGTCTTTGATCTTTGCACCATGAAGTTTGTTTTAAAAGAAACCCTAGTTAGTACAAGTTGTTGTTGTTGCTTTTTGGTTGTGGATTACGAGAGAGAAGGACAGAAAAGGGAGTTAAGCTACTGGTCATTCAAGTAAGGTTATGGTTTTTGATGATACTGATTGCTTTATTGAGTGAGATTACTGGAACAGAAGGTTATGTCAATGATGTAATAAATACTAGTCTTGGTGAGTTGAATGTGATTTCAATGATGAACCCTAGTATGTATAGTAAGCTAGATGTCAAATAATATATGAGGGTACTGGAATAAATTGTTTCGGTTTGTGGGAGTAAAAGTATAGCTACAAGCAGGATGTGTATACTGAAGTTACTGGAACAAATGCGTACAGCGCTATGTATTGAGGGAGTAAGGCTACTTGTGTACGTTTGATAATGAGGTTACTGATCTTTAAAAGTAACTCTACTCCTTTGATAGTAACATCTTATCACAGGTTCATGATGCTTGAAAGTACTGCTACTTAGAAGAAATTTACCACTACTAAGCTCAACATGTTACCACTGCTGCGTTATACGTTTCCACTGCAGCTTCAACCGTTACCACTGCAGCTTCAACTTCGTACCACTGCTGCCTATATCGTTACCACTGCTACGCGTAAAAGGTTTCCACTGCTCGCATATGTTATCACATGGTGCTCGATATTCAGTATGTGTTACTCAGCCTTATTATGCTAAGAGGGTTGGTTTACACTGAAGATGGTATTTATGCTCGTTATTGTTGTTGCATGCGAATTTGATTTGTGATGATGATATGGATAAATCGAGGGTCTGTTGAGAGGTTATCGTTTATTGCATGGTATAAGTTATCACTCATTGGATATTAAGAATTAACTTGTATCATGGGTCGGTGTCAAATCTATTTAATTCAAGATATGGGACGGTGACAAATTCGTGACAGTGGAGAGTTAATTATTGTTGTCGTCTTTCACAAAGAGATATCTAACATCGTACTGATTGAATGTGCCTCGTACTACACATTCTCTTTGTTGGATGGAATTAATTGGTGATGTTTATGGTTACTCATGGATTGTGGGCTGGATCAGCAGATATATTAATCTTTCACATGGGACGGTGCTATCTTTTTGTGATTGGTGGAAGATTAAGTCATGGATGTGCACTGGTCCATGGTAATATTGTTTTATGGGTTGTGGATCAATTTTATAATCAATGAAGTCTGAATCATGGGACGATAGTGATTGATTCATTGGTTGAAAAGTGGAGCTGTCAGATTTTGCATGAGATAATAGGTCGAGATTTTTTTTTAATATGTAGGATTTTAAAGCTACTCGGCAAGAAAGTATATTAAAGCTGCTACTGTTCACATAATGTTACTGCTAGTTTTGTGTTGACATTAAAGGTTACTTGAAAGCTTTGTTTTGAAAAGATTTATTTGTTAAGGGGAAGAAGCTTCAAGTTTGGTTCGACTTGGTTGATTAACTGTTTTATGGAGATTTGTTTACACACACAGGTTATTTGATTTTCACACACACAGAGGAAGGTTTTTGATTTATTGGTGCTTACACAGAATACAAAGGCTCGTTTTTATTTGTTCTAATTGGTTACGAAGAAAGGTTTTTATCACCTATTTGAAGTTGAAGTGGAGGTTCTTGGATGCGTGTTCTTATCATATCTCAAAGTGAGTATGGCACTTTGAAGATAACTTGTTTGTTCGTTCAGGTGACTACGAATTGGCAAAACACTTGAAGGAGTTACGTTATTGTGCTCAGTGATTTTTTGTCAAGAGGTTGCGATCTCCCTATACGTTAGGTATACGTTCGAAGTCAATTTTTGTACAAGACATAAGACACAAGTTTGGGTTGTTCTACTTCAGCATCAAGTTGGTAATACTTAGTTTTCTTCATTAGTAATCATTACATAAGAGCCTACAGAATTGAAGATTCAAGAGATGGTTAACATATGGGTTTCAAAGGAAGCTTAAGTGTTTAAATGTTTAACCATTTATATGCTACATCGAGGTGAAGGTTTTTGCTACTGCTAGTTGTTATTACTACTGATGGTTTTGATTTCTATTGTTTCAAGTCCATTTTTAGATGCGGAAAACTTAATGGTGGGCGACTTTGAAACATTGGAAAGATGAATTGGATGTATAATATTGATTTGTGGTTGTGAAGATCAAGGTTGCATACATTTGTTCCCTATTTGATGATGACAAAAAGGGGAAGAAGAATAATTTGAAGATTGCAGCTTGAAGATCCTTGATGATATGCATTGTGTAAGGGGAAGTCACATGTTTCATGACATACTAACTTCAGGGGAAGTTCATGCTTATTGGTTTTGTCATTATCAACTAGGGGAAGATTGTTGGGAATTACAATTAAGTTGATAAGACAAAACATGTGAAACATGAGGGACTTATGGAGACAAAGAGGAAAACTACAAAATATGGAGAAGGACTTGCTTGCAAAAGAAGATTTATATTTTAGTCCTTCGTAGTATTATTGTAACCTTAATTCTGTATTATATAAACAGAATACAGGGAATAGGTTTTAGTGTGTCTTCCATAATGTAGTCATTAAAGGTGTGTGTGTGTGTAAACCTAGGGCGTGATTATGCTTATGTAAACGCCTAGGTTAGTTGATTTGTGTTAAGCCTCAACTATCTTAGATAGCTGTTAGGATGTAACCGTGCTACACTTGATCACGTAGCATTGGGGCTTTGGTGTATGTTAGAGTAGAGATGATGACGAGAAACCTTGTTAGCAATAATAAAGATGTTTTGTTTATTCCGCTGCGTACATGTTCTTTATCTTTATTATTGTGCAATCCCTAGATGAGGTCTAAACAACCTCGAGCTATAAACGATCTTATCACCCTCTATCCAATCCTGACTGACAAAAACGAACACACCACTAGTCGGGTTCGCCGGAGAAGCAATAAATCCGTTAGGAAAATTAGAGCTGGAGGTGTGCTTTGGAAACGAAGGACTATATCGCCGGACGACTATGGTATTCGCAATAGTAAGATCCCCCTCACCCTATAATATAATACTAGGACGTTCAGGAATGAAGAAATTAAGAGCTATCCCTTCCGCGATACATGCCATGATGAAATTCCCAACACCAAGAGGAATTGCCACTTTAGTCACTCGATCCGTCATCATATCGGAATGCAGGAGGCAAGAAGAAAAGTTCTTGATGAAAAAAGAAATGAAGTTTGAAGGTCCTCCGGAATCCGCAGCGGAAGGAAGAACAGCGAAAACAGAAGAAATATTGGTTCATCCAGCTTACCCGGAGCAGCTGGTGACAATAGGAAAAAATTTCTCAAAAGAAGGAAGAAGGCAGCTAATTACATTGCTCAAAAATAGCCAAGACGTTTTTGCATGGGAACCTTCGGACATGACTGGTGTTCCCCGATGGGCGGCGGAACATAAACTTAATGTGAATATCCAAGACAAGCCTGTTGCTCAAAAGAAGAGGTTCTTTTCGGAAGAAAAGAACCAAGCTATAAACAAGGATATAGAAGAATGGTTAAAAGCAGGAATAGTCAGACCCGTCCGATACCCAACCTGGATATCCAATGCCGTACTAGTAAAAAAGCCAGACGGGAGTTGGAGGATGTGCATCGATTTCAAAAATCTTAACTCGTCGTGCCGAAAGGATTACTATCCACTGCCGGAGATAGACTGGAAGATTGAATCTGTAATGGGATTCCGGTATAAGTGTTTCCTAGATGCCTACAAAGGCTATCACCAAGTACAAATGGCAAAGGAAGATGAAGAAAAAACAGCCTTCTATACCGATCATGGGACATATTGCTATGTCAAAATGCCGTTCGGATTGAAAAATGCCAGAGCTACCTATCAGAAGCTAGTAGACTCCGCCTTCCGGACGCAAATTGGCAGGAATTTGGAAGTATATGTAGATGACATGGTCATTAAAAGCCAATCGGAAAAAGAACTCCTGGCCGACATCGCAGAAACATTCAATAACCTCCGGCAAATCAATATGAAATTAAACCCCCAGAAATGTTCTTTCGGAGTGGAAGAAGGCAAGTTTCTCGGATACATGATAACTTCTGAAGGGATTAGAGCAAATCCTAAGAAAACCCGAGCAATTGCCGATATGCAATCTCCAAAAACACTAAAGGAAATGCAAAGTTTAAGTGGCAAGTTGGCTGCACTAAACCGCTTCTTATCAAAATCCGCTGAAAGATCCTTGCCCTTCTTTGAAACTTTGAAGAACATTACCAAAGAGAACAAAGAAAGATATCAATGGACGGAGGAAGCCGAAAAAGCTTTTCAAGAAATGAAGAAAATGATCCTAGAACTACCATGCCTAACAACGCCAAAACCAAAGGAAGATATGTATCTATAACTATCAGCAGCAACGGAGGCAATAAGCGGGGTAATGATGGTTGAAAGAGAAGGACGACAGATCCCTGTTCACTACGTAAGCCGGACGTTGCATGATGCCGAAAGAAGATATGCTCCGGTTGAAAAACTGGCCTTGACACTGCTACATCTGTCTAGAAGGCTAAGGCGATACTTCGAAGCTCACCCTATCAAGGTCATAACAGATTATCCCATCAAGCAAGTACTAAACAGAGCTGAATCTTCCGGACGATTAGCCAAATATACGGTAGAACTGGGAGCCTACAACATTACCTATATACCAAGAAATGCTGTCAAAGGACAGGTGCTCGTTGACTTCATTAATGAAGTACCCCTCGGAACAGCCTTCCCGGATCCGGGAAGGAGATGCAAGGAGATATGTAACGTCTCTCAGCCAGAAGAATGGATCTTATACACTGACGGAGCTTCTAGCAGAAAAGGTTCCGGAGCAGGGCTAGTGTTAATTAGTCCGGAAAAAGAAGAATATACCTATGTTCTCCGATTAAACTTCGAAACTACCAACAACGGAGCAGAATACGAAGCACTCCTAGCCGGACTGAGAATCGCAAAAGAAATGCATATAGAGGCATTAGAGGTACGAGTGGATTCTAACCTGGTGGCAAGCCAAATAAACAGAGAGTTTACTGCATACAAGGAGAACATGGCAAAGTACCTCGCCAAGGCCAAGGAATACATCACTTGCTTCAAACGTTTCAGGATAAAGAATATCCCAAGAGCCCAGAACCAAAAAGAAGACGTGCTTAGCAAACTAGCATCCGTAGCATTTGACCACCTTACAAAGGAAGTCCTGGTAGAAGTATTGGAAAGACCATCCACAGAAGAAGAGACGATTAACGCAATAGTAGAGGAAGAGGAGGAAAATTGGATGTCTCCCATATTCCGTTGCTTAAACGAAGGGATATGGCCGGAAGATCAAAACGAAGCACGAAATCTGCGCATGAAAATAAGCCATTATACGTTGATTGATAATGTGCTATTCAAAAAATCCTACCTAGGACCTATGCTGCGATGCGTCGGACCCCTCCAAGCTAACTACATAATCCGAGAAGTACACGAGGGAGCATGTGGCATGCACTCCGGACCACGATTTGTCGTAGCCAAACTAATGAGACAAGGCTACTATTGGCCAACCATGCACCGGGACGCCAGGGAGGTTATCCAGAAATGTGACTCGTGTCAGATACACGCTCCGGTTCCTAAATTGCCAAAAACAGTATTAACCTCCGTCATGGCACCATGGCCCTTCTTCCAATGGGCAATTGACATTTTGGGACCTTTGCCCGAAGCTCCAGGAAAAGTTAAGTATGTTATTGTGGCAATAGACTATTTTACAAAATGGATGGAAGCGAAACCGTTGGCCAAAACAACCGGTAAGGAAGTCAAAAAATTTGTATGGGACAACATTGTTTGTAGGTTCGGATTACCCAAGATAATCGTCACGGATAACGAAAGTAACTTTGTGGGGGATCCGTTCAAAAGTTGGTGCGAGAGGTTGAATATTACACAAATCAACACGGCTGTGGCTCATCCTCAAGCCAACGGATTGGTCGAAAGAGCCAACAAAAGTCTAATGAAGGGATTTAAGTCCCGGCTTGGAAGAGAAAGATCCGGATGGGTAGATGAGTTACCAAACGTGCTATGGGCTTTCCGGACCACCTTGAAAACTAGCAACGGAGAAACTCCCTTTAGTCTGACCTACGGAAGTGAGGCGGTCATCCCGGCGGAAATCGGTATGCCTACCTTCCGGACCATGATGGCAAATCTCGAAAACAATGACGACGAAATCAATCTGAACCTAAATCTGTTAGAAGAACGGCGAGAAATGGCAGCCATAAGGGAAGCAAAGTACAAAAAGAAAGTAGAGCAGTATTACAATCGAAGGGTTAAACCCGAAGCTTTCAAAGTGGGAGACTTCGTATACCGGAAGAACGAAGCCAGCAGGGTAGAAGATCAAGGAAAATTGGGACCTAATTGGGAAGGCCCCTACCGGATAACGGAGGCTTATCAGCACGGCACATACAAGCTCCAAACCATGGAAGACGTGGAAGTACCTCGAACCTGGCATGCAGTTAACCTAAAGAAATGTTTTATGTAACCCATTACGTACTTTGTTATTTCAGGATTTATGGTAAGGCATGAGCCATTTTGACATCAATGAAACATCCGATGCATTTGAACCATATAAAAAAAAATTGCTTACATTAGGGCACAAGTTGTCCAAAAGAGAAACCCCAAGTGGGTATAACTTTAGGCCAAGAGCCGAAGGGTACAGGTTACCCCGTCAAATAAAACCCCAAGTGGGTATAATGTCACACCCTCGCCGAAGGCAGAAACACGAGGTGCAACGAAATCGATATACATCACCAAAGAGAAATAAGACAATACCATAATTTACATTAAGGAAAAGTATAACATTACAACATTGTTATTGCCGACATTGGCAATTTAAGACATAAGTTTAGTTTCCAAAAGATGGTATTTTAGTACATAATGAATAGTAGTGACATGTGAAAACTTCATTATGTAAGACCTTGATGACAAGCTTACTGACGATCACCTGAAATGCATGAGAGAAAACGGGTCAACTATGAAAATAGTTGGTGAGCACACACGTTTTATATAATATGAGAAACCATTAGAGAAAGTTCACAAGCCAAAGGCGTTGTCAAGTATTATGTCTTGTAGTCAAGCACCCGCGGTCATAATAAGTCACAATATAAGCACCACATATATAATAATGTATGCCATGCAAAGCCCCTAATTAAATAATATGCGTCCCGTAACATAGTGAACGAGAGGTTGGCCGACCTCTAATAGCGCTATCCATACTACTAATAGGTGTCGAACAATGCGAATGTACGAACAGTACATCATACAACTATTATATACAATTAAGAACGCTCCAAACATGGGAGACTTAGCACGCTCTACCAATAAGGCGAGACTTTAGGTTAAGAACGCTCCACCAATAAGGTGAGACTTTAGGTCATAGTACATACGGTTCATTAAGTTCAAACAAGTCATAAGTTCGCATTAAAGTTCAAGAGTTTGATTTAAGTTCAAAAGTTTAGGTCAAAAGAGTTCAATAAATAACAATCAATTTAGTTCAAGTATAATTCATGCATCCACCCCAAAACGATTAAAATAGTTAGAAAAAGGGGTTCGTGAATACTCACCTGATATAAGCGATATGATAACAAAAAGGTATGAACTAAAGTAAGGCGCGCACTCTATCCGCAACCTAAATGAATGATATGATCTACTTTAGATCATGAAATGAAGAAAGGAATGTACATGCACATGCTCCCTATACCACTCTTAACTTGAAAAATACTAGTTGATATCAAAATTATATATTTCCAAGACTTAGGAAAAATATGGCTATTAGAGAAATAAAGCTAGTTGCAATATATATACTTATATATATATATATATATATATATCGTATGTTTCTATGTTCGTGTTGAAATCCTCGGGTTGAAATCTTTGAAATAACGCCTTGTAGTGATGAAAATATACTTGTAATAACTAATACTTCATTAGTTATAAAATTGGGTACTTGGTATTATTTCTAGAAATCTAGAGTTACTACGTAGTTTTAGTGTTAAAATTTATAAAAGCTGTCAAAATGAAATGAGTTTTGCCGATATTCAAACTTGAATATCTTTGTCGTTATAAGTCCGTTTTACTTGTTCTTTATATCCACGGTTACGTCTTAGTATGTAGTAATATATTTTGGAAAGCTCGGTTCCTCCGGGTTACGTCTAAAGCCTCTTTTTGTCCGACGAAAAACGTCCAACAGTATGTAATTTCCAGAAAAATACTTTTCGTCAATAAACTTGCAAAAATCATAACTTCTTCGTTATAAACTCTTTTTAATCCGTTCTTTCGCCTACGGATTCGTTTTTGAAAGTATTTTCTAAAAATTTTGCCAAAGTTTACTTTGTATCTACTGATTTTCCAGAATTTTACAAAATGGGACAGCATGTTTATAAACTTGTTAGAAATCCATTTCCAAGGTTCAAAACTAGTTTTAACTTCAACCAAAACTCTTGCAAACTCCACAAATCTATACTAATCCTACCATACACCTTCTTAGGGTGCCATGGGTTCCTAATCACTAGTAATCATGTTAATTTAACAAGGGAACACCTAAATCACAATCTAGGGTTTGTATGATCAAAAAGTCTACAAAAATAAAGTGGTATAGCTAGTTTGTGCATGAAATTAAGCATGAATACTATAAGATACATATGTTAATTAGATAAAAACATGAAAATAATTTTGAATACTCACTTTGAAATAATAGGTGGTGAGATGATGAGAAACCTTGGATTTCTTGTGTTTTTGTGTTATGATTCTTGATTAAGATGATGAAATGAACAACTTTGATGCTTTGTACTTTGAAAAATAATGGTTTGATCTTTGTTTCTTAATTGGGTCGTGGGTTTTGGGCAAGAAAGGGAGAAAAGATGAGCTTTTGATTCATGAAATTATATATGTTTATGTGATATGTGTTTTTAGGATATTTTGTATAGATTATAAGGTATTATAATGGTACATTAAAGCTCAAGGTTAAAAATGAAAGCCATGTGGTCTAGGGGGTTTTGTATGGCTGATTTTTCATGAGGAAAAGAGAAGCAAAGTCGGTTTTGATCACTTAGAAAATGTAGTGTATTATTAGTTGTAGTTTGGTGTAAGTATTAGTTATAATCGGGTACCGGGTTTGATAGAAATAAATGTTAACAAAGTTAACCGGGACTTAATAAAGTCATAAAAATGTTAAAAATATGTTGGGTACAATTACTGAGTGTTCGGGTGATTATTGTTTAGTTTTCACGAAAACCGTCGTAATATTCATAAACTCGCGTTATAAATAAAATAAATTTCCAAAATACTGGGTAACTGAATGTTATAACTTTTATGATGATAAAATGGATATAAAAATATGTCGGGACCATTGTGGGAATATTTAGATATATTCGTCGTATTTATTAATCGCGTGTTAACGTTTAATTATAAATACTTATACGTAAAACGTTAAATATACTAAATATATTAATTTGAGAATCCTAAGAGTGGTATAGCATGTAAATGACATTATGATGATATGCAGACTATTCTAGTCCGTATGAGAGGTCCTTACTGATAATGCACGTGAATAGTGGAATTTCTTCCGGAATGAATAGTGTTCTGTGAATAGTAAAATTTTCAAATGTTTCTCAGAATATCAAACGGACATCAAAAACGATGAATAGTAAAATGATGAATAGTAATCGATGAATAGTGAATTCCCAAAGTTTGGAAATAAACGTAGACGTGGAAAATATCGGGTTGTTACATTCTACCAACCTTAAAAGGAATCTCGTCCTCGAGATTCAATTCATCCATTCTATAGGTGTATGTGCTCGCTGTTAAATTTGATGAAGCAACTAAGGTCGAAAACTCTAGGTCTCGGATTATATCAATGTCGTGAACTTGGTAAGAAATAAAAATAAGTTATGCACTCAAGATTAAGAAGTAAGAAGGTTGTTCAAAAGAATGTACCCGGTATGTTGTCCTGATTCTGTGGGGTTAAAGGATTCCCTAGGAAGTAAGCTCGGCCACGTGCAGGGGGAATTTCAATATTCTGATCTTGAGGGCCTTCAACTGCCAACGCCAGATTTGGACGATTCTGTCCTTGGTTGGGAGTTCTTTTCAACTTTGGACAGGTATTCCTGAGATGATCCAAGCTTCCACACTCGTAACATGCTGGCCTTGGTCCTTGGTTCAAAGTCCTGTTTGAGCAATTTCGCATGAAGTGGCCCGACTGTCCGCATTTGGTGCATCTTGGGCAGTCTCCTGAGTGGTGGTAGTTACATCGAGTGCACATAGGATGTGGACCGGCATATCTTCTGGGCCCTTGAGTTGTTACTCCGTAGTTTCCCATTACTCGTTGTCTCTTGTCCTGTTGGTCTTGATCACGGCTTCTTTGCTGATCTTCCTGTCTCTTTCGTCCTCCATCGTTTCCTTTCGTTAGTCCACCAGACCTGATCACATCATTTGTCAAGCGGTATGCCATGCCCACAGCAGCTTGCAGAGTGGTTGGGTTTGATGAAGTGACATCCCTCCTGATTTCAGGGATCAACCCCCAAATATATCGATCAATCAGCTTCTCCACAGTGGAGACCATATGAGGAACCATCCTAGTCAGCTCGTGGAAACGGGTCGTGTACTTGTCAACTTCTACTCCTACCATCAAGTGGTTCCAAAATTCTGCTTCCAGCTTCTGCACTTCATCTTTTCTGCAGTACTCGTCAGTTAGTAATTTCTTGAACGCTTCCCAAGATAATCCATTTGCAGCTTCCCTTCCTCTGGTCTGTAGCTGGTTGTTCCACCAAGTCAATGCTCGACCCTGGAGTAGACCCGCAGAGAATTCAACCTTATCCCCTTCAGCACATTTCGTGATACTGAGTTTTGACTCCACATTCTCGAACCATGATAGCAGTCCAATGGCACCCTCAGTGCCATAAAATTCCATTGGCTTGCACGTATGAAAGTCTTATAGTTGCATCCCTGACCGTTGTTCGAGGCACCTGCTCCATTATTAGTCCGTCCAGCATCAATGTGCGCAACAATCTGAGTAAGGAGGTCTGCTAATCCAGCAGCAGTGTCATTCGGAGTGTTCATTGCGGCCATGTCTCTGCGATAGACCAAAAATAGTTGGTTGAGTGAGCGACACATGAATGATGACGGAGGATGTACGGTACAATAACAGTCGTGACATGGAGATCGCAAAATGATGGAAACAAAGGCATGCTTAATCTAACGGGGCGTAAGGTAGCAAGGAGAAAGTATATACATGAAGGCATATATAAAATACGGTAACAGAAACTGAAACATATAAACAGGTTATGCATACCCACCCGACCAATGCAACTTCAGGTGACCAGACTCTCTAGACCCGACCAAACATGATCTTTGACTACTACTCCCTTCATCGCATGATTCTTCCTGAATTATACATAGGTGATCAGGCTATGCATACTTGAGGATTAATAATGCAATGCTAAGACTAGTCGACTCGTATCATTTTTGGTATTTAAGAAAAATGTTACTTTGGTTATAGTTGCGATTTTTATTTTAGAAAAATCGGCATTCTCTATAACCTCTGGCTCTGATGCCAATCTGTCACACCCTCGCCGAAGGCGGAAACACGAGGTGCAACGAAATCGATATACATCACCAAAGAGAAATAAGACAATACCATAATTTACATTAAGGAAAAGTATAACATTACAACATTGTTATTGCCGACATTGGAAATTTAAGACATAAGTTTAGTTTCCAAAAGATGGTATTTTAGTACATAATGAATAGTAGTGACATGTGAAAACTTCATTATGCAAGACCTTGATGACAAGCTTACTGACGATCACCTGAAATGCATGAGAGAAAATAGGTCAACTATGAAAATAGTTGGTGAGCACACACGTTTTATATAATATGAGAAACCATTAGAGAAAGTTCACAAGCCAAAGGTGTTGTCAAGTATTATGTCTTGTAGTCAAGCACCCGCGGTCATAATAAGTCACAATATAAGCACCACATATATAATAATGTATGCCATGCAAAGCCCCTAATTAAATAATATGCGTCCCGTAACATAGTGAACGAGAGGTTGGCCGACCTCTAATAGCGCTATCCATACTACTAATAGGTGTCGAACAATGCGAATGTACGAACAGTACATCATACAACTATTATGTACAATTAAGAACGCTCCAAACATGGGAGACTTAGCACGCTCTACCAATAAGGCGAGACTTTAGGTTAAGAACGCTCCACCAATAAGGTGAGACTTTAGGTCATAGTACATACGGTTCATTAAGTTCAAACAAGTCATAAGTTCGCATTAAAGTTCAAGAGTTTGATTTAAGTTCAAAAGTTTAGGTCAAAAGAGTTCAATAAATAACAATCAATTTAGTTCAAGTATAATTCATGCATCCACCCCAAAACGATTAAAATAGTTAGAAAAAGGGGTTCGTGAATACTCACCTGATATAAGCGATATGATAACAAAAAGGTATGAACTAAAGTAAGGCGCGCACTCTATCCGCAACCTAAATGAATGATATGATCTACTTTAGATCATGAAATGAAGAAAGGAATGTACATGCACATGCTCCCTATACCACTCTTAACTTGAAAAATACTAGTTGATATCAAAATTATATATTTCCAAGACTTAGGAAAAATATGGCTATTAGAGAAATAAAGCTAGTTGCAATATATATACTTATATATATATATATATCGTATGTTTCCATGTTCGTGTTGAAATCTTTGAAATAACGCCTTGTAGTGATGAAAATATACTTGTAATAACTAATACTTCATTAGTTATAAAATTGGGTACTTGGTATTATTTCTAGAAATCTAGAGTTACTACGTAGTTTTAGTGTTAAAATTTATAAAAGCTGTCAAAATGAAATGAGTTTTGCCGATATTCAAACTTGAATATCTTTGTCGTTATAAGTCCGTTTTACTTGTTCTTTATATCCACGGTTACGTCTTAGTATGTAGTAATATATTTTGGAAAGCTCGGTTCCTCCGAGTTACGTCTAAAGCCTCTTTTTGTCCGACGAAAAACGTCCAACAGCATGTAATTTCCAGAAAAATACTTTTCGTCAATAAACTTGCAAAAATCATAACTTCTTCGTTATAAACTCTTTTTAATCCGTTCTTTCGCCTACGGATTCGTTTTTTAAAGTATTTTCTAAAAATTTTGCCAAAGTTTACTTTGTATCTACTGATTTTCCAGAATTTTACAAAATGGGACAGCATGTTTATAAACTTGTTAGAAATCCATTTCCAAGGTTCAAAACTAGTTTTAACTTCAACCAAAACTCTTGCAAACTCCACAAATCTATACTAATCCTACCATACACCTTCTTAGGGTGCCATGGGTTCCTAATCACTAGTAATCATGTTAATTTAACAAGGGAACACCTAAATCACAATCTAGGGTTTGTATGATCAAAAAGTCTACAAAAATAAAGTGGTATAGCTAGTTTGTGCATGAAATTAAGCATGAATACTATAAGATACATATGTTAATTAGATAAAAACATGAAAATAATTTTGAATACTCACTTTGAAATAATAGGTGGTGAGATGATGAGAAACCTTGGATTTCTTGTGTTTTTGTGTTATGATTCTTGATTAAGATGATGAAATGAACAACTTTGATGCTTTGTACTTTGAAAAATAATGGTTTGATCTTTGTTTCTTAATTGGGTCGTGGGTTTTGGGCAAGAAAGGGAGAAAAGATGAGCTTTTGATTCATGAAATTATATATGTTTATGTGATATGTGTTTTTAGGATATTTTGTATAGATTATAAGGTATTATAATGGTACATTAAAGCTCAAGGTTAAAAATGAAAGCCATGTGGTCTAGGGGGTTTTGTATGGCTGATTTTTCATGAGGAAAAGAGAAGCAAAGTCGGTTTTGATCACTTAGAAAATGTAGTGTATTATTAGTTGTAGTTTGGTGTAAGTATTAGTTATAATCGGGTACCGGGTTTGATAGAAATAAATGTTAACAAAGTTAACCGGGACTTAATAAAGTCATAAAAATGTTAAAAATATGTTGGGTACAATTACTGAGTGTTCGGGTGATTATTGTTTAGTTTTCACGAAAACCGTTGTAATATTCATAAACTCGCGTTATAAATAAAATAAATTTCCAAAATACTGGGTAATTGAATGTTATAACTTTTATGATGATAAAATGGATATAAAAATATGTCGGGACCATTGTGGGAATATTTAGATATATTCGTCGTATTTATTAATCGCGTGTTAACGTTTAATTATAAATACTTATACGTAAAACGTTAAATATACTAAATATATTAATTTGAGAATCCTAAGAGTGTATAGCATGTAAATGACATTATGATGATATGCAGACTATTCTAGTCCGTATGAGAGGTCTTTACTGATAATGCATGTGAATAGTGGAATTTCTTCTGGAATGAATAGTGTTCTGTGAATAGTAAAATTTTCAAATGTTTCTCAGAATATCAAACGGACATAAAAAACGATGAATAGTAAAATGATGAATAGTAATCAATGAATAGTGAATTTCCAAAGTTTGGAAATAAACGTAGACGTGGAAAATATCGGGTTGTTACATATAACTTTAGGCCAAGAGCCGAAGGGTACAGGTTACCCCGTCAAATAAAACCCCAAACGGGTATAACTTTAGGCCAAGAGCCGAAGGGTACAGGTTACCCCGTCAAAAAAAAAAAAAAAACCCCAAGTGGGTATAACTTTAGGCCAAGAGCCGAAGGGTACAGGTTACCCCGTCAAATAAAACCCCAAGTGGGTATAACTTTAGGCCAAGAGCCGAAGGGTACAAGTTACCCCGTCAAATAAAACCCCAAGTGGGTATAACTTTAGGCCAAGAGTCGAAGGGTACAGGTTACCTCGTCAAATAAAACCCAAACGGATATAACTTTAGGCAAAGAGCCGAAGGGTACAGGTTACCCCGTCAAAAAAAAAAAAAAAAAAAAAAAAAAAAAAAAAAAAAAAAGTGGGTATAACTTTAGGCCAAGAGCCGAAGGGTACAGGTTACCCCGTCAAATAAAACCCCAAGCGGGTATAACTTTAGGCCAAGAGCCGAAGGGTACAGGTTACCCCGTCAAAAAAAAAAAAAAAAAAAAAAAAAAAAAAAAAAAAAAAAAAAAAAAAACCCCAAGTGGGTATAACTTTAGGCCAAGAGCCGAAGGGTACAAGTTACCCCGTCAAATAAAACCCCAAGTGGGTATAACTTTAGGCCAAGCGCAGAAAGGTACAAGTTACCCCGTCAAATAAGACCCCAAGTGGGTACAACTTTAGGCCAAGAGCCGAAGGGTGCAGGTTACCCCGTCAAATAAAAACCCAAATGGGTATAACTTTAGGCCAAGTTCCGAAGGGTACAAATTGCACCGTAAAATACATTCCCCAGGGACATAAATACAAAGCCAAGACCCGATAGGTTCAATCTGTTCGGATAATAACTGACAACAAGTCACTTGACGAGCAGTATATATGTCCAAACATGAAACAATATTGATATGAAACAAGAGCCGAAATACTTTGACCTACGTCATCCGATATATACACACACACAACATGAATATCAAGAGAATTAAAAATACGAAGAAAAAGTGAAATGATATATATATTCAAGATTCAAAATTGTAACATCAAATGTCCCGAAACATCTATCCTACAAAAGGACGGAACATCAATACCCCCTATTCTATTACATCAACATGAAACCAACACAAGAAATTTCGAATAAAAGCTTCATAAAGAGTCCGCAACATCTATACCCATAGTCAAAATGGAGATGTGTTATTCCTTCACACTTCAAGTAAAAACCGAGGCATTCTGATCCGAAGACTGGTTCTCGGAGGGATTCTCGACGTGAGATTCAACCTCCGGCCCCTCAGTCACCGGTTCTTCAATGGGAGCAGGGTCAGGAACTAAGGCATTCAGCTCATCAAACTTCCGGTAAATGGTTTCCCGGATCTTCTGGATGTAAGGATAGTCCTGAGAAAGGGCCTTATCATATAACGGACCATATTTGACCCCGGCTTCCATATCCATCCCCTCAACTTCTCCCAACAACTTAGCCGCTTTCTCCGGCTCCTCAAATAAACCAGCCCCATCAATCAACCCGGAAAGATAGAACAAGTTGAACGGTTCCGCCAATGCCGTCCGGAACTCGTGACTACCAAGGAAGCGATGGATAGCTTCCGGAACGAACTCATTAACAATTCGGTTGCGTTCCATTTCTGCATTTCCGGCAGCTATAGCAATTTCTTGCTTCTCTTGGTGAAGTTCCTTGTAAGCCTTTTCTTCATCGGCCAACTTCAACTTAGCATCAGACAGCTGCCCCTCCAACAACTTTATCTTTTCAGCCTATCCCGCAGAAACCTTTCTCCACTCCTCCTTCTCCACCACAAGTTGGGAGACCCTATCCTCCAGACCAGCATTCTCAGCACGTAATTTCTGAATCCCCTCCGGATTCATCTCGGCACATGCCGCATATTTGCCCTTCAGCTCATCCAACTCCCCAACCACTTCATCCAACCTCTTACACTTATCCCCCAAAACCTGATCACACCCTTCATGGGTCTCAGACAACTTCTGGTACTCACGCATAAGAGACTCAAAGCGGAAAAGGACATCCGCTTGAGCCGTAACGTGCTTACCCATCAGCAACCAAGACCTTCGGATGGCCTCGGTATCATCCTGACCATCCAAATGCCTCTCTTCAGCCGGGGTGGCCAAGTTTATCAGCATGTCCCGGCAGACATTCGCATTGTTCATGCGAGTCCCCCTCTTCACCACCCAGGCCGGAACAAAAGTATCATCATCATCGTCATCTGCCTCTATGTCCATGTGGACATCCTCCTCATCAACAAGCCCCTTGCCCGGACGGCGGGAACCATCCTTCGAACTCCCTGAAAATAAAGAACACTTGTCAAATAAATAAGAAACAAACCAAGGAAAAGTTATGAACAGAATGTTTATTAACATACCAGAAGGTATATCCTTCGGATGAAGCGAGTGGATTGGCTCCGGCTCCTCAACTTCCTCCGTAGTATCTAGATCAATAACGTGGTCAGCAGACTGCTTGAACCTCATATGAACTTTAGAGGAGATACTCCCTCCGGCTCTCTTGGACGGAGGTTTCTTGGAGCCCAACTTAGCTGCCTGCTCCTTCTTCTTATCCTTGGCAGCTAACACTTTGTCATCCGGAACCTCCACCCTCTTCATCTCCTCGTCCTTTTCAGGAACTTCAGCATTGGAGGCAAGGGGGCGGGTTATGTGCATCTCGCGACCTTGTCCATGCGGCAGCGCATCCCTCTTTACCACATTCACTACCTTTCGGAGGGGAGGTTTCTTCAAATAGCTTGACATAGTTACACCTGCGAACAAACAAGACATCATTAAAGATAAAAATAAAAAAGAAAGGCACAATTGGAAAATTCATATTTATAATAAGGGCTATACCCCTCCCCTGCTCATCCCTCAAAGCCGGACGGAAGCCGGTAAATTCCCAATGGTCCGAAAGACCCAACGCATACAAGAAAGACTGGGGCACTTGGCACGGCTCGATGATTGTCTCAGCCAACCTTTCGGCATGAGCAACATCGTATTCACTCCTCTTGGGAAATGGATCGGACACATCCGAATCCGAATGCCTCCAAGGCATGGCAAAAGGAATGGCTCTCCTATCGATCAAGAAAAAGTGATATTTCCAGCCCTTCAGGCAGGAAGGAAACTCTCCGAAGCAAATCTTTCTATCCTTATGCACACGTTTCTCAAACGAAAACCAGCAACCTTGCTTGCTAAGTTTGTAAAACACGCGGAATAGAGGGGTGGTAGGAGGAATGTGCATGCTCCGGCAATACACCTCGAAAAGAGTAGCACGGTGCATTCCCAGCGGAACCAGTTGAGATATGCGAATTTTAAAATACCTAATGACATCTAAGAGAAAGGTAGAAAAAGGGACAGTAAGACCTCCGTCAAATAAATACTCTGCGTATAAGCCAATGGCATCCGCAAGTAGTCGATCCATCGTCATACCCGACGGAGGCGCCCTCGGATGCAAATCCTTTGGAATCCTAAACGTTTCCACCACAACAAGTACCTCACCATCATCCATCGTAGACGGCCTCAGGTGTATATCCTTCTTGACATGTGAACCCTCCGGCATGGATACATCCTCATATTCAAAAGACGCTGTAGACTTTAACATAATGGGTCCGACAGGAAGAGAAAAGATATAGCCAAAACAACAAAAATACTAAACGGACTCAGACGTACCTCAAAGACGGCGAGAATAATCGTTCGGAATACGGAAGGGATAAAATGTGTCAGAGGTATGTATGTGAGAAAAATAACAGTGGTGTAAATGAAGAAAAATGGTCTATTTATAGACGGTAAAAAATGGGCGGGAAAGGACACGTCACCCGTAGGGCTAACGTGTCAAGCATCCACGCCGTGTGTCTCACGAAACGCATACGTGTTCTAATCCAAACGGCGCGGTAAAAAACGACGGCGCACCTTAAACGACACATTAATTACTTTTGGCATCTTGCACACGACTCTATTGAAGGACGAAGCTACAACCCCTTCGGAAAGCTGCAAAAACTAAACTTAGTATCACACCATTGGCATAACCAATACTATGATACTGGGGGGGACATGTTGGCGTATGTATCCTCCAGATATATAACAAACTTTCCGGATCCATGTCGAGCTTAACATAGCCGAACATGTCGGGAAAGAATAGATTAATATCCAAAAGGTTCAAACGATAGCCGAAGAACCCCAGACATCCGGAAGACCTAACCGTCCGGATAACCCAGTAAGTACATTGATCAAAGTACAGACAAGTACACTAAGTATATGATAATGGAGCACAAACTAGCGAACATTAAGGGTTAAGTACAAACCAGCCTGGCGCTCCATATGGAAAGTCTATAAATAGAGAGGAAATCTTCATTTAAGGTTAACTAATTCTCTCCCACTCTCTAGTTTTATTCATACTTTCTCTCACTAAGAACATATACTTACTCTCACGCCGGAGGTTGGTCCTGGGATACATTCCCGGGGCGAGTCTAACGGACGTGTTTATTTTGCAGATATCCGAAGTAATATACCATACACAAGAATTACACCGAATCCGAAGGACTCACTCTAGTCCGAAGGATTCATCTCGCTTGTCCGAAGTAGAAGCAAACTTTTACTTCAACAAATACCTAGGCTTATCATTAGCTAACCCATAAGTTCACCAAGCCCAATAATATAAGCTCGATCACCTAAAACTAGTCCATGTTAAATACATAAATTGCTTGAAATGATGTCGCGGTGTTGTAGATGATAGAGTACTCAATGAGAGATTGTTCAATCAAATTGAATCATCTTCCCAGAATCAAGCCAACAAAATACATATTATCAGGCCCGCTAAGCCTAACGCCTAACGACTTAAACTAATTATCATGTTATCATCGATGTCTTGTGCAATAGTCGAATATGTTTGCATAGTCTCATAATATGGTAGATTACATACAAGTAGAATATGTTTGCATAGTCTCATAAGATATCTCTATTATTAACCAAATTTTAATTCGGAGTAAAGCTGCACTAGTTACTTGTTCAGAAGGATATGATGTTTTACTAATTATATTGCTCAGCTCCAAAATTCCTCGAGCCTTTTAACACGATTTGCAAGAACAAAATTTGGAGTGTCCTACTCTCTTTATCCACAAAAATATTTTGTTAATCTCGCAACTTTAAACTTTTACTTGAGGATCTAATGATGATAACGCCTCATACCATGAAATTACTGAAACCTTAGTATATGCTTGAGTTGATTTTGCAACCGCGTTTAGGTGAAATTACTAAAAGTTTTGTACAAAATGGGATGATACCGGAAGTAATAGTCATAATTATGATATTGGGTCTAAGCCAACGTCAAATGCAAATATGTTTTCCACTTATAGATACAAAGTACAAACAAAAAACATGTTGTCGGTCAACTTCGTCGGTCAGTCGCTCAAATCAGTTTAGACATAAAAATATTTACGTAACCATACCAACCCCTCTAAAGTTCATGGCATGTAATTCAAGGAAAAAAAAAAAGAGAAGTGTTGCGTGTTTTGATGTTCATCGAGTTTCCTCTCGACTACAACCAAATAAAACAGATCGGAAAATTAAGGTAATTAAACCCACTTGAAATCAGGGATAAAAATTGCACACTGTTGAGGATCTACAAACCCATTAATCGCGTTGTCACTTCATAATCATATCAAAACTTACTATCCATGGCTTAAACTCATCATACATAAAATGATGAGTCAAACATCCCACATTGCCTAAACCACTTAAATGTATTTTGGTTATATACTACATTGTATACGGACCATGTAAGTGTAGATTAATGGACCATAATTTTAATCAGATATGAGAGGTTGGATGTCAGAGTACAACTTCGATCAACCATATCATTTCCGGTTAGAAAAATGTTTATAAGTTCTATAATTTTTGAATATTTGTTAACGTAAGAAAACTAGATAGTTGATAGTTTTGCTATATGATTTACAGATTTAGTTATCTTTCTTCTCAGACAAACAAAAAACACAAAATACGATCTCTCATAATTTTGTGGGAAATAAGCGATTTATAAGTTACACCACAATGACAAAAGAAAACACTCTTGCAAGAGTATGTTTTGATTAAAACAAAGGACTTCGTGAATATTGACATAAATGTGATTTTGTTGAAATATGAAAAATGCTTTGTTAATTAGTTGTAATAATAAGGCACTATTAACAACTAATCAACTTCGGTAAACATGATCAAAATGGGTTGTGTTAAGTTAAAATTTGCCCTTCACGTACCGCGACCAACAACAACGATAAATCAGAGGAAACTAACTTTAACTAGTGTATGATATAGTTGGAATATTAAGACTTTTAGTGGCTGCAAATTGATTTACTCTGTTATTTGGTTTGAATGGGTTAATTGCATTGTCAGTTAACAACCGTATATAGATTAACTCGGCATCATTTATCCTAGTAGCATCAATTATTCAAAAGATAATTGTGTATAATAACAAATAAACCATATAGAATACTAAAATTGCAGGAGTCAACAACATTCAAAATACTTTTTAGATTTTTGCAACAAAAACCATCTTAGCGTTACATCCCACATAGGTTAGAAAAGTGAAAGTTGACTTGGTTATATACAACAGTGCACATAAACTACATGTTTCAAGAATAATATTATTATGATCCGGATATATTATTGTTAGAGGAGCTCACTATATAAGATAAAAGTTGAGCTTCTTTAGTAACAGTATTCCGGAATTAATATATGTTCTTAGGTTTTTAAATTAAAAAGTGAAATATTGATTACCACGGTACACGACTAACGTTGTCTAAAGGACCTTTTATTGCCTTTGGATCTCACAACCTTATAATCCTAACTATAGTCCGTACTCATTTTCAAAAGAATAACATATGTTCAACAATATCACTTTAAACAGTTACGATTTTTCTTCAAATCTTTTTTCAATGTAATAGAAATTTTCTCTATTTCAACTATTAATACTTTATCAAACAAAAACCGCCTCCAACGATGATTTAAGATCCTCTAACAACTAACAAGCCATTAAAAAAAACAACGATTATTTAAGATCCAAACATACATGTTTCATAACAGGTTATATTAGCCCACCAAGCCCAATGATAACGCATCCTTGAGCAATTCCACATTGTTTCATGCTGGTTAAGTTGTATAAGATCGTAAATTACTTTCATAAGAACATAGATAATAAATCAGCAAATTTGATTTTGTTACATTATTAATGTTAAAACCATATAGACATCTAAAATCCAAAACTGTCATAACTACACAACTTGTATGAACACGCTTTAGTTGGATGTAGGAAAATGTATAGAGACAATGTAATCTACGAATTTCAAAACAATGGGATGACGTGATGTTCTAAAGTTGATATCTAAGACACTTCATATAAACACAAACACGGGACAATTTCATATATCCCCTCTTTTTTGTTGGAAATTTCATATATACCCAAACATGCATTAAAAACATTGTACATTATGCATTCAATACTTGTACTTTGAGTATATATGAAATTAATCATCAAAGTAGGATGATATATGAAATTAATCCCACAAACAAATACAAACACTGGTATTGGTATCAGTTATTCGAGTAGCTTTAAAAGACAAGTGGTGTATAATGGCCAATTGGCCATGCATGTATAAGGTATACGTTGAAATAGTAAAACTGCACGGGTTACTACCTTAAGTTCTTTTTAGATCCAAACCATTTTAACATTTTTGTTTCTTTTTTTTTTTCAGATTAAGTGGGTGAGCCCCTTTCTGTTAATGAGTCTTAATGGGGAGGAGCACCATTTGCTTTCTCTCCTCATATAGACAATTTAACAGAAAAAGAAACATATTATATGTGTGGCCCCACCACTATCTCCCCATTAAGACTTATTAACATAAAAAAGAAACACCCCGTCCCACATTGGTTAAAAGAAGAAAATATTGGTAGCTAATATACCAAAGTGTATATGGCTTATATGTGTGTGAACTAGTATAATGTGAATTGTGATTATGGCATTACTGAACGTAAGATTTAATTTCGCTATAATCATAATTTGTAAATTCATATAACTTCAAGACTTATTTATTATTATTATTATTATTATTATTATTATTATTATTATTATTATTATTATTATTATTATTATTTATGTGAACTCTAGATATTTTATATACAAATATTGATAATTATAATCCTTCATATAATTTCAAAACTTTTTTAATTTATGTGAACTCCAGATATTTTATTTACAAAGATTGATAATCAATTTCTTTACAGGTATATAATGATGAATTAATGATCAATTCCTAAAGTGTTGTTCCATGACTCGTTTATCTTTTTCGTAAACTATTTCCGTCATAGCTAGTATCTTTTGACTTCAGCAGCATTTGTTTTATAAAGATTACGTTAAGTTTGCGAGCAAGTTTAGTCTCACCCATGTTTCTCCTATTCGTTCGTGTGGAATGATGAAAATGTATTGTAGACTTGCGACTGATGGAGTATATATATCTTGTAGAATATCCGAATTCAATTGCAACAGACACTTAATAATAGTATTCGAATGTAATATCAATTATTAGAGTAGCTTTGGTAATGATTAATAGATAGGATACTAAAAGATGCACGAGTAAAGAGTCAATCTAAGCAATTGTTGATAAAAGCCATTTCAATCCTTCAATCCCACATAGAAAAAAGAAAATAAATGTGGCTTGGTATTATACCATAGCGTATAGGTTTCACTTGTGTTCAGATTAATATCATGTTTGCGATTGAGCTGGGAAATAAACTTTACAAGGCTGATCGCCGTTGCTATCTGAAATTGATATGAACTTTGAACCCTTTTTACTGGAATACTCTTAATTAACATGAATTCTAAACTTTTAGTAGTAAAATGCTTTTGTAAGTTACACTAGAGAGTGAGTAAATGTTATGCATTTTGGATCTTTTTTGGGAGAAAACAATGGAATTCCTAGTTATATGTATAGTATACTATACACAGTATTTGTTAGCTATAAGATCTTTAGTTGCTGAGCATCTTCAATATATAAGAATAAAATTTTGCTCATTTTACTTTGCTTATTACTTCATTGCTTAAAGTATTGAAATGTTATTTGGTTGTATACTACGTTGTAGATGGAGCAAATAAGTCTCGATTAATAGATAGTTTTGAAGTGGTTTGGTTACGATAAGGTATGTTGGGCATAATGAATGTAGATTACGATAGCAAAGATTGATGTTCACTACTAGACTTATGTGCCTTAATACAATGAAGTGTAAATGGATTACAATCTATATTCAATATGAAACATACAATAAATGGAGGCAATATGTGTTTAAGAAAAATAAAACGATATTACACCACACTCGAACATGTATGTGTATACTAGTATAATTAATGGTGTAACCACAAATGACTCTGCCAAACACTCTGTAAACTCTGCTTCCACAACAGTGAAGAGTTGTGCCAAACACCCAGTATCTCCACTGAAAATGAAGGTTACATTGGAGAAGAGCTTACATAGTTGTAGTATGATATAGAATTGTATTGTAGCAAAGTTGTATTAGTTAGCTTGTATTAGTTAGCTTTAGCTTCTATCTAGTCCAGCATTTAAATAGTGATTGTAACCCTCATTTGTAACTAACAATTTCATAATTCAATTTCCCTTTCTCAATATGTTCTATGTGTTTCTCTCATTTCTGATATGGTACCAGAGCCATCACCACCACAAACTGTGGTGAATAACAGATTCCGACTACCATAACTACTTTTTCTGATCAAATAACTAATTTTCACCACCACAAACCACCACAACTACTTTTCCCGCCAAAAAAAAAATTCACTCAAATTTCTTCAAAACCATCACAATCCACCATCAATTCCGCGCAATAACTGTCATAAATCACCAGAAACACCATTAAAATCAAGAAAATCAACAAAAACACCACAAATTCTTCCAAAAATCATCAAGAATTCTGTTACAACAACCTCAACATTCTGTTAGACAAAATCACCATTGATAAACCTTCAAACTTACTTCAGATTCATCAATCTTGATAACTATGACAACATCAGAATCATCTACACCAAATTCATCAGGATCACAAGGTGATGATGTTACTTCACCACTTCATCCTCTATATTTTCACTCAAATGATCATCCAGGAATGCTACTCATCTCAAAAAAGCTCAGTGGTTCAGAAAACTATTCATCTTGGAAAAGATCCATGTTAATTGCTTTAAGTGCTAAGAACAAGATAAAATTGATCAATGGAGAATATGAAGAACCACCTGAATCTTCATCTTTGAGAGTCTATTGGGAAAGAGCTAATGATATGCTTATTTCATGGATTCTCAATACAGTTTCAGAAGAGATCGGTAATCATCTTACTTTTGTCAATTCAGCTTTTGCTTTGTGGAATGAGTTACATGAACACTATTCACAGTTAGATGGTCACAGAATCTATCAAATTGCTAATGAGATTGTTGAGCTTAAACAACTGAATTGTACCATAGAAGTCTATTATCACAAGCTCAAGGGTTTATGGGATGAATTAGATGCAATTGAGGCACCTTATGCTTGTACATGTAAATGTGTTTGTGTGAATGGTAAAGAAAATGGTGAGAGGGAGCAAAGAAAACGGCTGATTCAGTTTCTAATGGGTTTAGATAGTTGTTACACCAATATTAGGGGACAAATCTTGTTGATGCAACCCTTACCTACTGTAGCTAAGGCATATAGTATGCTCAGACAGGAAGAGAAGCAAAGAGATCAACCAAAACATCAATCTGCTACTCCCATTACTCTCAATACCTACAGGAACACATACACACCACCACACAGGACCAATAACTTCAACAATTCACCAAACAACCCAGTTTCAAACACTCAAAATGACAGAAGAGCAACTTTTAGGAAAGGGGTATTTTGTGCTTATTGCAAAAAGGAGGGTCATTCAAAGGAAGAATGTTACAAATTACTTGGTTATCCACCTGGCCACCCACTCCACAACAAGTATCAACCACCCTCACAAAGGACAGCTACACCACATAGAGGTAATAGGTCAGTTCACATGGCTATGGGTGGAACAAACCAGGCAGATGAAGGTCCTACTCCATCCACACTACCACCCATGAGTCCTCTTGATCAGTGTTCTACTTCAAGTGCAGCTGGTACTTCTGAATATCATGTTCATGCCAGAATGGATCAGCTCCAGAATCAATTGAACCAAGTTCTTCTCATGATGCAAAATGCTCAAACTGATACCTCTGATATGACACACATGGCAGGTATACTTTCATTCTCCAATACTGCCAAAATTCCTATTAAAGTTACAGGTATTCACTCATTCCAGACCATGGCTTCTATGCACTCATTCATTGCTTCTAATATCTCTAAATCACATTACATTTGGATCATTGATAGTGGAGCCACAGACCATATTTGTATTTCCCTCAGTTTGATGCATAACATCACCAAGTTACATGTACCTATCACTGTTTCATTACCTAATGGTCACACAACTTTAGTTACTTACACTGGTTCAGTGCATCTTAGCACCTCACTTACCATTCACAATGTCCTCTATATCCCCACCTTTACCTATAACCTCATCTCTATCAGCAGGCTTCTACATAACACCTTATACTCTGTCACCTTTACTCATGATAAATTTGTGTTTCAGGGCCATGATGGGAGCATCACCAATGGAACCCTTCATGGTGGCCTCTACCTTTTAGCCTCAAACTCATCTGCACAGACAACAACTCCATCCATCCACTCTATCAGTAACTCTCATCTCTGGCACACAAGAATGGGACATACTCCAATACAAACACTCAAGAAAATAAAAAATATCTCTCTTTCTCCATGTAATTCAGACAGTAAATGTACAATATGTCCTTTAGCTAAGCATCATATCTTACCTTTTCCGGTTAGTACATCAAATGCAAAGTCAAAGTTTGACCTCATTCACATTGATGTATGGGGCCCTTACAGGCATCCCACAATAAACAAATGTACATATTTTCTTACCATAGTTGATGATTTCTCAAGAGCTACATGGACTTACTTGTTACCTAGCAAACACCATGTATTTACAACATTCAAAATATTCCACAAATCAGTTCAAACACAATTTCAAACCAATATCAAAGTTATGAGAAGTGATAATGGCACTGAGTTCTTAAATTCCAATTTCACTGAATACCTTCAAAGTCATGGTATCACACATCAAACCACCTGCCCCTATACACCTCAACAAAATGCTAGAGTTGAGAGAAAGCACAGGCACCTCCTCGAAATGGCTCGATCCATACACTTCCAAGCCCATTTTCCCATTCATTTTTGGGGATACAGCCTTCTAGCCTCAACCTACATAATCAACAGAATTCCAACTTCAACCCTTCAAAACAAAAGCCCTTATGAAGTTTTACATGACACACCACCTTCACTTGATCACATGAGGATCATAGGCTGTCAAGCCTATGCATATCATCATACCACAGACAAGTTTGATCCAAGAGCCACACCAACAATTCTAATTGGCTACCCACACAACCAAAAAGGATACCTGCTATATGATCCTATCACACACAAGACCATCACAAGTAGGAATGTCTTATTTGATGAAACAAAATTTCCATTCTCCAAACCAACACCTCAAGTATCCACACCTGCTCCTACTCCCCATTCTCATTCAGAATCATCTTTTATTTATCCCTCATCTCCTATTACTCAACCATTACAACACACTACACCAACATCTTCTATTCCAAACACTCCTGCACCTGCTTCCACAACACCATCAAATGCTCAATCACCATCTTCATCACATCAATCACCCTCACCTACACCACACACCACTCCCACTGCTCCTGAAACACAAACAACCTCACCACAACCTGTCATCCACACTTCTACATTACCAACTCAAGATGCACAGAACCAGTCCACACAAAATCAACCCACACAGTTAACACAAAACCAACCCACACCATCACATCCTCCGGTCACTAGAGTGTCAACCAGAATCAAACAAATTCCATCCAAGCTTAAAGATTTTCATTGTCAACTTCCCAAGTCAAAACTTCACAGTATTCACAGATCTAAATTTCACCACTCACATTATATTAATTATCTAAATCTTTCACCTCAATCACTTCATTTCATCAACACCATCAACCAACTCACAGAACCAACCACATTTCACCAAGCATCCAAACATCCACAATGGAGAGAAGCAATGAATAAGGAAATAGCAGCTTTGGAACAGAATGGTACCTGGGAACTCACAATTCTTCCACATGGCAAAGTTCCTATTGGTGCAAAATGGGTCTTCAAAATCAAGTACAAAGCTGATGGCACCATAGAGAGGTTCAAAGCTAGACTAGTAGCCAAAGGATTCAATCAAAAAGAAGGGGTGGACTACAATGAGACATTTGCACCAGTTGCAAAAATGGCCACTGTTAGGACTTTGCTAGCTGTTGCAATTCATTTTAATTGGACAATTGAACAACTTGATGTCAATAATGCTTTCTTACATGGGGACCTCAATGAAGAAGTGTACATGCAAGTTCCACAAGGTTACTCCACCACTCTACCATCCAATGTTGTCTGCAGACTCAAAAAGTCCCTCTATGGATTAAAACAAGCAAATAGACAATGGTTTGAGAAACTCACAACATTTCTCATCAACCTAGGATTCAAACAAAACTATGTTGATACATCCCTATTCACCCTACAGACTGCAAACAGCTTCACTGCTTTACTTATATATGTGGATGATGTACTTATTGCTGGCAGTGACAACCAGCTTATTCAGAAGATTAAAGGCCATCTACATGAAAAGTTTAGCATCAAAGATCTTGGATCCCTGCATTACTACCTAGGTATTGAGTTTCTCAGAAACAAAGACAATCTTGTTATGACTCAAAGAAAGTATGCAATTGATTTAGTAACTCATGCTGGCCTGTTAGACACAAAACCTTCTGCTACTCCTCTTGATCCCAACAAAAAGCTATATATGGATGATGGTGATCTACTTTCTGACCCTTCTCAGTATAGAACATTGGTTGGTAAGCTTATATATCTGACAATCACCAGACCTGATCTCTCTTTTGCTGCACAAACTTTGAGCCAATTTCTTCAAGCACCAAGGATCTCTCACATGGCAGCTCTCACCAAAGTTATCAGATATATTAAGCTCTCACTTGGTCAAGGTTTGATTTTTCCTACCAACAACAACCTAACTCTTACTGCATATTGCGATAGTGATTGGGCTAGCTGCCCATTCACTAGAAGGTCAGTCACTGGTTATGGGTTATTTCTTGGTTCAAGCTTAATCTCATGGCAATCTAAGAAGCAAAATGTGGTCTCAAGATCTTCCACAGAGGCAGAGTACAGAGCCTTGGCTGACACAACTTGTGAAATCACATGGATCAAATGTCTACTTCAAGAATTCAAGGTCAATGTTTCTACTCCAATACCAGTCTTCTGTGACAACATATCCTCTATTGCCTTGGCATCAAACCCTGTCCACCATGCTAGATCTAAACATATTGAACTTGATTGTCACTTTGTAAGGGACAAGGTCAAAGCAGGGCAAATATCACCAACCTACATCTCTACAAAGCATCAAGTGGCAGATATTCTTACAAAAGGTCTAAGCAAACCACTTCACTACAATTGTTTATCCAAGTTGAACATGTGTAATCCTTACACACTGCCAACTTGTGGGGGGGATAATGGTGTAACCACAAATGACTCTGCCAAACACTCTGTAAACTCTGCTTCCACAACAGTGAAGAGTTGTGCCAAACACCCAGTATCTCCACTGAAAATGAAGGTTACATTGGAGAAGAGCTTACATAGTTGTAGTATGATATAGAATTGTATTGTAGCAAAGTTGTATTAGTTAGCTTGTATTAGTTAGCTTTAGCTTCTATCTAGTCCAGCATTTAAATAGTGATTGTAACCCTCATTTGTAACTAACAATTTCATAATTCAATTTCCCTTTCTCAATATGTTCTATGTGTTTCTCTCATTTCTGATAATAATCCTTATCAATCAACTTCATATCCTGAGCAATGGTTGACCAGTAAATTCCTATTGGGGAACGATTTTTTGTTGCAGATGATAAAAGTTTCAGCCCATTATATAGTCGGTAGTGATTTCACTATAAATCCTTTCTCAATGAAATAAAATTTGCTTCATTTTTCAAGTGTTTGACTCAATAAAAAGAATCCACCATGTTAGTAGTTCAAAGCAAGCATCAAGTGTTGTTTGAAATGATGGCGTTGAATTGCGAGTGATAGTATACAATGAAAGATTTTGAATAAAATCGAATCGTTACTAGAAAATCGTTAATTGAAACATTACTTTCCGAATTTAACTCATCAAAAAGTCACAACATACAATATGCTAGCATCATGAAAAACCCGCATTAACAAGAGTAGAAACATGTTCTTGTGTTCTTGAATACTTGCAACTAGTTTTGTCACAATTTTATTTCCACATAGGTTATAGAAGAGAGCTAGTGCTAGATTGTATACCACAATGCATTCAAATCATATGTGTTAATAAGAGTATAATGCTTTCAAGTTACTGATCTTTGTCACTAAATCAACAGGTCTAGTGACTTTGACTGTCTACTTGGAAAGTTCATACAATTCCATAACTTTTAGTGCTAGATCTTTTCGACAATGGACTTTAAAACACCCAAGCAACAGCTGAACGACCTCTTTTGATTTAAGTTAATAGGAAGAAGAATACATATGGATGTAATAACAAGTTAACGAGCTGAGATACAGTTATTTTCGGGTTTTTTTTGCCAACAAAGTGATGATAATTGGCAGTCGCTTGTATAAGTTGTTTCCTATAAAGTTTACAATGCATGTACGTGCTTCGATTTATTTATGTTGGTATCCTTATTCTTTTTTCTCTTTTTGTTGAACCTGGTATCCGTTCTTTCCTCTCGCTGATTCACACTTTGTAATAAGTGGTGGACCCAGGATTTTCCAAGGCGGGGGGCAAAAAAAATTTTTTTTTTGATAAAATTCGTGATAAACTTTAATAAAAAAGTCATAATTTTTGTTTTTAACTCTAAAAACTAAGGTTTTTACACTTTTGGCTTCAAGGTGGACGACAATTTGATTTTTTGGAGGGGTGCACTTTAATAAAAAGGTCATAAAAAAAAAATTTACACTAAAATCTGAACTTTTTCGACGAGTCGTGGAGGGCACCGCCCCCCAAACCTAAAGCCTAGGTCCGCCCCTGTTTGTAATATTGTAGTGATGAGTTAATAAATTAAACACCATTATATTTATTTGAGATATCAGGATAGATGATGCTTGTTCATGTTTAATTGTTTCAACCAAGTTATTGACACGGGGTCGACATTTGTTTTTGCGAATAGTTGTATTGATTTATGATCCCACATAGGTCAATGAGATAAACTTTTGTTATTTTATATAGTTGTTGTATACTTTTTGCGTTTGACACTTTTAGTTTTCTAGCACTTGATGCTGTAGTCTTCCTAAACAGAGTTCAGCGGGTCATGCACTCTAATGTGATGACTCCTAGATCCATGAACGTAGTTTTTCAGCGGATTAGCTTTGCAATCCAAAAAGGGTTGGCGGCGCAGCTTGTTGCCCGTTTGCCTTCAATTGCTTTATGTTAAACTACTTAAATTATAAATAATAAATTACAATATTTTTTTTAAATGGTCAGATACTTTATGTGTTAATTGTTGTATGATGCATGATGCTCAAACAGCGTGTTTCTCGATGCTAGCTTGAATATCATGTTGAAGAACTTTTTTGTAAGTTCTTGACAAATTGTGCTAGATTCTTCATATGTGTGTAAATGTTTTTTACATTATAAAATATATAAATTCCACATAAATCTAATTTGGTGGTATCATTTGCTCAAAATCATGAAAATTTTAAATTGAGTAAAAGAATTATCTGTCTTTGATGCATCAAAATTCGTGACATACTTGAATCAGTCCGAAAACCTTAAGACTTTACACTACACTAAACTTCAAGACACATTAAATCTACAACACCATAAGACTTGACAAAATACTAACGACCGAAAATATATACCTCTTTAACCGGTCATGATAAGACTGTAGCCTCAAAACCATTCTCAATGAATGAATTTTCTTCATTATTCAAATTGAACAACTCTCAAATATAAAGTTGTTCAGCAAGTGAATTCTTGTTCCTATTGAAATCCTTGCGCAATGAAAAACCACACAAAAATAAAAAGATAGAAACGTGTGCTTGTTTGCTAACTCGTAATTTATTTAATCAAACTTCTTTTTAATTGAAAGAAAAGTTGTGTAAAGAATGATCAAGTTCTCTTGGTGCATTATAATAGATATATCATCCCCAATACTCGATCGAGCCATTATTCTTGTGTGTACTTGTCATTTATAATCAGGTATATTTGATACATAAGTGTGCCATGACTCTATTATACAACACTAATATGCACCAGAAAGCAAAACACGTATCTCCCATTTAAAAGACACACCACGTAAATTGAAAACACCAAACTCCATCACTGATTACACAACACCACGAAAACCGGAGAGAGAAAAAAAAAAAAAAAAAAAAAAAAAAAAAAAAAAACATGTTTCAAGTACCTCTGGATCTTACATCACAATCATAAGCAGATTGATCTTCAATATATATATAATCAGGTATATTTGATACATAAGTGTGCCGTGACTCTATTATACAACACTAATATGCACCAGAAAGCAAAACACGTATCTCCCATTTAAAAGACACACCACGTAAATTGAAAACACCAAACTCCACCACTGATTACACAACACCACAAAAAAAAAAAAAAAAAAAAAAAAAAAAAAAAAAAAAAAAAAAAAAGACATGTTTCAAATACCTCTGGATCTTACATCACAATCATAAGCAGATTGATCTTCAATAGAATACTTTCCATCGTCAATGATTTATTCATCAAAAATCGCCAACACTAATTTAAACGACCACGATAATGATTTCACTTCAAATCGATAATGCAAAGACATCATTGTAACCTACTAATCCCGCAACAAATGTTGGCGTGTGTTGCAGGTGATAAACTATAGACAGATGACAGATCTTTATATCAAATAGCATGGTCACTAGGAAATCGTTAAAACGTATGTGCCATATACTAGAATACTTTCTGCATCCCACATAGGAAAAATAGAAAACATTGCTACTTAATATACTAGAATGAAAGCATTGTCTTCAATATAATTATTATGTTCACAATCATGTTACCATATCAGACAACTACAAAAAGTTTGATAGGATATACCGTGGTTGAGCACTTATATAATATATATTCGAACTTTTTATGTAAAAGCAAATTCTATACGATAAAACATATATCATAAAGATAGGAATTTGATTTTATTTTTGTACATAACTACGTACTTGATATGATATGAATATTGCCAAAAGATCAATATATATAACTCATATTTGCCATAGAACCGATGAACAATTTATAGCCACTCATTTTTTTTATAAAAATAAAAAAAATAAACTTTCACCTTATTTTAAATTAAATATCTTGCAAACCGTAAATCGTTACGCGAAAAGAAAAAATATGATCGCGACGAGAATTAAATTTTTTCTATAGAAATGCATTGTTATATACATTCGACGAATTTTTTTTTTCAAAATTTCCGCCCAGAAAAATCATATATGATTTTTACGAATCATATATGATTTTTATGAATCACATATGATTCGTAAGAATCATATATGATTTGTAAAAATCAAATCATATGTGATTTTTACGAATCATATATGATTTTTTTGGACGGAAATTAAAAAAAAAAAAAAAAAAGAAAAAAAAATTAGTTCGTCGAAAAATAAAGGTTCATCGAAAGTATATAACAATGCATATCTATAAAAAGATAATTGAATTCTTGTCGCGATAGTTTTTTTTTTTTTTTTTTTTTTTTTTTTTAATTTGTTTTTTTCAGCTTGAAGATTTATCGTTTGCAATATATGTTGTTTTAAAAAAAAAGGAGGGGGGATGGTTTTTTATTAATTTAGATAAAAAAAAAAAACGAGTGGCTATAATTTGTTCATTGTTTCTATGGCAAATATGAGTTATATCTTGATCTCATATTTATGAATAATAAAAGCTTGTTAGTCGGAAAAAATGTATACCTACATTCTTATCTATTGATCTACATATCTTTTGTGCTTTAAAATACTTTCTTTGTAACAATAGGATATCCTAGCAATACATGACAAAACTGCATGATTTAATTCGAGTACAAAAGCTTTGTTAGTTTTAAAAAATGTAAATAGATGATCTTATCTAGAATCTCTAAAAACAAAAAGAGGCTTTCATATTGAAAGCAGAAAGCTTATCTTGTGCAAAACTGTAATGGGTAAACAAACTTGTGTTATGACTGCTATCGCCCATGTGTTCTAAGAAGACACCACTACCACCACGCATAAGTGAATCGAACATGTGTTTTTGTAGTCGTATAATTTTTTTCTTTATCCGTAAAATATCAACCGAAAGGGAACATCCTTTTCAAGAATACATACTAAGACTCTCAAAACAAGGCTCTTGACTTTATAGTAAAATAAAAATAATATTGGCTAATAGTTGTATTGATTTATAATCCCACATTGGTCAATGAGAGAACCGTTTGATACTTTATATATTTGTTGTAGATGATGAGTTACAAGTTGGGATATTAGTATTACGTTGTTGGATTAGTTGTAAAGAGATGAAAACTAATTCCTTCGTCTCCTTCCCCAACGGTCCAGCAACTACTATTAATTCCAAAATTTTTGGTAGAAACCATTTTAAATGGTGTGACACTTTATGTGCTAATTCTTTTGGATGCATGTAGGGATGAGCATTTCGACTCGAATTCCGAAACCGAACCGGAACCGTACCGGTACCGTACCGAAACGGTACCGTTCCCGATATACGGTACGGTACCGAAACTATGAAATAAGGTGAAAAAAAATCGGGACCACTAATTCGGTACGGGACTGGTACCAAATCGGGAAATTCCCAAATAAAAATGGGAAAAACCCGATTTCCCGGTACCGGTACCGATATCCGAATCCCGTTCGGTACGGTACCGGTACCACTATTTATGCTCGGGAAAAAATCGGTACCACTAATTCGGTACGGTACCAGTACCATGCTCATCCCTAGATGCATGTCATGTATTTCAATGCGCTCGAATATCATGTTGGCGAACTTTTACAACCTCCTGGCATATTGTGCTAGATTCTTGTTAGTATTTATATTTGTGTAATTATTTTTACATACACTTACCATTGTGAATAGAGATACAACTTCCAGATACATTTACTTTGGTGGTACATATGGAATTTTTGAAATGGGCCAGGAGGCGAGGAGTGCACACCCAGTTAAATGAACGTAAATCCGGACTTATTATGACATTGTAATCAGTGCTGCAACATAGCTTCTCAGCTCACCGCACATTCGTGTATCATAAACCCGTACATTATGATTGATCTACCCATGATGTAGTCAGAATCCACAAAAGCATATACGTTCATCTGTAATCCACGATCAAACCTATCAAACATTCCCACATTCGCAGATGCTATGTCAAGTCTCGTGCAGACAACTTGATACTTTTGACTTCCAAGTGCATATATACATGACCCCTTACCTTTCTTTTCTTGATCACGATTCCCTGACAGACTACCCTCTAACGACAATGTACAGTGTCCCCCCAATAATATCCGAACCGCATCCCGTTGGAAAACCTGAATCGTGACACCCTCAGAGTATTACCACTCTGAGTTCTGAAGATCTTCATACCAAGTCTATTTTCCTTTGCTTCATCCAGCAAACCCTTGGTAACCCAGATCTCAGTCTTGCTTTCGCAAGTAACAAGCTACGTGTGGATTCAATATTGTATTGCTGAGGTTAGAGTGGTCAATGAAAAATCACAAATCAAAAAGAATTGTTATTTTTAACTCGATATCATCTCTCATTAAGCCAATAGCATGATATATAATTATACCTGCATTTTGGGTATTCAGGTTTCTTGTGTTCAACTTTAGCCATGCCAGTAGGAGCAATCTGAAATGGAATCTTTTTCAAGAAAACGCACAGCTCTTGAATCAAAAGTTCATAACGGTGGTCCGTATGGTGTATTGGTGTAGACTTGAACTAGTATTGGATGAGCTATTTAAATTGGGTGGGATCAGTTTTAAAAAGAATAATAATATATAGCTTTTATAACTATACTAAAATTATGAAAAGTAGAAAATTTGAATATTAGTAAGTTGAATTTTTAATCGCGATTTTACGATGTGCTTTGCATAATGTTGGTGTCCTTCAATTGTCACTTTGTAACTTATACCAGTATTAATAGATTACCATATATTATATTCATTGGGTTATCAGCATATATGAATATAGGATGCTTGTTTTTATTTAACTACTTTGTCAACCAAGTTTATTTTGTGATTAAAACTTGTTTTCACGACTCGTTTCTGCTTTTAGGATACAATGAATTGAGCTTGATGCTTTGATTAATAATCCCACATTGCTCATTTAAAGGAAATTTTGATACTATATAATTCATGGTGTGTAGCTTGTCTTTGTTAAGATTTGTGTTACATATTTATGTGTTGGGATTCTTGATTTGATGTGACAAAATAGATAAAAAAAATGAAACAAAGGGACTATAATGCAAAGCTGGAATTCTACAAAAGATGAAGATTGAAACAAGAAGGATTTGCTTGATAAAGAAGATTTTATATTTAGTCCTTCGTAGTCTTTTTGTAAACCCTAATATCTCTATATATAAAGAGACATAGGGTACATGTTTTATTATTATGTCTTTCACAATGTAGTCGACTAGTAAAGTGTGTGTGTGTGTTCTAGGGCATGTAAACTATAAATGCCTAGAACTAGTTTGTGTTAGTTCGAATCCTCTAAGGTCTGAGGTGTCTTAGATCCTTGTTACATTTAGGTAACACGTTGTTATTCTGATCAAATAATAATTGGAGGTGATGATGGTGAAAAACCTTGTGTCAATAACTTTGATTTATTCTTATTCCGCTGCATATATTGTCATTGTTATTGTTTAACCCTAGTGCTTAAAACGATCCATGGAGTCTAACAAACTCCACAATTGGTATCAGAGCTAGGTTAGCTCGTTACCTAGGGATTTACAAGGTTTTTATTGTCGAAGAAAACAGTTTTGAAGAAGGTACGATTTGATGTTAAGGTTTCGTATTTATTTTTATGGTTTATGCTGCTGCTTCGACTTACAATTAATTGAATCAAGATAACCTCGTACTTGTATTATTGTGATCATGTTTTGGTACAATTAATTACGATTTGTCGTCTTTTGGGATGTGAAATAATTATTTAATCTCGTATGTGGGTCGGTGGAAGCACGTTTCATTCAATAACTCGTACCATGGAAAATTGATGTAAGTAAAGATCTTTCGTTTTATACATGAAGAATCGTTTTTGTGAATCGGTGGAAAAGGAGCAGAGATGTTTGTCGATTTGTTATTCATTGGTTGCTTCACAAAAAGAAAACCTCGTACCTGCTTTTGATCATATAAGGTAACGATTATTAAATTTTGTCCCTACATATTGATCGGCGTATAATCTTTTGTGTAGGACAAGGATATATCAAGTGGGTCGAAAGTGGTATGATGTGAATATTATTTTAAAGGTGATTTGTCGTCTGGTGCAAAAAGTTTTCAACAATCTCGTACTTGTTTATGGTTGACAATTTATACCAGATGTTGGTGTGATCCAAGAGTTTACCTCATACAATTAATTGACAATTTGATAGTGGGCAGGTATACTTAATTCAGTTTGTCAACAAGTGCATGGTACCTTTAATATTAATTCTCTAAACCTCGTACAAGGAATTCATGGATCAGAAAGTTAATTCAAGGCACATGGGTTGGTTATTTAATTAATGGATCGTGGGTCGGTGGAGCATTAGTATAAGAGAACATTGATGAATTTATTCTAACCTTATACTGATGTGATGATTGTGGCAATATTCATCAAAGAACTGGTCGTTTAGTGGGATACTACTGCTCGTCCTTGATTTTTGTGCTGCTTGACATCTTGGTTTCTCTGCTGCCATGATTTTTATTCTGCTGCTATAAAAGTTTTTCTACTGCTGCACTTATCGAGATACTACTACTAGTTAATTTTTCTACTGCTAGAGAACATATTGCTGCTATGCTTTATATTTTTCTGCTGCTAGCATTATTGGATATTACTGCTACTGCGTTTATTGGTTAGTATTGCTAGCATGGGCAAAGCACATGGATTTGTTTATGGCAGCTTTGGAGATGGTTTACACACACATGGGATTTTGGTTCACACACACAAGGAAGATTGGTTTAGTTTTTGTTCTTAACAGTTTAAAGGCTCGTATTTGGATTATTGATTAATTGGTTACAAAGAAAAATTCTTTATCTCTTATTTGAGATTGAAGTGAGGTTCACGAAGGCGTTTACTTATTTCATCATTGATATTTCTTGCTATCAATTGGTGACTTGCTTGGATATATGGTTTATGATTGGAACTTGGTTTATCTAGTTATCATAGGTCAAGGGGTGGATGGACGAAGACCTAGTTAACTATTACTTAAAGGAGATACATTGTAGTACTCAGTGTCACACGAAGAAAGTCGTTGTGGATAATTTCAAGAGATTTAGAGGTTTGTTTTAGCAACACCAAATTCTCTATATTGTTCTTCAATCAACAATAGTGCAAGCTTAAGTAACAAGTTTGGGATATTTTACTTTGGTTTCAAGTTTGATATATCAAGTTTTCTTCATCAGTGATCATTACATAAGAGCCTACAGATTTGAAGAATCATGAAGATGGTTAACACATTGATTTCAGGGGAAGCATATTATGATGTGTTTAATCAGTTCATCTACATGCACCACTCAAGGGGAAGATCATATTGCATACGTTCCCTATTTGTTGATAACAAAAAGAGGAAGAGATTTTGGAGTGGCATGGCATGGATTAAGGGGAGACATAATTGTTTCATTCAGGGAGATGCATACATCTCAACTTCTCTACTTCGTCTAGGGAAGTTCGTACACGACTTTGTTTGTTTTGTCATCATCAAATAGGGGAAGATTGTTGGGATTCTTGATTTGATGTGACAAAATAAATAAAAGAATGAAACAAAGAGACTATAATGCAAAGCTGGAATTCTACAAAAGATGAAGATTGAAACAAGAAGGATTTGCTTGATAAAGAAGATTTTATATTTAGTCCTTCGTAGTCTTTTGTAAACCCTAATATCTCTATATATAAAGAGACATAGGGTACAGGTTTTATTATTATGTCTTTCACAATGTAGTCGACTAGTAAAGTATGTGTGTGTTCTAGGGCATGTAAACTATAAATGCCTAGAACTAGTTTGTGTTAGTTCGAATCCTCTAAGGTCTGAGGTGTCTTAAATCCTTGTTACATTTAGGTAACACGTTGTTATTCTGATCAAATAATAATTGGAGGTGATGATGGTGAAAAACCTTGTGTCAATAACTTTGATTTATTCTTATTCCGCTGCATATATTGTCATTGTTATTGTTTAACCCTAGTGCTTAAAACGATCCATGGAGTCTAACAAACTCCACATTATGCTTGGTTGTAAAAGGAGATAGGGTAAATCTTGTCTCCATTTGCATGCATGCTTAAGAGCTAACATATATCTTTTATTTTTTTTTTCTTTAGCAAGCTTGTATAGGGTTAGCTTGTGCCATAATAGGGATGAGCACGACACTAAACCCGTACCAAATTGGTGGTTTTATTTTTTTCCCGGGCATAAAAGGGTTACAGGTATCGATACCGGGAATTGGTACCTATCCGGTTTATGCAATAATATGGATGAGCATGGCACTAAACCCGTACCAAACTGGTGGTACCATTTTTCCTGAGCATAAAAGGGTTACCGGTACTCAATATCTGGAAATTGGTGCCTATCTGGTTTTTCCCGTCTTCTCGTTTGCATTTATGCTTAAGAGCTAACATATATCTTTTATTTTTATTTTCTTTTACAAGCTTGTATAACATAATAGGGACGAGCACGGTACTAAACCCATACCGAATTGATGTTACCGTTTTTTCGCAAGCATAAAAAGAGGTGCCAGTACCGTACCAAACGGGATTACGGTACTGGTACTCGATACCGGAAAATTGGTACCTATCTGGTTTTTCCCGTCTTTTGCAAGGTTGTATAAGATCAGTTTAAATTTGGCCTAAATATGAAGGCCCGGTAGAAACGTTATATCATGTTTTAGGTATCTTCTTCTTGAAGCATTTCATTTCAGTCACAGCCACAACGCACTCATAATAGCGTGGATCGGTGGCTTTTGATTGGTTGACTGCATCCAGCTTAATATTGCTCGGATAGTAAGCCCAAATATGAAGGTCCGGTGTGTGTTCTGGCCCAAACGCAGAAACGTTATTAGGTATCTTCTTCTTGAAGCATTTCATTTCGGCCACAGTGCACTCATAAACAAAATCAAGATCAGCTGGCCCACCACAATGCGGCGGTTCGCAGCCATCCTTGTTAATATTCACAGGATGAGGGGTTTATATATAACCAAATAATCACAATCACAATCACATTACCAGCAAGTCCATCATTAGATGGTACACCAAGCCTAGTGATTTAAAGCCCACCCTCGAACTATTGATTACATGTTTAGTGTTGCAGGTGATAGAAGGTTCCATCGAGTATTGCGTTTAACGTAGGGGTGTTCACGGATCGGCTAACATCCACAATAACCAAAAACCGAAACTGAACCGAACTGAACCGAAAAAAACCGAATTCGTAACTGAACCGAATTGGTCAAAACCAAACCGAACAGAACCAAAATTCGGTTATCGGTTTGGATATGATTTTGGCAATGAAAACCAAAAACCGAATTCATATAAATATATATTTTTTCGATGTATTTATAGGAAAAAAAAAGTTTACTAAAACATTATTTAAGTTTGAAAATAAAAATTGTGCTAAAAATATATATAATTAAATGAAAAAATAATTAAAATTATGTAATTCGGGTTATCTGATTCGGTTTTCGGTTATAGGGGTTGAGTTTTCAGTTTTTCAATTCGAGTTTCGGTTCGGTTGAATCAAATTTGAATTCGATTCGGTTTGGTTTTCGGTTTGACCGGATTTTTTTTATAACTAAACTAACCAAACCAATAAACCGAATAACCCAATAACCAAACCGATAAGCACTCCTAATTTAAAGAAGCAATTGATTTTGAGCTTAAGTCAACGTCAAATGCAAACAAGAAACTTAACCATAAAAATCTTTACTTAACCATACCAACAACTCCAAATTTCATGGCATATAATTCAAGAAACAAAAGATGTGTGTTGCATGTTTCGATGTTTATCGAATTTCCCCTCGACCACAATCAAAGAAAGAAGAAATATTAGAGTAACTAAACCCACATGAAATCAGTGAGGATCTACAAGCCCATTAATCGCATTGTCACTTCAAAATCATACCAAAACTTATCATCAATGGCTTAAACTCTATAATACAAAAATGCTTGAGTAAATATCGAAGTACCTTGTTGATTATTACTCCCTCTGTCCGATATTAAATGTTATGTTTGACTTTTCAAAGTCTTTCTTTCTCAACTTTGACCTTAAATATTTGTATTTGTGTAATATAATACTTGATACAAAATATATGAATGGATTAAGTTTTAAATATATTTTCATTGCATCTAATTTTTATCAAATACTATATAACACAAACAAAAATATTAAAAGTTAAAGTTGATAAAGAAAGACTTAAAAAGTCAAACATGGACATTTAATATGGAACGGAGGGACTATTATTATTATTATTATTATTATTATTATTATTATTATTATTATTATGCTAAAAACATTTTAATCGGTTCTGAGATGTGGTTGTAAGAGTATGACTTCGATATCTTTTCTGATTAGAAAAATGTTTATAAGTTCTATAATTTTTAAATATTCGCAATGTAAGAAAATGTTTCTAAAAAAATTCACAAGTCCCTTTTTAAAATAGCATAATAGTTTTGTTTGTCAAAGCCAAACCAAAAACACAACAAACGAACGAACATGATCAAGGCTCCGTTCATGTTCGTCTGGTTCGTTTACAACTCTAAGCGACGGTGTATAGCATTCGTTAGTTTGTGTGTGCAAGTTTTTTTTATGTATATATTTTTGTCGAGTAAGTGAGAGTAAAGAGAGTTAGTGATTTAAATTGTGATTCAATATTTAAGTATTTGCATTGATTTTGATTAATAAAGATATTTAATCTAACAACGTTTCTCTTTTTAAATTTTAAGTAAATGTGTTTTGTTTTTATATGTGGTATATAGTTACCTTATTGATTTTTTAGCTAAAAATTATCTTATCCATACTTCCCACATTGGTTGAAGAACTAAAACGTTCTTTGGTTATATATTACATTGTACATGCTCATGTATGTGTAGATTAATAAACACTTTTCAATGGGCTGTGGGAGGTTGAATGTAAGAGTATGACTTCAATCTGTCCATTTCCAGTTGAAAAATGTTTGTAGATTCTATTAACTTTTTAATATTTGTTAACGTAAAATTATTTTCTAAAAAGTATTCACAACTCCTTTTTCGTATAGAAAAAATATAATTAGATAGTGATGGTTATTGCTCAAACAAAAAACACAAAATAGTATTTAGTTATCTATTTCACACCCAAACAAAAAACACAAAATACAATCTCTCATAGTTTTGCAGGCAATAAGAGATTTTTTAAGTTGCACCACAATGACAAAAGCAAACACTGTTGCAATTAATCAACTCCAGTAAACTTGATCAAAATGAGTTGCATCAACTTATAATTTGCCTCTTAACAACCGCACATAGTTTAACTTGGCATCACTTATTCCGGTAGCATCAATTATTCAAAAGATAAAGTGCGTATATTAACAAATAAACAATAAAGAATATTGAAAATGCATGAGTCAACAACATTTAAATACCGTTTAGATTTTGTCAATAAAAACCACCTTACCATGACATCCCACCTAGGTTAGAGAGATGAAAGATGACTTGGTTATTTACAAGAGTGCACATTGACTAAATGTTCTTAGAGTAGTATAACGTTCTGGATACATTATTGCTAGAGGAGCTCATTATGCAAATAAAATCTGAACCCCTCTAGTGATAGTAAATCCCGAATTAATATATTTTCTTAGGTTTTTAGTATTAAAAAGTGAAACATTAATCACCACGGTTCACAACTAACGCCGTCTAAAGGATCTTTGTATTTACCTTATAATCCTAACCATAGTCCGTACTCACTGTCAATAAAATACTTATGTTCTTCAATGATGTATCAAACACAAATCAACAATATCACTTTAAACAGTAAGGGAATTTCTTAAAATCTTTTTCAATGTAATGGAATTTTTCTTTATTTCAGCTAATTAATACTCTATCAAATAAAAACCGCCTCCAACGATTATTTAAGATCCAAACATACATGTTTCATAACAAGTTATTATTAGCCAACGAAGCTCAGCGACCGAAACCCATCCTTGAGCGATTCCACATTGTTTCATATTGGTTAAGTTGTATGAAACCTTAAGTTATTTTTATAAGAAAAAAGATATTAAATCCTTATATTTGGTTTTGTTTAATTATTAGCGTAAAAACCATAGACACATCTAAAATTCAAAAACTGTCATAACTTATGAATACGCTTTAGTTGGATGTAGGAAAATGTATAAAGACAATGTAATCTACAAGTTTTAAAACAAAGTGATATCATCATGTTCTAAAGTTGATATTAAGGCACTTCATATCAACTACAAATACAAATACTGGTATCATTTATCCGAGTAGATTTGAAAGATAAATGGTCTATGATGGCCATGCATGTATATGGTACTTAACAGTAAAACTGCACGGGTCACTAGATCTAGCTAACTTTAGTTCTTTTCCGATCAAAACCATTTCAATATTTAGTCCCACATCGGTTTAAGAAAGAAAATATCAGTGGCTAATATACATTATTGTATATGGCTTATATGTGTGTGAAATAGTATAATGTTTACAACTTTTTTTAATTTATGTGAACTTCAAATATTTTATTTAAAAAAATTGATAATCTATTTCTTCACACGACAATGTCAGATACACATTAGAAGAAATTTGAAATAGATCGCCTTAAGTAAATAAGCAGTGGATTAACTACACTAAACAATTAGTCAAAAGGTTTTACGAATTAATTTATGGCCGCTTTATAAAGCAATTGGCCCAGTAGTAAGCCCACAAATTAGTCGAATAGTCATCACATGTTACAAAAGGCGTAGAGACAACCTCATCTACAATGTTAAAACAAAGTGATCCACATAAATTCATAAATGGTATAGAAAATTATAAATGTATTAGTCTAACAGTTAGTTACTTTGTTAATATTTTTTGAAAATTTTTCTTAGCCATGCATTTATCCCACATCGGTTAAAGAATTTAAATGTCCTATGGTTATATACTATATTGTATATGGACACATTGTGTATTGATTAATATACAGTTTCAATGTTCTCCTGTTGTGGGTGAAAGTAAGAATATGAATTCACCCACATTCGGACAAGCTTGAAAACGTATATAAATTCATTAACTTTTTATAATATTTATTAACACATAGAATGTCCCATAAATTGTGGTTCAGACTTTTTATTGCACTACTAACCACTTCACAAATGGATATAAAATGATAAGGAATACTCTTTACAGTTGAATGATTGATTGATGTATGTCATACAGACAAAGAAAAGCAAAATACGATTTCTAATAGCTTTGTGGGAAACAATAGATTTATAAGTTGCACCACGATGAAGATAAATAAATCGTGAGGCCATTGAAGATTTGGGTTAACAATACTATTTCGGGTTCGGTTTTGAAAGAAAATCGTGAGGCCAATAACTTGTATATGATACTTTTTGGTACATAAAATCAAGAACGGAAAAAGTGTTTCTAGCTTACTAGCAAAGATACAACAATATAACCGGATAACTTGTGTTGAGATAGATAATGTTATTTATAAAATTCATCTTACTTCTATTCGGTGTAATAAAATAAAGAGGAGTTCAAGGGTTCGAATCTAACAGTGAGAAAATTAATCTCCTAGTGGTCACGGAAGTTCACTTACGCCGACTTCGGGCTATCCAAAAAGGTAGTTGCCCTGGGATAGTTGGCTCATAATGTCGAGCTAGAAAGAAAGGTAAAATAAAGACCCCACCGAAAATCATAACCAACAACACTATTTCTGCCCATGATGTAAATCAGTTGGCCCAGTTTGAGCCTATTATACAGCCCACTAAACCAGGTGATCGAAACTTGGAAGCCACCCTCGAACAAGTCGATCTCATATTCTTTCATGTTTATTAACATGTATAAATCTGTTAAGTTTCAAGTCAGTTAAAGATCTCAAACTATCACAAAATAAGGTTTTAATAATAAAATTAAGAGACAAAATGTATATAGGCAATCTCACCAAATGTTAAAATAGGGAGATTCCGTCATATTTCAAAGCTGATAATTTGCAAAGAATGGATTTTTTTAACACACTAAACATAAGCACACGAATATGTATGAATCAGTGAGTAGCATTAAGATATAAATGGTCTATAATGACCACATAGATGGCGTAGATTACTCCATGTATTAGCTGAAGATCGATTTAGGTACCTTAGCATCTATTATTAATCAAAACGATTTCAACATTGTGTCCCACATAGGATAAGAAAATAAGTTTTTTCTATCTATTATAGTGCAGCCTTTACGGATTTAATGTGTTAACATTAGTATTATGCTTTCTTGCTTGGAATGAATATATGTGCTAAATAAAAAAGATATATTCCCGTTTCTAGCAAGAAAATATAAATGAACACTTGACTTTTTTTTTTCTTTCCTTTTCTCTTAACGACTCAAAACATTATATTTAATTACAACGATTGAGGTATTTAGCGTTCGATGCAAACATTTGTGAGAAGATATGCATTTTCAACAGAAAATTCTAGGAATTTTTAACTTGTGTTATTTAAGTGATGGGTGTATACTAATTTTGAGGTAGAGTGTTCATCAATTTTGAAGATGTTGTGCATGTGTTGTGTTAGCCTATTAAAAATATATTTTAAAAAATTACACTACGGGGGATGCTTTTAAAAAAGATCTTAATTGTATTCAAAAGCTATTTTAAAAAAGCTTTTGGTCTAGAAAAGATAATACTGCATACATCTTAATTTGTTACTGTTAAACATAGAAATATTGATAGGAGACTGAAATTTTGTATTCATCAAAATTTATTCTAAAATGTTATGACAAAGAATATCATCATATTTCAATGATATTTTTGCAACAATGGAAACATTAAGACCAGGGGCGCAGCTACATAGGGGCGGGAGGGGGCGCCCGACCTCCCGAAATTTTTTTTGCGTGTAGGGGGTATATAGTTTTAGTGTAGAAAAAATTCGGTATATTTGGTTTCGACCCTTCAAAATTTCGGTATTACCCGAAAAATAGCGTTAGGAAAAAAAATTAGATCCCGACCCCCCACTGAAAATTTTCTAGCTTCGCCACTGATTTAGACACCGTCATACAGATTCAAACTAGGTAATGTCTTCCCTTTTTCAAGAGGTTGAGCTAGCTACTTCAAGGTTGTTTGAATAAATTAGCAGTATAGAAACAAAACTATCTATAAATATACTATAATGTTTATTGAATGAATGTGTAATGCTTCCCAGCTTAAATTGAAGATGTGCTTAGTAAAAGATAGTATAAAACTATAAATGAACGTACACTTGATTTTCCTTCATTAACAAAGATTGAGATGGGTGTGTGTGTGTTTTTGTTTTTTTTTATCTTTTTTGTTTTTGTTTTTGTTTTTGTTTTTGTTTTTGTTTTTTTTTTTTTTTTTTTTTTTTTTCTAATGTTTTGGATTATGGAATAGGTTTAATACTTTGTGGAAAAGTTGGATATTTGAATTTCAATGATGGATTTTCTAATCTAAAATTCAGTTCACTATGATTTAATTTAAAAAAGATGGATAGTTTCCAAAACCTAGCTTGCAAAAACTTTTAGCTTAGAAAAATATAACATGTATTATCTTGTTAACAAAGTACATTGGTACAATACGCAGTTAGGTTCGTTGGTACGTACAAAACATGGTTAAAACTTGGTATATTACGTTAGTAAAAGTGCATGATCGAGTCCTTGGGGTAACTTGTAAGTTTTAGAAGTAACACTCCAACCTTCAATCCCACATAGATTAGATCATAGAAATGTAGGTGGCTAATATACCATAGTGCAAATGTATCGTTTCAGTTAGGATTAATATATTGTTTTCATGTAAACATATTGATGTGTTGAATGAAAACTACTCTTTCATTTAGCAGGTCATTGTATTTCTTGAAAACTAATATAAATTGTTAACTTTTTTCTTTAGTGTAATTATAGAAGTTAGAAAAGCTGATCGAATATCAAAATTTGGCTCTTTCATAAGAGAAAATAATGGAACTTTAAAGATTTATACGTTAGCCGTAAGAATGTCTATATGTAAAAGATTCACGACTTATCAGCCATATCTTTACAACTAAATCCCGATTCACTTTCCCAATATTAAAAACGCAAACAGAAATAGATTTTTCGATTAAGAATGTCCATATTATTTTGAACACTATCATTTTTCAGTGGATAATAGAGTACTCCATGCAATGTCTCCACTTGCATCGTGACTATATGTCCATATTCGATCATTGTTTCAGTTATCCCAATAGCTTCAAATGATGAACAACCCATGAGAGGAACATAATATATGTTTGTACGTGTACCTACCTTAGCGAAGATGTATATGGTGCGTTTAGTTGAGGGAAAACACCCTTGTTTTCCACAAAATGTTTTGTGGAAAACAAAAAAAAAACAGTCATCGCGTTCAAATTAGTGTTTTCCAATAAAATTCTCTATAAAACACAAAATTCTGATTCCAACTTTAATACACAAAACTACAAAACATTTTTTTTTGTTTTCCCCTATTTTCCATTAAAATACCACAAATCCGTTTTCGTCAGTTGTTTTACGTTTTCGACTGATTTTTTACGTTTTTATCCATTTTTTTATGTTTCGTCCGATTTTTTACGTTTTCGTCCGTTTTTTACGTCTTCCTCCGTTTTTTACGTTTTCGTCAGGTTTTTTACGTTTTCGTCCGATTTTTTTCGTTTTCGTCCGTTTTTTCACGTTTTCGTCAGATTTAATAAGTTTTCGTCCGATTTTTTACGTTTTCGTCGGTTTTTTTTACGTTTTCATCAGATTTTTTGCGTTTTCGCCCGATTTTTTACGTTTTCATCCATTTTTATCTGTTTAGGTTAGATTTTTTACGTTTTCATCAGATTTTTTACATTTTCGTCCGATTCTTTACGTTTTCGTCAGCTTTTATACGTTTTCGTCCGTTTTTTTACATTTTTGTCAGATATTTTACGTTTTCGTCCGTTTTTTTACGTTTTCGTCAGATTTTTAACTTTTTCGCCAGACTTTTTACGTTATTGTCCAATTTTTTACGTTTTCGTCAGATTTTTTAATGTTTTCGTCAGTTTTTTACGTTTTCGTCCGTTTTTTTACGTTTTGGTCAGATTTTTTACTTTTTCGTCAGACTTTTTAAATTTACGTCAGATTTTTTACGTTTTCGTCCGTTTTTTTACGTTTTCGTCAGACTTTTGACATTTTCGTCCGTTTTTGTACATTTTCGTCAGATTTTTTTACTTATTTGTCAGACTTTTTACATTATCGTCCGTTTTTTTTACGTTTTCGTCAAATTTTTTTCGTTTTCATCAGATATTTTATGTTTACATCAGATTTTTTACATTTTTCATCTGATTTTTTATGTTTTCGTCAGATTTTTTACGTTTTCTTTCTATTTTTTTTCGTTTTTGTCAGATTTTTTTACGTTTTCGTCTCATTTTTTACATTTTCGTCTGATTTTTTATGTTTTCGTCCATTTTTAGGTTTTCGTCAGATTTTTTACGTTTTCTTCAGATTTTTTTTTGTTTTTGTCAGATTTTTTACGTTTTCGTCAATTTTTTTACGTTTTCATCAGATTTTTTATGTTATTTTTAACTTTTTTTAGTTTTTTTTTTACGTTTTCGCATGATTATTTACATTTTTATCCTTTTTTAACGTTTTCGTACGTTTCCTTAATTTGTCGTTCATTTTCATTTTTTTTACGTTTTCTTGGTTTGTTTTACATATTCATCCGTTATCGCTCATTTTTTTATGTTTTCTTACGTTTTCGTCCGTTCTTTTATGTTTTTTTTACGTTTTCGTCCATTGTTTGCGTTTACTTACGTTTATTTACATTTACATCTATTTTTCTACGTTTTCGGTAGACGAAACCTAAAAAAACATAAATCAAAGATGAAAACGTAAATGAAAGATGAAAACATAAAAATCAGACGAAGACGGATGTAAACGTAAAAGATCGGAAGAAAATGTAAAAAAATCAAAAGAAAATGTAAAAATCGGAAGAAATCATAAAAAAATGAAGATATTAAAAAATGGACAAATGCATAAAAAAATCTGACAAAAACATAAAAAAACAGATGAAAACATACAAATTCAAACAAAAAAGTAAGAAAAACGGACGAAAATGAAAGAAAATGGACAAAAATGTAAAAAAATCTAACGAAAACGTATAAAAACGGATGTAAACATAAAAAATCAGACGAAAACGTAAAAAATCTGGAGAAAACTTAAAAAAACGGACGAAAACGTAAAAAATCTGACGAAAATGTAAAAAATCTGATGAAAACATAACAAAGTTGAAGAAAATGTAAAAAATCTGACAAAAACGTAAAGAAACGGACGAAAACATAAAAAATCGGATGAAAACCGAAAAAAATAGAGAAAAACGTAAAGAGACTGAAGAAAATGTAAAATAAACTGACGAAACTGTAAAAAAAATATAACGAAAACGTAAAAAAACATATTGGAAACGTAAAAATACTGAAGAAAATGTAAACTGACGAAACTGTAAAAAATCTAACGAAAACTTAAAAAAACAGATGAAAACGTAAAAAAACAAACGAAAACTCAAAAAATCGGACGAATACGTAAAAAAGCTGACGAAAATGTAAAAAAACATATGAAAACGTCAAAAATCTGACGAAAACGTAAAAAATTAGACGAAAACGTATAAAAACAGATAAAAATGTAAAAATACAAACAAAAACGGACAAAAATGTAAAATATCGGACAAAAACGTAAAAAAACAGACGAAAACGTTATTTGATATTATATTTTACTGTTTTAATTTCTTTATTTTCTCGTATTAGATTTTTTTAGTTATTTTATAATTTAGTTGGTTTGTTTATAATATTTGTTTTTGTGTTTTGAAGATGTTTTTATAATATTATTAAGGTGAATAGTGAATTGAGAATTAAAACAACAACAGTTAAACATGTTTTCTAGTTTTAGAAAATGGGAAACACAAACACATGTTTTTCAAACTAAACGCGTTTTCTAAATTTTCCATTGTTTTGTGGAAATCAAACTCCCTTCCCTTTTCCTACAAAACAAAAAATAGAAAATGAAAAAAAATGTTTTTCAACTAAACGCCACCATAATATTTTTGTATAAACAGTTTGCATTTTTTAAACAAGTGTGTATATATACATGACTGCTTGATAGAGGGTTCCAATCTTAGAAAATAAGTGTTTTTATACTGATACAACAATCTTAATTAACGGGAGGTGATTTGCACACTCTTAGAATTGATTGACACACTCAAATTTAGAGTGTTTTGACATTTATACCCTTACAGTGTGAAAGTAAGTAAAAGTGATGTAAGGGTATATATGTCAAAACACTCTAAATTTGAGTGTACCAATCAATTCTAGGAGTGTGCAAATCACCTCCCTTAATTAACGCTTTCTTAATACATAGAAATTAAAGCAGTTGTTGTAGTTGTTGAGAATCCGAAAAGTGTACTCAGCTCTCTCCATTTTTTAGTTGTCACCATCTAGCATGGGCGAACGACAAATACCTATATTAAAGCTTATGATTTATGAACAAGAGTAAAACCCAAACCTTGTCAAAACCGCCTCTTTTGGTGACCTCTCTATACAACAGGTGTAAGTTTAGTTCCTTTCCTCATATGACAAAAACCCCATCGTTTCCAACTTTACATTAGCGCATAAATAAACCTGTATTCATGGTTAACACACATGGTTTACTCATGAACCAAAGATGACTAATTTGTAGTGAAAAAATAAAAACAAGTACTTAATAGCTATCTATTAAACTATTAAAACCAACACAAGGAAAATAAGAGGATATATTATATGAGTTTGGTGCCCAAGAAGTTATGGAAACTACGTAGTGTTTCCCAAAAGAGAGACGAGTCTTTAACAACATCATCATGAGAGGCCGATGCTATGGGATTACGGACTAGGCCGAGTCACCGGTGACGGTGACAATGGTAAAACTTCTTTATTTCAATTGTCAATACTCTATGAAATAAAACCGCCGCCAACGATTATTTTAGATCCAAACATACATACGGAGTATTTGATAAGAGGTTGTTATTAGCCCACAAAACTCAGTGATCGAAACCAACCCTTGAGCGATTCCACATCGTTTCATGTTCATTAAGTTGTATAAGATCTTAAGTTATTTTTATAAAAACATAGATAATAAATCGGCAAGTTTGAGTTTGTTTCATTATTAATGTTAAAACAAAGGGATGACGTCATGTTCAAAAAATTTAAACACTTCATACGCACACAAACAAATATGAGTCATTCGACTAGCTTTGGAAGATAAATGGTCTATGATGGCCATGTATATGGTATTGTTGAATTAATAAGAGTAAACCATTTAAACTAGTCCCACATTGGTTTAAGAAATAAAATGTTGGCAGCTAATATACCAAAGTGTATATGGCATATATGTTTGTGAACTAGTATATTGTTTACAAATTGTGACTCTCTAGGGCCTAAACATAAGATTTAGTCTCGCTTGAATCACAATTTGTAAATGCATATAACTTCAAAACTTTTTTTAATTATGTGAACTCTAGATATTTTATTTACAAAGATTGATAATCTATTTCTTTATGGGTACATAATTAGTACGGTAACTAATTTTGAAACTAAGATGAATTCATGATGAATTCCAAAAACAAAAACGATGAGAAAATTATCTCTTCTACATTTGGGTAAATAATGATAAAAAAGCTCAGACGACAGTATAAAAAAACGTTATAAGAAATTCAAAATAGATCACCTCAAGTAAATAAGCAATGGATTAAATACATTCTTGTTTACCTTCGTTTTATCAGTTAGTTAAAAGGTTTTACGATATATTTTCATCCAACGTCAAACTCATGATACATGGTTGCACACATAAACAACTTCCGTAAATATAAAACAAGAAATATGTCAAATAACTTATGAAAAATAGAAGTTGTATGAGAATATGCAACCTAAAATGTTGATCTTTTTCACAAATTATTTCCATCATAGCTAGTATATTTTGACTTCAGCAGCACTTGATTTACGAAGATTATGTGTAGTTTGCGGGGAAGTTTAGTCTCACCCCTGTTTATGCTCTTCGTTCGTGTGGAATGATGAAAGTGTATTGTGGACTTGCTAATGATGGAGTATATCTTGTAGAATACCCAAATCCAATTGCAACTGTCACTTAATAATATCAGTTAGCTTTGAGTTAGTACAGTCTATAATGAGCGCCCCATGGTATTGATTAATAGATAGATACTAAAAAAATAAAATAAAAATGCACGAGTAAATTAAAGAGTTAATCTAAGCAATTGTTGATAGAAGCCATTTCAATCCTTCAATCCCACATAGAAAAAAGAAAATTTATTTTGCTTGCTATTATAACATAGCGTATAGGTTTCACTTGTGTTGAGTTTAATATTATGTTTTCGATTGTGTTGTATCGGTAACCCTCTTAAATTGATATGAATTCTGAACCTTTTTTTTCAAATGAAATACACTCGATTAGCATGAATTTTAAACTTGTAGTAGTTCAATGCTTTTGTAAGTTAAGCATTAAGTTAACAAAACTATGTGTATGGATACACCTACCCACTGGGTAGTTTACCCGGATGAGGTGACATTTAATCATTAGGAAAGAAGGAACAAAAATATTAATTGTGTTTTTATTCCTTTCATGCCACATATTACAAGCGACCATTAATTGTGTTTTTAGTTACTGGATAGTTTACCCACTCGTACGTTAATAGATTTAAAAGCTACACTAGAGTGACTAAAAGTCTAAAACAGTAACTCTACAGTAGCGTTATGCATTTTGGATCTTTTGTGGGAGAAAGTCAGAAAACAATGGAATTCCTAGTTATAGGTAGTATACTATACCGAGTATTTGCTTATATAATTCATTGCTTGAAGTATTGAAATGTTTTTTGCTTGTATACTACGTTGTAGATGGAGCAAATAAGTCTTGATTAATACAGTTTTGAAGTGGTTTGGTTACGACAAGAATATCAAATTAATTTATTCGATCACTTATATAATAAGAGATTTTGAAAAACCGAAAAATGTATGTTGAGCAATAGAGTTTGGATAAATGTATGTTATTTGCGCCTAGAGTTAAAATTAAACTACCTCATTGGCCAATAAAATGAAAAAAACTAAAATAACTTGATCAAACTCATCTAAATTCTATCTAACAAAAAATTAAGTATAAAAACACATGTATCAATTTTGTGAAAAAAAAGGTAACTAATAAAGCTTTAATTGTTAAATTTTTGAATAAGTTATATGGACATGTGTCGATTCTGGTAAAATCTTTGTATCAAAATTACATTTCTATGAAACTTCAAAATTATAAGGTAAAAGATCATTTGAGGACAAAACTTTATTTACATACCAAGGGACTAATCTCAATCATCTATAGGTTAAAGAAGAAAGCCAGTGCTAGATTATATGTATTAGTAAGAGTATAATGCTTTCAAGTGGAGTGATCTATGCCACTAAATCAATAGGTCTAGTGACTTTGACCCTCTACTTGCAAACTTTATACAATTTCATAACTTTTAGTGCTATATTTTTTCGACAATGGACTTTAAAACACCTTGACAATAGCTGTTAAAGGAATGTAATCGATGATATAATAGAATGAATATAGTAATTGAATGAGTCATTACTCTTTCATTGACTTATTTGGTAGCCATATTGGAATGGAATATAACATTAACGTATGTTATTTGATACAATGCAATAGATGTTGGAAATGAATGAAATAAATAAAATATGGAGAAATGTGATTACATGTCGTAATGGAATGATAAAAAACTTCGTTTGGTAGAACGAAATGAAATGTCGAATGAATGGAATGACCGACGTAATGGAATAAACAGTGTAATGTAATGATTCATTACATTTATTAATCATGTTTGGTTTGTATGATAAGATGTAATAGAATCATAATAAAAAGACTAAAATGCCCATTATTGATAAGTAGTTTAATTAATGTGGTTAGTTAATGATGGAGTTTTATGTAATTTTGATTCCATTACGGTCGTAATGAAAAATAAGCAGGACGCCCCTAATGAATGATTTTGGTGTAATGGATCATTCCTTGTAATGAGTTATTACATTACATAAATGTAAACAAACAACATTTCTCTATTTCATCGTAATAATCTTTTTCATTCCTCCTTTAATTACAACATACCAAACGCTGGGTACGTTTGGTAGGACGTAATGAAATATCAAATGAATGGAATAAACGACGTAATGGAATAAATAGTGTAATGTAATTATTCATTACAATTATTAATCATGTTTGACTTGTTTGATAAGACGTAATGGAATTATAATAAAAAGACTAAAATACCCCCATTAGTGATTGAAAGTTTATTTAATATGGTTAGTTATTGATTGAGCTTTATGTAATTTTGATTTCATTACGGATGTAATGAAAGAAAAGCAAGGGGGCCTAGGGAATGATTTTGTTGTAATGGGTCATTCCATGTAATAAACCATTACATTCCATATATGTAAGCAAACAACATTTTATCATTCTTACGTAATCATATTTTCCATTCACCATTTGACTACAACGTACCAAACACTACGTAAGGGTGACTATGTAATGAAATTAGTGGTTATAGACTTAATGGAATAAAACAAAGAATAAACCATTCCATTACAAAATTTAAAACAAACAACAATTTTTCATTTCATTGTAATAATTAATTCCATTACAACTTCGATTCATGCATATCAAACGCTACGTAAGACTTTACACTATAAACTACACTAAACTTCAAGCATGGCACATTAAATCCCTATTGTATAGACTATAGAGACATGATATGTGACGGCCCCAATTCGTTTCTCGAATCTACAACGCTATAAGACTTGACAAAATACTATTCTTGTGTGTACTTGTCATTTATAATCAGGTATATTTGATGCATAAGTGTGCCATGACTCTATTTTATATTCAACACTAATATGCACCAGAAAGCGCGCAAAACACATATCTCCCATTTAAAAGACACACCACGTAAACTGAAAACACCAAACTCGATCCACCACAAAAACCAAAAAAATAAAATAAATAAATAAATAAAATAAAATAAAAACTTATTTCTAGTACCTTTGGATCTTACATCACAATCATAATCAGGTTGATCTTCAATAGAATACTTTCCATCGTCAATGATTTATTCATCAAAAATCGACAACACTAATTTAAACGATCAAGATAATGATTTCACTTCAAATCGATAACGCAAAGACATCATTTGTAACCTACTAATCCCGCAACAAATGTTGGCGTGTGTTGCAGGTGATAAACTATAGACAGATGACAGATCTTTATATCAAATAGCATGGTCGCTAGGAAATCGTTAAAACGTGTATGTGCCTTTGTATCTTTTGGAAAAAATGAATACTTTATGCATCCCACATAGGTAAAATAAAAAAAACATTGCTACTTAATATACTAGAATGAAAACCGCATCACTTGTCTTCAATATAATTATTATGTTCACAATCATGTTACCATATCAAATCATGTTACCATACCAGACAACTACAAAAAGTTTGATAGGATACCGTGGTTGAGCACTTATATAATATATATTTGAACTTTTTATGTAAAAGCAAATTCTATCGATAAAACATATATAGATCATAAAGATAGGAATTTGATTTAATTTTTGTACATAACTATACGTACTTGATATGATATGAATATTAAAAGCTTGTTAGTCGGAAAAAATGTATACCTACATTCTCATCTATTGATCTACATATGTTTAAACAAAGACATGTTCTTCATGATTTAAGACACCATGGTAAGAAACCATATAGGGAATAAGATATTCGAGATCCAAAACTTCGACTTAGAAGCCACGTACTTAAAATCATTGGAAGAATGAATTGTAGGAGACACCTTTGTACAAACGTACATGTTAAATGTAGGATTTTTTTAAACCAAGCCAACACAAACATGTTATGATTCGATTCATCATTAAAATACCCAATAACTTAAATCCTTACTAGCTAGCTACTCTATCTTGTGAAGTATAGTTGTTTTTATAACCGAGAAATCATATATGTGAACCCGACCCGTTTTCGCTTCTAAGATGTTATGACTTGAGCTCGACATGTGGTTTTGCATTAGCTGAAGATTATTTACCCTTTGTATCCTCATTTCATGCATACAAGGGCCTCTACAAACGTAGCACCTGTTAGTATATCTTTATATAATGTATTGTAAAGATAGTAGATGTTAGGATTTATGCTCTGTTGCTGAATGTTAATATAAATTACTTCTATAAACATCCTTTCATCAACACTCAAAATTTAATATAAATTCTTTACTTTTTGAAAAAAGAAAATCTTCTTTAAACGGTTTGATACTTGATGCAAATTCTTAATATATTGTATTCTTGCAACTGATTTAAGTTAAGGAGGTGTCTGAGAATTGAGATTCCACATTTTAATGATTGTTTGCTCATTTTGAAGTAAGGAAAAGGTTTAGTGTACTTATAAAGTGCATATTTGCTTATTTTTACTCTACAACAAAGAAGCTAAAATATAATTGATTGAGTATTTATAAGCGATCCCAACACCCCTTATAATTATTTACAAAACATTTTATCATGTTGTATTCTCTAGTCATCTTAATTCAAATAAACAATAAGCGTTATCAAATTTACAAACTCGTCAAAAACAAGTTATAGATACAGCATAATTTTGTTGAGAAACATAACTACCTAAGGTGTTTCGCAGTATCCAAACACTCCAAATTACTTACTACATGTACTAAAATACAGTAGCTTGATGTTATTAGAATATGCTTTCCCCAAACACACCCTAAGTCCTAATTAAGCACATGTTGCATAGCTCATTTAACTTTGCATACACACAAACACACATAGATTCAGATAAGTCTGTACTAACCAATGTGATTTCTTCATCTTGAAAGGCTGGAACTTGATCAAATTTGTGTACCATATATAAACGTTAATAAAAACAAGTCAATTAGAATTATGCCTCCTTATGGCATTATTTCTTCACTTTATAGACTACGCTAAACGTTACATGCATAATTGTACCTGCATTTTGGGTATTCAGGTTTCTTGTGTTCAACTTTAGGCATGCCAGTAGCTAGGAGCAATCTGAAATGGAATCTTTTTCAAGAAAACGCACAGCTCTTGAATCAAAAGTTCATAACGGTGGTCTGTATGGTGTATTGGTGTAGACTTGAATTAGTATTGGATGAGCTATTTAAATTGGGTGGGATCAGTTTTAAAAAGAAAAATAATATATGGCTTTTATAACTTTGTGCTAAAATCACAAAAAAATAATATATGGCTTTTGCAATGTGCTTTGCTTAATGTTGGTCTGGTGGTGTCGTCCTTCAATTGTCACTTTGTAACTTATACCAGTGAATTGAGCTTTTAGGATACAATGAATTGAGCTTGATGTTTTGATTAATAATCCCACATCGTTCATTGAAAGAAAATTTTGATACTATATAATTCATGGTGTGTATCTCGTCTTTGTTAAGATTTGTGTTACATATTTATGCATACATGCTTAAGAGCTAACATATATATTTTATTTTTTAATTTTTCTTTAGCAAGCTTGTACAATGTCAGTTTGTGCCATAACAGGGATGAGCACGACACTAAACCCGTACCAAATTGGTGGTACCGTTTTTTTCCCGGGCATAAAAGGGTTACATGTACTCGATGCTGGGAAATTGGTACCTATCCGGTTTGTGCCATAATAGGGATGAGGATGGTACTAAACCCGTACCACCGAACTGGTGATACCGTTTTTCCCGGGCATAAAAAGGGTTACTGGTACTCAATATCGGGAAATTGGTGCCTATCCGGTTTTTCCCGTCTTCTCGTTTGCATTTATGCTTAAGAGCTAACATATATCTTTTAATTTTATTTTCTTTTGCAAGCTTGTATAAGATCAGTTTGTGCCATAATAGGGATGAGCACAGTACTAAATCCGTACCGAATTGATGTTACCGTTTTTTCGCGGGCATAAAAAGGGGTGACGGTACCGTACCAGACGGGATTCCGGTATTGGTACTCGATACCGGAAAATTGGTACCTATCCGGTTTTTCCCGTCTTTTGCAAGGTTGTATAAGATCAGTTTGCATTCGGCCCAAATATGAAGGCCCGGTGTGTTCTGGCCCAAACGTAGAAACGTTATATCATGTTTTAGGTATCTTTTTCTTGAAGCATTTCATTTCAGCCACATCCACAACGCATTCACAATGCGGCGGTTCGCAGCCATCCTTGTTAATATTCACAGGCTGAGGGGTTTATATATAACCAAACAATCACAATCACGTTACTAGCAAGTCCATCATTAAATGGTACACCAAGCCTAGTGATTTAAAGCCCACCCTCGAACTATTGATTACATGTTTAGTGTTGCAGGTGATACATAGATTCCATTGAATATTGCCTTTAACGTAGGGGTGTTCACGGATCGGCTAATATCCACAGTAACCAAAAACCGAACCGAACAGAACCGAAAAAACCTGAACTGATTAATCACATTGTCACTTCAAAATCATACCAAAACTTATTATCAATGGTTTAAACTCTATAATACCAAGATGCTTGAGTCAATATCTAAGTACCTTGATGATGATTATTATTATTATTATTGTTATTATTATTATTATTATTATTATTATAAACCATCACTTTTATTAACAATAAATAGGATTTTACAAGAAATTGGTGGGGAGCCGAGAAACCAACTGGGTCCCCACACCTCTAGCAATAGCGAAACCAATCCTATTAAAAATATGAACGGCAGCCCGCGCTCCAATGTCTTGAGTCATAGAAAAACGTCGAATACGCTTTAGAAGAGTTACTGCATCTTTCTCAAGTTCTCCAAAAGAGGAGAAAGAGAAGGGGAGGAACCCATATCCGATGTCCACACATTTGGCCTCATATTTGGTACGTTTACGTTGTGCAGCTTCAATAACCGCACGCCCTGGCCTAAAATCAATCATACCAGATTGTGTCAAAGGTGACGATCCCGTAAGATCAACACAAACATCAAGCCCACCATCCCAAGAGTAAAGTAATATATCAGCTGGGCGCAAAGATCTATCCCTATCACCATAAAGCCCAATATCCACCTCCTTACGAGCTGAAATTCCGGACCGAGAGCATATATCAACAAGAACATCACGCACAATATTATGCCGATGTTTAATGCCAACAATACCCGCACAAGAAACCGCGTGATCCCCATAAATATCTCCAGTAAAAACACGAGAACAAGCTGAACACGGTACCTGAACAGTGAAAAGAGGAACACCCAGCCGATAACACAACACACAACGGTATGTCCGGGCATTCATAGTTTGACCCAATCCAGATATAGGAACCACCCTAAGCCAATCTGAAGTATGATCCTCCTTTAGAGAGCTCCATAGTGCCATCTGTCGAGGAGAAAGATGGAATGTAGATTCAACAGATTGGGTAACCCGACCGAAATATATATCTGCCAATTTCTTCATGAGTTTGGGGGCAGCGACCTCGCTTAGGTTACTCAAAAGGTCAAAATCCATATCCATATTAAAAGTACATAAAGCATCATCAAAGGAGGGACCAGCAGTTACAATACCAGAACTATGGAGAAGCTTAGTCTGTAAGCTAGCAGATTGAAGTCTAGACGCAAGAAAAGCATATTTCAAGACATCTCCTGCAGAATAAACACCAAGCCCCCCAAAGGCAAAGGGAAGGGTGGCAAGTCTCCACTGCCAATCACCAAAACCAGGCCCAGAGGCAGTGACAATACGTTCCAATGAAGAACGAAGTGCTGCATCGAAAGAAACCTGAGCACACTCAAAGACCCTGGGGGAACATGTGCGCATAGAAAAATACAACTTGGAAATACCAGCACATGCACGGAGTAGCAACAACTCACATTGAGGGTCGTTAAGTTTAGCAACAGCATCCATAAGATCAATGGTTTTAGCTACCCTTTTCAAAACCAGCTGACTACCAAACTCAAAATCAACACTAACAGGCCCACCCAATAATTTAACACCATGTATGGGACGAGAAATATTGGGGGGGAACACACCCGCATATCTGCTTCTAGGGTCTTCCTTTGGCCAGAAGACCTCAGTTTTATCAACGTTGAGGTGTAAGCCACGACTAGGTCCATCCATCATAATCAACTCTAAAACCTTTCCCACAACCAAAGTATCTCCAATAACAGTACCATCATCCAGATACCATGCTTGAAAAGAAAGGTTCAAAGATTCTCTAATCTTACAAGCCAGGGGATGTAACACTAAAGCAAAAAGAGGAGGCCCAAGCGGATCACCTTGTTGCACACCTTGATGAGACCAAAGAGTATGCTCACCATAATATAATCTGACGGGGCTAGAGTAACAGAATTCCACCCACTGTGAAATAGCCGGAAAATGAAGCCGAACCTCACGCAACATAACGGCCCGATCTACCATGTTGAAAGCGTTTTTAAAATCAACCAACAACATAGAAAGACCAACATCACCCCCACGATCCTCAACCAAACGATTCACGGCATGAAGAATAGCCTCCCCTCCTCCCGATACCCCAACACCAAATTGTAAATCATCTAAATAACCGTCTGAAGAATGGCCAATCATGGATGCACAAACCTTGGAAACTAACCGCCTCCAAACAGTCCCAACAGCAATAGGTCGGATACCCCCACCTGGTTTGACTAAGGGTGTGAGAGGAGCACTAGCAATGTACTCACCCAACTCCCTCGGGCATTTACCAGCAAGGAAAAGGTTCACCACTTGGGTGATAGATGCGATCAATTCATCAGAAATAGCCACAGCTGCACCATTTAAACAATCCAAAAGGTGTTGAGCGCGCAAACCATCTCGCCCACAAGAAGTACCACGAGGGAAACTCTTAATCATGTCAAGAACCATAGCAGTAGATGCAGTAAGGTGGTGATGATCAATAGGTATATCAGGCAAAAGAGGAGCAGACTGGAAAGGGTGCTTAGCTTTTAAGTCCTCAAGAGTAGAAACATCGTAAGGTGCAATACCAGAGGACGAAAGAACTCTGACCGCAGCAGTATAATGACCATCACAAATTTTCCTCTTACATTGCTTGATATTGCGGTCACCCAAATCCGAACTGTCATCGTCAATATTAGACCAAACAGGTGAGGGTTCGGCTAAAACGTCACGCACTATCTGTATACTACCACTAGGGGTACCCCACGCCCGAATAGCATTAACAATATATTCTTCCTGGCGTTGGCGCTTAATGGCCGACCTACATTCTTGATTACTCCTCGGGTAAAAGGTTTTAAGGAGACAAAGAGGCAAGACTAACAAACCAACCCTTACGATGTTTATAATAATATTATTATTATTATTATTATTATTATTATTATTATTACTCAGCCATACATCACATAAGTGTAGATTAATGGATAGATTTTAATCGGTTGAGATGTTGGTTGTAAGAGTATTACTTCGATATCTTTTCCGATTAGAAAAATGTTTATAAGTTCTATAATTTTTAAATATTCGTCAATGTAAGAAAATGTTTCTAAAAAAATTCACAAGAACCTTTTTAAAATAGCATAGATAGTTTTGTTTGTTACAGCCAAACCAAAAGCACAACAAACGAACGAACATGATCAAGGCTCCGTTCATGTTCGTCATGTTCGTTTACAGCTCTAAGCGATGGTGTATAGCATGCGTTAGTTTGTATGTGCAAGTTTTTTTTAGGATAAAATACTTATTAATGCACTATACTTGCCACAAATGTTACTTTCGTGAACTGAACAAATATATATCCTTATATGGGTACTGAACTTCCATTTTCTGGTCTTTTTAATGTGCTTTGTGACATTTTTGCCCCTGGATTTTTAATAATTTGAGGGGCAAAAACGTCACAAAGTACATCAAAAAGACCTAAAAATGAAAGTTCAGTACCCATATAAGGAAAGATATTTGTTCAGTACACGAAAGTAACATTTGTTGCAAGTATGATACATTTTTAAAGATTTTGCCCTTTTTTATGTATATATTTTTGTCGAGTAAGTGAGAGTAAAGAGAGTTGGTGATTTAAATTGTGATTCAATATTTAAGTATTTGCATTGATTTTTATTAATAAAGATATTTAATCTAACAACGTTTTTCTTTTTAAATTTTATACAAATGTGTTTTGTTTTTACATGTGGTATATAGATAACACAAAAAATGCATGAGTCAATATCTAGTTACCTTATTGATTTTTTAGCTAAAAATTATCTCATCCATACTTCCCACATTGGTTGAAGAACTAAAACGTTCTTTGGTTATATACTACATTGTACATGCTCATGTATGTGTAGATTAATACACTTTTCAATGGGGTGTGGGAGGTTGAATGTAAGAGTATGACTTCACTCTGTCCATTTCCTTATAGATTCTATTAACTTTTTAATATTTGTGTAGAACCGTAGAGGGGGTGAATACGGTTTTTTCGGCTTTTTAGATGTTTATAAACTTTAAGCCAAAAATAGCACCAAGTGGTTGTATAATAATCCAACAACCACTAACACAAACAAAGTATATAAAGCAAGTAAAAGACACCACGATATATACTGGTTCGGGATGGGGGGTTTATACCATCCGTACGTCCAGTTGCGAATCCGTGAATCCGATACTATTCACTAGTATAATCCTTTCGATGGACTATAAACCGTTACAATTCACTCCACCGATATTCACCAATATCGATGCTCACAAAGAAGAAGTTACTCACCAACAGTATTCTACCCTCGGAAACCACCCAAAAGAATTTCACGATTCGACTTTATCTAAGGATCAAACCCCAACTAGATCCCCAATGATCTAGGCTTGGTCACCAAGACACAGAACTTCCCTTACAAACAATCGAATGAATGAATGAATGTTTGTATAATCAAGTCCTAACTTAACCTGGAGACTCGATTGTAGCAGAAAGGGTAAAGATAAGAAGACCATCGACACAATCACAAGAGTGGATTAGGTTCTTATGATTCTTCCCTTGCAAAGATATGTGTTCTTTCAAAGATGTTAGTATGAAAATCAATAACACAAGATTAGAGATAGAGAGATTGAGAGATTTGAGAGTGTTTAGAGAGAAAGAATCTAGAGAGAAAGAATAATGGCAAGAGGTGAGGAATACAATAGGCAAGGGTGGTATTTATAGGCCAAGAACCCAAACTTGGGAAATTTTACCGAGGCCGGCGCGTCACCCGCGCGTCAACGCGCGGGCAGCGCGCCAGGTGCCAGTAATTTTTTCTCAAGTGTTGGGTGTTTGGATCATATAAATACCTATCCTTGCTAAATCCCCAATTGTACTTCACACTAAACCTTAACATTAATCATTCTAAGGTTTGCCAACTTAAATAACCAATTTGGAAATCATTTGTGAAGTGCTTAAAGAGAAACCAAATTACCAAGGGTTTAAAGTGTAGATTGGGTAATTTGGAAGGGGTAGAAGTGTATCTCTTCATATGGCATAGAAAAGAGAGAAAGAATATGCCAAGGAATATTCCAATGCTTGGGGGGGAAAGAATGAGATGGAGGGTTGAGATGAAATGGTTTGAATTGGATGGCTAGGATCAAGGGGAGCCTCCCTTGGTTTTCAAACAATTTGGCATGTGGAGAAATGTGGATGGATGAGATAATCTCATTAGAGATGGATGGCTAAGATCAAGTATGCCTAGGTTAGGGTTGAAGAGGATATTCCAAGGAATATGCTTTGCTAGGGGGGAAAGGAGAAATGAAGGGTTGAGATGGTTTTATTTGAATTGGATGGATGAGATCAAAGACATGTGGTGGTATAGATAGAAGAGATTGGATGGATGGTTGAGATGAGTTTAGTTTGAATTCAATGGTTGAGATCAAGCACATGTGGTGGTATAGGGAAGAGGGATTGGATGGATGGTTGAGATGTGTTTGATTTGAATTCAATGGTTGAGATCAAGCCCATGTGGTGATATAGAGATGAGGGGTTGGATGGATGGTTGTGATGTGTTGTAATTTGAAATCAATGTCTAGGATGAGAGGAGCCATATTAGGGTTTCTAACAATTGGCATGTGTTGAAAATGAAGGGTTGGGATGTATTGTAAGGGAATGGATGGTTAGGATGTAGTGTGTAAGGGAATATGTAAGAGTGTAAGAGATTGTGTAAGAGAATATTTGATTTGGATATGATTGGTTTTGTCTTATGCATAAATGGGATTTAGAGAGGATTAAGACATAATCTAATTGTCATTAAGAAGAAAAGATTTAGACAATTAAGATTATAAGTTGAGAAAATCATAGGTTATTTATAAGTTCAAGTAACACAACGTCAAAAATCCATAGTTTCATATCTCGTGACTTTCCACGACTCGACGTTCTCAACTAATACCTTGGTTCAAACAAGTTAAGTGCTTTGCATTGATGTAAAGCATAACCCAAGTGGGAAAGGATGCGTTTACGCAAAGTGACCTTTGACTTTTGACCAATAAGGGAGTAAACCCGTTACGTAATTAGAGAAGACGTAAGCACGGGATATGAGCATATGGATGCTTCAACACGATATTACGTGAAATATACAAGCTCCCTAGGTTTAGAAAAGCATTGGCTAGAGGCGATAGTTAGAAAACATGAGTTAGCGTCTTCCCGTAAATGGGTGTTTTAAAAGTAGGATCTCTCAAGTCTCAAAACTCGTTTCGAGTGTTCTCAATTAAGCACATAACATATTCATACCTATTTTGAAAGATCCACATTTGTCGGGTAAGGGGAAAGCCGACTTTCAAAATTCTCCTGGAACAATACATACTCCTGGCGCGTCACCCGCTCGTTGACGTGCGGGCAGCGCGCCAGGAGCAGACATTGGCTCCGGTGATTTTGAGTTAACGTTTGTTATTTTATGTGTTTCGATGGTTTATTTGTCATCATTAAAACATAAAGAGATCTTGATCATGTTGCCTCAACAATTTGTTAACATAAAATTATTTTCTAAAAAGTATTCGCAACTCCTTTTTCGTTTAGAAAAAATATAACTAGATAGTGATGGTTATTGCTCAAACAAAAAACATAAAATAGTATTTAGTTATCTATTTCACACCCAAACGAAAAACACAAAATACAATCTCTCATAGTTTTGCAGGCAATAAGAGATTTTTTAAGTTGCACCACAATGACAAAAGCAAACACTGCAGGCAATCTCTCGGCGACCGAAACCCATCCTTGAGCAATTCCACATTGTTTCATGTTGGTTATGTTGTATGAGATCTTAAGTTATTTTTATAAGAAAAAAGATATAAAATCCTTAAATATGATTTTGTTTAATTATTAGTGTTAAAAGTTAAAACCATACGCATCTAAAACTCAAAACTGCCATAACTACACAACTTATATGAATACGCTTTAGTTAGATGTAGGAAAATGTATAGACACAATGTAATCTACGAATGTTCTAAAGTTAATATTAAGACACTTCGGGCCAGTTTGGTAGGAATTTTTTGGGAGCTGTTAGCTTTTTGTTAAAAAAATAATCTCCTCTAAAATGAAAAGCTTATTCATGAAGCTTTTTAAACATTTTGAAGCTGTTAAAACTTTAAATTACTGATATACCCACTAAACATTTATTTACAATTATAAGTATGTCTTTTCATGTAATTTTACATCTTATAATACAGTTATTCGAGTAGGTTTGAAAGATAAATGGTATATGATGGCCATGCATGTATATGTCCCACATCAGTTCAAGAGTGAATTTTTTTCTAGCTAATATAACTTAGTGGGTACGAGTAATATGTCTAAAAGTTAGTAATATCTTTTCATCTCAACATAATATATCTCAATTATAATATGATTGGTCATAGAATGTTGATTTGAAAAACTTATATCTACTCTTACATTTTTTCAAAAAGACTTCAATCTTTATTTATCTTTACTATATATATAGCACGGGTAATTTTTCTATAAAATTAAAACTTATAAATGATTAATGTGTTATACCTACTGTACCATTGATTAAAACTAGTAACGAATCTATCACTAAATTAATAGTTTAAATACCAATCCTCAAATTTTTATCACTTTTTATTTCCAATCCACATACTTTTTTTTAAATTACTTTTTATTATTTATTTCAATGACTACAAATTGAAACCTTAAGTGTTGCATCAAGGGCACTTTGAAAGTCACACATTCAGTCGACTCGTAAGTGTTACCCTAACTTGCGATTCTGATCACACTTTGGAGTCCTTACCTAACGTGACAAACCAAACGATCGACAACACTCAACCCTCAGTACGCACCTTACGTAAACAAATTATTTGCGAAATGACTTAAAAATAATAGAGAATACTTTTTAGAGTTGAATGATGATTTAGTTATCTATTTCACACCGACAAATAAAACGCCTCTAAGTGATACATCCCACATTGGTTAGACACTTGAAATATTATATGATTATATACTACATGGTATATCGACCAAGCGTCTATGGGCTACCAGAGAGTTTCGAGGAAAATTGATAAGCTTGGATAAAAGACTGGATTATTCAAGCCTTTCTAGCCTTCTCGAAAATGTCTATAAGTCCTTTAGCTTTTTTAATCTTTTTGAACATAAAAATGTTTTTGAAAAGTAATCCATTTTTTTATTTTTTTAATTTAAAATAATACAAAGTAAGGATAATTATTTAGAAATTTAACACTCATTATATGAAAGAAAATATAGTTCAACTCTTATGCTTTTGTTGTTGTAACTTTTAACTGTAATCAATTTTGTACAAAAACTCATAACTTAGGATGAGTGTAATGGTCAGTTTTTACTACTTCTACCTCAACGTCATTTTAGCTTTTCAATACATCACCTTACACTTGTAGTGTTGACCACCTAACCAAAACGTAAAATTAGTTTACTTAATACACACATACACCACAATATACTCGGATACTCCATACACACGTACAAATAGAAAAAGAAAGTTGACCTTCGCTAGGTGGTCTACACCTCCGAACTAACACAAAATTAACCCCACCACGTGCGGCGTTGGAAGCCATCAAGGGGGATCGCGTGTAAGAGGTGCCTCCATCACGTCTAGTCTTACGTTTACAAGGATTGAAATAACTTTTTGTTTTAAAAATGCAAATATTGTTATATGAGAAACTTTTGGTATTAGCTTGTAATAGCTAAACGTAGTAAATTGATATACGAATTAAACAACCAACAAAAGAAAAGAATAAATTACTTATGTGATAAAAGTAAGTAAACGTGACTTAAATATGTTTTTGTTAGAACAATAAAACCTTGGTTGCAACAAATTGATTTGATTTGTTAGAAATTGAAAGCTTGGATGATACAGAAAGCTAATAACCAGATGTGATCTATGATAAAAACTATACCATAAATTGCGTTGTCACTTTGCAATCGTATTTGACCTTCGTATCAAGCACATAAATTCATATATGGTATAGAATATTGCAAATGTATAAGTCAACAGTTAGTTACTTTGTTAACCTTTTTGTTAAAAAATTTCTCAACAATCCATTTAATCCCACATTGGTTGGAGAATTGAAATGTGCTATGGTTATATACTATACTTGTGGACGTATGGTCCGGACTGGACTTACATGGGCCAGGCCCGGCAGACAGCGGCCCACTCTACGCCTAAACCCTAATTCCATGCCTATAAATATAGGGCTGGGATTCCATTCACAACACGACCAAACAGGTTATCCTAAACCTAATTCTCATATATGCTCCGCGCATCTATACTAACTTGACCGTCGGAGGTGGATCCCGGGGCTACGGCCTCGATTCCACTCCTAACGGGTTCTCTTTGTTGAACAGGTCTATTTAAGGCTTGAGAAGACGACTAACGGCCCAAGGAGAGTCGTCATCCAGCCCGCGCCAGATTATGTATCAACAATACTGTATCCGGACACATTGCAGAACCGATCTTTTTGAGACTTCAATTACAACGGGTACCAGCAAAGAAGCGATCTATTAATGGGATTTGGGCGGGTAGCACTGGACCAGTTAGATCAGTTATTCAACTTGAACCGATCTATTTGAAACCCGTGATTCAGAAACAATAGCACTAATATTTGTTTTTTCCAGAATTTCTCCTTAATTTAATCATACAATCATACAAAAGTGCAGGCTTTTCTGGAATTGCATTCATTACCATGTTGGAGAACATATTCAAATACAAATAACTTAGATAAAGATTCAACATTTAAGTTACAGCCCAAAACAACTTCAGTTAGATACGAGCTTAACAAAGTGCTAGTAAGTACTAACTACTAGCCACAAATCCAAGCTGCCGAGTTTCAAATACTAAGTACAAAGTGCTACTAAGAACTAACTACTAGCCAAAAAGCAATCAAGGATGCAAAAGAGTAAAGCTCGATGACCTTTAAATCCATTCCTTATAGGACTGTCGATATTGTTGTTGTCGTTGTTACCTGCTGTCAACATAAAAATAAACTAAATCATAATCTACAAGGATAGTTCAACACGCATCAAGAATTGTATACATTTTCGTTTACGAATATTGCTTGGATGAGATATATCATTTATAAGTAGAGAGGTTTGGAAGTGTTTGTGTACAGTTTGCTTTTTTAATGTACAACAAATTGTTCATTTGTCTGAGCTTGTTTAGCATATTAACGAACGACCATGAACGAACACAAACAAATTCTTGTTCATTTATTTGTTCAATTAAACTAATGCCAAAAAAAATACTAACAAACCCTTCTCTTGCGATACTAATACAATCAAAATATGATTTAGCCCGACGTTGCTCTAAAAGTCTAAAACTAACAATACCAAAATCTAAAATAGATATAGCCAAGCATTTATCAATTTATAATACAAAAGATTGCAAATCGTCAGATCATATTAACAAATATCAACAGACCAACAAGCACTCGCAAAAACTTCAAAAACTTCATAGTAACATACCTCATAAGTCACGCCACAATGAAAACCAAGCATTGACGACGGCGTCTATCTCACGTATACTTAACGACTTCTCTTCACCCCAAGGGAGCTATATGTACCATAATAAATAAGTAAAAAATGTTATAGCATTTGCCATTTGGTATAAAAAAGAAAATTCAAAGATATTTAACAAGTACATACTATATTCGGAAAATCATCGTGTTGATATTTCAGCACAAAGTCGAGCAGCCACTTCATGACATAGAATCCACACTCCCACGTGTCCTCTTGCAGATTTACAACAGGCAGCTCCCAACTCAAATGACCAACAGCCCTAAAAAGAGAGAAAATAAGCAACAATTTCTCTATTGATGATTATAAAAATAAGTGAACTCGAATTCAACTTAAAAATAATATTACCGTTCCACATGTTTAACAAGGTAGTAGTCTTCCTTGGTTCTCTTTTTCTCCCACTTATAAGAATCTAATATGAATCCTCTTCCGTGCTTTGGGCAAATAATCAGAAGAACATGATGACCACTGTATATGTGCAAACAATAGATAACATGATGACCACTGTATAGAACAAGTAACTTAAAAAAATATAAAGATAAATATGGTACCATCTTACCTTTGTAGGTACGGTGCCACAAAAAAGTCGTAACCCGAAGTCTCAGAATTCAATGCTTCTGTCAAATAACACACAACATTAATGTCCGTTTCCATGTGTGTGTCTGCTGTGATCTTTTCTGGGTTCAAGAAACCAGTCCTGTTATTTTGGTTTGGTGAGTTTGCCTTGAGAATATAAAGTGACCTGATTAAAGAAATTAACAAATTTTGATCAAAAACAGAAGTCTTACGTTCAAGTATAGTCATACATTCAAGTATTGTATTTGCAGACCAACACATATATGGAAGGATACATCTTAGAAGCATGATTTGAAGGGAAAACCAAGGAATGAAAAAACCAAATATAACCCACCAACAACTATAAAGTAAAATGGAGATCAGTTGTCCAGTTTAAATTGATCAAATGATCCTAGATAATCAAAGTCAGATTATCAGTTAACCAAACATGTTGCAATGAAATACTGTTTGAATGTGCTTTTATAGTATATATACAGTTACAATAATCAGCTAGTAATTGTCGATGAATGTGCTTTCAAGTCTACCCTCATGTCGAGATTCAGGAACGCCGATATCTGGGATGCCATCGATATAACTTGTACAAAAACTAACAACCTCCTCCGAAACATACCCTTCAACAATACTTCCTTCCGGCCGAGATCGGTTCCTTACATACCCTTTTAAGAAACCCATATATCTCTCAAATGGATACATGTAACGTAGAAATACGGGACCACAAACCTTTATTTCTCCTACAATATGAGATACGAGATGAACCATGATATAAAAAAATGAAGGTGGAAAGTACATCTCTAGTTCACAAAGAGTAAAAATAATATCACGTTGCCATTCATCCAACTTTTGAGGGTCAATAACTTTCGAATGAATCATGTTAAAAAAACAAACAGAGCTTTGTGATTGTGTGTCGGACTCGAGTTGGCAATATTCCACGAATTGCGATTGGAATCATTTGTGTTATTAAAACATGACAATCGTGAGACTTCATACCAATCAACTTTAGGTCTTTCATTGACATCAACTTCTTAATGTTAGCAGAATAACAGGATGGAACTTTAACATCATGCAAGCATTGACAAAATTTAATTTTTTCAGCCTTCGATAAGGTATAACAAGCGGCCGGCAAATATGTTCTTTTATTACCAATCTCTTGTGGAGCAAGCTCATCTCTAATCCCCATCTCTACCATGTCCTTTCGAACATTAACCCCGTCTTTTGTTTTTCCTTTGATGTTTAACAATAAGCCAATCAAACTTTCATAAACATTTTTCTCGATATGCATTACATCAAGACAATGTCGGACTTGTAAATGCTCCCAATACGGTAACTTCCAAAATATAGACTTTTTCTTCCAAATATTCTTATTAGTTGGCGGAGCTTTATCCTTTTTTCCAAAAATAGTTTTTATATCCTTAACACGAGAGAGTGTATCATGTCCATTCAATACTCCCGCCATCCTTCTACGCTCTACTTTACCGTCGAACAATTTTCTTTTTTTACGGTACCGGTGTTCGTCTGGAAGTGATCTTCGATGTCCCATATACACAGTTTTCTTACAATTAGTCAACCACCGCGAGTGAGTGTCCTTTTCACAAATAGGACATGCCTTCTCCCCTTTCGTTCCATATCCCGACAAGTTACCGTACGCCGGAAAATCACTTATGGTACAAAAAATCATGGCAAATAACCTGAAACTCTCTTTCTTGTACCCATCATACACTTTAATGCCTTTAGACCAAAGTTTTTCCATGTCATCAATTAATGGCTCCAAATACACATCAATATCATTCCCGGGTTGTTTTGGACCCTGAATTAACAATGGCATCATGATGTATTTACGTTTCATGCATAGCCAAGGTGGAAGATTGTATATGCATAAAAGAACCGGCCAAGTGCTGTGACGACTGCTCATATTTCCGAATGGATTAATTCCATCTGAACTAAGCCCAAACCGTATATTCCTAATCTCAGCTCCAAATTCTTCATAACGATTATCGATATGCTTCCACTGAGGAGAATCAACCACATGTCTCATTTTCCCATCGATTTTGCGATCTTCGGCATGCCACCTCAACAACTTTGCATTCTTAGGATTTGAAAATAATTGCCTAAGTCTTGGTTTGATGGGTAAATACCACAATACTTTAGCAGCGGGGCCATTCTTTGTCACGTCATCATCAAATTCTGTTAGATTTGTATCTTTATACCTTGAAACCTTACATACAGGACATTTGTGCAAGTCTTTATACCCTTTTCTATACAATATGCAATCTCTCGAACATGCATCTATTCTTGTGATTTCCAATCCCAATGGACACATCAATTTTTTGGCTTTATACGTAGAAGTGGGCAACTCATTGTCTTTAGGTAACATTTTATTTACCAACTCTAATATTTTATTGAAACATACATCACTCACGCCATATTCTGCTTTTATGGTCAATAAATGCAACACGGCTGAAAGTTTGGTAAAATTCGTACAACCGGTATACAATGGTTTTTCTGATTCGATAAACAATTGTTGTAACTTCTCCGCATCGATTTCTGTATTATGTTCCGCAGCATGTAACATGTCACTGATATTTTGATTATTATTACCGCAAATATCATCACCGCTATCATCGTTATTATTGACATTACACTTTGAAACAACATTATCACAATCACTTTTTGCTTCACCATGAATGTTCCAACACGTGTAGTTATCAGTAAACCCTTGTTGAAACAAATGGTCTCTAATCGTATCAATATCATCATGACAAACAAAATTTTGACAGTGTTTACACGGACATGAAATTCGAGCTTTTCCTGTCTTTGCTTGATGATCCTCAGCATGTTTAATAAACTCAGACAACCCTTTGATGTATTCAGGGCTAGCACGTTCTGAATCGTACATCCACTTCCAACAATCCATCTGGAATATACAAATTTATATTTTTTATAAGATGCATGCATTATGTAATAACATATATGAGACTAGTTCCAAGCCGTCAATCCTAACCCACCTTTTAAATATTTAGTCTCGTATGTGAATACGTATTATAAGTCGAGTATGATTGAAGAAAAATCGGCAGCATTTCCCCTTAACTCCTCAAGTACGCGCATAAAACGCAAACTCATAGGAGTAGGGAAAATGATGTCGATTTTTCTCAAATAATACTCGATCTCATAATAGGTAATCACATCCTAAATGAGATAAAATATTTAAAAAGCAGTCCCAAATGGGGACAATCCGAAACTAACCTCTATTAGGTTAATTTCGAACGGGTATTAAACTAAGGGGATATCAATTTAACTTAATTTATACTAAGTGCCTAAATGTTACCATGAAATATGTTGTTAATATGCGGTTAGCTTAGAAGTTGAGTTAATTACCTTACTTCAACGAGTCAATATTAGCTAGGTATCAACGTGACTCATGGAAAATTCTTTGAGGAAGCCTATATAAACAAACCAAAACCATCAAAATCAGCAAACAAAGCTAAGCTTCGAACAAACACAAATTTACTCATAGATGAATTTCTTTTTATAAAATAAAAGAGAGAAATAGTAAACATAGTTATAACATTAAGTACCTTTAAAATTGAGACAATATAGATCCTTGAAATAGAAGATTTTTTTGAAGCATTTATTGTGTTTTTTTGGGAGAGTTTATTGAGTTTATTTGGATGTATTATTGAAAATATGAAACATCTAGCAATAATGTCTGCTGATAGAAAGCCGTTACTGTAGCAGGTTTAAATAGATCGGTTATTAAGAAAAACCCGATCTATTTAAAGAAAACGTGGAAACAGCTGTGTCGCGTTGGAGTTTGTGGTATATAAATAGATCGGTTGATACAAAAAGACCGATCTAATTATATTTAAAATTAATTAGAACAGTTTTTATCTTAATAACCGATCTATTTATTACCTCTCCCCTTCTTTTTCGTTAATTAGATCAGGTTTTAGCAAAACCGCTCTATTTAAGGTGATCTATTTAAGCTTTTGTGTAGTAGTGTATACTACAGTACATGGTATATCGACCAAGCGTCTGTTGGCTACCAGAGAGTTTTCGAGCAAGGTTGCTTAACTTGAATAAAAGACTGGATTATTCAAGTTTATCAACATTTCTCGAGAATGTCTATAAGTTCTATAGCTTTTTTAAATCTTTTTGTGCATAAAAATGTTTTTGAAAAGTAATCCATTTTTTTAATTTACAATAATACAAAGTAAGGATAATTATTTAGAAATTTAACACTCATTATATGATAGAAAATATAGTTCAACTCTTATGCTTTTGTTGTAACTTTTAACTGTAATCAATTTCGTACCAAAAGCTCATAACTTAGCATGAGTGTAATGGTCACTTTTTCACTACTTCTACCTCAACGTTATTTTAGCTTTTTAATACATCACCTTACAGTCATAGTGTTGACCACCTAACCAAAACGTAAAATTACTTTACTTAATACAAACATACACCGCAATATACTCGGATACTCCATACACACGTACAAATAGAAAAAGAAAGTTGACCTTCGCTAGGTGGTCTACACCTCCGAACTAACACAAAATTAACCCCACCACGTGCGACGTTGGAAGCCATCTAGGGGGATCGCGTGTAAGAGGTGCCTCCATCACGTCTAGTCTTACGTTTACAAGGATTGAAATAACTTTTAGTTTTAAAAATGCAAATATTGGTATATGATAAACTTTTGGTATTAGCTTGTAATAGTTAAACTTAGCATATTGATATACGAATTAAACAACCAACAAAAGAAAATAATAAATTACTTATGTGATAAAAGTATTGTTCTAACTTCTAAGTAAACGTGACTTAAATATGTTTTTGTTAGAACAATAAAACCTTGGTTGCTACAAATTGATTTGATTTGTTAGAAATAGAAAGCTTGGATGATACAGAAAGCTAATAACCAGATGTGATCTATGATAAAAAAAAAACTATACCATAAATTGCGTTGTCACTTTGCAATCGTATTTGACCTTCGTATCAAGCACATAAATTCATATATGGTATAGAATATTGCAAATGTATAAGTCGACAGTTAGTTACTTTGTTAACCTTTTTGTTAAAAAATTTCTCAACAATCCATTTAATCCCACATTGGTTGGAGAATTGAAATGTACTATGGTTATATACTATACTGTATCCGGACACATTGTGTATTGATTAATATACAGTTTCGAGTTGTCTAGTTTTGGTTGAAAGTAAGAATATGAATTCAGCCACATTCCGACAAGCTCAAAAACGTATATAAATACATTAACTTTTTACTCGTATAATATTTATTAACACATAGAATGTATTTATTAACACATAGAATGTCCCGTAAATTGTGGTTCAGACTTTTTATTGCACTACTAACCACGTCACAAATGGATATAAAATGATAAGGAATACTCTTTACAGTTGAATGATCGATTGATGTATGTCATACACACAAAGAAAAGCAAAATACGATTTTTCTAATAGCTTTGTGGGAAACAATAGATTTATAAGTTGCACCACGATGAAGATAAATAAATACTATTTGCAAGAATAAACACCACGATAATTTGTACACTTTCACTTGTAGAGCCACTGGAGATTTGGGTTTACAATCTTATTTCAAGTTCAGTTTTGAAAGAAAATCGTGAGGCAAATAACTTGTATGTGATACTTTTTGATACATAAAATCAAGAACAGAAAAATGTTACTAGCTAAGAGTCTAAGATACTATAGCATAACTGGATAACATGTGTTCAGATAGATAATGTTATTTATCTCTAAATTATTGATGAGGTCTTATCATTTTTCCTTCACTATGTCTTTATTTAAAACAGTTCATAATCATCCATGACTCGTCTACAAGTGAATCACTTATGTTCTTCATCGATTTATCATACAAAAATTGGCAAAATAACTTTGAACAGTCTAAAATTCATCATATATTTTCTGAGTGAAATAAAAAATTTCTTCAATTTCAATTGTTAAAACCGAGTAAAAGATCCCAACGATAATTATAACCAAGTACTTTAGTTCAGGCCCATGATTTAAATCATTCGGCCCAGTTAGAGCCCATTAAGCCTAGTGACAATGTGAATGACATATTTACCAAAAACATGTATTAAATACATTGTACACGATGAATTCGATACTTGTATTTTTAGTATATATGTTATTTTAATATTTAAAAATTGAGTATATATAGAATTTTCCCGTTAACATAGATGCTCTTAGTTGAAGTATTGATATGTTGTTTGCTTATGTACAACATTGTATACCGAAAACAATTTGAAAATGTATATGAACATAAAAAATGTATATGAATTTGTAATCTTTTTAATGTTTATGAACATAAAAAATGTTTTTATTAAATATTACTCTAATACTTTTTCTTAAGCTACTAACGACTTCGAAAATGTTGTAGATACTATAGCTTCTTGATATTTATATACATATAAAATGTTCTAAAAAGTGCTTCCAACTTTTCGTTGACAATGATATATAGTTGGGGGTTTACTTATGTTTTTCACACACACAAAATCCGCAAAGTAAGATTTCTCGTACTTTTGCGGGCATTAATAGATTTACATGTTGCACCATAATGACAAAATAAAATACTGTTTGCAAGAATAAATTTTACCATGATAATTTGTAAACTAACTTTTTTTTTTTTTTTTTTTTTTTTTTAATGTGAATATATTGACATGGATCTCATGTTCCAATCGACAATCCATTGAAAGTTGCAAGCAAACAATTAACCTATTGAGATACACATCTTTTATATAATACAAGAATTACATCATTTCGGAGTGTTTTTGCAAAACCCTTCTCATTGAAAAAAAAATTGGACCAATACGAGAGCTCGATTTTGACACATAAGCAAAATCAAGCAATATGATTGGCCATTAAAAAGTCAAAATTGAATTGATTTTAGTCAAACTTTAATAAATTTGGTGGAAAATTTGATTGATAAAAAAAACACATAAAAATATAGGTGTCAAATTTATGAAAATAAAAACTTAAGAAAAGAGGAGGCAATTAATAAAACCTTAGTGGTTAAGTGTAAAATTATAAGTCTCCATGTTTTTTAATAACTTTTGATAATAAACAAATAACCCCTTACACTTCATACCCCCTATACTTTATAATGTTAACGTTGTTTAAAATTACATGAGTAATAGTATTAGTTTTTTTGACTTTCATTTGTTAAAATAAATTTGGTAAATATGCGAATTAGTTTTAATATACATTAAATATTTTTTAAACTAATGTTAGTTTTAAACTTTCATCCATTAGAATATTTTTTTAAATAAGAACTCATGTTACTATTTAAAAGTTTAATTTATGCGTACACGGGTTTGAAATACGGTTAAATTATTAGTAACGGGAATATAAATATCAAATGGTAAGCATGAGTTACTGTGATATAAAATAAATATACGTGATTCTACTTAAAATAACGACTCATGAAATTGTTATTTAAAGTTTATATATGGATATCAATAAAAATATTTTAAAAACTTTACGGAACATATTTTAACTTTATCAACGCTCATTATGTGCCACTAAACTCGCACATTTTGTACAACATGATATCAATAGTTAAACTTAAACAACAACATTAACCTCAAACTCAACATCTCTGTCAGTTAAAAATAGGGGTGGAAACGAGCCGAGCAGCTCGTGAAAAGCTCGGGATCGGATCGGTGAAAAGCTCGAACGAGCCGAGCCTAAACGAGCTCAAGCCCGAGCTCGAGCCTAAATTAGAGCTCGTTTAATAAACGAGCCCGAGCCCGAGCTTTATAAATAAAGCTCGTTTAGGCTCGCGAGCCTAAACGAGCTTTATATATTAAGAAAAAAATCAAACACCAGCCCAAATTTATTATACCAAATAAGCCCAACTTTATTAACCTAATAAACCTAATATCAAGAATATATATTCTCACAGTACCAAACCTAATCTCTTTGTTCCAAAACTGTCACGCCCCCATCCTCTTTTCTTCACATGTATTTGCAGTAAAAAGAAAAACAAAAACAAAAAACACAACTCTCATTTCATCTTGATAACTAAATCCTTATAAATCCTTCGAGTCACATGAGCAGCCTTTTCTTTAAAACAAAACCCAGTTACCAAGCTCTTCATTAAAAAAAATCCGTCACTCTGTTTCTCTTGATGTAACTGAGTAACAAACATACCCAAGACACTTGTTTTAAATTTAACTGAAGCAAGGCTTCAAGATCCGTTAAGGGTTTCGGGTAAGGTGTTTTTCTTTTTGTTTTCATTCAACGAAACAAAGATTGATTTTAACAGATTTGTTATTAGTCATTTTTTAATTTCGGATATAAAAGATAAGTTTGAACATTTCACAGATCGATGATGTTTTTTTCTTTTTAGTATTTGTTTAACAGTTGTGTTCCATCACGATTTGTCCTCCTTTTCTTTTCTTATTTCGTTTGACCAAGGACCAAGGATGATTTGACAAAAATCTGAGGTTGTAAAACGGTGTATGGTACCATGTTTGTATATTAACGAGCTCAAAACAAATAAACGAGCTCTTAGACACATAACAAACGAGCCGAGCCTGAGCCGAGCTCGAGCCTTATAAATCATACCACGAGCCGAGCTCGAGCTCAAATCTTAAGGCTCGAACCGAGCCGAGCTCGAGCTCGAGCTTTCTAAAATATAAACGAGCCGAGCTCGAGCTCTGGCAGGCTCGGGCTCGGCTCGGCTCGTTTCCACCCCTAGTTAAAAATGTTATACAAAGCTAATTATTAAAAAAATAAAACAAACAAAAACACATCGGCTAGATAGTCATTCTTTAATATAGAAGGTGTTTTCCTTAAATTATAAAAAAAATGCACGCATCACAATCCTTATTTGATAAGAATCACCTCCTAAATCAAAAAAAGAAAAACTACGTAGGTGATAACCTAACTTTATTCATTGACTTGATGTTTCAAAAAAAATAATAATAATAAAAATAAAATAAAAAAATAAATAATAATAGTTGGTTGTTGTAAAGGAATTAAAAGTATGTACATGAGAATTATTCAGCGAGAATATACAGTTTTTAATTAGGTTATTACGTTGTTATACTGCGATAATGTTATTGACTTGGTAATCACGGATGTGAGATACAACCATTATTTTATACGTATGATTTATGTGTAAACCCCTTTTTGCTTATGAATAGAATTCGTAAGAGATCTCAACAACACTTCGGTTTATGCCTTATCTAGCTGATAGTTTTTAGTAAAATTTTTTATAGTTTAACTTTTTTGTTATACATACCAACTTTTACTCTGTTTTTTTTTTTTTTTTTTTTTTTTTTTTTTTTTTTTTTTTTTTTTTTAATGTTTTATTGAAAATTTCTACACTTAATATTTGTGTTTTTACTATAAACACACTAAGCTATGATAGAATTAGTTGGGAGTTTAGGGGTTTTTTACTAAGCTTCTAAAAAAAGCTTATAGTTTTATCATAAACTTATTGTGTTATGGTAATTGAATAAGTCAATAAGCAACTTTAATAAGCATAACTAAACACCCATTTAGTTCTAATCTAAAGATTTCTGATTTGATGTTATGACTAACTTTGTTGTTATCCTCACTATAATGCAACATGTTAGTGGTTTTTGCAGTTTTATGATCTTATCGCACACACTAAAGTGTAATGCAATTTGTTGTGTGCGCTTTTTAGAGGAGGATTAAGTATCAACACATGATTGTCATGGAAGGTTAATGTACCAAAGATGTATTTTAGTGCCCATATGAGGAATTTTATGGTAGGAATACTTTTCGGAGTGTAATTTGTCTTTGAAGGAATTAATAAAACTTAGCAGGTGTTTGCCGTCATTGATAACACTATGGGTGTCAACCAAAGGTCTAAAATATGGGTGTGTTTTACCTTGATGATTTAGGCCAATTGTGAAGAAAGTTGCATTAAAGTGAAAGGTCGGTAATGATTCAAACAATCCTAAAAGACTTGCGGATGTACTCTGTTATTTTTTATGCATTTATAATTTACTTATACAAGTAATAATAATTTCCTTATATAGTTCGGGTTTAGAGAAAAATTATTCTTATACATTATAAATAATCGTAAGATTAAATTTGAGTTCTACCAATTACATTTTTTTGTCTCTCTTTATTTAATAAAGAAACTATAGTGTAAGCATCTATGTTAATTTGGTAATTTTATGATCAAACATGAGAAGTAAATAGCACAAACTTATGAAAATACAAATTTTTAAACAAAAAGGTACAGTAATAAACATGGTATGATGGTTATTCATAATCAAGGAAATGAATCAATCTTCAAAGCTATCTAAATATGCTACATATATTAACAAAAATATAAGTAAAAGAAATACTAGAATTACAAAACACATCGTAAATTCAAATGACCAAAACATACGAAATTTTTGACAATGGTGACATCGTTTATGTTACTCGGATTTCAAAAATTTCCAACTATGCGTATATTATACAAGAAATGACTAAAAATTAGAGGTAGAATATCATATGGACAAAATAAGTCGAACTTGAAATCTACTACACACCACAAGTTTAGTACATGGTAACTCAAGATCATGTAAGCCCGGCCCTAAATAACTCGAACTTTACTAGATAGTTTTTGTGAGTGTGTTTTTTAAGTGTTTTCATGTGTTTGGATCAAATGTTGTTGTTGCACTGTAAACCTGTGCTTGCCTGAATTTGGTGACGGCGCAGCCACTGAACAGAAGAACATGAAGATGCAACACCTAAAAAGTAGAAACCCGAAAGAAGCGAACCCCGAGAACCAAACTTACCGAACACTTAACCACAAAACATGGGCAAACAGCTCGTGGAAGAAATTGAAAACGACTATTGATAGTCACCTTACCTCCGTACCCGTGTTGCAACCTGAAACATGCATGTGAAGGAATCACGGATCTGAAACATGCACATGAATATGTATCAATTCTAGAGTAGCATTAACATAGAAACGGTCTATAATGACCATATAGTAGATGGCGTAGATTAGTAAAACTGCATGAATTAGCAGTATACAGATTAACAACACGTGCGTTATTCACACATATGATTACCAGACCAACATAAATATCTTGGCCAAGTCGGCGAAAAAAAAAAAAAAAAAAAAAACTTTCTATTTGGCAAAAATCTTGGTATATTTCATGGTTGTACGTATCCAATTTACTTTAGCTCAGCCTATCATCGTTGTGAACTTATGTCTTACCTTCTAGGATGACTCGACTTTCACGTGAGAGTCTAAATTATTGCCACCTCAATAGGTTATCCTTCATAGGTCAAAGAAAAAAATTGTGATAGGTAACCAATATACCATTGTGTCCTTGAGCATATACGTCGAGTTTAATATGATGTTGTTTTAGCATGGTGACTTAGATCGGGGCATACGCACATGACTGCACATCATTAAAGAACCACAATGCCCATATGAATTTCACCGAGTTAACAGCTTTTGACTCAAAAACTCATTAGGATTGGCTTATGTTAAACATTCTTACTAAGATAAGAACTTTTTTAATGGCAATAGTTATATAAATTGGTAAAGAATGGAATAGCATAACTATACCGAGATACAAAGCTCGGATGATTCCAAGCTAAACATCAACAATAGAAAAACATTTTTGGTACTTGACTCATGGCAGATTTTCAGTCAACCACATAGAAGAGTTACTTCACCTTTTAATCCCACATAGAAGAATGAAAGAAAATCGTGGTAATTAATATACCTCTGTGTATGGATATTATATGTGATTTGAATGGTAAAATGAAATATAATTCTATCAGTTTCACATATTGAGATCAAATCATCGAAAACTTATATCCAGAGGCGGAGCCAGTAGGGTGGCAGGCCGGTGCTCAGCCACCCCCAACCGGCCCAACCAGCCTAAGTTTTAGCTATGTTTCTCGCAAACTTTTTATAAAAATCTTCAACCTATCCCATATATAAACACACACTCAGCATCATTAAGCTCTTTACACCATACTTGTTTGCTGCAATCGCTGCTTTAAGCCACCTTTTTGCTCGTCTTCTTCTTTTCTCAACTTGTGGAGTAAGTTTTTCAGTCGTTTCAAATATATATGGAAAGTTTTACACAATTTTGAAAAATATTTGGGTGTGTGATTGTGTGAAAATGACTTCAAATCATTAATTTGTTTGAAAGGGTAAAAGATATGATGCAAATTTTGGATGAGGAAGAAGATCGAAAATATTAAATACTCCGTATAAAATATTTGTTGTGGGTGTAATAGACTAATAGTACTTTCGTGCTCTATGTCAGCTTTGCTTTGGACAAAGGAAAGCCTTTATTACTTGTTTGCTTCTATTTGTTTAATATTTTAGTTCAGTTTTCGATGTTTTCTTTATTTCTTTGAATAATGATATAAAATTAAGGAAAGATCGAGAACATGTTAATTTGATACTGTATCATGTTACAAGTAGTGTTTTGTTGATGCTTTAAGACAACAATAACTTAAATTTCATCACTGCCCACCAAAATCCTTTACAATTGGATGAAACAAAAAGTTTGACATTTATTTTAGAAAAGATTATACAAATTATATACGGCATCAAAGGGCATGTGCTCTAATGATACCCTTTGTTATGTGATAAGCTCCCCAACCAAATTTTTTATAATCGGATTAAACAAAAAGTTGACATTTATTTTAGAAAAGATTATACAAATTATTTACGGCATCAAAGCACTAGTGTCCTAATAGTACACCTTGTTGTGTGAGAAGCTTCTCAACCAAATTATTACTGAGAGATAGTTGGTTGCCGTTTAAAAAAAAAAGAAAAAAAAAATATTTTTCGGCCCCCCTTAACACAAATTCCTGGCTCCGCCCCTGCTTATATCAGTTCTTAACTTTTACTTTCAATTTCTTATAACTGAAAACCATTATTTGCATAACAAAAGACAGCAAAATTTTCACCCATGGTTCTATATATAGGTGCTTAATCCAGTACTTTTTAACATGTAGATGAATCGATGTTTATCTAAAAATATAAATGACACAGAATATTATCTTTCCTCGTATATGTGGATACTAATAGATTTAAATGTTGCACCAGGAATACTTAAACGAATGAAACGTGAAGTTTGTAATGTTAAAGCAAAGGATTTTTTTAAACCCGAAACTGACGTAAATAACTAGGATTTCCTTAGGCTAAACTTAAAGGCAAATCATTCAACAACAAAAATCGAGTTGCATTAACCTCATATTTCCCCTATGACGGCGGCCGTAGAAGATAGGAAATAAAAAGCTAAACAAGAAATCAGTAATAGGTGCAAACAGCTCTCAGTGGCCACACATAGCTTTTCTAAAAGGGGAGGGCTTTAATTACCCTGTTTGAGTCTGTGTAGCGGTGGGCTCAAATTCTATGGATTAGTCGGCCAAAAATTCTGAAATCATGGTTACCCAAAAGAATAGATACTTGAACTCCAAAGTTCGTGTATCGGCCTTTATCCAATTTGAAATCGTCTATTATTATGCAATATACGGATTAGTAATGGCTTGCACACATTCGCCAGACCAACCTTTGAACCATTGTCACATGCGTGGTCGCGTGGATTCCAATCATTCCATTTAACATTATATTTATAATCATACTCATTCAAGCATTAAAATTTTACATTATAAACTACATTAAAGTTATCAAAGCAATGATATATACTTATACTTGCATTTTGAGGTACTCAGAATTCTTGTGTTCACCTTATAGGAACAAGCTGAAATGGATCGAACATCCGTTTCAGGAAGACATACTAACACTCTCGTAATAGCAGTCGATAATGATATGGTGGTCCGAACAGCTTCACCGGTGAGCCATTGAGCTAGTATTGGACAAGTTACGAGTATTAGTAAGTTGGATTTTCTCATAGTAATTTTACAATGTACTTTGATACATGTTTGTATCCTTCACAGATTGATTTAAATGAATAGCATTATATTCTACACAGACATATGGTTATTGTAAGTGCTTATATGACTGGCTCTTCAATCAATTTTATCTTATGGAATACTCCGTATAATTGTTATCGTGACGGAGTAATTATCTGTTTGAACCCGTTTTCACTTCTAAGATGTTATGACTAGAGCTCGACATTTGTTTTGGCAAGTAGCTGAAGATTTTTATACTTATTAGGTTTCACTTTTAAGGTATGTACAAGGCCTCTACAAACTTACCTCATTTTGCTTGATTTATTACCTCGTGTTGCTTTGATTTATTATCCCACATGGGTCAATGAAAAGAAATTGTGATATTTTATATTATATGTCGTGAATTATATTAGGTGGTTGAGCATTGTTGTAGAGCATGATTGTAGACGTTGAAGAGAATAAGTTTCTTCATTTCCACAACTGTCTTTACAACTACGCTCAAATATCGATATAAATTCTTTTTTTATTTTTTCTTAAAACCGATGTTGGAGTCCTCGCCTCATGAATAACGTACTATTTCAACATCGATTAAAGTGTGAACTTTTTTCAAGCTAATATAACATAGATGGATATGATCGACTAACGGTGCAAATATTGCAAACGACCGTTAGGTTAAAGGACTAATGTTGCAACTGACTTAACGACTAAACTAACTAGGTTAGAAATTTGGACCAAAAGTGAAGTCCACGTAGACTTTTGAACTGAAATGTCTTACTTTTTTAAAATTGTACTGAAAGTGCAATTTTGATATAATCATAAGGACGAAAAATGTAGTTTACTCTATTATATTTTCATGTCTTGATAATAATACGTTTAGTATACGATGTTGATTTGACACTTCACTTTTACTTCACTTTTCATTTCCAAAAATGAACCTCGTAAATTCCAAATGAACATAATTATGATAATTTGTTTTTTATGTATCGTTATTACACTCATGTGCCTTAGGCTGCTCACAATAAGGCGACCCAATCCCTCTCTTTTTCCTTGTCACGTCAGCTTTCTCTCTTCAGCGACCTGCAGGTGATTGGGTACCCCAGTAAGGGCGATCAAGTTCAATTTTTTTTTTAACATTTTTAACACAAAACTAAATTTAAAAAGAAAAATAAATAAATAAATAAATAAAAAGATATAAAATTTCATCTTCCTCATAGCCCACACACACTTTGACACACACAAAAACCGGTCAAAAAAAAAATAAAAAAAGGCAAAGCAAATGGATCAAATAGGCATAAAAAAGAAAGAAATAGTAATCAGTCGAGATCACGACCTCAATCGCCTGTTTCTTTCCCTCAAATCGGTCGCGACCTCTTGTGCACAGTAAGGCCAACCGAGATCGATCTAGTGACCTACTCGGTCGCCTTGCTTACTGTGGGCAGCCTTAATACTTAGGATGAAAAACTTCGGTTTTCCGAATTGCAGCTAGCTAATGTACTGAAATGTGAATGGATCACAACCTATATATGACTATCTAATATAAAACAGAGGTGATAAAGTGTGGCAATAAGATTTTAGTTTTGATGTTTAAATAATATCGACGTGTTTTAACCAAAAAGTCATGTAACTAAATTGGAATACTAAAAGCTTTGTTAGATGCAAACAAATTGTAAAGAAACAATCTCAAAATGGATTTTATAACGCCCAAAAAGTTGGCAAACAAACAAATTGGAATTTTGGAATATGTGTTTGTGTATAATCTTTTAGCAACCTAATTTTTATTTGGAGTGAGCTGCACTAGTAATATTCCGAACGATGTTTAGGGGATGTTAGATTGGTGCTTAATTGCACTAAATGTAGAACCTGTTAGCACCAAGAGTGTATTGATCTCTACGTGAGTAGAGTTAATTACATAAATGGTCACTGTGGTTTGTCCATTTTTTCACATTTAGTCACTGAACTTTTTTTTTGACATAAATGATCACTGAAGTTTCAAACCACAGTGACCATTTATGTAACGAAATTAAAATCTTAATAACTGAATTTGCAACGATTTGAAACTTCAGTGATCATTTATATCAAAAAAAAAGTTCAGTGACTAAATGTGAAAAAATGGACAAACCACAGTGACCATTTATGTAATTAACTCACGTGAGTAAGTTGGAACTTTCATTTAAATTTTACAATTTTGATTTGTATTGGTATCCTTGTTCCTTCTCCTATTGCGGTTCACGCTTCGTAATATTTTAGACTAGTTGTAATAGGGCCGAATGGGTCGGTCGGTCCTTGTCGGTCGGTGTCATTCGCCTATTAGAGGTGATCGGTGGATGTCGGTCGGTTGGGTAAAATGGAAGAATGGGTCGCTTGAACGACCGAGTTTGATGCATAACAAAAACAAGTTTTGGTTTATGTTTTAACGTTTAGTTTGATGGTGGACTGTTGAGTTCTTTTTGTTTGTGTTTTCTTGTTTGCTTTTTTTGTTTGTGTGTATGAATGAAAGTATGTTTGTATGTGTGTTTTATAAATAAGGTGGTAGTATGTGTGTTGGAGCTATGTGGTGATGAATAAGCTGAGGTTGGTATTATGTTTATTAATCACCGTTATATTTAATGGTGAGTTAATAAATCACCATTATATTTATCCAAGATATAAAGGATATAAGATGATGCGAATAGTTGTATTAATCCCACATAGGTCATTGAAAGAAATGTGTGATACTTTATATGTATTATCGTACATCTCTTTAATTGAATTGAAGTTGTTGTTATGTTGTTGGGCATTATTGAGATCGAAGAATTAGACTAATTCTTTGTATCTCTAAGATTCTCAATAACTAATATTAATACTCTATTTTTTTTTGGTTAATTGTATTTTGAGATCTAAGAATTAGAACATAATTCTTAGTAACTTAAGAATGCTCAATAACTAATATTAATACTCTAATATATATATATTTTTTTTTTTTGGATCTTTTTGGGCTAATTGTATTTTGAAGCTAGAATATCATGTTGAAGAACTTGTATAAGTTTTTGACATATTGTGTTATATTCTTTAATATTTTTAGACACTTACCATAGCGATACATATATTTGGTGGTGCCATTCTCTGAAAATCTTGAAATTTTGGAATTCAACTAAACTATCTCTTTTTGATACACAAAATTCATAACACACTTGAATCAATTTATGAACCTTACACCTTGACTCTATAGAAACTACACTAAAGTCAAAGAAAAGAAACAAGAGACTTGAAACGACTAACGATCGAATTGATGCATATGACATTATTAAGCTTACGTGCCTTTATATATTAGGATGAAATTGTAGGTTTTGATGCCACATCGGTAAGAACGGCAACTAGCTAATATACAGTGTGAATAGATCACAACCTCAACATGAATCTATCTAATATGAAATGGATTTAACAAATTGGGGCAATAAGATTTTTATGTTGATTTTTAAACGATATAGACATGGTTTAACCAAAACGTCGTGGAAGTAAATTAGAATAATTAAAGCTTTGTTAGATGCAAAACTAAATCTCCTTGAACTATAGTCAATTCGATATTATTTGAAATGATGTGGTTGCGTGGGGTTGATAAAGAATGATCTCAAATCCAAAAGTATCGGTTCTCAAACTAGTATATCTAGTAAATCTAAGAAGTAAAAAGTAAAACTTATATATAGTAAATCTAGTATATCTAGTACACATGTTTTGTTATTACACTTATCTGATATTAAACAGAGATGTCTTAACCCACTTATGTTTATTCAAATGTTAATTGTATGTGTTGAGAAGTTGTATATGCTTTGGGTACACCATGATTCTTGTTTTTAGTTTAACACTTTAACTTAATGTGTTCTTAACAATTGAGTCCAAAAGATGTTTTAAGAAAGTTACGAGTCCATAATTTTGCTTATGTAAAGTTAGATTGTCAATTAAAGGAGTCCATAATTTTGCTTATGAAAGTTAGATTGTCAATTAAAAAAAATAATAATAATAACTTGTTTATGTAACGTAAAATGTGAAGGAAGAATGTGACAAATAACTTGTTTATGATATACTTTTGGGTTTGGTTTTGAAGGAATAATGTGAGGCGGATAACTTTTTTATGATACTTTCTGATAAATAATGTCAATATATATACTTAATCCCATATAAATCAAGAAACAAAATGTTACTCACTAAGATTCTAATTATAATTGGATGATGAAAGGAAATCTTGATAATCTATATTTCATGTGTATATTTTGCAATTGTTGAGATTTCTATTAGGTTGTTGAACTTAATTGTGAAAGTGTTAGGAAAAATGGTTTACTTAACACTCTAACCACTAAGATTAAAGAATTAACTAAAATACTTTTTTTCCTCTTAAGGTTTTCATATGGATTGATACTTCGATGTGCTATTTTTTTCTCATTGTTGATTATCATGTGGAAGAACTTGAACTTGAACTTGCATAAGTTCTTGACATTTGTGTTAGAATTTTTATAATAAATTTTTGTGTGTAAATATGCTCAATCACCATCACGTTACCACTAAGCCCGTCATTTGACATCACACGTTCACACCAAGCCCAGTGACCTAAAGCCCACCCTCGAACTATTGATTACATATTTAGGGTGAGTTTGTTTCATTAAGATATTTTAGGTCTTAATCAAACTATCACATCTTACTAGTAAGAGGCGGCTAGAAAGTCTAAATCTAAACGATTTTTTTTTTTTTTAATTGCCTGAATGATTTTAAGTGCTCGTTTCTGCAATTTATTTATTAAAACAACGCAATGCGATAATAAGTAACTTATGTAAATATGAAACAATACTTTTTAACATAAATATAATATAGTTAATAAATCATCAAATATATTATATTAACACGAGACTTCAATCTCTTATCGAGTAAGAGATAGTAAGACAAGTCTCGCACTTCTTACTGAGTAAGAGGTTAAATGTCTAACTGGGTCTAACTCAAAAAAAAAAAAAAAAAAAAAAAAAAAAAAAAAAAAAAAAACGTCTGTCCACCTCTTACTGGTAAGAGTAAGAATGCTGGAAAGATTTTTTTTTTTTTTTTTTTTTTTGGATAAACTTTGTAACTGAATTGTAATTGTTATTCATCCCGGTAGATTACAATTGTATATATAGAATACATAGTTACATATTAGTGTTGTAGGTGATACATAGATTCCTCCGAATATTGTGTTTAACGAAGCAATCGAGTGGCTTAAGCCTATGTCAAATGCAATTATGTTTTCTAGGTATAGATACAAAGTACAAACTAGAAACATGCCAACCACTCTAAACTTAGAGGTGTGTTACACCCACTCACAATTTACACAAAAAAATCCACTCGCTGACGTGTCAGCGAGTTGATTGGTTGGTTTTTTGTGGCCCACAAAAAACCAACCAATCAACTCGCTGACACGTCAGCGAGTGGATTTTTTTGTGTAAATTGTGAGTGGATGTAGAATTATTCAATTTAAGACATAATGCATTTTTTGATGTTCATCGAATTTCCTCTCGACGAAAACTAAAGATAGCAAAAGGGGAATTTTAGAGTAAACCTACATGAAATTAGTGATAAAAATCGCATGTTGTTGAGGATCTATGAAATCTGTTAATCACATTGTCACTTTGTAATCATATCAAAAGTTATTATATTAAATTACTTCAGCTAAAAATCATCTCAGCCATACGTGAGTAAGGTGAACCTTTCATTTAAATTTATAAAATGTTGATTTGTACTTGTATCCTTGTTCCTTCACTCCTATTGATTCACGTACACTTTATAATATTTTAATGGTGAGTTATTAAATCACCATTATATTGATGGTTGTTCATATGCTCAACTATCAATATACGTACACTATTGTGTCAACCAAGTTGATGACATGTGCTCAATGTTTATTTTTGCGAATACGTGTATTGATTTATAATCCCACATAGGTCACTGAGAGAACCTTTTGGAACTTTATATATATGTTGTATAAGGAAGGTGATAACTTGATATTAGTATTATGTTGTTGGACTTATCCATAAGGCTATGAAAACATGTTCTTCATAGTCCTAAGGGTATACATTCAATAACTAATATAAATTCTCTTATTTTTCTTTAGAAACAGTTTTACATGGCGTGATACTTTATGCGCTAATTGTTTTTCGGTGCTCAAATATCATGTTTCTCGATGCGCGAATATCATCTTGAAGAACTTGTATAAGTTCTTGACAGATTGTGCTAGATTCTTTATATGTGTAAATGTTTTTACACTGTTAACATATATATAACTTCCATATCATTCTCTCAAAATCTTGAAATTCTGTACCTAGTCATTTGTTGTATTAAAAATCATAGCCTACTTGAATCAATCTAAAATCCTTAAAGCTTTACGCTATAAAAACTACACTAAACTTCATGACACATTAAATCCATAAATTGAATAGACATAATATGTGTCGGATGCAATTCGTTTCTTGAATCTAAAACAAGCCACCACAAAAAAAAAAAAAAAAAAAAAAAAAAAAAAAAAAAAAAAAAAAAAAAAAAAAAAAACTTGACAAAAGATAGATGACCGAAATACTCTTTTAACTGGTCACGAATTTTCCAGAATGCTTAAACTTAATAAAAGATCATATAAAATGTTCAAGATCCAAAACTTCGTTCAAGATCCGAAATACTCTTTTATACTATGTTGTTGTGGATGTTTACAGAAATATATATACTTCCGTAAACTCCATAGCAAACGTTCAAAATTTAATATAAATTCTTTACCATTTTTTAAAAGGAAAATAATGGTTTAATTTTTTAACTTTCAAGTCAGTTTATAATCTAACCACTTAACTTTTTTTAATAATGGTTTTATGCTTGACTTTGTTTGACCATATATTTAAAAGCAACATTTCCCTTATGTTTAAGTCACTTAACTTTGTTTTACCATTTGATTAATCCTTTAAGTTTAATAAATGTATAACTAAAACACCTCTTTTGTCAACGTTTTTGTTTCTAACTCATAACAACCTGCTATTCTGATCATTATGGTTAAATGTGTTCATGGTTCGGGTAAATTGATGCAGTGAAAAATTTAATAATCATGTTCATGGGGAAGGAATCATATTTACCGGCCCGAACCCGACCTAAAGGCGACATGTACTCGAACCAGAAATAACGGATATAACGAACAGGGTCGGGTAAAATGGGGTATCCGCCCCGTAAGAATGATTATCTACTTTTCACTCAATGTGAAACGACATGCCTCAAGGTACGTCTTTTTTTTTTTTTTTTTTTTTTTTTTTTTTTTGTCAATTTTCTTGCTTAGATCAAGCGGATTAGTCTTTTTTTTCCAATTTGTTGAACACCCGAGTTACAACAAATTATTCTTTGAATCACTAAATTAGCATCTAAACTTTTTGACTATATTTTATGAGTAAGTTTTAAATTTTGGTAAAAGTAGCTTAGGGTTTTTATTGAAATGTGAAGGTTTTAAATTAACGGTCATTTAAAATTAAATGTGTTTATTTATTTCAAAAAAGTTTAAATGATTTAATAGTACCCACATTTAAAGTTAACGGTTTAATCCACAAGAAAGAAAAAAAAAATCTAGAGTTGAGGATAAAACCGTTGTCAAACAAAGTTAAAGGTTTAAATCAAATGGTGAAACAAAGTTAAGGATAAAAACATTACAAAAAAGAAATTGAGTACTTAAATTATAAGTTGACTCGAAGTTAAAGGTTTAATCTTTTCTAAATTGTTTGATACTTGATGCGCAAATTTATTTCCGATGCTCAAATAACATGTGGAAGAAGTATTAGTTGTTGACATATCGAGCTAAATTTTTTCTTAGTATATTTATGTGCGCAAATATAATTTTGCTTACACGCATTTACCATAGACCCACAGTGTATAGAGATTAAACTTTCATATATGTTCTATTGGAATTGATATGAATCCTTATCCCTCTCATTAGCATAATCGAGACTGTATAATACAAAGCATGGCTTGAGGAATAAGCCACCAATGGACTAAATACATAAGCTGATCAGTTTACATTAAGACCTTAAAATCTTACGTTATAGGAATAAACCACCAATGGACTAAATACATAAGCTGATCAGCCAAAAATCGGAAAATGACATAACAAATCAATAAAAGACCAAAAATACCATTTTAACCGATCACAATAACATGAATAAGAATTAGATTCAAAACCTTTCTTGATTAAGAGATGCAACATCCATAAATTTTTTATAAAATGGTTTTATAACCTACAATAGAATATATAGGTGCTTGTATAGTCTTATTTTAAATCAAATTACTGACACAAATACTTACTATATTTTGATGAAACTATCTCAGCCTTTTGTTCCACATAGATCAACTATGAGAAACTTTCCCTACCTTATATATACCATAACGCATATGAATTGTATGTCTTAAGGTTAATATTATGCTTCAGCCTTGCAGAATCCTCACTAAACATGATAAATTTATTGAGCATGAAACAAGTGAAAAAATCATATGCATCTTTTATTTTTGGTAATAGAGGCTTCAAGCTTTACTTTTCCTTTTACTCCGTATAAGGATTATTTTAAGAAGTGTTTGGTAACAGAAACACTACAACAAAATGAACCTAAAGCAACACCGCTAAAGTGTTGTATTATGTGTTTAAAATGTTGCATTATGCTTAATGTGACACTTTACTAAGTGCTACGTTATGTAACGTCGCCTTAGGTATAAGTGACACTTTTAATTGAAATATGCAACATTTTTTAAATGTGTTGCCAATGTTTAGCAAATGTGATACTTTAAAGTGCACATTGTTTACACTAAAATACAACACTTTTAATTATTTATTGCAACACTTATACAATCAAGTGCAACACTTATTGCATTAAATTGCAACATTTTTTACATAAAATGTGACACTTTCTAAACTTAGGTGCAACACTTTTCAAAATCAAATACAACATTGTTCACACAACCACAACACTTTTATATTCAAGTGCAACACTTTCTCGTTTACTAAAATGAAGTATGCAACACTTTATCGTGTGAACTACAACACTTCTAGTTGTTTTCCATCATATAACGCACCACTTATTTAGTGATTTTTAACTTTTTAAAATGCAAAGCAATGCTATAAATTCGATAATTGTATCATACACATTTTAAAAAAAGAAATCAAATGCATTAATATTTTATGTTCAACATTGATTACATCGTATTCTACCTTGACAAATTTGGCCCAATGTAAGATTACCAACATACAAATTATAGATGACAAAAGAGAGTTATTAAACAACTAGAAATCTTGATTTTCATCTTTGCTAATCTCCACTTGCGGCTTGAAGTACTACAAAACAATGTCACCTGGTACAAATGAAAATGAAAGAGAATACGGTTAGGTTACACGCATTATATTATATATATTTAGATACAAAGACGACTAAATCTCTACAAGAACATTCAAACAAACCTTAAGAAAACTATGAGACAGAGATTTAAAAAGCTAATAAAAAATAATTAGACTGCATAGCAACACTTTAAGTGAAAACTTAATCAACCATAATATCAAGAAGAGTATAGGTTAGGAAATTTTGATTCTATATTATAGAAATTACCAAAAGCAGCGGCATAAAGCGTATGTATATCAAGATCAAGATTTATATACATGATGATTGGTTAATATCATATCTGGTTCCTTTTTTTGTTATTAAAAATTAGAAGTTGACAATAAGAATGTACTATTTGGTCATTATATAAATTGGAGCGGGTTTCGGTCAAAATGGCACAAATGGTTCGGTTTGTCGTGTAAGGTTTTGTTTAGTCATGTAATTTGCTTGGAACATGTTTAGTATCAAACTAGAATAAGAGTGATGAAAACGTACCTTCAACCGAACATAGACGCTAACTCATGCTAAAAACTTTTTAACAACTCCAGGAGGTAACTTTCTATAAGCATTTGGACTGCATCTTCAACTAATTTGCCACGTTGGTCATCAATTTCCTTACGCATTTCTTCTATGCAAGCCTTATTCTTTTTTTTATGTTCCTCTACCAGCTCAAGCTTCTTCCGTCCATGATCGTTTTCAATGTGCTTTCGCATTTCAACCAACCATTTCATTTTAGCATCTATAGCAGTTTTCATAGATTTCATAAGCTCCGTTGGAACCATATATTATGTCTCGCCCCCATTCACCCTCTTTATTAGCTTATTAGTAACACCTTTACCAAAAAGTCTACAGTGTCCATTGTACTCTTTGTTTATCACAACGAGAAAAGGATCTACGGGACCACTTCTATCTTCTTCCAGAGCCTCGTAGTTCTTCATTTGTTCCTTCAATCCTTCATTATCACTATTATCAAACAAATGCTCTATATTCTCATTCTCATCCTCTTCAACTCCATAATAGGCCATGTTAAGGCTGCATACATTTTAAAGGTCTTGTCTCTAGACTTATCATATGTCTACAGCCCATTAACCCACAATTCCCTTAGCTCCTTAATCAAAGGTTGTAAGTAAACATCAATTTTATTACCCGGAGAATGTCACACAAAATAGTCTAAATTAGCTCCTATTTTTTGGGGTACCTCGATCTCCATGTCACACATAGTAGTTTCTTACAAATCCTTGTCCTATTAAGTGTGGTCTTTTACTTCTTTTCTACTACACTAGAAACGGTTTCTACACCGCTTGCATGGACAATACATTTCACCTCCAATTGCTGACTCAGCAAAGGAAGCATCAAGGAATTCATTAACTCCAGCTTCAAACTCAGGCCACTTTCAAGGTAAATATATCCAGTCTTTATCGTTCCTCATGTCCTGAACAAAACATACGTTTTTTACACCACAAATACCTATATGATTGACTACTAGAGTCTGAATCACTTAGAGGTTCTCTACCAGCTACTTCAAGGGTGTACGGTCTACCAAGATTGTTAGTACAAATTATGCCTAAACAAAAGATAAGTAACATACAAACTCTTGTAACAGTTCTATCCATTCGAAAAACATCGATTTTTTTTATTAAGAATAAAATATAAATAACGTGATTGTATCCAAAGTTATGACATAGAGTATCACATAAAACACAAACAGCACATTGCTCAATTCATATTAGGAACAAAAACTTAATATATGCTATCAACTAATAGTCAAAATCCTCTTGAATTGGCAGAGTCCGCTTCAACTAAAACACCAAACAAATCAAGATTTCACCCAATTTGATTGACAATATTAATAAGTAAACTGAATTCCCAATTACCCAAATCGAACAGAATACATAACATAAGAACACACATGATAGACATTTCAATAGTTTACCTTTGATTGAGACAAAAATAGGCTCCACAAGGAGAGTTGCTACGTTTAGAAATAGATAGGGGCGATGGGATATATGTTCCATTGGTAGCTTTTCACTGTTCAACGAGTTAGGGTGATTTTGATTTGCGATAAGGGATATTTAGGGACTATGGTCGAAGCAGTTTGTTAACGGTTATCAAACAAGAATTATTAATGAGTATTGATATGTATCAATGCTACTATAGTTTAATGACTTCTTATAATTAATTTTTTTTCTTATGTTTAAAAATAAGAAATATATTAGTTACAATTTTTTGTAGCCAACTTCCTACAATTTCGTGTTATAATTGTCAGTCCCTAAGTTTTTTATAGGTCCCTAAGTTATTTTTGTTGGTCCCTAAATCATTTCTTATGTAATTTTAATGTAGGATTGTAGCCAATTGGCTACAATAATTGTAGCCAAGATAATGAATTTTTATTTGGTCGGTACATAATTAAGTGGATTTGATCAAGATTATAAATAGCAAAGGTTATAAATAGCGTGAGGCATGACCAAGCCTCAAGTCTCAGGAGTCATGGCGAAGCTGTAACGTTTTTTAAACATAACTTAAATCGACACAAAATATGAAAATATTTATAGATTTATATATTATATCATATTTCAAATTTCATATATATTGAGTTTACAAAAATTGTTTATACAAAAATTAAGTCAATAAACTATACTTGCATGTAATCTTATTCATTTCTTTCAATTTTTTTTTTTAAATTTTTAGCGGAGTTGAATTTAAAAAGGCGTCACGCCTCGCGTCTTTCCACGCCTTATCTCAACCCACAGTTAGAGTTGACGCCTTGGTTTATTTCGTAACGTGAAGGCCACACCTCGCGCCTTAACATCGTCATGACACGCCTTTTAGAACCTTGGGTTTGATATATAAAGATGATCGGTTTTTCATGGGTGAAGATGTTTATTTTAATAGAAAAATAGAGCAAAGGGAGTATGAATAGCTCGAGCGAAGTCACATGGTTGGCATAGAATTGGTACGAAGAACAAGCAACCAACAAAAATATATTTGTGATGTAGTATTTAAACAGTGTTGCAAAAAAAGGCCTAATTAACGGCCGATTAATCACCGCCTAGGCGCTACTGGCCACCAACCTTGTCGATTCATCTAAATCGGTCAACCGTGATCAACTACGGTCAAAGATTGTCAACGATGGTCAAACTTGCTTGAAACTTGCAAATCTCACCAGAGATACCAAAACCTCATCGTAATCTACCCGAACGGTAGCATTATCGTCATCTACCTGAACGGTATGCCAACATCCGTGCTGCAAAACTATATTGGTGACAAAATCATTATGTCAAAACACATTTTATAAAATGACAGCACACAAATTACAAAAACAAGTCATAAATAATCACTACAGTTACAATTACAGGTTACCTAATACCTCTTTGTGATGAGGCCATGTGACTTTCCATTAGGTCATTTGGTAGTGGTTACCATTTCTTTATATCTAGTCCATTTACCCGTTTACATAAGCACTGAAAAAAATATCATTTAATAGCTATAATATATTTTACAATGTGTGAAAAAAGGGCGAATTTGTTTCTAGTAGGTGGAAAATATCAAACTAATAATTAACAAGAAATATTGATGGACTTTGGCTAAAATATTTTGTGATCTTGGTAAATCCTAAAAACCACATGATCAATGGTCGGTGAAGCAAGTCATTGAAGCAAGTGTCGAGGCATTGGGCTTTTTGTTATCGGTTTCCACCGGTGGTGTTCATACAGTGGGGTATTTTCTACAATATTGTCGCACTATGTACCAACTATTCGTAGTGACGCTAGGCCACTTGGTCAGATAATGTTCCGGCGAGTTATGTTTTATGTGCTAGGTCATGGGTCGTGATCGTTTTTCAACCCATGACATATTTTAGTATGTCGGATATTTGATCACCTTGTGAGTCTAGTATGTCGGATATTTGATCACCTTGTGAGTCTGCAGTGAAGCGTGGACAAAAATCTCCTCGATAAGTACAAGCAGTGTCATTTACGAGTGATTATCCCCATTGTTACAACTCATGATTCTAATTTATTTAATTTGTTAATATTGTACACTAATGAAATGGTAGTGTTATAAAATTTTCAGCACAAATTTGCAAATAGATTTAAATTTGACTAAAATTCAATTTCTTGCAATTGGTGGTAAGACTTAAGAGCAAGGTTATAAATAGCATGAGACATGGCATGGTGGCATGCTCAAGTCTCAAGGCTTAGCGTGAGACGTGGCGACATGATGTTTTTAAGAAGTGAATTAAGACAGCAAAAAATATTTATAGATTTATATTACATTTCATATAAACATTAGTAAATCCAAGACCAAATCTAAAATATTACTATGTAGTAAATGCAAGTTCAAATCTCAAATATTAGTAAATCCTTAAACGCTTCAAAAGAACTCATTTCTCTTTGCGCCTTTGCACGCCTTTTCACGTCTCAACTCACGCTACGCCTAAAGCTAATGCCTTAATGTATTTGATAACTTTGAAGCCACCCTAACGCTTTAGCACCGTCATATAGGGATGGCAAAAAATCCGTACCCGATAGAGACCCGATCCCCAAACCCGATTTGATTAGGAAATCCCCGATTTGACAGGGGATGGGGATGGGGAATCACTTGAAATATTAAACCGGGGATGGGGATAACATAAATCCTCGAACCCGGACCTCACCCCCATCTTTCAAGTGTATAATTATTTAAAATTTATATGTTTTATCCATACTCGGTTAACTTGTATATGTACATGTACATACGTATATGAGTATTGACATGTAGGTTTATATGCAATTATGCATATATGATATTTATATGATCAAACACATTTAGATTTAGAAGTATAAGTACCGGTTACTTATTATTTAACTATTTTGTCCGAATACACACATATGATATATAATGTTTTTTTATTATATTTGATCAATGTTTACGATGCTTTAAAGTTGAATTGAAATTGTAATTAATAATTATGTATGATGTACGTTTGTTGAGGTACTTTATGAGCCAAAATTCTTTATATTTTCAATGAGTCGGTGAAATTTTATGTTATTTCATAAGGGTGGAGAATCCCAGAATCCCCGATCCTCATTGGGGATTGGATTGAGGATGTAAAACAATTCCATCATAGGGATTATGACGGGGATGGGGATGGAGAGTGCAAAATGAGGATGAGAATGGGAAGTAAAATCATCGACATTTCCCGCCCGTTGTCATCCCTACTGCCATAGCATGCCTTTTATAACACCCTTTAAAGTCCATGAAGTCCATGTTTAGATAGCCCGCTAATTCCCCCGCCAAAGATAATTTGGTCATCTTTTCAGAGCCCGCTAATTTCCCCGCCAAATTATTCACCCATAGTTGGCAGTTAGACACCACGTTTCTTCATCTCCCTTCTTAGCCACTTACAAGCGTCAAACCCATGATAACCCACCACTGCCATCACTTACAATTTGATGATTTTGGGTGGTGTAGTAGACTTCGTCTCAACACCTGGTCAAATTTTGAGTGGAGAAACCGACAACAAGGAAGTCACCTACTAACAAAACATGGTTCGTTGCATAGTAAATTTCATTTATTAGTCGTCTTTGTTTGCTACTTATATTTGTTACACAATTGCAAATTGTGAATGCTAAGTGTTCGTTGGAATGTCTAAATGGAACTTTAGCAATAAATTATATTCTATGTGTACATTTATGTCTGCGTTTTTTATACTATAGATGTTTAGGATCCTCTTGCCCTTGGAGGCAATTTGGAAAATGAATACTTTCTGCAAGGTGGCTTTCATTGTGTGAAAGTGGTTGAGAAATAGAACATGCTATGGTGATCAATTTTGTATTTATATTATAAAAAGATTATTGAAAAGCTAAAAAAACATGATATAATGCTCAATTTTGTGCCTATTTCAGATTATTGGGCTAACTTGCTCTGTAACAGGCTATTAGTAATTTGTTAATTTTGTGTATGGTGTTAGGAATTTCGTTTCGGCTAGCAGATTAGAATGTATACTTCTTGATTCTATCGTCTGCTAGAAATGTAGGTGCTTGTTGTAGGAGTTACTTCTATGGTCTGCATATGTTGGTAAAAAGTGATAAAATGAGTAGCAACTCAGCAATAGAGTGCAACATGGAGATTTTATTGAAGCCATAAAGAGTTTATTAGAAATTATCGTGTTATCTTTTAGGAAGCTAGTTAGAAGTGACTGAAGTATTAATTTTATACATTTAAATTAATGCTATATGTTGTTACTTAGGGTCTTGAGGTCTAGTATTTCATTACCTTTGGAACCAAATTGGAAGATGAATACTCTGTGGGAAGAGGCTTTTTTGTGCAGAAGGGGTTTCACTGATGATTTTGCGGCTTGCTGATGCTGATGGCATCACGGCTAGCAACATTACAATTTAACTTCGGGAACTGAATGTGACGATTGAGGAAGTTTGTGATGCACTTTTTGAAGGTTACATTCTTTGATTCAACAACATTTTCATTAATAAGTTAAGGGTTTTGTTGATTTATTTAACAGTTTTGAGATTGGATAATTATGCAGGCAATGCATGAAAGAATATGAGATAGAGTATCTTTTTGATTGATGATTTTACATTCGAATGAAAGCTGGTACATATAGATAGGATACCAAAGCTATTATGGGCAAGTGCAATCACCCTCTAATCATCTTACAAGTTACAGCTAATCAATCATAATCCTAAATCAATCATGATAAGGACAAATCAATCATAACAAATATATACAAACTAATACTCCCCCGCAGTTGGAGCGGGAGGAAGCCGGACGCTCAAACTAGATCTGAACTCTTCAAATAATGCGGAAGGTAAACCTTTGGTGAAGATATCTGCGTATTGATAGCGGGAGGGCACATAGAGAACTCGTACCTGACCAGCAGTAACCATGTCAAGGACAAAATGTATGTCGATCTCAATATGTTTGGTCCGTTGATGTTGAACTGGATTGGCAGACAGGTATATGGCACTAACATTGTCACAGTATACAAGGGTTGCAGCGGACAATGGGGAGTGTAGCTCTCGAAGAAGGTTGCGAAGCCATGCAGTCTCAGCCACGACATTTGCAACACCCCGGTATTCAGCCTCGGCACTAGAACGGGAGATAGTATGCTGGCGCTTAGAAGACCAAGACAGGAGATTATCTCCCAAAAAGACACAGTAACCTGAAGTAGACCGCCTTGTAGAGGGGCAGCCGGCCCAATCAGCATCGGTATATCCAACAAGGGAGGTGGTACTAGAAGTGTACAAGTGAAATCCAAAGTCTAGAGTTCCTCGAACGTAGCGAAGGATACGCTTGAGGGCAGCGAGATGAGGCTCACGAGGGTCATGCATGTAAAGACAAATTTGTTGCACAGCATAGGATATATCTGGTCTAGTAAATGTAAGGTACTGAAGACCACCTGCGAGACTGCGATATAAAGTAGGATCCTGAACTGGAACACCTTCGGGACCCAGTTTGGATTCTGTATCAACTGGGGTTCGTGAAGGGTTACAGTTAGCCATGTGAGCACGCTCAAGGAGTTCAATAGCATACTTCCTTTGAGACAGAAACAACCCTGTAGAATGGCGAGTAGCGGAAATACCAAGAAAATAATTAAGTGCGCCGAGATCAGTCATTTCAAACTCACTTTGTAGGGAAGCAATGATCTGCTGTAGTAAGACTGTAGAGGAAGCTGTAAGAATAATGTCATCCACATAAATAAGTAAATAAGCAACTTGAGAGCCCTGTTGGAGGATGAATAGAGAAGAGTCACATCGGCTGTGATAAAATCCAACACGAGTGGCATAACCTGCAAATCTCTGAAACCAAGCACGGGGTGCTTGTTTCAAACCATATAAAGACTTTTGTAGAAGGCAAACATGGTGAGGGTACCGAGGGTCCACAAATCCCGGTGGTTGGTACATATATACAGTCTCAGATAAATCCCCATTAAGAAAGGCATTCTTAACGTCAAGCTGGTGAATAGGCCACTTGCGAGATACTGCAAGACTAAGAACTGTGCGGATGGTAGCTGGCTTGACCACTGGGCTGAAAGTCTCGTCACAGTCAATACCAAGTTGCTGACTACTACCATTGGCAACCAAACGAGCCTTATAACGACTCAGAGTTCCATCAGCATGAAATTTATGTTTAAACAACCACATAGAGCGTATCAAATTAATACCAGAGGGTCGTGGTACAAGAATCCAAGTATCATTTTTAACTAACGCATTATACTCATCATACATAGCATTATTCCAATGAGGGTTCTGAAGAGCGAGGAAGGGAGATTTAGGTAGTGGTGAGATAGGAGACGTGTGAAGGGAGAGACGGTCAATGGGTTTGACAATGCCTGATTGTGACCGAGTGACCATGCGGTGAGTGCGGGGTGGTTCGGTGGGAGTTTGGTTTGGGCCGTTTAGTGGTTGGGTAGGAGGCTGTTGAGTTGGTGGTGGTTGATTTGGTGCTTCAGGTTGGGGGCTATTGGGTTGTGGAGAATTGATGGGTAGTGGGCTGGTGGGTGGAGTGGGGTTAGTATTGATATGAGGAGCGGCTTGTAAGGGAGTTGGGGGTTGAGTGAGTACTTGTTGAAGTAGAGGGGAGGGTGTAGGGTCTAAGAATGTGTAGGACGGTGGGGAATCGGGTGTCATGGAGCGGTAGGGGAATTGGGTTTCGTCAAAGGTGACGTGGCGGGAAAGTAAAATTTTGTTTGTTTCAAGGTCTAGGCATCGAAAGCCACGATGATAGGCGGGATAACCCAAGAAAATGCATGGTGTTGCTCGTGGGGCAAGTTTGTGGGGTGAGTGAAGGTGGGGGTAACAAAGACACCCAAAGATACGTAGGTTGGAGTATTCAGGTGTTTTGTGAAAAAGTCGTGTGTAGGGAATTTCGTTGTTGATGGTTGTGGATGGTAAAAGGTTGAGGAGATAAGCGGCCATATGTAGGGCCTCGACCCAAAAGGTGGGGGGTAGGTGTGCTTGAAACAAGAGGGTACGAATGACATTGTTGATGGTTCTAATCATGCGTTCCGCCTTGCCATTTTGTTGAGAGGTTTTTGGGCAAGAGAATCTAAATTGTATACCTTGTTTAGCAAAAAGGGTATGTAAGCGGTTATTGTCAAACTCACCACCATGGTCACATTGGAAACTTTTTATTTCGCATTTAAATTGGTTCTTAACATAATTACGAAAATGCAGAAATTTATCAAGCATGTCAGATTTATTACGTAGGGGGTAGATCCATAAGTAATGAGAGAAATGATCAAGAAATAATACGTAATATTTGAAACCACTTTTACTAATAATTGGAGATGTCCATAAATCGGAATGAATAATATCAAAACGGTGTTTAACAATAGACTTGGAACTATGAAAAGGAAGCTTCACATGTTTGCCAAGCTGGCATGCGTGACAAACATGAGGAGACTTTTCTTTATTACACGAAATAAATTGACGAGAAGCAAGAGACCGTAGCACCTCGTCACCGGGATGACCGAGGCGTTGGTGCCACGTGGAGGAGCTTGTGGAGAGAAGAGCAATAGGAATTGTTGACGGCTTGGTAACGGGATAGAGATCCCCAGAACTATCACATCGAAGGAGGATATGGCGAGTCCAAAAGTCCTTCACAGAAAAACCGAAGGCATCAAATTCAATAGTACAATTATTATCTCTAGTAAATTGACGGACAGAAATGAGATTTTTAATAATATTAGGGGTTACAAGGACATTATGTAAATGAAGTGGGCGATGAGAAGATGGAATAATGCTATGTCCGGTGTTGGTGACGGGAATAGAATTTCCGTCACCAACATGGACAGATGGGAATAAACGTTTGTTAAAAAGTGTACTTAAATTACTTGCGTTGGAATTTAAATGAGAAGAAGCACCTGTGTCCATGTTCCATGTTGGGTCTTGTAAAGTCATAGTGCTAAATGCACTAGGGAGTGATGTAGCTTGAGACGGGTACACGGCGGGTGCGGGTCCAAGAATACCATTGGAGCTAAATTGCTGCTGATTGGGGGGCGTGTAATTTGTTGGTTGAGGCTGCTGTTGGGCTTGGTATTGGTGATGTTGGGCTTGGGAAGGGTAGTGGGCTAGCATAGGTGGTAAGTGGTGATATTGAGCCTGGTAATTTTGAGATAAATATGCATGTTGTTGGGTGGGTCGTGGAACAGAAAGGTTGTTTTGTTGAGTGATACGTGATTGGTAAAGACCAGGTGGAGCCCATGATTGAGTGAGATTATTGTTTTGAGAATTATATCGACCAACTGTGTTAACAGCGTGCCCCCCATTTATTTTCGAGGTGAGTCCAACTCGGTTTCGGTGGTCATGTATAAACTTGCAACGATCCCCAAATTTACATGTCCCTTTATTAAAGTGATTACACAATTGAGGCAAACTTTGACTGTTATTATATTGAACATTATGGTTACCTTTCTGTTCCGAGGGAGTGGTAGCCGCGAGAATAGTCGGGGAAGAGGAACTACTATCAAAGGTAGAGGAAGACCCGGCTTGTTCATTCAATGTAGACTCTTCAAGAAGCAACATGTTCCTCGCCGTTTCAAATGTTGGTAGAGGCTCACGGTGACGGATAATTTTAACAATTGTGGCAAACCGAGAATCAAGCCCATTGACCGCATATATGACCAAATTTTTTTCGCTAACAGAAGAACCAAGATTCTTAAGCCTATCCGCCATAGACATTATTTTGGTACAATAGTCATTGATAGACATCGATCCAATCTTGATAGAACGAAGTTCATTATCAAGATTAATAGCCCTAGCATCTTTATTATCATGAAATAAATTTTGTAGATGATCCCATAAAGCTTTTGCATTACCCGGTGTGGAGACGACTTGTTCTTGAAGGGAGTCACATAGGGATCCAAGGATCCACATCTTAATGAGATCATCTAGTTTACACCACTCCGGATTAATAGCACTAGACGAGGCTTCCTGTTCCACATGAGATTTAAGACCGAGACTACCGAGATGGATTTTAAAAAAGGAACTCCAAGAGCTGTAATTGTGTTTTTCAAGGCTCAATTTAATAGGAACCTTGTTGGTGATGCTAAAGGGGATTAATTTATCAGCGGATGTGGGTGGTGGAGGAGGTGGAGGAGTGTCTTCATCACCAGCCATTAGTGACGAATTGTGGTGGTAGGGTTTAGAAGAGATACGGTAATTTTAGAGGAGGGGAAGGGAGGAGCGGTATTTGGAGAAAAATTAGGGAGGATTAACTGGCTGTGATACCATGAAAGAATATGAGATAGAGTATCTTTTTGATTGATGATTTTACATTCGAATGAAAGCTGGTACATATAGATAGGATACCAAAGCTATTATGGGCAAGTGCAATCACCCTCTAATCATCTTACAAGTTACAGCTAATCAATCATAATCCTAAATCAATCATGATAAGGACAAATCAATCATAACAAATATATACAAACTAATAATGCAGATACATTAGGGACCAAGCTTCTTGAAAGTTTATTAAAAATGGCTCCAACAAAAGAAGAGAAGAAGCTAAAAGAGTATAAAGATGACACACATTTTAAGCTTGGGCCTGCAGAGAAGTTTTTAAAGGCGGTTCTTGATGTACCAATTTGCGTTTAGAAGAGTTGGTGCCATGCCTTATATATCCAATTCTGAGTCTGAGGTTGAGTACCTTAAACGATCGTTTCAAGCACTTGAGGTATATTTTGTTGCTATTGCTTTACTTCCCAGGGTGTTTGGAATAGCATATTTAATTGCTTTTCTGGCTAACTTTTTAAATAGATAATCAGTTTTGAGTGTTTGGAATTAAACAATATGCCTATCTTCGTGAAAAAGAGTGTCTAAATACTAAATAGGCAGGTTATGCAGCAGTTTCAAATTAACAATCACAAACACCCCTTCAGTTTGTTGTATGGAAAATGCTTAAAGGTCAAACTTGCGGGATAGTAACGGGTAAAAATGGGTCACGGGCGTCATTTGTTAAGGTCAGAATCTATCACATTAATAGTTTCTAGGGTTAAAATATTTCATTTATGTCTACTGATTATTCCCCTTCAATGTATATTATTGGAGCTCATAAAAAACATTAACATGTTTATTTTAGGAGGTTGCGGTGATTATTGAAAAAGGAAAAGATAGTTCAATATTGTGTTATCCCGATGTTGAGACTGTACACAGTCAAGATGATATGTCAACGGCAATATGTTATGTTTATAATTTTGCTATGGAACATGAGAAAGCTGAAGAATTTGTTAAAGGGAAGAGAGTTGTTGTTGTGGGGTTTCAACAACAACGGTTGGATATTGCAATGGAGTGTTCCCCAGTAAACGGTTAGTTACTTGCACAAATGATCATGATATGTTTAACTGGACCCAATATGTATGCATAGTTCTTCATCTTTATACATAATTATTTCAGGAACAGAAAATCCATGTACGGTTGTATACAGGAAAGACAGATGGAACCTACCTGATTTTAGTCTGCTAATTTGCTCAACATTATGGATGCTGAAACAACGGATTCTGCAAATTATATGGAGGTAATGCTCTGAAGAACACCGACCCTTGGCTTCTATCACAGCAACGACTTTTACGGTAAATTTTCAATGATGTGTTTCTTCTTTGATATGGCTTCAATTTGTAGCGATAATGTGATGTTGATTTGTGGCAATTAAATTTATTGATTATTCTGCTACTATTAGCTATTTGTGGGCTATACCTCGCATGCATTCAAATTAGGAACAAGTAAGTAAAACATATATTTTTAAAAATATGTGTTGGTTCCTTTTTACTTATGATCAAAGTGTTTGAATATTTTATGTGGTTATTAATTATTTGGGATACATTAGCTCAAAGCTAGGCATATTTTGTAATCATTCTGTTGATTGATATATACATTTGATGAGATACAGGACTGTTGTTTCAGTTTTTATAGAATATGTTGCATTTGACTTTTCGTTGGTGTAATGGCATTTGTTTCATGAGTTAGATGTCTTTAGTTTCCCTTCATTTGATGGTTAAGGATTGGTAGTATACTTTTTATTTGATTATGCTTTATGCTTTATATGATAACAACTTAGTGATTCTGTTTATTTGATTTAATAATTCTGCTCATCTGATAAAGGATAATTAGTGTGGTTTTAAACAGAAGTAGTTGAACATTTGGCTCATTAGGAACTACCATAAGAGAAAGCATGAAAAAAAAAAAAAAAAAAAAAAAAATGATGTGTATATGTTTTTGCAATATTTGTTTAAAAGAAAGGAAGAGGTGCATTAGTTGGTTAAATATTTTAGGCAGCAACTTAGTATTCAAAGTGTTAAAGTATGATTGAATTAATGGCTGGGGTGGCCTGGCTATTATTAACAGATAAGCTTCCGTAACTATAGGTAGCAACTTCACCCAATTTACTCAAAAATGGGTCTATTTGTGTTTCAACTTTTAGACATCTAACTAAAACAGGTTTCTGTTGAACGGGTGGAAAGGCGAGCAGCTCCATGACGAAATGGGTATAATTTCCCAAATATTTGGGTTTCAAAATGCACATTATTAGCGCAATGATAGTGTTTTCTCAATCATGGTTAACGCATTAATTATTTATAAAAATGTACAACGCTTTTAGGCCCGTTGCTAAAAAATGACCCGTTACCCAAACAGCCTATCTTTGCCACTTTTGGTAATGACTGTGAGCTGCGGAAAAGGAGATAGAGAGTACCGGTTGGAAGTCTCTCAAGTTAGTATTGTGGATTTAAAATGGACAGGAAGGTATGTGTGGATCATGATCCTTTATAAAATAACAAGGCAAAACGTGTTGGTGACACATGATTAAAATAAGTCAGTCATAAGCAAACAGGCTTGAGAATATAAAATTGAGAAAGATTCATAAAATGTAAGGTAGAGTGTAAGGTACCTTTTGCTTTTCAAGTGTGATGTCGTAGTAGGTTAGCACTTTGAAGAAAATATTTTGTGTAGCTAATCCAAATAACATGTGCACCTATCATACAAAATTGAGCAACTTCTTGTTAACTTATTGGTACCAAAATTACGCATGATATAAAATAAACCTCAAATACTTGATTCAGCTGACACAAATTTGCATAAGTCATAACATTAGAATTCATACAAGCAATATTATTCTTTATTACCAACATATTGTCATTTGAAAATGCATGATTTCTAGAATTCTAGTCATCAATATCAGTAGATGTAATAAAATCTTTTTTCCATAATTTCTTTAATTAAATTCATGATATTCATGATGCCTTTTATTTTCTTAACATTTTTGCAGGAACACTGCATCAATTTGCATCTCTAATGGTAATTTGAGATGATGTTCGAGATTAACTATTATTACATTGGCAAATATTGCATTTTGCTAATTTGAGATGATGTTCGAGATTAACTATGTTATTACATGTAAATGCACAGACTTTGGTTATTTTTCAAATAATTATAACATGTGTATTGTTTACGTCCAAAAAAATGTGTGCACTTGGCTAACATTTTTGACTTTTTGCTATGTATAGTTTTAGTCCCCGCCGCACCAACACGTGAGTTGTAATCTTTGCTACAATGATCGATAGACATAGCTTCTGTATGTTAGGAACCCAAAATACGACGAGTGTGTTAACCTACATGGAGGGAGGTTCTCAAAAATGTTCATTAGAATCTCTGAAATGTTGGCATTTAAAAAACTTAAGTGCCCTTGATCTAAAATGTATGTGAAACCAACATTTTTCGAAATGTTTTGCAACACTTTTTGAAATGTTGCGTGATTGAATAAGATTTGCACCATTTTGGACTAAAGTGTTGTAATTTCCTTTTAAAAAGTGCAACACTTTTATAAAGTGTGGTATTTTTTTCCAATGGATGCAACACTCATAAAATAATGTTGCATTATATCCTTAAATGCAACACTTATATAGTAAAATGTTGCTTTATTATAACTGAAGTCTAAAAGGCAACAATTTCTAAAAGTGTCGCTTCTAAAATGCTGCAATAGCTTCATTTTGTTGTAGTGAAAGCTTTACATTTCCATTTGTGCGGATTAAGAATGAATGGATTTCGAATAATAATTAACAGTGACAAAAACTATAAAACTAACCTCCACTCGTAAGCGGAGATTACTCTGTATTTATGATCCATTAATCGTAAAGAAAGAGTCTCATTGCAGTTATGCTTTGTCTATGTTCGTTAACAATGGTTCTACACTAGTTAAAAAAATAAATGTTTTCATTAAGGATATCTTTCTTTGAAAAACTAAATTAAGGATATCTTTCTTTGAAAAACTAACAATGGTTCTACACTAGTTAACAATGGTTCTACGTATGTTGTTCATATCTGACATGGCATCATCGAACTAAATTAGATCCAAACTTTTCTTTCATAGCCCACTATTTGAGTCATTTGGACCACAATCAAGTCCAGAAAATACGTTTGTCTTGTCAGGCCCATCATCAAACTAAATCCTAGCTAGGGGTGTTTATCGGTTCGGTTATCGGGTTATTCGGTAGAGGAGGTAGGATGGGCAGTTGGTCAGTTTATTCAGTTCGGTTTGTTCGATTAATTTTTTTTTTTCTGGGTCAAACCAAAAACCGAACCGAACCGAATTCAAATTTGATTCAACCGAACCGAATAACCGAAACCGAACCCCTATAACCGAAAATCGAACCGAATAACTCGAATTACATAATTTTAATTATTTTTTTATTTAATTATATATATTTTTAGAACAATTTTTTTTCATTCTTAAATAATGTTATATTTATGCTAAAAAGACTTTTATATATATATATTCGGTTTCCGGTTTTCATTGTCAAACCCATATCCAAACAGATAACCAAATATTTAGTTCGGTTCGGTTTGGTTATGACAAATTCGGTTCGGTTTTTTACGCTTCAGTTCGATTTCGGTTATTGTGGATATTACCAGATCCGTGAACACCCATAATCCTATCAATTGAAATCGTCTTTGAATACTATAACTAGTCGATTTCGAAGCAACATCTTAAACACACTACTATCTATATACCTCCGTGCACTCACAAGATGTTTGCGTAAATCTTATTAAACGTTTTACTCCCTCCGTTCCAAAATATAATTTCACTTTTTAAATTGAACTTTAACTTTAATTATTTTTATTTGTGTTATATAATAGTTAATATAAAATAAATAAATAAATTTTGTTTTACATGTACTTTAATTGTTATAATTTTCATCAAGTATTACTACAAAGAAAAATATTGAAAGTTAAAGTTAGATTCAAAAAGTTAAACTGGACTTACATTTTGGGACGGAGGGAGCAATTTAAATCACAATATATCTGAATTGTAATTATTTGTTCATAAAAATGGTATATTATCTAAGGAATATTAAGACTCTAGTTGCTGCAAATTGATTTACTCTGCTATTTGCTTCAAATGGATTTAATAGAATTGCCACTTAACAACCGCATAAAGATTAACTTGGCATCATTTATTCAAGTAGCATCAATTATCCCAAAGATAAACCATGTATATTAACAACGAGTGGGGCGCCGGTCCACCGCGTTGCGGCGGGGCGTTGTAGTTAGCGGAGAGTTTAGGTAAGATTGTCGTTGTAGTTGGCGGGGCAGTTTTTTACTGTCAGGAGCCTTTAACTTGTATTAATTCATTTAAATTGTAAACAAACTGAGTGCACACACTAATAGCTTAAAAAACAGGAAGCTAGTCATATTTCTTATTGCAACTTAATAGAATAATTAATGTAAGTTTGCTTAGTGTACAAATAGTTGAAACAAATAACAGTACATGCATCAAAATGCTAAAGGAATAAACTGTCAAGACGCATGGTTGCTTTAGATGACAAGCCTCATCTGTCATGTATAGATTGAAGTTACAACAATTTCCACAATCCACCTAAATCCTCTGGTTCATGGCTGCAAAACTACAATAAAACATGGATATAAATTTGCACTATAACATGCATATAAATTTAAGTATGTTACAAAAAACACGTACATTGCTTGATGACTTCAAGTTCATTATAAAGATGAATATTACCAATGTCACTACCTACAGGATGGAACGGGTCAAATGGGTTGTGAGTCGCTCAAATATATTTAGCCATTTAGGTAACGATGCTTATCAGATGTGCATACTATAATTTTTGTGGTTTATTAGGTTTGTTCAAAGAACAAATACTATAATTTTTGTCAACAATCCTGAGGAGCAGAAAAAAGTTAAAAAACATGAAGGTATGAACATCTGATACTCCTTTTTTCTGGGTCAGTAAGATTGTGCGAGTAATTTTTCTAACAAAGTTTATATGATAAAAATAGTAGTCGTTTATACTCGTTCGTCGGATGATGGTGCTTTAAAACAACGCATAAAATTAAGGTACTTACCTATGCTCTAGAGTATTAATAGACTTGTCCACCTTTGCCCCTAGGGATGTCATTGTTGGCAAGTATGCAAGTCTAGAGCTCCACCTAGACAACCAACGATTATAACGGGGGTTGTTATTAGTGAAACCACATGCAAGCCTCTCCTCAAACCAAAATAGAGCGTGACAATGAGGGCAGATGCGATCACAAAGGCCAAAAGACCTATATATTGATGGGAGTTCCTGCAAAAAAAATTCTGATATTAGCATCCATTAATAAACCCTTATACATTGTGGCCTCAAACGGGTTTGCAAAAGAAGCAGTGTCTGAAAACATTTGTGTGAACAGTGTCAATAAAAACGGGGACCCAAAGGAGGTGGTCTCTAAGAACATTACTAACCTTGCGGTTATGTACTGCGTATGTTCTTTCATTAGTGGATTGCATGTACGGCAAGAGAAATTGAACATGGATGGTCCTTTACTACCCTTCTATACATATTTGATGCAAACGACAGCGTGCTATCCTTCTCCACCATGGCTGCAAATCAAATAATCTAAATAGCAAACCCAATTTAGCAAAGAAATAAAAGATGCCTGCCGACCCCCTTCTGCAACTGCATAGCATGTTGCGATATTCCGCGACACCCACATAATCAAAGCATCTAAACTACACACCATTCCATAGGGAAAATAAATTGATCCGAAAAGGGTGGAGAGCAAACCTTTGATTCCGTTATGCAATTGTCATGCACAACCAGCCAACTGAGCCCAAGCGCATCTTTTTAGGGAATTTCAGGCACACACGCTTGTATTAAAGACCAACCAAAGTATTAATAGATGCTGATGAAAGTGTACATTTAACTCCTATATTGTCTAAGCAAACCTGAGAGTTGTAGAAGTCGATAGATTTTTCTGCCCGGTGTGTGCGGGGGTCCTGGACAATTATTCCAAAAACGAAAAGGAATCAAGTAAATAGAAAAGGATAACCAAACACCATTCCAAGGATATAGACAGAAACCGGAATATCTACAACACAGAAAAACCAAATAGTGAATTTACCTCTAGTGGTTGGCTGTCGGTGGTTCTAGTTTCCCTGTCAACTATCTAAACCCGCGTATGGTCTTATAGCTGTACCTACGATAACAACAACCATCAATACATTGTAAACCACGAATTGAATTTTTTTTAAAAGGAAAAATATGTAATATATATGGGTTAACAATTTCATAGTCATTGAATCTACAAATTAACCAACCTTTGACAGACGGTTGTGAACAGCCACACTCGGTATGCAAGTATCTGTGTCTAATCTGTGATAGCTCGTGTATATCTGTAAAAATAATGGAAAGATAAAATTTATTGGTGCTAAAAAGAAAAAGGAAAACCAAATACGATTTCAAATCCGCAATATTTACAATATAGAAAAAAGTAATAGCGAACTACCTAGCTCGTATGATTGACTGTCGGAGGCTCGCGTTTCCATGTAAGTTACTACAATCCACGTCTGGTACTACAATAACTGTAGTACAGCTAATGGAGCGGATAACTACCTACACCTACAGGTATAAATAAGCGTGGGCAAACTTCAACATGTTACAGTAGTAAGAAAAAAAACATATTCATATAAGTCATTCGACACCTGATCTGACATGATATTTTAAGAAGTGTGTGTATTTTCTTGCGGTAAAGGATTTTTCGATTGATATTTGTTGCGAGCTAAAAAATTCACAACCATGAACCTGTAATCTTATTGTCTCTATTGGTAGCAATGTTTATTATCAGATGAAAAAAAAAAGTACGTTGCTATTTCCATACCTATAACAGTTAAACTCAACGGGAAACGGTTTCGATTAAAACTGTAACACCATTGTACAATACAAAGCTACCTGCAAAAAAATAGTACGTTGTTATTTCCATACCTATAACAGTATTATTTTTTATTGAGTTTAGTTAAAGGCAAAAAGAATTTAGGTACATTTCCAACCTTTCACCCTTAGGCGGTTGCGCCGAACTCTATAACTTGTATATCAGTTGTGAACTTGGTCCGTACCAAATATTTCATCAGTTTCATGCTTGTTTAAACCTTGAAGATCATCATACCTGAAAGCAGAGAGACACAAATCAGGAATGAAATGAAATACCAAAAATTGTAAAAATAAATAAATAAATAATCTCAGAAGTCGCCCACTTTCAAGAACAAACTTAGTATGTGAATAAAAAAAACAAAAAAACAAAAAAAAAAAAAACCCACAAACTCACAGAACAAAATTCGTCAAAACTTCACTACCACATGAACCTGTGACAATACATTTAATAAGAAAAATATCAAAGAGTGCAATGTTTAGAAAAAACTGCAATCATGTATAGTTGTTTCACCTATGAAATTAATTGTAGAATAGTCTATCGTCGATATTAGACTTAGCCGTTCAATTTCACCAAATTACTCTTTTAGTTTCTTTAGACACCCTATGATAAACCATAACGATCCCAACTTAAATGTAAACTAAAGCGTCTTCGCATCTCCACATTTAAGCATCCGTGTCAAAGAATTAAATTTTTTTGTTTACGTACAACAGGCCCAAACTACTTAGCATAGTTTCTTCTATACAAACACTAAAAACAAATGCTAGTATCCTGAATTAAAACTCGGTACATAGATTCGTACTATAAATAACAGTGACACACAATTTGCAAAATCAGATAAACAGTCAAAATAAGCATCATTAAACGGATTACATTTCCAAACATTCAAACACTCAAACCATAACAGTCTAATAAAAAAATCCCAAACACCCTGACAGTCGGTATATCAAATCAATAATCCAGATGAGCCCAAATAAAATTAATACCAAAGAAAGATTCAAAATCTTACTATAACTTCAGGTTGTTTCTCATTAACCTGCAAAAAAAAAAAAAAAAAAAAAAAAAAAAGTATCAATATATTCCCCTGTGTCAATCCTAACTCTATCAATTAACCATGAATAAAAAATAATCTCTTATCCCAAAAACATAGAGCATCAGCACAAAAACCTACAATTATTAAAACATCTTGGCAACAAATCACAGCTTCAAATTTAGAAAAATACTTCGGCAGAAAAAAAAGAAAAAAAGACCCAGCTAATAAGCCCATCAAATTACCCCCAAAAAAATAATAACATCAAATTACCAATAATAATAATAATAATAATAATAATAATAATAATAATAATAATAATAATAATAAGAGTTACTTACACTTGCTTGGATTATCAGGCTCCGTGGAGCACCTCACCTACCGCAATTATCAGGCTGAGTGGAATACGGAAAAAAAATGAAAAGCCGATCATATCTGTGGATTACAAACATTTTTTTGATCATATCTGTGGATGTGTGTGAACTATTTTTGATGATGGAGGGTTTGATGCGAGAGGGTTCAGGAATTTTCTAGGTTGATGTGTGTGTTTATGAGGCGGTGTTGTTATAACTTGGATTGGGTCGTTTAACGGGCTGAAAAAAAAAAACGGGAGTCCAACACTGTATTACTGTAGATGGAACGACGTAGTATTGGATGACAAATAATATATATAGTGATAAACGATATTGAATACAAAATGCATGAATAAAAAATAAGTTTAATTTTATATGTTTAAACGATAGAGACATTTACAAACCAAAATTCATGCAACTACATGATATAATTGGAATACTAAAGCTTTGTTAGAGAATCCACTATGGTGGTTTAAGAATAGGTTCAAGAAATTATGAAGAGGTTCAAAAAATTTTATACCATAGTGGAGAACCATTTTAAGTCTAGGTGGCATGAAAAGGTTTAGGATTTTAAAGAGGTTTATAAATTAATGCATTACATGAGTTGACAATTTTACAAACCTATTAGAAGTTTTATCTATAGTGGGAATATGTTTATAGTATGAAAAAGTTTATAAATTAATGACATTTCATGAGGTGGCAATTTTATAAACCTTTTAAAAGGTTTATCATAGTGGATCCCCTTAGTTGCAAGCAAATTGTATAGTCTTATTTCAAATCAAATTAGTGAAATAAATACTTGCTATCTTTTGATGAAATTCTCTCTACTTTTTCGCTCACATAGATCATTGTGAGAAACTTTTCCTACCTTATATACCATAGTGTGCATTGTATGTGTTTAAGGTTAATATTATGCTTCAGTCTTGCATTTTATGACCGGTGAAGATGATAAATTAATCGGGCATGAAATATGAATCTGGAAAAATCATATGGAACCTTAAGTTTTTGGTAATAGAAACTGCAAGCTTTACTTTTCCTTTACTACGTATCAAAAATCATATGAATCATTTCAAAACTTACTATCAATGGCTTAAACTCCATAACACAAAAATGCATGAGTCAATATCGTATCTTGTTGAATTTTTTTGCAAAATATCATCTCAACCATACATCCCACATTGACTAAACCACTGAAATGTATGTTGGTTATATACTACATTGTATGCGAACCATGTAATTGTCGATTAATGGACAGATTTTAATAGGTTTAGAAAGGTTGGTTGTAAGAGTACAACTCCGATCAACTTTATCATTTCCGATTAGAAAAATGTTTGTAAGTTCTATAATTTTTGAATATTTGTTAACGTAAGAAAATGTTTCTAAAAAGAATCTACAAGTCCCTTTAAAACAAAGGAAACCGTGAATTAGAATTGACATAATTTTGTGATTTAATTGTAATAGAGAAATGCTTTGTTCATTGTAAACATAAGTCACTATTAACAACTAATCAACTTTGGTAAACATGATCAAAATGATCAGTTGCATTAACTTAAAATTGGCCGTTCACGTACCGCAACAAACAACAACGATAAATCAAAGGAAACAAACTTTAACTAGTGTATTAAGACTTTACAGGGGCGGAGCCAGGATTTGTGGTTAAGTGGGCCAAAGTTCATTATATAATCCGAAAAAATAAAAGTTTAAAAACGGTTCAAACTTTAGTTTATACAAATAAACCATCACAAAAATTTATATTTAGTGGATAAAAAGTATAGTATACTCAAAATAAGGTCATGCTTATTTTATTTATTTATTTATTATCTATTTTGATACTTCTGAATATATAACTAGGGGAGAGCAACAAAGCCGAAACTTTCTAGGATTTCTTGATTTAGGTTTTGTGTGTTTAAAAAATATACGTATTCGGATATCCGAAAAGTTGATCATAATTTACTAAAAGGTTGGGTTTTATGAAAGGACAGTTTTGGAAGTCATATAAAAGTTTTCCAAAAGTTATAGATATCTGGATATTCAAATATATAAAACTGTAATATGAAATTTCGGATATCTAAATTACAAAAGACTTAGATAAAATATTATGTCTAACATAAAACCATCATCGCAAATTTCGGATATCCAAATTTGTGATATAACTAGTTGTCGACAAGTCCCATAAATTTTTTAAATTAACAACAAAAAAATATTGTCAAAAATGTCTCATTTTATATTTTCGCTTCAGTGGCCACTTAGATAGGAGATATTTAATATCTGTTGTTTTCTTTTTCTTTCATGGTAGAAAAGTCGTTAGTTGAGGAATGATCGTTGTATATTAAACGTTAAATTAAGGGCTAATTAATGGTATATTAATACAATTATTAGGCTTATTGGAGGGGGCCTAGCACCCGCTAGCCACCCCTCCCTCCGCCCCTGACCTTAGTTGTTGCAAATTGATTTACTCTGTTATTTGCTTTGAATGGGTTAATTGTATTGTCACTTAACAACTGTATATAATTAACTTGACCTTTTTTATCCCATAAGCATATTACTCAAAAGATTAACTGTATTAACAAACACGTAAACATATATAATACTAAAAATGCGTGAGTCAACAACATTTAGATATTTTTCAGATTTTTTTCAAATTAAATCATTTTAGCATTACATCCCACATAGGTTAGGAAAATGAAAAATGACTTGGTTATATACAACAGTCCACATGGACTACATGTTTCAAGAATAATATTATGTTCCGGGTTTATTATTGCTGAAGGTGCTCATAATATATAGGAAAATTTGACCACCTTGTACACTAATATTCCGGAATTAATATGTGTTCTTAGGTTTTTAATATTAAAAAATGAAACATTGATCACCACGGTCCATGACTAACGTAGTCTAAAGGACCTTTTTATTGCCTTTGGTTTTAACTTTTAACTAACTTATATAATCCTTACTGTAGTCCATTCTCATTTTCATAAAAATAACTTATGTTCTTCATTGATATATCAAACATTATATACTCATTTTCAAAAGAGTAACTTATGCTCTTCATTGACATTTCAAACACTAATATTCAACAATATCACTTTAAAGTTTAAACAGCAAGGAAAGTTCTTCAAGTAATTCCTCAATGTAATGGAAAATACTTTACGGTACCAATGAAACGAAACTTCATGGCATGTGATTCATGAAACAAAAGACTTGTCGCATAGATACATTTAATTTTCCCCATGATCTTAACCAGCTATAGAAGAAAGAAGAAATTATAGCGAACACACATGAAACCAGTGATATGAATTGTACTCCATATGAGGATCTACGAACCCATGAATAGATAAACGACGTATAATAAACACATAACTTGTATGAACAAGAATAATAAAAGTGCATTTTTCATTTGGGTACCATGCAGTCCATGCTTATTCTTTTTGATAAAAAAAAAAATATACATCCCTTATCCCACATAGATTAAAGACATAAGAGTTCCTAGCTTAAAGTATATATATTAAACACATGTATTGAGAATTGGTTTATTCTTTGGGTGCACGCACTACAACAGACAGGAGGACGGGCGACGACACTTTCGGCGGCGACGCCCTTGCCCGCCGAAAGTCGCTAAACGACAAAAACAGCGCTAAGCTGGCACACAATCTCGCTGACCGCCCATTGCATTTTCAACGCAAACTTTCAGCGGGGATATGTCCCCGCCGAAAGTGGTTTTGCAGACCACAACTTTGACCAAAATAGTCACACTTTCAAATCCAACTTTTAGCGGGGACTGTCCCCGCCGAAAGTGTTGCATAATATTTGACCAAAATAGTTGCACTTTTTATTGTCCCGGGTATTATTCCCGCCATTACTTTTGGCGGGGAAATGCATAGCTTTTGGCGGGGACATGTCCCCGCTAAAAGTTTAGGCGCCAAATTTCCCTCCAAGCTGCAACTTTTTCCCAAAAACTCTTTAATATATATTATAACATACACCTAATACATATTAAATCATAAATTCGGCAAAAAAAAAATACAAAACACACATAACAATGGATGGTTTGACGCCGGAACAGGAGTGGGCAAAGGCTTTATCACACGAGCTCTTGTATAATGAAATTATAAATCATTGGGGCGTTGAAATTTTTGATGAATATGGTTCGTACGCGAACTGTGCACCGTGGCAGAGAGACCGGATTCTGGTATGGTTGAGGAAAAAGTCATACTATATAGAGTATTTGGAAGAGGTAGATACTGCTGAAGCTCAACGTGCTGCTGAAGTTCAAGCTGCTGCTGTTGGAGGTGAGGATGAAGCTGAAAGCATGTTTGATGAAGCTGCAGCTATTGATAATCTGGAAAATAGAATAACAAGTCTTGAAGCTACGTTTGCATATCTCAAGGAAATGAGAGCAAGGAAATGAAGAGGTGGTGCGAGTTCAAGCAAAGTGGGAGTACCCATTTTGCAGCAATTTGCTGCAAAATGGGTCAGACACTTTTCGCGGGGACATGTCCCCGCCAAAAGGCTGTTGCATTAATAGTGAGAACAACTTTCAGCGGGGACATGTCCCCGCAAAAAAACGCACACCATTTACTTGAAAAACACTTTCAGCAGGGAAGTGTCCCCGCCAAAAGATTGCATAATAAACTTGGAAAATACTTTCAGCGGGGAGGCGTCCCCGCCAAAAGTTTGCATCATTTACTTGGAAAGTACTTTAAGCGGGGAAATGTCCCCTCCAAAAGTTTTGCCACGCTGGTAAGTTTGACCTGACCAATATTGTCCACGCTGACAGCGTGGGTCCCACGTGTCACCGCCAAAAGAGTGGAACGTCGCCGCCGAAAGTTTACAGCGTGGGGCTTTGCACGAGGCACTTTCGGAGGGGACATGTCCCCGCCGAAAGGTTTGGGCGGGGAGAAGTCCCCGCTGAAAGCGAGGGAATGTCCCCGCTAAAAGCAGCTGTTGTTGTAGTGACGTACGATAATTGTTGTTGTTCAATATATAAGATAAAAGTTGAACGATAATAGATGTTGAGAATATCAAAATACGGAGTATATAACAAGTTCTTAACTTTTCAAGTTTTATGTTAACACTCAAACGATACCCACGCAATGCGGCGGCGGGTACCGTGTGATTATATTTTGTGTTATTTGGTTAAATGTTTAATTGTCTTCATTCTTTATGAGTAGAGATATTAAAGATGGTTAAGCCAAATAATTTTAGTTTGAACAGCCAACCGCTTCCTAATAAACTTCATAACCAACTTGCTTTCTAACAAATTAATTTTGAAATCTTTCCAAAATAATTAAGAAAAAAAAAAAAAAAATCTGAATTTTAATCATTTATAATTATAAAATAGTCCCAAATGAATGTAGTATAGATATGTGATGTTAACAGACAATGTTTTAAGAAGGTTATGAGTCCACATCAGTTTTGCATACAAAAGTTAGATCATATTTATCTATTTAAGAACGATTATGCAAAATGCAGTATCTCCAATTGACCGTTTGGTTTTAAGGGAATAATGTGAGCCACATAACTTGTCAAATGGTAAGAATTTATGTTTTTAACTTCTATCCCTTTAACCTCCCCTCAAAATACTTCGTTTTCTTCGCGTTTCAACCGGTGGCGGTTTATTTCTTAGAGGTTTTTGTTCTTTGCTTGTGTCTGTGAGAGAAAAATGGCGAAGGTTACTAGCATTTTTGTTTCTCGTTGAGAAAACATTGCGTCTTTGATTCCCTGCCTTTTTTTTTTTGATTTGCATAATGTCCCGAGAAGATCACCCCCTTGTTCAGGATAACCCTAGTTAGGTCAAATCTATGAAGGATTGTACCGGATTCGCATTGTATAACTATGGTTGTTGAGAGGGCGAATCGACCTCCGTCACGTCGTGTTACTGCATTCTACTTAGAGTACCCACAGGATTGTAACGTTAGGTTTCCATTGCACCCACTTGTATTTTGAAATTCTTCGCTTATATTCCCTCCCATTTCACAAATGTATCTCTTTGGTTACCAAAGAGTGAACGTCTTTATCCTTTTTTGTTTCGGGTTAAGTGTACTTCACAGTTTGCGTGGAGTATATAGTTGTATTGGCCTATAATCCCACATAGGTCAACGAAGAACGTGTGATACCTTTTATATATTTTTGTACATCTCATCCAGTGGCGGCGATTAGCATGTGCAAGTGGTGCAACCGCACCGGGCCCCCCTTTGTAAGGGGCCCCCAATTTAGTATGCATCCATTAATATTTATAATTTTATATATAAACGTTTTGAATTTTTAGTGTTTTTGTTAAATATTATCAAATTGAATCGAACCACATATAAAAAATAGAAGACAAACTTTGGGCCACATACAAAAAAAGTGAAAGACTTGGATTATGGGGCCTCATTTGTGATTTCGCACCGGGCCCTCCAAATTAACGGGACGGCTCTGATCTCATCTAGTGTGCTGAGATTGATATTATGTTGTTGGGCATGACTGAGTTCCAAGAATTAGAATATAATTCTTGAAAATTTTGTTGTGCTTAGTAACTAATATTAATGCTCTATATATATATATATATATATATATATATATATATATATATATATATATATATATATATATATATATATAGTGTAACTTTCTTACGAGAACCACTTTTATCTGCAAGAACTGCGAGAACTAATTTTTAACCTTAGGATGAGTTGATCAATGGCTCACATGATGTATGGCATAATTGTAATAAATCAGAAACTGAATTTTAAACATTAAATAACAAAAGGGTATTTGTGGAATTTCGTATTAATGCTATTCAAAAACTGCTACTATTATTAATTTGGTCAAAAATTTATTGTAGCCACATTTTTTGCAACCCTCTTCGTCTCTTTCTCTCCATACTACAACCACCAGCCACCAATCCTTTTTTATCATTTGATTCTCTATTTTGGTAATCATTCTTATGAAAACAATTAAAAAAAAAGCTGTCACAACAAATCCACGTTTATTGATCTAATTCGCAACCAATCGACCCTCATCTCAACTGATCATTTAAACCGACGCCCTAAGCCTTTGATCTATGTTTAGTCAAGTAGTGGTGGTTGCTTTGGTCGCTGGCGGCTGTGGGTTTCTTTTTCGTGATGAGATGATGTATTCGGTGAGTTGTTTTAATTCTTTACATCTAATGAGTATTTTTTTTTTTTTTTTTTTTTTTTTTTTTTTTTTTTTTTTGTGTAAAAGCACCAAATAGATAAGATCTGATGTTTTGTTTTTTAAATCTTTATTGCGACTATGGTTATTTTTTTTTTTTATTATTTTTTTTTTTGCAAATGGTTTTTTATTTTATTTTGCGATTTAGGGACTTTTATTTATATGCTTTCTGGATAATAATAGATGTTTTTAATTTATGGTTAGAAATAACATAAGTTTTATTTGATTTTGTAAGTCTGATTGGTTTTAGAAAGTGATATGGAATTGAAACATGTAAGGTAGATTTATGGATTTACGACCTTTTATAATTTTGGCTAAATGAATTTGTAGTTCGTATTTTTTTACTTTTTTTATTGACTTATTTGAAAATGTGAAATAAGTTCATGAAATAAAAAATAAGCTAAAAGAAATAAGAGCATATATAAGGTTAAACAAACCCTTTCTTGAAACAACATATGAAACAACTATGTTTAAGATTGTTTAATTGTTTGTTTTGCGTAAGAATTGTGGTATCTGTTTCATATATGTTATCGATGTTTTAAAAGTCACTTTAATAATTTTAACTAGATTATATATGTCTAGGATATAAAATGTTTTGATTTAGTTTGGTAAAAATTGTTTTCTATGCGAGTATGTTTTCTGTTTGTAAGTTAAAAAATTGCCTATAAACATGTATGTTTAAAAAAATGATTGCCTATAAACATATATGTTTTAAGAATATGTTTTAAACAGGTATGTTTAAAAAAATGATTGCCTATAAAAATATATGTTTTGGAAAGATACACATAAAAAATTAGATATGTTTACTGTGCAAAACATGTATGTTCAAAACTGTGCAAAACATGTATGTTCAAAACATACATGACATGTTCAAAATATGTATGTTTTAATTAGTGTGATCTAACTAATAAAAACTATATTGTTTGAGAACATGATGTTTTTAAACATGTATGTTTTAAAACAGGTATGTTTTAAAAAAATGATTGCTTATAAAAGGAATGATTAAAACATGTATGTTTTAAAAACAGGTAGTTGCATATATGTATTTCAACAAAATTCTAATATTATTGTTGCTAATATTTGTAATTTTCTTTGTATCAGGTGTAATTACAAGAATGTTCACGGCTATGAGTGTGCATACATGTCTGATTTTTGAAAAAATGATGACGGCTACGCGTGTGCATATATGTCCCATTTTGTGTTGAACATATATCCATTTTGTGTTGAATATTATTCGTGCTCACGTGTATAAATCGATTAGATTCATGTATTTATGCTATTTAGAAATTTGTATTTTAAATGTATTACAATCGATATCAAAGTTTGTGTATAACATCTATGTTCGTGGTTTATTATAGATTTTATTATATTAAAAAGTCCATATGCTAGTTTTAGAAACATGCTATCTTAACAATCGATATCAAAGTTTGTGTACTACAAAATCTAGAAATCTGCTATCTTAGAAAAAAAACATATATGCACTAAACCTGCAAAAACATATATGCACTAAATCTGGAAAATAATATCTAAAAAAAAAAAAAAAAAAAAAAAAAAAAAAAAAAAACTAAATTTTGAGATTTATAAAAAACAGAAATTATAAAAAATATAAAAATAATATAAATGTCTTTTACTATTATACCATTTTGAATTAAATAAAAATAAGAAAATGCTATGGAGCATTAAATGATATACATTGTGTATTATTAGTTGTAAAAAGGTGGTTTTCGCAGTTCTTGCACTTAAAATGGTTCTCGTAAGAAAGGGACCCTATATATATATATATATATATATATATATATATATATATATATATATATATATATATATATATATATATATATATATATATGGCTAATTGTATTTTGAAGCTCGAATATCATGTTGAAGAACTTGTATGAGTTTTGACATTTTGTGTTAGTTTCTTTAATATTTTAACACACTTACCATAGCAATACATATATTTTGAGGGTACCATTTTATGGAAATCTTGAAATTTTGTAATTCAACTAAAGTAATCTCTCTTTTTGATACACAAATTTATAAACCTTACAACTTGACACTATAGAAACTACACTAAAGTTAACGGAAAAAATCAAATGACTAAAAACAACTAACGACCAAAAATACCCGCTTTAACTAGTTAAGATAAGAATTCAGCCTCAAAAACCTTTCTCATTGAACGAATTTTCCTAAATGTTCAAATTGAATAAAAGATCATATAAGATGTTCAAGATCCAAAACTTCGTTAGGATGTGGAATTTCCTAAAACATTTGTCTCGACCATTAGGATGTGGGATTTCCTTTACACCAGCCATCAATAACACATTATTTATAGGCCTATCATTAGACAACCTAGTAGCCCACCAAGTCCAGTAATATAAACGATGTCGCAGTGTTGTAGGTGATAAGAGTTTTTTGTGCGAAAGTTAGATTATATTTACCTATTTTAGAACGGTAATACAAAATGCGATATCTCCTGAAAATATTTAGAAATTAAACCAAATCGAGCTATGCCAGATAACTTGTTTATGATACTTTTGGGTTTGGTTTTAAGGGAATAATGTGAGGCAAGTGACTTGTTAATGATACAATTGGGTTCTGTTATGAAGGAATAAATGTGAGGTGGACAAGTAGTAGTACTAGGGGTGGAAACGAGCCGAGCCACTCGTGAAAAGCTCGGGATCGGATCGATAAAAAGCTCGAACGAGCCAAGCCTAAATGAGCTCGAGCCCGAGCTCGAGTCTAAGTTTGGGCTCATTTAATAATTGAGCTCGAGCCCAAGCTCTATACAAAAAGCTCGTTTGGGCTCGCGAGCCTAAACGAGCCCTAGAAATATATGTATATATATTTAGTATACATATAAACGTGTTAACGAGCTCGAGCCTTGTGTTAATTAACAAGCCGAGCTCAAGCTTGTGAAAAATTTCACGAGCCGAGCTCGAGCTCAAAATGTGAGGCTCGAAACGAGCTCGAGCTCGAGCTTTTTATATATAAAAGAGCCGAGCTCGAGCTCTGACAGGCTCGGGCTCGGCTCGTTTTCATCCCTATGGACAACCGACCAAGCCCCACATATGAAACAGAATTACCTCGAACTATAGTGGATTCGATGTTGTTTACAACGATGTCATTGTGTTGCAAGTTTTAAAGTACTCAAAGAAATCTTACAAATCCGAAAGCATCCGTATTTAAAACTGATATAATCCATCGCAGTAACTTCAAAGGACAATAAACAACGTATAAGATGAACATAAATTCTGTAGATTACGGTAGCAAAAATTCATGAGTCATTATTACACTTACATGCCTTAATACATTAGGATGAGAATGTAAATATTGTAAATCTGATGCAGCGTGGAGTTCAACTAGTCAACTACCCTCCACTTTATGTGATTTTTGTGGGTTGGTTGATGAATATAGGGATCATTGTTTGCTCTTGTGCCCTAGAGTAAAGAGCCTTTGGGTTAAGATTTGGAGCTGGTGGGGATCCCCCACGTTGTTTAATCCCTCGTTGTCTGACATTCTCATGGGTTCCTTCGAGTTCATTAAAGACAAATGGATTAGTAGAGCCTTACATGGAGTTTGTTTAACGGCCCTTTGGCATATATGGAATTGGAGAAACAAAATTACTCACGCGACATCAGCAGATGAGAAGATTGCTTATTGTAATGGAGATTTATTTCCCATGGTTCAAAGAATTTCTTTATTGTGGATTTCAAACAGGGCTCATAAGTACCAGGTTACATGGAATCGATGGATACATTCACCTACGGATATGAGACCTCCATAGCTTTTATAGGCTTCTTTTTTGGTGTTTTGTTTTTCTGCTGTTTTTTTTCTCTTTTATTTTTGTTGCTCTAGCTTGGAGCCTTTATTTGTATCTTTTTTCTTTTCGCCCTTGTGGCTTTTAATATCATTGCCATTTCAAAAAAGAAAAAAAAAAGGATGAGAACGTATGCTTAAATGCCACATCTGTAAGAATCGCAACTAGCTAATAGGCGTATGAATTACAGATGATAAATTGTGGTAAAAAAAATAGTTTTTTTTTTTTTTTTTAAACGATAGACATTTACAAACCAAAATCCATGCAGCTACATGATATAATTGGAATACTAAAAGCTTTGTTAGTTGCAAACAAATTGTGAAGAGACAATCTCAAATGGCTTTATAACCTACATTAGAATATGTGCTTGTACAGTCTTATTTTGAATCAAATTAGTGAAATAAATACTTACTATATTTTGATGAAACTGTTTCAAGTCTCAACCTTTTGTCCCACATAGATCATTGTGAGAAACCTTTGATGCCTTATAAACCATAGTGCATATGCATTGTATGTCTTAAGGTTGATATTATGCTTCAGAGTCCAGGGCCGTCCTGTAGGTTTCGGGTGCCCTGGGCAATACCTAAAAATAGGCCCCTAAATAAACAATTTTTGTTTCGATATCTATGAAAAAACTCCAATAATTCTGCCAAAAGCTGTTATAAATATATAAGAATATATATATATATATATATATATATATATATATATATATATATATATATATATATATATATATATATATAAAAAGTGAAAAACCTATAGCAATCCAACAAAAAGCTGTTAATGAAATACTAATTTTTCTTTTGCTGGACTTTATATAGAGAATATTTTGATACTAACCAGTAACCATCGTTGATAAATGCGCTGCATGTTAATATGAAACTAAAATTTTGGGCTTTAAAACAGGCCTTAAACACACACATGTACATTGGGCTTTTGTAAATATTGGTGCCCCCCAAAATGTTGGGCCCTGGGCCACTGCCCATACCGCCCTTGCCCAAAACCGGGCCTGCTTCAGACTTTTATTTAATTCCCAGTAAACACGTTAATTTATCGGGCATTTTATATGAGTCTCGAAAATTCATATGAATCATAACTTTTTGGTAATAGATTAGAGACGGCAAGCTTTACTTTTCCTTTACTACGTATGAGGATTATTATAAGAAGTGTTGGAATAATAATTAACAGCGACAAAAACAATAAAACTAACATCCTCCACTCGTAAGTAGATTTTGCTAGCTGATAACCAGTGTATACGAATCATTTGTGTCTAGGGCTAATACCATGTTTTCAAAAGCTAGAACTTCACAGGTTATATAAACAATGAAATTAATGGGTGAAATTGTGGCATTCGGAAATTAATATAAACTCTAAGCTTAATAATAATAATAACGAGGCATGCAGAACCCGTGTTACGCACGGGTTAAGAATCTAATTAATCGTGTATTCTTCCTGTATATTGGCGAGTGTATACTTAATTATTGTTTAGTATATTGTATGAAATGTTTTAACTTTTTTTGTATAAAAATTTAAAATTGTTTGATGTTGTTTTGCTTTTGTGGTGTTGTATTTTATATATGAACTTTTGGTTAATAAGTTGTGATGACTTTATTTCTTTTGGCCTATTACTTATTTGCATGATAAAAAAAATAACTTTATTTCTTTTGGTCTATTACTTAGCCCTACAATACTTGTCAATTAGATGGTTTTTGCATGGTAATATGAAGCACATGGAGTCTATCTAATTGGTCATAGTTTAATATGCGTTAAATATTTTCTTTATTAAGTTTGTAAGTTAAAGTTTGTGTAATAATGTATATATAATAATGCCACATAAACTGTATAAAAATCGTTACAAACCTTTTTAGCTTCATCTCATTTTATTATATAACTAATTTCATTGAAAATTAACATTGAAGTTTAACTAATATTAATAAATTTTATTAATAAACTCAATTCTAAATAGCTAACTAAATGAATATTAATTAACACGCTATTAATAATTTCTAAAACCTTTGGACTCCACTATTATGTCTTAAACTAAATTTTTTTAATTTACAAATGGGTTTGAGCAAAAATTATGTACTTTTCTTTTATATTAATTATTCAAGTTGCATGCTTACATAAACTAATCATGCTAAAAAGTATTATTTAACCATTTAAATGTTGTTTTACATACATGCTCGTGCACATTTTCTTTAATCAATTCGCACATGTGAGCTAAATCAATAGAAAACACACATAAATTACTTGTATATGAAAATGCATTAACATAATACATATATCTATATATATTGCATTAGGTTAAATCATCAATTATTCTTGCAACCTTTTCAACTTCATCTCAATCCATAACTGACTTTTAATTCTATATTAAATACTAAATATCATGTGATAAATTCCGGCAAGCCTTGCACTTACATCTCGATGTTGTATATACTTCACATTAAATGCACCGGTTTTGTTTTTCGATAAAAGTTTGAACTTTTGCTTATGTTTAAAGCTCAACTTTTTTATTTGATATTATAATTTACAAACGGATTTAAGTCAAAATTATGTATTTTTTCCTTTCTATTCATTACTCAATATGATATTTTTAATATGTCGTATTTTGCTATTATGGCAAACTCATTTAATGGACGTAAATATTTGTTTCTCACTAATGATTCTACATATAGAAAAAGAAAACACTTTGCGATGCGCGAACCTTCTTCTTTTCAATAATAATTCAATTGCACACGATAAATTCATTCTAATATTTCTCAAAGAGCATTCAAAAACAACTACTTACATAAACTAATCACGCTAAAAAGTATCATTTAACCATTTAAATGTTGGTTTACATACATGCTCGTGCACATTTTTTTGAATCAATTCGCACATGTGAGCTACATCAATAAAAAACACACATAAATTACTTGTATATGAAAATGAATTAACATAATACATATATCTATATATATGCTTATCTATAACAATCACCTAAATATGTAAGAAACAAAGAAAATAGTTGGTATCCCAATCTTTGGTTCCATTTATCTGAGCATACATGATCTTGTGTGATTTTCATGATACTTGCATATGATAACTAAATTAAGAAAAAAAAAAAAAAAAAAAAAAAAAAAAAAAAAAAAAAAAAACCAAGTTAATTACAAATATCTAAAAAGATGTGTGAATCATCTCCAAAATGTTGCAAAAGATAATTTACATACCGCTACCAACAATCAAAGATCTAAAAGATGTGTGAATCATCTTCAAATATACATACTAAATGTGATTTTCGCCGGTTTATATAGGCATGAATTAGGTTAAATCATTAATTATTCTTGCAACCTTTCGCAAACCTTGCACTTCATCTAACCGACTTTAATTCTATACTAAATGCCATGTGATCAATTCGGGCAACCCTTGCACTTCATCTCCTTTCATAATTGTATAATTATTATGAGGCTGCATTGAATTATGACCAATAGCTATCTTGTACTCTATGCAACTACTAAACGACTACAACTTGTTTCTAATTCTAAAAACTCTATCATCATAACTCCACATTAAATTTAGGGACTGAATCTTATAGTATAATAATAATAATAATAATAATAATAATAATAATAATAATAATAATAATAATAATAATAATAATAATAATAATAATAATAAAACTTTTAGAAGTTGGTATTAATCTGAAATATCTCAAATACACAATGAATCAAAATACTAGTTCTCCTAGTTTTGTGGTTGTAATAATAGATTTAAAAGTTGCATTAGAAATTTAGAATGACTAAAACAAGAACCACATAAAAGTGTACCCAATGATCACAATCAAGGAAAGAAAAATGAGAAAGAGTGGAGGAAAATACAAGTTTTACCCAGAAACAAATCTTGAATCTCAATTCAAGAAACAACTTTATTAATCAATCAAAATCACAAGATCAGTAAGAAACTGATCTTAATCAATCTCAATACTAAACCAAACAATCAAGAATCACTTCACAATCCTATCCACTGCTACTCAGGTGATAGGCTATTGACTAATTATCAATAGTGCTATTACAGTATCCTCACAACCACTCAAGAAAGATGAACAACATATTTTGATTGATGTAAACAATAAGAGAGCAATAAAAGATAAATCGGCTGAATGACCGAATCTCAAAACCCTAGCAGATGAATGAGCTTTTATAGCCTTGACCAAAAAACTTTAGCTGCTTGTCAACTTGAGTCCTTCAATCTTTATCATCATGCTAAATCAAGCCAAACTTAAACTCCCTTTATATCTGAAATATAAAAATGACAACATTAGTCCATGTACTTTATATGTTCCAGGTTGAGTTATTTTTCAACATCCCCCCTTAACTCAAGCCTGGAACACATCAAACATTCCAAGCTTAGAAACAAGCTTTTCATGTTGAAGCCTTTCCAGCCTTTTAGCAAATATATCAGCTGTTTGATCAGCTGATTGAACCTTTTTTTTTTAATAACCCCAGCTAAAATTTTATCCCTCACAAAATGTAAGTCAATCTCTAAGTGCTTGGTTCTTTCATGAAAACAGGATTAGCAGCAATCTTAATTGCAGCCTGACTATCACAATATAGACTGACAGGTAAGAAATGTTCCCAGTTTAGATCTTTCAAAAATTTTAAGATCCAAACAATTTCTGAAGTAGCAGAGGCCATGGCTTTATACTCAGCCTCTGCACTAGACTTAGAAAGGGTATTTTGTTTTTTGCTTTTCCATGAAACAAGTGAACCATTTAAGAAAGCACAGAATCCTGTAACAGACCTCTTAGTTACCACACACTTTGCCCAGTCTGCATCCACATAAGTCTCAAGAGATTCAAAAGAGTTTTTAACAATGTGTATTCCTCTACCAGGTGAACCTTTAAGATATCTTAACACTTTGAGAGCAATTTTAAGATGAAACTTGAGTGGTTTATGCATGAACTGACTCAAACAATGTACATCATAAGAAATATATGGCCTAGTGTGTATGAGGTAAATTAGCTTTCCCACTAACTTTTGATACTCAATTATATTATCTAAAACAGGATCATTAATAGTTGGTTCATTAGAAATAACAAGACTTTGTTCAAAAGGAAAAGCAGATGGTTTACATGCCAGCAAGCCAAATTCAGATAAAAGATCTAAACAATATTTCCTTTGTGTTAAGCAAAGACCTTTATCTGTTTCTACAACTTCAATTCCCAAAAAATACTTAAGTTTTCCCGGATCTTTAATCTGAAATTTAGACTTAAGAAAGACTTTGAACTTTTCAATCTCAGCTAAGTTATTACCAGTAACAATTATATCATCAACATACACAAGTAAAGCAACAATATTACCTGAATCATTTTTGATAAACAAGGAATAATCACTCTTACTCTGCATGAATCCATTTTCAAGTAAAGCACTGGTCAACTTAGCATTCCATTGTCTAGGTGCTTGTTTCAACCCATATAAAGACTTTTTAAGTCTGCATACTCTTTTATCATTGACATTAATGACACCCTCAGGTAAAGACATATAAACAGTTCATCAAGATCACCATATAAAAAAGCATTGTTAATGTCAAGTTGAAAGAGAGGCCAATTCTGTTGCACAGCAAGATTAATAAGACATCTAACAGTCACAATTTTAACAACTAGTGAAAAGGTTTCATCAAAGTCAATGCCTTCTTTCTGGTTAAAGCCCTTAGCAACTAATCTAGCTTTGTATCTATCAACCTCACCATTAGACTTGAATTTTATTTTAAACACCCACTTGCAACCTATAGCTTTTCTACCAACAGGTAAATCAACAATTTCAAAAGTGTCATTCCTATACAAGGCTTCCATTTCACTATTAATAGCATCTAACCAGTGTTGATACATACAAGCCTCCCAATAATTTTTTGGTTCAAAACTCTTGTTTAATTCCACAACAAAACAAAGAGTATCATTTTTAAGTTTAGCATAAGTAACAAATTTTTCAAGACCAAATTTGACTTTTGAGTCAACAATGTATTCATTATATTTGTTTGGAAATACAGATGTTCTATCAGATCTTCTTAAAGAAGGCTGATCACTATTAAAAGGCAGGTCTGCTGCTTGTTCAGGTAAGGAACTGTTTACGCCCTCAGAACTGCTCACATCAAGAGGAGTTGCAGCTATCTCACTTGTACTGGTAACCTCATTGGAACCATCAGAGTGCCCCAAATCACTCTGTTGATGGTCAATTGTTGGGCTGCCAAGATGCAAGGAGTAGCTGCCCTCACTCTCATGATGATCATCATGAGTATTATCATCATTGGGTGTGTCAGGATTATCACAAGCTACTTCATCAAAGAAGTTAACATGATTCAAATCCTGACTGAGAGGGTCAGGAGCAGCAGAAGAGTTTTTAATCTTGAAAGGAAAAACATTTTCAAAAAATCTTACATCTCTAAAAAAAAATAAACTGTTTCCTTTCAAGACTATAAAGCTTATAACCTTTTTGAAAATTGGAATAACCAACTAAAACACATTTTTCAGCTCTACTACTAAACTTATCACTACTGTTAAGAATAGTAGTAAAACAAAGACATCCAAAAGTTCTTAAGTGACTAAGTTCAGGTTTTCTATTAAAAACAAGATTAAAGGGAGACAATCCATTCAACACTGAAGATGGCAATCTGTTAATCAAATAAGTGGCAGTTAGAACACATTCAGACCACAAATACAAAGGCAATCCCCCCCTGAAACATAAGGGATCTAGCAACATTAAGAAGATGCCTATGTTTCCTTTCAACAACCCCATTCTGTTGAGGTGTGTAAGTACAAGATGTTTGATGAATAATGCCATGTTTCTCACAAAAACCATTAAATTGAGTATTAACAAATTCTGTGCCATTATCACTCCTAAAAATTTTAACACATTTTTCAAACTGTGTTTTAATCAGATTATAAAAAACTTGAATGTAATCAAACACCTCTTGCTAACTCTTAAGTAAATAAGCCCAAACAGCCCTGGTGAAATCATAAACAATGGTTAAAAAGAATCTATGACCTTCTTTACTTTTTATTCTATAAGGACCCCAAAGATCTAGATGAACTAAATCATCTAAAGCCAAGGTTTTATGATCACTTAAAGGAAAAGGCACTCTGGTTTGTTTTGCCTTTTGACAAATGTCACAAGGCTCAAGTGCAATATTATTATCAAAATTGTTTTAACCCTGTAGCACTGTCAAAACTTGATCAGAGGGATGACCAAGTCTGGAATGCCATATTTCTTTAGTGAAATTACAAACAGTCCTAGAATTCTAAAATCCTAGGTCAATACCTTGATTTCCATCAAAGTAATAAAGTCCATCTTTCTGTCTACCAATCCTCAGCACATTCATTCCCCTCAAATCGTGAGGTAATACATAACATTGTGACTCATCAAAAGCAACAACAAATTTGCTGTCTCTAGCCACTTTATGAACAGACATCAAGCTAACACAATAATCAGGTACAACAAGCACATAATATAGAGTTAAATGTTTGGTTAAAATCATATTTCCAACTTTGGTAATTAAAGCTTCAGTCCCATTAGGATGTGAAACTTTAATTCCAAGTTTGGAAATATCAACAATAATTCCAGCTGCAACAAGTGCAGATCTAAACTTACTGTTATTACAAAAGAACCTTTTAAAATGTTGATTAAAAAACTTGCTATTATTCAAAACAATACCTGCCATATTGGCATGTACAGTTTTTCCATTCCCATCAACATTACCAGAATTTTCCTTAATCAATGAAATTAATTTTGAAATCTGTTCATCAGAAAAAGTAGAAGTGGAACTAGAACCAACAGAGTTGTTATTAGTAAACATTCCATTAAAACTCTGCGTACCCTGATTATTATTATTAGTATTCCTCCTATTTTTTCCAAAATCAGCAAGATAACCAATGAGCTTAAAACATCTATCAGCAGTATGTCCATTGAAACCATAATGTTCACAAACAAAGGGTAGGACCACCAACAGTCCTCCTATTACTATTAGGTCTAGTAGTGTTATTAGGCCTTGAGGAATTAGCAGAGGTTGGGGGCCTCTGAGAATTACCTCTATTGGGCACACTGGAGTTAAACGCAGTTGACTGAGATCTTTGAGAGGTACCAGTAACTGAACCAGTGACCACAGATCTGTGAGACTCCTCACTAGAAATGATGGCAAAAGCCCCTTTAACATCAGGAAGAGGGTCTCTAGACAGAATATTGGACCTAATTTGCATATAAGAATCATCTAAACCCATTAAAAATTGCATAAGTTTCATTAACTGATTATGTTTCTTAAAATCCTCAGCAGCATGACAAGTGCACTTAGGCAATTGTATTAAAGCATCAAATTGTTTCCACAATGTACTCAACTTATTAAAATACTCAGCAATAGAACAACCATTTTGAGACAAGGAGTTGATTTTATGGTGCAAATTAAAAGTAACAAAACCATCAACTCTATCAAAAGTTTCCTTCAATTCAGTCCACACATCAGAAGCTCTTTTTGAAAAAATTTGCCCAAGAAATAATACTTCTGATATAGAATTTAAAATCCATCCCAAAACAATAGCATTCACCCTGTCGCATTGTCTACCTAGGACTTCATCAGTATTAGATCTTCTACAAGACCCATCAATAAATCCAGTTTTATTTTCCCCTTCTAAAAGCCAACAACATAGCACAAGACCACACATTATAGTTTGCAGTACCTTTAAGTTTTATAGATACAACAGTAAGGGTGGCAGAATCATTAGGGTGTAAATGAAGAGGGTGGCTAAGATCAAGTTTACTAATTAAGGTCACTTGAACATCATCATCATCAGTTCCATGCTCAGACACAGGTGGGGTATCACCATGAACAGACATAATGCAAAATTAAACAAACACACAAGAAAAGGAAAGAAGGTAGTTCCCAGGCTTCCTTGCCACTCAAGGTGGTAGGTCAAGGGCTGAACACATAAGCAATCACAGAATAATACAAACAATAATAAGACAACAGATACCAAGTAAGCACAACTGATACGTGGGAATCCCACCAGGCTTTACCTCTCGAGGGATCTCAAGAAGCTTACAACCCCCACCAGGCAGTGTACCTGATCGTTGTAGTATAGTATAGTGACAAGTACCGGGGGGTTGATCGTTCAGCTAGGAATAGTGTCGCTAGGATTAGAAAACCTAAATACTAGTTCTAAAGATGAGGGATGATTATTTTTGTATTTTTATAATTTTTTAGAAAGCAAGTAAAAATCTCGGGTTTGAAGGATTTGGGCGGAATTAGTTGCTAGTCAACTAACCCAATACTAAAGATGTAATCAAAATAAAATACTAAAACTGAAAATAAACTAAATTATACTAAAGTTGTGAGCAATAAGTGGAGAAAATGTGTTTACTTAGATTTCACTACTCCCTAGATATCTTTTACACGTTAATTACTTGTTATAGTTGCGTGGATGACGGATTGTATTCCTTAATACCATTCATGGGGTGGCGCACTTAATTCCCCAATCCTATGAGTGCCTACTTCACTCCTATGTCGAGCCGGCTAAGAAGCTCCTAACATGGGATCATTAGAATTTACTCATGCATTAAATACAACCAATAAAACCTAGTGCACGTCAGTTCATGTTTCCTAAGACGTTCAAGCATGTTACCAATTGGAGATCTGCCAGTTTTCTTAAGCCTAACATCGAATTCATTCATCCAATACAACCATAAACAAGTAATCAACACATAATTAACATCTAGGTTTCATTAGATCCAAGCAAACACAAGATAAATCTAGCCTAGCATGATGGAATTAAGACAAGAACAAGATATAGACAACCAACACATAGACATATTGATTGAATTAAAAGAATACTTATCTCAATTACACATGAAAGGGATCAAGGGCTGTGAACCCTTAAAAAACCTGTAAAATTCGTATTAAGTTCGGACCTAGGGTTTCTCCAAAACTCCTCTCTTTTTAATGTGAAAATTAGAAAACTATATATAGGAAATAGGGGCTGACGGCGTCAAGAACAATTTTGTGACGCCGTCACCTCGCCGCCAAAATACTCCTCGGACTGCCTTGATCCAGATCTGACGCCGTCAAGTGTTATGTGTTTCCAGGCCGTCATGCATTTTTCTCTTGACGCCCTACCTTGTGACGCCGTCAAATATGTACTGGGCCGTCATGGAAATTACTCTTGACGCCGTCAAGATTTTCTTCTTGACGCCGTCACCTACTGTTCCCAGCAAGGAAAATTAAGACTTTGGCGTTTTCTTCACTTTTATGCTCCAAAAACGTCCGAATTGCTTCCTTTTCCAGATTTCTCTCCCAAAGTACCTAAAATCATAAAAGGAACGATTTAGGACAATATTTGATCAAATAAATTCAATTCCGGGCTTAAATGACCCCCTAAAAACGGTTCATTTTTTGACTCATCATATACCCTTACACTTGAGATTTGCTTGTCCTCAAGCAAATGCGCTTTTATTCTAATCAAAATACAAGTTAGGGGTCATTTAACACTAATATAAAAGTAATTACAACAAATAATCGTTCCATTAAAGACCAATAGACAAGCACGGAGGTCATATACTAGCACCTCACAAATAGTGTTTAGATACTCACATCTCTCGGGTGTAATAAAGTATAAATTACAATATGGAAACGGAAGATATCTCTCACTACCTGTCATAGCAAAATAGATTACCATAGGCTTGGAAAGGATCAAACCTCCACCATATGGCGTAAGCACCTAGGATAAACTATCAAAGAGGTCTTTTAAAGGATTGTAACATTAGGTGTAGGGATATGAATTACACGGTTTTGTTGGATAAAAGAAGTTTTTACTGGTGGCGAGTTAACAATCTTGGTTAATTACATGTACAATGTGGCGTTGCTAAGCCAAGACTAGACTCGACTTAAGCTAATAAATAAAAAATAACAAAAACATAAAATGAACATAGAATAAAAAGGGATGGTAGTCCGTATGTTTTTTTTTTTCTCTTCTTCTTTTTCTATTTTTTTTTTCTTTTTCTTGATTTTTCGATTTTTTTTCATACACTCTTACCCTACCATCCAAAATAATACATCATAGGGGATGAACATTCCCCTTACACTTGAATCTTTACATACTTTACAATAAACTAATCTAATGACTCTAATTAAAAAAATCAAAACATTTGGAGTACTTTTAAGATTAACGTACATATGGGGGTAATAAATGATGTTCTTCCCCATTACTCCATAAAATAAGTACTTTACCCATGAGTCCCAATTGTCCCAAAACAATATGTACAAGGATATGACTCGACTTAGCAACCATATAATCAATTAGATAGTTAACTTAGGGTTTAACAAATAACAATAATGCACTAAAGATGAGTGAATACACGGAAGGCTAAGGCGATTTGGTTGTACATTTAAGTGGGGTGTAACAAATTCTTCCTTTAAGTAAAATGCTTAAAGTTAGAAACGAAAATATAGGCTCGGAGGGGTGTACTAGGGGTTTCGTGTACTAAAAATGAGTACAACGCTAAGGGTGTGGGAAAAATTAGTTGACTTAACTAGCCAAGTAATATGACATAAATGGTCAAGTAATTATGATACGGGTTTAACACAAGGGTGATCCTAATGCCTCTTATCATATAGTAAATCCTACTACATGAATGTAGTCTTACTAGCGGTCTCGGGATGCATCACTAACGCAAGTTCTAGAATCTAAATGCTACTGGTACACTCATAAGCACTAATAGTAAATGTTTTTCCTATCAAATCTAAAGGCGAACCTCACATATTTGGGTGGAAAATTTTTCTGAATATACGGTTTTGTGCTAGTCATACAATCTCCTATCCATGAGACGCTTGCTATGGCTAAAGTTTCACTCCTATATGTTGTAAAAAATTTTAAATTTGGCGCTAAAATTGCACTAACAAGTGTTTCTCATAGTTTTATTACACATCTACCATCAAACAAAACAAACTCAAGCAAAAGTGCATATGTAAGGTATCATCTTTTTACCCTCCCCTTACACTTAAGATGAACATTGTCCCCAATGTTCAAGTAAAGAATGTAAAAGTGAAAAAGTAAAAAGAATGAAATCAAATACTCCCCTGATTCGCTCGGTATGGATAATAAGGTGGCCAGGTTAAATCTTCCTCCAAGAAAATGAACAATCAAAGCTTCCCTTTCAGAATATAAATCATCTTCTTGTCATACATAACCTGTAAATCCTGAGAAAATAGACAAGGCAACCTCGCATAAAATCGGCGGCATCCTATATAAGTTACTAAATCCTAGAAAACAAGATAAGATATAATGCTTGTGGAATGAAGTTTGCAGATCTCCTGGAGATTATAAAACTTAATAATTCACAAAAACCATAAGACTCCGTTAGAAAAAACAAAACTGGTAAAATTTCCAGATTTTTACACGTGACGCCGTCAAGAAGAAATTCTTGACGCCGTCAGAAGTGACCTGCAAAAATTCTTATGTTAAGTTTCCGGAAAATTTCTGGAAAAACTTGGTCCTACTTCCTGGAAAATCCTGCAAAACTTCATTATCACTCAATACAAGCATTTGACTCTAACAAATACGAATATACATGTTCATTTAATATTGTGGAGAATCATGATCGGTTTGTTTCTTGAAAACATATTTGGGGTTTCCCCTTACACTTATCTTTTGCAAAAATACTTTTAGGTGGAGTTAAGACTAGGTCAAAACAACAAAGTAAAGTATTTCCACTATTTAATTGAGAAACATGATCTACCAACAATAAAAATAAAGCATGCATACGGAAGCAAATAACAAACAAACAAAAATAAAATCACACAAAACATGGGTTGCCTCCCAAGAAGCGCTTTTCTTTATTTACGAGTCTTGTAGCTAGACTCAAGGTCATGGGTTACTACATGAGCTCATCCCTTGAGATGATATACCCCATGTAGTTGCGATCATTACTGTTATGGTGGTAATGCCTTAACCTATCGATACTTGCAATCACCATTCCACCTACTTCACTTCTTAAGTTAGCTATCCCATCTTGGCTCACGCCTTCAATTGTGAAAGGCCCATACCACCAAGGACTTGGTTTATCGGGTGGTATCTTTGTTTCCAAGTGTCTCAAGAGTACCAAGTTCCCTTCCTCAAATGGTACATGATTTTCTGCGGGTTGAGTATGTTCGAATTCGACCTGAACCTTATTGCTTTTGCTTCTTTCATATTTATCCTCCTTATAGCTTTTGATTCTTGCCTCCCATGCAAAAATTTTATTCTGAACACAAATGGGTGTCGTGTCAATGTTGTTTTTGATCTTTCTCCAACTTAAATTCTCATGCCCACTCCGCGGAGTCATGGGAAAGCTAATCTTTCTTTTTCTAGATTTAAGTTCAATCTTCCTACCTTCATACTTAATGACAGCCCTAGCGGTGGTGAGGAATGGTGCACCAAGGATTATTGGCATGCATCCATCTCCTTTATCATCGATGATCATAAAATCAACGGGGTACATGAACCCTGCGACATTAACTAATACATCTTCTGCGATTCCTAGGGGGTATACGTATGAGTGTCCAGCGAGGGACAACCTAACACGAGTAGGGGCTGGCATTTTTGACGTTAGTTGGATGTAAATAGTTAGGGGCATAAGATTTACTTCCGATCCTTGGTCGGCGAAAGCACTAAGATATTTCAAGTCCCCAATGCTAGTTGGTATCTCAAAGTTCCCACATGCTATCTGCTTAGTAGCCACTTTTTGTACTAACAGCCTTTCGAATACTGATCCCCCAGGTAACGTATCATACTCATCTTTTACCTTTTCCTCTTTCTCAGAACCCTGTTTGGAAGGTTGGTTGCGCCCGTCACCCTTAATCCAATTTGTTATGGTGTTTTCGTTTATATCATGTTTCAGGTAGTGACTCAAGGGTTGGGATTTTAGTGGTTTCTCTAAGGTCTGTTTAGCAGGGGCTTCTACCTTTTCGTTATCCTTGTGGACAATTGTGATGGAATTAACAAATTGGGTAGTGGGAGTGGCGCTTTCTTTCCTTAGTAGCATTCTTTCGGGGGTTCTCTGGTTGGCATACTCCTCTAGTAGACTCATCATCTCATTCATTTTCTCCCGCATCTCCTCTTTTTGCTTATAGACTGCTTCCTCGAATCTAGCAAATCGATCTGAGTGAGTTGCCATATATTCTCTCATTCTAGCTTCAAACTCCGAGCTGAGCTCCTCGAGAGGGGAACAAGGTGGGGCATAGTTCTGAAAAGTCTCGACATTTTCTCTAGAGGGTGACTCAGATAATGGTGCCGAGGTTGGTTTCGAGACAGAATTGACAGTAGCCCGTCTAGGACTTAAAGGTCTCCTTTGCCTTTCCTCCAGATGTTGAGACAGCATTGATGGCCGCTTTTATTGTATGATTAAACTCCCACATCTCATGATTATCAGCAGCGAGCTCCTCGATAATCGCCCAGGACTCCTCGGCGTTCTTATCACGCAGTTTACCTCCCGCGGCCCTATAGATTGTGCGCTTAGTGTGATAGTCAACATGGTCGTAGAAAATCTGGACTAATAACCAAAGGTTTATACCATGATGAGGGACCTTATGGAGGAGATCCTTAAAACGGGCCCAAGCTTCGTAGAAAGTTTCACCCTGATGTTGTTCAAACATCAAAATGTCATTTCTAAGCATTGTAGTCTTCCCCGGTGGGAAGAATTGAGTAAGGAAGCGATTGGTGAGATTATCCCATGTGGTGATGGATCCCGCGGGTAAACGCTCAAGCCATTGAGTAGCTTGATCCCGTAGAGAGAATTGGAATAGGCGTAATCGGGTTGTCTCTCTAGTTGCAACATCTAGGTCTATGGAATCTACGAGTTTTAGGAAGTCCTTAAGATGTTGGTTTGGATCTTCGGAACGAAGTCCATGGAATGCACATCCGCTTTGCACCAACCGGATGGTGTCGGATCGCAAGGGAGTCACATTGGCTCCGGTGAGCTCAATGGTGTTTCGGTAGCCTTGGTGGTTAGGTCGGGAATACTCTCCTAAGGTTCGGGGCCTAAGGGGTTCTAGTGGTGGGTTTTGTTGTGGTGGGATGATGGGTTCAAGGATGTTCCCATCGTCCATGATGTTGGGTGGTGAAGAGTTACGAACAAAAACACAAAGAAATAAGATAGACTAAAGAAAACCTAAAAATAAAAATAAAATCTTACTAGAAAGGAATCTAGCAAGTAGACCTAATAAAAAGAGATTCTCACCTAGACAATAACTATTCCCCGGCAGCGGCGCCAAAAACTTGATACGTGGGAATCGCACCAGGCTTTACCTCTCGAGGGATCTCGAGAAGCTTACAACCCCCACCAGGCAGTGTACCTGATCGTTGTAGTATAGTATAGTGACAAGTACCGGGGGGTTGATCGTTCAGCTAGGAATAGTGTCGCTAGGGTTAGAAAACCTAAATACTAGTTCTAAAGATGAGAGATGATTATTTTTGTATTTTCATAACTTTTTAGAAAGCAAGTAAAAATCTCGGGTTTGAAGGATTTAGGTGGAATTAGTTGCTAGTCAACTAACCCAATACTAAAGATGTAATCAAAATAAAATACTAAAACTGAAAATAAACTAAATTATACTAAAGTTGTGAGCAATAAGTGGAGAAAATGTGTTTACTTAGATTTCACTACTCCCTAGATATCTTTTACACGTTAATTACTTGTTATAGTTGCGTGGATGACGGATTGTATTCCTTAATACCATTCATGGGGTGGCGCACTTAATTCCCCAATCCTATGAGTGCCTACTTCACTCCTATGTCGAGCCGGCTAAGAAGCTCCTAACATGGGATCATTAGAATTTACTCATGCATTAAATACAACCTATAAAACCTAGTGCACGTCAGTTCATGTTTCCTAAGACGTTCAAGCATGTTACCAATTGGAGATCTGCCAGTTTTCTTAAGCCTAACATCGAATTCATTCATCCAATACAACCATAAACAAGTAATCAACACATAATTAACATCTAGGTTTCATTAGATCCAAGAAAATACAAAATAAATCTAGCCTAGCATGATGGAATTAAGACAAGAATAAGATAGAGACAACCAACACATAGACATATTGATTGAATTAAAAGAATACTTATCTCAATTACACATGAAAGGGATCAAGGGCTGTGAACCCTTAAAAAACCTGTAAAATTCGTATTAAGTTCGGACCTAGGGTTTCTCCAAAACTCCTCTCTTTTTAATGTGAAAATTAGAAAACTATATATAGGAAATAGGGGCTGACGGCGTCAAGAACAATTTTGTGACGCCGTCACCTCGCCGCCAAAATACTCCTCGGACTGCCTTGATCCAGATCTGACGTCGTCAAGTGTTATGTGTTTCCAGGCCGTCATGCATTTTCCTCTTGACGCCCTACCTTGTGACGCCGTCAAATATGTACTGGGCCGTCATGGAAATTACTCTTGACGCCGTCAAGATTTTCTTCTTGACGCCGTCACCTACTGTTCCCAGCAAGGAAAATTAAGACTTTGGCGTTTTCTTCACTTTTATGCTCCAAAAACATCCGAATTGCTTCCTTTTCCAGATTTCTCTCCCAAAGTACCTAAAATCACAAAAGGAACGATTTAAGGCAATATTTGATCAAATAAATTCAATTCCGGGCTTAAATGACCCCTAAAAATGGTTCATTTTTCGCTTCATCAACAACCAACACCAAAACACAATATTCTCAACTTCAACAACCCAGATCCTACTCCCCGTCAATCTAAACAAGAAAGTAAAAAATAGAATTAAGGAAGAGAGCGTGAGAGGTGTTACAGTGCATGCAAGATACCAATAAGCAGCGGAAAACGAGGTTATGATCTTGATTCACTTAGTCAAGAATCACAACCCACACGATCTAAATCACCCCAGAATAACCAGCAACCAAACCCTAATTAACAAGAATTAGGGAAAACCAGCAAACCAACTCCAAGATTTGCCAAACTAACCGGAACAACGATCAATCAACTCAAACTATCACCAATTGAAGCCAGAGAACAAAACCCCCAATTTTACTCAAACCCTAATTTTTCATGAATTAGGCGTTTGTGAAAAAACTTTAATATCTAAACAATCAAACCCCAATTTAACCAATTCACACTAATTAATTGATCTTAATCAACTTAATTTTGAAAAACCCCCAAAATTTTGAAACCCTAAATTTATTTTAAAAACGATTTAGAGCAAGAATCAAAAGCCTTGCTCTGATACCATGTAGGAAAATACAAGTTTTACCCAGAAACAAATCTTGAATCTCAATTCAAGAAACAACTTTATTAATTAATCAAAATCACAAGATCAGTAAGAAACTGATCTTAATCAATCTCAATACTAAACCAAACAATCAAGAATCACTTCACAATCCTATCCACGGCTACTCAGGTGATAGGCTATTGACTAATTATCAATAGTGCTATTGTAATATCCTCACAACCACTCAAGAAAGATGAAAAACAGATTTGATTGATGTAAACAATAAGAGAGCAATAAGAGATAAATCAGCTGAATGACTGAATCTCAAAACCCTAGCAGATGAATGAGCTTTTATAGCCTTGACCAAGAAACTTTAGCTGCTTGTCAACTTGAGTCCTTCAATCTTTATCATCATGCTAAATCAAGCCAAACTTAAACTCCCTTTATATCTAAAATATAAAAATGACAACATTAGTCCCTGTACTTTATATGTTCCAGGTTGAGTTATTTTTCAACAAAGAGTGAATCGCATGCTGGATCTTCTAATCCATTAATTGCGTTATCAGTTCATGATCGTATTTAAGCTTGACGTAGTTCATCCAAGTAGCTTCAACTCCTCAAGAGATAAATGATTTGTAAGTAAACACATTAAGGGTGGTGTATAATGGATACGACCCGTTAAGGTTGTATCGATAGATTGCACCCTTCAACTCCTATATCAACGTGTACTTTGTTAAGTTTTAACAGGTTAACACGCATACAATTTTTATCAACAATTCAAGAGATTAAATTGCTGATGTTTCGTTTAGTTTTCGGGCAAGGTTGGTTGCACCTATGTTTGTCTTTTTTGTTCTCACTCTTCTTAAATAAATAATTTCCATATTGTTTGCGGTGATGGAATTATGTTGTGGACTTGTGGATAATTTGGGTACTCTGCGGAGGTCATTCGAATCCAATTACATCAGACACGTGATGACGGTTTTTGAATTTGGTATCAATTATTCAAGTAGCTCCGAAAGGCATAAAAAATTTGTAACGAGCACGTAGGTGGTGTTGGTTAGGATAGTAAAAAGAAATGAGTCAAAGAGTAAATCTAGATATTTGTAGTTAAAAACCATTTCAACCCTTCATTCCCACATAGAAGCAAGAAAGTAGATTTTACTAGCTAGCATGTAATAGTGTATACGAATCATTTGTGTCTAGGCTAATATCATGTTTTCAAACGCCAAAACTTCACCCGTTATATAAACAATGAAAACCTAGTTTTGTGGTTGTAATAATATCAACTCTAAGCTTAAAAGAATAAACAAAAAACTTTAAGTTAGAATTAATCTATAAAATCTTAAATACACAATGAATCAAAATACCAACTCTCCTAGTTTTGCGGTTGTAATAATAGATTTAAAAGTTGCATTAGAATGACTAAAACAAAAACTACATAAAAGTGTACCCAGTGATCCAACCAAACAAAGAAAAACGGAAAAGAGTGACCTACATGAAATGAATGACAGAGTGTATCCCGTGTTGGTTATTCCAATCCATTGATTGTGTTATCAGTTCATGATCGTATTTAAGCTTGACATAATTCATCCAAGTAGCTTCAGCTTCTCAAGAGATAAACCATTAGTAAGTAAACACATAAAGGGTGGTGTATAATACTGAAAATGCACGAGTCAACATTTAGGTATCTTATTAAGAAAACTAATATAAAGTTCATGTGAACCTTACATCCCACATTGATTAAAGAAATGAAATGCTCTTTGTTCATATACCAGAGAATATATCAGCCATGCGTGTTAGGTTTATGATGTTGAATTGTTGTTGGCGTTTGATAAAAAAATTGAGCCAAATCACAGTTAACATAAAAAATGTATACTATTTCTTAACTTTTAAAATTTTGTTTTACTTTCTCTTGTTAATGTGTGTCCAATATTTTTAATGTTAGAGATTCATGATCCATAATTACTTTACAAAGCAAGACGATGTGGTTGTCTATCTTAGAAATTAAACGTAAAAGACACGATATCTCGTAGTTTTTTGAGAAATATGATGTAAACTAGATATTAGAATGCTTTGTTACCACAAAAATAACAATGTCACAATCCATGACCTATCAATAACTTTAAACTTAAAAATATATAGATTTGGATTTTCTCAAGTTTGTGTGAATGTAAGCTGGTATGAATGTCATCGATAATGCTTTCTTACAAACAAATTTGGAAGAATCTTAATACATCGTATTAACATCAATTTTTCCTTTAACCGCAACTAACAACAAACTAACAAAGAATCAAAGTGAATACATAAGAAATCAATAATAAGAATGATATAACTTTTTTTATAGCTCACTATTCATCTCATTAGGCACAGATTAAGCCCGGAAAGTACATTTGTTTTATCAAACAACCTACTAAGCCCAAAGAGGTAGCAGAATCTTCAAACTTTACTTTTCCTCAACAAAGATAAAGAGCCAAACTTTTCCCTTATAAAACGAAACACCTTACAAATATTTCATTGTAAATCACATGGAGTAAATACTATCAGTAATGACATGAAATAGATAATATTATGGGTTCAAACTTTGTATTAATTAGTTATATGAGTAGATTTAACGATACAGAAATGATAAGTAATTTATAGATGGTAGAGATTAGGAACCATAATATATTTTTGTTAGTATAAATCATTTAAACCTTTAACAGCTCGTTCTGATCAGTTTTCTCAACCAAATATTGAGTGTTAGGCATATGAAAAAGATCAGCCATAGTGAACTTATCACAAGCATCCAGCTAATTAGTAGTGGCTTGAGCCGAAGCTTATTTTCATAAACATCAAGAACTTTCGCAAGCTTGGGTTTGTTTTTCTTGATCAACGCCTCGTCTTGTTAGAGTTACATTCTTGGGGCAAAAATGAGCTAAAAGGCTAAAAATGAGATTGGAGGATTGAACTTTTTTGACTCGGCCTCTACTCATTCGTCAATTGAGGATTTAACTAACGGGTTTGTTCCATGAAGCCATAAACACACACACAAAAACATATAGATAATGATGTACCAAACAAGGTGATCGATATCATCACCTTGAAATGCTGGTACTTGACAAAATGGTTGTACCATAAACAATGATAATTCATTAAAAAATTGTCTCATTTAGGCATTAAAACATATATACCTAAATTTTGAGGTACTTGGGTTTCTTGTGTTCACCTTTAGTCATGCTATAGGAACAAGTTGAAATGGGACATCTTTTTCAAGAAAACATACTAGCTAACACTCTTGAAATAGTTGTCGACCCGGACACCTTCAACGGTGTAGCCATTGAACTAGTTTTTGGATGGTTTTATAACTTAATATTAAAAATTGTATAATTAATATTCCTAATAATTGGCAATCGCCTACATGTAGTAAGTTGGAACGTACTTTCATTAAAATTTTACAATATTTTAATGGTGAGTTAATAAATCTCTAAGGATATACAATGATGCTGGTTCATATTTAATTGTTTTAACCAAGTTAATTACATGATCTCAATGTTTGCTAAATAGTTGTATTGATCTATAATTCCACATAGGTCAATGAAAGAAACGTTCGATACTTTATATACGTTTTCGTACATCTCATCTAGTGAGTTGAGGTTGGTATTATGCTATTGGGCATATTGTGAATATGCAAGAATTACTTTCAAATTCTTGTTATCTCAACGTGTCTAATAACAAATATAAATCCTCTATTTTTTATTATTTATTTATGTTGTCTTTTTGGGCTAATTAGTACAATAACTAATTTTGAAACTAAGCTGAATTAATGATCAATTTCATAACAAAAATGATGAGAAAACGATCTCTCCCACATGTGGGTAAATAATTGATAACAATCTTACACGACAATGTCAATAAACATTATAAAAAATTCAAAAAAGATCACCTTTTCAAGTAAATAAGCAGTGGCTTAAAGACACTTTTGTTTATCAATCAGTCAAAAGGTTTTATGATATATTTTCATCCAACCTCAAACTCATGATACATGTTACATACACACTTTTGTCTTAGGAAGTCCGTGTTTACTAAAACTTAAAAGACAAATGCACACACAGAAGGTATATGATAAAGCTCATTATTTAAAACCTTTGGTGGTATAGGGGAGGGGGGGGGGGGGGGGGGGGGGGGGCTCTATTTTTTGTTTAGGTATACAAATTATAATTAGTTGTTAGTTTAGTTAGGAGTCTTTAAATGTTTTTTAAAAATTTCGATTAGGCGACTGCAGCAATAAGATGTGTTTGGATTAGCATAGTGCAACATTTAGGTTATGAATGAGATACCTGAGACAAATGGTATCAACAAGTGATGATTTTTGCTAATTTGAACAAGCCCCCTAAACCGTAAGCAAATGAACTTTTCTGGATTACTTTCATGTGCTTATCTGCAGTTAAGGTGTTTAGAGTGTTAGGGTGAAGTTGTATGTCCCAAACACCCCTGATTACAATCAGACGCTTTATTTGTATATGGTTATTAGAGTGACCTAATGAGTTATTTTTTATTGTCCTACACACATAGAAGGTATATGAGTTATTTTTTACTTTTGAACTATCTCTAGATACTGAAATGGAGGAGGTTTGTGTGTATGTTTGTCTGATTATGTACATACGGAGAGTGCACACTTTTCCCATGTTTTTCAAGTTTCACTATCAATGACTTTTGGAACACCTGACATGCCCATGGTGCCCATTTTGCACGTGCGGTTATGTTTGTTTGGATGTAACAAACCAAGCCTGCAGTCCCATGTTTGGTAATTGTGTTAATCATATTCTTTCTATTTCTTTTTAATATTGTTTTCTATCAATATTTTCATGTGACTCTGGATTATCTTGAAATTGCAGATATTGGCAAAATTCTCAACAGATGCAAGACTCACGAAATTTTGGTTAGGCCCAATTATAGTTTTAGTCATAGGTTATTAGTGTTGCAAGAGATGCGGGCAAGTCAGTCGCTAGAACTCCTAGATGCTAATAACTCGGTGAACCGCTTCTTCTTCTTCTTCCACGAAGATTCACGTAAAACGAGCGTGGATGGAACTGAACAAGATTTGGCGAACGGATCAAATTTTTATTGATAAAGTAAAAGGAGGTTATTCAGTAGCCATCGCAAATCTAATGATGGACATGCAAGCAGCCCCGCTTATGTGAAGGCTTAGCCAAGTTTGAAAGAAAGTATCGAAAGAAGCTAACGTAAGGTATATATTCTCTCCTTTATACCACTTTATTGTTTTCGGATCCCATGAACAAATTAAACAAGGGATTTGATGTTAGTGAACCAACAGTGTCTCTGGATTTACATCCAAATATATAGATAGAACAAAATTATACATTTATGCATATTGTATCATTTTTAAAGGCCAGTTGCTTATGGTCACCAAAAAAAAAATTCCAAACATATTTACAGAACGTTAAGGATATCGGATTTTTTGGGTTATTAAGTTAGGATGAATATGAGTGCAATATTTATATCTTATAAATAAAGCAATTTAGGTTGATGAGCACGTAAATAATTACGGTTTCAACTATTTTAGACATGTTTCTCTTTCAACTTTTATTTAATTACAGGTAATGCCAGGGGACGACAGTGTCAAGATGGCAAGAAATTCAAGGGTGGTGATGACAAATAGGTGAAATGCCGTGCCACAAGAAGAGGTAAAAGGTTTTGGAGTGACAGGCGAAAAATTGGATGATATATAGTTTAGAGTTTTTTTACTCATGGTTTTGTGGTTGGAAGAAATTCCATTATAAAGAGACATGTTGTGTACAACTATTTAGTACAATAATTTTTTGGACTAAACTCATCCAACCTTAAATATAAACATGTTTGACACAAACAAAACGAACCAAAATCTGCTTATACACTTTTATTTTCAAATCACTATAACTATAATCTCTTTCAAAGACAGTCAAATGGTATTATGTATATTTCACAACCAAAGAACAAATGATATCATCATTTTCTCTTAAAGCAAACATTCCTTAAAACTAAAAAATCTTCACTTTTTTTCGCACAACACCCCGCGGCAACGCGCGGTCTCACGACCTCGTTGGTTCTAAAAGAAAAATATTGGTAGCTAATATACCATAGTGACTCCTATGTCTGTGAATAAGTATGATGTTTACAACTTGGTTATCGATCAAACTAAATAAAGATTTAGTATTCTACAGTCAAGTATGATGTTTAACTTTTTTCTTTTTTTTTTAGTCAAAAGTTTTTACGATATATTTTCATGTAACGTCAAACTCATCATACATATAAGTTAAGCAACTATTTAACAAGAAATATGTCAAATTAACTGAGAATAACACCTCAGTTACTCCAATCAATTTAGTTTTTGCGTGAAATTTCTGAGAGCTTACGTTCATAATGAAAGCTTGGATGATACCGAAAATAATAGTCGTAAGTATGATTTTTGTCTTGACATAACTAAAACCATAATCTTAAAAATAGTAGTGACACACAGACAAACAAACAATTTCCGTAAACAATAAGATATAATCCACTAAAAAGAACATAGTGAGTTACTCGAATCAAGTTTAGATGAAAAATACTTTACGGTACCAACGACACTAAATTTTGTGGCATGTAATTCAAGAAACAAAAGATGTGTCACATCTAATACATCGATTCTCCCCATGACCACAAACAAACATAGAAGAACCAAAATTTTGTGTGAGCCGCCCACATGAAACCGTTGATTTT